>JAZFAV010000018.1:0-5000000 GCA_037954035.1 Rosalia funebris | reverse complement strand
AAGCAACCATTTTATTCCCCAGATATTAACCCGGTGTATGGCTATTTCCCATTTCTACCCTTTGAAACGCTCACTAAATGACAATCAGTTTTCGAATCATGTAGATTTCTGCTTGACCGTATTCAATTCAAGATGAGCCTCACCAAAGAATATTTCTGGGGGTGAGAAAATTGGGGGAGAGTGGGAAAGTTATTCTTTAGCAACAGGGGAAATGTAAGCAAGTTTTCAGCAGATGCGCTTTGCAATCAATACGAATGCAGAATTTACTTATTTTTGTAGATTAAGTTTGATTACCACGAGAAAATAAAAAACAAACCAAAAGAAAAATTTAAGGGAACCTAGTGAAGGGCAATATCACATATGACCTGAGAGTTAGCAGAATTTATTTTCAGTGTCTGGTATTGAAGAAACAATACTTTGATATAGGACGAATTTTACCATATTTAGTAGCATGATTAAAATAATTGAGAAATATTTTCATTCTTAATTATCGGCTTAAAATATTGTTATCAAGTTAATTACATAAGCTGGGTTCTAATTACCTAACATAGATTCTATAAGTATATAGGTTAAAGTCCAGATAAAGTTTCAATGTAAATTTTCTAGGGTTTAGGAGTAGGAAGTTTATTATTGTTACTGCTTGTCAAGAATAGGAAAAAATGTGAGATTCTTTAAGTATGTGCAGTGGCGTAGCGTCGATTTAAGCTCAGAGTAGGCTGTCCTGAATTAGACGAAGGAGGGGGGGGCTGTTCATTTTTAATACAAGATATATATTGAATAGTTGAATCGTAAAAACAACACCTATATTTTTTTGTATATCAATTCCATTCGCCGCGTTTTCTTTTCTGCAAAAACATCTATAGTTCTTGGAATATATTGGTAGATTTTGCCGGTTTAATTTTTCAGTTCATCTTCTAAAGATGAATTATTAAAATAACCACTCTTCTTAATAAAAAAGTCTACTAAATCGGCAGTGTCTAGCGCCGCCATTATTCTTAAAAATAACACTAATCACCACGACTAACGACAGGTCAATATTATAGCCACTGTATTACGCAAATTGATCGATCAGGCTAGCTAAATTGCATATCATATTTCGCGTACTCCCCTCTCCCCCCGTACACTCAATCTGTATAATGTCCGTTAAACTCAAGGCGGTAGAGCGTCAGCCCAGACTCTCAGTGCGCAGGCCTGCCAAGGTTTGCGCACTGCTGGTTGCCGGCATGTTGGCGCTTCAGTTTAAATGGAAATATGTATGAGAATATGAATAGAAAATGTTTATCATTCTGGCAAAGGCAAGTGGTAATATAAAAACGGGATCTACCATCTAAAATATATAGGGTAGGCTGCGCCTTACAGCCTTAATGGACGCTTCGCCACTGTGTATGCGTAGAAGAAAGAGTGAGACAACATTCGGCGGAAAATGGATGCACTTTATGCGCGGCCAGGTCGAAAGTGATGTCCCTCGTATATTATATTTTTTGCGTATGTATTATTATTCAATTTATAACATAAATGTTATAAACCATATTTATCGGGCTGAGATAAAAATAAGAAGAATCAGCATTGAGTCAGCTTATCAAAATCATATATATTGTATTGTAATATTTGAAAATGTAGTTATAACAATAAAGTCTCCGAGCCTACTTACAAAACCGATTCGTGTATTATTTCACCGCAATTAATCTCATGAACAAAACTCGAACTCTGTGTGCACTCACATTCAATATAAATTCATCGATATTCACTCTGCAAAGGTCTCAGTTTTACTGATTGTGAGTAAAGTCCAGGATATTGCGCACATCGTGGGCGGTCCGATATCGCAGATATCGACTTGAGATTTTGAGACTTGCTCCTATTTTTGATGACCTTACTTCATTTTTTATTTACGTTATTTATACCATTAAAAATTATGTTATTTCTTTGTACCTGCACTAATTTCGTAAAATTGTTCATGGTACCCTTCACTAGTTATATTATTCATATAAATTCGATGCAGTTTGTTATTTTTCTTTCTTTCATATTATTTAACGCTCTCTGCCATTGGAGGCTAAATTCATAGTCGGAAAATGTGCCAATTCTAATCTAGACCTTTAACAAAGCTCATATCTTTAGTAAAGCTTAAAGAATAGGTAGGTACTATCGAGAAATCATGTAAAGAGACATTTCCGATACGTTTCCTTGAAATATGGACAATGTATAATGATTCAGTTTTATTGATAGAGATGGCCCTGATCACAAAATGATTGTATTGACCAAGAGAACTATTAATATTAAAGTTTATTCAATATTGCCCACATTTCTTCTTTAAGTCTTCACATAAATATTATAACTAAGTATTGCTCCAGCTACTAAAAGATAACTTTCCACAGCCCCTGAAGTATGCCTTGGTGATACCTGAAATCCTACACCACATTAGTTGCAAACCGAAGATTGTTCTTCCATAATATTTCTGTCCACGTCGTACAGATACGATACGATAAGGTGGATGAGTAATTTGCAATGTCATCAACATTCATTGCAAGGATTAATTACTAATTAAGTTTTATTATTGCCGAAACAAAAAAAAAATCAAATTTTAATAAAATTTGCCAGGAAAGCAGATCAATCTTTGCGTAACTTGTGATTGTAACAGTGTTATAATAATATGACGAAAGCTTTGTTTATGAGATTTGTTAATCATAACAAAAAAAGTCTATAACGTTGCAAGGTATAGCTTTTTAACTAATATTAACTAGTTGGCCTGTATGTTATATTTTTTTACTAAACAGGAAAATAAATAAGAATATCAAAACATGTCTTTTTGAGTCACACTGTATATGAACTACACAGTCATTTGTGTTACCTGAATATTACAATAACTGAACAAGTGCACTTGTACAGGGTAATTTATCTATAACTGAATCCATAAATTAATAACATAATGAAAACCATTGGTCTGTTAATTCTATAGTTGTATCATATCATACATATACATAGGTGTTAAACATCCAAAAAAAAAATTAAAATTGTCTTAGAATAGTCTCAAATCAAGAAAATCCGCTTTATTTTTACCGTATTGATCGTTTCCGAACATTAATAAAACGTGGCTGGTGTTAATGTATGCCAGTAAACCATATACATATGTATTAATTTCATTAATTTGTTATATGTAATACATGTTTGTTATTATTATTTGTATATATTGTACATAGCAATTCTAATTATAAATTGTTTTGCGTTGTTTGACGGATTTTAGTAATATAACTACGAACATTAAAAACTTATGGCGAAAAAATAAATAAGAAAATTCAAACAATAAACTGAAGAAAAGACTCGTATCAGCTGACGCAACATGGTGGTTTTCCGTTAATTGGAAAACATAAAGTATAAATTCCATACGAGTTTATGGTACTAATTATAAAATGGTAATTGGTGACATTTTTATGCATTTTCGAAGTAATTTATCGATACTACTCGTATTTGTTAATTAGTTTAATGTATAATTTATTATTATATTATATAGGTTTGGGCCTCATCAGCCACTGATTGCATGGGTAGTCCCTTGGCGATCCCCTCTTATCCGGGTCATTATCCAAAAATGCTATCCCATAAAAGGAGCAATTTAGACACGTCCCCCGCCTTAAGCCTCGCCTCCTCTAGAATAACAGGGATCCCTAATATAAGATACCTCTTCTCCTTCAGTGCGGGGCAGGTGTAAAGAAAATAAATCGAGGTTTCCTCGTCTTCTTTACAGTATCTGCAGGCCGGGCTGTCAGTAAGCCTCAGCTTGTGCTTATATGCACTCAGGCTACTATGGTGGCCCGTTATGATTCCCACCAGATTTCTGGCTTGGGCCCATTTCTCAATCTCTGAGTATTGGATGAAGGGTTTGGTTATTCGACAACCCGTTACTCCTCTCCATTTTTTAATGCGCTGGTCTCTTGCCTAGCCATTGATGCGGTCTCTGATCAGATTCCGACATATTCCCACTGCAGGTTCTGGTCCATAGAGGTTTTCCCTGGTCCCTAGTCTGCAAGGTCACCTGCAATTAGATTTCCCTTAATGCCATTATGCCCAGGTATCCATAAGAGTTCCACTGGTTCCTTCCCTGTCAAGTGGTTCAATACTTCATAGCAATTATAGACCAGCTTCGACTTTGTCGTTGCTGAATTCAGGGCTGCCAACGCCGCCCTGCTATCCGAGCAGATACATACCTTCTCCTGGGTCCGATTTTGGTCGGCCCCCAGAACACCGTATGTAATTCCAACTAGCTCGGCCTGGAGTGCGGTAGTGTACTTGCCCAAGGGGAAGGTTTTAACTATCCTGTCGTGTCGCCTATACACCCCCGCACCCGATCCGTTCCCACTCTTGGTTCCATCCGTGTACTAGATGTCTCCATTGAGCGGCAATCTAGCTCGACCCTCCATCCAGTCGGTCTTACTGGTGACGGTGATACTTATATTTCTTGTCAAATAGGAAGTGGACACCTGTACTGTCAGAGGGCATCCATAGGAGTCCCTCCTCAGCTAGCTCTCTTGAGAGTCTATTCAGGTTCCTTACCTTCCTATTCATGTTTCCCACCCTGTGCATTGCCTTTGCAGCTTCCGCTTTCAGGGTGACATCAAGTGGTATCCCCGTCAGTATCCCCATCGCCTCGATCGGTGTTGATCTTGGGGCTCCGGTAATACTTCTAAGAATCAGTCCTCTTAGCTTGTTAAGTCGGTTGGCTTCCGACTTTAAACAGGCTCTCTCCCATCAGAGAGCCTGTTTAATGTATACTAGTGAATTATAGTTATGAACAACAGTTAAATTGCGCTAACATTCTTTGCTAGTCTTTTTTACCTTAATTAAAGACAATCGAGAGTTTTGCATTTGTTCTTATAAGCTAAAGCAGCAAGAAAAATATTTACATATTTCGATTCCGTAACTTGACTTCGTTAAATTCTTATGCTTTGTTAGTAACTTTTTTAATCCTAAGTCTTAAAGTCAGTGCTCAAATAAACATGTGGTTCATGGAAACGATGCTTCCCTTAAAAATATTGGTATATGTTTATTCATATTATAAATTCTTAAACATATGTTCTCGTTTTTGAGTTTTGTTCTACCTGGGTTATGTTACTGAAATACAGAGGTCTTTCTGTGACGCGTCAGGAGATTGGAAGCATTTTGGCAGTCTTTTAAAACGTATTGATTTTTTTCCAATGGTACATCAGTGAAAATTAGTATCGTAAATTATTTATTAGGCTCTATCGTTTCATAAGAAACAGCTCTCCCGTTGTATCAATGAGAATTTGAAAATTACCATTTTCCGGAAATAATATACATATACTGTAAAAAGCATATCATTAAAATGTATATTATAAGATTTTCAATTTCAAATAGTTGACAATTAATTGAGAACTATATATACGATGAAAAGTAATATTCAAGGCTTATCTTTGTAGTATTTTCCCCACACTTATTATTTAGGTCATTCCGACGAAATATCTCGTTTAGATTAGATTTTAAATTAAAATGACCTTCGATGATTACATTGCAGATAATGAAGTATTTTTCATACGATACATGTCATAATATAATATCTAATATATATGCTATTTTCATTCGAGTTTGATTACTTACTGCCATCTGTTAGGGCCTGTTAAAATCTCAATTTAAATGTTATGAACAACTGCAGTTTTCATTTCATATGTTAAAACAGTGATATATGTTTGCAATATTAGAGGCGATTAAACATAAAAAATAAATATAAAATAGTCAATAGATTAAATTAATCTTGAATAGTAAATATAAGTAATGGATATATCCGAAATTTATTACTTTTCTATAGGTTTATCCTATTATATTATATGTACTTTAATCTGTCGCAGTAGGGGGGACATTTTCCTCTTCAAAGTATAATTTTGGCGATGATTCTTTAAAGAACAAAGTTAGTGGTGTTATAATACTTGCTATTTGACATCATTCATTATAGCGCACGGAATAGAGAAATTTAAATTTGTAAAATTTTTGTTGGGCTTCCATTGCTAACCTAAGAATTACTTATTATATTATTATATTAGTGATATTAATATAGAATTATGCATAAGTAGTAATAAGTAGTAATCTTCTGGTTCTGCTGTGGCCATAGAATTAATTTTTACTTCATTTCCCATTCCTGTCAGTTTCTTCAGAGAGGTCTCTCAATTTTGGCATCCTTCTGAAGACCTCATTTCTAACATTAGATATTGTAGCGACGCGTTAAATTGGCGCATTATCAGGGATAATGAGTGTTCCTCGATAGTTCAGCGGTCAGAGCAACCAACCGGAAATTGGGAGACCCGGGTTCGATTCCCGGTCAAGGCATGACGCACTCTTTATCCTTGCTATCGCCAAAGTGGTGACCCCCGACGTAATGTGATTCGTTCCAGTACATCGGACCT
This sequence comes from Rosalia funebris, assembly GCA_037954035.1. NCBI lineage: Eukaryota > Metazoa > Arthropoda > Insecta > Coleoptera > Cerambycidae > Rosalia > Rosalia funebris. Next base: position 4,993,596 of record JAZFAV010000018.1, on the reverse strand, counting down.
CCCTTATATCTCAAATTCGCGGATTCGATTCCCGTCCTATCCATCGCCCTATAGTCTGCGGGTTACCGAACAACGTTTCGTAAGAATGGCCAACGCGGTCACATTCCGTTAATTGTATCGAGACAAACCATGTCTCTAGGGAGGGAGTACTGTAGCGACGTGTTAAAATTGGCGCATTAGCAGGGATAATGAGTGTGCCTCGATAGCTCAGCGGTCAGAGCAACCAACCGGCAATTGGGAGAGCCGGATTAGATTCCCGGTCATGGCATAAGTACTTTTATCCTTGTTAGCGCCAAAATATTATGCTCGTAGGTGCCAATCACTTGTAATCTATTTAATAGTTCAGGATCGATTAGTACTGTTGATTAGTACTCTATTGATAACTTCAACATAGGAATTGCCTCACGCTACTGCATTCAACGACATCTTAATATAATATTAGCCATTTTTAAGAAATTCAGACAAGGTACTTTTCCTCTTTTGCGTATTAAACTGGGACGTGCGAATAAGTTTATAACAACTTTGGACAAAGACGAAGAAGAGTTTGCATATGTTAGAAAGTAATGTTACAAAGTTAAGAACGCAAAAGAGGGAATGTTTGTTGGAGCTAAAAAACTAAATGTAATATGCAACATGCTGTCTGAAAATTATTTAAAACAGTGGTTATGGTTAAAGGTTTACTGGGTAATAATAGAATGGACTTCATAGAAGACTATCAATTTTTTTCAAAATTATTAATATTTTCATGGTATCCAAACGAAATTAAGGAAGGTAGAATTGTGGTATGTTGGGTGACAACTACTGATTTTTGTTTGGAGAGTATACATCGAGATAATATAATACATCATATAAAACACTGGTCTGTGGTGGAATTTCTCCGTGGGGAAGCGATACAGGAATATTTGACGAGGTAGATCAAAGTAATTAGTTAAAAAAAAAAAAGGAAATAAATCTACCCACTCTGTTATAAACTCGCTTTATTTGTAATAAAGTCTAATGCCTCTATCGATCATTGTAAAATTTCCTGTTATATTTTTATAAAATTTAGAATTATTTAATATAATTATATAATATTTTTGATATCGTGCATTTCTTGTGTTTGCCCATATTTTTGAGGGGACGAGATTACAGTAACTCAAAGATACTCTCTTTCACGTAATCCCCGGACAGTCACAGATATCCCTAGCCGACTGATGTGGGAATCGAACCCAAGCCCGTATTGCTCCGAGTCGGCAATATAGGCCAGCTCCAAACCATTGGTATAATTACCCTCGATCAATCCAGGGAACTTGGAGATCTTCTGCTAGAAAATTATGGGAAGAATTTACTCTCAGAAGATCTGGCCATACCTCTAACATTCATGTCAAGCCGGATTCGACCTGGAAGTCGAGTAAAGAAAAGAACCACGACCAATTCTTATCGCCACTCAGTATTAAACCCGGGATACTGGCGTGAAAAGTCTGGCTTCGTTTATCACGCCACTCGAACGAGAATAAGTTTGTGAAATGTTCAAATACATTTTAAATAAAAATAATTGCGTTTAACTGAAACATTTATTGCTGGAATTGTTAAAATTAACTGATACGATTTGACTACTTCACAATACTCACAATATACTGATTTATAAGGTTATTAAAGAAATACATAAGTGGTTCTAATGTTTCAGGCATAAATGAATTAATTTCTAATATGGATAAATAAATATATCAATACTTTTCTAGGAAGTATTATTTCTCTTGTTTACACGCCGTTGACAGAGGAAAAATAATTACACGCCAAAAGCGTTTTATTGAATCCAGTATGTAATATTTTTACATACTGAAGGATTACTGTTACTATATAACCCAGTAACTATTAATTTAACATATTGTTCGTATTTTCTCCAATTTTTTGTTTGGTTAACATAATATGGAATACAACTGGTTTTTCATTTTTATGAGGTTTTGTATTCCCTTTTTCATTCATTTTTTTATTTGTTAGTGAAATTGTTCAAACAATTTTATTCTTTGAACAGTTATGTTTCCTTATGTGTGAATCTTAATATTCAGGATTTAAATAATTTACTGTTCTACTCATATACTTTAGGAATTGCAAAAATCAAGTATACAAGGCGTCCTAGAATACCCTTTACATCAACATATTCATTATTTGAAGAGATAACAAGATGAACTAAAACTATTTTGAATTGTATCAAAAACATTGGTGATCACAAATTTAAAATCTTCCTGCGTTTATATCCTTATGAAAGAATTCCCATCTTTCTTTTCAAATTACGTTTTTGCTTTTTTTCTACTGAAAATAAATTCCCATTTCATTCTGAATACAGTACTTAATATTTTTAATTAAATTTCGATACAGAAGAAAGGGCGTCCCAGAGTCTCTTACACCCAGTATTTCCATTATTTAAAAAAATCTCAGGATGAACCAAAAACACTAAATTGTATTAAATATCTTGCTGATTACGAACTTAAAACTTCTTGGCTTTTTCAATTCTTATGAAACCAGCTCTACTTTTTTCCAAATTTCATACCTACTTTGTACTCAAAATGAATCTCCACTTCATTCTAAATAGAGAAATATAACACACGTACTATTTTAAGTGCAAATAAAAGTAATATATATATATATATATATATATATATATATATATATATATATATATATATATATATATATATATATATATATATATAAACAAAATATAAAAAAGTAATCTTTTTTAAATTACTTCGCCTCAAACGACTACATAAAAAAGTTTACTTGATTATTAAAAGAAAAATAAATAAAAATTAGCAATGTAAGTACTGGAACTTGTGTAAAATGTAGCTGGTTAAATTTTATTCATTTATATATTGTATTTATATATTTACAATATCCAACGGGCTTTACTGCAATTATCGGATAAGATACAATATATGCAAAATATAACAGACAACATAATAACAGAATACATATAACAATAAAACTAGGGACCAGGGAAAACCTCTATGGACCAGAACCTGCAGTGGGAATAAGTCGGAATCTGATCAAAGACCGCATCAATGACTAGGCAAGAGACCAGCATAGAGAAAGATGGAAAAGAGTAACGGGTTGTCGAATAACCAAGCTCTTCATCGAATACTCAGAGATTGAGAAATGGGCCCAAGAATTCATTAAATTGAACAGGCAAAAAGCCAGAATCCTGGTAGGAATCATAACGGGCCACCATAGTAGCCTGAATGCATATAAGCATAAGCTGGGACTGACTGACAGCCCGGCATGCAGATACTGCAGAGAAGACGAGGAAACCTCGATTCATCTTCTTTACACCTGCCCTGCACTGGAGGAGAGGAGGTGCCATATATTAGGGACCCCTGTTATCCTAGAAGAGGCGAGGCTTAAGGCGAGGGACGTGCCCAAATTGCTCCTTTTATGGGATAGCATTTTTGGAAAATGACCCGGACAAGAGGGGATCGCCAAGGGACTACCCATGCGATCAGTGGCTGATGAGGCCCAAACCCACAAAACATAATAATAATAATATAACAATAGAAAAATAATAGCACATAGAAATGTTTTAAGCATAACAAAATCAGTAAGTATATAAGTATCTATACAAGTATAAATATATAGAGTCTGATGTTAGATTACCAAGTTTATAGGAAGCACCTTTTCATATGCTTTCAATGAACATGATCACAATGAAGCATATTAAGACATGATTCGAATTCTGCGTCAAGTTTATCATTTAATAAATTGGGAAAATTCGTATACATTTGCATACGACATTGTCAGATATTAATAAACATGAATCTTGTGTTAACTCTTGGTGTATGAAAGTACAAATCTAGTATCTCTTTATTTCACAAATTGTCTTGTTGAAAACTTTATATAAGAATATAAAGTTTGCAACTTTAAAAATTACAACTTGGGTTTATGTAATAAACTCACCATATCAAAGCGTTCATAGAATATCTCATGTAATATTCCCTTAGGAGGGTAGGATCTATTTAGAACAAAAGCAACCGATTTGAAAAATGTTAATCTTTTTCAATACCGAGTGTTATACAAACAGTAAAGTTTAGATCTAATAATGATGTTAAATAATGAACAAACGGTGTCTAGACTGCTAAAATTTCTCATAATTATAACAATGCCTATGCTCTTATTGGCACTTGCTACAATTTTCTTAAAAGTCTTGTAAAAGAGAGTTTGGGATTAATTCCTGAAGATGTTAGAAAATCGGACCTGTTAAGGAGCTCGTATTTAGGTTTTCTAAAAGTGATTCTGTGTAAACGACATTGTACTACATTTTACAATGTTCAATTGACGATTATTATCAATACACTAAGTGTTTAAAAGGTCCAAATTCTTTTTGCAGACTATGTCAAGTAGAGTGTTGATCTAGCAATATAGTTCTATATTATCTGCACATAATAAATAATGAACATTAAACTTGGAGCCAATTTCATCGATGAGGAATGCAAACATCAATGGTCCAAAGATCGAGCCTTGTGAAACTCCTGATGTTTGATGTCGACGAAGACGAGAGGGTGGACTGGTTAAAAAAATAATGTCACATTTATAATAATAATCAGCTTTATTTTCTAATAAACAAGCTCAGTAATCTTATGTTAATTAACAGAATAACGGTAACTCAAAACGATGTACAATACATCAGGTAATCATATATTTATTTACAAAAGAAACAGAATCTGCCTTACTATCCCTTCCTTCCAAATAAAAATTGACTTAAAGTATATCAGTAACAGCAAATTCCGTATACTTTTGCAAACGTTATAAGTACACTATACTTTTTATATATATTTTTTTTGTACAAAAAACACATAACTTTTTAAGCTATTGTTACTGGAAATAAATATAAAAAATTGTATAATATTTCATAATTTACACATGAAAAGAGTAATAGTCTTATCAAAACTGAAAGAAAGGAACGACAATTTGTACACATACTTGGTTGCACTGGTAACTTACGTACAAAATTGGCAGTCATTATACGACAACTCGAAATTATATGGACATAGATCTAATTAAATAAATAAATAATTAATATATACATCAATCACTGTACAGGCTTAGGCAAAAATGATGTTTTCTTAAATTTTCAAATGTTTCCAAGTATTTATGCATTTACAATTATTTACTATACGTCTACAATTGTACAGATTAGAATGTAGTTCTGTATAAGATTCTGAAATATTCCATTGGGCCAAATTAAATTTTATTTTATTACTAAAATTTTAAAGATACAATTCGAAAAATTACCCAAAGTTAAGTAACAGAAAATTCAACTAATTACCCTCGTCTAGAGTCACTTACAGGAGATAATATTTTCTCTATAATTTACTCACGAAATATAGTGACGTTTTTGAGGTACAGAATTCGAAAGAAATCTTTTAAATTCCATATTACAGATGAAATTATGATGAGTATTGTACAGACATTTTAATGAGCATTGATTTCTTTTGTAAAGCCTTATTGCCATAATTTGTAAAAATAAAAAAAAATATTTTTATATGAACAACACTTGTTTAATTCATAACGTAAAAGGTACTTATTAGAGACTATTTAACACTTTGGTATGCGAAAAGTTATCACAGAACTGCCTCTAAAGTACCCACATATATAAATGTTTATTATTAATCAGGGTAATTTAACTATGTTCTCGGTTTCAATCTATTAATACATATAACAGATTATTTTGACTAGGAAAACTATTATAAATTTAGAAAAACATCCATTTCGACTTCTTCATTATGTACAAGTAGCTAACCCGTTCTTATATGACCTCGCATTGAAATTTATGATGTAGGATGTCCATATAATTTGTCATATTTTTTTTTAATATAGATACATTTACTTTATATATTATCTAATGTAAATATATAAGATATTTTTTGAAGTAACGCGAATGGCATTGTATATTTAAGTTACTTTTTGTTCATAGCTTTTCGGTGAAAAATTGTTGATCAAATGTGTTTAAAAATAAGGACTAGAATTATACCTAATATTGTTGATCGTGACGTTGATTGAAGTGCATGCTGGAAAATAAACTGACTATTCGACGAAATAATTAGTTTTCATTTTGATCTGAAAGTCGAATTAATATATATATATATATATATATATATATATATATATATATATATATATATATATATATATATATATATATATATATATATATATATATATACTGTTCTCGACGAATTTATTTTTCATTTTATGTTTCTCTGTTTGGTTTTCTTAATTAGGAAAATGTAATAAAAAAAAAATCGAGTCAAGGAATTTCTGGGAGTCATTTTTGAGACTACATCAATATATTGGCGAAGAAAAACTAAACAACTAGGAGTGTATTCAAAAGTATTTAGGAAGAGTAAGTAAAGAAAAGATACAGTAGACACGATGGGATGTACCAAAGTTGAGTAATGTGAAGTCAAAATTATCAAATGGCGGGCAACAAGAAGCACAAAATATTTCTTGAGGGAATGCGGTTTAGAATCAGCTGAAATACTGTTATTATTCTGGAAAAAACAAACATCATAGAAAACGCGCAGGAAATATTTAAAGAAATGGCGAATGCGCCAATGCCACTGCCATGTATTTAGAATATATAATATTGTTCTTTATCTCTTTACTGATACTTGTCATTACTTTTTGACCTCTAATCTTCACGAGTGTATAATTGTGCATAGAGTTTATATGAGATGAGTGAGGATTATACAGAAAAAATACCGAAACGATATTTAAATAAAATCACTTTAAATAAAAGCACTTTCACCAATTCTTTAAAAACTGTGATTTCGGCTACTACAGTTAAATATATTCAATTTATAGATATGGTTTGTAAGGAAATAAATATTTAAAAAACATAGGAAAAAGAAATAAAACGATGGTAGTTAGAAATAGTTAAGATAGGGTAGTTAGTTAAGCTAATTCCTAGCTTTTTTCATATCTAATTAAAACTCCTACTAAGTAATAACGAATATAAAATATAGGTAGTGATGAATATGAAACTTTATAATATTACTTAATTAGTGTTTGGTTTTAAGCGTAATGAATATTAGCAAATTGATTAATTATTTATAGAACTTGAAGGGAACTAGGGAGAGGATATAAACACAATAAGAAGCTCAAAATATTTCTTAAGATATTTAGGTTTAGAAGCAGCTGAAGTACCTTTATTATTCTCGAAGATAAAAAACAATATAGAACAGCCTACAGAAAATATTAAAAAATGACGAAGGCGCCAATGTCATCATAATGTATTTAGAGTATATAATATTGTTCTTTATTCTTTTACTGTTACTTATTATTATTTCCCCTGGGCAAATATACTACCGCACTCCAGGCCGAGCTAGTTGCAATAACATACGGTGTTCTGGGGGCCGACCAAAATCGGGCCCAGGAGAAGGTATGTATCTGCTCGAATAGCAGGGTGGCATTGGCAGCCCTGAATTCAGCAACGACAAAGTCGAAGCTGGTCTATAATTGCTATGAAGCATTGAACCACTTGGTAGAGAAACTCTGGGCATAATGGCTTTAAGGGAAAACTAATTGCAGATGACCTTGCCAGACTAGGGACCAGGCAAAAATAAGTCGGAATCTGATCAGAGACCGCATCAATGGCTGGGCAAGAGACCAGCATAGTAAAAGATGGAGAGGAGTAACGGGTTGTCGAATAACCAAATTCTTCATGGAATACACTCAGAGATTGAGAAATGGGCCCAATAATTCATTAAATTGAACAGGCACAAAGCCAGAACCCTGGTGGGAATCATAACGGACCACCATAGTAGTCTGAATGCATATAAGTACAAGATGAGGCTGACTGACAGCCCGGCCTGCAGACTGTAAAGAAGATGAGGAAACCTCGATTCATCTTCCTTACACCTGCCCCGCACTGGAGGAGAAGACCTTATATTAGAGACTCCTGTTATCCTAGAGAAGGCGAGGCTTAAGGCGGGTGACGTGCCTAAATTGCTCCTTTTATGGGATAGCATTTTTGGATAATGACCCGAATAAGAGGGGATTGCCAAAGGACTACCCATGCGATCAGTGGCTGATGAAGCCCAAACCCACATAATATAATGTAATGTAATGTAAATATTATTATTTTTTCATCTCTAATCATCACCGGTGGTTAATTGTGTATAGACTTTATATATGATGAGTAAGGATTATACAGAAAAAATACCGAAAATATATTTAAATACACTTGAGTACAAAAAAATATATACACGAAAATGACTTGAATGAAGCACTTTCAATAATTCTTTAAAAATCGTTTGTTCAACTACTGTAGTTAAATATATTTAATTTCTACATAGTTTATAAGCAAATGAATATGTTAAGAAACACAGAAAAAAGAAATAAAACGATGGTAGTCAAAAATAGTTAAGGTATTGTTGCTAGTTAGGTTCATCTGCTAGCTCTTTTTTATATCTAATTAAAACTCCTAATAAGTAATGATGAATACGAATATGTAGTTCTGAATATGAAATCTTACAATATTACTTAGTGTTTGGTCTTACGCATGATGAATATTAGCAATTAGAGTAACTATTTATAGAACGTGAAGGGAATTAGGAAGAGGATATAAACATAACAAGAAGCTTAAAATATTTCTTAAAGTAATAAAATGTAATAAGGTAAGAATTAGGTTTAGAAGCAGTTGTAGCATCTTTGTTATTCTCGAAGAAGCAAAAATAAAAAACAGTATAAAAGTGTACAAGATACATACGAAGAAATGGCGAATGCGCCAATGACACTCTAATGTATTTAGAATATATTTTTTGTTGCAATTGTTTTTTACTTCTATTTATTATTACTTTTTGACCTCTAATTATCGCCAGTGGATAATTGTATATATATTTTATATACGATGAGTAAGGATTATATAGAAAAAATATATACATAAAAACGACAGGAAGATCTTCACTAATTCTTTAACATAGTTTGTTCGGCTGCTACAGTTAAATATATTCAATTCATCGATATAGTTTATAAGGAAATTAACATGTTAGGAAATATAGCAAAAAGAAATAAGATGATGGCAGTTAGAAATAGCTAAGCTAGGGTAGTTACTTAGGTTAATTTGCTAGTTCTTCTTCATATCTAATTAAAACTCCTTCTAATAAGTAATGAAGAAAACGAAATATAGGTAGTAATGAACATGACACTTTATAATATTACTTAGTGTTTGGTCTTAACCGTGATGAATATTGGCAATTTGATTAATTAGTTATTTATAGAACTTAAAGGGAGTTAGGAACAGGATATAAACACAACAAGAAGCTTAAAATATTTCTTAAGGGAATTAGGTTTAGAATCAGGTTTAGAATTAGGTTTAGAATCAGAAGTACCTTCGTTATTTTTGAAGATAGAAAACAACATACAAAAACTACAGGAAATAGCCGAAGAAATGGTGAATGCGCCAATGCCATCCTAATGTATTTAGAATATATAATATTGTTCTTTATTCTTTTATGGTTACTTATTATCACTTTTTGATCTCTAATAATCGCCAGTGGATAACTGTCTATATACTTTATTTATGATGAGTAAGGATTTTACAGAAAAAATATGGAAAAGATATTGAAATACACTCGAGTACAAAAATTATATACGCGAAAATGACAGGAGCACTTTCACCAATTCTTTAAAAATCGTTTGTTCGACTACTGTAGTTAAATATATTCAATTTATATATATATATATATATATATATATATATATATATATATATATATATATATATATATATATATATATATATATATATATATATATATATATATATATATATATATATATATATATATATAGTCTGTAAGAAAATGAACAAGTTAAGAAACACAGGAAAAAGAAACAAAACGATCGTAGTTAAAAATAATTAAGGTATTGTAGTTAGTTAGGTTCATTTGCTAGCTCATTTTTATGTCTATTTAAAACTCCTGATAAGTAATTACGAATATGAAATATAGATAGTGATGAATATGGAACCTTACAATATTAGTTAGTGTTTGGTCTTAAGCATGATGAATATTAGCAATTTGATGAATTATTTATAGAACTAGAAGGGAACTAGGGAGAGGATATAAACACAATAAGAAGCTCAAAATATTTCTTAAGGTAATTATGTTTAGAAGCAGCTGAAGTAAACTTATTATTCTCAAAGATAGAAAACAATATTTAAAATCGACAGGAAATTATTGAAGAAATGGCGAATGCGCCAATGCCATCTTAAATTATTTAGAATATATATTGTTCTTTATTCTTTTACTGTTATTTATTACTTTTTGATCTCTAATCATCGCCAGTGGATAATTGCGTACAGACATTATATATGATGAATACGGATTATACAGAAAAAATACCGAAACGATATTTAAGTAAACTTGAGTATAAAAAAATATATATACGAAAATGACAGGAGTACCTTCACTAATTCTTTAACATTGTTTGTTCGGCTGTTACAGTTAAATATATTCAATTTATCGATATAGTTTGTAAGGAAATGAACACGTTAAGAAACATAGGAAAAAGAAATAAAACGATGGTAGTTAGAAATAGTTAAGGTAGGGCAGTTAGTTAGGTTAATTTTCTAATTCTTTTTCATATCTAATTAAAACTTTTTCTAATAAGTAATGATGAAAACGATACCCTATAATATTACTTAGTGTTTGGTCTTAAGCGTGATGAATATTAACAGTTTGATTAATTACTTATAGAACTTGAAGGGAATTAGGAAGAGGATATAAGCATAACAAAAAGCCTAAAATATTTCTTAAGGGGATTAGGTTTAGAACTAGCTGAATTACCTTCGTTATTCTCGAAGATAGAAGACAATATAAAAAGCCCACAGGAAATATATGAAGAAATGGCGAATGCGCCAATGTCATCCTAATGTATTAGAATATATAATTTTTTTTTAAGGATTTTACAGAAAAAATATCGAAAATATATTTAAATACACTCGAGTATAAAAATTATATACACGAAAATGACAGGAGCACTTTCACCAATTCTTTAAAAATCGTTTGTTCGACTACTGTAGTTAAATATATTCCATTTTATACATATAGTTTGTAAGAAAATGAGCAAGTTAAGAAACACAGGAAAAAGAAATAAAACGATCATACTTAAAAATAATTAAGGTATTGTAGTTAGTTAGGTTCATGTGCTAGCTCTTTTTTATATCTAATTAAAACTCCTAATAAGTAATGATGAATATGAAACCTTACAGTATTAGCTAGTGTTTGGTCTTACGCGTGATGAATATTAGCTGATGAAGATTAACTATTTATAGAACGTGAAGGGAACTAGGAAGAGGATATAAACATAACAAGAAGCTTAAAATATTTCTTAAAGGTAATAAGGTAAGAATTAGGTTTAGAAACAGCTGAAGCACTTTTGTTATTTTCGAAGAAACAAAAATAAAAAACAGCATAAAAGTTTACACGAAACATTCAGAAAAATGGCGAATGCGCCAATGTAATCCCAATGTATTTAGAATACATATTTTTTCCCTATTATTTTCCTACTAGTTAGTTACCTTTTGACCTCTAATCATCGTGAGTTGATAACTGTGTATAGACTTTATTTCATTTCATGAGTAAGGATTATATAAAAAAATGCCGAAACGATATTTAAATAAACTCGAATACAAAAAAATATATACACGAAAATGACAGGAGCACCTTCACTAATTGTTTAAAAATCCTATTAGGATTTTTAAACAATTAGTAATGAAGAATATGAAATGTAGATAGTGATGAATATGAATCCTTATAATGTTAGTTAGAGTTGGTCTTAAGTGTGATGAATATAATTTGATTAATTATTTACAGAACTAGAAGGGAACTAGGGAGAGGATATAAACACAATAAGAAATTTAAAATATTTCGTACGGTAATTAGATTTAGAATTAGTTGAAGTACATTCGTTATTCTTGAAAATAGAGAATAGCATAGAAAGTTTATAGGAAATATTTAAAAAATGGCGAATGCGCCAATGCCACCCTAATGTATTTACAATATATAATATTGTTCTTTATTTCTTTACTGCTACTTATTATTACTTTTATACATCGTGAGTGGATAATTTTGCATAGACTTTATATGTGATGAATAAGGATTATACAAAAAAGATACCGAAACGATATTTAAATAAAATCGAGTACAAGAAAATACACTATATACACGAATATAAGCGCAGGAAAAAGAAATAAAACAATGGTAGTTAGAAATAAGTAAAATATTTCTGTAACATTTCTGTTCTCTGTAACATTAATATAATATTTATTTTTAGGCAGTACCTCATGAGGTAAAAATAAATCATCATTAGTATTTGTGAGTGATATCATATTATAGTATAGAAATCAAATTGAAAATCAGTTATAATTTATTAAATAAATTAGTAACCATATTTATATCATTCTCTTAGTATATTTAAATAACAATATTCTATGCATATGTACGAAATAAAGTAATTGAATATGATGTTTTCATATAAAAAATTATATTGCAAACAGTATACAAATAAACTAAATTTAGTGGGTCAAATGGCGCAAAATTGTAACATCTGATCACAGCAGTGCTGGTTGAAATTATAATAAATTATAAGACTTATATAGATTAGGTTAGAATATATGGTAGATCTAGACAACGCATCTAGATAGATGCGCTTAAATAGAGTTTGAAACGGAAAAAATGACAATACTACTGAGAAATTAGAATAAAAATATTTCAGGAATCAAGAATAGAGAAAGATAAAAAGGGAAGAGTGAAATGAAGGGATTACTTAAATATGCAATAAACATGTTATTGTAAAAGGGAGCGTCAAGATGATAAAATAAATGGTTTTAAATATAAAAAACTTAAACTTGGGTTGCAATTATAAATGGACTAAATTTAAACTTTGTAATTTTAGGAAAATTTAGGTTCTGAAGAAAATAAACATTTCCAGAAACGGCCTCAATTTGACCTGCAATTTAACTTCATACACATAAAAGTGAAAACTTTAAAGTAGTAAAGAGAGTCGAAATGAAAAAAGCAGATTATTCTCAATACCTACTTGCAGCTGTAGATATTACGGATGAAATAAGACGTGAATAGTTAATTACCGTAACTAACGATATAAGGCGTGAAGGATAATGGATAACTAGTTCTTATTTAGATTATGTTAATAAAATAAAATGCACAGATTAAGCTGTATTATATACATCGATCTTGCATAAGCGAAAGTGTGAAGTGAAAGAATGATAAATAATACATTTTAATAAAGTATTATAGCAAGTATGTGGAAATGGGTGAGATTTTAGAATGGAGAATAAAAATTTAGAAGTTAGATTCGCTAAGCTACATTTTCATAAAAAAGATAGATTTAAAGAAATATAGATATAAAAAAGGTATAATGAAACTAAAGATGTTAAAAATAGAGTGAAATGGAATGAAATTACGGAAATAATGATTGTATCAGTAGTTAATTAAGTGGTATTTTTGTAGTCCAATCCCAGCAGATAGACGTGGTTGATAATAAATAACACACATAATTATCTTTAGAAGGTTATTGCTGGTTTCGAGATATTCATGTGACTGAAGTATGGTAAACAAAGCTAAAAAGGTATAAACAAGAATGATTTATATAAATGCGTACATAAAAAAAATTGTGGTTGATTGTCTACACAATTATTTTGAAACCTTTTCCTATATTTCAACTTGGTAGCTGTTCCAATGTTATGTTATTGTTTTTATTGAATCATCGTTCTTAAATACTATTATTCTACACAAGATATTGTCAATGTGTTGATAAGACATTATGTAGAATAATAAGTCTATATTGTATGTAGAATAATGGGATATAGTTAGTTAAATTAAAGTAATAAATGACGTGATATAAGGGTAGTGAATCGTGGAGCGACCAAAAATAACGAAACGGTCGATAGATCAAAAATGTGAACACAGAAATTAATTTTCTTCCCTCCCTAATACTGAGTCCAGTTACGTTATCAATTATTGACTAGCTTAGGGTGGAGGAAGTAGATAGAGAAAAATAGCAATTAGAATATTATAACCTTAGACCCACAAATATGTATGACAAAAAGTGCCCCAAATGCTGATGTTTGTGAACTGAATGGAGAGGTCGCTGGGCACTTGGTGAAACATTTTTGACAGGTAAATGAAAACACTTGGTAGGTTTTACAAAAATTTTTTAATTTCTCAAAATGTTCATTTCTACTCTTATATAATTTTTGTGAAACTTACCAAGTGTTTTCTTTCATTTTTGAACTGTGACAATGCACAATAACGATCACTACTGTTACTAGGCTACTACAGTTTTGTTACTACTAAGATGAATAAATACATTTACGAAATAGTACTATAGCGTAGCGTAGTGTAGTGTAGGGTAGTGTAGTATAGTACAGTATAGTATAGTACGATATAGTATAGTATAATACGGTATAGTATAGTATGATATGTTACGGTATAGTATAGTATAAAGCATGATATATAGTATAGTATACAGTGCAGTATATAGTATAGTATATGGTATAGTATAATAGATAGAATAGTATATAGAACAGTATAGTATAGGTATGGTATAATACAGTAGAGTATATTATAGCATAGCACAGCAGAGCCTGTACAGTATAGTATAGTTCGTATAGCAGTACAGTTTAGTATCGTGTAGTTAGTATCGTGTAGTTAGTACACTACAATATACCATTTAGTAAGAAATGATAAATTAAGAGAAAATTCAAATGGACAGGTTTATTTAGCGAATTTTAATATCCGTAAAATGTGATGGAATCGGTGCGTAATGGAGGAATACTGATATATTCGTTATGAAAACAATAGAAAAGTAAGCGTTACTTCTGTTCAAGACACTGCACAGTGTTATTGTAATGTAAATTATGTTAGTCATGTTTGTCCGCAAAATCCTTAAGGAACATATTTAATGATTTTCGATTTTGTGATCATTATGAAGTTTCTGAAATTTTATGAAATAATTGTGGTTAGTAACAATAAAAGGCACTGCTACCCGTATAAATGTAATTGGATACGTATTGCATACTATTGTGAAATGATGTGATGAGAAGATGATTATGATTTCTGTATGTATTTACCAATTATGCTATGAAATTGGGGATAAAATGAACAGTAAATTGAAACAGTACAACATACATAGAAGATATCAAAAATTATAACAAGGAATAAGGAAGGATTCTTAATACTTGGCCGTTACGTAGTTACTATAAGAGAAAACTGCAAAATTATTCTATGAGAATAATTATTTCAGGAAAGGAAGAAAGCTATAAGTGAAAAATGAAGATGGCGTTAAAAAAACGAAAGCAGAACGAAAAGAGTGAAAGGGTCGGTAAATCAAAACTCAATTATATCGATAGAAATTATCGAGAAAAGTATGAATGTTAGAAATGAAACATGTTTTCCTAAGTAAGTAATAAAAGTGATATAGAGAAATAGATGGAATATTAATAAAATATAGAAATTGTTATAGAGCTGTAAACATCGTATGATACCAGGAATTTAGACATAGAGGCTTAGAGTAAAGAATTATGATATGAAAGATATAAAAGAATTATAAAATTATGATAGGACTATTTTTCAAAAACGTTTACTATAGATAACTACATTAGGTTTAGTGTACCAGAAATTATGTAAAAAAAGTGTAAAAATAAATACATGCGAATAATATTCATGATTTTTCAGTTGTTCGTTCTTCTTCTAATTCTCATCATGCCATAGAATTTGCAAAAGGAGCGCTAACCAATTTGCAAAAGGACAGCTAACTATATTTTCCACGGTATATTGACATATAATCTTACTCTGTTGAAATAAAGTATGTGAAAAAAATCTAATATAAGTACGTTACGAGAGCATGTAAAACTTAAGATATCATAGAACCAAAAGAGAAAAGTAGAAATAAAATAATTTCTCGTTACTCAATACATAACATAGGTATAATGGAAGTAATCTGATTTCACCATGTACATTTACAACCCCACAGCCATGTTGTAAAAAAATTGCACATTGAAAGATCCAGAAAAGCAAAAATAAATGTAAGAAGTGAAAGAAAAGAATTAAGGAAAATGAAATAAGCATATCTACTAACGATTTAGTTTGGTTTAACGCTGTGATATAAAGAGTATTATATGATCAAGCATGCTATGTGCAATGGTCAATGGGTTAATACCTGTTGACAATGAGTCCATTTAAGATGGACTAGATTGTAATATGCTCTGAGTTATAGGCTCAGTTTTGACTCGATACACTGTTTATGCAGGAAAGCTTGTGTTGTGCATATTTATGTATAAATATTAAATATTTGAAAATTGCAATATTAGCGTTACATAAATCTAGTTTATTATGAAAATATTAGATTTACTTTTAATATAAACTTTATGCAAAAGGCTGTTATGTTGTAAGTTAGCATCAAATATAGAGAAACAGTAGCAGAATGTTAAACAGTTACGTTGTTGATAGATCTTACAAGCATCCGTTTTCATAAATACATGTGTGGGAGGACCTATACCAAGTTGCTGTGTACCTAATCGTATTATTAGGTAACGATACATATATAGTTAAACCCCAGATAAACCATCCATTAATACTTAACATTAGCGACGAAAAAAGCCGTATTCACGTTCGTCACCAATGTATTAGCTAAGAAAACAAATATTTACATACAATGACGATATGCAATATAATGACAGATATTTGATTCAGTCTTCTTTGAAACAATCGTTTTAACAATAACGACGCCCACTCGATGGAATTATAAATTTTTATCAGTCAACAAGTAGGCTTTAATGAGTTGTTACGTAACCAAATAAATAAATGCCTCTAAAGTTATATTAAGTAATTTAGTTGGAAAAATTAAAAAATTATTATTAAGTCTGTCGCGTTTCTACTTACACCATAGTGAAACGGGAAATAGTAAGTAAAGCTGCCGATAATAAAAAGAAAATCCTGCCTCTCGTATATGTCCTTTTAGGCTTATATTCAGTCTCAAATTTTTCGTCGTAGTTATCAGTCAGAGTATAGTCTAAGGGAATTATCAAATAAGATATAAAAGCATATTAACCAATCAGTAACATCTTGAGAGACGATTAATAAAGAAAACAACACACAGGACTTTCAGTACAGGACCTCAATATTGATGTATAATTTATATTGTGAACTAAATGCAAATCCGTTTTATTAAAGTATAAAAGTATTATTTAAATCAGATTTAGAACAAAAATTTCAAAAAACAAAAGGACAATTAAAATAGATATGTTTATAATATGATTCCAACTATTAGCAGTATACGTATATCTATAAATTAATGTACCATATCTATTAATCGGTAATTATAATAACTTAATGAGGTTTTAAAAGAGCTTATTTAATATTTTATCGCAAGAATGATCTTCGACAGGATATTAAAATTGCTTTAAAATGAAACAGGATATCTGAATTATTGCTTTGTAGCAGTTAATGCTGTTTCTATGTACATGTAGGTAGATACCAAATTCGGTTTACATATGTACAAGAACATGTAAACTATTTTGGCTAACATAGATGCTTCAGGCTAGGATTTCATGTTGGTTCGGAACTGGAAAATAATTATCGTATAATAATTATAAATCTTTTTACATTTAACATTTGTGGAATATGTGGCAGTTTAATATAAAAAGCTTGTGATTTATTTTAGATTATTTATATGTACCACCTATAATTTTATATCGCGTCTTTCAATATCTGTAATACATAATATATCGAAACTAGCCGACCATGAAATAAATAGGCAAAAGCCTCTGCATCTACCAAATCATGCCACCATAATTGGTAGGACTCAAACATTTTTGTAGGAAAGGTATTACATCTTTTATCGCATCTATAGCTGCATGGAAAGTTATAATATTTCGTGAAGACCTGGTAAGTGTAGTAGAGATTATAAAGGATATATTGTTATGGAAATGGCGTCAGGAATATTATCAATATAATATGTATCTACAGTTATACATACAGAATTAAAGAAACACTAGAGGTCATAGAAACACTAGAGGTATACAAAGTCAGTAAAAGTCCGGATAGTAGAGAAGTTTCATGTGTTGGAAAAGTACAGAAATAATTTAGTAATAAGTTTTGTATATTTGTAGTAGGTATAGGGTAAGAAATAGTGTCGTGTATGGGGTTAGTGTACGGTAATGCATAGTCCATAAGGTAAGAGTAAATTATAGTTTTTGAAGTGTTATGAGACTATGAAGAAATCTACCACAACTTTTGCAGTTTTTACAATTTAAAAGTAAAGTTATTGTAAAAACTAAAAAAAAATAATCTCAAAACAGGTGGACATAAAATTGAGTATATAAAAAAGATAAGGTAGACAGTGTAGAATTTGTATTCATTACACATATAGCAGGAAAGGTAAGTTGTTTTGGTGGGAGTTGAAATAGCGAGAAAGATTAAATAGAAACCGAACCTAGTCTGGACCAAACACAGATCAATATATGATATTTTTCTAATCGGTATTTGATGCAACCCAAAATATACAATAATTTATTCATTGTGGATATAGTATGAAAGATAATATATTATCAAGAGCTGCGCAAAATTGCAAGGTTCTAATAGTAGTTAGAACAGCTGCATGCAAAGATAGGTAAGATTAAAAATGAATAAGAGGAGTACATACTTCATTGTATTTAAAAAGAAAAGTGGAACCATACAAACTGTGATTCTGTTATTCAATTTGGGTATTTGGATAATATAACTGTCTATACTATAGCTATAGTGCAGTGACCGGGAAGAGAAAATATATACTTACTTTCCAAGTAATAATATGCATTATTTTTATTGAAAACCGCAATTTTCTTGTATTTTTACCGATCCTTTACATTATCAATTTCTTGATGCACTTCAATCAAGCATTACTGTAACGAAACTTGTTAAAATAATATTGGCAGTGGTAAATCTCCGAAATAAAAACTCTAGGCTACTGGTAGACAAAATGGCAGTATCGCAATCCTCAGACTTTGGTTAAGTTGTTGAGCGGCCTGCTTGTTGTAAACTTTGAGATCATGGACCTGGTAATGCGTCAAAAATGGTAACAATAGTTTGATCAACAATTTCCTCCGTCGCGCTATACAGACGTCTACGAACAATAAATTTGATAGGACTATCTATGTGATGTAAAAAATCGTTTTCCAGCAACTAAAGTAAAGTAAATTATAATGCCACCCTTTACGACAAATAGAAGGCAACTTACTCAGACTTATGTAGCGGCTTTCCGCACACAATTTCGTGCTTTAAAAACATCGAAATGATTTTCATTTTAGTCATGACGTTTCAATTCATATACTTTCGATATACATTTTTCTACATAACACATTTTTATCAGTACGTGTGAAGTCATTTTAGACAATTAACATGATATTTTAAACAAATATCTGATTATAACAAATAATATGTACTTTAATTTTTTTTATAACGACCACTCTCTATGTATATGTCCGACTATATACATTTCCTAGAATCTTGATAAATATTTATTTTCAATTTCACCTATTTTGTCTCCGACTTGCTGTACTACCTTTGAATTGCCGAATTCAATAGGAAAGGAACGTAGAACATCTTGCTTTCTAAGAGTAGAGATGCCGCAGACTGTATCTGAAAACAACAAATAAATACATATTGAGTAACAGGTAACAACACAAAAATTAGTGCTAAATTAGCGGTTAGTTATACTGGAGAAAATCAAACGCAATTGTATGTACAACTAATTAGATATACAGAAGATTTAATCTAATTTACAGAAGCATAAGGTGTCTCAGTTAGAACTATAGGATTCGAGTTGTACGGAATTTAGGTTCTGTCAAAGATAGGACGTTAATATTTAATCACTGTCATCTACAAACCATACGACGTCAACGTGTCGCGATCAACAGTTCAACAACGAATAGTTTATGTAGGGGAAGGTTGGGTAAGACGGGGTATCGAGGTAAAATGGGGACCCCTTATACATCGGAACCTAAACACATCTTAGTAAAACTACTACTGCCCTCTAGCAGCTTAACTACAAAGTTTTCTAGTATGCTGAGTGCATAAACCCGGGAAGAGCAGGTTACGACGCTGTGAGTAAAAATCTCTTTTTTAATTATTTCATCTAATTTTTGAGGTATATTTTATGCGTGACTGTGAGTAATGTATAAATTGTTATCAAAAACACATAAATTCGTCGTGAAGTCTATACTATCTACTTTAATATAAGTGTATTGTTTTCAAGGCAACGCTTATATTATAACCTCAAAAAAATTTATTTATTTAAAAAGGTCGATGGGGACATGATGGGGTCCTTATTGATGTATTGGAGAACAAAAAGGGTTATAAGTTAGCCAACAAGTTTTATGATGTCCCTCAAACTACTCTGGAGCGTAAAGTCAGTTTAGCTAGGCAAAATGATAATCGTGTCTGCAATATAAAAGTTCCTTTGGGCCCTATTTCAACTGTATTTACAAAAAAAGAAGAAGAGGAACTCGTTGTTTACTTAAAGGAAATGGAATCGCGTTTATTCGGTTTGACCACCTTGGAACTACAGAAATTGGCATATCAATTGGCAATTGCCAATAACAAGCAGCACAAGTTTAGTGCAGGAAAAGAACAAGCCGGTAAAGACTGGGTAAAGGGATTTTTACGGCGTTATCCTGATTTAAGTCTCAAAAAACCCGAAAGCACATCCGCTGCTCGTGCTGCCGGATTCAATATCAGTGGGACGATTTTTTGAACTCCTAGGAAAAACGTTCGACAACTACAACTTCACTCCCGACAAGATTTATAACTGCGACGAAACAAGAGTTTCTGTTGTGCCTAAAACAAAATCAAAAGTTATTGCTAAAACTGGGAAGAAACAAGTAGGAGCGTTGACATCAGCTGAACGAAGGACGACCATAACGGTTGAAATTTGTTTTAATGCTGCACTTTTAAGGCGCTTACTTGCCTCCTATGTTCATTTTCCCAAGGAAGCGAATGAAACATGAACTTCTAACTGCAGCCCCTCCAAACGCCTGGGCTGAATGTTCTGATTCTGGTTGGATTACAGCAGATATTTTTTTAAACTGGTTTAAAAAATTTATAGAAATTACTGGAGCATCGAAGAACAGCCCCGTGTTGTTACTTTTGGATGATCATGCTACGCACACCCAAAATCTTAAACTGATTGACGAAGCTCGTGATCATGGCGTGGTAATAATATGTTTTCCGCCTCACACGACGCACAAGCTCCAACCTGGAGACGTAGGATTTATGAAACCTCTACGCACGTACTACGATCAGGCCGTAACTGCATGGTTAAGATCACATCCTGGTCAAGTAGTTACTCAGTTCCAAATAGCTGAGCTGTTTGGAGAAGCTTTTGTTCGATCAGCAACAATGTCAACTGCTTTAAACGCTTTTAAAGTATGTGGAATCTGGCCATACAATGCTAATATCTTTACCGATGCTGACTTTGTTGCTACTGAGGCTACCGACATTGATATAAATATTACAGAAATACGACCACAAAATGATGAAGCACCTGCTTCAGAGCAATTGAAATCAAAGCCACACTCAATAAATTTGCCTGTTGTAGAAAATATTCTGCCACGATATTGTGATTCGCCAATAAATCGATCACAGTCTGGTCTAAATGCTACAACCAGTCAGCCAGGCTCTTCTGCTCAGCAGCAACAAGAACAGCCAAATTCGGAAGATTTAACACTTCGTTTACTTACCTTAGTCCCAAACAGCTAATGCCGTACCCACGTATGACCCAAAAAAGAAAGAGATAAGTTAGTAGACGAGGAAAAACTGCTATAATTACTTCTTCTCCGTACAAACAGGAATTAGAAGAAAAAGAATGCCTTAAAGAACCAAATGTAAAGAAAACGGATATAGATAATAATAAAAGAAAAAAAAATACCAAAAAAGTTAAGAAACAACAAGTTTAATCGGAAAGTGAGACAGAAGATGCTGAATGCCTTTATTGTTAGGGCTTATATTCGCAATCTCATGAAGGGTGGATTACCCGTCAGGTGTGCGGAAAGTGGGCGCATTGTGGCTGTGCTGGGGTGTACGATGATGACGATGAATCGCTTCATACTTGCCCATTTTGTATAAACAAACACGAGTGAATTTTTGGAGGCTGCCGTACCCCATCTTGCCCGCCGGGTGGGGCAAGATGGGGTGAAAGCATTTATTTGTTTATTTGATTATTTCATAAGCAATAGTTTAAGTTTCGTATTATATTTAATTAGACTTTGTTAAAGAAAACACCAGTTTAATTTCTAATAAAAGTTCTTGATTGTGCGTTTGAAATTTATCCTCTTTTTTAACAATAATTGTTAAAGACCCCGTCTTACCCCACCTTCCCCTACAACTGTTTTATGAAAGCGAGCGATCATTTACAGTTACATTACGAAAAATTCGCACAAAATTAGGATAAAATGAAACTCTATAGAGTTAACAGTACGTAACTTCATCAAAAAATTTGAAGAGAAGGGTTCAATACGCCCTCCTTATGGTAGGTCAAATTAAAATATTGTTGTAGTGGGAGAAAGTGTATGGCAGTATCCAAACACATCGATTCGACGTCGTGCACAATAATTCAATCTGTCCAGAGCTACTAGGCATCGAATTATAAAGAAAGATCTACATCTGTCAGCATACAAAATTCAGTTGACAAACCAATTAAAAGTTACAGACCATTAACAATGTGAATTTGTTAATTGGGTGTTAGAAAAGGAAGAAGGTGATGGAGAACTTTACAACAAATTTTTTTCATCAATGAAGCACATTTTCATCTTGATGGATACGTCAGCGAACAAAATTGTCGAGTTTGGGATGCTGAAAATTCACATGCTGTTCACCAAGAAGAAATGCATCCACAGAGATGGACGGTGCGAATTTTGGAATGATGGTATAATTGAACCGTACTTCATTGAACATGAAGCTGGTAATGCTATCACAGTAAATGGGGAACTCTATCGTGACATGTTAAACAATTCATGAAAGTTGTACACAAATTATTCACTGTTGAAACATTAATCTTTTAATCGTGGCATGTTGACGTCGTATGGTTTGTAGATGAGAGATTAGTAGTCATCAAATATTGACAGCCCATCTTTGACAGAACACAAATGGCGTGCAATTCAAATACTATAGTTCCACCTGGGACACCCTACATTTAAAAAATCCTATAATTAAAATAACTTAATGGAGGTGGTGTTAATTAATTTAAATAAGTGCATTTTTCTTAATACTCTGAAAGGCAACGATTTCATGAAATAAGAAATACATATAATACATATAAAATTCAGAAAAATAGATCGTTGCACAGAACACAGTATCTAATGGAAGTTTTTAAAATTATTTTATTTGACTAATATATATATATATATATATATATATATATATATATATATATATATATATATATATATATATATATATATATATATAAATATATAGGGTGTAACATAAAGGTTGGGAATAAATTAAACAGTGGATTGCTTAGCAAAAAAAAAAAAAAATAGATTTTCTTCATATGAAGTTATGCTCTATGGGTTTTCGTTTCCAAGCTACAGGGCGCTAAGGAATTTCAAAAAATTTAGTTTTTCTCTAATAACTTTCGAAGATTAGAAGATAATTAAACGAAATTTTAACCGCAGCTTAATTTGATAATGCCCTAGTAACAAGAAGAAGATTGACTTCGTAAGTTACTCAGTGGCGTACGTACACATTGTACCGTAAAGTTTTCGGAAGAAAATTGTGGTACGCCACTGATAAAAACATTTTTTTATTTCCTTTTTAAGATATACTTTTCATTTTAAATAAAATTACCCTCTTGCGTTTTATTTGTATCTCTTGTCATTTTCTCGTAATTAGAACTTTTGCAAATACTAATTTTTTCCCACTGCTAACATAGGAAAATTAAAGTAATAAAAACATTATCAAGTATGATTTGACTCAGCCACCGCAAATGGTCGAGTAAGCATTGAAAATACTTTTTGATTGAATATGATATTAAAATGTCACATTATTTTAACAATAATAAAAAATAGAGGTAACTTAGGAATTTATAGAATTTATTGACTAGGTAATAGGAAGTAATAAACTAACAAACTAGACTACAAAAGGTGCTGGAAATGTTGCCCCCTAACTTCAATACATTTTTCAATGCGTTTTCTCATGGATTCTCTTACTCGCCCAAAAATACCAGGCATCTCTCGAATTTGCTGACAGCCCATTTCAACTCTTTGCCGAAGGGTCTGCACATCAGGAATGGGAATGGAATAAATTATGTTTTTTAAGTGCCCCCACAAATAATAGTCTAATGGATTAAGGTCAGGAGAACGAGGAGGCCACGATCTTGGTCCTTCACGACCTATCCATTTACTTCGGAACATTTCATTCAGATATTCTCTCACTTCTCGCCTAAAGTGAGCTGGGGCGCCATCATACATAAACCACATGTTCTGGCGTGTTTCAATTGGGACTTCTTCTAATAGAGGTTGTAATTCGTTTTGAAGAAAATCCAGATACGATAATCCGTCTAGTCTATTTGGTAGTACTATGGGACCAATCAAAAAATCGCCAATTATTCCGGCCCAAACATTAATTGAAAATCGCTGTTGGTGCCGAGATTGTATCATTCCATGTGGATTTTCATCAGCCCACAGATGGTTATTGTGGAAATTAACTATACCATCCCTTATACATCCAGCTTCGTCGGTAAATAAAATGAATGAGTGGAATAACAAATTCTGATTACACTTATTTAAAAACCAGGTACTAAATCTGAGACGTGATACATAATTTTCGGCAAAAAGTGCTTACACTCTTTGTAGATGGTATGGGTATAACAAATTATCGTGCAGGATTCGTTGGACAGTCATATGACTTACTCTCTCCATTCTTCCAATTCTTCTAGTACTTGATTCAGGATTCGCCTCGACCGTCTGAAGGATTCGTTCTTCAAGTTGTACTGTCCTTACATTTCGAGGTCTTCCGATGGAGGTGCAAGGCTTTAACGAGCCGGTATCACGTAAGCGCGCATGAATTCTTGAGAAAGTCTTCCTATTTGGAATGCGCCGAGCTGGAAAACGTTCACATACAGACGCACAGCTAACACAGTATTTCCGTTGGCAAGGCCATAAATAAAATGGATATCTGTTAATTCTTTAAATGAGTAATCCATTTTTAACAGATCTAAACCAAAGTACAACCGTTTAAGGAAAACTAAATGTCTTAACTGACAATTGAGTCAAAGCATACTTCATAATGTTTTTGTAATTTTCATTTTCTTATGGAAGTGGGAAAAATAGTATTTGCAAAAGTTTTAATTACGGGAAAATGACAAGAGATACAAATAAAACGCAAGAGGGTAATTTTATTTAAAATGAAAAGTAGATCTTAAAAAAGAAATTAAAAATTGTTTTTACCGGTGGCGTACCACAATTTTCTTCCGAAAATCTTACGGTACAATGTGTACGCACGCCACTGAGTAACTTACGAAGTCAATCTTTTTCTTGTTACTAGGGCATTATCAAATTAAGTTACGGCTAAAATTTCGTTTAATTATCTTCTAATCTTCGAAAGTTACTAGAGAAAAACTAAATTTTTTGAAATTCTTTAGAGCCCTATAGCTTGGAAACGAAAACCCATAGAGCATAACTTCATATGAAGAAAATCTATTTTTTTGTTACTAAGCAATCCACTGTTTAATTTATTCCCAACTTTTATGTTACACCCTGTATATATGATATTTAATTTTTCAGGAGATTAATTTTATCATACTTTTTAAATATTGTATTACATGCGTATAAGCTATATGCATGCTATGTATGTAATATAAATATACAATGACACCAAATAGGTACAAATGTGTATATAAATGCAATGTAAAAGACGTTAAATAAATGTAAATTGGCAAATCCATTTGAAAATTTCAAAACTTTAGACAACAAAAATAGTCGGTCCACCTATATGCTCGCTATATGATTCTATAGAATATTATTAAGCAGTAGTAGTCGTATATCTTTAAAATAGAATGAAATTGCATGAATGATATGGAATAACAAGAATACCTTTCTTAATATACTTAAAAATCGTTGGTTTTTCGAAATATATAAACATGTAGTCATTATTATACTATCAAAGGTTTGTAACATATAAGTCGGAAATCGAGAAAGGAACTACCAAACCGCCGCGCGGTTATCAAAGTAATTCCCGAATGGCAAGGTTATTACATAATCGCTATAGGAAACAACTACACTCGGGCTAAAGCCCCGCCAGGCATTGAATTATACCTAAAAGCGATCCTCCGACCCCTTTCTCGTGTTTCTGCAGGATCAGATAAGGTTTCAAAAAATAAAACCTTATGTTACTTATATGTTACTGACATAGATCGTATCGATACAGATGTATACCCCACGATTTCATTCCGCATTTGTCCTGGATCGGCGTACCGTGCACGGCACTGATGAGAACTAATAAGTTCGAAACAGCTGTACGAGTATGTCGCTCGGTTCCAATCCGGGGCAGATGTCGAATCCTACCTGTGGCGGGTTCTATTTTTTGATATCAAAAGTTTATAACCAAAGAAATTTTTATTTTTGGGATTATTTGAAATCTTCAGTATATAATGAGACAATAATTTTTCTAGATTATTGAAAAATCTTAATTAGCTAGCTCCTGTAGTTCATGTTGTTATTATTAAGAAATGTTAACAACTTCTAATTAATAAAATGGTTTCCAAAAACAGCACCTGTACATTGATATAACTGTATCTGTGGAAAATATGAAAAAGTTTGTAAGCCAGTGGTAAGAAAATTGATTGGGTTATATTAAATGTTATATCATAATTATACTAAATATTTCTTCCACATTATTCACATGAGTTTTTAAAATTTGAAATAGTAGCAAAAGGATCTTAAATCCCTAGGTAGTAATCACAACGCAAATTTTTTAATGCCGATAATTCTGGCCGATAAACAGATTTTTGAGATAGTATCTCTTGGTTTTACAGCATTCGATTTCCCTAAAGCTTGAGGCTGCGGAGAGAAATATTACACTTAGAGACGAGAACGAATACATTAATATTTAATAAGAGATACCAAACTCTCTTCACTGCGATTCAAACCCAACCATAAAATAAATAACATCCTCAATATATAGTCCAGTCGTCCACGACCAAAGTGTTAATGATACTGTTGCACATATCGATAAAGGAGAATATTTGGAAGGTTACCCATCTACTTTTTGAATGCGAGGGCAGTGCTTTCTTTTTATTAGCTCTACCCCGGACAATGAATTCAAGGCTCACTTTATTATATTTTTGTATGATAATATTAAGAAATATTAGTTTGAGCTTTATCTCAGAAACAAATCTCTTGAGAAAAAATCTACTAAGTTTTATTACGTGTTGCATACACAGTGTATTTTAATACTGTAGTAACTATTATGGTGCAATCGAATATTTTTAAATCATTTTTATTATGATTTAGTTTCATCTTTGATATTTTATCAAAGATGGAACTGCATATACCACTTCTTGTATTCCTTCAAAGTATAGTAATATTGATTTAAAGAATCGTATATAGTTAAGTAACTGAAGCATAAGAAGGGATGTATTTACTGCCTTTATGTTCATAAAAAAAGCATCTATACTGAAGAAAGTATGTACAAAAAGGTGTAGTTACAATATTTACACCAGAAAATGTTTAATCAACAATATAAATAGAAAACAGGTATTATTTATAATGTATCTTGATATCAATATGTATTCGAATGATTTTCATTATCGTAGGCTTGATTTGAATTATATTTGCAATTCTGGCGAAGGCGCAGGTTGAAGATACAAAGGATTTTCAAATCAGATGTGTCTTAGAAGCCTGGAAAAACTGGGAAAACGAAAAGTAATTTAGAAATATACTGCAATACAATACGGTAAAACTCATTAAAGTATGTTTAGTCCAAATTATTATCATAATGTTTTTGGAAAACGAAATAAATACAAAGTTAAATATAAGTCAGAGATTAGGAGTTTGGGACGAATAAGTCAAAAATTGGGACGAATAATATGCACTTTCGCAGGATTGGTGGAAAATTTTTGCTTCAGAGATAGACCGCCTCATTTAGTCAACAGGAAACTGTGTTTATTATTATTAATGTACTCATTTATTGTTATTTTCACAAAACAGAAAAGTACAAGTACACATACATACGTATTTGTAAACTGTAACACTTCGTTTTATCTTGAACTCATAAAATAGACTATATAGAAATTCCATGAAATTTTAAGATTACCAGATGTGTAAAACATGAACTAGGTAGAATATTTCAGTTAATTTTACAATCAGATTTTACATCATACCGTTGACTGCTACATATATCTGTTATGCCATTATATTAAAGTTAAATGCCTTTCGAAGAGATATGTAACATAAAAAACCAATTCTGTATTTAATTCATCTGTTTCTTCTATGTCACAAAACCGACTAATGGCATTTTCAGGTAATGAGGCGCAAATGGGATACACCAGGAAATTTATTGCACCGCAATTCGCGAAAAGAAATTAAGAACATTTTGCCGCTTATACGCCTTTCACAATTATTAGCCAACGATTTCATAAAAAGACGCTCTCAATGCTTCGCGGGATTTTTAAAGCAACAAACAAGGTCAATGACCTAACCTAGAGCTTGAATTTTAAAAATAGACATTCCAGAATGATTCTCGATCTTTGATATGCGTTCGAGAAATTTATTGAAATTCTGCTTATATAATTACTTATAACAAATAGTGTCTACGTTATGGTTACACAGAGTGTCTCAAAAGTAATACACAAGACTCATATTTAATTTTACAAAAAGTAACGGAAGGGCAAGTAAGTTAATCCCCAATTAAAAAGTATGGTCCTTTGTAAGGAAATATTCTATTTTAGATGGTTGATTTTACAGGATAATTACAACGTAATTGTTTATTGTAGTTTGACGTTTAAATAGGCATATTGCTTTCTTCTTCTGAATGCTTTCTGAAAGTAGGGATTGAAAATTTATATAGCAACCGGCACGCTACTAGGTGCACCCTTGGGTATTTAGAAAATGGAGGAAACCTATTTACGTATAGCTTGTCAAGAATAGGAAAAAGTGTAAGAGTATCTATGTATGTGTAGAAAAAAGAGTGAGGCAGCATTCGGAGCGAAAAGGATGTACTTTACGCGCGGCCAAATCGAACTCGGTATACTCGATACACTCGATATTCACTCTGAAAAGGTCCCAATGCGACTTAGTAAAGACCAGGCTATTTACTGGGCACCTCGTGGGCGCGGGCGGTCCGATATCGCAGTTTTGAGACTTGTTCTTATTCTTGGCAAGTTGTACTATTTGTATACGTCGAGATCCGAGATTGACATTAAGGATATTTTCGTGATATAATGAGTAATTAGTATAGCGGTATGTTTCGGTTTTAGCCTACTTTTTTACTACAAAAAAATTACTATGTTTTAATGATGTTTTGACTAAAATAAATAATTGTAATCAACATTTAAAAAACCGTTTAATTCAGTCCCATTTAAATTTATTTTTAATGCAGTAATTACGATCCCATTGACTTGATAATGTGCCAAAAAGTCCAATTTAATTTCAGAGAATTATAGGACAGAAAAAAGCTCAAGGTTTTTCGTATTGTTAAAATATGTAAAATAATATTGTATATTGTTAAAATATGTAAAAAGTGTGGTTCCGTTCTAATGTATGTTTTGTAAGTGCAGTTGAATTTTGGTTTAATATTTTGAATTAAATTTATGTGCACCAATTAATTTATATAAGTATTATTTTGATTGGTGTATATAAGTGCTACTATAATTGTTACAGTTCTCTTTTATTATTGTGATTGTTGGTTTTTTGCTTGTAGTTTAGGTAAACAATTATGTTATTGCAATACTATGTTTTTTAACTAAATCACGTATTTGTTATTGCCTATTTTTGATAGTTTAAATTGTGCATAGTATGTATTGTATTATTATGAACTTGTAATATAATATTTTTTGTTTTCATGTCTTCAAGTTACTTGCTCTGAATTTTGGTATAATATTTGAGTGATACTATCGGTTAGGCAGCTGACAATAATTTTTTTATACTGATTGGGTACTTGGTGACTTAATGTTTGACACTATTTGTATTTTGGGTATGGTTGTTTCAATAATTAAGTTTTTATTTAGATTCCATTTTTGATACTACGTTGTTACATCTAGGATGTGTATGCTATTTATTGTTTGGTAATGAACTGTAATCGTGGGTAAAATTTTTTGGAAATATTGACTGTACATATATCTTATAAAACTTTGGTTTAAAATTTAAGAAGTTTATTACAATCTATTCCAAATCTCTCACTAATAAATTTGCGACGATGGGAGAAATAAATAAATCAATAATTGTTCCAAAAGTTTGGTAAGAAAATTGCTCGTTTACGAAAGTCAAAAACATATCTACTCTGTTAGTGTATTATACAATAGTTATAGTTGTACATAACACGTTACGAATCGCGTAAAAAAGCTACCAGCCCAAGCGAGGCAAATTATTAATCTGTTTGTTCGTGGGCACACTTAAGGGAACTCAATCATGTGTCAAATATAGAACCACCGTAACTAAGCAACTGCATACTTCCAGTTGTTGCAAATGAGTGCACTCACAATCAGTGACATCCGAACGTATTTGCTTTCTCTTCCAGTCGGTCTGAAACATCATTTGTAGATGCAGTTTGTAGTAAGTAGAGTAGGGATAGTAAAGATAAGCTCATTCAGCATAAAGCTAGAGCCAACATAAGCTGCTCCTATGTGCATCTACTTTATCGGATTGCATCGTCATTCTTGGAAACGTATAAATAATTTAGAATTTTTCTCGTTAAAAAAATTAATTAAATATAAAAAATAATGTAGATATTAACTATATAGAATATTTGGTCGTGGCTGTAATTTCATTTGGTGACCTATAATATTTGTACGAAATTTGTATTCTCACTCAATGACAGTAAGGAAACATAATCCTCTTCAAAATTACAATAATATCAATTATAATGATGAAGAATATAACAATTAGAATAACCATGCCATTCAATTGTAAAAATTGAAATTTAGTATTAAAATAAATCTAAAAATGACTTAATGCCACAAGTTCAACATATCAGTAATGCTAGGTTAATAACTGAAACAAAACAGCACCCAAGAAGTAATCGAAATAGTTACTAAACGAATTGTAGGAAGCGTTTCCGGATACCAGTTGTAGTCCGGTGCCAAGTTAAAATAATTTAAAAAAAGCAAGATAGAAATCAAAATGACCGATAAAAAATATAATTTTTAAATTTTTTAGTATTGAACATATTTAAAAAAATTCAAAAATTAGATCATATTTTTAATACATTTTTAAATAAGAAAAAAATATTTTACAAGTATTTAGTGAATCACATTCAAATAATATTTTTTCACTATGTTGCAGCTAATTGAAGATTAGCTGTGTTCACTAATTGCAGAAAATTTCACCGTGTATAGAAGTGCAAAAAAGGAAAGTTCGTGAGTGATATCTGAAAGAAACGTATTTAAATATAGCGGCAAAAGCTTCTTGCCGCTATATTGCATGGATACTATTAATGTGAATATATGTTACAATACATCTTTTAAACATGTCATACATGTTTAAAAGACCGCCCAGAACATAAAATCGTCATAAAATTTATTATTCATTACGATTTTCAAATTTACTTGCAATGTTTACAATTTTCATGCGACCGTCCATTTGTTATTTAAGCATTTCGGGTTATAGAGGGCGCTAGGATAGCAAATGGACAGCTTTATGAATATTATGTACATTGGAAATGAATTATAGAAAATCGTAATGAATAATAATGTATGATTATTTTAATGCATGATATGTATAAACAAAGTGTTGTAGCATCTACTTAATCAAAATTAGGTATCTATGTAATGCAAAGTGAATGTTATTTGAGAAGGAGGTGGTGTCACGAGTGGAACAGTTGAACATTGTTTTTGTCGAAACTGTGTCCGACCACCAAAAATTGAAGTCAGATTCGTTTTCAGCGCCCCCGAAAATGGGGGGATAACCAAAATTTGGTGAAGATGTGAGAGTTTTACTCTAAAGTAAATAATTACTGATTAGTTTTATTATAACGTTTTCTTGAATATATTGCAACCTAACGTTTTACGAACATTTATAATATCTATTTTCTTCTAGGTATTAGTGTGAAATTTAGCGAAATTAATATAACATTAAGATGAGTAAGAAAGTGATTTTATCTATATTGTAATTTGTCTCTTAGTAGTTTTTTATTATATTGAAGAGCAACTCCACACCCCTTTAAACAATTTCACAGCAGATA
Source organism: Rosalia funebris (assembly GCA_037954035.1). Classification (NCBI taxonomy): domain Eukaryota; kingdom Metazoa; phylum Arthropoda; class Insecta; order Coleoptera; family Cerambycidae; genus Rosalia; species Rosalia funebris. Next base: position 4,961,164 of record JAZFAV010000018.1, on the reverse strand, counting down.
AAAAATGTGTGTCTCCTATATTCTATTTTTTTTTACAAAATATCGAAAGTTGAATAAAACATGCCCCTCTTTTATTCAACTTTGGATATTAACAAAGTAACATTAGTTGTTAGTTGTCATATTTATGAGAGTTTTCTGTTACTGTATAATTCATTTCATCGCTATTTGCCAAATAAAAAACTCTCTTATCTTGCTGATAAACGGAAGAGTATACCTCAGCCTAGCCATAAAAAACGAGCCAAGGTTATGTTTTGAGATTTTTTATTTGACAAACAGCGATGACATAAACTATACTTGATCGCAATCCTAGTAGATCTGAAGGAGTCGAAAATATTTAATTGATATATTTGGGCTTCAACAGACACTCTGCAATTTAGTAATTATAAATCTCATGGATAAAAAAATATTATTTACATGTAAGTATAAGCCCTTCATGTCTACACTACAAATATAATAAAAATGGTAATTATGTAGAAAAATGTTGACACTGCAGCCCTTTCATTATCACTTATTAGCAAGAGATTCATTAATATTAACTTACTAATGCCCTGTACGATATTGAGGCCCGACTTACTTTAGTTACAGGATTAAGTTAGAAAGCGACAAGTTAGTGACAGATACAAGCGTAGTATCATGCACATCCTGTTAATAAATGAGTAATGCATGGTGCCAGACAGCCAGCTTCTTTCTACATAATTACCACAATAATCAGCCTTACCTCTGGTAACCTAACTAGTAAGTCTTGGAATCTAGTAACTTGTTGAGGATACATGTGTTGTGTGTAAACACGTAGGCACGTCATGTATCGTTCGTGTATCGTTTCCAATTCACTGTTACCCGGACTACTGGCGGGTTTCGCTGGAAAAGAGAACAGAGGTAAATAAAAAATATAACGTGCAGGATTTATAAAAATCTCATATCAACAAAAGTTGTCAAAAAGTTATGCCTGGAATATTAGTTTTGACCTAGAGGTGAGGAGAAACAATTTTTGAATGCAACTGAGATATAAACATAAAGGGTGTTACAATAAGAGCGCACGATTTGAATTGCATGCTATTTGGCTGTCATGATTCGATAGGTCAATAATTGTAACAGGTCGCTAGCAGACGAATAGGAGCTAGTAAACATGAAGCGCTACACGATATAATAACGCGCCCTTACCGTTAAACATTACTACGAAAATGTTGAAAGTTTGGTTGCTACGATTCGTAAAGTACGTCCAAATTTCTGTAGAAACAATGTTCGAAATTTATTCAACTGTGAAAAGAATAACTGAAAAATTCGAAAGTATTGTTTCAGTTATTTATGTGAAATACACGACACGAGTTGGTAGTGCCGTTCAGAACAAAACATCACGGCAGTTCGTAAGAGTGTGGCCGAGAGTCCAGGGATCTCGATTCGTTATCGTGCACAAGAATTGGACATTTCATGCACATGCACAGTGAAGACAGTTCACTAATTGGATCATTGAACAACAAGAAGTGAATGTCGATTTTCTGTACAAAATCATCTTCAGCGATGAGGCAGGCCCATTCTCACCTTGACGGTTTCGTTAATAGGCCATAATAATAGAATATAATAATTCATAAATTACCACATTTGGGCCTCAGATCCAAAATCCAAAAATGATTCATGAGAAATAAATGCATCCCCAACGTCTCACTCTTTGGTATGTATTGTGGCCTGAAGGAATCATTGAACCATTTCTCTTTGAAAACGAGGCAGACAATGTATTAGTGGTAAATGGCGAACGTTATCGTGACATGATAACCCAGTTCTTTGTACCTCAATTGGAAGATATGCTCTCGAAGACATGTGGCTTTAGCAGGACGGTACCACTTGCCATACCACATACCACACAGTGAAACATTGACGGTCTTGCACGAGTATTTTCCTGGCCGCGTCACCTCCCCTTTTGGTGACTAGAATTGGCCGCCACCATTTGCGATTTAACACCTATGGACTTTCTTTATGTGGGTTTTTCTGAAGTCTCAGGTTTACGCCAAAAAGCTCACGACCATCCAAGCATTAAAGGCCGAAACTGAACGCTGTATCAACGAAATACCACCACATTTATGCAAAACCGTTATTGAAATTTTCGCTATAAGAGTACTCGTATGCCACCAAAGCTGTGGTGGCTATTTACCAGATGTATTGTTCCATACATGATTTTCAAATATCTACATTATAAATCAATAAACATTTTAATACTTTGCTACAGAAAACCATGTTTTATTTAAAATTCACATCTTGCTTTCCAATTTTGCCTTTCAATATAATTTGGTAATTTTTGAATAAGTCTAAAATTAATCCACATTAAAAGTTAAATCAATCGAATTAGTCAAGTGTAGTATCTGAAATGAAATGAAAGGAAATGAAAGCATATATATCAAAAGAAGTATTTTTAAAATGATAAACGTTGTCTGGTGGCGAAAAATAGAAAGCTTCAAAAAATTAATATAAAAAAGGAATATAACTGTAATTTTAACATTTATTTCTTACATTATCATCGGTCAGGCGATAATAAAGAATGGTACAGTATTAACAAAAGTAAAAAAAGGTACATGAGAATGTATTTCCTATGCTCATTAACGCACTAAATATCTAGGATAAGAAATTAGAGAAAGTATATAGAATAAAGCCGATAGGCATTTAACACAATTTGTCAGATAAATAAAGAAAATCGATTTTTCTTGTACCACTGAGAATAAATCTAATGAGAAAATTTCAATCTATTGCCGTGAAATATATGTAGGCAATACTGAATTAATTTTAGTTTTAATTATAGTCTTGGTCAATTGGGAGCGCAACAATTTTGAGTATTAGTGCATAATTAATTCTAAAATGAATACACTATTTCTGTATTTTAGGGTAATCGAAGTGTTGTTTATACTCGTATGTAATGCAACACCCCTATCGCCCATCTCTATTTCTTCTTTCCCCTTCTTTTCTCTCTATTTACGTAAAATTATTACGTAACATTATTTCGCGAGAATGTTCCATCATCAGAAGTTGCATCGACATCACATCTGCAGAACGTGATATAAACGAACCCCTCCCTGCTGTTTCCGGCTGCTCTCTCTCTCTCTCTCTCTCTCGAGAGTAGCTACACAGGGCTGGAGATTACTCGTGATCTCTAATTTTGTCTAGTGCTAGGAAGAAACCTTACTACGTTGTGTTTTAAATTCTTATTCCTCTGATTCTTTATATAAATTTTGGTATCACTTGTTTTAATTATCTCACTTATGATTTGCTCTGGTTATTAATTTAGGCTTTTATGTACTATATCTGAACTTAAGTCTAATTTACTTTATCTGGTTTAATACCTGAAGGGAAAAATAGAAAAGAAACTTAAAGAAAAAAATTTAATATAATAAGCACTAAGTATGCATCATTTTAAATTATAGCGGAAGTGCACCAGTAACAAGAGCTACTAACACCCTGTAAGTCCCCTGTAACAGCTGCAATCATACATTTACGAGTTGCTGTCAATCTTAGATGTATTAAGGTCCCCGTGCGGAGATATTCATATCTGAAATACAAGAGGCAATAAATTATGACAGATGGCTGTTAGCTTGTCAAGAACATTGTAGTATGAAGTTATTTACATTTTCATTTTAAAAATATATAATTTAAGTTCCCTGTAAAATAAATACTTACTAATGGAAAACAAACATATCCGATACCTTGCTTGTTCCGAAGTAAGAACAGTGAATTATTATTATTACACAAATTACCTAAAGAGTATTGATGTTTAATAGAGTCATTAGTTATTCAGGATATAGTCATTAGTTGAATAAATCCCTCCTTTGCGGACAACAAGAGTTCGCGATAATTTGGACCGACTCTGGTACGAGTGACAAGTAACCCTTATATAGCAAAGGGCAGATCGTCAAGTCATCGTGGATATTTCCCTCAGGTTCGTAACCCCTCTTACGATGACGTCCATGATGGAGGATCCCGGACGTTTGGGGGGCCGGTTCTGAAGTAGCCTGGAGTTTGGTTCCGTAATATTCGAGTGCGGCAAGGTAGTGAAAAAGAACTGACAATTTTCCTATCTTCTAGTCTTCTGTTTTTCTGATCTTTTCGGCTGCTTCTCCCTGGATTAGTTCTCAGCTACTTTCTATTGGATTCACTTTTAACTGTCTTACTGCCCTTACCTAATGAAACATGATCTTCTAGTCTTCTAGTCTTCTCTTTCTTTAGTGTTATGGTCTTCGGCAGCCTTTTCCCGGATTAGTTCTCAGCTAAATTTTCTCGGATTCTTTTTTCACTGACTTACTACCTCGCGGGCACGTGTATTTAAGCATCGTGGATCGCTATGAGAGAGAACACAAATCCCTAAACCCTTGATGCGACGAAAATAACTAGCACCGGAGTACCAGCGTACGCGATTTCCCTAATTCGATATTAATTTTAATGTCTCTAAATATTTCGTCGAGTTCCTAATAATCCGTTTTTATCTAAAACCTTAACACATAACGGTGATAATTATGTATTGAAAATATATGGGGTGCTCACTTTGTTTATGTTGCAAATACCCAGCCGTTCGTAAGTGCTAGAGTTTGAAGCCTCGACGCGTTTTATGGAAAGATTAAAATATTATGATAATAATGATAATGATAATTTTGTATTTAATGATACAGTAAAACAGTTAACTTTGTTATTATCACAGAAAAAAAATCTGTGATAGTAACAAAGTTAACAGATTTACTGTATCATTATGATCAACTATCACAAAGTAATGGCTAACTCCATTTAATTTCGTATTTAATATTTGAAAACTCTTGAAATAGCTGTAATTTCTCCCGCTGTATTTAAACATCAATTTAAATAGCGTCTAATCATCATGACAGTAACAAAAAGTTAAGTGGAGTATTGTATCATTATGATCAACTATCACAAAGTAATGGGTAACTCTATTCAATTTTATATTTAATATTTTAAAACTCTTAAAATATATTTCATTTCTCATTGAAAATTAATTTAAATAGCGTCTAATCATTGTGACCAATTATTAAATGAAATAAAACCGATTTAGGTAAAATTGTATAAGCCAATTAGTTTAATAATATCACGAAGGACTAAAAAATACCGCATCACATATATAAAATGTGAAAATATTGGGTTAATTAACGAATTAGATTCTTTTTGGGAATCCATTTTAGTTTCATAATGAGTACTTTTCTTGATTACAACCCTTATTTTCTAAGCGGATTTTACAATGAGGATAAGATGATTTTGAAAATTAAAAGTGAAAATTAACGGGCTGTAACTTTAAAAAAATATGTGAACAAATTTTTGGGCATCCCAAAGGAAAGTTTAGAGAAGCTAATCCATTAATGAAAACCAATCTGTAATGAAAATTTTCATAATTGTTAAATGGAATAGATTATTCAGGGACGAATGAAGGTTATAAAATAACATTAATAAACCAACAATATTATAAGAATAAATCTTGTTTTATCATCTGTACCATTAAAGAAGATTCACTGTTCTGATAAATCAATCGAGCTATTGTTAAGTAACAAATCAATTGTTACAACTAGTTAACATCTTACTTAACAGCCACAAAATACTGGGAACGAGGAGAGAATGAGTTTCATTTGTGACGTTATTGGTATAGAATGCGATTCGCCATTCCTACATATCATCATAGTATATACGCAAGAAACAAACAATAATAAAGAGCAGTTATAGTTAGGATAGGCCAAAAATTTTATTTGCAACTTGCCAATTCTAATTATATCGAGTGCACTACAGTGTCAGTAACTAAACTGCCTCATGCTGGTCGTTGAGGTTTATTTACATTTATAATAACCTGAGCAACAGTTCTATAGTTGTGCTATTGAGTTTGATAATATTTGAAGTTCAAAATTTATAAATCATGCTTTCAATTTATAATTTCGTTTGAAAACTTGTTGGAAACCTTATTGCGCACAGACAATTAAAGCATAATCATAAATAAAAATGATTTACTAAGAAAATGTAATCAATGTTTAATACTTTTTAAAACATGTATGGAGTGTACCAAATTGGTTTGTCGTAGAGGTTTATTTAATATTTTCATAATACGAGTAGTAGGTCAAAAAGTAACTGTAACATCGCAGTCATAATTATTGAGGACAATTTTTTTGGCAAAAACCACACCACAACATATTCATTCATAATTGATGTAATGGGCACTTTTAAGTATTTTTCCTCTGGTAATAAGTGAAATAAAAAGAGCTGTGTTAACATTATGCAGTAAATTTGTATATTCCAAAAGATATTCGCATGTATTTTAGACACATACGCATATATTGAAAATTCCCGTACCCGGGCTATAAGATCACAGGGTATTATTCTCAATTTTTTGTAACATTATTAAGGTAATTTGGCTCATAAAATTTTAAATAAATTATTTTTATTTTATTTCATAATCGGTAAAAATAATTAGGCACGTTTTAAATTAACTTTTAGAGAGAAATTAGAGGTTCAGGAATATTCAGTACAAAATTATAGAAACAATAATATTATAATCTTAAAAATGAAAGACTTCAAATTCTGGATACTTGACGAACGGCTGGGTATGTGCAACATAAACAAAACGACCGACACATTTATTCTTAACAAATAATTATCGTCCTTATATGTTAAGGCCCTACATGGAAAGAGAGTCATGGAAACGCGACCAAGTATTTAAAAACGTTAAAAATAATATCAAATTTGGCAGATCTGTGTTCTTTCTCATATGGAACCCGAGAACAGACAGCCAGAAATTAATCTAAGGAGCAATTCGAAGTTAGTGTGGGAAGAAGCATCCAGGAAGAGCAGATGAATATAAGAAGATGAATATGAATACAAGAAGATCCAAAAATAAGAAGATCAGCAAATTAACAGTTACTGCTTACTTTTTACTGTCTTATTGACATAGGTCCTATTATTTATTGATGTATAATAAAACTGAGTAATAAATGTAAATTAATGTAGATCCTGAGTTTCCTTTCTATTGACTTCTGATATAAAATCAAATAAAGTAAATCAGACTTAAATTCGGATAAATTAAATCCTAAACGTACCTAATCAGAGCACATCATAAATCAGAAAGTTAGAACAAGTAATACTAAACTTTATACAAAGAATCTGGGGGATAAGAATTAAAACACAGAACGTAGTAAGGTTCCTACCACTAGACAAAATCAGACGATCACGCCAAATCTCTGGACTTGTATCTTTCCTGTCTTGGGGAGGGTCATACAGGGGTAGCAGGGTTTCATTGGTATCATGTTTTGTAGGTGTGATATCACTGAAACTCCTAATGATGTAACGTTCTCGCGAGATAAGGGTTTTTTATTTTGGGTATCATATAAAATTAGAAAATAAAATAAGGGAGGGGGTAGGGGGTGTTCCAATATGTGTACATAGACATATATATTTGTTTGTAACGCAAATACGAGGGGATATTTTTATGTAATCCATTTAATTATAATACCATTTATTCCAGCATTTTTCCAATACAGCTTTGTCCCGGATGGTAAATATTGTGTTGGTAAGTCCACAAAATATTCTTCCACTACTTTTCCGACCTCCTTGACGTTAACTTTGCAAGTATTTGTTTAGTTTAGGGAACATATAATAATCGCAGAGTGAAAGAGCAGGATTGTAACGCATATTTCGTGAAGTGAAATTTTTTTATTCCATATTGCATGTTTAGAGCTTTGCGAGTTCTTCGTGGAAATCACTAACGTCCACATTAAATATTTTTTCTTTGAATCTTTGGTGGTGGGTATTCCTTTTGCATGTACTGCATTGATTGTTGCTTTAATAGTAGATCTTGCTAATGATGTCAAATTTTTTGCCTGGACAAGCGTAAGCAATCTCGCAATGCAGTTAACTTTATTCACCCCTGTCAGGTTTTAAGAAATTTAAAAGAAATCTCTACGAGATACAAATCTGTAGAAGAAATGAATGAATATGATGATCATCACTAATATATTTTTTCATGGAAACGAGATTTTCTAACATATTGCTTCCAATGAATTCTCATTTATGATAAATAATGGTATTAGGATGATAATTACCTATTTTGCTCAACACGAAGGCATTCTCCCATACACTTTTCATCTTATGTAGAAAAATTCTTACATAAATATTTCTTCAGTATAACTAAGTTGCCTGCAATATCACACAATTTTCTCTTTATATTCTTTTGTGAGAACATTTAAACAATAAAATGTTTGTTATCTATTTAAATGATTTAAAATATTTGCACCAAAGAGTAGTAGAAGAGTGATATGAGTGAGATGTTATTTCAATAACATCGCAAATCCTACAAGATTTTGGTGAGACCTCTATCGCAAGTATAATTTCTCGAAACATATTTAGGATACTTACTTATTATAGATTGGATATTGTTATTTTTTAAATTGGCAAAGGAACAATTTACATTTGAACTTACAAGAGAAATAATTAAAGTGTCAATACGGCCTCTTGAGACTTTCTTTTTTAGAGAGAGTAATCTTACTACTTTATATTCATTTAGCAGGTATTTCGTATTTGGTAAGGTAATTTATTATTGCAATATTAATTAATGTTATAAAGTTAAGGATTGTTACATAATAATTAAACCAAAAGTAATATACTTTTTATAAAAGTGAAAGCAAGAACTTATTCCATAACACTGATTTAAATATTAAATAGATCTAAATATTGTCAAGAAAGATATATTCATGCAAAAATATTCATCAAAATATTCTAATAAATATTGTATGTCGTTATTTAGTTCGGAATATTTCTACCATTTATATATCATAAAAGGGCACATACAATTGAATATAGTGCTTGTACGTAATAACAATATGCAACCATTATTTATACTACTTTATATTTCTTCAAAATATTTATTTTGAAGCAAAAAAAGCACCAAAGTGGGCACGGATCTTGCATAACATTGGCGCATTCGCCACATTGTTAACACAATTTTCACTATTTCAATTAATAGTTAATTTATAGAAAACTAAATTAAAAAATGCATTGGCATTATATTAATTTCAACATAACTGTTTCACTTAAAAATGGAAAACAATTATTTAAATTTTCGTACAGTTGCATGATTTAGCAGAAACAGTCAAAGGGCGTATTTTACTCAAAGAATCGAAAAAATATATTTTTAATCATTTAGTTGTTAACACAAGATTATTATCAATTTAAAGTTTGAAAATTCACAGTAAAACAATATACAGTAATACAGTAAAAGAATTGCAGATTTTTGATTTAAAAATATTCTTTTAAATGTTTTTATTTCCTTTTTTAATAATTAAAATTCAATTATATACTTTTTTCATTAACTGGGAAATATAATACAATTTCTATATATTTAATACTTATACTTTTCACCCGTTAACTATTCTAAAATATACATGTTATTATCGAATGGCAATTAAACATAAAATAAAAGAAATCCTAGGAAATAAGCAATATTTCAGAAAACTATGGCTCTTTAGGAAATCCTTATTAACGCTTATTTTAAATTAAAATTAACTGCAAAATAACATTCCTATTATAGAAAAAAATATAGTGGAGGTTAAATGAGGTTATTCGTGTTTTAAAACTTATACAAATACAAGAATATTTTTTATTATCTTTTGATAAAACGAAACTTTATTAAACCCATTGTGTACATATCTTCTCAGACAAGAAACATTACTTGAGAGTTTCTTTAAGTTGAGTTTCTTAGCAGTATAACATATATGGTTAGTGGTGATACTTTGGTTTTGTAAACTTAATTCTTTCATATTAGTAAATATTTTTTTCTCAAAAAAGATACGAGAGTTTAACAAGGTTTGGTGTAATGAACCTTCAGTTCCAGAAGTAAATTTTATTCCTAAGATGGTACAGACGGCCAGCAAATTATATTCTATCATTGTAGTAAAATTGTAAACTTGTAATGAAATTTTGCAGGAATTGAAGATGGCTTTGGAAAAAATATGTAGATTTGAGATAAAGAAAAGCAGATATAAATATGGGGAATACAGTTTTCTTAAATTTTACACATTTATTCATACATCGACTATCACATAAATATTTACTATTCTAATTTTTTTCAAGTTAGATACACAAAAAGCGACTTTAGGTTATTGACGAAAGTTTAATTTAGAGACAAGGAAAAACACACCAATGGTCAGGGAGGGGTGCCAAACCCTTACTATTGGGGTTTGTACTCAAGTATATAATGATAGAACTCTACTGCCCTGTCGATAGGAGAACACACTAGGTCATCTATTCACTTTCCGAATGCGAGAATAAGTGCTTGATTTTTATTAGATATGCGTTGGCCCTAAACTGAGTGTCCACTGTATTATAATGTTATGTACAAATTTCTATATTCTATACAAATAAAACTTATCTAAAGCTGAATTTTAAATATGAATTAACTGTTACATATTTTAATCCTGATTTTATATTTTATCGGCATATTTAGTCACGTATTTGCGAAACACTGATTTCTCCTGAACCTTGAACTTATGCAATTAATTACAACTTTTTCAATTAGTTTTAGTATCTTTTCTCAACTTGGGAAAATCTTTCACTATTCGATGGAAATAGGAAATCGATATTTCGAATATCGCCTAACATTCACTATATGCATAAACGATAATTTATTACAATAACATCGCAGGTGTTCCATATTATTTACAAAGACAAAACAAAAAATACAATAGTTTTCATCAGTTGTTGCGTTATAGTTAGAGTATAGAATTATTTTAAACCAACCTATCAATTTGTAAATTTTATAATAGACTCAAGTATCTATTTACCATAATAAAATATCATGACATTAAAAATATACAGCAATAAACTAGGATACTGTAGGTCTTTTAATAGCGCGCCAACTGTTACAACTGACAAAAAATAAAATAATTACAATTTTCTCGGTAATTTATTATTTATTGTGTTATTAAACTAGCTGAATTGTCACATATAATTGAGTGTTTACATCGAGCGACTGTCTGGGATTGGAGTGTGACATGCACGGAATTTCCGTTCAGAATAAATATTACATAAAACGCCTGTTATTATGTACTTATACATATAAACTGCATTTAACGCTTACCTTGGTTCAGCATTGTGATAACTTTAAGGCACACATATTCTTCCATTGTCAATTTTATCTGCCGAAACATTAAGGTAACGTGGGTAATTTTCTCTATCATTAATCCTACGTCTTGTCGAAGTTGTTCTAGTGTAATTTCTCTGCCCATCATGGATGTTAGACAGCTCTGTAACGTACACAGGTTTGATTCCACCTGGAACGAACAAAAATAAACCATTAGTTGGTGTAATACAAAAACTGAAAGCTGTATAATATTACATAAAGTATACAGCTTTATATAGATTTCAAAATACCTATACAATTTCTCACTGAGCTGTTGCTCAGTGAGAAACTAATATATCGATGATAAAAGAAGGAATTATTTTCGCTTGTAATTTTGATATTTGTTTATCGATGTAGACAGCACAAAAGGGCCTCGTTTCATAAATTCATGTTATGGATATTTAGCAAAACAGGCATACTCAAACTTGAGCGCTGGCAGTTATTGACAATTTATGTTTATAGGAATAGGTTAAAAAGCTTCGAACACATGCTAAATTAGACAGTTTTATAACCTTAAAACGGACTTTTCTGCACGTAGAACATTTCTATCTCGAAATTGAGTGGCCGAGAAAAAGTAAACCAACACATAAATGCAGAATATGTGTTTTATGCGACAGTTTTACTTTTTTCATTGGCGACTGCTTCAGTGCTATATTAATACATTTGTGATCGAAGGAAATTATTATCTTTCTCATTCACTCGTATATGATACAGGCCTAATATATGTTTTTGTCATTTAATGCAAAATCGGCAAATTTTTCTCAAATAGTCCACAATCGTGCTTTCTCATGACCCATGGACAGGGTGAGGTGTGTTATATCCACCTCAAAATCAATAGATGTCATCTGGTAGATGTCCCTAATCAGAATCAGTGGAAACTTGATAGATCCAACACGATTTAATTGAGTGATCGTGCTAATAAAAAAAATTCTCAAATAGTCCACCATCGTGCTTTCTCATGACCCATGGACAGGATGTGGTGTGTCCTATCCACCTAAAAATCAATAGGTGTTATCTGGGAGACGTCCCCGATCAGAAACAGTCAACACCCGATCGATCCGATACGATTTCGTTGAGTTCTCGTGTTAACAAAAAAAATTTCAAATAGTCCACCGTCGTGCTTTCTCATGACCCATGGACAGGGTGGGATGTGTTCTATCCACGTCAAAATAAATAGGTGTCATCTGAGATACGTCCCCAATCAGAATCAGTCAAAACCCGATCAATCCGATACGATTTAGTTGAGTTATTGTGCTAACAAGAATAAATTCCGACGACAACGACACACACACACACACAGAGAAAATTTTTTAAAAACCATTTTCTTTTGGTTTTTAGGCCGGAAAACGAAAAATAAACGAAAACAAAATTATTTTTCCATTTTTCCTTACACGATTGCATTACTTCTCCGCTAGTATAGTTGAGTGTGGAAAAGTAAAAAAAAAACAAAATAGAAGCATGTTTCAACAATTACGATCGCTTTAATGGTAGTTGTAAATTCATGCTTAACATATTCCAATCAGTTAAATATCAATTTCATATAAAATTGTTAAGCTTGTGTAATGATTATAGTGTGTATTACTATAGTAATTACACACATAATTACTGTAATAATTGTTGTTAGTTTAATAGTATTATGATATGAAGACAATATTTCCATTAAGAATTTTTCATTTTGTTACAAAGTTTTCAAAGAATATATAACAATATAACGAATAATATATCCCAGTATACTTCTGGAAGAGGGTCGAAACCCGATGCAGCAACAAAAACAGGAGACTATTTTTTCACAGACACCAAAAGATTATCCGTTGTTCGACACGTGTTTCGCCAACCAAGTTAATTTCATCAGGGGTTGTTGTGTTTATTTTCCTTCAGTAATAATTGTAAAAAACGGAGTGTTTACGGTTTTGCGTAAAAGGTTTGGAGAACTAGGGCAATTTAAATGCGTCAAGAATGTGGTATACTTAAAATAATAAGAATGGAATTATAGAGGGGGTTATAGGGAGAAATTATAAAATTTGTGGCTGCAAATTTAATTACATTTTTTCAAAATTAGAAAGCTGAGGTCAGGAGATCTCACTGGCCATAAAACGTTTCCACTGTTTGCAACAACCAAATTTCATTAACACCTTCAACAGCTTCTATGGCAGAATTTATTATATTTTCTTCCATTACATAGGGTCTTTCAGTTGGAACTATAGGATTTGAATTGCGTGCCATTTGTGTTGTCATAGATAGAGCGTTAATATTTACCGACGGTCATCTACCAACCATACGATGTCAACATGCCTAGGTGTTTCATTTGCAATTAGAGGATGTGAAGAAGTATAGTCCAATTACTCCACCACCCTAAAATGCGTACCAAACCGTACATCTCTGTAGATGTATTTCTTTTTTGGGAACAGCATGCATCCCAAATTGGACAATTTTGTTTGCTGACGTATCCGTCAAAATAAAAATGTGTTTTATCGCTGAATAAAATTTTGTTGCATAAATCAGCACAACCTTCCTTCTTCTCTACAACCCAATAATTGGGTTCTCGGATTTTAAAAAAAGATCTGCATCTGTCAGCATACTGTTTAGATGACACAATAATTAAAAGCTATACACAATTTACAACGTCGTGCATTTATTAATTATTAATAAATGTACGACGTCGTAAATGGTCTGTAACTTTTAATTGTTGTGTCAACTAAATCTTGTATGTTTTTAATTGTTGTGTCAAATAAATTTTGTATGTTGACAGATGCAGACCTTTCTTTAAAATCCGATGCGTGGTGGTTCCTGACAGATTCAATTGTTCGATAAACATTTGTAAACACGTGTGATCTTTGATCTTAAAAAATGAAGATTAAAAATGAAGAACCCAATTAGATGGTTTCCCATAAAATATTTAAATTTACTTACTTTTTAACGCATGAAAATAAGTTTACCTATGACATAACATCATATATCAAAGCCAACTCGAGTTTGAAATCTTTTTTGGCTGGTTTCGTGAGAATTATCAATAGTCCAATAATGCGGATTATGCTGCTGTAAATACCTTAATTTACTAATTGAAGCTAACCTCGACAGTCTATAACAATTGCGACGAAAAATTCAAGTCTTGATGACATTTTTGAAGCACTCACAAAATCTAACTCTCCTTCTAAAACCATTTTCATTAAATCCCTGAATAATCATTGGCTTGTATGGATGAAAGTGATTCTTACATAAAATTCTTTAGTGTCTCTAGCAAATTTGATATTGCAGATGATGTAGGATTTTCATTCACGCATTGTCTCCCTTTTCGTTATTAATATTATAATTTCCACTCCTTTTTTGCCCAGATCTCCTACTGTATAGTAGATTTATTATGAAATATTTAAAATAACGGATATTATTAGGTTGGTTACGTTGAGGAAAACGTAACCTTTGTACCTTCTTATTATATTGCAAACACCTGTACGATACACGACGTCATGTATTTACTGTAGATTGCTGAAATCATTTCATCAACGAGAATTCAAAATAATATAAAATTATACAGGGTGTTGTATTAAAAAAATATTTATATAAATTACCTTGCATAATTAATTTTCTACTTATTAAAATTCTACGTACGTCGTACATTTTGGATTAAAATTGTCCGAGCATTTCTCAAGGATAACGTCAAAAACAATTCTGTTCCATAAGTGGCTTTCACCCTATACGATACATTGTGACACTAGCGACTACATATAATGCACATCGTTACTACAAATTACGTTTACGGAAATAATACGGCTTCTAGAATATGATCGTAAAAACATACCGCAAACTTCGTTTATTTGCCGGGTATGACGGAGTGAATAAAATTCATTCAACTCTAAATGTCGTGTGTGAGGGACGAATGCAGCGAGCGTTCGTGCAGCTCTTGTTGTTTACCCTCCAGAATGCCGAATGAGGACAACATTGTAGGTCAATTTTACACTTGTTTGTTTATTCCAGAGTGATCTAACCCCCCAGTTGATAACTAGGGCGGTCTTATTATAGCACTGATGCATATGCAAATATTATTTCAGAATACGTTTATTTGTATCTGAAAAGTTACATTTAATGAAATTTCGTGTTTCATTAAAGTTACATTTAATGAAACGCGAGAGTATCTGTCGAGGGAAATTAAAAAGTCGAACGCAACACAAATTATTGCCAAAGAAGTTTTAATGTGAAACAGGACATCTAAAATTCTTAACTATATTGGGTAAAATTTGTTGGGTGGTCATGTCTATTTAATACATCAATATTCCAAGCTACTGCTTATCAATAATAGGGAAAAGTGTGAAAATCAAAAACATGATTTCTTCATGTATTCGTAGAAGAAAAAGTGTGGGCAGCATTCGGCTATTTACTTAGATCAGGCTATTTACTGCGCATCTCGTGGGCGGTCCGATAGATACTTGTTCCTATTCTTGATGAGCAGTACATAAATTATATATAAATAAAGGGAACGTATCACTGATGTTTCATGACATTTTTCATGGTACATACTTTATTTGGAAACGCTAAATTGTAAGCTTTATTTGCACATTTTCTTACCACATACAACTAATAACCTATGAATAGGTGACACATACAATCTATGGATAGGTACAAATATAATATGACCCCGACTGTTGAAAATCTGTCGTGGCAAGACTTTGCCACTCTTAATTGTGTGAAAATAGTGTAACTTCACCATTTCTAGCATATAATTTAATATGAGTGTAATTAGAAAAGCTTTAAACCACTACAATAATTGTAAAGTTTTATACATTTTAGGTATAAAATTAATACAAATAACTCAATACCAGGTATATAAATATGAAACAGGAATTTTTTATTTAGAAAATACACGTTTATTGTATGAAAATGATAAAAAAATATTGCCAATTGCTAGCTATACATTTTTCCCATCTCTCTGACAATTTGTGGATTCCACGCAGAAAATTTCTTGCTCTTCTGAGGCAAACCAGTCATCGAGCCATTTTTGTACATTTTCGTAAGAAGTTAAGCGCTGCTCAGCAAGTGTGTGTCCCATCGATGTAAATAAAGTAGTAATCGAATGGAACCAAGTCTGGAGAGTAACCCGCATGCGTAGTATTTCCTAACTAAACGTCTTAATCGTTTCCTTGATCAGTTTTGCTGTGTGTGATGGCGTATTATCATGAAGTAAAATTACTTTGTGTTTCGTTTTTTGATATTCTGGTGGTTTTTCACGTAAATATTGATTTAAATCGATCATTTCTTATGGGTATAGCGTTCAGTATTAACGATCTAGCAGCTCATAATAGATTACACTCTTCTGATCCCACCAAACACAGAACATTGCCTTCCGTCCGTAGCGATTTAGCCTTGCAGTCGATGTCGATGGTTCGCCTGGAGTTACCCATGATCTTTTACGCTTAGGATTTTCAAAATATATCTACTTTTCATCGCCAGTCACAATTCGATGGAGAAATGACTTTCTTTTGTACCTGGCGAGCAGCATTTCGCAAATGGTTTTTCGGTTTTCCTGCTGTCTTTCATATAATTCATGTGGAACCTATTTTTCTATCTTCTGGATCTTTCCCATGGCCTTAAAATGTATGGAGACGGCTTCTCGTGTCACATTTAATTGATCTGAAAGTTCTTGTTGCGTTTGAGTGTCATTGTCATCCAACATTGCTTGCAATTCGCTATCTTCAAACTTTTAGGGTGGCCTTCCACGTTCTTCACTTCTCAAGTCAAAATTGCTACTTTTGAATTTTTTAAGCCACACAGAGCACTGTGATTTACGAAGAGCATGCTCACGATAGGCTTCGACAAGCATTCGATGCGATTCTTCAGCAGTTTTCTTCAAATGGTAACAGAAAACTGCTTAACAGGAAATGGTAACAGGAAAAATTTAAGGAATAACTTTTGGGAAAAACTCTTGCACCCGTCAAATTTTATCTTTAGTTGCCCATTTTTTAAAATATAACTAATATATACAGGGTGATGCGTGTAGGAGGTATAATGTCATTGATATTTTTTTTAATGGTAACCTTTTCTTTTTCTTACACAATGTGAAAGAGCACATTTTTATACGAGATAACCGATTTTACAATTTCAAAATATAAAATTTAATGGGAATGAGCATTTAAAAAAATCAACTAAACTAAATATTCAAATTGTGCATTATTTTTGGCTGCGTGACAATAGCCAAGACGATTAATAAACATTTTTTTAACACTAGGAGGTTATTTCGTAGGTATTTCGTGACGAATTCTTGCTTCTAAAATTTCTAATATTTCCGGCCTAGTAACGTATACTTTGCTTCTTAAGTATCCTCACAAAATGTAATATAGGGGGTATCAAATCTAGCAACCTGGCTGGCCACTCGATCGGCCCCCTTCTCCCTATTCAACGATACAGGAACATTTCATTTAAATAAGCACGGACAGGTACTCTACAAAGTTATTTCTCGGAAGATAAGGTTCTTCTACATCTAGTTATTAGTGCAAATCCAAAATCTTGCACCAGTTAGGTTCACGTAAAAGAAATAGGGACTCAGAATTTGTCCGTCGACTATGCCGCACCACACATTCACATTCCTGAGATTTTGAGTATGATATTTCATCTTCCATCGAGGATTCTCGAGTCTCAGTTTTTATCTCACAGCAAGAAAAATATTATCGACAGCTAAGGCTATTGCCAAGCAGTCAACAGTGCACAATTTTAACATTTAATTTAACATAATTTTTTAATCATTGCCGTTAAAGGTACATTTTCCATATAAAAACGGCCCAATTAATAAAGTCACATTTACATTATTTTTAATGACTACTTAGTGCAATATAAACGAAAATAGGGTGTTTAATTATATTTGTTTGAATAATTTTTTTTACATTGATTTAAAAATGTGTACATAATATGCGTTCAAAATTATGGTGCAATTTCGTGTAATAATGTGATACTTTTATATTTTTACGATAATCAGTCACTATCTTCATCAATATTGGATACTGGAATAGGTTGGAACCTTTGGTGTGAAGATAACACTAACTTAGTTTTCCACAAAACACCAAAACACTATACACTACACTTGACGCGCGTTTCGCCAACAAAGTTGGCATCATCTGGAGATGATTAAAGTTCAGTGAGTTTTAATCACCTCTAGATGATGCCAACTTTGTTGGCGAAACGCGCGTCGAGTGTAGTGTATAGTGTTTTGGTGTTTTGTGGAAAACTAAGTTAGTGTTATCAATATCGAACTTTTCCGTTATGGCAGCATCTATCACGTTTTCCCCATAATTGATATTTGGTCGATTGTTTTCGATATACTTATCGTATCCCAAAAAACCAAATCACCGAGGCTATATGAGCATAGCAGCTGATGGTGCGAGCTCCAACTTTATACTGGCAGTACCAGGACAACATAGTTGAAGTACTGTACTCAATCCACATGTTATATTGCTTAGAAGATGTATGACGAGACTGAATTCTGATTCTCAAAATATTAGAGTTCTCCTTGTGGACATATAGTTTATATAAACCTTCACTTTCGTTTTTCATATGCTCTGAAGTGTATGTACGAACTTACAAAAGTTTATTTTTTAATATCAGAGAAGCGTAGAAGCATCTTAGTCTTTTGGTATGTTGCGGATTTTACCATTTATTACAATAATATCACAACAAATTTGTGCTTCTTCCCTTCGCTGTGTACGAAAATATTAAAAATGTATTAAAAAATAAACGATTTTTGCTGAAAATCATGAAAAAGATCGACTTTGGCATTTCCTTTTAATAGCAACGTTGCAACAGATACCGTTTATTTAATGGTGGATGTAAAGATCAATTCCTCTTTTACCAAAATACAGAGATTTCTTTTACACTTGTCAAGTTTGATTTTTAATGAATCATTTGGGCCAATTTTCTATAGAAAGTGTACCCTCTCCTTTAGTATTTTGAAATTGAAAAATTGTTTTCCTTTTTTTTTATCTAACCCACACTCACGCTAATGTAATTATTACCGAAGCATATGTAAAAAATGTGCTCTTTCATATTTCGTAATAAAAAAGTAGGTTGCCACTAAAAAAATATCGATGACATCATACCTCCTACATGAATCACCCTGTATTAATTATTGTATTGTTATATTATAATCACCTTGTATTGATTATAAATTTGGGGTCCGAGATTTTTCCAGAAACTTATTCCTTGAATTTTTAACGAGTTTATTCATGGCTTTACGAAAGCATTTATGAAAGTCATCCGGCTATAATTGTTAATTAGACAACATGCGTCTCGAACGCGACGGAACTTTCTTGTTTACGGTTACAATATCGAATTAGGGCACTATTTAGGTCAAAATTACATTCGCTTGTTTATATCAGTGTTTTAACCCTTTGCACGATAAGTAGGACGCCGTCATTGTCGATGCAGAGCAAGCGCAATTGCATATGAAAGTGCACAGCATTATATGACTTTATTTGATTAACTGTTTGTTGAATAAATTGGAACTGCCGTTTGTAGAAGTGTTATGTCCGAATATATATATTCAGAAATAGAGAAGAGCAATAGGTAAAAAATTTAACAAAATTGAAATTAGAACCTCTGACAGGGGATAAAAGCATAGCAACCCTGACTGCATATTACTAGAGACTATCACTGATCAGTGACCTATTTACACTCGGTGAGTATGGAAGTCTCAACAGAAATCTTTTTATAGATGTCTGATATTTCTTACTGTTCCTTCAGGTTGTGGATGACGTTGTTTGCATTCCTGCCAAATTTCATTTACTTGTATCTAGTAGATGTTGAACAACTGATTAAAAGCTTTAGTTATAAAACACAGAATCTATATTTCTGAATGCAGTGTAATAGGTTAGTAACATCGCTAACTTTTTCATTATATTTGAACAACTCCATCTATATATGGCGGTTTAATTAACATGGAATTATCTATATTTAATATATTCCCGTGATCCTTAGGATGGTATTCTATTTCTCTATTTTTAAGATGGCTGATATGGCGTTGTATTTTTAAAATTATATTCACCCACAAAAGTACCCACCAAAAACGAACCCACCAAGACTTAAAACGTCTTGATGGGTACTAATAATTTTAAATATATAAATTTGATTGCAAAATCACATAATTAATACTACTATTTGCGAAAATTTGGGTATACTGTATGCTTTGTAGTGGTGGTGGGAGCTAAGCTTTTCTTTCTCAAATATTAGTAGATGTATGCAAAAATGAACTGAATGTTAGTTAGAGGCAATACAACAAATGAAAATTGAGTGGAATATTTTCAAAGTCTCTATACATTGCTATTTGGAGATAGAGGACTTTAAGTTTTTTTTTTGTAAATTCAGTTAATTTGAAGGCACTATGTTCGTCCAAAAATAACAGGAACAACCTCAGCCTACCATGCCACCGCTATTATTTTCTGTTTATAAAAAAAAATTAATTTTGAATAGAGAAATAGTGTCTATTTTAAGGATACTTTTTAAATTCAAGGGATATTTCTGAAACAGTGTATCTCTGTAATAATATTATCACGAGTTGATGTTTAAATAGTATTCGTTGTGTTGAAACAATTAAATAATTTGTACAGTTGCTTATCATAAGGCTTATCATTATGTTACTTAATTATTACCTTTTTACTAGGCCTTACTTCTCTTATTATTTTTTATTACAATCTTGAGACAATATTGATAGTGATATAATGATATTGACAAATTTTATAGATCTTGAAAACAGTGAATAATATTAAAAGGTATTGGTATTAAGGCGAAATTTTTTTGAAATTCAGACAAAAATTTTGTTGTCCATCGTTTTCTGACTTTTTCATTTTCTCTATTCGCAGAGAATAGCAATCGCCAAATAAAGGTTATAGCATAAACAGGTTTTTATACTAGTAATAACCAATTAAAATGAACAGAAATAAAATTAACATGCATAATCAAAATTAATAAGACACTTTTTTCTTTTTAATTACTTTTAAATTTAATTAGGTAGTTACTAATTTCGTGCTCAATAGATAACATAGCTAAACTATTGAGACGAGGTCGAAGTTGACCTTTAAAGGTTTTAATTAATTTTAATATTGAAAAACTCTGTTATGCACTAACATCCACTTATCTATTTAAAATTTGGATTCGTCATTCCAAATTACCATTGGAGCCATTGTTGTAAAATCCAGTGCCTATGTTCTCTGGGCCACCGTAACGAATCGCTTTTTTGTCGCTTAGTTAATAACGGCTTTTATTTTGCCTGAATGTGAAACCGGTTCAGTTCAAAAGTAAAATATAAAGAATCAAACTTTACCTTGTACAATTTGTATCCTATTTTCTTTATTGAGTATTTAGTTGTAGATATAGAGACATTTTTTCCATGGCTTGCCTCCATAGTACCATAATTTCTCTTGTACTGGATAGTTGGTTTGTTTTTACAATCCTCTTCAGAGCATCTTTGTTTAAACGTGAAATTTGGGATGGTTGACCAATTTTCTTCATTTGGGCTGTGCATCCAGGTTTTTTTATATAATTTGATAATACGTTGTACTGTTAGGAAGCGAATATGTAGCAGATATTTTCCGAGTCGAAATTCCCTGTTTATGAGCATCGACAATTGATATCGTCATTTAATGCCACGCCATGCCATTTTTTTTTTAGAAAATTTTAGGAGACGCGTCCAAAACACATATAATATTCGTTTCACTTTGACAACAATTGAGATTCTATTTAGTTTTAAAACGCTACAAACGTTTAGCCTATTATGCATTTCAGCAACTGGATGAAATATTCTGAATTGCGAATCTTAATATTTTTTTTATTAACAAACTTGCGATTGACAAATCATAACGTTGTAATATTTTATCGCATTTAAGTTAAAAGTTTACACTTTATTTCTGTTACTAATATTTTTCTTTTAATAAAACAGTTTTGAGAGTATTATTACCTTCATTCAAATATAGTAGTTGTAAAATTATGCCTGGTCGAACTATTAAGAGCCTGCGCTCGTATACCCTACTCTCCTATCATGAACGCCTTAAACCCCTTAGGATCTTTGAAGTTAAACTATTATTAAATTCAAAAATATTGCTACAAAATACAGAATTTTACGCTCTATATAGGCGGTCGTGTGACTTGCTCCTCCTAAAGTGGGCCCAGAATGTTGTTTTTAAATTTTATTAGTAATTCTAGTTGTTCGTCTGATTATGGTAGTTACAACCGAAACATAAGATATTTCGTTATTTATATAATTTACCGAAATCCCAAGAAACAGGAGGAATAAAATATAAGACACAAAGTAGAAAAATATGTAGAGGTTGCTTATTAAATAAATAATAAAAAAAACGAGTATTCTATTAGCAAATAACGTTTAAAGTTTCCGAAGCATGATTTTTTAATTACTTCTACTGTTTCCCGGAAAGGCTTCACACAACAATCCCACGATCTAGAATGTATTCTCAATAACTGTTACAAAATAAAAGAAAATGGACAGAAAGTAGCTGCGGCAACAATCAAGAGACACGCTCTTATATAACTGTACGTACCAGCACCGATTACGAATTAAACGACTCTCTTAGTTAAGTGTCTGCTGGAAAGTGAAAGTCGTAACATTTATCTCCTGACCTAACGGTTTCGATTGCTGTTACCTACAGACTACAGGCGAAGTAAGCGGCTTAGTCACCGACACATCGCCTCATGGAAATAGTTATTGATGTATCTCATGATCGATTGGGCAAAAACGCAAAACGTGCGAACTGACATGCCGGAATTATATACGCATGTTTCAAAGGTGCTACAAAATGTATTGATTAATACATCAAAGTAAAAGGACCATCGTAGGGCAATCGAACGAGGAATCGCTTTCAGAACGAACCGAGTGAGAAGAACGAATCGGAACAACGTGATTGCATTTCGCCAGATTGTTTTTCTTCACGATATGACGTCTGAGGTGTGCTTTCAAATGTATTCAGATAAGACCTTGATAATTGAATCAGACGGAATCGTACGTTTTCCTTCGAATGCAAAACGATATTATTGTTGTATTGTTTATTACGTTTAAGTTACGTTCGAGGTGGTGCACAATGCTTCGCGCTGGAATGTTACAATTTTACACAAAAATAGTTTACATCAGGTCAAAAAAGGGGCCGGATTTTGATTCTATCACGAGATGGTAGAGAGAGTCCATATGCATTCAGACCATCGCATCCGGCCTATTGTGCTACCTTCATCGTGGTCGCCATTTTAGCCAATTTCAATCACCTCACTGCATGAAACTCGATGGCAGTCGACGACGATCTGTCGTTTCCGGCCAATAATTTTCCCATAACAAAACAGGGTAAAAATGATACTTAATATTACGAAAAAGAAAAACCGTTTTTCAATATTGTTTAATAAACCCGTATTTGGTTTATCGCAGCATCTAAAGGTGCGTATACATTTGCGAGCCGAACCGTTCACGAACCGCTCTTGAACCATTTGATCGCAAGATTGGGATGTGTTTTGGAGCGCCGAACGAACTGCTTGTAAACCGCTCGTGGCGAACCACTACTTGTCGGTTTTTTTGCCGAACACAAAGGCATTCGCAGTTCACATTGAGACGGCGTCGTATGCAGTTCGTTGTTTTTCTTCTGCCCGCGAACCACGGGGCTGGATCTATTTATTTCTTGTGCCTTTTTGTATGATATTTTTTCTCTCTGTTGTTTATTTAATAATCTACCTACCCTTATAATTTTATTTAATAATTTTTATATTATAATAATTATTATAATGGAGTGGACAGAGGAAAATGTAGTCAAACTAATTGACATAAAACGAAATCGTTATTGTGGAATCCTAAACACAAGGACCATTACACAAAAATTTGAAAGAAGGTGCTTAGAGGGAAATAGGTCTTTCTTTCCTCTTCTTTTTGCACAAACTTTCTGCTATCATTAAAGCCGCATCACTCATAACTAAAAGCGTATAATTTTCCTCGCACGAAGACATTATTTATTACAAGTAAGCGCGCCGAGCAAGACTGCTGGTGGTTCGTGGTTAGTTCCTCTTTCCCATGGATCGTGTTTAGTTCAGTAGATGTTCGCTGTAAAACTATTTTTAACGAATGGTTCACAAGCGGTTCACAAGCGGTTCGGCTCGCCAATGTATACGCACCTTAAGTCGCTGTTTATAAGCGATACGATCTCTGGTATAACAGTCTCTCACAGTACCAAAATATTTAAATTTTGATTCTATTTTATTCGCAGTTGAGCATGGTCCTTCAGGATATCTATTATTAAATAAATCCAAACCTCAGCTTATGGGCAGAAGGCAACTGTTCCTGTCTCTACAGTCAAGCCGAATTATTAAAATTTCAATCCGTCGTGTTTCATTTAAACGTACTATATTTTGAAAACTTGTGATGGTAGATAAGTAAAATTGTTATGTAGCGTAACCAACGCAAGTAACCAAGTAACAACAATACTAAATATTAGATACAAATTTCATTCTCGTTAGTAACATGGCAATTAAAAAGAGAGAATATAATAAAGTGTTTGAATTTTATCATTTGAATAATATAGATAGTAGGAATTAGGGATGTACAGTTTGGACACTGGTCATGGTCTGTATTTTGCGTAATAAAAGGTGTAAAATGGATAGCTTACGTTAAATTAATATTTACTGTATATTGACGATGTGTGTATACACTAGAAATTGATATAGCTTACACTATACTTTATGGTGATTTTACTGAACTACTGGTATAAAAATTGATATCAATCTTGACCAATTAATATCAGCGGCGATGGAATGTTACCATGGGCTTATGGTACTAATTTCACATAAAAATGGTCTTTAAATCTTTATATGTACCCCGTTTAGTATAGAATTGGTGTCGTGAAATTTTATACCACATTTCAGATAGCATGATGACTTAGTAATATATTCATGTATAGAATCAAAAAGGGATTGAAGTCCATTTTTTTAAATGTGCGTTTGAGGAAACTGATGCTTTTTAAATTTTATATATTAAACTGTGTTTCAATTTGTAAAGCTTGCATTTCAAAGAAAATGAGATCATCACATAATTAATTAATATTGTCACACATGTCCCACATGTACCATATGTCGCCATTTGATGTGTCTTGATCTGGGGCGCAAAAAGAACATCTACTAGATACTAGAACAATAGTTATTAAGATAAACTACTGACTATTTCAATTATTCTACAACTCTTCAACTATTGCTTTTACCAATTATTGTCTTTCAGTATCTATCATATGGTGTTTGTATTTCGAACCTTGCCCTTATCACCCGACAACCAGTTTTTATGCCTACATTGCTATCTATAACCTGTTTAAAGTAACACCAATTAAATGAGTTTTATCGTTTCTACAAACATACACTTATATTACACTGTTTGTTGATTTCCAGCAAGTTTTAAGAGGCTCGCGTAAATAAGAATTCCCTATTTTAATAGCCGCGTTCTATTTTTAGATACTAAACGTCCATATTACATATTATTATGGCGTTATCTTATCTATCCTATGTAAATTATTATGCAACGCCCTAGAAGAACCGCATATGGACGAAGTGGCAAGTTCAGTACGTCATTTTTTCAGTCATTTCATAGCGGTTAGAATATTTCAATAAGTTAGACGGTCCCTCAATTTACATACTATGTAATAAACGCTTCCACAATATTTATATTTCCGTTTTGTGACATACTTACTTATCAGCGTAGATATTTAACGAAGTAGTAAACAGAATGGGTTACGTCGCTATGTGAACAATTTACAGTAAATCTGTTTTTATACTACGTTGAAGAATTTGGATTACAAACAGTAAGCAACATGTATATACAGGATGGGATAACAAAATAGATAATCAAAAAAATTTATTACAAAAGTTTCATGGTTCTTAGACTTCTAACAGATGACGCTTATAGTTTATTTGCGGGAGGCAATTTTGAGATCATTTCAAGACCCACTTTTTTGTTAATGGAATGTCGCATTTTTCGTTACGAGACAATTGAGAGACAAGTAAATTTGGATTTAAAACTATAGGGAAATAATATTCCTAAGTAGACTGTTAGGGTGAGGCAAAGAAAAATAAATGTAATTCAATAAGTGTTCACAGTGACGCTTCTCTACAGTTTGACAGTTGTGGTAGATGTTTATTGTTTGTTAAAGTATCCTGTAAGAATATAATTGAAGAAAGAGTAGCAGATTCACATTTACAGTTATCTCGAGAGAATTCCGTTCAATAAACATATTTAGAATATTAATAGGGAATTTCTTAAGGCATGGTAGTTTTTAACAAGAGCAAGAACGAGAAAAACATTGTATTATTAATACTGGAGAAGTGTACCATAAATGAGAGAATACAGAGGATTAAAATCCTTCACTTTACGTATGAGAATATAGTAATGCAATTGATATTGCGAAAACGAATTTTCATTGCGCCGTTTTGAAACTAATTGTAAGTTACATTCATAAAAACCGAAAATCGTACAACAATCGTATAATCATTAAAATAAATTTGATTCAATAAATGTTCATAGTGGTTACTAATAGTAGGGTTATTAGTTCAGTCAATGATACGGTTTCTTAATTAATTCCAATCTTGTGTTGAGTATATTGCACTTCTCAAATGTTCCTGAAAGAAAAACTCCCAAGGAAGAAGGTTTGGAGAATTTGGAGGTCACTCTATATACTTCTTCCGCTAATCCACTTAATACTAATACCAAAGTGTGAAGGATCCTCATCCTGCTGAAACCAATAAAAGATCCGGGCCAAATAAGTCCCATTATTCTGAAGCAAGTATAATAGAAAACAGAACAGAATAGTACGTTAAATAGTGTTGCGATGGTTTCTAAATAACAACTGTACATCAGTGAAATTAAATATTGATTTTCCTCGGTATGTATAAAACATTGTTTAGATGGTATAAGCAGACGCTGTCAGTCAGTAATTAATTAGAAGGTGGGACAAATTAATGTCTGACAATACTTCAATTTAGACGAAATTAAGGTGACCTAAGGCTGTTAGACTTATCAAATATAATAAACAGGGCTATATTTTTTATATCACTTTGTTTATAATTTTTGTAAAAAAATTAGTAGTACGACTTTTAATACTAAAATGCACATAGCATGTAGTATGATATATAGAATAGAAAATTTTATTGTAGTAGTAGACGTCAGTGATAAATAAAAAATTAATTTTAATGTTATAATCTTATACTTTTCGACAGAATCATCTTGTAATATAATTATAATAATGAAGAAACCTGCTGAGCGACATGAAATTGAATAAAATTGAAGAAATAATGGTAGATCTATATTTAGTTATTCCGAGAGAATTCCGAGCAATAAAAATATTTAGAAAATTAATAGGGAATCTTCCAAGTCACTGTAGTTTTGAACAAGAACAAGTATAGAATTATTAATACTGGAGAAATGTATCACAAACGAGAGAATCCGGAGAATTAATATTCTTCAGTTTCGTTATGAGAACATAGTAATGGAATTGGTATTGCCAAAATGACTTTCTATAGTGTCGTACAAGGTAGTGCCGTAGTGAAATACAAGGGCTTGTTGGAAATAATTGCATCAGGAGAATTTTTTGGAATTGATATATAAATGCAACGAAGATAATAACAAAGTTTAGAAGGCGAAACTCATGTAATTAATTTTAATAAGTACAGCATGCATTATTGCAAACATTTTAACTAACATATTACAAATGTCATTCACAAAGTTTTAATATTAATTTTATTAAAAGAAAGTTTTTATTTTTTACTTTTACTTTCACTGTCAACACTGTTGAATACATATTACATACAAGAGTTACACTTATAACTTGCGAGAGACATCATTAAAAGAATATGCTATTATAGAACGATATTATTTTAACTGTAATGTTCATCTCTAACGTTTTATAAAAATAATTTTATCGTGACCTTTCACTTAAGCATAAGAAATCTCAATACTATCTATGAACTTAAAATAAAAAAAGCATTTATTTGCTATTTGCTAGAAATAGGATTCGATGCAAATATCGAACGATATTTGTATCATTGCCCACTTGTTTTTTTTTTTGGTTTTCTGTTTCGAATATTTCAAATTCTGTTTCAAAATCAAAAGAGAATTTCACCCTTAAACAATAATTGGGGACACAAATGTTATATATTGTTGATTTGGTTTTATCAACCTCTATACCTCAGCAAAAGCTCTTTTTTTAACCTCTGGTTTGCAAGCCTTTCTTGTGAGCGCAAACTTTTATTGAAACAATAATTTATTTTACTGATCATAGCACTAAAATTAAGCGAAAAATAACTATAAATCTATTAACAATCTGAGTCTTTGAAAATTATTTAAGTATTCGTTTCCTTGAAGAGGTATGTCTTTTCAAAGATATGTTTCCTTGAAGGGGAATATATTTAACGATTTATGAAATCAAAAGTAACAGAAGACTGGAAGAGAAGGGGTGTGATAACAGCTAATCCTAGAAGAATGAAAGGTTATAATTATTTTAGAGGAATATTATTGAAGATTCCCATGGAAATATGATAATATATGGTTTGTATAATGATTCTTTGCGTGTGCGTCAGCGGTAACAATCGTATGAATTAATCAATTGACATTTTTAAACAATGTCGTGTAGAGAACATATTCTAGGATAACAGTTAGTACGATACAAATCCGCCAACTTATGACAGAGTAATGAAAAGGTTCTCCATAAAAACATTCAATGGAAGTGATGTTTCCATCAAAATAAATGAAATAAATTTTACAGAAATATTAAGACGCCAATGAATCAAATTATACAATAAAGCTAAGGCGTGACTTCATAATTGCATTTTGTTCGGCAAATTATTAACTGGCTATGCCATACGTAGTTGATTGAAACATATGTCGCTAGACATATGTGCTGGTAATTGTGGCATATTAGTAACAATTGCGACTGGTGTAGCATGTGATCCGTGCGTCGTCACTAAGTTGATACACGCGCAAAGATCTATTATACAAACTGTAGGAATGATATAGGATGGAATTCATTTTTGTCCAGGACTTATTCAAGGATAACTTTGCAAGCCTTAAGTTACAGTTTAGAATATTTATAGCGCTAGTTACTAGCGTCTGTTTCACTGTCTAATTGAAGAAGGTTCTATTTTTAAGCATTCATCTAATTCTTCGATAAATTTCTAAAGTACAGTCTTCCTTAGATAGATTTGTTTGCTTGTTATAAGTTCATTATAGATTTGATATAATTATGTAGAAACGTTGTGATATATTGGTTACGCTATTGCCGGTCACAGATGTCGATAACAAAAGAAGTTTTAGGGGTTTAAAAATTTCATATATAGAACTTTAAATATTAACGTATTAAGGAATTATTAACAATATCTCGCTTCCTTTATATACACTTTTTCTTTTTCTATCGTTCCGATTGTTATAGGTTTGTTTACCTGTTACAATTTTGTTACAGATCTATGTGATCTATGCGGAATCACCGTTGTGATCTTATTGACTACGCTATTGCCTGCCCCACAGCTGATGACAAGAGAGGCCTCATAGTTTAAAATATTTGGTGAAATTCCAGAATATTCCAGGAAAATAAGGAAATAATTGCTTCAATTAAAAAGAAACGAGATTATTTGAGGTGGATTGTTATTTAAAAATTTGGTTTTGCCATCCCCTTGCAGGGATATCTGATGAAGAAGAGTACAACCATTGTATAACTGAGCCGAGGACTTTACAACCACTCCCAAAATGAGCGTAGTGACGCTAATGAAAGTATAGGTAAGTTTATTTTCCTTCACCTGTTCAAATGTAGATTATTCTAAATTTTGATATATTGGCAATTTTAATATTTTTTATATAACTGGAAAATAAATACTGTTGCTCAGGGTATGTGTGTCTAGTGTATTCTTTATGTGTATTATCTCTTTAGAACAATTAAATCCAGTATTTTTATATTTCTATGGATTTTGTGTGATTTGTTATTTATTAATTACTAGAATGGCCTTTTAACTAACCATATGAAAGGATATGATTGTTGTTTGTTATAAAGTTCTTCCAATTTTACAAAAACTGTTACTATAGACAATTTTCGTTAAATATTGGGAATTAGTTACCGAAAATTAAATTGTTATTAATAACTCACATTCTACAAAATCAATTGTAATACAGTTGGTCAAATACTATTGGCACACTTCCTTTTTTTCATAAATCTTATAAATATACAGGTGAACTGTTTGATACTAAACTTATTTAAAAACTAGCATCCAACTATCAACTTTTGGTGGCAATAGTTACTTTATAATGTTCGTAGACAAATCAAAACTTCACCCCAGACTCCGGATATAAATCTCATAGAACATTTGTTGTACTTGCTGGACTTGAAGGTCCGAAAAAATAAAATTTCGTCGAAACAGCAGCTACAAACGGTTTTATTACAAGAATGGGTTTAAACTGGATTGGAAATAACCCGGAACCTTGTATCCTCGATGCCACGAAGACTTCAGTCCATAATTAATGCAAATGGTATAGTAACTATGTTAAGTGTAAATAATTTTTTAAAGAATTTGTTTAAATACATTTTTTTTACTGTGCCAATACTTTTCTAACCCTTGAAATTAATATTCTCATTTATTATTCTTATATTATTTTTAATTAGCTCAATCTATGGACCAAAAATTAATAGTTGGATGTTAGTTTTTAAATAAATTTAGTATCAAACAATTTACCTTTATATTTCTGAGGTTTAAGAAAAAAGTGGGGTGTGCCAATACTTTTTTGACCCACTGTATTTTAGTTTCATTTTATGTCGCACAATAGACAATGACTATAATTCTTCTTGTTATACATAACAAAATATGTACGCTTACCAGACATAGCCTTGTTTATTTACTGATATAACTCGCAGCGTCACTTATAAGTAATTGTAATTACATATGCAAATAAACTAGAAGAAGTTAATTGTTAAACACAAATAATAACAAACTCGTACGATAAACTCCAAAGCAGTATCTCTTATAATTTGCAGAAAACCGTTAACAATCATATCACGTTATATATAATCATCCCGAGCCAATAAAGTAATAATTAATTATAACTGATACGATTATATGCATTAAAATTAGCATTTTTGCAGAAACACTAGGATGCGAAATATCCTAAATATTCTCAAGAATTGTTATTTTCGGATATGGATATGGATTTTTCTTATTTTAACGACCTAAAATATATCAAAATCTGTTAGTAATTGCCATAAACGCAAACCATGACATTGCAATATTTCCTACTTTTCTAATTAAACGTTGGATCATCTATAATATACTTGCTCTAAATAACTATATAGGTACATAGAATAGGCTGGTTTTTTGTGTCGATAACAAAAGTTTGTAAGCAGGAGTGGAAGAATGAAGGTTATTTTGCAGACTGTGGGCATTTTACCATTTTAGTTTTTCATTAATATAAAATAAATCATAATAATATAAGTATTTAATTTAATACACGTATTTAAAATCAAATCATTCGATTGAGGCTCCTATTCATCTTCATCTCAATATAGTTATAGTTGTCTCAAGATCCTAAGTAGTGAAAATACTGTACTCACAGTACCTATTCATTTAACGTGAGTATGGTGTCATTTAATTTCTTCATAGAAAACAGAAATATGGCACACGAATATGCATTAATTTGTTTGGAGATTTATTCTGAGAAGTACTTAGTGCAAAATAAGGCCCTTCAAATATATACACATTATTCTTTTTATATTTTAAGTGACGAAAATCTGAGAAATTCCACTTGGTTCTTATTTATTTGTTCTCTATTGACCTTATACATAATAAATGGAGTATTCTACAGCCTATGTTTTTAACAGTTTTCCTTATTAATATAGGTATTTTATCACCTATTCGAAGTCCTGTTATTATATTCATATTTGCAGCAATATAAACGGTAGATTTTAGTGTTAAATTATTGGCACTTAAATAATTACTATGAAATTATAATAAATAATAAATATATAACAGATGAAGTTACAATAACGATCTATCATAATTAAACGGTATTTTGATATTAAAGTCGAATTATATGTTAGTATTCTTTTAGTGTCTTGTATCAGAGTATGCATTATAACGATTTCTATAGGACATTTAAATATCATAAGACGGTCTACTTGTTGAAGTCTTGCTACAAACAATACATTCACCCAGTTTATTTGCGTAAAACGTTGAGATAAACAGTGAAAATATTACATTTTTATATTTTGCCTCATATCTAGTTTATGTAGGTGATTATTGATATGTATATCATGCGTGTATGGTATATTAAGTAGGAATCATTCGAATATTATCTAGGTATAAAACTAGGAATAAAACTAGGTATTAGTAGATAATAGAAATCAAAGACTTCAAAAAAGCTGTGCCAGCTTTAAAAACAGTAAGAAAGTATTAACTCAGTAAATTTTTCTACCCGATTTGATTATTAAATAGATTAGTAGAAATGACTCTCTATATAATCGTTTTATATATATAGTAGTCGTTTATGTTATCACCTACACAGGAATATATAAACACAGGAGTATATAAAAGTCATATAGGCATAGATCACACGAAATTTGTTAGAAGCATATACATATTCAGAGGAACAATTAGAATTGAAATTGCATAAATAGGTCAAGGGAGTATTTGGTTATTTAGAAAGTTCTAAAAGCTGCAAAAATGTTTTATGTTAATAGCCTATCAGAAAGTATTTCCTAATATATGTATTTCACAGTATTTAGTATTATATAGTTATATATTTTTAAACCACCCAGAATAATTATATAAT
Organism: Rosalia funebris; assembly: GCA_037954035.1. Lineage (NCBI taxonomy): Eukaryota > Metazoa > Arthropoda > Insecta > Coleoptera > Cerambycidae > Rosalia > Rosalia funebris. The sequence continues at coordinate 4,928,225 of JAZFAV010000018.1, read as the reverse complement.
GACTAATAAATATAATATAAATGTATTTTTGAAATGCTAATTAGTTTTATAACTATTTCACAGTGCTAAGAAGCTGTATAAAAATATATAATTATTGTTTTTAAGGAAATATTGGTATTTTTTTATAATTAATCTCATGAAACCGTTTTACGTAAATTTACAATATTGAGTAGAAGAATGAATCTCCCTAAATATGTAAAATCGAATACATGCTATAAGAATTAAGCGAAAGTAGGTAGAAAAGGTAAAAGCAATAGTAAATTCTTGTCTTATTAAATTAGTGAATTCTTAAGATTAAAATATTTATATTTGAAACGTTATGAATATATCACAAAAAAAAATCTCTCATATGACTTGTTCATAAATTATTTGTTTCGACTTACAGTAAATCGTTAGTTGTAATGGAACAAAATAATTATATGAAATTATTTTTATACAATCAAAGAACGTTCAAGGAATTTCACACTTTAATAATGAAAATAATTTTGCATAGCATGTTTTGTTACCTTATTATTTATATTATTACGTTTATAATTTTCATTGAATCGGGTTTTAAAAGCCACTGTTTTCCAATATGAATGCCAAGAGTTCAGTAAATATAAAAGAATAAAAAAGAAACAAAAATAACGAAAAAAAAACATGATTTTTGGACAATATTTAGTTTCGAATGAATTGCTCAAATATTTGATTATATTTACATCGAACGAATTTTGTTACATTTATATGGATAAATAGTTATTAACATAAATGTTATTTAAATGCATACACTATCTTGTAACACTGGTTTATAACCTATTTTCTAAATTACTAATTGATTTTTCGTCAATACGACTACTCGTACATTACTCAAATAAATTACAAATATAACATTTGTCTCCACACTTTACTGAACATTTCTATGTAGTATCTGACTGACCTGACATGAGTTGCTTTTATTTTTCTTGAGCATCACCTTCAAAGCACATCAAAATGGAAGTGTATACTACAAATTACTTTCTTTCGGAGAGTTTTAAATCAGAGACTACTCGTTAAGTGTTTAGGCACTTAACAGTCGAGCGTTTTTCATCTAATTTTTGTGGAGGTAAAAGTCGAACGCCCGGCGAGAAATACTCCGTGATTCTGAACTGTTTGATTTTTTACATGACATTGAATATAAACCGGGGTTCGCTTTGCGTCGAATCTTTCCGGGCCACTTTTATTGGCTAATAGCAATTTTAAAGTAAGACGTTTGCAGCAATTCGAACTATTGTTTAAGGTCAATACCGAAAGCTCTTTGACGAGTCGATGTTAGTTTCATTATATGCATGTTAATGTATAATATTGTATGTTACTTTACAAGAAAACTTAAAACAGTAAATTTTTTTAACAGGAGGTGACTGCAGGCTTATTCATACTCGTCTTCTGAAATTATTGGAGGGCTGGAGAACTAGAAGAAAATCCAAAAAATGTGTAAAACGTATATTACCGTCATTTTTGTTAAGTATCCCCGCGAATATTAAAGGTAAAGGCATCTTTATTATGTCAGATACTCCTACACAGATTTACGTTTGAACCTGTCTCTGACTTTCCTTAACTTTCCAACTTTTAATCATGATTAGATTTTGGAATATTGTCACTTAGTCACCTTGCTACTGCTTCATATTATCTTTCCAGTCCCCATCAAACTTCGTATGGTCTTCGTATGGTAAAATTCCTTGGCCGAAATAATCATTACTGATTATCCTTTCGAGGAATTGTTATAAAAAATATTCTCCTACATTTCTATATAGACTAACTGCTAAAACTCATACATTTGTATACAGACTAACCTCTGAACCATGAACCATTAATATTCCTTGACCCTCTAGCTTTTGAACCTGGTTAGATTTCGTAATAACGTGACCTTTCAAATCCTTTGACTGGAACTTTGATTATTGTCTACCATTTCGAGGAGTTCACCGTAAAGGTCACCGCATTTTATTTACTTCTATACGCATGTATTCCCAAGGATTACCATGTATTTAATGATGAAATTCCGTAAGATAACTGTATGTCCCAAAATGGGACACCACCGTATAATGAAAAACAATAATCAAAGTTTTGATTATGGCACATCCAAGGCAATTTGTTAGTAATGGTAAATAAAAATTTTATGTCTTTGTATTCTTGAATTGAATTTGGGGTCTTGATAAAAGTAATGATGTACTCTAGAATTTATTACAATGTCTAAGAATTGATCTGTTTAGAACAGATCAATTCTTCAAAATCGTACCAAAATCTGTAGATTTTGGTAAGATTTTATTTTAAAACTCTTAGTTTCCAAAAATACTTTGTATACACTGTTCCCATCTTTGGTTTTATGCTAATCCTAGCCTATTACTCCATTATTAATTATGTTAAGTTTGACATTTTTATTATTTAATGCGGATGTATATTATACCTTGTTGATAGTCTTTTTAACAAATTTGAATAGAAATTTGCTAGAGTTTGGCTAGACTTCACTGTGGATTTGATATAATTTTAAATTAATTTTTTAAAAACTACTTATCAGGCTAGCTTCCAATAGTTAAAATAGATCATGATGTATCTAACTGAAAATCTATTTCTTTTGGAGTTCCACAAGGGTTAATATTGGGCCCTATTTCATTCATTGTTTATATGGCAGACATAGTTTATGATTCAGAATACACCATGGCACAGACATACGCAGATGACATTCAAATATTACACCACTTCGAATATTCTACTTAAAATATTCGAATATTTTAAGGAGTTTCTAATAAAATTGAACAAGACCCTGAGAGTATTGTATCATTTGCGAAAAATACATTATTTGAAATTAAATACCTACTCAAAAATGTAGTGCTATATTATTTACTAGCTATATTATTTATTACTGCTCTGCGACTATTTTTCTCCAAGTTACAGCCCTTTAAAAATCACCTAAAATTTAGTATTTTTTACATCCCTTAATTTTTGTGCCTAGTGTATTATGGAGTCTAGAGAAATGACGTAAAGCCATCATTTAAGTATCTATATATCTATAGACTCTTAAATGATGGCTTAATAATCTAAATAAAATGGTATCTATATATACCATTAAGTTAGTATCACTAACTTAATGGTATATATAGATACCATTTTATTTAAATTATGAGGAAAGTGATTACATATTGATGAATGAATATTGAATATTATAGAATGAAGATGTATGAAAACAGAACTGACATTACAACAGAGAGTCGGTTAAAAGTACTAACATGAAGAAGCTCAATAAAATATTGCAAAATTGAATGCTTTAATTAATATAATAGCGTAACTATTTAAATCATTTATTAAACATTGATCATCAAAAAGATTTTAATCATGTAGCCAGTTAGGATGTTTTCTCTAAGACATAGAGTTTTTAGTTATTGAAGAAAATGAGATTTTTTGAAAATAGGAATAATAAACGAACCGTAACGTTAATAAATTATAATTAATAATTTATTAGTAATAAATTACGTTGGTTGTTCAACGTTGGTTTTTAAAATTTCATCAGCGTAGAAAAAAATATCAGAATGTTTACGAGACGAACTTTTGTCAAATTGTGAAAAAAGTAATATATTTTACTAGAATTTTTGAACAAAAAAAATGTAGAAAACATACTTAAGTAAGATGTATTGAGCAAAATGAAGTGGTTAACATACTTATTAGCTTTGCTTGTAGATTTTTAAATACCTATACTGGGATTTGGTTTATGAATTGTAAAAAAGACACTATAAATATTTACAGTAACAATGAAAACATAAATAACAGTAATATTAGGTAATCTTATCATCACCTTGTTGTAATATTGATTTATAAAATTTTGTGCGTGCGCGTATATTTTTCGAAACAGTCTCGAACATCAACATTGTTTCTGATGTTGAAAATAGAACTTCTAATTCAAATTCGTGTGGCCAAGTATTTTTTCCCACTAAAGTTCACTAACAATGTATATAAGAAGATCTATAGCAAGCTTTGTCCAGCATATTAGAGATCTGGCAATTAAAAAAAAAAAAAAAGAAATATATTTGAGCATAATGCTTACGGGCTGATTTTATTGTAAAAGCCAAAAAATGTCGATTAACATTTGCATGTCTCAGAGCTACATATTTTCTACAAATTTGCAGGACACCTTCATTACCATCTGTCATTAGGAATTGTTTCAGTGGGTATCCCTGAGAATTGTCTTTGAATTTCAATCTTCGAGTCAGATGTATTTATAACTAATATTGATATCTTGGCTTCTAAAAACTGTAATACGAGTATCATATTGTTTTAATTTTTCTCTAGGAGGTAAGTTCTAAATATAGCAACAAGAGTTTTTTGCTTATTGCAGAAATATTCGTCTGCTATAACTATGTTCACTCACTTTTTTTAGATGCTATATTAAACATTAATAACAAGTTGATGATGTCGGTGGTAATCAATTAAAAACAGCTTTGCTTGCCTCGTCCTCTACTTGATCAGGAATGTTAATTCTTCTACTTTTATTAATAAAAGGTGTGTTTCTCTATAAAAAATACAGATTGGAAAATATGCTGTCGATAGTTTATTTACTTTTATGTCTATTTATGATTTCATAGAATCTAATCTCTTTTAAACAATTGCAATTCACAAACATGCTAAACATAACTACTGTAATAGAATAGAAATATAAGTGGACTGTAAATGATGGAGAGACACTGGTTCAAATTGTTGCTAATTAATATTAGAGGGAAAAGGATAAATGGGATATGTGTTGGACGCTTGAGTAACATCTCCTGGGTTAAATGGTTGCGGATATACTGGATGTTGCCCTGGTTGGCTACACACTACCGTATTCTCAATATAACTCAGTACGCTGTGTAAAATCAAAGTTCTTGCGATATGCAAAAAAATTTAGAATAGAAAATTAATCAAATACATAAAATGTTAAAGTACATTAAACGATTAAATATTGATTTTGGATTTTTCGAATTTATTTTGCGAAGTTCAGTTTAAAAGTTCTTTGTAGGCAGAAATTAAAATATGCAATCATTTGTTATTGTTTTAACATCTCTCAAAATATGTTATTAAAATAATTATATTCGGTCTCTTTCAAAAATAGATCGACATTGGTATCGAACTTAAATTGGTATTTAAATATTAAAAGCTTTTCAAAAAATAAAGTTTTTTAAAGCTGCCACTATGATTTTGAAATTTAATTGAAAATATATTAAAATAGGGCATGTAAATACCATTATATGTATCATTTAGAATTGTAGAATTAAATTTACAGTGTGTGAACATAGATTTATTCGTCTATTCGCATTAAATGCATTGGAATAGAACTTTAATAATCTACAAATCAAATTAGTTCAAAGTTTGTTATTTTCACACAACCTGTGTCATGATTCAGATATACTACTACCTTAGATAAGGTAGCGACAACAACATTATGACAAGTGTTAGCTTATTGTCGTCTAAAGTGAGTCATATACTAATAAATGTATGAATGAACGTATTTATTACTCAAGCTATTCAACATAGTTTTAATAACATGGAATATTTTCAGTATTTTAGTAGTTTTTAAAATTGTTGGACTACATATTTGGTGATAAAACTTACATATTTGAGAGCCTAGCACAACTAAAAACTGACTGTGAGTGTAATAATAGTAATAAACAGAGTGTAGTTTAGAATATGTAACATATGTATTTAAGTATTTATATCGTTTCTCGTTGAGATAGTCTTTTTGAGATAAATAATTCTGCCCAATACGCAGGATAAGCCTTGTCAAAGTAATTCTTAAGGATTATAACTACGATCCCATTTAACTTTTATAAATCAAGTCTAAATATAGCGAAAAGCATTGAAATATTCATCTAAAACATTTCATTCATACGTTCCACCTGAAAAATAATATTTGTCGGATTAAAAGTATACTAGTTATTTGTATATTTATCATTTAGTTATGCAGACCAAAGGCTAAGCGGACTTTTTAGATATATTTTATTCATAACTGAGTTGTATGCTTAATGTAATTATTTACATATTTCCAAGAATGCGAACGTCTTGTTATTAGAAAATCACAAAGCCGCTAAATGGTAGGTGTCACTAATACCTGACATATCTAGGAATTTAAGCATTATAATATAATTGTTATATAGTGCGCGGAGCATTACTAGGACTATATCATCTATGATGATAGAGGAGCCAAATAAAGTTGCTGGTTATGGACGTAAATTTAGGTTAGTTATATGTAAGTTACGGAAATATTTGACATCTATGCTCTCACAGACGGCTCAGATACAAACATAAAGGACAAATTCTTTGACAAATTCTCTGAGGAATTAAATATGACAAAAATAGTCTTGTTAGGCGACCTAAATGGAAGAGTGGTAAGAGCTCTTGAATAGTAAATAATTGGATAACACGGAGACGACGTAGTCAATGAAAATGGGAATGAAATGGATAGAGCTTTGTGATTAACACTCGCTGAGAATCCTAAATGGATTTTTCCAACACAAAGACATATACAAATATACTTGGACACAAAAAACAAAAAAATTCAAATCAATCATTGACTATGTTGTGGTTAAACAGGACATTTCCATAATACCGTATGATGTGAAAGTTTGGAGAGGAGCTGAGTGTGGTTCAGATCACCTACTAGTAAAAGCATCCATTGAAATAAGTTACAATAAACATCTCATATATCAAGAACAAAATAACAAGAGGTAAATCACAAAGCAATATAACACATATAGCTTAAGAGGTGAATCCATTGGTTTCCTTTACAAATTACGTTTAGCACAATAATTAGACGAAGAAATAAACGGCACAGCAGAAGAAATATACGAAACTCTAAAACACAAAATTCACGAAGCAGCACTAGAAGCCCTTGGTGTTAAAAATAGAACGGAATACAAAAATTCTTGGTCGGCAGACGATTTAATCCAACTGGTAGAAGAAAAGAAAAATTTAATCTTAAGTTGTTAAATACAAAACACCGAAAAAAATTATAATCGATATAAATATATAGTGAAAAAAGAAATTAAAAAAACAAAAAACAAGACATGGGAAACCAAATGTGCCGAAATTAGCTCAATGGTAGCAGGATCTAGGTCTAGAGGAGCTTGGCGAACTATAAATAGTCTTAAATGAAATACACATGAAAGAAGAAAAATAAATCCCATAAAAATAGAACAATGGAAAGACTACTATAATAATATACTGGAAGAACAACGTGGAGAGAATTTAGACAAGCAACTAGATATAGACGAAACAGGAGCTAATGGAGTAGATACCATTAAATTAAAAGAAATAAAAACAGCATTACAAAAAATGAAAAATAATAAAATTCCAGGACCAGGGAATTTACCTATCGAGTTAATTAGACACGCTATCACAAGAACGTATGAGTTGCTTTGCGTAATTTTTAACAAGGGCCTGGCAGGGGAAATTATTCCAAGAGATTGGAGTAGCTCTTACATAAATTGCATTTATAAAAAGGGAAACAGGAGCGACTGCAGTAATTACCGGGGTATTAGTATTACATCGTCCATTGAAAAGATCTATGAAAGAGTTCTAACAGTCTGAATACAAAAGAAAGCCGTGAAAATGGAAGAACAAAGTGGATTTAGACCTGGGCGATCCTGGATAGACAATATATATACAATAAAACAAGTGGCAGAAAAGAGACTAGCAAGAGGAATGGAGCTTCACGCTACTTTTATAGATCTTCGTAAGGCACTCGACTCCGTCCCTTTACAGAGATTATGGAGCGCAATAAAAGAAGCAGGCATAAATAGTGTGTATATAAACGTCATAAAAGCATTGTATAGAGAAAATCAAGCGGTTGTTAAGGTGGGAAATAAAACTTCTGAGGCTTTCTCACAAACAGAAGGAGTTAAACAGGGCTCCTGCCTCTCTCCAACCATGTTTAAAATTTATTTCTACAGCGCTTTAAAACAGTGGATAAGAAAACGCAGTCCCATGTGATATGGATAGAGAACATTTACTTGTATACAATCCTCTTTGCAAATGATCAGGTAGTTCTTTCGGAAGACCAGTAAGACGTGACTTACATGATAAACAAACTCATAGAAGAATTCACAAAATGGGGTTTAGAGATAAACATACAAAAGGAACAATACATGACTACAGGAGGCACAGGACAAGACATCGAAACCTAAGGAGGAATAATAAAGAACATTAGACAATACGAATACATAGGAGTTACAATAGATGAATATGGAAAGGATAATAAAGATATACTAAAAAAAATATAAAAAGGAAAAAATATGGTTAAAGCACTACACCCAATTCTGTGGAGTAAGAACCTAACAAAAAAAAAAAAAACAAAACAAAAAGAAGTATATATCAGGCTATGATTCAGCCATCACTGACGTATGGGTCAGAAGTGTGGGTTACAGATAAAATATGTCACAAAAACTTATTTCAATCGAAATTATGTACTGGAGAAGATGTTCCAGTATAACTTTACTTGGCCATGTAAGAAATGAGACCATCAGAGGCAAAACGGAACTAAAAAATACGATACCTAATGGACGATGTAACTGAAAAGCAGTTAAAATGGTACGGACATCTGAAAAATGTATGGACAACGAAGAAAGGATACCATTAAAGGTTTGGAACTGGACACCAGCACAAAGAAATAAACGAAGAAAGCAACGGGAAAAAATGGATTTCAAACATTCGCACCGCAATGGAAAGTAGCGGCCTCCACGAAGGAGACTGGAACGATAGGAAACGATGGCGTCTGGGATGCGAGAAGCGACACTAACTAAAAGTTGCAAAAACTCGCCATAAAAAATATATGTAAGTATTCTCGTAAATTTAGGTGCGCATACATCCTAAATTTGCGACTATATTTATAACCAACCTAAATTTATGTCCATAGTGATTGTTTCTGTACTTATAAGTTATTTTCCTATGTAAATAGTTATGGCGCAATAAGCTGGCCAACTCTGCATTAATAATGTACAAGTATAATCTAGAAGTACGTTACACGGTACGTTATATTTACATTTATGAGTTACTACACTAAATACGAGTAGTATCTTAATATATCCTGCACTTTTTACTGTATGGTATAAAAAATGTAAAATAGGACTCCTGATAATTGACGACTAAAGCTATTAATATTGCTGCATTAAAATGTTTAACATTATGTAATACAAGACCTAAACTCTCAAAAGTCCATTTAGTTATAGTATGCATATGATTACCAAATGATAATTTAAGGTTAATTTTAATACTAAGATAATTAAATTGTGTTGACTTTTGTCTGTCGAATTAATCAGAAATACTGACAATGTCAGTCCAGTGGTTTTCAATTGTAAATGTCACTGGCTTGAACATTTTAACGCTAAAGGTTGTCATTTGTGTGGTAAGTTAACAGATAAATTCCAGAAGAATTTCCAAATTTTGAGGTACTCTGCAAGAGTAAATTATCTGGGAGAAAGTTAGACTTGTTAGAAGAAACCTTTACGTTAGCTTGTTGCTCAGACTGGCAGGCAGACAACAGATTTTTATCCAACGTATTCACAAAACTAAAGAAAAAGCAATATTTTTAGGAGTGTCATATAATCTCCCGTACACAGAGCAGTAAAAAGTCACATTTGCATCTATATAATGTCACTGTAGAGTAAGAGTTATTTCCCTTGACTTTATTAAGGTTGAGGTGGATAGATGAATAGAATATAGAACGTTTTATAAGAACAACTGCACAACAATGAACTATAAGAGGATTATTATCAATAAGGTGGCGTAACAGTTGACACTATTGCGGTAATCTTACAATTCCTGGAATAATTTTATGATGACTGCATAATTAGCCGTAACCTATAACCTCTACGATCAGCCGATTTAACACAATTTGATTTTTTATTTATTTGGATAATTATAAAAATCTATGTATGTAAATCGTTTACACACATTAGAAGATTTAAATGCTGCAATTTATAACAACATTATATATATATATATATATATATATATATATATATATATATATATATATATATATATATATATATATATATATATATATATATATATATATATATATATATATTGGAACACATCTATTACATAATGTTATATTAATTTAATCGACTGTTGATGTCATTTTTGTTGTCTTTAGATATATTGTTAATAAATTTAGTGCACGCGGTATTCTTTTATATAATTTTTAAACGTATTTGTTATTAAAAAAGTACTGGTCTGTAAAAACTTGTTGAAAAATAAAGCAATACTTGCGTTACGTGCTAAAAAAATGCTTTTCCCGGTTTACTAAAAGAACACTTAGTAAAGTCCAATCTGAGTTTAGATGTACAGGTATCTTATTTGTCAGTATAAATCATTGTTGTCAACTCTATGACTGGAAAATCTTAGTAGATAACACAAAACATATGAGCGGTACATAAAAAACCGGTAATTATTTACAAGTGTGACACCTTTGAAAATGCTTACCAAATACTTCTTACCCCCTATTTTCGAGGGTGCTGGAGACGAATCTGGCTTTAGTTTCATCCGCATCGAGCCGGGTTCGATTCCCGGTCAAGGCATGATGCACCTTTATCCTTGCTATCGCCAAAGGGCGCAAGATTACAATGGACAACGACAATTGCATAGGAATTGTAAACATTTGAAGTTAATTAAGAAAATCATAATGAATAATAGGTTTTATGATGATTTACTATATGATATGTATAAAGGAAGTATTGTAGCATCTACTCGTATTAATATGAGCTATCTACGTTGTGTGAAATGAACATTATTTGATAAGGAAAATGGCATGTATTGCGGAAAAGTAGAAAATTAATTTTCTCCTAAACTGTGTCCAAGCGGATGAAACTAAAGCCAGATTCGCTTCCAGCACCCTCGAAAATAGGGGGTAAGAAATATTTGGTAAGCATTTTCAAGGGTTTCACACATTCAATCAATCTGAATACCTCTGTAAATTTAAATTTATAAACATCCACCAACTAATAAAAATCAGTAAAAATATTATGGGAAAGCTTACCTCCTGATTGAAGTCCATTTCAATAATGGTCGTCATCTGATCACCCGCTTTGTGAATGGCCTGGTATGCCGACGTCGTGAGAACGAGTAGTTCGTGCCACTTATGCGTTAAAAGTCTGGTGTGCACCTCCACTGGTAATTCCAAATAGAAAGGCAGTCTCTTAGTCCATTGCACAAGTTTATACACAATCGAATCACCAATGTTGCATAGTTTCTCACTAAGGTCCGTATTGTGGTCTAATAATTCGTCCAAGTTTTGCAGTGTCGCTATATCTTGGAATTCATCACAGTCTATTAAGGTTTTTATCATCGATAAGGAGTATTCTATTGAAAAGTTACGGTCCCTAGAACTACTAACCGCACTGTCAAGTCTTTGTCGCAAGCGTATAACCTCACTCGGATTGGTTAATGCTGTTTTCAGAATGGTCCCATTGACTAGGTTCGATGGAATACTGGATGTCTGTTCCTGCTTGAACTGTTGGCTGAGGATGTTCTTCTCCACCTTCGGCGTTTGCTTGGCCGATGGCTTCTTGTGTTTCTTATACTTCACTTTGTAGAGGTTGTACACTGCACCGCTGTTCCGGCCCCCGGGCATCCTGTCCTCTCGGACGGCTGCAAGCAGATACATTTATAAGTGAACTATTTGCGTTCCTTATGCTGTATATTATTCAGTCAACGAGAAAGGTCAAGAGATTTAAGATTACATCAGAAAATCCTTGGTAACATTTTTTCTGTAACGTTAGAGTTAACCGTTAAAGCTGTTATGTTACCTGTTGGGGAACGTACCTCAGTTTCTTAGGAAACAAAGATTTAAAAAATTAGATTTTAATTATTTAATAAAGAGCAACCAACAAGAAACAGTTGGGACATTATAAGAACGCCAGTTACCCTAGTTCATTGTAACAAAAAATAATCTTTCCAATGATTTTGATGCTGTTAAAAAATCATAAAAAAGTATTATAACATATTATACAGCGTAGTGAACAAGTGTCATTCACAATATTCATAAGTTTGTTATTAAATTATTTCTTGACACATTCTGAAACACCTCAATCGTATTCTACAAGTCATTGATTTTTTTTATTATAACTCCTAGAGCAGGGCAGTCTGTCCATATGGACAATAAGTCCTTGTTTAACATAGCACAATGTTAAGTAAGTGCAGGGCATTTCAACAAACACTGCAATTTATCATAACGTAAAGTTCCTATGGCTCGTAATACTTAAGTAATACTTAGTTAAGTCTATGAATTAATTAAATCTATGTACAAGGTCTGAAGGTCGGAACCTCTAGAGTTTGCGCACTACATAATTGGGTATAAGTATTTCGTCAGCTAGTAGGTACATTAGGATGCACTGTAAGTCTTTGACGGCATTTAACACTAAAATATTTGATCTCCTCAATGATGGAAACCAATGGGATATCATCTTGAATGCCATTGTTGGGCATATACCATGAAGCATCCACAATCATTCGCAGCACTTTATTTTGAAACCTCTGTAAGAAGTGCAGGTTAGAATTTGCTGTTGATCCCCAGAGCTGTATGCCATAAGTCCAGATTGGATCGAGTATAGCTTTGTAGAGTAATACTTTGCTGTCTATGGAGAGTTGAGTTGGGATTCTCATCCAATTATCCAGTATATCTGTCTTACAATTAGTTTTAGTCCGAGATGTTTGCGTTCAGTAAATATATGTTTGTGCTATGCTAATTTTCTGTCCAAATATATGTCGACATATTTAGCATTTTTTTTGGGGTAGTCGACGGCTGTTGACTTCAACTGATGGATGTGTATTCTTCTTCACGGAAGCAATAATAGGAAGACGTTTTTTAGGGCCTTAGTTCTATGAAGAAGTTTTGACTATCGCTGAATATTAAGAAATTCTACGTTTGGAATTAGTTCTAGTTTTAGCAGCTCCTTACCCAAACACTGAGGATGATGATGTTCTCCACCAAGGAATTTGGTTTCAATAAGATGGACTTTTTGCGCATTTTGGCGTTGACGTCCGATCATCTCTTGACGATACTTTCACTCGCAGATTAATAAGGCCACAAAATGACCACCACGTTACCCTGATTTAACCTCCTTGAATTTCTTCTCCTGGGGTGATTTGAAATCGCAATCCCATTTTAATACGAATAAGTTAAATTATTTAGAGTTTAGAGACGAAATAAGGTTGGGGCGTTTCAGAGTTTTTCAAAAAATCGACCAATAAAAATTATGAATAATACGTATTTTCGTCACTACGACGCTGCATTATGTTTGATTATATTTAGTTCTCAAAACTTTACGCTGATGTATGAACGATAGCCTTTAAAATATTTAAAATGGTGGTGTGTTCTTTTTGAGCTTTTACAATATTATTCACAGAAAATTGTAGAATATCAATCTCAAAATGTCTTCAAAACATGACTTATGTGGTATACACCTCCTAGAGGAAATCAGTGAACGTTACTATATATCGAGTCTACTTACCCACAAAATAGATTACATCTGCTTAAAAAAATGTCTGCTCAAAATATTTTCATGAACCATTTCATAAACAATTACTTTTTAAATTTATTGAAATTAAATAAGTATTTTTAAAATATTTTTTTATTACATATATAAAATGAGTTGACTATCCATTCAATTTTTTAATGAGAAATGCTAGCAAGGGGAAGCTTTTTCTAAGATATAATTATTTTAAGAGTAGATTTTAGTTCATTTATACACGTTTTTACTACTCATATTTCAAGTAAAAAAATATTAAAAAATTGTGTACCACATTGTACCTATCAGTGCAATGTTGATGTCTTAATCAACATCCTGTATATCTATGATAAACATTAAAATAACACTGCTTCACTTAAACATGTTTTATGACTCAGTTTGTATATATTACTCATTCAGTAAGTTCATAATAAACAAGTTTGATTCACGAATACTATATCGAAAATAAATTTAGAAATACAAAAAACATAATAATACGTTTTTATAAAAATGAAAGGTAAATTACGATCTTGTATAAAGTTCTGATTCATAAATGCTATAGATCTTCAACGGTTAGCTTTATTATATAAATTTATAATATGCTATTAATATACGAGGGTACATCATTAACTGTTATATTTATTTATTAATGAAAAACGGATGATACAAGCTTAACCATCTACTGTTAGATATTTCCTGATGCAAACAATTCAAGCGGGGTAGAAAATTGATGAAGATGATTTAAGATGTGGATGATTTTCTGAAGAAACTCTATCATTAAAACTTTTTAGGAATAACTTGAGTAGAAATCAGAGTTTCACCAGATATTTGTTAAAAACACTAATTTGTAGAGAGCTTAGACATAAATGCCAACAAATTTGGATGTTAGTTTTGCAAACTTTACACGACGCGATATACTCTGGTTCCGCAAAGGATATTCAATCGCTGGTCTTAATTTTTTATTGTATTCAAGAATCTAAGACATTTTCTGAAAATTCTAGCATGTTTTTTTTAAATAATTAGTCATATATCTTAAGTAAACAAGTATTTTATTCTATTCATGACATATCAATAAATAAAAAAAAAGAATAAGACCCTGTGCACCTGAGTAATTATTATGTACCCTGTACTTTATAGACCCTGTGTAATTATTTGCCATCAACATGTACTATTGCAGTTATATTTTTTAAATTACATTTTTGTTAACGAACTTCTTATATTACAGAACAATTTTAATTAATTTGGCCTGAGCATGAGGTGCAAATAATTATGAACCCCGATGTGAATTAGTTATATAAAAATAATAATAAAAAATATTGAAATTATAAGATATACAGTAATAATTTATCAAAGAATCAAACTCTGAAATACTTTAATTAGAATCTACGTATAAATATATATATAATATACTTTTTAGACAGAATTTGTGCGTAGGCTTCAGATATAATGAAATGTATATTAAAATAAAACTCGATATAAAATATTGTTTCCAGGAAGCCTTGTCAGGAAGATCAGTGAAGTAAAAAACAATAAGAATTCTCATGCAACATTATATATCATCAGTTATTACGACATTGATAGAAAAACAATGACTTAAATATATGCTATCAGTTTCCAATAAATTTATTCTATCTCTATACCAATCATAATCACTGAATCTGGAATTTTTAAATTAGAATGTTATTGAAACAATTTAAAGGTTTATAGAATATTATTAGAACAAAATTTCAATTTTATTGTGACCGAACACAAGATTAGAGATAATATTTCATAAATAATGTTGTTTACATTATGTACAAGATAAGAAAAGGAATAAAAAAAACAGGTTCCTTCATAAAGAGCGTACCGAGTGTTCGTTAATCTATTTTTATCTTTCTATAGCAAGGATCTACAGCTAATAATTTAACATTGCAATGGTATGCACTGATACAGCAACAGCCCTGGGTTTTTGTATAATCATTGTAAGACCTCAACCGTTGGCCTTTTAACCTTTACGATATAATTATTTGATGTTAATAATCAGAAAACGGAAAGTATAGTGTAGATTAGATTTACAGTCGTGTATTCAGGTTGTACGGTGTTTATTTTTTACCATTGATTTCAGTTCAGATTTTTTTCATTTAAAATAACTAGTTATTGTTATAAATATACATCTAACTGGGCATGTCGTAATATTCTCTTAATGGATAAGAAATACCAGTTAAGTTTTTGTCACATAGATGGAAAAGGTTGTTTCAGGTATTGTTTAGGTTTTCAGCCACGTTATGAGGAATATGGAATTGAATATTTCAAAATATTATTATATTTAAATGTAGACAATTATTATATTTAAATAAAAATAATAACGAACAATTTCGCCTCCAATAAAAATGCCAGCTACTTTAACTGGATTTACGCTAAGTTCAGTAATCTACTAGCGCACTGGATGAAGTTTACGTAGTGCTTTCAGTTCATAGAACAGCAAAGCAACTGGGTCAACTTAAATTGTGAAAGACTGGTTACTTAGAGAATCCTAGGACATCAGTATATTAAATGCCAGCCTTTAATAAAACCACACATAGTATCCTTTCCACCTTTACGTATTAAGCTGGAACTTAAACAATGTTATGAAGGTTAAGAACAAGAACGGAGATGAGATTGCATCATAGTAGTAGGTAATGTTGAAAAGATAGTGAAGCAAAATTACGATAAAGGGAATATTGGTTGGACCTCAAATGAGATCATGGACAACTTTGAATAAAACTTAAGAGGGCATTCTGTTTCTTTTTTGAAAAAAATATTTTTGCACTTATGCAATCCTCGTACCCATAAAATTGTCCCTGTAAAATGATTTCCCGGAATTCCTTTATTTACGGGAAGTATAGAGCTGAAAATGTTGGCCTGCGCATGATATCTGGACCCTCGCCTTGAAATTAATCCTTACGGTGACGAAATTGTTATAGAAAAATAAAAAAAGAACGTTTCGGCCACGCGGAAAAAATAATGGGGACAAGATTACGTAATGTAAAAAAAGCTAACAAAGGTATTGGGGGCAAAGGGACAGAAAAACGTATGAATAAAGTCATTGTTGAATTGACAAAATATCTAGCGATTCGCCGTTCAAATTCCGTGGAGAAAATGAAAGGCGAGTGTGGTAGAAATATTTTTGCAAAGGTTCGACCGATAAAAATCCGCAGCACGACAAATGCCCCCCGGGAGAGGGCAGTTGGCGTACCTGGCATAACGCTCAAGCTACTAATTCTCTTGCCGAGTACAAGCACAAGACAACTTTGAATGAGACGGTATTAAAAGTCATTAAGCCAATTTACGAGGATTTATCTTCGGAAAATTTGCTGACGCGATGTTTGGGAGATCATACGCAAAATAAGAATGAGTGAGAAATGCGATGATTTGGAGAATGGATTTCAAACATCAGCATTTTGGATTCAGTGTTCTCGAGACGGTGACTCAATTAGCTGCAATGATATTTAACGAGGGCACCTCAGTACTTTAACGAGAGTCGAATCTCATGGGTAGCACCGTGGGGTAACCTAGACCTAGGGGTGGGTAGACCTACGTCGGTACCCATCAACGACGCCAAACGTAGGGTTTCGGACGCTGCCAAAAGAACTAGAAGTGAAGAAAGGGAGCAAGTAACAGAGCATTTGGAGGGTTATGAAGAGAGGAGGGACACTTGTATTGTCGAGGCATTGTGGATTGATAATAAATTTACCTGCCTTTAAGTAATTAACTTTCAAAACTTTAAGCGCGGTTTTCTCGAAAAGACGAGTTTCAAAACGGCGAGCAAGCTTTCTCTAAAGCTATTGAACTGATTGAGCTGAAATTTCGTATACACAAGTTCCTTAAATGCTTGGCTATCGTGTGGCGAGAGCTTTTTGTATAACTCTTATTGACAATAATAGTTGAAAAAACGGGTGAAACATCACGTTTTCGGAAAAGGTCCGTCGTTTTGTTAATCTTTCGAACATGAACACGATAGCCAATTGGATACTAATTAATTTATAAAAAACCGTTTTTGTTTCATATGTGCTGGGTGGCCGGAAACAGCTCACCGTTTTATGTTTTCAATTTAAAAGTTCGATATAATCCTCCTGTCGATATAATTCTGTCCTGGTCGATTCCTGGTTTTTGCTGAGAAATAAGAATCCCCACTTCTAATGCAAAAATTAATTGCAAATCAAAAACGCTTTACCCAACTTTGTATGCCATACAATTTCCATACAATATTTATTGCATGGAAAAGTATTACTGTAGAATCCATTAACTGCTAGATTAATATTTTGTACACTTAGTTTATAAATTCTTCAACTTTTGTTAGTTCAATGGAATATGAAATAAAGTTGTTTCTTCACTTTTATAAATTTGTTCGATTTTCATTTGTATTTCTTGGTTTGCTACTGTTTTTCTTTATAACAGTGAATCTTTCTTGTGTGACAATTTTAAAGTTTTAAGATTGCACTACTTTTTTTGCTTTACTCAAGTTTCAGAAGGGCAAATCCTGTATATATTGCTAATTCACAAAATTTTCAGTAATCCGGACTCCCAATAATCCGAATTTCCGTAATATGGATTCCAAACAAGTAGTAATATTTTAGATGAGCCATAATCTCTCACCAGCAAAGTGCTTTTATTAATTGACAACACCATTAGTCATATAACACAGACGCAAGTAACCAGCGATTATGGCAGAATCCCTATAATTCAACTGATGGATCAGAATGCCATGCCTTTGATCTGACTTCATTACCGAAGTGCCTCTTTTCTTGGCCCGTGTCTCAACTTTTGAAGAAAGTGACATTTTCCATACCTTGAAGGGCTTAATATACTTCGACATCGAACGGAAACAGAAATAAGAAAGGTTTAAATAGAAACAGATTACAGAATGCTAACGATGAAAATCTGAAAGATATAGTCGACGATTAAGACGATTTACCATTGCATAGTGGTAAGAGCGATCGGAAAAAGGAAACCTCCAACATTGAACCAAAAGTAAAACATGATAAAGCAATTCGTTGTTTCAATATATGCATACAGTAGACGGAAAAGAATGGCTTTGATGCGCAAACACTTAATGCAACCTGAAAGTGAAAATAAGTTACATGAACTTGAATTTCTTCATTGAATACATTTTGGTTTGCATCTAAAGCATAAAAGTCAGCACAATACTCATTCAGCATATTGTTTATCAGTTTTAAAGTTGTTCCAATTATCTGGATTTTTTACAAATTGGAACTACTTCTACTAGATTTGAATTGATGCTGGTCTGCTGGGGTAATGGTTTACTGTGTACGTAAAAGCGTTACTTGTTACATGGTTTCCAATACCACTTTAATAATCAGAGGGATCACCAAGTTTTATCTTTGTGAGAGACAAAGAATCGTATATTTTTTTATGGGCTATTGTAATTAATATATTTGATGACGTATCTTTATTCAATTTTTAAAATTAAGCATACTATACAATCAACGTCTAAAATCCTCAAATAAAACATTTTAATCATAACAGTTATATTTGATCGCTTCAAATTGTAATTAAAATGCTTGGTGCATTTACATGCGACATCCTGTATATTGCAAATAATGCAATAACGCAATATATAAATAATAATGCAATACATAAAATACCGTTTTCAGTGGGCTGTTCTATAATGTTCCTTAATGAGCATGGATAACCGATGAAATGATGTTAGTTAAAATTACCAATATGTAAGTTAATGAGTCACATGCCTTGTTTGTTTACAAAACAGACTTACTAATTAGAAATAAACTTCTAGTTAATCACAAAAAATAATAAAATGAATAACCTCATGGCCGAACTATTTAACGAATTTAGAAAGTTCCTGATTAAAAAATGAACCTATGCCAAAAGTGATTGAAAAAAAAATCTATAGTTTAATGAATATTATAAAAAAAAACGTTACAATTGGTGCATAATATTATACCGTTCAGTATCTATGTTAAGAAATATATTTTTAGTACTAAATGCATTTTACAAAAAAAAATAAAACAAAAAAAAATTGAAAATCAGTTACCAAGTATTTTCGAGAGCAATAGAAATAAATTCATTACATAAAAAAATCTTACCTTGTAAAACCATTCCCTGCTCTATGCATTTCTTGAACCGGCAGTATTGACACCTATTCCTTTGAGCTTTGGTAATTTCACAGTTGCCATCCGCCACGCAAGTGTAAACCCTTCTATTCTGTACAGTTCGTTTAAAAAACCCCTTGCAGCCCTCACACGTAATAATACCGTAGTGCAGTCCCGTAGCCTTATCCTCACAAATCATACAAATCATGGGCTGCTCCTCCTCTTCGGTTTGCTCGTGTTGTTCTCCTACGGAAGTTTCACTGAGGGCCATTATTTTCACGTCGGAACCGGGACCACTGTATATTGGAGGTCCCGGCGTAGGAGAAGTGAGATTAAGAGCTTGGGTTTGTTGATTCGTTGGTAGTTGCCGTAAGTCTCCAGCCCACAACTGTTCCATGTTTAAAGGGGTGCTGGTAAAGTGGCCCGCAGTGGGAGATTGTGGAGAAATGATTGCCCTGGTCACAGGAAGCCTGAGCCTATCTTGGCCTAAGTTCAAAAGCATCTGGGCAGCGTTTTCCTCGGTGTTGCTGACATTTGCGCTACCGCCTGGCCAATTAGACGTTGTTGGATGCATTATTTGAGGTTCTCCCACCGGTGAACTTGGAGTCGGGCACAGAGGTGGTTGTGACCAAATCATCGTCCGGACACCACCGGCCTCGCCCATTATAACGGTGGGGGTTTGCCGGACGGGCATAATAGCGCTAGACCTCGACAGAGGACTTAGAGGAGGTTTGATGTCCCCAAACACCGTGGGTGAAGTGGTAAAGCTGCCACCGATAATCTCCGGTTTAACTCCGTTGATTCTCGAATGTTTTAACCAAAGCTGCTGACTTTGCGTTAACGTTTGTTGCTGACTAATGATCACTCCCCTCGGTTTGGATGATAAGAGAGGAGGCATCGATGAGGTTGGTTCTTGACAGGTAACTACAGTTGGTGGCAAATTTCTCGGCGGGCTACCAGCAGGTTGTAAGAGCAGAGGGGTGTGTCTTATGACGGGGCTCGCCCGGGGGCTTATGTTGGCGGGTCTCCCTGGCGAACTGTGTGGTCTTGGAGGTTGAGATGGGCTAAACGTCGGTGCCGGTCGGATCGGGGGGCTGTGGGATCGTACTGGGGGCAGTTGTCGGATGACGCTCGCTGTACCACCTCCGTCGAAGACGCCGGAATCTTCTAATCGGCTGGAGACTTTGTCCAACGTGGGCTCGGGTGGGTGGATCTGGATCGGGGTGGAATCGGGGCTCGGCGGATTGAGAACGGCATCTGACATTTTAGGCGATGACGGGCTCACGAGATCTGGTGACGATGTACTAGTATCGGCGACAGATTCGCCTAGAAGCGGACAGAGACATTGCCTAAAAGCAAATTTTGCTGATGGCTGCCTACTCTAATTTTACTTAAGCACAAGTTACTTTACAGATATCGATATCATCAGGGTGCATAGTTAAAAAAAAAAAAACAATACAAACTATATTAACTACTAAATAATTTTGTTACATAGTTGAGTGTATTTGTTATTAATATATTATACCGATAAGAATGCTCGACATAGTTTTATTTCTTCAAGGAGAGTTTGAGGCAAAGATGTAACCAAAAATACAAAAAAATCGATTCAACTACTTTAAAGTTTCAGTAGTTTTAGCAGTTATTTATTTAAATACTTCTTAAGGGCATTTAAGGCAGTACTAGCATGTATTTCGATTACAAAAGTTTGGCCGCTATCTGCTGACTTTTACATAGGTCGTTGCACTGCGAAACACAACATATTTTTGGCTGTGATTGTACTGATTTTCTTCACGTCACAGCTGTGTTTACAGCGTGGAAACACTGCAAACGCAGAACTCGGTGTTTACTGTATTACGATATCGTAATTTTATTTATTTATATGCCTTTTTCGATCGTGTTGCTCTTCAATATTGCATTGGATATGCCAAAAAGAAAACATGAAAGAGTTTGGAGGTGGTAAATGGATGTTAAACAACGTCTGAAAGCGGCGAAATAATGAATTCTGCGAAAACAGCTTTAAATCTAACCGTGAAAAAAGTTTAACTTGGAACTCGGACCATCGGTTTAGATAAATTGCAGCAGAATTTGAAGTGTCATTCATGTAAAACGTTGTTGTCATTAGAAACGCTAAGAGTGAAGTAACAAGTGGTTTACAATCTATTTGAACAGTGCAATGTAATTCCTGCGATAAAGTTACATCAGTTGACAGTGGGAAGCATCATTTCCCAGAAAATTTTGTCAAAATATGCTATAATGTGAATTGTTCTGTTGTACTTGGTATTATTTTCACTATTTTCATGAGTTGAACTAGAATTTTAATTGTATTAGGTGTTATTCATGCCGGCATCGGATGTATTGCTTTCAATAAATTGTTGGCATGTTTGAATATACCAATTATTTCGGAATCATTATTCAAACGTTATGAAAGGGAAATCGGACTGGCCGTCGAAAAAGCTGCATCTAAATGTTGCACACGAGCTGCAGAAGAACGACGACTCGTGTTAGAGAATATGCAATCTGTGACATTAGAAAAAAATGTTAAATTGAAATAAAATCTAGTAATGTATAAAAGTTTGATAAAGTTGTATAAAAGTTTAATTAGAATGAAAAAAGTGTTAGTTGAAATTTTTTATCTATAAAATGTTTTTCATGTACTTATATTCATGTAATTATATTATCAATTTTTTTCATTGCATGATTTGAATTTTTTCGCCTTCAAGCGAACAGTTGTAGAGCAATATTGCCACGGCGCGAGAGTACGTGACATAAATCGAAAAAATTCGTAATTTCTTATTATAATTAAGCGAAAAGTATGTAGTCGATCAAGCTCATCTTGGCTTCACATATTTTTAGCTAGTTCATAAACAACATATTAGTTTTAAATGAAAATCTAAAGAACAGTTTCTGAAATATAATGGAATAACTATCCTTTTTTGTGAGGTCCCTATACTTCCTATGTTAACAAGGTCAACTTTAGCTTTAATTATTGCGAAAACGGTGTGGAGGAACGTTTCCAAACTTCACAAAAGTATTTAATAACTGTTTATTTAATAAGTAGAAAAATTTCAGCCAATTTTAAAGAAAACAGGAAACTACTAGTACTACCTTAATAGCAGTACTATTTAGTTGAAACGAAGTTAATTTAAACTGATTTATATATAAAAAATAATATCACATACAAATATTTAGAATATAAACTAACGGAATTTAATGAAATAAGAAGTAAAAAACAGCAGAAAATATATAAAACAAGCATCAAGATAAAATAAAATAGTTTATATATTTTGCTGAAGATATTTTTTTATCGATTTTAAAAGAATATTATAATTTGCCTATGTTTGGGTGAAACCTTTTATAATAAATAACTTATTTTATATAAATGTTATTTCAGACAATTCTGCATAATTGGCGTTAATTGAACTATTGCATAAATGTGGTTGCATATACAAATATCAATAAAATAATGTATAATACTTATAATATAGATTATGTCATAGAATTATATTTTAAAAACATTTTTTCCAAAAAGCGTTCCTCGAACAAGAACATTTAGATAAGCGATTATTGTTGATAATTGAATTGTATTGATGATAGTAAACAATTACTGTTGTTCTTATTATACTTTATGAATTATTTAAAATAAATTTTACATAAGCATAATTATTTTAATTATTTTGTTACGTAAATTAATTATTCTAAATATGTATCTTTATCTTGCTTTTTAGAGATTGAGGTAAATATATATGGTTGTCATATTACATGACAACATGCTGACAGCAAATAATGGACAATATACGATATAAACAAAAACATGCACTACCATGTGAAATTATTCATACTTCTCTGTCAATGTTAATTATTAAGCGCGAAAAGAAAAAAACGAAATACTCATGCTTTACGACTTCAATGTCAATTATATTTGGTAGGACTTGAACTAACGCATAGATACAATGGAAACTGACTCAAACTGCCACTCTGCTATCAAAACGTAGAGCAATTTGAATTTATCTTTGCATTGCGCCATTTTATATTAACAATAGACTTCCAAAAGATACTCAAAGTGGTTCGGAATTAATAAATGTAAAGGATTTATAAGAAAAATAATCTATCTTATCATTTTAATGAATAATTTTAATTTGAAATAAATACTCACTCCTGTCTTTTTATGCAAGGAAGCGTTCTTCAAGTATGAAGCTTTTAATTGCATTCTAAACTAAAGAAAACTATTTAAATTTTCACCATTGAAATGCTTTGATACCAATATATTTACTATGGACCCTGATTTTGCTAACACATTCATTTTTATTGTGCCTAATTCTCAAAAATGACTTGCTAAATTCGTGTTACTAAGCTAACAGAAAAATCAATGTGTCGATCGAGGAAAGGTGCGCTTACCGTCACTGCTGCAACGTGAATCGACTTTCCTCCTCTTCAGCTTCAGATCTTGAAAAAGGCTCATCTTGTCGAGCTCACACGGGGTACGCGTAAGGGTCATAATTCCTGGGGAGAAAAAAATAAAATCAGTTATATTATACTTATACATATAGTATGCAATTATATGGTTATCTTTAATATATTTTTATAAGTAAGATTGGTGTGTGAAATATCATTGCTCCGTCGTTAAATTAGGTTAGCAGACAGTTGGTAAACAAATTCGGTGATAATCCACTTAGAAATTTATTTAATTGTAGATAAATATGCGCTACTATTTTGGTATCTCTAGATGTTACACATTCAAAATATTCACCGTCATGAATTGTTTATGATACACTCCTTTATTTTTATTCGACAATGTAACTAAGCCATGAAGGTCAATGACAGATTGTTATTTGAACGGGGATTAGTTCAGACAAATCATTTTCTGTTGTTTCCTTCTAAGATTGACCTGATTAATTTGGTAATTAAATATAATTCATGTGTTTACCGATTTACTACTTGAGGATATATTAACTGGTAACATAAAAACATAAGGAACCGTGTGACTACAATAATATGACTAAATTTTAATACAAAAATTATTCTACTTCAATATTTAAGACAGTAGTTTAAAATAATTGTTACACATTACTATTCAAATGGCTATAATTTAATTTTAAACATGTTTGATTTGGATTGTAGAGGTAAATAACATAGGTAAATTATCCCGCAAAATTCTTAGATAAGTGATACGATCTGGACGAAAATGTATGAAATAGAGAACGGGAATAATATACATATGTGGTATTTCTTATTCAAAAGAAAATTTTTTCAGTGTCTCTTATTTCAAGTACTTAAACCATGCTTGATATACGGCTTCTCGAATGTATTAAGATGACTATTTTCCTCAAATAATTTTAATGAAATGTAGTGTATCAGGTGTAACAATGTATGTTGTACAATAGAAAAAAATCATTGGATGATGTCATCAACAATTTATATTTTGAAAAAATTAACATAATTTGCTTAGTTTGAATTCCTCAGTCTCATCAGAATTCATGGAATCGATAAATAAGTGATAATAAATAATTGACAATTCATCGAATTTATCAAGGTGTACAATTATTTAATGACTCAAGTTAAATTCAATTAAAAATTCAAATCACGATATAGTAATGTGTTTAAAAATTTAAAATAGAGGCATCATTTAATTTCACATAAAAATATAATTACATCGAATCCTTCAAATTTGTGTTTGCTTTAAAATATTAAAAAGAAAAATTAAATAATTAAATAATTAAGTATTTTATTGCATTTTTAAACAATTTATTTCAACATATTAGAGGCTATAATTTAAATTTTAACTACATTGTTTAAAATTTTCTGAGGTACATTTTAAGCGAGAAACTGGTGTAAAATTGCACTATTTCTTATAAAAAATAGTTGACGACTATTGAGTTGTATATATAAAACCCAATAGTTGTGTAATTTGTAAAATTTTACATTATTATCATTGTAAACTTTACGATGTTTTGATGGTAAAACCAATATAGATACGCCAAATTATACGAATATAACTATAGTACACATGCATCTGGTAGTTTAGTAGTGTGATTAATCAGTTTATTCCTGAATATAGTTTTTTATCTAAGTTTATTAAAACTAATCACCTAAAGGCCTGAAAGACATACTGAAATATTTTAACACAGTTGCTTGAGGATTTCATTGAATTGGTATGTACCTTGTGCAATACGGTGTATTCAATTTCAAACGTGTTTTCTTTTTCTTTTTTTAAGGAATATGGATGGCAGAAATTGGAGATGTATACGTATATGTGTTTTACACAAAAAAGGTGTAAAATGGATAGGGTATATTAATTTAAAATTTCATCAGTTCAGATATAAGTTGTCCATGGAACATAATTATTCTCTAGTATACCTCTTCACTTCGGATGATGGTATTTACATCAGAAATTCTATTGATTATATCAAACTATTGGTACTGGTAAATATATCTCGAGCGGATGGTGATTCCTCCACGGCCTTGTGGTATCCGTTTAGATCACTGTTATAACATAATTATATGATTAATATGCACCCCGTTTGCTGTGAATTCACACTGTATCCCAAACAATAGACTAATAAAAGCAATTATATGAAGTCATAACTATATAATTAAATATTGATACACAAAAAAAGTATAGAAAACTTAGTTTATTTATTATGGAATGACATGAAATTTAAATTTGCCGATTTCCTGGGTACAATTTTATGTATGCCAGAAATGCCAAATTTTGTATTTCCTTAACAATAAGACATATTGGTGGTGAATCCAACGTGCATGAAGTGCAAAAAGGCAACCAAACTTTCAAATGGACACCCAACCTTTCAAATAAAGAACCAGTGGAATCTATAATTAATTTTATGATAAATACAGTAATTTATTATATCCTACAATAGAAAGACATATCGTATCCTATAATAGAAAAAAAATATTGGTCAAATATACAGAACACAAAAAATTACAAGTTTAAAGTAGTTTTAATTTTCTCGACTTATTTTGGCATTTAGAAGCTTCCGTAGATATTTTAGCACAGATCAATAATAATTTAACTATATTATAATTCATTGAATCCTTTTATATGTTTGAACAATTATTTGTTCTAGTCTTATACATTTTTTAGGTTATAACTTTCCCATAAAGTATTTTATATTATTAGCCATCATTCATTACATAAAGTGTAATTATTTGTTTTTGTATATTCTTTAGATAAACAAGATTACTGGTATGTAAAGTGTTTCATTTATATAGGGTGTCTCAGTTGAAACTATAAGATTTGAATTGCGCGCTATTTGTGTTCTGTCAAAAATAGGGTGTCAATATTTAACGACTGTCATCTACAAACCACACTACGTCAACACCACGATTAACAGTACAATAACGAATAGTTTATGTACAACTGTTTTATGAAAGTGAATGATCATTTACAGTTGCATTAAGAAAAATTAGCACAAAATTAGGATAAAATGAAGCGCCTACAGATTTAAGAGTTCATAACTTAATCAATAAATTTGAAAAGAGGGTTATGTTATTGATAAGGCAACATCAATATGTCTTCATCGTGTCCAAGTATTCAAATTATTGATTCGACGTTGTGCATAACAACTGAATTCGTCAAGAGTCACCGCGCATTGGATTTTAACGAAAGATCTGCATATGTCAGCATACAAAATTTAGATAATACAACAATTAAAAGTTACAAATCCTTTACAGCATTGTACATTTGTTAAATGGGCGTTAGAACAGAAAGAAGATGATTCTGATTTTTGCAACAAAATTTTGTTCAGTGATAAAGCACATTTTCATCTTGTCGGATATGTTACCAAATAAACACAGTAAATGGGGAACGTTATTGACATGATGACGTATGGTTTGTAGACACAGTCGTTAAATATTCATGCTCTATCTTTGACAGAATACAATTGGCGCGCAATTCAAATCCTGTCATTCCAACTGAGATACCCTATAATTAAGCTGAACAGGAAATATACTATTTTAAAAAAATTATGTACGCAAAGAATTCCTGGCAATATATCTGTCAAAAAAACTACTACACATAATTTTTCTTCCTGTTGTTTTACTAACTTATTGCGACTTATTATCAATTGCGACGTAAACACTCCACCTATAGAATATTTACATTGCGTTTTACTAACAATCAATTATTTGAGTTCAATGACAAGTTTAAAATAAAAGCAGTTAAACTAATTAATTAGCCAACTCCTGCAATTACTTTTATAGCATTGTAAAACACAAAATCCTTGTATACGTATTAGAGTTCTAGTTCATTCTTGGTATTGCCACGAGATGCAGTAGAAGTGGTCGTACTTCGCAAGTCTATCTAATTTAATATTACGCCCATGGCATATGACTAATTTTTTATGTTAAAATCTCGCCGGGACAACTTGACATTAAATTAGCAACACGAATAAAATGTTATTAGAAGTTCTCTAGTTATAAGAAAATTTATTTACACGAATATATTTTGCTTATCGATATACGAACGCTACAAGGAAGGAGAGGTCATAAATATGCCTTGTTAGAATGTTTCAGTCTCTCTTTAAATAGTGCATTAAGTCGCAACAAGGAAATCCTATTCTTTATTATTCGAATAACGTTTGACTTTTAGATTAGCTGTTAGATTGCAGATGGCTTCTTCTATGGTTTTAATTGAGAAATTATTCGAATGTGTAGTAGTGGTGACCGAGAACTTTGACCGAAAGTTGTAAAAAGTATATCACACAGTCACAGATAGAACTATATGTATGTACAATGTATTCGTAAAGAAATAATGAATTAAATCGTTAAAAATTCAAGGAAAAACTTTTGGGAAAAACCCGTTTAATTTTATTTTTAGTTTGTATTTTTTCAAAATATAATTAATACATATAGGGTGATTCGCGTAGGAGATATGACGTTACCACATTTTTTTACATACGTTACGGGAATGATTACATTAGCGGGAGTATAGGTTAGATAAAAAAAAATAACAAAAACGATGTTGCAATTTCAAAATACTAAATTTAAATGCAATCATTATTTAAAAAATCAACTATATTAAATGTTTAAATTGCGCACCATTGGCTGCTTGATAGTAGCCAAGATGATTAATAAATTCTTTTCGAACATTGTCAGCAACTTCAGGAGGTATACGTTGTATTTCGTGACGATTTCTTGTTTTTAAATCATCTAAATTTTGGGACCTAGTAACATATACTTTGTTTTTTAGCAAGGCATAATGTATAAGGATGATGCTTTGCTTTTTCTCAGAATATTGTGGACTGTAGACCCTGCCATATTGAAATTGGAAGCCAGCTGGTCCTCAATCAGAAGCCAATTGTTGAGTGATAATTTTCTTGCATTACCAACTAAACATTAAGATGATCGTCTTCTGATGGTGAAGGTTGACTAGATCTAGAAAGATCACAAATATGTCTAAATTCACGGTATTTAGACCCAACATTGCTTACCACGGTTGTCTAATGGGTTAACGATCAGGATGAGTTACATTCAACAATTCTACTTCTCTCTGGATGCGTATCCTGTCGCCAAAGGCCATGCAAATAATTTCAATTCCTTCTCCTTGAGGTAATTTAAGTATTTTTTTTTTTACAAAATCATAAAGTTACTATTCAATTAAACACTGCAAATATAATGCTTTTGTCATACAAAAGATACGAAATGTATTCTTTAAAAAATAACGCCAAAAGCCAAAAAAACTATTTAACGACGTACGATTGAAAATTTTTATCTGACAGCAATAAAAAAACATTATTGGTCGCTAAGAAAGTCGAGTTCTGTACATCTAAATGAAAAAAGATAATCACGAAACAAATAATAAAGTCGAACTTTGTTGTAATAGGAATTTTAGATATTTTATATGCGTTTGTAGGTGAGTCAATTATAATTTATCCCCCACAGTAGTTTACTATAAGAGTAGGAGTTACTGTATTATATTTACTATATCCGAAGATGTTATGTTAAGTATCCTGTCTTTAAAAAATCTGGTACAAGGTACTGTTTCCTTCTTTAAATATTTAATTCAGATTTGATATAAAAAAAAATATGAATAATTTAGGGAACACTATGAAGATGAACGCAGAAAGATTTGCATGTCATAGGAAGTAATTTTGAAAACTTAGAGATGCAAAACTTAAATTTATTGCACCCTAAATCGGAATACCTTTAAATGACGGAATCTTTGAATAAGTTAAGTAATGTAATAACAAAGCATAGCTAGGAACGGCTCATTGAAGAGTTACTACCTAACTGGGTAGTACCTCTTCTATGAACTGTTGATAACTATCAACAGTTACGATGTTGGATGACCCCGAAAATATAATTTTTCAATTTTTCTTATCTGGCCAAAAGCAAAAAAAGAGAGTATCAGCAGAATGTATGTGGCAACGATATTGAGGAAGACGAGATTATAAGTATGATGGGCGACTATTGCTGATTTTACCTAACTCCGTATGCATATTGGATCATATTGGATTTGATTGAATAATAATGATTGGATAATATAGGATTGGGTTGAATAACATGAATGGATCATTGCTCCTGTACAATTCATTAACATTTAATTTATTTATTAATAAATTTTCAAACCTTTGCTCGTTCAATGGCATATTAATAAAATTGGTTCTCTAACTTTATGAA
The DNA here is from genome assembly GCA_037954035.1 of Rosalia funebris. Classification (NCBI taxonomy): domain Eukaryota; kingdom Metazoa; phylum Arthropoda; class Insecta; order Coleoptera; family Cerambycidae; genus Rosalia; species Rosalia funebris. The sequence continues at coordinate 4,898,014 of JAZFAV010000018.1, read as the reverse complement.
CCCTTTGGAGTTTGTTTTTGGTTTGTTATTGTCTTCCTTTATAAAAGTATTAAGTTTTCGTATAAATAATTTTATAATAAGTCATGATAACGCTCATAGTCATTCATAAACATTAAGAAATGAAAAATCACATATCCTGCTGAAACTTCTACTTCTTTGTTATGCAAAAAATACATTCTGGACGGTCTGTAAACTCATTTTCGAAATACGCAGTACGTACTTGTGTTTCTGTGATACATGAAATGATGAGACAAGTCTTTCCAATGTGACTATAAATTTCAATTTTACATCCTGCTTTCAATACATTTCTATGAAATGTGAAATATGGAATTTTTCATGTGGCACATACAGTATGGAAAAAGTATGGACTGCCCCTAATAATTTGGCAGTCTTCAGGTTTTATGGATAATATAATTTTGGATGGATTTATAATTTTCACAAGTGAACGGTCGCCATTGTGAAAGGACACGACAGAATCGCAAAAAAATCTAGGAACATACTGAGTGAAACAAGAACTTTCAAGTGATGTATCACACGTCATATATTGTCATTTAAGAAAAATGTCGATGACGTCATATTTTTAACAGATGTCAATAAAAAACAAATGAATTCTAACAGAATGTGGGAAACTAGAAAACTAAATCGAAGTATTCAAGCGTCTTCCATAAAACCTGAAGACTACCAAATTATTAGAGGTAGTCCATACTTTTTTCCACGCTGTAAAATATGCATATGATTGTTGTATATCGTTAAACAACCATCATATGTTATATGTAAAGACCACCAAAGTTAGAATTAGAGAAGATAATGAGATGTGTTAATCTATTGTATGTTGTATGATGGTCAAACGGTAGTCCCTGGTTGGCCTTAGACAAGGTTACCCGTTACGATAAAATTTTTAAAGCTTTTGCAATTTGACATTTGGAGAGTTAATGTGGGCGAAAGTCTGGCCAAACTCTGACATCATAGCGTGCGTGGGTGCAAATGATTACAGAGAATCAACTCTTTCTTGACTTCTTATGACGTCCAAGTTTCGGTCTGCCAGTTAACATATAGAATAGATTTGTCGAAAGGCAGTCATTAAATTCTTCTCGCAGTTTTTAGAAAAATTTGATCATGACTTCATGGGAGTTTTTGTACATTATTTTTTAATCATCTGATACACTTGCGTTAATGTATTCTTTCGGGCGGGCATTCTTCAAGGAGAACCTTTGACTTCTTTGCTTCATTCATTATTTATCTCTGACAAACAATTTTTTTTCAAATTTAGTGTGGATGTTTCCGGGGTTAACATTGGGAAAAATGATTTACTTTTGCTAATATATGAATTACAGTTACAGATGAGTTATACTTAAGGTTGCCACCCGTACTTTATAAGAAAGTATTGTACGTTATTTCGGGCAATTATACTCGTACTTTATAATTTATGAGAACAATAAAGTACGTGAAAATACTTTATATTACACATATGTACCTTAATTTTGCTAGGGATTTATTTTGCGTAAATCATTAACCAAAAAAGTTGATGGTAATTATGCGTATTGGGAATATTGGTGGAAGCGTGGCTTATTTTTTGGCCAAACGGTGGTAAAAAATGTACCACCGATTGTAGGATAATTTAAGTTACGTAAATTGGTTATATCAGGTTAATAATTTTTATTCATTAACAAATCGACAAAACGACAAAAAAGTTACACGAGTTCAAGAAATCATTAGCTTATCGTTATTAGTTTTTAAAACTATACTTCTATTCATACATACTGTTTTATTTGAAGTAATATATTGTAAAAAATAAAACATGGCTTTGCCCATATATTTAATTATACTCATTACTTCTCGTCAAAAATAAAAAAAATTAATTTCAGTATTAACGCGTTTTAAATACTTTAGAAATATGGAAATCAATAATCCTATTATTATATTTATATACTTAACAACAAAGTATATTTGATTAACTAATGAACATTACCAACAGCATTTGTTGTTTATATATTAGACGAAAAATCATAATTTTTAAAATATTATATTCCCGAATATGGACATAATTTATTTAAATGATTCAAAATGCTCAATCTTGTCTCAATAATTAATATAGTATCATTATATATTACAAATATTATTGAAAATAAATTATATTATATTACCTTGGTATTTTAAAAGAGTATTTGATTATTGTTCTGAAAAATATGGATACTTTTGAAGTTATTATATCTAAGAAATTTGCAATGGGAATGACAAATATATGACATTAATTTTTATTTTGTTTTGTTTTTATATTTAATATTATACATATTTTAAATTTAATGGTATTTTAAATTTATCGAGTATCGAGTATTTATCAATGATATATCAAATAAATAGTTCTGAAGGTTTTGCAGAATTATCCACTACACAAAAATGACAGCAAATAGTTAATGAGACGAATGGTGATTTTACAAATTTTTATAAATTAATTTCATTTCTATTGTCGATTTCACCACTTCAGCATTCACAGAAAGAGTTTTTTCTGTGATGAATATTAAGTGTCTGGACGAAAGAAACAAGGCGTCTCTGAATTTGATGAAAAATGAATTATTTATTTATCTAAACTTAAATATAGACCGCAAAGATGCTGCAAAGCTGTCTAGCAGTGAGAATTATTTGTTGAATATTGCGAAAAGTAATAAAAATACGTTTTAAAACAAAATAATGAAATAAAATAAATACTACTTTATTTTGATACAATGTACTTTTCTTTTTCTACCTTTAACAACCAATATACTTTATTTGTTCAAATAAAAGGAGGCAACCCCAGTTATACTAAGATGATATACAAAAGACAGCTGAGTGTCATTAAGCTTTATTCTTTTCAAATAATGCAATATATGTATCTACTTCAGAACATTGCCATGTATATTACACGTTTATGTGCACAGTTTAAAATAAATATTCCAATTGAAGAATTATCTTTTACAATATTATACTATCGACCAAACTGTTCAATGCAGTCTGTGTAATCTACTCAAATCTGAAGACGTAGAGCGTATATTCCCTAGATGTCTAGATGTCCACGGAAATTCTTAAAGATATTGTGTCTTTATCTGAAGGTTCAGATATTTGGCACTTCAAACCGATGATGTTTTCTTAAAATTCGATCATATATTTTTAATGAGTAATCGATATAATTACAACTCCCTTTTATTCTGTTAGTGGAATTTTGTCACATTTTTCAATGTTTATCAAAATGTGTAGTATCATTATACATATGTCAAAAGCATATTTTCGTGTATGTACAAAAGCATATTTTCTGACCATATGTTGATGTTCTGTAACGAAATTTTGCATTATAACTACTGTTTTTTATTTCATTCTCTCCGTTAATTACTATACCAAACTCTTACTATATAATTTTTGTTTCATAATAAGCAATAAAGTTAAACAAAATATAAATAGTAATTTATTCTTTCAATAATTGACTTAAAATGAAATTAGAAACTTCGGAGTTAGGAGAGAGCTAACTCCATGTAATTTAATTACCCACCATTTTTCTAAACAAAATTTTCATTTTTTTTACACATTTTATTAGAGAGATTCAATAAAAGATAATTGTAATTATTTTTAGTAAATTGCGATAACAAAAGAAGAAAGTGAAATAAGATTCAATAAGATGCCATTAATATGGAATTAAGTATTTTGTAATATTATAGTACATCGTATAGTAAATTATAATAGTATAGTTGTATAGCTTTCTTACACTAGTGTCATCTAGGCTTCCTAAAGAAACATAATGTAGATAATAAAACTGAGGATTGTGGAGATCACAAACAAATATTAATGTACACTATTCAAATCTCAATTTTGAATTCGGAAAAAGACTAAACTCTTATTAGCGCTCGGAGCAGTATTTGATATTTTCTGACATAGATGTTTTTGGTTGCTTTGCAATATATTTAGTAGTTGACAGAAGGTGTAATATTTTCTCAGGGAGTATCAATTTTGTGTTTATAATCTATATTTTGGAAATTTATATTTCCAAAATATAGTATGAATCTTTTATTTTAAATTTATTAAGAGTTCTTTTCAGGACACCTCTATTTTAACAAAATGGGAGTCGTGATAATTCCTTATCAATTTTCTTCTCTACATAACAAGGATTTACGAGTATTTCGTATCGAGTTCAGCAATTATCATGTAACAAGAGAGTATATAATTATTGTGTTGATGTAGCAATGTGGTTTGAAATGTTGTGGATACATCCAATAATAAAAATATATATGTATACGAGAAAAAATATCTGTAATACATTTATATCTCATTTTTTAATGGACATATATATTTAGCACAACAATAATATATCATTTAAACAGCGACAATAGAATTAGGGAAATCTATTAATCTATTATATCCAGAAATCTATATTGACCATCCTGTTCGTACTTCCCATAAAGTATAAAACAATTCCCTAAATCCGCTTGTACGGTTTTTATTTTCACAAACAATATTTAATTAATGATTAGTTGGTAAGTTGGTCATATCTAAGAATTCAATATTAACACGGGACCATTTTGAGTAGCAATTAAGGTATTCGTTATTATTCATATTCAACATGTGAATAATAGTACGGAAATATAAGCAAATATGTTATTTAATAAACAAAATAATTACGTCACCACTTTGTACTTTCCACTGCTTACTTTCCCATTTGCAGGTTGTTAAATATTAGGAAGTAAATACCGTGCGTTCGGATTACTCTCACTATACGATCAATTGTGAGTGAATAACAAAACGATAAAATCTTCTAGAATAAACAATAAAACTTTTGAAAGTTGTCTTTTTATTAGTAATATCGTGGCCACGATTTTGGCATAATATTTATTTATAAAATAACTGCGACAAAAACTGCAGGAAATGAATGCAGCAAAAGTTCACTTCCACTTACATTTTAATTTTTATCTGTCATGCTGCAATAGGATTATTAACGTTTCACGTAATTTTACACCAATTATCTGTTACCGAGGGCTTTCACTCTTGTTTTGTCGCTTTTTGTTTACTATGCCCCGAAGTTTCGTATCGTTTCTCAAATTACTGAGTAAATATTTTTTATATTATCTATTTATAGATTGTGCAACAATACAATTTGTGTTGTTCGACTTAAATAATGTATTGTAGATGCATTAGAAACACTAGCTATGTATAGTTTAGTTCATCGCTATTTGCCAAATAAAAAATCCCAAACGGCTCTTATCTCATACCGTGACTTGTTTTATGGCTAGGCTTAGGTAGACTCTTCTGTTTATCGGCAAGATAAGAGAGTTTTTTATTTGGCAAATAGCGATGAAATAAACTATAATTTCTTTTGTCCATGTTATTTCAAAATATACAACTTCAAAATGCGACATTTTATCATAAAATGGCCCATAAAGAAATCTATTACGCCTATGAACGATGATGTAATGAAGTAAAGAGGAAAAGTTAAGATGGTCTTAATTTATAAAAAATCACAATGAAAACAAATCTCTCAATAATGAAAATTATTTGTCATCATATGGTATCTGTGTGTTGTTCTAAATATCCTGAAAGAAATGTATGAAATTATATACGTGCATATTGTGGGAATTAAAAATATCATACCTCTGCGCAAAATAAATTTAAAGAGCAATGACTACTGCTTGGCAATATAACTGCAGGTTACAGAATTTGGAATAATTGTGTTGGTGATATGGTACAGATTTTATTTTATCACACAGGTGATTGTAAATATTGAGATTACATACTAGACATTTTTAAAATGAGCCAAAAAATGTGGCTTCAGAAAATATTAAGTCACTGAAATTCATTATTAGGAAGGGTTACACAGTATGAATTATTTGAAAACTTTTAAAGTATTCCATTGCACTCTATCTTGAGGGTACATAAAAATCGTGTGATTTAAGATTCCCCATGTCCTTATGGCATTACAGAATTTATCATCTTCATAGCCAAAATAATGTACATACTTTACTTTAGTTGTCATAACTATTATCTGTCTTGCGAAATAAAACTCTATGAATTTTAAAGGGCAAAGCGGAGTGACATACTGCATCTTTACCTCGATAGACACGAAGGTTTGTTTTTGGATAATTTGTCGGTTGTACTGTTATATTATGATATATATGTATCCATATTAAATCGTAAGGAACGTTGGTCAAACTATTTCGGTTTCAGTTAAAAAAAACATTGTTATAGCATTATTATCATGCAACTCAAATATAAGTATTTTCTTGGAGCTGTCGAGACAGAAAACAATAGTGCTAGATAATTGCAAACAATGATACCCTCAAATAATGGGCCCTGTCCGAATCACAGTATGAATGACGTTATGGCAGCCTCTATATATAATACCATAGATCACCCACCCATAGTGTTAATGCGAAACAAAGTACCGCACTTTTACTAATTCCATACAAAGCAACTGATTATAATGACCATCATTAAGATCAATAGGAAAAATATCAGGATTTTAGTAAGAGGAAATGTCTTATTTGTATACGAGTTTCTATTTCTAGTATAAGTAAAAATAGTATAACTTAAATATGCGGGAGACTGTTATATTTATGGGTAACCATATCATTGGTCTTGTATTATTATACAAAATTTAAATACATAAATCAATCAAGTAATTAAAATTAGATAGAACCCTCTGTCACTTAAGTTTCAGAGGAGACTTATGTTTTTAAGAATATCATAGTTATAAGACGGATGTGGTTTTCTTATATTATGCAATACGTGCAGGAATATTCTTATTAAACATTTTTTAATACGGATCCGTTTAAAAGATCTAATTGAGTGACTGGGATCACCAGATTTAATATTTACAGATGCCACTGTATGAGGGCATATTAAATTAGAGTTATGTTAAGCTTAGTCGTTAAGATTGCAAACACAAATAATGAAAAAATATTGCACGCTTGGACTCCAACAACGGCGGTAGTTTAACACCTCTCTCTGGGCATCGGTATGTTCGTCCTGGTCTCTATGTGTAATCTTCTCTTCCCTTCCACAGTCTGAGGATTTAGGGGAAGGGAGTCGATTTTTGTATTTTCCAACTTTTATGAAACCACTAAACGTTAATTCAATTTATATTCGTAGGAAGTACAGTTGAGGCACGAAGTATTTCAAGAACGAACATATAATTACGCAAAAATAAAAAAGAGCTGTTCTCAGACTTAAGTGGTATAGTATTCTATGCAACTTTTGAATAGGTTGATTTATAGAGGAGAGTGTGGCAATGATATTTGAGGAAAATTTACGCCATAAAGGCTGACACTATGAATTTAGGCGAATAAAATCATTTTCAATTCTTCGCATGAAATTAGTTTTCGAACTTTTGAAGTTTCTATTATAGTAGATAGAATTGATGAAAATTCCGATACGACTGTGAAATAATAATTAAGTATTCTCGAAGAAATTGCCTGTGTAAGAAGAATACACAGGTGTTGAAAACTTTAACATTACTATAAAATTTGGTACAAGATAGTGTTGAACTAATTTTAAAGTGTGTCGTGCACAATAACACAGAATTATTATTATGATTATTTGCAAAGTTAAGTCTATGTAGGAACTCTTTTTCTACATGCGAATTTAATTGCTTCTTTTTCTTGCTGTTAACTTGTAATCATCTGATATTGACAATTACAAAGTAATTACATTAGTCAAATTTCGAAAATAATTGCGCTGGATTACTAAACAAATAAATGCAATGCAAGATTTTTTACCTATCTATTTATTTGAGAGTTGCATATTCGAAGAATTGTTCCTCTTACCACTAGACTATCAAATAATCGGCGGGGTTGGTGAAATATAAGAGTTTGGTAAATATATATGGGATCCATACCATATTTTAGGAATTCACTAAGCTCATACAGAAGGACTTACTACAAAAAATATGAAATAAAATTCCTTAAAGATAATCAAAAAGCTCTAAAGACTTTTTAGAGATAATAAGTGGTTTGTAACATATGACAATAATCTTTCATTTAATTTTTTTCGTAATCAGTATAGATAAACACAAGAAATAGTATATATATAATTTTTCTAAAATTATAATATTTTTAAGTTTGAGAAATTCAAAAGACGATTCAAATTTAAATTCAAACATAACTTAAAAAAATAAATTTCACAAAACGGAAAAATGTGGACAGCCTCTTTTCGTAACTTTTTTCGCAACTAAAATTTTTCTATCAAATATCCCTTCATATAAGCCCAACAATTAACTTCCAGATAATGTGAATAACAAAAATGTCATCAGCCGCCACTGCTCGTAATGTATTTACAAAATCTTACAAACAAATTAGACAGAGAATGGAATTGTGCGCCACAATAAAAAAGGATGTCGCCCTTGAAACGATGTTTCACCCGGTGCTTACATGGAAAAATATTTAACCATTATTAGAGTTAATATATGTAAGGTTGTGTTAATTAAAAGTGTCACTTCAATACGATTTTAAATTTAGGTTCTCTTTATTTTGAGGGTACTGGATGAATCATCAAAAATGGAACGGTTTAATGTTGAGAAAATATATAATTAAGTAATCGTATTTATTTTTGGAGAATATATCGATATTTAGACAATAATAGAGATAATTTTGCGATTTAGGATTTTAAATAAGTCATTAATGTAAGTCAGCTGTCATTAGTTTAAACACAGATGGAATTTAAAACACTAAGGTAAGTAAATAAAGTTAAAGTAAACTAACAAAAGGATAATAGATATCTATTTAAGCAGTTGAATGAATATAGTTATTAAGTCACAGTTGATTTAATATAGAAAAAAAAAAGATTTATTTGTTACATAATTCAATGAAAAACTTAAGTGGCGTTAAATTTATTTTCCTTTATATCATATAAATGTAATTATGTCGTCCCAATACGCCATTTAATCCATAGGATCCAGTATGATGTAAAAATGTGTAGTGCATAAATTTAGTAATTAAGTCAATGTTTTCTTCGAAAAAGGCAGACAACAATTAAAATTGTAACATATGTTATATGTTACATAAATTAAAATAATTTTCAGATCTTTTTGATATTGTTTAATTTTCAAAGAAGTTTATATTAGGGAAAGTATATAAAAATTTTTTTATAGTAAAATTTAAAATAAAATACTACGCACATATTTTAAAAGCTAGGAATGTTTTCGAAAATATTAGAATGAAATCTGGTGAGGAAAAACTCAAAAAATCTCAAAACTGAGTGGGGAAAATATATTATTCTTTCTAAAACCCAAAAGAAATCAGTATATTTTTATATAGTATAACTTTCATTGTCTGTACAGATTTGTTATAGGAAATTTAAATACTTAAGTTACATTTCCTACTTATTTTCTATATATTTCGTATTATAACACGTATCTGTATAATTTCCATGTGAATTTAATGGTTAGGTATTGTTATTTTCAATGTAATATCGACTAAATCCTTGTGAAAAATTTTGTATTAAAATGTTTGTCGAATTATATCGGTCATATTGGTCTTTGAAAGAAATTGAGAGAAAAATTGTAATTTGTCAAGTATAAAAATTTAACTATCAATAAGGAAGAATATGTATATTATTTTTCGACGATGGAATTAAGCTTAGATGGCATTAGATCGATAAGTACTCGATAACTAAATTTTCTACGTAATAATTATAAGTAAAATTCTCAAACATATAAATATTTATATTTCTGTCTTTAACCTTGAGGTTAAAGAGCTTCAATTTTTTTAAATAATTAGGATGCATGCGATACTTTATTTGGACAAATCCTTAATTGTTTATCCAATAATATGAGGGTTTTTTATGTTCTATATATTTTATTATTTGAAATGAATTGGTGTATATTCTGGAGTTAAACTTGATTTTGGTGAAATTATGGTATAAAAGGTTCTGTTCATTATATAAAAAAATTATTATTTTTTCTGTCATATGTCTTTGACGTCATAAGAACTGGCGAGCATTATTTATGGAACTAAAAGTCTATCTTAATCACGTTTTTCTTAATATATCAGTAAACGTGGTGAAACTAATGTGAATGGTGGTCAGACCGTTTCCCGATTTAACCCCGCATGATGTTTTCGATGGAGTTATTTAAAATCGAAGATCTACGTTAATAGAACAAATAACGTCAATGATTTAAGAAATAGATAAGGCAAGAATTATTACGCTACTTTTATTATCAATATATCACATCGCTGAATACAGTATTCATTTAAATTTCATTTAAAAAATTCAAAGCGTAATTGTTCAAAGGGTAGAGAAGGTTTAAGGAGGATATTCTGCTTGTATAATGTCATTTTAAGATTAAGATTTATGTGTTTGATTTGTTCATAAATTGAGATTATTGAACTATTGAGAATACGGTAGGCATTCAGTGCAACAATAAAAGTGGAACACTTTGTAGTGTGGTCTGGGGTGTTAGATTGGGCTCAAAGTTGAGTCACTGTACGTTTAGATTTGAGTCTTAACGGGAAGTAATTTGGCATCTCTTCCTAAGGATGGATAAGTTCGTCTTTGCCTGTATGTATAATCTTCCTTTTTTAACCAAAGCTAGAGGATTTGGGTGAAGGAAGTCGCCATTGTTTTATCTTATGTTTTGTATCTTTCTACTCAATAATTATGCTTTACGTAGAAAATTTATTCCTTATTTTTGGACCACAATATATAATTCTTAAAGGCCGGAAATTAGTTGCAAACTCATAATTGTTCCACTTTCGAACTGGAAAAATTAATATGTAGATAGGCTCTCTTCGAATAACTCAGTATGTTATGTTAAATTAATAAATATATAATATGTAATTTTCTATTTAACACTGTTTGCGCTCCACCGCCTGGAAAATGAGTTTTTTCTTTATCTGCTTCCGAAAAGAAATTTATATAACAAAAATAAAAACAGGAAGAGCAGAAGTCTTATATGAAAACAAATTAAAAGTTAAACAAATGTTTCGGAACATTAGCAGGCTTTAAGAAGATATAAAAGTAAGGAAGTAAAATATAAAAGAAAATTGATATAGATATCTTCCTGGTATAGATATCTACCGTTACGGTAGCTCAGTTGGTTAAAAGCTATCCATTGATTATCAGGCTAGTTGTTGGCTACCTCGGTTCGAATTCAAGCGTTGACACTGGTAATCTCGGTAGGAATGGATATTGCCGTCATTTATACAATGGGTATCTTTTTTTGTGATGCGATTGGCCCAATACCTAGCCAAACTTTGTGTATATATTAATGTTTATAGCAAATTTAAAGATTAAAATTGTATGTTGTGCTCATACGAGGTGTGATAAAAAATATGGTAAACGATTTTTATAGCAGAAACTATTGACGCTACATCTGTGTAAAATAATACGTCCGATAGCCTGATCCTTCGAGATAGCCAGTGTCATGTTTGAACAAGTTGATTTGTCAATTGGCTTCCAAAGCCGGAAGAGGAAGAGGAAATCTTTTTGGAGTAGATTGGGCTTCTCTGAACATCTAAAGAGGCATAGATCATGGATTGAGACCTTATAGTGATTACAGGGAATTAATTGGGCTACCCCGTTATAAATCGTTTGAAGAATTCGGAGTGAAGAATGGTCCTATACTGAAAAGATTAGTGTTAACATTAAGTTTTATTTTAAGTTGCAAAAAAGTACCGAAGAATCTCATTAAATGTTCAAATCAATGTATGGTGATAATGTGGTGACTCTGAAGACTTTTTACAAGTGATATGAGCTATTTAAAAGCGGAAATGAGTCGGTCAAAGACGAACAACTGTCGGAATGCTCTTCAACCTCAAAAACAGACGAAAACATTGCAAAAGTGTAAACTTCAAATATTACAAGGACGTACTGAAACGTTTTCGAAACGATGTATGGAGAAAGAGACTAGAGAAATGGGCCAATGACTTCTTCCTTCATCACGACAAAGCGCCGTGCCACACCTTGCTTCTGACCTGTTGAGCTTTTGGCCGAAAAAAAGAATTCTATCTGTCCACATCAGCCTTATTCTCTGGATATAGGACCATGCGACTTCTGGATCTTTCCAAAAATTAAAGCCGTGCTAAAAGGAAAACGTTTTGACACCATTTTCGACATTGAGAGGATCACGACGGAACAGTTACAGGCTCTTCCGAAAGAAGCCTTCCAGAAATGCTTCCAAACATGGAAACAACGTTGGGATAATTGCACCGCTAGCCAAGGACAGTACTTTGAAGGAGATTAGTTCAGATTTGAAGTAAGCTTATTACTTTGTACATGTAAAATTATTCACCGTATTTTTTTATCAGACCTCGTATACTCGCATTTGAATATGACTATAAAACGGGTCGCTCTGTATGATTGCAATGCGAATTTGATATGCACTTTGAACATGTAAAACGTGGAATTTTCGACATAGTAACGTTGAAACTGCTTAATAAATGTTTGTGTTTATATGTTTGAAAATGTGCACGGTATAGCATATATCATATTGGCCTTAAAAAACTAGTACTATGTATTGAAATCGAAATTGTTCATTCAAGTTTAAAAGGTTTATTTAATATAAAAAAAAATGGGTATTATTTATTGACAATGAAACGGAATTAAATATATACATATTATATAATTGTCCATTAAAACCAGTAAATTCTTTAAATAACGTCTAAATAAAAATAGTTTCTCTAGACATTTAATAGTTATATAACCAAGAAATGTGTTTTACGAAAAAAAAAAACTAATAACTACGGAATTATCGTAATCTGACATCCACGGCAAAAATATCTACATTTTTTCCAGGCATTACGAATATGAAAGTGAGCACGACACAATGGGAGAGATTGCTATGGCTCTCCATGGCGTACACCTCGCTCACCCAATTTAAGCGATTTGGAAACACGAAGTCAATGTTCAAGTAACCTTGATATTGCCAATTTCGTAATAATGAACTAAGTTCATTATTACAAAATGTAAAAGTGAAAGCTAAAGTTGTTTGTAGAAATTTCGAATTAAATATTATTTGTAGTCGTTAGCTCATAAATAACGCTGTCACTTTTTTTCTTCACTTTTATGCCCGTTAAAATAACGCCGAGATTGGCAAAGAGAACTAGTGGCGTAAATCTATAATGCTCTTATATCAAGGAGGATATTTTTTTACATTATAAATTTGTATCAATTAAAACATCTCCATTTACTAAACGGCTGTTTTCGTGTGTGTGTCACGAAATTTTTAAGTCGATGTACGGAATGCTTTTTGTTCCAATTTCGGCATTTTCACAAAATCAATATAGTAAATCGACCCTTGCGAATAACGTTTTGTTTTTTGATATGAAGCCTCTAGAGGTATGCTCCGGAGGTGCCTTCGATATGAGCGAGGAGGCAGCACAATATTATTGCGTTTTGCTTACTCGTCTTCGTATTATTAAAACGTCAGCTGCCCACTCGACATCGAACCATCCATTGCACTCCCCGCTAGATTCGCCATGTAAGTGGATATCATCAAGAGATTAAAATTATGTACATAATTTTATATTAACAGTTTCATAATTTCTTAATAGTTTGAATACCCTAATGGTACCGACTTAATTGATGAAGCTGAACAACACCGGTGCCTTGTGGCAAATTGATACCCAATTTTTTTGCAATCGTGTTAAGGACTCCAACTCCTTCTCACATTACAGATTTATGATAAAGTAAATGACGTATAATATTTGATACGATCCAAATTAGTTATTTTTCAAAAACGGAACAACAATTTTCATTTAATCAGCAACAGTTTTCGTTTAATTCAATTTCTTAATAATAGTAAAATATTTTGTATATTATTTGCAGGTTATAATGGTTAAGATATTTTTGGATATCATTTTTAAGGATAGATGGATTAGCATAGTAGACAATTCTAATGGAATCTTCGGGAGTCTGATACGATTCCTGTGGATTGCCTGATGTGACCAATTTATATTATGACATTTTTCTTGTTTGTTGAAATGTACTATTTAACCAACAGGGTACAATATACAGGATATCCTAGATTTTTTCCAATTAAAGATATTTTTTAAATTTCTGAATTGATTGGGCCGTTACTTGAAAATCCGTATTTATACAAAATTAAAACTTTCGCTGGTTAGATTTTTGCTCTCTATTTGTTAAATATAACAATTGTTTCGTCTACAGAGTGGCTTCTTCAGATGTTGAGTACATAGACTATGTAGTCAACAGTCTATGTACTCAATAGTCTGAACTCTCAGTAACTCAATAGTCTATGTACTCAACATCTGAAGAAGCCACTGTGTTGGCGAAATAATTGTTACGTTTAACAAATAAAAAGTGAAAATCTAACCAGCGAATTTTTTAATTTTGTATATTTTTTAAATATAAATAAATTACATGTATTATACCGTATAGACTAAACAATATACTATATATTAAGCACTCTAGTATACTGTCTATTGTACTGTATCTAATATACTGTATAGTCTATACAGTAAGCCCTCAATAATACGAGTACCTATATTAATTTAACATTCTAAGCATATTTAATAATAAGATTGTATTATATGTAGGTATATTCCAATTAAATTAACCCAGTTTTGACAAATTTATTTTTTTTTAAATCTCATTCCCATTTATTGAAAATCAACGCAAAAATACAGAGGCAAAAAAGATTCAAATAGGAGTCGATTCTCGGACTGATTTAAAATAATGTATGACATTTAATAATAAATGTCATACAATATATTAATTGCAATTTTGGTTGTTGCGGTTTCTGATACATAATAAAATATATTCTTCTTATGAAACTCAACCACACAAAATTTTAAATTAAGTAGTTTTAAACGAAAACAACCTTGTTTGTCAAGATATACATTTATTTATTAAAAAGGTTTTGTTACAAGAAACTAAGATATCCTGTATAAGGATTTTAATATAATATATATTTTATATAAAATACATCTTCTTAATGGAAATTTACTTTACTTGCTGTATTGGGCGGTTAAATACTATTTCTGTGTGTCATTGAATTTGAAAGTAGCCTTCATAATAATCTCATTACTTTAGACTACAAGTTGAGATGTTATGACCCAGTGTTAAGGTCATTTCCGGGAGAACAGGAAGAATATGGATGTACGTGGCGTTTTTATTGGCATGTTATAGTGCATTAGAACATTCATACACGAAGAAAATAATTATGTTAAAACGATATTATTTTAGTTAGTTTATGTATTTTAATAAATATTCTTTGTTGTATGTGTAATACTTTGGCCATTTTTAAATAACATAATACCGAGAATTTGATGTAAGTGTACATCAAATAGAAAAACTTCTTTAAACAAATGTCAATTTAATATTTTCGGAAAACTAAAATGTGAAGAGATATTTTTTCAATAATTTAATATATATCATTAAATTTTTTATTTATTAAAAATATATATCTTAATATCGCTAAATGTAAAACTGTAAGTGTTGTTTTAAATGTAGGAATAAACACATTTAAAACAAAGTAACCAAATACATGATGATAATAGAGAAACAAATTAGGGCTCATTTTAAGAAAGTGCGAGTAAGAAAATAAGATTCTCTTCGTAATATACCGTTGGTTGATGAAAAGAGTGTTGGACATATTAATATAGTATGGTAAAAATATTGTAACGTTCAGTGATCATAATTAATTATTGATAAATGTATTAGATTACTATTATGTTGAGGATTTATACAGGCTAAATGCACATGTATATTAGGTACAAAAATTATGGGATGTAAAAAAATCCTGAATTTTTAGGCAATTTTCTTAAAGGTTTTAAAGGTAAAGGGCTGTGGCTTGAACAAAAAAGTCGTAGAGCAATTTATAAAAAAGCAAAGTGAAGTAAATTCAAGTTTCTAATTTTCTTGAGTTCAAAATTTACCATCAGCAGTTTTTAAGTAATTATAAGAAAACAATGGGAAAAAATATTTTCAAATTTTTTTCCCATTGCATTGAAGTTTGCCTTTCAAAAGGACACGAATTTTTTCAGTGATTTCATCATAAATCTTTTGTAGATAGTTTTATCCTGTTTAATTTGAGCAGTCTAAAAGCCTCATACGATGATTTTTCGCTAAGTTATCGTTGTTAAAAAAAAAGTAAGTTTTGACTTTGGTGATTGACGTACCGAAAATCCAGGTAGGGTTCTAAAAACTGCAAAGTATTCTTTACAAGTCGTAGTTATTGGTTTTTCATAAAAACAAAATTTCGATGCGAGAATGTTAATTGAAAAAGAGGTAAAAAATGCGTATATAGAGATATTCGCTTAACTTGCCATAACTTTGCCAATAATGGATAGACTAAGGATGTTGACTGTTTCTTTTTAATCTCAAAATATCCCAAACATTGAATTCAAGATCTGAAAACTAGAAACTTGGAGCTTCAATTTGTTATTTTTAAAATTGCTTTGCGACTATTTTTCTCCAAGTAACAGCATCCTTTTGAAAATCTTCTAAACATTTTGGATTTCTTTTACATACCTCAGTTTTTGTGTCTAGTGTATTATACTCCAGAATAGCTGTGTTTATATCTTTTTAATTACTGAGTACGTAGAAGTACTCATTACCTAGTACATTTGCAAGTGGTTAATAGACTTCTAATATCTTTTTTATATACATTACTTACAATTGAAAAGGTTTTGAATCTGATTTCGGAGTTATGTAAGAGAGAACCCAGATCGAAATCAATTTACCAGACAGAATATATCTCGTATTCAATTCGGTATCTCAATCTTAATTGCCTTCGCAATTGCACGCTTCGTGAATCAGATCGGGAAATTGAGGTGGTCATGACATTAGACGTTTCGACATTCGATAGCTCGAACTAATCCGTATCGGAATTAGATTGATATAAAGAATAAATGGAGGTTGTGTCAGAATCGGCGGTCAACTCAGTTCAACAGTAATGGTGTTCTATTGCCTTATCAGGGGATTCCGCAATATTGTGCTAGACTCAAGCTACTGAGAAACTACATCTAAAGAGAATCTGGATCTTATACATAGACAACTAAGTTACTTAGTAGTCTTGTTTGATTTTAATGTAAGGAATGAGATCTGGAAATCTATTATCATGTGCATCTTTGGTTCTGTTGTTATATGACAGAACTAAATATGATTAGCCCATAGATATATGCTTACAATATATGTTACCGTTATATTTTGTTTACATGTTTTAGGTCTGTTTGATATCTATGTATAAATAAAATATTAAGACCCATGCACCTGAGGCTGTAAATTATTGATATATGGCTGAATTAAGGAATATATCTGACTTTGTTTATTTTATTTTCGTCAGTAGATCTTTATTTACTTGATTACCTAGTGACATCTGTATTTACTAAACGGCTGTTTTCGTGCTTGTATCACGAAATTTTTAGGTCGATGTATGAAATGCTTTTCGTTCGAATCTCGGCATTTTGACAAAATTAATACAGTAAATCGACCCTTGCGAACAACGTGGTAACTTTTGTTTTTTAATCAGAAGCCTCTAGAGGCATGCTCCGGAGGTTCCTTTGATATGAGCGAGGGGGCGGCGCAATATTATTGCGATTTGCTTACTCGTATTAAATTAAAGTGCTAGTTTAATTAATGATAATTATTTCGAAAAGTATTTTCGTCATTCTCAAACTGGTAAATTGTCCCCCAATTAAGGGGTTTACAAAAAGATTCCTGGTGGGTATGTTGTAATTATTGAGTCTTAGGAATTAATATTATACTCACAAGAAAGTGCAAGATTCTATATAAATTTCCACACACTTAAAATTGTGTAGTAAAGAAGAGAAAAACATTCTCTTGTATATAAAACCAACAATAAATAACAGCGCCTACAAAATTTGGTAAACTAATGTTATCTTATCTGTAAACAGAAAAGTGTTATGGAAATAAATGGGTTTTCGCTTAAAATGTATTTACTTCGCAGTAATTCCCTGTTGTTTTGTATTACAGCTTTACTAGAATTTTATGCGAGAATAGGTAGATACGACTCAATAACTTCGCAAAGCAGTACAATTTTAATAAAACGGTAAATAGTACTACTATTTGAATCACAAATGCGCCTGGTGTTTGACACATATGTTTGTAATATTCTAAAATACGTTATATTTGAATTTACATAATCTGAATGGCGTAAATATACAAAGGAATTTGCAGTAATTAATTTTAAATCGAGATTAAATCTTTATAAATCATATACTATTAAATAATATGCATAGACTGGACGATAATATGTTTAATAAACAATTCACATATAATATTCCTGTCAAAATAGTCGAATGATTCTTGCAAGTCGGATGACATTCTTATTCTTACAACACGGAACAATGAAAACGACTATAGCAATGATACGTCATTGGAAAGTGAAAATGACATCATTTCACGGGTTGAACACCTACAATAGTGACAGTGAACTTCAGACTATAAATTGGTAGTATTTTTTTAATACAGGAAAACCCGAAAATGTATATACACTTGTAAATTTAAATGTATCAAGTAAAATTGAGTCCTGCCTTAGCGAAAATGTGTCAAAATGTGATAATTGAGGAAAAAATGTACAAAAATAAAACAAAATTAACTAAAACATTTAAATAGAATTTTTATGCACATATTATGTTAGCACTGTAGATGTCTAACAGTCTTTGTTAATAATTGATTAACGTCTATTTTATATATGTATATTAGGCATGTTATTTTAATCAAAGTAACTTAAACGAAATAAAATGATCAATTTCCTGTTATTGTGCTTGCGCTTACAAGAGATAAGTAGGTATATACTTGACATCGAAATTTGTTGAATGACAGTTTCTTGGAAATAGCAAAGATGCATAGACTTTTATTTCGGATATACTTGTGTGTATTTTTACTGTTTTAAATGAAGATCACGAGTATTGCCATTGACTTTTAGAAATCCGGATTTAGTAGTTTACCATGGAATAAATCGTAGTTCTTTTTTCAGTTAGGCAGATGCCAGACACTTTTCTTGTAATTATCTATAAATATAATGTAGTTTGGCATACTATATACTACTTTTTAAACTACATTTTTTATGATATATGCAAATAATAACGATACCTTTGATATAAAATGGGTATATTTATGATATAAAAATATAATAGGATAATAAACATAAATATAATACAAATAATTATATTTACAACTTGAATTTGTTTCTTTCACGTAATACTCCCTTAAAGTGTGTGCGATTACCTCCGATTAAATGATTATGCTTATTGATTACATTTTAAGTCATCACTCTAAATATTTGCGTTATTCTAATGTAATCCATCACCATTATTTTTATATTTCCATTTGTTAATTTCGACAGCCACCGAAATTAATAGTAATATCTTCATTTAATCACTTTACCTAAATTACTGTAAAATAGCAGATAACGTTAAATAGAAGCTTATACATTTTAAATATTATTTTTTACACGTTAACAATACGTTAATGAAATAACTTAAATATGAATATTAATAAAAACATTGTGAATATTTACATTTTATAAATGTTTAGCGAAAAGATCAAGAAACATTTATCTCCAATTGAATCAAATTTGAAATGTGATCCAGATGTTCATAAATTTTTATCAAAATAAGTATACATGCAAAATTCAGTTCAGTTTTTACACTTACAATGAATTAAATATGATTAACGTATAAATAATGCTTGCGAAAAAACGAACTAAAACGTTATAATATAAAATATAAGATTACTTAAAATAATTAGTAACCGACTTTGTTTTCACTACTAAAATAAATTATAACATAAAAACTCACAATTAAATACTGTGAACTCCTTATCTATTAAGCTTCCGGGATACTTTCCTGCGAGTCCAAACGACCCTTAATAAACATCTTGATTTTATCCTAGGAGTAAAAAACCAAAGCGAATTACTAAATCCACAGACAAAGTATATCTAAAAGGTTGCGTTTTCATGTTTCTTTTGAATTAATGCGTCATTCAAAGACATTAGAGTTAGTTCTTTGAAGTACGTTACGCCACTGGCAATTATTTTGCGTCTTGCAACATGCAAGTGAAAGAGAACTTTACTTTAAACGTAATTAATTTTTAGGTTAGGTTAGGAGTTTTAAGCGTTTTGGAAAAAAAAATACCGAAAGGTGCCGTAAATAATATTCACTTGACTATCTATTATTAGAAAACCCTTGAACTCTATTATGTCAAGGGATAAGCAAACGATTTATCGTTAGTTGAAGCTGATCTTCTGCGAGCATTGCAATAAAAAATAAGTTAATTTTAGTTAACCCCAAACCACAACTATTTTTCGCTTCCTGAAAGTGCATAATATTGTGTAAGTCACAGGATATAAATAGCTTCTACTATGTATAATTCATTTATTTACAACACTTCACCGAGTAGGATATATTAAATTACTAAACTACACTATTCATTTAGGAAAAAATAAACAAACATTTTTATCTTTATTCTGATAAATAAAAATCATGCTGCTATCTGGTTGATAATTTCTTAATCATTTCGATGTAATTGACACAAATAGGGGTACTAAGAAACGGTAAACAATCTACTTTGTTAGATTGTTCTCACCGTAGCTTGCCACGCACGCTACATATGAAATAAAGTAAAATCAAATGGCTTACCTAAGGAATACATTTTTTTCCATTTAATGTATTAAGTTTTTAGTCACACAGAAATTTCAAACAAATTACGCCGGAAACATCCTGTAGTTATTCATTTGTTACATTTCAAACGGTAAGGTTGTAACAACTTAACGAAAACGTAAGTCCCTAGATGGAACACTTGTTTGCGTATTTCACATGTGAGTATCAAACGTATCAAAGAACATAAAGACTTATTAATAAGTAGGCGGGCTCAGCAGGTAAGTTAGAGTACAGTTTAACCGACCGACAACCGCGTACATTAACGGTAAAAGTTGTACTACAGAAACAGCTATGATCGCGGCATAATCCCAGGTGAAAAGTAGGCCACAAACTATACGACTGCTTGTATTAGCAGCACAACCTAGCAGAAAGATAGTGGAGAGGAACTGAGTGGGGCACGCGGCCATCTTCAGCAAATGTTCGCACAGCACAACACATCAAGAACTACCAACTCTCTCTCCAGTTGTGGGATGACGATTCCGATGACGTATACCAGCGATTTCCTATCAACTTCCAGTCTCATTGTTCACTTTTCACATCCAAAATAATATCTTTCTCTAGCACGTTTTCCTGCTGAGGTAAAAGCCCTTCGCGTTAGTTCTGCGATTTGACATATTCGTGTTCATGGTCCATTCCAAATTTGCACGTGCCCCTTAATTGTTTAATAGGTATATTGCCCTTTAACTTTAAATGAGTAATTAAGAGATTCAGAAAAAGCCACATCGGAACAGAAAAATCTTACTCGGTCCTAATAACAATCTTCTTGTGCACAAATATGAACTAAATTAAATAGTTTTTCTCAGTTTTTATATTTTGAGAACTCAAAACGTTAAACTTTAAATTTTTAGAAAATACTTTTTTGGGGGTACCTTCAGTTTAACATTTAACATATAAAAACGAAAGTGACAACATAGTAACTACTGTTTTTGGTTCCTAATTTCATTATAAAGATATTTATTACTTCAAGCAAGATGAAATAACGACAGCAGGAAAACTTGTATGCATTAAAGAAGCATATTACTTTCGCTACTTTTCATCTTCTTAGAATGTAAAATAATCGTAATCTTCTATTTCTCAGCAGATGACCAATAAAAATAATTTTACAATATGTGTAAATTGTTTTTATGCCCTGATTTAAATTAAATTAAAATGCAATTAAATCTGATGAAGAAAAAGAAAATGATGTAGAAAATCAATAATAAGGTGGTATACATATTCAGCATTTTCTTAAATTATAAATATCTTTATGGTAAGTAATATATATCCTGTAGAAAAGTTTCTATTCATACTTCTTCGAAATTTTGGTACAGAATTTGGAATATGTAAAGAATAACCAGAGATAATTCGATGAAAATCACGAAAAGGTTTCTTTGTACACCGTACATATGAACGGTATATATTCATAGAATCATAGGGAAATCCTGATTGTCATATTTCACACTATGCATAGTAATATGCCACGTATTATAAAAATATAAGTTTATACTGTTATAAAATTTGCATTGTACTTAATTAGTCTTAAGACACAGATACACATAATTTCATAACCTTAAAATGGGAAAAGAAACAGATATTGACAACAGATAGATGACAAAGAATGATTTTAAAATGTTACTATCAAAATGTTCTTTGGAGTTATCAAAATGACACTATGCAAGTTTGATGTTAAACAATATACTACATTAAAACATCGATGTTAAGCAAAACATGTTACACTAAACATTAGTTCAAGCAGGCAATAAATACCAGGGTTTAAAACATGGTTTTAAAAGTATGTTTTTTTTTTGGTATAGTAGCCACTGGTATAATGGTGTGAAATGATCGAATGTCTAAAATATAACGTATGTAACGTTATATTGTAGGCGTTTGATCATTTCACATCATTATACCAGTGGCTACTATATAAAAAGTGGTGTGATTAGCTTTTATATTATATAAAGTTTTTGAAACACTTTTAGACTTTGTAGGCTGGAACTACGAGTACATAAATACGAGTTTAAAGCAAAACTAAGGCTAACTATAGAAATGTAAGAACCTATTTCCATGTATATTATTATTATTAATTTAATTACTATTTAATGGAATATTTACACTACTATTTAATATACAAGGGAATATATTATTTAGAAATTTAGTTAATGAAATTTAAAGACAAAAATATATATTGTTCTATATTATAACGGTTAAAATAGAATTACTTCGCCCACTTCTTATATTTACAGCATTGTTATCAAAACTGGGTTAAAAAAACTTATCATGCGTCTGTTTGTATAACACTGATAAATATTTGTGTACATATGTACGTAAGTATTATTTTGCGGTGTACAATATCATAATTTGTAATTTGTCTAATGTAATAATTTTCAGATATACGAAATCAATCATTTTGTGTGTTATTTTTTTGTATAAAATCTCCATACGCGCATATGACTTAGTATATTGAGCGTTCTGAAGGAATTATCGTAATTTGAGGGTGCATTACATTATTCGAAACACCCGATATACCCTATTTTAGTTACACCGATCAAAGACAAAATTAAAAATAATTCATTATACAGGGTACACTAGATTTGAATTATTAGAAAATAATATCGTTGATCTTGTGACTGTTTTATAATCATAATAACATTGACAAAATAAACGTAAGTAATGTAATATCAATTAATATACTTCTTTATTTTTCATATAATAAATATTTCAGGTAATTGATATAATTGGCGCCTTAAAACATATGGAATGCACTTTTGCACAGTTTATTAGAATTTTGCTTCAAGATCTTTTAACTTTGGAAATCATTATTATATTTTTATCTAACTTTATTTAGTGCATTCTGTAGCGATTCTGGGAAGGGGCTGGACCCTTCAATGCAGCAACAAAGACAGGAGAGCAGGTTTCCACGAACACACAAAGATTACGTTTCACCAACGCGTAATTTCACCAACCAAATTGGCATCATCGGAAGAAGATAAAAATTGCTATAATCATCTTCCGATGATGTTAATTTGGTTGACCAAATGCGCGTTGAACGTATAATCTTTCGTGTTCGTGGAAACCTGGTCTCGTCTTTTTTTATCATATACTAAGTGAAGTACAAACATAATTTTTATTGGTACCCTAATTTCATTTGTACTAAAAGTATTGTACTTTCATTCCTTTGTTACTCGTATCGAGTGCTGAATTTTAAAATTCCTCTTTGGGGAATCATTTATAGCAGTTATGTTTTTGTTTTTGGTTTTGATTTATTGATTTTATATTAAATAGGTAGTAACTAAAAATAATATTGTAAATACATTAAATGCCGTTGATTGAATTAAATACGGTCCTGGTATATTCCGTTTCATGAGGTGAGAAAAGTTATGTAAAGCTGCTAAATAAGTATCATGATTCACACAGATCTCTTTCACTTTCACATATGGTAATGAAATCCGAAATATTATGCGTACGATAAAAACAGAAACCGATTATGCCAAACTTGCTTTAAAAGAATTAGACAACTAGATACAATATTTCCTTTCAATAGAAAATTTGTCGAAATTTGTTCAAATGATATTTTAACGATATGTTTCGAGCAAAAAATGTTGAATGAGGTAACTACACACTTTTCGCAAGCCCTTCTAGTAAATACGCTGCGCCATTTTGTTCAAACCAGTTTTTACGACAATATCAACGGACGATGCCTGTTAGATAGTGGTCCATTGGCGGATTAGAGGGGAAAACGGAATGACATCTGCCTGTTGCTAGAAAATCGATTCGATCTGTTTTACATTTTGAATGCCATCGCGAGAGTATTTCCATCGTGATATTGAAAGTCTATTTTAAGTAAATATTACCAGTGTTCATAAATTGATACAATTAGTAATAATAGTATGACGACAAGGTAGTGTAATAGTTGCTAATATATTTTACAGTTGCAATGAATATATTTCATATACATAAGTAATATCATTTATTATTACCTCTGAGTAATCATATTTATCACACAAACTATTACGTTGCCAGCTAATGTGCACAGCTTGACTTCTTATTTATCATCTTTGAGTTTAATTTATTTAAACATACTTGCAAGATACGTTGTTTACAATAGCTTTCTCTGAAACCTGGCGGTCTCAAAATCAAATGGAATAGGTCACATAGTTCTAATATATCCATTGGAACTGAAATTGCGAATTAACAACGACTTAACGGATTGGTACTAGTTATCTAGGTAACATTACTGCGAAGTAATTCTTAACTAGGCGAACTGAAAGATTTAAAAGAGACTAATTCCGTATAATCATTTAAAAAAAAAATATTTTTACTTTCGAAAAATGTCGCTCTATTATTTGAAATTATTTTATATGATATTCTTAGTATTCATGTAAAATCTCAGGTTTATAATAATCAGCATGAATTCATATCTGGCAGGTCTACGATTATCAATTTCGTAAGTATAACGTACTTCATAGTAAATTAACTAAATCCGGACTAACTTTTACATGTTATTAATTATTTTTTGTTTATACCTGAACAACAGAATTTTCAATATTCTATATCGCGGTTTTACATTGCATGAATTATTTGCAACATCGGGAGTTCCCCAAGGATCAATTCTCGGGCCTCTTTTGTTCAATATATTAATGGTATTTGCCTGTTGCTTGCGGCTATTGGCTCTGTAGATGATTGTTGACTCCTACTAATTTTTCTAAAATTAGTTTATGGTGTCAACATGATAGGTTACCATTAAATGTAACAAAATGAAGGGCAATGACGTTTACAAAGATAAATATTTCCACGCATTATTTGTATCAAATAGATAATGACGGAATTTATATTTGGGTATTATATTTGATGCCAAATAAAATTTTATTCCCCATATTAACGATATCGTCTTGAAGGCTTTTAAGAATCTAGACTTTTTCACTGTTATGAGAAATTCCAAAGATTTTAGAGATACTTCGACTCTTAAATTACTATATAATGTGATTGTTAAAGATGGAATATGCTGCAAATTAATATATTTAGATGAAACTAAAATGCGTTGTGTATTATGTAAAAAGCAGTAAGGATATATATTCGTGCTTTTTATATAAAGCTTTAAAAATATTATTTTTGCTACCTCGAACACATTTTGCTGTCTCTAAAAGAAAAATAAAAATTGAATAAAATTGGATTAGGGAGATTTGCCTAAACTATATATTAATACAAGTTTTGTTATAGTAATTAAACGACAAAATAAATCTTAGAAATACGTTGGTATATATCCTTTTAACATGGATATCGTCAAGAACAAACTAACAAGATTACCATCAAATATAGCTGTAATTTGTTAAAAATTAAAAAAAAATTTAAAAATCTCTAAATTCAAGAAAAATCAATTTGTGTCCAGAAAATTAATTTATGTCCAGATTTATTATTCTCCGGACAATCTCTGTTGGTTTACCTCTACTTTATATGGAGACATTACTTTATATTTGAAAATGCTTTTTCATATAATTTCAGGAATCAAGGAATAATAATTTTAGTAACTGTTAAGGGTAATTCTTAACAACTCTTGTGTTATTAACAGCATTTAAAATACTAGGTTATATACAAAAGCTTGTCTTAGGGATGTAGTTTAGTATAAAACATAATACATTAATGAAGAGACTTTTTAAGCGCGTGCGTCTTGGACACTTTCGAAGCTAATGGAGATATTACAAAACGAATGGTTGGTTGATCCTTTTGTTATAAAAGTTTCTCAAATTGGCCGTTTATCACAAGTAACTTACGTGATTCTTAACATGCAGGGAAATTGTCAAAACCAATAACGCTCGTAGCAGTATTTAAAAATGAACACTACAGCCATTGAACAGTTTTTCGGTAAACATTTCTTTGAAAACAAACATCACTCATGTAAACACGATTCGGAACACGAACTTAATAACATTTACGCAGCGTGGTTAGACTGCGTCTCAAAAAATGAACATTTTGATTTTCAGGGTCGCAATCAGATCGAATTGAATTTAATTATTATCGTGCCTATATTAAAAGTAAGGAAATGTGTATTTTTTACAGTAAAATTTGTTTACTAGAAATTGCTTCATGGATGATGGATCATATCGAGTTAATATGAAGGATCAGAAAAAGTTGCCCATTCATACACTGAGAGCGCTTTTCAAATAATATTGAGTAAGAAATTTGTCCAAAAATAGATTAGCGTTACAGCGGATAAATTTAATGTACTTTGAAATGACACATAAACAAAACATTGCGTTATATAGGGCAGGAGAATTTATTTGTGTGCGATTTAAATTTACCACAATAGAGTAATGGACAATTTTAAAGATAAAATATTTTATTGGCGAAAAAGAACGTTTTAAAATAATGAACTATTTTTCCTCTTGACCTCATTTACTAAAATAGATTTTTAACATCACTACTCTTTATCACCTTGTACAGAACGATTCTCCGAACATTGACCTTTGCACAACTCAGTCAATGTTTGAGATGAAAAATTTATATCACTGTCCATTATTTACTTTATTACACTATGTAGGTGTCAATAAAATCGAGAACGGGTGAAAGTGCACACTAAAATTTCTCAGATATTATGCTCCTTAAAATATTCTTGGTTCCTATTACGTGTAACACGATAGCAGATTAATTGTGGTTATTTACTTCAGTAAGGGTTATGACTATATACACAATTTTAAGTTTTGAAGCCTTCAATATAGACTTAGTTTCTCTGTAATAGGCCTTGGAGCTATTATTTACACAGCTAGTCTTTTTCTAGATTTTCCTGGTTAATTTAACTCTTACTGGTTACTTAATAGCAAGTAATGCCTGAAGTATACATAAAACTGTTATTAAACGAGGACACCCGTATTTGAGAGAACGACTTATATCTGTTAGAATTCGTAGTCGCAACCATAGTTAATCGCAGTTTCTTTATTGCGTATTTTCAAGTGACCGCGAAGTGCAACAGTACGCTAGTGGAGATGAAAAAGCTGGGTAATAAAATGATCCTTCCTCATACCAACTGGATAACGAAAATGTATCCCCAGCCTTCGTAGAATTTGATGATTGAAGTGAATTATTACCACCCAGACACCAGATAGTTATTGGTTATAATTTTACGGTACTTGACTGTACGGTAAAAAATTCATTCTAATAATGTTTTCTATTATTCTCTATTTGATCTACATCAAGGCAACATTTCCTTCTCGTACGCCTTATAAAAGGAAGTACGTATGTTCGTAAATGTTACGCGTTCAAGAACAAATTAATAAAATGTAAATTAATGCCCCTGTAAAACTAACAGTGGTTTCACAGGAGCAATATCGTGATCATGTTTGTTTAGATAGATTGTGTTTGTGGGAATTACCAACGACATGCGGACGATATGGGCAATAACGAGATCGAGTGAGAAGATAACAAGCCATAGGCCGACACAAAGAGTCGGCTATAGGCCTCACGATCCAATACACTATTAGCACGTAGATGTGATTACTCGTTTTCACGCTGATTACGATTCCCCGGTGGTAGTGACCGGCCTTTATAATAATGACCTATTTCGTGTCGCGAACTGCACCATTGAACATTTTTTCCCAAAAAGTACGTAAAATAAACTTTGCAAATTTAAGTAAACAATTTTATGCAAATATCCGTTCTAGATAATTTCACTATGAACGGGAAATGCTTATTGTTTACATTGCAACAATAAATTAATCGCAATTATAAGATCTGGAAATTAAAGGAAACCAAAGAGATTTGACGAACGAAGTATGTCATATATGCAAAGAAATATGATTATGTATATATGAAAAAAATTGCAACATAAAATAATAAAAATTATCATAGTACTTCATACAAAAATTATAATAAACTTTGGAATTAGAAAGTACTTAGGACTTATGCTTTATTTGTAATTACACGAAAACATAAGAGAAATAAATATATTTCATTTTCTAAGAGAATATGTTTTGTAGAAATTCTATTTTTGATAAATTACTTAAAATAATAAAAAAAATATTTTCTACAATTTGGCGAAGGCGCCAGTAGAATTTTTAAAAATTATTATTAATAAACGTGTATGACGATAAAGGAATTAAAGAGCTAATTAAAACAAACTGAAAGAACAACTGGAGAATCTATTCCAAACATGAACAAAACAATTCTGCTGAAGGTATACGAATTTCATGACAAAAGTGTTTTCCTTTCCCAGCTCTGAGTTAGATAAATATTTATCTTTTGTAATTAAAAACCATAAATTTGAATAAGAAATACTTTTGTTATCTAATTTAGCATGTTAAGCAACGAAGGAGTTATATCCGAAAGTTAATTACAACAATTACAACAATTTTTATTAATTATACAAATTTTTATTAACTTATTAAGTTAATTACAACAATTTTTATTCGTACTCTCACTTTTTTATCGCTTAAATATTTTTAAGAAGCATCCCAGGGTAATAATAAGGGTACATGCCCAGACAACAGATGTGGGAATCAAATCCATGCTCAAATTAGCTGGTATTCAATATCAGCTTCAAGAGATCAGTATGATTATTCTAGATTTATTTAGAGAACTGGATATCTCTTGTGAAGTAATTACTAAGTTATTCGAAGATATTTAGCACTATGAATACAAATTAGAGTATGCAAAAGTATTGGATTTCGATATTATCAGACAACTCGATAGTTATTGAAGTACAATTCGGCGTAGGGTTGTCTTTTTATCAAAAATTAAATATTTTTGATAATTTATATTAATTAATTATTAGATAATTAAATATTAGATTTCCTAGGGCTGTATTTTTAAGTGGTTGTAAAAACATTACTGTGCACAAATGTGAGTTACATGAGATTTCTCTTATTTATAAGACATAAAACATATTATTGGTCGTGGTTAGTATTGTAATAATGCAATTAGTGTTAATATTAAGTTAATTCAAAACCCAATGCATTAATTTTTAAAAATTATATTTATATAAGTATTTTAACGTTACGTGGAATGTTCAGTCATAGTAAAGCAAAGGAAAGGGTTCGTAAGAAAACACATCAAATTTAAAACAATTTGAATGAATAAATAAGAATCATTAATATTTGAAATTACTCCAAGATTGGATAATTTCTGGTGCTTCACTGTGTTTATTTTTTAATATTTTATTAAAATCAGTACAATACAACAACAATAACAGAAATCTGATTTTATATGCTTCTGTTGTTCTATAAAAAAATTTCTCCAATTAAAATGAATGTTCTTGGAGAAATTTCTTGCTAAGCATTTGCATGGTTTGTTTTCAACTCCTCATTACCAATTTACAAAGCTCTAATCCCAAATTTAAAATTTTAAATATAAAGATACCTCATGTGATACGTCGTTTTAAAGCATTTCTTGGGTCAAACGCCATAAAATATCAAAATTTGGTTAATTAACAACGGAAATTTTTGTATAAAATGGATCTACATCTTTAATTACAAAGAACAAAATTGAATAAAACAAAAATATATTTTAATGTTGTCTAAACTGATCACCATTCTAGACTTGGCAATAACCTATTCGGTTTTGGGTATTATTTTTATAGATTTCCTTTTATACAAAAAAAAACCTTTATAGAATTTTATTTACAGAAATTGTATTAGGTGGAATATCGCCACAAATTCGACTTTTTAACTCCTCACTAGACCGACTAGTAACAGTTTTTATCTCCTTACTAAAATTGCATATGTTTTTATTCCAAAATATTTTTGTTAAATATTTTTCTTATTTATTAACCAAATTTCAAAATTGTTTTTCAGTAACTTATAAATCGGAAATCGAGAAGGGAACCACCAAGCCGCCAAGCAGTTATCAAAGTAATTCCCAAATAGCAAAGCTATTACATAATCGCTCTAGGAAACAACTGCTCCTCGGGCTAAAGCCCCGCCAGCCATTGAATTATACCCAGAAGCGATCCTCGACCCCTTTCTCGTGTTTCTGCACGATCAGATAAGGTTTCAAAAAATAAAACCCGCCACAGGTAGGATTCGACATTTTTTGAAAAAAACTGTTTTTGTTGAAATTCATACACATATGCTCTAGAATGAGGTATCACACACAGTAACTTCATATTTGAAATTATAAATTTGAAATTATTAGGGCTTGGAAAGCTAAAAAAACCCATACAACAGATGTTTTGAAAATAAAAATCGACATGCCCGAGGAGTTTTTCCAAAAATAATTCACTTTATTTGATCAATTTTGTTTCAAACTTTAGAGATGTACCTACTGTATAATATTTAAAATTTGAGCATTTAAAGAACCGTAGAATACAAAGTATGTATAAATAAAGTAAGCGACTAACTACGATAATTAAACGGGAGAACTGAATACGAATTTTTTAAATAATGGGTATCAAAGTAGCACCAGTTACATTACTAATATTTTGTTTAAATTTATGCCCTTAAAAAATCCACAGTTTATTTCTTTTATTTGATTGGCAGTACTTTGCAAACATATATACCCCTATATTTTTGGGAAATAATAACAAATTTAATAGAAATAATGGTGTAAATGTCATGAATAATAAATCGTTTAATTAAAAATGGACTGAAAATTATTACCTATATATTATTTTATTTATCTCGTTCTTTTGTATTTAGCTACTAAATAACTATTTTAATATTCGAGGTTCTCTATTTTTTTATGCTCATTTAATTTACATTCAGCTCTCTTGGTAATATTTCAGCGTATATTTAATTGCAAACAGAAACAGTTTTACAATTTTTTTCTCACTCAATTAAACTAGTAGTCGAGTCTACGCATGCATTCCCTAGCGAAAATAAATAATAATTTATATTTGCGACAACTCATGGTTGACAATGCAACACCACATGAGGAAGGACAGTCGTTACGCAACGAACTCGGTAAATACAAACGCAGGTTATTCACCTGAACTGTGTGCGAAAAAATCGAATGGCAGTTTCACTTCTCTAAGAGAAAGTTGACCCACATCACGCTTAACCTGAAGTTATAACGGTAAAATGATTTTATATGAATTATAACACGTATTAGATTCACATTGTTACTGAATCGCAGCTAAATTGTATGTTTCGAATTGGCTTTAGTTCACCGTTTACGCAAAAATATGTTGTATGACTTATTTCTTCGAAAATATCATTCTGCAATACTCAATGATATTTCGATTACGATCTTTGTACGACATAACATTGAATAGGAAAGTATCCAGTAAATTTGGATCTTAAGTTACAATTTCTATATTTTATATTAAATTTTAATTTTTGCAACTAAAATTTGCTTTTGAAAATTTGAAAAATATCATACTTTTCTTTTTTAAATCATATTAAGTGGATAAATAACCATAATACATATTTACTGAGACTGATACTAGCTAGGATAGTTGTTAAATCTTATGCTTAAATATAAGTTAAAATCTTATGTAAGTCAATTTTAAGATCGTCATTACCATCAAATTCGCATGAGAATAACTTAACTTATATTTTCTGTTTAGAAATGGAAACGCCACGTACATGTAAATTTGTATAGATGTTGTATGTGCAATATTTTACAAACAATAGAATTTTGTCAAATTTAAAATTTGATGTGCATTTACAAAACGCTTTTTTCAATTTGAATAAGTTTGATGTAATGAAATATTGCAGGCGATCAATCGTATCTATTAATCGTATCTATTAAAACTTTACAATTTATTTATATGCAGTAGGAAATAGACCAGTTCTCACAATCTCTTACTTTAACCAATCGAATAACTATTAACTATCAGTGCAGTTAAAAATAAGATTTGTCATTTGATGTTCACTATTTTCAAAAATTTAGACCACCATTAATATGGTATTTTAAAACTCAAAGGAAAAAAATTGACTTCAATGTTTTCAACACCCCAAATTAGACCATTTTGTTTGCCGACATATCTGTCAAGATGAAAATGTGCTTCATCGCTGAACAAAATTCTGTTGCAAAAATCAGCATCACCTTCTTTTTTTCTAACACTTAATTAATGAATGTACGAACGTTGTAAGTGATCTGTAACTTTTAATTGTTGTGACAACTGAATTTTGTATGCTAACAGATGCAGATTTTATTTAAAATCCGATTCGTGGTGGCTCTCGACAGATTCAGTTGTTGTGTACAATGTCTTCAAAAATTGTGTACAATGTTTGCATGTACAAAATTCTTGATTAAGTTACGAACTGTTAACTATGTAGGTGCTTCATTTTGTCCTAATTCTGTGCGAACAGTTGTACAAAAACTATTCTTTGTTGAACTGTTTAATCGCGGAATGCTGACGTCGTATGGTTTGCTTTGACAGAACACAAATAGTGCGCAATTGAAATCTTGTAGTTCCAACTCAGAGACCCTATATAACATGGAGAATCTTAGATAGTAAGTATCAAAATGGGATGAAAATTTTAAATGTTGAAAAATAAAATTCAAAAGTTGTAGAAATTATAACCCAATTAGTATCTACTTGTGTGACAAAAAGTTGTCATCTGATATATAACTTAGTGCATTATGAATATATGTTTTAGTTCTATTAATACCTAATACAATTATATTGGGTACTGTTTATGGGGTAGTTTGAAAAAATAGTATTCTGTATTTCTTCCATATCCAGTATAAAGTTAAAATGTTAGAAATGTATTTTAGATCACGGATGAAATTTATAATATCGAAGCCGGAAAAATTAATCGAATTTTTAATATTTGCATGTTTAGCCTAAATTATTCATAACTTGAAATTTCAACGAATGTACTTATAACGAATGTTACATATCATGTACATGTAACATTCAACGAATGTTAGGTACATGTACTTATAACCTGGAGAATCTTATCACATCATGTATGATTTTTCTAGATGTTGTATCAAATTAATAAAAAAAATACACCAATCGGAAAATTGATTTGAATTTTGAATATTTGAATACCATTTACAAAGTATAACGTTTCGATTTTTCTAAATTGTTATATATTCTTTCGTTTAACGATGTTTTTGCTCACGTTCGTCTTCTATTTTAAATTAGAATCAACTGAACATAGTTTAGAAACCAAACCCGTTTTCAATATTTATAGAAAACGTTCTAGCTGCTTTTCTAGGAAGAAATGTTTTCCATTCAGGCCATTGCTGAAGAAAATCTGCTTCCAAGCGCGTTATTTAAAAGACGCTGTATTTAATTTTAGAAACACTAAATCTTAAAATAGATGAGTTGGAGTATCACCAGCTGGCCAGTTTCATATTGTTTAAAATTATTAGTCAATTGAGGGCAATGAAGACCATAAAAGATTTTTCTGAAACTGAAAAAATGTTGTTCCTAATTCAGCACTTTATATAGCAGTATAATAAAACGACTTAAATGCGCTTCTGCAGACAATCATCAAGAACATTAGTTTTGTAGTACAGTTGAATTTATTTCTGTCCGTTCGCAATCTTCAGATAATTCAATACAATGTTGTATCATGTAGTACAAAATTAATTGTTGTAATTTGCTATGTAATTTAATAATTGCATTTTGTTCTTTGTAATTACTACGAATTGGAAAAATTGTGAAGATCATGAAAACTCTTCAAAATGTTACATTAAAGGTAATATATTAATGAAAAAATGCCAAAAAATGAAAAGAAAATAATATGTAGTCGAAGAAAAGTGTATCTTAGAAAAACGCATTTTAAAAAGGATTAAGAACTAGACTACATTACACAATGATGTATGGAACATATGAATTTTAGTTATTTCTCGGTATCAGTAGTATATTTAAGCGGATTTCTATGGATTCAATACAGTAATTAATTTTTTTCTTGAGGCTGCACTATATCTTCTTCTTATAGTGCACCTCCTATCTGAGGTTCGTTATCATTACAGTGGACACACGGCGTCTAACAATATCCTTATTTCCCTAATCTTTCTTTGAACTATCAGTTAGAGAAGTGTGTATTTGGGGCCTCTCATTGTGTGGCCTAGATACTGAAGCTTTCTCTTCCTTACGATATTAATTATTTCGCACCCTTTTTGAGTTTTATTTAGGATTTTGTATTAGTGATTCTATATGTCAAGGGTATACGCCACATTCTGTGGTAGCACCACATTCCGAAGGCCTGCAATTTGTCTATGTCATTCTGTTTGATAGTCCATGCTTCAACTCCACAGAAAAGTGTGGAAAATACGAATTACCGGAGTATGTTCATCCTAAGTCTGATATTAATATCGTCTACCATAGCAGTACTTTTTAAATTTGGAAAATTTTGATCAGAATCTAAGATATGATTTGGAAAAACTGAAGCAGTTCTATTTAGCATAAACGGACGGTAGATGTGTAAAGTTTTGAGGCTGCACTTTAACTACTCTAATAAAAATTGGTGACAAATAAAACTAAAGTATCTTCATCACATCATAATGATTATTTACAACATATTAGTTTCCTTCTTCCAATACTTGCTTTTTTATTTTATTTAAACAAGTAGAATGGATACCTGGGCATAATGGCATTAAGGGAAATCTAATTGTAGATGACCTTGCCAGACTAGGGACCAGGGAAAACCTCTATGGACCAGAACCTGCAGTGGGAATAAGTCGGAATCTGATCAGAGACAGCATCAATGGCTGGGCAAGAGATCAGCATAATAAAGGATGGAGAGGAGTAACGGGTTGTCGAATAACCAAACTCTTCATCCAATACTCAGAGATTGAGAAATGGGCCCAAGAATTCATTAAACTGAACAGGCACAAAGCCAGAACTCTGGTGGAAATCATAACGGGCCACCATAGTAGCCTGAATGCATATAAGCACAAGCTGAGGCTGACTGATAGCCCGGCCTGCAGATACTGTAAAGAAGACGAGGAAACCTCGATTCAGCTTCTTTACACCTGCCCCGCACTGGAGGAGAAGAGGTATCTTATATTAGGGGCTCCTGTTATCCTAGAGGGGGCGAGGCTTAAGGCGGGGGACGTGTCTAAATTGCTTCTTTTTTGAAATAGCATTTTTGAATAATGACCCGGATAAGAGGGGATCGCCAAGGGACTACCCATGCGATCAGTGGCTGATGAGGCCTAAACCTATATAATATAATAATAATAATAAACAAGTAGATGTTTTTACATGCGTTCAATCAGCATCTGACGAGTGACGAAACAGTTATTTGTTCAATAAAACAAAAACAAAGGAAACTGAAGGGAAGAAGTAAATACATTACAATAACGGATTGTTTACGTTATCTTATAAAACCGTCAAGGTTGCATGTAATGCGAACTTAAACAATACCTCTAATTTATGCTTTTGTTATCAATATATTCATGTCGATATTTCCCTTAATTATGTTAGTGGGTCGTAGGCCTTCCATCAAGTTCACGCAAGACATGCGGGCAATTATATTACAATTTGTACCACTTTAAATTTCCAGAGAAACCGACATCCCTCTCAAATAATGGTAGCCTATAGAGACAATACATAGCCGTAATGAAAAACACAAATGTCACTACACCGATTTAGAACCGTTGGTTCTTATCTAATGATTTTTCTACTGAGTAAATTATTTTAATGTGTACGAGATCTTTCGAAGATCCACTTTGTCTAAATAAATTCGTTAAACACCTACAATGGTAAACCATATTTATAATTATTAATAGAAAAACGAATTGTCTTTGTTATATCATGTGTCTCATTTAAAATGATGACACACGGATATTTTCGTCATTTCTTGGAATCCAGATTTGAGCTTTGGCGCAATTGAAGTTCTATACAACACGTAGATTTCCAGGCAACCAACTTAAATCTAAGTAACAAACTGAGATGACGGCATCTCCCCCAAATTGGGCCCATTCCCGATGTTTTGATTCGCGTTGAAAATATCGAAAAATGTTATTAGAAGAAAGTTGTTCAAGTTTGAAAAAGCTTGAGCCCCAACACCAAGTTTCATTACGAATTTCCCATTTTTTAATATTTTTTCGCAGTCCACACACGGTTACAATTTTGGGTTTCAATTTAATAGGATGCCATCGAAATGGAAAAAAGTATTGAACAGTAATTGTCAATTTGACAAAACATGCATTTTAAGAAAAAAGAAAAGAAACAATTAACATTTGGTAGTTGAAATAAGTAAAAAAATAACAGTTTAAAGTAACAATCAGTTTTTAAGGGTATTCATTACACATAAATAAAAACATTTTAATTAGTTGTTGGATGTAGTCTGTGTCAACTAATCTTTCTTCAATTTCAATGTATATTTCGATTCTTTTACGATGATTGGCTACTCTTTTCAGCCCTGGAATGCTGATTTCCTGACAGACCCATATTATTTTAGCATAAAATTCTTCTCTATTTCTGGGTCTTGTTTCGTAAACTGTATTCTTCACTGTTCCCCAAAAATAAAAATCTAATGGTATAATATCGAGGGCCCTAGGTAAACGAGACCACAGGTAAAAAGCACTACTTCTTCCTATCTAGCGCATTAAAAAATATTCTTTCAACCACTGACGAATAGTTCTGGAATTATGGTTTGACGCACCACCTAGCTGGAAAAATATATGCTGCCGCACATTAGGAGGAAGATTCTCACTTGCATTCCATAATTCCCTATCGAAAAAGTTAACTAAACACTCAGTATTTAACGAGTTATTAAACGAGTTATTCTCTCTCCTAAAATTCCACACCATACGTTAAGTTTCTCTCAATACTGGTCTTTATACAATTAATAACCCAATGAGGATTTTCTGTAGCCTAGGATCTATAGTTCTATAGTATAGTAAGATATCCTATTAGTGGTATAGTTTATTTCATCTCAATTTGCCAAATAAAGAATCCCAAACGGCTCTTATCTCGTACCGTGGCTTGTTTTTACAGAGATAAGAGAGTTTTCTATTTGACAGCGATGAAATGAATAGTAAATGTAACCTAATCAATAAACAAAATTTGATATAAAAAATACCGGTCGTCTAAAAAATTGCCCTGTACCCAATACCAATATTGTAACTTTTTATTTTCATCATCTCTCAAAGTATGCAGAAGTAGAAAAAAATTACGAAAATATCCGGGCGTCTTCATTTTAAACGAGATACATGGTATATACTTTCCAATTTTTAATGTAGAATTTAGAAAGAAATATGGAAATCAATCTTGTTTTGACGTATTTTTATTTTAAAGAAGTTAATGTAGTAAACTGCAAAATAAATAATGTAAATTATTATTTACATTTAGCGAAACAATCTGCCGTTTTTAGTAACTTAAATAGTGCGTATTTTGCTCAAGTTCGAATCAGTATATTTTGTAAAATTAGAATTGAAGCAATGAAAATTGAATAATTCTATCTAAAAAAATTAACTCGCGATTTCACTTACATATTAATGTCTGTTTCCCAAGTGACAATTTTTCCAAGTGAGCTTTTCCTTTATATTTTCTTTTACCTTCTAGAATATTTCACTAAAAAAATAGGGAAACCTTCGGATTTCTGAAAGGGTACTTAGTAGTTGTAACAGATTATTGCAAACAATTTCTATGACTTTCCGCATTTTTTACAGTTTTTTTAAATCTGAAGAATATTAAAAATTTCTGTTATGATTTGACTTTGTTCTGTTGTATTATTGGTGTGTTCTTATTATTTAGTTAATAATCCTCTCGCGTTTTGCCTAGGACAAAATAATGGACGGAAAAGTTTTTCGTCTAAAATAATGACTCAAAACAACTTTAATGTATTATATCAATTATAAAAGTATAAGTGAAAGTATCTCACAACATATACAAGAGGAGAAAATAATAATAAAGCAGTGCAAATATTTGTGAGAACGTACAAGTATGCAAACTTTGTTATGTTAAAATGAAAAATAAAACTGTTTTTGTTTCTTATTCAGTTCAATAGCATCTTGATATATGTTTATATCCGTGTTTTCCTCGTGTTTGCCAGATTATCGTCTAACCATGATTATCTTAAGTTTTGTTGTCATCTTAAATCAACTAGTATATTTCTGTACATATTCCGAATTAAACATCATTACACAGTTTAAAATACGTTGGATTATGGGCACAGAATAAACTTTATACTTGGATATACAGGATGTCTATAAAACTTTCTAAAACAAGTCAACTTTTGTTTTACAGGATACAGTTCAATAGTAATTATTTCAGCTTATTTTTATTTGTAGGGTTGCAACAATCCTTAATTAAAGATCTAAAACTACCGTCTAGAAAAATACAGTTTTATAAATATATGAAATACGTTAAAAAGTAACAAGTGCAATTAATATTGTTGATAAGGAATGTATTTCTTATCTTAATATACCTGTTTGTTGAAGAATGCTAAGCTACCTTTTCTGCTCTTTAAATAAACTGTGAAATTTGTTAGTAAACTTGCTAGAAAGAACATTTTGTTAGAAACTATGAAATATATTATTTACGAACAATCATGCTAATAAAGTATTTAAAAAATACTATATTCAATAAAAGATCTTCACGTCACGTCAATCTTAACGTATTGAGACAGTTTTGGAACTCGTAATAAAGTTGGGATTTGGAGAAAACCAAATTGGAGGGACAAAATTTCTAACTTTTTTTGAAGATTCGTTGTTTCTGTAAGATAGTTAATGTTTTTTAATAATAATCTGATGGAATATTTATTATGGATTATGAAGATACTACCAAAATAGTGACAACTGACACGAGCCAACTGGGCGTTATTTAAAAAAATACACACATATTTTAGTTTGCGTTGCGAAATGAGTTTCCTTACTTTTTAAATATTTATTAGTTGTACTTCTTCTTATATTCCCCCTTTTAGCAAAGGGGCGATGGACTTTGAAGTACACTAATTGTAAGTATATTACACTACTTTGAAGTATACAACTTATACTAAGTGATTCACTTCATGTTAAAATATATAAAGTTATTGAATATTTAGCGTTCTCTAATTTTTAATATTGTATTAACATCAGACCAGTAGAAGCGCAGTGGAAAATTTATATTTTACGAGTCTAATATACTGAACCCGTACAAAGAATATTTACATATCAATGGTGAAGGGGTGACGTAAAATACAGAAAGTGAATTTGAATTTTCGTGAAAGGCGATAATTAACTTTGTTGACTTGTCACGTCATACATAAATATTGACGGTTAACCAATATTGATGAAGAAAATAAAATTGTTTATTGCCATAAAAAGTATTATAATACAAATTATAATTTACAATAAGTATCAGGTTTCATTATCATTTTTGCGTAATGATATCGTTGTTTGCAATCAAAGATTTTTATATCAGCCAACCATTATAAAAGTAATTGGAAATTTTCCTTTTCTATGGGTATGACATGTTAAGTAAAAACCCTTTGCATCACTAGTTTCTTGATGTCATATTTTCCCTTTTATTTTAAAATCTTTTGTTGTCCTTTTTGTCTTTTTTTATAATTGTTAATTTTAATCTAAGTGCTAATATATATAATGATATAAATGTAGAAATATTTAATCGAAAAATTTAACAAGCCTCGTCTTTTTGGCAGGCTTCTCTCAGACATACCCGGTATGATTTGAGGCGCCCGGTCGATGGAATGACCTCTTAGACCTTTTGATTTTTTTAAATCGCTATTATTATGCAACTCCCTTTGATCTGCAATTATGTTTCTTGTAATGCATTCTCTCTTGTCAATTAGTTTTGCTTTTATGTTTTATTAATCCTTTATGTTTAGTATTGTAGGAAAAGTTTATAAAAAAGCTACTTTAAAATAATTTGATTTATGATATTATGTTTCTTTCTTATTTATTTGTTATTTACGTTTTTTTGTTAATCAGCTGTACGATTCTCTTTAATGCTTTCTGTTTAAGTATGATGGCGATGTTATCTGTGTTATTCGTAAGTTATTCGTCTAAGTTTTCATAGATTTATGTGTATGTTGTTCATTATATTTATATGTTTCTCTAATGTTTTGTGTTATTGGTGCGTTATTTATTTGCGTATTATAGAATTTTGCCTCTATTTGCTAGGGTATATTGTTTTATATATGTTAGTCCCGTCATATGCAGGGAGCTCTAAAGAAGGTTGGGAATTGGTGCAGGGAGAGGGGACTCTCGGTTAATCCCTGTAAGACTGAGGTGATGGTGTTCACCAAGAAAGTGGAAACAAAACATGTTCGCTGAAACTTGGTGGCGAAGAACTAAGATATAATATAATATAGTGAAATACTTAGGAGTAGTCCTGGATGGGAAACTGTCATGGGGAAA
The DNA here is from genome assembly GCA_037954035.1 of Rosalia funebris. Lineage (NCBI taxonomy): Eukaryota > Metazoa > Arthropoda > Insecta > Coleoptera > Cerambycidae > Rosalia > Rosalia funebris. Next base: position 4,857,239 of record JAZFAV010000018.1, on the reverse strand, counting down.
ACATCTAAGTCACATATGTTCCAAGATCACAGCAACACTTTGGTAACTGAGAAGAGCCATTGGTAATAGCAGGGCTTGAAACCGGAGACCATGAAATGGATGTATGAGGCAATTCTCAAACCCAGACTGACGTATGCAGCACTGGTCTGGTGGGAGAGAGCCTGTTTAAAGTCGGATCCCAACCGACTTAACAAGCTAAGAGGATTGATTCTTAGAAGTATAACCGGAGCCCCAAGATCAACACCGATTGAGGCGATGGGGATACTGACGAAGATACCACCTCTTTATGTCACTCTGAAAGCGGAAGCCGCAAAGGCAATGTACAGAGTGGAAAATATGAATAGGAAGGTAAGGGACCTGAATAGACTCTCAATAGAGCTAGCTGAGGAGGGACTCCTATGGATGCCTTCTGACAGTACAGGTGTCCACTTGCTGTTTGACAAGAAATATAAGATCACCCTCACCAGTAAGACCGACTGGATGGAGGGTCGAGCTGGATTGCCGCTCAGATCGGAGACATCTGGTACACGGATGGAGCCAAAAGTGGGAACAGAGCGGGTGCGAGAGTGTATAGGCGACGCGATGGGATAGGTAAAACCTTCCCCTTGGGCAGATACACTACCGCACTCCAGGCCGAGCTAGTTGGAATTACATACGGTGTTCTGGGGGCCGACCAAAATCGGACACAGGAGAAGGTATGTATCTGCTCGGATAGCAGGGCGGCGTTGGCAGCCCTGAATTCAGCAACGACAAAGTCGAAGCTGGTCTATAATTGCTATGAAGCATTGAACCACTTGGCAGGGAAGGGACCGGTGGAACTCTTATGTATACCTGGGCATAATGACATTAAGGGAAATCTAATTGCAGATGACCTTGCCAGACTAGGAACCAGGGAAAACCTCTATGGACCAGAACCTGCAGTGAGAATATGTCGAAATCTGATCAGAGACCGAATCAATGGTTGGGCAAGAGACCAGCACAATAAAAGATGAAGAGGAGTAACGGGTTGTCGAATAACCAAACTCTTCATTCAATACTCAGAGATTGAGAAATGGGCCCAAGAATTCTTTAAATTGAACAGGCACAAAGCCTGATGGGAATCATAACGGGTCACCATAGTAGCCTGAATGCATATAAGCACAAGCTGAGGCCGACTGACAGCCCGGCCTGCAGCTACTGCAAAGAAGACGAGGAAACCTCGATTCATCTTCTTTACATCTGCCCCGCACTGGAGGAGAAGAGGTATCTTATATTAGGGACCCCTGTTATCCTAGACGAGGCGAGGCTTAAGGCGGGGGCGTGCTTAAATTGCTCCTTTTATGGGATAAGCATTTTTGGATAATGACCCGGATAAGAGGGGATCGCCAAGGGACTACCCATGCGATCAGTGGCTGAGGCCCAAACCTATATAATGTAATAATAATAATAATAGTCCCGTCATTTCATGCCAAATGTTGTATTTTGATGTCTTTTGTAATTGACTAAATTAATATTGGCATACCATCAAACGTCTTAGGTAATGCCTCCTTGTAAACGCTAACTGTCATATTTCTTCTGACAGTAACTACATAAAAAGTCAGTTAGATGTTTTTATATATTCGATTTTTATGTTTGCGTTATGTATATATTTTAGATATTATATAATATTTTCAAAGTATTTTCAAATAAATACTCAAAATGTATACTTCTCTCTTGCTGACCGTACAATATTTTGGTATACAATTGTTCTTTCATCCAGTCAAATATTTCTGCGGAAATTAACCTATATTCAGTAATTATTTGCTTCAAAACCTCGATGTTAGGGGGTTGCGTATCGTATCCCTTAGATTTCAAGTAGCTTCATAAAAATAAATCTAAGGACGTTAGACCTGGAGACCGAGCAAACCATTCTATTGTACCTGGCACACAGTGGGCAAAATATCTACCATTCTATTGTACAATGGGCAAAATGTCTAAAATAAGTGGACAAAAAGTCATGCTAAATTTTAAAGTTTTCCATGCTTGGCTGGCTAGTTGAGAAGTAAAATAGGCTAGCATCAATCTTTTTCTGCGGCTAGCTTGTTTGTAAACAATGAAGAGTGATCTAGACGCGTGTTCATACAAGTAATATTATTCTACTGAGATTCTCTACCAAAATTAATTATTAAAAATATTAGCCCTGTCGAATGTTAAAGTTGCAAGTATATTTTTCCCTTGAAGTGGGAATCAACGATATGGGTAAATACTATGTTATCCACTATACTGGTAAGATTAAAAATTAATTTCTCTTGTGAAGCAGCAAAAAAAAAGAACTTTTTTGCTACTTTTAATGTTTAATGTTTTTGTGTTGACATAATTGTAGATAGTTTTGTATTAAAAATTAAATAAAATTAGTAAGTCTTACAGAGTTCCAAAATGATTTTTGCTGCATTGTGTTCAGAAAATTATCTACTTCAAGACTGTATTTTACAATATTTCCGATTTATTTGAATTTCGAGCTTTTCATCACTTTTTTCAGGATCCATCCTTAAAGTTTTGAGAAGGCAAAGGTTTTGAATGTTATGCTTCTAAAACCAAAGCGCTCTTCGTAAATCTCTATCTTTGGTTTCCAATGACTAATTATTCACAAAATATTGGAAAGTTAGCTGTGAAATAATTACATATAGTTATTCACAAAATATTGAAAAACTAACTGTGAAATAATTACATACCATATTGTACCAATTGATATGTTATTTAAGCAAGCACAGAAGGTCCACAACAAAGACTGTCGCAGATTTGGAGAGCATAATATCCAAAAACCTTCACGGGAGACTACGAATAGAGACTTATTGATTTATTGACGCTGAATGACGATTCAGATTTAATAAAGTAAAAATAAGAGAAATTATTTGAATTAATAAATTCGCCAAGGTGTTCTTCTGAATTAGATTCATTATTGTCAATTTCCCTAAACCCCCTCAAAAAAAAAAAAGATCGAAACTATACTCTTGATTCCGAAGTTGTTAGTGTATTGCACTCTTGTCCAACCAGCCTCAATATTTCCGACTCAGATAATGAAGATTGTGATGAAGAGATGAACAGTCACTCGAAATTTATGACAGTAATAGTGATTAAATACATGTATATAAACGTCAATATATAGATAATTTAAAAATTGATTCTCCAAACAATTAACTGAATCAATCATTGTAATTGTTATTTAATTTTGATCAGCCAAGAAGGCAAAAAAGGATTAAAGATTTTTTAAAATTTTTTACTGTATATCTGTACGAGTATTATGTACATATAATTTTCCTATTTCAACTGTATTTTTAGAGAAATTACTATTTGCGTACAGTTATGTTGTTTCCTTATTTTATAAATTGTGTTTTAGTTCTTGCTCTGTGTAATTTTGATGGTAGGAGACCGATTATGTATGTATGCAATTATTTATTCACAATTGTATCCTCTACAAAATTTAATAAAGGTGTTTTTTTTAGAATAATAACATTAAATGCTTTTCTTAAAAATTATTTAAAAAGTAATGTTTCCCGTTATTGTTTGGTTAAACGTCTTAGGCTTGGTTTGCTACCCATCATATGGGATATATTTGAAATCAGCGATGAAAAAATTATATTATGTTCTACCGAATTAAGCAGATAAAGGGTAATGTAGACTAATAATATACAAAAACGAAAACAAACGAAAGAACGAAAAGGAATGGATAAACCAGAAAACTTAAATAAGGAAGTGTATTTATTTTATTTGCTTTCCGTTTTTGCTAAAAATAACTTCAACTTAAGTGGGCATATACGTAGATAATATCACAGATAATTTGCATATCGGTCTTACAACATTCGCGAAGCTATGAAAAAGTCTATCATCGCATCTATATTAGAAGGTAAATAACGTTATATAAGAGTGCATGCATTATGCAGATATATTGTTATTATTCGCGTTTATAATTTAATGTGGCGAACATAATGATTACCGCTAATAGATCGACTTTAATGCTTTAAAAGCAGTTAGGAAGTCAGGCAGGCAGTGAAAGTTACATCTGAGATGCTTGCTTAGCCACACCGACAATTTCACTTTCAAAAATCAGCCATTTCCTACTTTCTCTTCACATAATCTATGGTGCTACATAAAGATACCATTACATTATGGTCCAGTGATCAGCAATTCGCTTTTAATGGGTTTTGCTGTATTTCAGCATTTTCATTATAACAAAATTATTTTTTCTTCCAGTGTTAGAAGTACTTTAATTAACTTTATAATTGTCGTAGGTTTTTTCGAAATATTGCACTTTCGCTGGAATACTTAAATGGCGGCGGCTTCCACGAGTGGGCGTCAAGTGATCGATCTGGCAGGCAGTAAGGAAAATTACTGAACGCTTGGACTTTTTTTCTTAATATGCTCTGGACATTCTATAAGCTTTCTTTTAACTTCCTTACTGTTGTAGTTCAGATGCATTTATTTTAGATCAGTTTGTTTACGAGAAGCGAAACATAAATGTGGCGTTTGGCCAACGCATTGCATAATACGCGTTGGATACATTCTGTGCATCAAAAGTAACTTATAAAGTGGGCAAGAGTTGCGCTAATGTCTCGAAATTGTCTCGCTATTTGTATACGGTGGCTCAAAAATACATCGGATGCAAAAATGTAATTTATCAAGCACATTTAAAAATAAAGATCGCATATACATATAATAAAACTAATAAATCAAAATCAGGAGTCTCTGAAAATTTCCACGCAATCCCTAATAACAGGGGAAACCTACCCTTTCTTGATAATCTTTACAAAGTGGTAAATTTTCAAATGTATATTTATAAATAATTTTTTTTTATTATCTATAAAATCTTGTGATTTTTGGTTCGCAGTTAAAACAAATTTAATAGTTTTTGACTATGATTTGAATCTTTTTCAAAACTAGACAATTGGGGGGACATTAAAATCTGCCTTCTACTGGCCTAACATATGATAACAATTCAAAACTAAAACATATTTGTGTAATATTTGGGGATAATTAAAATAATATTGTTTAATTTTGGTAGAAGTAATTTTTGTATTCACGAAAATATTAGACGTGTTTAATAACAAATAATAGATGTTTTAATTTTAATTCTTGGTGATTCTTAACTATTATTTCTTTTTAATATATTTTTTCATGTTTAGTAAAAATAAATCTGGCATTTGATGAAAATTCGAAAGTTTGAGCTATCTAATAGTATGTGGATGAATTTAAATATTCTAAACCTATTTTACCATTTATAGTTCTAATGATTTTTCTACATCGTGTATTGTACGATTTGCAGAAAAATTTTAAAACATAGGAAAGGAGAAATAGTCTGAGGGAACAGTTAATCTATATAAAAATTATTTCTGTTGAGATCCATATATTAAAAGTAACAAATTTATCAGAGCTTCATACCTTTAATGGGTATTACAGAACGGAGTCCCAAATATTTTTTTAATAGGTCGTCTTCATACTTCAGTGTTAAAAATAGTAAAAGCAGTATCCATCTTTTCATGACATGGTAAATTAATTAACATCGGTTTCGTTGTTTACAGTTTGGACTATTACATAATATTGGGCAATGCTTAAATAAATAAACAAATACATAATACAAAATATGTAAAATGGATATTGTAAATTAAATGTACTGAAGAATAATTTTTGAACTGGATATTGGGTTAAAGAAATATCTTAAAAGAAAAAGACTAAAGAAATGTTAGCAAATTATTTATTTGTCATACTATTTTTTTCATCATATCTCTTCGAATCATAATGTCCTAATGGTACTATATGTATATGTGCATTAAGGTTAATTTGTAAAGATTACAAGAAAAATGTCTGGTGCAAGGGCTTTCTAGTTAAATATCATTTATACTCAATAATAAATAATTCTATTTTACAATGAGAAGGGTATATTAATTTTTGAGCACACACATTTTGCTACAAATCATCTTAATCGCCTAGTAGGTCCATGAAAATTACAAGAGGAATATTATGTATATATTTGTAAAATATTAATCCACGTATTTCATTATTGTGTATATTCACATTAAAATCTTAAAAAAAAGCTTCAAAAACTGTATAGTGTGAATGTTTTTTCCTAGAATATAACTTTATATATAAATTACAAAATCCGAACGCAATTTCGTTGGAGAAAAATAATACGAATTTTTAAGACAATACCCAGAACCTTGTATTCACAAAATACAAAAACATATATTTTTCATATATAAAAAAATCAGCTGTGTATGTATTAACGTATATGCATTAATGTTATATTAAAATAGTAGTAATCATGTCAACTATAACTAATTTAAGAAGCATTTGGTTATCGAATAATATTAATTAAATAATTAGTGTACTACTTTGTATTTTGAAACGAATTAACATTACCCTTACGAGTCCGTAGGGTTTCTTAAATTTAATAAATTATAGTTCAATATAATAGGAAGTTAATATTTCCGAGAAAGTTGACTAGTCTAGCCAAAGGTCTATGTGGATAGACAGACGATTCTGACGTGATATTTTTATAATAGTTTCGCCTTTGTGAAATCGGATGTGTTGCAGATAAAAATTGCCAACTTTAATTATTAAGGAAATGACATTTTAAATATCACTCTACTGTTGATATTTATCGAGATTATTTTACGTAATTTCGTGCTCCATATGGTCGTCCTATACGTCTCACTAATTATAAAGTAATAATGTTTAGAAGTGTACACCTATGCGCTTAATTAATTAATAATGCAAAAATGCTTATATAAAAATAACCCAGAGATATGACTGATACATATTTATTTCGTTATAGACACATCTCTTTCCTAAGAAATATAGTGTTTAAGTTTATCAACATGCTATTAATCTGTTATATTCTTATAATAGTTGGCTCTGCAACGAATGCACTGGCGTCTGCATTCTATAATATATTTACCATAGCCAACTTGAATTGAATCATCTGATTTCAAACCATATATTTTTGTGTTTTAAGTAGGGACCTTAGTAACCCAAATATTATACTTTATAAGTTTTAAACATTTTAATTATGAAATACTTTTGTCTTATCAACAAGTTATCAACGTCGGCGATTTATACTAACATTAATTTGTCATTTTATAGTAACTGCAATTTGATTATAAACTGCCGCAAAATTTAAGTGGTCCACAGAAATATTTAGGTCCTGATTTAAAATATTCTTAAAAACTGACTAATCTCAAACATAGTTCTTTTGCTGAAAAGCTGATTAAGACTACAAGGGGCTGTAACCAAAAGTATTTTCTTTCATGTAAGGTTACGCTCGGAAATACCAAAAATGGACATGGAAAATATCAGACTTGAAAAATACTTCATTAACTTTACTAATTAACTCAAAAGGCTTACTAAAATAAATTAAAAAAAGTACCACTGCTATTCCATTCTATAATAGTAATATCAATAATGTTACTTAGAAGCTTGACATGAAGACTGACGATGGTTGTATTCCATTCGAAGATAATGAATAAACTTAGACTCAATAATAATGTAATTATTCATAAAAAAGGATACTCAATGTTAAAGATAATCTATTCTAATAGACGACTAAATTAGTATAATTAAAACTAAAAATTAATGTCATGTGATTTTCTTGATATTTCAGGGTGTAATTATTGTGATTTGTGGCCCATTATACACACATAGATGTTTATGGCCAATGCTTAGACAGTAATGACATTTTGTGCGGTTTTATAAATCAGAAGCAATTTGGATCAACTGTGAGTCAAATTCAGAACCAAGACAGCAGTAATCGAGAAATTTATCAAAATCACGATATGACAAAATTTTAACATAATCAACAATAGTTTTTGCAACACAAATAATAAGAATTTATAGATAGACTAGAGCCAATTTAGTTCTCAAAACATACAGTAAAAATTTTAATTGTACAGTCTAAATCTATCTGTGAAAGTTATATTCAAAAATTGCAAGCCACTAGACTTTTTCCGTACCAAAAAAGAGGTTCAAATTTAACTAATTTTTCAAGAGCTCTTCTCGTGGATATTAATTCTGAATTAATTTTATTTCCCTAACAGTTAAACCACAAGTTTCAGCTTTACAACGAGCCCCATAAGATAAAAATTAGTCGGTACTTAACCAAATGATGATCAATTGCTCAAAACCTCTTTTTCAAATTACATCTCAATGAAAGATAATAGGTGAAAAATAAAAAAAAATCTCGAGATATTGGTCTAACGTATAACCAACGTTTTTCAGAAATAAGAGCGATTTAGACGTTTATAAAAAACAGTAAGACGAAACCATTTGTCATAGTCCCTTGTAGTCCAAATCGTCAGTTTTTAAACAAAATTATAAGAATAATCATTGAGATTGGACAATTGTTTTAGGAGCTACGGCTTTATAAATAAGACTAATTTTTTTTACGGATTATCACCAAATGGTGTTTTCGCGAATGTTATTATATTTTATGTTTCTTTTGCACAAGATGTTTACTATATATTTCACGTCATAGTAAAATTAAAAGAACAGTTGTTAATTCTTTAATCCAATATAATATAGACTGAAACTTTTATTGTAATAAGTGCTTCAAGGGTATGGAGAAACGTTAATATCTAAATTGTTTATTATTGAGACAAATTATTATCAATAGCTTTAATTCATAAGATGCTTCAAACTGGAAGTTGAAGGCACGAGTGGAAGAAGATGTTATGTAACAAATACGAAATATTAAGAAATTAGAATTCAACCATTTGTTGTATTTTTTTTCATATATTTTATACTTGATACCATATGGTTACGATGATCATTACTCTATCAATATAGTTAATTAACCGCAAGATGCTCAACTTGAGGTATTTTAAGTGCAGCTCGTCAAGAATAGAAACAAGTCTCAAAACTGCAATATCGGACCGCCCACGAAGTGCGCAGTAAATAGCCTGGTCTATACTCAGTCGAACTGAGCCATTTGCAGAGTGAATATCGATGAATATATATTGAATGTGAATGTACACAAAGCTCGGTCTGGCCGCGCGTAAAGTGCATCCTTCTCCCTTTGAATGCTGCTTCACCCCTTCTTCTATTCATACCTAGACAATCGCACACTTTTCCTATTCTTGATGAGAAATACATTCCTCAATTTTTGTGACACTCCACTTCCACTCGTGTCTTCAATTTGTATATTTAAATTTCTCATCTGACGGGAAAAGGAAATTAAACAATATATGTAATTTGATAAAACATTAATTCATCCACGAATAATTTACTCCTATTAATTGTATTTTCAAGAAAAGTTGATAATTAAACATTATAATTAAAAAACGTGTATAGTTTTCTGTCTTAACCTAACGTTTCTAGTTCGGAGGTGAACGATCAATACCACTTCAGTTTTTATTAGACACGTTCACATAAATATGCTTGAATAAAAATACATATACGATTTTTTTTATCTTTCATGTGGCAAGACTTATAAACGTTATAAACGACTTATAGACGAATACTAATCTCTTAAATCCATTGTAAGTCTTCTTTACGTGTATAAAATTAAGTATCCAATATTCATATTTAGTTTTCTATGTACATTGTTAACATTATCCCATGCGGTAAGAATCAAATGAGCAATACCATCTCTATTCAATTTAAACTTTTACAAACTTAATTCTGTTTACAGTGTTTCTGTATTGTAAAATATAATAAATTAGATTTTTACTGTGTTCACATCACCTTGTGCAATAATGTCGTAATAAATCTATTACCAATTTGTTGTTTTTTATTCTGTACGTCATGCCATAACATTGGCACATTGCAGAGGTCAAATGAGTTTAACTGGAAAATAGTTAAACAGAAGGTTATAGTGAGTTTGTTCTTCATTCACACATTAGAAAATAATTCTTACGCGTTGTTGGAAACGAAATATAGCTTTGACGCTGACGTAAGGAATTTTAAATTATGGATTTATAATTATTATATATGGGTTTGACGTTTATAGTTAATAAAATTGTACAGGGTGATGCAAAATAAACGACTATCACAAAGAGGAGAAGTATCGAATTTGACAGAGAATAAAAGCCTTCATATACTATATCCGTTGATGTTTTAGAGGTTTTGATGTATATTACAACTATTTATATCGGGTGTCTCAGTTTGAACTATAGGATTTGAATTACGCGCCATTTATGTTCTGTCAAAGATAGGGCGTCAATATTTAACGGCTGTCATCTACAAATCATACGCGATTAACAGTGTAACAACGAATAGTTTTTGTATACTATTTTTATGACAGGGAGCGATTATTTACGGTTGCATAAAGGAAAATTTGTATAAAATTAGGGAAAAATGAAGCGCCTACAGAGTCAACAGTTCGTAACTAAATCAAGAAATTTGAAGAGACAGATTCTGTTATCGATAAGGCAACACCAATACTTCCTCGTCGTAGTTGGTCAGATGAAAATATTGCTGGAGTGAGAATAAGTGTACGGGAGTATCCAAACACATCAATTCGACGTCGTGCATAACAATTAAATCTGTCAAGAGCCACCACGTATCGGACAGATTCTGTTATCGATAAGGCAACACCAATACTTCCTCGTCGTAGTTGGTCAGATGAAAATATTGCTGGAGTGAGAATAAGTGTACGGGAGTATCCAAACACATCAATTCGACGTCGTGCATAACAATTAAATCTGTCAAGAGCCACCACGTATCGGATTTTAATGAAAGATCTGCATCTGTCAGCGTACAAAATTTAGTTGACACAAATTAAAAGTTACAGACCATTTACAACGTTTTACATTTGTTAATTGGGTGTTAGAATAGAAAGAAGATGATGCTGATCTTTGTAACAAAATTTTGTTTATATCTTTGGGTAATTCTTGAAGAAATATATAAAATTTTGAGTATCTATCATGCACATCGCATTATGCATGGCATCTACTTTATATCAAAGATTACGCTGGCTGATCTTTTTTTAGGATGCAAGAGGAGTAATTTTGATAAACAATGTACGTAATGTGGTTACTGTTGTTAGTGTCACCTGTCAAGAAAAAATAGTATCAAGCTTATCACTATGATCAAAATCATTTTTGTCTGCTGTCCATTTTGTTTGAATGCAAGATTTTATGTTTGAGCTTCTACCATATTCTCATCATATATCTATCTGCTCTCGCTTCAAGATTCTACCACGTCTGTGGCCTACTTAAAGAGGCAGTAGGTACAATAGAATGAAATTTTAGAGCAATGACGAAATTATTTAGGTGGTAGTTGTCTGGTTTGGGCATGAAACAAAAATATTTTTTCTATGGGTTATCAAGAATTCCCAAAATGGTCAAGGATATAGAACAGAATTGTCTAAACGTCGAAAAATGCTGAACACATTTAATTTAACAGCATTGTATCTTTAAAGTGATTTAGTAGAGGCTCTAAAGGTTAACTGTGGTTAATATTGATGTTGATGAAAGCCTCCTGGAGATGTGGTGTTTTCTTTGGTTTTGTTCTTCAAAAAATTTGTACTCTTAATTAAAAAATTCGTAGTACCTACAAAGAAATTACTAATTATTTTAAATCATCTCTTATAAAAAATTGTACTTTTTTAATTAAAAATTTGGTAGCACCTGTAAGAAATTATTAGGGCACATTTATCTTCAGAGTAACTTTAAAGATTTTTAAACTCTAAAGATTATCTGTTATGAATATTGAGATTGCAGAAAGCCCTTTGGTGGTATGGTGTTTGTTTTTTGGTGAATGTTATATCATTTGGCATATAATTTGAATTTACAACTTATATTTTCAGGTACTTTTCCTTTAAATATATCGTAACGTTTGAAAGTAATATTTTAACAATACTAAAATATATTTCCATAGGTCTAGCTATTCCTAATCATATTTATTTCATTTATTTAGTATGACGTTCAATGAAGTGGAGGAGAAATTTCAGATTAACTTGAACTTTAATTGTTCATGCCTGCTAACTGTTCATTATCACAAATTTGAACATATTGTTGAAATATGGTTTTGAAATATTTATTTTTCATGTATCATAAGAAACTACTCCTAATAATATAGATGTAAACATAGTTATGTGAGGTCAGATATGTGAAATACGTACTTACAAGAACATATCAATTAAGTTAGGATCTTAACTCTTCGAATTAAATAACGTTGGCGGTAAAAGAAAATTCTGCAACGTCTTCACTACAAAATTTTACGTAATGAACTCATAAATTCGTCTAGTTTAGTTTTTTAGAAGAAACAATTTCTATTTTTTAAGGAAAATGTATCCAAATTATGTAAAAAAAATAGAAGCCGAAATTAGAGTTTTGCTAGTTTAAATTTTTTAGAACATAGAAAAATATTTTTATTTTACACTGGGTTACTCTTATGACTCACATTTTCAATTAAACCTATATTCTTATCGATTCCATTGAACGTAATGAATTATACACATTGAAATGGAAAATGTAAGAATCTAACAAAAAAAAATTAAAATCGAAGAGAACAGTTTCAATTATTATAATACTCGTATCTAACTACATATTAATTCCTTAATTTTCTTGAGAATACTGTAATTCTTCAAAGAGCCTATTTGAAGAAAAGGGGATTAGTAGAGAATAAGGTTGCAGTTGGCTTTTCTGTTGTCGAAATTGGAGATTTAAAATCAAAAGTGAGAGCGATTTCGTTAAAAGACGTTTACTCGTCTCGTTACATATACCCGCGGATGCCAAATTGAGAAAATGATATAATAACTAAATACGCTATAGTAAAAAAAATGTAAAATATTATGTAATAGATACTTAATCTATTTTCTAAAAAAAAAAAAAATAATAATAAGAATTAAAAAATCATTATCTATAATCTCCAGTGGCCAAGCTCAGTTTAGTTTTTTATATAAAAACTGATTGATTACTAAATTTGATCGCAATTTAACCTAAGTATATTTTCATGTAGGTTAATGACACTTGATTAAAGTTGATCAATTTAGTACATTTACTATATTCTGCACGGTATGCATGTAATTAAATGTATATGTTTTTGTAATTCTTCAAAGATATTTAAGTAGTAACTATTAATTATAATCTGTGTCTAATTCTGCGTTAGGTTACGGATATTTTGATTGAAAATAAAAACAATAATGTACAAAACGTGAGAAATGCGATCAAAATTGAAAATTACGCAATCTTTAACTTCAGCAGACATGGATGTAAACGCACGGTGGTCATAACATTGTCACTTAATTCTATTACATAAAATATCAGGCAAAGAAGCAAATAACGTCTAATTGTGGAAGAAATTATCCCATAGAGAAACCTTTAGCGGCTTGATTATTCGAAAACATTTTATGTAGCAGAATTTTACGATACACCCCAGGCGAATGAGGAAGCACTACGTCTATGAGTCAACAAGGTCTCAATCAAGGAAAAGCAGCGTCGCTAATTATTATTAGATGTTTAATTTCGTTGCAGTTGCCTTAATTCGTCAAAATTACACGTATTTTCAATATCATATTTTAAGGAAGAGTTATTTGATCTTACAAAAGATAACGTCGGTATTGAGAAATGTGTTTAACCTTAAAATTCTCAACAAGTTTTGTAACAACAAACGTTGTCTAAATGTTCGATTATTTTAACATCATCTGCGTTGTTATGAATTGTTCCTTCAAATTGTACGGTTTTTAATTAATTTGGTTATACAAAAAATAACCTTTCCGGTAGTTGGTGCAGATTGCAACCTTCCCATACATAAATCTATGCACTTTTGCAGTATGATTTTGTCATTTCATTATATCGCAACAACGGACCGTGCAAAATTTTACGTTTGAGATAGAAATATATTAAAAAAATAAAAATAAATTCGCATAGGAGGTCTCTAATGCTCAAAATATTGAAAGACGCCAGATAAGGTTATTTTAAAATGTATTTAAGGTATTATATTGTTCAATTAATACATAAAAAATATCTCAGAATTAAATTAATACATTAATAGAGGAAATTTGAACTTGAACACTGAAAACCAGTGAAAACTAGATCTATAATTTGTTTTCGAAAACGTATGTGTGTTTTCTACCAGTCTAACTAAGATCCTTTTACTGAAATATTTGATAGATAAATATTTTAATATTAAATAAACAAACGGCTGCTATCGACAAAATAAAAATATATCGCCTAATGGCAATCAGATATACCACAAATTGCATACTTCAGCATGATAATAAGTTTCTACTAAAAATAAAATGAAAAACATCGAGGGTGGAGTTAAAAAATACAATTATTATTTAGTGAAAAGTTAATTACAATAACAAAAAAAAAAGTTGGTCGCTACGTGGATAAATGAGCCAAGTTATTGCATTTTTAACAATATGCACTTTACGCAACATGAAAAGCAGACTGTTAGACCTACATTAAGAATTCACCTATAAAAGAGATATCGCATTGAATACGTTTGACAATGACTATACAACTAACTTTCATATTTTAAGGTCAAAAGGTGTTTAACACTGAGCTCGTGTCCCCTATCCTTTCGCAAAAAGTATTTAATAGTATCCTAATTGGTGTATAATTATGGGTATATCATGCACGGAAACCGCAAAAGAAGATATTAGATTAGAAGATAATTAATATCTACTTGGAAATTGTATCATTAGAATTTTATATAGTATCTACATATTTTTGTAGTTTATGTTTAATAGAATATAAAATTAGTGTCGAATATTTTCACGTACTTTACACCGATGGTATTCAAACTTCCACCAAATGGAAAAATATTTAAAATGAGATTTCCTCCATTAACTTTTGCTGTAAAAAAATCTTACGGTATCGGAATCATATCATTTCTACAATTTCAAAAAATAAAACCCGCCACAGGTAGAATTCGACATTTTCCCCGGATTGGAACCGAACGACATACAGCTGTTTCGAACTTTTTAGTTCTCATCAGTGCCGTACACGGTACGTCGATCCGGGACAAATGCCGAATGAAATTTGTGGGGTATACATCTTTATCGTTTCTCAATTTCCGACTTATATGTTACTGACATAGATCGTATCGATCTATGTCGAAACCTTATCTGATCGTGCAGAAATACGAGAAAGGGGTCGAGGATCGCTCTTAGGTATAATTCAATGCCTGGTGGGGCTTTAGCCCGAGGAGTAGTTGTTTCCTATAGCGATTATGTAATAACCTTGCTATTCGGGAACTACTTTGATAACCGCTTGGCGGTTTGGTAGTTCCTTCCGGTAGTTTCGACTTATATGTTACATTTCTACAACTAACAATTCTGAAAATTATTTGGAAATATTAATTTTTATTTATTTTTCTATTTTTATTTACTGATTTCATCTACTAACAATAAAATAAAATTATTTTTACAAAGTTCTCAAATAGTTACAATTTTATATTAATCCATTTATTCTTTGATTTTGATGGTAACATTTTGAAATTTTGTCAGCGACATTTTTTGGTCGATAAATTAATCCTTTAATAGAAGTTTTAATTATAAAATTACTAAAAAGGCTTTTTAAGTAGAGCCTTAATAATTTCGCTTGGAAGATTTTTTTACAATTTTCTGTATCCTTAATATCCAAGTAAAATATTTTTCTATAATTACTTTGCACTGTGTATTTCTCTTTTGCTGTCTCAATTTTACAAAAGTAACTCAGTGTTAAAGAAATTAAAACAATTTTTCAAATGTCAAAACATAAACAGTGAAATAAAAATGGAACAAATGCAAGAAACAAGAAACGTAATTTTATTTAAAAAAATACGTCTGAACTAGAGAAGAAAATATGTAGTACTCATATAAAGAATTAGGTAGATATTATTCACAAAAATAATATTTGAAAATCAACATAAAATTATGGGTTAAAATTGATTTAATGCTATTGATGGCTATAGTCGCACAGTTAGTTAAATTGTGTTACGTCATTAATATGTCTACCATTCAGTCTTAGGTAGGTTAGCCTAGGTTCGATCCCTAACTATGACACTGGCAATATCAGTGGATAATTAATTTTGTTTGTTTCTTAAAATATATCCCCATCTTTCAGATAAACTTAGCTATAAAGGTAGGGGTTGTTTAACTTTGTTCGGTTGTAACGTTTGTATATTGACCTAAAATACTCGTATTATCCAAAATTTCTATATTTATGAAAATAAAATAATGGAACAAATGCAAGAATCAGTTTTAATCATTTCCAGATGATGCCAGCTTTGTTGGCGAAACGCGCGTCACGTGTAGTGTATAGTGTTTTGATGTTTTATGGAAAACAAAGTCAGTGTTATCTTCACACCAAAGGTTCCAACCTACTCCAGTATCTTTATGAACTTGGAGTGTGAAGTTAAGTTAAATATTATTTATATAATCTAAACTTCCAAGTCTACAGGTAGAATATAAATGTTAATCTTTAATTATTTACAATAATCTTTTGTTAGTATTCAATAATTTTTCTTATTCAATAATCGATTCGGAAACAAAAGTTGACCTAAATCGTAGTCAAAAGTTATTACCCAATGTAGGCAAATCTTACGTAATCATCAATTGGAAATGAACAATCTTTGACAGAATGAAATATCTTGACCGTTTATAATAGACTTTTAATTGAATGTTACAAAAATATGATTTCGCAGTAACTCATCGTTGATGTAATGCAATTTTTCAATGTTATCGCCGTGTATCTTGTACCCGCTTATCTTGCTAAATTAAATGAGCAAAATAATAACTTCCTTAGCTTTTAACCAGAAGAAATCGTGACCGATCAGACGGTAATTTATTTACTTAATAATACGCGAGTTGTTGAAAACAAAAAAATGGTTGAAATACGCCTAGAAAAATAATTTTTTTAGTGAATAAAAACGTTAAAATTTCTTGTTAAGTTAGTATATTCACTGATCAATATATTTTTAATGGATAAAAATAAAAATAACTGCCATTATCAAATTGTTGTAAAATTAGGCGAAGTATATTAATTATGTAAAATATTACTTGGTAGATTTGTTTTTCATTTTAGTAGCGACATTTTTTTATATGATTTTAAATGCCCACAGTCCACATCCACATATGAGTATAAGGAGCAGTAGAACATAATTTCCTTGTTAAGAGACTAATGGAGAATGTAAGAGACAAAATTTCCGAGGAACTTTCAGAAGTTGTTTAATGTTATGTAATAGTAAGGGTAGTAAAGGTATTAATGTCAGTCATGATATTTTCTCGTCACGAACGTCTAAGGAAAATTAGCAATCTAATTTAAAGATAATATTCACAATGCTGTAAATAGAAAATGCGTTGAAGTGTAATTAGAAATAAAAAAAATTAAAAACTTTTTTATATTCTAATTTTTAAATTTTAATAATTTTTAATATATTATCAGTAATTTCATTTGTCAGAAACGCGTATGACAACTAGAACGATTAAACGTGTCAGAATGAATATTTTTTGACATATTTAGTCTTATACTTTAGTCTTTCTTTTTACAAATGGTGTTTGTAACTTGGTTGGAATATTAACGAATTGTATCCCACTAGAGATTCTGGCTCTAACTAACGTTCTTCGAAAGACAATACGAGCACTGGAAGTACTGTTATCAGATAATCATAATTTCTAATAAGAGTTTAGCCACGTTATTCATGAATAAATAGGTCTCACTTGGAATTATAGGATTTGAATTGTACGCCATTTGTGTTCTGTTAAAGACAGGGCGTCAATATGTAACGACTGTCATCATGCTAAACCATACGACGTCAATATGCCGCAATTAACAGTTCAAGAACGAATAGTTTGTGTATAACTGTTTTATGAAAGTGAGCAATCATTGACAATTAACCGATAATGTTTTCTTATTGCGGTCAGATAAAGTTTTCTCGAGCCGACCTTAATGGCAACCATCTTTTTCAATACAGAATATGGATGAGCCTATTTTTTACATACGATAGGGTAATAATTATGTTAGCATGAATTAGATACAAAAAATGAAGAAAGCGATTTGTATTATTTCAAAATACAAAATTTAATGACAATGAAAAAGAATTCTTTAAAAAATCAACTAAATTAAATGTTCAAATTGTGCACGTTTGGCTGCCTGGCAGTAGTCTTAGTGACTGATAATGTTTTCTTATTGCTGTCAGATCAATTTTGTTCGAGCCGACCTTATTCCTGCACTAATAACTTTACATCCAGATGTAAAGGAACCTGATCTTCAGAAAAATAACTTTTTTATTTAAACAAATATGGTGCATATCGCTATTTTGTAGCACCTGTCCGTGCTTATTTAGATGAGATGTTCCCGAATCGTTAGTTAGGGAGAAGGGGGCCGATTGGGGGGCCAATCACATTGCCAGATTTGGCACCCCTAGATTACTTTTTGTAGGGATACTTATAAAGCAACGTGTATGTTATTAGGCCGGATAATTTAGAATATTTAAAAGCAACGTATACCTCTTGAAGTTATTGACAATGTTAAAACAATAATTGGCTTAGCTACTGTCAGACAGTAAAGATGCATAATTTGAACATTTGTTTTGGTTGATCTTAAATAATCATTGACATCAAATTCAATATTTTAAAATTGCAAAATCATTGTTTTACTTATTCTTATCTAACCTATACTCACGATAATGTAACTATTACCATTAGGTATGTAAAAAGATGAACTCTTCTTTCATATTCCGTAATCAAAAGACGGAATTGCTATTGAAAAAAATATCAATGAACGTCATACCTTCCACAAGAATCACCCTGAATGTATTAATTGTATTTAAAAAATGTACAACTCAATATAAAATTTCAGTCCGAGAGTTTTTCCCAAAAGTTATTCCTTGAATTTAACGAATTTATTCATTAATTTACGAATGCGCTGTATAAATCTAAGGGTCAGTAGAAGGGTACGATTTTTAACGATGCCAATAGACAGTTTTAAACTCCAAATACCAGCTAATACAATACATAATATCATTCACATAATTATTATTTATTATTGAAATATGCTTCTTGCCATGAAATGGTAATGTTATGTCTTAATTCATGTCTAGATAAAAAAAAACAGACACACACACCATATAAATTAGTCAATCCTTCAAATTCAAAGTTGAAGTTGTTTTGGTAGAGGATACACATTGAAAACACGCGGACAATACATATTCCCACTGACATTGCCAGTGTTGGCGCTTGGGATTTAACCAAGATTACAACAATCAGTAGCTAGTTGCACTTGCTACATAATATGCTTTAAAGATCTCGCCTAGCGTGACGGCCACATGCCATTTATAAATGCTAAAATAATTCAGTTTAGTAAGGGTACATACATCCGACGGCAAAAAATATACGGACACACTGTATATGGCCAATTTCTTATTGACTATTATATCGATCCCCTCGTACATTAACCTTATAACAAATTACCTAAACAATCCGAACTTGCACTCTCTTGCGCGTATCTATTCTTGATTCTTGACCAGAGAAGTGAAAGCAAACGGTATTACACAACGTCTTGTAGTTCGTTGCTTTTAACGGATTATTAAATTGCCGACGGACTAATTTCGTGTAGATCGTGAAAGGTTTTGGCACCACCGGGCTAGACAATAGCCTTTGAATTCATTTTTGGCATGCTGAGGTTTCAGACATGTATACTTGCCTTTCGTATTTTTTTTTATCGTCGGATTAAATAACTTGTTTCGCAAATGTAAACACACTTCTTGCTGCAACGTAACTATGTAAGTAACGTTAATTTTGGAGAATTGAGATCATTCGATACCTGCTCTTGATGTCTGTAAGTTGCCGATGGAATTTTCCAATCTAAGATTATGTTTAACACATCTATGTTAATAATATTCGTAAATATTTAACTATCAGACTTTCTCAAATTCAGATTAGCGGTTTTATACTGTTCAACGGTAAATTATTACATCGTTCATTTTACAACAATAGAATGGTTTTTGTGTTTCTATTTCCTTAATGGGATAATGAACTTTGACTATAAACGAGCAGAGTTTCACTATACATCCTGGGTATTGACTGTAACTCATATAATAATTACTTTTAGGGTGTAAAATATTTAGCGGTGCTCAATATTTTAAACACCTTTGATTTACATTTTCATAGAAATGAAAAAGAAACTAAGTTTAATGAACGATTATACTCTTGATAGGAATTGCGTCTCAGAGATTTTTCTTTGTAGTTATGGGAACAAATCTGTAAAATATATATGTTCTGCATAATGCCCAAATACTTAGAGGCTGGAACTATCAACAGGTAGTTATTACGTGATTTATACTAAATATACGACGTTATAGTTAAAATTACTTTAAAAAAGAACGTTGTAGTTGTTATATAGTTCTTCCCACTGCTTTTTGGAACCATATAGTTTTATTACTTCTAAGCAGTGGCGGTTTCTCCATAAGGCCGTAAGGCCGCGCGCCTCCCCTGTGGAACACGCCAGTGTTGTTTTATTCGGAAAATATAATTTCTTAAGTTTGTCATAGACTGAAATCGTGAAATCCAATTTCACCTTACATATTTAAAATATTACAAAATATCCCTGGTTAATGCACGTTGAATATAGTAGAGTGTAAGTTAACAACCTATGGTATAATATATTGCATGTACAACAGAGGTGGAATGAATTATGGGCCGCTAGAAATTTGCGGACACCGTTGCTTGGCAACCCCCGGTCACATTCAACGACGAACCAATAGTAACTACTTGAGAAATGTAACGTTGTGCCGCACTAAAACGGCGGCAACAATTGTGTAAGATGAGATTAAAAGCGAAATTGGAAGTTACTTATACGCGGCCAGATTTCAGAAACATTTTTGGGGCAATGAATTTAGTTTCATTTATGTCAGAAAATAGTCTAGCTGAAACGTTTACCGAGACAATAAAATTACTGAATATAATTTTAACAACACCAATGACAACTGCGGAGTCAGAGTGCTGGTTTTCGACTTTAAAAAGGATTAATGCTTTTTTACGCAATACTATGACTAACGATCGCCTAAACGCTTTAGCAATGATGTCTATTATTAAAAAATTATATGCAAGATAAAGACAGTTTTGACGAGAAGGTGATGGAACATTTTATTTCTATAAAAGACCGTAGAGCGGAATTTAGTTTTAAAAAATAAACTGTTGTGTGAGAACTTTTCTGCTTTCCGTAAGACAGTAATACTTAGTGGATTAAGCATCTCCGAGAGCATCACCTACTCTCAACTAAGGTAACTTTACTGTTTTATATATATTTTTTTGCTGTTGCGCGCCCCCCCGCCGCCGCTCAAAAAGATCACGAGCCGCCACTGATTCTAAGTAACTTTTGTATGTATGAAGCATACAGTAGTACCAATAACCGTATGGTGTTATAACTGTTTCTAATAAATGTTAAAGTTAGTATTATGTACTTAATACCACCAAAATATAAAATTAATGTCTAATTTAATTAACAGCGATAACTCGATTGCAAACTACCGATTTCATGCCTTTTTTGTAACTTTCAAGTAACAAACTTTTGTTAAAACATATTTATTGAGTCAGAGTTTCGTTATTTCTACTATTAATTTCATCGCTATTTGCTAAATAAGAGACTCTCTTACCTTGCCGATAAACGGAAGAGTCTACCTAAGCCTAGCCGTAAAAAAAGCCAAGGTTTTGTTCTGAGATTTTTTATTTGGCAAATAGCGATGAAATAAACTATACATCTATCGTTATCATATTTCGCAGAAAAATTGTTAGGGTTTTAATTTTTGTTCATCGACAATGCTGTAATAGGTAATTTATCTGTAAAACTGTATTATAAAAATTATGTATGAAATAGTCCTAACGCAATGTTACTATTCATATACTTAGAAAATGATGAAAAGGGCAACAATATAGTCCAAAGAAGTTCTATTAAAATAATGGTACCTACGCCGCTTCGAAGTCATTCTATAATTACGAAGTAAGCACCCTTGCTTGTAACTGAGTAGTTGGCATAATGTAACAGCTAAGCACGAATTATTCTTTAGTGATCATATAATGATTATATTAGTTTTAACATTGATAACGGATTATCTAACAACACCTATTATTAGAGATAATGCTATAATACATAGCTAAATGTAAAGCTATTCGCAGTCATTTTAAGTTACAAACTTAAAATCTTTATATTTGCTAAGAGCTAGTTGTTTTAATATAAACTTTTGACGACTAAAGTGTATATAAGTTCTGAGACTTAAAATTCTTTCCCTTGATACCTTTCTAAGAAGTTATATAACCATCAGAATATAATATATATTATAAAACCATAATAAGTTGGAAAACAGTCAGATTTGTGTTCGATTAAATAGATCTACTGAATATTCCAGAATACACAATAAAAAATTTAATCGCATATGGTCAAAATCGTTCGATAGGGTCAAAGTTCGATGTGATGAAAAGATTTAAGATGGAAAATATTTTATGACATGCTGTATGCCTTAAGAAGTAGTTAAGGGTAGTATATAACCACATTTAAAACACTTAACACATTAACATTATCACATTTAACACACTAAATTATTATTAAAATATATGATATATAGTATATTCACTGTTACTTTTTCTCATCAAAGCTAGTAAGTGACATGCAGTGTACAAGATTAAATATTAATACTAATATCTCTGACAATAAGGAAAAACCTCTCCAAATAATGATAGGTTTTATAACCCTGTTTTATTGTGGTGTATATTATGTAAGTTATTATTTTAAAACATATATTATTTCTAATTTAATTTAAACTTTATGTTTAGTTATTGGAAATAACTTCTATTAATAATAATCAAAATTTTGTTACATTGTCCAACAATGAATACATTTTTAAACAAAACTGTACCTATATATTGCTTAACATACCTTCCTAGTATGTAAATTTAATTCTTACTTCTCTTCAAAATACTTACATGCGTACGTAGTATCGTATATAGATAAAAATATATTTTTTGCCCATTCTTATAGACTTTTTAATTTTAAAAATTAGCTCACACACCAATATGATGGCAAATAATATCATTTTGAGAGATTCATATTTTTCATGTAAGACTAAATATAACTATGTTGTCATAGGTTTTTTATATATTTAGATAAAGTGTTTTAAAAATTACTTTCTAAGAAAGTGAAGTTATCAAGGAATTGATGCTTGCAAAAGAATTATGTTGTATATTATTGTATACTATTTTTTCCAAATAAAATTTATATATATATATATATATATATATATATATATATATATATATATATATATATATATATATATAATACATAAAAATATTAGGAAATATCTTACTATTATTTTCTAATTAAAGCAATTTATTATATATGTATATATTGAGCAATTACAAATCTTTAAATTATATATAATCCTAGCGCATTCGCCATTTTAAACGACTTATTAAAAGACTCCATTTCTAAAATTGCTTATGTTACATACCTAGGACATCAATAGTTATTTCTAATTAAACGATTTGTAGACAACTCCTTTTAAAATTTGGAAACCAGTAAGTAAAGTTTTAGATTACTAATATCAAAAACCGATGAATGAAAAACTAATAATTATATAAAAACTTCGATTTTGTCTTCATCATCATCGCTATAACATTTAATGTTAATATCGTTATATTATCTTACTCCTATTGCCGTGAAAAAAATATGTATTTTAGAATTACTATACAAAAATTATGTGATGAGGAATTTGCATCGTACTCTAGTAAATATAAATTATATACTGCTTAGCTTTAGGTAGTCGAAACACATCAAATATGTTTAGAATTTGCATGCAAATAGTTATAGAATGAATTTACTATGACGATAAAAAAAGTCCGAAATATTAACATATTTTTAATATGTATACATAGTACGCATAATCCTTGCAGCATTCCTTCACTATAGAGATTAACATACGTAACGAAAATTAAAATAAACATGTCCATTCCATTTAATTCATAAATGAAAAAAGTTTAGTTTTTATTTATATTAGTAAAATTATAGAACCCTTTATACTTTCTTCTATTAAGCAATGTACAATGTGAAACAAGATTGGTAGATAATATATAAATGCAGATATTATATTACATGGTATATTACAAGGTAGATATTATATAGAATACGGTAGATAATATACAAGAAAATATTTTAATTTCGATTCTAAAAATATCTATTATTTCCTATTATTTACTGAGGCGCTTTTCATTAAACGCATTTTTGTCCAGAGATTTTAATTCTAGCACAGGACAGGTAGATTAAATATTCCTATGAAATATAACTCAGGAATTCGTTGTGAATCATTAATAAAAAGTTGTAAGAAACATATAAAACAAACAATAAATTTTGTACTTGACCTTCTTCGTTTCACAAGCAACATACTAAACAATTTCTTTTAGGTCGGTAGTGTACAGTTGCTATATGCAGAGAAATAAAACATGCGAATAAATATTTATTTTAACGCATTACGCTTTGCACAATGCAAGCCGGTTCACTTAATATACATATGCTAATGTACATAATTGAGAAAATTAAAATGAGAAGAAAGTGTTTTTGAAACAATGGGTACTTAGAGTTTAAGAAGATTGTGTATGCATGACGTCAACTAGGAAAGACGATAATGGTAATAATAGTTTTATTCTACGATATCTATCTAAAGTAAACACCAAGGATTCTTTTTATAAATTTAATTCTAGCATACTGATAATAGCGGATTTGATTAGACCATTCTTTGTTTCTTTAGATAATTAGCTAATTTCTAACATATTTCATATTTTTTTTTACTTCTAAGTCATGATTTAGTGGTCAAAATGTAATACTTTGTTATTTAATTAAAATGTTAGTGCATTTTACTATTATATGGTTTTCATATATGTATGACTAGGAAGAAGATAAAATAAATATTTGTGTGTAGCTATAATTCTTGAAATATGTTTAAGAAGAAATTGGAAATTATCTAGATGCACTGATTATTAAAAAGTGAAATAAAAATATCGAGTATGCATATCATCTCCAGATATTGAGCAAAGTAGATACTCAGTACGCTATCTGCAGATTTGTGGACGACATACATTTTGTATTCGGAATACTAACTGAAAAACAATAATAGGCCACTGTCACTGTTAATCAATTCAGCAAATTATATTTCTTAATATTGATAACTATACAAGTTTTATGTAAATAAGTAAGATTTTTGTTGTATCTCTATTTAAATTTTTGTATTTGTTAGTTTAAATGTTAGATTCTTTTTTTTTTGTTTTCAACTTATATCATCTAAAGTAAATAATAAGAAATAAAATACGTTGATTAATTAAGAGTGTAATATTGAAATTCCAAAACTCAAACAGCATTTGAAGTTTTATATTCCTCATATATATATGTACATTCGTCATATATTCCATATTGAATCCTCCCTCATATGTTACATATCGAATTCCTCATATATGTATAAGGTATCAGGATAGTTTCTGGCATAACTTTCTATAAACACATCTCAAATAATAAGTAATAGAAAGAACTAAACTAAAGGCCCCACGAAATAAAGAAGTTGAAATTAATATCCTTATGCTTTTACTCTACGATAATGATAATAACATTCACATACACACAGTGAGATGCCCACATATAGTGAGAAGGTAATGGTAGGTCATTCCTCGTTCATAATAGGAAATTTGGTTGTATAAATATCATCACCTATCCACGTGGTGAACAGGCGTACGTTGTTTATGACGTATGGAATCATGTCCATCCCGAATTTACAAAAATAAACCGAGTTTAGTGAGTTTACTTTATCTCGTAAATTGCATCTATCTGACAGCACCCATTATTATATCGATTAACTATTAGCAATATTAAAAATGGCAGAATTTACTTACCAGGAATATACACTATATGCTGCTAGTTTACGGGCTATGCAATGAAAATAGTATAGCTGTATGACAGTTTTTACATCGCCTAAATTAATCTTGGATTAAACAGTTCAACCAGGTCAAAAATACAAGCCCTTAATCAATTTAGACATGACATCAATTTGAAATTATCGCAGAATCAATTTTATATTTGTCTAGAACTATCGAAAAATATTGAGAGTAAAATAAACTCCACTATTAAATCCTCCTGTAACTCTGAATAAAGAAGAAGTCTCGTAAAAGGTATCGTGGAATGTATCTCGACAAAAGACTGGCTTAGAAAAAACAAATATATACAAAAAGAAATCAACTTGGCATTAGGTTAAGACAACTATACTGAATGCTGAATAGAAAATCCGCACTTTCAATCAATAATAAACATAAGATCATACATAAGATCATAATTAAGCTTATATGGACATATGGGAATGAATTATGGCAACAGCCTCCTTCTCAAATATCGAAATAATACAGAGATTTCAGTCGAAAACTCTGAGATTCATACTAAACACTCAATGGTTTAGCACGAACCAAGTAATACACAGAGACCCTCAAATACTATATGTTAAAAAATAAGCACGTAAGTGCACCAGAAAATATAGAGAGAGACTACAGCCTCACCCTAACATACTTGGAAGAACCTTATGACATGACACAGATTATAAGCACCAGAAGACTAAAATGCAGACTGTCCAATGACGTATTGTGATAGTGCTAAGAGTCTAGTTAGTGCCCATTGATAAGAATAGTTGAATTTAAGACTAAAGAGAAAAAGGCAATTTCCCGTTGTATGCCAACAATATTTACAGACTTATTACTTAATATCTCCTCTATTAGAGTTATATAAAAAAATAATTAATTCCGATACAATGTATTTCTGAATTTTGATTCGTTATCTCATTTTTGCACAGAATTCATAATTTTAAATCGATGTTTAAAGTAAGAACTTAGAATCGACAGGTAATGTCAAAGTTTATATACAGTTAATATAGTAGAGCTAATTAATAACATTAGTAACACATAATCCCTTATACATGAATATATTCGATAGTTTAAGATTTCTAGTAGAAAGTTTATGAATATATGAAAATTCTTGATTTGCAAAGATTTAAATATCTTGGTGCCAACAAAAAACTGTTGATTATGTAGATAACGAACTAAAAATTGGTTCAATTTGAGTACATTTGTGTTGTCAATGCGATGTGTTAGTTTTATTAATCGATCGCAATGAAGTATTACTAAGAATATATTGAAATACACAACCTAATGAACTTGACATGGATCTAAATTTATGAAAAATAAAAAAAAAACAAAAAAAAAAGAAATTGAAAAGATGAATACTCAGTTTTATAATGAAATATGAAGTATTCCATTTATAATTTATCCAAGTAATTGAATTTATTTGCTAATTTTGTGTAATTTTATAACGTAACTTTATAATTTTATAACACAGCTAGTTTTATTAACCTTAGAAAAGTATAAAAATTTTGAAAATGAAACCGTTTGACCATGATAATGATAATGATTGTTTAGAATACTTTTATAGAACGATTAATACAAAAAAGTTCACTAATAAAATGCCTAAAAGATTTAATTTTAAATTCGGTTATTTACGCTGTAATAGCACTTTTCATGACGCAAATATCTAACGCCTTTAATGTTAAATTTACAAAGTGTTACTGTTAGTGTTACTAGAATAATTACTTGTTTATGTTAGAATAATATTGTGTATAACTATGACTCACTGTTATGTTCATTTCCAATATCTCCATGTTACTTTTCATTATTTGTAAATTACCAATTTCTATGCCAATTATTTATACGGTTTTTTCACTTTTTGGTTCATATATCACAGAGTTTACCTAAAACAAATGTTTCCATTATAGCTTTCCATCCCTAGGCTAGAAATAAAACAAAAAAAATAGATACAAGAAATATTGTAAATACATTTTATTTCCCTTATCTCTACTCGATTTGTAATAAACTAAGCTTTATAAAAGCAAAGAAAAGGTGAATTAAAAAAAAAACTTATCCCTATGTACAGATTTCTGATATCACTCTATATATAATCAATACGAAAAAAAAAAAACTAAAGCGCTTTATGAAATAACAAAAAATGTAATTGATAAATAATTATTGAAAACAAATTAATGATTGTAAACTATGGATTTAAATTAACACCTTTCTGCCTTCCCCCTGCGTTAATGGTAACATTCGTAGTAAATATACTTAACCTACCTACCACACCATCACATACAGTGAGTAGGTATGGCAGGTCATTGCACGTTCATAATGGTGAATATACAATTTGTATATTGTATCTTTGCGCATGTATCAATTTAGTGACGACGCACGGATCACATGCTACACCGCTCGCAATTGTTACGAATATGCCACGATTACCAGCACGTATGTCTAGCGACATATGTTTCAATCAACTACGTATGGCATAGACAGTTAATAATTTTCCGAACAAAATATAATTATTGAAGTCACGTCTTAGCTTTATTGTATAATTCGATTCATTGGCGTCTCAATATGTTTGTACAGTTTATTTCAATTTTTTTTAATTTATTTTGATTTTTGTTGAATTTATTTCATTTGTTTTGATGAAAATATCACTTCCATTGAATGTTTTTGCCTAGAATCTTTTCATTACTCTGTCATAGATCGACGGATTTGTATTGTACTAACTGTTATCCTAAAATGTGTTTTCGGCAGGACACTATTCAAAAATGACAGTTGATTGATTCATACGATTGTTACTTGTGACGTACACGCAAAGAATCAGTATACAAACCATAGTTGACCGCCTGTTCACGTGAATAAGTATACGTCGCTTGTGTCGTGAGGAGTCGTACAGTATCGTGTCCATTCCAAATTCCGGAAAATAATTCTAGTTTAACGAGTTTACTTTTTCTAGTAAGGTCTGTACGACCCCACACGTTGTCATAACGACTCAAATTTGACAATATTAAAAATGGCAGACTTTACTCCCCAGGAATACACAGACATGCTGTGAGTTTACGATGTATGTAATAAAAATAGTGTAGCTACAGCTATATGCAATAAGATTTCTAGGGTAGTTTTAATCTTAGATTGATTTAATCGGTGTTTGAATTGTTATTTGATTATCTCGTTAAGAACATAGTAAAATAGTTTTAACATCGATTAAATTAGCCCAAGATTAAAATAGTTCAATGAGGTTAAGTATATAAGCCCTTAACCAATTTTAAACATGCCAGGAATTTGAAGTAATATCAAGGGTAAATACTATCAAAATATTTAAAATACCATTTTCCACGCATACAGGAAAAAACTGTTGTAATTAGTAAAAGAGACATTAGTGTGAAGCAATAGTCGACAGTACACGGGATATTAATTCTAATACAATGAAGTTATATCGTACATGAGAGTTTCCATTTCTTACTGGATTACCTTACAACTTAAGTTTTAGATTTCTGATAGTGAGTTCATTACTCTTATTATGTCAGAAACTGTACTGAAACCCTGCATACTCGTTCTTCGTTATAGTATTTACAATTAGTGCCAATTTCACTGAACAATTAGTATAGAAATTTACACCAGAAGGTGTTAAACTCTACCACAACTTTGTGGTGTTCGTATCACATCAATCTTGAACTGACACGTATTCTGTTTGGTGTAAATTCTATATGAAATTTTATATCCTAATTAAGGCGGTGTAAAAATTATCTAAAAGTTGGATTACTTAATTGATCACGTAGTCTATTATTGGAAACTATGAATTTCATCAAAACACTTTTGAATTGAGTCTCCGTTTGAAGTCCAGTATTCATATCTTATGTGCTTCACTGTGCTTATGTGCTTCATTCTATTTATACCATAATGTTAGGTTGGTCATAAGCTTCAGAGTATGCATCGTTTCCACCTCCATCAAATCGTAATTTGTGTATATCCCGAATCCATTTCTGAATTGTCGCTGTAGGAGGTTTAACATATTTATAAAAAGTGTTTATATTATATTATTAACCATCCCACAAAAGACAGTAAGAGCTCCAATATAAGTGCCATTTATATAATAGCAAAACGCTATTATATAATATATAATAGCGTTTTGCTATAGAAAAACCGAGGCAAGATTTCTGGGGTCGCTTTATGAAAAAAAGAGATGGAATGGTTTCTTAGTATCTAAGGGCCCAATTAAAAAACATGCCCCACAGAGTGTCCCAACTTGTATTGGGACATCTCGTGTTTCATTACACTATTACAATTTGAATATGGTTTTAATATTAAACATATGTTATATATTTTTTAATATTTTAATAACAAATACGTACACAGCATATGCAAATTTTGCAAAGAAAGCTGAGGAAAACTAGTTTATGTATTTGTAAAGAACCCTGTCAAATAATATTTTCTCTTAAAATTGAGTCCTTTGTGACAGTCTAATGTCTTATTTTTCAATATTGATTTAGATGTATATCAAATATTACAACATAATATTGTTTTAGATGTACAGAAAAAATAAGCAAAAATTTAATTATTTAAATTACGAAAATTTAAAGAATTTTAAAAATCTTTTAACACACCACCGCACCGCCCAGAAATTTATTATAAACCGAATAGAAAACACATTGCAGCTACTTGTTAAGACTTCTATTTAGTTTATGACAGTGAGCTTATTAGGGTCACTGTAGATATTTCGTTCCCTTAAAAATGTACTTATTTATTATGGGAACGGTCGGGTTGGCTGCATTTCTTCGCAATCAGATCGTGCTGTGAATAACTATGTTGAGTGACGCAAAAGCCGTCACCGTAGCGTTACCGCCAGATGTGAGGAAGAGGCTATAAAACAGATAGCCGAAAGCCGACCGCATGCATTGCTACAAAATCCACTGCCTATGTAACATAGGTATTAATCAGTTTTATAATTATACAGAACGTTTTCTTTAAAGTGTTCATACCGTTGTTGCTTAGTTTTAATAAATTTATGTATTGAAGTAAACACCGCTGTTTATTTCACAACCCTTAAGGCAACAACAAAGATGTGGTACAACAGTACGCCCTAGTGATACGAAACAAGATCACGAGCAAAAAACACTACTGTAATTCAATATGTCAGAGAAAATCCCAATACTTCCTTCCAAAAATAACAAAAGAACTTAGATATAACAAACACTACAGTATTACGTTGCTTAAAACATTTGGGATATAAAATAAGATTAAGTCAGTATTTAATTTTACCCAAGTGAACACCAAAGATGTCTTGATTTTCTATCGTCGTATCTGGGCAAATGAATATCTTATCTCGACAAACAAATAGTAACGGATGTAAATAGTAACACCAAAAAGGAGATCAATTTTCTACGAATAGTGAATCATTACACGTTACTCGACGTGCATTTCGCCAATCAAGTTCATATATGTATACTATTCCAAAGATATAAGTATATAACATACCATTGCAAAGCATATTTAAATTGAAAGCAAATAGTGTAATAAGATACAGGATGTTCCTTATAAAAGCTAGATGTTGTAATATATATCTCAAACATTGATGTATGTGGACTTCTTTAACATTATTAAATTGTATTTAAAAATAATGCTTTAACAATATTTTTATCATCTTCTAAACTGATACTTAGATATTGAAATACATTGGTCAATTCAAAGTGCGAATTTTTGAGAAACGTTCTATATCTCTGGAATGGAAAGAGATATAAGACTACGGTTTGCACTTTATTTATCATAAATCGGCCCTAAAAACCATACACAGCCGTATGTTTTTCTGTACCCTTTGTTGTTTTAGAGAAAATCCCAAATCCCATCGAATTTTGACCACCCTGTACAATTACTTCCGAGAATACATATTTATAAAGAATTGCTTGAAAATTAAATGGTTTATTACAGGGACACAATAATAAGGATTGCAACATTGCATTGAGAAAAGAAGTATTATTATTTTATTTGGCACTTTTGTATTATATTACGAGGTAGTTTAGAAATAGTAGTAGTAATATCTACTTAACTATAAGGATATGTATAATTCGCTTAAGGGATTCGTGTATAATTTTTATAACTCTTCATACTCAAATCTGGTAAGAGTGAAAATTTTAGAAGTCAATGTAAAAAAAAAGTAATCGTGTTCTAAACATATAAAGCATTTATTGTACAGCTTGGTGAACATTTTGCAATATACTATAATTCTAGGTGATATAGGTAGTACTTCTGCAGAATACTATTCTACAGGTATGTAATAAAAGTTAGTTAAGCTATGACGGGTGGAAAATGTGTGCGATGTAAACGAAATAGCAAAAATCAATTTCACTGCAGGAAAATGTACGGGTTTTATTCAATTTGTTATCTCTATGTTGTTTGTCACGTGGTTATGAAAGGAACGAATTAAGAAATCAATCACCATAAGTTGTATGCCTACATTTAACTACGAGTAAATTTTACTAAAGCAGCATTTAAGTTGCTCCAACTGAGGCCAGAACCACCAATGGGTAATTATTACGTAATTTGTATTAAATATACAACATTATAGTTAAAATCACTTTACAGCAAAAAATTATAGTCATTATATAGTTGTTCTCACTACCAATTGAAACCATGTAGTTTTATTATATCTAACTAACTTTTGAAATAAATTGAGTAGCATACTGCACCAAGTCAAATTACTTTAAAGTTATTAGAACAATGGAGGAGACTTTAGTAGTATCAACAACCGTGTACTTATTTATTGCTAAGACGTTTTTAGAATAACAGTTCCAAAGTAGCATTTACTTTCTAGATAACTTTATAGGTTTACTTTATATAACTTTACTTGATTCTTTAAAGTTTACAACTATGCAGGATTAGTTTAAAACGAAAATTGTATTTTCATTGTGTGTTTGACGCATAAACAATTCTTCAAGCTGATTTACACACTTCTCACCAATAACGCCGCACCAATACAACAAAAAAGTGTTCTTCTAAATATACGCTATATTTATTTATAAAACGTTGGACGCCATGAGAGTAAATGATATTTCTGATAACTGTTAAAAATTATACAGTGTACGCAGTAGCGCTAAAATACGAAATTAATGCGTAATTATACTTATTTCATTAATAACAATGTTTAACATACCGTTTCCAAGATTTTTATGTGCTTTCATGCCTTTTTGTTGTAATTTTCAGGAAACTAATTTTTGTTAAAAAACATATATTGAGTCGGCGCGCGGCATTTTTCTTCTATCATTCGATTTTTCTTTTATCATTATTATATTTAATAGAAAAATTTTAAAGTTTTAATATTTGTATATCGACAACACTAGATTAGTCAATGTTGCATTTATCTGTAATATTATAGCAACTTATAAGTCGGGAATCGAGAAAGGAACCACAAAACCGCAAAGTTGTCCCGATTAGCAAGGCTATTACGTAATCGCTATACGAAACAACTACTCCTCGGGCTAAAGCCCCGCCAGGCATTGAATTATACCTAATAGTGATGCTCGATACCTTTCTCGCACCTCTGCATGATCAGCAAGGTTTCAGAAAAGAAAACCCGCCACGGGCAGGATTCAACATCTGTCTCGGATGGGAACCGAACGACAGACACCTGTTTCGAACTTAATAATTTTCATCAGTGCCGTATTTGTACGCCAGTCCAGGACAAATGCCGAATCAAATACGTGGGATAAATGGGATAATTTATCCCATTTTGGATAAATATCCCAAATGTAATATTAATAATATTAATGTAATATAGGTATTAATAAGAAATATATAGTAATGAAATAGTCTAAATACGATGAGATCATTCATATACGTAGAAAATGTCAGTAAACTACATTTTAGATATATAAAACGAGGAAGGTGCTACATCATAATCCAGAGAAGTTCCATTAAAGTAGCTGTACCTACACCGCTTCATAGTCATTCCATGATTACAATATAAGCGCCCTTGTAACGGACGACTTGATGTAACATAAAAGTTACGTAAAAATTATTCCCTATTTTAGTTTTCTATCCGTAATAAAGCTTTGACATTTACGTGCCCCTGATTAGTAACAAATTCCTTAAAGTTTCCATGGCAGAAGTTGGTACGTAGTGATACCTAAAATTGCTGCCGGGATAGGTTGTTTAATGACGTAATAGATAAACAAACCTTACCTAGTCGCGATGCAACTATTGTGTAACTGATTTTTCACAAAGCAGATTTGCTACGTACTTTTCTGATGATTCATAATTTGTCAGCAAGGGTAGCAACAGAGCTTGCAGATATTTCTATTTTGTTTTTCTGATGTACGAGTATATCATCTTGTTTTTCAATATTGTTGTAATGAATACAATATATTAGCAATATGTTTCTTTTGTGTACAATTTGTTTTTTTAATTAAAGGTAAGAAGAAAGTGTACGTTGAGGTATGGTTACTATAGCTAAGGAAGAAGCATAAGCTTAAATAAAACCGACAATAGATATTCATATTCATTTAATAAGAGTAAAGTAATTTTGCCTAAAATAAAGCGATTAAAAATATGAAAAATACTTCAATAATATTTCGATATGGTAAAAAATGGATCAAAGTGCAATCCTTCTGGGTATAAACTGAAATTGATAATTTTCAATCGAATAACGCCACTGCAGTACGCAAAGAAATATTTCCAATGAGGTGACCAAGCCCCTGACTCGTGTCGACGCCGCTCATTGGTGGAATTTCGAATTTTACAAGGTCCGCGTCATCTTAACCGAATCAGATGTTGCGAAATGTGGCAATGAACGCAGGTGAAATTTTTATGCGGTCACTGCGCGCCAAGTTTATAATAAAAATAATAAAAACATCTCCATATATATAAAAGCGTTATTCAATCTGACGAAATTAATTTGGTAATTTTTATATAACACACTTTATTTTATCTCTCATTGGTTGCGAAGAGGGGCGAACGTTAATTCAACTTGATCATTGAAATGTAAGACTTAGTATAACCATGAAAATATGCGATTTACTTAGACCTAAGTTAAACACATTTAACCGTCATAAAATATGCATACATCAAATTTATTTTTTATAAGGGATTATAGAAAGGGAAAAGAAAAACATATTATTTGTCTATATTCTTTTTTACAATGGACAAAATGGGGTTAAAATTTAACAGCACAAGAAAACAAAATTAGGGAACATTATTGAGTAATGTATAAAGCTGTTTGTCGTGAGTGCTGCATCAGTAGTGCTATACACGAGTAACTTCGTGGCAGCTGATATACCGTCGCATTGACTCAAGATATTTAATCGATGTAGATACGAGTATAAGCAAATTAGTTTACTTTTGCCGTCGTGCTTGTTTAATCTATTGTTCTGTTCATTGTAACAATATCAATTACTATATCTCTGTCTCGTCTCTGTGAGTTTTGTATACCTATCGTAAATATGCCGAAAGTTTTCAGTATCACGATACTGTTTGCGATTGTCTCAAATAAGATTTTTGGTTTATAATCGAGGTTTGTTGGCCTTTAAGAAATCATGTAAACAGTGCAACTACATAAATAAAAAGAAAATAGCCAAAGACCTTATATGGGAATATATTTTCGATTTATTTTTTATGCTGTGTTCATGTAACTTGTTGTTATTTATATTAATTAAAAAATAATTGCCTAGTGTTATCCTATATGGGAAGTATCCAGCCGAAGTACTGAACTGTGGCTAGCTGTGGACGAGATCACCGATTCTAAAAACATTTTGTGACCAACGCTACAGTGGGTACACTTGAACTACTTCGACAGTTACAATGACAAGTAACACAGAAAAATGTTCTAGTCAAGCAATTCAGCATTTGATACCCAATACATGATTATGATTACAATTACAATTCAAATATTAATTACATTACAAAAGCTTCAACTTCCAATATATAAAGTGTTATTATTTCTTAGTAATGACGTCGGAGTTATGCCTTTTCTAGATTGTTCCCTTAAAAATTTGTGTCTTAACTTAATACACATTACATGTATATTTCATGGGATACATTTTATAAAAGGCATTATTCGAAAGCGTTATCCAGATGTAGATAGATTACTAGATCAATACCAAAGCAGTTTTTCTAAAATCTCCCATATGCACTGGGACATTTAAGAATTTTTCGGTATTCCACAATCTCCACAACCAATTCTTACATGATGTGGAAAATGGGTAGAAGCTGCGTTATATTATTTGCAAAATTTTCAAAAAATAACATCCTTAATTTTATAGTTCGATACTAAACAATTAGTTACCATTAAAGAAAATAAGATAAAATTCAAGATGCTCAAGCGGAGACAAATTTAAATACTATCCAATAGTTTTAATTATGCAAAAATAGCGCATAGTAATAGATAATAATAGATAATATATAATAAGTAATAGAGATAATAGGCAAATAATAGATATGTAAAAAGTACTACAAACTTTAAATAACGATCCATCAAATAATGTCAGAGATCATTTTAACTATATAAATGTTACATCTTTGGATGCAGTACGGTCGCTCTTTACATAAGAATATTTTTTTACCGCACGGGACATCGCTCACGGGGAATTATTTTAAATATGTACGCAGTGCTGCAGATATTGGGGCGAGTCAATACAAATTTTTAATGCTGCGTAAGTATTTCATATTATATAAATTATTATAAATTATTCATAGTTCCTTATATACGGCATCGCCACTGGGGAATCCAAGTGAGTAGTTTTAGTGATGAAAAAAAAAGGCAGTGATAATTTTAATTTTCTAAGAAAATAAAGTGGGGGGATAATTTTATTTACTATAACTTTTTTGCTGCCTTTGTCCTTATGGGGACGAGGCTTATTTTAATGCTGTCCTTCCATCCAATCCCCGATCTTCACACAGACGCATACAACACATTAAGACTACTTATCTGGGAATTGAACCCACGCCCGGATTATTTTGAACCGGCAATATAGGCCAGCTTCAACGATTGACATCGCTACTCCGGAATCATCCGGGGTATTTGGAGACTTTCTGCGAGGTAATTATGGTATAATTCACCCTCAGAAGTGATGGCCATATATGTAAACATCCATGTCAGTTTGGATTGACATAATTGTATCATGTGTAGAAAATACTTTAGTAAATACGTTATAACACTATGCAGCCCAATTTTGTCATTTCTTTAAATACATTTTAAATAATTATTTAGTTGTGTTAAAGTTATTTGAATTGGGAAAAATATTTCATGACACGTACTTATCGTATTATTATGATTA
The DNA here is from genome assembly GCA_037954035.1 of Rosalia funebris. Lineage (NCBI taxonomy): Eukaryota > Metazoa > Arthropoda > Insecta > Coleoptera > Cerambycidae > Rosalia > Rosalia funebris. The sequence goes on along the minus strand of JAZFAV010000018.1, from coordinate 4,820,165 downwards.
TATACATATTATATACATAACTTACCCGTATTAAAATCAAAGCGTTTATTATAAATTGTTCTGATCTCTGTATATGTACAATACATAAATGTTAATTAATTTAATTAATTTTCGTTCAAACACTATATGGGTATGTACCATATAAAATACACCGTAACCTTATTTAACATGTGACCTATTGGCATTTCCAATTTTTTCACTTTTATTCAATTGACGAATATGGAAAGTTTACCGTATATATTTTTAAACTAACTAATTTGGAATGTTACCTTTTCAAAGCTAAACAATTTGACACGTATTTTTGTCGACATTTCAAAATATTCGCGATTAATCTAGAGCACAGTCCATATTTTCAAATAACGAAATATTGTATTAATGTAGCCATTAAATAGTTTTAAGGGGATAATCTGGTCTAGAATTTTGAAAAAAATCGATTCTCTTGCCTATTCTTAAAGTTTAGACCTTTAAGAATATATCCTCGAGAGAATTTTAAAATTCCAGTAATTAACGGAGTTATAGCTATTTTAGTGACGCAGCAACTAAGCCGAGCAACGAGCTTCTGATGCTTCTAAAGAAACTAGAACTGCTCGTAAATCAAAACGAGATTCCGAAAATATATATGTTGAAGTCGAAGAAGGTACACTCTATGCATCAGGAATCGCTGATTAACAAAATGTAAGTATAATGTACCATTCTATGACTTAAACCATTGTGGCTGCCTAAAACTTTGAACGTGTTTTTCTCAAAACGCTTTACTTTTTTTAACATGGTTCATATTTACTGATTTACTTCAACTTTTGTATCAACCTTCAATGTATAACTTTCTATCGCCCCTACCATTTTTGTATAATTTTTTGTATCAAATTATTTTTCTTACTATTTTAAAAAATTAAAAATTATGAAAAAAAGAGCCGAAAAATGCCTTTCTTCAGACAGCCGTCATTTTGCGAATTTCTTTTTATAACGGCATATGCCGGTCGGCTATAACGATATTCTTACTAATTAAGAATATTTTTTTTTAATTTTGTTTCAGATGGCCAGAAGGAGTGTAATCGGGTCAATCAGCACACCCCTCTTTTACTACCAACTTTACCAGTTTAAAACTTATTTAATTCTTTTTGTTTTTAAAAAAAGTGTTTGTATATTTTCAAAATATCAATAAATATGTTGTAAAAAATGAATGGTAAATATATTTTTTGTTTTTCTTATCCAGCTCGATAAAACGCTCAAAATTTAAGCCTTTAGACCAGAAGAAATTTCTTGAGTTATATACAATCAGCGTGAAGAACTAGATTGATTAGGGTTTTCGAGGAAAATATCAAAGGTGTCTTAAACAGTTATTTTATAACGACAATAAATTTTCATACACTGGCAATTTCCATTGATGGAAATATAATATGATTTCGTCTTGATTTCCTAATAGATATAACTTCAAACTTGGATTTATTGCTAACGTTCTGTTAATCAGTGCGTGACTTATTTTCTATTACGCTAATCCCAATGTAGTCAGTCTCGGTGCATTAATATTCCAGAATATAATCCTGAAGAAGTCATCTGTAATGGTTGATGAAACGTTGTTAACAATTTAACATTTTACGCTGGACCTATCCACGAACCAAGAGAAAAATCAGATACAAAATGCTGTTTCTCCTGTAGATCGACTAATAAGGTTTGCATTTAAAGCTAAAGAATTGTTATGGCCAAGTTTTTTAGTATAATATGTAGTTATTTTGTTCCCTCTGAACGATCATTTGTTATTTGAATTATTCGATAAAAAGGACTATTACGTGGAAATTATTAGTAATAAAATTATGGTATATATGTATACTAGTGATGGATATAATAATATCCATTACTATTTTAGACTATTTTCACGTATAAATATTTATAAACTAAGTAATGTTTTTATCACATGAGGGGCTTACTTAATACACGTAATTGCGATTTTATTTTGATCGTAGATTGTATTGTTTTACGGTTTTTTTTTTGTTTTCCAAGCAATATGAAGGTTAGTACGTTTATGAAAACCTAGTAAATATGTGTACGTCAATGTAAGCGACAAAAGAATGATACGCGATAGAACTATCATTTATACTGAATATAGTGCTATATCGAATATTATTAAAATAATTATATAAAACAGTTAGTTAAACTAAAACTTAACTGAACAAAGGTAATATGTAACAAGGTTTAATTAAGCCGAAAAATGTGTAACTATCTGTCTTAATTTCTGTAATTTGTACATCAAATAATTATACAGTTCGTTATAAGAGATCCCCAGCAGCAATTTGAGATGTTGCTACATACATATCGACTATTACCATTGAAACTTGAAAGTATTTGCCACTAGTCAGGGGCACGTCAATATCACGGTTTTACGTATAGAAAACTAAAATGGAGACTAATTTTTGATTTTTAATCATCCAACCATTACAAAAGTGCATCTATCCATTCTGTTACAAAAGTACTTAAATATATTGTAATTAAGAAAGGGCTGCGAAACGGAGTAGGTATCGCTGCTTTAATGGAACTTCTTTGGACTACTTTATAGCCATTTCCTTGTATTTTCTTTGTATTTCCTATATGAATCACCATCGTATTAAGACTATTTGACTACCATATTATTAGTAATAATACCTACAATGTTACAGATAAATGCATTGACCATTTCAGCGTTGTAGATGTATAGAAGTTGAAACACTCACTAAAAAACTCACTAAAAAAACACTCGTGAAAAATTACTAAGCGCCGCCGGCTCAATACATATTGTTTAAACAAAAATTTGTCTCGCAAAGATTACAACTAAGAAACATGAAGCACTGAAATTTCGTTTTTAATTAAATAAGTATAATCATTTCATATTTTGGTGGTGCTGAATACCTATATAATATTATTTGTAACGGTAATCAGAAAATTGACTTAACATAATGGGGTTCAAGGTTTTGTAAATTAATATGGCGTATATTTAGAAAATGACAGTTACCTTGAAGAATTGTTTATATGCAAAGGTAATTTTCACTCTATACTATACTTCAAGTTTATAACTTTAAAGAATTAAGTTAATACAGTGGTAACTTCTATTTTGGAACTATTTAGAAATTCTAAACACTTATAATAAGTAACATCATACAGCTGTTGGTATTACTATACTAGTTCAATAACTTTAAAGTAATTTGACTTAGTGACGATATACCAATATATTCAATATATTTCAAAAGATACCTAGAAATAATAAAACTATATGGTTTCAAAACGCAATGAGAATAACGACCACAATGTTCTGGTTCGAAGTGACATTAACTGCGATGTCGTATATTTAGTGAAAATTACGTAACAGCTCGTTCGTAGTTCCGCTCTTAGTTGGAGTAACTTAGATGCTGCTAGATGTTAGAATAAATTAGATATTTTTAATAGCGTACTTTATAGAGCAATATTCTACCACACATTGATTTTATTTTTTCTTGTGCACATTTTGATGTAGAAATAACCTGGGGTAGATGTAGAAATAACTGCTTAGCTTCCGAATATGACGTCTTTAACGGTTTTTAAGCAGCAATAACATACAGCAAGCGCCAATTATGATGAAGTCTCGACGCGCAACTGAGTCTCCGCTCCGTTAGTGCTTATTGGCTAAGTAAATAATGCTACTAGCATTACAGGATATTTTCTACGGAAAGGTTAATATGCTAGAGTCAAGAAAAATTGGTCAACTGCGCAGCTTCACCATATATGACGTTTACTGTATATAAAATCATCGGTTGCGTTATTTCCGAATTTGTAATAGTGCCATCTACGTTATCTGTACATAAAAATATGCACAATAGAAATTGGATTCAACGTATCTAAAGATAGTGTTCAACATCGCATACTATTAAAATATTGATTATGTTCTAAACTTTTCTAACGTGGGGGAGGTTAGGACTAGTTGACATAAAGGGGTAAGTTGGCATACAGCTTCTTTTTTCTACCGCTACTCTGTAAGCCCTGAGCGCTAATATCGCCGCATTGTATTGAACGCTAGTATTGAACTATCTAAAGATTTTTCATCCTCTATTATAGTTCCAGTGTGATGAGAATTACCAGAAAGGAAGGACTGCAAGTTTTCTGATTTTCATCCAAGTAAGTTTTTTTTACTCAAAGTTTTAGTTATTTTGCAAAGCTCTAGAATATATCAAGGCGTTTTAAATAGTTGGAATGGATAGATCAGTTAATAACAATTGTATTCAACTGCTGAATCGTTTCTTAAAACTTTTGTAGAATATGGAAAAAAATGAAATTTTTATGATACACATATTATGTTAAAACAGAAAATTTTGTATGGACATATGCCTATTTTTGATTATTTTCGTTGCAGGTTTGTCATGAGGAAGTACAATAGGAAGTCCGAAGAAGCGAAGAATTCTGTTTAGACTATAAGAAATGCCGTACGTGCTACCATTATTTATAAAAAAGCCTATATCCTGAAAATATAATGGAAATCGACGATGATGAATTATTTGTTTCTACTATGGTGAAAGAAAAGAAATTTCAGAGATGGCCAGACGTATCTGACAAGATTTGGTGTAACAGCAACAAAATTGTGTGAAAATTAAAACCACCAGTTCAAGTGAGGGATCGATATACTTTAATCGTGGACTGAAGCTTTGATTGATGACTCCCTTGTTCTTGACTTTTTTATGTAACTTTTAAATTTATGTAAATTTTTGTTTGTATGTTCTTTTTCTACTTTATTATATTTTAATATTCCTGTACTGTTTAACATTCATACAATGTTTTCTGCATTTTGTTTTGAAATAAAGGTATTGTAGTTACTAAGTTACGCTTATTCCTCAGATCCTATCAACCATCACCAATGTACCCCAGGGGTATGCCAACTTGCCTAACATCTGGGGTAAGTTGGCATAGTTGGATGGTTTGACGAATTCAGCATACAATTTCATGTAACATTTTCATTATAAATTAGTAGCCAAGGAGTACTATTCATGTCAGCGCTATTTTCCACATAAAAAAATTTTCTCTCTTATCTTGCCGATAAACGGAAGAGTCTACCTGAGCCTAGCCATAAAAATAAGCCAAGGTTATGTTTTGAAATTTTTTATTAGGCAAATAAAAAACTCTCTTATCTTGCCGACAAACGGAACAGTCTATCTGAGTCTAGCCACAAAAATAAGCCACGGTATGTTTTGAGATTTTTTATTTGGCAAATAGCGATGAATCAAGCTATACCACTATCAGCAGCATCAGCTACATAAGCAATAAGTATTACAGGGAGAAATAGAAAAATCTAAAACTAAAAACTATGCCAACTAGCCCCAGTCTCCCCTACTATACAATGGCGGAATTTGCATTATCATCCTGTCCATATTTTAAATTTAAATAAATAAATCCTGAACTCAAAATAACGAGTATGCGTTAATTAAACAATACGTAATTTTGAATTTTTAATCAGCAACTTAATAGACTGTAATCTCTTAGCAGTTTTAAGGACTAGCGGAATTGTCGGGTCCCCTCTGCATGGAGAATGTGGAGAATCCTACCACACGACCTTACATTTCGATTTCAATGAGAACGCTGCTCTCGCATAGCAATGACCCGCATCTAGGACAAATGTTGCAATCCGGACGCCATTATAGAAGCTATTATTTGCAGTTACAGAGTCAATATTAAACAAATGAAATTTAGGACGTTCACTTTATATTTGTTTTCAGTTGTTCTGTTCCTTATTATTTTAGGGAAACCGACGACGGAGTAATAGTCACGAGAGTGGGGATGGAAGTTCGCCGACAAAGTTGTTACAAATAGAAGGTGTAAGTACGGGAAGGCTCCAAGGCCTGCATGGATATGGAAAGAAGTTTACGTCATATTTAAAAATAAAGTATTTTTAAATATTTTTAGTTTGGGAAAGTTATGCCGGATGCGCCGGGTAAAAATAGGAAAATGTTTACTTTTCTTTTATGGCGGATTGTTATGTAATAGGGATTATTGCATCTCATGTTTGGTAATTCTTGCAATTTATGTACATTTAAATTAGCACAGTAACAATAAAATTACTGTAATTTTTTGTCTAAATAATTTATATCTATTGCTATGTTTTGCTCTCCATTATATAGAGATATCATAGCAAACTATATCGCATGCGTTTTTATGCACGAAATATTTGCAAATATAAAATATTTAAACAAAAAAAAACAGTAATTTTTTGTTACTGTCGTGATTTAAATGTACATCTCCATTATATGAATTATAATATCATAGCAAAAATGTTAAATGATAGGTCCTTTTCAAGTGTAAATTTTTCTGGGTTTATGTAGTCACATTCTTTTATGTAATACACACCTAGTTAATATATGTAGTAATAAATTTCATGTAGTATATTCCAAAAATAGCAACTTTGCATATTTTTCATATTTGGATTAACATTATCATACTTGCATTTCTCCGAATACAAAAAAGGAATAGGTACATTAGTGAATACAATCGTTCTTTAGTTTACGAATAAATTTAATCAAAGTAAATTAAAAACTGCTGAATTACACCTACTTGTCTACATCAGATTTTAAAATATGATGTTTAAAAACAAATAAGTGGATTTAAAAGCAAAATAAAATCTCAGAAATAATAAATGCATCCAATGCAATCCTTCTATAACAAGAAATATACTGGCTCTTCCATTACGTAAGGCTTTCGAATAGAAAACTATCGATACCATATGTTTTATATATATTTTTTTCTAGTTCTACTCTTATAACGGACAAAAGCAAACAACGTAAAAAATATCTATATTCCACGAATTGTACTCTCGAGACTAAAGGTCTCTGCTCACTACACCGTATCATACTAGGACCGTAACCATATCGACAGATGCAAACAAATATAATTTGCATCAATGGTCTCGTGATGGTACGCTACGGTGTTGGCCGGTGATTAAACGGTCTAGTGGGCGTTGTCTGATACAAACTGATGCAAATTATATGTGTTTGCCAGTTTCCATACGGTTACGGTCGTAGTTTTGTACGGTATAGTGAGCAGAGACCTTAATGATCTTCGCAGCTTTGTTAAACGTGACAAAAAATGGTCAATATGATCATTTAATTAATGTTAATGATGAATTCTAACGCGATGAACACGTATAATATTGATGTTGCCAAAAAAAAAACAACTAGTTTAGCGATTATCCTTTCCAAATTTATTCCAAACGTCATATATCAAATCAAGAGAGATATAACTTAAAAGGCAAATATATAGATATAATTGTTATGTAATGTTATAATATTAGGGAAGTGTTTTACATAATGTGTTACCAAAGGCGCAAACATTTGTTGAAGAGCAAATATCGATAATCAGTAATGGCTACTACCATATATTGCGAAACAAAATTAAACGATCGTTGACAAACTAAATGGATTATCATTGCATTTTAATGTAAATGAGGCCAGAAACATATCGAAGGCGTCATAACAGTGAGCGTATGTGCCCTAAAACCAGAAAATTTTGTGATTTTTCGTTTATATACCTTTCTATTTAGTAATTAATTTTAAATTATTGTACAAATAATTGCAATTGTAAAATAGCATAATTTAATAACTGCGCAAAATTTAACTGCCCAAAAGTTTATTGCCCTTCCTAAAAAGTATCATTTTGGTTCATACGCCCTTCTGTTATTCTGTTAGGAATAAGGATATTCTTTTATTGTCATTATTATTATTATTGAGAATAGGGAAAAGAGAGAAAGGAGAGAGGATAGGAGGAGAGAGGGAAGAGGAGAGGAGAGGGTAGGGAGGAGAGAGAAGGAGTTTTGCAATTTATAAAATAGAATAGAAAATATATTTAATTTCAGGGAATATCCACAACTTTTGTTCTAGACAAAAATCTGGAAATATATATAAACTAACTCATATTATTATTGGTCATTAATAATCAATAATTTTTTCTAAACATTTAACATTTCAGCAATGGACTGACTTTTACTACACATAAGACAATTTTATATCCTTTGAATTTCCTATACTTTGAACATAATATAATATTTGCCTTTCTCACACAGGGAATTTGAGAGGGTAGTTTGCAATTTTATAAATATTGGAACAAATATTTTTCCTGTACTTATCCAGTTTTATCCTATATGTATCATTTCCTGTATTTATGCAGTTTAATTCGAAATTAATATTATTTGTTTTCTTATATAATAATATGTTATTAAGTTGTTGATATATCTCGAAGTAAAGTTTAAATAAGAATAGAGGATAAATTAGAGACTTTAAAGGTATTGAATTGTAAAATTCTATACCATTTATATTATGTTAAGAAAACGTTTTATTATCTTAATAAGAAATAACGTTTGAATACATGTTGTTGGACTAAATGTGGTATTGCAGCCTTTTTTAACATATTAGTGTATCAGTTTTTTCCCAGGTTGTATAAAAATTTATTGATATATGGAGAATTTTTATAATTAATCATTAGGTTAGAAAATATCCGAATTGATTGGGCCGTTACTTGATGAAAATCCATATTTATACAAAATTAAAACCTTTGCTGGTTATATTTTCACTTTTTATTTGTTAAACATAACAAATTATGTTATTAACAAATGTTATTATGTAAAATTGTTATGTTTAACAAATAAAAAGTGAAAATTTAACCAGAAAAGGTTTTAATTTTGTATGTTAGAAAATTTATTAAATGATAACAATTTTTCATTTTTTTATTAAATGATAAAGATATCAAATTAATGTTAATGATTAAATCTGTAATGTGCTTTCTCTTGACAGCTTAAAAGAGTTGAATAATATGAAAAAAATAGAAGGATGTGAAATATTACTTCGTTGTGGTACATTTGGAAAATACTGCATTTAGCTCAATGAAATTTTATATTTCATTCTTAAATTTAACATATGGTTACTTCAACTACAAAAGTGAAACAAGTATAATATTGATATTCTCAAATAAACATTAGCTTAAAGATTATCTTTTTTAAATTCATATCAAACGTTATAACTGTAACCAAGAGAGAAATATAACGTAAAAACATGTAGATAAAATTGTTATATAATCTTATATAACAATTTTTAGATTTAGATTTTCAATATTAGATATTAAGGTAATGCTTTATGTAATATGTCAGCAACTCGTAAAATATTACTAACGAGCAAACATCGAAAATCGGCAATGACTACTACAATACGAGTATATTGTGAAACAAAACTGAACGATTGTCGACAAATTAAGTGGATCGCTATTGGATTGATATCCTTCCTTCATTGTCATCATTATTATTATTATTATTGAGAATAGGGGAGAGAGGAAAGGAAAGAGGTAAGAAGAGGGAAGAGGAGGGGACGAAAGGAGCGAGGAGTGAGTAGAGGGAAAGAGAAGAGAGAAGGATTTAGAAAATAGAATGAATGAAATATATTTAATTTCACAGAGTGTCCAAAACTATTGTTTAGGAGAAAAATCCGGAAGTATATGTAAACTAATATTACGTAATATTCAAACATTTATCTGTTGTATCTACCATAATCTACTAGACGATAGAAGCTTGTATTTACTGATAACATTTCAAGGTGGCTAGATATTATGAAAAATATTATTCGTTTATTTTTTACTAATAATTAATAATTTGGTATTTAATAAACATATGTCATTCCATTAAATGATGGACTTTTACTGTTCATGAAACCAATAGTTTCAAAACCTTTGGATTTCCTATACTTTGAACACAAAATAATATTTGCATTTTCAGCGAGGAATTTGAGAGGGTAGTTGCTTACAATTTGATAAATATTGATACGAATATATTACATTTTTCTGTATTTATTTAGCTTAATTCGAAATTATTTTTTTTGTTATATATATGTACGTATGTTTTCCTAGTTTATTATTTTCATGTTGAGAATTTTTATAATTAATCATTAGGTTGGAAAATCTACTTCACTACTTTACCATAACTACTAAATGATAAAGATTATAAAAATACGTCTTTAATATTTGATCATGTTTATTTTATCGCATCAAATGCAAACACTAAAATGCGTGTTAATGCAATCACACATCGTCGCGATTTGTGATAAGCGCAGTATGTAATGGCGCCTGTTTTAAGTTTACATCTATTAGATAAAAAAAAAATGGGTCAATGATAAATTGATTTTATTATTTTCTCGCGTCAGACTGGTTCATAAAGAATTACAAGAAATAAATATATATGTAAATTATTAGAAGTTATATTTTGTATAACAAAAGTAAATTTAAAATTAGTAACGTTGGTCAAGATTTAATTATTACTTTGTTTCTTACAAATGATAGTTTTAGATTGCTTTAAAAATCATAATGAAATCTTTATTACGGTTTTTTAAAGCATTATTAGAATTTCAAATTCAGAACTTAAAAATATACAAGATGTTCTATTTAAAATATTTCTTTTGTACTATACTTACATGAATCATCTATCACCTTGTATATTTAATTAGAAGACTTATGTATTTGTATTTAGATTAAAAATGGTTAATTCAAGCATTATTCATAAATCTCTAAATTATCATGTAATTCCCATTCTCATAATGTTTCATAAGTAGTTTCCACCCTGTATAATTAAAATTCAGTGCACTAAAATGATTGTGTTGGCGCAATATTGAATTAAACTAATCGAGGAACATTTACTTGTCCTTAAATTGTCCTTATGTTATGCCAGTTCTAATTTAAAATCTATATTTTTGAAAAGCAGTTGGTGTAAATAATACTTTATATAGATAAGAATTTTAATGTCCAAAGTTATTTTTTTTAAATCTTTCTCAAGTATATTGCATGATAAAGGTAACATATTAGAGGTTTTAAATAACATATTACTCTCCAGATTTATTTTTAGAAATCCTAATAAAATAGAACGCTTTCAAGAGTTTACAGATGCAAATATTGTATAATAAAAGTTTGTTTAAATTGTAAATATTTAACATGTTATTAAATAATAAGTTAAAAAAAAACCGATTAAAAAAAGTGACAACCAAAGAGCAAGAAACACATGTTTTCTACAACAATTTAATACTTATTTGTTGTTCTGTTTAATGTAATTAAGAAATTATTGTCCTTTATCTAATTATTATTAATTGTTTTACATAATTTTGAAGTCGATGCCAAGTAAAACATTAAAAAATATATACCTTGATACTATAACAACAAGTTTACATTTAAAATTGCCGAGGGCCGGCATGCGCATTATTAATATTGTACGACACCGACTTCAAAATTATACAAAACAATTAATAATAATTACATAATAAGCAATAACTTCTTAATTACATTAAACCGAGCAAATAAGGATTAAATTGTTGTAGGAAATATTTATTTCTTGCTATTTAGTTAAGTTACTTTTTTTTTAAGTATTTTTTTAAACTTACTATTTTAAAATTTTAAGTGATTAGTAGACCTACTAAAGATGCTTTGCGATTGAGAAAACGACGGCTACTTGAATAAGGAGTTCTGTTGTGTATCTTCGAAGTCCAAGGTCCAATACCAATGAGATTAAGGTGGGACCACCTTGAAGCTATATTGAACCCAACGCAATATAATAATTAAAATCGGTTCATAAACATAAAAGTTATACCCGAACATACATAAATAAATAGTTTTAATACCTTAAAACCTACTTTTCCGCACGTAGAACATCTCTATCCCGAAATTAAATAAACCAACGCATAAATGCTGAATATGTGTTTTATGCGACAGTTTTACTTTTTTCATTGGCGACTGCTTCAGTGCCATATCAATGACCCATGGACAGGGTGGGGTATGTCCTATCCATCTCAAAATCGATAGAGGTCGTCTGGTAGACGTCCATAATCAGAATCAGTCGAAACCCGACCGATCCGACACGATTTAATTGAGTGATCGTGCTAACAAAAAAAATTCTCAAATAGTCCACCATTGTGCTTTCTCATGGCCCATGAACATGGTAGTGTGCTCTATCCACCTCAAAATCAATAGGTGCCGTCTGGGAGACGTTCCCCATCAGAATCAGTCAAAAACCCGATCGATCCGACACGATTTAGTTGAGTTATCGTGCTAACAAGAAATTTTAATGCTGAACCACGACGACAAACACAGACAAAATTTTTTAAATACCATTGTTTTTTGTTCTTAGGCCGAAAAACGAAAAATAAACGCTAGGAAAATTTTTGTTTTCCATTTTTCTTTGCCCGATTACATTACTTCTCAGGGCTGGTATAGTTGAGTGCGGTAAAGTATAAATATATGTATATACAGACAAATTGAGAACCTCCGCCCTTTTTTGAAGTCGGTTAGAAAAAAGTAATATGAGAGGTCATGAAACAGTATAATTAAGCCTTTAGTATCAAAATAGTATTTTCTTATAGGACACAAATATTTCTTTTTATACTTTTCCTGAACAAGTCTAATTTCAGCGTATTTATCGTTTCCTCGTTTAATAACACATCTGGCGTACCGTACACTTGAGAAGAAAGCTATTGTAATTATTATTCATATACAAACCCATATATCCATTCCGTGTATCAACAACACCCCCACACTTTCTATTCTGCATTTGACACGGCATTTTATCATCATTTCCTAACAATAAAATTTCAACAAGTACAAATAGTATAGTATATTCTATTCAATTTGGAGTTTTATTCAATTCCAACAAACCGTCGAAATAAATAGAAATAAATAGTTCTCATTCAGTCGGTAATATTAGACGTTTGCGGTCCATGACACTATTGTTTAGACGAAACAATAGACATCCGAAATAACGGTGCAAACATTAGTTAAACGTTGTTTATCTATAGAATAATTACTGATACGAAACAAGGTTACAGCTGGATTAATTGGAATTTTGCTTCAATTATGGTAAATAAGTAGTCGATAAAGTTTAAATCAAATACTTTATTCAAATTTATATTAATAATAATATATCATGGGAAGGTTCATGGAACCTTCGATGCATCAATAAAACAGGAGACTAGTTTTCCACGAATACAGAAATATTACCCGTTTCTTGACGTGCGTTCTCCCAACCAAGTTAACATCATCGAAAATCTAAAGTATCAGATTCCTTTATCATCATTTATCCTGAGTTTTAAACATCTTTTGGTAATGCCAACTTGGTTGGCGAAACACGCATCGGAAAATATGTAATCTTTCGGGGTTCGTGAAAAATTGGTATTGTTTTTTTATAATAATATATGTATAAATTGTGATACAATTTAATGGCATACATACTAATTTGTAGCGAAAACACAATACTAATACACTAATTATAATCAAACACAAGTTTTGTGAAAGATATATTATCATAATTTCGTTTTGCATAAAATATCTGTTTAAGTCAGCGAATCTCTTGAAACGGGATTTGTTACTTGCCGTTTAGAAATTATCATGTGATTTCCACCTAAAATTTTTTTTCAAGAATAAAGTAGAGATCATCATAGTTTCAAAAATATAATTGTATTTGAAAGCAATGTTATGACAAAAGCGTAAAAACGTTAAATGACTCCAGTAATTACAATAAGTGTTTAAATTCAATTCTATTTTCCCTGGTAGTTCCCTAAATGATAAACAAATTCATTTATGTATTTCTAATCAATCCGGGAAAAATTCGCCTTATCGAAATAAGTACATCATGATAAGAATTCATCACATCGTTAAATAACCCTATATGTTTACATCACCTTTTACTACGTTTTTATTAACTAACTTTCTTGTCTGTCTGTATATTCGGTACAAATCTTGCAATCGTTTTTAAGCTAACTTCTTAATGAGCTATAGATCTGGAACGTTAAACATATCTCAGAACTGGATAACAGTTGAAGACAGCGAGTTTGTTAACAGTTTGTAACAGGTTTCAAATTGAAAAAATAAATAAAGAAATAAATATAGTGTAGTGAAAAGTGGAGAACGATAGAGAGAAAGAAAGAAAGAAATAATAATAAAAAAATTGTGAAGTGAAGGAGGAAGAAAGAGAAAAAAATATTTATTTAAATAAAAACAAATTTTTAATATACTACGTCCATAAAACGGACTAAAAGGTATAAAATAATTTCTCCTAGCCCCCTACAGATTCCTAACCCCCATACAGATAGCCCTGAGAATTTCTGATTGTGAATTTTTAATAGCTATGAAAATACTTGTAAGATTTAAAATGAAAAACGTGGGGCGCATGCAATAGATAATTGATGTATGGATAATTCACCTAAGTCACTAACAATTTTATTGCACTGCAAATGATATAAACTGTTGTGTGAGTTTTCTGAATGACAACTACTCTCTACACTTATTATTATCTATTGCATGCGGCCCACGTTTTTCATTTTAAATCTTTTTAAGTCAGAGAAAATAACCTGGTTTGGGAATTGATGATTGTTATAACATCGCTCTATTATTAATTCAGAAAATTCTGTTCTACAATCGAAATCATCTCTCTTCTAGGAAACCTATTCTGACACGTACAAGCACCGACTTGGTTGATGAGGATTTTCCTAAGCAGCTAGTAACATACGTAAGTATAACTATACGTAAGGGCGGGACGATATTTGATATGATTGTCTTTAACAGCACTGGCATTCATAAAGTTTGCATCTATTTTATCTGCAGTTGAGCATGTAATCCTTCAAGATACTTATTATTAAATAACTCACAAATCCCATGCTTATGTATAGGTTCTGTCTTCAAGTCATCACAAAAATTTCAATTTATTGTGTTTTACACATTTTCAAAACTTGTGACAGTATATAAGTCTATTTATTGTACAGCCTCACAAATGCAAATAATTAAGAGATGTAAGAACAATAGAAACTCTTAAAGTACAATAATTCTCAGAAAAAGTCACGAGAAGTAACGAAAGAACAGTGACAAAATAATAAAACACGAGTAAGCAAATCGCAATAATATTGTGCCGCCCCCTCCCTCATATCGAAGGCATCTCAGCAGCATGCATGGCTCTAGAGGCTAGCGGAACAAAAAACAAAAGTTACCACGTTGTTCGTAAGGGTCGATTTACTGTATTGATTTTGTCAAAATGTCGAAATTCGAACGAAAAGCATTTCGTACATCGACCTAAAAATTTCGTGACACACACGAAAACAGCCGTTTAGTAAATAGAGATTAACAGTAGAATTATATATAGACAGATCTAACACAACGCAATGACAAGTTGATCTTATTTTGTTTAGAAAATATATTTTCATAATTTCGTTTTGTATAAAGAAACTGTTTGAGTTATAATGTTCAGAGCGATTTTAATAAATAATAACCTCTATTTTTTTTTTAAACAGAATTCGATGGAGCTAATGTTCGATACATCGATTCTCCTCAAATGGGATTTCTTACTTGCCGTTCAGAAATTATCATTTTGCCCTAACATTTTTTATGAATAGGGTAATAAAGTAAAGTAATCTCAGTTTCAAAAACATAATTTTAATTGAAGGCCACGTTATTACAAAAGCTTAAAAACTTATTTATTATTAAATAATTCACAAATTCCAGGTTACGTATAGCTTCTGTCTTCATAAGTATGTGATTAAAAAAAGTCATTCAAAATAACCATAAAAATTTCAATTCGTTGCGTTTTACAGATTTTCAAAATTTGTGACAATATGTAAGTCTATTTGTCGTATAGCCCCACAAATGCAAATAATAAAGAAGTGTAAGAACAATGGAAACTCTTAGAGTAGAAGCATTCTTAAAAAATTTACGTGAAGTAACGAAACAACAACAATATAATGAAATATTAACAGTAGAAATCTATACAGACGGATCTAACACAAGCCGAGGTGTAAGGTGTGATTTTTATTACAAAGAAGATACACTACACTAATGCGGTCCCTTACCCCAAAATCTACTGTATATACTACTGAGCTTTATGATATCTGGCAGGCTAACATCTACTCTGACATTTGCTAAAGCACTACATCAGTGACTCATTCAGCGTTCTACCTTTGTGCAATTATTCTATCGAAGACCTACTAGTCCAGAACATGCTCTGTCTAGTGACTTAGATAGTTGAAATAAACAAGGGAATTCACTTCATTTAGATATCTAATCACATCGAAGTAAGATGAAATGCACTAGCCGATAAAGCTGGTTCATTTCATTCATCAAAGCTAGTTTAGCCAATATAGAATGTGTAGATACTATGACCTTCGAATATAAGACCAGTATCCACCTGGTTAGTTCAAGACTGATGGCAACAAGAGTAGAATGAAATAGAAAGTAAAAGTAAAATATTTAAACCCCATGTCTTCAAATGAAAATTCAATAAGCAGGAGCAAGTATTTTTAATATGCTTAAGAATAGCCTATTCAAACATCATATTATTTAATATATTGTGTAATGTTAATTTTACCACCAAACATATTTTAGTAGATTGTGATGAATACAGGGAATATATACAAGTTGTTGGTATTCCAAATAATATGAGTGAAGGCCTACGCGATGATAAAAACCAAATCGAAAAAACTCTATTATGGTCTATTGATTACTATTATGGAATAGACTAATTCTACATGAATACAATTGGTCTATTTCACAAGGTATGATAAACAATAGTTTTTCCTGTGATATGTCTGTTAAATGTGTAGATTTTATATTTTGTTGTTTATTATCATTTGTCATTGTTTATTGCTTTAGTATTTATTTGTTTAAGAAATAAGTACTGAAAATAAGAAAATGCCCTAGAGGAAAACGATTGGTAGAAGGTGCAGCTAATGACCATTGATGTCGTTGCTGGGTAGGTAAAAAATAACAAAATTTAGGAACAGCGAAAAGTAGAATTCACAAAAATGGAGCTACAACCAGTGTCTCTCTGTCAAAAATTTGCTCTCTTAAATTACATAACCAGCGGTGTTGTCCTTTAACAAAAAGTTAAATGTCAAAAAAGTACACGTACAAAAATGCGCATTTAAAAAAAGTTCGTAACGTTTTTATCGAAATTGTTCCAACTTTTACATACTGTCATAAAAATTACAGATTAACGTAAAGCTCATATTAGATATGTAAATAATATTACCTTCACGTGTGGCTTACAGCTGGACTTACTTGTGGGTTACACCTATGACAATTTTGTACATGTGAAATTTAGTAAATATTCTACTTAGGTTAGGGAGCAAAAGGACTGATCTAAATAGTAATCTCTCATTCAATTTGAAAGTATCATCATCATTTAATATTTACCTTCCAACGCTCTAATTGGCTGAAGTTGGGGTAAAGATTTGTATGTCTAATTTTTAAATTAAATAAATACCAATTATTTTTAAGACTTATCTTTTTGAAAAAGTAATTAGAGGGAGCGATGTTAATGACTTGGATACGCGTAATCGAGGATATGTATACCGTGCTCATAGTTCTGCTCAGTTTGAAAGAGGTTTTAGTTATAACGCAATTAACCCATTCAATGATATATCTGCTTCTTTTAAGTCCGCTCTAAACATACATGCATTCCGAAAACAATTTAAAAACTGGATAATTTCAAAACCACTTGTTTAATTTTAATACATATTAATATTAAAATAATAATTCGCACCATATATTATACATAATTTTCAGTAACATTAGTAATTGTAAATCAGTCACAGCCTTTTGTTTTATTTACTTTTGTTCATTTTTTGCTTTCTGTTGGTTACATGGAAGAGCGGCTTAATGCCCAGTGGCGCCAACCTAATCAAAAATGGTTGTCACAAATCTGTATGAATTATTGAAAATAAAGGCACTATTATTATTTTTATTATTAATTAGAAGACTGCTAAACAAAATTTCAATTATTGTACGTACAGAATTGAAACTGAAAAAATAGTGTCACATTTTTAATTTCAGTGCTATAATAACTATTGACTGCATTACAGATTATTCATTATTCATAATTCATATTTATATATATTCAATTAATCAATATACATATTTATATATATATATATATATATATATATATATATATATATATATATATATATATATATATATATATATATATATATTCAATTTTTTACAAAGTAATTTTTAAAATAATAATTATAATCAGTGCAGAAGAGGATGGAAAATAGAGCGGAGGAAATACTAGGAGAAGACCAATTCGGGTTTAGGCGGAATAGGGGAACTCGCGAAGCTATTCTGGCGCTAAGAGTAATGTTAGAGAAAACAATAGAAAAAGGAAGGAACGCTTATATAGGATTTGTAGATTTTGAAAAAGCTTTTGATAACGTAAAATGGGAAAAAATGTTCGAGATACTAAAGAGCGCGGGAATGAAGTATAGAGATAGGAGAGTAGTACACAATCTATACAAAGAGCAAACTGCTGTTATAGAAGTAGAAGGGGAAGAAAGGGAAGTAGGTATTAGGAAAGGAGTAAGACAAGGATGTACGCTATCACCACTAATTTTTAATCTGTACATCGAAGAGGCGATTAATGTGGTAAAAGATAGAGTGGATTTCGGGATTAAAGTACAGGGACAGAAACTAAAAATGCTGAGATTCGTAGATGATATAGCAGTATTAGCATCTAGTAAGGAGGAATTAGAATCAGCATTGAACGAAATGGAGGCAGTGTTGACAGAGGAATACGGAATGAGGGTGAATAAAAACAAAACTAAAGTGTTAGTGTGCAGAGGGCGCGAGAGCAGAGCAAAAACGAAAGTACAAATTAATAATGAAAGATTGGAGGAAGTTAAAGACTTCACTTATTTAGGAAGTAAAATAAATTGGGATGGAAGAAGCGATAAAGACATAAAACAAAGAATAGCGCAGGGTCGAGTAGCTTTTAACAAAAAGAAAGCACTTTTATGCTCGGGGGTAATAAACTTAGAAACAAGGAAGAGATTTTTGAAAACATATGTATGGAGCACGGCACTTTACGGCTGCGAAACCTGGACGGTAGGGGAAGCAAGTAGGAAGAAATTAGAAGCTTTTGAGATGTGGTGTTACCGAAGAATGATGAAAATACCATGGACTGATAGGATTAGAAACGAAGAAGTATTGGAGAAAGTCGGCGAGAAAAGGAGTATGTGGAAAAACTTAAAGAAGAGAAGAGATAGAATGGTAGGCCACTTGCTGAGACATGGGGGAATAGTCCGCGATATTTTGGAGGCAGAAATAGGAGTGAAGAAAGGCAGAGGTAGGCCTAGATTAGACTACTGCTCGCAAATAGTAAGGGATGTAGGTTGTAGCACAATTAGCGAAATGCGTAGGTTAACACAAGATAGGAGAAGCTGGAGGTTAGCGTCCAACCAGTCTTAGGACTGATGACCTAATGATGATGAATTATAATCAACGGTATTTTAGAATGATTCACGCAAGAGAGATTTCTTTCAGCTCTTAACAATGTTGTAAAGAGTATTATGTTGCATGTCATTTTCTAGTTTCGACCTTGAATACATTCTTTGACAGTGATATCAGAAAATCGGCAATAATATTAGCCCACGTGAATTGCATCTACGTCTAGGAATAATTAACGTTGCCATGGGAAATACATACACTCTGTAATGTGCACAGGTAAGTGGGTGTGACTAATATTATTTTGTACATGTTAACCTATAATGTATGCTAGTTAACCAAATGAATTGAGTTCTAAAAAATGTACTTAATGTTATAACTCTTCGGATGGATATTGTTTAGACAACGATAGGATTTATATTGAAAAGTAATGTTTTGATTTATAGGATACGTACCTAGTGTATTATATTATTAATTTATTACGAAGCATTGATATACTTAACGATATATTTGTTACAACATTGTTAATATTGCTCTGTAATATTAAAAATTTATTTTTAATAAGAAAATATTTTTTTTCGGTCAGCTGATATATTAATGTATTGTTCAGATGCAAATGAAAATACCTGTAGTGATATGTTATAATAATTCTCTATTTCGATGCATAAACTAATTTTTTTGCCTAAAGGTTATTGAATTCTATAATAAATTGTTGTTAGTCTTGATGTTATTATAAAGGTTTTAGTTCTTGTCCGAAATTGCCTACGAGTTTGCGCACTCAATGGAGGACTAAAATGAGCCAATAATTACAAAATCTAATATCACGAGAATTTACGTCTGGAGATTTTGCTGGTCAACCAATTGGAGCGCCTGTTTAATTTCAGTAGTTTCTTGATAAGTATCGTTAAGAGATTGACTATAATAATTACTAAAGAGATTAATTAAGAGATAATATTAACAAATTAATATTTTTTTGTGTCATAATTCTTACCTAGTTCAAGTAAAACTTGTCAAAGATCAATTTTATCTCAACTATTTTAAAAATGTTAGCAAGACAAAGGGTAGTTCAGTATTTACATCCCTTTAACTTAAGAGTTTTACATAAACCGACACATTATTTTTTAAAAATAATTAAACTAGAAGACTATCTAGTCCAATGAAAAAATATGAATAGCTGATTGGTTCTGCAATAATTTATTTGGTAATAATTGGAACGTCTATGGATTTATATTTTGCAGGAGCGTTTCTGGGCTTTTATTATAGTATAAATATTTCATTAGATCAACGTTATCAAAAGCTCATTAGTGAAAGCTCATCCAAAGCAAATAAACAGACTTACTGATAGATCGCCGTGATAAAGTTTCGCTCAGTATTCATAATTTTGTTATTAAATGACTTTTTTGAAAAACTCTGATCCACGTCAATCTTATTTTTTTAAAAGTCATTGTGTAAAAATATTTCTTCACAAATTTCTTATTTATCATTAGTAATTAGGGTTGTCAGCCGAACTCTATACTTTATGAGAAAAATAAAGTTCGCGAAAGTACTTTATTTCACATAGTTTGATTTTTCTAGAATTTACTTTACGTAAATCATTAAAAGGCCAAAAAAGTTGATCGTAATTTGGTGTATTGGGAATCTTGGTGGAGGCGTGGCTTATTTTTTGGCGTGGCCGATTGTATGATAGTTTGAATTACCTAAATTAGTTATATAAGTTATTTAATAATTTTTATTCATTAACAATTCGACAAACCGATAAAAAAGTTTCATCGGTTCAAGAAATCGTTATATTTCTTTTTAAAACTGTACTTCTTTTCACACATACTGTTTTATTTGAAGTAATATATTGTAAAAAGTAAAACAACATTGACCATATATTTAATTACATTCATTTAATTACATTCGTAAACTTCTAGTTAAAAATAAAAAAATCAATTTCAATATCAACTCGTTTTGAATACTCTAGAAATATTGAAATCAATAATCCTATTATTATATTTATATACATAACAATATTTGATTAACTAAAGAACATTACCAATAGCATTTGTTGTTTATATATTAGGCGGAAAATTATAACTTTTAAAATATTATGTTCGTAAATATGTACCTACATAATTTATTTAAATGATCCAAAATACTTAAACTTGTCTCAACAATTAATATAGTATCATTATACATATATTATGAGTATTATTGAAAATAGATTATATTATATTGGTATTTTAAAATAGTATTTGACTATTGTTGTGAAAAATGTGAATCCTTTTGAAGTTGTTATATCTTGGGAACTTGTAATAGCAGTCTGAATGGATTTTTGAGAAAAAAATAATTCATTCATTTTTATTTTGTTTTGTCCTTATATTTAATAGATCTCCAGTCTATCTATTCGTATTATATATATTTTAAATCTAATAGTACTTTGAATTCATCGAGTGTAATAATTAAACGCGTAAGAAATTTATTATTTGTTGAATGTTGCTAAAAGTAATGAAAAATATATTTTTATACAAAATAATAAAGTAAAATAAATAATACTTTATTTTGATACAATGTACTTTTGTTCCTACCTTTACCAACTAATATACTTTATTTTCTCAAATAAAAGGTGGCAGCCCTATTCATAATACAGAGGGCGTTTGAAAAAATACAAATAAAGCAAATATAATTCTATTTTTGACAGAAATTTATTCAAAATATCCTTCGTTAATAATCTGGGATGACTGATACGATAATTTTTACTGAGTGTTCAAGAATTTCCAGGCTGATATTTTCTATTTGTATTTGAATTCGTTGTTTCAAATTCTCTAAATTATTTAGCATATTAAAATCCACTCGCAATTTACAATCTGAAACTAGCATGATCTGGTACTTTACTATTATAATGCGCGTTTGAGGTATAGAATTAACTTGATTGAAATGATAATCACGCTTTTAATGAAATGAGATAGATCTAACAGTTGTGTCTAATACAACTGTTCCATATCTTTAGCAACATATTTCATTTTATCTGATTATTCGCTTTTGTAATACCTATATGTTATCCTCTGTCAAAAATGGTAATTAGTTTTAACTATATTTCTCAAGGAATTTTTATTTTTCGATAAACTAAGACTTATTTTACAATTTCTTTTTCATATTCATACTCTGCAGGTACTAACCTAATTGATAAAAGGTACATCAATAACTACAGCCATAGTAGTTTTTATATATAACTCTTTATTATTTATTCCGTTACACTATCTATTAGATTATAGGAAAAACACTTACCTTGTACGAAAAACGGTGTCCAGCTCGTTCGGAACCTACCTGCAAAGAAACATATTTTTACTTAATTAAAAATTATACATCTGTATATAATTATTTCATAGACAATATAATACCACCAATACGATTTATTCCTTTGACTGTTGACTGTTTGGCTTTCATTATTCATATATTAGTATTATATCTAACTATATTAAAGTATTTTTTAATTATAACAAAGTCAGTCATCACTTTGTATTAACGAAGAAAGTCTTTATATTTATTCTCCATGAAATCGTCCACGCAATATATGTATCGATGTATGTATTATCCCCAATTTGAAAAAGAATAATCCCGTTCGGCCGTTATTTTTTTCTTCAAAAACTATTTTGTTTTAATTCAAACTAAAGTACTTCAATACTTAACTTACCTATTTAACTCCTTCCCTAATGCCAGTCGTCTAGATCAGTTCCCATCACACACAAAATATGTCCACAAAATTCTTTTGCACACTCACTACATATTTATATTACACGTATTTTCGATTTAATTAAAACACAAGTTCAATTAAATTGAACAAAGAAAAATCACCACTGCACTCCACGCACGTCTTCACCCAAGTTTCATCATTTAACGACTACTCAATAAAAGGTCCGACAAATTTTAACGGTCAGTTTTTTGCACATATAAAGTAAGGTGAGGTGATATATATTTCATATCTTATAAGAAAAAGGGATGGCCGGATATGTTAATAAACTGTTATCGGTTGCCGTGGGGCTTCACAGTAAAAACGAATAAAGCGAATCTGGCTACAAAAACACATGTAGTTCGTTGACTCGAATTAATGTTAAATAATGGGGTTTTTAAAGAGCAACACGTCACGACGAGGTTTTTCAGAAATATCAGTGAAAATATATATTTAGATTTTGATACCAATATATGTAACTTCGATACCGGTTTGGATATCAGATGATTATTCTTATCAAGAATAAGCATAGCGTATTTATATTTCTCTCCTTTCAAAGGAAAACATGTATAATGTATAATGTCATTATACATATTGCGAATCCAATTGAAAAATTGCGAGTCCATTTGTCATTTATTCCTTTTAGATCCATATGGAACAGATGAATTTTTGAAATAGTACAGAAGTACAGTATACAGTATAGTAGTACAAAATATTCCGATTACAGATTGGCTAATGAGAGATCTTCCAAATGATGCATAACTAGACCTATATGTTTCTATTTGAATATTCTAAGGAGGTAGTTGTTCGCGGAAGGGGTTGAAGTGATATTAATGACTTTGTAACCGAGAAAGTGGAGGTTCTCAATTCGTCTGTATACATATTTTTTATGTATGTTCGGGTATAATTTTTGTGTTTATGAACCGATTTTAATTATTATTTTTGCGTTGGATTCAGTATAGCTCCAAAGTGGTCCCATCTTAATTTCATTGATGTTGTACCTTGAACTTCGAAGATACACAACGGAACTCTTTGTCAAGCAGCCGTCGTTTTCTCATTCGCAAAGTATTTTAAGCCTTAGTAGGTCTACTCATCACTTAAAATTGTAAAATAATAAGTTCAAAAAAATATTGACTTAAAAAACAGTAACTTAAATAAAAAGTAAGAAATAAATGTTTTCTACAATAATTTAATACTTATTTGTTGTTCCGTTCAATGTACTTAAGAAATTATTGTTTATTATGTAATTATTATTAATTGTTTTATATAATTTTGAAGTAGGTGCCAAGTAAAACATAAAAAAATATGTACCTTGCTACTTAACAACGAGTTACATTTAAAATTGCGGAGGGCCGGCATACGCATTACTAATATTGTATGGCACCGGCTTCAAAATTATATGAAACAATAATAATTACATAATAAACAATAATTTCTTAATTACATTAAACGGAACAACAAATAAGTATTAAATTGTAGAAAATATTTATTTCTTGCTTTATAGTTGTTAACAGACGAGACGAAGAAGGACTGAAAACGTATAAGGCAATAAAGTGGGAAATCATTAGAAAATGTAGAAAAGCGAAAGAACAATGGATAGAGGAGAAATGCAAAGAAGTAGAAGATAAGTTGCAAGTAGGTAAGACCGATGAGGCTTACAAAATAATTAAGAGGAACTTCAGGGATATAGGAACAATAAGTAGAAATGTTAGGAGTCAATCGGGGGACATACTGATAGGAAGAGAGGAGAAAGCGGATAGATGGAAGCAGTACTTAGGAAATTTATACGAGGGTCAGGAATTAGGAGAGATATTAGAGGAAGAATCTAGCATCGATAGGGAAGATGTAGGAAAACCTATATTGAGAGAGGAATTTGAAATAGCACTAAGGGGGCTAAAGAATAATAGAGCGCCGGGTGTAGATAAAATACAGGCGGAAATTTTGAAATGTGCGGGACAGAAAGTAGTAAATAGGATGTTTGAACTGGTAAAATACATATACGAAACGGGCGAGATGCCGGAGGATTATAAGAGGAACATTATCGTTACTATACCGAAAAAGAGAGGAGCCGACAAATGCGAGAACTTTAGAACGATTAGCCTAACTTCCCATGCGTCAAAAATCCTAACTAGAATAGTGCAGAAGAGGATGGAAAATAGAGCGGAGGAAATACTAGGAGAAGACCAATTCGGGTTTAGGCGAAATAGGGGAACTCGCGAAGCTATTCTGGCGCTAAGAGTAATGTTAGAGAAAACAATAGAAAAAGGAAAGAACGCTTATATAGGATTTGTAGATTTAGAAAAAGCTTTTGATAACGTAAGATGGGAAAAAATGTTCGAGATACTAAAGAGCGCGGGAATGAAGTATAGAGATAGGAGAGTAGTACACAATCTATACATAGAGCAAACTGCTGTTATAGAAGTAGAAGGGGAGGAAAGTGAAGTAGGTATTAGGAAAGGAGTAAGACAAGGATGTACGCTATCACCACTAATTTTTAATCTGTACATCGAAGAGGCGATTAATGTGGTAAAAGATAGAGTGGATTTCGGGATTAAAGTACAGGGACAGAAACTAAAAATGCTGAGATTCGCGGATGATATAGCAGTATTAGCATCTAGTGAGGAGGAATTAGAATCAGCATTGAACGAAATGGAGGCAGTGTTGACAGAGGAATACGGAATGAGGGTGAATAAAAACAAAACTAAAGTGTTAGTGTGCAGAGGGCGCGAGAGCAGAGCAAAAACGAAAGTACAAATTAATAATGAAAGATTGGAGGAAGTTAAAGATTTCACTTATTTAGGAAGTAAAATAAATTGGGATGGAAGAAGCGATAAAGACATAAAACAAAGAATAGCGCAGGGTCGAGTAGCTTTTAACAAAAAGAAAGCACTTTTATGCTCGGGGGTAATAAACTTAGAAACAAGGAAGAGATTTTTGAAAACATATGTATGGAGCACGGCACTTTACGGCTGCGAAACCTGGACGGTAGGGGAAGCAAGTAGGAAGAAATTAGAAGCTTTTGAGATGTGGTGTTACCGAAGAATGATGAAAATACCATGGACTGATAGGGTTAGAAACGAAGAAGTATTGGAGAAAGTCGGCGAGAAAAGGAGTATGTGGAAAAACTTAAAGAAGAGAAGAGATAGAATGGTAGGCCACTTGCTGAGACATGGGGGAATAGTCCGCGATATTTTGGAGGCAGAAATAGGAGTGAAGAAAGGCAGAGGTAGGCCTAGATTAGACTACTGCTCGCAAATAGTAAGGGATGTAGGTTGTAGCACAATTAGCGAAATGCGTAGGTTAGCACAAGATAGGAGAAGCTGGAGGTTAGCGTCCAACCAGTCTTAGGACTGATGACCTAATGATGATGATGATATAGTTGTTACTTTTTTTTAAAGTCATTTTTTAAAACTTATTATATGTCAACATATCTCTCGTGTATAGATATGTATGTATGTATATAATATATTTTATGACAAGTATATATTTACAATAACGTAAAATTGCATAAAACAATAGACTGTTATATAGTCGAATTCAAATATAATACCTATAAGAAATATCAAAGATTGCCTACATCTTTTTTGCATAATGATGGTATATTTTGCAGATATAATGTTTGTCATTGATGTCTTATATTTTTAGATGGGTGGACTATCGCGTACGTAAAATAATGAATAAATTCGTTAAAAATTCAAGAAACAACTTTTGAGGAAATCTCTCGGGCCTGTCAATCTTTATTTTCAGTTGCACATTTTCTAAAATATACTTAATATATATAGGGTGATTCGTGTGGGAGATATGATGTCATTGATATTTTTTTTTCAGTAACAACTCCCCTTTATGGCATATATTTACATGCGCTACTGTAACAGTTACATTAGCGTAAATATAGGTTAGATGAAACAAAATTTAGAAAAACTGTGCAATTTCAAAATACAAAATTTAAGGGTAATGATTATTTCAAAAATCGATCGAAGTAAATGTTTAAATTGTACACCACTGGCTACTTGAAAGTAGTCAAGATGATAATAAATAAATTCTTTTTAGAAATTGTCTTCAGGAGGTGTATGTTGTATTTCGTGACGAATTCTTATTTTATAACTTCTACATTCTTTGGCTTACTAACGTATAATTTGATTTTTAGGTATTTTCACAAGTAATCTAGAGGTGTCAAATATGGCGACCTGGCTGTCCACTCAATCGGCTCCCTTCTCCTTATCCAACGATTGGGGAACATCTCATCTAAATAAGCGCGGATAAGGGCTACTTTATAGGGAGTGTACCATCTTGTTGAACTAAAAACTCATTTATTGGAAGATCAGTTTCCTCTACATCTGGATATAAAATTATTAGTGCAGGAATAAAATCACCTTGAAGACAATTTATCTGACCAAAAGTTTTTTATGACAGCAATAGAAAAAAGTATCGATCGCTAAGGCTATTTCCAGGTAGTCAACGGTGCACAATTTAAACAATTAATGTAGGTAGTTGATTTCATAAATATTCAATACCGTTAAATTTAGTGTTTTCAAATTGTACTATCGTTTTTCTAATTTTCTTTTATTTAACCTATAATCACGCTATTGTAATTAATACCGTAGCGTATGTAAAAAACTTTAATAAAAAAAGGGGACCATTGTCATTAAAAAATATTAATAACGTCATTTCTCCTACACGAGTCACTCTGTATGTATTAATTATATTCAGAACATGCGCAACTAAAAATAAAATTCGACAGTTCGGACAGTTTTCTCAAAAGCTATTTCTTGAATTTTTAACGAATTTATTCATTATTTTATGATAGCACTGTATATCTGCATGTTTATAGAATGTTTATAGATTTCCGTTACAATTACTTAATATATAACTTAAGGCTATTATTGTTCTGAGGACTGATTTGATTACACTTTATTACGTTACAAATATTTACCACATGCTATCAGTGGAGATTCAAATATTAACGCAACCTTTTCAAATAAAATTTGATGGGTGAAAGGCGTTATAAAAATAAATGCAAAGTATGTTACTTCTTTTCTAGTTGCTTCCTGTTAATACTACTTCAACAAATAATATAGTATATATTAAATGAAGTATACGTTCAATATCTATTAATTATAATATCATAGAAAATATGTTTTAATAGACATTGAACGTAAATATTAATTTAGCTAAGAATATAAGAGAATTTTCTGTCATTTTTCACGTAGCAACGTTCATATGCAATTGTCAATGTTCTCGAATTCGTATGTTATTACGAATTACATATTACCATGTACGAATATGTCAGTCATTGCCTTTAATTGCCATCACAGTCTGTATTGTCACGTGTAATGCCCCACATTCGCACATATTTATACAGTGGGGCTTGAAAGTAAGAATATAATTCATATATTTCTTACTTCGTGTTTCTGTTAGAAATAAATTAGTATACTGAATACAGTAATTTTCATAAATCAAAATATTTAATGCAGTTTTGATTATAGTAATATTATTTTAATTCAATGAAAACCATCCACTTAAGTCAATTATCATTTTTTTCATATCAAGTAGATGAAGTCGTAGTGTGGCCTT
Organism: Rosalia funebris; assembly: GCA_037954035.1. NCBI lineage: Eukaryota > Metazoa > Arthropoda > Insecta > Coleoptera > Cerambycidae > Rosalia > Rosalia funebris. The sequence goes on along the minus strand of JAZFAV010000018.1, from coordinate 4,791,670 downwards.
AGTATTTTTCATAATAAAAAATATATATATTTACTAACCAAATTAAATAAATTCACTATAATTTCAGGATAATCGTCATTCACTATGATTTCAGTACTCATTGTCATATTAAATTCAGCATTTTATTATCTAGAGTATATATGGTATGTATGAAAAAGTTGGAACAAATAAAAGCGTATAGTAAGTAAGAAAAAAATGCTCAAACAGCTTTATTTTATTTTGTAGTGGCGAATTTTTCGGTATATGTAAGTTTATGCCGTTTTGTATTCAGGATATCATTGGATTAGAAATATGGAATACGAATTCACAGTCGTATTAACAAAAAGATGCAAATCGTCGAAGTACAATCTAATATGATTCGATAAAATAAGTACATATGTAGAAGAAAAATACATTTTGATTTATACAAGTTTTTACAAATAATAGCAAAATAACATTTTTATATAGAATTTATTTTCTACAGTGTAATAAAAAAATATTTTACACGAGGTAGCCAGTGGCGGTGACAGGGGTGGACACGGGTGGGCGAGCGCCCAGGCAAAATCCTTTTCGTCCAACCAGTTGCCGAACCTCTTATAATACCACTATATCACATTCGCACATAAAATAATATATTTAACGCCCTCGCCGACCCTAGATATTTTCTGCCTATTTTCCCCCAACCGCAAAATAATGCAAGCGCCGCCACTGAAGGGTCGAACGGGAAAGGGGATGGCAAACTGAAGGGAAAAATACAACATTATCCCAAGTTAAATTTGTTGTATCTCCTCTGAATTTCAATGGATTAATTTGGTTAAAGCAATATTCTTCGTAAGGAATTAAAACGTACTTGTTATAATTAAAGTTATTATTATTAAACTTATTAATTATGATCTTTTGATTACAACATTGTGTCAGAAATATTATTCTTATATAGTTAACAATATATTATTGATTTAAACAGATTGTGTACATAGTACAAAGTATATAGTGCTTTCGTAAATTAATGAATAAATCCGTTAAAAATTCAAGGAATAATTTTTGAAAAAAATCTGGAAAATCTGGAACCCTTTAAATTTAATTTTTAGTTACGCATCTTTTAAAGTATAATTAATACATACAGGGTGATTCGTGCAGGTGGTATGACGTCATCGATATTCTGTTACGGCAACCCCGTTTTTGTATTACGGAATGTTAAAAATTACATTTTTCTACCTACGCTATGGTAATAATAATTGCATTAGCGTGGCTGTAGATTAAAGGAAAAACTAAGAAACATGATTTTTCAATTTCAAAATACAAAATACACTTAAAAAGTATCTTCATCAAACTAGCAAAGTATACGTCACTAGGTTAGAGAATTTAAAAGATATAAAAGCAAGAAGAACGAACCGAACAAGTAACTTATTTTATTACTTTTATTGTTTTAATATACATATTTTATTGATCCAATTAATTGGAGTTCGTTTGAAGTAAAGAATCTTGTTTTAAATCAAGGATTCATTAGTCTTTATGTATACGTACTAAATAAAATTAATTGCTAATCATTTGCTTCTAAAAGGTAACTCTACCTACAACATATTTTGTGACAAGTTTACCGAATATAAACAATGAAAATTAAGATAAGATAAATCTAATATCAACAACGCTGTTTGTTTATTTACATATTTTTAGGCATAGAAATACGCGATAACAAAACGGCTGGCTTTAATAGTAGATTTAGATCTTTTTAGATGATTTTTCGTAATTTATTTTTATTTATGTAACGCATTTATTTTCATATTTCTCCGACATAAAATGAAGTGGAATATATTAAATACGCAAAAAGATCCTGAAAGTTCTATTTTCATATTCTGTTAGTAAATAGGTCAATAATGTGTTGGTTGCGCGGCTATTGTCATCAGAAGTGGAGTAACTATCCAAATGCAGAATGTATTATCGAGAAAGAATGTAACGAGACACTTTCGATACATTTCCCTGAAGTATAGACAACAATCGATTCATTTTAAATATAATTACGTTTTTTGTCTAATAGAGAGCGTGATTATTTTGAGACTAGGAGCAAAATTACTCTAAAATTAATTCATTATTGCATATTTTTTGAGGGGAACATATTGCACGTGGCTCATTATATCATTTCTCGATGGTACGTACTACGTTATGAAATAAATAAAAGATAAGGAAGTATCTAACTGTAAGAATGCCAGATCCTCCAGCAAATGGATAGATCAACTAATAAACTTAAAATTATACTTTGGTTTTTCAGGATTCGGTAACAACAGTTTTTACGGAAGATGTATATGCTTTTTTAAGAAAATCATTTCTTGTTATAAAAGTAAATGAGTACATTTTTGAAAACATTACTTAACATTGTCTCGTCAAACATTGACAAGTTTTCCGAATTTACAAAGTGAACATAAAGCTATTTATGGAATAAATTGAATTAAAATTTTTTTATGGATATGACTAATTGTGAGCATATTATTATACTCACAATTCGTGCACCCAGTTGTATACAGATGTTGTATAGGAAACTAAATAAAACTGAATTCTAGCTAGTTTTAAAAATCTACGTCAAATGTCAACTACTAGTTGCCAATATTTCTAAACATTTAGAGATTTTGCCTATTCGGAAGAGAAGTGTTTTAAATGCCAAAACCATCAAAATATAGTTTTTAACTACTATTGGTCTTTAATAGTTTAGTTTGTTAGTAGTAAATTGTTTTAAAAATTAGCAACTCAATGAAATTGTTTAACTCCATGAAAATGTGTATCGAATTGAAACTGCAACAGATCTGATTAAAAAATAATCAAATAATAATGAAAGTAATTATTTTTCTATAAACTTAATTTTAATTCTATTGAATGTATTCCATGTTCCCTAAAGTTACTGTATTATAGATACTCGATATACTATTTTCTTATATAATCATACGCAGAAATATGTTCCATTTCATTCTAATAAAAATTACCCACTTGAATACACGTTATATAAATATAATTTTAAAATATTAAATGATTCATGTAAGTAAAATACAAGACAGATGCCTTTTTTAAATTAAACAAGGCACATGATTTATATTTACTTATAATATACTAATACTTATATAATTATAATATAATAATACTTATAATATACTAATATAGTATATTAGGAGTGACACTAGGTTTCAACAAGACAGGGCAACACTCCATTATGCCATAATTGTAAAAGGGCCCTTTCCTAATAAACGGGCTGTACGAAGAGATGCTACTGAGTAACCACTTAAAGCACCAGACCTTACGGCGTTGGATTTTCTGTGGGACTATCTCAAAAATAAAATATATGCAACAAAATGAAACTAATTTCAATGAAAGAGAACAAACAAGGATAAGGAATACTTCGTCTCAAGTCTCTACACAATGGGGTGGAATACTGGGGTGAAAAGTTAGGCAGGAGTTTTATTACAGACTGGGTTATTGCCAACAAAAAAATGTTAATCTGTAATTAACTAATTGATCAGTTAGGTTGCATATTTTATATGTCTTTGTAATTTCATTACGGGAAATCAAATTATAAGAACATACAGAGTGATTTTTATACACATTTGAATAAGTTCATGTAAATAAAGAAAAAGGTTTGGAATATGATTTTTCGTGCTAGTAAGAATTTCTAACTAACTGTTAATTTCATGTGAAAGATTTTATTGTCAGATCAAGCTATATATATCTATAGAAACCTAGATATCTATAGAAACCTAGAAGAACCTAACAACTTGCTTTTAAAATATTCGGAATTAGTATATTTAAGATTTTTATTGGATTATCCACATCTATAGTTTTGAAAGCAACTGTATGATGAAGTAGTTTTAATGAATGCATTCAGCTACATTTATCGCTGATGACGTTTTCTATGAACTTTGTAAAGTGAATTTTCAAACGAAGTTGAAAATTTTACTTTTATCACATTTGTAAGTTGACCTTAACGATGATTTAATACTAAAGCTGCCCACTGCGAGGACTGTGCCAGAAGTATTACATTCAGGTAACTCTGGGGCAGCCGAAATGTCATCGCGTAGACTTCAAATATTTGAATCGATGTAGGTATTCAATTACCACCTACATATTATTTATATATTTATCACGATATTTTACAGGTCTTGAGGCTCAAGTCAAGAATAGGAAGCAAAATGTTTAAACTGTACAGAAATCATTAATAAAGAAAAAAATAAGAAATATACTCGTATACATATTATACCTACATATATCTTAATACGAAAACATACGAGAATTAAAAAGAATTACGAAACACACGATTTTATGAAAGCAAGGTTGCAGTTGAAAATATCTATGTCATCATGAAATTTCTGACAAACCGAATACATAAGAAATTGAAGAATTTTTTTTACATTTGTTATATTTGTTCTAGTTGTAGGTAATTGAAACAAATAAGTTTGTTGTCATGTTCTTCTGTAGATATAGAATGGTAATGAGACGCTAATGAGAATCTTGATAAAACATCAGACTTGGGAAAGCCAATATGCCCCATCTAATTTAGATGAGTATTATTTCTCAAAATATTTCTCTGCTTTTTTTTCTAAATTGTCTATGTGCACCTGATATTGAGGATACCATAGTACAGAGAAATATTCTAAATATGCTCGTACTATCCAATTAACAATAAGACTAGAAGGACATAGGGTGAAAAAATATAGGGTGTTCTTAATAAGATATCCAAGACAGTAACTTATAAGTCGGAAATCGAAAGGAACCACCAAGCCGCCAAGCGGTTATCAAAGTAGTTCCCGAATAGCAAAGCTATTACATAATCGCTCTAGGAAACAACTACTCCTCGGGCTAAAGCCCCGCCAGGCATTGAATTATACCCAGAAGCGATCCTCGACCCCTTTCTCGTGTTTCTGCACGATCAGATAAGGTTTCAAAAAATAAAACCCGCCACAGGTAGGATTCGACATTTGTCCCGGATCGGAACCGAACGACATACAGCTGTTTCGAACTTGGTAGTTCTCATAGTTCCTAGAGCGATTATGTAATAGCTTTGCTATTCGGGAACCACTTTGATAACCGCTTGGCGGCTTGGTGGTTCCTTTCTCGATTTCCGACTTACAAGGTTACTGACAGAGATCGTATCGATAAAGATGTATAGGCCATAAAGTTCATTCGGCATTTGTCCTGAATCGGCGTACCGTGTGCGGCATTGATGAGAACTAACAAGTTCGAAACAGCTGTATGTCGTTCGGTTCCGATCCGGGACAAATGTCGAATCCTACCTGTGGCGGGTTTTATTTTTTGAAATATATCCAAGAGATCAATATGCTTATTTTATGGTATGTATAATGAAAGCGCGAAATAAACGTCAATTTTTTATCAAATATCACATCTAAATCAGTGAATGTTTCCGGTCTAGAAAGCATATTGTTTTCAGGTCTATAGTTATAAACTACCGGTTTTGTTTGGTTGTTATAGATAACACATTACATTTGGTGATATTAAGAGATAATTATATAATTATAATTTATACAATATAATAGTCAGATATAAAGTCTATAGTCAAGTCAATATAAATTATTATAACTTATACATATGTAGTATATGAAACATATTATACATATGTATGAAGCAGAAGGACGAAATAAAGAAATTCTGGAAAACTAGTCAGGGAAGGGTTGAAATTACGTTATCAAACGTTATCAGTAGCAATATAAAGAGAGTCTGTGTATTAGAAAAAAAAAGGCGAAATAATTTGAAAACATCTTGACAATTTATGTTATCTAACATAGACATCACAGCACTTTAAATTAACCTAGAAAAATATAGTAACCTAGAAAAACGTAAGTGGAAAATATATAAGAGGTTTTTTATGTTTCAATTACTTTCATATATATTCTATTCCAAATAAATTTGAACTTAAATATTTTCAAAAAAGTGCGCTCAAATAAAACAAACTAAAAATGGTTATGAGTGGTAACACTCGACACAGTTTTACTCCACTTTTAGAAAATCGGAAATATAATCCTTAAACATATACCATTATGGATATTTTTCTGAGTTACTAATAAGAACTACCGTAAACCGGGGTTACATTGACGTTGCGGGTAACTTTGAAAGTCTTTGGGGCTACATCGACACAGAACGTTTTTGTGTGCTTGACCTTCAATTTCGCGCGAGGCAAGAACGCGGGGAAGGTGGGAGGGGCGGTAGCCTCTCACTTTGGAACCGAAGTCATCAAAGTTGCACTAGCTAATAACATTTATTTTATAACTCTTCCATCAAATTCAACTCATATGCTACAGCCTCTAGATGTAGGTAGGAGCGAATACTCCGCTCCCATGAAGAAACAATGACGTAAAGTTCTTAATAAATGGAGGCAAGTATCTAGAAGAAAGGGGCCGATACCAAAAGAGCTGTTTTCATTGTTATTGAAAAAGTTAATAGATGCTATTACTCCCAAATTAAAAAAAAAATTGCAAAGCTGCTTCAGATCCCCTTCAGATGGATTTTATCCATTCGATCCCCAAATTGTGCTGCGAAAGATTCCGTCGGAGCAGACACAAGAATCAGGAAAACTTGTCGACAATAGCTTACTCGAATTCCTCAAAGAAACGAGGGACTACAATTCAGAGATATTGCGCCACAGGAGAGGTAAAAGATCCTCCACAGACCAGGAACTTAACTGATTAATGTTGAAGCACAGTCTTTTGAGGCAACACAAGCTGAAGCGGCTATTGGGCAAGATCAAGAGGGAGCAGTTTCTGAGCAAAACGAGGAGGAATCCATTTCGGTGCAAAGCTAAAAGGAAGCTATTATTGAGCAAAGTAAAGGAATATTCCAACAACTGCATTAACTTCTGGACATTCCCAAAGATCTGCTGGATCTATACCCAATTCAAAGAAAAGAATAAAATACAAGGCGAAGAAACTTTATGAGAGTTCTAGTTCATCTGACGAGGAAAACATCCCACTTAGTGAGATGAAGAGAATAGTGACGAGCTAACCTGTGCATAATTTGCAAATGTGATTACAATCACTATAATTCGACAAAATACTGTATCTGCTGCGTCATCTGTCTTCAGTGGGTATGTAGCATTTGTAACAGAGGGTCTAAAAAATTGACTTACGAGTGTGAGTGACGTGAAGATTCAGGTTAATTTTCTACTTTTTATTTTTGTAAACGTTGATTAAGTTTAAATTTTTCTTAAGAGATTATTAATAATAATAATAAGATTATTAATTATTTGTAATGACTGATTTTGACAGAAGACTGATTATAAGGTTGTAATCAAAGTCATATTAATGAGTAAAAAATCGTTTAAATAAATATCTGATTTTTCTTATTCAAAGACTCTTTTTTGTTACGTTTTTCCCGTTAAACAATTATAAAAACGTGAAATCATATATATTTTTTGTTTACAAGGTGTCAAATAAACCCGTACTATTTTTAACTTTGACTTCTATTCATAAATAATGTCAAAGTAACCCCAGACTAGAGGTTACTTTGACACCTTTTTAAATAAAAAAAAAATAATAAAAAAAAACTGGGTGTCCAGCATTTCTCACAGATTTTAAAGCCAAAGGTTCTATTGGTTTGATAATTTATAGTGAGCTCGAATTAACGTCTTAATTTTTTGTAAAACCAAGAAAAACCTCTGAAACTATGTCTAAGTAGCCCCGGTTTACAGTAACGCAGAAACTGTGAATATAATTAAGGGTATCTAGGTTAAACTTCCCACGCAAACATTAAATTAGCAGACACAACTAGTCTGAATACACAACTTTAAAAATAGCTCAAACACCGTATTTTAGATCCTATAAATTAATTCGACTTTATAAGTAGGATGAGAGCCTTTAAAAAGTGGCGCTACCCTTTGAATGTGTTCTAGTATCACACTGGTGATACTAGAAATGATATTGAAAATATAATGGAAAATTAGTCTACCCACATACAGTTCGCAAGTTTATGCCAACCTAGTTTTTATTTATATCGTCCTGTTTATTTGTTGACTCAGTTCAAGTAAATGTGAAAATAAAGTTTGTGGAAATAAATAATGTAATATTCAGTAAAACAAACGAAGGCAAATGACGCGCACCATAACGTCCATAGTGCGAATTAGGCCGCATGAAATTAAAAGAGGGTACTCGTAATCGAATTATCTGGAAAGTGAGATTTTCACGTCACATTCTTGCGCATTATATTTCCTACGTACTCGTCATTCATCAAAATACGCCAAACCGTATTATTCAATTCACGTTATTCCAGTATCGAAGGCGCTATGTGAATTTAATTTCTCGAGGACTGAAAGTTAATAGTGTTGTAATTTTATCCAAGATCAATAAAAATAATGACTAATGTATTTATTGCATTCCTTAGGTTATCAGTAAAATAAAAAGAAATATAGAACGTCTAAGTCAAGAATTATATTTTATGAAATTATACATGATTTGATGCTTTAAAATATCGTAACCTATAAATTGATTGAATAATGCCGAAGTCTACAGTGTTTTTAATTCATATTTATAACCTCATTTATGACCTACTGTGTGTCAGAACACAACGGTGATAACTCGGAAAAAGAAATATTTGTATAAGTGAATATGGTTACTTAGATAAATAAAATATTTTATATGATTTTTCTAATTGTAAGAGTGTATTAGTCAACTTGAGAAACCCTTTTCTTGTGTAATTACATATTTCTGATAGTAATATCACTAAAAGTACAGACGTAAAGTAGATAAATCTTATAAAAGGAAAAAGTTACTTAACTTTAATATTTCAAAGATGATCATGCTGTTCATTGGGTTCGTCCATTATAAAGGAGAATAATATGTGGATTCTATTTGCATATTTATGAAATTAGGACCAAGAAGAAAATTGGATTCAGAAAACTCGACCTTCTTCCCTTAAAATATCACGCTATGGAGGGGAGTTACATAAAAAGACGAGGACAAATATACTCATGCTCAGGAAGAAGTACGAAGCTACTTTCGTTGGGATTCGAACTCAAGGGTACAATGATACCTCCAATACTGCAGCCAGTCCATCACTGCCCAGCAGATGTCTCCATATGAGAATACGAAAGGGCCCCCACCCGTATTGTAGGCGCGGGGAAACATGCTGCATTTGTAATAGCTTCGTTCGTAACAGTGTAACTAAAGATTAAATAAATGCTTATAGTCCCTTCAAATTAGGAAAATTGAGGGAAATTTTCCTACAGCTAACCGACCTATACAGAAAGTTGTGTTGGGGTTGTGTCAACATATTTTTCGCCTAGCGCATGATAAATAAAGGGTTGTTTTTTAGATATAGACATTTTTGTTCTTTTAATTTTTTTCGAAATTCTGCTTAATTGCGCCGCTAGAGCGCGCTGAAGTATTTTTGAGCTGTTTTTCGATTTTAAGCCAAAACTATGCATTGTAGCGAAACATATCAAGAGATCAAAGTTGTAAATATAAAAATTTACGACTGGTTTTTCTAAGTTGCACGGTTTTGCCACTAGAGGGCGAAAACCGTTTTCTTTTTTTTTTTTGTAATACTCTTGTGCGAATGAAAAAAACACTCTAGCGTATTATTTTTGATTTGTAGGCAAAACTATGCATTTTTTGTAAAAAAAAAGTGTAAGACAATTTGTAGGAAGTGTTTTGCTCTCCAACTTTTTATGTGATAGAACTTTTCTAAAAAATGCATAGTTTTGCTTATAAATAAAAAATAATGCGCTAGAGTGTTTTTTTCATTTGCACAAGAGTATTACAAAAAAAAAAAAAGAAAACTGTTTTCGCCCTGTAGTGGCAAAACCGTGCAACTTAAAAAAAAATAAAACAACAAAATGTGTCGAAAATTTTTATATCTACAATTTTGATCTCTTGATATTTTTCTCTACAATGCATAGTTTTGGCTTAAAATCGAAAAACAGCTCAAAAATACTTCAGCGCGCTCTAGCGGCGCAACTAAGCAGAATTTCGAAAAAATGAAAAGAACAAAAATTGTGGAGAATTTACATCAAATCAGGTCATGTTTTCCCAAAAAATGCATAGTTTTTCATAAAAACGTAAAAAATCGAAAAATCGGCGGAAAAATGGGAAAACGCGTATGTTGAGTTCACTTTGAAAAATATCTACAGGGATCACTGTTAGATCTTCACACTGTAAATATCATTTTAGACTGGTTTCATCTATATTGTTGGTTCATATCATTTGTATATCACACAGAACAGATGAAATTAAGACGAGGTGACTTTTAAAATATCCTTCAGAATTGACTTTCTTGGAAATATTTTCGAATCACTTTGTCAAGGTGTCAAGGTCATTATAGTGATGAAATGAGGTTTAAAATTGGAATATCTTTAGTATTATCAGTTTATAGATTGTAGAGGCAAAATTTAATCGTAAAATCGAATGAAAAAGTGGTAATTAGACAAATTGACCTTATTGGTTTAAATTATATAATGATTGTCCACTGGATTAAAGTCTGATGAATGAAAATTATGCAATTAATGTTTTATTTAATTGCTTGTTCGAACTATGAGGATTAATATTAATATATGTATATCAAAGTATTAATTCCATTTTCTTCTTCAGCAGCTATAAACTCCAGTGGTGGTCTAATATATTTCACTTTCTCTCTCAAATTGTAAAAAAAATAATCTGTGTATTTTTTCTATGCATTTATTGGTAGTAGATGAGAAAGTCTCTCAGTGAACACATGCTAAGTTCTGACAACAAACTTCTCTTTTGTAATTTTCCCTGAATATAAAATAAATTTAAAATATCCGTTCTACTTTTCCATTTAGCATACCCAGTTCTCATTTTAAGTTTTGATCAATATAGTAATTAACAAACAAAAACATTATCCATATTTATTTATGACAAACTGTTTATCAAGAAATTAGGACGATCGACAGTTAGTTTTAGGTAAATCCAACAAAAACCATATATCAGTAAAACGAGTTAGTAAGACAAGTTATTACGAAAGGAAACAGAATAAAATTCTGTCAGAAGATGAAAAAGATTTGGGGCATTATATTTAAACAAATCGAGTTTCAATTTAACACCAAAACAAAGTAACTTTTTGTACACCCTGTATGTGATTAGCACAAGTGGCATTTTTAACGTAATAGCTAACGATTACTCCACCCATGCTGTTAATATTACATATTTAATTTTCATAATGGCTACAGCAGAAAATTTATAGTGCCAGGATGTAAAAACATTTTTTTAAATTAAATCACCTGACAAACCGTTGAACTTGAGTATAGGAAAAGCTATTGAAAGTTCCCTAAAACGAATAGCAGAAACCAAATGTGCAAATTAAATCTGAAACTAAAAATACACTATTCCATTTAAAATAGAGACCTTGATGGAGATCCCCAGTATAATCGGGAATCGAATCCGGCTCTACCAATTTCCGGTTAGTTGCTCTGACCGCTGAGCTATCGAGGCACACTCATTATCCCCGCTAATGCGCCAGTTTAATGCGTCACTACAGTACTCCCTCCTTAGAGACATGGTTTGTCTCGATACAATTTAACGGAATGTGACCGCGTTCGCCATTCTTACGAACCGTTGTTCGGTAACCCCCGGAACTATAGGGCGATGGATAGGACGGGAATCGAATCCGCGAATTTGAGATGTAAGGGAGGTTGCATATACTGGAATGAATCACATCACGTCGGGGTCACCACTTTGGCGATAGCAAGGATAAAAGTACATTTTTGCCTCGACCGGGAATCGAACCCGGCTCTCCCAATTTCCGGTTAGTTGCTCTGACCGCTGAGCTATCGAGGCACACTCATTATCCCGCTAATGCACCAGTTTAATGCGTCACTACACATTCTTTCATCGAGGTTAATGTACGAAATTGTAACTAAGGGTAATCATAAATTAACTAAAAATTAAGTAAGGTTCTGCTTTACAATATCATACAATTTTCAAAGCTTTGGATGTTCAATATCACCCAATTCATGCTAACTTACTTTTTGCAAATATTAAAAATAGCAATTATAGGAATCATACTGTACAGCATTTTTTTTCACCCTGTGTGATATATGATATATTCCCATTTGAATTCCGACTCGCCGTGATCATGATCACTTCCTATATGAAACGATCTTTTGAAAGCGAAACAACATTCGCTGCCATTACGCGGAAAACGCGGAAGAAAGCCGGTATTCAAACGCAATCCCGCATAATCTCCCGAAGATCGTTAGATTAGCGTGCGGGCCCGTTACAATAAAAATATAATTAATTAATTTCTGTAACGGAAAACGCGTCTTACGGAAAGTGAAGCAGCACGGCAATGTTTTGAGGACGTACAATGACCCCGAGGTTCTGCACCGCGAACGGAGTGATGCGTCAGAATGAGTTCACACGATGCGCTTTTACGTAAAACTCGAAACGGGCCGGCCGGCACCCGCGGAAAGGTACGGGCTCTCTTACATCGCATCACTCGTTCGATACGGTCCGTGACGTAACCGGTTAGTCGCGTTAGAAATTTATCGATTTCAATTTCAACCGAAACGTCACGTAACAAGACGAATAAAAAATTCGCGTTATTTAAATCGAACGATTAATTCCCGTAAAATTCGAATTAACTTGCAACAGATGAAGTTTGTAAATTAGCGAATAAAAAAAGGGGCTGCGTTCTTTGACCGTGGCAAATAAGTTTTTAATTCCATTATGTTGAAAGATTCTCGCCATAAGGTAGCTCTTATATTATACAGGGTGTCTCAGAATCTTCTATAGGTCTTCCATAAATATATTTGTAATTTGAATAGGTACAACGATGAAAATTGTTTAAATTGTATAAAAAGACTTTATTGATTGTCAATTTAACCTCCCGTTGGGCGCAAACGATCTGTGAGATCGGGCAGTCACATTTTTATTTGCCCTTTCGTGTGTATTATGAAAATTAACTCGAACTCCCTCATAGCTTCCTAGCTCCCCGCCACTCTTCTAGATATGGTGTTGATTTTTTTAGTACATTCCCTGGTCTTGCATGGGCCGCCCGGATCTGTCAGATCCATTGCGCCTGATTACGTCATTATTTTCACTTTTATATTTTGTTAGATTTCTTTTATTATTTAATTTAATAATATTTTTTGGGATCTCTACATTTACTTATTCTGGCTTTTTATGGTATTATTATTCAAAATTAACACATTTAGGTGTTAAATTATTGGTTTATACTAAATATCATTGCCAAAAATGTGACGTTTATTTTTGTTTGGAACATGCTAAAATGACGAAGAGGATTTATAATTCTTTATACTTAAAATAGGCAGTTACTTATAACTTTTCTTTGCAATTCACATTCAATATTTTTTTATATATAACTTTGTCACTTTTACATGACAAAAGGTGGTTTAAGGTATTCAAAATATTGTCCAATACTAATTTATGTTTATGTATTGTCTTAAAACAGAAAATAACTTGGGAATAGCTGGTTGTCCTGTAAAAATCCTCAAAATTTATTGTTTTACAACAGTAAATGAGTTTTTTTATGTAAATTTAATTATTATGATTATAAACTACTGTAAAATATTTAATATTGTATTGTATTAATTAAAATAAGCGTTTAATTAAGTCTCCACCTCATTAAAATTTAAGTTGTGTAAGATTTGATTATGCGATCTCTCAGATGTATTGCGCCCGAATGTGTTTGGATTCATATTGCGCCCGATGGAGGGTTAAAACCTCTCGCTTCCCGTTTTCTTCAACCCTTAAGAAACTACCCCTAATATTTTTAAAATATCACCCCTACTTTTTTGTATTCAAAATGAACCTCTACTTAATTTTGCATAAAGAGTGTAATATACTTAATATTTTAATTATAACTCTCCACAGGAAAAACGTACTGCTTTTAATTTTAAAATGACTGTTTACTTAATAAAATATGGAATACCAGTATTTTTTTATAACGGAATAAAATTTCGAGGAATGCGGAGGAGAATGAGGAGGAGAAAACAGGTGGGCTGGGGGGGCTGACTATATTGAAAAATAACGATTTGGGAGATAACAATCTTTAATTAAGAATCTTGATCTAATCTTTATTTAAAAATAATGTCTTCATTTATGGAGCAATGTAATTAAAAATAGTAAGTAAGTATATTATATTTCTGTATTCGACATGAAGTGCGGATTTAATTTCACTACAAAAAGTAGGGGTGAAAGTTGAAAAATAAAGTTAGAGGTGGTCTCATAAGGGTTGCAAAAAGTAATGAGGCTGTAATTTCGTAATCAGTAACGCTTTTTGATACAATTTTGGTTCATAGTTTTATATTTTTAAATAACAGATATTGATTGTAAATGATATTCTGAGTCACCCATAATAATAGTAATGTTTAATTAAGAATAATGTTTTCTTCTATGGAGAAGCATAATTAAAAATATTAAATATGTTATACTTATAGCTTCAGAATGAAATGGGGATTCTTTTTTAGTGCAAAAAGGGGATGAAAAGAAAAAAGTTGGAAGTGGTTTCAGAAAAGTTGAAAAAAAAACGGTAGTTTCAAGATTTTAATCAGTAGTGCTTTTTTATACAAGTTGAAATACCATTGGTCGAACTAACAGGAATATTGATCGTAAAATAAATATATTTTGGGACACTCTGTAATGAAATTCGTTCGTTCTTCTTAACATTTATACTGACACATATTTAATAACTAATAATTTTTTTTAGTGATTAACCAAATATACCATAATAGGCATTATATAACGGCATGTGACGTTTAGAAAAGAAATATTGTTTAATAAACACATTTTTAAAGATTGTCAACTCAAGTAGTTTTAAATAGTCTCTTCTTGTTTGTTTTTTGTTGTATTTATATTTTAACTTTCTTAGCTTAGTTCCTGCATAATTTTAAGTAAATTTAACTAAGCGGAAAATCAAGCAATAAGATATAATGTTTATAGTTCACTTGTGAGATCATCAAGCCACTAATATAAAGCATGGTGATAAAGCAGTGCACTATATTCGAGATTTTGTTATAAACTGATTTCTTGAAAAACTTCGAACCATGTCTTACTAATGTTTAAATTTATGTTTTCAGGTGTTGTGTTTGAGATCTGTCATCATCATAGTATTTTTAAATCGCACCCCTTCTTTCCATACCAAAAACGAATTCAAAAAGTTTTTCGGATACAATAGTACTCCAGTTTAGTTTATAATATACCGACCAATTATCAGATTCTAAATGGGCGACATTTTGAGTAATTAAAAAATTCTGTCAAAAATAAATTATCCGTATTTTTCTCAAAAAAACAACTTCTATTTTATAAATGGCGAATAGGAAACCCTTACTATGAGATATTGTGTAATCGGAAAACTAAGTACAGAAAAAAAAATTAAGGATTAAATTTTTGTTAAAAAATTGGGTTTTGCAATATAAAAATGTACTACGATAACGTTATAGCTCAAAAACAAAACCTAAAAAGAAAAGTTTTACGTTAATCAATGTTAAATAATAAGGTTTAAATAAATTGTTCACACAATTTTATGACAAAATTATGAATACTGTGCGAAACTTTATCGCAACCCTGTATGAGGAATGAAAACATTCTAGATAACGACATCCAATGTTGGAACACTGTTTGTTAATTACTACAACGCTAATATTTACTTTTAATGAGATAGCAATATTAAATCGGTTTTTAATAACTCAAAGTAAAAAGTCATCCATCATCAAAATTCTCATGTCATATCAAGAATTTTATTTTAACCAACAACATAATACGTAATTAGATTTTCAAAATAAATGGCCTGTATTCTTCTCCTTTTCTGCGATCTTTTATTCATTGCTTTATAAGAATTGTGGAAATGTTTAAACGTTTTTGAAAATTTTCAGGTGTGAGATAATGTTACACAGTGCATACTTGTCAATTTTTTAAATTTTTAACCAGACACATTTAAAGACTATAGTCAATATCAATAATTTACTGCGATGTTATTTCCTAGTTGTTGTATGCATATTCATGTTGTTAAAAAATAAAAAAGCAAAAGTGTTACAAAAGACAACAAACTTGCAAAATAAAAAAAAAAAAGAAAAGCAGAAAGGTGATAGTATCAACCAAATTATCTAATAGCTTTATTTCTATATATATATATATATATATATATATATATATATATATATATATATATATATATATATATATATATATATATATTAATCATTCTTCTGATATGACTCGTATATGAATATTTCTTATTGAATATTTTTCGTAGTGATTATGAAAATGATGTTCAACCATAAATAGTGTTACGACGTTACTTATACTCTAAGTTAATTGTACACTAATTTAATGAACTTTTGACATTAAACAAAAGCAAATTTAAGAAACTACCCAATATTAGCGGTACTTACAGAGGTATCATTGAGGACTTAAGATTATGAATTATTTTAATTAATTCATGCGTAATTATATGGATAAATTTGAATGTAACTGAAAAAATGTATATCCTTAAAGTATTTTACTTCTTTTTTTTGTTACAGTTAACAAGTAATGCCGCCAAATAAATTAGTTTTATGATTATATGAACATAGAGCAGTGGCGGATGGTAATAAGGGGCACAGGGGTACGTGCCACACATTTCTTAGAAAAAAACATTTGTCTGTTAATTTTGTAAGAAATTAATTATAAAACTTTTAAAAAAATATAATAATATCTTATGTATATTCTTTATACCTCTATGGTATAATTAGATTTTTAATTAAGTAGATTAAACACATTTTTTAATATAAATTTTACACGCTATTCTCTTCATCAGGCCAGCGTAGTCTGAAAGACTCTTTTGGGTTAGACTTACGTATTGAAACGCAGTGGCTATGGGCACACATTTAGATCGCCCCCGGGATGTTAGTCGCGCTCAGTCGAAATTTTTGATTCAGCGAGTAAAGATAAGTAATATAGAAAAATAAATTAGTATCATGATTAGATGAACATAGACCAGTGGCGGCTGTAGGCTTCGTTGGAAGTTGGATGGCAAAGGCATTTAATTAAATTTGATGATATTACATCGAAAATGGTCACATTTTGGTAGGTGACCGACCGTCGTGATTATACTGACCGCCGCGTATGGCTATGATCGTTAATTTTAAACATTTGAAATGAATTCAGTTTATTTTGTATCGACTAATAAGCAATAACTTAACGTAATGAACAAAGGACGGAAATTAAACGATTTCAAATATCGAGGTTGGAAAATTTATACAACAAATTTAAGTGGTTATGTGGGTGATGTCCTAAAATAAACTAACTATTTTGCTTTGTTTATCTTTATAGATGAGCTGATTTCCTCTATAAGTAAGATATATGTTACAACGGTAAGATATATGTCTTGTAACACACTCACGAGCCGCCTCTGACATAAACTGTCTGACTGTCTTAATCTCGGTCCCCATCTTATATTATCGGCGTGTCAATATGGTAAAGAGATATGTAAAATTAGTGTGATATATCGATGTATATAATATATCGGCTGTAATTAAAAACATTCTCTAAAATAAAAAAATTAGAGTAATATATCTCGATGAATTTATATGGTTTATAGAACATGAATCTATTATTTGGAATTGCGTTTCGCGTTTTACTGTTAAGAATGGGTTGAAAAATATAAAAATATAATAAGCTGATATTATCTTAGCTGATTAGGTTTACGAGACATTGTATATGATTAGTAACTAATATTTTAATGATGAAGCACTTATCCAGCAATGTCTTCAAGTTCGTACACAATTAGAAAAACTAACAAGGAGTGGCATTGGAAACAATTATTACTAGCCATTACTGGAATTGCATAACATGAAAATATTGTAAAATTAATCACTTTTTCATTTAATTAAAAAGAATATTATTTTTTTCACATGAGCGATAGGTATATTACTTTTTTATTTTAATTCCCATTCTATACATATATTGATATATTTTCAACTCCGTTTATGTAACATTAAAATATAAATTTCGATGCAGTTACATGACCAAGATAAATATATAGTTATAGAATATACAAAAAAAATGTAAAATAAAAAATGACACGAAAAATAGAAGTGAATACATGACATACGCTATATTCATATACATTCTTTTCCTCCAAATCAAACTCTAAACCTATTTAAATAATGTATATACTAAGTACAATATTCAATATCTTTATCGTTAATCATCGCCATTTGTTGTTATTTCTAATCCTCATGAATATATAAATAAATACAAACTATAATTCGTGAATTTCTTTAGACGTGTACCCTGCCTAATATTTTGCTTCAAACTCTATCACATTGAATAAGATTAACGATGATTCTGGCTTTCTTCGGTTAATTCTGTAAAAGCAACTCGAATACATATAAAGATACATGCGTATTGTACAATCAAAGACCGCCAAGACTCTCCATAAGTCAATAACCCTCATTTGTATAGGTTTCAGTCACTCATCGAGCACACAAAATAAGTTTTTAATTTCATAAAAGTAGGCCAGTAATTAACAAGTTTCGCAGTTTATTAATATTCAGAATGTACTATTTCATTTTGTCGGCAGTGGAATAACACGCAATTTATTTGTCAACTTTCTTCTAATAAGATTTAATACATTATATAACTGATGGTAATATGTATCTCAATGAAGGCTCAAATGAAGATTAAATAATAAGAAAAACTTATAAGATACATTCAATTTGGGACTAATCAAAATTTTAACTGTTCTAAATTTTATTTATTTCGTCGCTCACAAAAATTCTGCTATTTTCCTAGGATGAAAAATACTTCATCAGAACGATTTCAATAGACATATCTAAGCATGCTTTTATAGAACATATGAAATCTGTTTTTCTCGTATTGATGTTGCGCGTAAGTGCCCAATATTATTACAGTTTTCAACCACCTTCAAAGGTTTCTTTCGATCAATATCGTTGTTAAAGGGGTTACAAATATAGGTTAAAACAGAATTATAGCCAACGAAAGTAGGTTTTTATTATGATCAGAAATTATTGAGAATGGGCCTTAAAAAATTACTACTAGTTTTTAAAATGTTAATGTCTAATTATCCGTTTTTATTATGGAAAAGAAACAGGATATGGAACAACTACGTAACAAAATTTCCTGACATGCGTGTTATTTGTTAGTTGTTAGTAGCTTAATTACTGTGTCATATTCTCTTTTTGAGGGTTTTTAAATTTTGAGGGTTTGTCTTACAGTCCACTCAATGAGTAAGTTTTGCTTTGAAACAGGCCAAGGAAAGTTAAAATTGGTAGTTTGGTGTAGTTAAGAGGCTGAGTCTTTAAGACCGAACAGTCTCGAACATACCCCTGCATATGATCGTCACATTTTCAAAATAATCAGTTCAAGGATATTATGGTAAATCTGGATGATTTGCCTTGTAGATATGAGATGTTATTAAATAATTATCACCATGGATCAAGATCAATAAAATGAATCGCAAAATATTAGTCCTAATATTTAAATAACATGATGGATAAACAGGTAATCAAATTAGCTTTAAGTGAACGATACAGTCGCTAATTATCAGAAGGGAAAGAGTAAATCCCCGTTGACAGCTGACTGTGAGTCTGTTAACTATGTTTAGTAGGGGTAAGTTGTAGTGAATATCTCACATCTAAATGATTACAGATCATTTAGCAAAATATCGTTTTCGGTTTTGCTATCGCTGCCATACCATACGACGTTTTGCAAGATACGAGGGCTGATCAAAAAATACGGTGAACTAATTTTTATAGCAGAAGTTGCTGACGCTATATCTCTGTGAAATAATGCGTCCGATAGCGTGATCCTCTGAGGTAGCCAGTGTCGAGTTTGAACAAGCTGTAACATGTCAATTGGCTTCCAGAGTCGGAAGAGTGAGGACGTTTTTACCGTGTTTATCGTGCATCATGGATTTCGAACAACGCATAAACATTAAGTTTTGTTTTAAGTTGAAATAAAGTACTAAAATATCCCATGAAATGTTAAAATCAGTGTATAGTAATAATCTGGTGACTCTGAAGACTGTTTACAAGTGGCATGAGCGATTTAAAAGAGGAAATGAGTCGGTTGTAGACGAGCAACGCTCGAGACGTCCTTCGACCTCAAAACAGAAGAAAACATTGCAAAGTGAATATTACAAGGGCGTACAGCAACATTTGCGAAACAATGTACGGGGAAAGAAACCAGAAAAATGTGCCAATGGCTTCCTTCATCATCACGACAACGCGCTGTACCATACCCCACTTTTGATCTGCGAGTATTTGGCTGAAGAAAATATTCCCATCTGTCCACGTTCGTCTTTCTTTCTGAATTTAGCACCATGTGACTTTTGGGTTCTTTTCAAGAATCAAAGCCGCGCTAAAAGGAAAACGTTTTGACACCATTTCCGACATTGAAAGGGCCACGACGGAAAAGCTCAAAGGCTCTTCCGAAGGAAGCCTTCCAGAAATGCTTCCAATCATTTAGCCAAGCACAGTACCTTGAAGAAGATTAGTTCAAATTTGAAGTAAGCTTATTACTTTGTTCATAATAAAATTATTAACCTATTTTTGATTAGAGTTCGTATATCTGCCATCTATAACATGGATTTGGTTTCGAAATTGTCTATCACCAGCAACTGACAAGAATGCTTGATAGAGAAATGATTTTGTGCCCTTACATATACCTTCTTCGAAAAACAATGCTAACAAGATACGCATATAACTCTTTATCCGATTTCTTTGTGATGTACATTCTTTGAAAGGGTTAATGGGAACTGCAACTACTCGATCTTAATGCTGGTACCAGCAGCTGTAAGAGGTATTACTTTGCTCTTTCGTTTAAACTTCAAGGAGTGAAGGTTAGAAGGTGAGAGGTTGGTATCAATCTCTTGAGTCATGCAAATGCAGCAGGTGTTTAAAAATGATTACTAGGCATCGTCGTCTTTAATACAATTCTATTGCAGTGTATCAAGGTACAAAAAATTCTACCCATTACTTAAACTTTGTTCACAATGTTTATATGAAAATGAAAATCCTGTGATAAAAGGAAGTTATAGTTTTGTAATAATTATGAGTTACAATTACAATTTAATTACAAATCTCTCTAAATAAACCAACGGTATCACGGAAATGAGTAGAAATAGCTAGTATATTATAATCAGTCAATAAATGCTAATATATCGAACGCAAAAGAGCCTTTTCGTTAATTAAAAAATGCGCTCTGATTTGATTTCCCTCACTATAACTCGAAAATAGTTTGTTCGATGGAAAAAAAGTTTTATACAAAGTTGTAGAAAGTTCAATTCTCTATAACTTTCATAACATCAATTTTTGATGTAGAAGGCAAAACGCGAAAGATGTTAAAGAACAGGTTTTTCTATGCTATTTTACACTATGAGAAATAAAAGTAAATTATTATTATTCTATATAGAAAAAATTCTAAGTTGATTCTCTAGAGTAGACAAGGACTAGTCAAAAATTTTCATATAGCAGATGTATTTTGTTAAAAAGAACTTAATTCTATATCGTAGCTATGTTATGCAATAGTACCATAGTTAACATGAAAACGTTAAGTAAAAGAGTAATAATGAAATGAGTATATAGTTATACTAAACATAATTA
This sequence comes from Rosalia funebris, assembly GCA_037954035.1. Classification (NCBI taxonomy): domain Eukaryota; kingdom Metazoa; phylum Arthropoda; class Insecta; order Coleoptera; family Cerambycidae; genus Rosalia; species Rosalia funebris. The sequence goes on along the minus strand of JAZFAV010000018.1, from coordinate 4,770,123 downwards.
ATGTTGTGTAATAATAAAACAGGGCTGTGATAAGAGGAAGTATAAAAATGAAAATAAAAAAAAAATGCCGAAATCAGTTAATGAATTGAATGTAAACCATGGATAAATTTTAATTTTTTAATTAAGGGGAGACATAATAGTCATAATGGTCAAATAAGGAGATAGACTTCAGAGGAATTTGAATTTGTGTATGAAAACTTATCATCTGGTTCTCAAAAAACCAGGGGAGGAAGGCTAGCTAGAAAAGCTTCGTTTGGTATGTATTGTTGCACTATCTTGATATTATTTTTGTATCGCTCTGCATTAGCTATGCAATTGGAAAAAACGGGCTTGCATATTCATGCGCGAGAAACAGCCATCCAAACACCAATTTCTGAGGATAAAATGGAGATTCAGTAAAATTGTACGCATTATCAAAATTGGGTATGACAACTCATGCGTCTACGATGTTTCGGAAAATAATAATATATTTAAATGTCTTGTAAAGAGTACCTTAGCTTACAATATCTTAGTTAAAAACGTCCAGATTTACTTTTGGCCGGTATTTCCTCCAATAACTGAAAAACTGAAACGGCAGATCAAATTAAATTTTCTTTTAGACAAATGATCACCATAACAATGCGCAACTTTTCTCTAATTTCACCGACTTCGTATCTCTTTTAATAAACGAGATCTCCATGCCATTAAGTCGAAAAGCGGACACGTGTATGTGGAAGGTTTGCCGACCCCCGTCACAATTGGTCGCTAAAGTCTCTTTAATTAATCGTTTCTATGTTGTTTATAGTTTAAATTTTCTGAAAGGCCAAATCAAATATTTGATGTATTTATTATGATATTGATGTCTGCAAATTAAAATATTGGAAGACAATAATAAATCGTGGCAATTACAGATAAAATTTGGAATCATATAAGGCAATAACCTTAATAACAAGCGATACGAGACAAGGTTTATTGGATACTTTAAATTTGCGTAGAAATGTAAGTAAATAATCAGTAAATAAAATGTTTAATAACAAAACAATGACACATTATGCAAGATGTAATCTATAATTAATAATCTATAATCTATAAGAAACAATAAATATCGAATTATTAATTTAATTTAATGATAAATTGCTATAAAGTATTTGATTTTTAATCTTTTATATACAGGGCCGTTGCTATTTCCAGTGTACACAAACTTTAAAAGATTTCCATGCTATATGCTTATTATATTATCTATATACATATCATCGAATGGTATTCGACTGTATTACTCAACAATTATAATCGACTAATTAGTAATAATAATCGACTTGTTTTACAGTTTATTTAAATTTTTGTTAATGGTATTCTGTAATTACGATCATCTATTACACAGTGTGGATACAAGAAAAAGAAAATGAGATATTGTGTAAAGTGTCATAATAGAATATATACAGGTGGTTTCAAAAAGAATGTCTACGAGATGAGCTTTTCATAACACTCTTAAACCAAAATAATGTAACACGTAATAATGGCATACAGTACATACATAATGCAATCAAAATGGTGTAGAATAGAAAAGAAAATTTGTAGTAAATAGAAAATAAATATATTTGGTAAAATTTGTGAATATCGATATATTTTGTTCATTTTTAGGGTTTTATGACAGCGTCATAATATAAGCTCTCACTGATTTCCTAGCGTAAAATATCACTGATTTCCTTTGTCAGAATAGTGGTAGAACTTATTTTGAACGGTTTTTTGAATTTTATGTCCGGTATAGGAAATTAAATTTAGAAAAGTTACACGTCTTCCAGTCTTTCAGGGCCAACTTTCTATTATATTTCTGCCTACTACTTTATTGATGCCAAAAATTGACTGTAGTTTTTTGTTTTATAAAAAAATACTTATTCTGTGATGTTTTCGTAATTTCTATCGTAATAATGTATTTGAATTGTTTTTTCGTACCGTTCTTTCGATTTTTTTATATAATTGCAGAATATCCTGTACGTCTTCCTTCCGTAAGATCAGAATATTTTTCTTGCATTGCATCTTAAAAAGAAATCAATTCTTACGGAAAAATTATGGATTATTGGTAAAAAAATATCAGTAACACCTGTTTTTATTATTTACTAAACAAAGTCATATTGTAACTTAGCCTATAAATCATTTTATATAATATTTGAACAATCGAATACAACGTCATTTTTGACACTTTTATTTTTATTAAAATAATGGTATTACCGGCCTCAGGCAAAATCCAAACTTAATCTTTGACCGGTTGAAATTCCTTACATTTATGAATCCCTTACATATAAGTCCGTAAATAATTAATATACTATTGTGACAGAATATCTGTACACAGTATTATTTGCTCCTTCAGACAAAGAATAACATTGGTGTTCCTCATAAAATACACATGGATGCACACCGCTTACTTACGTATTGACCACAAAACTGTGATTAATTACGTCAACGTTTTCTACTAATTCTTGTGAACTTGAACTGTATGTGTAGAACCACAGAAGTTACAACAATACGTTGGTTGTAAATTAACAAATGCAAAATTCGTAAGAAATAAATCTCTTTAATAGTATGGGTATAGATAGATTTTAAAGATAAAGATAAAGGTAGAGATTAAAGATTAGGTGCATCTGTATTGATGCATCTTCCATTGATAATAAAATTTAGATGTTCATAAATATCCTGCATTATTTTGGACTATTTGCACACTTAATAATAATAATAATTGTTGAATTTATGTCAATATTACATTTAATAGTTTTTTTTTTTAATAAAGACATGTTAAAATATAAAATCACATTTGAATAAATAATTGAAGTAACTCCCAAATAAGGAGTTACTAATTGTTGGTGTTTAGTAATAATGATAATTGAATAATGTTCAAAACGTCATCTTTGATGACTATATCACTATTTATCAAGTAAAACCTTATGTTTACATTTTAATGTATGTGTGCCAATTTCCGTTATATTAGGTCATGCAGATCCAAAGAAAAGGGGAGGGGGAGTATACAGTCTTGCGTTACAGTATATATGGGGTATACAATGACTGTATAGAACAATGTATATAATTACAATAATTGAAACATCGGAGTATCAGAACATCCGTTATTGTTTCTTCACACCAATATCGAAATAATTTCTGAAAGAGTAGAAAGGTGGTGTACGATTTTTTAATAATATGTTTACATGTTGATTCAATTTTAAGTCACAGTTAAATACCACTTCCACATTTTTTGTGTACAATTTAGATAGTAAGGTTCCGAATCAATTTTTATTTATAAATAGCCTTAACTATTCTATGATTTATTTCCAAATATTAAAAACATTAAAACATTACAATTATTCCGGTAATTGTTCAATTACAATTGTTCGGTTTTAAATTGAGTTTTTCATATAATACAGAGATTATTTATAAAAAACTTTTAGCAGTTTTATGATCGTTTATTTTGAGGCTTCTGAGTGCCATTGCTTCAAAAAATTATTTGGGTATTGCAGTCCCGTAACGACCTTAAAATGTCGCTTGTATAGTGTGTCTCAGTTGGACCAATAGGATTTGAATTGCGTGCCATTTGTGTTCTGTCAGTGATAGGTCGTTAATATTTAATGACTATCATCTATAATGATAGTTAACAACGAATTGATTGTGTACAATTGTTTTATGAAAGTGAGTGATCATTTACAGTTGCATTAAGAAAACTTTGCACAAAACTAGGACAAAATGAAGTGTCTAGAGAGTCAATAATTCGTAACTTAATCAAGAAATTTGGTTTGAGACTGGTTTTGTTATTGACAAGGCAACACCAACACGTCCTCGTCTTGATCGGTCAGATGAAAATATTGCTTCAGCGGGAGAAAGTGTACGGGAGTTTGGTTGTTAGAAAATAAAGAAGGTGATGCTGATCTTTGCAACAAAATTTTGTTCAGTGATGAAGTACATTTTCATCTTGAAGGATACGCCAGCAAAGAAAATTGTCGAATTCGGGGTGCTGAAGAAGAAATGCATTCACAGAGATTCTCGGTTTGGTGCCCATTTTGGAGTTGTGGAGTAATTGGACCATACCTGTTTGAAAATGAAGCTGGTAATGTTATCACAGTAAATGGGAAACGCTTTCGTCTGGTTTGTAGATGACAGTCGTTAAATATTGACGTCCTATCTTTGACAAAACACAAATGGTGCGCAATTCAAATCCTATAGTTCAAACTGAGACACCCTATACAAATAAAATAAAAGTAGAGGAATCGAAATACCGAATCCTGCAGTACTTCAGATAACACATTTTCGATGGATGATAAATTTTCATTTATACTGACTCTTTGTGTTTGTTTATTTTTTAACTAAATAAGAAGAAACGATGTTTACAAATTTATCAGAACAACCATAATATTGTAATTTGGAACATACCAGTTTATGATTTATGGTGTAGAAAACTTTCGAAAATTCTAAAAATACATGCATTTATAGCTTTTACAATATTGTCACATAAATTTAAAAGAACGGTAGAAGTATTATAACCGTGACTAAAATAAGATTAACACTTAGTTTATTATTACAGAGAAAAAAATATTGTTTAGCTATAGATTTTTCTAACTTTTTATAGAGCTGGTAGAATACTTATAGGACGTAAAGCTGAATAGTTTATAGGGCAACTAACGTCAGATGAAGGTTTCACTAACGCATCTTTTCACAACGATAGAAAAAAAACTCGTTCCAATGCAACTAGTTCCAATCCAATCATCAAATTCATGAAGTGAAGCACATCACGGTATTTCAACAAAAAGAAACAATTCATTTCACGTGTGATACGTTAAAATCATCGCTTACAATTTTTAATCTGTAAATAAATAACTCTAAACACACCCACTCTTTATTGTTTTTCCAGTCTTATAAATAAATTTCGCTACACATGTTACGTTTATTTCTAGAAGGGCAATGCTATCAGGACCTATAAGTGTCGTGTATGAATTCTATAAATAAAAAAAAACATTGAACTTGGTTCCTTCAACTTTTGTTTCCCTTAATATAATAAAGGATTTGGAAAACATCCAGCTTTCAATAAAATATTGGTTCAACGACCACAAAAAAAATACGCTGGGAAATACGTTAATCTATTCCGCTAGTAGGTGAGACAGTAATCAATCCTCAGTTTTCGATGTCTAAATAAACCCGCTCCATTCAGCTGTTTACTTTTACGATAGTGCTCCACGGAATCGATACCACTAAGGGAATGAAGGGAGAACGAAACATACTTCTGTGAGTTTACAACATCTTGACATGTCCCAAGGTATTTTTATTAATAGTTTCGGTTTTTGCTTGGCTTTTTATAGCGAGTGTACACGTATCCCGTCCACGGAATAATATCGTCTCGGGCGGGCCTGGTATCAAATTAGGTGTCATTGACCTTGGCTGATTAAATTTGGTCCCCTTTGGGTTTTGACGCAATGTTTATGTTTTACTCGTCAAATATTAGCAGACTTTATGGTACGTTTTTTTACTGGAATTTTCGTACGAAATAGAATTTCAAACGAGATAAATGACCCTTAATGTGCATCCTAAAAATAGACGCCAATTAAAGCAAAAGCGACCATTTTAATTGTTCCTCATAACAAGGCACGGATCTAGATTAGAAATGTATAACCGCCTGACTTATTGTTAGTAATAATTATTTAAGTATACCTAATACTTCGATCATATACGGAGTCGGATCGGTGTTGATACGATTATTTTTCATTCCTATATAAATAACCTTCGTGTTATAAAAATAACCTTCCTCACTTAATAAAATCATATCTATCTAAACGTATATTATTTGTTTCATACAATGGCTTTAAATCTGATACTTTCGTAGCGTCTTCTGGGGTACCTCAAGGCTCAAATTTGGGACCATTATTCTTTATTTTATTTATTAACGATTTGTCTTAAATGCTTATAACACATCATCTTCTTTTTGCCGATGATTTAAAATTATTTTTAAAGATAACCTGTTTAGAGGATCAATTGAAGTTGCAAACATGCATAGACCTTGTTATGTGATGGTGGTCTAAGAATAAACTATCAATAAACATAGCTAAATGTAAAGTTTGCTCCTATACTTTAAAGAAACAGCCACTAGTATTTCATTATTCTCTTGGTGGTACAGTTTTAACACGTTCCAGAAATATTAAGGATTTTGGTGTATATATTGATGATAAATTATCGTTCTCTGGGCATATCAATCATGTGGTTCTTAATGCATATAAAACCCCTGGTTTTGTCATTAGGAACACGGCATCATTTAATAACACTGTTACCTTATTAAGTCATTATATTTTGCGTTAGTTCGTTCAAAATTAGAATATTGTAGCCTTATTTGGTATCTTCGATATCTAAATCACAGTATTATCGCAATTTACAATTTGCAAAATGAATGCCAGATGAGTCGAAGCGGTAATATGAACGATATTCTTTTCGACGTGTAGCCGTATCATCTCCATTTTATGTTGAAGAATAAAAATCCTCCGTTTATCAAGTATTATTAGTTTTATTCACAAATCACATCATATAGTTTCAAATGAGACATCTAGGCTTGTTGACATGATATGGTTTGTCGACAGTTGTTATAATTGATGCCCCATCGTTGACAGAACACAAATGGTGCGCAATTCAAATCCTATAGTTTCAACTGAGACATCCTATATAAATATCTTCCTATATACTAGCACATACATGTAATATACATCAATATATCATTAGTGCAATAAAGAAATTAATTTTGTATATTAAAAAGAAAAAATATAGTAAAACGTATTCGATTTCAAATGGGTTTTATTTTACTTCAATGTACAGGTACAATATGGACAGTATGAGACGATGAATTTAAATAAAACTTACAACAAAGGGTGGTGAAGTTTACATCAGACTTTGTGTTTATTTTATTTAATTACTGGTTAATTCACACCAGCGAATGGTGAAGTTCTACCACTCTCTTGAGGTGTTCATTCCACAGCAGAATGATGTCCCTATATGTACCGCGTATACATATAGCATATTTCAGCAGAGTGTGAAACTTAAAATCCTGATCGTAGTTGAAAAAAAAAACAAAACATTCCTTGGCATGCTTTTAAAGTTGGAAAAGAATATACAAAATTTAAAACCATAAAAATGAAAAAATATTTTTAATTAATGACCTTCACTAATGAGTTCTTTCATAAAAATTGCATCACGGGAATGGATCTATGAACTGTCGACACAGTTATCTGGCGACGCTTTAGTGGTTTTCGTTTGATTAACAGTAGCTTCCTGCCCACAATATTTTTTATCGTAAGTACTGCTGGTTGTAGACAGACGATTATTACAATTTAAATAACTGTTAAATAACAGGTATTCTACACAATTTCTAATTAAACTAAAAACAAGTTCAAACTGACAAATAACTCTTGTAAACGGACGAGTTTGAGTTTACAATTATTTATGTATTTCCAATACAATTTAAAATATTCATAGTTCACCTTACCTCGATTACTGTTGCTGTAAGATTTATTTTAGATTTTTTTCACCAATTTCTAACGGAGCCCGTTTTAAACGAATTTATGTGAAATTTAACACGTGTATATCTATCAGCATAATTTTTAATATCTAGTATTTACAAATTATAATTCGGAAAACTACAGACGTCAGTATTAATGAAGTTGTCTGTTAAGTACCGATAGCTCGTAATTTTCTAGATATGTAATATAGATATCAGTGTATAGACCTTGTTTTCATAAAAATAATACATTGATGACAATTACAAATTTACTGACTAACAAGCGAAATGATCTGTACTTTGTCTAGTGTTTTTCACAATACCAATACTTTGAGATTAATCATAATCAATTCACTATCAATAATTACACTATCTGATAATATTAATATCTATTCGTGTTTATTATTAATATAAAATTTATTATTATAGTCATTTCAATATGATGCAGGTTGATCGAAATTCAGTTATTAATTAAATAAGCTAATAAATTAAAAAAAACTATAAGAAAGTAAAATGTTTTAAAAAGTTATCCACTATAGATTTTTTAGAAAATTGGAAAACGTGTAAACTTAAGTAGTTGATAGATATTCATCTTTTTTTTAGTAATCCAATATTTCAGTCGATAGCCACATGAAATTTCCAAGTTTATTTGCAACTCAAATACAAATGATAATAGACCGTGTTTGCTATCGAATTGTTCTCGAGAAAATGTTCCAATAATGTAGTGAATTAAAAACCATAACATTAGTAAAAAGTGAGTTATTGAGGGAAATATAATATGCAACTCTCTAGTTAAAAAATCTAAAGAACGTTGAAGATAGGCTAATTTTCAAAATATATTGTAGTTGTTTCAAATATATTTTTTAAAACTTTGAATAGCACAAAAGTGTATCTATCTTTTATGAATGTTATGAAGTAGCAATATACGCAATTTCATTTGGAAACTACTTCAAATAGCTATGTAAAGGCCGTTTTTATTTTGACATGTCTTTAGATTTTTAGAAAAGTCGACTACATTTAATATGACATACCATTGAACTTTTTAGGCAGTGCCTCCCTCAACCAAAATCAATCAAAGAATCAATCAAAAGTACGTTAAAGCGAATTCCTAAATGTAAACACAAAATTAAATTCGCTTATATAAAAACTAGCAAGTAACTTTTTGCGTCATTTCTTACCCTTAGCTCTTACAGGGTGACTATGTCTAAAAAGTTTCATGGTATGCCAATATTAAACTTAATTAATTTTTTCAAAAAATAAAGATTAATATCAAAATAAAAACAACGTTTGAATATATATTTGAAGCAGCTTCCAAATGAATGTTACTCGCACCCTGTTGCTATTTAAAAATAATTTTCAAAATGGCGCCGCAGTGTCATCTGTGATGATTATATCTTCTCATATAGGCATCTCATACATATATAAGACGATTTATCTATGTGTATTTTATTGTTTAAGTATAGCAACCTACCAAAATATAGAGGATTATTGTTTAATTTTAATACAAAAGGGATCGTAGAGGACTAAGAGTAGTAAGATATGATGCAGGAATTATTTAATAATGTTGCAACCTATATTCGAAAAACAGGAGAGGTCTATGTAGTATTTTGACATTCTTAATATAAGACTTCAACACCTTTAAGGTATATTCATACACATCAGTTGTGTTGTCTATTCATACACATCAACGATGTATCAGTTCAGAGTCAGTCTTGATGGCATTGTCGATGTATCAATGATGTATATTCACAAACATCCGTATAACTTTAAATTACTTATTATGATAACGTTCTAGATGAGCAAGTTCGCAGAAGCTGAACAATTGGAAATTCATCCATACCAGATACCAGAAGTAATCAAAATCGGCGCCATTGTGAAATATGACGGTACGGATACTAATGCAACATACGTCTAAAATCTGAACTGCATTGGCGAGTTTAGATGGTTTCTGGATGGAAGTTGGTAGAAAACTGAGTCTCATATAACTGAGACTTGTTACAGACCTAAACCGGTACGTAAGTGATGTGTGTGAATATACTTTTAGTGTTTTAAACTTAAATTTAAGATGGGTGCTTGCCTAGATTGACTTAACGCACATATTCATTCGAGGAATACCACTTAGATGGGTGATAGATTGAATCGCCTATATCTTCTAGCACCTGGTACGTCAGTGAGGTGGCAAAAGTTGTAAAAACTTAGACGAGATTTGTGTGGGGTACATATATTATGTAACATACCCTCCCTCTTATATGATGTAAAATCGTAAGCTGCTTACCTATTACATGTTAGACAAAAGAGTCTGACTCTATAAGACGGGGATTCGGCAATACTTGGGCAGGTCTCGTACGAGCTAACCCCAAAATGGGGGTAGCTCGTATCTTGGTCTCAGTGATACGCTTCGGTAACAGAAATAGGCCGACATTAAATAATTATACAAAAAAAAAAGGAAATGTACCCGAGTGTTCCTTGAATTAGTTATAACTGGTTGCTGCTCTCGCAATATGGAATATACCGAATATAACGAAGCAATAAAAAATTACATATCTGACTGCCGTCATCCTTTCCAGCTCCTGGATGGTGATAATGTTAGGGGTAGTTGATAATATCAAAATACGTTAGAATACTTGCCGGGAAATTCAGTTTTTATATTGCTCAACGGCATTATAATTGTTTTATTTATGTATAGAATCCTGAGAGTTTTGGTTCTTGGTTAAAACACTATTGAACAGTTTGTAACTTTTTTGTTTATTTTCTAACTACAAATCCTAAGATTTTATAAATAAATAATTTCATGGTTGAAGAAAGGAAAAATTATCAAGAAAATATGGAATATATTTTTTTTTGTTATGGATCCTTTCATTATCCACAAATCAAAACAATGACTTGGAATATTCACCGAAATAATGACCCTATCGTTATCACATGCTCTATTATTAACCCTATTAGACAATATTATGATTTATATGAAACATAATTATCGGTTAACAACTTTATTATAAGTGTGTACGTATTTACTTATCTTAACAATCTTATAGATGTATTTTCGTATGAACCTTGTATATGAAATGGTCAGATTAAAATGTCGTTATCCTTATTTTCGAAGAAACAAGATAATACTAATTACGGAGTTTTGATTAGTTTTCGTTTTTTTTTTTTTTTTTAGTTGCAGATAACAATTTACTACGCTGCTGTATTACACGAAGTATTACACAACCATGTTCATTTATTTTTCATGCGCATGATAATAGCTGCCGGTATTTCCGTAGTATTAGGATTCAGTACGCTAGTCAGTGAACGGCTTTATGGATTAATTTACCAAAGGCTCTTTAAATGCTGACCTACAAAGTTCTTTAAGGCGTATTTCCTTAAGAACACTCCAGAAAAAAAAAACCTTTACAAATCGGAACTTATTATAATGCAGGCAACTTATCGTAACAGATAGTGTATTAAGTACACTGGGGGAAGACAGTGGCTCGCCTGTTCTGCTTTACATACATATTCGTGGTGTCGATAACCTATATCTAGAATACGAATATAATTATGCAGTTAAGCTGCGGCTTAAATGTGAATGCATACATACCTTCTAAATGTTAGGCTTTACCTTTTATATTTCTATTAAATAATTAAATAGTATAATGGCTTTATCAACACAACTATTATTATCTTATAAACTTTGTGTAAAAATAGGATTGACTAAAAAAAATTAATGTAGGTAATTAAACTACAATAAGGCACCGAACACCGACTATTTCACAAAGAAGATTAAGAATTTTGAAAAACGTATCAACTCGCCGTAATATCTAATAATAATGGCTGAAAAAATTGCAATAAAAACTGCATTAATATCTAAAGAACATGCTGTCCGTTTCTGTCCATACCTAACGGTAAACAAATTATATAATGCGCATGGTACGAGCTATTCAAACTTTCTATTTTTATACACTTCCCAGTTAACAACAATTGAGAGGGAAACTCAATATGAAAGTGTGCAGATATTTAACAGATGAATAATATAATTACATTCGTCTGTATTTTGTTTGTTTGTTATTTCCTACTGAAAAACTAATTGTGTGAAAGATACTCTCGAACAATGTGAAAAAGACCAGAATGACTTAAACATCAGGCTTTGAAGTATTACTGCACTGTTGTCAAGCAGTGGATGATTGTTAACAGTGGCGCTTTATCGGGGAATCCCGAGGAGGCTAACCCTCATTTTTTAGGGACATATTGTTGTATAGTTTTCAAATATATTTCTTATATAACTGTAGTTTCTAGTAATAAGTACTTTGTTTCCTTCCCCCTTTAAAGGACATACATAAATAGACAATAAAATATATCACAGACAAACTAATTGTAACTTAATTGGGATGATAAATCCAACCAACTGGTGGAGTTGCCTATGTTATTCGTATTTACATTCTCATGTCTTTTTTTTCCCAACGTGGGCCAGGCCTAGAGTCTGAAGTTATTCCCTTAAGACCTCATGACTTTGAAAATGCCCATTTTTTTAATGTATTCACGATTATTTGTAACAAGAGAAGATGTCATCATCCTAATTTTATATCTTTTCTAATTTTTATATGACTTTCCCATACGATGAACGTGTAAGCATATATTAAAAACATAACCTTTAATTTTTTAATGGATATCATTATCTTTTCGTTTAAGCATCTATTGAACGTTAGAGCCTCTACTGGGTGTTAAATATTCCGCACTATAATGTAGTGAGTCTGTAATACTTGGACGTATTATAGTCAATATAAGATTATGTTATGTTTTAGAATTTATTCCGATCGATATCTAAAATAATTTTTGTATTAATGCGATTTAATCTTCAATTGTAACGTTGACATTTTTCAATTGCATTTCTGCAATTGTGGCCTGCAACCACGTCTTCTTCAAGAATAATACACTGTAATTCTGATACACAGCTTGATAATGAGTGAATGGAAATATTTAAAAGTGTAGCCATAAACTCAATTGTTTTAAAATGATTGAACTCTAAAAAAAGAGTAGATGGCGGACTCTAATCGTTTACGGATTTTTCAGAATGGCATTTTCTTTATACAACCTATTTTACTTCTCATTTAGACGAGATGAGATTGGTTTTATTTTGTGTAATATGTTTCTTCTTGTAAGTTAAATTTCTACGAAGTTTGCTAGTAGACAACTATATTCAAGAACACATAGGATTGTTTATCATCGACTAACTTACTCAATTTAGTTTATGCAGCTTTTAAAAATGGTAAAATGGCATGCATATGTAATCGAGTCTTAGTATTAAACTTAAAAATGGTAACAGGTGGTAGAAGTTTGTGAGAACATGATAATATTAAGCAATCTATAAATTGGATAATATTTTCAAACGAAGTTATATTATTGATTACGATAATTAACAAATAAATATATTTGTTTATTTTGGGGGCCCAAAAATTACCATTGAATGATGGCAAATCGAATCGATCCCGGAATCAGAGTTGAAGAATTTAAGATACTTGGATTTACATCGATTTTGGGCAACTCGACACAAGGTACTGTCGAACTGACAAATTGACAAAAGTATTGCAAATAGCTCTAGAAGGGTTTACCTTTTAGTTTAGCTCTTGCTCAAAAATGGAGGATATTTTTAGATAACCACATTTCCCTTTCAGATTTCAAATACTAGTATCAATTATCTTGAATTCATTCAATTTTCAAGATTAAATCAGAGTTCAAATATACAAGAATAGGAATAGAAATATAAAAATACATATTATAATAAAAAAAAAATGGTAAAAGTGAATAAACGATAAAAATATTCCATTTTAGATGATAAAATGGGCATATCTTAGAGGAAAAAATGCTTTTTGATTCAATATTTTTTATTGGCGCTTATTGTTATAGAATATCATATTTACACATCTTTCCCCATTATTCGTTTATTTTAATAAATTTCCTATAGATTTATTAACGCATACATTTTGAAATTTGCAAAATCGATAGGATATTGAGGATGGAGGATGACTCGCGTCATTTTGATTAAGAACTATATATATTTTCATGTTTTTAAATTTATTTATTAATGATATTTGTTATCTTTGTTTCAGCTAATTGAAAAATAGATGTTGGAAAGCTCTGACTTACGAAACATGCAAACAGGTCCTTCTAATATTGTAGAAGCATTATGAAATTCTGTGCCACAGTCATCTTAGCTTTAATGACAAGATATATCTAATATGATTTGTGTTGGAAATTCCCTAACAAACAATATTATATCTATATATATATATATATATATATATATATATATATATATATATATATATACTTATTACGATTACGAATGTAATTCTAGGTTTGAATTGAACCAGTTAGAAACAACTCATTATAGCCGATCTCCGAATATCGGGATGTTTTTTGATTTTTATAGACAGTAGTTTATGAAAGAGTATTAATTTTTTTAAATTGTGTTGTTTGTGTGTGTGACAAAATACAGGAATATCGAGAGACAGGGTTTTAAAAATGTATTATTTTCTTAGGTATTTTATTTTTTCTAGACAGATTTAAGGATAACAATACCCATTACCCATTACAATAACCAATACAACAATATTGTCAGTATATTTTTTGTTACAACGACATAATCTTGAAGTAACTGCTAAAAATGGCCACCCTCAGCTTCAATGCATATGTTTGTGACTAATCATCGCCCAGGTCGGAGTGGTGGACTCGCACAGACATATAAGGAGCATTTCTTATAATTTCACATGACTCTTGTATCCGGTTCCCTAGATTATCTTCATTCTGCCATGAAGTTCTATACGCTAATAATTTTAGGTGCCCCCAAAGAAAGAAATGCAGTGGATTCATATAAGTAGCCAAGGTCCTACAAGCCCGATCAATCGATTGGCAAAATGTTTATGTCTATTTGTCTAAATACTAAGTGCCGTTTAGTGGTACTTAGTATTTAGACAAACCACCATTAGACTTATTCCACCACATGGGTGTGGTGGAGCAGCACCATGCATAACCAAATTCGAGCTTTTTTCCTTAGTGGAACATATAAGAGTTTGAGTAGGACACTCTATTATTGTTCGTATTGGTCAGGCATTAAGTCTGGAGTTAGAAAATGAGGCCCAATCGGATCCTCAACAATTCCAAGCGAAATATTTACTGAAGGCTACTCTTGGAACATATTTTAAATTATAGCGTGTGGGCTATCTTCAGCCCACATATGATTATTATGAGCATTTCTTATTGTGTTGATTAAGAACTATATGTTAAGCTATTAAGAACTGTATGCCAGGAAAAAACTTTGGATTTTTCACCAATTTATTTTGTATTCAAGTATAAAAAGCTACTTTCTGGGGAAAATTTCGCAGCAAAGAACTTGAATATGTTGCATGTGGTACGGATAAAATTGCTGTTCTCTTAAAATTTGCTATACTAGTATATTAATGCTTAACTCAGTTGCAATTTCTCATATCAATTTTTCACGTCACGACGTTTTTCACCTTGCAATTTGTCACACCAAACATTTGCAGGATTTTTTTCAATTTAGTTAAGAACAGCTTCCCCTATCTGAACTGTTCTTACTGTTCTGGAAGTTAACATTAATGAAAGTTTATATGTTAGGCACAGCACATTAATGAAATCTTATACATTTGTTTTGCTATACGAGTGTTACCATAAGCTATTTCGTTCACAAAGTGTATGTCTCTCATTTTGGAATTTGTAAGTTCAATAATTTAATTCAAGAAAGTAAATAAGTCCTTAGTTACACTATAAAAAACTACAAGTATTGAAAACTAGCTTATTGATGTTGTTAAATAAATGAAATAATATCATTTGTCGTCAAAATCTTTTGTTTATTGTTATTATTTGACTATTGGACGCACTTTTACTAAATTTGTCTTTAGATTACGATCATTTTAGCTTTAATTAGTATCTTGTAGATTATTTAACTAAAAGTTATAACGATGTTTCATGAAAACTATTAAAATTATCCTTAAAACAACACATACATTTGTTTAATTTTATTTACAGTTAATTGAATGCATGAAAATTATTGGGATACAAGTTAAAATAAAATGAAATAGAAGCATAATTCAAAACTTCGAGACAGAGACACAGACAGGTGAAAATATTATCTTGCCTAATGTAAACCCTAGGTATCAGAAAATGTATAGGACAGGAAAATGTATCAGGAAATGCATTCTAAGTGTATAATGGAACAGCCAACTTGATTATATAATAAATTGTACAGGAAGTTTAAAGAACATAAATATTCCCCGGTATTTATTACATTTAGTACGTTGGGATAAAAATTAAAATAAATATAAAAGAAATAATAAAAAAATTCGAGGCAGTGAAAAGTTTAAGAATAAAAGTAATATTTTTATTTTAGTATTGGACGCTGTTTTATTATTATTTTTTATATTACGTTAATTTCAGTTTTAATTAGTATCTTGTGGATTATTTAACTAAAAGCTTTAACGATGTTTCGTGAGAATTACCAAAACTTTAAATTATACTTAAAACAATACATTTTTGGACAAATAATTGCTAAGTCTTATGAATAAGAAGTATAATAATAGGATAAATATTGAAATAAAATAAAAAGATAATGAAACATTGAAGAACCAAATGTTAAATTACAATTTATTCTCAAAATTAAATCAGTGTTGTCGTAACGAAAGTTCATGACAAAAAATAATAGGATGAAGTAGATTATTTGAAAATATTATTAGTTAAATTTATATTACGCGTTGAATTTTAATTGAGTATCTTTAAAACTGTAATAAAAATAAAAATAATCTTAAAAAGTTTAACTTTAAAACCCTGAATCTAAAAAACCTATACGTTTAGAACACATGTTTATGAACTTTTAATCCTAAAATCAAACGAGGATTCACGCCTTAAAATTTGTCTACGCACTTAACTAACACTCTGTATATGAGAAATACAGATTTATTGAATGTATCTTTTTACAATTTTATTAATAAGTGAAACATTACTTTCTATCTCAGAAAAGAGATACATAAATATAATATAAAAAACCGTGAGTGATACTAAACGTCACATTGTTAGTAGTCGCCAAGCAAGCTGACTAACCATCGACAGTGCCATTAATTATTTCTAAATAATAAATAATAGTTCTTTACGTTTTACATAACCATGACGACGGATCATAACCGAGTAAATATTACTTTCACTCGTTTCACTAATGCTTACCACTGGTCCGTTCGTAGACGTTGAGGTATACCATAAGGTTTCTAGTCACGACAGGCTTAGGCGAACTTGTAACTTTCACTACTGCTTCTTGTTCTTCTTTGTATTATTGTTTATTGCGTATATTGTGGACACCGTTGTTACTGGGCACTGTATAATTACTCCGACTCATTATTTGCCTTGTCCAATGAGGCGCTCAGGTAGTAGCATCAGAATAATGTATTTTCGAAACAAATTTTGAAAAACCCCAGACGGATTTTCACATTTTAAATATACGGGGTAATTCACGGTCACGATGGAGTATTAATAGTTTATACAGAACCGGTAAACGAAATTGAAAACCTTGTATATATATTTTTTGTAATTTACGTAAAATTGTTAAATTTTTTGTATGCATATTTGTTTTAAACCATTTTCGTGATATTAATTGATTTTCAAATTTATTGAGTTCAATCTGATTTTTAATAAATCATTTAATAAGCTAAATTTTGGGTTATAGTTTTATTTAAAAAAAAATTGTTTATTATTTATTGTGATTTATTCTCTTAGCTTTAACATTTATGTTTAATGTAGTTGTCGAGGATGAATATTAAAAACTATCATTGTTAGCGTTCTACAGTGTGTAAAATATCGTAATACGCACTAGAGTAAGGACACATTCGTTAAAAACAGAATCGGCGCATCTGCAAGGATTTGGCAGATAATTAAAGAATCGATTAATAATAATAATCAAAACATTGCTCAACTGAACAACTATAGAACAATAGAAAAATTGAAGATACAGTTCAAAAATTTTACTATCAAATAAAACATAAGTACAAGTCCATTATACTCATTACAAAATTAGATGTATAACAAGAAAACATAAACTATTCAAATTTACACAGCAGTGGCAGTCAAGAACATGAGCAAAATAAATTAAAAGAGTTATGTGTCACTTTCCTCATACATGCAACAAATATGCATGTTTAATCACAGTGATATGATGTATTATTTAATTATACAACATAACAAAACCTTTTTTTATTTTTTTTAAATATTTTGTAAATATATTAATTCTGGCTGTCTCGCAGGTGAAAATATTATCTTGTCTAATATTAACCTTATGTACCAGAAGGGGATAAATAGGACAGACACCTTAACTATATAATAATTTGTATAGGATTGTACATAATACAACTATATAATTATTTGTACCGGAACTTTAAAGAACATAAAAATTCTCCGGTATTTATCTCGAGATTTATTCTTCTTTTCCAATATACCCCTGAATATTTAAATTGCAAAACAATTTAAAAGTTTATATGGACTGACTGATTGTCCGCAGTTATAGTTAATATACATTTAACGAGTACCGACATATGGTATAATATGTTTTAAATTTTAAGCCATCTAAGCTGATTTATATTTGCTAAAACTCATATTCTGTTAAACCGAATATATATATATATATATATATATATATATATATATATATATATATATATATATATATATATATATATATATATATATATTCTAGTTTTGTATCGAGATATGGATAATATCAGGGGCGAAGCGTACATGGATGCGAGTGATGCGTCGCATCCCTTAAAAAATTGGCATATTAGTGTTATTTAAAAGTTCAATCGATTTATTCAATTATTACAATTTTTTTATTATTTTAAACCGACCGCAGACATACATTATTTACTTTAAAGGCTACCATAAACTTTTTTCTTTCAAATCGGCCGTGAAGGAGCCCGAAATTATTGGACTCCCACGTTACTTGCTGCAGTGCTGAAATGCGATGGTCCACGTTACATCCAAGCTATGCGTCAGATGGGAGAAAAGGTCATTGATCTTACGCAGTCAACAGTGGAACCTCGAGTAGGTGTTATCCGTTATTTCCGGATTCAGTTATGCGATTATGTGAACGCATCTTGGCGACTGTCGCCATAACATAAGGAAGATTTGGAAACGCTGTTTCAGGTAATTGTGGAAAATAAAAATGAGGAGTGGGATCGAGAACCCGTTATTTGTGCTAGACGCCTTTTAACTTTATTGCGTGATTTTGATTTTGATTTTTTCTTAGCAGTATTTTCCGCAATATTCCCACATTCCGAGAATCTGTTTAAAATTCTACAGACAAAAATATTAGATATTAGTTACTGCAGTAAAAAGATCGCCGATTTCAAATCACATATTAAAAAAATGAGAAACGAGTTTAGTGACATTTGAGACCGTATGGACAGATTTGTGTTAGAAAATCAACCACCAAGCAAAAAAAAAATGCGTTTGGAGATAATTCCTAAAGAAGATAAGAAAGGCCCCTATGCACGATTGCTTTATGAAATTTTGGACGTTATTACTTTGAACATTAGTGAACGGTTTAGTGAAATTTCTAAACTGAACTTCTTAAATCTAGATTCCACACAATTTACTTCATTCGTGAAACGTTTTCCTGGCGAATTTTCTTCTTTAGTAGATATATATGAAACATTCTTTAACGCAAATCGTTTAAAAAGTGAACTTTCAGTGATATATGATAGTGATCCCGATATGAAAAAGAGGACTGTATTTGAGCTTCATCAATATATTATGTCCCTTCAATTATCTTCTGTTTTTCCGGAGTCATCAAAATTGTGTCGTTTAATTTTGACTATTCCTGCCACAAGCAGTTCCGCGGAAAGATCATTGTCATGTTTAAAGAGAATAAATACTTATTTGTGAAATTCTCAAAAGTAAGAGAGACTGCCAGCCTTAGCATTAATAAATGTTGAAAGTGCCTTTTTAGAAGATATAAGATCGTCTTCAACATTTTAAGAAACAGTGATAGACGTTTTCGCTGGACAAACAAAAACCGAGGAATTGATCTTTATTTTAAAAATTGGGATATATACCTCGGCATAATCATTTTAGGTTAGTGTCTTTTTTTATTTTTACCATTTTCATATGGCCTACCATACATCTGACTGCATATTCCCCTTATAAAATTTTTATCACATCCCTAGATTCTTTTCTTACGCTACGCTCCTGGATAAAATGCATATTGTAATATCATAATAAGGTATTGACAACACTAGAATCTCACTGAAATTCTTATGTAGAGGATAATAAATTTTTGTTTCGATTGGCTTACGACTTTACTAGTGGTTTTGAGCATAAAACAACTAGTGCAAAACATAAGCAACAAATCCGTTAGAGTATCAAATTACGTAAGCAACATTCACATTATGTGGTTATTTGCATTTTCAATAGAGTTGCAGTGAAGGAAGACTAAAGCTATCTATCATCAACAAATGTATGACGTTTGTAGAATATATAAGAAAGAATAGTAATCATAGAATCGAACCTTGTGGAACATCAGATGTTTTTAATGAACTATTGGAGGCTCAATAATCTGCTAATCTTGATGCTAATCACTAAGATAGGCGCAGAAAAAATGTAAAGGAATATGATCACAATCACAATAATCAAGTTTACAAAGAACTGGAGTAGGATCTAGCATGATGAGCGACAAATAAGTTATCAATAACATTTAAACTCAAGGTACTTTGTTCGTTTCGGAAAAAAAAAATCACCGTTAGCAAGAAAATATTATGGATATTTTTAAAGTATTCTGAAAAATGAGAAATTGTTGAATTTCGTAAATATTACCAGTTTCTTATCATGAATTATATACATATTTTGAAAAATCTGTTATCATTAAAAAAGAAAAAAAGAGTTGAAAAGTAAAGTAAATTAATGAGCAAAATAAATACAGTGTACAGATTATCTATTTTAATAATATCATTTCAGTTTTTCGTATGAATTTATAAGTTTTCTTAATGTCAGTTATCAATTATGCAAGAATTTAATAACATTCATTCACTTGCTTTAGATAACGTTAGTTATATTTCTTGGTCCGGCCCTCATAGAACACCCTGTAGTAACGCATTCCAATGTGTTTTGTGCACAAAACACATTGGAATGCGTTCCTACAGGATGTTCTATGAGGACCGGACCAGTATATATATGTATACCAGTATAATTATGATTGAACTTCCTTACAGGTAAGTCGTTTAATCTCAAATTATATGTCAGCCACGATGCCCTGAAATTAATTTGAAATACGTTTACAAAATAGAAGCATACTAAAACCAATTAAGCGTAGTTCATATAACGAGAAAAGAGAAAATCCTATCGAACTTTTACCAGCTTTTACCTACTTTAAATTGAGAATATCCTGGGAAAGCAATAAGAATGATATTCGCCTAGAATATTATGGTTTATGAAGTCTTAAAGCTTAATAGTACTTATTTTAAAATTTGACCATTATGCAACTGCAAAAAGTAAAAAACAATTGGAACTAAATTATTTTCGAATATTCGAAAAACCTGTGGGATAGAAAGTGATAAATACCTGATAAAATGTTTACTCATCGCAATATTGATGCTTTTAATAACTGGTTGACAACAAAATGGCCACATATCTATAATTATGATTTATTATTCAAATTTATTTATCTCTAGCAATTTAATGTCGACTAAAATAAGTCTATAATAGATGATGTACTAAAGTAAGTAAATGTATCACCTTTCTTAGAATGTGTATTTTCTGGATTTTTCAGAAGCTCTCCAGCTGACTGTAATTATAGACTATCATTATATAAATATATATTCATGTCATATTTTATTACAATATACCTAGTATATACTGAGTTTTTTAAAGTGAAGGAAAATCATTCTACCACAAACATGACAACAACAGAGGTATTATGTTTAGATATTTTAATTTTACTTGGGCGATAACAAGAAAAAGAAATAAGAACAGTGATAAAGTTATTACTTTATGAATTATGCGAAATACTTTGACATAGTCATCAGTGTACCTAAATTTTAAAGAACACGGTTAATGGCTGTGTATATCGTTTTACTTTTTTTTTTTTAAAAAAAGCAATGTGGGTGAAACTTCGTTTGTAGGTATATTTCATCACTGGCAAGTTTTTTTACATGTTTTATTAATTAACAAATAAAAAATCTTCTAATTCAGCAGAAAAGTTAACCTATGGAATTGTGTGAATATGTGTCTAAATACGTGTCTAAAGTCCCTTGCCTCTTTTTATTTTGAAAGTGAAAGAACAAAAGGAAAATTAAAGTGTAAAATGGATGATATAGTCATCAAATATGCTGCTTTGGCGCGATTTTGAAACAGAGATATCCCGATCGCCTTGTCTCTAGAGTATACTCATGATATGTACTGGAAGAAGTATATTTGGACATGTTGCAGAATGCTCTTGAACACCTAATTTTGGAGATCCTACAGAAAAATCTAAATTTCGAGATCTATAAAAACACTTCAACAGGATGGTACTTCTTGACACTATTAAGACGCAGTAAGAGATTATCTCAATGAGCCCTATAGGTAGATTAGACACTGGGATACAATAGAATGGTCTACTCGGCCTCCAGAAGTAACGAATATAGATTTATTTTTATGGGGGGTACTGAAAAACTAAGGTATACGCTACGCGATCCGTTAACATCGACGTTTTGAAGTAGATAATACTGAATAATATATGTTAATTTTCTCAGAAACACTTGGATGAGCGAGAGAAAGCTTTTACAACAGGATGTTGTAGGTACTGTTAGCAAGAGGGGGCATATATTTTGTGCATTTGTTTTAAAATTCCTGAAATATATCTGGTACTACTTTTGACTTTCATAATTTTCTTATTTTTGAATTAAATTTATTGTTTTCGATTAACCTAGAATTTACTTTTAAGGTGAAGGCAAAATAAAATTCGGATATGTAATAATATCTAAGCGAATTTTTTCGTGATTTATGTCTGAAAAAACTGACACTTAGTTTTTGTAGGGAGGTACTGCCTACCAAGTTTCATTTCAAAATTAAATTTAATCATTCTTTTTCCAAAATTGAAAGACATGTAAAAATAAAAATAAAGTTTGAATAGACATTCGAAGCGGCTTACAAATGAGGCGTCACTCCTGCACTGTTGCCATTTAAAAATAATCTTAAAAATGACGACACGGGGCCGTCATTGACTATTATATCACTATTTATTAACTAAAATATTAGTTTTGCACATTAATGCATGTATGCTTTTCTCAGGTCTCTTAGTTCCAAAGCTAAGGAAGGGAAAGCCTTTAGTCGCGTACTGTATATAAAATAGATAATAGTTAAGACTATCGATATAAATTTATTACGAACACAGAAGTTGTTCCAAGATTGGCGAATTTGTATCCAGATGAAGATGAAACTAGAAGTATTTGATATCCATAGTATCTCACACATTTATATTACATATTGCGAGGTACTTTGAAGAACATCATCCCATTATTTGAAGAATATTCTATTTGAGAACAGATGGATTTTGTAGGCCAATGGAGTCCATTTCTCAATGAAATACAATAGTGGCGTTCTTTTCTGATTTTAATTTAAATATAAAAACTATAAACATCTAGTATAACAGAATAGTTTATACAAGGTATTATGAAATATTTTCCTCATTTGATTGTTGGACACAAGGAACATGAAGAGTTTGTTGAACATGGGGTTAAATTAGGGCACATGGTTTCAGCAAGACAGCCCATCCTGAAAATGTATCAATGGAAGCCCTTAGAACGATCTTCTCTGAAAAAGTGATCTCTAAGCCGGGGAACATTAATCGACCTCCCAGAAGTCCCGATTTAATGCCGATGAACTTTTTCTTATGGGGTTATTTAAAATCCATGTTATACACTAACGTCCCTAAGACTTTATTTCAGTTAAAAGCCAGAATACGGAAGGAAATCAGAGAATTGAACCAGCATTATGTCGACGAGTTATCAAAAATTTACAGTCGCGCCGGCGCTGGCGCCGCCTTAAGAGGTACAGCGACATGAAGAAAGGCACCTCGACATGAAGAAAGGCACCTCGACGATGGTATTTCTCATATATAACTTACATAACCTACATTGTAAATTTAAATAAAAAATTGTGAAAATATATTTTTTAATAATCCAGATTTATTAACCTGGGTTATTTATAACTATTACCCCAAATTACACTTTTGTTTTTTTTTCATACGTTGATATGAAAATGTTTGCTTTTTATGATTTTCTATTAATAAAACTCACAAATTAAGTTGAATATTAGGTCCCAGTCCACGGGAACAGTTTGACACTTCTTCCTGAGCATGCATGTTTTTATCCTGGTTTCTATGTGTAACTAAAGCCTGATGCTTTAGGGGACATAAGTCGATTTTCGTGTCTAAACTTTTGAAACTTTACTTTAATAAACAGTTTTAAAACTTTAAAACGGACTTCTCCGCACGTAGAACATCTCTATATCGAAATTGAGTGGCCGAGAAAAAATAAACCAACACATAAATGCAGAATATGTGTTTTATGCGACAGTTTTACTTTTTTCAAATAGTCCACCAATGTGCTTTCTATGACCCATGGACAGGGTGGGGTGTGTCCTATCCACCTCAAAATCAATAGATGTCATCTAGTAGACGTCCCTAATCAAAATCAGTCGAAATCCGATCGATCCGACACGATTTAATTGAGTGATCGTGCTAACAAAAAAACATTCTCAAACAGTCCACCGTTGTACTCTCTCTGACCCATGTACATGGTAGAGTGTATTCTATCCGCCTCAAAATCAATAGATATCGTCTGGGAAACGTCCCCGATCAGAATCAGTCAAAACCCGATCGATCTGACACGATTTAGTTGAGTTATTGTGCTAACAACAATGAATGCCGATGACAACGACACACATATAGCAATAATTTTTTTACAAACCATTTTTTTGTTTTTAGTCCGAAAAACGAAAAATAAACTCAAAAAAAATTTCGTTTTTTCAATTTTTCTTTACACGATTACATTACTTTTGCGCGTATAGTGAAGCGAGGAAAAGTAAAAATATTATTATCAGAAAATAAACAGACAGCATTTTAAAAATTTCCTGTAAAAATAGAACAACTGCATTCGTACTTTTAACGATTTTTTTTCAGCCTTTAGTTTTCTCTTTTAGGTTGTTCCTTCCGATTTTAACGACCAATAAAATATGATTATGCTATACAGGGGAATGTAAAAATTATTCCTTTTAGAAATTAAAGTCGTAATGTCATTAAAGAATATTTCAAGTTAACTTTATACATCGAAGATAAATCGTAGAACACATTTAAATAATACTAAAAGTACTCTCGATGTCAGTAAATCCTAAAAATTGTTTTTTAATGTTTCCATTTTACCTGCATAATTTTCTGATATATTTGTTAAAGATTATAGATTTTCGATGTATAAATATATCATAAATTGATAATTAAAAACAGATAAGATGTCATTGCTCCCACATTACAATAAGAAACCTTGTGATAATAATTGCTGTTGTTTTTTAGGAAAATCAATGTTAGATCTAACATAGTAAGCATTAGATATGTTATAAAATGAAATAAATAAAAAATAAGAGAATGACAAATGTATACAAAATGCGTATTGTTTTTAAATCGGGCTCATGGCAGAATTCTAGTAATTTTTTTAAATATTATTTGTTTAGGATATTTTGTTATTTCTGAATTTTGTACCTTGAATACATTGTATGTATAATATTAGTATAAATAAAAGAATTCACGTATAATAGAAATATGTATGTATTTGTAATAAATAATTAGAGATATTTGACTTGAAGTTAAATTTAATACATATAATAAACATTTTATGCTACTATTTTTCACAAATAGCACATACTATAGATTAAGATTATAGCAATCTAAGAATTGTAAGAAAATAGTAGTTAAATAATCGCATGTCATTATTATCATATTATAGTATATAATTTTGTAATAACAGTTAATGTTGATTTGAAGAAAAGTTACTACACCAGATGTGCCTGAAACAAAATGGATATCAAAAGAAAAAATCTGTGAAAGTTCTACAAGGTAGAATTCAAAATAAATTGAACCAATATAAAAAGATTTAAGATTATGTTCGTAGAAGACAGCCAGTAAATTTTAGTATACATTATCTGCTCTGAATATATGTATAGAAAGAATGTATGAATAATACAAATACGTATGCATTCCTTATAAAAACTTCGAAGTTGTATGGTATTATCTTTTGTAAATGTCATTCAATTGAATGTATAATTATTATTTAGTTCCTGTTCTAATTCTGATTAATCGATTACATTTGTGTTACACATATTTTAACAGGGTCCACAACTTGCCGGTGCATTACATTTTATACAGAATCTTAATTTTCTTTGCAACCACTTTGCCTTACGGCCATAACCAGGCCATAGCTATCGAACAAGTAATCCTATCGCATGCATGCGTAACGCTAACTGATAAAATGAATTTACATAGGCAACCCTAAAAATATACTATTGGCTAAAATAGATAACCAATGTGAGATCGCCAGGTGTGACCCAATTTCACTCTATATAATTTGCTATTGTCGAATGAAGGGTGGTGCAAAAATAGGGAAATGCAGAAATAAAAGCATTTTAATTCTATTCATCGGTGTAAGCCCTGTTGTTTACGTACTCTTATGAAAAGGGCTAGAAATGCATAAAAAATGGCGTTGAATAGCTGCTAGAGCAAACGGGAGTAACACTTATTTCGAAAACAGTAGGAGGGTTGTTATGATTTAAAAAAATATTTAGTGCGTTAAACGATTGAACATTTTAATAAGGAATATTACGAACACTAATAAATTAAACTAGAATATAAATATATTGCGTCTAATTTATTATTTGTATAGGATGCTATAGCTTTTATTGCTACCCAGTTAATCTGTTAATTTCAAATTATTATATTACTGCAAATGTTGGTGTTACTACTTTTTTATTAGTGGTGTGCCTACTGATGAGTCTATTGATATCTAAACTTTCAATTTATATAAAAAACCTAATATTTAGCTCAATTAATTGAAACTGTAAACAGTGGTGAAATTTTTAAATGAATATGTTTGTTGCAATAAATGCGAAATTCATTAAGAAAATTGATTCATAGGAAACAATTCGTCCCCTAAATAAAGTATTAAATTTTCCACTACTTGCTGTCTAAAATCGCTACAAACAATGTGACAAAATCAAATAAACCGAACAAATTGTCAAACAATTTCGAGGGAAACACTTTGTGTGTTTCCAAAAGTTTTCTATTGTGTGCCTCCTATTTTCGATTACAAATATTTCGATTAACAATAGTCCATACCACAAATTATCTAGATACCCCTTGCCGAAAATGATTTCACAAGTGAAGAATACATTTAAAACATGTAATAACTTTATTACTTATTTCAAAAATAGACTTCAAATATGAAACTCTCTAATACCTAGATTACACCAACTGAAGATACACAAGCCAGGCCAATCATCTCTGTAATGGGTTTACACCAACTTATAGCTTGTCAAAATGGTTAACAATGGAGTTAATTAAAAATATACCTATTGCCACAAATTACGCTAATTTATTAATAGTGAATTCCACAGACTTCATTAATAACATAAAACCCATCCAATTGATATTTGTTTATTGTTCCTAAGTATTCCTATACTTTTGAATTATCTCAGGAAACTACTTGAACTAATAAATATAAAACCCTATAGTACGTAGGTTATATTATTTACTAGAGATATAAAAGCCAGGAAATTAAGACGAAGGCTAAAAAATAATTAGAATATTTCCCTAGAGTATTGCTTAGACATGTGGATGCCCTTTCTGTAGTTTTCAATACCATAAAAGCAGATTCAATATTAAACAATTATCTCCCATCCGTAAATTTCATAGACAAAATTAAAAACACCACTTCTTGATGAACGAATCACTTGATACGGGAAAAATAGACTAGAATTTGATACACATAGGAAGAAATCTAGCACTCGTAGATACATTCCTAACGACTCGTATCATTGTTATCATCATAAAATAACAGGCTTAAACTTTTTGGTTCTTCGTTTGCTAAGCTTTCCGTAAGTAACAATAGATTTGAAAAAGAAAAGAGAGATGTTCTACTCACATAGTATATAAGTTAATAAAAATACATAACAGACTTAAAACATTTAGGAATTACATCCATTAACGCACTCCTCTGGCAACAAATTACAACAACTCATGAGAAATCCTAAAGATAAAATTGAAAACTATTGAGAGGTTCATGAAATCAGTGGTTAAGATTGTAGTCAAAATTATACTGGGCAAGCGAAAAGAGCAATTGTAATTATGTTCAAGGAGCATATGACTCCACTTAAAATGGAAGATTAGAAAAAATTTCCATTGCCCAATGATTATTAATTGTCTATCAAGTCTTTGTAATTGCTTCAATCCTGTTTTTAATAAATATGTCATCACTCCGGACACAACATGTTTCTAATTTCATTACTTGAGGACTATAGTACATAATACTACCTGACTAGCGGTCATGCCTGGGTGTGTATTATTATTAATTCCTATAGTTTCTAAAATAATTAAATAATTTTAAAAGTAGTAAAGATATTTAGCTTTTGTAAAAAAAAAACAAATGCAACATTTTGCATTAAGTCTATGTTAACGAGATGTTATAATTTGTATAGTGGATTTTTGCGTGTGTATCAATTTAGTGACGACGCACGGATTACATGCTACACCACTCGCAATGGTTGCTATTATGCCACAGTTACCAGCACGTATGTCTAGCGACATGTTTCAATCAACAACTTACGACATAGACAGTTAATAATTTGCCTAACAAAATGAAATTATGAAGTCACGTCTTAGCTTTATTGTATAATTTGATTCATTGGGTCTCAACATTTCTGTAAAATTTATGTCATTTATATTGATTTTTGTTGAATTTATATCATTTATTTTGATGGAAATATCACTTCCATTGAATGTTTTTGTGGAAAACATTTTCATTACTCTATCATAGGTTGACGGATTTGTATTGTACTAATTGTTATCCTAAAATGTGTTTTCGGCACGACACTGTTCAAACATGGCAGTTGATTGATTCATACGATTATTAGCTGTGACACACGCAAAGAATCATTATACAAATCATACAAATAGTGTGATTGAACTGTAGCAAATCATTTTTAAAATATCGATAATAATATAAGTTTGCCAAATATAAAAAAGCATGAAAACAATATGAAAATTATGATTTTTCTGCAGTTTTGCTGTCTTTTTAATCTTTGTAAATATTAAAACAAAAAAAATACCAATCTTATACCTTACTTTTAGGATATCCGGTATATAAACAAACATACACAAGTATCCATCTATACATCTATCAATTTATAAACATATTTTGTATGTCTGATATATAATTTTAAAGAAATATGTATTTAATACTAATTAGCAACACACAGTTGTCTAAATATTTCTGTTCTGCGCTGATTAGTATAATTTTGAAAAATCTTATTAGAATTTGAGGTCGTGCAGGAAGTGACAAAAAAAATCTCGTACAAAAGAGCAGCCGTCGGGTCTATTATTTAGTAAACTGTGTTAAATATATGTAATGAAATTCCTGTTAAAATTTAATAGATGTAAATATCTATAGTCGTTTCAAAATAGGCTATCGACCTGCGTCCATGAAAGTAATATAAGGTCCAAACAATACGGCTATAATTTTTACTTGAAAGAAATGGATTGCATTTTTTTAACTGCCATAAAACTAATAAACTGATTACTAAATATTTTCAAACGAAGGGAAACGGTAATTTAACTTTTATTTACGTTGATTTTTTTTACGGTGGAAAATACCGCGCTTCGAATTTATTAATAGTGAGTGATGTAAAGCTTATATAACTCATAAATCTTGGTGAATATCTTTAATTTTTTCTACCTATATAATAATTTATAAATGTATACATATTAGGTTAAGTAGAGTACGAAATAATTATATACGAGTATATTTTGGCCAATATATAAGGTAGACCAAATAATTTATTATTATTATTATCGTTACGGTCGGTAAATTAAATTTATAGCAATATTTACATATGGGGTGTCTATATATAAATGTAGACACCCCACTAATATACAGTGATTACAAAAAGGTTGAAACAAATTCAATAAAATTACTATAGGGTAATTAGGCAAAAAATGTTCAAATAGGCCCATTTTTGGCATACGCATTTTTTGACGTTATTATTATGAAGGTCATTACGTTATCGACAGTATTTTTAAATGGTGATACAACTTCGAGATACAACTACTTCTAGAATTTTATTAATCTCTTGCAAATATTTCTAAGCTACAGTTTGTATAATGGATCTTTGCGCGTGTATCAATTTAGTGACGACGCATGGATCACATGCTACCCCATTCGCAATTGTTACTAATATGCCACAATTACTAGCACGTATGTCTAGCGATATATGTTTCAATCAACTACATACGACATAGACTAGTTAATAATTTGCCGAACAAAATGCAATTATAAAGTCACGTCTTAGCTTTATTGTATAATTTGATTCATTGGCGTCTCAATATTTCTGTAATTTATTTCATTTTGATTTTAAAATAACCTAACCTAAATCCGTAGCAAGTATACACTCCTACATATTTTGATGGAAATATCACTTCCATTGAATGTTTTTGTGGAGAACCTTTTCATTACTCTGTCATAGGTTGACGGATTTGTATTGTACTGACTGTTACCCTAGAATGTGTGCTCGGCACGACACTGTTCAAAAATATCAGTTGATTGATTCATACGATTGTTATCTGTGACGCACACGCAAAGAACCATTATACAAACTATATATGAAATGACATATGACTAATTACAGTTGTTTTTTAAAAATAATTCCTTCATTCTCAATATGGTTTTATAAAAAATTTAAAACAACTCTATGTGAATATCAAAAGAAAATAGTAGATGTTCTTAATCATAAGCATCAAGCATAAGGCTATAAGATTATTTATAGCCTTCACTCGTGATTTTGAAGTCAGT
Source organism: Rosalia funebris (assembly GCA_037954035.1). Classification (NCBI taxonomy): domain Eukaryota; kingdom Metazoa; phylum Arthropoda; class Insecta; order Coleoptera; family Cerambycidae; genus Rosalia; species Rosalia funebris. The sequence continues at coordinate 4,739,508 of JAZFAV010000018.1, read as the reverse complement.
CATAAGATACCTTTCTAAGTTGTCTAGATATGTGTTAAGCTTGTTATATTCTATCTTGAAATGCGAACTCGGGCAACTAAAGTAAATGATGTTGGAAGCACAATTAGTACAATAACGCACGGTGTTCCACAAGGATCGACTTTAGGACCACTCTTTGTTTATATACCTTTGCAAGCCAAATAACTAGCTTGTTACAAAATCTCCCTTCTAACATGTCAATAACGTGTTACGCTATATGCATTGATACACATATACACGCGATGACCAGTATTTTAATTACTGAAAATAATTTAGTTCTTCTTAGGTATACTACCGAAATAATTTATAAAAATAGTATACAGCATACGGCTCTGATAAAAACAAACTCTGTATTAATAAAAGTGAAATAAAACCGTTGTCATTCTAACCATGTAGAGTTTATTCTATTTGAAGGCCAATACGAGAATCAGATAGCAGCAATTATTGACTCAAAGACGTTAGGAATTAGTTTTGATAATATGATTCAGTGGCAACCGCACATTCTCGAACTTTGTTCAAAACTACGAAGTAGTTGCTATAAAGTAGAGTCCATACTCTACGTTATATTGAAGCATGTTTCACAATTTATCCCATTAGTATTATAGTATGCCAATTTTCACTCTTGAATGCAGTATGAGATATTAAATTGGGTACAAATGCTTATCTTGGCTAAATCTCATATTGCAGAAGTGTACTGTAAGAATAATCTCACCAACAACATAAATGTGAAAAGGAGGCCAAGTTCGGTACAAACAGCGTTCGGGGTTGTCGGCTTCGCCGATAAAAGATTAGAGATCTGAACAGGTGCCAAGTACCATAGGAACTTACAACAGGAGTGTACAATGGTCTTCAATTTATTTAAAAGAAAATTTGTTATGTTCTTTGATATTGAATTTATAACTTGGTAAGTTTTCATAGTCAATAAATGCGTTTAACGTGATATTTAATATAAGCTTAAAACTTAACTTTGCTAGTTGTTCTATTTTATACTACCAATAAATTAGTTGGATATAAAACTTGCCAAGTTATAAATTCAGTATCAAAGAACGTAACAAATTTTCTTTTAAATCAATTGAAGACCGTTGTATATTCCTATTGTAAGTTTCTCTTGTAAGTTCTTATGGAACTTGGCACCCGTTCAAATTTTTAATCTTTTATCGGCGAAGCCGACAACCCCCAACGTCGTTTGTACCGAACTTGGCCCCCTTTTCACATTTATGTCTTTGGTGAGATATCATTAATTTTTGAAAAGCTTTATCCTTTTCGCACGCCTCAAAGAGGTACAATTTTCAAAATAATTTGAAAAATCTTGTACTAGACAAAAAAAAGTTGTTCTACATCACAAGATTTTATTTTGTAAGTATATTCCTAGTTTATAGTTGACTTTTAATATTAATTTTATGTAATACTATATTTTTAAGTTATGTTTAAATTTTAATTGTTACAACAAATAACAACGTTTAAGCACTATTTAATTTCACGTGAACTTTTTTCTTAATTATTGTATACATTTTAATTGAATAAATAAATATTTATTATTATTGCTAATTAAATTTTTCTCACACTGGTTACACAGCTACTTTTATGGGAATTATTTTTCTCTTTTCGTTTCCTGGGAAAGGGCTGGAACCTGCAATGCAGTAACAGAAACAGGAGACCAGTTTTCTACGAACATGAATACTGTACAAGATCGAAAAAATCGCTGTACAAAAAACCGTCTTCGTGTCGTTATTACTTACTATTCTTAGTTTCTTAAACATGACTATTACTCTGTAAAATAGGATTTAGTTAATCATAATTAAAGACAAATAATAGATTGTAATAACAAACAGTTTTTTGGAGACTGTATGGCCTAAATTAGTATGTCCTGGGACTTGTGACATGAGTCACAGCTCTGAGCTAATGCACGTATCTAATTTATTTTTATCTACATTTAATTATATTCAAATTTCAATTAGGTAAACCAATTATATTTTCAACGTATATAAATGGATTTTAAATAGTTTTGGATGTTGTGTAAGCATCGAAAAAGTGTATTTTAAGTTTATACGTTTAGAAAAGTTATCTAAAGATGTGGTTTTCCTCTTCACTTCAGTATTTGCTGTTTATTGCCTGCTCATTAAATGCAAATGTTGCTGTTCAGGAAAAATAATGCACTTATTTTTCGATGAACCAACATCAGAAAACGAAACGACATACACATAGATACACCCAGGTGGTTGATGTGGGAATCGAACCCACTCTCGGATTACTCCGAATCTGCAATCTAGGTCAACTGACGTCGTAACCCAGAAACAATCCGGAGACCTTAGAGGCCTTCCATGAGGTTCTATTTATAAAATTTCTGCAATATAAGTATTTTGTAGTTGAAGTTCCTTGACTGGAAATAATAACTGATTGTTAGCATTAGATTTTTAATGGCATTAAAAATAATCTCATATTGTTCAATATATGATTAAAACCATGTCAAATGGGGTATCAGATATTGATATGCCTAATTTTAAATATCTCTATTAACTAAACGGCTGGTTTCGCGTGTGTCACGAAATTTTTAGGTCGATGTACGAAATGCTTTTCGTTCGAATTTCGGCATTTTGACAAAATCAATATAGTAAAGCGACCCTTGCGAATAATGTGGTAACTTTTTTTATCCGAAGCCTCTAGAGGCATGCCTTCGATATGAGCGAGGGGGCGGCGTAATATTATTGCGATTTGCTTACTCGTCTCTATTTACTAAACGGCCGTTTTCGTGTGTTGTCACGAAATTTTTAGATCTTATAAATGATTTTCATATGAATCTACGTAATGGTATTATTATGACCTGATTTACACCATCAGGATATTGTTCATATATTCTGGGGTGCGCTATAGATGTTCAGTAATTAACGATGGATCAGTGAAAAATGTTTCCAAAATTCAATTTTAAATCGTCGTATCAGTGTCGTTTATTTTAAGGCTAGCGAAGCTGCCAACATTTTTTTAACTTCTATGTAAATGGTAAGTCAAATAGTAACTGACAATTTTATATCTAAACCAAAGTCTGCCATAGAATATCTGTACTGTGGTTCGCGCGAATAATTGTAATTGCACCACGCCAGTTGTTACTCAATAAGGGAATGAGAGGTTATGTTCCTGCTTCATGAAATGAACATTTTGTTCTATTCCACGTAAAGGCCTCAATAATAATATATTGGTTGGCTACCCCCAGGAATAGCCTTAAAGCGATTTAGTAGTAGTATTTTCTGTGTATATGCGGACGTAAAGATTTATAAAGAGTTTTATTTTTATATAAGAATGTTAGTCCTTGAAAATAGCAAATACTGTTATTTTAATAATTAGAAAATATAAAATATATTATAATAGTGCTATGATTGTTGGTGAATATGTGAATGTACTAAAAGCCAAGTGCAAATATTTTTCGAAAAAATGTTTAGTAATTTGTTATACGAGGAATGTCACTTTTTGACCGACTTGATATAAATGTGAATAAATCGAATTGTCTTGAAGAAAAATCTAAATAAATATTGTTCTCACTATTTCTTATAGTAGCAATAATAACTGTGATATTATAAAATATAGTAATTACTTATAATTGGTATGAGATAGAAGAATTCATCAAATTAATATATCTAAACATTAGAATTAGCTTCTGGTCTAAAAATAACCGAATAAAAATTTACAAACAGAAAGAGCGAAACACCCTTACAGGTCAATGAACAACGTTGTACTGCGTGATTAATGGAAAATAGGGTGTGATCTTCGATGTGTCTTTCATTTCTCACATACACCAATTTGTCTGTGAGACTTGGGAATAAAAAAAAAAAAAGAATGTGGGGAGTGGACAACATACGAACGAATTATCTTTATCAATATTGTTACTAGTGATCCATTTTCCTTGAATGGGTTGTTATTTCGTTTCCATCCCTCATTTCTGGAACACCTTTTTTACACAAAACTATTACATTTGGATACATTTTCTTTGAGAAAACCATTTGTTCATTGTAATATTATGCCTTACAAGAGTAAGTAAAACATTATTTTATTTTTGTATAGTCCTACCCCTACCATCTATTGTTGTGAACAGATATTTCTGAGGAAAAACAAAATGCAATTGTATATTTAAATATACAGGGTTACTAAACCCTGATTGCTACTAATTTGCTTTTACTCATCACCTGCTGTCTCCATCTATTGTATTACAACGATCATTTCCATTGCAAATTCATCAGATAACTGAAATATTTTATGAAGAATGACGTTTTATATTGCAGGACATAAGGCACAAGGGTTTATTACGGGCATAATGGATTAATATCGACACGACAGTGAGGATCTGATACAGTTTAAGTAAATGTTGCCTTTATATTTATTTAGGTGCATATTGGGGTAACATGTACTTACTTGCTTTGATAGTAGGTTGATATTACCGGTTATTCTTAGTAGAATATAACTTAGAGAAAGAGAATATAAAAAAATACATCCCATTAAAAGAATAGTTGAACTAAAATAGGCGTATGATATTGATTTTTGATTTAATATGTATTTTATAAAAATTATTTTTTCCACGTTTACAAACAAATTATTTAGGTGTCAGTACTTGATATATTTAATATCAGCTAGCAGTTTTACTTTAAAGATATCATTTATTCTACATAACAAATGTGTTATATCATAAACGAGAATATTAAATCGTATGTAATACATTTCCAATGATTGGGATTTGTTAATTTAAGTTATTATTTATTTATGAGAAATTTATATTTGTTTCACTATATCCAAAATAATTTATTTATCATTAGCGTAATTCATTGACAATAAACAATTTGGTCTCTTGGTGTATAAATAAGGGCTATATATAAATTCTAGGTATATGTATTCACATTTTAGATGTATTTTATAATGTACATATATACAAGTACAATCTACATAAATTTAGACGTCATATCATTAAATACATCCCCTTTCAACACAAATAATGACGATGGAATATATGTACATATTTCAAGAATATGTAATAATATAGTAATGTAATCTGTATCTAACTGTGATAATATATTTTTATATTTACACATGGGAAGGAATTGGAACCTTAGATGCAGCAAGAAAAACAGGCGACCAGTTTTCTACGAATACTGAAATATATTACACTTTTTTTTTTTTATTTAAAGTTTATCTATTTAAATTTGTGAATCATAGTATATATGGAAAAGTGATTCCTACAGTTAAAATTTAATAGTATGTATAAAAGATTTGCATAGAACTTTTATCTAAAATCTTATAAAAGGTATATGTTTATAAAGGTTATAAAGGATATAATTATTAACAATGAATATTTTATCTAATCGATATAGGTGTATGGACTTTAGATACTTTTGACTGGGAAGATACATTTTTATTAGGTATAAATAACCAGACATTTTGAAGAAGGAATTGAACATTATTTAAGTTCTCATTCTAAAATTCTTGAATTATCGGTTTAAACTTGTTCACATTTGTATCTACACGAAGAGAAATAATTTTATTGTTATAATATACAATATATTTCTTTGGAATTACTATTACACTGAACAAACAAAATTTTTTTAATGGGTAAAAACATTGGAGTAGATTTTCTAATACCACAATAAAAAAAACAATATTATCCTATATACTGACAAACGCGTACCCTCTATACTGGCAAAGAGTTTATAGTGAATCGAGTTATGTTCAATAATAATATACTCTTATATATTACTTGTATTATTCTGATAATATTAGTGCAATAGATTTAATAATAAGAGTTTTTATAATTTACACTCTTAGTTATTAGTATTTAAAGAAATAACTTTTTTTAATGTACGTAAATTTAATTGTCAATCACTCGTCTACGAAAAGTTAAAATATACCTATCCTTATGGACCTATATGGTACTGGTATATACCCTAAAATATGGCACTTTATAACTTCTTTAAAAGGAAGAGAACATTTTATGAATATTACAAATTTGGATTTAGAAAATCACAGATATAGGTGTGATGCATCCTCAAATGACTATCTAACATAATTTCAAATCATTATCCTAACAAAAAAAAGAAAATTTACAATTTTTAATATTTTAATTAATATTCCGGTTTTTGTGGAAAATCCCCAGTTTCTACAAACTAAAATTTCCTGTTTTTGTTGCCGCATCGAAGGTTGCTTGACTTAGAAATTTCGGCTTGACTTAAACCCTTGCTTAGGAACACTTAAAATAAGTAATTTTCTTTTATTTTTATGTTTATAGTTATGTTATATTTTTTCTTATGTTATAGGATAAGTAAATAGATGTAGAGCGCCATCCAGCATCGCCTACAGTATGTGATAAAAATATAAAATGTTAAAATATGTAATTATGCATAAAAATAATTGTTATTTTATTTCATATTGATATAGACGCACCATTTCAACATTATATTTCTTGCAACAAGAGTATGCACCTAGTTGTCATAGAACAAGTACAACATGGATAGAAATGTAGTTTCTAAATTAAGAGTTACCTTACGCACAAAGGTAATGATTACAACGAGGACTATAGTGAGCATAAAGCACATTTTTATATGCAACCTCAAGAACTTGCAAAACCTGTTTCAGCACCCTTAACGTGTAAATAAATTATAATTTTGAAGCGCAGGGATATTTGTGGTACCCACGTTAGGACGACATTGGAAAGTAAAATTACATTTTATATTGCCCTCAAATATATTAACATTTATCGTGGTAAAAAGGGAGAAAATTTATAGCAGTGTTTGTGTTGACTAATTGCAAATATATACCCCTTTTATAATTATTTTGAATAATTTGAAAAAAATACAGTTCTTAAGAATCAAATGCGAAAGGTTTTTGTCTCTTGTAGACAGATTAATAATAATAAATTGTCTATTAAAAATATGTTGTAAGTATAAGAATACCAAAATTAAAATCCTAGGGTGAGGTATAGCCTAATACCTTCTTCCCCTCCAAAAATAGACAGTTTTAAAACCTTAAAACGGACTTTTCCGCACGTAGAACATCTCTATCTCGAAATTGAGTGGCCGAGAAAACATAAATCATGACAAACAAAATTTCTCAAATAGTCCACCATTGTGCTTTCTCATGACCCATGTACATGGTAGAGTGTGTTTTATCCACCTCAAAATCAATAGGTGTCGTCTGGGAGACGTCCCCGATCAGAATCAGTCAAATCGTGATCGATCCAACACGATTTAGTTGAGTTATCGTGCTAACAAGAATAAATGCCGACAATAACGACACACACACAACAAATTATTTTTAAAAACCATTTTTTTTTTGTTTTTAGGCCAAAGAAACGAAAAATAATCCCAAAAAAAATTTTGTTTTGTCAATTTTTCTTTACACGATTATGTTACTTTTCCGGAGTGCGTAAAAGTAAAAGGTACATATAAAAATAATAATACTTATCATAACATACTAGTTGTAAAACATAACGAAAGGTTTATTTCATCTAGCGGCGGTTCTAGAACAGAACCCTGTAGAACACTGGATGGTATTTATGCCTTATTTGAGGCAGAATTATCTACTATAACTTATCGATATCGATCACTAATACATAGTACTATAACAATTTACAGTATATTTAATACCAAATGTACTTTGTTTAATTTTAAGGGAGGAAATATATGAAGCAGTTCCTGTCTAGTGGATACATTACTCAGTGTTTTTTAATGACAACTCAGGTGTAAAAAGTTATCGGTCTTCAAATCGTCTCCTCCTTTATTTCGCTCCTCCTGCTCCATCTGCAGGAGTTTTCGTCCAATCAAATTAAACGACCGTTTTTCGTTTATTTACTGTTATCCAGTAATTGTTTATCATAGTTTCTTTATAATTGAGATTTGTATATTCCGCTACATCATTTATCTTAAAGAAGTTAGTCATCTTCGCATTCTTATTGTTAAAACTATATTGAGATGTAGTGTTTCTGTACTAATTAGAATCTGTGGAGTTAATCATTGCTTACCTACGAGGCAGACTTTTATAGATTATGTAGAGTTTTACAGGTTGTATTTAACATGCAATTAAATGAATAAAATGGTTCCTTTAACTGAACCTGAGAGAATTGACGTGGTAATAATGATTGAATATGGTGACAGATTAAGATCTGACGAGGGTTTGGTCGTTTGGCTGGTTGGTTGTTTAATTGAGAATAATCTGATCTCACCAAAAACATAAATTGAAAAGGGGACCAAGTTCGGTACAAACGACGTTCGGGGTTGTGGGCTTGGCCGTTAAAGAGTTAAGATCTGAACGGGTGCCAAGTTCCATAGGAAATTACAACAGGAACTTACAATAGGAATGTACAACGGTTTTCAATTGATTTAAAAGAAAATTTGTTACGTTCTTTGGTAAAGAATTTATAATTTGGCAAGTATTTATTATATCCAACTAAATTGTTTGTAGTATAAACACCAAATTAAATGTATACAGTGAAGTTGCAGACTTCATTTCCACACATCTCTACCAAGCTTAAAGTGAATTAATTCATTATCTTCATCATTCCACCATTGGATAATTTAGTAGAATGCTTGAATGAGGATGATTCGAATTGAATACAATTTTGCGAGTATATCATTATATTGTGAAGAAAGTTCCAACGTTATAAGGTATATTGTTTAAAGGTGTATAGGTAAAAGACGCTTCATCAAAAGATATAGCGACTTTTTCCTTGTATGGAACAGTATATCGTCGTGATTGAAGATACTGATTTTAATTGGTCTCATTGGATACAAGAATAGCATAGCCACCGTCAGTGTAAACTAAATGTATGGGCGGGAATGATAGAAAGGCGTCAATAGGGTTTTCCTTTTTTGTACAAAATTTTACTGCTGCTAGATGTTTAAGATACGACTCAGTTCTCAGTTTTCACGATCTTGACTTAGTTCCACCTTTAACCGTTTTTAGCTCAAGAAGGTAGATGGATATGGCGACGAGGACCAATTGTTATTAGATATTTAAAATACTTCTCGACTTATTGTTAGTTCCAGTTTTCGTCGTTTCGAAGGGCGACGAGGACCAACTAAATAGCCACCGCGCTCACCCGATTTGACTCCTTGGATTTTTTCTGGTTAATTTTGTAAAGTGTGATTAGGCGATCTGAACCAATTGATTCAAAATCGAAATAGAGAATGACAGCGAGTGAAAGAGTGTTTACACGCATGTCCGCCAACGCCAGATCGTTAACGGAAGACGTGTTGAACAACTTAAAATTTTTATCAAAAATAAAGGCGTATTTGTTTTATTAGTATCTTCTCAAAATCACCTTCTATCTTGGAAACAGTAAATAGAAAACCAGTAATATGAAGTATAAATGGACTAGAGAAACTTTAAGGACTCCATTTTTTGAAAGGTACAGGACTGCAGGTAAAAAATAATACGAAATATCGATCACAAAAAATTATAAATATTGTACGATATGTTATCTCCACGTGTATGTCGACTTAATGAAGTTTTAAAGAAAGAAAAGCGACTCTTTATGCAGATTCTTAACTTTCATGATATATCGCAACACAGTTCTTTAAAACACACTAGTCTAATATATAAGGGTTATAGTGGTAGTTTCTTTTAATATGATTATGTTGAAATGTGAAAAATATAGCACTAATCTGAAGTACACCTACATACATTAAATTACAGCATCTGCAACACAATGTTTGCTACATATGAAAAAAAATTCTATCGTTGAAATTTGGAGAACAATTTTTTGGCATTCATCTGGTTGTAATATACTCCATGTTAGCACTTTTCCCATTACCCTCATTTTTGTATGTATATCGTACGTATCTAGGTAATTATTTGAATATTAAACACGCATTGTAAATATACTAAATATTGTCTACCTCTCACTTTGCTAAATTCTATCTATCTATTGCTAAAATCTATCGTTCAAAAAATAATTACTCACAAATTTAGAACATGTATTTTAAACTTATTAGTCTATACTACGAAGAATGTATATGATGACAATAATCCTAAAAAAACATTCTACAAACTTATGTACATGGATACAAAACTTACATGGGCAAAAAGCTTCTATAACTAAGCATACCTATATTAAAAATAATATTTGCATAGTTTTCCTAACGTCAAGCTCTAAGTGTACTCTGATTATTCAGCTAGCTTCATAAACCTGATATTTTTAATTCAAATGTTTAAGTGAAGCACCTATTCATACGTCTTTTGTATTTCACCAAAAGAGCCAGTAATGTTATCAGATAATAACAATCTCTAGTCTGAAATATTCTCAGATTAACCTAATTACGTTATAGGAAATATAAATTATTTTATTAGGGACAATAAAAGTCTCCGTCTGCACAAAAAAGAAAAGAATGAATACCGTGATAAGCATGTCTAATTGATTTGGCCAGTGTTAAGAAGCTGTCATAAATGAAGTTTATTTTTACACTATGTGGGAAACATAGTAAGTATAAAGCCAGTGAAGCCTATGTGAAATGTTGCTAAGCATGTGGAAACAAAAAAAAAACATCAAGTAGTTCAATAAAGAATAAAAATATAAATAACTTTATCGCGCTTATCTCTATCTCTGTACACTTACAAATTTAATAGATAAACAACTAGTTTCCATAGAACATCAGTATATTCCAATAATAGGAAAATATAAAAAGTCATGTCTAATTTGTATTATGCTAATTTGGCGAAAAATACCTTGAAAACATAATTTGAAGTTGTAATGATTGTAATGACATTTGCTCGTATACTGCGCAAGTCGTCCGCCCACCATTACTGACCTACATTAAGAGCGAGGTCGATGACCTTTCGAAGCTTTAATACAATCGGCAATCGAATGAAAAACGATGCCATGTTACTGGCCTTCTGTACACGTTCACGATTTTTTTATTCGCAAATTCGATTTTTCTCGGGTGTTCCTTCGAAAGCTCAGGTTAAAGTTACCGAATTTAGAAGAAGCAAATAAATACATAGGTGTAATAAAAAAAAACTTACATTTTTTGGACACTCATGTAACATTTATTTAACGAAGATAAAAATAATCCCATCCACCCATATCACACATATCTTCCTGTTTCTTTCAGTTTCAGATCGATTTCGAATCTTCTTCGCTTATTCTAGAAATAATAAATAGTGTTGTAAATTTTGAATAGTCCTAACGAAGTTCACAAAATATTGCAAAATAAAAAAAAAAAAATTAAACACGAGAAGGCTTCGGTATAAACAAAGGAGTTACCTTGAAAACATTCGATCACTGAATCCTAGGCACACTGTGCAGAACAAAATCTAGGTTAACGTTCAATTGTTTCCCTTTTAAATTGTCAACTAGTCCAAAGCTCACTTTTCTTTTACACTGTTTGTCAAATTCACTGTTTACGTCCTGCAACTTCTCACTCGGGTTTTTAGCAGTATGAGAGAAAGATTAATTTTTCGAAATTTAGATTTTTTTTTATTATGTCATGTCGTTCAACTTTATTTTATTAGGAATCTGAAATATGAAATAAGTACTGTGAACGGTGAGTACACTGCCTCGCTGCTGTTAGCCGGGACTGTGCGGGTTGAATGACCTGTAGCTTACAACATCAGTGGTGGGGGGGTACGAGAAATTCGCTGCGCGCTCGCTGCATCTTGTTTCCGCTTACATATGTCAAATATATACATAACATATAGGTAAATATAGCAATATTTATGGACATCAAAAATGATCATAATACCTATCGGCACAACAATAGCCTGAAACCGCAAGGAGGTGGCGGTAGTCGTAAGAAAACGAAAGTAATTTCATGGTTTAGCAACGACACGACTACGAGTTCCACTTGTCTTTATTTTTGATAAAAACCCCAATGATTAAGACTGATATTGATAAATAAATGATCTTGTTTTTAACCGGGCAATGGCCTTATTTTTAATAAATATTATTATGGATTTATATTTATCTAAGAGGACATCAGCCAAAATCGCGAGGTGATTGCCACTTCACCAATCGAATAATACGTTCGAAGTGCTATAGCGTTATTATTATCATTGCAAAATAAAATCATAACAGACTGAATGTACTTTAATGAATTACATTCGGCGTACCATTGCGCTATTGCGCATGGAGGGAAGTCAATCGTAGTGAAGTAACACGGCAAGGTCTCTAGACCGTACTTCAGTGGAGAGCGTTTTACGTAAAATATTGAATTATGCCATGTATGGGAATTATCTCGTCTGGCTGGGTTATTTTTAGACTGACTTATTTAATTTTAGAAAATATTAGTTAGGTATGCGGTGTCTTTTTCTGAAACTATTTATTTTTCTTCAGTTGTATAATTAAAAATATGAATTTATTGTAGCTTACGTTGATGCTATTTCCATTTATATGCAGAAAGGTGAAAAGATTTGTGTATGAAATTGGAATACGTTAATTCATCTCAAATTTTCTTCGGTTTACGTGATGAATATTTTTGTAAAATAATAATCAGCACTTCATTTTGCACACGCTAAGATCAAAATATTATTAACTAGACTTCGTGCAAATTTTATACAGAGGTTTCATAAAGTAGGTAATCAATAAATTCGTTAAAAATAAAGGAATAACTTTTCGAGAAAACTCTTGGATTTTTCAAATTTTATTTTTAGTTCTGCATTTTTTAAAATATAATTAAAACATACAGGGTAATCGTGTGGGAGGTGTGACGCCATTGATATTTTTTTTAATGACGATCCTATTTTTATTACACAATATGAAAGAGCACATTCTTTACATATGATATGGAATTATTACATTAGTGTGAGTATAGGTTAGATAAAAGAAATTAAGAAGAACGATTATACAATCTTAAATTACTAAATTTAATGGTAGTGATTATTTCAAAAATCAACCAAAATAAATGTTCAAGTTGTGCACCGTTGGCTACCTGACAATAGCCAAGACCATTAATAAATTATTTTTGAACATTGCCAATAACTTGCCAATAACAAGATGTATGCGTTGTATTTCGTGAAGAATTATTGGTTTTAAATGTTCTAATTTCTCCAGCATAATATATACATAATAATATAAGAAGTAATCTAGGGGAGTCAAATCTGGCGAGCTGGTTGGCCACAGAATCAACCCCTGTCACTTAAACTAAATTTCATGAAGATGTTGGACCTACCTGATTAAAAACAAACAAATCGAACTGAATACAACCGAAACAAATACAGAACACTTGTTTATACATAGTTCACATCAAACATAGCAATTTCATGAATTTATACAAGAATTCTTGTACGAATACGAAAGAAGTAAGATCGAATTGATAGAATAAAACAGTTGTAGAATAACAACTGGTCAGTCATTCATTTTATTAATGTAGATATTAACAACGTAGATTTGCGTAAATTATATATATATATATATATATATATATATATATATATATATATATATATATATATATATATATATATATATATATATATATATATATATATATATATATACATATTATTGCTCCCTAGACAGTGATTGAAGGTACAATTCTGATTCGATGGTATTATATTTTTATATAGTATTTATTGAATGATAGTGTATTAATGATATTTTGATGACAAAATATCGGTAATAATTGACAGTCTCTTTCAGTACTATTCAGGTGGGTAAATCAGGATGAATATTATGTAATATTAGATGTTATTTATGCTTGATTAAAGTGATATCCTCTAAAAAAAATCTACGTAAACTTTACAGTTGAATAGGTACCTTTGCAAAATGAAAGAACATTGACGTATGGTTTTGATGTGTGGTTGTAAACAAATTAGATAAGTATAACGTTTTTTGAAAATTTTTATACTCAATCTCAAAGAATACATTTATTATTTTGAAAACAAATTGATAAACATTTGCAATTTAGGCAATTCTGTCGGGCATTCACGGATTTTTCCAAAAGTCGTTATCATAGTTTTTATGTTATATTATATCGAATCTTATCATACTACATCGTATCGTATTGTACCGTATCGTATCGTATCGTAGCATAGCGTAGCGTATCGTATGGTATTGTACCGTATTATACGAGACGAGTCGACATATTAACCAAACTATTGAAAGTGACACCACAAAGTTATTTTAATAACATAACATTATAAAAGGCATATACATATTTATTAAAATGCATATTTTGCACTGCTTTCACTGATGTTATCATCGTTATTTTATAAAACTGAATACAACCTAAAAAGCGCATAACACTTATGTTATGACGCTGTTTAATGAATTAAAACAATTAATTTTTGTAGAAATATGACGGAGGTAAGTTAGAACTTATATCGGATGGGCATAGGTTTATATACGGGAATGATTTAAAAAAAATACATGTTGTAAAAATATATATTACAAAATTTAGGCCTTTGTATGATGTATCTCAACAAAATATTGATAATAAGGGAGGGATCGTCTTTTGCAAACATTTGATAATCCTGGCGATAACAGTCAGTCAGTCATATGAAAGTGAAAATTAATTACGGATGTAACGCTTATGTGAAGAAATATATCTAATGTCATGTATCTGCTAAATATCTAACTACAAAATTTCATAATTGGTCAACTCATTTTGGTGTTAGCTACAATAGCTGATAGATGAGTGACGGCTATGGTAAATTTGTTTTATTACTTTGAAAAATTTCATAAATTTCTCACAATGGAAGCAAGAAAGGGGATGATATTGAGATTAGAATTGAAATATACCCTGTATATTATAAAATGGGAACTTTCATGAGTTGGTTTACTTTTGTGTGTTTTTTCTTTTAATGTATTGTCCTTTAGACAGCGACATCAGCCCAGTAATTGTTCAGAAAGCAGCTCTAAGGAAATCAACTGCAATTGATGACTACATATTGGCAGAAGTTTAACGCAGGATCTATCCAGAAAATAAGATCAAGTAAACTATTTGTGATTTAATAAAATCATTTCGATAGAGATGATATGCGTTACTATTATTGTAATTGTGAAAGATACTCATCATGCGTTCCTTATGCTAGCCTCACATTTTTGTCTTTATGGCATGATCATCACGAAATATAATAGCACCTATTAGTCCCTTCAAATTAGGAGAATTGAGGGAAATTTTTCCTACAGCTAAGCGACCTATACAGAAAGTTGTGTTGGGGTTGTGTCAACATATTTTTCACCTAGCGCATGATTAAAAATGGGTTGTTTTTTATATATATACGCCTTTTTTGGCCGTTATTTCGGTTTTTTGCGTTTTTATGAAAAACTATGCATTTCTGGGAAAACATGATCTGATTTGATGTTGTAGATTTTGCGATTCTCCACAATTTTTGTTATTTTCATTTTTTCGAAATTCTGCTTAGTTGCGCCGCTAGAGCGCGCTGAAATATTTTTGAGCTGTTTTTCGATTTTAAGCCAAAACTATGCATTATAGAGAAACACTTAGAGATCAAAGTTGTAGATATAAAAATTTACGACACATTTTGTTGTTTTGTTTTTTTTTAAGTCGCACGGTTTTGCCACTACAGGGCGAAAACCGTTTTATTTTTTTTGTAATACTTTTTTGTGCGAATGAAAAAAACACTAGCGCATTATTTTTTACTTATAGGCAAAACTATGCATTATTTGTTAAAAAAAAGTGTAAGACAATTTGTAGGAAGTTTTTTGCTCTCCACCTTTTTATGTAATTGAACTTTTCTAAAAATGCATAGTTTTGCCAATAAATCAAAAATAATGCTCTAGAGTGTTTTTTTCATTTGAACAAGAGTATTACAAAAAAAAAAAGAAAACGGTTTTCGCCCTCTAGCGATAAAACCGGGTGACTTTAAAAAAAAAAACAAAAAAACAAAATGTGTCAAAAATTTTTATATCTACAATTTTGATCTATCTACAATGCATAGTTTTTGCTTAAAATCGAAAAACAGCTCAAAAATATTTCAGCGCGCTCTAGCGGAGCAACTAAGCTGAATCTCGAAAAAATGAAAAGAACAAAAATTGTGCAGAATCGCAAAATCCATAACATCAAATCGGGTCATGTTTTCCCAGAAATGCATATTTTTTCAGAAAAACGCGGAAAACCGAAAAAACGGCCAAAAACGCGTATATATATATATATATATATATATATATATATATATATATATATATATATATATATATATATATATATATATATATGTCTATATCTAAAAAACAACTTTTTTTTATCATGCGCTAGGTGAAAAATATATTGACAGTGTTGACACAATCCTAACACAACTTTCTGTATAGGTCGCTTAGCTGTAGGAAGATTTTCCCAAATTCAGTGATTTTTTGTCTAATTTGAAGGGACTATATAGTAGCTATTAGTGCACCATTCAGAATTTCTGCAAGATAACAGATCCAAAGGCTTTTCGTAAACTTTCGCTATGAATGTGTATTTTCAGGTTGTAAGATGCAAATATTCCTTTACAGCGAAACTATTTCCAGCGTAGTCAGTGGTAAGATTAGGGAAGTTAGCTACAGTGAACATTTTTCGTGGTACCAATATTAGGATACGTTATAAAACTATATAGAAATATGATTTTTATATACTATGTATCTAAATGAACGCAAGCATCCTCAGTAATAAGTAGAAGTGCCCACTTGAATGCCTCATCAGTGGTGGCGCTGAATATAAACAAGTATGTATAAGTTATAATAATTTATGAAATATATATTACTACAATTATATAATACGCAGGTAGGCAAACACGACTTGAATGTTACTGCATTGTTCGTACCTACATCGAATCAAATATCTGAAGTTTATACCACGGCATATCAACTATCGCAGAATTGCACGAGTGTAACACTATTGATGCAGAACTCACGGTGGACAGCTTTATTAATTAGGCAGTGGAGCTGAGTATGAACAAATTATTAACTTGTTCATACTGAGAACAGTAGTTTAATTAGTTATATATTCTCAGTCAATTTGATTCAGGCTTTCATTTATAGTAATAACAAGTACACCTTGTTATTACTATAAATAAATGATTGAGAATACTAGTGTATAAGGTATTTTCTATGGTGGCTTGGTGATAATTTCAGTACCGGTTGGCATTTTCAATTTTATGGATATTCGATGTTTACATTTAGTAAAACATGTAATCTCCTGCAGAATAGATTTAGTTTTGGATTACTGACCTAAACTAGACTTTGAATATTGGAACGAAAAAACACTATCAGCAGCTTTTCTGTAAGTTTTTCATGAATTAATAATAATGTTTTAATACGTTTAATTCGGTTACTTTAATCTGCCATTAATGTATAGACATGTATTATGTTGTTTTAAATAAATTCTCGAGTAGTTTATCCTAAGTAGCATGAAGT
Source organism: Rosalia funebris (assembly GCA_037954035.1). Classification (NCBI taxonomy): domain Eukaryota; kingdom Metazoa; phylum Arthropoda; class Insecta; order Coleoptera; family Cerambycidae; genus Rosalia; species Rosalia funebris. The sequence goes on along the minus strand of JAZFAV010000018.1, from coordinate 4,722,167 downwards.
AAGGTAACCTCACAGGTTGATCTATAATCTTTCTTTATTATGTCTTGTATGTATCTGTCCATTATTTATGAAACATTATATTTCAATAATCTGTCTTTCTCGTATTTCTGGATTCACAATATCCTATTATTATTTTGTATTATTAGAATTGACATATACGATATAGGTATATAAAGATTTTACCTTGCCTCGCATACGTTTCGTCAACCAAGTTGAATTATCAGGAGATGGTCATGACAATCCAACAGGAGATAAAGAAAACTTAAGTTTTAGTTATTTATGAAAATAACTCCTTCGATAATTAAATCTTTGGTATTTCAGATATCTTCCATTTAAAAACAGCGTGTTTTAGTTCATGATTATCAACATTCTCGTTGATTTTTGCGTCTTTACTGGATGCAGCACTTTACTTAATTAGATAATGCGAAACCCATAAAATAGATATTTCCATTATTAACTAAAATTTAGTACATCATGCAAGAAAAGAATCTAATCCCAAAAGTGTATTATATAAAAATTATCTAATCGAGTAAGCGCTTTCTGATCTCTGATCAGTGGATTTATTATTATAACGTATGTACCTCAAACATGAGCATGTCCTTTTCGCTCTTTTCTGTGATATTCTTTTTGTTAGTACATAATTCTAAAATAAACGGAGAAAACGATTTAACTGATGCTAAAGAAATTTACGCAAATAACTTAACAAATGTCATTGACAGGTTTAAGAAACTTTGGCCTGTTCAAGATTGGAAGAGACGTGGTTATTTTACGGATGAATGTATCTTTAATATTAATAAACATTGGCTTCAGTTTGGACCACCTGAAAAATTCCATTTTGTGATTTTAGGCACGATATATGGCGTCATTATGGTGTGTGGGTCGATCGGAAATCTACTTGTGATGTTCTTATTTGCCAAGTGAGTATTAATTAATTCATATCAGTTGGGTATATTACAAGCATACAAATGTTTATGATATTCGATATTACGTTTTTCCGCAAACTTTATCCCAAAATAATTGTTCAGATGCGACTACTTAAATTTGAAATTGCGTTTTTCAAACTTTTTTGCTACCTCATTATCGTTCCAGATATATATTTTTAAATAAAATAAGTACAACTATAAAATAGTAAATTAAATGTTCATATTGTTTGTCTTTAACATATTCCATTGATTAAGTTTTAGAATGTCGAGTATCTTTAATATTTGAATAGACATTATGGTAATTGTGGGGACTAAAGAATATGGTGGGTATACAATTCAGTACTAATAAGAGTGAAGTACTCCCTTCGCTTCCGAAAAATGAATGTGTGGTGGAATAGGTGGTAGTATATTTTCCTATATAATGTCATTTTTATTGTGATTTGAGGTGTCAGACTGGGTGCAGTGTTAAGAGTGTCATTTAATGCATGGGTTTGATTAGAAATGGGAAGAATTTGGCACTTCTCCCGAAACATGCGATGTTTGTCTCCGCCTCAATTTGTGCATCAGGTGTGTAAAAAACCAATAGAGGAGGAAAGTTTTCTGAATCCATGTGTGTCAGAAGAAACATGTTACCTGTATAGATCATTCATTCCTCTGGAGATGTGTCTAAATTTAAAATAAAACTGTTTAATTACGCTTTTAATGACACTTTTAATGAGATATACTACCGTTAGTTAAAACAAGCGTACTGTAGCCTACATTTTGCTTCAAGGACGTTGTACAATTTAGGGATGCTGTACAGATTTTTGTTTTTAAATACAAGGTGCAAATATATGGAATAACGGTTAGAACTTTTTAAAAACACTTTGTAGGAGAAAAACAATTAGATGTTCAGACAAATTTTTTAGTTAAGTTTTTGCTCCTTTTCGTAACCTTGAGTTAGTTTCGGAGCCAGTAATTTCGTTGCCATGGCAACTAATTTTGTTTTCTTTAAATGGCAAACTATTTTCTGTTCTTATTTTGGATCAGTTCATATTTACGTCCGGTCATCTAAATTTTTTTGTGGTTGCATTATAACAATTTTTAAAAATCTAGCATTTCTAGAAAAATTAATGGGTGGTGGAATAGGTGGTAGTATATTTTCCTATATAATGTCATTTTTATTGTGATTTGAGGTGTCAGACTGGGTGCAGTGTTAAGGGTATCATTTGATGCATGGGTTTGATTAGAAATAGGAAGAATTTGGCACTTCTCCCGAAGCGTGGGATGTTTGTGTCCGCCTCAATTTGTGAATCAGGTGTGTACAAACCCAATAGAGGAGGATAGTTTTCTGAATCCATGTGTGTCAGAAGAAACATGTTACCTGTATTGATCATTCATTCCTCTGGAGATGTGTTTAAATTTAAATTAAAACTTTTTAATTACGCTATTAATGACACTTTTAATGAGACTATACTACTGTTAGTTACAACAAGCGTACTGCCAATAAACGATAGTACTAAAATTATAGTACCAACTATTTATATTAGCTGGTGGATATTGAAACTAGACACCTCTTCATTTTGTTTCCTGCTATCGATATCGACAATTTTCTAAATTAAATAAGGGTCAGTAAGGCATGCTGTTGCATTAATGCATTTGCATGTTATTGATGATATTAGTATGGTACGTAACTTCAGACAAATTTTAACAGATTATCTTAAAAGGACATGTGTCAAAATGGACGTTTTTATTCCATGACCACCTTTGAATTAAATAATTTTTGATATATCCTGTTTTTTTATATATGTGCTCCTGCTGTTGCAGCAATACATTTTCACGTTATTGGTGATATTAGTATGATGCCAGTATGTAACTTCAGACAAACTTCGATAGGTTATTTTAAAAGGATGATATACACTAATACGGACGTTTGTATTCCATGACAACCTTAGAATAAAATAATTTTTGGTATATCCTGTTTTTTTATATATGCGTTCCTGCTGCTGCAGGAACACATTGGCATGTCATTGATGATGTCAGTATGGTATGTAACTTCTGACAAACTCTGACAGATTATTTTAAAAGGATGATATACGCCAAGACGGACGTTTTCCCCTTACCCACCTTTGAATAAAATAATTTTTGATATATCCTGTTTTCATAAACGAGTATGTGTTGCTGATTTTGTAGGAACACATGTCAGTTTGGTATGTAACTTCAGACGAACTTTGGAAATATTATTTTAAAAGGATGACATAAGCTAAGACGGAGGTTTTTCATTCCATGACCAACTTTAAGTAAGATTATTTCTGATATATCGATCCAATGATACTCGTACATTAAAATAAATTGAATAGATTCAGTAATGAAATCTATTCAATTTATGAATATGAAACAATTTTATTTATAACCCCTGAATAGTAATTTCAAATAATCATGGACGTCACATAGTGTATCGTTTGTAATTTAAGTTTAAAAATTTTACAAAATTAATAAACTTAATTTAAGTCTGATAGTTTCGAAAATTTTGTTTCAAAAAATATTATTTCGGACTAATTTAAGAATTTCATACAATAATAATGATATTGGTTGAAGTATAGTATTATTTTGTAATTTGATGGCATCTTTGAGGATACGTTGACATAAATCTTGACAAGAAATTAAGTTGACCAGAGATTAAGTTGTAAAAGCTCTACAATGTGATATGTGAAAATGGAAATATACTGCAGGTAAATTGGGAGACTGTGAGGGTCACTTCTCATTCAATCAAAGGTTATTTTCTCGTCTAATCTATGTGTTTGAAAATTTGTTTAAATATTGTCATATAACCCATAAGATGAAGAGGTTCCGTCCTATAGGAATATCAGTCGATATTCATCATAATATTCGATTCATAATATTCATTCGAATTTTATAAGAGGGAGGGTAGACAGATTCCACATGCACTTAGGTTATCGCATTGGGCCTATAGTGTTATATCCATCAAAATCGCCATATTGTCACCAACACTAACCTCACTCCTTCAGCTATAATGTTACTCTTAATATTGGACTCACTTTATAAAGACAAATATATTTTTTGTGTTAAATTAAGGTGTCCGAGGATTTAATTAATGCTTCCTAGGCGTTGAGTATAGATTTCGAAAAATATATTCCTATTAGTATCTGAGAAATTATGAGAATTAATTGTAATTAAATTAAAATAGTTAGTATTAAGATAGTTTAGAGCTTTAAGATATAAATATATGACAACACAACTACTAAAGGTCCATAGTATTTACTAATTTTTACTCTACTTTAAAATTATAGTTATAATTCGCAGCCATTTTAAAAAGTAATTATTATTTTTAGTCATGAGTCGATCACATTGTATTGTGAATAATGCATCTGCCGGTAAATAAAATATAATAGGCAAATTGTTTGATTTTTCAAAAACTGTATTTTAATTTAAATATTTTAAATAAAAGAAAATAAATCATATTTTTAGGTGTAAATCTCTGCGAACTCCAGCTAATACTCTTATTTTTAATTTAGCCATTAGTGAAGTGCTTATTGTGGCTGAAGCACCGATTTTTATATACAACTGCTATTATCAAGGACCGGCACTTGGAGAAATAGGTAGGTGTACTGAATAATGTATTAATTGTAGTTTTTCAATAATAAACAGTTCATAATGTATTGTCAATATTGATTATTTAATTTAGCGTTTCTATTGCACTTTAAATAATATAAAACTCAATTAAATCAAATGAACATATTCTTTAAAATTGTTGATTTGTACTTTATTCAACATGTTTTTTAAACTGACATGATATTAGATAATTTAATTACAAGTATGTGTGTTAATTAAATATTTATTTTTGAATAGAAGTAGTTAAAGTAGATTTCTAGGTAGTGTTTGTAATATGATACTGGAATAAGTTGACTATATACATATAGATATTCAAAATTGCAGGCGTATATCAAAAAGTTTAAATATTCCCTTTTAATAGCCTTTTCATTTTAAATGTTGATCTATATCCTCAAATACAACACTACTTTTGTAGCCTACATTTTATAAAAGCTTTAAGGACGCTGTACAATTTAGGGATGCTGTACATATTTTTGTTTTTAAATACAAGGTGCAAATATATGGAATAATGGTTAGAACTTTTTAAAAACACCTTGTAGGAAAAAACAATTAGATGTTCAGACAGACATTTTTTAGTTAAGTTTTTGCTCTTTTTCGTAACCTTGAGTTAGTTTCGGAGCCAGTAATTTCGTTGCCATGGCAACTAATTTTGTTTTTTTTAAATGGCACACTATTTTCTGTTCTTATTTTGGATCAGTTCATGTTTACGTCCGGCTATCAAAATTTCATTGAGGTTGCATTATAACAATTTAACATTATAAAAATCTAGCATTTCAGTAAAAATGCGAAAATACGAAATCAAGAACGTTACCGAAGATAGCTCAAAATGAAAATTTTGACCCTTTCGCATGTAATGTTAACTTGTCAACGTGATATAAATCAGAAACAAAAAACAATAACTACTGAATGCAGTGAGGAAATTGGTCCATTCAACAGGGACAGAAAGAATTCAAATATTAAGAGGTGTCATAGAATGTCCATTGAGGTTTCGTGACCTTGCACCTCGCAAGTTCTTCTTATAGAGACCTTAAAATCCAAGTAGTATAAAGATCGTCCCTAAAATATTGCCGATTAGAATAGCGTATAAGATATTAGTTGCGTTAATATCTCCACAATAGATTAGAAGTGTACTAACGGTAGTTTTTATGATAGACTGAGCCATTGTATCGCTGTGAATGGGGAACACTTCGAGTGTGTGTTGTCTTAAATTAGTGGTTTTCCAGATTAACTAATTTTAATGTATTATTTTGTAATTTTTTCAGTAAAGACAAATTAACTACTACATTTTAAAAGTTTTGTATGATTTATGTCACGTTGACAAGTTGACGTTACATGCAAAAGGGTCAAAATTTTCACTGGGCACCGCCCTCTCTTAGGCAATGTGCTTGAATTCGGATTTTTGTAGTTTTATTGAAACGCTAGATTTGTTCAAAACTGTTGTAATGCAATCTCATACGCATTTTAGAAGTCCGTAGGCAAAAAAAATAATTGATTCCAACTAAGAACAGAAAATAAAAAAAAAAACAAGAATGGTTGGTTGCCATGGTTACGAAATTACTCCGAAACAAATTCAAGGTTAAAAGGAGCAAAAAAACTTAACAACTCATTTATCTGATTTTTTTATACAGGATGCTTTTTAAAACGTTATAAACATTATTAAATATTTTAAAAATATTATAATTCCATACATATTGGGCACTCTGTATGTGATACATCTGGGCATCAGTATAAGAAAATTAAAATATTTATAGTAATCTCTGAATAAAAAAATCCTACGTTTCTAAAAAAAAATAACTATGTGTAATTTGTAAACCAAAACACTTAATTTGTAATGACGATTTCTTGAGAGAGACTCGTCTTTTCCTAATCGGAATTATAATTACCAGGATATTTTATTTTATTTCTATTCTGTATTTTTCATCTTCTTTCAGCTTGTCGAATATATGGTTTCATGGGAGGCCTAGGGGGAACAGTATCCATAATGACTTTAAGTGCAATTTCCTTTGATCGATATTTCGTCGTAAAATTTCCACTACATCAAATCTATTCAACTTTGAGACTTAAGATATGCCTGCTAGTCATCTGGTTGTATGGAATTGTATTTTCAGTAATACCAGCCTTAGATATAGGTTTAGGAAGATACACTTATGAAGGCTACCTCACTAGTTGCAGTTTCGATTACTTAACTGATGATAAAATGGAAAAGGGGTTTATTGTTGTCTTCTGCATAGCTGCGTGGGTAATACCGTTGACGCTGATTGTATTTAGCTACTCAAATATCATTAAAGTTGTAGTGATTAGAGAAAAAAATTCCGACGAAAGAGGAAGGGACTCTTTTAGGCACGTAAAAGAAGAAGTCAGTAAAAAACAAGAATTAAAATTGGCGTTTTTAGTCTTTTTTTCTATTTGCTTATGGTTTTTGTCGTGGACTCCCTATGCAATTATATCCGTATTGGGACTTTACAACAAACAGTTGATAACTCCAATAGCGTCTATGATCCCTGCTGTTTTCTGTAAAACAACTAGCTGTATTAACCCCTACATGTACGCTCTATCTCACCCGAAATTTAAAACAGAATTCAAGAAAATGTGTTGTCATTTTTTGAAAAGCCGAAGAGATGGCCACACAATTTGGACTGCTCTAGCCGTTCAGCAACAAGTGGAATTTAAGATCGATAAAGAGCCATCTGAAGTTGTAGAAATGGTGGAAATTGATTTAAGGTCAGCTACGTATACATTGCAAACCGCTGATAATAATAAGGGAAGAGAAGAATTGAAAGACGTTGAAAGGAAACTCAAGCGACAAAGTTCGAAGATGAAGATATTATGTTTGCAGCCCACTTTCAGTAATAAGTCTTCTATATTCAGGAAGATGACGAGAAGATTATCGGGGAGAGAAAAAGAGAGAAAGAGAAAGGAAAGTTACTAATACGAATCTGGGAAACTATGAATGGTTTGCAAGAAAAATTTAATAATAATTGTTATTTTTATTTCAGTTAACACATAATCATATAGATAACTATTTTTCGTGGGTTAGAAGTAAAATCCGCGTTAAAGATATCAAGTATTGTTACACTGAAAGAACAGTTTAGTTATGATAAGAAAACGCATTTATTTGATCATCATTTGTTCAAAATAAATATACTGAATTATAGCTAATGTAGTACTATTATCCTAAAATAATCGTTAGCTTATTCAGCAGAATATTCTTTATTTGGGAATACTTAGTTTATCCGAAATATATTTCATGTTGTGTTGAGTTGGGTTGATATTGAATTGAGTACTATACTAAATTACTTTACTATATATTTGAAATGCACACTATACAAAGTAACATTACTTCGTATGCCAAAATATAAAATATATTTTGTATATGTACTATAAATTTGGACAAAAAAGACTACGATGGAACAGAAGTATCCCAGATAAAATTAAGTATCATGGATGTGCGAAATTTGCGAAAGGAACCCTACCGGTGTCTCTATCGAGCATGTCATCAAAATTTCTATTACAAAGTAGACATTTATTTCAAATAGCCAATATCTTTCTTGGTTAATAAATGAGAATATAAAATCCTATGTAATATATTTGCGATTATCACGGTTTGTGAAGTTATTAATTTGTTTAAGAGAAATTTATATTTGTTAGGCTATGTTAAAAATCTGCAGACATTTGTCGTAAGTAATGAATTAGGAATAAACAAATTATTTTCACTGTGCACCATTGGCTGTCTAGTAGTGACCATGAGGACTAATAAATCCGGTACATATTATAGAGTACGGTAATTACCACCGTAGTCTTTGTAAAAATACTCTCCTTTACATTCAGTCGTTCACTTGTTATTAAAAAAGTTATTCATTGAATAACCGAATGAATGAATGAATTTTATTCATTACTTTAAGAAAGCACTGTATGAGAATTAAATTAATGAGATATTGTTCAGATAATCAGTAAATCAATACTCATATATCATTAAAAGGAGGTGGTAAATTGTCTATATACTTTTTTCTATTACCGGCTTCATTAATTCTTATATCTATGTTTTATATATGTATCTCAATATATGTGCTCAAATTATGTTTATGCTTTTAAATGTCACTTTTAAATGTCATTAGATTTGAGAGTTAATTTCTTTAAATTTGATAAAAACCAGAAAATCTGGAAAACCTAACTTCAGGAGTAAATGTTTATGGTTTAACTATATATAAATTTATATCATCATATTTGTAGTTGTTATTTATAGTTAAATGTGAAGGGCATAAGGAGCCGCTACTGTTGTAGGAATATTTTGAAACGATTTTAATTAGATATACCTTTTTCTGAATTATGTTTTGATGACATAGAGTAATTAATATAATATCTGTTAATTTATTAAAATTGTATCTGTTGAGTGAAGCGAATTGTTCTATAGGATGAGATATAGAAAAATTATTAACTTATTAACGATAATATTTTTAATTATTATTTTATTGAGCCTTTCATACATACACATTCTTTTTGAAGAAATAATTAAAATGAAATCTATTTTCCTTCAATTACATAGTAAGCTCTATAGATGATTGTCCGAAGGGACGAAATCTGTCCCCGATCTAATCAATCAATTCAAAGACTAATTCATCAACTTTTTTGGAACGTAATCAGATATTCGTGCGCTGAGGCATTGTCTTGAAAAAATTATACTTTTTCAAACTTTTTCATGTAATTTTTCCATAATTATTTTCTACAGTTTATAACAGTTCCTACAATTCCACTACAATGTGGCATAACAGTCTTTTATCTTATTCATTATGAAATAGCCTATCGTAATCACTTTATTTTTGCCCAAGAAAATAGATGCAATGATTTGTTTTGCTAATTTTTAAACTCAAGTATATTTCAATTCGTTATTTAAATGCTTTGTATGATTATATTATCGCTTGTGAATTTTAATGATGAAATCATATTTCTTCCGCAGCTACAGTATTTTACATAAAACTTATTTCTGATTGGAATTCATATATTTTGGAGAGATTTTTATCGTGGAAAATGAGAAATGAACGTATTTGACAAATCTGTAAGAATACATTTTCCTGACAATCCTCTTAAGAAAAGGATCTGTCAAAAATTAGATTTTTACACTGGCATATTTAAAAAAAACCATAGTCTGTTTAATCTGTTAAACATCGAAAGCATTAAAATAATTTGTCAAATAATATGCTTGTTTGCAAATGGTAAACGTAATTTTTCTATTTGTGCTTTAACCTAACCTAACCTAACCTAACCTAACCTAACCTAACCTAACCCAACCTAACCTAACCTAACCTAACCTAACCTAACCTAACCTAACTTCAGGAGTAAATGTTTATGGTTTAACTATATATAAATTTATATCATCATATTTGTAGTTGTTATTTATAGTTAAATGTGAAGGGCATAAGGAGCCGCTACTGTTGTAGGAATATTTTGAAACGATTTTAATTAGATATACCTTTTTCTGAATTATGTTTTGATGACATAGAGTAATTAATATAATACCTGTTAATTTATTAAAATTGTATCTGTTGAGTGAAGCGAATTGTTCTATAGGATGAGATATAGAAAAATTATTAACTTATTAACGATAATATTTTTAATTATTATTTTATTGAGCCTTTCATACATACACATTCTTTTTGAAGAAATAATTAAAATGAAATCTCTTTTCCTTCAATTACATAGTAAGCTCTATAGATGATTGTCCGAAGGGACGAAATCTGGCCCCGATCTAATCAATCAATTCAAAGCCTAATTCATCAACATTTTTGGAACGTAATCAGATATTCGTGAGCTGAGGCATTGTCTTGAAAAAATTATACTTTTTCAAACTTTTTCATGTAATTTTTCCATAATTATTTTCTACAGTTTATAACAGTTCCTACAATTCTACTACAACGTGGAAAAAGACTCTTTTATCTTATTCATTATGAAATAGCCTATCGTAATCACTTTATTTTTGCCCAAGAAAATAGATGCAATGATTTGTTTTGCTAATTTTTAAACTCAAGCATATTTCAATTCGTTATTTAAATGCTTTGTCTGATTATATTATCGCTTGTGAATTTTAATGATGAAATCATATTTATTCCGCAGCTACAGTATTTTACATAAAGCTTATTTCTGATTGGAATTCATATATTTGGGAGAGATTTTTATCGTGGAAAATGAGAAATGAACGTATTTGACAAATCTGTAAGAATAAATTTTGTATTGTAATCTGTAAGAATACTGACAATCCTCTTAACAAAAGGATCTGTCAAAAATTAGATTTTTACACTGGCATATTAAAAAAAAAACCATAGTCTGTTTAATCTGTTAAACATCGAAAGCATTAAAATAATTTGTCAAATAATATGCTTGTTTGCAAATGGTAAACGTAATTTTTCTATTTGTGAAAGAACTAATTATATAATAAACCTTTTAATAGTATAATTTTGTAAATAACAATCCATCAGTATTTATTTTCAGGTGAGGATCATCATATTTATGTGTTTGTTGTGTATCTTCTTTTTTATTGTAATCAGAACTTTTAAATAAAAGGTATATAATTCTACAAGGTGTTATTTGTTTGGCGTAGTGGTAGGTTACATTTACAAAATCGATTATTATAATAGGGTTTTATTATAATATCATTTCTATAATCTTTATAATATTTAATACAATGCTGGTAACAAGAGTTTTCAAATTCGTGAGACATATTTCTAAATTTTATAAATAGCGAATGAAAAACAACTTTTCCACACTCTATCATCTGTAATATACAATGAGTCCGAAAAGTAACATATACATTCCATAGAATTGGTACCGTTTTCTTTTTGAAATATCACTTGGAAATGTCATCATCATCATGAGGTCATCAGTCCTAAGACTGGTTGGACGCTAACCTTCAGCTTCTCCTATCTTGTGCTAACCTACGCATTTCGCTAATTGTGCTACAACCTACATCCCTTACTATTTGCGAGCAGTAGTCTAATCTAGGCCTACCTCTACCTTTCTTCACTCCTATTTCTGCCTCCAAAATATTGCGGACTATTCCCCCATGTCTCAGCAAGTCGCCTACCATTCTATATCTTTTCTTCTTTATGTTTCTCCACATATTTCTTTTCTCGCCGACTTTCTCTAATACTTCTTCGTTTCTAACCCTATCAGTCCACGGTATTTTTATCATTCTTCGGTAACACCACATCTCAAGAGCTTCTAATTTGGAAATGTCAAAAAATGTATTTTAAATGCCACTTTAAAAGCTACCCTTTAATTTATTAGAGTCATATTTTTAAAATATTATCATCTTTTATTGTTATACTATCATCTTTTTTGTACCAAAAATCATCATTTCTTATTGCGCCATTTAAAAGAACTCAACTCGTTCTTTACATGGAGGAAAATAGCAGGAATTGGTTACATAAGAATTTTCGTGAGCAAGTATTTTCAGTTTGTTCATGTATTTATATGATGATTTCAAATTGATCCAACTGAAAGGAAAGAGAAGATCCATAAAATGGTCTGCTATTTCACCATACCTAACCCAATTTTAAAACTACTTCTTGTGGGTTATTTGAAAAGTAAAGTATAAGTTAACACACTTTATATTTTGGATGGTTTAAAGGGATAATCCGAGAGGAAGTGCGGCTAATAACACCGGAAAATGTGGAAAGTGTACAGAGCGAATTCATTCACTGCCTTGACATTGTCGAGCTGTGAATGGAGCACATTTTAAACATTTAGCGAATTAGCTATTACTCAAATACTTCCTTTTGTACCTATTGCTTTATTTTACTGTACTATACGTAAAAAAGAGTAATTTCAAATGGCGCAATAAAAACTAGGGATTTTCGTTAAGAAAACATCCATGATCTTATAACTCTTAAAAACATGACATGAAAAAATTGAAGGCTATCATGAAATAATATTATAGGTTTAATCTCTGCCACTACTCTTAAATCGTTAACAAACTGATCATAATGAATGTCCAAATAACTACCGTAGACCGTATAATGAAAAGGACATAAGGAGTACGCGTAAGAAGTTAGAGAAATAGAAACTTATAAAGATTTCCCTTGAGATCGTGCGATTTAATACCTTTAGACTATTTTGTGTTTCCATATCTAATATGGTATTTAGGATTAATTTATGAATGTGGGCACCTACCTAATAAAGTTAATTTTTCATATAACTGTTAATAAATAGTAAATACTGTAGATACAATACTGCATTAGATAATTAATTAAGTTTAATAAATAATTGCGTTTTATATTAAATATTTCTATATTAGTTATTGTATCGCCTTATACCTAAAAAGTTCTGGAATTTTATAATATCTTGCAGACTCAGATAATTTGGAGAGGAGAAACAGAAATCTGTTCGTAGAAAATTGACGAAAAAATCATTTAGAAGAATATTTATAATCTGCCAATTTATATAATAAATTGGGAGGTTATTCAGTAAAGTCAGAGATCTCATCAATCAACATCAACTGATAATTTGTTTGTACGTAATCAACTGCTTGTTATTTTTGTTTGTTTGTTTGTTACTTATAAACTGTGTTTCTAGTGACTTATTCAGTTGAAAAGCTTTCTATTTATGGATTCTATTATTTATGCTGAATTGAATATACTGAGATACAATAAAATATATAACCGTAATTAATTACATTTGTAATTAATCCGAAATGTATAATACAATGTAATTAGTAACCGAAATTAATTACAATGCATATAAGAAATGACAATGAATAAGTAAAGTCACACATTTAGCTTCTGATTTATATATATATATATATATATATATATATATATATATATATATATATATATATATATATATATATATATATATATATATATATATATATATATATATATATATATATATATAATTTTGTAAATAACAATCCACCAGTATTTATTTTCAGGTGAGGATCATCATATTTATGTGTTTGTTGTGTATCTTCTTTTTTATTGTAATCAGAACTTTTAAATAAAAGGTATATAATTCTACAAGGTGTTATTTGTTTGGACTAGTGGTGGGTTACATTTACAAAATCGATTATTATAATAGGGTTTTATTATAATATCATTTCTATAATCTTTATAATATTTAATACAATGCTGGTAACAAGAGTTTTCAAATTCGTGAGACATATTTCTAAATTTTATAAATAGCGAATGAAAAACAACTTTTCCACACTCTATCATCTGCAATATACAATGAGTCCGAAAAGTAACCGAAATTAATTACAATGCATATAAGAAATTACAATGAATAAGTAAAGTCACACATTTAGCTTCTGATTTATATAATAAAAATATTAATAATTAATAATTAGAAAGAACATACAATAAAAGTAAACAAATTATCTGATTTTAGTTACTTCTATGTTTACAACAAAATATTCTGGAAACAGTACGAAAAATAACCATTAGTTTTTAATTATGAACCAGTTAGTCAAAATTACACACACCGTCAAAAGTCTTGGAACCTCCATATATTACAGATTTCGACTATGTTTACTTTGTTTTCATTGCTAACCAACAAAGTAGAGTTATTTAGCTGTCAAACAAGATCGAATAAATTGCTAGATGAAATATCGTTGATTAGTTATATTTTCTTTTAAATATTCGTCAGTTTTATTGCATATTTAGCAAAGCGACTTTGATGCTTTTCTTTCGTTATAATGCCAGAACGTGAAGTTCCTACATTTAATAAGGCAAGAATTATTGCTTTGCATGATGCTGGACATTCCAATCATCAGATATCCGAGATGTTAGACATTCCTAAATCTTTTGTTGTGCGAATAGTGCATAGGCATCAAGAATTAGGGACAGTGGAAAGAAGACCACGTAGTGGTCGGCTTCGAGTGTCAAATGAACAGCAGAATCGGTTTTTGGTTCAATATGCCCGTAGCCCGTAGATACCGAAATGCTTCATCTCCAGCCCTCAGGGCTCGTTTTCAAGGTACCTCTCGCCTTGTTATATCGACCTCTACAGTTCGAAGAAGACTCCATCGTGCAAATCTACGTGCAAAAGGGTCTTTAAGGATACCTACTCCACTTCCACGACATCGAGCTGTTCGCTTTCAGTGGGCATGGAAACCTAGTGATTGGGTTTTGCAGCAGTGGCGATGGATCTTATTCACAGATGAAAGCAGAATTGGACTGGTGAGTGATGATAATCGGCAAAGGGTCTGGAGAGATCGAGGTCGTCAAGAGAGACTAAATTTTCCCTGTGAGGTTGCTCCCTACAATGGTGGGACAGTAATGCTTTGGGGAGAAATAATGTACAATCGTCGTACACCATTAATTCCCATAAATTAGATATGATAAGTCAAGTTTATATTGAAAATGTTATCAGGCCCGTTATTTATCCCCTACGCAACGAATTAGGTGACAATTTCATCTTCATGGACGACAACGCGAGGTCACGTCACGCAAGAACGGTTCAAGAGGTACTTGAACAGGGAGATACTACCCGATTAGATTGGTCAGCTAATTCCCCTGATATGAATCCCATTGAGAACATGTGGGATTTTGTTTCTAGAGCAATTCACAAATGCATGAGCCGACCCCAACATGTGGATGAGTTAGCTGTAGCAGCAATAGATGAATGAAACAATATTCCTCAAGATATTTGAAACCGTTTGATTAGTTCCATGCACAGGCATGTCAATATGTTACTCAGAAATTGTTGAAAAATATGTTTTGTTGATTTTTGTCATAATAAATTTACTTAAAAATTGCAAATTTTTTTAGTCATTTTTTTAATTGACTAAATTTTTAAAAATTATTCCTGTATTACAAAAAAAGAATACATTTAGAAAAAACATGCTTTGAATAACAAATACAATATTAAAAAAATTATTTACTAATATAAAACATCAGGGGTCCAAGACTTTTGACGGTGTGTGTATTTGATATTAGCAACACACCTTTTTAGCGCACAGGAAAACGCAGACATAAAATATTAGAAGCGTTTATGTTCTAGTCGAATTTGAATCCATTGTTGTTTACAAATCATCACATAATAGAATTTTCACCCTGTATAATTAAACGTCTTGAATATCATATTTTTGAAATATTTTAACAAATAAAGTGTAAAATATGTTTTTTTCACATAATTCCATTTACAATATAAAATTATTATTAATCAATATTAATATTAAGAATTTATTCATTAGGTTTTCACTCATAATAACTTGTACTTGATTGAAATATTTAATAAACGATTATTTGCAGTCAATATACAGACCCCTTAAAAATAAGAAATATAGGAGGATGGTATATTTTTTCTACACATATCGACCAGTTGTGTTAGTTTTTAATGAAACAAAAAAAAATATGTGAAGTTTATATCTTCATTTTAAACCACACTATATACGCTCATATATAATTATATATCCCTCTCATAGCTAATTTTGAAATGTACTCAAGTAGTTAAAGTTAACTGGAACTACACTTATATACTTGAAGTATGTGTGCCTATCGATGGATAGATGGCACCGACGCTTCTGTAGTTAGAATGTTGTATATTTGGTGGTATACTCGAGTTATTTTGTATACAATTTCTTTCTAATATAATTAATTTAAAATTCTAATACACTAATATAAATGAAAAAAGTACCCTTGCGAAGAAGCTAAAAATCTATGCTAATAATAAATATTTGTTTTCTCACTAAAGATAAACATTGGTGATAAAAACATATAATATGAAAAAATTTTAATATGAAAGTTATACATAAACAGAAGAAAGTTTTTTACATAAAGTAAAAACTACTAAAGTTTATTGAAATCAATCTTAATGTTAATAGACGTAGAAACCCAAGTAAGATGGATCGATATAATAAGACCACCACCCTTACTGTACGTACAGGTACTCAGTTGATTTAAATATTTCTTCATGTTCACATAATATGTAATAAATATTTAATTCTTGTTACAAATTATCGTCAGTATACTATTGACATAAATTTTACTATGAATTATAATAAATATTATAATAAATTAATCGAGAAAACCGTTACTCTGTGGTAATTCAGAATAGAATGTTTGTAAACGCACGATGTTAATTGTAAATAAAACAAAAGGTTTTCACAGAATTATCTTAATATTTTTTATTATGATAGAAGGATCTATGACAATTATGTGTGAAACAAAATATCGACCAAATGCTCGCCACGGCTTCGGTGGCATACCTCTATCCGATGGTCCATATTTTAAATGACTCTGAGACATAATTGAGGTTCAGTGTCGTTAATGTGCCGAATTATCTCATCCTTTAGCTCTTGAATTGTTCTTGGCTTATTGACGTACACTTTTTCTTTTAAATATCCCCAAAGAAAGAAGTCCAACGGTGTCGAATCACATGATCGTGGCGGCCAATTAACATCGCCACGACGTGAGATAACACGGCCATTAAATTTCTCGCGCAAAAGTGCCATTGTTTCGTTGGCTGTATGGCAAGTGGCACCATCCTGTTGGAACCACATATCGTCCAAGTCCATATCCTCAATTTCTGGCCACAAGAAGTCCGTTATCATCTCGGGATAGCGAACACCATTCACGGTAACTGCTTAGCCGACCTTATCGCGAACAACAGCAATGTTTTCCGCAGAACGAACTGGGCGAGCATGCACAAGTGTTTTCACATTTCCTACAGACCCGGTTTGCTGAAATTTGCGCACAATTCTCCCGATTGTGGACACATTTGGTCGATTATGCTGACCAAAAAAGTCACGAAGTGCACGAAATGCATTTTAATTTGAACGCCCATTTTCGTAAAAGGCTTCAACAATCTTAACGCGCTGCTCAATTGTGTATCTCTCCATGGTTGAATTTGTCAAACACTGAAGCAAAGAAATATCAAATTAAGTTGGGCACAAGACTTAACGTTAAGGCGTGACTCACAATTAACATCGTGCATTATGGTTGGACCACCCTTTATTTTATTCTTAGTTGAATCATCGTTTGAAAATGACAAAAAAATTGTCGAAACTGCAGTCACGTTTCTGTAAAAATATAGTGGTATAAAACTTAGTAGTTGTTTTACTCATTTTCGTTATAAATATTATGCACAATAACTATAAATAATTCAGATCTAAAATTTTTAATCTACGGATTTTCATGGGGATGTTCTATAAAAACGTCGCCATTTGTAGAGTACATTCGCCTCAGAAAAAGAAAATAGATAATTACTTGTTTATATCGACTACAATATGCCCTGTTAATTAAATAGTTTGTATATGACCAGATATTAAAAAAAAAAAATCAGTAAAAGTTTTATGGATTGAACTAAAATTTTATCTAGTTTATAGTTACTTAAAATTTTGCCACACTTTATCATTTATTATCCTTCTAATGAAATATGTTATATTCACATATTTTCATATGTACAACTGATGTTATTAAAGTTTAAGCTCTACACACAGAAAGTGTTTGCTGTGAATTGAGTTGCTGTGAAGATATTGACTTAAAAGAATATCTCAATAGAAGAGTCTAATATAGTAGAAAATCTGAAATATTTATGAAATAAGAGAATAAAGTCACAAATATTTCCTCTACTGTATAGTATTTGTCTAAGAATATTATAGTACTGTTCTATTATTTTTTTTTATATATTTTTAGCTCCTTAAAATTGTTTGTAGATGATGGAATATTAGAATATATATTTTAAATACGTTTATAGTAGATGATATAATTGTTTAAAGAAGATCTAGTTGTATAGCTCAATATGATTGCAGATTATTGACATGGCTGTGCTCTACCTAGATGGGAATTTTTATGAACAAACTGTATATACATTCGTTAAATATCACGGGATCAAACCATAGAGATATATTATTACATACCTATAAATTGATATATAGTAAGTATGTAAAGGGCCGGTTATGATATGAGAAAATGTGCATTATTGTTCATGCATCCTGAAATATTTAAAGAAAAATAAATGACATCCCTGCCTATAGGAACAATTTGTGCATAAATGTAAAGAAAACAACCCAGACAGATGATTAGAAATACATAATAATGAAAATATCTAACAATTATTCTCAGTATTTAAGACGATTTTTAGGCGAGGTCACGTTTTTCCGAAATGGCCACGTAGATAGGCAAAATTGTTGATGGGCTAGTGTGAATTTGCATCGGCTAATGTAGCACCCTGCGCCTACCAATGGATTGGAGACAGGGTTCCAAAAAATCGCCGGTCATATTTTTTGAATGAAGTTTGCTGGATTGTTTCCTATAGATCTACCTCAAACTTAATCATCAGTTTTCCGTAGAATTCAAGAATGAAATATGAAAAGGAGGTTGACTTAATAAATTAAGTTTAGTATGATGTATTTTAGACTATCCTCTACAATGCATTGAATTAATACATATTTTTTTTATTAAATTTGCTGCAACCTTTATGGTGCTCACTGTATACGTATCATTAATTTATAGTCCATAATACTAACTGTGTATGTTTAATTAAACAATGATGGTATATTTGAGGACATATGGATGGATGCATGCAGTAATTGTGCTTGTGTATGTGTGACATTTTTAATTTTAATAAAAGTTATTTTAATAAACATTAAACATTACACTTAAATTAATTGTTTCGGGGTAATCATTAACGTGCAAACTCGATTGTATGACATTTTAATACCATAACTAGATTTTCTTTCAAATATACTTATCTTACGTCTATCGTTTACTTGCACTTGGCTAGGATCTATTAGAAAACTTATATGGGAATACCTGTAGATGGCTTAGCTCTTCATTGAATTTGGCGCATACACATAGTTTAAGATTGATATATTATTTTTTATTTAAGCAAGTTTACTTCAAGTCAATAATAATAAATTATTTAAATCGATTATATGCTAAATTCCTTTAAATAAAATAATGAATTTACTTTCAGAAATTTGCTTAATAAATTTATAGTGACTAAAAATTAATTATGAAAAGGTCAGATTATTGGAAAATTAGTTCATTGGTACCATACAAATGTGTTACCTTCATATTTCTCTGTCCTAGTCATGTTTTCCTTTAATACAAGAAAATAATGTAAATATGAACTTTAATATTTAATCTAAAGTCTTTTTGCATTTTTAATAGCAATCAATCGTTGTTTCATGCTTTTGATGAGCTCGTCACAATAGCGGGGTGTTAATTCTCTCCCACTGTTTCTGAAAACTCTTATATAGAACATGAAGATTTGGAGGGGTGAATCATAGTTATTCACAAGTCTATTTTTAAAACAAGGCAATACATTTTCAATAGGATTGGGATCGGCGATTTGGGATGGCCACTCTAATACTTGAAATTTTGAAGACTCAGCCATTCCTTTACTAATTTAGATGTATTTTTTTTGTGTCGTTGTCATGTTTCAATCAGTTTCAATCAAATGCTCATTCCAAATGTTCCGGTGCATTTCTTTTGTTCATATTACCTTCGATTTTGTGTATGCATCTAATTATAATAAGTTGTTAATCACATCTTGAGGTTACCCCACTGTGTTTCACAGTTTGAATAAAACCTTTTGCTTGCTGGGATTCTCCCTATCTCTTCCAGGTCTAATGGTGACCATCTGTAGTGTAGCTATTAATTTTCGTCTCATCTGACCAGATCATTTTCATCCAATCATCACCGGTCCAGTTTTTATATCGTTCTACAAAGGACATTTTGGCTTTGATATTTCTCTGGAAATAAAGGTTTCTTTCTTTTCTCAACAGCTCGAATTTGCAAAGCATGTAATGTCCGACGTATAGTTTATTTCATCGATATTTGCCAAATAAAAAATTTTAAAACATAACTTTGGCTTGTTTTTATGGTTAGGCTTAGATAGACTCTTCCGTTTATCGACAAGATGAGAGAGTTTTTTATTTGGCAAATAGCGATGAAATGAATAGTAGTGTCCACTTACTCATTGACTTGCCAGTATCTTATCTTAAAACCACTGTGGCCTCAAAATCTGAAGATACCGTACCAGAAACGAAATACAAAGCTGCTTTTCTAATACCACGCACAGATAATTTCTTTGGTTGGTTTCAGGAACAATGAAAGAACATTCCACCCGACTATTGTGAAAAGCTTGTCAAAAGTATGAAACGGTTGATTGCTGTTAAGAAGGCAAAAGGACTTTGGACTAAATATTGAAGTTTATATTTAATGCATTTGAAAAGGTGGTGCCAAACCGATTCAGTTGTTATGAAGGTTATTTTGTGCGGAAATAAGTTTTCAGCCCAAATTGTATTTATTTGTTGAAGCATCAATAAATATAGTTTCTGCCAATATTAGGTTTTTGTAACAGTGTAACATGTATTTAACAACACGGAAATAATCGAAGTTATCTTTTATTGACTCAATTTTGTACCTGACTTTTCTTATACCACTACTCACCTCTCGAATTGTAGTTATAATGTAAGAAATTTAACAAGACTTGACGTTATCGAAAGACATTTGGTTGAATGCATTACTAAAAGTAAAAGAAAATCTCAATCTCCTCATTAAAAAATAGTTTTCTAGCATGAAATTTCTTAATTTAGAATAATTCCTCAATTTTAAATCATCAATTGATGATTTAAATTCGGCATGACGATTTTCATCTTTATGGAGTGAAATTCACTTACAAACCTGGAAATTGGAGGGTAGCTACGCCATAGCCACGATTGTCTTTAGAATTTTGAGTAAGTAAGCCAACAATAATTTGACGCTACAAAAAGTAAAAAGTATATAGGAAATTGATGGCTTAGGAGAGTATCAAGTGATAGTTAAACCCTGTATCTTATTTAAATAAACAGTTTTAAAACCTTAAAATGGATTTTTCCGTATATAAAACATCTCTATCTCGAACTACAGTGGCCGAGAAAAGATAAACCGTCACATAAATGGAGAATATGTGTTTTATGCGACAGTTTTACTTTTTTCATTGGCGATTGCTTCAGTGCCGTATCAATACGTTTGTAATCGAACAAAATTTTTTTTTTTTCATCCATTCATATATGATATAGGCCGAATATATGTTTTTTTCATTTAATGCAAAATCAGCAACGCGTTAAATGTTTATGTTTAAAATCTCAGAATGAACATAAACATTTACATCGTGCTCTCTTATGACCCATGGACAGGGTGGCGTGTGTCCTATCCGCCTCAAAATCAATAGATGTCGTCTGGTAGACGTCCTTAATCAGAATCAGTCGAAACTCGATCGATCCGACACAATTTAATTGAGTGATAGTGCTAAAAAAAATATTCTCAAATAGTCCACCATTATACTTTCTCATGACCTATGAACATGGTAGAGTGTATTCTATCCACTTTAAAATCGACAGGTATTGTCTAGGAGACGTTTTCGGCCAGAATCAGTCAAAATCCGATCAATACGACACGATTTAGTTGAGTTACCGTGCTAACAAGAAATTTTAATTCCGACGACAACGACAACGACACACACACATACACAAATTTTGTACAAGCCATTTTTTTTGGATTTCAGGCATAAAAATGAAAAGTAAACGCTAGAAATTTTTTTTCCATTTTTCTTTACACGATTACATTACTTTTCCGCTCTGGTATAGTTGAGTGCGGAAAAGTAAAATAAGTTCTCTGGACAATGATGTAATAATATGTGGACATAGAACAGTAATACCTCAGAAACTCAGAAAGAGTCATAGATGTATTACATAGTACTCATTAAGGAGGTATAAAAATTAAAAGTGTGGCTAGATCCTAAGTATGGTGCATCCAAATGAATAAAGATATTAATGATTTAGTCAAAGGTTGCTAAACTTGTTTACTACAAAACGGTATATCCCTAAGGGTACGTTAATAGCCTGAGTAATCCCAAATACGAATTGGAAATACTACATATCGACTATTTAGGACTTACATATGGAAAATACGTTTTAGTTATTGTAGGCGTTTACAGTAAATGGGTGGAAGCTTTTGTTACGAATAATATAACGTATAAAGACAATTATACTACAATCAGGTAGTTGGGGGGTTATTTGGTAGTATTCTTGTTAGATTTTGACCAGTAAATATGTAGTAAGTGAAAGTTATAAGAAATTGAGCTATATTCATCTACGTATGCACCCTTTAAACATGTACATAATACAATTTTGTCACTGTATACGTATACAACTACAATCTTGTATTTTAACGCTTTCTTTCCAAACTATGGAAGAAACTTGACTAAACATCTTGTATATCTGCTGCAATATCCTTGTTAACTTTATTAACGCCCTCAGAACTATCATTCATGTTATTTAAACATTTTACGCTATAATAACTGATTATTAAGTGGTGATTATCACTATTTTCCAAGATAAAACCGGTAGGGACTAATTTTGGTTGAAACGTAACAGGAAATTCGCATATGAAGCATGCACGTGTAAATAAAATCATTTGTACAACAAGAATACGTGTTGCCTTCCTTCCTGATTGTGATGGATGAATGAGAAGATCAACGTCGTGATGAATAGTTTAATTTGTTAATAAAATAAATTGGTAATAGGTCAGTGAACCTCATTTATTGCTAACGATGTGAAGCAGGATATACCTATGTTAAATTTGCGATGGAGTGACATTGTTCGCGGATTTATCTTACGTAAAACTCATTAGTTTAGCCTTACAAGGATGATAATTAAATAGTAATAATTTCGACAGTCGTAGATATATCAAATATAAGTCCATTTTTGGTGGCAGGTTGTTATGTATATACACAGGAAATAAATTATCCATTATAATAAATATGAAGTATTAAAATGTGGCTAAATGATGATAAAAAATTTAATTTTATCTTTGTTTTATTATGATGCAAAATTATTCAAAAGCACAGTTACATTTAAGGATAGGCTTAGGCTATATTATAAAATATCTACGATTAGAATGTTAGTTTTGTTATTCAGTATTTAAAAACCTCAAAAAACCAAAATATTAATGAATTTTTGTTTAAAATAGACAGTTTTAAACTGTAGAACATCTCTATCTCGAAATTGAGTGGCCGAGAAACAATAATCCAACACATAAATGCAGAATATGTGTTTTATGCGACAGTTTTACTTTTTTCAAATAGTCCACCATCGTGCTTTCTCATGACCCATGGATAGGGTGGGGCATGTCCTATCCACCTCAAAATCAATAGGTGTCATCTGGGAGACGTACCCAATCAGAATCAGTCAAAGCCTGGTCGATCCGAGTTGAGTTATCGTGCTAAAAAGAATAAATGCCGACGACAACGCTGACAACGATGACACAGACACAGCAAAATTTTTTAAAAACCATTTTTTTTTAGTTTTTAGGCCGAGAAACGAAAAATAAACCCAATAAAATTTTGCTTTTTCAATTTTTCTTTACACGATTACATTACTTTTCTTTGTATAGTGGAGCGCAGAAAAGTAAAATAAACTTAATGTAAGAGTTTCAGGACACGGATAATCTGTATAATAATAAAAAAACTGTCTAAATGTACCCAGAAATCCAAAAATACCATCGACAGTTTCAATACCAAAATGTCGGTTTTTAATTGTGTTATTTCAAGAGTATAATATCAATTGTAATACGTAAACCAAAAGTATCATACAACTGTAAAGCTGGAAATTTAACTTCAAGATTACTGTTGTGTACTGTATTTTAAGAAAGACAGTAGGTACACAACATAAGTATAACACCAATGGCTAATAAAGAACCAAATACAAATTTTCCTAAATACCACATATACCGGGAAATAGCACTTAAATCACTCTTATTTTGTTTAACATTGAGCAATCAAAGGGCACAATTTATCTAAATTTGTTTATATTTACGGCCGTCATTCGTCCGACTTTTTCCATGATGCTATGATAAAACGGACTATATTTTAGAGAAATAGATTTTTTGGTAATAAAATTAAATTAAACGGTTCATTACTTAATGGGAATAATCAAATCTATTGTAGCTCGATATGGGTCCTTATATTATATTAGCGTGGTTTATATATTTGAAGCACCGATTGATCTCGATAACATAAATTGATGACGTTCTATTGCATTAAAACATTGCTGGGATTTTGTGGATCTTTGGTGGTTGGAAGCAGGTTAAGTATAGTTGGTAGTATATATTTGTTTCTTGAAGCAATCGAATATATAAAGAGCTTGTAATTAGGTGATACCCTTAAAGAAGCAGAACCCTAAAATTTTATCATCTACATTTTTTATTTGTTATTAATTCTTGTCTTAATTACGTTACATTGGTAATAGCTAGCGCTTGAAACCGGAGACTATGAAATGGATGTATGAGACAATTTTCAAACCCAGACTGACCTATGCAGCACTGGTCTGGTGGGAGAGAGTTTGTTTAAAGTCGGAAGCCAACCGACTTAATAAGCTAAGAGGATTGATTCTAAGAAGTATAACTGGAGCCCCAAGGTCAACACCGATCGAGGCAATAGGCAATGGGGATACTGACGGGAATACCACCTCTTGATGTCACCCTAAAAGCGGAATCCGTAAAGGCAATGAACAGGGTGGGAAACATGAATAGGAAGGTAAGGGCCCCGAATAGACCTTCAAGAGAGTTAACTGAGGAGGGAGTCCTATGGATGCCCTCTGACAGTACGGGTGTCCACTTCCTGTTTGACAAGAAATATAAGATCACCCTCGCCAGTAAGACCGACTGAATGGAGGGTCGAGCTGGATTACCGCTCAATGGAGACATCTGGTACCCGGATGGAGCCATGAGTGGGAACAGAGCGGGCGCGGGGGTGTATAGGCGACGCGATGGGATAGGTAAAGCCTTTCCACTGGGCAAATACACTACCGCACTCCAGGCCGAGCTAGTTGCAATTACATACGGTGTTCTGGGGACCAACCAAAATCGGACCCAGGAGAAGGTATGTATCTGTTTGGATAGCAGGGCGGCGTTGGCAGCCCTGAATTAAGCAACGACAAAGTCGAAGCTGGTCTATAATTGTTATGAAGCATTGAACCACTTGGAAGAGAAGTGACCGGTGGAACCCTTATGGATACCTGGGCATAATGGCATTAAGGGAAATCTAATTGCAGATGACCTTGCCAGACTAGGGACCAGGGAAAACCTCTATGGACCAGAACCTGCAGTGGGAATAAGTCGGAATCTGATCAGAGACCGCATCAATGGCTGGAAAAGAGATCAGCACAATAAAAGATGGAGAGGAGTAACGGGTTGTCGAATTACCAAACTCTTCGAATACTCAGAAATTGAGAAATGGGCTCAAGAATTCATTAAATTGAACAGGCACAAAGCCAGAACCCTGGTGGGAATCATAAGGGGCCACCATAGTACTCTGAATGCATATAAGCAGAAGCTGAGGCTGACTAACAGTCCGGCCTGCAGATACTGTAAAGAAGACGAGGAAACCTCGATTCATCTTCTTTACACCTGCTCCGCATTGGAGGAGAGGAGGCACCTTATATTAGGGACCCCTGTTATTCTAGAGGAGGCGAGGCTTAAGGCGGGGGATGTGCCTAAATTGCTCCTTTTATGGAATAGCATTTTTGGATAATGACCCGGATAAGAGGGGATCGCCAAGGGACTACCCATGCGATCAGTGGCTGATGAGGCCCAAACCCATATACCATAATGTAATGTATGTATTGATTCTTTGTACGTACAGAGCTTTGTTTGAAAAAAAATATGTAGCTGTCATTAGTTTTTCTCATAAAAATCTCGCAAATATAATTGATAGGTAATTAAAAATACAATATATGAACTGTTGACTGATGCATATTGTTATCGAATTATATTTGACTATAGAATTTATGATCTCTCTTGGGCTACTATGAGAATCATTCTGCAATATAAGTGGAATGTTTGGTTTTTCATTCTTAGAAATTCTGTAATACTGTCGATGTGGCTTTAAAACAATAAATAACTATGTTTATTTAAATATATATCATGAATCATATATAGGCTAATATAAATTATCTGTCCTCTTGGATGTTTTTTTCTTTTTTATGTAGACAACGAAAACTGAAATAGAAGAATATTTGAAATTGTGGAAAGTTTTATATTTTGTCATATTAATTTTATTGGGCACTCTGTAAATGTGATTTAATTACATACGTTTCGCTGTGTCTATGTAGCAAAATGTAGAGTAGTAGTAAAACTAGAGTCATGACAATACCACTTGACAATTTTATATTTAGAAACATCATAGGTGATGTTCCCACACTAATATAAATAACATCATAGTTTCTGCGAGTGTGATAAAAATGCATATCTATTTAAAAATACCTGTTTAAAATCGATCACTTGGATGAGTTTTAATATTTTCTTCGCAATATTATGTACTATATCATTTTACAAAATAATGAATTCATCGCATATTTCTACAGTTTATAATTAAATTGTAGTGACTACACAAAACGATATTACACAAAAATGATTAACATTTTTTTATCCTGCACCAAAAATCGTACCAAAAATAGGATTAACACTAATGTATCTGATGTGATGGCTCAGAACGCCAGTATTGTAGCAAATATAATTGAATTCGAATTTTTAATACCCCGCATATGGTCGTTTATGATGAGTTATATAAATAATTTTCTTTTATTTAAAAGTGATCTGTGTATCATTATGTAAAATAATGGACATAAAATAAGTATGAAAAAAATACTATTTTATTTTCATGAGAAACTTTTTATGATTCTAATTCAAGAAACATTTTGGTGCCAATTTGATACTTACAATAATTTGTATAATTGAATTACGCAAAGAAGTATGAATAAATAACTAATAGAGATATAAAGAACATGTTTAGTTGAGTTGTAATGATCTGACTTGAGAATCTTCAAATACTTTATACTCCTTCTCCATATACTCCTATTCCATTTATGATTCACCTGTGTATATCAATATTTAGGTACTTCCTGAATATTTATTGTTAAATATTAACTCATTGAAAATGAACACATTTAATGTATATTTAGATAGTAATAAGAATAACGGAAAGGTTTGATCTTTAAAATGTTCTACACTGAGAGAAACAATTTTCTATGAGCATAGAATTTTGGTATACTTTAACAACAATTTCTGTTTATTAATGTAATTAAATTGTCGGGGATTGTAAAATTTCAACATACTTTAAAAAAACTGAGTAAAGGTTTGAAGGAGTGAGCTAGTTTTGACATTATTATTTCAATTACTTTGTTTAGAATATTGGATTGTTTATAAAATTATAAAATGCTGCACATTATATTTGAAAGTGAAACTTTAATTTAATCAACTACATAATTTTTGAATCTTTTTCGTTAACTAGATGAAATTTAATGCTGGAATTAAAACCTCTCCTTGTACTTACATTATGTAACTTTTCTAGGCATTTTATAGGAATTATTCTTTACTAACAACTATTTATAAGTATTAACGTTATGATACTGAAGTATATGATAATAATTAGGTACATACATATATGATAAACTATATTGATTTGTTTTTGCAATTCCCTTTATTTTATAAACAGTGGATAAAAAATGAACGTTACACATAATTATAACATATTTTAACTTAATGTACTATTATGTCTATAGGTATAATGAAGATTAAACAAGTAAAATATCCCTACCCAGCTCCACTACAAGATAGGGGAGGAGGTTCGGTAGATTTTCGAGGTTGAGGCAAACTCGTCTCTTGGTGTTGGGGATAAACCTTGGTACAAGTAAATAATGGTACATAAATTTTAAGAATCTGGGGGTAAAATATGTGTACAATATTTTCATATACGTTTAATTTATTTTTCGATCTGGATTCCTTATTTCCAATCCCTTTGGATAACATGGATCAACCAGTTCTGGTAACAGACATTTGTTGTAAAATTGGATGAGTTTAGGCAACATTTTGTGTTTCCAAAAATCATCATTTCTAAGTATCTGTAAATAAATGTGCTTTATTTTAATTTACTTAATGCATGTATAGTGCATTCTACAGAATTAAATGAATATTGCAAGACGACAGGAGCCATTTGACAGTCTTGTGATTTTTTTTATTGAAAGTGATTAAAGTTGGCACAAGTTATATCGTGGTTGGCCAGGGTAAACAGGTGAGGAATTGTCCCATCAATAACAGAGATAGAGCACGGAGTAGGAAATTATTTTAATATCTAGCTTTAATATTTGCTAATAATCATAATATAATATCCATAATTGACATTTACTATTTAATTCCTTACAGTACAGGACAATAGATGTAGAAAGACGAAGTAGCAGTGTAAACTTTAGCTGTCGGTCTACTAATGTATTTTACGAGTATATGAAATATTTCAGACGAAGATATTCTGTTGCTCTTATCATGATATCATGAAAAATGAAATAATACTCTAAATGTTAATATCATATTTTGATTGCTTACATGTTTTAGGAATTAAAAAATATTTAAAATCTTATGGATTCAAGTTGTTAAATCTACAAAATCGAATGATTTTATGTAATAAAATATTATACTAGCAATATTTTACCAGAATATTTTAGAAAAGTTCCTATTCAAAATGTATTACCAAAATATTAACTTCGAGTTATCTTTGGTTGAATTCTATACAATTTTAAAATTAAAATAATGCATTTATCAGGTGTTTGTCAAAAAAATATATAGTTATATATCTTGAAGTAAAACTTATTTTAGAAAAAGAAAAAGAAATTTAATAACTATGTACTGATATTTAAATTAATTAGTTTGGGTAGCATAGGACGTTAAATTATATGATGTTTTAAAAATAAGTCACACGTTTTAGTTTATTTTAGAAAATATGTGGAATATTGTGATTCAGTACGTGACATACATATCATATTTTCTTCAGGCACATGTTGGTATTATGATCACGTAAAAAACAGAACGAATCACAGCAGCTATTTTTTAATTTTTTTTATTTGTAGCAATTATGACCTCAAATGTGATTTATTATATCAACATGGTCAATAGAACCAAACTAAACTAATATTCTCAGTAAAGAAACAAATCAATGAGTATCTAATGTTATTGTTATTTGTATCAAATTACTGTTTATTACATTACTAACATTGAAAGTATTGATTTATATTATTAATAAACATATCTTGTTATTCCTTGTTATTCCTAACTACTTGTTTGTATTAAAAATATTAGTTTCATAATTTAACAGTTTTATATTGAGGAAATGTATGAATTGCTTTGATTATCTGTTACTAAAATCATTAATCAAATATATTCCATAATATAACACTATTAGTTGATAAGCATATACTATTGATAACTATAAATAAAAGTATTGATATTTGTATGTAAAGGGTGGTCCAACCATAATGCACGATGTTAATTGTGAGTCACACCTTAACGTCAAGTTTTTTGCTCAACTTAATTTGACATTTCTTTGTTTCGGTGTTTGACAAATTCAACCATGGAGAGGTACATAATTGAGCAGCGCGTTAAGATTGTTGAAGCCTTTTACGAAAATGGGCGTTCAAATCAAAATGCATTTCGTGCACTTCGTGACTTTTTTGGTCAGCATAATCGACCAAATGTGTCCATAATCGGGAGAATTGTGCGCAAATTTCAGCAAACCGGGTCTGTAGGAAATGTGAAAGCACCTGTGCATGCTCGCCCAGTTCGTTCTGCGGAAAACATTGCTGTTGTTCGCGATAGTGTAGCAGAAGAGCCGTCAACCTCGACTCGTCGTCGTGCCCAACAATTGTGGCCAGAAATTGAGGATATGGACCTGGACGATATGTGGTTCCAACAGGATGGTGCCACTTGCCACACAGCCAACGAAGCAATGGCACTTTTGCGCGAGAAACTCAATGGCCGTGTTATCTCACGTCGTGGCGATGTTAATTGGCCGCCACGATCATGTGATTTGACACCGTTGGACTTCTTTCCTTGGGGATATTTAAAAGAAAAAATGTATGTCAATAAGCCAAGAACAATTCAAGAGCTAGAGGGTGAGATAATTCGGCACATTAACGACATTGAACCTCAATTATGTCTTAGAGTCATTGAAAATATGGACCATCGGATAGAGGTATGCCACCGAAGCCGTGCCGATCATTTGGCTGATATTTTGTTTCACACATAATTGTCATAGATCCTTCTATCATAATGAAAAATATTAAGATAATTCTCTGAAAACTTTTTGTTTTATTTACAATTAACATCGTGCGTTTTAGTTGGACCACCCTTTATAAATGAAACATCCTGAAAATTTCACTATTTTGTAACAATTTTACTATTTATGATGTTGTTTTAATTTTATTATAAATTAAAAATGTTACTATATCGTATATAATAAGTTTGTTCAATCTAAAATATAATTCCAATTGTTTTCGTGTATACTGTAATTTTGTGTAAACAGTAGACATTGTATTTAGTAATTGTAGGTCTTTATTATAGAAGCATGTACCATGTATTAATAAAATTGCCTATGAATTCGTTGAAATTTAAGAGAGATATTGAGACTGGCCTAAGATTTTTTATGTATATAATATTAAAAATTTTAAAATAATTATAATATTTAATATAATAATTTTTCTAGTTAATAATATTTCGAAATATTTTATGTACAAGTAATAATTTTTTTTTCTCAAATAAAAAAAATATATGGAAACTACTTTATGTAATTTAAGGTTATAATGAAACTGATAAACATGATACATCATATACTAGGCACAAAAATTAAGTGTAATAATTATGTTTAATATAAAAATATCCCGAATTTTTATCCTTAAAAATATCCTGATTTTCAAAGGGCTGTAACTCGGAGAAAAATAGTTAGAGCAATTTAAAAAAAATAAAATTGAAGATCCAAGTCTCTAGTTTTCAGATCTAAATCCATCGGAAAAAAATTTCCAAATTTTTGCTTGCCTTCCAAAAGGTCCACGAACTTCTACGAAGTGCTTTTCTTAGATAATTTAGCGAAAAATCATCACATAAAGCTTTTAGACCACTGAAATTAAAGAGGATAAAATAATCTAAAATAACTTTGGAATGGAATCATTGAAAAAATCTATTGAAGTCGGTGAACCTTTTGAAATACTTTTGAAAGAGAGACAAAAATGTTTACATTTTTTCCGATGATTTTCTTATGATTACTCAAATACGGCTGATTGTAAAAGAATTAAGTTCAACATCAACATCTCAAAACTAGAAACTTGGTGCTTTAATTTAATTTTCTTAATATTGCTCTCCTTTCTACAAGTTACAGCCCTTTGACAATCAACTAAAAATTTTGGATGTTGTTACATCCTTTAAATTTTGTGCCTAGTGCATTATTTCACGAAAATAATACAACTGGGCTCAAATATTTTGTATTAAAATGGTAGGGAGAAAATAGAGAATTATAAATAGTTATCTCTATTTAAAGACATTTTATTTGAAATATTTGTTTATAGGGTTGGACAAATGTATTGGAACACCTAATTTCTGGCTAAATTATACCTATATGATTGTAATTGTTGAAAACGTTTCTGTATTTTATAATTTAATGTATGATCAGAAATCAAGTATTCCAACACAATTGCCCAACTCTCAAAATTTACAGTACGTTTTGTGTTTCTTACCTCTTCCACTAACAATCCTAATGGAGACCATACACAAAAATAACACTTATTCCTGTTAGTAATTGCAAGTTCACCTTGCACTTGATAGAAATAATTATGATTTTCTTTTAAACGAAGTTTGCCGTGTTCAATTAGGGCGAAATTAATTTTCTTCTGATTGATCCCATCAACTGGCGTTAATCCATTTAGTACCTCTGGGCATTTTATCTCCACTATGGAGTCATCACCGATTATTCCATCAGGACTAGCCCCCAAGAAGGGATGTTCTTCATCTACGAACAAGCCACATTGTTGCACATCGAGATGATATGTTTCCTGGAAATCTTTTAGAGCAAAAATCTCGTTTTCTGTGCCATATCTGGTTGCTCTATTTTCTCTGAAATTATCATAAAGGAGTGCCTTTACTGTATTGGCACACGATGTTTTAGGTCTCAATTTACAAATTCTTCCAAAATTGGAGGCAGTGATTCTAGTACATCTTTCTTGTATCCATTTTGGGTTTCCGCTTTGTCCCCTAGTATCCCTTTCTATTTTAAAAATTTCCTCTTTAGTTATTTTGAGATTTTTCAGGAACTCTTTTTCTCTAGTTTTATATTCCTCCAACGAAAGCAATGACTGATTAGCTTGAGGACCATAATCGAGATCTGGTAACGTAATAGTTTTTTTTCGTACTCTGTCCTTTTTTCTCAATAAACTTCTTTTCTTTGCCAATTCCCGTCTCCTCTTTATTTTATCGATAAACTTTTTGGTAAAAAGTTTTGGATGCGAGTTAGTAAATGCTTTCTGTAGCACGGCATAATAATCCCCTTTTGTGTTAAATGAAAGGGCCGCTGCTTCACATCTTGTTTGATACGAACCTTTCAATGAAAAGTTTATCCTTTTCCCTCCTACAAATTTACACACTATTCCATTGTAATGTTCTGCCAAGTTGTTGTCCATGTTCAATAGCAAACTATTTACATTCATCACTAATCTGTGTAGACAAGCCTGTATGTCTTGGTATAGGCCACATTCTGACATCGCAGGAACGAGATCTTGTTCAGTACCCTTCGTGATACACCTAAAATACGCAATTTCTTGGCATTTGGCGTGTTCACCAAAAATGTGTGATGGTGCATTTAATATGTCGTCAGTTAGCAATTGCATTTTTTCTGCGTGATCTCTATTCTCTCCTATTCTATATCTGGTAGCCTTTGTGATAGCTCTTCGCAATCGATGTGATCTATTCGCTAGTTCCTTACGTAGGTGTGGAATAACCGGCAAATTTTTTGAGCTACTGCGTTTTCTATCTAAAATTTGTCATTATTATCACAGTTTAGAAAACTATTAAATAAATTATACTTACTACTAATTTCCCTGAGCTTGGATGAAAAATTTCTCAATAAATGGTTGCGACATTCCACCTTCTCAACAAGTGTATTTCCATACGGTTTGATTTGGAAGAGTTTTCGATAAACTGAACTATCCCCATCACCTACCATCCGTAAATATTTCAAACCATATAATTCGATGCTTCTGTTAAAACCTTCTACAACAATATCAGTCTCCATTCCCGTAGAAGCTTTGTTCCAGTTTTTGTAACAAATATGCGCTGGTACTTCAATCTTTTTAGACTCAGATCTGGCACAAACAGTGCAATATTTATTTCTAATGCCAAGAAATAATAGTTTGCCTGTTCTATACCCGATAATACAGCCCTAAAATAATTTAGCTGTAACATTAAGTACAATATGCATATTAATAAAGGGTCTTTCAATAAGAACGCTCGATTTTATACGTAAATAAAGCAATTTGTGTGTGAGACATCCAGTTATTTTTTTTAAAGACTATTGTATGACATTAAGTGAGGAATTTAATGACGTTCAAGTATCCGGCGCGGCTTTACTTGGTGGCACGTATTATGGAGGTTAAATTTTTTCGATAACTTTCTCGCATAAATCTGACTGAATTTGTTGGATGGCATTCGTTATGTTGACCTTGAGGGCACCAATTATTTACGGGTTACTCGCATAGATCTGAGATTTAAGATAGCCCCAAAGAAAGAAGTCTAAAGGC
The DNA here is from genome assembly GCA_037954035.1 of Rosalia funebris. Lineage (NCBI taxonomy): Eukaryota > Metazoa > Arthropoda > Insecta > Coleoptera > Cerambycidae > Rosalia > Rosalia funebris. Next base: position 4,688,039 of record JAZFAV010000018.1, on the reverse strand, counting down.
ATTAAATCACACGATCTCGGTGGTCGGTTCACGTCGTCGTTGCGCGAGATAATCATGCCCTCTAATCCTTCGTTCAGAATGTGCATCATGGCATCTGCTGTGTGGCACGTAACGCCGTCCTATTAGAAGCACATGTCATCGGTATCCCTATCATCTAGTTTAGGCCAAAAGAAGTTGCTTATCATCGATTTGTAGCGCTCGCCGTTGACGGTTGTGGCAATGCTAGTTTGGTAGTTTAGTTTTGGAAGACGTATGGACCGATGATTCCGCCAGACCACAATCCGCACCAAACAGTGACTTTCTCGAGATGCATTTGGTGTTGGTGTATCTCGTGTGGATTGGTATCGTCCCAAATCCGACAATTTTGCTTGTTCACATATCCATTCATCCAAAAATGGAACTCATCGCTAAAGATGATTTTCAACTTCCAACTGCTTCAGAGCTCAGTCAGCGAACACACGGCGTTGTCTATGGTTGTTTACCTTAAGTTCTATAACCTTCCATGGTAATTTGCCATACGCTAATGAACAATTTGCAACAAATTTGACAATGTTGCTTTAACAACATGATCGCTTAACAAATTTCGAGCGTCCCTATTGAAAAACCCTATATGTTTGTATTGACACCTACAACTCCAGAAAGCGCATCATAGTTGACGTTATAAGATCGTTTAGACCACGCTCCATCCGTGACAACAGTTATGTAAGGTACGTTATCTTTATCGACTTCTCCAAATTCTATTGCTAAATTTGCTTCCTCTTTAGCAGCCTCCTCCATGGCTAACCACGCACTTTGTCTGACCACTTCCGCCACTTTTTGGTGATAATATATGTACGTTTTGTCGGACATCATTGGCATATTAATTGCAGCTGATATTTCATATAACTGGGAGTAACCTATTCCCGTTGATACTGCGGAAAGAGTGATTGCAGAATTTATGTCTATATTGCTTGGGTCGGTCCGCGTATCTTCGGTGGAAATATACTGGAATAGTTTGCACATTTTACACAGTAAGACGAAAGTGCTCTTCAAACCGTTGCGGATTTCATCAACGCAGATCATGTCTGTGATATCGCAGTCAAATGGTTTGTGTTTTTCGGAGTTTAGAATTTGGTTAAAGAGGTGCTTTACGTCAAAGATTCTTCTACCCTGATATTCGAATTTTTCATGGTCTCTTTGAGGTTTGTTGACTGTTGATAAAATGCTACAACTGCCATTTTGTAATTCAAAATATATAGATATTAGAATAAGTATATATTATATAAATAGTTAGTAATATTCTAAACAATCTAGAAGAAATTTGTACCAATATAATAGTATACTCAATGATTTCACACAACTAAATACAAGATTATTGTTCACTGAGTGTTCATCGAATATGAAGGCTACTTAATTTTGCTATTTTGCAGAGAGAAACCAATAAAAAAGAAAAGAAACTAAGCAGAAATCCATTACATAGATCATTTGAAGATAAATGTATGCAGGAAATGAAAATCAACATAAGAATAGTACCATCATATAAAAAATATTGCTAGATTAAGATTTTTATCAGTTTTTATGATTTTTCATAGAAGTTTGATAAGCAACCCCTAATTCTGACTAGATTCGTGTTCAATGGGAAAACTTGCAAAAATGAGTATGGTTTATTCCTTAGCATAACTTTAATTTTTTTGTGGGCCTGTGAATTGTTTTCGTCCAAACATTCACTTTATGATTAGAATACACTTTACGAATAGATCTTTTGTGGACTATATAATTCTAGTTGAGGATTTATATAATCTTATTGGTTCTTTGCTACAATTGAGATACTTTTTCTCAAAAAGGTACATTATGTAAGAAGTTTTGGATATCACTTATTACGTTCAACAGTGTTTCGCAAAATTCCAGTCTTCTGTAAGGATCATCAGATAGGATCTTTTGAACTTCATCTAAATTAAATTGGAAACATTTTTATTTATTTACACAATGATGAATTATCGATATCGAAACATCTTGTTGCCGAGCTAATTATCACATCAAATGAATTGAGTTTCCCGCTATGTCGAAAATTACCCAAGAAAAGTCTCAAATAATCATTTAATTTGTTGGATCTAGCGGATCCTTGCACACATTTGCCATTTAGAGAGGTCGTTTGTTAAAATGTTGTTCAGGGTTGTATAATAATATAATTATGTGATTTGTTGATAGGAATAAACATTATTAAACGTAACGTACATTTCGAGCTGACTTTTAATTTTATCATTTTATCTCCACATCCAGTCACAATTAAGATTTAAGTATTTTGAAAATAGCTACAAATCGACAAATTATCCTGTGTAAAAGTATACACCGAAAACTCCTTATCACTAGATTTACATAAACACCCACTCATTTTTTTAATACTTAAGTGATCTATTAATCAAGTCTAGATTCATTTTTGTTGAATTCGGCTTAAGAAATGCTTTAAAACAAGGTATCACATGAGGTATCTTCATATTTGAAATTTAAAAATTGAGATTGTTAGGGCTTATGAGGTTACTGGTGAGGAGTTGAAAATAACCTCTAAAGATCTGTTGTGAAAATAAAAATCACCGAGAAGTACTCCCAAGAAGCGTGTATTTTAATTTGATAACTCTAAGAATACATTTCATAACATTAAATCTGTCGATTCTGAATACTCTTGAAACTATCCATTAGTTTTTAACTACTTAAGGTTACTAGAGAACCTTTAAAGCTTACTAAATGCTGTTTGTTAAAACATCATTTAGTAAATCATAAAGATGCTGATTACAGAAGCATTCTGGCAAATATCGAGTTTTATGGATTTTCTTAAAAATGTTATCCGTAACTCCTAATTCTGACTTTAGATTCGTGTTCAGAAGGAGAAAATACAAAAAAAATTAGTATGGCTTATTCTTTAGCATGCACAACTTTTATTTTTTTTGTGGACCTGTGTTATGAACATATGCGTTTTTTACAATACGAACTATTGTGATTTTAATCGTTTTATTCTCACATCGTGATAAACCCGATTTGATTCTGGAACGTATTTAGCTATAATAAGACGATACTCTTGAAAATTATGCTGCAAATCTTAAAAGATTTTTAAACGAAAATCTACCGTACAGATGACAGGCAGACGAGAAGCACCCCTTCTAAAAATAGTGTTTACATGAATCGGCCAGGAAGCACTGGAAAACTAAAGATTAGAATAATCAACATTATTCATGAAATTCCGTCTAACAAAATTAATTCTTCTGTAAATGCTGTCCAGAATCGAAAAGGTTATTGTCAAGTTCGTAATATTTTCATATTTACACCTCAAGCAACTGTAAACATTTTTGTTGAACTTCGGTGTTTGTAATAGTGAAATTGCAGAATATCCATTTAACTGAATATTTCCGTTATATATTAACGAAATTTTGTTTAATTCGGTGTAAAATAGCTTTAAAACAAAGTATCATATAAGGAGCTCATATATTTAGAATTTTTGAGTTGCGATTATTTGACTTTAACAGGTTTAATGATAAGGAAATGAAAGCAGCTCTAACAATTTTTTTTTTATAAAAATCGACATGTTCGAGGACTATCTCCTAAAAACGTTCACTTTAATTTGATTAATTGTATTCCAAGCTTTATGGACATACTGTATCATAAAATGCTGATCTTTTAAAAGCAAAGGAATGAAAATAGAAATACATCGAGTTCGTACCATTTATATTGAAAATACTGTTAAATTTTTGTGACATGCAAGCTTGTCAAGAATAGAAACAAGTTTCATAATTGCTATATCGACCACCCATGAGGTGCGCAGTAAATATTCTTTACTCAGGCGCATTGAGACCTTTCTTTCCTCCGAATCCTACCTAACTCTTTCTTCTACGCATACCTAGAGAATATCACACTTTTTCCCCACTATATCCCCATGTATGTCAAAGGTTTTCAGCATATTATTCGAATTTTATACATACAAATAATGCAATACTAACCTGTTGATCACATTTGGTTCGACTGTCATAGGGTCAAATTGTATATCATCACTTATAATTTGCGGAGACATTGTATCATTTTTGCGTTCTCTAATTTTCTTGAATCTATAAATATAGGTATGAACTGCGAAACCGTTTAAGTACACATTGTCTTACCTGCCAAAATGTGATAAAATGTTTAAGCACTTACCTCAGCCTGGCCAATCTTCGATTTTTTCTTTTAGTAGATAACTTTAAAACTCGACGGTTAGTGTCTTTTTGCCTATTAGTAATGTGCCCCATTTAAACAAAATAGAAAATAAAAAGAATTAAGAAAAGCGTATTATATATTTTATGTTTAGTAATAACAAACGGACAGTTATTTACTGATAGCTTATATAAAATTATATAAGCCAAACACTTTTATGTTTAAGCTAACCACTGTAAGGTTGTATGCAGGCGATCTTTAATGGAAAACGCATATATGTATCTATTTAATGCACTCGAGCTGACCAATGGTTAATCAGATGGATTATAACCAATGAAATTCGTTCGATGAAGTTTTAATTTTATTAAAGAGTGACCGTATTATGTATGGTAATAATTGTGCATATAAAGAAGTAGTAATTAAACCCATGTAACGGTTTTATAAAATACATATTATACTAATGTGAACATAGTTTAAAATAAAACGCATTTTTTAAAATAGCAATATATAAATGAAGTATCTGTATCCATATCTTGTACATATAAATAAATACCATAAAAATATAAATACCATAGAAGTAATTGAAGGAAATGTAATAAGGAAAAGTAATAAGGAAAAATGTTATAGGTCTTCGTCTCTTAAATATTTATCTATTGTGTTATTATTCTAAGATAGTACATCTATATTATTTCCCACAAAACAAATGCTGAATTTATTTCATGAAATGAATACTATAATCGAAACATCAATAAAAGTTATACCAAGAATAATGAAAAAGTGACCAAATGAAAGTGTACCAATTCTACTCTTTGATAATATATTCTGTCGAAATATTAAAAATAAATAAACAGTTTTAAAACCTTAAAACGGACTTTTTCGCACGTAGAACATCTCTATCTCGAAATTGAGTGGCCAAGAAAAAATAAACCAACATATAAATGCAGAATATGTGTTTTATGCGACAGTTTTACTTTTTTCAAATGGTTCACCCTCGTGCTTTCTCATGACCCATGAACAGGGTGGGGTGTGTCCTATCCACCTCAAAATCAATAGTTGTCGTCTGGTAAGACGTCCCTAATCAGAATCAGTCGAAATCCGATCGATCCGACACGATTTAATTGAGTGATCATGCTAACAAAAAAACATTTCAAATAGTCCACCATTGTGCTTTCTCATGTCCCATGAACAGAGTAGAGTGTGTTCTATCCACCTTAAAATCAATAGATGTCATCTGGGAGACGTCCCCGATCAGAATGAGTCAAAACCCGATCGATCCGACATGATTTAGTTGAGTTATCTTCATAACAAAACAAATTTCTCAAATAGTCCACCGTCGTGCTTTCTCATGACCCATGGACAGGGTGAGGTGTGTTCTATCCACCTCAAAATCAATAGGTGTCGTCTGGGAGACGTCCCCGATGAGAATCAGTCAAAACCCGATCGATCCGACACGATTTAGTTGAGTTATCGTATTAAAAAAATTTCTTAACAAAAGAAATTTTGATGCCGACGACAACGATACACACAGAAAAAAATGTTTACAAACCATTTGTTTTATTTTTAGGCCGAAAAACATTACATTAATAAAATAAACAGTTTTAAAACCTTAAAACAGACTTTCCCGCACGTAGAACATCTCTATCTCGAAATTGAGTGGCCGAGAAAAAATAAACCAACACATAAATGCAGATGCGATATGTGTTTTTTGCGGGTTTTTTCAATTTTTCTCAAATAGTCCACCATCGTGCTTTCTCATGACCCATAGACAGGGTGGAGTGTGTCCTATCCACCTCAAAATCAATAGATGTCGTCTGGTAGACGTTCCTAATCAGATTCAGTCGAAACCCGATCGATCCGACACAATTTAATTGGGAGCTAACAAAATAAAAATCTCAAATAGTCCACCATTCTACTTTCTCATGACCCATGCACATGGTAGAGTGTGTTCTATCCAAAAGGCGTGGTCTGGGAGACGTCCCCAATCAGAATCTGTCAAAATCCGATCAATCCGACACGATTTAGTTGAGTTATCGTGGTAACAAGAATAAATGCCGACGACAACGACGATAACGACGACAACGACGATAACGACGACAACGACACACACACAGCAAAATTTTTTTAAAAACAATTATTTTTTTGTTTTTAGACCGAAAAACGAAAAATAAACCCAAAAAAAATTAGTTTCTTCAATTTTTCTTTACACGATTACATTACTTTTCCACGTATAGTGGATTGCGGAAAAGTAATAGATTATTGAAAAGATCAACAGCTTTCGTAAAAACAGAATTACTGGTTCTCTCTATCATTGACGTCCAAGAGAAACCCTCATTATTATTTGAATTAGAATAACATTTAACACAACATTAAATTAAAAAGCGAAACGTCTCAAATTACTCTACAGGATTTTTTTAATATGTTCTAATTTTATATTATTTTATACGTACATATATGATGTAATAACTTTATATATTATACTATGACACTAAGAGAAAAATAAATGCACATTTTATGTACATATTTATTTATTTTCATTTTTCTCATGAGCGGATACCTCGCATAAGCAGACATTTTAGTGGCCTCCAAGGTGTCCGTTTAAGAAAAATTCCAGTGTATATGTGAATACAATTATAATATTGAAATACCCACAGGTAAAAAAAAAAAAAAATAAAAATATCCGATAATAAATAATAAATACAAAAATGGCTACATTACTTGTTTCTTCAACGTTGATGAATTGAATAAATATATTTCCATTCATAATGGCACATCATCAAAATCGTTCATTTACATTTTAAACAGGGAATCTATTCGATGGGATATTTTAGTAACGACGAGTAAGGTCTACGATCAAGGTAGTTAAAGTTTTTGTTTGATACTACTAATTTTATGCATATTTTTTTGCACAGTCATGGATTTACAAACTATACCATTTTTAACTCAGTAATCATGATACTGGGATAATGATCCCAGTAATTATAATACATAACTCAGTAATCACAATACCATACTACTTCAATAATCCAGTTTTACAGCAGGTCTTATTTGCATTAAAGTATTGACTGATAACATATGTTATATTCAGAGCAACTAGACTTATTTAAATCCTTTAATAAGTTAACTTGCAAGATTTTAATAATTATTTTACGGAGGTTAAGCTAAAAGGATGTAAGTATTGGCAGAGAGGGTTGGTAAAGTCATAAATTATGAGGTAAATACGATTTAGAGGTTATAGGACTGAGGTTCAACTTAGTCGCCTTTTAAGACAGGCGGGAGGTGTTTTCGGACTATTCTTTTTACATCTCGGTTCCCACGGTGGAAAGGTATTATTGTTATTTTTATTATATTTAATAAAATATACTTTAACTCTAAAACAAGATTTCGAAATATGAAAGAATTTTTTTATTGTATTTAGTCTTTATCAGTTTATTTATTCTACTGGGCTGCTATTACATGAAGAATCATTCTTTTAGATCAGAAATATTTTTCTTCCTAATCAGATATGAATAACCGAATATAATGATATTTTATCATCTTAATAAAATTTTATGCATCATATTTTATCAATTATCCGGGAATGGGTTCCATCTCCGAAGCAATCAGGACTTGTCTGAAGGCTTGGTTGTATATTTTATTCTTATTATCTACTAGGCTGCTCATGAAGAATCATTATTAACACTTATTGTTACTTCTAATCAAATGACAATAACTGAATTAGAAATATTATCTGGAACATATCACATAATTTTGATCAAATTTGATGTAGCATTGCCAATCAGTTGTTTGATGTGATTAATGAAATTAATTCAATGAAAATATAATAAGTGCATTATTCCTATTAGACTACTCTAAAACCTTTAAGGTGTTAACTGATAAGACTAATAAGTATTTTCCTGTGTTTAGGCATTTTAATTTAATAAGTTAAAATGACGTAAGTATGGGCATAGAGAATTGTTAGGAAAGTTATACACATATGTAGTTACATAGTTGTAAAGTAAGTACGATTTAGAGGTTATAGGCAGGAAGCTCCACTTAGTCGCCTTTTACGACAGGCAGGAGGTACCTTGTAAATTTTTTATCGTCTTGATCAAATCTTCGGCGTCATATCCAATCAATCGTTTGACTGGGTATGAAGTTTGGATTTCATCCCCGACGTAATTAACACCCGCCTCAATGTTTTGTTGTATATCTAAGGTGTTTTCATATTAGTACTCTATCTAGAGGAACATTATCTGTTATTATAGGCGGCCTATCTATGGCACACTATATATTTATTTGGCGGAATACTACTTTAAATTATAACACATAATTGAATCCGTCTTCATTAGTTTTCATTTTTTAGTTATATTTTTGTTAAGAGAGTATATTTTCGTTTTTTTTTATTTTCCAAAATTTGTCCTATCCTTGGTCCTATGCCCTTTCCCATCCCATTCCTGGCAAGAATGCTCTAGACCTCCCTGTGGTTCTTGCTGGACGACTTAATTTTTGTATATGTAGATACACAATTATTTTTAAATAATGTGCATTTTTAAAGTCTGCCATGTTAAAAAATTTTAATATCAAAAAATTAAGTCGACTAACTAGAATTTGATTGACGAGCGGTGACCTTGCAAGGAAATGTTTTGTTGCCACTGTTTATTTTTTGCGAAAAACAAAAATCCTTTTAATTTGACAGGTTTTATAATAATTCATAAAAAAAGTCGAGCATTACCTAAACGTGAAATTCTAAATGTAGCGGAAAATATAACAGAATGAATTTATAAATAAACACAACCAAAAGTTTGGGGAAAATAGAAAAATTATGAAACCTCGGATGAAATATTTAATGAACATATTATTTATTTTTCTTTCCAATGAGAATAGTATAAATAATATTCTGGAATTGAATAATTTTAAACTCCAGAAACACAGAAGGCTTTGTATTAATGTAGTAGATTAGCATACAATTTTTTAGGGCGCTTTAAAGCAGTATGACCTTGAAATTCCTGACCCACACCCCTGCAACTCTAATCATCGTGTGCACAGATTTTTTTTAATTACTCCTATCGCGGCCGACCCATACTTTATGGCCAAGAGCCTTCTATGCCGTCTTCTAACTAGTACTGGTAAACTATTTTGTTAGAATTAGTGTTAAATATTCCATTTGAAACATATAAAAACCATACTGAAATGTTTGAATAATAATAGTACCGTAATTTAATTAGGCCATTATTAACAGTAATAATACATTACCATATTATATACCCAACTCAGCCAACATGTTTTAATTGTATCACAGTTTTGACTGATATAACAGATGATAATATTCAGAGCAACTGATAAAAATATAATAAGTGCATTATTTTTATTAGACCACTCTAAGACTAAGACGTTAGAGTAAGTCTTTATTATATTAACTCACAAGATTTTAATAAGCATTGTACGTAGAATAGGTAAAAGGATGTAGGTATGAGCAGAGAGGAGGATTAATAAAGTTATTAGTAAGTTATAAGATAAGTGTAATTTTGAGGTTATAGGTGAAATGCTCCAATTAGTCGCCTTTTACGACAGGCTGGAGATGTTTTGGGGCTATTCTTTTTACACCTCGGCTCCCACACGGGAAAGGTATTATTGTTGTTTTTATTATATTTAATAAAATATACTTTAACTCTAAAACAAGATTTCGAAATATGAAAGAATTTTTTTATTGTATTTAGTCTTTATCAGTTTATTTATTTTACTGGGCTGCTATTACATGAAGAATCATTCTTTCAGATCAGAAATATTTTTCTTGCTAACCAAATATGAATAACCGAATAAAATCATATTTTATCATCTTAATAAAATTTGATGCATAATATTTTATCAATTATCCGGGAATGGGTTCCATCTCCGAAGAAATCAGGACTTGTCTGAAGGCTTGGTTGTATGTCTAATGTTTTTTCATATGTACTCTCTCTATAGTAACTTGGTCATTATATTTAGACTGTTTATTTATATAGTGTGACTCTTAGTTTAAATTAGAACAGATAATTGAATTCGTCTTCTAACTGGTACTGAAAAAAACTATATTAAAAAATAAAATTAAAAATGGAGTACTTAAAACACATGAAACGTTTGATAAAAATCATATTGAAATATTTGAATACTAATAGTAATTTAATTCTAATAGCATAATACCTAATTTACATTTCAAATTGAGGTTATTGCATTAGGTTTTGATGTATCGGAAATTTCCATTGCATAAGGAAGTCTATGTGCTTGTATACAAAGGTTAAGAACGTCTACATTTTGTGGCATAACATATTTTAAATGCATTGAAATGTATGGATAAGTTAGGATATTTCGATAAATACCTTCGATATAAAAATAAAATAAATGTAGCATAATAATTTTTGATACACTACTTGATTTTTGAATGCTTCAACAAATTGTTCATGACTGTTAAATAATATATTCATTTTGTTATTCTTGACATTCATTATGCAGTAAATATTAATTGTATTCAGTGACTAATAGTTACATTATATAATAGTTCAATTTTTTTATATTCTGATTAAATAATTTAAAATTTATATACGTATATACACACGTCTAGACGTGGTTTAAAAATCTTCTTTGAATCATTACATTATTATTTGATTAGAAATATTATATTTGTGTGGCAAATTTGTCGCAAGATTTTACCGCAATGAGGGTCATTTAATAAACAGCATGATGTATATTTAAAAAAAAATGTAACACATAAGTATGAGAGTATGAGGTGCCTTGTTTATAGCCAAATATTTAAAGCAGCTGCCAAAATCACCCGATGAAAAACTTCATCACTATAAAATGATATTATTTGTCTAGGAATTAACAGAATACGATCTAGATTATAGAGCTCATTTCTGCTAAGAAACAATGATAAATGAGTCAGTTCGAGAGAGACTTCATTGAATGAATGAGATACTCATACATACAAAATCTCAAACTGTTAACATTTAGGAATACATAATTTGTCCAATTTTTATTGAAGGAAGTTTGACAGCTGAAAATTGTATTGTTCCCGTTCTAGCAAACGTATACCTAAACGCATTAGATCCAACCCTAACGAGTGAAACCGTTTGGTTTCATCTAACATACAATATTTTAATCCATCAAGAGGCAACCAATAGGAATAAGTGTCAGACTAAGATTAAGTAACTTAGTTTAAGTAACTGACATGGACCCATCGTGTTACAGAACTGGTTTATGAGGTCTTAATCATTCTGAACTTCTATTTCTGATATATTGCTATCTTTTATAAAAAAAAATTAATTATATTATTATAACAGTAAAACCAATTAACATTTTAGTAGGTGAGAGTGGGCGTTTTGTCGAATTACTTTTTTATTGGAAATTGAAAAGCAATATTGTTTTATAGGTGCCATGTCAAGAACTGTTTTCTGATAGTGCATACCTTTTTGGGAATTTGTTTTGTATTTTAACCTGCAGTAGTCCATTATCAAAATCAATTTTTTTATGTTTCAGTTTGATGCATAAGAACTAATTAACACAACTGTTCCTGAAGCCACAGTTATTTCATTATCTGTAGAGCCTGTATTGATATTAACAAGACTATAATAGGAAATTACATTAAAAACAAATGTAAGGAAAGAGTACAGTAGTAGGATTGATGTCATTGAAACACTACCATCAAGTAAGTGGAGAATATCTACTTTATTTTAAGACAAGTGCATACATCAAGTTTAGTTCAGAGACTTCTGGAAGGTCTCGGGATGATTTCATGACACAAATATGTGGAAGTAAATTGTACAATTAGATCTAACTTTCTGTTTGTGTCTATTACGGTATTTCAGAGAGTTGAAATGTCGACAAGGATGTGAAACGACCGCCTATAGTGCATGTAGCGGTTTTTGTACAACTGGAAAGATCTACTTAAACAAATTACATTATATTACATAATGAGGGCATTAAAGAAGATAACACCATGGTTTATATATTTCATTTGGAAAAAAAACAGCCTTAATTCAGTCAAAGAGGATAAAGTATTTAAGGATTTCCCGAAGTTAGTACCATGATAGCTAAGAAATATTTGGGATATCGTGTTCAACAAAACAAAAATGAAAAGATGAAAAATTCAGCTGAAATAATTATGTATTTATTATTTATTATTGGTGAAGGTAATAGCAGTAAGATTAAAGTATTATTAAATTAAGCTCGTTTTTGTATATATATATATATATATATATATATATATATATATATATATATATATATATATATATATATATATATATATATATATATATATATATATATATATATATATATATATATCAATTTGGAGGTACATATAGAATTACCTTAAGATAATTGATACTGATTGTTTTGCGCTCACTTGGTTTTACCTTATAGTAACTACTCTTCTATTAGAGTCATCTCAGAATTAATTATATTGAAAATGACACCACTCAAAAACAATATATACTGATTTGATAAACAAGGGAAACGTTTGATTTAATTTAAGTAAAATATATATAAAAATGACAATGAACATATGAAAATTAAAACAGTTTAAGTTATTGAATAAAAACTTAGAAACATAATTTCGATTATAAAATATTACATTAGTCTCATACTGATCTACAGAGGTAACCCGAAGCTAACAACAAAATTTAGAAAAATAATTACAATAATTAAAATATTTACTGAAAGAAGACCGAACCAGAATTGACAAAAACTGTAACTTTCTTCAAGACTCAACTTCCTATGAGGGCGGTTTAGTCGAACCATACCGAGATTGGCTGAGATCTTGAAGTTTCTGTACTTCGACCAATAATATTGATTTTCAGTTTACCTTTTCTGCAGATGTCGAATATAAACATACTTTCTTTCTGCCTTGAGTGAACAAAGTATGAATAATAAAATAATTAAAATAAGAGATTCAACTAATAATTGAATCATTAATATTTTCCCCCGTCTTCCGCTTTCTGCCCCACTATTTGCACCATCAATGTTTGATTAGTCCATGCTTGTTGATTTTGCAGAGAGAAAGAAAACACGACAAAAACTCCTCGGACCAATGGGCGGGTTTTTACATAATATGGTATTAACTATTTTAACTTAAATTGACTTCATATCGAATATAATTTAATAAAAAAATTTGTGTCTCTTCAGGCACTCCTTACATTATTTAATTTAAGGTATTTTAAAATATAAAACTATTTATGTAACTGACCTTCGTTATGAGAATCTGGAAAAATGTTCGCCAGCTATACTTGTATCTGTACATGTTGCAGCATGAATAAATACCACTGCGAGCCACTTAAGTGCAGCTACCCATGTTCAGGCAAATGTTAGGGCACCTGTACAAGAGAATATCGTCGCTAGCTTTTGAATGAATTTAGATAAACACAATTTTGTTATATTAATATAGAAATAAACGGTTTTAAAACCTTAAAACGGACTTATTCCCACGTAGAACATCTCTATCTCGAAATTGAGTGGCCGAGAAAAAATAAACCAACACATAAATGCAGAATTCGAATGTGTTTTATGCGACAGTTTTACTTTTTTCAACTTTTCTTAAATAGTCCACCGTGCTTGCTCATGACCCATGGACGGAGTGGGGTGTGTCCTATCCACCTCAAAATCAATAAATGTCGTCTGGTAGACGTCCCTAATCAGAATCAGTTGAAACCCGATCGATACGACACGATTTAGTTGAGTTATCCTGCTAACAAAAACAATTTCTCAAATAGTCCACCATCGTGCTTTCTCATGACCTATGGACAGGGTGGGGTGTTTCTTATTCGCCTCAAAATCAATAGGTGTCGCCTTGGAGACGTCCCCGATCGGAATCAGTCAAAACCCAATCGATCTGACACAATTTAGTTGAGTTATCGTGTTAACAAAAACATTTCTCAAATAGTCCACTATCGTGCTTTTTTATGATCTATGGAAAGGGTGGGGTGTGTCCTATCTACCTCAAAATTAATAGGTGTGGTCTGGGAGACGTCTCCGATCAGAATCAGTTTGAGAAGAATAAATACCGACGACGACGACGACGACGACGACGACGACGACGACGACGACGACGACGACGACGACGACGAGACACACACACACACACACACACACACACACACACACACACACACACACACACACACACACACACACACACACACACACACACACACACACACACACACACACACACACACACACACACAAAATGGTATAAAAACCATTTTGTTTTGTTTTTAGGCCGAAAAACGAAAAATAAACCCTTGAATAAAAATTTTTTTTGCACGATTATATTACTTTTCCGCGTATAGTGGAGTGCGGAAAAGTAAAAGATTATTTAAAACAGAAAGCTTAATGGCAACTATATGTTTATAAATATTGGTTTACTTGAATGGATACCAGGCAGGGTGCTTCACCAATAAGAAGAATGTACAATCACTGTCTTGTTACATCTGTGTTATATTATTTTTATTTGTCTTTGACTGTAACTATCTACGAGTATTCTTAGTGTCCCCAGTTAGTGGTGTTTTAATATTAATGATATTAGTGATATTTTGTGTGATGTTCAACTAATTTCCAAGCCAAAATGAACGAGTTTGTAGTAAATTCCAAGCAGTATTACAAATAGAGTTAATGAAGCAACAGAGAATGGAATGGCAGGAATGTTGCCAGAAGAAAATTGGCAATATTGATATATAGGCTCTCATATACTGACCCTGAATTACATAGGTTTAAGACATCTAAGCAAGTTGTAAGAGTATTTTCATTATTCTGTTCAAAGTAAAATGGCTACCGCTTTATATTTAATAAATAAAATCAGAGAATTAGAAGAAACAAATAAAATAACAGATAATTAAGAAAATAAGCAATCCTTCTTCAGATTCTTTCCAAAAAACATTATACAGGGTGTTTTCTAAGTAAGTACAATAAATTTAATAGCATATTCTTGAGTCAATTTTAAGAAAAAAAGTTCATATGAACATATGTCCTCAAACGGTTCGGTTCCAAGATACAGGGTGGTAAAGTTTTTTTATAATATCTGATATTACTAAATATTTTTGTAAAATTTGGTACACACATTCTATGCATCTGGAGGCACACAGTTTTTGCTTAATTAATTAATAATAATGAATTGATGTTTCAAAAATGAAATCCCAATTTATTAACATTTACAGTTATTATTGTTATGACGGTCAATTTCATTCAAAATGACTTTTTCCAAAGCAGAAGTACTCTTTGTGGTAGGCCTTCCTGAAATATCTGTCGCCCTTGTAAATGAACTCCTTTCTACTAAGCATTAATGAATTCTTGCAAATGTGCGAACATTTGGGATTTGTTGGTTGGGAAATCTTTCTTGGTAAATCCGTTGTGCTGCTAAAGAATTTCCATCAGCCAGTCCATAAACAAAGTGGATGTCTGCTATTCCGGAATTTGTGTAGTTAACCACTGTCGGAATATGTTACTTTTAATACATAATCTAGCAGTAATTATTAAAATAAAGAACAGGAAGCTTATAAACACAACAATAGAAACTAGAACGTGCGTTTAAAATTCGAACCCAAATCAAAATACAAACTTAATATGTATTATGTATGATTGTCAAAAATGATTTTGGCAATCAGAAACCATACCAATTTATAACTAACGTGTATCTTGGAAACGAAGCGTTTGAGGACATATGTTAATATGAACTTCTTTTCATAAAATTGACTTAAGAATATGCTCTTAAATTTTTTGTATTTACTTAGGAAACACTCTGTAGAGTTTCAGGAGTAATTTCAACGCTTTAATCTGCTTTGTAATTTCATCCCTTTTCAGTAATACATATGTGTATCAAGCTGTATAAATTGTATAATTAATTTGAGCTAAATATTGTAAAGTTTCCAGTGTAGGTTGTTTAATAAATTTATTTATTTTAAAAACCTTACCTTTTAGATAATTCTACAAAAAGGAATCCATTGATGTTTTAAAATCTGATATCTGCATTAATTAGTTTTAAAATTTACTGTTTGGATGGATTTGATATAAATATTGATGGTCTTTTTATAACAAATCATATAAAGTAGGTTGTAGGTGTCATGTGAAGTAGTATTTTGCTATGATATTTTTTTTTACTTGATCTTCTATTACGATTTGTAAACAAATTGGGTATAAAGATAAATTCTGGAATCAAAAGTATATGGTATAAAAAATTTCCGAAGTAGGGGATACAAAAACATACTCTTTAAATTCTTTTACAAATCGCTTTCCTGAATTATCCTTTTGGATAGATAAATTTTTTCATGTATCAGGGATTCTCTACTGTATGTTTACAACTTCTTGTAGTTTGCAGTATACACTACTAGTTAATTACTACATTTTAAATTATTGAAGAGCCGTGAACATAATATTGTGTTATTTTTTATCTAGTAATTATATCATCTGTTCCCAGATCAATAAATAATTAAAACTAGCACAAAGAAATAAAATACAACGCTAAGATTTAACCGAGTTCTACGACGGTTGTGAGATATGTAGGTAGGACCGATCTCAGATTGCCATAATTTTGTAAAACACACGAAAACCTCAGTTTCAACAGAATTACGAAGTTATGGAATAACGAATTAAATTAACCATTTAGGTTTCAGTAGATATCACATACAATATATACTATACAATAGTTATTACATACTGAAGTTGCCATTGAATATTACGTCAGCGTCGATTACAAGATAGGGAAGACTATTTAGGCTCAGGTTGCTACAATGATCTGAAATAAATAAATATTCCAGTTTTAATTCCACACAACAATGTCAGTCAGAAAAAAATGTTTTAGTTGCAGCGTAAGTCATTTTCATTGTAAAGTTGCCTATACATATTACGTTGGTTGTGTGATAAATATCACAGTGTTGAGATATGACATATAACAAAATCAAATATTCGAGCTGAGTTATGAATTAACTTAAAGTAAATAATTCAATTGAATTATAAAACAATTGAATAAAGAATAATTTAAAACGACTGGTCGTTCCCTAATTAGTTACTTTCATGGTCAAATTGTTATTATGTAGGTTACGAGTCAGATTGCCACAATTACATGAAACAATATAAATAACCTAGTTTCAGCTGAATTAGGAAAATATCGAAGACAACATAAACTAAAACGCTGAAGTTGTAGATCAATTAGCTACTTTTATGACAGTTTACAATTAATATTGTGCCTGTTATGAAATAGGGAAGATCAGGTTTAAGATGCTATAATTACATTAAAAAAGTTAAATATCCCAGTTCAATAGTATTTCCACTGAAAATATAGAACATAAAATAAAATAAAACGATTTAGTCGCAGTCCAATTGCGCCTCTAAGCGGGATCAGATTTTGATAGTGATAATATCAAACAAAAGTAATACAAAAACGTGTTAGTCGTAATCTAATTACCCAGTTCATGATGAAGCTCCTAATGAGCATTGCATCTGTTGTGGGATAGGCGAGATCAAGTTCAGCTTGTCAGAATTATATAAATAATTATTTCAGTATTGAACTGAATTACTACAGTATAGAAGAAGAAATACAACAAAGACTTTTTAGTAATGCAATTAGACAAGTTGTCAAAGTATATTATGTTGGTTGCCTGACAGGAGAGATCAAGTTCAAGTTGTCTTAATTACGTAAAGAGATAATATCCTATTGTTAACTGTAATATGAATAAATGGAATAAAATATAAAATAAAATGTTTTAATTGAAGTCCAGTAGCCATTCTTAAGATGGAACTGGACTCAGTTTGCCAAAATTTTATAAAAAAGTACTGCAGTTTCCACTGAGTTATTACAGTGTTAAATAAAAAATAAAATAGAACGTTTTAGTCTTAGTCTAATTTATCTTTTTTTTCGTGATATACCTTTTAATGACTAGTAAGTTTGTTACGCGATATTAGGAGCAAATATAAGTTGACATAATTACGTAAAAAATAAATATCTATTTTCGTAATTCAGTTTTTACAAAACAAAATGAATACGTAATTAATTTTATTTTAATACAAAAATTGAACACAATAGAATATAACGTTTTAGTCTTAGTTCAATATGCCACTTTCATGAAAATGCGTATAAACATTACATTTGTTATGGGATAGATTAGTCTAGGTTCACAAGTCCACTAGTTCGGACCACAATTTCAATAAAAATTAAATATTTTAATCATAATTGAATTATGAGAATATTAATACATAACTGAAACACTGAATACAAAAATTGACCACAATAAAATAAAACGTTTTACTCGTATTTCAATAAGCCACTTTCATGATAATGCGAATGAACATTACATTTGATATGGGATAGATTAGTCTAGGTTCACAAGTCCACTAGTTCGGACCACAATTTCAATAAAAATTAAATATTTCAATTTTAATTGAATTATGAAAATATTAATGCATAATTGCAACACTGAATACAAAAATTTACCACAATAAAATAAAACGTTTTACTCGTACTTCAATAAGCCACTTTCATGATAATGCGAATGAACATTACATTTGTTATGGGATAGATTAGTCTAGGTTCACAAGTCCACTAGTTCATGTTCAACAATAAAAATTAAATATTCCAGTTTCAATTGAATTATGAAAATATTAGCTACAAATGAAAATAAAACATTTTAGTTGCAGTCTAATGATCCACTTTTGTAATAATATTGTGCATGAATGTCGGTTGCGATATTAGTCTTAGGTTGCCACAATTTCATAAAAAAAAAATTATAAATATCCCAGTTTTAACTGAATTGCGAAAATATTGACTAAAAAAGAAAATAAGTCGCTGAAATAAAAAAAAAGTTTTAGTCGCTGTCCAATTTACCATTTTCGTGATGATATCGTCCATAAATATTATGTCGGTTGTAGGACAGGTAGGACTAGTCTCAAGTTGTCACAATTCCATTAAAAAGAAAGTGATAAATTTCAGGCTCTAATTTTCTACATTCGTGACAATGTTATCGATAAACGTTATGTCGATTGCAGGACAGGTAGGACTAGTCTCAGGTTGTCACAATTTTATAAAAAAGAAAATGATAAATTTCGCAGTTTTAACCGAATAATGAGAATATCGACTAAAAAAGAAAATACAAAGATTTTAATCACAGTCTAATTTGACACTTTCGTAATAATGTTTCCGATAAATGGTATTTCGGTTGCAGGACAGGCAGGACTAATTTCAGGTTGTATTGTTCCACTTTCGTGATAATGTTGTCGATAAATATTATGTCGGTTGTAGAACAAGTAAGACTAGCTTCTTACAGTTTGATTAAAGAGAAAATTATAAATTTCGAACATTCAATCGATTTACGAAAATATCGACTAGAATAGAATATACAAATGTTTTAGTCATAGTCCAATTTGTCACTTTCGTGATAATGTTACATGTTACATCAGTTGCAAGACTGGTACGACTAGTCTGTGGTTGTAACAATTTCATTAAGAGGAAACTAAAAAATATCTTAGTTTGAACTGATTTACGAAACAATTATAGAAGAGAAAATAAAACATTTTAGTTGTAGTCTATATATGTAGTCTATATGTTTAGTAGTAGTCTAACTACTTTTGTAGTAATGTAGCTAATAAATAATACGTTGGGTGTGTGGTGGTACTAGCTTTAGGTTGCCATAATTATAATAAAATAAATCTCTATTTCAACTGATTATGTCAATTATTATTATTATTTCAATTAATTGAAGTAAGATATTTTCGTTATAGTGTAACTGATCAATTAATATTCAGTATAGTATTCAGATAGTATTCAGACTGTCACAATTATATACAAAAATAAACAGTTTGACGAGTGGGGTGTGTTCTATTCACCTCAAAGTGAATAGGTGTCGTCTGGGAGACGTCCCCAATAAGAGTCAGTTAAAACCCGATCGATCCGATACGATTTAGTTGAGTTATCGTGCTAACCAGAATAAATGCTGACGACAACGCCGACAACGGTAACGACACACACACACACACACACACACACACACACACACACACACACACATACACACACACACACACACACACACACACACACACACACACACACACACACACACACACACACACACACACACACACACACACACACTTTTTACACGAAAATAATTTTTTTTACACGATTATATTACTTTTCCGCATATAGTGGAGTACGAAAAAAGGTAAAAACAAAAACAAGGATCCCAGTTTTATTAAAATTTCAAATTTGATGTTTATTTGAAGATAATTTAAACTGTACTAGATTATACTAAACTATATACTTATACTAAAGATAAAATCATCGTAAAGATGGCAACAGATGTGTTTGTATTAGGTGTCACAATTTCATAAAAAGAAAATTATAAATTTCACAGTTTTAACTAAATTATGGAAATATCGACTAAAAAATAAAATAGATAAAGATGGTAAGGAATACGAGTATTACATCAGTTGCGGGATATATAGGACAGTATGCATATTGCCATAATTATAAAAAAAACATGAGGATGCCAGTTCTGTTTTTAAATTGTAAATTTGAGGTCTATTTCAAGGAATTAAAATTTTACTAAAGTGTACTAAACTATATAATTGTACTAAAATTAAAATGATCACAAAGATGGCAATAGTTTATGGAAAGTTGGTCTCCTATTTTTTAATCCTGCATCGAGGGATGCAGCAGGAGGACGGATGAAACCCAGGACTCTCTATTAACTTTAAATAGATATTATTCAAATATATAATAATTGTGTTTTAGGTTATGACTTAAGTTGTTACTCTACAAATAATATATCACCCATTTTTAAAATCTTTATTAGAAAGGGTCTTCTAGAGATTCATTGCAATTATTAAAATTTTCTGGACGAAAATGTATCTAAATTTAATTCAGTATGTATGTACTGTATATTATTTAT
Organism: Rosalia funebris; assembly: GCA_037954035.1. NCBI lineage: Eukaryota > Metazoa > Arthropoda > Insecta > Coleoptera > Cerambycidae > Rosalia > Rosalia funebris. The sequence goes on along the minus strand of JAZFAV010000018.1, from coordinate 4,666,992 downwards.
ATTTAACGAACGTACGATCCAATTTAGAGGTATTTTACTCAATAATTTGATCAAGATAAACAAGTTACATTTAAACACAATATTTCGTAATACACATATTACATAATCGACTCTGTATCTTATACCTGCACATGACTGAGTCATAAATTGATGAATAACTTCGTTTAATAAAAAATTATTAAAAGAATAAGAACAAAAATTTATTTACGAATAAATTAATGTCGAGATTCTAAAGAAAATACTGGTTCGAATTAGAGTACAACCACTTTTTTAATAACAAACAAAATAATAATAGGTTCAAATTAGATACATGTGCTTTTGTTGCCGTGAATAACACTGTATAGTTGATGCAATTTTCATGAAGGGGGGATTCATAAATAGTGGACTGGTTTAGCGAATGCAAACATTACCTGTTAAACTTGTAAACAATGAAAATCGCGGTTGTGCTTTTTTTTGTTCTAGGTAAGTAATTCATAAATTATTTATAATTTATATATACACTACTATATACATATTTTGTGTATAAATTGGATATTCTGATGTAGGAGAAATAATTATAGTAGCTACAAATAGTTACTTTAAAAAAATAAATAGAATTGTCATGATATTCTTCTTGACTAAAAAGGTGAAGGATATAGTGAGATTCAAAAAAAAAGAGAAAATGTCATGGATGTTGCTTGTTGTTTCTTCCTGTAACGTGTATAATTTGGTTTTATATTTTTGTCTTATTACGTGTTACATGTGCAACTCATAATCAAAATTGTGTTTTGCATGCAAATACAAGTCAAATTTAAAAATCGCTTTATGTAAAAGAATCTTTAATATTAAAACTTTTGAAAATAAACCTAACAATTAAATGCGTTACAATTTTTATGTGACATTTTAAAATATACTTAAAAAGACTTTCCTAAAGAGTTAATTAATGTAGCTTAAAAAATTAAACATATTACTGGTGACGGGAATTTATCATACATTTGTATGGAATGGGATTGATTCATTTAATTAATTTTTTCTTTTCTGTGAATATTTTATTCTATAAATTACGTACAGAAGACAGTTTAGTTGTATAGTTATACAACGTGCATAAATTAGTTTATTAACATGATTTTAGTTGACGTCTTATTCTTAATGTCCTATTATGTTTTATAGATTTCTGTACAGTTTCTCAAACAGTTATTATTGCCAAAATCTAGATAGCCAACGAGTTTTTATTTTTAACAACATTCTTAGTTTAACATCCTCAATTTTGTACTAATTTCTTTGTTTTTATTTATTACAATGTGCACAAAATTATTTTGATTAAAACTATTCTATATATTAACTATACATAGTATAATTCATCCAGCAGGTTTACCGTATGAAATTGTACTTTCTGAAAAATAATTATCTGATTGACGCAATAAAATAACTAAATCATTTAGATATATTTTTGTTGATCATTTAACACTTTGTCACTTGTTAATTTACGCGTTGTACAAAGTATATTTAGAAATGATATTATTTTAATATTACCCAAAAGTACCTATAGTGTTACCCCGTTAGAAAATATACCCCGCGTCCTTTTTTTCTATCCTTTTATTAAACTACCGAAATTCGTAATTTGATTGATATATCAAATATATTGAAAACAAATATATTAGAATTATGAATTTAATGATTATATAAAAGTTCGTGTTCTTATTCAAATTATTATTCATATTGAATTATTTATTATCTTCATTTTAGTATTCATATCATAAATATGATAAATACTGCTGTTAAATTTCTAAGAATTTGTAGGGTGATAATTTAATTCTATACATAAGAAAGAGTAGAATTATTTGCAATATAAATATCGCTTTATCTGAATATGTCTAAAATATAACATAAACTCTAGAAATAAATTATATATAGCCTCTTCCATAGTTTTAAATAATAAAATGGAGAAGAATTATTATATGTGATGGAATTATTTCTTTAAAATAATATTATTTATAAAAATACAAAAATTAGGTTATTATTTAAATGAATTTAAATAACGAAATAATAATGAAATTAGCTAGCCATGATTTTAACAATAAGAAAGTAGATTTCAAAAAGAAAAGATATCCCATATCCCTTTTTATAATATAGAAATTTTGCTATTTTGTTTATAATAGCGATTTAATTAATATATAAAATATATTAATATTAAATATATCAGAATTACGGATTTAAGAGTTATATAAATGTTTATGTGTTAATTCATATAATTTTTTAGATTCAATTATTTATTATCTTTAATTTAATATTCATATAAATATTGCCTCTGCATTTTTTAGAATTTGTATGATTTCAATTTAATTCTACGCATAAGAAAAGAACTAGGCTAAGGTTAGGCTTTTCGTAAGTCCCTATATCTCCCTATGTTACAAATACTCTTGGTATACCTAGTATACCTTCTCAACAATTTGGGATTGGTAACGTCCTCAACAATTTTTTATTTATCTCTTATGTTATGTCAGTAACATATAAGTCGGAAATCGAGAAAGGAACTATCAAACCGATTATCAAGTTGTTCCCGAATAGCAAAGCTATTACACAATCGCTATAGGAAACAACTAGTTACTCCTCGGGATAAAGCGCCGCCAGGCATTGAATTATACCTAAAAGCGATCCTTTTCTCGTGTTTCTGCACGATCAAACAAGGTTTCAAAAAATGCTATAACAATTTGAGCTCAGACACAGCATCCAAATCACTTATTAATATTCGAGTATTCGTATAGGTCTATACAATATATCACATCCGACAGGCGTAAGATTTTTCATGAACCGAGGAATTCGCTTAACGAGAATCTTAAGCTTAATCCTTAAGTCCATAATATCAGGTATGGTGAAATACAACCGTGGACCCTACTACCACCACAAAAAAGGCGATACTGGTAACCAAAAGCTTCTAAGCAGACTTCTATGCTTCAATTGACACATTCAATGGATATTATAGGATATATACGGATGGCTTTAAGTTAGAGTCAGGAGTTGGATATGCGTTTTAGGATAGATTTAACACATATACCTGGACACTACCAAAACAGCCAGCAGTTATACGCCAGAATTATATTTAATATGGCAAGATTTAAGGTACATATAAATAGTTAGAATTAGTCACACAATCATCTGCATAGATACATTACGTATGTATTTACAAGCGAATCTATGACACAATCTGTACTAATACTTTGTCATTGATCGAGAACACTGAAGAATATAATTATGTTTGTTGAGGCAACAAACCAAATTGGTATTCATTGAAATGAATTAGGAGGACAAAGAGGCAAAATGGGCAACAACGGGTAATGTACATGATAACATTCATATCCTTAAAGACGATATAAGAGCATATCCAATAATAGGTTACTGAAGCATTGCAAAGAGAGTGAATAAATATGAACTCCAAATTCATATTTACCCAAAGGAAATCAAGCATAGAGTCAGTAAATGGAAACAAATTTAGTATATGGAATAAGTTAACAAATATTCATTTATTAGCTTGTACAGCTAAAACTACCTAGGTGTACCGAATGCAATGGAGTACTAGCAGTAAAACATGTATTACTAGACTGTCCGATATATAACAGATATCGCAGAGTAACTAAGACTCTTTAACTAGCTTGATTTATGTCTAATAGAAGCATCTGGATAGGCTTCATCTGAATTAGCCTAAAATATAAAACAAACTCCAGAAATCGATTATATATAGCATTATGTTTCAAGTTATTAAAATTACAGACATTATTGTAGGTGGTGGAATAATTTATTTAAAAAAAATACTATAAAGGTACAAGAATATTTAGGATGTTATTTAAATGCAAATAACGAAATTTACTACGATTTTAATAAATAATATATTCTTACCTAATCTATAAATTTATAAAATGCTCTACGTTTCAGAATGCGAGAAAATGAAAATTTTTGAGAAAAGTTTTTACTTTTCCGCATTCAACTATACCAGAGCGGAATAGTAATGTCGTATAAAGAAAAGTGTAAAAATTTTTTTAGCGTTCATTTTTCGTTTTTCGGCCTAAACATAAAGAAATGGTTTTAAAAAAATTTTGTCTGTGTGTGTGTCGTCGGCATTAAAATTTCTTGTTAGCACGATAACTCAACTAAATCGTATCAGATCGATCGGGTTCTGACTGATTCTAATCGGAGACGTCTGCCAGGCGACACCTATTGATTTTGAGGTGGATAGGACACACCCCACCCTGTCCATGGGTCACGAGAAAGCACGATGGTGGACTATTTGAAAAAAGTAAAACTGTCGCATAAAACAAATATTCTGCATTTATGTGTTGGTTTATTTTCTTTCGGCCACTTAATTTCGAGATAGATATGTTCTACGTACGGAAAGGTCCATTTTAATGTTTTAAAACTGTTTATTTATTCACATATACCAAGCAAATAAAGTTCATTGATTATCATTCAAAGAGTAAAGTAACATGTTCTTTATATTTCTTATGATATTATTACAAAAATCAGGAATCAACGGTCCACAAAATTTGGAAAGGTACGAAGATTACTAACATGAATTAGTTCAATACAGGTGTTGATAATTTGATTGCCGAATTATACGTATACAAAACCGTGGAATAGTTGGAGTTTATTTTCTGTATTCCGTCATATCTAAAAGCTTTTACACCTCATCTGGTACTACAAACTAGTTAGAGCATCACCATGAACATATATCTTTAAGTCAATCTCTTTTAAAGCGTTTCCTTAATTCGTGGAATCTATTCGTAGAATCTAATCTAGTCTATGTTTATATTTATAGTTGTTCGTGATGTAACAATACAAGTCGATTTATTTGAATAAGTTATATAAATATAAAACTCCGTACGTAGTGTGATAGAAAATACTAAATATAGATTAAATAATATTTGTTGAGAAAGATAATAGCAAAGTATATTAAGGTTTAATAGTTGAAGATTTAATGGTTAATGGAATTTATAATTTGTATAATAATTCCATAAACAATTCACGTAGGTATTACAACAATGATAATTCTGGAATTCTATTTCATTATCCTTTTTATTTCATGATTGCTCTAATATGATAATATTCTGGTAAATTATTGTTTTAATTTGTAACTTTAACTTCGGGACTTATTTCATTTAACGATGCGAAGAACAACAAGGAAATATAATTAATATTGATTGATTTTGTTACTTCAAATTAAATCTAAATTTTATTAAGAATTTCATAATAAATTATGTATTTTCCCTGTTAATAAAATGTGAGTAAGCAAATCGCAATAATATTGCACTGTCCTCTCGCTCATATCGAAGGCACCTCCGGAACATACCTCTAGACTATAGAGGCTTCGGTACGAAAAACAAAAGTTACAACTTTGTTCGCAAGGGTCGTTTTACTATATTGATTTTGTCAAAATGCCGAAATTCGAACGAAAAACATTTCGTACATCGACACCTAGAAATTTCATCACAAACACACGAAAACAGCCGTTTAGCAAATGTAGACGTGCTTTTTTATCCGATAAATATTCTCTACAGTCAGAAACACGCATTTCTTTACCTGCCTTGAGTAGTTAAGTAGTAGTAGGGAATAAAAATAGTACCCGAAGTCACCTTTCAAAAGCGCATATTTGGCCATACCTTAGGAACTAAATAAGATAACATAAAACAAAGACCACAATATTTTATTCAAAAAAACTAGCAACTAATGTACACACGGTACCCCTGGCATGAGGGAGGGGAGAGGTTTCGAAACAAGTTTTTCACCCTCAGATTGATATTTTCATTTTATGGAGGCGGTTATTTCTTTATATATACTATATGAAAAATAAAAGTTTCCAGCAATTGTTTTGAAAAAATCACCGCTGAATACGTGAATATAGACTGTACCATATTTACGAGTATAACACTGATTAGAGCTGGTTCAATATAGCAATTCATAACGGTCGAGCATTTGCTCAATACTGGTCACAAATATGAAAGCTGTGGTTCTAAAATTAATTTTGGATTAATTATACTGTAAATTTAAGTCAATTTAAGCGAAATAGGGATATTTGCTTCATGACTTGAACAATTATGACGAGAGAAACACTAGCAGAATTGATCAATACTAACAACTAGCCCTAATCTGCACATACCCCAATAAACTAGAGATCGTATATAGAATTTGACTATGTATAAATTTTTAAAATTATACACTCAAACAATTTTAGTAAAAAACAGCAACTCTAACGTATTTATAATGATTATATATCACCGGAGAAAACTGTTTTTACAAAAATTGTTTTCTCTCTCTTGTAATTTGACGAAGGAAAAAATTAAAAAGGTAACTAGTTTTTCCATGTAGTATAATTTAAAAAATTACCCACCTCCATAATGTGAAAATAAAAGCTTGGGGTGTCTAAGAAAGTATTTGAAAACCTCCTCTCCTCTCTATTGTATGATGGATGGATAAATGGTCTTTTTGTACGTTATTTAAACCCTCTTTTGAGTGAAATATGATGGTTTCTGTTCCTTATTGTTTTCTTATATCGTTCCTGAGATTTGGCCAAATATGCATTTTTGAGTGGTAACTTCGGGTGCTGTTTTCATCTCCTTAAACAGTTTATTGTTTCACTACAAAAAATATCTGTCTATTACTTTCTAATCTACCCATATCACTCGAGTCACTTTGCTTGTTAGTGCCGTATTAGATGTATTATTATATATTAACCAATTCATTAATACAAACCTTCAGTGTGCAGACTTCATTAATATCTGCAGTCTGTTCCTTTATTCCATATTTGTAAACTATAATAAGTATTTAAATATAATCTATTTTTAATTTATACAGTTTTATCTAGTTAACTATTTATTGACTTGTGATAATCGTTAATATTTACTTTACTATATTTATACACGAGCTTCAGCGTAAATTCATCAAATTAATAACAATTGAGTTATCTTGGGTCTTATCGAATTTCAAGTTTTCGTTGTTTGTTTTTAATTTTTGAAAGGTTAAAAACCCTTGAGTCAATTATTATCAATACTTGATTTTTTTATGTGTGTTATGTTTTCCGATTAGCAACAATTCACCATAAAAAAACGTTCTTCATACGGAAACATAAAAATTGAGGCCGTTATTTCATTTAATTAGGATATTAATTTCGGAAAGTTGAAAGACTAATGACGGTATTTTATTTAGATAAAAAACAAACCAGTTTTATATTTCCGTTTTAATGTGTTGTTTTTAGTTTATTTTAGTGTTATTGTACGTATTGCATAACCATATAAAATTATACATTACGTACGTACATATGTTGCGAAGTAGGTACATCGTCAATAAGATAAATGCTTTAGGAAAGAAGTATAGGGTCTTTCAAAAGGGACGCTCGAAATTTGTTAGGTTATAGCGGCCATGTTATTTATAGCGTTCAAGAACGTGTGCAAATCATCAAATTTTATTTTCAAAATCCGGGCTCCGTTCGAGAAATGTTCCGTGCATTACGTGATTTTTATCCTCGCCATAACCGTCCCGCCCAGTTGATTATTTGACATTTTGTGGCCAAATTCGAGTCAATCGGTTTGATAAATAATCAGCTAATACCTGTACGTCATCGAAACGCAATATCTGCTGAAAACATCGCTGCTGTACATGAGAGTGGATGGGCAAACCCGAGGCAGTCAGTTTCTCATCGTTAACAAGAACTTGGCCTTTCTGCGACTTCAACTTCGCGAATTTTGCGTCGGGACTTGGGTCTGATCCAACTGACCCAGGAATTTAAGGTAAACGATCATAGACAACGCCGTGTGTTCGCTGATTTGGTTCTGAAGCAGTTGGAGATTGACCCAAATTTCAAAAAGTCGTCTTTGGCGACGAGGCCTATTTTTGGATGAATGGATATGTGAAGAAGCAAAATTGTCGGATTTTGGACGATACCATCTACACGAGATACACCAGCATCAAGTGCATCCCGAGAAAGTCACTGTTTGGTGCGGATATTGGTCTGACGGAGTCATCGGTCTGTACTTCTTCCAAAACGAAACTGGCTTTGTCATAACCGTAAACGGCGAGCGTTACAGATCGATGATAAGCAAATTCTTATGACCTAAAGTAGATGATATGGATACCGATGACGGTGGTTCCAACAGGACGATGCTAAATGTCACACAGCGCCTGCCACGATGGACATTCTGCACAAGCGATTTGAGGGCATGGTTACCTCGTGGAGTGGCGACGTGAATTGGCCACCGAGATCGTGCGATTTAACGCCTTTAGACTTCATCCTTTGGGGTTATCTTAAATCGCAGGTCTATGTGAATAAACTGGAAACAATTGATGCCCTAAAAGTCAACATAACGAACGTCATCCAGCAAATTCAACCAGATTTATGCGACAAAGTCATCGAAAATTGGACCTCCCGAACACGTGCCACAGCCGCAGCCGAAATTTGAATGACGTTATATTCTATTCTTAATGCCATAATATATTCTTTCAAAAAAAAAAATTGAGTGGATTTCTTACACACAACTAGATTTACTTATGTTTAAAAATCGCGAGTTCTTATTGAAATACCCTTTGCTTTCAGTAAATAGAAAAATTAGTTTTATCACGTCTTTATATCCTTCTCATAGATTTAAATTATCTGTTCTTTTTATTTTTAGGTAAATTTACAAGACACAATATCAAGTGACCACCATCCTCTTTAGTTAATACGATATAGATTGTGTTCATCCAATAAATTAACTTGCAAGTAATTAGTAAAAGAATATTTGACTAATTAAGTTTCATTGAAACATATATCCATTTATCTCGTGAGATTTTTAAATAGCACGTTCTTAAATTTTAGAAAAGCTACCTCATAAGTCATAATCTTACCAACTGTGTTTAAAAAATGAGGTCCTACAATACGATAATTCATTTGATTAAACCTTCGTGAATGTATGTATTCGTGTTAGGTTTTCTGATATCACGGGTCTATTTTAATAGATCAAATAATTTAGAGGATCTGAAGAAATTAATTCAAATTTAAATAGCAAATATCAACTGCATCAGTATTTACACGCATACCGATGATTGTCAGATCAATACTTATATCAAAAATAAAGCCGTCTTTGATTTATTTATAGGTTTTTGTTCAAAATAACTTTTATCATATAAATGGTACATAAGAAACTCCCCATATGGTATAACATTGAACGTTACGAATAAGTGAGGGCTGCAATTTAAAGATACTATGATGACGTCACAACTAATCAATTAGTCTTGTTAAAAAAAATTTAAACAAACTTGTACATTTGTAAATTTACATTTTAACAAGACTAATTCGTTTTTTACCGAAAAGGCAAATATGCCATGCAATTATGAATTATTATTAATAGATGAGACTTTTTTGATAGTATCTCTACTGATTACATGTTTAGACATCTAATTCCAGTTTTACATCTTTGTTATTCTCGCCTCACCTATTATACAATCTAATGTGTAATCATTTTATTCCGCCAATCATCTTAAGTGAGACAAAGTTGAGCGTCATTCACTGTAACATTAATGCGAATTTAAAAATAAAGTGGACGCTTTGTATATTGAACTAACTGAATTATAAATTGATATATTATGACATCTATGTGCTTTAAGAATTTGGCAGTAATAAAAAGGTAAATAATATTTAGATTTTGTTGATCGTGTTTGCTTGAAAGAAGACCACGAAACGATTTTGATTAAATATATTTAAAGCTATGCATTGTTACATATGTTAATGTCTTTTCTCTAATATATTAGAGACCTTCAATAAAACGCATGTGTTGGATAGTTCACGACAACAATAAGGGTTAAGGAAAGGCGCATATTGATAGATACTTTAGATGATACAAGTATGATACATTAATTGGGACAATTTTGTCGTATTACTAAAGAGGGTAATGGATTAAACAATATAATGATTTATTGTAGTTTCTTTGAGTAGTATTTTGAGTTCACTTTTATTTGTTGAGTTAAATTGTTAGGTTTTAATGTTATTCTTTCTATATGTCAATAAGAGTATCCAACTGGCATTTAGGACAGTTGCCCGATGAGGAGTTATAAAAGTGCCGCCGTTTACTCCGCGACCACCACACGAAATTTATCTTATTCTGCTATAGAGATCGTTTTAATAATCTCAATGTACTGTGATCCGGAATAACGAACTGGGCCTAGTAATGAGAATGTCTTTGTTGCTTGGTTTCGTGTCTCAACGGGGAGAATTTGTCACCAATCGATGCTCTCCGAATGCTATATTATATCTTTGTGTTTTCCAGTAATTTGATTTCCTGTGTTTTTTTATTTTCACATTGAAAGCTCCGAATCACTACGATTTATCAGGTTTTTTATTTATAATTCAAAATATTGTACATACACAAAAATGACCTCCTTCCCCTCCAGCCTTAGGCTGTGAAAGGGAACGTTACACATAAAGACAGGGACAAATATATCCATGCTCAGGAAGAGGTGCCAAACTTCCCAGTAATATATGTTGAGTATGAAAATGTTGTCAACAATTGTAGTACCTTGTTTGTAACTTTTAAGAGAATATAAAAACTGTCATTATTGATTTAATTAATAAAGCCCCATATTTTTAGTGAGTTATTTGTTGCTTGAATCGAGTTACAGTTTTTCCTTTATATTGATCAATCATCTCACATGATTAGAATTAACGTTAGAAAGTTTGTTTTAATCTTCCCAAAATTTCTTGTACTTTGTTGGCGAATGTGTTCAATAACATTTCCATATCTCTATATTGTTGGTTCTGAATTTCTAAAACAGAGTATCCGTTTCTAATATATAATTAGTATTTCTATAAGGTGGACAATACTCATACAGGCATCAAGTAGAGTAATTTTATGAAGGAAAAAAAAGACGAAAAATGAAGGAATAATACAACAAATATAAGTATGTGTGAGGTTAAATGAAACCGACTTTAATCTCATTAATGTTTCCGGCGTTTCCAGTGTTATTATTGCGTCAAACACAAAATCTGAAAAATATATTTTTTTCGTGAATCGATGTCATTTTAAAAATGTATATTTTTAATAAAAATGGTAAATAATGAGAATGGTAAATATGAAGCATACATTGATTACTCATATTTAATAATAACTCATATTTAATGTATACTTCATATTTACCATCCTCATTATTTACCATTTTTACTATAAATATACATTTTTAAAATGACATCGATTCACGAAAAAGATATATCTTCCAGATTCTGTGGTTGACGCAATGATAACATTTTTTTTAATTGAAACTCCACCTTTTCTTAACAAAAATGAATTCCCTTAAGTTTCTCAAGTAAAATTGTACTCCAGAAATTTTGAGTTTTTATTAGGGATTTTTAATTTACTGTTTATAAGATAGATACGAGGTGTTGCTTGAGAATAGTATAAATAAGGTAAATTCAACTTTACTTTTACGGACATTTTAAAGTTGTTCAATATGTCTTTCAGTAATGATGATCAATTATTTCTGGGTTAATATTTTCCAGTTCGATTAGAATTCGTTGCTTCAAATCTTATAAATTATTTGGTCCACAAAATAGAACCGCGAGGTTAAATCCACAGAAGTCAACTCAGGTGAACGTGGTGAGAATTTAGCCGATTCTCGTTACTCTATCTATAGCTAGTCAATAATAGGAAAAAGTGTAATATTCATTTAGCCCAGAAGTTCACTTACAGTTTTTTGTCGAGTCTGATTGGAACTGAACAATTTGGTTATTCAGTATTTGTAATAGTTATCAAGTTGATGTGCAGAAAAATGGCATAAAACATTGCGAGGTCTATGTGAAAGACACGAATATATGATTGAATGCATACATACATTTAAATCGCAATGTAAAATGAAACGTAATAGTAACCATATTCAATCCCCGTACCTAAGTCGATAATATTAGTCGATACTATTTAACTATGCATCATTCAAATAAAATAAGTAGATTTAATTTGGATAAATACATTTTAGTACTCTACAAATCCTATGTCCAACATTCAAAGAAATGTATTAATTTATTATTAATAATCTTAAATTGCAATCTTTTTTTGTAAATTTATGGTTACTTTTATCATGATTTTGTCATGAAATAAAATAAAATATTGTTATATTATTATTTTATAGAATATTTCATTTGCGTATAAATTTAGAATGTTTAGTTTCTTCTAATGAAACTACTCATACGTTTTTTAATAACAATATGCTGAAAGCATAAATTATATTATTGGTTTATTTAACTATTTAATGTGATCAAGTTCACATGTTTTATATATAGCCTTATTTCTAGTATGTCATAGGTGTCATACACAAAAAAATATAATTGTATCTAGTTTTGTGTTAAGGCCATGAAATATTTAATAGTATACCACTACTACGATCGATACAAGAGCTTACCGGAGTAGAATGAGTCATCGCATTTCTACCATTTTATGGTAAAAACATCTTTTCGTCATATACACCCGTATTATGTGTAGTAATATTTTAACGTTAATGCATGCACTTCATTCTTGTTTTGTAGTTTTGGTCAACGTTGTTTTAGTAGGTCATTTTACCTGTAATTTTAAACCATAGTCGCCGATTGCCTCTGATCATTTTGGTTACTTACTTTCAAAGATTTTAATTTAAATTCTTGTATATCATTCGCAAAGCCTTTATACTATTTAGTTCTTAATAATATCGTTATTTATATAATATTAAATTATGTGAATTATGAATGTATGTAGTATGGATGTACTACTGTCATGCAATTTGTGACTTGTTCTTATTCTATTGGTAATTGGTTTAACAAATTTTAGATTCAGGTCAATATCATAACATTAGTTTACAAAAAAAAAGTGTGTACAATATGTATTTTTGTTTGGGAAATGTAGATAAAGGATAGTCGTAAATACTTGATAAGTTGTTTACAACTCCTTTTAAAAAATAAAACCCGCCACAGGTAGGATTCGACATCTGTCCCGGATCGGAACCGAACGACATACAGCTGTTTATAACTTATTAGTTCTCATCAGTGCCGCACACGGTACGTCGATCCAGGACAAATGCCGAATGAACTTTATGGGTTATACATCTTTATCGATACGATCTCTGTCAGTAACATATAAGTCAAGAATTGAGAAAGGAACCACCAAACCGCCAAGCGGTTATCAAAGTAGTTCCCGAATAGCAAAGTTATTACAACTCCTTATTGGAGTATTACATTTTTGACAAGGGAAAAGAAAATGCAAAGAAATATTTTATAGATCATTAATTCTTGAATACCCTTAATAATTTCTTTATATTTATTCGTATATAAAAATATATGCACTACCAATATATAATGCTTTAACGGTTTAATTTTTTTATATCGTTTATTAAAAATAATTTACATTTAATATTTAACTTTTATTTTACATTTTTCTTAAATCACACATACGTCAAAAACTGATGATGAAACTACCAACACTAACTTAGTTTTCCACGAAACACCAAAGCACTATACACTACACTCGACGCGCGTTTCGCCAACAAAGTTGGCAACATCTGGAGATTATTAAAACTGCTTTAATTATCTCCAGATAAAGAGTCTTAATCATCTCCATATGATGCTAACTTTGATCGCGAAACCCGCGTCGAGTGTAGTATACAGTGTTTTGGTGTTTTGTGGAAAACTAAGTTAGTGTCATCTTCACACTAGAGGTTCCAACCTACTCCAGGATGAAACTACTGCACCTTGCCTTACCAATAGCAGGTTGTTGGGGAACATTCTCCTCTTATCTTCTTTCCCTTAAAATTTCGTAGTCCCTCAAACAAAATAGTTTGATAGTTAATAATTGATGATCCTGGGAAAGGGACAGAACCTTCGCAGCTGCAACAAAAACGCGAGACCAGTTTTTCGCGAAAACCGACAGGTTACTCGACGCGCGTTTCGTCAACTATTTTGGAATCATGAGAAAGTGATCAAAACTCTCTAACTTTAAAATAGGAGTTTTATTTATCCTCTGATGATACCAGCTTGACTGACGAAACGCACATTAAATGACGTGTAAACTTTCGGTGTTCGTGGGAAGCTAATCTACTGTTTTATAACTGAAGAATTGATAGTTCCACAACATATGCCTTTCCATTGAATCTAACACAACTTATCCTTCTGTTTGGAATTTAAGATTAGTGGCAGTAAAAATCTTGGTGATAGTTTTCTCCTTTTCATGGTTGATTATATATTTTCCTTTTCATTATTTGGATCTGTAATTAAATAAAAAATGTATTACATTTTTATATCAAATCATATACTATCAAATTGTATGTTTTAATATTATTCCATATATATTGTACTAATATTTTAATAATGATTAATAATTAATAATTCTAATACCATTTAATAGCCGAGGATTTTATATGATTTAATAGCGCCTAATTTAACAGTAATAACTGAATACCAACGATTACCCCAGATTAAATCAGGGAACTGGAACATCTTTTGCGAGGTAAGGTCTGGCCATACCTATAAACATCCATGTCAATTCGGATTCGAACCGGAAGTCAAATAGTCATATGAAAGAACCCTCGACCAATTTTTGCTCGTATTGAACCCGGCGTGAAAGGCCTTCTTTTTTAAAAACTGTATACTGTTCTTTTTACTTTTGTTTACATTTTATTCAATATATTAAATAATGCATATATATCATTAAGTAAAGTATATCCTGATAATGGATGACATCTGTCTTCATTCTTCATTCACTCACAGCTATCTGATTGTTCGTAGTCGGTATAATTTTTTAGATAACCCGATTATTTTATGTAATTAGTGTTTTGTTCTCCTATTCGATATTTGCCAGATGCTGATATTTGATCTGTTTTACTTTAATTTTTTTGTTTTATTTATTTTATTTTGTATATTTTATCAATAATATTTTTTTAGTACCTATTTTGTAGGAAAATAGGGTTAAATAAAAAACCTGCTTTAAGTGAGAAAGGACCACTTGGCTGACAAACCATTTTTTGTTTTCTCTTTTGTTTTTAATTTTGCGTTCAGATTTATTTTTAATTTAGGTTAAATTGAATTAAATATTTTTTATTTCAGTCGCATGGAAAACAATGCATATAGAATTAAGTTTATTTATTTAAACGAATAATATTTAGTTTTTATTTTTATTTTAGATAAAACTGTTTTAAAGTAATGAATGATGAATGATTAAAGTAAGTAATCTGTGTATCGGAAACAAAAAAAATTGTAGAATCATATTATTACATTCTATTAATACATATTCGTTCTTTTCACGAACGTGTGGTATAGAATGAAATCGACAAGATACAATAAGTATCCATTATGTGAAGCCCAATTACAGGTGACGCTTATGATAATTACAAATGTAGGTCTTAAAGAACGAAAATAGAGAGGAAAAGAATCAAACTATATTTGCTTTCAATAAAGATGAATGTTCTTAAATTTTAAATGTACAACTTATGTCTTGTTTTAAACGACTTTTGTAAAGAAGTAGTATTTTATATTAATTTAACATTAAGAGGAATATAAACTTTATTTGGGAAAAATAAATAGTAAATGGGGAAATAGCAAATTATGCAAATCATGTTGTTATTTTATATTATCCACCACTATAAAATAATCAAAAAATGGTCTGACAGAAACAGTGTTTGGAAAAAACAGATTTATTTAAAGTAATTTACGATCTTCCAATGTTAGACCTACGGCGTCTCCTTAACTGATACATACTTCCATTGATAAATGGAATTATGACGAAATTAAATATTTTAAAAATAATTAAAACTATAATTGTTTGTTTATATTATTAGCGGCTCTGCTTGCCCTGACATCTGGACTCCCATCGAAGGGTTCTACCAAAGCTTCGTTGAAGAAGAAGCCTTGCATTAAGGAGTGCGGAGACGTTTATAAACCAGTATGTGGTGGTGATGGTTCAGGAAAGGGAGACAAGAGCTTTGGCAGCGAATGCGTTCTCTCAAATTATAATTGCGAATCTGGAAACAGTAAGTATATGTAATTTAGACATAAAATCACGGTAAATGTGAATACAGGTATAAATGTATTTTATTTCGTATATAAATATATGGCAGCAGTTTTAGATAAAAGTAAACGGAGACCTATACATATTTGTAACGTATATACATATGTTATTATTATATCGAGTTACAATTTCATAACAAATTCGAATTTTCAGCCTGCGTTAAAATTTCAGAAGTTATTAATACCCTTCGATGAATAGTAATGTAGATAAATTTTAATTTACGTTAAATAGACCCCCTCCATAATATCAATAAATTACTCCTGTTAATTATTACATTTCATATTTGATACTACAAACGGAGGCAGTGTTTATCTGGTTTTAGGTAATCTAGAAATCATTAGAAATGTTTTATCTAGAAATAAAACATAATGAGTAAAACTGTCTAGCGAAAAGTCGTCAGTATTCATAACAATATTAGGAGAAAAGTAATAAACAGCTACAAATAATAAAACTAAATATTTTGGATTTTATAAGTAGGAAAGTAGACAGATTTCAAAAGATGCATGTACGCCATCATCTTCGATCCAGTATACTACCTCCATCAGAGCTGTCCTCAATTTGTCAAAATCCTCCGATAAACTCTGACCTCATCCTGACCTCACCAGTTTCACTACATGAATGTACTGAAGAAGGCAATGAGGTCATAGACAATGAAGTACGACCATTTCTGACCTATAGTTCCCCAATATAGCCCCTCGTTTCATCGAGAATGCGGGGCGGTCTTTCCCCTAGGGTATGTTCCGCAGTTTCATCTTTCATGTTATATTTTCTATATGTAAAAGCAACAGTACATCCCATAATATGAAGATGTTTGTTTAGTCCGCAATGTACCATGGACAATAGGATTTGTGGATTTGCATTCTGTGGAGACTGATTCAAATAATGTTTTGTTAGTATGTTTCAAGGTGTAGTCAATAATGTTTTTGCTTGTCTACAACTACTAGTCTTGGTCTATCTGTTATTATGACGCTTAAGTGTTCGCTAAGCGCTATTATTGGTTGTGGTCTCAGGAAAAAGTTTCCAGAACCACGGTGTGCCGAGATATCTACTTCCTCATTTCCATGATTCCCTACCAAGTCCTTTCATTTAACATAAAGTGATTGCATAACATAAAGGAAAGCGTTATTGGTTTAAACTCACATATTCAATGACTCCTTCATATTGCAGAAACAGTTAGTCCTGTAACTATTTACAGCCATGAATGTAGTTTTACTGTTTATGAATAAATCGATGGTCTTACTATTAATCCTATAATTAATGATTTATGTGGTCAACCGTAGTATCCCCATAACTTCAGCTTGCAGTGCTGTGGTATGGGTCCCCAATGAGGAGCCGGAGGTTTTGATTTTCAGAGAAAATCTAAATATCTATTCCTAATTCTTCCTAATATTCTTGCTCCATCGATGTCGACCACAATGTCCTGTTTGTGTCATCGAAACTCAATTCAACTCATTGGTTCCTTTGAAATAGAAAATCTAGGAAGGCTCGCTCTATGTTTGCCTCCAGAAGAGGGAGTTGCTTATTTGTATTCTCCAGGATAGCCTACTCATTTTCCATAGACCTCCCCCACAACTAGTCTTAGAGCCGTCTTTATGGTGTCTTCCTCCTAAATGAAGTATCTAAAATGGCAAATAAATTTGAGGAACAAGATAAAATTGAAATGATCACAGGATTACTTTAAGGTCTGATAATATAATTTCGTCAGTAGTTCTTTAACTTTTCAATATTCTTCGATTTGTTAAAATGAACTTAGGAGTTAAGGTAAACTTATTAAGAATTATGATTTAATGTGTTTAGGTCCTGATTTCGGAAATATAGGTGACCGCTCTACTGATTCGCGTTTACCAATCTACCTATTTGAGAAAATTTTCATCAACTAGCATCATCAGAAAATGATTAAAAGTGACTTTTAATCCAGCTGCTGTTTCCATTTATACCTAAGTTTTTTTCAGATATAAACTGTTAGGAATATTTTTTCGGTTTCATGTACTGTTACTGCATTACTACCTGTAATAGCTAACCTATTATAACTATTTATTTCATTTCATGGTTAGTAACCTATGGGAAGGTAACATTTCTGTTTAAAAATCATTCACCATATTACTAAAATAACACACTCTTAGAGTCCTTGTATTTGTGTATGCTATTATTACAGTTTGCTATCTTGGTGCCTTCAAAGGCATCAACAGTCTGTTATTAATTATACTGTTAACTAACATTAAGTTACTGGAAATATTCTAGTTACAACTACTTTGAGCCATGTACTACTGGAATCTAATTACAACTTCTCTTTTCGTCTGTCTAATATACTTTTGACTACGCTCCTTGACTGATGATTCTGATTCCATAAATTCGAATTTCTTAAGAGTTATTACAATATTATTGCCCCAAAAGTGCACTAATGTAATTCCAAAATTTTTGGAAATTATTATAAGTCCTCTGGTAAATTATGGTTTGCCCAGTATGCATATAAGCTTGATATTTTAACTTCTAGAATAGCCGTGGTGTGACGAATTGCCCTAAATATACGTGTTCTAATTAATTCATGTACTTCCAACTACATCATTAATTGCCCTCTTTCCTTTTAGCACCTATCACTGTCGGATAAGAACATTTAAGCTAAAACCACATGGTGTTGATAATAATGATGAAAGTCATTAGGGTTGTATCGAAGTTGTATCATATTCGTCTATTTTTTCCATTTACAATGAGTAATACATTGATAAATGGTAGTTCCTCATTGTTGTCAACTTCGTATGTGGAATTTACCGATGCGAAATGGTTTAAACAAATTTTGTTGAGAAAACTTCACACTGTATGTACAGTAAGCATAATATTGAAACTACATCGATTTTTTTTAGGTATATTAAAATTATAGCCATTTTGATATATTGTTATTGTCACAAGTTGTAGAGTTATATTATATTATATAACAAGTTGTTGAGGTAACGCCAAGTTGACTTCCAAGTTGGCTAATACGCCAAAGCCGTTAGCCTTTGTAGTATTAGTCAAAGATCTGACTGTTAAGTATCTTTCTACCAACTTATGTTACACTTGCCTCAAATTTTCTCC
This sequence comes from Rosalia funebris, assembly GCA_037954035.1. Lineage (NCBI taxonomy): Eukaryota > Metazoa > Arthropoda > Insecta > Coleoptera > Cerambycidae > Rosalia > Rosalia funebris. The sequence goes on along the minus strand of JAZFAV010000018.1, from coordinate 4,647,904 downwards.
TTCAAGAGTTGGAATGGACTGCACATTTTAGAATTAGATGTACCACAACCTTGTACTGGAAGATACTGGATTGTCATTCCTTGAGATACATTTTCCTAATTCCCTTCTGCCTAGATAATTTTTCTATTCTCAAGATTTTTCCCTCTAAGGTCAGATCATAAATTTGGAAATGAGTAAGTTGTCTTGAAATAGATGTGCCATGTCCCTTAAGCAACTGAGAAGGTGCGGAAACGTCGCTTCTTCTTGAACCCTGCCTCGGCTACAGGGGGCGATTTCTCTCTTGCACAGCTAAGAATAAAGCTATTGACAGCAAGTTTTGCTGTCCTAGTCTTAATAGTACAGGCAATGGGCGGCTTCGACTTGTAAAAGGTCAGATATAAATGAAATTTGGTAGGATGGACATAGGTCTCCTGATGCTACACCTAAATTTGCGACCTCGGGGAGGGGTGCTGGTTGAGAGATGAGGGGTGGAAAAGTGCGCATCGTCGCACTTCCTGAGGAATAGCGCCGTTATTTGGAGTGATATTTTTGATGAAAAGATGTTCAATTAAAACGTAGATTATAAAATTCTGCATCTTTTTGGCTTAATCATTTTTTGTCTGCGACCAATAGTTTCTGAGATACAGCGCGCCAAAGTTGGGGGTTGATTTGCAATTTTCAACGAAATTTCCGCATTTTCATCGCGGATTAGTACGAAGATCGACTGCAAATAATTTTTTAATATATTTTTTTATGAAAAACCAATGTTTTGTGAGTCTAATGATGCCTGATTCGTAAGGGTTGGTTATGTACAACGAAATATATTATTTCGCCGGATAAGCATTTTTTAAAGCGCGTCGCAACGTCAAATATGTAGAAGTATTAATTATCCAATATCGATAATTAAAATAACATATATCGACTCTTGACAGTAAGATCAATATATGGTTGTATATTTTTGTATAATAGACAAATAGATTCTTACATTCATGATATAAAATATATTACTTTCAACTCGTTTCCACACCACCCTTGAGGTATAGATGATCCATGCATTGTTTTTTTATGTGGTCTCTCTAATAGGCCTAATTCACAATCGAGTTCGAGTGTTAATTTACATTGCGTCGCTTACGATGACGCAAACCAGACTCGTTTTCACTCTCATCATCTTCAGGCATCAATTCTGAAGTAGAGTTGGCAAAATCATGCTGATCGAGATGTTCTGCAGCGTCGTTTTCATCATTTTCATCGTCCAAAAGTTGGCCAGGAATGTTCTCATAGGACGTCGCATTGCAAGTGCAAGTACAGTACCGAACACTTTAATCCTTCTTCACGGCAATCACAAGCTGCTCCACGTCGTTTCTGGTATCTGCACGAAATGCTCTTAAGAAATTCCCTTGTGATCCGTATTGCGTCTAGTCCTGTGCTTGTCCTCCGCCATTCGTGTTCCTCGGGAGCCTTCTACACTACTCGCCAGCTCTGCACTTGACAATGAGTACGCAATAAATGTTGTTGGAAAGCGTCTGATGTTGGTAATAACGCGGCTAGATCGAATGAATTTTTCGAGACAGCCTGGACAATGTTCTTATATTGCAGACAAGCTAAGCAATTATGTTTACTCCCTGCACCATGCACTCCCGGCACCTCAACAAAAACAATTTTCCAGTACTAATTATTTCCGCTAAATCTGCATTGGGGTCTTCAAATATCTTAACTGCGTCATTTAAGCTATAGTTTTTCGCTAGGATATTGAGAAACCGGATCTTTACGGATTTCATATAGAGTCGATATAATGTCGCAGCCACTGAAGGTATGCACAAACAAGATGTTCTTCGCAATAGCATCGTTGTTAGAAGCTCTGGGGCGAAAACAACACTTCCTCCTTGTTCCCCCTAGCCGGTTTTTGCACATTTCGGAGATCTCTGGCCCCAGCGGTGAACAATACGAGCAAATAAATCCACGTCTTCTCCAACAACGAACACCGAAGAAAAAGAAGGAGACATTTCGATGACAGTCCGAACAATTAAATAATTCGAGTCTTCAACTGCTTGCTTAACCGTGTATTTATGTTCTTCCACCTTAGATATGGATAATTAAAAGATCCACATATTTGAGTAGCTCCCGGCGTGCTTCAAAAAATCATATCTTTCATTGTATATAATCAAACCTTACAAATCAGGCATCATCAGACTCAAAAAATATTGCTCCTTCATGAAAAAAATACTGAGGAATTGTTTGCAGTAAATTTTAGTACCAATCCGCGATGAAAATGTGATTTTGTTGAAAATTGCAAATCAACCCCCAACTTTGGCGCGTTGTATCTCGAAAACTATTAATCGCAGACAAAAAATGAATAGGTCAAATGCAGAATTTTATAATCAATATCTTTTTAAACATTTTTTTGATATCACTCCAAATAAAAGCGTTTTTCCCCAAAAAGTGTGACGATTCACAGTTTTCCAACCCCACCCTTCGAAACGGCACCGCCGAAGTCGCAAACTTAGTTGTACCATCAGGAAGCCTATGTCTAAGATCCTTACTAAATTTCATTTCTGTCTGACCTTTTGCAAGTTAACTCCCTATTCTTGTACACATTGCCTGGATTACAAGTGTTAAGAAGATTATTTAAGCAATATGAAACGGCTTGTAACAAAATCCACACGTTTACCACAAGCCGCTGGACAAAACCAAACTTTCTCTTGCACAGCTGAGTATAAAGCTGTTGGTATTTTAGCCTCAAATTTTTAAATAGTTGCCTAAACTTGAAAAGAAGTAGGTGGTCCGGGACTAGATTCTAGTATCTTTTAAAAAAATTAAATTAAATTGACGTGTTCAAGCATTTAAAAAAATCATTTATAAATATATTAAATGAATTTTTATCACCATTCTGATATTGATATTACCATAACAATAAGTAATGTAGTAAAGTAAGTAATAAATAATGTTGAATATAATATTCATATATTTAATATGGTGCTGTTTTATACATTACTGAGACTTTTATATTGACAACTGATCTGGTTATTTGATTACATTAATTAGGAGCCTCTTAAATAGTCATAAATGATAACTTATGTCGAACGACATTTTTATTTATATGTCTATTTATATAATTGTCATTTTAATTAAAAATACATTTTTGTATTATCTGTATGTACACTGTAATGAATTATAGTGGTAGTATTTAATTTGAATAGTTCTATGTCAGCACTAATGAGTTAACAGTATGAAATGAAATTTTAACAATCATTCATGTATAAAACAAAATGATATATTTGTTGTACTAGATAAAGTTTTACATAAAAACAAATCGGTTTTAAGGCAACCACAGAATAATTTTAATATTCATGAAATAAATGAATTAATTCTGTGTTTTTGACATTGTGATGGTGTAAGCGAATTATGTTAATTCTTGAAAGGCCTTGATCTGATTAGATTGGAGCGTATGCATCCGCTGTCCTTAAATATATAATTGTAGGTTACCTCAATGATGTACACTTTAATTAAGAGTATATTACGCCTTAGTTTCTATACCATATAGTTCTAGAAAAAGCAGTATATAGGATGGTATCTGCCAATAGAATTGGATGAAAATTATTTGTCCGTTAGATAAGATAAACCATTTCTGTTGAATTCATAAAGAAATTAAAGTAATTGTGTCAATATGTTAATATTTTCATAATCCATTTGTAGTGCATATTAGAATATGCGTAAATATTACTATTAATAGTATTTTATTATTTGTTTCTTGTTTTATATACATTGTGGTCTACAAGTAAGAGGTAAAATCATTTTTTACTTTTAAGTAACATTTGTAGTTATTATATTATTTGGAAAAATATTATATTTTTAATTATATGTTATGTGAGGTTTTTTGAATCTCTATGTTTTCATTAAAAATGTAAAATTTTTAATGTTAATAAGTTTTATTGTAAATAACATTTTAAAATGAAACAGTAAAAAAATGAAATGTTTAAACTGGGACTGATCACTTCTGACTGTAATAGAGGCATACTGAAATTTTTTTAAAATTATTTATCCTTTCTGGGGTGAATTGATTAATTTCTTGCCCTATTCTGTTTTTACAATTTATGGACTTTATTTGGTCTGTTAATTAGACGTTTAACTTTACTTTAAACTTACACTTAACTTTATAAATAAGAACTCTATAACAAATACTCAAGTGGGATTAAATCGAGAGAATGGCCTGGTACTTTATTTTACCTATTAGGAAAAATGTGACTGAAATAGGCTTTTACTTGTATTGAAGAATATGGTGTGGATCTGGTCTGCTGCTACCGATTTCATTAGGATTACCATCATTAGTGATCAACATTTTTAACTTTGGTACTAAAAAGTTGTGCCAGATATTAAATCTTGCCAGGGGCTGCTCAATAATTGATCGATAATTAGATTTTTTTAAAATTAAGCCTAAATTTATTATCCGAAGTTGATATTTTCTATCCAGCATTTACAGTTGAATGTTGCTCAGAAAAGATGTTATTTTATAAATAATGATTCCTCTTGGTGTTTATTTGCCATTATTTTGTAAAATTTACTCGATGGTCGAAATATTTGTCGAATTGTCTTGTAGTTTTAGAACTGAAGATATATTATGGAGACGATATTTTTCTTTTCTTTGTAAAATGTAATTGACGTTTTACATGATGTCATGATCGGGCGCTAACTAGTTTATGAGTTTATGTGGCTCCTATTTAACGTCTATCAGTATTTATTTTATGAGATTTAGGCAAATCTCTCGTACTTATAAGTTAATTTTTGTTCTATTGTCCTAAAGGTAGATTCAGAACTATGAACCACACAGTATATAGAGTAACAGATTAATCCTTGTAGACATAGACAACAGCAATGAATTTAGTTTCGTTATGATATTAAAACAATTACTGTAATATTCAAATAATTAATTATTATAGAGTATCATTTATAAAAATGATAAAAGTAACCGAATATTGATGTGTATAAAAAAATCAAGAATTTAATTTTTACCAATAAATCATCTCCGAGTTCTTATTGAGAAACGAAGTTCACTATCTTTCGAGAAATGAAACACTCTTTCCCTATTTCTTGTTACAGGTATATTTTCAATTTAATGTTATGCCTTGTTTTTTCCTTCCTCATGTTTGGGCCTTTTTAAAGTTTTCTGAATGTTCTGAATTAGTAGTAGAACATTCATGAATATAAGTATGTGTGAAATGTATTCTGTGATAAATTATGTTATCCTTATGTTTCTGTAGCAACTTATAAATTTAGGCTTTTCTTAATTTCGTATAGGGTGGATTTTCTTTTTTTTGTGCACTAAGTAATACATTATGGGATTAAATTGACAAAAGGGTCATGTTAGAGAGAACTGATTAAAATATTTTTAGAGAATAACTAATCCTATTTAGAAAAGAACCCCTTTAGGCAGGAGGTATGTGTAACTATTTGTGTTAAATTTTTTTCTCTTCATTTATTGTATAAGTAAAAAAACCCAATATTTTTTAAGGTTCTTCTTGCAACCTTACTTATTCCTGTTGGAAAAATTAAACCCTGACGTGAGCTAATACTTCCCTTCCTAAGAGCTATCATCTTGACGATATCAAAAACCAGTCTCACCACAGCTCACCGGAATTTAACTATCCACCAGTGGTGCACTGTTTACTTCTTGTGCTATTTTTATGAGTTTAACTAACCACAAGATAAAAGTGCATTGAAGATACATGAAAAAGAGTAAGAAGTGCACATAAAGAAATGTATTGCTTACTATATGAAGGAAGAGGGAAATTTCCTCATGACAACATTATTTAACGTATATGTACATATAGTTATAATCTTTTTCACTATTTCCTTTTTTTTTGCAAATAGTGTTAACAAATTAAATGTGAATTAGTAAAATGTAATAGTTTCATTGTATTTTTGGTTCGCCTGTAACTTCGAATAACTAATACACATATTACAGAAATAAGGAGTTTATACTCCAACCCATTTGCAAATGCCTTATATAATAAGGACAACACAAATTAGGTCAAAACAGCTATTCTCCTTCCACAGCTGACACTTTGCATCTTCCTTGTGGTTTTGAAATAATCTGAATCACTGTATTTTTAGTGCTAACTCTGTTAGATAAAAATACGACAAATTTTATCATGTAATTCAGCGCTCGGCGTTTAGCATATAACCAGGAGAATAGCTGTTTTGACCTAATTTCTTTAGTCCTTATTATATAAGGCATTTGCAGATGGGTTGGAGTATAAACTCCTTATTTCTGTAGTTTGAATATTATTCTCTGAGTAGTAAAACTTTGCATTATGTTGATAATACATATATATGTATGATATGTATAATTGGGTATAGAATTGTATCGAATAACTAAGTTTTATATATTTTCTATAGCTTTATAGGCTATTTATATATCTATGGTATAATGAGAGATAATCTAATGCACATAAAGTTTTCAATTGTTACATTGGTATACAAATTTATTGAGTATATACCAGTAGCTTGCAGACGAAAATATCATAAACTTTTCGCGTTTCATTAATATATCATTTTCTCCCTTTTAATTTCATTGTAAACTTGAGACAAAATAAATTATTAGATATTATTTTAATATAGGTGAGCAATATATTGTTCGTGTTCATGTACTATAGTCACCCCTCGTTTTTTTTTGTTTGAGAGTAAAAATTGGTCGACTCTGAAATAGGTGGCAGGTCCTATGAAAAAAATTTTTCTCCACCCTGAATTTTCGTTCTTAGGGGCATACGCTATATGCGTATGCCCTAAGCCATATCACAAACTTGGTATATTCAACTTTAGTAATAAAAAAATAGAATTATTTATCGTGATAATGTATAGCTTGCTAGAAAAAATAAATAATTACACTTGTATATATATATATATATATATATATATATATATATATATATATATATATATTTATGTATATATATGTTATTATATTATTATGTATATTATGTATATATATGAATATATATGTTATTAATATTTTGTTTTTATTTTTCAGATTTGAAAGTTGTTAGCCAAGGAGAATGCCCTGGAGGGGGAGGAGTCCGTCTTCAGTAGGACAATATAAGCTGACAGTATTATATTTTTTACATGCCTTAGCTTTTATTTTTTCATGCATTATGTTTGCATTTTCCCTGTAGCTCACGAATAATGAAGAAATATTTTACCAATAAATATATTTTATAAAACAATTTTTTATAATTTGTATACTATCAAAATAAGGAAAATAACAATTTATATTAATTTAGAAAAATACGAATAGATTATACATTTTAGCAATCTCGAATATAAACGACCGAAGTATTTGTATTTAATAATCGAATAAACAGTTAAAGTATATTATATTTGATGGATTAACTAACAGTGTATTTTGGTATTGCCAAAATAATTAATTCAATGGTGTGAAAATATAATATAACAGTATCTGCATGTATATTTCTTTATATATGTATACTCATTTATGTAGTAACATAAATAACATGTAACATAAATTTAATTTTTACAATTATATACATAATGTGTTTGTTTTAAGGGAATATTATAGTTGATATCGCCATTTACTATTCAATCATGTGTATAAAATATGAGACATCATACACGTATTACTCAGTTTATTTATGCATATTAAGAACTATGACTACTATGAGGGCATATGTACGTATATATTTAAAGAATATATATTTACTATGTTTATCATAGTAAAATAAATGGTATCAGATTATACGAGTAGATATTAAGAATGTAGGAGTATATATTTTGACAAAAAATAAAAGCATAATAAAGTGTGTATTTAATATTATATTTATGAATTTAACGCCATTTATTACACTGAAATACAAACTTGTTATAAGCAATTCGATCATACTGTCATTTAGACTTATGGGAGATAATATTTCTAGTATTATTATTATTTTTTTTTTACTAAAAGCCAGTCACCCCTTTCTGTGGCTCCGACTCACATAGAAGGTACGCTGGTATTACAAGTAATCACTCTTCGCGTCCGTTTGGTTAGTGATTACTGAGCCGAGTAGTGTGCCTTGAGCAGATGAAGCGAACCGAGAATTACGGCCTTCTGCATGCGACCGGCTAAGATTTCTGCCGAATTTCAACATGCCGGTATGCTCTTTAATCCCTGATGTCAGCTGCAGGCCCTGCAGCTGACATCAGGGACCTCCATGCCCATGACAGGACTTCGATAGACGAGCGTGTTAAATACATCATCTTGGCAAGCCATGATGAATCCCTCGGTCTCTGAATTTAGCCATAATATAGGCTTCCATATTCCTATAGAAGACCCCGTGCATGGGCTTATCCTTGTGAAGCTGCAGAGCTCTTAAATGCTCTGCAGCGTTTACTTGGGCTTTTAACCAAACGGGTTCCAACTCGGTGACAGAGTTGTGATTGGTCCGTTCGGTGTCGAAGACGAGACCGAGATCATCGGCTGCTCTACGTGCTGCCTTAAATAATAATGCTCTTATCCTTTCATGTTCGTGATCTCGGACCATGCAGAGAAGGGGATCCGAACTCCTGATAACTTTACAGGCTCCGTCCAGAACGATCTGTTATGAAGACATTCCAAACTCAAGAATCCACGGCCTTCGCGATGTCGTGGGAGATATAACCGTGGAACGGACGATCTGGGATGCAAACTCCTACTGAGATGCATCCTCTTTCGGGTTCCTACGTCGAGTTGTAGTAGTACGAGACAGTTATGAAGATCAGATCTGTCGGAGGCGGTGCTGATACTTGCCGTGGAGAGCGTTTTTTACGACATCTACCTCTTGGGTGGAGACTCTTCGGTGGAGCTCAACACCCAAGTAGGCGTACGACTCTCCGACATCTAAGTGATGTAAGATGCTTCCGTCTACGAGCTGCGCATCCTCTGCGTATTCCCGACTTCGCCCTCTCTTGAGATGAACCAGTGCACATTTGTCCAAACGGAACTCCATCCTCATGGCCTGCGTGTACTCCTGCACCACTCTTAGGGACTGGCGTAATTCCCTTTCTCCGGAGGCATAAAGTTTTAGGTCATCCATGTAAAATAGATGGGTGACCTTATGCCTCCGATCGCTGGGGGTGCCGCAGTTATAGTCACGGGTCTTCCTGAGGGATACGGACAACGGCAACAGTGAGATGCAAAACAGAAGGGGGCTAAGGGAGTCTCCCTGAAACACGCCCCTTCTGAACGACACCGGCTCTGTTCGGACTCTAGTATCACCCGATGTTATGGTAAACCGAGTCCTCCAGAGCGGCATCAGTTCTTGAATATATCTCACTACAGGATCGGGCACCACAAGACATTGGAGCAAGTGAATTATTAGCTCATGCGATCTCATATCGAATGCCTTGCGGTAGTCGATCCAGGCCATGGAAAGGTTTCGCTTGTACTGAACGGAGTCCTGTGTGATACATCTGTCAATCAACAGATTCTCCTTGCAGCCAGCGACATCCCTGTTAGACTCTCGTTGTTCGTATATCCCCCCGAAAACCGGCTCAACTGCTAAGAGTACTCGCGTGTACAAGATCCAACTCGACCCTCCATCCAGTCAGTCTGACTGGTGAGGGTGATCTTATATTTCTTGTCAAACAGGTAGTGGACAGCCATACTGTCGGAGGGCATCCATAGGAGTCCCTCCTCAGCTGTTATTTTCTATTCCAGTATTTCTAGTATTGTAGAAATAATATCTATTCTATAAATTCTATTCTAATAGTTTCTATCTATTTCTAGTATCTCTTTGAAGGAAAATTTTTGCGTCTTAATTATTTTTAAATAGACTGGGGATTGGTGGTTAGTAACTATAAGACGTAACTTCATATGATAATATGAAGCACTCATTTGGTATGAATATGTTAAAATCAGGATGCGCACGGGCAGTTAGATCATTAGGTACGTTTTTGTACTTTTGTCGTTAAAATATGTGTATCATGGCGAAGAAAGATAGTATATGTATGTGGAATAATCTTCAAAATTTAAGGGCGCAATGATACCTAATCTCATGCAAACGTGGGTGCAAGTAAAATATGGTATGAAAAGATGTCACGTAATAGAGATGAAACTAGCATTGTCATGAAGAAAAGGAAGGATAATCTCAGTTCTGAAATCATATACCATGTTAGATGTTAGAAGCGGAAGACACATCTCCCCTTCAACGATATTCGTTTAAAATCTATCGCGCCGATTAATTTGCATGCGCTTTGTCGGTGAGAAATTTGTGATGGTTGCTCTCCAATCACGTGCCAAAATCGAGCCTGAACGTGTTTTAATGGTTTCTGTATCCAGAAACCATACTTTTTTCATCTCTAATGTTTGCCGCAAATATCGTGGATTATTTTTTAATAAATAGATTCTGGGACGCCGCCTCACATCTCGACTCATTTATGTCCCAATATACGTTACAGCTCAAGTCCCTATATACTCAAAAATAGTAGAAAATTACAGTTGGAGAGCAATTTCGACATCCCAGTTTTTTTGGTGCTCTACAAGATAAAGGAAGGTAGAATAATGGACATATTTCTGTAGAAATATGTTCATTATATTGTAGTTTGTACCTTAACTAAAATTTTAGAGAAAATAATTCATGCACAACTCATATTCCTTGGACAAATTTAATGTACTATCTTCTACACAATCTCGCTTTTCTGTTAACTATAGTATCACTACTGCCTTATTGAAAGGATAAGCTATATAAAGCATGTGATAGGGTAGTTGTTTGCCTTATTCTATCAGATTATAGCAAAACCTTTGTTATAATTCATCATACAACCTTGTACACCAAGTTAAACTATTTTGGTCTTAGTTTAGAGCTTGTAGCTATCTTTTCAATTACTTATCATATATATTATGATGAAGTCGTTGTAGATGGTGTTTCTTCTTCATTAGTAAACGTAAGAGTGGGCGTGCCGCAGGGTAGGATCCTAAGGCTTTTTCCATTTTCTGTATATTAAGATCAATTATCATCTTCCAAAATATTGATGCTCACATAAATATGCAGGTGACAATTGACTGACTTATATTTCAGTAACATAGTTACCAATTCAGTTTAGCCATTCAATTCAACTTTTAATTTAGAGTCTATTTATTTAATGAAGCAAAAACTAAGTTATTAGTTAGATGAGTAAAGAGACCAGGTACCCCCCCTATTATTTTAATAACCACGTATTTAATACAATAGTAAATTTTACAAATTTTAGGAATTTTTGCAACAGCTTTTTAGAAATTTTTGCAATTAAAAATGAATTTTTATCATGTTTTAATAGTAGCAAATGCTCAATAAATATTTATTAAGATTTCTCATTATACTTGTGACAACTTATAAGGAACTTTTGCGACTGATTTTTGATTGATAATTTTAAAATAAGATATTGTACTTTAGCTTCTGTAATTAATTATATTATGGAACGGTGTCTTCTAAATAGCAAAGCAACGAACTCTCCATGAGTAGGCTGCATTGATGAGTCCTAATAAGTACGCAATGTCGATTTGCAGTTATCGTGTCAAATATTCTTGCCAGGAATAAACTATATGAAGCAAATCTCTTGTAAAACAATTCCCTTCACATATTTTCTTACTTGCCTGTATTGAGCAGAGACTCCATGTGGGAATAGCATCTTTGACATTCTCTATAAAGAGAGTCGCTTTGCTACTTAGCAGGTAGATAGTGATAAGACAAAAATAAATGTTCATGTACATAAACATTTATCTACTAGTTAGTTATTAAATTAGGTTAGATTACATAACCCTTCTAAATCACGCTTCAGTTTGGACTTAGTCTACTTGTTTTTGTAATTCTACTAGCGGAAATTCTCACGCAGTAAGACCAGCTGAGCGAACACTTCACTAAAGAGTGAATACCTAAAAACAATATAGATACTTGACTATTAATATTTGAAAACCTATTTAGGCCAATATATTGGCACATATTGGGTTTATAGTAAAGTTATAACTTACTAATATTTAATTTGTATTTATGTTGTTCCATAGATAGAAAATAATTTAAATAATTTTTATCTTGTAGGACAAAATGAGTTATTATATTAAGTGCCTATTAGCGATTTTCTGGAATATAAATATACATTATAAAATATTTAATTCAAAATTAAATAGACAAATTATAGCTTTTCTTAACAAACCAAGGCTTAAAAAATTGCAGTACCAGAAATAAACTATTTGATTTACATTATAATGGAAACCGGGACAACATAAAGAAAGAACTGCCAATGAGCTATTTAGAAGTAGTACGATAAAAAATTAAAATTACACATTAGATCGGTAGAAGTTTTTTGTCCATATACCATCTCGCTCATTGATTCCACCACGGGGTAAGACACTTTTAATATCAGTAATTTTATTATTATATTAATAATAGTCTGGACATCTAGGTCTTATTCCACTTATTTGTTTGGTTTTCTCAATTTATGATTTCCCTATTACTATTTATTTTACTCAATAAAGCCAAGCGCGATATCAGAGTTGTGACATGTGGTGGAGGAGCCATAGTATGAATAAAACATTTTAAATTAATGATAATTGATAAGGTGGTGGATAATGTTACTTACCTTAAACTAATTTATTTACTATTCCACTGTATCTACCAATTTGACTTATGTTTTTTTTATGTTCATCGTCCATATTCGCTCATTTTGTAATATTTTATTATCAATGAGATGAACTGAAGTTTATCTAAATACGTTAAAACAATCTAGAAAGAGCTAAATTTAAATATAGTAAAAAACGCCTCCAAGGAAATTTTTCTTTTTTGAATTAATTCTCCATAAGAATTGTACAGGCACGAGTTGAATTATTTAAGATCAAAGACGCCGTGCGAGATAATAAAAATAAATTCCGTCTAGATGCAATTAATTATATTTATTCGAACAGAATGAGAAAGAAACACTGTATCTGCTAGGGATATCGCTATTCATTAAACATCATATATGTTCTTATTTACGGTCTTATGACGACCGATAAAAAATAATAAATCTGAGGAAAAATACTCACTGAAAATGCATCCATTTATTATGTATATTCCATCGAAACATGTTTGCCAAAAGCTTATCTTAATAGATGCCCCGTGACATCGTGGATAATTAGATCTTATTCTTTTGTCATATAATATACATATATGTATGTGTGTAAGATGTACGATTAACAATTCACTTTACGTCGATTCATATTTGCTATAAATTATTTAAAATTAAAATGTTAATGTTAACTGGAGGTAGCTAAATTTTACATATGTATATACTTGACATGACGGATGTTTTAAAATTTACAATGCCAGGGCATTATATCACTGATTAGAGGTTAACGGTCTTACTTAATTTGATAATACCTCTTTATTTGTATTACTTATATAGCAATACAAAAATTCAAACCACTAAATGTGAATAGAATAAGATTCACTCTTTACCTCATCCTTAGAAATAACCCTTAAAGCTTTAAGATTGAGTTTGCCTGCTTTCGATACACCGACATAATATAATGTTTTCAAAATGAATAGAGTATATTCAATAACATGGTATTTTATTTGCCAGAATACTAATATTTAGTAAGTATTTCATCCCTCAGTACTACCTTTAGTAGTATTTCCTAAAGTGATAACAAGTTTAATATTTTAACTCTTTGTCAATTGATGTCGAATTTTATTGTACCCTATTCCTTAAATTGACATTCGTTTTTAAAATTAATTTGATTGTGGTTTTATAGGTTATTACACCCTAATGTTTCGTTAGATGGAGAACCCGATTTAGGTTGTCAGTTTCTTATGTGATGGAAATCAAGAAGATAGTTAGTTCTTCTTATGATTTAATTCTGTATACTCCATACAAGGCAAATGTTGGTGAGTAGAGAAGCACATACAAGCCATTCGTATTACCTGATTCCCCAAATCTGTTATTGTTTTGAACTATTTATGAAAACAAAGGAACCAATAGATATTAAATTATACTTTCAATAACTATTGAACAATTAAAAGTAAATCTTCAATCTAGAACCTTCTAGTTTATGATATTTGAGAAATATATATCTTTTATTTAAAAAAAAAAAACATTGAAGGAATATTGACAAAAACTATATATATTTCTTGACTATGTATTGTAATTTTAAGTAATAGGATCACTTAAGCACAAGATCAGTAAGTCACAAATGGAAGCAACAATAGTCCGGGTGACCAGTATGATGAGAATAAGAGGCTGATTCCAGGTTTAAATATAGTTATGCAGCAGATATTAAGACATAATGCAGGTTTTATGAAACCTAATATTGCAGTGCAGAAAAAGAACGTTGATATTTTAGGATCTTAATTCCTACACTACGTCAGTCAGAAACTAAATTATATCACTCCGATGTAATAATCGTGTTGTAGGTATCACTGAAGGGTAGATATGTATATTAGCATGCTTATATATTGTACTATGTCAATAAAGAATTTATGGGAGTTGATTTGGGATCGCTAGCCAAAATCGGGCTTGGGGTATTAGGTATAGTTCTTTTACTTATTAATTTTCTCTTAAATTATTTTCCTGATTATACTTATATAGTATCAGATTTATATTCTTTTTATAAAGGCAACCTGTTCTTCTTTCTTAATTTATCTTATATTACATTTGTATAAGATTTAAATAGTTGGTTCTAAAAGGAAATATCTATAATTGTTGTGTGACAAGAATTGGTGCTAAACGTATAGCTCTATAATTTGGCTTTACTTTCTTTTTATTTCTGTGGTATTATTAATTTTTTTCCCTAATCGTAAGGCTTTCTGTCCAAGCTCCTAAATAATAATGCTATTCTCGTCTCCTTTATTATTTATGGTGTTAATTAATTGTCTCTCGCTGTTTTACCAGTTTTTAACGATATAATTGTTTGAACTGTTATTCTTGCATTATTACGTTTTCTATGTATAGTATTTCAATATTTACTTCTAGATCTGCATTTATGCGTAAACTTTGATTCATTATTTTTCATAGAACATCCCCATTCTCTACAGTTTTCCCCGTCTCCTTTGTGATATGTTCGACATGTGCTCATAATTATTGTTTTTTGTTGTCTTCCAAAACTTATCTTTGTGTTTTCGATATTCTAACTCTATTTCTTTTTCGCATTATTCTCAGCTTGCGGATTTTGTGTTTTGTACTTCTGGCTTGGCTTTATTTCTTAATTTTTCCTGTTTTTATATATTTCTTCCATGCTGTTTGGTTTTAGTTCACTTAAACTTTTACTGCATTGTCCTATTATTTGCTATTTTTCTATTTCCATTTATTTTTTTATTCTAGATACTTCTTTCGCTGTTTCAATTATTATTCTTTAATTCTTTCATTCTTCT
Organism: Rosalia funebris; assembly: GCA_037954035.1. Taxonomy (NCBI): domain Eukaryota; kingdom Metazoa; phylum Arthropoda; class Insecta; order Coleoptera; family Cerambycidae; genus Rosalia; species Rosalia funebris. The sequence goes on along the minus strand of JAZFAV010000018.1, from coordinate 4,632,578 downwards.
ACTCTTTTTCTACTCTTGCATATTCTTCTTTTTCTTTTAATTTTCCAAAAAATCATGTTTTCTATTTCTACGTGATATGTTTACTTTACTTCCATAACTATTAGCTTTTCTATGTATTTATTGACTTATTTTCATGAATTTCATTCATTCCAACATTAGTTTGTGACCTGTCCCACAATTTTTGAATTCAGATGTTCCCATAGAAAGAAGTCTAGTGGTGTCAGATATGCACCATATATGGCTGGGCACTCCATCGGATCTTTTCGTCTGATCCATTCCTCAGGAAGTTTTTGGTTCAAATATTTCCTTATTCACAGATCACAATATAGAGCAGCCCCATCTTGTTGGCAGAATAGCCCATCTTCATATAGATTGACCTCGTTTTCTAATACTTGGGTGATTATGGGATGTAACAGGTGTCCAGAAAGGGTAGGGGGTATTTGTAGATTCAATAAAAAAAAAACTAGAAGTCAGAAAAAATAAATGTTTTTGTTAATTTTTAGACAAGGTTTTGGAAAATTAAGTATTAAAGATTATGTTCTCCAAATGTTGACCCTCACGCTGCTGGCACTCCTCTAACCGTAAACGCAAATTAGCCACCACGCGTCTACACATCTCTCTGGGAACGGCGACCATTTCGGTGCGAATGTTGTGCTTTAATTGCACTAAAGTTCGTGGTTGGTTTACATACACTTTCTCTTTAAGGTATCCCCATAAGAAATAATCAAGAGGTGTAAGATCAGAAAATGGATTCGAATGTTTGAGAATACCGGTTCGACTGTAAAAATTCGCAATCCAGGTCACCCGTGCTCTGTTCGAACCCCACAAGCGATTGAAGAAGTGAGGGTTTCAGTGCGTGAAAATCCTTCTGAATCATTTCGCAAACTCTCACTTCTTCAATCGCTTGTGGGGTTCGAACAGAGCACGGGTGACTTGGATTGCGAATTTTTACAGTCGAACCGGTATTCTCAAACATTCAAATCCATTTTCTGATCTTACACCTCTTGATTATTTCTTACGGGGATATCTTAAAGAGAAAGTGTATGTAAACAAACCACGAACTTTAGTGCAATTAAAGCACAACATTCGCACCGAAATGGCCGCCGTTTCCAGAGAGATGTGTAGACGCGTAGATGTGTAGACGCGTGGTGGCTAATTTCCGTTTACGGTTAGAGGAGTGCCAGCAGCGTGAGGGTCAACATTTGGAGAACATAATCTTTAATACTTAATTTTCCAAAACCTTGTCTAAAAATTAACAAAAAAATGTATTTTTTCTGACTTCTAGTTTTCTTTATTGAATCTACAAATACCCCCTACCCTTTCTGGACACCCGTTATCATTCTCAAATTTATAAAAAACTAATAATGAATTTTGGATCATAAAAAGAGTACCAATCATATAATCTTCCAGAACGCCCATTCAGACGTCATAAGTTTTTCTGTCCTTTATGCATGATGTTAAGAAATCCTAGAAAGATAAAGGCAACATTAGGTTAATACCCAATTATCTCTGTTGACAGGTTCCGTAAAGCAAAACGTATTTTCATGTGAAAAACAGAGTTTATAGCCAAAACTAGATTTTTTCAAATATGGTCAGACAGGAGCATAAAAAACTACGAGAGACAATCGCAGTTATCCCCATTTACCTAACGTAAAAGGTTAATTTTAAAACAATAGAACCTGATAAATTTAAGGATTATATAAACAGAACTCCTGGGCACTCTAAATTATTGAAATAGTTGTTTATTCGATCAATCTAAGTTCTAATACATTGATTTAACCAGCTTCATTGATGATGATATATGTATTTATGTGCAATTATCTTTTGCATTTTTAATACAACCAGTATCATTAAATTTTCTCACCAGTGCCATTAAGTATTTGAATTTAACATATTGTTAAGAAAATGTTCATATTCGCACAGCTCCCTAGCGTATTCTTTATTGTGACATTTCTAAACATAAACCATTTCTGGGCGAATTATTTGAGATGTTTTTGATGGCAAGTAATACAAGACTGAATTAAATAATTTTTGGTATAGAAATAAACTACACTGGCTTAATTTTGATGATAAAAATTACACCGTTTTACACCAAAAATATATTTTTATTTCCGTTCCGTTGCATCTTTTCTTTATATTGGTCTATCCTTAAAGATTACTAAATGAAATGTTCAGATTGGTTAACGGACAAAAATAAACCACCACCGTTATTTAGTGGTCTCTCGAGCTATATTTCCATTTGAATATTTAAAGGGGATAATTGTTTGCCGGTAATGAAATTTTATCAAAAAACATCCCCTCGATAACAACAATTGACATGTGGTATTATCTTATAAAAAATATTTCAACAGTTATTCCAGGGGTTTAGTTTGGAAAAGGACGCCCCGTATATTAAAAGCAATAAGTAGTATTAAACAAGACATATTATTAATTATAAATTAATAGCGAAGATTTAGTAGTATATTAATTATTACAAAAGTATATAGTGTTCATTTAATGTATTAAAAATTTTGGTTTGATTATCAACCTATTTGTTTAATTTTATATTTTAAAATTATAAATGCTCATAATTTTACTCGTATGTCTGAAATCTAGAACAATTCCATGTATGAAGTGTGTCGCGAAACTAACCTTATGGGTGCCAATCATGAACCACTTTAAATTAATTACGCCAGGCCAGACAGGGATCAATTACAGACTTTTAAACATCTGCAGACGAGATGAAAATGGTAATGAATTATCCTAATCAAGATATCGGCATATGAACAACTGATTCACCAGTTTCATCACATGTAATTATAAAATAATTGTTGTTTAAGCGGTGTCTGAGAGCTACTTAAGCGATATTAAGTAAGTTATTTAAAATAGAAAGAAAATGCCCAAAAGTAACTTCATCAGAAAATGCATATACTAATTACAATTGTATATAGGGTGCCTCAGTTGGAATTATAGGATTTGAATTGCACGCCATTTGTATTGTGTCCACGATAGGGCGTCAATATTTAACGTCTGTCATCTATAAACCATACGACGTCAACAAGTCGCAATTAATAATTCAACAACGAATAGTTTGTGTACAACTGTTTTATGAAAGTGAGCGATTGTTTACGAAAAATTCGCACAAAATTAAGGCAAAATGAAGCGCCTACAGAATTAACAGTTCGTAACGTAATCAAGAAATTTGAAAAGACGGGTTCTGTTATTGATAATTCCTTCCGTTATTGGTAAGTCCTTATTTTTCATGACAATGTCAGACCCTCTAAAGCCTGCACTGTGTTAGTGTTTTTGTCATAGAGCTGTATTTTGACTTGGGATAAATTCCTTTATTCTATGGATATTACCCATTCAGACTGTCGCTGTTTCAGTGTTTTAAAATGCTTATTAATTGTAAATCGAGTCTCAAAGACTCCATCCATTATTTTCTTTAGGATGGGATCATGTACGTACGTATATATGCATATCATCATCATCATCATCATCATCATTAGGTCATCAGTCCTAAGACTGGTTGGACGCTAACCTCCAGCTTCTCCTATCTTGTGCTAACCTACGCATTTCGCTAATTGTGCTACAACCTACATCACTTACTATTTGCGAGCAGTAGTCTAATCTAGGTCTACCTCTGCCTTTCTTCGCTCCTATTTCTTCCTCCAAAATATCTCGGACTATTCCCCCATGCCTCAGAAAGTGGCCTACCATTCTATCTCTTCTCTTTTTTAAGTTTTTCCACATACTCCTTTTCTCGCCGACTTTCTCTAATACTTCTTCGTTTCTAACCCTATCAGTCCATGGTATTTTCATCATTCTTCGGTAACACCACATCTCAAAAGCTTCTAATTTCTTCCTACTTGCTTCCCCTACCGTCCAGGTTTCGCAGCCGTAAAGTGCCGTGCTCCATACTATATGACAAAAAGAAAAGTTAGTTGTATCACAATAGGATACAAAATCAAATTTCATTTTCTCATGCTTATGAAAGGAAGTATAATGAATAAAAATTTAGCTTGAGGGCAAACTAAGTCCCATTGAAGTGATTGTTACAATCATAATGATTATATAAATAGAGGAACACTTCAAGAAATATATGCAAATGACCAGAGTATTAAAGTTTAACATATTGGCGTTAGTGAAACGAATGTGGCACCAACGTTACATTATAAGTTACATTTATTATATTATTTATATCAAGACATACTAATTCACAAACACAAATGAGTGTATGTTTATATTTTTATGTTAGTATATCAAGTGCGATAAAGATGAAAATTAAAACAATCAATCACTAAAATCGCGATAACCTAAATAACATAGATCAATTTAGAGGATACATTATGGACCAATCAACTTTAAGGCAATGATTACGTCCTCTAACATTAAAACAAGATATAACAAGGATTGTGTCATAATATTATAGTTATAAAATACGTGGTGGAAATAATATCACACTAAAATAAATCATTGAATAAAAAAATCCTAGTAAACGATAGCTGCTTCAAATTGTGATAAATAATTTCATAAACTATTACATTTTGAAAATTCAATAGAAATAGAAAATATTAAGTTGAATATAGAGGTTCTTTATAGGATCTAGTTAATTATTATAAATTATAATACTTCAACAATAATACAGTTAGTTATATATTAAAATTTATATAATATATAAAGAACTAATACTAACTTGATGGACATCGGTATATGAAGTAGGTTGATCCATATTATGGACTAACCTACTTCGTCCATATGGTGCACTATTCATCCTTTGAATGAATCCATTCATCATTTGAGCGATAGAAGGTTCTACTTGTTCGGCCTGAATTTCTTAAGGAACTTGTTGGAGGGACTTGAATGGCACTGAATACGCGGAAACAATTCACATATAAACTTATTTAGTCACAATTCACATATAAACAGCCGAGATTTAGTGTGTAGACCATATTTAAATCCTCAGACATGATGTAAAATTTATGGTTTGTTATGTGGATATTAGATAAATAACAGGTCCTTATACAATTACAATATCAAATAACGCATCAAACTATTCCAGAAACCACATTTTGAAGTGGGGGAACAATGAGTTTTTAAAACTTATTTGGTTGTTTTTCCTTTGAAAAAAAAATATTGATTGATGTCAATAATTGCTAGACTACTAATTGTGTATTGGGTAGACGAAGTTAGTACAACAAGTATATCCACGGTACGCATACCGATATTGTCCCACCCCAGTATAAGTGTCTACAGGTGTACATGGTGTATATGCTATTTTTTCCAGAATTACTTTTTTCAAATGTTCTGTTCCTCTTTTTATACCTTATATATACACTTTGTACCTACGTTCTTGGTCTTACTTTTATATTTTTATAATTTAGCGTTACAATAAACAATAGAGAATCTTGCTTAACATTCTCTTGATGCTCACTGAACATATAGACAATATTATTGTTTTTTTATTCCCTTTTATTTTCATTCATTCACCATTACAACTCCAATGAGTAAATTAACGCAATACTACTTCTCTTGAGCCAGCACTTTCTCAACTATGTTATCAGGGATAAATGCATTATTAAGATGCCAAGAAGGATAATGTGCATCATTTAAGCCTTTAAAATTGTTAATTATTTAACGAGAATAATTAGCAATTATTAGAAGACAATTAGAAGAAAAAGGAAAATATTGTGGTGTGTACAATATTAGAATTGGTGGTAAAAGTAATATACAAAGTGTCAATATTGTGTATCGGGTAGACGAAGTTAGTATAGCAGGTATATCCACGTACGCATACCGATATTGACCCATCCTAGCCGCTGATTCTGATATCTAGAGGTGGTTTCCATGGCTTCTGCCAAAGTGGTATGAATTACTTCCGCTACACAGAGACACGACTATAACTAACTATTGCAGTAATACATTTTTCTAAACTAAACCGCAGTTACGAGTATATCAATTGCGGTTACATATCTTCAAGTGTTTATGTAAAAGAAATTATAATATTAAAAAGACATAAATGATCAAAATGCACAGAATATAAGACTCTACTTTCACAATCATTACTTTAGTAACTGTGTTATCCGAAAATGTCATGTCAGGTCGGGTCAAGAGGCATATGAAACCACATTATTTCATATCAGTCATAATGTTGGTCGTTGTAAATTTTATTTATCCTAGTAATTGGAAAGTCTTAAGTATTATTGAAAAACTCCTTGAATTATTTTGATGAGTGTACTCAAGTGGAGTATGAAGTAAAGTAAAGAAGTATTTCATTTAACGTATTATGAAGGATATTCTAGATAAAAACCAATAAAAAGGCCATTTTTACCGTCATGATTCTTTTATGAAACTAAAAGTTTCTCGGGAAGTGACATTGTTATAATATTTAACCATGTACATTGGGATTATTCAAAGGTACTATCAATTACACGTAAAACAATAGAGCATACTGGCGGTTTACGTCATTGTTTGTTAAATTGTACTCATTTAAAAGTAAAAATGAAAAGGTTGCGAACCGATTTTATTTTGGAACAGCAAGTAACTAAAATTAAGTAATCATTTGTTGAAAATGATTTCCGTTAACCTTAACACAGACCGTTGGATACCCCTGATAATAGTTTTATGTGTGTATTTCCTATTTCAACATGAGCTAATAAAGAACAGTAGCCTTGCTCGGATTGTACCCTTCATTCGAAGGCCACCACGAGTGCCAAAATATTGGAGGGGGTATGTCAATCTTGTACCGAATCACGTAAATATTTATATCTTACCCATCGCTTTATCTGCTAGTCTACTGCCACTAGTAGCGTACAAAATGTTTTGATTGTTGAACATATATTATTTTAGTATCTTTTCATGATATCTTTCTTTTTAATTTTCCTTGTATACTTTTGTTTAACGTAATCTAATAACGTTATTTTGAGGTCTTTCCTCCATCACCAAAAAAAAAAAAAAATTTTAAAGCTTCCTACAATTCCTACAATTTCTTAAAAAATGTTTCTTTTATAGTTACACATAATTTAGGACTAATGTATGTCTTAAACGTTTACATATTTGTTTCCAGTTTTTCTTATAGATTCTTAATTTAATATAATATATAATTTAATAGATCTTTTGTTTTCAAGTTATATAATCTAAAAAAGACGTACTTTATTCAATTATTCAAAGTAATATTAAAAGTCTGATAACTTTGTTTCCAACATTGGCACATTTTGCATCATGCTGATGATGCAAAGAAAAGTCTTCACATTTCTAGATTGTCTTTGATAATGCCCCCCTTAGAACTGTTCTTTAGTCTTCTTCAATTTATTCTATTTAATTTCCTTCGATTGTTCGACGGCCAATTGTATATGCATCTTCCAAGAAGTCTGATAAGGTAATAAATTACGAGTAAGAAAATCGCAATAATATTGCGTCGCCTCCTCGCTCATATCGAAGGCACCGCCGAAGAATGCCTCTAGAGGCTTCGGATTAAAAAACAAAAATTACCACGTTGTTCGCAAGGGTCAATTTACCGGTTTTTAATTTTCTCAAAATGTCGAAATTCGATGGAAAAGCATTTCTTACATCGACCTAAAAATTTCGTGACACACGAAAACCGCTGTTTAGTAAATAGAGATGTTATTTATTGCAACAGGCATATATTTATTGTATACGGGCATCAATTTTTGAGACAATAAATTCCCCAATAAACTGGCCACGAACATTCTCTCCTCTTTCAATACTAGCTTGCTCACTATTAATTTATTATAAACAAACTTAGTTATGGAAATAACGTAAAGCTAATACCATTTCACTGCACACCTCTAAGACTGCTTTATTTTAATTTATTAAAAGTATTCAAAAATACTTTAATGTCGATCAGTCTTATGTGTACAAGATGCAGTGTGGAGGATATTGCGGAACATATCCTAAAGATAAATATGTCTCTCACTGTCACCAAAATGAGGAGTTATATTGGGGAATTATTGTCCAAAATAGCCTATGATCACCGAGTACCCTTCTTCAATGCAACCCACGTAGTAAAATGATTGATGCAGTGAAATTCAAATCAAAGGTAGCACAACGAACTCGATATGATGGCCAGGTCATCGTATCAAACCAGGCCTCAGGCCAGGTTTTCCTAAATGAGTTAAATATACTGTAACAACACATTTTGTGTTAAAGTAGGTTCAAACCTTTGGTGTGAGGATAACACTGACTTAGTTTTCCACAAATCACCAAAACAGTATACACTACACTCACCGCGCGTTTCGCCAACAAAGTTGGCATCATCTGGAGATTATTAAAACTCTTTAATCATCTCCATATAATGTCAACTTTGTTGGCGAAACGCGCGACGAGTGTAGTGTATAGTGTTTTGTGGAAAACTAAGTCAGTTGTGACATTTTGTGTGTAGTTGTTTATAACCTTTGGTTCAATGGCGAATTTTTTTACATTACGTTTCATTCAATAGGACATAGAAAAAACATTTGACTCATTTTGTATCTATGTAAAGTTTTTTATTTTATTGTGTAGGATTTTTCTAGATATTTTCTGATTAATTATTTCTTCAATGTAAAGTATAATCGGCCAAATAAATTGCGTTGCGTTGCAATAATAACACAACAAACATGAAATTTCATTTATACATATGTAAATATTATTGGTTAAATGGAAGCTACCAATGTTCAACAGGTTGTGTCCTTGACGACCATCATTTATTTTTTAACTAATGATGTAATTCAACGTTTATACAATCTTCGCCTTATTTTCTAATGCGTCAACGCTTCATTGAAATATTTGGCAATATATCAACAACGGGGTTATCTAGTGTTATTTATTATCTTTCATAGTATACCGTATTTCATGTATATGCTGTGCTCCAGAAAAGTTAAAATTAAGTAACTGATTATAGTGAGCGACCAAATTTCACGAATCACGAATTGCAAACAATAATCATATCAATACTGGATATACATACACTAGTCTTACAAATGTATGAACCCTCCACAGTTTAGAATAATGTTGATGTAAATAAACATTTGGATATATTTTTACATGTATTATTTACACGCCAGACCCTTCCTAGGTTTATTGGACTTGATGTCAAGCTTTTAGTGGCATCCTCAATACTCCAGTCCACTTCACCACTGAAATACATTAGAAATGACATTTTTGTAGACACCTCTATAGGAGAATACGACAAATAAATAATCCATATGGTTGATGCACAGCAAGCGATTTTATTCCATAGAACGAAATTTTTACGGGTATATCGATAATTGAATATTTTTATCTACCCCATCGATCGGTTGAAATAACTAAATATGACAAAAAGACGCTAAATAGTCTAATAAACTGAAACTAGTCCTGGTTTACAGCGATGAGCGGATGCCAATCTTATACTATATATATATATATATATATATATATATATATATATATATATATATATATATATATATATATATATATATATATATAATTTTGTTTTGAGGTTCTTCTTTCATCATCCAAGAAAATCTTAGAGTTTCCTAAAATTTCTTAAAAAATGTTCTTTAGCTATTTACAAAATTTAGGAACGATTTCGCAAACTTTTTTATATTTCTTTCCAATTTTTCTTATATGTCAATATTTATTGGCAGACGTAATGGCCTTTGATGGGTTTGTCGGCAAGCCGAGAGAGATTACCGCTCCATACTGGTCCATCGTATAGACCGTCGTTCGAAGGTGGGACGAGCTTTCCTTCCACTTTCGCGGGTCTTTACGCGGGAGGCAAGATGCCGCCCGCAAACAAGACCCGCGCCGTTAGCAGCGGTTCGCTCCCCTCGACCTCCTTTGGTCCTGACGCCTTTAATTTCCGCTGGCAGGGACTTCTTCTCGGCATTCTCTTTCCTTTGGTCGCCTTGTCTTGCAGCATCGCTTCGCCAGCATCAGCCCACCGGGGGGTGTCTTTATTGTGGACGCCGCGACCAGCACGACGCCAGGGAATTGGGTCTTGTTGGGCGATCTTCCACGACAATGCAGACGAATCACGCTGCTTGGATCGCCGTCGGGAGAGTGGGTCTTGTTACTCGGGATGGGTTCTTTCCAATTTCAAAAGGATCTCGAGGTTTGGAGTCAGGTGTGTGTGGGAGGGAAGTCGTGTGTCTTTCCTGTAACAGAAAAATTGTTAAGGGGCCCTAGGGCCCCGTGACATATAAATGATCAGTAGAGCAATAGGGCTCAGCTGAAATAAAAGTTATATTTGACCTGTAAAGGGGTCTATAAGGTTATACTACCTGGATCTTGGGTCTCTTCTGTCTTCCTGGACCTCCTTGGTCATAATCCGAAGCTCCGATGAGGGGGTTGTCGTGGCCATCTACTTGATCGTAAAGTTTCCGAGCCCTGGCTCGGGTTTTCTCCATTACGGTGTTGAATTCCAGGCCTCGCCAGATGTCGATGTTCCTTACGTACCACGGGGCGTCCACGGCACGGCGGAGTGCGACGTTTTCGACGGCCTGAATCCTCTTCATGTGGGTCTGAGCAGCGTAGCACCAAGCTGTCGATGCGTACATCGGTTGGGGCTGGAGGACCTGCCGGATGAGGAGCAGCTTGTTCCTGAAGTTCAGCTGGCTGTTGCTTCCCGTCATCATCTAGAGTCTGACCGCAGTAGCTTTGGCGCGTCCCGTCGCCTGGTGGATGTGATCTCTCTATGTCAGCGACTTGTCCATGACAACTCCAAGGTACTTGGTATTGTCCTTTGATTGGATGTCCTCGCCGTTGAAGTTCACGTGTTCTTTCGGGGTTTCCCGCGTCTTTTTGAAAAACACCGCCGTACTTTTCTCTGCGTTAATGGCTACCTTTCACCTGTTACACCAGTCTGCCAGTTCGTCGGCAGCTCGCTGCAGGTACGTCATCGCCGTGCACGCCCTCCTCGATTTCGCGACGATCGCCGTGTCGTCGGTGTATAGCGCAGTGGCTGTTCGCTCCGTCCTCGGCAGATTCGATGTAAAGATGTTGAAGAGGTGAGGCGATAGCACCGCGCCGTGTTGTACTCCGGCCTCGATGATTCTGTAGTCCGATACAGAGGTCCTTACTCTGGCTCGAAATCGTCTCCTCTTCAGGTAGGACTTGATCAGCTTCACCAGGGCCATCGGCTATCCTAAGTCCAACATCTTGATTAGAAGCCCGTCGTGCCAGACTCTGTCGAAGGCCTTGGAGCCATTTAGGAATATCGCCGCAGTGACGTTCTTCCGATTGAACCCCTCCGTGATGTGTTCTACCAGTCCTAGCACCTGCAGCTCTGTCGAGTGTCGAGGTCTATAGGCGAACTGCTCGTCCGGAATGACTTCCAGCTTTTCGGTCTTCTCGTGGAGGTTTTTCTTATATTTACATAGAGATCTCTTGTTTTGAGGTTATATAATCTACAAAGACATACCTTGTTCGGTACTGCAAAGTAGTATTAGAAGACTGCAGTTTCCACGATTGGTACGTTTTGAATCATCAAAAAAAAATCTTCACGTTTTCTTAGATTGCGTTAGAAAATGTTCCTTAGAACCGTTCTTTAATCTACTTCAATTTATTTTATTTAATTTACTTTGATTTACTTTTATTTAATTTGACACCCTGAAGTATGATTGTACATATAATAATTTAATAATTTTTTCTACGCCATCGGTCGGTTGAAACAACTAAATCCTAGTTCTAAAAATGATAAAACATAAAACTGCAACATATTGTCATTTGGATTTTTTCGATGAGTGTATTTTTGAGTATTTAATTTCTATCTATTTTGAGTTATGTGTTACTATAAAATAGTGTAATACGAGAATCTGTGAAAAATATTAATAAAGTACTAAAAATAGATAGTTAAAAATAAATTGTTAATTATCTGTAGTTTATCATCATCTATCATATGCAGTACATCTTATATATTTAAAATATTTATTTTGCTCCTGCGTCATTGTTCTTTACTTATTTTAGTTGCATAATTGTTTTTAATCGTTTCACTGTAACTAGTCAATGCGGAAATTGATAAATGAGGTATTTAATCGTACAGGAAATTACGTGCATTACATTTTTAACGTACTTAATAATAGAATTTTGACCTTGCATTTTATTACACAGAAGAAAATTAATTATATTTTTTGTATCCGTTGAGTCGCAGGGGCGCTTTGTAATTATCGTTGTAAGAAAGCCGAAATGGCAGGTTTCCACATTAGAATACTACTGAGTATCTAACGAGTGGTTTGCTAATCAAGTTCTATGGTTGAGGTCAAAATGCTTATTTCATTTTTAGGAGAGTCTTTGTGGTCTCAGAATATTATCTTCCTGCAATATTTCAGATTAAAGTGGTATTCAATACCATTTAGCGCAAAATAAGATAAAATGTGACTACTTACACAATTACTATTTTTTTATATTCCAGCGAAATGATTTAGCCTTTAATGTATGCAAATTGCAAATGATGATTGGAATTTAAAATAACCATCGCATTTAGGTACGATAAGGTGAGTTGACCTATTTCAGATTCTCAAGGAGTAGTTTCCAGATGAAGGCAAGAGAATGAATTGCAACAAAAATTGACGTGTCCGTAGAATTTCATTGTAGCTTTACTTTTCGAGATATCTGGGGTGAGTATTTTTTAACAAATCTAAAAATTTCGATTTACAGGTACTTATAACTCTAAAAATAGTCCAAATCTAGACCCCAAGTTTTGTTTACCTTTACGAACAGAATTAAAATCTCTTCAATATGGGATGTCATTCGATCCCTGTATCGCATATTAATTTGGAAGGGTGGGCCCTATTATTTCACGATGTTACAGTTTAGAAGGGTTGGCCCTTCACTTCCTGGTCGAGATCGCCACGGCAGGGTGACCACCTTTACCAGTAAGTGAAATTATTATACCTGTTGACATGATAATCTCTCCAAATGAACAGAATCAGCAAATTTAAATATTCAGGTACAATTTTTGATATGAAACTTAATTGTAGTCAATATATCACCAGTGTAATTTGTAAAAATTTTTATTTTAGACATTAGAAGGTTTTTATTACCAGACATAAGTTTAATGACAATATTATATTTCTACAGTTCCTAAAATTCGTCTCCTACAAAATAAATAATTTTTACTCAGGGCTCAGATCGAGAATTATTGACTGGGTACAATATTTGAACTTTACTTATCAGAGGAATACACTCTGATTAGAGAAATTTTTTTATTTATAATTATAAATAATTATCTTAATTTCTCTCCAATTTTAGAGAAGTCCGTGTTTAATCTTCCTACATTCGCAACACCACTAGTATTATAAGCTGGTATATATATAGACTAAAGATACAAACTTGCAAGTCTATTACTGTTAAAGTTTGTCTATAGTATATACTCGAGTTCAGGTAAATCACATATCAGTATCAAAATGGAGCGTGTAGAGCAACGAAGAGTAATTAAACACCTGCGTTCAAAACAGATGACCCCAACTCAAAAATACACCAAAATTTGGTGGTGAATATAGTCAGGAACTCTATTATCTGATATTGTTAAAATATCGCGTGGCGTCGATAGTTTAAATATAGTAGACAGTCATCTTAGTACTGGAGTGGGCAGGAACCTTTTGTGTGAAGATAACAGTGACGTAGTTTTTTAACACCAAAACAATATATACTACACTCGACGCGCGTTTCTCCAACAAAGCCGACATCATCTGAAGATGATTAAAACTGATTTTTTGAGAGTTTTAATCATCTCAAGATGATGTCAACTTTGTTGGCGAGACGGGTGTCGAGTGTAGTGTATAGTGTTTTGATGTTTTGTGAAAAACTACGTCAGTGTTAGACAGTCATGTAAAACTAACATACAGGTGGAGCATCCATAACTACCACTACTCAAGAAAGTGTTAAAAAGGTTCATGATGTCGTGTTGCAAGATCAACGAGTTACTATTAGGTAAATAGTTGAAAATACTGGCCAATTATACCATCTACGAGGGTGAATCAAATATAAACGAGTCTGTTTGTCCTGGGCATGCAATAGTAACACATGAGTGTTTCCGCTTCGTGGAGTGTTGGGTAGGGATGTCAGGGGGGGGAGGAGAGCAGGTGGGCGACCTCGCTCGTTCCTTTCAGTACCCACCGTGACAATGTCTGAGCAGGAGGTGCCATCATCAATTGCGCAGCGTGTTATTATCAAGTTTCTCGCCACGGAAGGTGTAGAACTATCTGAAATCTTGACGAGATTGACTGCGAAGTTCAAGGAAGAGACACTGTCCCGAGCTAGAGTGTTTGCATGGCATAAACAGTTTGTGAAGGGTCATGAGAAAGTTGAAAATGAGAGCCATGACTGCCAACCTCGCACCAGCATCACCAGCGAGACCATCGTCCGCGTTCAACAACTTCTTGAGGGTGACAGGCCTCTGACCACCAATGATGCATCTAAGGTTGGAATAAATTATGGAAGCACCTTTTCGATCATCACAGAGGAGCTAGGGTTTCGTAAGGTGTGCTCAAGATGGGTCCTTCGCCTTCTGACAACTGAGCAAAAATTGCATAGTATTCAGGGTGTGTGAGCGTCTTCTAGCGAAATTTCGGGAAGAGGGAGACCCGTTCCTCACTCACGTTATCACCTGCGATGAAACGTAGGTGCACCACTATACCCCTGAGTCGAAACAAGTGAGCAAAGAGTGGAGACGTCAGAGCGAGGCTGGGCCAGTGAAAGCCAAGTCAAGGCTGTCAGCAGGCAAGGTTTTGGCTACAGTTTCTTTTAACCAGCGTGGCTTGTTGCACCTCGATTTTTTGCATGAGCACAGGACCATTAATGCGGCGGACAACTGCGACATTTTAAGCGAGGTTACTCTTGCATATCGCCGCAAACGACGTGACATACCGATGAGAGAAGTGAAACTTCTCCATGACAATGCTCGTCCTCATACAGCAGCCGTGACCAGAGAAAAATTGGAGGAATTGGGCTGGGAGACACTTGAACACCCTCCATGTAGCCCCGACCTATCGCCCTGTGACTTTCACCTCTTTGGTCCTCTCAAGGAAGCCATGGGAGGGCAAATATTCAACAACGATGTAGAGGTTGAGGCCTACGTGCGCAATTGGCTGGAGACACAAAGAACTACATTCTACGAGCAGGGCATTACAAAATTACCTACACGCTGGGAATATGTGTTTCCACATCCGGAGATTATGGAGAAAAATGAGCTGTTATTCTTTTTTTTTTAAGTTCAAATAAAAAAAAATTAAAAAAAGGCTCGTTTATATTTGATTCACGTATATAATATAACTACAGCCGAATTGCAGCTGCAGAAATTTCCCACAATATAGGTACCACGAATGTTAACAGATACCCACAAGTAGATTCGAAAATACATTTGGAGTCGCCTCTTAACGCACTGTAGACAATATAAAGAAAATGTCCTTGCAAGATTTGTGACCACCACCAATTTGTGGAACCATCATTATGATGTAGAGACTAAAACATAAAGCAAGGAGTGGACATATCGCGGCTCACAGCCACTGAAAAAATAAAAAAATGCGACCTTCGGGATAGAAGGTCACTTTATCCGCATTTTAGGATGCTTAGGACGTAACTTAATAGATTTTCTATAAGAAGAGATCACGATTACTGGTGACTATGACGCTACTCACAAACTGAATATTATAAAAAAAAACGTCGCGGAGAGTTACGCAAAAGGATAATAAGGATCTCCTGCATCAGGATAACGCGCCCAATATGCCGACCATTACAAAAGTTACAATAACTGAAGCACGCTCAAATTGGTAGAAATTCGGCCATATTCACTAGATCTAGCTCTCAGTAATTACCGACTAATTTCAAAACTCAAAGAACACTTGCGTGGAATACGATTTGCATCATACAATGAAGTTATATGTGCGGTAAATCAGTAGTTTACAGGGGTTAAACAATCTTATTTCAAGAGGCTTTAGAAAAACATCCATAAAACATGTTAATCTTAATGAGGACTAAGGTGAGAAATAAAGGACAAATATTTGCAATATTGCTATTATGGGTAGTTTAATGGCGGAACAAAAGGATCAATCCTCGTACTTATCGAGTCCTCTCTTACTAAAACTTACTAAAACTCTCTCCATTTTTTAACTTATGTAACAATTATCATGGTTGCAAAACATTTTTGATTTACTTTACTGTAATGTTTATTTGGTCAATGAGTTATATAGAAGAATCGTATAATAATATGTACTATTCATTTTATTGCAAGAATGTAACTGAATAATAAGTTTCCAATTATTTAATTTTATCAGTAATAATGCAGTTTAACTACGCAGAGGGTACTTCAACTACAGAAACTCAAACTACAGAAATAAGGAGATTTTTACTCCAACCCATCTGCAAATGCCTTATATAATAAGGGCTAAACAAATTGGGTCAAAACAGCTATTCTCCTGGCTATATGCCAAACGCTGAGCGCTGAATTACATGACAAAATTTGCCGTATTTTTGTCTAACAGAGTTAGCACTAAAATACAGTGATTGTTGCAAAAACCACAAGAAAGATGCTACTGTATTTTAGTGCTAACCCTGTTGGATTAGTATATTATATATACTGTTGCATCGTGAAACTAATATATATATATATATATATATATATATATATATATATATATATATATATATATATATATATATATATATATATATATATATATAAAGAAGTATTCATGTAACAAAATTTTGACTTTTCAACAATATACCTTTTTTAAAAATTCACAGAGCAAGAATCCACATACCTTAACTTTAATCACAAAAATGATATGCGAAATAATATATTTATTGCCATAGAGAAAGCATTTGGTTTTGTATAAATAAACTGTTAGGTGTACTAAGCCGATATCTCCTCGTATTTTGTGGCAGATTTAATTATATTCATAATTTAAACACATATATTTGAAATATAGTTGTTACGTTTTAGTTGAAAAGTAAAATAAAATTTTTGAATGAATTTTAGCTGAATCATTGTGTGGCAAATCGTCACTTATCAAAGAGAACTAGCTGTAGTGCATCATTCTTTGATCTTGAGGACGGAAGTCGTCGGTGAACTAATTCCACAAGATAAGAGAGGAAATAATACTGAGAATGAACATATTCCAACCCAATTCCCACAGCATGACCAACAGTACAAGCATGCGGCGCGTATCCTTTTACTTGCCATACATTATCAGAAGTTCCAATGAAAAAGTTGTTGGTCTCAATAACACACACAATGAGATTAATTAATCTAAATAGATATGCGGAATTTTAATTAAAATAAAAATCAACAAACATTAAATCATATTCTAAAAATAAGACGTTCAGTGAATGTCGAACTCGTCAAATATTCATCTGGACAAACTGATTAGTGTGAATCTAATGGTCACATCGGTCGCAGCAACACTTTTTGATTAAAGACTCTTCGATCTGAGCCATAATATTGCGTCAATCTGTTGATTGGGGCCCGACTTACTTGTTAGTGGTTGACTGTTCACCAATTAATTATTTAAATGATTTTGTGATAAAAATAAACAAAAGCAAGTGCATCTCTGAGTGGATATGAAGCATAGTGTGGCGATCGTTGCGTTGTTCTTCTTAGGTGAGTACTATTATTTCTATACTTAGTACCACTAATTGTAAATAATAAATAATTCGATTAACATTAACACACAAGAGACTCACGAATAATATCTACAACAATTTTTGCGACACAGTGTACTTTGTTGTATAGTATCAAATAGTAACTGATTAATAATCATATAGTGATGTAAGTATAGGAAAGCAAATTATTGTTTTTTTCTTCAATACCACTTTATTTACTTTAGAGATGAGAAATATGTATCGTTAAAATATAAATTTAATACTTTTTTGTAATATCCAACGTGGGAACCACTAACGAAATAAAGTAATTTTTGGCATTATTTTAAAGACTTCTGAGACCGATTTTAATGTAAAAGATATGTTGTCTAAATGAAATATTAAATATACAGAGTGATTCATTATATGTGGTATAATGTGCTCATTCTTACACACTGTGTATTTTTATATTATTTAGTTCCCCACGATCAAACAATTTTAACAATTTCATTGCTTAAATAAATAAATACAGTTTATTTATTTAAGTTAAATTGATGTAAAAACACAAAAATGCTTAAAGATTCCTCAAACTAAGAGGATTTTTCTAGTACTTGTTCAATTTAAATATAAACTAGTAAACTAAATTGGATGTAAGACGTTTAGCAGCCATGTTTTTACAAAAACTATTTGCCATTAATTAAAATAGCTTAATAAACTACAGACAAATCAAAGAAAGATATTTTATTTTTTATTTGGTCGGATATCGACATATGTGAAGGGATCAAGTAAAATTACTTAACACGTAAAAAAATCTTAGAGAACTTCGTCATACAAATCGATTGAAAAGGAAACCTCATTTCGTAGATGATCTGAAAGTAGAAATTTTATTAAGTGCTCAAGATACCAAATCCAATATCAAATTCATAGCCAATTGGTCTAGATGATAACGTTAGCTACACAACTTTGACTAAAGTGTTTCTATAAAGAAAACATTTTCTATTAAATAACATTTGCCGAGAAACTATCACAAGAAGATCCAGATCTATGAGTTTATTTTTATCAAGAAATAATAAACAAGCTGAACAGAAATTATGTATCTCTTGGTTCGATCCTCTTTTTCAATAAATCTACGCTGAATGAAGAAGTAAAATGGCAGAACTATATAGTTTATTTTATCTCTATTTGCCATATAAAAAATCCCAAACGGCTCTTATCTCATACCATGACTTGCTTTTATTGCTAGGCTGAGGTAAACTGTTCCGATTATCGACAAGATAAGAGAGTTTTTTATTTGGCAAATAGCGATGAAATGAATAGTAGCGGAATAGTTTTCTTAGCGGAAAATGTTCATGGGATACCTGAGACACACCCATCCTCACAAGGTTAATGTTTGGACAGGAAACCTGGAATTGCTTTGGAAACAATGGTGTTGTTGCTCCAATTTTTATTAAAGGAAATTTCATAGATGATTCTTCAGTTCATAGATGAGATATTTAAATCTCATCAAAAATGAAGTTGTTTCTGTTCTCGCAAACTTATATCCAAGTGTACTGCACCGGCTCTATGGAGTGAAACTGGTCGGTTTCAAAAAGACTGAAGCAGAAGGGAAACAACAAAGAAATGACTATATATAGGAGATCTTAACATCGTCCTGGGCAGCTTTACTTTCCCCTTTTATTTTCTAGGGAGGAAGGCGACCTGCACTATATTACGACACTTATTTATGTATATAACGAATATAATATAAATACTCATACACATATAACGAATGACATAAAACAAAATTATAGTCTAATAGAAAAATAAAAGATTTCAAATATATAAATGAAATGGTTTCAACAAGATGGGGTAACACTCCATAATTGTAAGAAAGTCCTTAGACGAAATTTTTTTATACATGGATTGGACGAAGAGATGGTACTGAGTGGCCACCTGGATCACCAAAGATAATACTACTGGATTTGTTCGATGGGGTTGTCCTCAAGAATAAGGAATATGCAGATAACATTGATCATCTTAGAGAAATAATATGAACAAAAATAAAAAATATTTTATCAGGAATTTTAGGGATAGTTAGGTAAAGGCTTAACTACAAACTAGTTTATTGTCCACATTTAAATGGAGAATATTTTGAATATGAACCATATATATGATTATAACCATATACATGGTATATGGTATACCATGTATATGGTTATAATATATACCATATACATTGGTATATATGCAAATTTAATGTATTTAAATAAACAACATTAAAATCTTTCTAGAATTTTACAGTTTAATGCTTGTCAGTAAATAATCAATCAGTTAGACCATGAATGTCAGTTTGTTAGGAATAATTTAATATTATAGAAATATGCAGGGTGCTTCATTAACTCACTTATATGAATTACACTATATATTTAACATTTCATTTAGAAAACATCCCTTCTATATAAAAACTCGACATATTCCAGCTCATAAATCTTCAAAATAACTCAAAAATTACTTTATTCCATAAGCGGTTTTCATCTTATGTATTTAAAATATTATATCAAGTGTGTTATAGTTAACTTTGGTAGCATTGAAACTACACTCACTTTTATAGTTGCATTGATTAAATTAGAGACAAACCGCATATTTTATTTAGTCATGTTTTTTCGATCAATTAATTTTTTCTAAATGGTAATGTAAATACTCAGAATGTAAGTACTGGTAGGTACCGGAATTTTATATATTTTCATAAGGAGTCTTAAGAAGCACACTGTATATTAAATGGGATTTTTATCCTGTTAGCATTTTATATCTTAATTTTACATGAAATTATAACACTTAATTGTAAATAAAATAAATCACTAAAGTTTTGATTTTGTTATTCATTATTTTATGTATAACACCTTTAGTTAAGAAAAAAGAACTACCAAGTCCCAAGTCTAGCTAACTCTCCAAAAAATTGTTAAAACAAATTTGCAAAATAATGGATGTTTTATATCCATTACACTTTAAAATATTTCCTGCAACAGTTCCATAGTGTTGCATAACGTAGAATATTTAATAAAATGGATGTCAATAAATAAGTTTAATTCCATTGGTCCTGAAAATATCTGTATAACTCTAATTTTATAACTCTAATATGATACAATGATTTTTTATAATATTAATTACAACCAAAATTAAATAATTAACTAGACAAATATCTGATTAAAATCTCATTAGTGTTATATAATTAGTAAAATATTCAGGTTTCATTGTTGTAAACATTTATTCTAATGTAAATCAGAATACTATATGTTAATTGTTAAATATATGTAATTCTATTATGAAAGTTGCCTTGAATTTTTCTATTGTTGGAATATATGTTCGTAATATTTATATAATAGTTTACTGACCGAATTATCATAAATGGCCCTGCTCCAATTTGTAAACTATGTTATACAGTTAAATAAATGCGAGTAATTGCTACTATTAGAGACTTTATAAAAGTCGAAGTTTAGAATCTGATCCGCCTAATCTATATCTGTAATGATATACAATATGAAGCTCATTTATATAAAGTTATATTTGATAATTCAAAATAAAGTAACGATTAATAATGAGAAATAATTATAAGTGCCAATAATTAGGGGGAAATATAAGTTCTGTTCAAAGAAATCAGTGTTTATTGTTTCTAAAGTGTGGAATAAGATAATATCGAATATGCCTTAGTTGAATGTAAAGAAATATCTATCCTGGCTAACAGACTTGTATGTTTTAGACGTTATATTCTGTCGAATACAGTGTACAGGATGTACCACAAGTGGGCATGATAATAAAATAAAGAATAAAAGGATGTCTTATGCAAATATGATGAAAGAATCATGTTTTTTTCGAATAACTATATTTTATAATAAACCCTGTATTCAAAAAGTATAGAATTATATTTGTTTATCTTCAGATTGATCTTCAAAGAAGTAAAAGGTAATTTCAACAAAATTGCCGGAATATTGTAGTATCGATATTTGGCAAGGATCGATAATCGATTTAAACATGAAAGCAACAATATAAAGTTACAAATATTTCTATGAAAAACTTACTTAGCCTTGTAAAGTTTTCAAAAATCTTAAAGTTACATTAAAAGGTAAATTTCGAAATAAATTTGGTTTTTGTGATTTTCTATACGAGACGAATATGTATATTATATTTCAGTTACTATATAGTTATTTTATTTATTTTCCGTTCTCTTCTTTACTTTATTACCTAATGTGCAAATTCATAAATAAATCTATGCCAGGAATATATATTTTAGTAATCTTAGGATGCACGGATAAAAGATCTAAAAATATAGTTAATGCAAAGTATGAAAATTAACTAATAACATATATATCTATAACTTACGAAGCAGGTTTTACTTGGAACTATGAATTATAGTCTGATAAGAATAATTTCCTAGATAAGGAAGACGAATAATAGTGAATTGTGATGAACATCAGTGTTACTGACTTTGAATGTACCATCAGTGCCTGTCATATTCTCTTCATTAGCTTCTACATAATAAAACGTTTTTATTTTGAAATCTGTCTTTTGATTTTTGAAAAAAATCAGTGAAATTTAATGTTGGTGTACTATTGAATTTTTTTGGCAGTGTCTTCCTGTAAATGTCAGGTTTTCTCTGACAGAAGTCAAGCCAGAAATCATTTATACGTTTTCACATACATATCTGATATTTATTTTGAGTTTACATTTAGAAACTTACATACTTTTGATTAATTCGAATAAGATGGTACGTTCTTTAAAAGAAAAAGTTGGAAGATTTGAAGAAACTTACGCAGCTTAAGAAAAGTTGATTGAGATCTATCGTGACCACCTCATTTTAGAGCATACTTAATAAATATAAATACTGCCGAAGTTTCAAAGAATAGGTAATATTCAGGACGGAAAAAAACTGTACACTCAGGCATTGTAGAAAACCAGTATAATAAATATTATCACTGAAGCAACTGAATTTCATAGAATCTACATCTTATCAATATATCTACATCTGTAGGTGTTTGTGGAGTATCTGCAAAAACTGTGCAAAGGGTTTTTTTTTACATTATAAGTAAGATCATCGGCGGGGACGCAACTCGCTAACATCGCTCGATGTATGGCAATTATTATTTGAAAATTTTTAAGTTTTCAATATGATTCTAAAATGTCGCTTCGCCAAATATAAAACAATGAAATACCACAATATGGTGGCGCTTTAAAAATGTATAACGCTGATACAAACGTCTGCGAATGTAGATCTCTATTTTTATTAATGAGTTTTTATTGCACTTGCATATGGAATAATATAGACAAGGGCAGCTTATCGATGAGTAATGCTAATTTTTAATACTGTAAAAGACCTGTATTCATTTACGAAGATGTGTGTGAAATTCCACTAGCAGCCTTGTTTTTGTACGATGTAATTTATAACCTGATTAATAAATGTAAGACTAAACAAAAGTGCATAAAATAAAATTGTTATCGTTATTAAATTGTTATTGTTACATAAAATAATTGATATTTGAAATAAAATACATTGATACTTAATATAGAAGACTATTTCACTAATTTTGGTACTACGAATTATGTTTTATGTTTAAAGACCGGAAATGTTGTGTCATAATTAAAGCATATGTTGCGGCGAGCCGCAATAGAGTCAAACTCAGGTCAATATTATTACATAGGGAAAGTTTAAAGAAAACACATCATAATACAATAAACAGAAAAATGGAGAAAAATGTATAAATAATAAAAAATATCAACACATGTCTCAATCTGTCTCGGTTTCTGATTCGCATGGAAACCGGTGCCGATAATGAAAGTTTATCACTAGGTACTTTTCTGCAGTAAAACTTTGACGCCTATCTTTTGACGCCTGCAGTGATTTACGCAATGAAAAATTCTTTTCAACATATCTAATACCATAAACTGTTCTTGTAACGATAAGTCGTATGTTTCCAATTTCTTTATTACATTAATTAAGATGGAATAGATACTATTAGTGTAACTGACATCATTTCTTATGCTTTATAGTTGCAGTAAGTTCTACAACACCTTGTGTATGGTATTGCTTTCATTGGGATCAAACCTAAAAATAACATGTTTTAGTTCCAGTCCTTATAATAAACTACACCTTCTAATCAAGTACCTCACCTTGTGACAACTGGTTCAGGTGGTAAAGATATGTCTGCAAGAGGTTCTTTAAACGTGTATCTCCGAGTAGGCGCTTGTACAATTTTTTTAGTTTTTGAACTATACTGTTTACTTTTAGTCATTTCGGTCGTAGATATTCAGAATTTATTATCTTTCTAGACTATCTAAGTTATCTTACCTTAGATAGTCTAGAAAGATAATAAATTCTGAATATCTACGATCAATGATTATGACAAGTCGGTACCAAATGAAAATGTTCATGGTGCATGAATAAGGATGTGGTATTCTTCTTTATTCGTACATCTTTTGGAAATATGCAGCACCAAAATTGACATTATATTATTAGGTAGAGAACGGTAAGGAGCTCCATAATCAGTGACGGCGTCAGGGGTGAGCGAGCGCCCAGGCAAAATCCTTTTCGCCCAACCAGTCGTCCAACCTCTTATAACACCACTAGATCACATTCGCACATAAAATAATATATATAACGCCCTCGTCCACCCTAGATATTTCCTGCCTATTTTCGCCCAACCGCAAAATAATCCTAGTGCCGCCACTGTCCATAATATATGTCATGCATATATATTGTACATAACAATATATACAATTTAATCAATTTTTAATTATTAAAAGTTGTTATCCGTAAAGTTGTTATTTCTTATACATGTGTGTATATATAATATTATTATTTAATATAATGCAACAATACAAAATAGACAACTATAGTATTTTATGTTAACAAAATTATTTATCCTAGAGTTGATATACTCGGTGTAGTAATACAAAAGAGGAGATCGGCTTTCCATATACACCGGAAGATTATACATTGCTGGATTTTGGCATTGATGCTGGATTCGCATCGTCAAGAGATAATTAAATCTATCTTTCAGAGTTTCATTTAGCAAACCGTTAGCCATTACGAATAATTTTTACGGTTTCATATTCGGTTTACTAGTAGCCTGATTTCTTTTAAATGTTTTCCTTTATGATAAGTGTACAGTGAAGACTATATGTTTACGGTGCCACTTCTTCTAATACCTAATCTTTTATAACTATTTTCTTTCATGGTTAGAAGTGAAGGTTACTTTCAAAAATTGAGCTTTCAATTTACTGATCCATTAATGCCAGCAATCACCATATCAATCAAATTAATGGACTATTAGATATAGCATCTTTGTATTTGTATATCCTATTAACATATATTATGATGCTTTAAAATGTATTCAAAAATTGATTATACTTTTAACTTGAAGTTAATAGATACATTATATTTTAAGATAAAGATTCTATGATCGTTTTTGAAAGCAAGTTGGAGAACTGAAGATTTTTCCATACGTTTAATATTGTAAATGAGCTATGTGCTGCTAGAATCTATTTATAACTACTTTTTACGATTAACCAATATATTTTTGACTACAGTCTTCACAATCGATTTCATAAATCCTGAACCTTTCATTAATTTCAATTTTATCTTTGGGATGTCCTAAAAGTTGTCCTCTTTGTTGCTAGAGGAATGAATACTAATATGATAATTCTATACTAATATGATATTCCATATATTTAAAAACCCTTTTTAGTTCTCTTGCAAATTGTGGTTCGTACGTAATAAATTATTTTTGGCAATTTGAAAGTTATCCTACATTTACAATTAGTAACGGATGTTCCATTCATATGATCCCGGTAAGTTCCAGGTAGATGAATTAGAAAATGTAGATTTAGGGCAACTCCTTGTAACTCCATCCTTCCACTCTTTCGAGAAAACTCAAACAATTGCATCAGAGAACTCATAAATATTGAAATGCTGTTAGTGTATTCCTTTGAAAATAAATTGCAACAACTCTTAGGAAATTTGCATAATAAAATTGAAAATAAGGAAAGGTCTGGAACTTATGAAATCAGTTGCCAAAATTGTGGCAAAAAAAAAGTTTGAAGATTGTCAAAAATATTTTGGGCAAACGTATAGAGTAATTTTAACTGTATTCTTAAGGTTTACTAACCATGAAAGAAAATATTTATGAGATTAGGTATTAGAAGCAGTAATACGGTAAACCGGAACATATTATCTCTTCATTGTTCAGTAACTATGAAGGAAAATAGTTGCAAGAAGTAATGCTATTAGTTAGAGGTGCGTAATACCGAACAAGTGATTTATAATGATTTACTGAATCTGAACCTGAACAAAACTTACGTATAAAAAGAGAGTACTTAGATGTATAGTTTATTTCATCGCTATTTGTTAAATAAAAAATATCAAAACATACCGTGGCTTGTTTTTATGGCTAGGCTCAGGTAGACTGTTCCGTTTATCGGCAAGATAAGAGGGTTTTTTATTTGGCAAATAGCGATGAAATGAATAGTAATTTAGTGTCTAGCTCGTGACGTATAATAAATATTTCGGTGTTTGTAGAGTTTGTAGAAAATTGGTTTTCACAATTATTTTATGCTACAATAGAATAATGAACTTTTTTTTAGGTTTAGCTTTGGTATATGGTGCTCCTTCCCAAGGCGCAATGCCAGCGTGTTTGACGCAAGAATGTGATTTAGAATCGGGACCTGTATGTGCAATAGATGCGTCAGGAATGCCTCAAACATTTGACAATAGGTGCATGGCTATACTGGCATTCTGTCGATATGGTTCCTGTAAGTAGCTGAACTATTAATTGTAACATTAATTATATAATGATTTTGATTATCTGAAAGCCATGAAATGATAAATACGTATGTGTATTTGAATAAATACATACATGAATTAAAATATTGAGAATAGAATATGGGTTCTAAACTGTCATTAGAAATAAACAATTTCCCTACAAAATAAATAGTTTTTTGTTTAATTCATCACAGTTTTACTTCATGTTATACAATTATAATGTACAACTCGCCATTTCTTGGTTAGGTTTCCGGAAAATATACCTATGTACGTAGGTTACATTTAAATATTTTATTTATTTATGACCGTAGCCCTTTAATGCAAGATCATAAAATTTTACAAGGTCTCACCTTTAATTTTTTGTAACTGAAATATATAAGCTCTTAAAATACATGTTCGCCTTCAAGACTGATGACTAATAAGTATTCATCTTCCACATTTTTAAAGCTAAGTTAAGCTTAAGTTTAACAGTTTCGGAATTCCTTCGAAATTTATATCTTCGAATTCATTTAGCTACATTAAGAAAAACATCGAGTAAAAACGTTATAGTCAGTTAAGTTTTAGTGACTCCCCATATACTTGTATAAAGCAAGATGTGTTTATATGTGTCATTAATGTGGATCTGCGGGTCAAACATTGTTAGGCAATTACCATTTACAACTATAAAGGATGTTTCATAATATGTGGAACAAACTTTAAAGGATAGAAAAGTATCTCAAAGAAGTAAAAATGTTTCTATAAACGTATATAAAAAACCCTAGCGTTAAATTTTTTTTTTTAAATAATAGTTTTTTTTTTAATATATTTCGATTCAACCATGTTAAGCCAACCAAATTGGTACACAATATTCCCTTACAGGTTGCCCTTTTTTTCTGAAAATATCAAGCCTCACATGCAATCAGAGGCGGAGTTAGATGGATTCAATGCCACTACGATTTTTTTTAATTCTCAGAATTGAGAAATTTTTATTTCGTTTTCAGCATTTGACGGATCTTCTGTGAACTTGATTATTGTCGATTATTATTTATCTAAGTACTATACATTTTTGTTTTTTAAATAAATATTTGTGTTTGTCGTATCTGTTGACAGATTTCGTATTGTCGAAACATTTGAATATTGTGAATTTATTTAGAAGATACTATGACTTTTGAGTCTTTCTAGAGGCAGAGAGGATACAATGTTCACGGGAAAAGTGTATCTTGTTTCACGTCTACTACATGAATGGGTGATCATTGCATTTTTCATAAGAGGGGTCTGCAATAATGTTATTCGTATTGTGTCTGGGGTATTGGACTGGGCCCAGTATTGAGTATTTTATATGCTTGGTATCCAGTTTTAACGAGGGGAGTTTGGCATCTCTCCCTGGGCATGGATGTGTTTGTCTTTGCATCTAAATGTTACCTTCCTATCTGTAACCTGAGAATTTATGGGAAGGAAGTCAATTTCTGTGTGTTAAACTTGTGAACGTGATGGCTAAATTCTTAGTCCGGTGCGACCTACCCATTTGTTAGAAAATTGCTCATTTTCATTCGCAGCTACAAAGATAAAATATATAGGTGCACCATTAAAGATACATCTTATGAGGCACTGTACATCAAGTGAGACGTTTTCCGGAAGCTGAGACAATTCATTTTACAAAAAGTTGGCATAAAACTAATCCGTTAATTATTCTTCGATAAAAAAGCCAAATTAAATTATCACCAATTATCTCCGCACAAACATCGATACTAAATTTGCATTGGTGAAGTTATTGATGAAATATTGAGTCTTATAATGCATGCTATGAAAATACCAGCTCTCGTACCATCCTTTGTAAAATTAGCCTCATGAGTAAATACGATTAAGCAGATGGCAAACAACTAGGGTTTCGAGTAGCTATTTTAAGGAATGAAACGCAAAATGCTATATTTATGGAAGGAAATCATGTTTTTATAATTCCATTCACTGAAAGAAGTTGCTGATGCAACAATATCCATACTGTAGCATATCTGATATTTCTTTGAACAGTTAGACATTGTATACTGATACAGTACTCAACAGTAATACGTCGACCATTATCTAATCGTATTTTAAAATACCCTGTCTTTCGTAGGCTTTTGCTCATTCTTTACAATTTTTTATTCGGCAGATATCTGGTAAACTTATCGATAAAGAAGGAGTCATATACATATATAGCAGGAAATTCAAGCACATGGCGCAGGTATATATGCATATATGTATTTATTTACATGCCTATACCGATGTTATTTAATAGATGAAGTTATGATGATATGTTCAATAGATAGATATCTTTTAAATTTAGCCTAATATACTAGATACTTAATTTTTCTGTAGAAGTTCATGTAGAAATACTAAAAAATATACATCAAGAGCAGGATTTAAAGGTTTATTTACTGAAGATCTCTAAATAAGTTTTTTAATATATGATACTTGAGACTAAAACTATTTAATATTTTATAACTCATTTTGATTTATGATATATTTTGACAATAGTTTACATTATTCCTACACTATAAACTTACAGTCCTCAAATATATGCAATACTATAATATAACAATTTGTTTCTTCATTACAATTCTTTTAATTAGAAAGTAATTTTTTCATATAAATTTTAAGGTTATATATTCTGTATTATACAACAGAAATTAGTGAAAAATTAAATGTCCCACCTCCTTTAATCTTTTAATTATTATAAATAATCAGGAAATCATATTTTTATTAGTTTCGTTGAAAATTCGAATACGTTTATGGTCATACTTTTGTCATAATAGAGATTTTTGCAACCGAGTTCATTGTGGCAATCTTTCTTAGGAAGAGAAAGTCTTGTTAACGTATGACGCCAATAAAATATTATAGAGGACCAGGAGAAAACGTATTTCTTCATAGATTTTGCATAGTTATATCGATAAAATAGATGATAAAACGGTCTGTCCACATCATTGACTATTTATAAGGGTGTGACGATTCAGTTTATATTTGGTATTCTAGCGGAAACTTATCACATAATCATAAGTCTGAATATAGGATTATTATTGATTATAATGGGCAGAGGTGGTCTAAAAATTAATTTTTGAGAAACTTTGGATGTTACGTGTTATAAGGACATTTAAGTAATAATTTAAATATAATAGAAAGCGACAAAGCTACACTGTAAAGACCAAATTTTATTAAAAAGGGAGGATGTAAATAGTCTATGTATCATAATCTAATGTAATCATAACGTATCTTCATTGCAGTTAAATATTCAGTAGTAAAACATTATTTGTAACCTCAGACAGATATTGCTTATAGGTTGCTGATAAATGAAGAGCGGAAAACTGGCCAAATACATCACTTCCTCTCTCATTATATTCATAGCGTTACATATATCTGATCTATTTCGTTATATGCAGTTTAAGAAAAATAACAAATAATTTTTGCCAAATTTAGTGTGAAGTTATTAAAATATCTCTCAAACATATATAATTTTACTTTCACCCAAACGTATAATATGTATTTGTAAAGTAAGAGAGAAAGTCAAACAATGAATTTATTTAGTACCAGCAGATAAAGAACTTCTTTAAACGTCCGATTTTTTTCTTGGCTTCAAAGTACAAGTTTTATCACCTTGTTGAAATGACACTACACATATGGCGATATATAGCATGTTTGTGGAGATATGTGGAGTTTGTGTTTTTGTTAAGTTTCAAAACTTAACAAAACATTGCAACTATAAATAGCACCGAATTAAAAATATATGATTTCTAAATAAACATATTGCACAATGACAACACAAATTATGTCGATTTACAATACTTATCCCACCCCAATTTGTGGTGGGATCATTTACGTCGAATTTACACAGCTTTGGTCATGTAATCTGGAGAAGATATATAGTAACGATTCTTATAGGCTTGGATGAAATATTCCGTTCTTACACTGAGAGAATCGTTTCTTTCTTATAAGAAAACGCATTTATTTGGCATTCATTTGTTCAACACAAATATGCCAAATTATTATGCATTTTAATGTAATGCATTTTACACTAGTATGATTACTATTCATTTCATCGCTATTTGTCAAATAAAAAACTCTCTTATCTTGCTGATAAACGGAACAGTCTACCTGAGCTCAGCTATAAAAACAATCCACGGTATGAGATAAAAGCTGTTTGGGCTCTTATCTCACACCATCCTAAATCAAGATGAAATAAACTATACAAGATTAGTCAGCACGCATTTTAGCAAATTTTCTTTATCAGAAATGTATTTGTTTATTATAAAACTATGACTTATCATAATTAAAATATATTATTTTTTTTTTATACTACTTTATTTACTACCATTTATTCTTGTGAAGAGATCTGTATTTCGAAGTATAGCATACAATTTCTCATTTAACAAAAGTTGTTTGAAACTAATTCAGTATTACTATTCATCTGTAGTTGTCTCTTATATATTAAAATAATCATTAATTTTAATATTCATTAATTCAGTATAAACATGGATATAAACACGATAGTATGGGCGCTGTACAGTTCAATTAAGTAAAGCTTCTGATATTCTGTGTTGCATGTTGTATTTAAATTTATATTTATGATGTATTTAACTACAAATTGAGGTGTGATAAGTTCATATTTGGCCTAGTTTCATAGTTTACTATCTTTTGTAGTAGATAAATATTACTGGTTATAGGTATTCTTAAGGTGAATAATGAAACGTAGACTAATTTAAAATAATGCATCACATGCTATTAGTGGAACATAATTTATGAAAACCGAATATAGTAAAATTTATAAGGTTTTTTATTTCTCAACTATACTTTTTTCAAATATAGAAGTATAGAACTGTACATAATGTGTATAGTATATAGTACATGGTAAATTTTGATTTATCAGTTGGAGAAAAATTAAATTTTTTTCATGTTTTTCAAAGGGAATATTAATATAAATTTCACACACTAATCACTGATATATATGCCATTTTGATCGATGACCTTTTGCCGTTTTTCTGGTAAAACCATAATTCCGTCACTGTAGAACTTCTAAGATTTCTGGGCGAAGAACTGAACCAAGTGATTGACAAGTTTCTTTTGAAGCCAGCTTGACACCATTAAGGGAGTTCTGCAGAGACCGAAATAAATGGTAGTCGGACGGAGCAAGGTCCGGGCTATACGGTAGATGCATCAAAACTTCCCAGCCAAGGTCTCTCAATTTTTGCCGAGTCATTAAAGATATGTGTGGTCTAGCGGGAAAACAACGCCTTTCCTATTGATTAATGCTGGCCGTTCGTTTTAATGGCCTGCTTCAATCACATTAGTTATTGACAGTAGAGAATCGAATTAATGGTTTGGCTAGATTCGAGCAGCTCATGATGAACAATTGCTTTCCAATCCCACCAAGCACTCAGCATCACCTTCCTTGGCGTCAATACGGGCTTTTCAATCGTTTGTAGAGCTTCTTCGGGCTTCGACCACGATTTTTTCGCACATTATTGTCGTATGTGATCCACTTTTCATCGCCCGCAATCATTCGTTTCAAAAATCTAGGTTCTAGATTTAGTTTCGTTTTAACAACGACTCACGAATGTAAATGTAAATCCAGCATTATGTAAATGGTTCAAAACTGTTTTATGGTCGATGTTTAGTTCCGGTAGCGATATCGCGAGATGTAATATGGTCTACCTCGATTTTTTCCAAAATTTCTTCGACTGTTTGAACGATTGGCCAGCCAGGGCAAGGTTCATCTTTAACAGCGAAATTTCCGGAACGAAAACGAGCAAACCAATTTTGACACTGGCGTTCGCTTAAGCACTCAACACCATAAACACTACACAATTTTCGATGAGCCTGCACTGCAGTTTTTCCTTTTCGGAAATAAAATAGCTAAATATGCCGAAAATGACTTTCTGGAATCTCCATTTTCAACGCGCAATAACTTTTGACTGCGTAAATGAATGACGCTACTTTTATATCCAGATTGTTCTGTGGACTGTTACCTTTCATATGGGCTATAGTATGGCTGCATTCAATAAGTCTTCCTAGAGATATCCGACTTTAAAGTTATCTATTGGGAAAAACCGAAATTACTTTTTCCCCAACCCATTATTTAACATAAATATAATATCATTTAATACTTATTTCATATTTCAAGACGTATTTGGGTTTTATTAATGTACTCGAAGTTATTATTTATTTACAAGAACCTTATATTTACTACGCCATATTCGAAATCAATATTTATTTGTCATAAATGTAAATCATTAATAATAAATAACTCAAAAACAGGTGACCAGTTTTCCACAAACACTGAAAGATTCCATGTCTATTGACGCATGTCTTGTCAACCAAGGCATCATCAGAAATGTGATTACAACTAATTCTTTCAAATTTCTATTGTACCAAAACCTTATATAGGTTCAGTAAAATGTTGCAAATATTTTCCGGTTTCATCCACTATTTAGAAATAAACTCACTCAGCTTGATTATGTTTCTTCATGGTCAGCAGACAGTAAAGGAATAATTTGTTTCGGTTTACTATGCCACTCCTTATAATACCTAATATCATATAATTTTCTCTATTAATGGTTAATGCATCGTAAGGATGTTAATATTCGATTCATTGATCGATCAATGTCGTCATTCACTGTATCAATTAAAATAACGGAATTGAGTCCTTAGTTATATGAATAAATTAAGTATAAGGCCTTTGTGTTTGTTCATGCTATTATTACATTTAGTTGTCTTAATACTTTCCATGATATGTAATAGTTTGCTGTTGGTCATACTTATTCTTGATGAGTTACTAGAGTCTATTCTGTGATTTTTCTAAATCATGTTAGGGAATGGAAGATTTTTCATATTTTAAATGGGTTATGTGCTCCTTAAACCTGGTTACAATTATTATTTTTGTCTGCTCAATAAATATACTTTTGATTACAATCTCTTGAATTTCTTAAAAGTTACACTTTATTTCCAAAAGAGTGCATTAATGTTATTCCCAAATCTTTGCAAACCTTTTTAAGGCTTCCGGTAAACTGTGGTTCATGTGAAATTAACACAATATTACCATTATTGGGATCTCCTTGAAAAGTCGTAGAATTAAGAAGAGTTGCTCTAAATTTAGGTATTGTAATTAATTTACTATGTGGCAAGGATACCCGTTACTTCTAACTACATCCTTAATTATAATATTAGCAAAAGGTGGACGGAAAATCATGTCAAGAAGGTACATTCTGGTATATTATTTATCGAGTTAAATGGGTTTATTAGTGAACAGTTCATGAAGCTGGAAAATGTTTGTAACAGTTTACTGAATCTGAACAAAGGTTTGGTAAATAGAAATTAGAGGTAGTCTAAAATTAGTTCTAATTATCTCCTGATTATGCCAACTTGTCTCCTGTTAGAAACTTGTCTCCAGTTTTTGATGATGCATCTTAGGTTCTAGCCCCGACACAAGAAATAAATAAATCACTCTTTAGGTAGATATTCTACAAACGGACTTCAGCAAAATAATCTTTAATCATTAATTTATCATTCGATTAATTTGATCCCAATGACTCAATGTTCCATTAATTTAGTAGTACCAAATGTATATTCTTATTTAAACATATGGTTTTTGTTTCAGTTTACGCAGAAATGAAGCCAGGAGAATGCTAACATCGGCTTTATGACATCTACTTACAATACAAATCAACAGTCATGTAGCTTTAGAACACAAAATTACCAGTATTCTCAACAATGAATTGTTGTAATATTTAATGTATACGACTTATCTATGTTAGTAGTTTGTAGAATCTATTTAATTTTTTAGCCATACAAATAATGTACCTAGTGTATAGACTAAAATATATCTGTATGAATCCATATATGCAATTTTGTATTATTCCATGAAACTTTCCTTAAGATACTTATAGTTTTCTTCAGGAATGTTTAAAATAAAGATATTTACTTGATTCAATAGTATCAACTTTGCAGGTAAGTAAATTAGTTCAAGGGTATCCCCATGTCCTTTTTTGTTTTTTCTAATATTTTATAATATTTCTAATAACACTTTTCTAATATATTGCCTGAAATCGTCAGATCAATATCATCGGAAAATTAATTTTTATTACACATCAAACAATTGACTTTGAAAACCCTTCTCATTTCAAAAACGAGAGACCAGTTTTCGAATTGATGATTAAAACTGTTTCAGCTTTAATCATCTTTCGACGATGCTAACTTAGTTGGTGAAATGCGCGTTGATAAATATGTAATCTTTCGGTGTTCATAGAAAACTGATCTCATATTTTCGATGGTGCATGGAAAGTTACAGCCCTTTCCAGAACTCTCCACCTCATAATTTTTTAGTAAGATTACTTATCTTCCCATCTTTTCGGAGAGAAGATCACCATGTAGAAATCTTGGTTATTTGAGGAGTTAGAAAAACTTATTTGAATATTCTTGAGGCACTTTAGCGGAACGTGGAGGGGTCTACAAAATTTTAAAATTGATAAAACATCTAGTTTTGACTAATCCTTTTTAAAATAGCAATTATAACTGACTGTAGTTCTGTTCGGACTCTTGCTTTCTATTTTGAACTATATATACACTTAGCATATTATATGTTATTGAAGAAGAAGCAAATATTTCTAATTAAAATATAGTAAACTATTATTTGCCAAATATAATATCAAGGAAAAGAGATTTCATGTGCAAACAGTCCTTATAACTTGAATAGTGTCTAACTAACTTCACACGATTAAATAACAAATTTTACCATAACGTCATGAAGCAAAATAAAATAAAATTTAAAAACGTTAACTATCCTTAAGCTAAAAAGAAGACAGCGAGAAAAGATCATCGAAAAGACATTTCGATGTTGAACAAGCACAGAACAGTACTCTTGCTCAACACGCGCCTCTTACCCAACTTTCATTAGGTGCGTTATTTCTTTGGTGATGAATTTTCTTGCATTGAGATATAACAGAACTTTGATTATGAGTACAAAAAGTATCAATAAATATAAAAAATTGAAAATTAATATCAATAAATAGCAACTTCAAGAAAGTTTTGTGGGAAGCAAACGTTTGGTTACCTTTAAACCTCATATTCTATATTCTGAGGCTGTAAAATATGATTCATAAACTGTCATCCATTTTAATTTAGAATATATTCGATACCAACTAATTTATAAACTACGTGTAGATCTATAATGATCCTAATTTAAGTGACTTCATCATGAAGAGAAGGAAACTTCCTGGTTTATTCAATTATACATGAACCCTATACATAATACTATCATAGTGTGAAGATTACAATGAATTGAATTTTTAAATTAAGTTTCTTTAGCAGGATAATATGCACATTTCCAGATTTCGTGCGAATTATATGCTGCCTTGTAGTATCTCATAAAATTATTTTTAAATTCATTATTTGTTTTGAGTGTTAGACTTCAGGAACAGCAGGTTCCTTTTAATTTATATTATATATATATATATATATATATATATATATATATATATATATATATATATATATATATATATATATATACATATATATACACATTTCTGATTGGTCATCAACTTTTTGTTGACGATACATTTTGTATAAACTATTTAAAATATTATATTGTTGAAATAAAGAGATTTTGAAATGCCAGATGAAGTAATTACCAGATAAATTAAACCATACAAACTTTTTGTATGTATTATGTGTTAGGTACTATCAAAATAATTCCATATCGATGAGGATATAGCAATAGCTCAGGGGATGAAACGATGACAATTGATTTTTATATTCTTCTCTCCTCTTCCTTCTTATATTCTTTATCTTCACTTATGAAGGTTCAAAGCATAAGAAGTTTCGTGGTATACTGAAATACATATACAAATCGTTAGGAAGGATCTATAACAATAAAACGAGTTTTATCTGAATCTAATTACAACTGTTTTTAACGAATTTTCAAATAATTTAATACAACAATGTGAACGACGCATAATAATCGTCTTAGTATGTAACTTTGTGTTTAGCATACCGGTTGTGATTCTATGGTTGCATATCTTAATTCAGCTAAATCTATTAATGTACGAGTATACAGTTATTAGATATTTTTGGCTGATTTTTTTAAAAACCCATTAACGTTGACTGCATTAGCGAGTTTTGAATAGTGGACAACAATACATGGGTAGAAAGAAATTCAAAAATAAGAACCGGGTTGAACTTTTGTTTCTGTAATACATCTACATTCAAATTGTGATATTCTTGAAGACAATTACTGAAAGAAACAAGTAATATAAATTTTAGTTTTTGATAATAAACTGTATACATGATGTTTTTTTAATGAAATTGAATTGACCTACTTATGAATCCTGAAATAATATCATTACGTGCTTTAACCTTATGAAATTTAAAATAGAACTCTGAAATATAATTTATGTTGTCTTCTTTAATAAAATACAGTTTGAGATGCAAATCTTGATATCCA
Organism: Rosalia funebris; assembly: GCA_037954035.1. Classification (NCBI taxonomy): domain Eukaryota; kingdom Metazoa; phylum Arthropoda; class Insecta; order Coleoptera; family Cerambycidae; genus Rosalia; species Rosalia funebris. Next base: position 4,595,802 of record JAZFAV010000018.1, on the reverse strand, counting down.
CAGTGAGGAGGAAACAAAGAAGCTGAATATTTGCCAGGAAGGCTTTTACCTCTAACTTGTTTTCATCACAACAAAAATAAAACTAATTAGTTCAAGATATACAACAATACAATATATGTATATAAAAAACTTTAGCAAGCGTGTAACACTGAGTAATATGACAATCAGACTTATGATTATATAAGGGATATTAAACATTCTTGCTACTATAACACGCAGCTGTTCTGTTTAAACATAGCCATAAGTTTTCTGAAAAATATTTTAATTCTAATTAGTCGATTTTTTAACAGCCGCATGTTATACTAACATGAATGTTTCATCATAGGCCTAAATATCTAGAAAAAAAAAAAGAAGTTTGTAACAGGAATTCTTGCTGTGTAATGTAAGCTGAAGAAACATTTTCACAACAGGAAAAGAAGAACGGAACTGTAGGGAACATAGTATGTAATTGCACTGTCCTTTTGACGATTAGAAAATGTTAATAAACTATGGCTGGCATAAGGGAATTGCCCTTAAACAATAATCACTTATTTCGATGAATAGAGTAGCTAATTGTTTAAATATAATAATTATTCAAGGATGAGACAAGGGATAAAGTGGGATAGTTAGGTGTTGCGATCATTATTAGGTAGTCTCTCCTATCACACCAAAATTCTTATCTAGTCTATAAAACAATATAATATATTAATTTGATTTACTATGTTTCTTCCTCATTACAGAATTAGGGGATACACATTAAGAAAAAGTAAAGGGAAAGTACTACTTCCACTTTATAATAGATTTGTTGAATTTTTAAATTAAATGCCATCCTTATGTGGACTATATGTACCATCTCCTAACTGCAGGTATTAGAATCTCTTCACACTAGTAATTGCACTAAACTACACTTTTACATACATTTTAATTTAAGTAATTAATTATAACATTATAATATTTTTGACATATAGGAACATACGTGTGAATCATAACCATGATGATTATCAATTATTCATGACTATTCTTGTTTATGAAATTAATACTTACTGGTGAATTTTATCATTGAAGAAGTAGTGACATTTGCTACGCCTACCGTAGGTCCACATGGGCATCGTAGGCCACAGGAGGCAAGGAGCGGCTGTAAGTATCTTATAAATTGTATATCTTATCGTCGTATATAAATAAGTTATATACAGTTGCTTACAGGAATTATATATGATACATGGTCGTTGACAGTCATTTTGGAATAATAAGGGTAAAGTAGCCTTCACAGCATTTTCGAAAGAGCTAATATTAGCATACAAGGTCAATTATTCCTCTACTTATTCATAGATTATATTTGTATAATATTGGCCATGTGCGTATATAAACTATGTAAGTATATTCATCTGAGACGGCCACAGAACAGGTATACAGTGACATACCATAATTAGCAGTTCCGCAACATTTTATAGAAATAATTCTCTGTAGGATATCCATCTGATTATATTTTTTTATTCGTCCTTATTTTCAGAAGCGCGAGATTTAGCTCAAGATATTTTTCTACCTAACTCCCGGGCAGTCAAACAGGTCCAGCCAATTGATGTAAAAATTTAACCCACATTCGGATTACCCCAAACTGACAATCAAGACCAGTTCAAAACAGTTGGCATTGTTACACCGGATCTATCCGGAGAACTTGAAGATCCTCTACGAGGTAATTAAAGGATAATTTACCCCAGAAAATGTGGCCATAAGTCATGTTGAAAAAGTCCCAACTAATTCTTATCAATTCCCGGCTTTGAACTCGTTGTCTATTGCACCACTTGACTGGTGTATACTTATTATATTGCAATTTACACTATTGAAAGAATAAAATCTGATTGTGTCCTAAAAACGACTAGTATCTCTAGAATAGAATACGTGTAAAACCTGGAATTATTAGGCAAAAATATTACACATTATACGGTACGATTATAATTAATAATATGAAGATAAAAATAAATACGGCAGTGAGTTGAAATTTTAAGAATTGTAGAATCACCTATGAAAATGAGATACACAGACGGGTGGAGTTATATGTTAGATGGTATTATTTTCAATATATTCTTGAGAAATAAATTTATTCATTTATTTACTATATAATAATGATTTGAACAAGTAATTAAGTAGAGAAACTCGATGTACTGATTTTACATTTCACATTTGTTTTAAGTTTTAGAACTAAAATCAACAGTCAGATATGATTGACCATACTTTGGTCAGCAATAGCCTAAATTAGTCTACTATAAAATAAGAATGGCATTAGCACAGGAATTACACCACGCACTAACAAATATTGTTGACATAAGTAAGGTAACAAGGAAGCTGATAGACTCGCTAGGACCAACGCTAATTTAGATAGGTATTCATGGGCCTGCCCTGTTAGTATATTATCGAGGTCAATAATAAAACAAATAATTAGAGACACCATGTACAGGGAATTCTTAGAACTACGTGAGAAAACAGAAATTTGTCGGTTTGCTAAAGAATTTTTTTTTTGAATTTGCAATGTGAATCTAAGTGGTATGCTCCTCTGGAGAGGTTGTGAATATAAGAATAGAAAACGTTAGGAAACTTCTCCTAGACGATATCATCACCTGTTTCGCAAGAGTAAGATGGTTGGTGGCCTGTGGATTTCTAGATTTCAGAATGGTCATTTGCAAATAAATAACTTTCCCAATGTACTCGTATATTATCATAATTTCTTCGTTGATATTTGCTATACAAAAGATTTTGCAGTACTAGAACAATCCAAATGCCTATTTTGGTAACTACAACTTTACACATTCTTCTGACGCCTATTTCGCATACTACTTATTATATATTGATTAATAATAATGGTTAATTAACAGGTCTTCAATTTTCTCAATTCATTTTTTTCTACCCTTATATGTGTAATGAAAGGTTCCAACTGATGTTTATAAGAGATAAATTTATATATCTAGCTGTTGTTAACTAATTTTTTTAATAACAATAGAAAAATATAAATCCTCATTCACCTCATCAATACAAAAAAACACTTTATTCGGATCAGAAACAACCACGATAAACAACTATAGAACTTTCCAGATCTTGTTTACACACCTATAGTACCAATTTTACAGCAACTTGTATCGCAAAATCAAACGCCAAACATATATATGGTACCTTTGGATCATTTCCTATCTAACGGCATACAATACTACTCTAGAGAAACATAACAAAGAAAATCTGGAATAATACCAGATGAAATTCTACGACGCCAGTATTAATTTTGAAGTAAGCCTAGTATAGAAATTAGTTAGTTAAACGGAAATCAATCGTTAATTAAAAGTCAAAAAATCTTTCGTGTAGTGACAAGTCAGTGAGTAATGCCAGTGAAATGCGGATAAAGTAAAATCCTCGTCTCGAGGGACACAAACTGTACAACTACTGTAATCAGCGCATTCCTCCTAAAGGGCCAAATCGTCGCAACTTATCCGTTCACAATTCTTAAAGAGCCGGATTATCGCAAATCATTCACGCACCCTTTCATAAAAGATCGGATTGCCGTTAACTCTTTCTTAAGGGTTCAAGACCACGCAACGTGGTGTTAAAGTCCATAAAACCCTAAACGAAGGGTCTTGTCGACGCGTCTCTTCCACAAAATCATTCATTAAGGATCAACCGCATCCATCGCTATGCCTAAATAACCCTCCACCTTTCCACAATTACGAAATCCTTTTTTTACAGTCCGATGCTGGCGCCCTTAATAATCACACTGATGCTGGCACTGGATCTGTGAGATCCACTCCCACAAATGTAAACTTCCTTGAAATATATCAATCATCTATGAACTACAGGGCATCATAAGTTATGATATTCATTTCTGACAAGTTTTATTTAAGAGATAAATTCGTTAACATTCCAAACCAAAAATAAACAGTTTTAAAACCTTAAAACGGACTTTTCCGTACGTAAAACATCTCTATCTCGAAATTGAGTGGCCGAGAAAAAATAAACCAACACATAAATGCAGAATATATGTTTTATGCGACAGTTTCACATTTTTCAAATAGTCCACCATCGTGCTCTCTCATGACACATGGAATTGGAATGACATGTGTCATGAGAGTAATGACAAAGTAATAAGGAACTTATATCTAGCACAGTTTTGAAAAATAGAATATATAACTTTTAGACTAATAAAGTATATACCTGTAAAACAAAACAACTTGTTATGACTTCGGTGAGATCAACCCATCCTTGACAATATAAAGAAATATAAACGATATTAACTGGGATAACGATATTATAAATAGGTAACTTGGATGTTGGTCTGTTCAAAATGGTTTATTCAAAATGGTGCTGCAATGTCATATTTGATGATTATATCACTATTTATTAACTAAAACATTATCTTTACACTTTAACGTATACGATTTTTTGTTATTTTAAGTCTCTCAGTTCCAAAAGTAAAGGGAGAGAAAGGGACTTTAGACGCGCACTTTATAGATAGTTTTAAAGAAATTAAATGAAAAGTTCTAGATTGTTTACAAAAGAATATGGAAACATTTTGATATATATTGGATACTGATATATATGAAATCTATACTTAAGGGTTTCAAATTAAAATTCAAAATTCATATGACAAATCTAGACGTAGATTAGGTAAATTGAACTTACCTATGGTAGGCTGAAGAAAGCACAACAATCAAAATTTAGCATTAAGCCTATTGTGACCACTGTGTTTTCCAACTATTTGCAAAATAAAACTAAATAATTATGTACTCGTAGTTGAAGAAGGACATATATTTGACTGGACGGTAAAGATTGAAGATAATGCTATTAAATGTACTTGCATAGTATGATTTTCCTAACGTAACGAATATAATATTTATTTATAATTAGATATAGATTTTAAAATTATTTAGTAATCTATATATCGTTTTCAAATCATATTGACGGTGTATCAAATCATATTGACGGCGTATCAAGTCATATTGACTCCAATGAAGTAACTACCTAATAATTTTCAGAACTGTTGAATATATATATGAGATATACCTAGACAATTTTTTTATACTCAATATGTTAACAAGTTAGGAGTTGTACCAAATTTGTAACAAATTAATGTTGAAATAACAATAGAAACGAAATGATAAGTATTCAATGAATTAACTAAGTAGCATATACTCGTATACTATCAACGTAAAATCATGGCCTTGCATTAACCTGTTCCTAATTACAAAACGATATAGTGTTTTCCTAAACTTTATTTGATGAAAATTACATGCATGAGAAATTTCTTGGGAATGAATCGTAATCCTCTGCATTTTTAATTTACGTACATAAACAAAGGAATCTAAAGTATACATACAGTGTGTCTTATTTTAATACCTAACAGGTACTTATCAGTGCAGTTTACCTTGGATGGAGTTAATTTTCATTGGGTGGAGTTTTTTTTTATTGCTTCGTACTAATGCCTATCCATACACATATAATTTTCACACCCTTTGTATTTTTCATAGACTATAAACCAAAAACATCACCCAAGAATGTAGAAAGTATATTAAAATATGTTTTTACAGTTGTGCATATAGGGTAGTCAAAAATTGGTTGTTAATTATGCAAAAATTAGAATACGGATAGCTCGCTAAGTGAGCACTTATGCGTAATGTTTTCGAGTTAATTTTTAGAGCGCTGCTTACATTCCTGAATAAAATTGCAACTAATTTTAAACATAATATTTAAATCCAGAAGAGGCAAAGAAAAACATATGTTATTATATTATTTATTTAAAAGAATTGTAATAATATTTTATTAAATATCTAAATTAGGATATCTCCTATTTAGTTACTCCCAATAAATTTTTTTAATATTTCTATTGCAGCCACGCAGATATTGAACAACAATTTATCGACGTAATTTTAACTTATTTCTTTCAATCGTTGGTTATTTACCTTTTGATTAATGATTTCTTAAAAATAAAAATCAAAGGGAATCAAATCAAATGATCGAGGGGGTCATTTTATCAGAGAGCTGTTCAGACCAGTAGATATTATTGGAAAATTTTCATTCACCTATTTTGAGGCGAAAACAACTTACGGGGATACTTAATGAATAAACTCCACCAATTTGAAAAGGTCTTCCAACTCATTCCAAAAGTCGTGGTTAAGAGATTGAAGAAAAATGTGGCCAATTGTCCTATCCCCTAATAAAACTGGGCTTCTACTGAGCCATGCCAAACATTTACTTTTTAAGAATATTGCCTCCGTCAATTTATCACCCAGTATAGATTGTTTGTAGATCAATATGTACTGAGATAAGACATTCGAGGCACCATAGTCTTAAATTAGCTTCAGTTGTAAACATAGTCCTTTCAAAAAACCTTTATTCATTCAAATATTCTCCTTGGCATAAAAGTATAAGTACTTTTATGCCAAGGAGAATATTTGAATTCGTCTGTAAATTTACAGTCACCGTTTTAATGTATATATAACATTTATACCTAAAAAGAATTAGTTTATATTTTGTAAAATACGGCTAAATAGTTATACGAATCAATTTTAATTCTTTGAAATAAATTTCAATTCTCTGAAAACATTTCGCATTCTCTCATAAAATTCTTCTTTCATTATCATTTAATCGACACTTAATAGTATTGTTTCTTTCAAAGTAATCTTTTCTTGTGTCAGTAAAAGTTTTGTTGATATTAGGTTTTGCATATCTGGTTCAGATCACGCTGATTTATTAGAGATGTGGTTAAAAGAAATATAGTACTTAAAATTTTATTATAAATTAATTATAGAAATAATATGAAAATTCCAAAAGGAATATATTCTTACTTAGAAATTACATCAAGTTTATATCAATTTATGAACCAATTTGATGAAATATATATAAATAAATTATATATTTTTCTTATATTTTAGTAGAAGTTTCGTGATAGTTGAAAAGAGGAAGTTCTGTGCTAGAGAATTAGGAAGACTATGTTGTGAATTATAGATTTGACATAAGCCAAAAAAATTGATTAGTGTGGAAAAAACGTAAAGGGCTTATTTAGAAAATTATAAAAGTAACTCTGGAAGTGACATATGGTGACATCGGTCAATTATAAAATCACAAATCAATCAGTTATAAAAATTATAAAATATTAAATTTCAATTTGATAAATCACGATTGAATAATTATGCGTTCGATATACATATGTTTTGATTTTATATTTTACAGACATTGTTTCATTCCACATTTAAAATTTTCACTTGCAAAACAATATTACCATAAAAATAGTACTACTACAATACAATATTATATTATATTATATCTTAATCTAATATAATTAATCTTTTCTCCTATTTCTATATTTTAATTAATAATAATGATGTTTAGATCGAGGGCAAAAAACTTTGAAAGGAGATATCATGCGATGTGTCATCATTAGTGTAAACTATGACATCATAACTGCAATATACATAAATATTATTGAATGTAGACTTTCACAGTGTTTGTTCAATGGAGTAAATTATTTCAGGGTATACCGTGGTTAACGTCGAAGCTGTTTTGATGTTTCACTGAACAGCCTATCAGCTTCTTCAAAATACATCCAAAAACTAATGTTGTTGTCTTCTGCTCCTTGTAATATATGGTTGTTCTGTTCCGCTTCCATAATTATGTGGTGTGATTGATGGTAGTGCTCTCAGTTGATCAACTTTATATTCCACCGGTGCTTGATCAAGCTAATCTTCGGGTGTTGCTATATTAAGGAGGCACTATTACATCAAGGCGATATTCATGCTCTTTATTACCGAAAATAAAAATGTTTTCCCATATTTTTAACATTATCAATTATCTTTATGGCCTAGTTTCGCGTATGTCTCTTATGTTTCATAATTCATCACTGAATGTCTGTCGCCCCTGTCTATTTTACCCATATAGCTCTTTTCACAGGAATACACTCAGCTGGTATACACCTTTCATTAATAATTCTAGAACAGGATACCCTTGTTGGAAGGAACCACCTGCTGTATCTTATTAACTATTTACAAATACATCTATATTTTTATTGTAAATATAATTATTTCCTTAACATGTATGTTACTCCAGCAATATGAGGTAAACATGCATAATTCGTTGGTTGTTCTCAGTCTTCAGCCCTCATGGTCTCGGCATTCATGGTCCTTTGTACATGTATATTTTCGTTCACATCTATTCTCTTACGATGTTACTTGACTCTCGTCTCTAATTTTTCCAGTCTTCTGGATGTTTCTTAACTTTCCAGATTTATTCAAAAGGATTTACTTTACTCATTAAGCAGTGCTTCTATTACGTGTGGAGATGAGAAGTAATACGAGTACATACTACTTCTATATATCCGTTTCTATATAGCTGTTGCTGTGGCCGTTATGTAGCAAATGCGACTAGCTACTAACTATTGTGACCATGGCTCGATTCCAAGCGCCGGCATCGGCAATGTCGGTGGGAATGGGTGTTGTTAAATTTGGGGGATTATCTGACTTATGTGGTGTTTTATTTTGTTTCTTATGTTAAATAAGAATAAATCTCTAAACCAAAACATACTATTTATAAAATAATAGTTTCATTACATATTTTAAATTATAAACTTATATTACATATTATTTATAAAACAAGGTTAATTTATATCTAACAACATTTGTTAAACTTTTTAATGGAATGTTATGTTGTTAACGTAAAATTACATACATTATTATTATTATTATTATTTGTATATATGTTAATAATACGCTGTTGCTAAATCATATTAGAGATTAGAAAATGAATATCTTTGAGGACTAGTATTTTTATTTTAATAAGTCGGTTAGTTGTAGAAATTTGTTGTTTTTAAACTACTCTTTATTCAATAAATTAATTTATTTAGTTGGCCTGTAAACTTAAACTTATACGAGTATTTGCATATAAATCTCTTTCATTTGCATAAAACTCATTTTTTATATCTTGTGTTTCCTGCCAGGGCGAGTATATTTATCAGCTAAAATCTCATAAATATCAAAATGCATTTTATATATTTTCGAAACAGTGGCGTAGAACTCCATATATATATATATATATATATATATATATATATATATATATATATATATATATATATATATTATTGTTAAATTTATTATATGAAAGACCGATATCAATGTATGTTAACCAATAAAATTTATTTAATGGAAGTTCCTACAAATATTATTTATTAATAAGGTATTAAAAAGTCAATAATCTTTGTTTAATCAATTGCAATGTATTTGCTTACGATACCAAGAAAGCTTTGCAAAACAAAGGACAGTTTTCGAGAAACAGTAGTATTATATAATATCAGAAATAATTAAAATAATTACTAAGAATTTGCTGTTTTATACATATTTTGCATGAATTAATTTTCAAAACTAATCATTGTATGTAAACGTCACTATTTGATTTTATCGAACTTTTTATAATTCACAATTATGTATTTACAATTTAAATTTGTTTTTACGCAGTTTACGTAATAATTTTGATAATCTGGAATCCCCCTTTCTATTTTAATTTACGACGAACTGATCCCTCAATGTGACGGTTTTAAGAACGGCAATGAGTAAGAGTAATACCAGTAGTGAAGTCCGTGGCAAATCTTTAGCCACAGTAGCTACGAGTATATAAAAGTCAAGTTCAACTGATAAGCCAAAGTAAATGATCAGTATATACAAACATATATTTTAAACCGAGCAAGTCAGTGAAACATGAACACCTCACTGTGCTTCTTGTTATTAGGTAAGTTCTATTTCAATTATATATATATATATATATATATATATATATATATATATATATATATATATATATATATATATATATATATATATATATATATATATATATATATATATATATATATATATTAAATTTATGTAATTATTAGTAAATCCAAATATATATTAGTAAATCAAAATAAATTTTTTGTACCTATAATACTTTCGTACAGTTATAAAAATGATGAAAAATTTTACAATGTTAAGGTAGTTGAAGATATTATACTAAATAAATAAGACATAGGTAAATATGTAAATCTTACAGACATACCCAATATTTATAATGCAAATCTACTGGAATTAGAAAATAAATTGTTATAAGTTTTTATTGTGTTTCTTACAAAATATTATACATTTCGTAAGAAACACAATTCGTACTAGTACGAATATTACTTACTACGAAATACTTTTCACATTAAATAAGATATTTCTTTTTTCTTAAAACCAAAAAAAGTTTTTATGTTAAAATAGTTATAATAAATAGTAATTGATTTAAATAAGTTTAAATAAAATAGTATGTCGTATTGAGTATAATATACAGTACTTGCTGCGGAAATACTAATATACAGTGTGAACTAATATAATAGAATTCGGGTTATAGTACATGAACCAAATATTTACTACTTAATTAAATTCCTATTCATGGTTAGATTTTGGTCAAAGTAATTTCCACATCTTCAAATGCTTCGAAGAAAGCTACTTAAAATACCTATTTTATATCTTTTTTTTAGACTTTTATAAACTGCGTCGACAATCTCCGAATTGAATTTGTTTATGTTTATATACTCTTTTATATTTCTGTCATTATATATTTCAAAGGGTTTAACTTCCAAATTTAAAGATTACTATATAATAAAAGATTATTGAATTTTTCAAAGTACTTATTAAAAGGAATAATCAAATAACCTTTAAGGTTCTGAAAATAAAAACTAGTCTGTTTTTAGAGAAAATACATACAATACAACTATCATACCAAAATCCTCCTCAGTGTTTATAAAAATATATATTTTTCCAGTATATGATTCCATTTAACTAATAATAATATTTATATTTAAATTTGAGTTCTGTTCAACATAATAGGAGACACAACATTTGTTACTAGCTAAATTAAATCAAGATTTAAAAATACATTAAATCTTCGTAAATAATTACATGCAAAGCAAAAAGTATATATTATACTAAATTTTCCTCACAAATATAATACAAAGATGTTTAGGAATCATTTAATAATACAGAAAGAATAGATCACGTGAAACCGAAAATAAATATCCAATATTGCAGTAATTCATTTGTAAGAAGTGTATAAAATTAATGTCGTTATGTTTTAGGTTTATTGTGCAATAAATTAGATATAGCACACTATACTATACCGGAAACTCCAAATGCCATTCCAAATGCAATGATCTTTGGGGTTTCCCCATACACCTACGTTTATGAATGTGATTTGTAATAATTGTCTCTTAACATACATCAATGACAAAATCTATTATATGACCTCTGAATAATAAATAATAATATGATTCGAATATATTGTCATATAGTTTATAATAAACACCAAAATAATTGTCTTAAACGGTATCTTGTCAAGCCTTATATTGTGTAATTTGTCTTGTATATATTTGTAATAGAACATACTCATATTATATTTTATATTTACATAATAAATAGGACACCCCAAAGTGTGCCCTATTTATTATTCGGTAAAATGTCAATCGATATCTAAATGTCAATCGATAAAATATATCCCTATTTTCTATCAGTTTTGGTGAAATTCACTTCACAAAATTCACTTAAGAAAATGCGTTTCATTTCATATCTTGTACGTCGATGATACTGTAATATTATCAATTATAGATCTTCAATATTGCACTGTTCAATTTTGTTATATAAATCTTAATCTTCAGATATATTTATATATATTCGAAGTAGATTTTCAGAAGACTAAGGTATGAACATTTTATAGGCTTCTACATTGATGTTCTACAAATGAAAAATTATGTTTTATGTCAATAAACAACTAGATTATAATGTGGTAGATTCTTGTATTAATCATAATATGTTTGAATAAAAGGTAAAAAAAGTTGTAGCCATGATGTCACCATAATATGTAACTTCTGCCAGGTTAGGGTGATAATTTTTCAACGACAGAGCCCCCGAATGAGGGGGGGGAGAGCTCCAAATGCCAGGGGGACCTGGTACTGGAGTGGATAGCATCCCTTTTGAGATAGGTGAACGTGCGGGTCAGACGCTTAGCGTGACCAGGAACAGAGGTTGGAAGCTGAACAGCTGGGACAGGGTTAGTTTCTGTGGGGTCATGGACGACCAAAGAGAAAATTGGAGGATCGAGGATCCCAAATCTTTGGTTGAAAGCGTCACGAGGGCGTGTGACGCATCCATGTCTAGAAAAGGGAGAAGCAGGCAGTCCCCGAAGATATATTGGTGGACAGAGGAGATCTCTGTCCAAAGGAAGAAGTGCGTTGCCGCACGAAGGCAATATATCAGGGACAGGACCAGACGAACCTGGTACCCTAATGAGCAGGGAGAGGCGGAGGTAGCGTATAAGGCTGAAAAGAAAAAGCTGAGGGACGCTATCAAGGCAGAGAAGAGGAGAAAGTGGGACGAGTTGTGCGCCGACATAGTTAGAGATGTCTGGGGTAACGGGTACAAACTGGTGGTGAAGAGGACGAATAGTCACCAGCAGGAGATTCCTTTAGAAAAGATGAAAGAGGCGGTGGACGCGCTCTTCCCCGTGAAACCGGTGGAAGAATGGGAACGCCAACCAGGAGCAGATCTCGATCCGCTTACGGAGGAGGAACTGCTAAAGGCTTGTGCCAAGATTAAAAATGGCATGGCACCTGGTCCGGACGGTATCTCCCCTGAGATCCTGAAGGCCGTGGTGGAGGAATATCCTGTGGAGGTGCTGCGAATCATGAATGACGTCATGAGGAGCGGCGACTTTCCCGAGGGATGGAAGATGGCCAGGCTAGTTCTAATTCTCAAGGCGAACAAGCCGGTGGAGGACCCCACATCTTTCAGGCCGATATGTCTGATAGATGTGCTCGGGAAACTTCTGGAACATCTTATCCTAGGAAGACTGCTAGGTCAGCTGGAGAGAAAGGGAGGCCTTTCGGAGAACCAATATGGGTTCAGAGCGGGGAGATCTACTTTGAATGCTATCATGGTCATAAAAATCATTGCACATGAGGCGTGGGAGTCCAAGAATTTGTGCGCGTTGATCACTTTGGACGTGAAAAACGCGTTCAATTCGGCCTCATGGGGAAAGATCATGGGGAGGCTGCGGGAGCTAGAAATAGCACCGTATGTTGTAAACATGACCGCCAACTACCTGTCCTGCAGAGGCCTGATATTGATGGTCGGGGGCGGTAGCGAGAGGAGGAGAATCTCGTGTGGAGTGCCACAGGGGTCTGTTATGGGTCCTACTCTATGGAACATTATGTTTGATGGGGTATTTAGACTCAGAGTGCCCGAAGGAGTGAGGGTCTTGGGCTACACTGATGATGTCGCGGTGGTCATTACCGGAAGAAGTTACATCGACGTGAAGGAAAACGCCAACCTCACTATCGAGAGGATCAAAGGATGGGTTGAAGAAAGGGAAGTAACTCTGGCGTTGGAAAAAACGGAGGCAATCGTCCTGACAAGGAGGAGAAAACTTCCGTGCATCACGTTTCGAGTAGGGAATACCTAAATTGTGCCGAAGCAGAGTATTAAGTACCTGAGAGTCTGGATTGATAGTAAAACTGTTTCGGCCCTTGGTCGCTTGATGCCAAACATCAAGGGCCCCAGAGCGACAAAGAGGAGAGTCCTCAGCGGGGTAGTGCAGTCGATTTTGCTGTATGCTGCCCCGGTGTGGGTGGATATATTGAGAAGAGACAAGTGGAGGAAAGAGCTCACCAAAGTCCAGAGAAGAGCAGCGCTAAGAGTTTGTAGTGCATACAGAACCGTATCGGCAGCGGCAACGCTGGTGATAGATAGCCTGCATACCACCCATCGATCTTCTGGCAAGGGAGAGATGGGAGGTGTACGGAGGCGCTGACAGAGGTGCAGCAAGGGAGAGCCTATGGGAACACTGGCAGGAGAGATGGGAGGCGGAGTCCCGAGGGAAATGGACGAGGGTGCTAATCCCGGACATAAGGCCATGGTGCGAAAGGGCACATGGCGATGACGGGTATTACTTAACCCAGGTCCTTACTGGGCACAGCTGTTTCGCGGACTACCTATTGGATATAGGCAAACGCGAGAGCAGAGAGTGCTGGTCCTGCGAGAGGTCGATGACGCTGGCAACACAGTGTTCAGCTGCAAAAGATGGTCCCATGATCCCAATCATGCTGCCAATCATGACAACATGATCTCAATCATGCTCGAGAGCAGATAAAGATGGATAGTGGTGGAGCAGATGGTAACGTCCATCATGAACGAGAAAGAGAAGGAGGAAAGGGAAGTGGGGAATGAGTAAGTATCCTGATTGATATGCCGAAGAGAAGTAAAGCGAGAGCTGTTCCTCTTCGGCATCACACTGATAGGATAGCGGGGGGTTTTTAGTCGGTAGGCGTATACGAATCCGACACTACTTGGCCAAACAATAACAGAACACCAGAGGCCAGGTGTCTTTTGAAGACTTTTCCCTCGAGAAAAAAAAAGGTGATAATTTTACATCAAAGTCTTTACAATTATGTGAGAAATTACATTGACTGCAATTAATATGCTTTTAGGCATATAAGATATGCCTAAAAGCATATTAATTGGATCTTATATGCAGTTAGGCATATAAGATCCAATGTTATTGATAATTAAGGGTAAATTGATGCCATTTACACAGATTTTTCATAGTTTTTCGATAAACTGGACCATAACATACTGTTAAAGAGTTTACATCTCTATTTCCCCGTATGTTTAAAATTTTGTGAGATCTTTCCTAGAAAATCGTATTCAATATGAAAAATGTAAAGGTCATGCATTCAAAATTATTACCATCCTTTCTGGTGTACTCCAAGGGTCTATCCTTGATCCTTTGTTATTTAATATTTTTATTAGAAATTACATTATTACATTATTATTACATTGATATTTAGAAAATATAACATAAATTACTTACTGCATGCAGATAATATAAAAATACATCTACAAATAGATTCACAATCAGATTGTATGCGTTTACAGGACTGTCTTTTGGAAATGAATGAAATTATTGTACTTTCTTATGTTGTTTGATTTTTAAACTATTTTATGGGGAGTACCACGGATGATGTTAATTACATCATCACTGATTATCTTATCTCAATTTTCATATATTGTAATTTACCTTGTATACTTCTAAATGTATGGAGAATAACAAAAATTTTAATTATTTAATTAGAATATATGAAAGATCATACATGTATATTTAGATATTATTCATCCAGGGTTAAGTTAATTATCATACAAATTGTATCATTGCTTACAATATTTTATGAGGATTATGACCAATATTAATTATCGTTATGATAATTAATAAAACGTACACCTTTTTGTTCAAAATAGAGCACCATAGTTCCGATATTATACGATATACTTGTATAGGATATCTCAGTTGGAAGTTGGAACTACAGGCTTTAGTTGCGAGCCATTTGTGTCCTGTCAAAGATAGGGCGTTAATATTTAAAGACTGTCATCTACAAACCATAAACATGGCGCAATTAACAGTTCAACAGTTTGTGTACAATTGTTTTATAAAAATGAACAATTTACAATTGCATTAAGATAAGTTCGCACAAAATTACAACAAAATGAAGCATATCCAGTGTTAACAGTTCGTAATTTAATCAAGATTTGAAGGGACGGGTTCTATTATTGATAAGGCAACACCAATACGTCCTCGTCATGGTTGGTCAAATGAACATATTGCTGCAGTGGGAGAAAATGTACGGGAGTTTCCAGACACATCAATTCGACGTCGGGGACAACAATTAAAACAGTCAAGAGCCACCACGCATTGGATTTTAAAGAAAGATCTGTCTCTGTATCTGTCAGCATATTGATTCAAGTTGTCCATATGAACGATACATACTCTTTTCTATTTGTAGCCATATCGACTCCATTTTATGTTGAAGAATAAAATACCTCGGTTTGTCAAATGTTATTAGTTTTATTCATAAATCACATCCTATAGTTTCACATGACACACACTCTATAATATCGGAACTATCTATGATAATACGATATAGAAAATTTTAAATTCAAGATAATTTATATTGTTATATTTATTTTCATTTATCCCTATATTTATATAAAAAAATATTAAATTAAAGATAATTTAGAAAGCAATAAAAGTATTACGTCTCGTGAGATAAAGAGTCTTATAAATAATAACACAATGTGAGTATAGTTGCATTTTTAAAGGGAACTAATAAGGGCACTGCCGCGGAAATGTAACCACCAAGACGAAACTGAACCTGTTTCAGGAGTTTGTAGACATGTACAGAATCTGTTCCTATTACCACTCAGTAAAGACCAACAGTTAATATTTCCCAAATATTTTTCAGCATCCATTGTTGTGGGAATATCCTGTAATCCCGCCAACCACCAAAGACAGCGTCGCCAAAACAATGTTAATCAATCTCCTACACCTACCTCTGGAACAACTACAACTACCCCTTCGCCTAGGTATACGTCATGTATGAATGCGTGCCTTACTACTCAAGAGTATAACCCAGTATGTGGTAGTGATGGCATTACATATAATAATCTAGGAAGACTGAGGTGCGCCAATCGCTGTGGCAAGAGTAAGTTAAATTAATACTCTTAGTATATAATTCTCTGTTTACGTTTAATTATGGATCATTGCATAGGCGATTGTAAGCAAAATTACTAATATAAGCATTGTCAAGCAGCAACGTGATCCACATGCATCCATAGTTTAGTAAATAGGGGTTTACCGTGATGCGTTATCATAATGCACTCACAGTCTAGCGTAATACTAGTGTTGTGGATAACAAGGGAATCCTTCAAATCATGTAATATATAATTTAGATACACCAAAACTGACCTTAAAACCCCGGGAAATTATTTATTTATTTATTTATTTATTACAACTACTCTACAGGAAAACCCATTTACAGAGCAGGAAAGTACAGTGAGTGTTCACTTTCAATTAGATTAATAAATTTCTCAAACATAATAAACAAATTTAATACAAATACGTATATACATATTTAATACCTAGGTATATGAAAGAATATATGAAAAATAAGAAAAAGAAAGATGCGTGATCAAGCATAACAATGTTTAATAAACAAAAGAGTGCAGTTAAATATATCGAATTTATCACAGTTGTTGTTGTATTTTGTGCACATTAAAAACAGGGGTGAGAATTTTAGAATATTAGTACGCGGAATAGGGAGTTAAAAGCTTTTGGATGTTCGAGCAAGCAATTGAGGTACATACAAATTCAGTTTGCCTAATAAGTTTTGACAGCAATCAAATTGTATATAAGCTTATATAAAAATATTCCCGCAAGTACTGTCATCGCAAATCCTGCCAAAAGACCATTCTGAGGGAAACCAATAGGTGGATCCACAGTGTCTAATTTGAACCATATTAGTTTCAGAAACCTTTGAACTATTTCCAAGCTCTTAATATGGCATTGATAATAAAGATTCCATACTAAAGATCCGTACTCAAGTTTAGATCGGACAAAAGCAAAGTATAGAATTTTCAATGTATTGGTGTTTGAGAAATCCCTGCTAGTCTTTATTAAGAAACCCAGTGTATGTCACGCTTCAGACCATTTTTGTTATGAGTGGTAAAAGACAGATCTTTTTCAAAAAATATGCCGAGGTCTCTGAATGTGCCAGGTCTTTGAAGAATAGAGTCGCCTAAGCTATAATCCTATATTATTGGAGATAATTTAGTGGAATAGGACATAACATTGCACTTAGATACGTTAGTAGTATAGCAAAGTGGCTATCAGCACACTTTTGAGCCCCTATCAGCTCAACTTCGATGCGGATGGCATGTGGTCACTATTGATCCCAAGAATTCGGCGCAGGTATAAAACAGGTCTGTACAGGTATAAAACAGGTCTGTATCGGTTTAAAACAGGTATGTAAAAATCTGAAACAGGTCTTAAAACTATAAAACAGGTTACCATACCTGATTTAAACCGATACAGACTTGTTTTATACCTATACAGACCTGTTCTATACTTGCGCCGAGTTCTTGGAATCAACAATGACCACATGCCATCCGCATCGAGGTTGGCCCGAAAGTGTGCTAATAGCCGCTTTGCTATACTACTTACGTTTAAATGTAGTTTGTTACTAGTACACCAATTATGAAGATTAGACAGATTGTTCTTTAGAAGAGCACAATCATCCAGGGAAGTAATAACCTTAAATAATTTAAAGTCGTCAACATATAACAGACAATTGACACATATTACAGTGACAATATCATCAATAGCGATATTAAATAGCAAGGGGCTAAGAATAGAGTCTTAAAGCACACCTGACGTGGCACCATACTCGAGGGACCTGAAACCATTGATTTCACCATACTGTTTTCTGTTAGAGAGAAAGGATTTTAGAAGGCTTAATAAATTTATTGAAAAACCAAATCTTTCATTTTACTCAGTATAATCGTATTATGATCGAGCCTGTCGAAAGCTTTGGTGAAGTCGGCGTAAATGACGTCCATTTGCTTACGTTGGTCCAGAGGTTAAGCTATGCTTTGGATAATACAAATTAAGTTATAGATTTTGGAGGAAATATAAGCGAAATACAGGTTAGAATTACAGAAGAGGTTAAACAAGCTCATATATCCCTCCATAGAAGATCATCATAAATCATTCATCCATGTTGAAGACCAAGAGGAAACGCTTGACTTTTATCAGCTTTGTGTCCGAGACTAAATTGCATGCCCACCGTATTCTGTGGCGGATGATAATGTTTGCAATTTTCAAATTATATACATACATATTCCGTAAACAATAAAATTAATTCTCGGTTTTTAAATATAATTGTGTCTGACGAAAAAGTTGGTAAATTAATTTAAACATTAATAAACAATATTAGAATAAAAGTTAATTCGACGTAATGAATATGATTTTATTAAACTGGATATAACGAGTTAATAGTAGTCATATATATATATATATATATATATATATATATATATATATATATATATATATATATATATATATATATATATACAGGGTGTCCCAGATTCAAACGGACATACTCTAGTCGAAGGTAGAGCACACTCAGGTGAGTTCAACATACCTCTATACTTACCGTAGTATGTGAATCATTTTTGAGATACGGGGTGTTTTATGGTTTTTGATGAGAACTTTAGTTCGCAATATTTTTGACATGACTGCACATATTTAGATAAAATTTGGTACACATATTATACTCCTTTAGGTTAATAAATAGCTTAAGTGATTTTGGAAAAATTCAAAGACCGACCTCCATTTTTTTAATATGGCTCTTTAGGTCGTTAACATCACATTGTATATTTTTTTGTCGTCAATGTTAGTAAACTTTTAAAAAGCCTATGGAACAGTTTATGAAATAATGTCATAATAATTGATGGCACGTTTATGGTTATTCTTCAATAAATTTTCAAATGTATTGAAAGACCAAATTTGACATTCTACAAATAACACAATCCAGTTGCTAACATCATTATTTTATTTAATTTTAACTAAACATCCCGCAGAAGAGGTTGTTATTTGTTTTCGTTTGTACACAAACATTTGTTGAGAAACATTCTCCTACATAAATAATCATTTATGGTTTTTAATTTACATACTAATAATATTTATTATTCTTTAATTTCAGATGTTCGACAACTATTTGGAGGTGCTTGTCAAGCAGCAACGTGATCCACATGCATCCATAGTTTAGTAAATAGGGGTTTACCGTGATGCGTTATCATAATGCACTCACAGTCTAGCGTAATACTAGTGTTGTGGATAAGCGTTATTTTAACATTATATAAAATAAGTAAAAAAATATAAAAATAAACTATGTCTCTTATACAAACTGTATTTCATTTGGTATATTATTAGAGTTCGCAAATGAATCAAATTTAGTTCATTGCGTTGTTAATTATCTATTTCAGAATATTAATGAACACGATTATTAACAATATCAAAATTGCTATATAGTGCAGTCAATGTATTATTTACCATGTATTTTGAATAGCGACTTTTGTTATTATATTCGTAAAGGCTTTGCTGGTTGATTTAAAATTCAGTTTAAGTCGCTATCTGGAAGACTGTTACAAGATTTTGAAAGAGCAATTTTACAGATAATGAAGTTTTATATATTATTTATTATTAATGCTACGCCAAAAAGTTGTAGAGAATTTTATTATCTACAAAGATCTCTATAAATATTTTTTAGACTCATGGTTAGTAAAATGCCCCAAAATGAAAACTACTTATACAATTGTCTTTATGGTAGCCAAGTGAAAAACCCACCATCCCGAAAACTCGGGTTGACCTTTTTCCATTCATTAACCCATTGAATTAATAATATTTAAACAAAAAAGATACCAAACTTCCTCTATTTTAAAAAATATGTTTAAGATAACTGGACTTATAATGTTTTCATTTACCTGAAGAATCTAATTATATACTCGTACGTTGCTTCGCAAGATATTCTATTTCTAAATAATTGTACTTGCACAAGAAGAAAACAGACGAAGGTATCGTTACAACATTTAAGTGATTTTTCCATAACTGCAAATAACTGTAAAAACAAATATGACTGTAAAATATTATTAAAACGTTAAATTTCTACTAGTATATGAAGATTGTATTCGTGTTGAAGACCAATATTTCGAATAATTTGTATTTTATCCTGAAACTGTTCTGTTAAATAAAGGTAGACTGATAATAATTAAAATTATTTATGATTACAGCATTTACTAAATGTCATATTTTATTTCTCTTGGCAATATATATATATATATATATATATATATATATATATATATATATATATATATATATATATATATATATTGCCAATATATATATATATATATATATATATATATATATATATATATATATATTTAAATTTATGTAAATATCTAAATTTCACAGATACTTAGTTATAACATGTTTTTCAAAATTTAAACTTTCATGAAACATGACACCGGAGTTTTTGGCATTGGATTGATTGCATTCAAGTTTAGTACAATTTCAGAATACAAATTAGATTTTGCTTTTGTACACATAGCACTTATTCCGACACACATGACCACTGATTTATTAGGGTTAATAAGGAAACTTGCACTCTTAGATCATCCTGCAATTATAGACAAATTGTTCAATTCTGTTGTAATCTCATTGCACTCTTCCTTATAACCAGACAGTTCCAGTTAACAGTTGTCGGCATAAAGGTGTATTTTGTACTATGGTGTCAAAATGTCCGGCAGGTCTACAGTAAATATTGTAAAAAGTAAGGGACCTAGTGTGCTACCTTGTGGAACACCTTGAATTCACCAGAAGTTCAATTGACATACTATCATTTATTTTAACACTTTGTGGTTGATTAGAAAGATAATTTTTAAATAAGAAAAGCATTGATTCATTAATTTCATAATACAACAGTATAACTTGGCAATCTATAATTTGTGGTTGCTTACATCGAAGACTTTGCTATATTTCAGTAAAACTAAGTAATTTCTGAGTTTTTAATGGCAGCTGTTATGTTATTACAAATGTTAATCAAATATGTGATAATACTATGATGTTTTCTAAATCCGGACTGTGCGGGAGGAAGTATGTTGTTACTAGTTAATCTGGTGCTTACATTTTTTCTAATACAATAATTTAGATATACAAAGTAATACACGCTTATGGCCGAAATTGTTGTAATTCAATTTCATTACATATTTTCGCTAAATATGTCATTACTCAATATTTCCAAAACATAATTGCATCGTAAAATGTATTCAAAATGTATACTATTTCTTTTTTCCGTTTGGTGATGAAGAATACTACTGATAATGTATATTTCTTGTCTTCATTTTTTTATTTTATCTTTATTTTGCGTTCAATTCAGTTTAAAGGAATACCTTGCCTAAATATACCTATAAGCATGATCATTCCTTGCATTTCATCTTTGTTACTTTTTACATCTGACTTGCAATTTTGTATTTAAAAACTTGATTGCATTATTTCATTTTAAGGGAGTTACCTTCATATTGAAATTCAAATGATGATCGGGTATGGTGAAAGGTGCTGAACAGAAGTTACTCAATTATTTAATAACCAACATTTAGATTTACTATACATTAGCCAAGATACAATCAGTAAAATGAAGTCTCGTTAGTGAGTTTAGTCGTCATACCTAGAAAAAAACAAAATTGTTTCTTTAATATAAACTTTTGTTAACCAAAAACATACCGTTATTGTGTTAACCAAATTAAATTAAATAATTTTTTCAAAAATTCATTCCATCCATAAGCATGTCTATATAGCTCAAGAAATATTGATCAGCTTCGGCAGAGCGCGGTATACTAAATCTAAATAGTTTTGGGGTCGCCAGGTACCCTAAGTGCTCCACTAGATTCACCTGTAATTTCTGGTGTAATTTATTCTTTGCCTCGGACAGCCTAGCAGAGTGGATTTCACGTGTTCCCCTTTACCGCAGGGGACACACGGGCTCAGGTACCTCGGGTTCGCCATACCCGTACTTGCTAGTAAACTAGCAAGCCCCTGAGGGTAAAGTTTGTTTTTAATATGTTTTCTAATTTCGATCAACTTCTTCAACTATAGAATATTACACAACTTTACTTAACAATACATTTTTCGTGAAACTCTGTTATATCCGTTTCAAAGTGAATATACGAAAACACATCATTATTATTGAAATTGAAATTGCTTGAAGTTCTTGCAAATGCAAATGCAAAATAAAAGCTAAAATATTCTGCATGATTTTCGTGTATTATAGTGTATTATATATAAGGGTACCATAACATCACCTCAAATCACGTTCCACCTCTAATTAATAATAGAGGTAGTGGTAGTGATATTCCCAAATACTTAATCTTAAATTAACTAGTAGTGTTTTTAGAGAAACATTAATGAATTTAAGATTTTTTTCATTGTTAATTATTAGAAGATTTATTTTTGAATAGCTCTTTGTAATAATATCTGCTATAAGCTAGAAGGTATATCGCAAATATGTCACACAATCTAGATTCGAAAATATGTTTTTCGTAGTTTGCCAGATTTAAAAATCTTCCAAGCCAAGAATCTTCCCATCAGAAGAACCATCAGTTTGATACTAGTTTCTAACATCGTCGCCAATAATCTGGCAAATTTAGCGCTCATTAATTGAAGTGATGTATCAAAAAATAAAACCCGCCACAGGTAGGATTCGACATTTGTCCCGGATCGGAACCGAACGACATACAGCTGTTTCGAACTTGTTAGTTCTCATCAGTGCCGCATACGGTACGCCGATTCAGGACAAATGCCGAATGAACTTTATGGCCTATACATCTTTATCGATACGATCTCTGTCAGTAACTTATAAGTCGGATAAGGGGTTTTATTTTTTGAAACCTTATCTGATCGTGCAGAAATACGAGAAAGGGGTCGAGGATCGCTTCTGGGTATAATTCAATGCCTGGCGGGGCTTTAGCCCGAGGAGTAGTTGTTTCCTAGAGCGATTATGTAATAGCTTTGTTATTCGGGAACTACTTTGATAACCGCTTGGCGGTTTGGTGGTTCCTTTCTCGATTTCCGACTTATAAGTTACTGAAGTGATGTAGATAAAACATTACTATTATTTTTGTGACTACTGGTTTATCGCTGTAGACTGGAGCTAGCTTATTCTAGACGTAGGTTCCCATTCCTCCCGTTTTGGCACGGGTAGGTGATATAAGCCATCTTGTAACTTTATCTTTAAGATGCTCAGCATGTTGTTCTCTGAACGATGGGTGTCTTTCGGTTTCGGTCGGTTAACAGAATTTAGAGCTGTACAATTCTGAATGGGGAATAGTCCACGACCCTTAAGATCCCAGAGTAGTCTCCATTGTTTTGGAATGCGGAAAAATAAATAAGTTAGCTCAACTTCCTAAGGTAAATAGGAATAGTGTTATAGTCTGTGTAGGCACTTCCACTTGAAACCGAATATTTGGTTTAAGTTTAGTTAACAGTTGGGTATGTAAATACCTTTTGTATCCGTGATTACCCTGGGTGGTAGTCCACAGTTATTCTTATTTGTAGATCTGGATGTACATACGCCTGGTTGTAAATTTTCTTCACTGTTTCTTGTATATATTCGCTGACATTTACGATTTTAATGAAATATGGAGTAACTGTTCACCACAGAGCTATATCTTTTATAGCCTAGAGTCATCGAACGTACTCAGGGCGGCGCGCGGCGTGTCCATAAGCAGTACAGGCGAACGTCAACTAGGATCGCAGGAACCGTTTCAACTGCAGTAGTTTATTTTTAATTTTATGGACATGCTATACTCTCAACATAAAATTGATTGGAGTTGGTTATTTTACCTAACCACCCGACCAGCCTAATATGATCCTGCCAATTTAGAGATTTGTCAAACGTAACGCTAACCTATTAGCAGGTTCTGTGTCAGCGGATGTTTAGACTAAACAGAGAAAATATCCTTGTTTAGACTAAACAGAGAACAGATCCGCTGGCTATCAACACTCTTAGATGAACGAAGGAATTCTTCGTGGCTAAAGTTTAGCCACCTGTAGGACATATCTAGCTAAACTGTAGCTAGATATGTACTAGATATGTAGGTACTTATTTCATTCATCTACTAGCGCTGATAGCAACTTTCCATCTTTAATTAATTAGCTCTCTATAATTTTAGCACTGCTCTTTGAATGTATTTCTTGACCATGTGTGCCGTTACCATTATTCGAGGTAAGCAAAATTTTTCCAACAGCATCTTTTATCATATGTAATATATCTGCTGCATTGATTTTTGTAAGCCATTTACAGAGTTCGAGAAAGGGAAAAGGGAATTAATGTTCATTACATCTTAAAACATCTACTATATTGTTTTTCGTATAATCTATTATTTCGTCCATCGTTATCCATATTCTGTATATTCTAATCCACGCTGTATAACATTTTTTAAAGGTTCATGCACTCGTGGTAGTTTAGCTTGAAGTTGTTTTCTACTTGATTATTTCCAGGAAGGTTTGCACTTTGCCGAAAATAGAAAATACAAAGAAAAGTCAATAACCACTATCCCCCGAGGAATATTATAAACACTTGATAAAGAATTCATATGAAAACATCGGGGCACAGTAAGATTGATAAAATGACTAATGATCATGAAACTGTCATATTTTTATGGTTGCCTAATGAAACTGGTGTGTATGTTCTATACTGGTTTTAATTATTTTTATTCCCTTTTACCATATTAGGTAAACGTTTTAATTTTTCAACAATGCACAAGAGTTATGGGCACAATATTATGTATTTGGAGGACAAATCTGTTTGATGGCGCCTTCGAATGAGTTTGCAGTCTTGACCTAGAGGTCTTGTTTTATGTTATCATATAACATAAAAATGTTGTTTTCGTGCACTTAATGAGGAAATTTAAATAAATATTACATGACTGAGATTTACAGAAGTTAGCAAAACAAATTTCTTTTCAGTTTATATCAGTAATAACATTAAATATGTATGAATATTCACAAACATATAATGAATCCTGATTTTATAGACTTAGCATTAACATAAATATACAGGGTGTCTCTACTATAAGATTTGAGTTGCTCGTCATTTGCGTTCTGTCAAAGATAGGGCGTCAATATTTAATGACTGTTACAAACTGTTGATGTACAGACTGTTGATGAGGATGAGGCAGTGTACTCCGTTCATTGTCGGACCTGCGTTGTTCGAAGTCAAGCAACGAATTGCACGGCTGAGACTTGGATAGGTAACGCATGGTCTTATTCTCATGGTTCCGCGGTGGTGCTGACTTGGTATTTGGTAACAGGGTGGCAACTGGGCCAAATACTGGGCACATTATCTACGTGAGTTCGATTCTCACCAGAGGGAACTTGGCACTTCGTTCAGGGCTGGGTGTTTGTCTGCGTTTATATGTGTAGCCTTCCCCTACACAAGCCTATATGGGGAAGGATGTCTAATTCCCGTGTGTCCAAACTTTAAACCATACGACGTTAATATGCCACGATTAACAGTTTAACAATGAATAATTTGTGTACAACTGTTTTATGAAAGTGAACCATCATTTACAGTTCCAGTAAGAAAAATTTACACAAAATTAGGACAAAATGATGCGTTCACAGAGTTAACAGTTCGTAACTCAAGAAATTTGAAGAGACATGTTCTGTTATTGATGAGGCAACATCAATACGTCCTCGTCATGGTCGCTCAGCTTAAAATATTGCTGTAGTGAGAGAAAGTGTACGGGAATATTTAAACACATCAATTCGACGTCGTCCACAGTGCTATCACAGCAAATAGGGAACGCTATCGTGAATATGTTAAATAATTTTTCCATTAAATTGATGATTTGGATTTGAACAACATGTGGATTCAGAAAGAGAGTGCAACGTTTCATACAACACCTGTAACCATAACTCTGTTACATACCAAATTTTCTGATATGTTGTCTCGCGGAATTCTGACACCAATTGGCCTTCAAGGTCATATGATTTAACACTACTGGAATTTTTTCTTCGGGGTTATCAGGTTATTAATAAGAAATGGTACGTCACCTAGCCAACAACAATCAGTGACCCCAAAGCAAACATTCAATAGGTATTCGGGCAATAGAGCCAGTTTTATGTGTCCGTGTTATGGATAATTTTGCTGAACGAATGACATTATGCCAGATGAGTCGAGGCGGCTATATGAATGAAGTAACCTTTTCCATTTGTAGCCGTATCTTCTCCATTTTATGTTAAAGATAAAAAATCGTATGGTTTGTAGATAAGAGTTGTTAAATATTGACACCCTATTTTGGACAGAACACAAATGGCGCGCAATGCAAATCCTTTAAATCGAATTGAGACACCCTATATATAAAGACGATACCTGAAACCCGAATATTTTAAAAATATGGATAGCCTGGTGAACAAATCCCAGTTATTTATCGACCAGTAGGTTTAGAGTACAATTTGTTTATTGCTTATGGTGGAGAATTCGAACAATGGCACATTTATAATACATATAAAATATAAAAAACCTGTTTATTGTTATTGTTTCATGAATATAAAATGTATCTTGTCTAATTTTTACACTATTTGATATAAATACCAATATAATATTTGTACTTATTGGTTATACAGTGAGCATGTAAAGGATGAAGCAAATTCGATAAAATTGTTACCGAGAAAAAAAAATGCAGTTATGATATCATTGACAGTTATGTAAATTGCAACGCCATTAACTGATAATATCAGTTAAGATAGCACACCTTTTGTGTATGATGATATCTGGTGGTAGATTATACAGCCATATTTTAGTAATATAAAAAAACATTAAATCAAGTCTAAATTGTCTATTCACCGTTTGATAATATGCAAGTAGAAACTGAAAATCTTGTAAAACATGATTGAGCGTCTGACATTTTTCTGAATTTTGTGCATGTGAATTGTACGTGATTAATTATTAATTAAACATCGTATTTCTTAATAACTGTATTGGTCGAAGAGGTAGGGTTACTTTCAGTTGTGTTTCAAAAATTAAAAGTGACAGCTATATCAATGGTGGAAGAAGGTTTATATATTTTATATTACCTACACATAACATACATAAAAACTATTAAGTAGATCATTTTACACATTTAAAATGAATTATGATGTTAGGAGAATCTCTAAAATTCTTGTAAACAAGGGTGCTTTTTTAATGCTCCATTTGTTTATTTTTTAGTCACCTTAGCATAATATAGAAACTTCTATTAAAAAAAAACGTATCGCTGACCACATATTTCTAAAACTACCATAAAGGACATGTCTAGAATGGTGAAAATATTATCACTATTAGTATAATAGAAGAATACGTATAATCAAAAAAAAAATTCAAATTCCTAGCATATTTTAAATATTTAAATTTTTCAAGATAATTAAGTTTATCTTTGTTTTATTGACATAATAATGAGATATATTTTTGTGATTCACAAATCTGTAGTTAAATGTTTATAAAACAGTTAAATTTTATACAATAAGTTAACCTGATATATAACCATAATGTGTATATTTTTTAATTATTATGTATTCTGGTTTTAATCTGCATATGTTCGTATCCAATTTATTTCGTGTTTTTGTAGTTAGATGACAATATGATGAAAACTTTCTTTTTATTTAATGATGACGTACATAATGTCTTGAGGACAAACTATTCAATTTATGTTAAAATATTTATATAAAACTCAGAATATTAACTAAAAGCAATTTTGTGCCGAGTAATCCTCTAAAAACATTATTTCTTCAATTTCATACAATGGGAAGTGCGGTATTCTGGGAAACCCGTTTTATTTGTCCCACCTGCTAAAACTTAAGAAGTATTTAAGTTTAATAATATCTTTAATTATTTACGTCTTTCCAAATGGCCTTCAGATTCTGTCAGGTTAGATATTCATAGTAGCAGTTAATGGAAAACAATTAGTAGAAATTTACTCTTTCTATTCGTTACCTATATTAACTACCTCTTTAATTTTGGTCACACGGTTTGACCACTTTCATCCCCTGGTTTGCTGAGATTCCCCTCGCCCTCTGCCTCAATAGAGGTCAAGGTCAAGGTCCCGAGTGTGGCCTGGGTATCGGCGGTGGAGCAACTGCTTGGTTGGGAGGATGGAGGCGTCCACGGTACAGGCCCGCTTTCGACCTCCTTAAGCTCCAAGTTTCTTTCATGGGTTGATGGTTTCATTTTTGATCCCACGAGTAGCTAGGGAAATAAAGGTCCATTCCCGCAAAGCCCCGCATGCGGAGGTAAGGTGACTTAAATACTCAGGAGTTGCACCAGGTGCTCCTGAGGCACCGATAGCGACTCTCGGTATCCCCTGAGAGCCAACCGGCTCGTTAGGCTCGATAGCTCACACCATCCAGTTTAGGGGGGTGCGTCATACCCATCCAGTTTCACCAGGCTGAATGGGGGGGGGGGGGGCAGCTTCTTAGTTGTGAACCGAGTTTGTCGCTCTCCCTTGAGTAAACTCAAAAAAGGTAAACTCAAGAAGGGCTCATACCCGGGATGCTGCCAAGCCACATTCCTTCATTCGCATGGACAGGCCCTTTATCGGGGCCGCCTCATTCATACTCCCATTCGCTTATACAACCCCTACTTAGGGGTGCCATCATTTATACAAGTATGGACCCTTTAGAGCGCCCTCCAGACCACAAGGCCGCCCCACCAAATGCAATGCCCTGGGCATCATACGAATATCAACGATTTGTCTTCACTACACATTCTGTATAAATAATATTAATATTCTCTGAATATTGTCTGGGGGTTTCTGGGTGTCATTATTATATGTATCACTAATTGAGTTGAGTGAGCTACAGGAGGAGCTAAAGAACACATGATGAAGGTATTGGCGTTACATTTTTCTACAAATCCGAGTGCCAGATAGCATATAACTTCACTGTGGTATATTGATGTCTCATAAGATAATCTCCAAGGATGAGTGACTTCTCGGCTACTAAAGGAATCACCTACACCATAATTTGTAATAAGAATTGTTATTACTCAAATAATAATTACAGCATTAGCTAATTCATTGTTTAATTTGTGGTTTGAAAACAAAATGATGTTTCAAGTGCTCTTATATTAAAATTATATTTATGCCACAAACATGCTATGTTTATACATATTCATTTCAATTATGATATGAGCCTACTTTAACATGACTATAGCTGCAGAAATGTTGGCAAGAAAAAAAAAACGATACGTGTGTATAAACACATAAGTACATGTATTTATATTAATATTTAAATAATTAAGTGTACCTACTATTTATATACGAATTCTTAGTTGTGGTTTAGTTAATTATAGACTAACACAAACTCGAGGGATTGGGGGAATTCCATTCAGTCCTGTTAATGAAAAAGTCACACCGTCAAAAATCTGAAGTAATTTTTTCAACCATTCACCTTCTCCGTAAAATCATTACGTGAAATTAAATCCACTTTGTAAAAAAATCCAGATTGTGTAATATTACCACATTAATTACAGAACATATCTTCAGCACGTACTTGTATTAAATTTGAGTTATTTCCTTATGATAAAATATCCTCGTACACTATGCAGCATTAGTATTATTTCCATTGATGATTACCTTCAACTCCTGTGAGATGGTGAAAATATGTATTGGTAGTAGGAATGAATGCTTTACTTCTAAATAAGTAATATTTTTGCATTTAAAATATTTCTTCACATTCGGTTCTTGGTTATTTATATATGAGTTTATAAATCTTGGTTTCTGTAAATTTGTTTTTTAACACACCAGTAAATGTCTGAGCTGCAGCAATTGATACACTATCTATTAAGTTGCACAAGGGCATTTTTAAGTTATCAACGGTGGAAAATGCTTCTGCTAAAGATAACGTACTTGTTTGTAATTCTTGAACAGACATTGAAACCACAGAATACGTGTCATAAAGATCTCTTATATCTGCTTCAACTTGAGGATCCGAAAATTTTTCGTGGCTCCCTTTAACTGCTTCAGACTTATGGACTTTGATTTCACTATTTCATTTCATTTCACTATTTAAAAATTTCATAGAATAAATATTTTTACAATAATATATGAATCACTTTCACTATAACTTCTGTATTGCTTTCTGGAAACCATTTACCACATACCAGTAGAGGAGACGATAATTCATTAGTTTCTACCGTGCGCACCACTATATAAACTAAATTGTTTTTTTTATCACCTATCGTTTCGTTCGTAGATATTTATGGTTTATTATTTTTTATTTCACCGTGTATGGTATTTTTGATAAGATGATGTATAACTTGCTATTAATATGAGTACAGTTTTCTTCTAGTTGAAATTTCCAATTCGTACATACTTTTCCCAAAGTTCCTGAAAGTGGGCCTCATCCATAATAGTACACCTTGTCAAGAACAGAAAGATGACATTCTCTGTGTATGCGTAGAAGAAAGAGTGAGGCAGCATTCGGAGGGAACAAGATATACTTTACGAGCGGCCAAATTGAACTCTGTGTACATTCTCGATGTTCACTGTGCAAGGTCTCAATGCGACTGAGTAAACACGAGGCTAATTACTGCGCACGTCGTGGACGGTCCGATATTGCAGTTTTGAGACTTATTCCTATTCTTGACAAGCTGTATGTGGAACAATACAGCTACTTAAAATACATATAAAGTCTTTTAAAAACGTTCACTACTTTATGTCGTTTTTCACATATGAAATAAAAAACGTGTACTACATACCAACGGCAGATTATGTGATTCAATATCATCGATTCAGTATGATTGATCGATACACCATCGTACTTATAAATAAGACTATAAAGTAAATAAGGAATAATAGTAGCGCGTATGTGGTGGTGCTGTTTTAAAATTTCGGATGGATTTCTACGTTGGGTAGGAGAAAACCAAAATCGCAAAATAATATACTGAAAAAACATTTAAATTACCCTGCTGTTCCTAGTTTATTTATGCTATGTTTAGTTTACTATTATAATGTTTTTTTATGGCACATTTCCATGCGTTCCTATTAATATAGGTTAGACAAAGATAGGATCATGTAGGATTCCACCCAAAATTTGTATCAAGCGACATTGTATATGTAAATAACTCGAGCAAAAATAAATATTATTATATATTTTTTTGTATACAATGATAATTAATGATAATTGTACAGTACTTTTACAACAAGCAAATAGTACCAATAAAGAACATACCTCAAATACTTTATATTTAACAAGTATATAATAATAACAATAACTTTCCACCGATTGGTATGGCTTCTTCTTGGTTTCAAGATAAATTCCACATCAAATTGGAATTTGGTACCAACGTTTCATTCAGTAATTCAAGTGACTGCTTCAGGGAGTTTCTAGACAATTCCCGAGCCAAGACCGATGTTTAGATCTAGTTCTAAAACACCAGTTTCTATAGGTGCGCAATATATACAGATACCAGGAAAAGCTAATTCATGTGTGATTTAGTCTATTTTCCAAGGTTAGTCCCATTAGTGTCCAATTAAGACCACTAAATGCATAATGGCAACATCAGTAATTATGAGGCATGACATATTTATTGTCATACATATGAATGAACGTTTTCAAGCTCTAGGGTATTAATGCATATCCATCAGCAAATAATATATAATAAAGAAGTACTAAATAGTAATACTGTATTCTGATTGTAAAATCAATTAATTGTGACGTCGAATTACGAAACAAGCACCAGATTCTCAGAATGTTTTACTGTTAGTCAAAATCAAAACTGAACTCCTAAAAAGAGTTTTTTTAAAGGAAAACCATCATCATCTCATCAACATAGTTGTGAAAGGTTCCCTTGACTGGAATACGTGTGTAAATAACACACTTATTCCAGTCAAGAGAACCTTTCACAACTATTTTTTAATGGCAACAATGTACGAATAATATCTCAGTTGGAAACTGTTTCAAATATCTATTCAAGCGTTGTTTTCATTTTGAGGTCTGCTTTTGATTTTTGAAAAGGGAACTGACTGATATGAAGGAACTTTGTACGTGCTCTAGATATTATGGATCATGTAATATGAGCATGTAATATGGATCATAATTTACATTATTAAGCTCTAAGGTTGAAATAAAGTACAGGATATCATTTTAAATATGTCGACCAACATGTACAATGGCGGTAGAGAGTTCTGTTGATTTCACGCTCATAACATAATACATTTAAATATCATGTATTCGTAATTATGATTATAATTTATCATTCCTAAAAAATTACTTACTCTGCTTTACTGAAAAACCTTACGGTTCATTTCTTGAAGTATCATGAAAATGTATCAGCAACATCAGCTATAACACATAAAATATTATGAAAAACTCATTTCCACAAGATTACAGATGACTACAGTTACAGCACTACAGTTAAAGTAAATATCTTCATTGTTATGGAAATTATCAAAAAAGAAGTAGCATAATTATAAATTTTATGCATTAGGGGAAAGGCGGGCAACAAGGAACACTTTAGTTTGAGGTCGCTTGCTGAAGCCTGAGAATTTTTGGAATTTATATAAATAACAAAGACTATGATATATATCAACAATCTAAGTATAATATAAAAAATACTTTTTGAATAATTTCGCAATAAAGAAAAATATATTTTAATGAAAATGGAAGAATGCCTTCGATTCCTTTTGCCGGATCCATATGGGTAAAACGGATTACCAAGTCGGTAAAAAAGAATCATATATATATATATATATATAATATATATATATATATATATATATATATATATATATATATATATATATATATATATATATGAAGGCGCTAATAAGAATAATAAACGAAAAAACTTTTTATATTTTTTTATTATGAACAGCCTATAAAAGTATCATATTAAAAAATAAAAAACAGCTTCTGCCTACCTATTCTAATGTAAATAAACATCATTTAGAATAATATAAGGTAGGTAAGTGGGTATTAAAACATATTTTTAAAAAACAAATATACTGATTTTCTCTTACTAAGTACATCAGCCTTGCAATAGTCGCAAATATAAACTCTCGTTTTATAGTCCGAGCAGAGAGCATGTGCCCATCCGCTGCAGAAAATGCACTGAACCCAATTCTCGCCAGGTTGGGAGTTACCAAAAGTATCTCCACATAAAACACACTCTACTGACTGTTCTTCAGGACAAGTTTTTGCAGGGGATGGTGGTTTAGGCATTTTAGGGGGTTGCAGGTCTTTTTCAACTTTTCGTTTTCCTTTATCAATATTTTTTTTGACTGTGTTTTATGCCTTCAAATTAACTTTATTTTTAGTGGAAGCTTTTATTTCTTCCTTCACAGGAGTTGATGTGAGGATTTTTGAGTTTTTATTTTGTATTGCGAAGAACCGTGATCGCATTTCGGTAAAATATATATATATATATATATATATATATATATATATATATATATATATATATATATATATATATATATATATATATATATATATATATATATATCGATAATTATTATTTTCTTTGCAGAACTCATAGATTGGCATATTTGTGTATTGGAGGTTCTTAAAGAAACTATTTCTTGAGGACTATCGGGTTTTGGATTATGTCCTTCAAACAAACAAATGTTTTCAGTGGGTACGGAAGAAGGCGTTCTTTGCTCTGGTCAATGTATGGAATAATCAGAAGAAGTTCCCAGTGAATTTATATCAATGCTTGTTCTAGTGGTCACATCTTCACTACTAATGGAATTATCAGTCACCATGGAGAGTAAAAATTCAACTTCATCAAACACATCAATGTTGCAGCTAGAAATGCTTGTTTTCTCGAAGCTCTTAATGGAGTTGTTTGGTGTAGCTGACTTTAAATATGCTTCGCAAAAGATTGAACCTATATCATAAAATGTAACATGCAACCCGGGATGAGTCTTTTGCCATTTATCGATAGAGGACTGAAAATAAGCACCAAAAGGTCCGCACACGGAGACATCCAGGGGTTGTAATTTATTTGTAGTATGAGGTGGTACTGACAAAATTACGACATGATTGCTACTGGCATATTCCAACACATTCAGACTTCGGTGTGAAATATGATTGTCTAGAATTAATAAGCATTTTTGCTCCTCACTAGGTCGAACACTTGCTACGAAAAATTGCAACAAAATAAAGCGGTTATTAGTGTTCCCCTTTCGCTGGAAGAAATAGATCCTACTTGCTTTTCCTAACAGTGACAGCACTTTTGGAGGCCTTTTACTGGAGGTCTGTATACCAGTTTCATATACGTTGTAGATGTTATCTATAGAAATATTGTGTTTTTTTTTTGTACTGCCTTAAAATTATCAAAAAATCTGCCCACCTGAATTTTATTAAAGCCCCTTGCTCCCGCAATGCTTATCGGTTCAGGTGTGCACAAACTCAAATCCGGGTGTCTTTGCATAAAATTCCTGTACCATTGGCAGCCTGCAGAGCCAATTCTGAACGGATGAGTAATATTATTCTTTTCCGCATACTGGTATCCTAACTCACAGAGCCCTCTCTCTGTTAAGCCATAAAATCTAGCATCCAAGTCCTTAATGTGGTTAAATATTTCCATTTCTTCCTCCTCTGTAAATACTTGTCTAAACCTTCCCAATTTTTGTTTTGTTTTGCCAGATTTACTGTGATGTTGTAAGGTCGTAAATGGTATGTTAAAAGTTGTGCTAGCTTGGCGTAAGCTAATTTCTTTATTTTCTATTACTCTCAAAGCGGATGACATTTTTTCTTCGTCCCATCCGAGACACCCTTGTGTCGTTTTTTATAATTGAACACCATCTGTTAAAGAAACTGTTCTAGAAACTTTATATCAGGCAAAACGGATCATATAATTCGGGCAAAAAGGATCTTGATTCCTTTTGCCCGATCCGTCTTGCCCGGAATGGAACTTATTTACATTTAAAATTCGCGGTTTACTTTAAGTTTACATAATCTAACGTTTTTAATGTCTAAATTATAGCTGAAATCCTAGTGAAACCAAGCGTGTATCTATTAATAATATCATGCAATTATAAAACCTACTACAACTACTTTACCTATAGCCTATTTTAGTATTTTAAATTAGTTAAAACACAAGATATTTGTTATGTTTACCTTTAATTGATGCTGGTCCTCGAAGTAACATGAATTATGTCGACAAATGTGGCTGAATACCCTGACAATGTTGCCAATAGTGGCAAATTATCCTCTAAAAATATTTTGTAATGATCCTTTATGCCTCGTATATCCGTTTTGCCCGCCCTTCCCCTATATACGAACATCATATTAGTCAAGAATGCAAAGAAAGTGTATAAAGAAAATAATGTAACAGAAACTAAATTAACATCCAAAATAACTATAACAATTTCCAAAGTAGATCATGACTAAGTTAGAACATAAGTGAAACAAGTCTTCTACCTAATTTCTCTTCATCGTTGTTTAACAAAATGTGGGAAATATTAAGATATACTAAAAATAATTGAATACGTAAGATGCATAGTAATGTCTGTAAATAAATAATTAACGAAGATAAGACAAACAATTATTAGAAACAAACAACGAATAATTTTATGCAAGAAAGGTAAATATGCGTAATGGAAATATAAAAATAAATGTCTGAAGTAAGCAAATACAAAATTATTTAAATTGCAGACATCAATTCAAGGTGCATTTGTTAAATAATAACTTTAAATATAAATTATTTGATTTTGCATTTCTTTTGTCAAAGAACCTCATGAAAGCAGTTTAAATGTATTGCAATTCAAAAGTTTTACAAATTACTTTAAATTTAGGAATTATATCATTCTTTTAGTGAAAACAGAGAAACATTTGTATACTATAGAACCCGTTTTACTATATTCCTATATTTAACGTAATTAAAATTCATATTATAGTATTACAAATGTAAAAATTATGCAATTAACTGTATATCAGTTTGTCATTCGCTGAAAATATATGCAAGAATCAAATTATTTGTGAGTAATAGTGCATATATTAAACTAGCTGCCAATTTTTAATTTTTAATTAAAATTTTCTAACCACAATCTATTCTGAATGGCTCTTAACTCGTCAATAAGTTGAATGCTGAACTACGGCCGTCTCTTATAAAATACTGGTCTGTCCAGCAACCTGATCAGTGATCATTTATTTGAACAGTGCTTGTAAAGTCTGCCAGTTGAGTGTGGTGTTATCCTTAAAAATACATATAAACAATGATGATATTATTATTATTTGCATGTAAGTTATTCACTACCTGTAGTTTCAAACACGATTAATTTTTCCGCATTTTCGTTGTTTTCGTGGAATTATCAATTATTGGTGTATATTCCTTTGTATTTTCTACCTTCAGTTAATTATTTTGAAATTCTTAGCATTCATGTTCATATCATTTTGTCACTTGTAAAATGCAATATAAAATTTAATTTAAAATTTTAATTAATTTTTCCATCAAATGGTTGAAAACTTCAGATAGAAAATTAAAAGATTTCGTTTATTTTGAAAATTAATATGGACTTGTTATAGATCAGAAATGTAACGAGAAAAATTATAGTCTAAAGGTAATAAAAAATGTTTTACAATAAAGTAACTATAAATTCTAATATGATAATGGAATTGCATTATATTAGAAATAATACTGTAAATTTTTCTGATACAGTACCATTTTTCTTGCAAAATGTATTGCAATTAATAGTTTGCAGTGTATTGTATGATTACTACAGAAATAGTGCAATTGAATGGTGCAACCACATCAGTGTAAAACAAACTTTGTTTTAAATCATAAAATACTTTGATTATATACTGTTGCAGTATTCAATGTCATTTTAAAAAATTTTTTGAGAAATTGTTAATATAACCCCTCTCATAAAACATATCATTATTGATATCACAATAAAATGAGATACAATTGTATAATTATTATAGTATTTTTATTCATTTTTCTCGATTGCTCTTTATTATCTTTTTCCACCGAAGTTAAGTTTTTAATGTACTTTTGCATTTTATTTCTGATAAATGCATAAATGTATATTTATAATTAAATTTGAAATAAACTCTCTTTCCTATTTTATGTTAGATTTATTATATTGAGTAAGAAGGAATATGTAAAATACAAATTAAAACAAAAGTAACATTTTTATTAACTTTTTCAACAGTGGAGATAAACTACCATATCTTTAGATGAACTAGTATGATGATTGGGAATAAGATGAGACATCACTCTGAATTAAAACATGCGTAGTGTTAATTTATTTAAACATATTTAAAAATTCATTTATTTCATAATATATTATGCTATAGGTTTCATAAGTTATATAATCTTTTTTAAAGTAACATGTTCCATAAAATGAGGTTCATTAATAAAGTCATAAATAATGTATACTTACTATATATATATATATATATATATATATATATATATATATATATATATATAATATATATATATATATATATATATATATATATATATATATATATATATATATATATATATATCGTTTTTATTTTTCATTTAATTTTGTTTGATATTCCCTTCGTAATATTTCGGAACTCAATATTAAAAAAAAATAAAATAAAAGACTCCTTGATTAAGAGCAAACTTGTTATTTGGAAACACTTTATATGTTCATGAGGTGTTCTTATATATTCATCCGATAGCCAAATGTTTATACACTCATTTTCCTTATTTAATATGTGACAAAAATGGCGTTAAAACTAGTCTTCAAAAATAAATCATTTTATTGATCTAAGTGTATAATTTTATTGCAATTCAGTTATGTATAAAAAAGATAAACAGTAGGATCTGAAAAAATAATTAACGAAGATAAACTAAATAATTATTAGAAACAAATAATGAATAATTTTATTCAAAAGAGGTAAACATTTAATAATATATTTAAAACTATTTATATCTCTATCCTTGACTCAGAGCAGATTGGTTATTTGGAAATACAACATTCAATATATTCATATTCATTTTCATTCTTAACTTATATATTCATTTTCAACAAGTCTTTATTCAATATATTACAGATTTTTTTTTATTAAATCTGAACTGTTGAAATGATTTTCATTATTTTATGTGAATACATTTATATTCGGATGTGAATAAGGAAGATAAAAGAAATTCCCCTACAAAGGAGTTCCTATTTAAAATAGAACACATTTAATTCTTGAAGAATTGATCTTAAATAAAATAATATCTTATTGTATCTTAAAACGGACAGTTCCTATAATAAACTTGTCAGTTGTCATTATTATTTCTTTAAATTTTATGAAAATTTTTATACAAATAACATTCTTATCCATATTTCTAGTTAGAGTTCTATTCCTTAATCAATTCTATTAGATCTGTTCCTCAATCGACATACTAATATTGTATACATACTTTGCAGTGACTATTTTCTCTAAATATTAAAGGTTATTCAAGTATTGCAAATTTCTTTACATTTCAAGTATACGTAGTATCATCCAAAATGCCTTTATGTACTGAAGAGGCTTGAAACTTGACTAAGATGTGATTTGAAGCCATATGAGCTTTGGCGTCTAGTTTTAATATACTCGTATATTAAACCCATATTTTGTCTCCTTTCTTTATTTGTTTTCCAATGCTTGATTGTTCTTAGGTTGTTGGTTCTCATATGAACGTTCTCAGATTCTGAGATTCTCTATATGAATCTCAGAATCAAACTCTGAATTAAATATTATAAATATTTATTTCATTTCAATAGTTCAATATCAACTATTAATTAATTGTTGATGGCAATTACATTTGACAGTAAATTGTGTTAGTCTTTATCGATAATTCTTATTACATCATTAGAAAATAAATATTCTATTGCTTTACTCCAGATGTACTACGAGTACATACAGCATCTTGTCTTCCTTGTTGTGATACACTCGTTTACAAAATACCACCGTTTCTAAAGAGTGTGCCATTTGCGTGTACTGTACTCCAGTGTAACCTACACTGATGATGGACACTGATTTACTAGCTCATCAGTGTGTTCTAGGAATCTATAGTTACCGATAGATATCTTTTCTATCGATCGATGTCATTTGTGATATATTCTAAATATATTATTTATTTTCTTTCAATCTCTTCAAAAGAATTTACATTAAATAAATAAAGAAAAACATGAATACCCAAACAAATCGTAAAGTAACCATTATTAAACTTTATTGAATGAGAAAATGAGAGCATTGAATGAAAAGACATTTTTCAGTTATGTAATTAACTGTTTCAATACAGTGTCTTAACGTACTACGGGTGTCAATAAATATTTCAAAATTTTTAGAAAGATCTAATATTTTTTCAATATCGTTTCAAATAAATTTATGTTAACTTATGTTAATATAAATTTGTGCTTCTGGTTCGAAACCTCTCTATGGGTCACTGAAATAATATACAAATATTTTTGGTAAATAACTTTTCGGGCTCCATCTCCGTGTTTGGTTTCTCTGATTTCAACTTACATTTTATGGTGGTCCCATCAATCCAATGATCGTCTAATACACGTGTAATTAACATCCATTAGTTGACACACATGTAGAAAACATTGCCAAAATATATTTCTGTATAAAACTCATTAAGTGCCAATATATTATTTTCCAAAATGTTGCGAACATTATTGAATATAATATCAGTTGTTATTAACAATATAGTCATTATTAACAATACGTAGAACAATTATTTATTTAACTAAATAATTGTTCTAAGTATTAATTAGATACTCTATTAAATTGGGTTAAAACAAACTACATATATAGAGCACAATAAGTAAACAACGTTTAATAAAGTAAACATGTATTTTGCTTTGAAATAAATTGCAAGCATTTATATAAAAATATAAACAATTAAGTGATGGAACAACAAATAATGTAAATAGATTTGTTCACAACAAAATACATGTGTCGTATTTTATATAATTTTATGCTAAGAGTATTCGTTTACGTACACGTAAATGAAGTTTTTACCATGCGATTACCTCGATATGAGGGAATCCCATTGCGACAGATGTCACGTTTCATACGGTTGACCGGATACGAAAATCTAGCCATTATACTTTAAATTAACTTAACTCTTGACTAATTATTTCCATATGTTTTTCATTTGACATGTTGTGACTATTAATATTGAGTCAGATTATTTCCCTCGATCTTTACTAAGATTAAATTCTTGTAAAATTCTTGTAAAAAAGCTTTTTTCTGAAGTACTCTTCAAAGAAGTTTTTCTGTATACAGTATACGTATACATAATACGGGTAAAAGAAATCTAAAGGAGTTAAATCTGGAGATAGAGTAGTCCACCTTATTCTAACTCGGGGTCCAATCCATCCATTGGGATTCACGACGATTTCAGCAACAATATTTATACTCGTATGTTAGTTTTCTGCAATGCCTGGGCATCTAATTCTTTTTTCATTCGGAATACTATCTATTCTCTGGAACTTCTGCACTATATGTCGTGAATATGCTCTAAAGACAATACGGTCGGGATATCTCCGATTGAGAATTATTTCCGATGCACGTAGATTTCTTCCAGTCCCACCAATAATTAGAATCGCAAAAAAAATTTACATGACTCATGTTATTAGAATTATTATTAGAGACCCATATTATTAGGATCAATCAAAAGTACACTTAAACAAATTTCTAAATGTAAACACAAAATAAAATTCGGAAATGTTGAAACGACTAACTCTAAATCTAAAATTTCACGGACCCTCTCTAACGTATTGTATTAACTCTACACCCATATCATATTATATTTTATAACCATAATGCTGTAAAATTTTACAGCATTACGATATTAAGCTTTTAACTATAAACAGTGAAATTTTACACCATTTTTACTCCACCAAAAGTAGCACAATATCAAAACTTGTTTCTTAGTTTACGTCTTTATGTACTTAATGTAAAGACGTGATCCAAGATATATCTTGGAAAAAAGAAAATGATGACACTTTCAACTAAAATATTTTCTCTTTTGGTCTATGTAAGTTTTAATATTATATGTTTACATACTTGTCACTAAATGATTATAAATATAAAATTCATATTCTATTATTCATAAAAATTTAATAAAATTGACATGTTATGTTCATACTAAAAGTTTTGATTACGTCATTCAATTGATAATATCCAGCGACAATATTCTATTTGCTGTAATTGAATTGTACGTTTTAGCCTTCAGTGCTGCTGGGTGGATTGAGTAGCCCAGTAGTACTGTTGCCGGTTCCAAGCCCGGAAGAAAGTGGAGGGTTAGAGGGCCAGGTTAGCTGCCTACCCTCTATAAAAACAGATCCAGCTCATAGTACCGATGATATTCATCGAAGAGAACAGGTCATAGACCTACTTTAGATGAAGGAAGAAGAAGAAGAATTGTACTGGCCCTTATTATGAAAATTATTAAAGTTATTGAATATTGAAGAAGAATATAAAGGCAACTTTGCTTATTGTGCATATTATTTATCCTTCTATGTGAAGGTTTAACATTCTTAGGTTTCTGAATTTCTCAGACATTACTGAAAATTATTTGAATCAGTATTTGAAGCAAATAGTATGTTGGTCTACCCCGGTCATTTTATATCTAACCAATTTGTTCGCTTACAATTCGTGGATTTATATATATATATATATATATATATATATATATATATATATATATATATATATATATATATATATATATATATATATATATATATATATATATATATATATATATATATATATATCAGTAACTTATAATTCGGAAATCGAGAAAGGAACCACCAAGCCGCCAAGCGGTTATCAAAGTAGTTCCCGAATAGCAAAGCTATTACATAATCGCTCTAGGAAACAACTACTCCTCGGAAGAGTATTTTGAATTATACCCAGAAGCGATCCTCGACCCCTTTCTCGTGTTTCTGCACGATCAGATAAGATTTCAAAAAATAAAACCGGCCACAGGTAGGATTCGACATTTGTCCCGGATCGGAACCGAACGACATACAGCTGTTTCGAAATTGTTAGTTCTCATCAGTGCCGCATACGGTAGGCCGATTCATTACACCGTTTATTTTTATATCGGTTTTATTTTATCGGATTTATTTTATTTAGAAGTCATAATGATGGTTATTTCACCTAATAATGACTAGGTAACAGTTAAATAAATATTCTAATTGAAAATGTAGTTACTATATAAGCAGTATAATTAGCCTGATTCCATATGTGATCAAAGCTACTAAAATAACAATAAGTAATAGTTGTGTTATCTAGTTAATAATATATTTACGCTTTGGTAAACTTGTGAATGAATTTTACCGTTAGTTATTTATATACACTGCATTTCAACATTATTTCTTTTAGCAAGTAAACTGAACTGTAAACAAAAAGAATGTTAATTAGATATAGAAGAGGACGCTTAATACTAGTGTCCGTCGTAATTTAGATTTCACCCCTTACCCTCAGATGCCCCCATTTAAAAATTTTAAATGGCATCCTTTAGGATTTAAAAATTCTAATTCAGCTCAAAAAACTGAAATCGGTTGATCTGTTTTTGTAACAGAAGGAACAATAAAATGAATGAAATAAAACACAAAATAAATTGATGGAATATTCCACGGACATTTTATAAGTTCAATGAATGGGGGAGACACTGTTTTTGATAAATCTCTACCGCAGACGCAATACTTATGTATATGTTTTGTTTCTTATGTATTTTACATACATTACTTTTCTCTTGCTGATAGTCAACGTGAGGGGATGCATTTTTATTTTAAGTCGCTCATTTGTATTCTAGCGCATAATTTCTTCCTGATTACAGCTAGAACTAAATTTTGAAACATTTACCGGAAGTATTAACGATTTAAAAGTGTTTCTCGGATGGTGACTTGAGGTGACAGTGATATGATTCTCTAATATCACATTGATTTTCACTAATTGTAAAAGAAAAATGATATGCGTAAAAAAATTAGGAGAAACATGAAACTTATCAGTGTTGCATCTGAGACAGCGATTTCACAAAAACAGTGCCTACTACTTCCATTGAACTCATAACACATTCCTTAAAACATTCCACTAATTTATTTTGTTTTATTTAAATTATTTAATTTTTGGCTGTCCTTCCCCTTCCTCTTCAATATTTAAATTTACGTGCTTTTTGTGTAAAGGTAATTTTCCTTGCAAAAAAGTAATAGGGGTGGGTAATTTTGAAACAAAAGCACTGTATAACCAAACACAACAATTACATATTCTTTGTTACATTTCTACATAAAAGACTAACCTTACTACAAATTTTAGATATTGAATTACTAGATGTATTAAATATCTTAAAGGAAGATCTCAAGTTTATGAAGCATGAAAATAATATGTATGTAAAAATATAAAAAAAGATAAAAAAATATTATGACCAC
Organism: Rosalia funebris; assembly: GCA_037954035.1. Lineage (NCBI taxonomy): Eukaryota > Metazoa > Arthropoda > Insecta > Coleoptera > Cerambycidae > Rosalia > Rosalia funebris. The sequence continues at coordinate 4,551,946 of JAZFAV010000018.1, read as the reverse complement.
TTGCGTAACTTCGCCTCACTGCTTCCAAAGTCATTTTTAATAGAATATGGGATAGGCAGATATTTATGGAATTTGAAATGATACATCTATAAATAAATAAGCAGCAAATATTTTCACTTAAAATACATTCCAATATAAAATTGAGAATCATTTTCCAGTATAATTTTCTTAGAATCATAAAATTATATTTTATCTTAGAACAACTGTTTAATTATCCGCATTTTATGTTACTAATACAACATTCTTAGAATTGAAAATAGTTTCTTAATATTACGTTTTTAATAAAAACTATTTAAAATAATTACGCACATACAGTAGTTTGCTATGAAATTAATTATATTATCTATTAGGGAAATGCTAAAATATTTCCTAATTACATTGTATCTCTTGGAAAAATATAAATTCAATATACTGTTAAATTATGATGTCATAAATGTTAAACGAAAATCTTTTTTATCGTGTATCTACAGTTTTCAACTATTCGATCTCAAATTATAGCATAACTGTAATAATGTAGGTAAATGAAATTAATAGAGCAATTTAATTTTATCAATTGAAAAGAAATGAATTAATGAAATCACTTAATTTATATATTAGGATTATTGAAATAGGGTCAATAAGAAAACTCGATAAAAAATGATGAAATATTGCAACTATTTGGAATAAAAGAAAACAAAAATAAATAAAACTTAAAATATTTCTTAACTGTAGTTATTAAATTATGCTTTTGTCCAATTGCCAAAAAATGTGACATTTGTTAATAGCTACACATACGCCAAATTTGCTTTTTTTAATGGTAAAAATTTTTTCACGGCTAAGAAATTTTGTTTTACGCTAATTTTTAATTAAAATATTTGTATACATATATATATATATATATATATATATATATATATATATATATATATATATATATATATATATATATATATATATATATATATATATATATATATATATGATTTATTAAAAACTAAAAACTACCAACATAACATCACATAGCGTAACATCGCTAGCATACAACATTAGTACTTATTAAAACAATAATTAATTGTAAAGTTTTAACAAGTGTTCTCTATATTTCCCGGAGAAGAAATTTCAAGTAACTCATGTTATTGTTGAATATTTTGGAGATATGTGTCGATTAGAAGTTTATATTTGATTTGATCATTTATTATTTGATTCTGATCTATTATTGTTGTCTTGTTTGGAAAGAGATGGTTTGCAGTCTAAAATTTTATTTAAAACGTCTTTATCTTATCATTCAAGCTATCCTGCATATAATCTTCCACCACGGTGGCAGATTTCTACCCTTGTTATGTTTATTAGAAATCATGTCACCCCTTGAATTAGCTAAAACAGTAGCAGAAACTCTTTTGTATCAGCGCGCAGCGACCCGTATAGTCCTTTTACACAAGTTCTTCCCAAGTCAGTTTGTTGTCCCTTATAATGTTGATTACACATTTTCATTGGGTATATTTCATGAACAGTGGACTATTTGTAGTATAGAACGACCGTAAAGCTGCGTGTTTTCCGTATATGTATCTCAATATATTTCAAATTTGAAACAATAAAAGTTCTTTCACAGTCAGTTTTAGTACTTTAACAACTAATATATTTGTGTTCCTGAAGAGCCCCGTTTGACAGAGGGCATCTTCGAAAACTAAAAAGAAATCTAAGTAGCCCTCTTTATAAACCTCTAGTTTTTGAATATAACTTCAATATCCTCTAAGACAATTAAAGTAAGTAAATACGAAGTGATATAAGCGTGTATATAATGTGGTGAATAAATACATTTTTGTTTAAAATTTTCTTAATACTGGAGCAGGAACTTAATTCTTGGCTATCTAATTTACATAAACAACGGCCCAAGCCTAAACAGGATATATTTAAATTATAACCGCCATCAATCAAATGTAACAAGATTTGATTTAGTTTTCCAAGTCGTTAGTCATGTTTTGCATTTTGTGACGCACAACATATGTATTACTTTTATAAAAAAACAACATATTTAACGTTAACAAATATTCGTAATTAATAAAGTGTTATGAATGTATTAATGAAATCAGTATCTTAGTATGTATGATCTAGTAGAACTTCCTAGGTCCTTGGAAATAATTAATAAAAGTTCTGTCTATCAGCCCTATTAATCAGGACAATTTTCCACTAAATTCTTGCGTATTTTTTATTACACGCACTTATTTCTGTGTCAATAAGTAATTCGAAATAATCTTATCGTTCTAAATATTACAACTTTAGTATATTGCAGCTACTTCAATTTCTCTATTTTCTTCGAAGATTGTATGTTATTTACTTCTCCTGTTAAGGTTTAAATATTGATGTACCCTTGCTAATATATTATTACATTCGTATATAAATACCAAATATACTATAATATTTCCTTATAAAATAAACGCTTATTATATTAATACTGGCTTAGTTCTCCACAAAACACCAAAACACTATACACTACACTCGACGCACGTTTCGCCAACAAAGTCGTCATCATCTGGAGATGTATAAAACTAATATTATGCTAACAATGTATCCTATTTATACCTAAATTTTTGCTGCGGCTCAGTGAGCCCTGATTGTCCCGGTTACGGCTCATTGAACTATGACCGTCACGGTTGCGACCCATTAAGCCATGAGTAACTAACCTATAAAGTGGGCTATGTGGAAAGGCCCTCTGCCACTATTCATACAATTTTTACACTAAACTTTAATAACAGAGTGTAATCATCTCCAGATGATGCCAACCAAAGGTCCCAACCTACTCCGGCTTATTATATTGTTAAGCATGTTAATGTTTTTCTAAAATTCAAAATTACTATAATTAACTCCTTAATATTTTATTTACTGCAAAATCGTTATTTAAATGACAATAACTTGCACTAAGTCGGAAAGTAATAATACATATAAACAATATAATTAAGAATAAATATATTTTTTTAATAACAGCATTGACTTTAAGGTCATTAGTCTTATTATGGCGACTAAGTTCTTAGATTTCTCTCATTAAATTGGTATCATAAAGAAAGTCTACTAATATACATACATATACTATCTGTATGTACTTAGGTATACAGCTAAATCTTTTACTTAGGTATTTTTAGTCTTTGTCTGAATGTCTTAATTTATTATAGTGTAGCAGTACATACCTCGCTTTAATATATCTATGTGTTGCATCTACGCCACGGGAGTTATTTAGTTTTTAAGAGCAGAACGGAGTCTGTCAGTCATGTGTATCTAACTGTCATCCTTGTAATCGCCATCTCTTCTCTTCTAGTCATATTAATCGAAAATCGCCACTATTGTACATTAGGCTTAATAGTTTTTAGTATTATACTGTTGGAATTCCATTGACGTTACCATAATTGTGTTATAATTTCATTAACTTTCATTGTAACATTGGCGAGCGATAATATATTCAACATTTTTTGGTTAGTTGCTTCTGTTGATGTTTCGTCTACTAATTCGTTTGTTCTTATCCCTATGTGACCAAATATCCATACCAAATTTGTAATTTTACCATTAGTTGTCAACCAATGGGCTAGAATCTGGATTTGCTGATTAAGAGGATCAGTATTAAATGCATTTGATAGAGCTTACAGTAAACTTAATAAATCTGAACACATTAACATTATATGTTATGGTTGGGATCCAATATATGTATTATAGAACTTGAAAGATAACATGTATGCGCCGTGTAAATTGATATATAGTTAAGAAGTGTCCAAGAGAAAGGTGTACCATGTGATAGAATACGCCATTCTATGTTTAGTTTTGGAATTCAGAACTCAGTATCAATTTATTATCTTCCTACCGGAGTATCTTTCAGGGATGGACGAAAAAGTGGATAAGAGTAAACTCCTGTTAGCTTCAGACTTTCTATTTTACTACATTGAGAGTGTATTTCAGCTGTAACCGTCTAAAAAAAACAAAGAACATTCTGGCGTCGGAACGACTCTAAGTCTTTTGTTAGTTGTTTTGTCCAGTTATTTATATCTGCTTATTAGAGAAAATGTACATCTCTAGATATATAAAAGAGTAAACCTATCAATTAGTATTAATATTATTAATATAAACCTATCAATTAGGATAGACAGATGGTACTTCACCACCGAATTAGTATTATTTATTATTTTATTCTACATATACTTCAGAGTCTTAAAATTTATTTCTAGTAAATAAATATTGATTTGATCGAAATTTTTGGAACCATCAAGTGTGAGAAGAATCTCCACCTGCTTCTTGCAAGTATCGGCTGGTATTATTCAAACACATATTTGAAAGCACTTTGACATAATATGGAGTATTTATTTATTTATTTCCTTTCTTCTCAAAATGGGCGCAATGGTTTTATGATAAATGCCTCATATGTTCTAATCGTTTTCACTCAAGCCAATCAACAATAATACATAAATATTTTAAATTTTAAATAACGATATAAATAAGTTTGTGGAACTAGTGGATGCAATCGTGGTCATGTGAAACATAATTATAGTATGTATACCTTTTTTAAGTATGTATGTTGATTATTATTCACTAATTTAATTAGTATAAACATTTCGTAATCGGACAGTGTGTAATAAATTAAAAATAGCAATCAGGATATATTTTCAAATCATTTTTGATAAATGCTTTAATTTTCTGCTACTGTAATGACTGCTAAAAAATTCCACTGTAAAACCCACGTTTAAATCCGATTCATATATGTCATAAGAAGTTAACATTATTCCGTTTCGTACAAATCATATTAGTCATTCAACATCCTTTTAATCTTATTGAAAATTACTTTCGAAGGTTGCTCTATACAGTTTGGAATTATTTCGTAATGAAAAATTATTCTGAATATTTTAAATGCATGTAATGTAAATAATGGTAAAAAATCTTGCAAATAATTTTTCCACATTCTACATGTTGTAATAATCAATAAAGAATAATGTGTATAATCAAAAGATGGTTGATTTTAAAATAATTCTCAGAGTTAATATACTGATTTTATACCCATCATTTTTGTATTGCCAATAGTAGTTCTAGTGAAGTCTTCTTGCTACTATAATCCTAAGCAATGTATGAGATATGGCTTTCATTACAACGCAAGATGTACATAATTGAAACATATTTTCGAAATAATGTACTAAGGGAATTTGAGAATATAGTCAGCGTTTATATTTGGACAACTTTTGGAAGAACACTTCCTAGAGTTAGCAATAAAATATACTCTCAAGAGAGCTAGCTGAGGAGGGAGGCCTATGGATGCCCTCTGACAGTACGGGTGTCCACGTCCTGTTTGACAAGAAATATAAAATCACCCTCACCAGTAAGACCGACTGAATGGAGGGTTGAGCTGGATTACAGCTCAATGGAGACATCTGGTACACGGATGGAGCCAAAAGTGGGAACAGAGCGGGTGCGGGGGTGTATAGGCGACGCGATGGGATAGGTAAAACCTTCCCCCTGGGCAAATACACTACCGCATTCCAGGCCAAGCTAGTTGCAATTACATACGGTGTTCTGGGGACCGACCAAAATCGGATCCAGGAGAAGGTATGTATCTGCTCGGATAGCAGGGCGGCGTTGGTAGCACTGAATTGAGCAACGACAAAGTAGAAGCTCATCTATAATTTCTATGACGCATTGAACTACTTCGCAGGGAAGGGACCGGTGGAACTCTTATGGATACCTGGGCATAATGGCATTTAGGGAAATCTAATTGCAGATGACCTCTATGAACCTTGAATGAAACCTTGTATTGGGAATAAGTCGGAATCTGATCAAAAACCGGATCAATTGCTGGGTAAAATACCAGCACAATAAAAGATGGAGAGGAGTAAAGGGTTGTCGAATAACCAAACTCTTCATTGAATACTCAGAGATTGAGAAATGGGCACAATAATTCATTAAGTTGAACAGGCATAAAGCCAGAACCCTGGTGGGAATCATAACGGGCCACCATAGTAGCCTGAATGCATATAAGCACAAGCTGAGGCTGACTGACAGCCCGGCCTGCTGATACTGTAAAGAAGACGAGGAAACCTCCATTCATCTTCTTTACACCTACCCCGCATTGGAGGAGAAGATGTACCTTATATTAGGGACCCCTGTTATCCTAGAGGAGGCGAGGCTTAAGGCGGGGGACGTGCCTAAATTGCTCCTTTTATGGGATAACATTTTTGGATAATGATCCGGATAAGAGGGGATCGCCAAGGGACTATCCATGCGATCAATGGCTGATGAGGCCCAAACCCATATAACATAATAATAATAGCAATAAAACTAAAGGATGCGTGCCTTAAAAAATGTCGCGCGTCTTTGAAGAAACTAGTTGTGGCTTATAAAAAGGCTGTGGTTCAAAGACCAATCTTGCGTACATTTGTCAAAGTATGAAATAAATATCTACAAAACCTTTGAAACACCTATTTTATGAAATTGAATTTTCTTATGAAACATGCCGAGTGATTGTACAAAAGAATTTTGACATGCATCCATATAATATGCAATCATATGGATGCACATTCTGGTAAAAGTTTCTACCAACGCACGGGTGACTTTTTCTATCGAAGTACGTCAGTTCTTTAGATATCCGAATATTGAGCACTGATAATCCGCTTATTTTTGTTGTTTGTTTGTGTGGATGGAAGCTTTTTGCAGAATAATAATTGGGCCGGATATTTTCAATTTCATCTTTACCATAAAACGATACAAAAGGGACAGTGTAACTGAATTTGTTCAACTACAAGATACAATAGTACCTACATATGACACAAGATATAGTTTTTCTCTGCGAGGTTCTGTATGATTGGCTAATAAATTTGCATATACAAGTTAAAATAGGACTTAAATTGGACTCTCAGAACTCCTGTAGATAATATGCAAGGGCAGGAATAAAGAACTGTTGAAAAGTATGCTACCATAACTTTAAAAATGCTGCAAAATGCTTTTGATAGAATAAAGAGACGAGTAAACTTCTGCATTAAATAAACAAAGGGACAATTTCCTTAGTTACTTGAATTTAGATTTTTTGTTGAATAAAATTATTATTATACAAAATAAAATAAAATAATTATTATAAAAAATTATATAAAATTATAAATTATTACATTATTATTTTACCTTTAGAATTAATACCACATTTTCAGGTTATTGATACATAGCTTCGCAATTTTTTACATAATTATCAAACGGATGGTATAAGCTAGGAGGACATAAAAGTGATAATTGATTATATGTAGTTTAACATATATCAAATTGTTGACTAACTTATATAGTCATTTAGTGTAGCAACATCATTTCTTCTAATTGTTGTTATGCCTTTCTAACCATACTTTACACTGTTTTCGTATCTATGCAATATTTTTCAATTACTCAATAAGAGAAGCAGTGCTCCAGGGTGTGAGATACTTAAAATGTCTCAAAAAATTTAAAATTTAACAAAAGACAAGAGAAACAATCATAAATATAAAGCTCATTATGTTATATTTAAAATATGCATTTAACGGCTAACAAAAAAATATGGAAATAACTTCAATTTCTGGAATTTGGAAATTTGGATCAATCAAGAAATGTTCCAAGAAAAATACCAGAACAGCCATAGATATAAATGATGGATAATGATGTCGTTTTACAAAAACTATGTCCTTTAAAAATATAAATAATATTAATTTGTTTCAGACTATATCATATTTTTTGAATACGCTGCTTGTTCGCCCGACAGTGATCTCGACGACAGAGTTGTGAAACATATATTCCAGGAAGATAGAGGCGTTCGTAATTCCCGAAGAGCCCAGTGGAATGACGGATTCTTTCCTCCACCAGGCAATGACTTTAATGAAGTAGGCGATTATGGGAATCTAGGAGGTAAGTTCAAAATATATACTGTACCAAAATTGCGAATGCAACTGACATGGACCAATTGTTACTGTATTTCACTTACCTATATTTTATTTAGTACACAAAAAGTAATTCAAACTACTGAAGTAAGGAGATTATTATACTCCACCCCATCTGCAAATGTCTTAATGTATGTATAATAAGGACTAAACAAGTTGGACCAAAACAGTTATCCTCCTGGCTACATGCCGACGACGAATATTGAATTATATGGCTAAATTTGCCGTATTCTGTTCAGATTATTCGAAAGCCACAAAGAAGATGCAAAGTATCACTTATCTCAGAATATCGCTAACTGCAGACCGGTTTCGACCTTATATTGGGTCTCTTGGATCTGCAGTTAGCGATATTCTGAGATAGGGGATACTTTGCATCTTCCTTGTGGTTTTCGAATAATCTGAATCACTGTATTTTAGTGCTAACTCTGTTAGACAAAATACGGCAAATTTGGCCACATAATTCAGTACTCGTCGTCGGTATGTAGCCAGGAGAATTTGCTGATGGGGTGGAGTATAATAATCTTCTTATTTCAGTAGTTTGAAAGCTACCCTCTGACAAGTAAAACTTTGCATTATAAAAAGTAATTCATCTTACTATGCATAGTAACTAGATGTATTCATGCATTTAATTAGATGATATGCACTTAGTTAGGTATCATTGAAATAATTTAATGAGAAACTTTCGATATGTTCCTCTGAAATATATGCTATAATGAATTAAGTTTTGGAATTAGTTATGTTCTTCAAAATGATCACACTCCCTATTGACTAAAAGGTAATAGAATACATAATTAATTCAGTATTGTCTATATTTCAGGGAAATACATATAAACTGTCAGTAGTATAGCAAAGCCGGTACCAGGCCACCCTCGGATTTGTCCGCGGACATTTGATGTGGATGGCATGTGGTCATTGTTGATCTGAAGAACTCTTGGCGCAGGTATAAAACAGGTCTGTACAGGTATAAAACAGGTGTGTATCGGTTTAAAACAGGTATGGTGGTATTAGGAAAAAAACATGACGTCATTAAACAGGTTACCATATCTGCTTTAAACCGATACACACCTGTTTTATACCTGTACAGACCTGTTTTATACCTGCGCCAAGAGTTCTTCAGATCAACAATGACCACATGCTATCCACATCAAATGTCCGCGGACAAATCCGAGGGTGGCCTGGTACCGGCTTTGCTATACTACTACTGTCTCATTATAATCTTTGTTGATGGGAAATTCCATCAACAACTAATGCACATTAGGAAGAAGATTTCACAAATGATCCCAAATTCCCTGAGACACTTCGAAGATCGACATGAAATTGCAAATGCTCTAAAATTTAAAAATCTGTTCTAAATTGAAATCATCAGTGTTTTCGACGATATCTTTATTTTATACTTCTTAAGTATCTATAACTCTTGATCTTTATTCTAGATTACTTCTGAAGTATGTATTTTCAATAAAAAAAAAATAAATAAATAAAAAAGTGTTCCGTTTAAGAAAAATGGAATCCGGTCAACTGAAAGTAAATCAAATAATAGCAAGTATATTAATAAATGATAAATAAACTAATTAAAGAACGTTCTTGATTATATTCACTATAAGAATATTGATTCTTTTAGGATATGATACGACACGAAATACCTGATTTTTGTTTACATGAAAAAATATTTTCAACATCCGCATATTTATCTACTTAAAAATGAATAAGAATGAAAAAGTTTTCTATTTAACGGAATTTTACTGTAGTTTTGTATAGTTGATTGATTTAGAAGCCAGTAACATCTTGATTGAATTAAAAGTCGGTAATAACTTTATAGCTTAAGGCGTAACTTAAAATGTAGGTAAATTAAATTTAACGACTTAATTTGTTAGACTATTAAGTAATCTGACAAACACATAATTAATCTAAAAAAAAATTAATAAAGCCGTGTTATTTATGTTGTTAGCATCATTTATCAGATATATTTTATAGATTCTCAATAAGAACAGCCAAATTGGCCACTATAGTATAAGGTGTTCTGATAGGCTTTCCCCAAGGTTTACCTCCTTTTGCTTGTTAAACATCTCGAAAAGTGGTAGTGGTAAGTGTGCGCGCGCATGTGTTTGTAAATTCAGTTGCAATGGTTTCAGAAGAGAAAACCGGCCACGGGTAAGATTCAACATCTGTCCCGGATGGGAACCGAACGACAGACAGCTGTTTCGAACTTATTAGTTCTCATCAGTGTCGTACACGGTACGCCGGTCGACGACAAATGCCGAATCAAATTCCTTCCAGTTTTCTTTTCTGAAACCTTACTGATCGTACAGAAACACAAGAAAGGAGTCACGAATCGCTGTTAGGTATAATTCAATGCCTGGCGGGGCTTTAGTCCGAGGAGTAGTTGTTTCCTATAACGATTATGTAATAGCCTTGCTATTCGGGAACTACTTGATAAGTGCTTTGCGGTTTGGCGGATCATTTCCCGATTCCCGACTTATAAGTTACTGTCAGTTGCAATGGATCATTTCACTGATGAGAAATGTACCTTGTATGTCAAAAGCTTGAACGACCATTCTCTCATAATAGCTCGTCGCCTGTATCTAGCGCACTACCTCTTTCACGATATTAATCGAGCTCCTGCAGCAAAATTAACCAAATCATGGGTCAAAAATTTAAATTTGAAAGAGAAGGCACTATCATTAATAAAAAGCCAAGGGGTCGACCGAGAAGTGTCGAAAACGACGTCGAAGTGTTGAACGTCTTCGAGCACGTAAATCTCGCTATTTTGTAGGTAAACATACAGCCGTCTTACGTATTTCGAAAACCACGGTCTGCAATATCCCGGCAAAGGATTTGAACTTTCATTCTTACAATATCCAATTGGTGCAAGCGTTGAAGATTGAAGTTTATTCAATTTTCTTTTGGGCAAGAATTATTCGAAAACTGAAAATTTTTATGGCATTCTATTCACCAAGGACGCAGTTTTTACATCGATATGTAAATAAACAAGATCGCCGTTACTGGTCTAGGGTAGGAAAGCCTCGAGAGGAGCACGAAAATCCAAAACCAAAGCCAGAATATGCGAGGGAATTCGAAGAATTGAACGAGCATTATTTCGGCAAGGTACCTATCGTAAATATTAGGTCGGACATTGAGAAAGAACAGCGGCTTGAAGTAAGGCACTTTGATGATGTTATTTTTCATACATAACTTTCCCTACATTGTAAATTTAAATAAAAAAAAATAGTGAATGTAAATATATTTTTCAATATCCTAGATTTATTAACCCAAAAAGAGAAAAACATTCCAGTACACCTGTTTTAAAAATTATAAAATTAAGTTATAAAACAAAGTAGACAAAATCAAAATTGAACCTTATTTAATTGGTCAAAAATACTGTAGCGACATGAAAGACTTGCGAAATAAACCGAAATAAATACAACCGAAACGTTTAAGGAATGAGATCGTTGCGTACACGTTGTTGTCCAAATAGAAAACTATTCTCGTCAACATTTTATTAAATCAACTTTTCAATAAGTATTGACCAGTAGAGAGCCTTCATCCTTCAAAACATCTTTGAAGTATGGGAAATGCCTACTTCTTCAAAGGACACGACACGGACCAAGGCGCTCTTGCAGTACTTAATCAAGTTTAGTCGAATAGATATATTTCTGGTTCATCAGTTGAATTAAAGACGTGTAATGAGTTGGATCAAGTTTATGATCCTACAATAATCGCTGGTCAATTGCATCTGTTGTGTGACCAGGGGCACGATCATTTAATAAAAGTTCTTTGCCAGTCAGATTATGGTTCATTTCATCGAAACTATTTTCATTTCTTTTGAACCCGGATAATGAAATGAACTTATTCCAAATTAAGCGGAACATAATGTAAAACTAATATTACACTTTCGCTCGGATCACTGGAAAATTCGGATTATTGCGCATTTGAATTACGCAGCTTCTGTATTTAATTAGCGCTATTACACCACTAGTGGTTTATAGCATAAATACTTGTTTCGGGTATGAGTGTTCAAATTTGATCAATTATCAATAGTAATATAAGTGCACAAGTGGTGTCGATGCATCATCAATAAAATAATCCTATGGTCTATATTATCATGTGATATCTTCTCATCTCTGAATGATAAACATTTGGAACATAATTTATATCTATTGCTCAACTTACTGCTGTAATTGAGCAATATTAACACTGTTCCACTTACATATTTTATAGGTGGATTCAATTGGAATCGCAATACCCAGAGGAAACCATCTCGTATCTTCCGCCAGAGCGATTTCATTTTCGATGAAGATAATGAATTCAACGACGTAGTTGTTCCTAATAATAAACCTCCATCCGCTCGAAGAATCAGTACATCAACGGCGCCTAGCATCTTCAGGCCCGACACGTCCACCGTGAGAGTACCTGGAATGGCGACGGCAAGATCGGCCTGTGAAGATACTTGTCAAGCTACGACACAATTTGATCCTGTGTGTGGTGATAACAACGTTACTTACACAAACATATATTGGTTTAGATGTGCCCAACGATGTGGTCGCAGTGAGTATTGTATTTATGCTGAATATTTCTTAAGTACATGCCATTCTTTTTTTTTTTTCTATAAACATAATAATATGTCCTAAAAAAAATTACTCATTGATGCCACGTTCCCGAAGAGTGACATCATAATTAATTTTCTAATATTTTGCTCGAATATGGAAAGTTTTAAGTGAAATTTATCAACCTAACTTAGGTACCAGGTATGTAAATATGAAATAGGAATTTTCTGTATAGAACATACACGTTTATTGTATGAAAATGATAAAAAAATATTTTATTCGAAGTGTTGCCCATTGCTAGCTATACATTTTCCCATCTCTCTGACAATTTGTGGATTTCATACCAAAGAAATTCTTGCTCCTTTGAGGCAAATCAGTTTTCGAGTCATTTTCGTACATTTTAATAAGATGTGAAGCCCTGCTCAGCAAGTGCGTGTCCCGTTCGATGCAAACAAGTAGTAATCAGATGAAGCCAAGTCTGGTGAGTAAGCCACATGCAAAAATATTTCCCAACTAAACGTCTCGATCGTTTCCTTGACCGGTTTTGCTGTGTGTGATGGTGCATTATCATGAAGCAAAATCACTTTATGTTGCCTTTTTTGATATTCTGGTCGTTTTTCACGCAAGGCTTCACTCAAATTGATCATTTGTTGTCGGCAGCGTTTAGTATTAACGGTTTGGCCAGGCTTTAGCAGTTCACAGTAGGTCACACCCTTCTGATCCCACCAAACACAGAGCATTGTTTTCCGTCCATACCGAATTGGCTTTGCAGTCGATGTCAATGGTTCGCCTGGAGTTACCCATGATCTTTTACGCTTATGATTCTCAAAATATATCCACTTTTCATGGTCAGTCACAGTTCGATGGAGAAATGTTTTTTTTTTGTACCTGGAGCAGCATTTCGCAAATGGTTTTCCGGTTTTCCTGCTGCCTCTCATTCAGTTCATGTGAAACCCATTTTTCCATCTTCTAGATCTTTCCCATGGCTTTCAAACGTGGAGCTTTCCCATGGAGACTGCTTCTCGTGTCACAATTAAGTGATTCGCCAATTCTTGTTGTATTTGAGCGTCATTATTATCCAACAATACTTGCAATTCGTTTTCTTCAAACTTTTTCGGTGGTCTTCCACGTTCTTCGTTTCTTACGTCAAAATTGCCACTTTTGAATTTCTTAAACCACTGAAAGTATTGTAATTTACCAAGAGCATACTCACCGTAGGCTTCAACAAGTATTCCATGCGATTTTACAGCAGTTTTCTTCAAATGGTAACAGAAAATCAATGCTGTCCGCAAATCGTAGTTTCCAGGCACAAAATTCCACATGTTTAACTCAATTAAAAACGATGTTGCTGTATGAAACTTGTATTGTTGTGAGATAAAAACCTTTATCAGATATCAAAACAAGAAAATGGCACCAATACTATGCAATGGTAACTACATTAGCAGTTAGGCCATCTATGGGCAAATTCCGGTTTCATATTTACATACCTGGTATATCCACTGTCGGCTATTTAGAATATGTTTGAAACTATCGTCAATATTGAAAAAGAATAAAACTAACATCTATCTATTTGTCCTTATTAAAACTTATTCTGATTTTGAAAATTTTCTATTTAAAAATATATATGCTTCAGAAACTAAACTTGTTTAAAAACTGTTGTGAAAAGGTCCATAAAAATGACGAATAATCTATAGCGAAACGTTGCCTTGTAAAGAAAAGTGCTTACCTAGGTTTTCATAAGTCTCCTTATTTTTGCCTCACTCCGTTAACCTTGAACAGGGCGGTGGTAACTACACTTCCGGTTTAGCACTTGCTAAAAGCAATTCTAGTAACTATTCTTAAGCGAAAAATATGACATTAGGAGGCTAATATATGATTAAGGAATGATACACTTAGCCAATAATTTTAACTAGAAATTGATCCAGGAAGCCGTTACTCTGTGGTAGTTCATAATTCCAACAGAATTGAGTAAAACAACTTCTAAGTTTTATACCACTATATTTATACAAAAATCGTGACTGCAGTTTCGATACTTTTGTCATTTTCAAAAGATTCTTAGTTCGATCATCGTTTTGAAAATGACATAAAAGTGTCGAAATTGCAGTCACGATTTTTGTGTAAATATAGTGATATAAAACTGAGTACCTACCTAGTTGTTATACTCAATTCCGTTATAATTTTATCTCTTACTTCTTTTCTAATGAGGAATTATAAAATCACAAAGAAACACGCAAAACAAGACCTTTCTGCGGCAAATAGAATGCGGACTAATTAATACAAATTACTATTATTATAAATGTACTGCTCATTAATAATAGGAAAAACAACTTATGTGCGGTTTTAATTATTTTCTCTCAAATTTATGAAAGTCCTCGGTAGTATAGTGGTCAGTATCCCCGCCTGTCACGCGGGAGACCGGGGTTCGATTCCCCGCCGTGGAGAGCTTTTTTTTATTTCTTTCCAAATTGCCTTATTATTAAAAACGTTTAATTATTTCAGATATAAACATTCTGCATTCAGGAGCATGTCGCAGAGTACCCTGAGGAAATAAGCCATCAATGAAATATTTTTAAGGAATAGACTGAACTTATATTTAGTTTTATTTATTAACGAGGAAACAAAACACGAAATGTTTTTAGGTACACTTTTTTTGTAAGAGAAGTTGATAATAAATGTATATTTTTCTGTTCATCACATATGTTTTTTATTTTAAGAAACATACAGCCCTGTATGGGTTTTGACTTACTATATTGTGTTTTTATTTATTTATGTAAATAATTCAGTTACGTCTAGTTTACACTATCCCTAAAATAAATTTGTCATAATAAATTGGTATCAATATAATGTTGTTTTTATTTTTACCCATTTTTGCAATATCGTTACAATTTTTATTTAATTTTATCTTTCAATCAATTGATACTGCATAAAGTAACCACCATTATAAAACATCTTTCTTTTAAACGTAAACCTACGTTTTGTTAGGCTTTTTTTTAATATGAACTTACGGTTCATATGGATTAATAAAATACGAATTTCAAGTGTTCAAAATTACATTACTTTTAGAACATTTTCACATCACAATTTACCAGATTTAATTTATAATAGTTATGTTATCATTCAATTGATATCATTAGTGATGTGATAATTAAAAAACGGCAATGGATTTGGCCAATAATAGCAGCAAACACCATTAATTTAAAACAAAGTTAAGCTTTAAATTTGAACATATATTCAATAATTTATCATATTTTAGCGAAAACCGCAGAAAAAATTATGAATATAGAAAATTGGTGAAACATTTCCATAGACTTATTTTTTGTTATAAAAAGGGTGCTTCCTCTTTGATATTTACCCAGATTAATACTAGCACTACTAATATTTAGAACACATCTGTGAAATTAAATAAAAATTATAAAGTGATTTTAAATACGTATGTTAAAAATAGTCAATATTCTATATTAAAAATTAAGGACGTTAGAAATTATAAAGCCAAAATACCTAATTTTGTATAATTTATAGATTTTAAAATATTTTCCGATTTCAAAATTTTGAAATAAATATGTTTTATATGAATTTTATTTTAAAATTGAACCAAAATTCCAGAAGAATTTCAAAAATATATTCATGAAATATCGACAGTATATAAAATTTGATATAATAATGCCTAAGTCAATACTTTTAATATATAATTCAAACTTATCACGCCATTAATCAATTTTCATATTTTTCATTCGACCACTTGGATTTGAAGGAGTTTTTAACAAAAGTAGATCTTGAGAGTTATTTTCATTTTAATTGACTGTATTTTTTTAATTAGATATTCATTGAAGCAAATTACGGGTAATTGTATACAAGAAGTGTTCCTGGGCAAATGTTTACGAAATTTTTCCTACCCCCCTATTTTCGAGGGTGCTGGAGACGAATCTGGCTTCAGTTTCATCCGCTCGATGTCTGTCTACTTATTATGGTTGGGTTAGGTTAGGTTAGTATCCTTCAAAATAACAGATATTTAGTTGTTAATATTCAGAGTTAGCTTTTGGAGCCTCTCTGTATGTATGTAGTTTCATCGAACGACACGGAGGGCGTACGAATTACAATGGACGACGCCAACTGCAATTCATTGTATACATTTGAAGTAATTAAACATCGAAAGTTTCTAATAGGTTTTATGACGGTTTAATATATGATATGTGTAAAGGAAGTGTTGTAGCATCTATTGGTGTTAATATAAGCTACCTACGTAGTGTGAAGTGAAAATTATTTAATAAGGAAAGTGGCATGTAGTACGGAAAAGTGGAAAATCCATTTTCTCGAAAACTGCGTCCGAGCGGATGAAACTGAAGCCAGATTCGTCTCCAGCATCCTCGAAAATAGGGGGGTAGAAAAATTTTCGTAAGCATTTGCCCAGGAACACTTCTTGTATACAATTACGAAATTACGTTACGCAACGCTTGCACAATAGGCGTTTTCTATCATCGGGTCAGTTTTTTTCTAGCAGTCGATTTTTCTGTTGGTATTGTTATTATTATTGGTAGCACTGCTCGTTGAATGTCGGTTAAAATTGAAACTACATGAAAGTTAAATACCACTTTTGTTTATAGTTATTCTTAAGAAAAACATTGTATATTTCTGAAAATGTAATGTTCCCTGTTGGTTTTACAATTATTTAATTAATGCGTGCAATTTAGTAATTACCCCATTACCATAACTAAGAAGTAAAAAATGACTTCCTTCGGAGAAAGAATTGAGGTTAGTTGGGATTTGTTTACAAACTGTTATTTAAATATTTTGTGCATCTTACATTGTTTTAAGAAATCATAAATAATTAAAATTATGACATTCACATTTTAGGAATACGAAGTGCATAATTTGCTTGGAAAAGGTGGTTTCGCATCTGTATACCGAGCCAGATGTTTAAGGACAGGTATTGATGTAGCGATTAAAATGGTAAGGAGATATCTCGTCTACGACAAGCCTCTTAGTTTTTACTTAAAACAACATTTTAGATTGATAAAAAGCTTATGCAAGCTACCGGTATGGTAAATCGAGTAAAACAAGAAGTTTCTATACACTCTCGGTTGAAACATCCCTCAATACTAGAATTATATGTATGCTTCGAGGATATAAATTATGTGTACTTAGTTTTAGAACTATGTCATAATGGAGAGCTCCAGAAATATATTAAAGAAAAGGTAAAAGCTCTAATAATTACAACCCACTATTTATTTTGGTAAATAAACTTTTAAATTTCCGTAGATTAATCGTACTATTGAAATGTTTTTAGCCCCTTTCAGAAGGTGAAGTTAGCAGCATAATGCGACAAGTTGTTGAAGGTATTAAGTACCTACATTCACATAATATACTGCATCGTGATCTGTCTCTCTCAAATTTATTGCTTACGAGAGATATGCAAGTGGTTAGTATTCTATGATAACTATAATAAATGAACATATATTAATAATTTTATATTTTATAGAAAATTGCCGATTTTGGTTTAGCCACTCAATTATCTCGTCCAGATGAAAAACACATGACTATGTGTGGCACTCCAAATTTTATATCCCCAGAGGTAGCTTCCAGAGGATCACATGGTCTTGAAGCTGATGTATGGGGTCTAGGTTGCCTTTTGTATACATTATTGGTTGGATCGCCTCCTTTTGATACTCCGGGTATCAAAAGTACATTAACAAAAGTAGTTATGTCCACTTATACTTTGCCAAGCTGCTTATCACCTGAAGCTAAAGATCTTATCCATTCACTACTACAGAAAAATCCTAAAGACAGAATGAAATTGGATCAAATTTTAGAACATCCATTCATCAAAAGAGGACGAGTAAGTCTTGAAATATTGTCATTAAAAGCAGGTCGAACACCAATATTTTATTATTCTTTCGTAGATAATAACATCCCATTTAACACATGACAGTGGTATTCATACTATGTCAAGCAGGCGGGACAGCGCTTTTAGCGATAGTGCCTTGCCCTACTCTCATAATTTGTGTTCAAATCTTTGCGTGAGAAGGACAAATAGTGATTGTTCACCAACGGAAAATGTATATCATACTAATCGACTAGCTCACAGCATGGAACATTTAAGAATACAAAATTATGAAACAGTACCACAACATACAGATATGAGACAAGTGTTTTCAAACTACGGTTCAAATTTTGAAGTGCCATCTAATAAAGTCAGTTATCACGAAATCGGTAGCATTAGTCAGTATAACCAGAAATGCTGTCCTCCTGAAGAACCTGGAGGAGGTAAGTTCCAATTTTATTACCGGTGTGATTTTGTACATATCCCCAAAACGCCTGCTAGTGCAAATGGTGTTTACCCACGCTACTTAAATTTTGGCAGGTCTTGTATTTCATACTGGCGCTATCCGTCCATATCCACTTACACACATTAGGATGTTTGATATTATTGTTCTATCCACAAACACAGAAATATACATAAGATACTTAAAGTATAAATAAATTTTCAGTTCAAAGACGTATAACGTCTAAAAAAAAAAAAAACAAAGATATTTTACTGCTGGTAAAATTCGAAAATAGAATAACCAATGCAATGTTCTAATAAATGTTGTAAAACGCAACACTGAACATTGTAAGAAAATCCAATTAGATAAATTTATGGCTATATTCAAAGACGAATAAAACTTGAAAAACAATATAGAAGAGTAGAAGTCTTCAGTGGAAGTGGTAGTCAAGTACGTCTATTTTTACAAAAAAGAGTGTCACTTTGATCATTCAGTGGATGTTTTAAAATGAAAGTAAATTTTGTAAAAAAAAAATCGAATTATATAAATTTTTGGCTATGTTCAAAGATGAATAAAATCTGAAAAATTAGATGTAGAGCATATGTTTTCAGTGAAAATGGTAGTTACCTATATTTTTACAAAAAAAGTGTCACTTCAATGAGTCCATTAAGGGAACGCTTTAAAATCCAACCGGATTTTATAAGAAAAACGAGTTAGATGAATTTTTTGCCATGTTCAAGAACTAATGAAATTTAAAAATCACAATGTAGAACAGATATCAGTTACTGAATGCTGTAGGAACATCGAATTTTCAGCCATGTTCAAAGATAAATAAAATCTAAAAAACATGATGTAAGGAGATTTCATCAGTGAAAATGGTAGTAAAGTAGGTATACTTTTACAAAAGAAGGTTATATTACAGCAACTAAATATTTATAGCTGTGAAACCTACATAAAGAACAGATATAAGAACAGATTTCATACAACAAACAATTGGTATAACAATTCAATTTGAAGATGAGTTTGAGTTCATCTTCATTCGAAGATGAATTCAAATTCAATTTCATTCCAAAATTCATGTAACTCGTGTTTTTTACAAAATTCAGTTGTGTTTTTAAACGTCCCCTTAATGTGCACATTGAAGTGATACTATTATCATTATAGCTGGTTTATTTGCCGGTTTACCACTGAAATGTCCCATACCCAGGCTATAAGATCATGCTGTATTTTTTAATGTTTCGTAACACTATTAAACTAATTTGGCATCTAAAATTTTACCTGAATTATTTCCATTTTATTTAATAATCAGTCAATGTAATTAAGCGCGTTTTAAATTAATATTCAAAGATTAAAGCGAGATTTTAAATATTCAAACAAAATATCAAGATAATAATATTGCAATATTTGCCTTAACACGCATCGGGGCTTCAAACTTTAACAACTTTAACAAACTGTGGCAATTAACAGCCCCAGAGTATGTGTAACACAAACAAATCGAGCCTGGCATTTCCGTTCGATCGGCATTATCGGCCCTTTTATATCAAGGTCTTATATGGTAAGAAACTCCAGGAAACTAGATTAATAATTTATAAATATTAAAAATACTGTCAAACTGGCAAAATCGCGTACGCCGTTTCACGGCGTGCTAGTTATTTCTGTCATACCGAGGGTTTCAGGAATCTGTTATCCCTCTCACAGGGATCCACGATTTTGCTTAAATACTAATTCTTTGATGTAAGAGGACAATTTTTAAATTAATTCGAGAAGAAACAGTTCGAAGTTAGTCCGGGAAGAGGAAGCCGAAGAAGACCAGAAGAACCGAAGATCCAAAGGCGAGAAGAACCGCTGACCAGAATATAGAAAAAAAACCAGAAGACTAATAGAAGCTCCGGCAAAGCTTAATGTTTACTACTTTGCCACCTCGGGAGGGTTCCGTCGCTCGAATCACGCTATTGAAGGTGATGAGACCAGATTTCCGTAGACTCCAGACGATAATCCAGTCGTCCAGGGTCCTCCGTCATGGACGTGTCCGACGGTGGGAGTGGACAATCTGGGATGTCCATGAGGACGTAACGACCTTCTCCTTGCTAGGCGAGGGTTATTTATAATCACTCGTATTTCCGTTAATATTCAAATTATCGCGAACACGCGTTATTAGTAAAAAGGGAATTTATTTAATGAATGACTATATCTGCCCCGTTATTTCACTGTGGTACTCAATTATAATTTATTACATTTTTTATTCAATTTCTGTGATAATAATAATACAATACATTAATTTCGCCACAGGCTAGTTACTGTACTTCCTTGATTTTCATTCATAATTATTTATTTTACCGGGAACTTAATTCCCAGTATTCATATACTTTACGTAAACGTAAATTAATCTGTACTATGATATTCTTGAGAGGTTAACAACCCTCTGTTCATCATTTTTTGCATTTTGTAGACCAGATGTGAGCGTCTCCATATGGAGGCATTAACATATCTGGGGTCGACCGCAATTCTTAGAAGTTACTACAGATAAATTTCGTTCGGTGGTTTTATATCATCAGTGATGTTTACCTGTTGTTTAAAATGATAATGACATTTAGTGCTTGTCGTCTTAGGGTGCGTATTTTGTCTACCACAGAAGGGTAAAATTTCGCATCGGGCTAGTCGGGCTCTATCAGATATGGGTATGGGTCTGGGTATCTCAGAGCGAGTGGACGCGTGACACAAAACCATTACTAGAGACAGTGTCTCACATCTAATACCTTTCCTGAGGGAGTTGTACACAACCTATGGCAACAAGCCATTTGCTAACTGCGAATTCGTGGTTGGGTTTAGGTTCTTAATGTCTCCCCAGTGGGGATACTCATCGAGTGTTTGGCGAGAGGAATTCCTCTTGGTGTATTGCAAGAGTTCTGTGTATGCTAGCTATTATTTAAAATAAACGTAAGTTTCCGTTACAAATAACAGAATTCTGTTGTTTGTCAAGAACATTATTTCCACATATCCACGTTTGGATAATAAATGTAAATTAAAGTACATCCCGAGTTTCCGTTCTATTGCCTCCTGCCAGTATTAAATCAAATAAAGTAAATCAGACTAAAATTCAGAGTAGATCATAAATAAGAAAATTAAAACAAGTAATACCAAACTTTATATAAAGAATTTGGGAAATAAGAATCAAAAACACAATGTAGCAAGGTTCCTACCAATAGACAAAATCAAATGATCAAGCCAAATCTTCGAGTTTGTGTGTCCACTCTCTTGGGGAGGGTCAACCAGAGGTAGCAGGGGTTTCGTTGGTATCATATTCTGCAGGTGTGATGTTAATATAACCCCTGAGGGTGGAATATTCTTGCGAGGGAAAGTTTCTAGTTTGGGCTTCATGAAATAAAGTAGGAGAGTGGGGGTATGGGGTGTTTCATCACCATGCCCATATCTGCTCTACACTATGTTTTTCGGGTTTTATTTATATTTGAACATAGCCAGCAACTTATCTAATTAGTTTTTCTTAGAAAAATAGGTTGGATTCTTTGTGAAAATAGACCTATTTGACAACCATTTCCACTGAACATGTGCCCTACATCGTGTTTTTTAGATTTTATTTATCATTGAATATAGCCAAAAATTCATCAATTCGATTTTCTTACAAAATTTAGTTGCATTTTAAAACATCCCCTTAATGGGCACATTGAACTGACACTTTTTTTATGAAGATAGGTCTACTTGATAATAGGTCTACGATCTCCACTGAAGATATCTGTTCTATATCATGTTTTTCAGATTTTATTTGGCTTTGAATATAGCCAAAAATTCATCTAATTCGATTTTCGTATAAAGTTCAGTTTCGTTTTAAAACATTGCCTTAATGGGCATATTGAAGGGATTTTTTCTTTGTAAAAATGTACCTACTTGACTGCCACTTCCATTAAAGACATCTGCTCTACACCATGTTTTTCAGATTTTATTAGAACGTTATTTTTTTAGGTGTCCTAAATCATATTGTACGTACTATCCCTTCAACTCACTCTCATCACTCTGAGCACCTTCCACATTATAGCGAAGCTACTGGTAATTATATTAATAATTACACACCTAGCTCATATACACAAGATGTACTAAATAACAAACCTATATTGAACAATATAGAACAATATCAAAAATCTCAGGATCCCACTCCTTATCATGCTCTGCCAAGTAACATTGAAAAACCAAAGAAACAGGGACTTATGCAATTGTGTTCTAAGCGTTTATTGCCTACAAGGCACCGGACAAAAAATGCCATACTAAGTATCCTCGAAGATGGCGAGGTTTGTATAGAATTTATAAAGAAACGTGGCCACTTGAAGAGGGACACGGTTTGTGAGGTCATGAAGATATCTTCTGATGGCCTAAGAATTATTTTGTATGAACCAGACGGTGGTAAAGGAGTGTCCCCTTCTGACGAACCGCCTGCTTTACCTTCGCAGGGCGCTGATAAGATATTTGGCATTGAAAATTTGCCAGAAAAACATTGGAAGAAATATATGTACGCATTTAAGTTCGTCGACCTTGTTAGAGCGAAAACTCCAAAAGTAACATATTACACTGACAAGGCGAAATGTTTGCTGATGGAAAATTTAATGGATTTTGAAGTATGTTTTTATGATGGTGAGTTTACGCAATAATAGGTATAACATGATTGTGTATTATATCGAACCATATAATTTAATATTTTGTTTGAAAGTTTTTTCCTGTCTTTATTTTTACGCGGGCTAGGTTTAGCTCAAAGCTACTCCTCCGAACAGTCACACAGGTCACACCCAGCCAACTGATGTGGGAATTGAACCCACGCCCGGATTACTTCCAAGCTGATAATTTAAGCCAGCTCCAAGCGATTGGTATTACCCTGGGTCATTCCAGGGAGCCATTCTAACAGCCATGTCAATCCGGATTCAAATCAGAAGTCAAGTAGTGTTTGGGAAAAACCCTAACCAATTCTTGCCGCCATACGATATCGAACAAGATGCGAGATGCCGACTTGAAAACTGGAGCTTAGTCTACTACATCACACGACTCACAATACCATAAACTCTACACCACTCGACCGACATTTCATTTTCATAAACATCTAGAAACATTCATTTAATCACAGTTAAATAACATACATTTATTTTCATTTAAGAGTCAAACATGAAATTACATTTTTTGTATCAATGATTACTGTCTTAGATGTTTAATGAATAGTGTCTTTTGTTTATCATTTTTGTTCTCTTAAAAGTTAATATAGAAAAAAATCTTAAATAGTTTTGGTATGTCATGCTGATTTATCACATCATTTACATAATAAGTACTTGTCAAAGAGTTGCAACTAAACCATATTATTATTTAGAACTGTTTATTTATTATCAGTATCTGTTTTCATTGTTTTTACATCATTAATCTCTCTACCCAATCTCAGATTCTTTTAGATCTTGCTTCTTGTTTTACACATTTAATGACAATTAAGTTCATTAAAGTATGTTTAGGTATACTGTGATATAATGAAATAACTGTTATGGTTATAATTTTAAGTTTTATGAATTGTGGACGAAATTTATAATCTTATTATCTTATTGTGGAAAAATTATTCATAAGACATTGAAATAGGATTTTTTTTAATTCTAAGCGCGTTTGTTTTTCTATTGTTTTATATTTCTAAACTTCATATCAGTTCTTGTTAATGGTACTCCCTCCCCCCCCCCCTTTTTTTTTTTAATAGAATAGAATTACAAATTTTCAAGTATGATTTGGTTGACTATAACTCCACATTAAAGTTGACTATGTATAACCCATTATGTACAGAATAACTTACAACAGAAACAGGGTATAGAATAATTAATATCCTAAAACTAAAAAATAAAATACTCAAATTATGTCCACAAGGATTATTTACCATTTACAAGATACAGGATGTTCATTAAGGAAAATACACAGACAAAAAGCATACAAATTATATTTTTAACAAAAATAATTTTAAAAAGCAAAATTAAAGCAACATAATGCAGTTACTCAAAGGGAATCTTAAATAGTATTAGTATATGGGGTCTGACATAAGTATGGAATATTGCCTGTAACTTTTTAATTATTTGTTTTTTACAAAAATAACTCAAAAAAAAAGTCTTTTAACTATCTATTTTATACATGTTGGTGAGCTTGAAACATTTTGTCGGCTATAAGTACCTTGCTATGGCACTCGACTTTGTTTCTTCAAATTGTAATCTATACTTATATTGTTTTTTATTATATTCTGAATTAGCACATTATTCTGTACACGATTGAAATATTAAGAAACGTCGCTAATTTCAGTCATAAAAGTTTTATATACTTTGCATCATATCAGTTCAACCGTCATATTCAAGGGTGTAGAGAAACACTGGAGTGACCGGCTCGGTCGCCTGATTTGACTCTCTGTGACTTTTTCTATGGATGACAAAAGAAATGACCACATTATTTAAATGATCTAAGACCCCGAATTGTTGATAAAATGAGGATAAAAAGTGGTGTTTGTGAATGTAAAGCAAACATTTATAGACAGTCTAGAATTATGTTTTGAAAATATCGGTCCACATATTTGATATAAATGTAAGGTAAATTAAATTTTTGATTGAAATTATTGACGTTTCTTAAAATTTTCTTTATGAAAATTTTATGCAGTCGTGTAGATTAAGAATGTAATAAGAAAAACATAGGTTACCATTTGAAAAAACTAATTTGAGTGCCATAGCCAAAAAAAATTTAAGATCACGAATATACGTAAAATGCCTGTAAATAACTGAAAAACTTTTTGTATGAAACAAATAATTAAAAAGTTACAAGGATTATTCCATACTTATGCCGGACCCTTGATATAATGAATAACCCATTTTGTAACAATTTCAAAATTGGAATGATCATTAAAGTTTAATATACGTATTGTTATATATCATGTAAAATAAAATAATCCTGGAATTACTTTTATCTCTGAAAAAATATATGAGGAATTTGAAGACGTTGACGATATTCACATCCAATTTTAGGAGCCAAGATCACTCAGACCACGGCAGAAGGCATTACAATGATCGATGCATCAGGAAATAAGTGCAATTTTAAAACAGTTAATGAATGCAGAAATTTAACAGGAACCTTGGAGTTGTTGTGGAGTCACTCTCAAGATTCCCTTAGCTATTGTAGGTTATTGGAAAAAACCCTCTCTGAATTACCGCGTACTTCCTTTCCTGTTATTGTCGGACGAAGGCCAGCCTCTGTTAGTTCTTTGGGGAAAGAAAACCAACCTCAAACCGTAGTAGTAAGTTTTTGTAATGGTCATCAAAGTAAAAAAATTACATCAATTATGATTGCAGCCATCATTTACCATTTCAATTGACAGTTCGGCCCCAGGTACCTCTTTCCGTACAAACAGTAATACGAGAGAAAAAAGGGTTACTGTGCCCGGAATAGGTACGGCTTTTCAGTTACCGAACGGGGAGGTGCAGGTGCGCTATCAGGATGGATCCCAACTTTGGGTCGATGGCAAACATCATGTGCGCTACCAGTACCCTGACGGACGCATGGCCAATTATATGGACAATGAAAATATCCCGCATCAGATTATGGAAAAATTACAGCACATGCCCAAGGTGCTGAAGCATTTAATGCCAAGTCCAGTGACACAAAAACTTCATAATTTAAGATAGTATTATTGAAATCAATTATAGTTAAGAGCAAAATTATCAAAAGAATTTTTTATTTATTTACTGTAAATTGTTATATATGTAAAGAAAAAGATACTTTAAGTTGCACCATAATTAAAGAATTATGTTTTTACAACCATTTTTTATTTTATAGGGTATCCAGAAAGGGTAGGGGTATTTGTATCTGCGCTGTCCATGTAACGGCACGGTTTGGCGGGGCGCGGTAAAGATAGGTTATTGCACTACTCTTTGGAGATTTAGTAGCCATGGAAGTGTACCCGGGAGACCATCGCGCTTTTTGCGCACGCGCCTATTATCGTAATGGTGATACGATAGTCACAGCTTAACGTTTATATCGTGCAGAATTTAATGTACAGAATGCACCGAAGGACGATACGAAGGACATCATAAAATGGATTCGAATGTTTGAAAATACTGGTTCGACTGTAAAAATTCACAATCCAGGTCGCCTGCGCTCTGTTGCAACCCAAGAAACGATTGAAGAAGTGAGAGTTTCAGTGCGTGAAAATCCGTCTCAATCAGTTCGCAAACACAATCAAGAACTTAACATTAAAAAATAGTCGTTGCACAAGATTCTCAAGCAAGATCTACATCTTACAGCCTACAAAATTCAGTTCGTTCAGCTAACAAAAAACTGAGCGTTACCGACTATCCTCTCCGATTAAATTTTACAAGTGAAATTCTTCAACGTTTCCCAATGTTTGAAAATATTCTGTTTAGTGACGAAGCGAACTTTCGCTTAAATGGTCACATAAACAAACAGAACTGCCGCTACTGGGTCAACGAAAATTCAAGACACAAACATGAACAACCACTACATAGTCCAAAAGTTATTGTGTGGGCTGCTATGTCTGGTGAAGGCATCATTGGGCCTTATTTTTTCGAAGACCGGCTAAGGCGAACACTTACGGTAAACAGTGAACAGTATTGTGACATGTTAAGGAACTTTTTGGTTCGACAGCTGCAGGAATTTGAAAGTCCTAATGTGGAAACATGGTTTCAACAAGATGGGGCACCGTGTCACACCTCAAACCAATCACTTGAGGTTGTCAATCAACTTTTCCCGGAAAAAGTGATCTCTCGTCGAGGCACCATCAACTGGCCTCCAAGAAGCCCCGATCTTACACCCCTTGATTATTTCTTATGGGGATACCTTAAAGAGCAAGTTTATGAAAACAAACCACGAACTCTACTGCAATTAAAGCACAACATCCGCAACGTAATGGCCGCCGTTTCTAGAGAAATGTGTAGACGTATGGCGGCTAATTTCCATTTTCGGTTAGAGGAATGCCAGTAGCGCGAGGGTCAACATTTAGACAACATAATCTTTGACACTTAATTTTCCAAAACTTTGTCTAAAAATAAAAAAAAATTGTTTTTCTGACTTGTAGTTTTTTTTTACTGAATTTACAAATACCCCCTACTCTTTCTGGACACCCTTTATAATATCAAGATTAGAAACAGTTGACTTGTGGATTTGACATGATTATACTGATAATTAAAGTACATATGAGCTTATTAAAATTTTTAAGGAAGTTATATTAACTTTTAAAAATTGTCTATATTTAAGGAGAACAACAAAAGTAAATTCTACAGTATATGTGCCATTGAGAAAAAAAGTGATGAGGCATTTTTCGTTTCTCAATAAACAATAATGCAATAATTTTATTGTTTATGGTTTTGGTCAATAGAGGGAACAATTATTTAAGACAAACCATAAAATTAAATATCGCTTATATTTGAAGGGAATATCAACAGTAAATTATACAGTATATGTACCATTGAGAAAGAAAGAATTGAGACATTTTTTATTTTCCTTAAATATAAGCAATAATGAAATAATTTTAGAATTATGCTCTTGGTCAATAGAAGGAACAATCAGTTACGACTAAAAGCATTATTAACTCTAAATTTAATTAAATACTGGCGATACTTAAGGGGAATATCAAAAGTAAATTGTACACTATATGTACCATTGAGAAAGAATGTAATGAGACACTTCTCATTCCTCTTCTTAAATGTAGGCAATAATGCGATTTTAGGATTATGTTCTTGGCCTATAGAGGGAACAATCATTTAAGACTAAAAGCATAATTAACTCTAACTGTAATTAAATATTGCCTCTTAAGGAGGATATCAAAAGTAAATTATACAGTATATGTACCATTGAGAAAGAAAGTAATGAGACACTTTGTATTTCGTAGAAGAAAATTTCATGATTACAGGAATTTGTTCCCACATAGGTGACTGAAGGTCGACTGCACATACGATGATAGAAATATTGACGATTTCTCACGAGTTTTTTTTTTTTCGCCATTGTTTTCACCGGAGCGAAGTTTATCTTAGTGCTATTCATCCACTTAACCCCCAAAATTCGCACTAACACATACAGACATACCCAGCCGATTTATGTGAGAGTCGAACCCACGTCCGGATTTCTCCAAGCCGGTAATCTAGGCCAGCTCCAAACGATAGACATCATTACCCCAGATTTATCCAGGGAGCTTAGAAGGAACAATCAGTTACGACTAAAAGCATTATTAACTCTAAATTTAATTAAATACTGGCGATGCTTAAGGGGAATATCAAAAGTAAATTGTACACTATATGTACCATTGAGAAAGAATGTAATGAGACACTTCTCATTCCTCTTAAATGTAGGCAATAATGCGATTTTAGGATTATGTTCTTGGCCTATAGAGGGAACAATCATTTAAGACTAAAAGCATAATTAACTCTAACTGTAATTAAATATTGCCTCTTAAGGAGGATATCAAAAGTAAATTATACAGTATATGTACCATTGAGAAAGAAAGTAATGAGACACTTTGTATTTCGTAGAAGAAAATTTCATGATTACAGGAATTTGTTCCCACATAGGTGACTGAAGGTCGACTGCACATACGATGATAGAAATATTGACGATTTCTCACGAGTTTTTTTTTTTTCGCCATTGTTTTCACCGGAGCGAAGTTTATCTTAGTGCTATTCATCCACTTAACCCCCAAAATTCGCACTAACACATACAGACATACCCAGCCGATTTATGTGAGAGTCGAGCCCACGTCCGGATTTCTCCAAGCCGGTAATCTAGGCCAGCTCCAAGCGATAGACATCATTACCCCAGATTTATCCAGGGAGCTTGGAGACCTTCTGCGAGGTAATTATAGAATAATTTACCTTCAAAAGATCTGACCATACCTATAAACCTATGTCAATTCGGATTACAAATTTCATATATACTTGTTCCCGGCAGAGACTGCGGTATACCAGTGTCTTAAACATCTAATCCACCGTAACTTTGCTATATAACAGGCAGATATCCATAATGCTGTTGCATATGTAATTATGTACGTCCACATCCAAAATGGACTCGCCATCTAATTTTCATGGTATCGGGCATATCGATTATAGTGAA
Organism: Rosalia funebris; assembly: GCA_037954035.1. Classification (NCBI taxonomy): domain Eukaryota; kingdom Metazoa; phylum Arthropoda; class Insecta; order Coleoptera; family Cerambycidae; genus Rosalia; species Rosalia funebris. The sequence goes on along the minus strand of JAZFAV010000018.1, from coordinate 4,522,129 downwards.
CTAACGATTCCCAATGAGGAGGAAATCGCGATATGGAATTCTTATACCTGATGTTCTCTATTTGAACTAACTGAGCATTTCTTTTAATTGAACTGTTGCTTCAAAGCCGAAGTGGTGAGCTGCTGAAAAATGGTTTATAAAATGACGAATTAAGCAAACAATAACAAATTTTCTTCTGATAATTACATGAATTCTTTGAAAACCAGTAAATTGGACGAGAATAATTCTCTTGTAGAATTACATACCGTATGTAATGTGTTTACTGTAACGGTAAAATAAAAACATAGAAGAAACGTTTACGTTGCCCTGAAAAGTTATTTTAAATGATAAATACTTGTGCATTGAAATAGAAGATAAGTATATAAATCCCAATACTACAGCTGTATTTGAGTTGTTTTCTAAGAGAATAAGTATTTAATTGACTCCTTTGAATGACAATAATTAATATGTCAGACTCATTTTGCATTAAGTCACAATTTTTATACATAAAATACATAGGACAAAGAAAACTTTAACAAACTAGTCTAAACAGTTTCAAAATATTTACTTTCAATATATGATACCATCAGGAACGAATATAAAGAGACACTTTTCATACATTTTCTTGAAATATAGGTAATACCGAATACATTTTTTAGGTAATTATGCTGTTGGGTATGGAGATCGCGTGATCATTTTAAGAGTAAGCATAAACAACTTCAAAAATAATTCAATTTTGTTGGCCCACTGCGGCTTCAACATCATTGGCCGCATTAATTCATTATTGATTATATTTACAGAGGACATTTGAATGTGTCATTATATATTTTCTTAATGGTACATGAAAACGTAGTTAGGTACAGTGGCGGTCCTGTTAACATTTTTAGATGGTGCGAGATCTAAAAGTGGCGCCCCTCCAAATACAAAACTTTATTGTTAAAGCAGTTGTTTACTCTTGATTTGATTAGGCTGCTTTTCTACCAGAGAACCGTTTTCACCGTTTCGGTTGATTTCGGCGCCCCCCTCATGATGGCGCTCGGTGCGGTCGCACCGGTCTAGGGCCGCCACTGGTTAATTATTCCAGAATATGGATAGTTACACAGATTGAAAATGATTTCATATAGGCACGCTATACACTGTAGTGCTCTTCCATTTTCAAAGAAGACATCTAATCTTTCTAAGATATACCATCTTAGAATAATACGGAAAAATTATCATCTTTAATAAAACACACATTCTTAATGGTATTATAATGAAGTTTTCAATATGGTGACGAACTATTTCCTTGACTTTTCAAAGGAATAGTACCACTTAATTTTTAGTCACCTATATATAGATATCAGTTTCGTCTACAATGTTGTTTTTATATATTACAATTTGATTAAACTATTTTATCTTCCAAATTGTCTTTATCAGACATTAATAGGTCAAAAATTAACTGTAATTGTTCTTAAAACAAGAGACTAATTTTTCACAAACACTGATTATACGTCACTCGACAACCGTTTCGCCAACCAACTTGGCATTATCAGGGGATGATTAGAATTGGAAATTATTACATTGATCTACTCCTGTTAGTGCCAGTTTGGTTAATGCAGTTTGTATTAAATATTTTGGTTTCATTTAGTAGTAGCTTTATATAACTATTATATACCTACTTTAAAATAGCAGTTGTACTGTCACCATTTATTCAAACATTATTGATTATCTGAGATTATCTTATTAATACACTAACTTTCTTATATTTAACTTAATTTCAAATACATATTGTTATACAACAGAACACTACTACAGCACAAATTTAGAATTATACTACAATTAATTTACAATCGTACTTGTCCATTTGGATACTCGTTCAGTGGCGGTGCCCTATATAAGTAACTACGAATAAGTGATAATGATTTATATATTACTACATTTATATAATAAGTATGTGGCCAAATACGGCAAGAAAACTAAACTAAATTGTCTGAACTAAAGTGCACATAGTGGCATCTCGACTGCTGTGGCGATCGAGCACTACACCACTGATCCACTCATGATGGGCAGCTTTAGTTGTGCGTTATAAAATAAGCGAAAACACTACATTTAGATGTACGGCAAAGTAAATCATTCAGTAAATATCCATTATTTACATACTTCAGTTGAACTGAAGTGACTGTTCAGCTGAATTATCTGCAAAAATGATAAATGATAGAGATAATGTGGAACAGCAGAACTGAAATCACGGTTCAGCTGAATGATCTGTAAAAATTATCAATTGTAGAGATAATGTGGAAGAACAGACCTGAAGTCACGGATCAGCTGAATGATCTGAAGTAACGGTACTCTAGGTATAAACCTATCAATTCTGCTAAATGTGATGTTAAAAATTCTAAATACTTGTGATAATCGTACTCTATTTTCTATAACTTATTTTTAATTGTCTTCTTTTCTACGGGGATTGTGAGCTAAACTTCGTAGAAGTTTAGCTCAGAATTACTCTTTCACCTAACCTTTGGAAAGTCACACTAACACACATAATCGACTGGTGTGGGAATCGAGCTTACACCCCGATTACTCCGAGACGTTAATCGAGATCACCTCCAAGTGTTACCCCAAATTAATTCAGGAAACTTGGAGATATTCTGAGAGGTAATTATGGGATAATATACCCTCAGAAGATCTGACCATATCTCTAACATCCATGTCAGTCCAAATACAAACCGAAACTCGAGTTAACTTTACGAAACAAAAACCCGATCAATTCTTGCTGCCACTCGGCGTTGACCAACAATGCTGGCAGGAAAAGTATAGTATATATATTCTTATTTTTTTAATCTTGAAAGAAATTTAGTTTTTCTTTTAAGCTCAAAATATATAGAATGTTTATATTCTTAACTTCAGGCCTAATCTTTGAAAGCTAGGATTAACAATTAATCTTATCCTTAGAAAAGGAAGACCAGCAAATGGGTTTTTCATAATCTTTACTGGGTTTTAAAAAATGATTTAAAATTGTTAATGACAGCTAAATGGAGCAAATACTACAAATATATTTAAATTTATATTTAAGCAGTTAAGTAGAATGGTATATGGTAATTAATGTGTACTGTACAATTTTATCATTCTTGTTTGTGCCACTCTTACACAACACCCATCCAATACTTAATTGGTGTTATACTGTTGGATGGTGTAACTAATTACATATATAAATAAATGTATGCCAAACGAATTACATGTAAAACATCATGTTTACACAAACAGTAGTTTTCTGAACTTTTTCAAATCTATTCTATTTGAAATGTATTATTTTAATTATAAGTTAATGCAAATATTTTTAATAAGTGGAAAATATGTTTTATATGTTGCAAATAAATGTGATATACACTACACATTTATACTATTATAAAAATAAAAGTTTAGTAACCTGTAAAATAATGAGAGTATAAGATATACTAACTTATATCTACTACTCCCTCTAATTAAAATATAATCTATTAACTATATTATTTTTAATTACTTTAAATATAACTGTACCAAATTTTATTATATTTTCAATTTGGGGAAATTAAGAGCATACAAATAAAACAGTATCGAAAATGGATAACAAATATATATGGCAAGAACCTATTTTTGCCGAATAATGTTATACAAATCATTTATAAAACACAAAATATGTAATGAAAAGTTCTTTTGTATGTACTTATCATATTAGTCATATGACTTGTAACACTACTTGCGCTTGAAAAAAGAGTGAAGGTAATTTTGAATTATTCAAAATATATCTCTTGGAAAGTTTAGCTAGGATTGCAGCTGCATTGAAATTAAATCGGCAAATAATCGGGCTTATAGATAACTGGAGTGGAAATTTTAGGTTACTTGTGTACATATATATGTATATAGTTTCAAATATAATATATGTAGTTACATAGTTGTATATATAATTATAAATCGATTCACATTGTTTCCCAAGGAAATAGTAATAAGCAGAATGTATTCTGTTACAATTTTGAGTGAAAGTATTCTTTAGTTTCATGTCTGTTAAGTGAGATAGGGAGGTCGCGGGACTTTACACAGTTTTGGAAGATATAAAACTTAAGTATACATTTATATCTACAGGTAAAAGGAAATGCTAAGGTTGATAAATAAAGATATACTTCAAATGATATTTATGTAATTGAAAATATAAAGTTCATTATTTTTTATTTGTCTTTAAAAATGTACAGACGGTCTTATTCAATCTTACGTTCATACATATGGAATAACTAACTATTAATAAATATTACTAAGATACTATCTATATGTACAAATCCATTAATTAAAATAATATTGTTATTGTAATATTCATATTCATACCATTTAACTCTGTCTCCTTGACTAGTAAGTATCTGTTTAGTTAAATGGTATAAACATTTATAATATAAATCTTTTTTTTATGCCTAACCCAGTGTGGCAGTTTTAAACCAATAATTATTATATTTGCTTTGGTATATATAAATATAAAAAACCTAATTACTAAAAATTTCCCCATAATAATTATGAAAAGTATTTTAGCAGTCCATACTACGATAAAAAATATATATAAAAGGTAGCTGTACCTTTTTTTATTAAGGAAACTAATTTTGAAAGTCTATGAGTGCTGAGAAAACATTATTTTTATCGTTGTACGGAGTTTATTTTAACCCGATTATAATTAATCAAATTAGAAATATAAAAGCATTTTTTTTAACTTTTGTCGAGGCAATATTATAAAAAAGTATAAAATTGTTTTTGACTAGTTGAAAGTATCAGCCACTGTAGTTCAAAAAATAGAAATAAACTAGCATTTAATATATCAAACTTTCGTTTGCCTCAGAGTTGTCACCTTCAACAGTATAATAAATGATGCAAATAACATTAAATGAATTCCTCATTCGGAGTCAGTTTTTAATTTAAGACCGAATCATTAATTTTCTTTCTTTAGTATTTCGTTTCTAAGAAGGTATGCCAATAGTCTGATTCAAAACTATATAAAGATTAAACACAAAGATGTACAAGTTTTTAAAAATATTGTATCAGCGGAATACTGAATGCTGACAATGTCTGGATAGATCGGCTGACCGCTATTTTTTATTTATAGTTGTCAGCAGCATATATTACAACATAACATCATATATTATATCCTCTATCAATCTATCAATTTTGATTTACACATTTTTTAATTTATTGAAATATTCTTGAACCTTATTTATAATGTTATTAGCACCAATGGATATTATAACTACAAAGTTGTAATTTTCATTTTGTTTCTAGATAGGATAAATCTTTAGGGGGAATGCAAAAAGAGCCTAAGCGATCCTCGCATGGATTACTCTCCTACTCTTTCAGGATTCCGATCCAGATGATATGATAATATATCTTGTATTATAACAATATATAACAATAATCTGTAGAGGAGGTAGAAAGAGAGAGGGTGTTTTATTTAAAATAGTACGTATACTCTTATTTTGGCAAGTATTCTTATCATCGATTTAAGTGGGTTTTCAAAAACCACAGTTAGACGTAATTTTTCATAGATTCTAGTATAATAGTAGGGTATTCCGCAAAAAAACCTTACATATGTCCAGTCTTTGTGTACTGTTGAAAAAAAGAAAAGATAGTGGGATATATAGATCATTTATCAATATAGTTTTTGAAATTGAAATCAATAATAATTGATGAAAATATGAAGAGAAGAAATTCCACACCTTCTTACAGACCTTCTATCTATAAGAGAACAAATAAATACATGTAAAATTGGTGTAATATGTGAATAAATACAGTAATCTATAGCATTCAACAAATATTACATCCACCAAAAAATGGTTAAGATATGTTTAAAACATCAACATTTCCTTCGTTTTCAAGTAGATACCTTAGTAGTGGAAGTCTGGAAAACATTTACGAAATTTTCATATTTCATCATCAAATCTCAAGGAATCCCTAACTTCAGACCGTAACATTGTAATTTGATGTGCATAAATCAACAAACCGAGAGATACTAACATTGATTCCGCTATTCCCCGCCCTATAACCAATCTATGATAATTCGGTATTCTACTCAGAACATAGCGAAATTTTGGATTTAATAATGTAAGAAACATTCTTCATGAAAGTTATCCATTTACTTTATTTCTGATGAGGACTTGTAGCTCGGAAACTCCACATTATGATGTTATCCTTCTCTCTATAATTCATGTTATAACTCACTCGGAGGGCATCCTGTGCAGCTGCTGAGCTCAGATGATGCAGTAAAGCAAGGGGAGCATTTTATGAAAAATTAAAAGTTGTTTAGATAAAATTGCACCCTGCAAAACAATTATTTTGTAGAATAATTCCCTTACCTGGTTTTATAAGGAGTTTAAGATAAAAATTTAGGAGAAACTCAAAAAACAACGATATAGTTTACTTTGATGGCTGCAACTTCGACAATTTACTTGTAATTTAAAAAAAAGAAAATTTAGTTTTTTGAAATTTGTTTCAATAAATAAAATTAGAAATATTTCTGTGTCTATATTCGTTATTATCCTTCCACCATTGAAATGTGTTGCACTTTAAATACAGATTTTAACATAAAATAACCTCATCCTATGGTGTATCTTCCTATAGTTGAATCAAGCAAATAGTTCATATGGTCAGCCAATCTAACAAAATAAATTTAAACTGATATAATCAACTATATTATAACTTATTTTAAATATCAGCGAAAAAATTGCTAATATTTAAAATAAAGAATATGTCTTTAATGTATTTTTTAGATTTCTTATTTTGTTGGCTTCAAATTACATAAAAAAGTAAGTAATCGAATCAGACTATGTTTATAAAAATGGCAGCTAGGTGTCTAACACTTCAAGAAATAGATGAGTACTATCTATTCATGGGTATATTGTGATGTGATTGTTCGAGTATATCATTTTATTGCGACTGGGAATGTTAGAAATTTTCTCGTTAAATATATGTTTCATCATTTTTAGAATAACTGTTATCGCTTTTCCGGTACCTTGGCAGCAAACGAGCTCAATATACTATCGTAACTTGGCCTAGTAGCGTCGTCTAGAGGAAAATCATATTCTGGTATGTGAAACCTTTGCCTTAAATTTTGCCACTGCTCTCTGGTTAATGACTTCATAATGTTTTCAATCTCAATTCCAGGTTTTGCAACAATCTCTGGGTCTGTAGACGTAAAGTCCGGGTTCACTTTTGGTGGTTGATAGAACATAGATGGAGGATTTACCGTCGTCTCCAAATGTGCTGGGTCTTTCTTGTAATTTTCATCAAATTTCGGTGGTTCAATAGATAAATTTAATGTAAGAACATCTGGATTTTCTTTGGGTACTTCGGCCGTGACATCTTGTCCTGAAGCAGTACCATTTGATTCTGGTGGCAATAATCCCGCTTCACCTGGATCGGGGCTTGTAGGTTCCACAGATGTCGGATATACTGGAGTTGTGGCTTTAAAACTTGATACAAAATTAACTGGAGGTTCCTTCTTAGGGGGACTCTCCAATATGCTACTGTAATCTGTCTCCACGTCTAGCTTTTTGACTTCTTCAGCAGATGGATACACAGGTGTAGTGGCTCTAAAATTGGACTGGAAGTTTATTCGAGGCTCATCATCCTCAGTGTTGTCAACCCCCGAGCTTTTCGAATTTTTAAGATTGACGAAGGTTGGATAAACTGGAGTTGTAGCTTTAAAATCAGATTTAAAGTTGACCTGAGTCTGTTCATTGTTTCCTTCTACAGTTTTATCAGCGAGATTTTCTTGAATTGTAGATACATCTGTACCGTTAGTTTGAGCCAATTTGCTATTGGCGGAACCTGAGTTTGTACCTCTAATGGTGGTTTGGGGGTTAATTTGAGGTTCTTCACTCTTTGCTTCCGGACCCCTGTAAGAGCTTTCAGAGCTTTTGCTATCAGTTTCTGGGTTATCACCAATAGGTTTTGAATTTCTATAGGGGATTGGTGGTAAAATTCCAATTTCGTTGGGAGCTTCAGATGACTCTTCGACAGTAAGGGGAAATACTGGAGTTGTGGCTCTGAAGTTTGACTTATAGTTCACTGATGTCTCAGTTGAGGTAGGTGTAACTTCTATTACTAAAGGTGTCGTAGGACTAGTGACTCTAATATTTGCTTGGTTATTCACGGGGATAGTCTGTGTTTCAATTGCTGAGGGGAATATCGGTGTAGTAGCTTTGAAACTTGATTTATAATTTGTGGGGCCTCTGGATGATTCTGTGCTATACTTGATTTTGTATTTCGAATCACGAACATCGTTTTCTATGTCATAGTTTCCTAAAACATATAGAAAATACATTAGTAAAGAGTCAGCTAAAGTAAAAGTAACGCTATAGAAATTATGTATATATACAGAAGAGCTTTATATATATATATATATATATATATATATATATATATATATATATATATATATATATATATATATATATATATATATATATATAGTTTTCCAATTTTTGTAAATAATCCAATGTCCAATTACGATATATATGAATAATAAGAATATTTTACGTATTACCATTTCTATTGGAGGAATTGACGTTAATGGCCTTTGACTGTTTAGTTTTTCCTGAGTTTACCACGTTCTTCTTCCCCGCGGAGTAATTTGTTTTGTCGTAATTCTGATTTGGAGTCCCTTGTTGATAATTCCCATTATCGTAGGTCTGACCTGTGGCCCTTGATGGATAATTTCTATTGTTATTTTGATTGGTGTTCCTCGTATTATCATAATATTGGTTTGATGTCCTAGCAGGGAAATTTTGTTTGGTATTATCCTGATTGGAGATTCGCCGGTTATTAGAGGCGCCTCTCACAGATTTAGGGGTGGTAACATGATTTGGATATTCCGTTGACCAGTGACTTGGTGGAAAATATGTCGGTTCGTCAGCATAGGTAGATTGTTGACTTTCTTGTTCGATCCCCACTATGTTGGCTGAGGGTTTATAACTCTTTCCCGTTCTGGAAAAATATAGAAGAACTTTTAATTTCGACGAAACTACCTGGACATAAAAGGCGAAAGACAAGAATAAGAATAAGAAGTATATAATGTATGTACATATATAAATCGTAGGCACAGAAGTTATTCAATAGTTTCAATAAGACTAGCCTAGAAATATAGTCACATACAAGTGATATACAACATATGTATTATATCATATTAAGAGACAAGATGAAATGTACCACATTCTAAAAATTGGGTGTCATTGGACGAAAAGATGTTCTTTAGCATCATAGAACACATTTACTTTGCAATTACACAAGGAGTCGCTAAAAATCAAGCTAAAATAATTCAGAGATTTGTAAAAGACTAAAACTGCGCTTCAAAAGAAATATCATTATTGACAAACATTGATTAATTCTGTGTAAATAAGGCGTCAGTACTAATATTCTGGTTCTTATTTCCTGCTTGTACCTATTTATATTAAAACATAAACTTTTTTTGATTTTCAGCCCTAGTCACTTATTAAATATTTTACAAAAGTACTCACTAGTTTATTAAATGAAATAACTGAGAACAAGACTGAATCTCGTTTTTCATTTTTTTATTTTGATAAGTCTAATTTCATTTACTTTAATACTCGTTTTAGAATGTGAAATTTGAATATTATTTATGTTTTAAATATATCGTTTTAGTAAATTTGTGTAAAACAATTGTAAAAAAAATAAAAATACGTAATGTAAAAACAAATCGAATTGAACTGCTCTATTTATCGCCTGCTTAGAACCCATTGTTCAAAGTAGAGGGATATAACGGATTCTGAACTAACCCGCTCCATTCAATTTTCGATTTTCTAAGCCACCTCTGATTTTCTGTATTCTGACGGCATGAAAATTAATTAAATTTTAGATTAATTCTATAATTTCAAAATATTTTATAAGTACAAAATAATATTTGTCGGACATTTTGGGATTCTGTATGCAAGTGAAAGAAATGCTGAAGTTGTGAAAGGGTTACCAATATTAACTGATTAAATTTCAAATTAATTCAATAATTATAAAAAATATTCAACAAATTTTTGTAAAAATCTTGTATTTTTTTATAAAAATTGAATTAACCTGAAATTTAATTAATTAATATTCGTAACCCTTTCATTATGTTTTTTTGTATAATTATAGAATTAATTTTAAATGTAATAAAGTAATATTGATAAGCCTTTCATCACGCCAGAACTAAAAAAAAACGCGTAGTGTGAAGTGGCTTAGAAAATTTAAAAGTGAGTAGGGGGAGGCTCAGAGTCTATTATATCTCTCTACGTCGGACTTACCAAGTTTATATACATTGGGTTCTAAGTAAGCAATAAACAGAGCAGTTCAACTCGATTCGTTCCACTATTTTACTTCATATACAAATTACAAATTTACCAATATTATATATTTAATGAATGAATCTGAAATTTAATTAATCAATATTGATAACTCTTTCATGACGTCAGAATTCAGAAAATCAAGAAGTGGGAGGCGGCTTAGAAAATTAAGTGGGGTAGCTAATTCGTTATGTCGCTCTACTGTTCGATTCACTTCGTGTATAAACTCGTAAGCCTGAATTTTCTATTTATGAGGTACTTAGCGAAACAGGAATAACAACTCTGATTCATAATGGTATTGTCATTCGCCATAAAACTCATAAAATTGAACGTTTCACTGACAGAGAGCGTAGCAAATCATCTTTTTGCTTCCTAAAATATAGCTGCAAACTGCCTTACAAGGTTTTTCAAATAGACCATCGACATTCCCCTTAACAACGACGATATTTGAATGTGCCTATTTGTGCATATTGGAATAGCAATACCACCTTCGTGACTATTAAAAATACACATTGTTATAATTTATCCACTTATTACTAATTATAGTACCTATATATAAAAAAATAATAGAGGTGTCAATTTTTTTAATAAATATTTATTAAAAAAAATAAATATTTATGTATACTCTCGAAAAAGTTCAGAAGTATGTAGTGATATGCACGAAATCTAGACGTTACTATGGAAGGTACAATGAAGAAGATGAAGAAGAAAAGGAAGGTGGGAAATGTTGAGACGACTTTAACGGAGGGGAAGGAGAAGAATTATTTATGTGATTCTAAAATAGACGACGAAACGGGATACATACAGAAAAAGAAGAAGAAAAACGAGGTGTTGATAATTTAAATTTTGTGGAAGTATCGTTAGAATGGATAGATAATTCCCACTGTGAAATAAATCCTTTTTGAAGTTCAAATCGAGGCATCAAACGACATAATTTGGTTAAAGCGGTTGATTGAACCTTTATGAAGAATTGATTGACTTTATATATAATCCAATATTAATAATTGACATATGATGCTGCTATGATATTGATATAAAATCTAGTATATAATTTCTCAAGACAAAACATATTCAAATTCAGCATTTTCTTGTTGGAGAATTTCTTCTATGACAGGCTATTAAGAGATGTTACCATTTTTCATTTCAAAACATTCATTTTATCTTTTTCCTGAAACTAAAACCATTTCTGGATAGATTAGTGTTGGTCCCATGAAAGTCTGAATACTAGAAGTGCTCTAAATATTTTTTTGAAGACAGCGAAATGGCGTCATCGTAGCAAAGTAGCAGTTGAATGGAGATGAAGACGAAGAGGAATGGGACAACTCCGAATCAGATTTATTTGAAGGAGTTATAGTCCTATAAATATGAAATAATTCTAATGAAAATTATATCAATAGAAAACAATGGGGTTTTGTATCGTCTACATCCTCTTGTCAAACTTCTGATATTTTCTTTCCTCTCCAACCTTTCCTTTTCGTGAATATTTTCTTATATTTGGGTATTTTTTTAACAAGTTATAATAACAAATCACTTTTAGAATACAAATAGAACTCTGCACGTAAAAATCACAATATAAACTGAGGGGTAAGGAGAGATAAGAAAGTAATACTGCAAAATGACCTGAGCAACTTCCCCATTGGGAACCCCAGGGGAAAGGACCGGGTCTTACCCTTGAACAGATATTTTTAGACCGATAAACACTCGAGTTTGCCAGGAATGATTTTAAAATTCAATTCCTAGTCAAAATCGGGTATGAAAGTGAAGTAAATATGAACTTTTTCAAATTCTTCCTTTTCCTGGAAAGTTGCATTTTTTTGGGTTTTAAACAGATTTCTCAGAACCGATTGATTGTATTAGTTTGAAATGTATATGGGTCGTGTAACTATAAAAACATAAATACAAGTAGGTAACTAAATATATAAAATAAAATAATATAAAATAAAAATTCACAGCTGTGGTTTTTCAAAAACTGACTCAGAGACTGAGAAAAGAAATATTGAACATTAAAAAAATGTGTTATTTTTACAGCTATCATAGACCACAAAAAATTATTAGACCGTAATTTTAAAACTTTACAGGCTATGATTTTATAATAGAATATACCGTACAAGATCAAAAAGAATCAAGCAAAAAATGATAATTGTAAGTCGAGAGAATGATTTCGAAAGGAGACCACTTTTCCCATAAGGATAAAAAACGATCACAATTAATTAATCAAAATACAAGTTGGAGGTGTGATGATAAAACCGTTGTTTTTGTCGTTGAAGATGTTGAAAATGTTCGTTATTATAAATTATAATTTGTCTACATATTGTAGCTCATCTTATTATAGTGTGCTGCAATAGAGATGGACTAACAATTGATATGCTACCGGTGTCCATTTCTATAGCAATGACATTGCCACTGCATGTTACTGTAAGTATTGAATGGCAACTAAAATGGGATATAATAAGTTTATATAGTTTAACAAGTTTAAGGAATTATTTTTTTTTTAATATGGGGGTACTATTTTAAATAATACTATGAGGGTGTCACAGCTCCATGCCTATTTTAAAATATGGTTTAACATGTTTCAGAAAACAAATCATTTAGTAACAAAATTATGAATATTGTGCTACACTGTATCATGCACATAATCTATGCACATACACAAGCTGTACGTATGTAGATTATCAATATATTTGATTGGTACAAATTAAAAAAACTACCTGTATATAATATTGTACTCAGATTCGCTGGATGGATGCGATAGCAGATCGGGTCGTGGCGTTCGCGAATAAGGATGAGTTCCGGAATCTTCTACAAAAGGTTTCTTTTGACCAATTAGCAAATTGGCGCTGTAGTCATCCTCAGATCTACTGCAGTTTACCATATACCAATGGTCACAAACAAGCATTCGCTGTTGAAAGAGCGTGGCATTTGGACAAGTGTAACTAAATTGCCTACCAAGTCCATCACACATGTGGTACAACTGAAAGTAAAAATATAATATTAATACATAAGAATGTATGTATGTGTTTTATATAAATACAGTTTTTATATTGCAGAAATCATTTTTAAAATATCTATTTCATCTACTTAGTTGGTGTTATATTTATATTGTCTATTGAAGTAATATATCATATCATTATCATAAATCCATAATCCTTTTCAGATAAACTATTACAGGTATTCGCCTTATAAGAATAAAAAATGTGTCTTAACTTGACACGAGCATAGAGAGATAGAATATGAAAGAAGGAAGTTATCAAATGTTGTCAACTCTTGTATTACTCAGAACCATATTTCGAAAACGACAAAACTGATCAACATGTGAGATATAATTAAGTATTAGCAGTTTATGAAATGCACAATGTTTTAATGTATATATAGACCACGGGAATAGTAACACAAAATAATATGAATAGTTGACATACGGCCTGATTTGACGTTCTTAGTATTAAAGAGATGGGCACATGGCAACTTAAGTAAATTACAAGAATCAGAGGCAGGTTATAAATAATACTTGAAAGGGATTCAAAATGAACTTGTAAGATGACTAATTCGATAAGACATCAACTGTTGGATATTTTTACAAGAAGAATAACCGTTTCTTCAATACGAAGTTTCCATATTATTAGTAGTCACATATCATATACTTTGGTATATTCCCCCTCCTTTACCCCCGAGAAGATAAAATTGACGAGCTTTTTGAAATTTATCTTTAAGAAAACAAATGCCATGTTACTCAATCTGAATCACTTAAAAAAATAACGTATATAATAAAAAATAATTCTCAAAACAGATTAGGAAATATTTAAAATCAACATTTAATCAAATTAAATGTTGAATTCAACAAACAACAAAATTTTAAATTTATCAACAAATAAACTCAATATTAAAAACCCTTATAAAATCAAAATATTTCTGTATTATTTACATAAAGACCTAGAATAAGTTGAGAAATAGCTGCGGATTCAAATTGACACACATAAAGCCGTAATTATAGTTTACCTTGAGGATATTATATTTAAGTGGTTCCTTTTGAAACACTGCATTAATTAGAATTAGATAATATTCTTATTATAATACGGGATAACATTATTATTTGGTCGTTCTATCATTGGAAAATGAACCAGAGGCCAATGTCTGCAAATACATCAGCAATAAAGACCATTCAATAACATACGATTAAATACAAAATCAACGTTATCTTCCAACAAAAATACAATTAAATACAAAATCAAACAAGAAATAAATAAATAGTAACAGTAATAAAATGAATTAAATGGTTCGAGTCACAGTCATTTTCATGGAGTTAATTGAACGGATCACGATTAGGTATATAGGTTAATAAAGTTTGACTTAGTTAATTTCCTGTATACCAATATATATTCCCTGTATACTTCTATGGTTCATAGAAGGATTCGATTTGTATTCTTCATATTTTTTTATTTGATAGATACATAGGCTTTATTAATAAAATATAAAAACTAATATTTGAAAGAAATTATTTAACATTGGCGCATTCGCCATTTATTTTAAAAAGTTTCATTCATTATTTTTCATAGTATGAATTATATGTTTGAAAACATTTGTTTTGAACTGCATTAAAGCAAATATTCATTAATAAGCTATATCCTTAAATCATTAGTTTGCAAAAACCATGATAGAGGAGGCGTAAAAGCAAGCGTCGTTTCACTTATTCAATTAAACTTTATACAATCGCCATTACAGGTCAGTTTATGTTCATAGATTTATAGAATTAAATTAACTGTATATTTTCATAGACTAATTTTCGTAGACTAAATGGGGTTTAATTAAATATATTACATAATTTACTGGTATAGTGAGAGTGAAACAATATAGAAATATACACATTAAATGAAAGAAAGGTTTAAGACCTAAAAATAAGCAAACTGAAAGTACGATAGTTAATTTTGCTCTGATCTAATTGTACATTGTAAAGTATACCAGTTTAAATTAGACTTATATTCGCAATATATATATATATATATATATATATATATATATATATATATATATATATATATATATATATATATATATCAATTATATATTGTTATTAATTACAAATAAGAAATAAATCTGTTATTTAACTGAATATTTTATCGTATAAATTTTAGATTGTAAGTATTCTATTATAAATAGAATTTATATACACTCTATTGTTTTTTACGTATTTTATTATACACATAAGGAGAAACAAGAAGAAAACAGCAAAATCCTGGGCTTATTGTGTTGTCCTAATATATTTGATGATTGTTTATTATAGAAACTGTTAGATATGACTAAATTTTGAACAATACAGTAGTTTAAAATTTCTATACGCATCATATTGAAATTTTTCGGCACGGTTGGAGCCGTATTTTAATTCATCAATTTGATGATTTTTTTTTATTTTGGAATTTTTTTTCAAATATCACTACACTACTCTCGTAAAGTAATGAATAAATTCGTTAAAAATTCAAGGAAATACTTTTGGGAAACATTTTTAGACATGTCAAATTTTAATTTTAGTTGCGCATTGTATAATCTGATTTATACATACAGGATGATTCGTGTAGAAGGAATGACGTCATCAATATTTTTTTTAAGGGCAACCCTTTTTTATTGCGGAATATAAGAATGTATATTTTTTTACACACCGTGCGATAATAATTACATACGCGTGAGTACGGATTAGATTAAATATTAAGGAAAACGATTTTACAATTTCAAAATACTTCAATGGCAATGTTTATTTAAAACAATAAAATGTTTTAATTTTGCATCGTTGATTGATTTCAAATTATACATTCGCATGTATAAACTGTTTCTCATATCTTGGATCAATAATTAGTAACAACAGTAAATCTAATGAAGCAATTTGTAGACGTATTAATCTCGCGAATAAAGCTTATTGCGAACTTCAAAAATACTTTCTATTGAAAAATATCCAAAGTAAAAGAAAGCAGCACCGTGTCAACTAAAGTTTGTATAATGAAAATGTTTGTATATGAGCAATGAAAAAGTTCTCTACAAAGACATTCAATGGAAGTCATATTTTCATCAAAATATATGAAATAAATTCAACAAAAACCAAAATAAATGAAACAAAAATGAAATAATACAGAAATATTGAGACGCCAATGAATCAAGTTATACAATAAAGCTAAGACGTGACTTCATAATTGAATTTTGTTCGGCAAATTATTAACTGTCTATGCCGTACGTAGTTGATTGAAACATAGGTCGCTAGACATACGTCCTGGTAATTGTGGCATATTAGTAACAATTGCGAGTGGTGTAGCACTTGATCCGTGCGTCGTCACTAAATTGATACACGCGCAAGGATCCATTATACAAACCGTATATATGAAATACTATTGAGACTTGTTCATATATACGGTGAAGAAACTTTAACACAGAAGGCTGTAACACAGAACGATAAAAAACTAATTTTTGCTAAAAATGTAATTTTGAAGTTCACACTAATATCAAATGTTCTGATAACGTTTATTTCGTTCTGTATTAATTTTAAATTCTGAACTAAATAAAGAGTATTATTTTCAATAGTCTGAAGTATATTATTGGACAATGCCAATCAGAAATTGACAGTAAGAACCTATTCGACATGATAATTTTATCATTAATAGTACTATCAATACTATTATGTCAAGCTATGAAAACTATGAAAATTTAATAAAAAATAATTTATCTCATATGTTTTTGATTAACAATCATTTTATGTATTTAATAAAGATAATGGCATATTTAACCTCATCTCTAATCGACTGCTAATACTAACCAATTGACATGAGTAATAAACAAGTATAACATGAAAGAAAATAACAAACCTTTGTGACATCAATACAATAATCAGTAACAAAAACTAAATTTACCTGGCATCCAGACGATACGTCAGCATAGTATCCAGATGCTCTTCCTTTACATGAGAAGTCTGTGCTAGGTTGCTGTAAGAAAAAATAAATATTAGATAATTTTCAGAAACATACATTTGCTTAAAAATATCATCCAATTTATTTGATGGTAAATACTTGTGATAATTATTCAGTATGTTAATAGTTTGATATAGGGATCATAAATGATTATGTACCAGTGGGTCGCCGAAGAATTATATGTTTTGGGCACTGAAGTTATACCTTTTCCGAAAATGCTCAGATCAGTCGATTGTATTTTTAATATGGAATTTCCCAGTTTGTCAGTTATTTCAATTGCGACACTTCGACTGTAACGGAAATCATATGAAAATTTAAAATGTTAGGGGAACCAATAAACCTATATAGTAGGTGACATAGAAAATACAAGATACCCAGTAAATGTAATTTAATTCGGTCGACATTTTATGAACGTGTCGATATACTAACAGAAAATATTGTTACATACGTATATAATTACAAAGAAACTTTAGAATTACCGAGTAATATCCAAACGATAATGTTAACTTGTCGAAACATTATTCGACTCAGAAAAAAGCAACATCATGCTTTATTAATGCATCTCGTCCCAATCAACCTGAACCTCACACCGAAGAGTATCTGAAGTTTGTGAAGGGTGATGTAGATTTACTATGGTCACCATGAAGCAAGATTGACTTGGAAAACTTTCAAGGATCCTAATGGTAAACTTGTCGCATGTGGTGCGTTTTCTTGCTGAACATTAACTGACGTTTCGAACAATGGAGAAAGGCTTACTGTTGATATTAACTCCTCATATTATAATTCCCACAGTGTGGTGTATATTCTGCTCTACAGAGTATGGATAAGTCATCTCTTCACGTCTTCTTCTCACTCTTATACGTTTCGATTTCCGTCGTCATGCATTTCCAAACACGAATGAACTTCATTACCGAATTAAATACCATTATATATTCTATTAAACCTTTTGCCTTCTGAACTGTCGTCATTGAACTTGATGGTCGGTAATAAGTGACAACACAAAATGTGGGCGAAACGAAGTTCAAAAGAAAAAAAGTCTAAAAATCTTATTCGTTGGTATAGTGTTCACATGGTTATTAATCTACCTAGTGTACCATTAATTTGCAATATCTTAAGTAGACGTGTGTTTGTCTTAAACCACCGCAGTTGATTCGTTTCTATTTATGGTGATCACTGATCAATTTCCTTGAACGACATATAAGCTTCACATAACCCCATTTTGCGATGTCTTTCAAACTGTCTTCTACTACTTTAGGCATGCTTTTTAATAAAAAAAGATCGAATGAACCAAAACGAAACACACTAAACCACTAACACAACTATGACAAATTCTGTTAACTCTTGCTATATAACTATTTATCAATTATTAAGTGTTCAATTTTCTGTCACTTGGTATAGTGATTCAATGCTTTTTGCACAATTATCCTTAAATTATATTAGTTATGGACCAACTGTTTCTAGACATGTCTATTTAAAATTGCAGAAATCAGCTGTCTTCGTAATGACATATTTAGGTATATTAAACTCCTGTCTATATCTCTTTTATGAGCATCGTTTTTAAATAATACCAAGAACATTTACAAAGGCCATAGGACGATAAGCATAGTAAATCGGCCCCAGAAGGATATCTGAATCATCTTTAGAGAGTATGTTGGTACTAATAAGATACGTTGATCCTGCAAGTTTCAAATCTCTATCTATTTTGGTTTTTGAATAAATCGAAAAAAACGGAAAATCAAAAAATAATTTTTTTGTTAAAGACGGCTTAACCGACTTCAATGAAATTTGGACACGCTCTTTTTATAGATGTATATAAAGGATATACTCGAAAAAAATGATAGCTCGTAATCTCAATAATAATCATTAGACAGGCGACTTTTTCAGAAATTATTTTTTTTCTTTATGATAGAAGGTACGCCATATTGAAAAAACATAAGAACCGATTTTTTGATATAATTTCAATGTTCATTTATTTCAATGTTTTTACTCTTGAAACAACAGAAACGAAGCTTATTTGATTAATTTATAAGTGCAAATAACGTTAAATATTGACAACAATAATATGAAAACATTTTTTTATTAAAATATTAAAATATTCCATAATTAATTATAAACTATATTTAGATGTTAATAATTTTATTTAAAATATCATTTTGCATTTTAAAATATCAATATAAATATTATTTATCAATATGATGATTCAATTAGAGTCAATTTTTATTTTTTATATAATAAAATTACTATTTAGAGAATATAGATAGATCAGTTCGTTCGGCATCCATGATATTGCACTGTTATTAGATGTTGGTGACACTTTATACATTGTTTACTAGTTGGCAGCTAGCTGATAGATAACTAACCTAATTATTATTAATTATTGACATTAGAAACAATTTTTGTTTGTATTTTTTCTGGATTTAATAATTATTTTCATTTAAAGATTTTTTCAAGTGAATAAGAATATGTCTACCTTTAAAACTAATAATCCGAGGTGTTGCGTTTGTTAAAAATTGATAAAAAAAAACATCGGGTACTCCAAAACATATAGAATCGGAGGAAGATACTGAAGAGTTTTCTACTGTATTTGAACGTGCGTCACCTAGTTCCAATAATTTCCAAATACCGTCACAAGTATAGATAACTCCTTTCATTATAGTAGTGTCATTTAGGTTAGCGTGATATGGCCCTAACATATCAACTATGTATCAATTTGTTGTACAAATAGTAAATGGTTGACATAATGGTACTTTCTTTTGTCCAAAAAAAAGCCAGTAAATATATAAAGTTGTTCAACAAGAATACGGAAATCATACATCTTATCGAGTAGTGTAGAGTTCTATTCCGCAGCAAAACTTTCCATAATTTTAGTTAACTCTGATGATCTCAAAATACTCCAGTTACAATGAATAAACTTTTAATAGGCAGAGATCTTCTTCATAAAAGCACTTATTTATCAGACGATCAGACGATTTATCAGCATCGATTTCCATCCAGAATGAAAGTCCGTCGCTTAATTATGGATTGCATACGAGCATTCTGAGGAACAACTACATACTATATTTCTATTTGGAACAAAATATACACAATAATATCTATGCGTTATACCAGTTCTCTTGATTTGAACATCAATACACTCCTCAGTATCATTGTATACAACATTCAGATTAAACGATAGATCATCAGAACTTGACTGAGAGGAAGTTATCCATGATAAGCTTGATTCAGTTTTTTTTCTTAATAAGTCACATATATCTCGAGATGAATTCATCACCCAAAGACTTTTCCTGCTCCTCATCATCATCTTTATTTTCTCATATTTCAATACACGGAAATTTAGACACATCACCATCTACAATTGCACGTTCAAATACAGTCAAAAACTCGTCAGCATCTTCCTTTGATTCTATATTTCTTGGAGCACCCAATATTTTTTTATCAATTTTGAACAAACGCAACACCTCGGATTATTATTTTTAAACGTAGACATATTTTTATTCACTTGAAAAAATCTTTAAATAAAAATAATTATTAAATTCAGAAAGAAAATACAAATAAAACTTGTTTTTAATGTCAACAATTAATAATTATTAGGTTAGCTAACTAGCGGCTTGCTACCAACTAGGAAACAATGTACAAAGTATCTATCACCAACATTAAATAACAGTGCAATCTTATGGTTGCCGAATAAACTGGTAATCGAGAGAGATGCCTTATATTCTCTAAATTGTAGTTTTAGTATATAAAAAATGAAAATTGATTTTGATTCAATCAATACATTGATAAATAATATTTATATTGCTGTTTTAAAATGCAGGATGATATTTTATGTAAAATTATTAACGTCTAAATATAGTTTATAATTAATTTTTGAATATTTTAATATTTTAATAACAAAATGTTTTCAAATTATTGTTTTCAAGTATCTTATTAGTACAAACATACTCTCAAAAGATGATTCAGATATCCTTCTGGGGCCAATTCACTATGCTTATCGTCCTATGGCCTTTAATAATATACATTATTTGTAGTCGACTATTACTAAACTATTCAAAATTTCATAGTACTTAATGTATTTTTATTACTCACATTTTTTATTATCCGCATTTTCTTTTGTAAACATTCATTATACGTGTTTGCATATTACAAATATAAAATTAACATATTGAATCATTAATAAAAATATTTAAATTCTCTCTAGGTATATCACAAAACACGCCAAAAAAGAACCAATTTTTCACATGAGTACGATGAAATAAATTACGTGTTATATAATTTCCTTTTATTTATTGCGTTTTAATAATCTCTAATTCAGTTTTATATTATAAACTATTCTATGAAACGGCCTTAAATTTATACAAACAAAATTTATGCAGCGTCATGAATGAGAAACTAATTTTATTACAATGTTTAATTTTTATGCTCTGTAAACATACATTGAGCTTTAAGTTAACGGCGAGTGTAGGTATAACACAAATAACTTTTACATTAAACATTTAAAAATCGTAAATGTTAGCACGCGCAAAGACTGCATAATCAAATACAGTATAATGATGAAATAATCATTAAGAATAATCATTATGAAAGTAAGGTAAACTCTATGCAGTCTATCTATAGTATTTTCAACTAGTACTAGAATAGTAATAGTGGATTGCATTTAAAAAGTTTCTTAAATAATACAAGGCTATATATTCTTAAATAATAAAGCATATGAAAATATATATTAATAATAGTTAATAGTCTTTAAAAATTTACAATTATATCCATATAGTTTAGAGTAAAATACCTCACAATGTTACAAAACTAAGACACTTATTCCATTATATTCTAGACAAATATATATATATATATATATATATATATATATATATATATATATATATATATATATATATATATATATATATATATATATTTAATATAAGAACTTAAATCATTTCCAATAATTTGTATACACTTGTGGAGCAGAATTTGATATATTCAAGAAAAGATTAAATATCTGATACTAAAATGAAATATTTAAAATTATATACCACATTAATTATGTTACCTTTATATGATCCAAAAAACACTTGTGAGCAAATCCATTTTTAATTAATTGCAATGGTAGTCCTGGGAGATGGTTAGAACCTTCTATGTAGCAACGAAAAGCATGGGATCGATTTTCTAACATCACAAATTATACATCAAATCCCAGTTGGCATCATTAGGAGATAATTAAAACTCAATTTTGACCATTTAATGATTGAACTCAGTTATAACCATATCCTGATTATTCTAATTAGTTAGCGAAATGCGAGACGAATTATATTCTGTATTTCGGTGTTTATCTCCTTTTCATCACTGATAGAAAAACAGTGAATCTAAACCCCTAAAGTATTTGTGGTTTAATGCCTTCAGAACTTAAATTTGACAGAGGTGTTTCTTTAATATTACACACGTTAACAAAACTGTGTAGAATGTTGTTCATGTGAATTTTGTAGATTTATCTTTGTGTTGTGTTATTGTACGCTGATTATAAAGACACCATTAGTTCTTTTAAAGCATTACTTGCATCCGTTAGCTAATATATAACCACACTCATTTGACTATTCTTACTCTAAAATAACTAATATAACTGATCTGCTCCAAAATGTTGGCGATGCTTTAATTTTGGCTGTAGGTAAAACCGTGGGATAGAAGTTTTCAAATAAGCTAGTACTCTCCAACACCAACATGAATAATTATGTCACATTTGTACCTGTATTTCTACTTTTCATGCATGCAGTTCAGGACAATTGTGTCTTCGATGGTTGACTAGAAATACTCATATAGTTAATTCCGAATATTCTTATAAATTTATGCGGCCCAGATGGTTTGAAATTTCACCCGAAATAATAAGAGTACATATGAAAATTACTGATAATGAGATTGTGAAAATCGTAACAAACTGGCCATAAATAATGTTTATCAATAATTTATATTTTCCTCATTAATTGATAGTCTAGTGAGGAAGATACGATGATTTTATAATTTTTCTCCATATAATTTACGATATATATAGGGTGTTTCAGTTGGAACTATAGGATTTGAATTGTGTGCAATTTGTGTTCTGTCAAAGATAGAGTGTCAATATTTAAACACTGTCATCTAGAAAATATACGACGTGAACATGACGTAATGAACAGTTCAATAACCTATAGTTTATGTACAACTGTTTTATGAAAGTGAACGATCATTTACATTAAGAAACATTCGCACAAAGTTAGAACAAACTGAAGTACCTACAGAGTTAACAGATCGTAACTTAATCAATTTTAAGAGACATTTTTTGTTACATCGGGTTGCAATTGATTCCATGGTATCTGCCAATCCACGTATTATGAAAAATTTTATTAAACTAGGAATCTATTGTCACTGAAAATAGGGTATAGATCCGACGTGCTATTACCAAATGTTTCTATCCATTTCATTAAGTTGGTCATCATTAGGTTATCGTCTTCTAAACTCTGGACCTAAGAAAGTGTACGGGATTTACTCAATTTTAGTATCTATAGTCCTATTTGTCGACTTTTTGACCATTTAAGACAAATGTTGCCTCATGAGAAATAATAATATATTTTTTTAATAACGGATCTTCCTGACATTTATATTATTTACTATGCAAATTTCGAAAATTTTCAACCAGTAATCGGCACCATTGCTGGTGAATTCTTGAACAAAATGAATTTTGTATGGGTGGCACTTTTCATTATTTAAAAGATGACGGATGGAAGTTTCACTAATATCATTACTGGCGGCATCTTATCCTACAAGTTTATGTGGATACTTTTCTACTGTATTTCCGTGGATACTACCAATATATTTTCAGAGCCTTCAATCGTTTAAAATGGGTTTCATAACACATTTATAAAGACCTTTAACAATTCCAAATCGATGAAAGTTTTATTCTATAATAAATTGTCGTAGAACTAAACAATATTCTTCCCTAGTATATATCATGTACATTAACAAACTCTAATTCCATCAAGATTCAGTCATGCAGGCAGATCAAATCACGATTAATATTGAATTAATTCAATGATGCATTGAATTCATGCAACGTATTATGTATTCGATGATTAATACAAATCATTATTAATATCTAATGGAATGGTTAGTTATAGTAAAGGTAAGTTTCATCTTTTGTATAGATTTTTATAAGTTTTGCTGATGATTGATTTAAAATTATAGTAAAATTATTGATTTGTGGTAATAATGCAAATATAAATTAGTTTAATTGTGAAATGTATCTATCATTCGATCTAGATCTAGACCTATATTTGATGCTATGTTAAATTAGGACCATTAAATTCAAATTAAATACGATTACTTATATATTATGATTTAGTAAAAAATGCCCAACAAGAATGTGTATAGTCCTAAATATAAATACTCAAAAATCCTTCTGTGATTCACAAAATATCACCCTACATAGCCTGTAAAATAATAAATTTAGTCCCAGTTTCTCGGATAATTGAACTGATAAATTGCATTAAGTTTAGTAGTAATTAAGCTCAATTCTTACAGATAGTGTTATTAAGGGTGTGTCTTTTTCAAAATTTTAATAATATGATTATTTAAAAAATCTTTCTTTTTCAATATGGCAATTTTCAGTGTAAACTTTTAAATTTCATAATTCACTTCGAAGTTCTGGCACTTGAATATTGGTATTAAGAATAATTATTATGTATATTAATAATATTACAATTTACATATCGGCACGTAAATAGAAAATATAATTCAAATTATTAGTGTTTTATTGAAAACGATATTGAAAATACAATTTGAACAATTATTGAAATTTATTTATACTCCAATATAATTTTATTTTCAGTACTAGTAGTGGCGATATACCTGCAAGACTGGTAGGAATTTCTAATTATCATAATAGCACATAATCTTCTACATATCCTACAGCAATAGGTGAAGGATGTCATCTACCACGTACTGTAAGTCCGAGAATATCAATTCCCTTATTTGACAGAATAGTAGCAGACCTTTTTCGGAGCACATATCTAGTATAATTAGTAAATCTCAGAAATTTAGACATTTCTCAATTTTGCAGAAGCAAATTCCTGCGGTATTCCTGTCCGCTGCTTGATTAGCGACTTTATTTGATGGATGGCAGATAACTGAATTCTTTGGTCACAATGGTAAATATCTTCTAAAAGACTCTTCAGTTTTTTCGAAGATATGAAATATGATATAATAAATATGATATGATAAATATGATATGATAAATAGGTATGAAATGAACTCTTCAGAGTTCATTTATTCGTTTTCTTGACTAGTAATAGTTAAGCTGTGTAGACGATAAATAAACGAACCTTGATTCTGAATATAATATGTATACTTTTTTATTATATAACTCATCTATTCTACTCGCCGTGATTCCAAGTACACATCGAGTGACAGTTTCTTTAAAATTTGTGCATATCTTCTCTTACAAAAACTTTCGATCTCTTTGGCTAATGTCCAACATTATTTTTCTTAAGGAAATTAATCAGAGTCTTCCAGAAGAGACAACTTTGAAATATCAACAGCGGTATTCAAAAAATCCATAGCCTTCAGTATGGAATACTCCGTCCATAAATTACCCGGAGATTTAAGTTTTTTTTTAAACAAAATATGCGAACATGACTTTTTTTGTGGCGTTTTCGTAATTTCTCTCTACTCATCTAGCTTTGAACTAGTTTCTTTTCCTATTGTTATTTTGAATTTTCCGGTATAATTAAATCTACATCCTGCGCTATATACTGCTATATATCCTGCTATCATATATCTGCTAAAATTTGGATCTTTTACCAGTTTTTGAATTTGGAGACCGTCAAAAATCTCTGCTTTTAATTGTTCGATACTCAGTGCTGGAAATGCTTGACAAATGTATTTAAAACCTGATTTGTCCAGTGCTTTTACAAGGTATTTCATCAAACCCAGTTTGATGTAAAGAGGTGGCAGTATTATTTGTTCTCTCTTTATTAATGACTCGTGAACAATGTTGGTTTTTCCAAAGGTCATAGCGTCTCTCAAAGGTCAAAGAGTTTGCTGCTAATATTTGGTATATCCCCTTTGCTGTTCAAGAAGTATAGTGACCATTTTTAAATTAACACAAACCACTGATGGTGAGAATGAGGAATTTCAGGAGTTTCTATTATTTTAACAAAGGTGGTCAGTTTAGCTAAAATGAAGATACAGTGTGACATTGGTATCCTCGAATACTCAAAAACCGATCTTAAATTTGTGGCAACATATTTTTTTGCTCCCCAGTGTTATTCATGCTGTTTCATCACTTTTCTAACCAGACTAACTGAAATGTTTCTTGAATTACTTTATACGAAAAATTCTCAATTGTTCCATCTGACAACGTAACTAATTTAATGCTACGCAAGTATATTCTTTATGCGTGTACCTGTTATAAGTTCAACAAAAACAATTAATTCAATTTGTGAACAATAAAATTATAAAACGATCAATCATCTGTTTTGTAAAAGTGTTTTAGAAGGTTTTCTGTGTAAGTTTTAGATATATCATACTTGCTGAATAGAGCGATCGACAAAACCGCAAAATTTAATTAAAGAAAATTAGACAAGAACTAATACATCGGTAAGTAATAATTCCGTATTTTCAGTTCACAAAAAATATATAGAAATACTTATACACATTAAGAATTATATAGATCAGTGATCTACACTTAAAATATTACTTTTAATTACATTTTTAGCTGTCTTAAATAAATACAAAACGATATCTTAAAATAACGCGATATTATCCGTGTTCTCCTTGTTATATAATAACAATTTTGGGAGATTAAATATTACTCGTGCAGTTTATGTAATGGCTAGGTTGAACAACCAGGTTAGATAACTAAGACGTCTATAAAAACCGTTGTTATACTTTTGATGAAAATATTTCTAGATTAAGAATCTTCTGATAAATCCATTCTATTATGTAAATAACAATAAATAGTAACCCACGCCAAACCATGCATCTGACCTACAGAGATGGAAAGGCAGATATGAGTACTTCTGATGAAGTATGTTGAACTGTGTTACCTCTTAACTATCGCATATAATATGGTATAGTTACTGACATTTCAATATATCCGTCTAGTGATACAAAATAAAAAATAAATGTTAGGTAAGAATGTTATCTATTTATAGTCTTATGTAACACACAGGAAATTTTAAGTTATATATATAGTTTTGGTGGGAGGTTCGCGACGAGACGAAAAACAACACGTTGGTCACAACACTTTTATTACGTCGCGTTACAATGGTAACTGTAAGTGATTTACCCAAGAACTGACATATGATTCACCGTTCAGCTTTTATAATAATGTACATTTAGCTGTTTCAGCTATTTTCTTAATGAATCATATACAGTTCGTTCTATAACATTTTAGTTTATGTTACATAGTTTCATGATAGATAAAAATAAAAAGTCATTAAATATAGGGTGGTTTCTTAACTCCTCCCCCATTAGAACGGCGACGTGGAGTCGTCGGGAGTAGGATTCGAACCTACGTTGCCTTCGGATCGCTTGGTCTTCGGTTTCCAAGTGAATGTTGTCCATGGTTTGACTCGGTGTCGACAGTTGTAAATAATGAATAAGATACTAACACATAGTATCAGTCCAAGTATTACATAGAATAGAAGCGAATATGGAACCGCTTCAGGTAGGTCTTCTAAGGTGACCGGCTGCGAATGCTGAAGAATATTATGCAGTTGCTGGATATCACCAAGTCTGATGTCCTTCAGGATAAGGGGACGTTTTACTGGTTGATGTGACATTTGTGGAAGTTCGGGTAGTAACAGCGTGGATCCATTCAAAAGAGTAGGATCTGGGCCGAAGGTTGTGTCTAATAGTGTAATGCTGCATCCATCTGGAATGGTAATTGCGACTGGATGACTGATTTTCTGTATTTTGTTATTCGTGCAGGAACTTTTAACATCGACAGTCTTGGTAGTAAGTAACAAAACGTGATATTTATCGATTTGTTCGGCGATGGGCCTTTGAAGAATGACGGGGGTCATTTGACAGGAGTCCTCGTAGAGTCCATTGGCTAATGCGGGCATGCATTGCTGATCATTGGGTCGTAACGTGCCTTGGCATATGGAGATTTCTTCCATCAGTGGACAGGGATTATCCAAAAGTAGATGTTGTGTACCAAGTACCAGGATAGGTTTAGGTGGAATAAATGTATAATTTTTTATAGGAATAGGGTACACATGGTAAGAGGAAAATTTTTCATTTTGCATGATTGGAACTTTTATTGAGAAAATAATTTTATCGTTTCTTAATTTGACTGAAACACCAAAATATTGATAGTAACTTTGTAAATATTCAAAATTTACTAATTGATCTTTTGAATAAATTTGTTCAAGGGTTTTTAAAATAAATTGAAGGTCAGGAATTGAAAGAAGCGACTGATGCACTGTATTTAAATACGCGAAGGTAGTTGCCGCTTCGACAGTGTCAAGGAATTCTAAAATGAGTTCAAGGTTGTTAACAATCTGTTGTGCTAATATAATTGCATGATAACGTACGATTATTAAATTTATTTCCTTATCTAAATGCTGAATATAAGATTCCATTGCCTTTTGATTATTATGAAGAATAGCCAGGGTCGTATTTACTTTTTCAGCGAGGGTTACCATCATAGATGTTTTAAGGTTTATTTGATCAGCTAATGAATGTTGGTTTTTTATTAAGGTGTGAAACTTTAAATTAATAATTTCTAAATCATCATTATCCAATGTGCCAAATAGTCATTTTTGAGTGGTGCCAACAATATTTATAAGTCCTCTTTTGTTTCTAATAGGTTTTGCTTGTAGTGAGTCATATCGTTCTTGTATTTTATCTAATAAAAATAGAGCTTGAGTCGTAAAATTAATTGCTATTATTTTATTTGTTTTTGATTCTAATTTATCGATTTGAATTTTAAGATTTCTTATATTATTTTGAATAGGTTCGAAATTTATAACATGGAGAAAAGTATGGTATTGATTAATAATTTTTGTTTCTTTACTTATTTTAAGGAGGTAAACTGGATTTTGTAGATGATCTAGTGTTATATCGTCTAGTCGCACTTGATGTACTAGGGATATTATTGTCAGGAGGAGTAGGGATAGTGGATTTGTCATTTTTCAGTTTTTTGTCAGTCTCTTCGTCTTGTTGTTTGTCCTGCAACAACGTTTCTTTATTAGTTTTAGGAATTTTGCGTTTCTTTTTAACATGACTTTTATGAAATTGTCCATGTTTTGTTTTAAGGGTAGGCCCTTTATCAAGAATTGCTTGTGATCTTTTGAATCGAGCACGCGTTTTATGACCTGTGGTAATTTCTTTTATTAATATTGGTTGTTCTGGTTCAACAGGTTCGGGTTCGTCTCGGGATTCATTTCGTTTTGAAATAATTTTGTCTTTGTTCTGAGAGATATTCGAATTTATTTGTTGATACAATTGTTGTGTCAAGTCTTTATGTTTTTGAATATAATCAGAAGTGATAATATTTTCATTGAGTTCAAAAGGGGTAATTTTGTTAGTGTGACCTAATATTACTTCGAATGGTGTTAGTTTCGTTACGCTGTGTATCGAGTTATTGTAGCCGATAACTGCTAGTTTCATGAGGTATGGTAATGGTTTATTTGGATGTTCTTGTTTTAGACAACGTATTGAATCTAAAACTGTGGAATGGAATCTTTCCACTGGTGAATTAGAATTTGAATTTCGAATTGTAGTTATATGTAACTCAATTTTATGTAATGCGCAAAATTCTTTAATAATAATATTATTAAACTCAGTTCCACTGTCAGCAATAATTTTTCCTGGAATACCGAAATGTGAAACGAAAGTTAGTAATGCATTTTGAACTTCAATAGCAGTTTTATTTTCTAAATGGTAAGATTGGCCAAATTTTGAAAAGGGATCTAGGATAGTTAAAAATTGTTGTCTGTCAGCTTGGAACACATCAATATGTATCGCTTCAAATGGTTTAGTATAAGTGGGTGTTATTTGAAATTTGATTTTTTGTGGATGCCTTTCATATTTTGATAATTGGCAGGTATTACAAGTGTTGACGTATTTAATAACGTCTGCATGAATTTTAGGCCAATAATAGCGTCTTAAGATAGCTGTGCGGGTTTCATTAATGCCGCGGTGACATGTTTTTGTTTCGTGGTAATATTTAATGTACCTCTGCTGTTCTAGTTCATCTTGAACATCATTCAAAAACTTTTTTGTTATAAAGAATCTAATACAAGAGCTAAAATTTTGTTGCAGTATGCGTATCATTTTCTTTTCGATTTCTGGAGTTGTAAAATAAAGACAAGTGATATCTGAGGGATTAACAAACTGTTTAATGAATTTCACTACGTCAGCGTCTGAAAGGTTTTGACGTAAAGTTATAGAATGACGTATTTTATATCCAAATAATTTTTCTGTCGAACAGGTTTCGAATAGTGCGTTTGAACTTTCATGGATTACTAATTGATTTTTAAACAGATTTAGGGGGTTATCTGTAATAGGCATTTGTAAAATTGGATTTTCTGCAGCTGTATGAATTGTGTCATTATCGTTATTGTCTTTGTCGAGTAAGGGCATGGAAGGTAGCTGTTCATTTGGATTTTGGTTTTCGGACTCGGAAAAATTGTCTAATAAAGTTTGAAATACTTCAGGATCAGGTTCCGGGATGTTGTCAAGGATGTCATTTACATCATCGTTTATTGTGCCTGGATTTGCAATTACTGAAACATTATCTTCATTTTCAATAGCATTAATTTCGTCATTAAGTTTTATTCGAGAGAGAACGTCGGCCTGATTTGTAGAGCCTTTTTTATATTTGATTTCATAATCAAACTCTTCGAGTTTCAACCGCCACCTAACTAATCTTGAATTTGGCTCTTTTAGTGAGAAGAGCCATTGGAGGGGCTTATGATCGGTAAAGATACAGAATGTTTTTCCAAAAAGGTAGGGTCTAAAGTACTTTGTGGCCCAAACTATGCTTAATAATTCTTTTTCGATTGTAGAATAGTTACACTCAGCAGGATTAAGGGTGCGTGAAGCGTAACAGATGGGATGGTCGTTTTGACTGAGTATAGCTCCAATAGCGAAGTTACTGGCATCAGTAGTTAATGAAAATGGTTTTGAAAAGTCTGGGTATGCTAACACAGGGTCATTGCATAAAAGATTTTTACAGAGATTGAAACAATCAACAAATTCTGGGGTGTGAACTATTTTTTCTCCTTTCTTTAGACATTTTGTCATAGGTTTTGTGATTTTAGCAAAGTTTTTTATAAATCGTCGATAATAACCAATTAGTCCGAGGAAGGATTTGATTTCTTTGGCTGTCTTCGGAATAGGGAATTTTTGAATAGCCTCGATTTTTCGAGGGTTAGGTTTAATACCTTGTGATGTAACTACATGACCTAGGAATTCGACTGATTTGCAAAGAAATTCACATTTGTCTAACTGGATTTTAAGTTTAGAATCCCTAAATGCTTGTAAAACGAGTTTGAGATTAGCAATGTGTTCTTGTAGGGAAGTGGAAAAAACGATTACATCGTCCATGTAGACAAGACATACCTTATTTTGGAGGTGTTTCAAGACATTATCCATTACACGTTGGAATGTGGCAGGGGCGTTCT
Source organism: Rosalia funebris (assembly GCA_037954035.1). Taxonomy (NCBI): domain Eukaryota; kingdom Metazoa; phylum Arthropoda; class Insecta; order Coleoptera; family Cerambycidae; genus Rosalia; species Rosalia funebris. The sequence goes on along the minus strand of JAZFAV010000018.1, from coordinate 4,490,230 downwards.
TTAAACCGAATGGCATACGAACATATTCATAATGACCATTCTCTACATTGAATGCTGTCTTGGAAATTGAGTCTGGGTGCATCTCAATCTGATGAAAGCCACTGGTTAAATCGAGAGTTGTAAAGTAATGACAACGCCCTAATTTGTCAAGTATGTCAGTTATGTTTGGCAAGGGGTATCGGTCATCAATGGTTTTCTCGTTGATTTTACGGTAGTCAACAACGACGCGCCATTTTTGTTTGCCAGAAGCGTCTGCTTTTTTAGGGACTACCCAGATTGGGGATGAATAGGGTGACTGTGATGGACGAATAATGCCATCTTCTAACATTTTTGTTATTTGACTCCTAACTTCCTCTTTATGAATGTGAGGGTACCTATAAGATTTGGTATAAATAGGGTCTTCATCCTTTGTTTTAATCTCATGCTTGACCATATTAGTAAAAGTTAATTTATCATCCGGAAACATAAAAATATCGGAATATTGTTTACATAATTTTAATAACTCAGATTCTTCTTCCGAATTAAGATGAGAAGTACGTAATAAATTTGAAATTAAAGACGACCGGGAAGGTATTATAGGGTCATTGATATGATAATCATATGACTCATAATTACAAAGAGGTTCAACACAAAGGGGGTCTGTAAATTCAATTGTTGTCGGTTTATCTGAAATATTGTGTATCTCAACGAGTGCTTGACCATTATTACAATAAGTAACTGTTTCAGGTATCATGCATGAATCATTAGATAACGCCGGGACTAAGATATCACCATTAAGCGAGTCGACTGGAACTTTTCTAAGAATAACTTCGTTAGCATTAATGGAATAGCGAACTGTTTTGTCTGATGGTTGACGGTAGAACAATGGAAGTGCAAATTGTGGATTATACAGGATGTTTTCTGAAAAAATTATTGAAAGGTTGAATTTCAGTAAGTCTTCAAATCCTATTAACCCATCAAAATAATCGTGAAAATCGTAAAGAAGGACTGTCATTGTTTCATTAGAAAGGAATTCAGAGAATGCTGGGATATCGGCTTTAAATCTTATTTGAGTTTCTCCAGTACAAGTTTTTATTTTTGTTTCGTTCTGATAAATGCAATCAGAAAAATAGTTTTGAATAATATCGGGGCGAATTATCGATTTAGAACAACCTGTATCTATTAATAATTTCATTGGAGGGTTTTCTATACAAATATACGGAAGGGAAGATGGAGTAACTACCGAATTAAATTCTTCTACTACCTCTGTGAATTCGCAGGGCCAGGTTTCATAAAATTTCCAGAATTGTTACGAGAACTATCTTGAAAATCAAAGTCATATTCAAGTTGACTGTCTACTTCGCTTTCGGCAAAGTAATTAGAAGACTCGTCAGGGTAAGAATTTTCAAAAGTACTGTCAGAAGTTGGGTTTAAGTCGTACTCTAAATTATCTTCGGTTTCTGTGTTAAATAATTCAGTATCGTGAAATGGGTGACGTCGGGATTGTATAGTATTAACACCAGACATAGGGGTCGGTCTTGAAATATTTTGGTTTTGAATTGGCTGTCTTTTAGGTAAGACTGAGACACCGGACATTGGAGTCGGACGAGATGTACTAGGAAGATTTCTATTTGGCTGGGGTTTCCAGACATTTTGTTTTCCGAAAACTTGGGCATTGGTCGGGAAACGTTGTGGAATTTGACGTGTTTGTATGTTAATTGGGGCTGAAGGAAATGAGTGTTGTTGTGGATTTACGTTAAATTGTTGTTGATAATTTTGGAAAGATTGTGGTTTGTACATGGGCCTAACATTTCTAGAATTCTGATCGAATTGATTAAGTGGTTTAGGTTTATTATTAGCTGTTGGATAAAGACTGTTTTTATATTGGGAAAACTGTTCTTCCTTAGTGACAAAAGCTATTGCACCTTCAATTGTTGTAAATTCTTTTGTCCTAACCATTTGTTGTAATTGAGATGGAAGATTACGAACATAAGTGTCTAGTGCCAGCTGTTGGTAAACTTCAGCTAAAGCTGTTTTAACACCAACTGGTTTACTAGTTTGTTGCAATTTCGACATTAGTAGAGATTGGAATTCTTTAACTTGATTTCCAAATTGTAACAACGTTTGTTTAGACCTATTAAATTGTAAATGCAAGAGATCTTGCTGTAAACATGGTAAATCTCGTGGATCACCAAAATTTTGAGAAAGCATTTCCCTAATTTGGGGCCATGTTGCAATTTCTAAACGACTAGAAATTAATTGTTGGGCTTGACCTACAAGTTTAGATCTGATAGCTCTTAATAAAAATACGTTCTGGCTTTCATTGGTCTGTGATGCAAAAGAAGTTATCAATTCGTCACAACTAGTTAAAAAGTCATTTAGTAAAAAGGTGTTTCCGTCAAATGGTGGTATGACGTCAACATACATTTTTAACAATTGGTAATTAACGGCCATTGTAGATGGTAACACTAGCTTTGGAGGTTGTAAAGTAATAGATAGAGTTTGTTGTTGAGAATCGATTAATTGAGTGTTGTCAGAATCGCTGTTTTCACTGTCTCGATTTTCGTTAGATTCTGAATCTGAATTGCTCATAAAAGATATTAATTTGAACAAAAATATTCAAAAGTGAAAAAATACAAAAGTGAAAAACAAGTTTGAAAAGAAAAAAAAATTCTTTTTCTTTTTTTTGTTTGAAAAACTTGAAAAAAGTCTTTGAGACTTTAATTTAAATACTTTAAACTTAAACTGAAAACTTAACTTAAATACCTCTAAAGGTCGGAGTGAACCAAGTTCTAATCACACAAAGTCAATGAAAGAACAAGGAATGAGTACTTGGTACTTACTTGTAATAAAGTGTTGTCTGGACGTCTGGTAGCTGTGGAAAGGTGCCGCACAGGAATACCGGTCCGTGGAGTGGAAAGGTGCCGCACTCCGGGTGTTTTCTTCGCTCGCCAACCCTCGAACAACTTCTCAGTGAGCCTGCTGTTTTTTTTTCGGAATCACCAGTGAGGATTGAGATCCTACAGTTTCTTCAGTGAGCCTACTGCCTGATGAATCCTACCGACTGCGCCAGTTTTGGTGGGAGGTTCGCGACGAGACGAAAAACAACACGTTGGTCACAACACTTTTATTACGTCGCGTTACAATGGTAACTGTAAGTGATTTACCCAAGAACTGACATATGATTCACCGTTCAGCTTTTATAATAATGTACATTTAGCTGTTTCAGCTATTTTCTTAATGAATCATATACAGTTCGTTCTATAACATTTTAGTTTATGTTACATAGTTTCATGATAGATAAAAATAAAAAGTCATTAAATATAGGGTGGTTTCTTAACTATATATATATATATATATATATATATATATATATATATATATATATATATATATATATATATATATATATATATATATGTATATATATATATATATATATATATATATATATATATATATATATAAACAAAAAACTATTTTGTGGCATCTGGCATGATATTTTTCTTACTTTTGCATTTTGATTTCTCAAAAATTGCATTTTACATTTATTTATATTGTCTGGTTCTCGTCCCAAATTTTAATTAAATTTAGTGCAATTATGATTTGTTTCCATCATCTAGGCCCTCACACAGTGGCAGCTGGTGCCATATAGACAACTCATGCTGTGAAAATCGGCAGCCCGCTGACGCGTTTAGTTCGCAATGCTTTAAACACGTGTTCCGTAATTCGTACCAGGCGCATGCCGTTCTCAAAATATCTACGCTCCATTGGCCGTTCACTCCGTTGAACTCAGTGTGCAAGGTGGTATTTTTGGAAGCGATTTAAAATTTAGCTTTAGTTGACTTGTGATTTAATTAATGTTGCAAATGAAAATATAATGCAATGCTGTCTTAATTAATATTAACACATAAATTGAATGGAATTACTTTTTATTGCTGCAGTGCTGCAGCATGACAGCTCTTATATACCAGCCGCCACTGCCCTCACATAAGAAGTTTTTCTGGGTAGAGTACTGGATAATAATATTACTATAATGTGTGTTAGGTATTATTATACAAGGTAATATTATTTTGCAAATAAAATAAAATTTTTATTAAATAGGATGGTACAAAACGATAAAATTTATTAAGTAAACATACTTATTATTTGGGCAAAGAATCGTCGAAATTTTAACAGTCTGAAGGTAAATACATCTGGTACCATTTTGTTGCTGTTATAGGTATCTGTCTGTTGTTGGGGGAGAATGCATTGATACTACTGACAAATTTTTGGTCCTAATGGGTGGCAGGTCCCCAGTGAATAATAATTTGTATCTTATTTTTTTCAGAAATAGGTGAATATTCAAGAAACCAGATATTTATTACAGTTGGTTCGCCCGTACGCTTTCTTGGGCGTATTGATTTGTATTTTTGGTGTTCTGACCTTAAAAAGTCGTTAAAAAATGCGTATTCGAGAAAATTAATATGGTGTAGGTTGCTTCCTTGCTTCAATGATAATTTTCTATAAGTCACTTGGAAGATGTATTTCCCTAGTTTTTAGTTTTCGTTCAATGCAGCTTTGACGGAGTCACACTCCATCTGAGTTTTTTGAATTATAGTTACATTATTTTTATAGAAATGTTCAACAGGACGTTCACTACGATGCTGTTACGGTTCTGACAATTACATCCATCAGAAAATATTGCGACAGTTACTTTTAAACGGTTTCCGTAAACCAGTAAACGCAGTGGGCATGATACCTCCATTATAAATGATGTAATTGTGACACTTTAAATTTAAGATACAATACATACCACCAGCGTTTAAAGATTATACAAATTTCATAGCCCGTAGATCCATTAGGAGCAAAATAATACTTTCCTGGCTTTTTTATTGTACATCTCTATTTCATAAAGGACCAAGTCCTTGTTTTTCATGTGGGATGTTCAAGTTTCTTCATCTACTTTTTCAGCTTAGGCACAGTAAAGATCACAGATATCTTTCTTAGAAGAATAAATAGAAATGTCCTTTTCATGAAAAGTCTTTTCAAATAGTTATCTTCCCGAGATATTGCTCTCTCCATTTTTTGTATACTCATCCACGAAAATTTGATGCAGCTAGGCCAACAATAGCATGTTGTCTTGTAGAAAAGGCTTCGAGCTATATTTCCTTACATAATGCGATTGCAGTTTAGAAATTCTATTGATAAAGTCATCATTGGCAGCAGAATGTGACCTCCTTATATTATAATTCTGTATTTTCTATCTGCATTTACGATAATTATTTCAGGATGCTTTTTATATTTCGAATGTTACCCAGTTTTGAACAGAAAAAGTCCAGCTATGTTTAAAACCTTTATTTAATATTGTTGATTTTAGAAAGACAAAACTATTTAAAATTAATGTAAAAGACATGTAGTAAAAACGCTCACTTTTTTGCCTAATGTTTATCGGCGAGAGACCAGAGCCCAACTCAAGATAGGAGCTTATGGAAAAGCGTACGTGGCCCATTTTGGATAAGAAATATTTTCTCACCAAAACTTGAACGTGAAACAATTTTTTCAGCACTTAAGTGATATTTCCACTCCGTCATTAAAAATACCTTTAAGAATGATAGCATAGTTAAATATTGGACAAAATGCCACATAGGAGCTATTATCAGATCACCGTCGACTTTTTAGACAGTGGTGTTATTCTACTGTATATAAAAAAATAGAAACTTTCATCAATACCGAAACATGAAGCAAGACAAGAACATTTTATTTTTATCAAATTCACTTGAAAAACAAAGAACATTCACTAGTTATTGCTAAGTAGTATAATAATAGTAATAATTCTTAATCAAACTAGAGTCGAATAAGGTTATATTTATCTGTAGTGTGATTTATTTGCTTGATACACCGACACCCTCAATACGTCCAGAATCGAGGGTATTTATGACTGTGAACTAGGGTGGCTATAACACCACTCCGATCCACACGTAAAAATATTGTTGCATATCTATGGAACAACATGTTAAGCTGCCCATCTACTTTACGGCAAGGAGAGAAATGGTTCGACTATTATTAGCAATACACCAGTCATTAAACTGAATGCCCACCGCATTCTCAAACTGAACACGGAAAGTTTCCAATCTCTGAAAATGGAGAAAAGGAATTTAAAGTTAAGCTTAAAATATGAGAATACACTTTGATAGTTAAAAATTTCAAACAAATAGAAAAAAAAGCTTTACGAATATGTAAACTTTATGAATATACAAAGCGAGTGTTACCATTAACACAAATCCTAGAAACAAACGGGTATAAATATACATGTATTTAATTACATTACAAGATTACTTTGAGGCTACATCAAAAGAACAATAGTAGAAAGTTGTTAGGTAATTTAGAACTGACAAATACATAATTGTTCATGACATATAACAATTACTTGTAGATGATATGCATTTCAGAACTTTAAATTTGATTAAAAGTTATTAGGTCAAACGTCGGTCCCGCTTATATATGAATTGTAAAAAGTTAGTATACAGTGTAAATATAAAGAAAGGAATAGAATTCTTAAATCATCAACTTTGACTTCTAGATACTTTAAATATTATATTTTAGAATCTTTTATGACTATTACTATTTTATTCAGTGACGGTACAAGGAGGGAGGGGAAATTCAAAATATTTAAACGGCATCTGGAATTAGATATTATATTTTATTTTAGGTAAGGCTAGCTGTTCTGAGTTAAAACTAAATAATGTAGTCGAAGTATGAATCTCGGAAATTCATCAAATTTTTATTTTTATTCCTGATAAGAGATTGTATTGTTTTGTTTTTAATAGGCCAAACATAAAGATACCAGAATTTATCCTATATAATTTATTCTCGCCTACTTTCTATTAATGGAGATTCTTAGGTTCAAAATAAGAAAATAAAAATTTACATCCTCTTTCTAATTTTTACTCTGCCATTTTCAAACACTATTAAAGTTAAAATCGTTTTTACTATGTATATTTCTATTTTAAATAGAATATACATCAAGTACAGCCGTATAGCTTAAAATGTAATTTTTTTAATTACATTATATTGTAAATTTTAATGCTGTTTGTTAGGTTTTTGTTTAAAATATATTTTTTAATTTAAGTTTATTGTTGTAATTTAATAAAATTCTTCCTTATTTTACAATATTATTACTAATAATTGTTATTAACAGTATTTTATTTCGATGATGTCGTCGACAGCCATTGAAATAAGTATCAAACTTAATAAGAAAAGTATGCGTGTTGAGTTTTGCCATACTATTTCCAATATTTATGAATGTGTAATATGTATGAACGAGTAGTACAATAAGTGAAATATAAAAATGGGTTAAAGAAGTAATACTGCCAATATTTTTAATAAAATATGCCTGACAAAACAAAACATCAGAAATATAATAATATACTTGATTATAATTACCCTTTCCTCAAATTCTCTAGGCACACACTAAAGTTTTCCATAGTTTACGAGTATATACAATATATTTTTGTTTTAATTTTATACATTTCACCTATTAGTAATCCAGTATATAGATAGTAACATACATTCAGACATATATTGTACAGGGTAAATACAATGTATAATAAATAATATTGCAATATACATTAGTAGATAAAACATTGTCTTATTTTGTTAACCGATTATGATTTCGTACAGTGCCGTCTTAATCAAGAATCCACATTGTTCATGTAAACATACCAGCGTCCGGCATCAGTTTACCTGCAACTTTTAATTATTTGCTTCATACAAAAATATTTCAAATACAAGTTCTCTAGTTAGTTATTTTACATATATTGACATTCAAATTTATTTTCGTGTATGAGTTCGTATCTTGGCATTCAACACTGTTTTTTTTAAATAGTAACATATATATGTTTTAATATATTCTGAATCAGTACAGTACTCTCTACAAGATTGCATTAAAATTTCACTACGTTTAATTAAGAAAATTTTAAGAAAGGTCAAATTTCAATCAATAAAAATTTTATTTATCTTACATCATATGTGTTTTATTAAATATTTAAAATGTCTACGGTTATTTTTAAAACACAATTTTAATCTGTTTATAAATGAACGTCTTATATTCACGAACAAATCACTTATCATTGCCTCTTATTTCACCAACAATTCGAACTCTCAGATCATTTAAATAATTTGGTTATTCTTTGTATATGTGGTATTTTATGTGATCTCATGAATAACTCATAAGAGATTAAATCAGATGATCCTGTTGATCCCTCCAGTGCTCTTCTACGTTCTATCCATCTGTTGGGAAAACTGTATCTAAATAAATTATCTTCGCAAATACAAAGTGAAGAGTGTCCCGTCTTGTTAAAACCAAACACTGCCGTCATCAGGATATTAAATTTCTATGGAAGGAGTAATTTTATCTCATATTAAAGACAAACATATTTTCACTGTTAAATTTTCTTTTATAAAAGAGGCTCAATTGTGTGATTTGCTATAATATCTGCCCAAATGTTCAAATTCTGTCGATATTTAGTGCCAGTTTCGGTCATCCAATGGGGGTATTGCTGGGGCCAATAACTAAAGTTACTTCTATTTAGAATTGTAATTGTTTAGGTAGCATGAAAGTGGATGTTCAGAGTATACAATTTTATCGACAAAATGTGAGATCTTTTTGCACATAGTTCTCGTATTTTCACAGAATCGAACTTTTGTATCGAAGTGATCTCCCGTTATAGGCTGAACTAAATGTATTTTGTAAGAACTAATCAGATATTGCCGTTTTTAGAATTCAGCGGGCCAATCTCTGCGATATCCCATGGTTTTGTTGTAAATTGGCACTTTCATGAGTGGCAATTTTTGGTAGTCACGATCTAGGTAAATCTTTCACGTTTCCCCTGTCTCTGCTCTTTTTTTATTGTTTGGAATACACTAAACTAAGTAAAAGGAATTATGTTAAAGGTTTCTAGCAGTGGCGGATCTAGAATTTTACCATGGGGGGGGTTTTGGATTTTGAAATTCGGTTACTTTTTTTTTAGAATATCGCGATTATCATTTTATGGCGTCAAAAATAATAAAATATTGTTGAAAATTATTTATTACATGTACAATGTTAAAATCTATTTTGTTATATAGTTTTTTTTTTATATTTTTTATATTTGCTTTATATTTCGTTGTCTGCGGATGAAATACTAAGAGAATTTTTCAAAAAGCCAAGAAGATTGTAGAGAAATAGTTGGTGAGAAAGAACTCTTCATAAAATCAATAACATTTATTCATATTTCATGTCAAAATAGATTTTCATAGAAAATTTGTATGTTCAATTTAAGAAATTATACACCTTCACCAACATATTTAGACATTATGAAAAAATATTGTTGTTCACTAATGTAAAAAAATAATAATACTCTACTAAATACATATTTTAATGTTCTAATAATTATTTTGGTAACAATTATACAAATTGTAAGAATAAGAAAGAAGATACGTTATCATTAAAAAAAAAGGAAATTGTGTCATCGCAGGAAAATTATAGCCGAAAAAAAAGTTCAATATATATACGAGTATATATATATATATATATATATATATATATATATATATATATATATATATATATATATATATATATATATATATATATATATATATATATATATATATATATATCTGAAAACATTTTATTTGAAATGCTTTTGTATGAAATAAATAACTAAAAAGTTAACAGATGTTGTTGCATATTTTTGCCGGACTTTGTATTTAATCACAATATTAAAATAAGAATTAATGTTTGTAATTTTGTGAACGAGTCAAAAGTAATCCCAAATTTATAAATTTTATCACGTTTCTAGTGATCCCGCTTATGATTAAGTAGTGATAAGTGGCGCATAAAAAATGTAACACCTAAAAATAATTAATATTTACTGCCAAAGCACTACCCGAGAAAAATCATTGTATATCTTTTTGTCTTCTGAATTCTTCATTTTTTAATACATTTTAAAATTATTGCATTAGTCGGTAATACTTATTAAAATTCATATTTTCCATGCATTTGGAATATTCTGTATAACAAGTTCTGTAATTCAATACAAACAGTGGTTCGCATCCAATCCGAGAAACTGATGTTTGGCGCATTATGCATTTTACAAATATGTATGCCATTATATAAAAATAAAGAACAGTTAATGTCATTTTAAAAATAAATTGTCACACCTTGTTTCTCTGAGATTGTATAGCTAAATAGTAAACAAGAATAGAAACAGAATGTTGCAACCTTGTACTATTTGTCATGTACATAAAGAAAATAACAATACTGAAATTTCTTTAGCGCATAATACAATCTCTCTTAGTATGCACCGATGTGTACTGATTTTCATCTGATATCTCTTAGTGCAATAAACAACTTTAACGGAAGACAATTTACAATGCACCTTTTTAAAATAGCACATCTACAACTTAATTATTACACGCAATTGTATCTACTTCTGAATACAATGCCATCATGAATAAACTTAAGAAAACCGTCATATAACACACGTTACGTGAGTAAATAACGCGTTTACTCACATTATTTCGATATTTCCTCTATAAAACGCGTGATACAGTAACTACCAATTTGGATGTAACCTTAACAGTAAAAGAGAACACACTCTTTGTGCCTAAATGTGAGGTCAGCGGATCTCTTAAGCGAGCGCCAAGTGGTTCGTAATTCTAAAAGGCAATAATTGAAGTTACAAGGTGAACTTAGAGATGCGAAACAGTATGCTCGTATTTAGGTATTTCGTAAAGTTTCCATACTTTCGTAAGACATCGCAATTTTTCTATGTGGTAGGTTTTTTTTTCCGTCGACGATTATTTCTATATAATTTTTTAACACATTAGTGATTGTCACACCTTGACGATATCATAAAAATTAATTGATTAAATTCCAATATAGAAGAAAAAAACGTACAATAATGAATTTATATTATCACTTTTTTTATTTTTATGATTTGTTAATTGGTAAACTTAGACATGCATTTTAATGTTCGTGTTTATTTAGCAGTATATGGCTTTAGATTGTATAGGATTAGTAAATCTTAGCAAACAAAATAACAGAAGTAAAACTGAAATATCGCAATATATGTTCGCAATGTGTGGTCGTGTAATATGTATGATTATAATTAACAATAATCTCGTATAATGAAGGCAAGAGAATTTAAACATGTTGTAAATTGCCAATATTTTAATAAAATAATAAGCCATGCAGTTATATAATTCTTAGCTGTGCAAATAAATAATATTTGAATAAAATACACTAAACCAATTATTACGTCTTGATTGGTCTTAAAATTCTTGATGATATTCCTTAAATTAAGTTTGTCTTACGAGGGTGAATCAAATATAAACGAGACTTTTGGTCCTGGGCATACAATAGTAACGCGTGAGGGTTCCCGCTTCATGGGGTGTTGGGTAGGGATGTCAGGAGGGGGAAGAGCAGGTGGGCGACCTCACTCGTTCCTTCCACTACCCGTCGGCGTCGTGACGATGTCTGAGCAGGAGGTGCCTTCGTCAATTGCGCAGCGTGATATCATCAAGTTTCTCGCCACGGAAGGTGTAAAACCAGCTGAAATCTTGACGACATTGACTCCGCAGTTCAAGGAAGAGACACTGTCCTGAGCTAGAGTGTCTGCATGGCATAAACAGTTTGTGGAGGGTCGAGAAAGTTGAAAATGAGAACCATGACCGCCGACTTTGCATCAGCGATAACATCGTCCGCGTTCAACAACTTCTTGAGGGTGACAGGCGTCTGACCACCACTGAGATTGCATCTAAGGTTGGAATAAGTTATGGAAGCACTTTTTCGATCATCGCAGAGGAGCTAGGGTTTCGTAAGGTTGTGTGCAAGGTGGGTCCCCCGCCTTCTGACAACTGAGCAGAAATTGCATCGTTTTCAGCGTCTCCTAGCGAAATTTCGGGACGAGGGAGAGTCCTTTCTCACTCACGTTATCACCTGCGATGAAACGTAGGTGCACTACTATACCCCTGAGTAGAAACAAGCGAGCAAGAAGTGGAGACGTCAAGGGAAGGATGGGCCAGTGAAAGCCAAATCAAGGCTGTCAGCAGGCAAGGTATTGGCTACCGTTTTCTTTGACCAGCGTGGATTGTTGCACCTCGATTTTTTGCATGATCGCAGGACCATTAATGCGGCGTACTACTGTGACATTTTAAGTGAGGTTAGACTTGTATATCGCCGCAAACAACGTGATCTACCGATGAGTGAAGTGAAACTTCGCCATGACAATGTTCATCCCCATACAGCAGCCCTGACCAGAAAAAAATTGGAGGAATTAGACTGGGAGACACTTTAACACCCTCCCTATAACCCTGACCTATCGCCCTGCGACTTTCACCTCTTTCGTCCTCTCAAGGAAGCCATGGGAGGGCAAAGATTCAACAACGATGAAGAGGTTGAGGCCTACGTGCGCAGTTGGCTGGAGACACAACCAACTTCATTCTACGAGCAGGGCCATTACAAAGTTACCTAGACGATGGGAAAAATGTGTTTCCATATCAGGAGATTATGTAGAAATATGAGCCGTTATTCTTTTGTTTTCAAGTTCAAATAAAAAAAAAGGCTCGTTTATATTTGATTCGCCTTCGTACATGGATAATATTTTAAATATTGACATTAAAGCTTATATATATATATATATATATATATATATATATATATATATATATATATATATATATATATATATATATATATATATATATATATTGTACTAAGAATAAATAGACTTTTTCAGATCATACTTATTTGATTTTTCAAAATTAACAAAGGCTCATGAAATATATCTACGTATTGAGTGAAACTACCTGGTCATGATATGTGGGCCACCATGGTGCAAAAACATATAATTTCTCATCATTCACATTATCACCTCTCATTTCAAAACTACCCAACTCTATTATTTCTTTTAACAAGGAAATTGGTCTCTAGACCAAAATCACGTAAATCTCGATATCGAAGAGGTTTAAAATCAGTGTCCGTTGCTATTAGATTTCACCCTCTTTTCACCCCATTTTTAAGATCTTTAAATTTTAAAGGCCTTCAAAATTATGTTTCATCTCCGTTTATAAAACTAAAAGCTCATTGTCTCAATATCTACAGTTATGTGTATTTACAAAACCCTTAAGAAAGTATGTTGCTTCATCACTGAAGCAAATATTCTTTCTTGCAGTCACTATTTTACCAAATTAAATCCTCCTATCATGTCATCTTCACCGAGTTGGAGAGAATGATAATTTTGGAAAGACATAACTTGTTTAATTTTAAAACTTTGTGTATGAAACCAACTGAAGTATTTTTTATATTATAAAATTTTGGAATTGAAATGGTTGGATCAATGACGAAATGGTTTAAAATCCTAATCTGTGCAGCTTCAGTAAGCTTTCGGTTGCTTATTTACTTTGCTGCACACGGACCCAGTCTCTTGAAATTTTTGAATAAGGTTAAGTACATATTAGCATATTACATTTTTGTCATCATGACTTTCATTAAAAACCCCCGTTGTTGCACGAGCATATCTATTTTTAAATACCACAAGTATAAATAATTTCAAATATTTCTTGTAAAGTATTCACCATTATGAATATTACTGTCACTGTAACTGAAACCACTTGACACACAATTTAAAATCACTAATACCTCTTATAAATGTTTTATAAATTTAATTCTATTTTTTAACTGCAGTCAGGAAGAAATAGTGTGCTAAAATACAAATAAGCGATGAGTTAAAATAAATACTCTCTTATCTTACTTTGAATATCAATAAAAGAAAAGTAATGTGTGTACAAAAATTAAAATAAACATAAAATTTATCGGTGTTGAGTCTATAGCAGATATTCCAATTATTCCTGCATTAATTGCAGTGTTAGAAAATGCACTTGTTTCAGGAAGTAAGTAATGGTAATCTAAACAAAAAAATATTAAGGTTAATAGCTATATTACTAGTACAATTCAGATTTTATTGTGGTTTTGTTATTCGGCACAACATATTGATGTTGATTAAACTAGAAAATGCAGTATCTACAGTACATATTATGGCATAGCTGTTTAATAATAATTGAATAGAATATTTCAAGACGAATGAATCTACTGGGAAGATAGCACTGCCACATAAAGCAGACGACATAAAATTACCACGTCTTTTAAAGGGTTTTTTAATCTCTTAGTAAAATATTTGAAGTAAATTGCATATGTAAAATTGAGTATTTACTATGTATACTTCCTTGTGCAACTTGGATTAGAATGAAAATATTCTGATTATCATAGAAAATGTTGCCTTTTACATGTTAGTCTATCGTGTCTATCTATTTCACAAATAAATCAGAAAATATTAACCACATAAAGAATTGGGAAAGGGTTGGAACCTTTCATGCAATAACAAAAACAAGACACGAATATCGAATAATTAATTACGTTACTTAACGCATGTTTCACCAATTAAATTATCATTATATTGATTATTACAATTAAGTTCACTTCACTTCAATTTTAATCACCCCCTCATGATGATAATTGGTTCTCTGTTTCTGTTTTTTCTTCAATAAGTTAGACAATAGCATGTATTCAAAATGTGTTCCATATTAACAATGACTTAATGCACCTTATTAGTGTTTGAATTGATATCTTCATTATTCGTACAGATTACATAAAATGTTCTATATACATGATATTTCAAGCATCCAAATAAAAAAAACTCGAAGGCGATAATTCAGGAAGATCGGCTAGCAATTGATTATGATCAATATTAATTGTTAGCGTAAAATGTGATAAAAGTGATTTTGAAAAAACTCGAGGATTTTCTTTAGATGAAGATGTGCATTTTCAAATTTTTTTTGAAGTGAATACTTCTTTGGCGGTGTTCTGATATTTGACGAGAATGGAGAGTGAATTGGAAAAAATGTAACGTTTCCAGATTTCGTTACACGAGAGAGAAAAAAGATATAACGTAGAGAGAAGGAGAAAGAGAGGTATACATCAAATATATATATATATATATATATATATATATATATATATATATATATATATATATATATATATATATATATATATATATATACAGCTGAAGCAGCACGCGTCTGTGCCGAATACTTATCATTGTGTTTTGTAATTATTTACGTTATTTACATCTGTGTTCTGTGATTATTTGATAATATCCTTGAACCGTTTAACTTGTTAAAATCTAGAAGATATAATATATTTAATTCACCGCTCCCTACTGGTTTACAGCCACACAGGTGCAAATGCACTTGGAAGAGGCGAAGACAAAATCCCTTTCATTCTCGGGGGAGATTTCAATGGAAATTTCGGATCCAATGATTCTTTGACGTTGATTAACTTTCTTCGAAAAGAATCAACAACAAAATCCGGAACAATAATAGATGCAATTTTTACACGTTATCTAGAAAATATGGAATCACGAATATATATTTCATATTTTAGTTATCACAAACCAATCATATCAGTATTACCAATTGAACCACCAGCCGATGATAGTGTAGATAATGAATATACCGAATATTTTTTACACAAATTTTATATTGTTATATTTCTTTTGAAATTATCCCTGCACATGATATTTTTTTTACTTAATAAACTGTTTTGTGCTGTAAATCTAGATTATTTTTTATAATTTACTTTAATTTATTTAGCGATCCAAATAAACATGTCAAACAACATGAGTAGTTCTGCATAAGACCAATTAGTGATAAGATTCTCACCATCTAGCATCTTCAACACAATTTTCTTTTATGTTTACAGGTACTATTAAACATTTTAAAGTATTAACAATAACGAACTAGCAAAATTAGATGATATATGAAAATAAAATTAGACACTGACATTAGATATATATACACCGAGTCTGAAAAGTAATATATAATATCAATAAAATTGGTACTAATTTTAACTAACTGGTTTTTTATTGAAAATTACTCGAACATGTCAATAGTTGTATGTATTTAAGATACCACTTTGTTATTTTCGCTCTTTATTTTTCTGACATGAAGAGCCTCATTTTTGATTTCGTCATTTGAAGGAACTATTTTATTACGTACTGTAAAATAAAGTAAGGGATTGGTTGCACATAACGTGAATTTCCGAAATCAATAGGAAATAAAATTAGTCATAAAAAAGTCATTTATATAAAACAAATTCCTCCAATCAATTGTAACATTGAGCAGTATTAACATACAAACTATTAATTGTGTTAAGAAATTATTATAATTAATTGAATTTCTCGTATTAAATTTCAATAAACATTTCCTTTATCGATTTATTATTCAAAAAATTTTCTCAAGTTCCCATTCTCATTGTCAAAAAACATTAGTATCAATTTTATCGAATTCATACATTACTTTTCGACCACACTATATAACTTTATTTTATATTAATAACATATATTTTAATGTAGCTTATAATAATGTAGCGATGATTTTTTCTGAATTTTTAAATGTGAATGAATGTACACTGGATATTAAATTGAAAGATAACTAATTTGGCTAAATAGTTATATTGATAAATGACTTGATAGTAATTTTTTGACCAAAGTAAAATTTGAAAAGTGATCCTCAAGTTACTTTTTGTGATATATACAAATCAAGTTTAAAAAATCGTTTTTTAAAATAAAATCTAAACTACCATTCTCAGAACTTGTCCTATATTTTCTCTATAAAAACTAAAGTTGGTATTTTTCAGACTTCTATACTAATGATATTTTATATAATTCGACCAACTAATAACATTCCATAAAATAGCAGCATCTAAATAAAGGAAAACTTTTAATAACAAGTTAATAACGTAACACCAACTTGAACAAATGTGCGTAATAAAGTAAAATCTTGTTTGATACTGAATATGTAATGGAACAAACAATTTCGCAATGAGATCATCTTTTCCCACATCTTTATTTATAAGACCGTCCTTCGTTGAAAGTGCTTATTTGGATTCCGCAAAGAATTTATTGGCCACTATTTACAGAATAATTAATACAACTTTACAATTATGGCGTTGCGGTTTCCCATCGTTATAATCTTCTAATGGATGTTTACTCAGGTATCGCTGTATAATAATTACTCGGTTATATGATTTACTCTAGAAAAGTTAATTGCACATTTTATTAACAACAACTATCTCAAACGATATAACACGCCTATATTTCTCAATATTGAACATTATTGAAGTATGATGGGTTTATATACGGATGTACCCTCAAGGCAAAAAGTAATGAGACAGTTTTGATACGCTTCTCTCAAATATAGTCAATAAGTAATACATTTTAGAGGTAATTATGTTTATGGTTTTAAGTGGCCCTGCTGTCTAATAATTAAGAGTATAATTAACTCATAAATTAATTTAATATTCCTAATTTTTAAGGGTAAGTATCGAAAGGGTTTCATTATATTCTTTCCCAATGGTACATACACAACCAACTATAAATATGGGATTTAAATTTAATGGGATTTTTTCGGATGTAGTGCCTATACCTTAAAGTGATTAATTATTTAAATATACAGTGATTTGTTAAATGTAAAGTATAGTGACATTATCACTGATTGAATATTATTTTTCACATACAATAACTCAATTTCAGTTTAATGAAAGTTAATATGCAAAATTCATGTAGAATATGTATATATATATATATATATATATATATATATATATATATATATATATATATATATATATATATATATTGATATGGAATATGTATGCATACATTTTTTTACAAGGCAAAGTAATTATAAAATCACATTTTCTCAAAACATTTTTCATCATTTACTCTAAAGATATAACAATTCAAAAATAATTATTTTTAATAATAATAATAGGGAAAATTATTTTTTGCGTGATCTAAAGGAATATTTTAAATTTAAAGATATATTTTACATATGATATTTATAATATATAGGGAATTATACCGAAATACTAACTTAAAACTTTTAAAACTGAAAATATAGTGTAAACTAAAAGAATGAATAAATTACGTAAAATGCAAAACAAAAAAAATTACAGATTTTATTTAAATATCACTTTTTGACATTGTTTTAAAATTGCGCATGATTTTTTTTGTGGAAACAATGAAATAGTCCATTGATGTTTACTTTGACTACAACACTTTATTCGTAATTGAAGAGAGCTTTTTTCAGTAAAGTGAAGTACAATCAAGGTAAGTTAATTTTTTTTATAGAAAAATCATTGGATTTCAAAAGTTAAATAAAAATCGCCACCTGGTTTTTCGACCTGATAACACTTAAAATAATGGAAGAAGTGGATCTAGACATTATCAATAATTTTCGGTATTTCACTTAAAATGTTTGACCTGTCCTTCCAGATGTAGGTACTACTGAAAATATAAGAAATATGTTTGGTGATTCAATAAGATCATTTTGATTAGTTTTGTTTGAAAGAGTTTAGTTTGGTGATCCTGTAGATAATTTTATTTATCTTTCAAACTAGTAATTTTTAAACACCTCACGTAAGTAAGATCGGTTAATGGGTATGTAATGAGGAAGAACTCGCTACTGGCACTAGAGGGAGCACTACTAATAAAATCGAACACTCCTCTAGAATACGAATACCGATATAATTTGAAATTTTATTCTTAAAAATTTCGATGGAAAAAATATAATAAATTTTAATGTGCTATCCGATAATATTCCACAGTCTGTTCAATTCCTGCACTGTATTAAATTCTTATAAAAGTTATCTAAAAAGTGTTCTCATATCACAAATATGTAAGTCTAACTTTTATTACAAACCTTAATGATTAGTCATCTCATGAAATCGTGCAAAAGAGAATGAAACACAACCGCAACAGTGATGGAACTTACACACTTCCCCTACAAGTTTCCTGCTCCATGAACCAGCCCTTGATCAATCCCGTATTGAATTTAAAACTTTAATATGAGGAAAAGCTCTAACCATTTCGAGAAGTGATGCTTACTGAACGTTTTAAAACATGGAACAGCTGTAGTCTGAGAGGTGATTTATAAAGAATAAAGTTGGTGGAGTTAGTTCCAAATCAAAATACTATATTGTAGCAAAAACTCACATACGCAAATTATCCATTGTTTTTTATATAAGATCCATAATTTACAAAGACTCTTTTTCGAGAATTATTTTAAAGACACTTGGAAATACCATTGTCAAAAATATAATTATAACTTTAGATACCCTGTCTCTCCCCGCCGTCCCAGATTTCATGGTACTACGACTGAGATACGTCCATGATATTTTATGTAAAAGGATACAAGGAATCGAGTGGTAAGTTTGAGAAACATGTACTTTATTTAGTTTCAGACATGTTGGTCAGAATCAACAGAATGTAGAATGTATGTGATCTGGAATTGTCTTGAGGAAGAATGTTTCTAATGTTTTCTAACGCTCCCGTGTTCTGAAATTATGTGCCATGTCTATATTAAACTGGAAATATCGCTCCATTGTAATATTTTCATCTTCATCGTATGGATGTTAGTATGTAACATGATCAAAATCCATCATGATGAATAGAATGCGTCTATATTCTACTTTCGGGCAATGATCAATTAAATTCAGCATTAATTTCTTTCATGGATTTATACAGAAATATCCAATTTTTATACACCTCCAATGTGTGTAGATGTTCTATGTTCTACTTTTTGTTGGTTTGGCGAAGGATGGTGGTTCTTCTTCGATTATCAGTTAAAATCACGCCTGATTTCTTTCAGGAATTGATACAGAAACACTCAACTTTATTCACCTTCAGTGTTTGTTGGATGTATAATGTATGTTTTCTTAATAAACACTGATAAATCTGACTGAGAAGCTCGACTATGTCTTTCTGAGAAATCAAGACATCCAGCTACCAACAATTTGCGCTCATGTTAGTGTTTTGTTAAAATTCCGGGCACTGGTGCAGTAGAAATTTTCAATTATAGTTTGCCAAACTATAATTAGAAATTTTAATATTATTCTCCCAAACCGTTGATTTATAAATAGTTCACGTATAGAAGGGGACCATCATGCTGTTAGTAAACGGAGTTTTTCTCTTAGAATAGCAGTTCTTGTAGCAGAATTTATAGACGTCTTTGTTAACTAATGCTGTATGTCTCAAGATGTCTCAACCATATTGAGCTTTATCCTAATTAAAACATGAAGTATTGGCTTTATTTAAGATACTGATTACTTACAACAAAGAAAACTATGACGAATTTATGTGGAAAAATAAAATGACAAATAATACACAGCTTAGGAATTCTTTTCTGATGACCATGAAATAAAAGGATAATGTTTTGTTGCCTTTTAAAATTAATGGAGAATGACATGCCCTAATGCTATTAATTAATAACTTATCTAATTAAGCAATGACGTATACTTCAATTCTAGTAGGCTATCATAATTTATAACTTAATTAAATGTTATGCTGCATACAACTATTGATACGTGAAATTCCTTCGAAGCACATGTATTGCGTGGAAGTTGGAAATATGAAGAAATTATTAAAATCTAATTACTCAAAAATAATATACCATGCTGCAGATAGAATAATTTAAAACCAATGTTACATTTATTATTAGTGTAAGACAACAATTAGTACAAGTGTATTAGATATTCGGAAATTATATGAAACTGTGAATTGAAAATTGATTCAAAGGGATAAATCATCATCAATGTTTTCGGCAGAATGTGTACTAAATACAAGGTTAACAACATAGTGTGACATAATCTCTAGGCCTTATTTGTCCTTTTGACCTGACACCACATAGTTTCTTTTCTTTTGGAGGAAATCCTTAGGAAATAATAGTTATTCATCAGATTACACGAGAGTATTGTATTTTTCACAGGAAAACTAAAACTAAAGAAAGAAAACGAATTAAATGGGTGTCCCATGATATATACTCAACTCTATGCATGTTCGATAAATCAAGTCATTATAAAACCAATTCAAAATGGGAATGAAACACAATACAAAGACATTGGTATTTGTAAATTATTCTTTTGAACTCATTTCTCAAAGCAATTATAATATGTGTTACAGTCATATTATTATGAATATATAGTAGCAAAACAATAGTTTTTAATAATACCCTTCCTTAAAAAATTAATTATCATAAAATAATAGTTCCATCAGTTTTCATTTATTAGAACTTAAATGAGTATTATAGATCCATAAATCATTGAAAATTATATTAATCATATATACTACTGTATAAGTGATTGTCAAAAGATTAAGAATGATTTCTTTTTAGTTTTATATAATAATAGTTTGGTGCACTTACCAAACACATATTTTTAAAATGCGTATTCATTGGTTTGTTATAGTACAATTTGTAATTGTACCATAATAACGTCCGTAATATTGATATTAAGACTATACAGCTGTCAAATACGAATAATTGGCTGTCCTTCTTAACATTGCAATATCATCATAATATTTCAAAAATATATTTCTACGCCTTAATTGACCATTTTCAAAATCATGGAGTAATATGTATTTATTTTGTAAATATAATGAAAAATGTTTATGCGAGTTACACACATGCGTTTAAAAATTATTATAACCTTGTTAACTTACTCATCTCAATATGCAGCGTAAACTTAATAACTGCCATTAAAAAACGATTAAGGAACGTTTATAATTATATTAAAACAAAAGAAACGATTATCCGGCGTTTGAGATGAAAGCAATTATATGTTTTTCGCGTTATATTGCACTTAAGTTACCATTACAAAGATGGTGATTATTATTTGTGTGCTATACCATTATTCTGTAACCAATTAATACACTCCTTCCTAAATCGGGCATCTAATTTGTTACTTTTTTAGTTTTACATTAAATATCTGATAGGTCAATAGAAATTGTGGAACAAATTAAGTGGTAATTAAATTTTAATTGCCACTGAATATGCTTAATTTTAATTTCTTGGTACTAAATATGCTTCATTTTTCTTTTAATAATTAGCTATTAATATAAGTCAGTTCGGATCTCATATTTTATATAGCCTGATAACATAATGTATTTTAATATTTAATATAAGGGGATTTGGGATTGTCACATCATAATGGTTCGCATCTTACGAACATTCTACTAACGGAGTTTTAGTTCAATCTACGAGTATGTACGTACACTAGAAAATTTCTATCGGTTTATGCCTAAAGCGGTCGATGAATTACATCATTAGAAAATCTTCCATTTTTGACTTAAATTTGTTCATAATGACGCAAATGTTTGGGTATATTTAGATAATATATATTCTTTGCCTAGTTATGTAATATTCGTGAAATGAAAATTCGCCAATATTACATAACAATGTAGTTAGGTAATATTTATTCTTTTCAGGTAGTCGACGGGTAATTGCTTGTATCGGGTAGTTCGTCATGGTTAGGTCTCTTGGGGGGGTTGAATTCCAAGATGAGTGTTTGGTTTGATTAAAATATATATTGTAATATATGTAGTTTCAATCTACATTTCCTCACCTAGTTGTTACTGGTAATCGAGATTTTAGAATCCTGAAAAAGAAGCAATCAGTTTTCAAATGCATTTCAAATATTTAATAAAACCAACTATCAGAGGTATTACCTTGCAACATTATAAAAAGTGGGAGAAATATTTCATCAATTTGTCACATATATACTACTCTATCTGTCATCAACATCAATAGTTATTATATTGTATTGTGAATTTTTTAGCACTTCCAATTAGTCTTGTAAACTGCACAATAGTTATAATAAAGATCTTCGGATTTAATTTATTTATGCAAATTCGCTATTAAGGCTCAATGTTCTCAATCTGATACATATTACTTTTATTTGAGGTATTCATGGGTAACTCAGTTATGTAATTCCATTACATTTCGGAGACTCGTACAAACACTCATCATAAGTACAAAATCATACAAATATTTTCGATACGTATATTAATAGCTTTATGTTTCTTGAAACGTATGGGAATTTTATATTTCTACACAGCTGAATATAACAAATAAGCTTTATAAAAGAGACATTTTACACAGTCACTCATATATTGTATAAGTGGAAACTTGTAAATATAAATATAACATAGTCCAATGGTAGCAAGAGAACAAACTGTCCATTCGATTATTCCTATTCCTCCAAGTACTTACAATCGTTAAAGCGCCAAATGTAACTGAGGGTCAAACCAATTTTTTCATTAGATAATATAATACGTTTGGATTCGCAGATGGCACTGTAGATGTCATTATGAGAAGTCCATTGGTACAGACTAAGAAAGGGTCCGTGTTGTTAAAGTGTTCAAGACGAGTTGTTATCCCATATTGAACATATGGAATAACAACATGGGATTTTGGGATAGAATGCTGTATGTCGTATGTGAAAAGAATTTCCTGCACCTTCTATACCATTAAAACCAAATGTTAATTTTTATTTTCGTTAGAGCTGAATGTTCAGTTAACAATATATGCACCAATAATTGCAAGAAGTTTGGGACAGCGCGCTTCCTGAAGAGTACGCTAACCTGGAAAATACAATGTCTCCCAAAATTAAAGCTGTTATTGCTAATAAAGGTGATGTAACACAGTTTTGACGAAGCGGCCGAACTATTCTGAATCGCGAATCTTATTGTTTATATTAACAAACTTGTCACTGACACATCATAACGTAGTAATATTTCATTGTATTTAAGTTAAAAGTATATACTTTGTTTTTTGTTTCTGTTGCCAATATTTTTCCTTACAAAAATAGCTTTGGTTGTGTTATTACTTTTATTTAAATATACTAGGTGTAAAATTATGCCCGACCGAACTATTATGGGTTTTGACATGCGTTGTCAGACTGACACATATGTTGGTAAGTTTTTTTTATTTATTTTCCAATGTTCTTATAATCGAGTATTCACTATATCATTAATTAAGTGTTAATGGAAAATAATATCACAATTTTTGAGTGTCTGTGAAAATATATGATTATCTTGTTATACCTGTATCTTCAATTCTCTTAATATTGATATTCACCATAATTTTACTTAAATTTCTAATAAATAATAATTGTATTAAAAACTATATCGTTTGAATGTTTAAATGGGGTTTAAATTCAATTGAATTGAACTAGAGACCGGGGAAGGTATACGAATAGAATATTATTGAGTCATACCGATATTAAAAATTATCTTGATCAAAGATTATGAAATGAAAATTACCGATCTTAGCTTATGTATTCCTTTTGAAATAATTCTGTGAAAATTTCTCAAGCATATTAACATAGCTAATCTAATAAGTGACATGTAAATGTATTATTAATTCTAGAGAGAAAATAATAATGAACTACAAATTTGAAACTCTTAACATTATAACTCTTAAGATTAGAAAATATAAAAAAATTTAATTGACTATTGGAGATTCCTCCCCCGTCTTTGTTCATTTCATAAATTTATGTGCCTCCTTGTACTATTAGAACCATTTTGCTGGATTTTTCGTATATGTTTGATTCGTCGGCAAATTTTTATTCCAGTTTTTACAAATTAGATACTGAAGTTTTGAAAATCGTTTTAAGAGAACACACAACAGTTCAGA
This sequence comes from Rosalia funebris, assembly GCA_037954035.1. NCBI lineage: Eukaryota > Metazoa > Arthropoda > Insecta > Coleoptera > Cerambycidae > Rosalia > Rosalia funebris. The sequence continues at coordinate 4,465,693 of JAZFAV010000018.1, read as the reverse complement.
AGGCCTCGGATACATCTGGCCTGGCAAAAGAATTTATATGATTACATCTTACATAGATACATGTCCAAATTCTTCTTCTTTACAATCGTTCATGTTTCATATGATAGCCCAGTTTCTTGAGTCAAACGTGTGAAAGGTTTTGTTCCATATGGTGATAAACGTTGGTAACAACTTTTATGTACGAACGTTGGATCACCAGCCTCTTTTTGAAGACCACGACCCTGTTGGAACAATATACTTTTCCACTTAGATACATATATTACATTCAATAGTTGGTAGTAGTATGGGTGACGTTCAAAAGACGCGTAGTGTGAAAATAATGTTACAAAATAAATGAGAACTTGACGACTTTATTTAAATCATAGTAGTATGATTTTTCCTTAACCGAATTTAAGTGGTATTCTCGTCCACAATAAGAGTAACATGCAAATTATATTTAATAGTTATTGTTTTCACAAATAGTAATTCTTCAATTTAGTTAAATATACTATAAATTTTCATATTACAAAGGTATAAAAAGAATAATAATATCGACAATATGAACATTAAAACTGTTTGGTAGAAAACTTGTGTTTATTTATGTAAGGTTATATCATTAAGGAACTCTGAATAAACAATTCCCTTTACAATATTTAAATTTAATATCGAAAAATATTTTCAAATTAAAATGGTATTGACGTTTCAAATTGTAATTATAAAATTAAACATATCAATCAATTATTACTGACCACAGATAAAATGGTTTTTACGTATTTCTGAAAATATTCTGTCGCAATTTGATGACCGTATAATGTGGAACGTAGTTACAACGATCGCCAGCTCCAGCTAGAGACAGTCAGCTTCTATTTGACGTAATATGCTTAGCCTTTTTAGGAAAACAGATGTTGCGTTTTTCCTTAATGGTATTAGATTCCTTACTATTATTGAAATTTATGAGCAATGCAACAACGTTTCGCCTATGAAAATATTTTATGAATAACTTTCATCATCTCCATCTTTGAGTAACCAACAAAAGATTAGTTAACCTCAAGTTCGTAATTAAATATATAGGATGAGCATTATTCAATTTAAATAGCAATTAAATTGCTAAATTAAATTATGATCAATTATATTGGTTATCAACATAAAACAATGGTTTTATGTTGATAATGGATTAATTTTTAATTGGTGACGGATATTTACAGTTAAATTTAATCATGCCTAAAAATGCTATATTTTCTCTTTTGGGTTTCATTTTCAAAAGGGATCACCTCCGATTAAAATTCGTGGATTATCTAATGAATGTCAGCCTTACAAGATGTAAATAATTCAGAAATTAACTGAAAATAATCCAATTCAAAGAACTAAATTTCGCAAATAAATTTGACAAGGAGTTTGACAAGATGACTCATAATATATTAATTTCAAAATTAGAATTATATCGATTCAGTAATAATCTTCTTCGCTTAGTAAAACCTTATTTATCGAAGCGTACATTATTTGTTTCATATAATGGCTTTATATCCGAGACCTTCTTGGGATCCTCTGGGATACCTCAAGGCTCAAATTTAGGACCATTACTCTTTATCTTATTTATTAATGATTTGTCTCTAATGCTTATATTACTTCATCTTCTTTTTGCCGATATCTTAAAATTATTTTTAAATATAATCTGCGTAGACGACCACTTGAGATTGCAAAAGCACATCGATTTCGTTGCATCGTGGTGTTCCGAGATAAACTATTAATAAACATACATAAATGTAAAGTTTGCTCCTATACCTTAAAGAAGTAACCACTAATTTTTGACTATTCTCTTGGTGGTACAGTTTTAATATGTTCAGAAAATATCAAGGATCTTGGTGGTAGTTTCATGATAAACTATAATTCTTTGGGCATATCAATTATGTAGCTTTTAATGACTATAAAACCTTTGGTTTCGTGATAAGAAGGCCATTATATTCCAGGGAAATTTATTTAAAGTTTCTAATTACTTCTCCGATGATACGTTATTGAATCTTCTAATATTCTAGAACTGTTACTTTTTATTCAAAAATTACTTTTTCTTAAAAACATTTGGAACTTGAAAGTGACTATTGCAGACAAATGTATTTAAAGTGTCTCATTACATTCTTAAAGCTTCTGATATTGTAGAAGGTACTTCTACCATACAGTGAAGAAATTATTTGTGAAAAAATTACTTGACGTACATATATGTCATTATAGGGAGTTATTATATTAAATAAACAATATCGAATATTCAATATGGAATATCAATAGTGATGATTTAGAAAATATATAATCCCCCTACCCACAATAAATTAGCAATTTTAATATTTGCAATTGAAAACGAACTTACAATTATGGTTTAAACATTTTTAGGTAACTGTATAACTGATACGTTGTTAAATATAGCTCCAGATTTCATTGAACTCCAATAAAAAACGTTACTATTTAAATAATTATCCATAATGTTACAACTACATAAAAATTACAACAAACTATTATGATATATAAGTGGAAACTTGTTTCTTGATGAATACTTTTTGAGCATATTTGCATTTTTCTATTTCTTTTTAAACTTTAAATTTTAGAATGCTATTTTATAAATCGCTTTCTCTATTTCAGTACTACAGAATAAAATAGGTTAATTAAATATATTACAATTTCGTGAAAACGCATTTTATATCAGTTAAATATTTAACACTTAAATTTTCACTTTCAAATAAAATTTCGTTGCAAATATATGATAAACTTGTCTACTTATAACGAACAAATTTAAGTGTGAAATCACTTGTTTTATTACATAAAACGGCAGTATGGGTGACAAGTGGCATAATCGTATGGATTTGAAAAGAAGAAGATTTATTTCATTTGTATCTTAATTTATTGCTGCGCTATTACGGTAAATTTTATTCAGTCATCGAATTCGATTAAAAGAAGTGTTTCAACACGACTTATTCGGTGTGAATATACCAATGTCATGGTAGTATATTAATTGTGTGTCTAGTATTATGAAATTTGTTTAAATTAATTTAAATACAAACACATAATACAGATGTATGTTAATTGTTTTATACAACCTGGAGAAATGAATTGCCATTATTTTATCTTTATAGAAATCTATGTAATCGTGACTTCGTATCTAACAAAAAACAGTTGCAGATAATATTTAATTTAATAATATTTAACGAACATTGACGATTTACCTAACCGATTTAAATAACTCAAATTATTCAAGGATAGTTTCAAGTGAATGGGTGTTTACTCCAATTATATTATATACTTAAAACGTAGGAAATCGCTAGATATGCAGAGGTCAAGAACAGATCGAATCCGATCCCACATATTTATTGTTGCAAAATGCATTAAATAGATATAGAATAAGTTTTTAGGAAAATTGAAAATCGTGACGTAATTTTTGTATTCATATTCATCTGCAATCTTATAGTATATTGACATTATTACTTGTATTTCATATAATAAAATGATACTCAATGAGGACAATAACAGTTCTTTTTGCTGTTGAATCGAATATGAATTAAGAAAATTAAAGGAATGGAAAGAGATTACTGAAGGAATAAGTGACTTTTAAAGTAAAATGTTTGAATTTAAAAACAGCCCTAAAGGTATCATTAATATAACATTTTCGCACAATATGAATAGCCATAAGGTAACATGCTATAGTATTTAAATAAACTTGGGTATTCAAAGATAAAAGTGGTTTGATTTTTAATTTCACTGATTCCATTCGGATATACTAATTTCAAACATTGCCCCATTGTATTCTGAATAAATAATTTCACACTCAAAATTAAAGCGATTTTGAACTATTTCGAAGACGAAATTTACGCCAGCCTATTAATGTGGGAATGGAACCCACGGACTAATTATTCCGAGCCCGCAATGAAGAAACTTGGAGATATTATGCGAGGCAATTATGAGATAGTTTGTCGTCAGAACATCTAGGCCATATCTATAAGTTTAGTATTCATGTCAACCCGGTGATATGTGAATATTAAATTAACACTTGCTCGTTATATACGTAAGCAACAATTTAAAATAAATACACAAAGATGGCTTATAAGGATTTCTCATAACAATGATAAATATATCTATTGAGGGGTTGGGTCCTTTCATGGATCTATACTAATATTTTTAAGTCTGTTATATTTTATAAAACAACAATATTTATTTTAACTAAAATATAAAACAAAAGACTTTGTCTTTTTTTATGAATCCTTGGGGGGGGGGGGGGGGGGATCGATTGGAATGGATGCTGTACTACTAGCTAAACGCTTTCCTTGACCCACTTGACAAGTTTCTTCTCTGAAGTTTCTACTAGAAACTTCAGTTATGCTCTATTTGTCCTGGCAAGATAATCACTCAATAGTAAATAGATAAATTCATATTACACATATGTAATGTAATACGTCGTTCAAGTCAAACATAATTGAGGTTTTTTTTAACAATTACATAACAATAATAAAACATACACATAATTAGATAAAACAGTAGCACTAAGCTAAGAATAGCCACCATCAGAGTCTATATACACCATAGAGTATAAATAAATGAATAATATCTCAAATGTACTTCTGAAGTAAAAAGTTTAGCACAACGCGGGCTTTATAAGGTTTGACATAGTTATATAAAAAAGGATGTGTTTCATACGATTATGTTGCTGATATTATTCTATGTTCTCAAATACAGCCCCAGATCAGCGAAACATTGAAGATATCGGTCCTCTGAGGCACTTGTGCTTCCATTGCATAAATACAATTTATTATATAACGTCATCAAAATTTACTAGGTTGATTAATAAGAGCTTGTGTTTAACTTTGTCAATGAGGAATTTGTGTCGGTTGCTCTCGCTAATCAACATCGGATCGGATCTTCTTCGGGGATTAGAACAGCAACATTCAAACACCGAACGGTATTTATGGTAAACCTTAGATATGGATGAACAGTCAATGTTTGACAAAAATATCACCGATCCTGAGTACTCACCTACTCGAGAACTTTAAGGTATTAAAGTATTAAGATACTAAGTACAGTTTCAATAAAAGTTTAGAGAAATTAGTCACTTCGTTACTCCAGATATTGTTTCACTCCAGAAATGTATTAATTACGTCCCGCTTTCACAATGCGTGGACTCGAGCCTCACTAGTATCCGCTCCACTCTACTGATTTTTTGCCACCAGATCCGACACTGTTCTTAAGGAATAGTTCCCTAACTGCCTAACACTTTCAGTAAACTTTTTGAACATCGAATTCGTTTTATCGAGTAGCGATCATCTGGGTTAAGTAGATTTGTGTTGATCATTGTCACTAACTAAATTTCACAACTTCTGTCGATTTATATATCACAATGCCGAAATATTTTCCACATATGTATACACAGTGCCTTATTTAGACAATCTATTAAAATGTAGTGAAATATATCCCAGAATTGTGTTTTATAGTTAAATATAGCCCAAAAAAATAGCGAAATTAAAATTGATCTATTTTAAAATGTTGGAGAAAATTATTAAAATAGTAGAAATGGTAACTATTCCTGCTATTTAGACATCTTCTATTATATCTATGATAATTTTGACTATTCTTGGTATATAATTATTTCTTAAAATGTAGTATTCCTTTATATATACGAAGTTACTTCAATTAAATTGATGAGTTAGTTCAATTGTCTCATTAGCTCCACGTTGACTTAACGTCTTACTTCTTCTTGTGAGGATAATTAAAATTAGATATTTATGTTACTGAAGTAAAACCAAAGATTTAAGTAAGATAGATACGTGGGTCTATTCAATAATGACTTTAGAAATATTGATAATATTCTATATACCTGCAATTGCACAATGGACTGTTTTATGAAGCAAAACTTTTATATATTTGTTGAGGTGATTATATCATTACAGATCTTATAATAGATCAGTCTTGTTAACTTATACTATACATTTAATTCCTACTTAGTACAGAATTTTATTTTTGATAGTACACACAATGGTAATATTATTGAATAGAATATTTAAAGGGCACTCTTTGCATAATGTTACAGCTTTATATAAAAAGTACAGTAGCAAAAAATATAGCATTTTGGTTCATTTTCCATTTTATATACGAGGTTTGATAAAAAAATACGGTAAATGAATTTTTATAGTAGAAACTGCTGACGCTGCATCTGTGTGAAACAATGCATTCAATAGCTGATCCTTTGTGATAGTCAGTGTATAGTTTGAACAAGTTGTGACTTGTCAATTGGCTTCCAGAGCCGGAAGAGTGAGGACATGTTTATTGTGTGTGTCGCGCATGATGGATTTCGAACAACGTATTAACATTAAGTTCTGTTTTAAGTTACAAAAAAGTGCCAAAGAATCTCATGAAATATTAATATCAGTGTATGGTGATAATGTTGTAACTCTGAAAACTATTTATAAGTGGTATGACATCCTTTGACTTCAAAAACAGATGAAAACTTTGCAGAAGTGGAAAAAATGATTCGATGAAACAAGCAATTGACTATTAGAGAGATTAGCGAAAAACTGAACATCTCGTATGGGCCAACGGCTTCCTCCTTCATCACGACAACGCACCGTGTCACACCTCTGTTCTCATCCGCGAGTTTTTGGCCGATGAAAAGATTCCTGTCTGTCCACATCCACCTTACTCTCCAGATTTAGCACCATGCAACCTCTGACTCTTTCCAAAAATCAAAGTTGTGCTAAATGGAAAACGTTTTGACACCATTCCCGACATCGAGAAGACCACGACGGAGCAGCTGCATGCCCTTCCGGAGAAAGCCTTCCAGATATGCTGCCAATCACGAAGACAACGTTATAAAAATTGCATCGATAGCCAAGAACATTACTTTGAAAGAGATTAGTTCAAACTTGAAGTAAGCTTATTACTTTGTTCATAATAAAATTATTCACTGTATTTTCTGATCAGATTTGTATGTGTTCTGGCCTCTCATGTACCGAAAGAAAGAAAAGGATAAGTGAACTTATATATACCCACACCGTACTTTACATAAGAAATTAACTTTATTTAAAATAGGTTAAACCTCTTAAACTTGTGGTAACAAAATATACCGGATATACTTTCAGATCGTAGGAAATTGAATGCACTTTCACAATGCAATAAGTAATTTCTACTTATTTCCTATTCAAAGGAAAAAATATCCGAAGTAGTTTCACTGAAAGTAGACTTTCCGTGCATTATGAAGTATTTTGGTGTTTTTCCGACAATGCATATAATATAAGAATTAAATTTGATTAGATAGATTTACAATTTTAGTTTTAAATTAAACATAAACATAATAATTCTTTAAAAACTGCATATATATTGATCGGGGATATCAATAAGTATAGGGTATATAACTCTAACTAATGCTAGTAAGAGTTACATACTCTATCTAAAATGGATTTTATGACAAATTCTGTCAATAAAAGCTTAACAAATATTATCTATTGTCAGTTAATACCTTATAAATAGGTACGCATAACCAAAAGACCATAATTATTGGACAATCGACTAAAATATAAATTATTTATTTATAGATGACTTTAAGTAAATGTCAAACGATGAGGCTATCAAGAAAGTATGCAAATTTACTGTAGTAAAATTACAAAGTACTTCATTTAAGGACAAGTGTCTAATTTGCAATACTCAATACCAAGCATTTATAGAATAGAAAGGATTATTATTCAGTGAGGAACTTTCTGCGAATATGTAACTTTATAGTCATATTAATATGAATTATTTAACATTTATTATTGAATATTTATTATATATGCTAGTAAATATTTCAGTGCTTGTTATATTAATAATAAAGTATAATATAATTATTATTCTAATAACATGTGGGCATAAATGTGAATATTTGTAGGTAGTTCTGTATATTTCTGAATCACTGTGATACTTTAATGTAACTATTCCTTATTTATACACATTTTGTATATGTGGCTTTTGTCACTTCCTTACTAGTAATAATTAGGCATGCCTCAAAAAGTAACACTTTATCGTTTATTTTAAAAATATGTGATTTTGACAGACTGTAACGTTCAATAATTTTTCTGTTGCTGACAATCTTGTTTTGCTTTGAAACATACAGTATACCTTGAAACATTAATATTATACATTGATGAGTACGTATAATATGCTTTTGGATATTTTGAAGAATTCTCTCAATTTTATTAAGGAACCAGAAACATGAGAGTTTGTGGACACCCTAGACAAAAAATGCTGAAATAAAATATATTTCTGTTATTCTTGTAATAGGCTATGATGTATAATTTATTTCATCTCTATTTGCCAAATAGCGATTAAATGAATAGTAAATAGTTTTTAATTGCACCCTTCAACCTGCACCCTTTCTATTTGATCAGAACATAAGAGTCGCCACTCTTTTCAGAGTTCAGTATTGCATATCATTAAAAATATACTAGTTATTTACTTTTTACTATTTGCGTGTATTTTCTCCCACAAGCAAACAATATGTATTATATACACAAAGCATGCAATTTTATTTTGACAAAAACAATGTTGATACTGGAGTAGGCCGGAACCTTTCGTGTGAAGATAACATTGACTTTCTTTCTTTGAATAACTTTTGAATTTGATTAATGTTTCACACCAAAACACAATACACTATACTCGACGCGCGTTTCGCAAGTTGGAGATGATTAAAACCGACTCAGTTTTAATCGTCAGTTTTAATCATCTCCAGATGATGCCAACTTTGTTGGCGATATGCTTGTTGAGTGTAGTGTATAGTGTTTTGGTGTTTTGTAGAAAACTAAGTGAGTGTTAAAAATAATGTTAAAATTCAACCATCACACTAAAGATTCAAGCTTTTTCTCTCTGTTCTCTCATTAATAATATTATACAATGTTATTGACAAACACATTTATTTTCTTTTTATCTTTATTTTTTTAGAGAACTATTCTAGTCTGAAGTGAACCCCTTTCCTGTTCTACAAGTAAAATCAAATTGCAGAACAATGGGGTAAAAATAAAGAAATTATAAAATAATTTGAAAATACTATTCATTTCATCGCTATTTGCCAAATAAAAAACTTGCCGATAAACGGAAGAGTCTACCTGAGCCTAGCCATAAAAACAAGCCAAGGTTATGTTTTGAGAATTTTATTTGGCAAATAGCGATGAAATAAACTATATATAAGCATAATTTTTTATAAGAGATTTTCATATATTCAAAATACGTGAAAAATATATTGCTAATTGAAAAACTATATTAACAAGATGTCAATAAGGAAAATAAGTAACTCAGCAAAATATCTTTTTATATGGTTAACACTGCAGTTATAGTGTCTATATGAACTACAAGAGAATAAGAGAAAATAATAAGAAAAGTAGAGAGAAGAATTTTAAGTATATCTGAATGAATGTAATGCAAAGCTTTACTACCAGAGGGTAATATTCAAACTACAGAAAGAAGGAGTTTATACTCCAACCCATCTGCAAATGCCTTATATAATAAGGACTATAAATTACTGTTTTGACCTAATTTGTGTTGTCCTTATTATATAAGGCATTTGCAGATGGGTTGGAGTATAAACTCCTTACTTCTGTAGTTTATATCTGAATGAGCTGTTGATAAGTAAAAAGTCAAATTTGCTCTGAGAGTTGCTCTAGGAATCAATAAATTTAATTTATGTAATTATTCTTGAAAGTCATAGTTGTTACGAATTACGTACATAATTAATATAATAATAATAATAACATAACATTTCTAATCGGCGAATATATTTACAGTAAGTTTTCATGAGGACAAGCAATATAAAGATAAACGAGTTGTCTGAAAAATATATTTCATTCAATCTCAACTCAAACAAATCAATATAAACATTATAGGGTGGTGACCAAACAACAGAACTCTAGCTTTGATATTATTTTTACGAAAACTAAATAGTTTTTATAGCATTTGTGCCAAGCAAGTTTTGAGCTAAGAATCCATATGTTTTATTGTTTTAAAAACTACGATGCAATACATGTAAAATAAAATTTTATATCAACGATAACTTCAAGGTCTCTGGCAGAACTCATTGCCTACGCTAGTCGGAGTGATATTGACACGTATTATTCATAAATGACAATATTACATTTTTTTGCATTTAGCGATAATCTATTAACTCCACATGCAGATTTTTAGATAATTGCCTTAAAGACATTGTTAATCATTATCAATATTCAAAATATTATCAAACTATTCACAGTAGGAAATATGATCAGATCGTATCATCTATTATATTGTTGATAAAAGCTATAAAATGTAGAGGCCCAAGTATTAACCCTTGAGGAACACCAGATGTTGGTAAGTAATCATTAACCTCGAAACTATTAAACGCAACATATTACATGTATTATGCAAATCATATAATTTGTCTAGTTGGTATAGTCTATCGAACTTGATAAATATGATTTGGTCTAGTATATCGAACGCCTTAGAAATATTTTCAGAAGATTATTTCTATCAAAGTATCAGATCATTTAGTTAGGTTAGAGATGGGTACACTAAAATTAGAATATCTGGTTTTCAAGAATGCTTGAGTCAAAAGTTGTTCAATCAATAACTTTAGAAAATATGTTATCATAGACTACAGCACCTAGATAAAAAAATAGGTATAACTAGGTGATTCAAATTAAATATTTTTTTTGATAATATTAGTTATTTGTATATAATATGTTATAGGCCTCACTAAAATTTTGTACAAACAGCATATCTATTTTCTAATCCATTATGTTGATGTATTGTATCGAAATTTTGCATCATATCCACTGTTAACTTTCTTCATTTTCTTTGTTAATTATTATCACAAACTCTTAGTATATGATTGTTTGTAACAGGATGAGCAATACAGTTAAATGCAAAAACAATAATAAAATCAAAAAATCTGTGTACAAAACTACAAACCACTAGTTTGTAGTTTCTCGTCAATCAATTAAAAAATTAACTGAAGAAAAGCAAACTAAGTTGATTACTGTAAAGTAGCATCCTGGTAAATTGGGATTTTTATCAACATGGGATTACTGATAAATTGGAATCTAGTGCATACATTAAAATAAGTAATATCATAAATTATAAACCAAATGCTTTGAAGAAATTGGCACTGACCTAAAACAATAGATGTTACATGTGTTTCCTTTTTTATAGATATGACATTCCATAATTGCATAATTTAGCGCCATCTAATTTAAAATTTTGTATACATAAATTAAACAATATTTTAAAGGACAGTCCAATACGTACGCATTTGTTTTTAACAAAATGAATTGTGATTATAATATAATAATTGTAATTGTGATTATAATATCTTCCACCTAATCATCGACATTCATACGGACACATACAGGCGCAGCCAGCCGATGTAGGAATCGAATCCACGGATTATTCCAAGTCGGCAATCTAGGCCAGCTCCAAGCGATTGGAATAATTGCCCTAGCCTAGATGAATCCATGCAACTTGTAGACCTTCTGCAAGATAATTATGGAATAATTTACGGTCAATAGGTCTGGCCATACCTACAAATATCCATGTTAAGTCGGACTCGAACCGAAAGTCAAGTAGTTGCGTGAAAAAAAAAACATCCATTCCAGTGAATCCCGTTCTTTAATATCAGCTATTAACTTATAACTACTTGGTACTAACTATAAAATTCTTGAGTACAGTAAAATTTTTCTTGTAACCTGTAATGATATTGTAATATCTGACATTACGGTGATATATTTAGTCACTTAATGAAAATAACTGGTTGAGTAAATAGCGAACGCATTTAATGTATGTATCATTAATTAACAAAACTGACAACTAAACAATTAACAATTACCACACACAAAAATTGCATGGAAAAAATAATTAAAATAGACTTCAAATGAAGTATTACTTGATCACTCTTTCCCATTTGAAATTTGTTATTTGATAATGCGCTAAACACCGTCTATGATATAATATACTTTAGTTGCATTTAAAACGATATTAGATATGAGGCTATATAATCTGGATTTTATTAGACATTAATATTTTATCTTGTCCAAGACATGGAGAAACCAAGTCGACGCGGTTATTTTAAGTAAGTAGGTTTTTATTTTATTTCTCCTATAATGACCAAACACAAAACATATCACATAACACTATCAGACACACTAAAATAAAGGTGTCTGAGAGATCTGATCATCGACTGGGTACCTTGCATTGCATTTCACAGCAGTATAATAAATAAGGCACCTGCCAAATAATATACAGGGTGTATTAGACTTGTCGGGGTTATAACTTGTTTTATACCTAGACATCAAAATACTTAGATTAAGGGATAAACATACTGTTAAGATCATAATAGAACTATAAAGAATATGTTAAGGGAGAATAAATCGATGCGGATCTATAACAGTGCAGCATGTTGCTCCGTGACCACTACATTCACTGTACTATCATTCATACTGTGATCTGAGGTGGCAGACTGGGCCCAGTGTTCAGATGTCATTGTATGCTTGAGTTCAAGTCTCAATGGAAGGACTTTGTCACCTCTCTCTGAGCATGGATGTGTTTGTCCTTGTCCTTATGTGTAACCTTCCCCTCTACAGTCTGTGGTATTAGGAGAAGAATGTCGATTTCTGTCACAACAAATTCCAGAAGCAGTACAAGATTCTTTTGGAGTAAGTAATATGGCAATAGTTTATAATAGGGTATTAGGTTAGTCTCCATACTTATAACATATAATTCGATTGGGTTCTAGTTGGTATTTTGTAATGAATATAAACAAGTAAAATTTGGCTCGAATAATACAAGTATAGTATTGTCCTCTCCTAAATTATAAATTTTTCATAAATATATTAATCGACTACTGTAATATAGAGTAGAATACCATCGTCCTCAGAGAATAATATAATAGTGTCTGTTTAACAAAATTGTGAAAGTAACTTTAATACAAAATGATATAGATATACATATTCATAGAAGATCTCAGTAGATAAGTTTACTGATGGACAGAAATATGTGAGAACGGATTTTATATTAATTGATTGATTAAAACAGTCTTCAACTGACTGTTTACTATTTATTTATGTTATTATATATACGATACCATCTCAACTAAACGGGGCAAAAAAAAACTGTAGCTACGCTATTCTGATTATTATATTCTGCTTTATTAATATTGTGAAAATCTCATTTGTTATCTAATTATGCGAGACCAGATCAAACAGATTTCACTACGAATGTAGTGTATAAATAATGGGTTCAGCTGCAAAAACGAAGCAATCGCAAACAATGCGGAACCGTATTGCCGATAAAAGAATAACATAACTTTAACCTAGTCTGTTTATTCTTAGATGGAAAACAAACGGTCTAATCTGTAGTTATAGTCAATTCAGTGATCTAGTTTTACTCCAACAATAACTATATTTAATTGCTTTATCTTGAAACCGTGGTACAATATACTAGTATATGGACTTCAGAACAGAAATATGAAGTATTCCTTATCATAACATTTCTTTATTTATTTTTTATTATATATTTATTTTTAGATACAACCACCCAATAAATAACCAATTACAGTGTGAGAAAATTCCAATGATGAAAACATTAAACGGTCTAAGTCTAAAGAACCCTGGAATCGAATATAATAGTAATATACAAAACAAAAATAAATAGAATAAACGTATTATGTATTAATAACGGATAATGGCATGTTATTGAATTTAAAAATTAAGTTAACAAATTCTTAGGATAGGGACATTATATTTTTCATTGATGATACCAATTTGAATGTGTAAAAATTTCAGCATAAAATATTTCTCATTTTATAACAATACCAAACTGAATAGAAACAAAACTAAAGTGTTAGTGTGCAGAGGGCGCGAGAGCAGAGCAAAAACGAAAGTACAAATTAATAATGAAAGATTGGAGGAAGTTAAATACTTCACTTATTTAGGAAGTAAAATAAATTGGGATGGGAGAAGCGATAAAGACATAAAACAAAGAATAGCGCAGGGTCGAGTAGCTTTTAACAAAAAGAAAGCACTTTTATGCTCGGGGGTAATAAACTTAGATACAAGGAAGAGATTTTTGAAAACATATTTATAGAGCACGGCACTATACGGTTGCGAAACCTGGACGGTAGGGGAAGCAAGTAGGAAGAAATTAGAAGCTTTTGAGATGTGGTGTTACCGAAGAATGATGAAAATACCGTGGACTGATAAAGTTAGAAACGAAGAAGTATTGGAGAAAGTCGGCGAGAAAAGAAGTATGTGGAAAAACATAAAGAAGAGAAGAGATAGAATGGTAGGCCACTTGCTGAGACATGCGGGAATAGTCCGCGATATTTAGGAGACAGAAATAGGAGTGAAGAAAGGCAGAGGTAGGCCTAGATTAGACTACTGCTCGCAAATAGTAAGGGATGTAGGTTGTAGCACAATTAGCGAAATGCGTAAGTTAACACAAGATAGGAGAAGCTGGAGGTTAGCGTCCAACCTGTCTTAGGACTGACGACCTCATGATGATGACCAAACTGAGCATTGCGCCACATTAATCAGTCATCAATTGATAATTATTAAGTCAGTGTATTAAAATGTACATCATTTACGTATGTTATATGTTAGTTTGTATTTTAAATTACATTACTTTAACTTATGACTAATGTACGAAAGTAAGTTTATTTCATCGTTATTTGCCAAATAAAAAATTTCAAAACATACTGTGACTAGTTTTTATGGCTAGGCTCAGGTAGATTGTTCCGTTTATGGGCAAGATAAGAGAGTTTTTTATTTGGCAAATAGCGATGAAATGAATAGTAAATCGCACATTTCAGGTTCGGACCTATGTGTATATAAAATTCATATTTGTATCGATAATAATCAAAACTATCTTCCATATTCGACACCGTAAAGAGTCAATACCTTAGTGCGTACCTACCGTAAGAAGGATGGATCTTTATGAGTAATTGAATACTTTCACTGTGAGATGTAATGAGTGCTCGCTGACATAGACCTTATTGTAGAATGAATTAATATTAATACGAGTATTAGACTTAAAAATATCGCGTTAACTGCCTTTACGTGTTACAGTAGAAAAGTAGGTGAGTGATTTTCTCAAATTGAATTTTGATAGCACCAAACTCGATAAAATGTATTAGATACAGTAGAATCATGAAGTACAAAAACGCACGTTACAGAACATGTCACGATTGAGAAACATAGAACTCGTTCAAGAAGTAACCAGAGTATTCTAGAAAATCAGAAAGGAAACATAAACTTAGTGAATATGATGATCAGTTGCAACATGCCATGGAACACGTTAAATAATCCAATGTTTAGGCAATTGTTACCAAATTGTATCTGAGCAAAATATAACAATGTTCCTGTTTACCAAATCAACCCTAAGAGCTGGATATGTAACGCCAACGTACAAAGAAACGTAGTTTCTGAGCTGTGTGACAATAACATATGGATATGGACTATGAATAAAATCAGTGGCGCGTTGAGGTTTTCAATGGTTCAGCAATTTGGAAAGGTTTAATGTACATCCACAGACATTTGTCAACAATTCATTTTTTCAATAAGAAATCTTCAGTATACACATACATCTCCTAGATACACAATAGTTAATGCAGTAAACATTGTATTTGACCTGCGCCAGTTCCTTTTTCTTTAAGAGAACTCTGCTTGAAGACGTGAAAATTAAATTTATATAATGTGTAGTATTGTAGAATTCCTCGTAGGTAAAGAGGGCTTTCCTCTACCCAACACACACATGTTCCCTCCTTGAGAAACTCCATATATTTTAAATATACTCCTGTTACCCCTATAGACGGTCTTGTTCCGTATATTAATGAATTTTGAGTAATGCATTTTTAGACGTTATGTTGTTATACTGGAACTCTAAAAATTATTAACATACAGTATTGTGTATTCAGTGATATTTATTATTCCTTTTATTTTAAATCCTACAAAATTGACAATTAAAAGGTAATATACTTTGGATCACATCTTCATATGTATGTCACCGCGACGTCTTAGATGCGTCCCTGACTTTTCTATCATATACGATTACATTATTATTGTTACTTATAGCTTATGACTATAAATATTACTAACAGCTAAAGGAGGATAGTAAAACGATAATAATGACAATAGATGATACTAAAATATTTTTATGGAGTCCTTAATTTTCTTGAATAACATGTTATTATGAACGCATGTCCTTTATTTCTTTTGCACAGTCTATTTGTATATAGGCAGCTTTTTAAATAATTCCATTAAGGTTCTTTAAAGATAGTACATTTTAAAACTGCAATTAAAAATAATTTACATAGTACATTTTAAAACAACTGGGCTGGCCATTTTATTGTAAATACTCTTTAAATAATATTTTCGTCTATACTTTTCTATATATTTTCATTTAATAATGCTATTCAATAATTCTCAAAATTTTAGAATAAATATTCAGGCAACCTTACAAAATAAAATTGTCCTAGATGAAAAAATCCAAAGTAACACAGTATTCTTTGAATGTTGATTTATATCAGTATAACGTCTACGTATATATCTTCTTACACATGTAGGCAAAGTATGTCTTCATCTTCATTCCCATTGAAGTCTAAATTTATACTAAGAAAGTTCTATTATGTTCGTATAATTAAATAAATATTTAGAAACGACTTTTTGACAGTCATTGCGCTAAATGTATTTAAACGTATTCAAACGCATGTATTAAATCATGCCTTATACAGGGTGATTCAGCTAACCCGTTCATTAAAAGTTTATGAACTTCCCATTGGAGTTCATTTTTTTAAATTTTGAATCAGGGGTTAGCGAGGACGATCTATTCAACTAAAGTATTTTTGCTTTTCTGACACTTCCGATTATACAGCCATCCTGACCCAAATTTTAAAAATCCTATAACCCCTGATTCCAAATTTAAAAAAATGAATTCCAATAGGAAGTTCATAAACTTTTAATGAACGGGTTAGCTGAATCACCCTGTATATGATGTGATCTAAAAAAATAATATTTCGATGTGTCATTTTTTAGGTTCATTTGAAAGCTGAAATAAAATTTTAAAGTGAATATATACATATTTAGTTCAAGAAATATAATTTTACGAATAGATGATAAAAGACGTATAATCCCATTTCAACAAATATGGGCGTCCCAACAGTAATTGAAAATGAATTTATTATTACTAAATTTGGCCATGTTTTAGCTACATCAATAGTCACTTAATACAACATTCAATTAAATGTCAACTTCATAGCAAATTGGCACGATTATTTAATTATTGTGGTAATCATTGTTACAATAATGGCGTTATTGAATAAGATACTATTATGTCTATTTGTTATGGGGATAGCATGTGTGCGCATATGTAAGTATAGTGTATCGTTAACTGAATAATTTCAGTCTCAGTTAAAGGATAATGATACAGTCTAATATGGAAAAATGTTATATATTTTGTCTACTAAGAATTGTGAAAAATCAATACAATTTTGTGACTATTAAGTGGTTAAACCACAAACGATGTCACCATTTTCACTTTAACTTTTAACTTTTATGGTGCATAATTTTTCATTTTTCATTTCTTGATAATTGTTATGTAATTTCCTTAATAGGAATTAAAAAATTAAATTTTATTGAATGATATGGTTTCTCAAAGGACCATGTTTGAATTATGTGAAACACCATCAAGTTATTTGTCCAAATGTATTTCTTTTGTATAATTATTTTCATGTTTACCATAAAATGGCTTCTTAGGAAAAAATCCAATACTGAAATTTTCATTATATATCTGTGAAATGTTTATTTCGTTGACAAGTATCGAGAAACTACACTATTATTCTTATACTAATAGTGCTATAACCTCAATATTGTGTACTTCTACAAATCGGTATGCAATCTCACGTTTTACAAAACGTTATAAACATATGAAACATTTTTCTAAGATGCGCACTTCAATTGTATATTTTTAGAATTCCAATTACGATCGATCGGTTTCAGTAAAAAAACTAAGTAAACTTTCGAACGTAAACATAGCAATTAATCATTGTTAACAAGTAGCTATAAGAATTATATTACCAGGTAATTGCTCTTTGACGATAATTGCTCTTCAAATTCAGAGTCTCCGGCAATATTGTAACATAATTATTATATAAACAATGTTTTCAACAGTAGCCACTATTTTTTTATCGTATTTTTTTATTTGTAGTTTTACACGAACTTATATATTTCTATCGGAGTGTGCTAAATGCCTCCTACACTTTTTTGTATGATCGCGGATGTGTCATTACTTTAAATAATAATATAAGAAAGGATATTTGTCGAAATCATTACAACAGTAGTACGCCGTATTCAACGATAATGACGCCTTCAACCCACGTTAACTTCAATTTAATTAAACACCCAAAGAAGCTACTTAAGGTGAAGATTAATTTAATATAGATGCGTAGGTCTTATATTAAATAAGTCCTAGAAAAAAAGAAAGTATAACGTCCTATTATGGACTGTTTCCTTAAATTCTGAAAATCGTTATATAGTGCATATATGATTAAATGATTATTTTATACTTCATTTACCAATGACATAAGGTGAATGATCTTTTAATAAAAAACAGTATCTCAAATCTCAGATAATATTTGTAGATAATATTGCAAAACAATTATCCTTTATAGTGGTCATTAAAATTACTCTTAAAATTTCAGAAACTGTCCTATATATTGGAATTTCAAAAAAATTCAAGATAAGTGTATATAATGTAATAGATCATAGATCATCTCATTCTATAAATTCTCGTCATAGAATATAATAATTCATTCATAGATAATCTCATTAAGAAACTAAAATTCATTTGCATCCAGAAACAAACTATGCGAAAACCAGTCAGAGGAGCAAGTTCGGCACTGAAACTGGTTTGCACACATACAGAAACTGACTTCCTTTCCCGAAAGACTCAGGCGTGGAGAGAGGAAGGTTACATCTATTGACGAGGACAACTATACCCTAATTATACACCCCAATTTATAACTACAAAACCTTATTCTGCTACTCAAAGAGGGTTTGCCTCTTTTTCCCTAATTCGTTCACTCCCTCAAACATCCCTTGGTTATATCCATCTTGTCATCTAGACCATCACAAAAATCTAGACTGATCGAGAAAAAATTAAGTAGATTTGTCCAGATTCCGCCCTGGTCGATGTTTGACTATAATTTTCTGCTCCACTTGTATAGTTGTGTGATATGGCAATCGTCCTATTCGGTTCACCATAACCTTCTGCGCCACCGATGCGTCCCATATCTAATTTCCAAGTTTTGTTAAGTCGATATCCGCTTCCTTTGTTAGAACTGTTTCCGCATGATTTTCTAAAATTATTTAATAAGGACATTATCATAATCTATTTTGTGGTTCTAGTCCTGATGTATATTTTCCGCTAATGTCAAATTATCTGTTTGATTTAGAATGTGTTGTACCTTTTTAGCTATTCAGAAATGCAACCCTATCTTTCTATTTACTGTGGAGACTGAGCATGATGGAACTTCACCACTTCTGTATGTATCGATGAAATGCACTTAAAGTAATAAATTGAAGTGTACAGGAAGTTGTTTCTGTATAAAATGTTATACTGGTCAAACAGGCAGAAGCTTCTGATGTAGCGGTGTGAAACATAAAAAGCACATGAGACTGGGATACACAGATAAGTTGTGATAATATGTGAATATTAACTTTATCAAGTACTGGTGGGACAAAAATGTATGGTTAACCGGATATTGGCACTGTTATAGCACAGAACGATGCAAACAGGACAGATTGTTCAGTCCAACATAACTATCATCAAGCGAAGCAGAATTATAATACATAGCAAGAAGCAGAAGACAGCAAATATAGCCTTTGAATTTCTTCTAAAGAATCCGGTCAGCGAAATTGTCATGATGAATTGAACGACGAACCCGGAAGAATTTTCATCATTGGACAATGTTCATGAGAGCCTACACTGTACCAAATGGAAAACTGATTGCTATTTAATGCACGTTTTAAAGCATAGATATAAATTAAAGAGTTAACAACAAACTCAAGGAGGTAATATTTGAAAAATAAATAAGTTCTAAGATACAAAACATACATGCGCATCAACAACATAATACAGATTTTATGACATGATGCATTTTCATTATAATAAGGAAGAAATACTTGCCTAATATTCTTTTGCGCTTTGAAATTCTGCTCCATGTCAAATACAGAAACTAAATATATATTTCCATTGTAGCACAGATGTCAATGCACTGTCAATCTTACTAAAATCACGATGACTAACATTCACTTATGTTCTCCTCTTTAGCGATAAGGAACTTATGGCGATTGTTCTGCCGTCAGTAGTTAAAATTGGGCTTGATTTCCTTCGTGGATAGATACAGAAACACATTTTTTAATAAACATTTTCTCGGAAATACAGCATATTTCTGCTCGATTGTGTATTCCTTGAAGAAATAAAGTACTCTTGCTGGTTAGATTTTCACTTTTTATTTGTTAAACATAACAATTGTTTCACCAACGCAGTGACTTCTTCAGATATTGAGTACATAGACTGATCTGAAGAAGCCACTGTGTTGGCGAGACAATTGATATGTTTAACAAATAAAAAGTGAAAATCTAACCAGCAAAGGTTTTAATTTTGTATAAATATGGATTTTCATCAAGTAATGGCCCAATCAATTCAGAAACCAAGTACCCACATAGTCAACAACTTCTGCAAGTAAGAGATTTTACCTATAAATTACGGTGTAGAGTTTCTGTAGGAATTTCAGGTTGGACGCAAATTTCAATGACAGTCTAGCCTCTTCTTCACTTTGATCATTGTTACTAACTGTATTTTTTCGTCTAGTTTGTAGATTTATTCCACAATGCCGAAATAATATGGTGTAAAATAATGCGAAAAATTCACAAATACATGTACTGCTTACACCAGTGACAATAGTAAACTAATGCATATTACAAGATTCCTCTATACATATCTATAACGTATATTGTCTATATCTACACACATCTATAAGTCACACAAAACTATCCTTATTGCACTGTTATTGATAATCTTATGACTTTTTCAAATAAAGAATGAATCATGAAATTAAATCATAAAATTATAATAAATCCCCCAATGTATGCATAATTTTTTGGACGCTAATTCTTACAGGACTTTGTAATTTGTAGAGAAAATATATTAGATTTATGGAAGTTATGTCCAGATTATACAAAACGCAGGTAATTTATTGCAGCTAATGTTATAACAACGATGGATTTGCTTATTCACGTTTTAGGAATACCAAATAACGGACTGTATTAATATAATCACTGAAATGATTTGCAAATAAACTGCTGTTTAACATTCAAGGACAATTAAATTTTTTTCACATTCTTTCATAGCCTATAGTAGTTTAATTTTAGCCAAATAAGTCACAGTTTATGATATTCCGAAAAGTAGGATACAGGACTGTGATAAAATATATACTCAATGTCTCTAACATATAGAATTTACAGAGAAAATTCTCGAATCTTGTAAGTTTTTTTTAATACGCGCATTCTGGTGTCTGCTAGTAATATCATCGTTAGCTATGATGTAATCGATTTCTTAAATAAATTTTGGCACAATTTTAAATATCTTTCACATACTCATATTCAACATATTTTATATTCTAGTAATTTCCGTTACTTCGCGTAATATGTACTATAATATTTTTGAAATGTGCGCAGTTTATTTTGTTTATAACTCTTCTTTCTCTTGCACAAGAAAGTATTTGTTTAAATAACCTTATTATTGTGATATTATGGTAACACTGGTAGACTTTAAGATTAATCCTTGCACTATTGAATAACTAATAATAATAAGTAAGTAATTACATAAACATATATTTTTATATTCATTTATTTTCATTTTCATTTGGTGTCTCTATTTATAGCCCATATCTACTCTTTCAACGATCCCCAAAACAATCACACTGATACACACAGGCACACTCAGTACTGATACGAGAATTAAACCCACGCCCACGCCTGGATTGCTTCTACCGGAACCGGAAATCTAGACCATCTCCAAGCGCAACCCATTATTAGGTCAGTAATTATAAAATAATTTGCCCTCAGAAGATCTGGCCATATCAACTTGAACATATAAAAATTTTTATGAAGAAATTTATAAGAATTCTTATTTTTTTATTCTGTTTAGCTGTTATTTGTATTAACATTTTTTTCACTCTGGTGATTTTCCCGTAAGTATTTATAGACACTTTCGTATGAGTAAATGCTTTTTTCCTATTCTAGACTTCCTTCGTACCAAATGTAGTGAGAAACTTGACAGTCTACATATTTTATTTCCAATATGTTTGTATAAAGCAGTATAAAAAAGGTACACGTTAGGAAACAAGAGACACCTGTTAGTAGGAAAACTCGTTTGTCTGTAGTATTTATGATATTGCACAACTTTTCAACATTCCTAAGTAAGTGCTAATCAATTTTGTCAAAGTCTTCTAACTTTGAATATAAATACGTTTAACGATATTTGAATGACAATTTGTCAATAAAATATAAGAGATATATTTAAATATGTGTCCGTTATTTCCAATGTATTAAGCTATTACCCAGACAAACCATTGGCCAACCATAGGGCAAAAATAACAAATATTAATATATAAGACTACAAATTACAAAAGTAACAAAAATAATTATATAGGGTAATATATAATATATACACTTGGAACTATGTTTTAAATTACGCGCCATTTGTGTTTTGTTAAGGATAATATATCAATATTTAACAACTGTCATCTACGAACCATACGACGTCAACATGTCGCGATTAACTCTTCAACAACGAATAGTTTATATACAACTGTTTTATGAAATTGAGCGATCATTTACAGTTACGTTAAGAACATTTCACACAAAATTAGGACAAAATGAAGCACCTACAAAGTTCGTAACGTAATCAAGAAATTTGACGGGTTCTGTTATTCATAGGACAACACCAATACGTCCTCGTCGTGGTTGATCAGATGGAAATACTGCTGCAATGAGAGAAAGTGTACGGGAGTATCTAAACACATCAATTAGGCGTCGTGTACACCAGTTGAATATGTCTAGAGACACCACGCATCGGATTCTATAGAAAGGTCATTCCATCTGTCCGCATCAGTACTCAGTTAACACAAGAATTAAAAGTTGCAAACCAATTACAACGTCGTACATTTGTTAATTGGGTGTTATAGAAGAAAGGGGATTCTGATTTTTGTAATAAAATTTTGTTCAACGATGAAGCACATTTTCATCCTGATAGATACGTCGGCAAACTAAATTGCCGAATTTAGGGTATTGAAAATCCATATGCTGTTCACAAAAACAATGCATCCACAGAGATACACCGTTTGGTACACATTTTGAAGTGGTGGAGTAATTGGATCATAAAAATGAAGCTGGTAATGCTTCATAGTAAATCGTATGGTTCGTAGATTACAGTCGTTAAAATTGACGCCCTATCTTTGACAGAACACAAATGGAGCGTAATTCAAATCCTATAGTTCCAACTGAAATACCGTATATAAAAGTAATACATACAATGAAATAATAGTATGCAAATAAGAAAAAAAGCAGTAAGTAAGAAACATATACAACATATTTAACATTACTAATTAAAAATACATTGCTTAATATTAGCAACTGAATAACTAAGTATGTTGAGATCCTGCTAATAATTGATATATTTTGAACGGGAATTGTGTGGCTAAATATTGAGTAGAGACGATCTTGAACTAATGGAGTATTGAATTAAATATTACTTAATATATTAAGACAATCTCTTATGCGTAATAGAATTTTATGCAAAAACAGGACTGAATTATTAATTGTAACTGTGAGGTACAACACACTAAATATATGCCATCTTCCTTAAAACTAATATACTCAATATACCTTCTACCAACAAAACCACAGAATAATAAGTTAAGCATCGAAATATCTCTAGGCTTCTGATATATTATTAATAGGGAAAATAAAAGTTAATTTGGCATCAAAGATGACACCCAAATCTTTAAGTTCCGTGCAACTGTTTACACTGTTATTACCTATTTGGTAAAAATAATGTTACTTGTGCGTTATACAAAGTTGTTTATTAGTAGATTGTCTAAATCATGAGTATCCGAAGAATATTTGTTTATATTGTTTTTATTGCGAAATATTTATGTAAATTATTCAAATGCATGGGGTTGTTCTAGGGCTTACTGGTTATAACATTATGACCATATTTTATGTAAAAATTGAGTCACATAGAAATACAGGGTGAGTCGTGAGGAACGGACCAAACTCCAGGAGTGTATTGCATGCGTGAAAATAATGTAAAAAAACTCAAATGTTGTTATCCGATTTTTATTTGTTTTCAAGTTATAGCGTTATTAAAAATGTTTATCTAGTATGCCATATTCGAGGTTTAAAAACATTTGATAACTTTGTTGTTTTGACAATGTGTCAGTGCATTGTGTCATTGTATTGTGACAGTGATTTAAGGTTTATTTTGGAGTTTGAACGATTAAAGTATTACAAAATGTCACACACGTAAGTATTCAAATTTAGAATATGCAAATATGGTATTTGTTTATGGTTTTTGTAATGGGATTGCTAGAGCTGCTGTTGAAGAATATCGTCAACGATTTCCACATCATATACATCCTAATAAAATGTATTTATCAGAGTTTTCAACAAACTGTGCGATACCGGAAAGTGTTAACGTAACATCTGAACGAGCTACTCGACAAGATTTAGAATAGGTAGAAGATATTTTGGATGCAGTAGCAGAAGATGCAACGACCAGCTCACGAAGAACTAGTATTCAATTGGGCATTCCACAAACTCCACCAGCAAGACTTACATCCATACCATGTACAGAGAGTACAGCACCTACAACCGGAAGATTATCATAAACGTATGAAATTTTTTCGGTGGATAAATAAGAATCCTCGTGCTGTATCGTGCATACTTTTTACAGATGAACCAACATTTACCCATGACGGCATTAATAATACTCACAACTATCATGTACGGTCAGATGAAAATCCTCACACAACGGTCGAAAGTAACTTTCAACATAAGTTTTCGGTAAACGTGTGGTGTGGTATGGTCGATGGTTATTTAATTGGCCGTTTCATTTTGGAGAATCGCCTCACAGGGGACAACTCCTTAATTTTTTTACAAAATAAATTACACGGACTACTAGAGGATGTTCCTTTAAATATCAGAATGCAAATGTACTGCCAGCACGATGGAGCTCCTGCACATTTCGCTCGTCAGGCCAAGGAACATTTGGACGAAAGGTTTCCAGGGCATTGGATTGATCGCGGTGGTTCTATTAGTTGGCCTCCAAGATCTCCAGACTTCGCAGCACTAGATTATTGTTTATGGGGCTGGTTCAAAGATGAAGTGTATAAAGTAAAAGTGGACACTCGGGATGCACTAATTCAACGTATTAGAAATGCTGCATCCGATCTTAAACAGAGACGTGACTCAATCAAGAGAGCTACAGGCGCCCTTCGTAGAAGAAGTGGAACATATTTAGAGGCGAATATTTTTGAACATTTATAACGCTATGACCAAAACGTTAATGTATAAAATTTTGTTTATTTTTAGTTACGCTATAACTTGAAAACAAATAAAAATCGGATAACAACATTTGAGTTTTTTACATTATTTTCACGGGTACAATACACTCCTGGAGTTTGGTCCGTTCCTCACGACTCGCCCTGTAGTTTGACAAGTGGCTACACGTGTATAATTCATTTCATCGCTTTTTGTCAAATAAGAAACTCTCTTATCCTGCCAATAAACGAAAAAGTCTACCTGAGCCTAGCCATAAAAATAAGCCAAGATTATGTATTGAGATTTTTTATTTGGCAAATAGCGATGAAAGAAACTATACAATTTTCTGTTACATATCAATTTTGATATTTTACAGAAATACATCCCTTCTTTATGAAACATATTTGGGAGCTCATAAATAAAGAAATGATAGTAATACCACATTCTTAAGAAAAAATACACCAAGAAGAAAAATATAAAATTATATTATAAAGGTTAATATTTAACATTAAACAATAATGTTTCTAGGGGAATTGCTGAGGTTCACTAGATGCACGTATCAATAATATGTGCACTCAGCAGTAGCATGTAGCAGGCTCGGCTCAACTATGACTTTTAATGTTTTTCTTAAATCACTCTTTTATGTCAAAACATGTATTTGATATAGGTATCTCGATCTTGAGGATTAAACTTTAATTTTTTCGAACTGTAATCGATTTTTTTAAATAGAATGCCCCATTTCCGATTGGGTTTTGGCGATAGCAAGGATAAAGAGTGCTTTTTTTTTGCCTCGACCGGGAATCGAACCCGGCTCTCCCAGTTTCCGGCTAGTTGCTCTGACCGCTGAGCTATCGAGGCACACTCATTATCCTTGCTAATGCGCCAATTTTAATGCGTCACTACAGTACTCCCTCCCTAGAGACATGATTTGGCTCGATACAATTTAACGGAATGTGCTTTTTTTTGCCTCGACTGGGAATCGAACCCGGCTCTCCCAGTTTCCGGCTAGTTGCTCTGACCGTTGAGCTATCGAGGCACACTCATTATCCTTGCTAATGCGTCAATTTTAATGCGTCACTACAGTACTCCCTCCCTAGAGACATGATTTGTCTCGATACAATTTAACGGAATGTGCTTTTTTTTACCTCGACCGGGAATCGAAACCGGCTCTCCCAGTTTCCGGCTAGTTGGTTGCTCTGACCGCTGAGCTATCGAGGCACACTTATTATCCTTGCTAATGCGCGAATTTTAATGCGTCACTACAGGGTCATTCGAAATAACTCCTACGTACAATAAAATAAAATAAGGACTTGGTAACATAAGAACTCTTGTGAACAAATGAAATCTTGAAATGAACAGGAAATAAAAAGTGATAAAAACAAAATTATTCATTCACATTAAATATTAGGCAAATATTAGCATATGAACTATTAATTTCTTTAATTTCATTAAAAAATTATTATAATTAATTTTTTTTCATTTTAATATTTATTACATTTTTACAGCTTTATCGAATTATTACGTATTCAAAAAATTATGATGACCAATCCCTTATTTTACTTTATTGTACGTAAAGAAAAAAGGTCTTTCAAATGGCGTAATAAGAAAACGGGGCTTTCCATTATGAGACGTATCGATCACGTAACAACATTTAAAAATTCGACTCAAAAAAATTT
Organism: Rosalia funebris; assembly: GCA_037954035.1. NCBI lineage: Eukaryota > Metazoa > Arthropoda > Insecta > Coleoptera > Cerambycidae > Rosalia > Rosalia funebris. Next base: position 4,438,416 of record JAZFAV010000018.1, on the reverse strand, counting down.
AATAACAGCTCTCAAAGTGGCATTTTAAATATATGTCTAGATATATCCGAACGATTCTCAAAAAAAATAGCACCAGTTTTATCGAATTTATACATTACTTTACGGACTCGCTGTATACTTGGCAACTTTCTGTTTCTTTGAAATCACTTTAATGGCCTTATGCTCTAGAAATGTTATAATGGTATGTGTTAGGTATCATATCTGATATGTTTCTTTATTAGCATTACGTGAATGTAACGTACATGTGTATATTTATCTAATTGTTTACATTTATGTATCATTATAATTGTGAATGAAATACACACATGTAAATAAATTTCCGCCAATTTGTTTCAGTCCTTGAGATATTCACAGACAATACATACTTATTAAAATCCTGCAATTAAAGGAATAAATCACTCTAACACCTCATAACAGATTTATCTGTATAATACCTTGTAATTTTTATATAAAGGAAGATGTGGCCAGATTAATTTTCTATAATAATATTCGAATTATTTTTTTTAATCCGTAAGAATTTTTTAGTAATAAATCATTTTTATGATTACAGTTTTATAAGATCAGCTTTATTTATAACTGTTGTTTATAGTCAGTGACATTTACAAGTACAATACAAATACATAAATTATTAATGAATGCATCTTTATATTTGATAAATTCTAAAACCAAGACCATTAACTTTAAATAGAAACCTTTTAATATCATAAATAAACATTTATTTGTCATAATATTTAATTCTCCTCAATGACAAAGGCTCAATATTCGTATTTTACCGTATTTTTGATTTTAAACACATACCAGTGTATCAATTCTTTAAAGTTTCTGTTCTACTCACTCGTTGAAGTTTCCACATATTTTTATTGTCACTGAATTAAAATATTGCAACTTCTTCTAAATCGAAAATGTATTTTCAGATATAGCGAAAAAAGGGAAATAAAAATATTAAAAAAATGTTGTAGATAATGACTGTGGGTCAGTCATTCCCTACAACATTTTTAAACTATTTTTAGTATAATCTTTCTAGCATATTAAATCTCAACTTTCATTTTATGAATATAATTTAAGTGGCAAATCAACAACAATCTTATATGGCTCAATACTCTTAAAACCCCGTATTTACATATATCTACATATACATAATACCTATATTTAGTTCATTGAGTAATGTTTTAATTCTGCTCACCTGTTGAAGGTGAGTAGAATACTCCAACTCTTGTTATTGTTAATGATTTAAAATTTTGTTTTATTATGTTATTGTTAATACATTAAACTTTTGCAACTTCTTCTGAAATTTTGTCTCAATCGAAAATATATTTTCAAATAGGTAACACAAATCAAATGAAGAGATTATAGGCATATAGTCACAATACACTACAATACATATTTTTCTACAATATTTTTAATAAATTTTTGTTTGACTTTTTTCGGCATGCTAAATTTCATCTTTCATTTTATGAATATGATTTAGTTGGCAGATCAACAACTTATTCCTTTGTGCCTCGATACTGTTAATACAGTGTTTTTGATTTTAAATACATATAGTATTTATATTTAGTTCTTTGTGTAAAGTTTTTGTTCTACTCGCCATTTGCAGTTTCCAACTATTCTTATTGTTAATAAATGAAAATCTTGCAACTTCTTTTGAAACTTAGCCTGAATCAAAATGTATTTTCAAATAAGACGACGAAAAGGAAATAAAGAAACTATTAGACATGTAACCATTATCTGCAATATTTTAAAACACTTTTTTGTTTTACTTTTTTTAACACATTAAATCTCACCTTTTATTTTATGAACATAGTTCAGTTGGCAGATTAACAACATAATCCTATATGTCACAATGCTCTTAATACTGTGATTTTTATTTTCTGTTCTGTTCTACTCGCCCGTTGAAGTCTCCACGTCTTTTTGTTGTTAATGACTTTATATTCAAAAATTATTGATGATATTATATTATTGAAAATAGGGATGTAAGGACTAAGTCTTCTGGAACACCTCATCTTGCCATAACTTGAAACTATTAGAGATATATAAGAAATAAAGGTAATAGTTAGTCCAAAGTTATATAGCATAGCTTCTGTAATAAAAGACCATGCTCAACCTAATTGAAGACTACCACTATTAATCAAACAGATCTACGTAAATTTCCTCTAAGCCGATCATAATTACAAAATTATGTTGTTGATCTGCCAACTAAATCATGTTCATGAAATAAAAGTTGAGATTTAATATGTTAGAAAAGGTTATACATAAAATGGTTTCACGATATAGACTAAGATTCAGAAGAATTTGCTAAATCTTAATTTAGTAAATATAAATAGAGATGGGGACTTCAACGGGCGCGTAGAACTGAAACTTCAGACAACGAACTAAATATATAAATTTAATATTTATAATAATATTACATAATATAATTAGTTTAATAATTATTGTATAGTCACCTTATTGTATTATTGAACCTTATAAGTTATGTTATTGATCTCTCAACTAAATCATGTTCATAAAATGCAGGTTGAGATTTCACATTCTAAAAAAAGTTATACCAATAATAATTTCATAATTTACATAAAATTTCAGAAGAAGTTTCAAGATTTTAATTATTTAACATTAAAAGTATGTGGAGACTTCAACGGGCGAGTAAAACAGAAACTTTACACAACGAACTAAATATGTATATGTATTTAAAATCAAAAACACGATAGTAAATTTCAACTTTCATTTTATGATCATAATTTAGTTGGCAGATCAACAACAGAATTTTATAAAGCTTAATAGTTTTAGACTAAATTTTGGAAGAAATTGCAAGATTTTACTTTATCAACATTAAAAATATGTGGTGACTTCAACAGGCGAGTAGAACAGAAACTTTACACAACGAACTAAATATATGTATTTAAAATCGAAAATACGGTATTAAATCCCAACTTTCATTTTATGAAAATAATTTAGTCAGTAGATCAACAACATGATTTTATAAAGCTTAATACTTCTAATACCATGCTTTCAATTTTAGACACATATCTAGGTCGTTGTGTAAAGTTTCCCTTCTATTCGCCCGTTGAAGTCTCCACATATTTTTAATGTTGATGAAGTAAAATCTTGCAACTTCTTCTAAAATTTAGTCTAAATTATGAAACTATTTTTTGTATAACTTTTTTAACATGTTAAATAACAACTTTTATTTTATGAAGATGACTTAGTTGACATATCAACAATATAACATATAAGGTTCAATACTTTTAATATCGTATTTTTTCACTTTAAATTCAAATATTTATTTCGTTGTGTAAAGTTTCCGTTCTACGCTCCCGTTGAAGTCTCCGCATCTTCTTATTGTTAAATAATTAAAATCTTGCAACTTTTTCCAAAGTTTGGTGTAAATTATGAAATTATTTTTTGTATAACTTTGCTTAGCATGTTACATCTCAACGTTCATTTCATGAACATGATTTACTTGGCAAATGAACAACATAATCTTATAATTCTCAGTACTCTTAATACCGTGTTTTTAATATTAAACATTTATTTACGTCATTGTGTAAAGCTTCCGTTATATTCGCCCGTTGAAGTCTCCACATATTTTAATGTTAGTGAATTAAAATCTTACAACTTATTCCAAAATTTAATCAAAATTATGAAATTATTTTTTCCATAACTTTTTTTAGCATGTGAAATCTAAACTGTCATTTTATGAACATGATCTCTAGTAGGCATATCAATAGCATAACTTATAAGGTTCAATACTCTTAATATTATATTTTTGATTTTAAATTTATATATTTAGCTCGTTGTATAAAGTATCCATTCTATGTGCCCATTGAAGTCTCCACCTCTTCTTATTATTAGTTAATTAAAATACTGCAACTTTTTTCGAAATTTCCATTATTCCATTATTTCCATTATTGTTAAATATTCTAAAATAACACCAATAAATTTTGAATATAAAATACACAGGTAGTGAATCTATTACGCGATGTAAAGAATTTAAGGATTTGGAAATTATTATATAGTGATTTTATTCTACATGACATTTGCTCTTCATATTAATTAGGAGTATTATTTATCGCATTATTTGTTTTGAGGTATGTGTGAGGTCCTCAAACTTCTGCTGTTTGCAGTCCGAATTATAAAATCCACGTAATTTAATGTTAACGTTTTAATATTAATTTTTTGTATAACCAACAACAAGAAATATTTGTTATAAAATATAATTAAGCTACAAAAATCTATGTTCGTAAAAAAATTACTTATAATTTCTATATGCATCAATTTAGCAAAATATTTTAATAAACACAATTCTCTCAGTGTACTCCTCGTAAAGTTAATATAGTTAACTGTTTATTAATTCTGTAAATTCACTTATAATTAGATATTAACATTCATAACCTTCATTATACAATTTTAGGTTTTCAGTAAATAGAAATACCAGAAATGGTAAATTAAATGTATGTATGTATTAATTTTATTACAAACTATTCTAATTAATCTCTTATATTTTTCAAGCAAGGCACAAAAATGTAGCCAGATATTTGTTAAGAAGCTAAATAAGTATGAATTGATTATTTATCAAAGAATGTTCTATTCGTAAGGAATGTAATAAGGGACATATTTTATCGTTTAGGAATATTTAGTTAATAAAGTAATCACCATATGATGCAATTTAACCTCCATATTAAATATTTTAATAAACGTATTTTGATTAATTCACAATTTACATATGCATTTATAAAAAACACCACTGACATTGACGATTGATTAAGTTACAGACTTTATTAAAGGGTTAATTAAATATTATGACCTCAGCCAATTATAATATATTGTGCGGTAGCTTATTTATCTACATAATGTGAAATTATTTGCATACATAATATTCTGAAAAGTTTATCGATAGCATTTAGCATATTATATTGGTGTCGTTCTTTTTAATGTGAATTTTCGATTAGTAAAAAAGAACATACTTTCTAAATTAAATGTTTTATAATTCGTTTGCAATACATACGTTGTAAGAATCATATCAATAAGTTAAAGTTGCCCGCCGAGAGGGTACCGTTACCCTTATTGATCGCAGCACCTGATGTACCGTCGCGTAGACTCGAGATAGTAAGTCGATGTAGGTACAAGTAATTCAGTTTAGATTTGATGTAGTGTCTGACTAAATGTTGTTTTGTTTATTGTAAGTTTTATATACTATATAAGTAATTGTAATATATAGTTAATATATAGTAATATATTATTCTTAAATAGAAGGAAAAAAGTACAAAAGTGTATTTGTATGACGTTATACAAATAACTATCACCTTGATCATGAGTGGCGGCTGTAAATAAAAATAAAAAAATTATATACTTAATTACCTATTTATGGAGCGTTCCACGCCAAATCGGATGGTTTGAAAATTTTTGATTTTTGATTTCTCTAATTTTCTGTTATTTTTTAGTGTCCCTCAAAAAAGTCTTTGTTGCAAATTTTGACATTTTTTTGATTACTTGTTTAAGAGATATCAAATTTAAAAAAAAATCGCACTTGTTTCTTCTTCATACCTTTCTTATTAATGGTCCAAATTAAAGATTTTTTTGTTAAATCCTTGTTTTTAGATGGATTTTGCAGAAAAAAATACAAAACAAATAATTCAAGGTGTTTTTGATTAAGATTTTTGAGTTTTAAATTTTAAATCGTGTTTTTGAAAGTGTATCTTTCGATTTTTTTGAAAATTTTTTATTTCAAACTACTATTCTTTTAACAAATTTTAAGACCGGTTCGGTTGTGGGCCCTCCATAATTACTATTTTTTTTTTCGATTTTTGAAAATATTAAAATTTCTCTTTTCTCTATAAATCACTATAAGTACCGATTTTTGTCACTGTATACTCCTTTTTTTACTTATTTTAAATTAATTTTAATACTTTTTAATTGTTAATAGGTGTTTAAAATCAATAAGTAAACGTTAAGTCTATTTATAAACAATTATAGCAAACGTTTTTATTTATTTTCGTGTTCTTTTAAAAGTTGTTTAAAAATTTTTCAAACCATCCGATTTGGCGTGGAATGCCCCTTATGTACCATTTTCCATGTAGTGTTAAAATAAAACTATGTATTTCTTTATTTTACATATATTAGAATAGTATTTCTTTTAGTATTTATTTTTACTTATATACTCTCGATATCTTATTTTTTTAGCACTTTCATAAGAAACATTGTTTTCTAAATTTAGTAATACAAACTGCATTTCTAAGCACTGTATAAGAAAATAAAGTAAAAATAAAGTTATAATTTTCAAAAATAAATAAATGAAATACTACTTAGGCTAGTTAATCTAATAAATATCTAATTAATTAACACTGAATTAAATTATTAATGAATTTTTAATTATATAATTATTATATAATTGTAATATTGTTAATTAATTAACGTATTAATGATGGGTGTACAACATCATGGTTAACAAGGAGTTATATTAACAGTATATTATTTTTATATTTACGATGCTGAGGTTTAATTTCAAGCTAATCTTCCAATCTCCAACCAATTCCAATTTCCCCAACAATCATAGAGTCACACAATATATACCCAATCGATTAATGTAAAAATCGATAATTCAGAATCGGAATTGAGATTACCTACTGTTGGATCACTCCGATGCAGCAATCTAAAGCAGTTCCAAGTAATTAACATCGTTACCCCAAATCAATCTAGGGAACTTGAAGATTTTATGCGATGCAACTATGAGATAATTTAATCTCAGAAGACGAGGGCATGCCTATTAACATGTATGTCAATTCTGATTCGAACTAGAAGTCAAGAAGTTCTGTGAAAGAGAAACCCAACCAGTTCTTGCCAAAGTTTCAACTCGGACCGCGAGACTAAAATATTATCAGTAGAGGAAATGTCATTGTAGCTCTATTTATGTGGAGTCATATAAAATAGTCAGTTTTATACTGAATACTGAGAAGTTGCAAAAATAAATAAAGACCATAATTAGCATACATAATACTTAAAGCCATACGTTGTTGTTAACAAATTGTATAGTTTTCGTTATTTGATATTTGGAATGACTTTAGTTAAGCCTTTTTACATTCAACGTATCCTTATTGCAGATCAAACGCAGCCTAAAATATACCAGTTCCTTTTACTCTCTCCCTTTATATTCCCTTAACACATATTTAGAACATTTTCCTTTCTTTCCGAAACACCCTACATATAAGACAGCAAAATACAAACTCATGCAAGAAGATGCACACTATATTTAAGTGAAGCCCATCTGGATAAATTAATTAAAAGAGGAACTAATTGACCAGTATGAACATCAGAACTCGACTTAATAATTTCCTCTTTTTCTAATTTTAATAAAAATACTCAATTTAATAAATTGAGTTTTTTTTGAGTTTTTAAAGTATTCGAATAATTTTCATTGTTAGATACTCAATTTTATAACACTAATTCTATATAAATTTAACATTGAGGAACAGTAAATTTGTTGCCAGGAATTTAAGAGTTGATTTTGAGTACAATACTACCCCTGATGCTCAAAATTACATTGATGTTACTTTTTTTTTATTGGCTCTAGTTTCTGAAACAAATATACATGATAAAAAATGTTTTTTGTATGATTTCATTTTATATTTTTGCTGTGAACAGTCCCTCTGCAGACTGCAACAGTTATCCGCCTTCATGTAACAATCCCACCTTCCTTGATACCTTTCTTCCATTATTCGGATATCCTGATGATACCGTTCTCCTTATTCCTCACTATAATCACCTAAGTTAGAAGGAAACTTATCTAAGTAACTATGCAAAAAATATAATTTAATTCTCATATTGACTCACAATTTTTCAAAATATATTTATCTTAGTATCTTATGTACTCTTTGGTCAGTTATTTGCCTTGTGATAGCCCAAGGATTTTTTAATTATAAATAAATAACTAAACAATGCATCAGATTCTACAACGGTTATATATCTGTTAAAATATGGATCTTTTACGAGTTTTCGAATTTGTGGACCATCAAATATCCCTGATTTTAATTTTTCCGTACTCAGTGCTGGAAATACTTGGCAAATGTATTTAAAATAATCACATGACCAGTCTAGTGTTTTCACAAACTCATTAAACCCAGTTTGATATGATGAGGTAGTAGTATTTTTGTTTCTTTATTAATGGCTCGTGAACAATGTTGACTTTTCCAACTGTCATAAATTCTCTCACAAACCAAACAGTTTGTTACCAATGTTTTTATTTAGTACGATAATCCCATAAACAGAGGTGACAATATTTTGTATATCCGCAGTAGCACCACACTGTTGAAGAAGTATGGTGAAGAGAATAAGCAATTTTATGAGCCTCCATTATTTTAACAAACGTAGTCAATTGAAAACGTAGTCAAAAATGAAGATATAATGTGAAATTAGGCTCCTCGAGTACTCAAAAACTGACCTAAAATTTGTGACAACATATTTTTTGTTCGCCAGTATAATGGACATAAGATGACCTTGTTACGATAAAAATTAAACTTAATGTACATTTGATTAAAAATAAATCAAACATCAATAACCTCACAAACGTGGGTGATATCATAATAATGAATTGATGTTACTGAAGAAAGTTCCATAAGATATATTAATTGACATTACTGAATACATCGTCGAAGTCTCATTAATTTTGAGGTTACAAAATTTATGTCATGACTAACTGCTTAATTATTATAACCGAATAGATACATTAATTATGTGAGCACCATAAATTTTAGAAGCGATTAAATTTATAACACATGTCTAACAACTTCGAAAACTGATTTGCTAATAAGAAGATGCTACTTCCTGATTTTTCTTACGCTCACATTATATAACTACAAATAATTTGCATCGTAATGAACGATGTATAGTACTCTGTTATAAAACAATGGAAAATATTCTATAGAAATTCTCAATATATGGTTTAACAAAAGATTCCTTAATGTATTTCCCTCATTATGCCTGAGGTCCATTAATGATTTGTATCAGTCTTAATATAAATCGAGCGGTTAGCGCGAATAGTAAATGTTTTTACATTTACTAATTTCACTTTTTGTATTCTTTGTAGATGATTAGATTGTAGTTTTCGATTTATGTTTTATTATTCTATTAAAGTTTACGTAGCGTGTTGGTAAAGAAGAAATAAACGTGGGATTAACGTATGACCTTTCTTATCGATTATGTCTTTATTTCGGAATGTAGAAAAGTAATACATATTAATAAAAAAAATGAAACATCCTTGACTGGTATTATTTTTTGTCATGTACAGCTTGACCTTCATCAATACGTTTTCAAGAACCAAAAATATATATTTTGATCTTATAACTTCGTTACGTCATACTAGTATTTTGTATTAAAACCGGAGATAGTTATAAATTGTTATTATTTAAGGTCTTAACATTTAAGGTCTTAAGGTCTTAAAGTATGTTTTAAGGTCTATTGGAAAAATTTCAGCATTTATTCAAGTTTTCTGAGAATACATGCTGAGATGAGCATTTAGTTCAATGCCCGACGCTCAGGTAATAAAAGTAAATGTCTTGCTTTCATGTTTACCTTTTAAAACAGTCAATTAATGTATAAATGGTATATGTAAAATTAACTGTTAACAATCCACTTGGGATTTTTTCGTTTTCTAAATTGGGATATAAATATTCAGTTTTTTTATGCACATATGACATCGAAAGTAGTCAATAATCTCATTGCCTTGCCGCAAGTTAACCTCACATATTTCGAGTTTTTTAATGACGATAATCATTATCCTTTTTCTTATAATATAAATAAAAAAAGAGTATGTTTATTCATGTAATTACTTAATTATATATCGCAAAGTACATGAAACATAGGCTAACGGTAGTTTTGAAGATAAACAAGCAACAATAATTTTGACCCCCTCTGGGTCTATAGAATATACATAATAGGTAGTAGTTCTTTATTTCACACTACCTTGATCTGTCTATCATACCTGGTATTTATATTACAAGGTATGTGTAGATGATACATTCTAAATTCATGTCATTTCTTCACGAAACAAAAATGTCGTATACCTAATAAAATATTTTTATGCAAAAAATTAGTGAACTATCACAAAGAGGCTTAGCGGCTTTTGAGTCAGTCAATAATAGCTAGAAGAATGAATAAGAATATATTTATTTAGATGTGATACTGGCAAAATTGAGTAGCTAATGTTGGTAAACTTGTAATGATATACAACCAACTATAATTTTTATAACTAACAAACTTGTGGAGCAATAATCAACAGGGGCAACTATGAAGGTTTTAAATGTTATAATTACCAAAATATACGAATACATAAATAGAGATATTTCATCCATACGTGTCATTTATCATATTGGTCACATGTTAGTCAACAGTTTAGTATATATTTATCAGATTTGTTGATTTTTAAATCTAATCTAAATTAGTTAATTACGATGAAATGTAAAATTTTCTTTTCATTTGAAAATCTATCATACCTTAAAAGTCAATCTAAACAAGTAAATCTATTTTAAGAGATAAACTCTGATTTAAGATTAAACTGGAAAGAAATGTCTTAAATCTGAAAATGTTGCGTGACAGTTGATATAACGTTTTTCAGTAAATTTTCTTAAATTTAAGATGAGTGTAATAATACGTTATATACTGATATATCCGTTAGTTTTTAGACTTCGACTGATATCATCATCATGAGGTCATCAGTCCTAAGACTGGTTGGACGCTAACCTCCAGCTTCTCCTATGTTGCGCTAACCTACGCATTTCGCTAATTGTGCTACAACCTACATCCTTTACTATTTGCGAGCAGTAGTCTAATCTAGGCCTACCTCTGCATTTATTCACTCCTATTTCTACCTCCAAAATATCGCGGACTATTCCCCCATGTCTCAGCAAGTGGCCTACCATTCTCTACGTAGTGGCCTACATCTCTTCTCTTGTTTATGTTTTTCCACATACTTCTTTTCTCGTCGACTTTCTCTAATACTTCCTCGTTTCTAACCCTATCAGTCCACGGTATCTTCATCATTCTTTGGTAACACCACATCTCAAAAGCTTCTAATTTCTTCCTACTTGCTTCCCCTATCGTCCAGGTTTCGCAACCGTATAGTGCCGTGCTCCATACATACGTTTTCAAAAATCTCTTCCTTGTTTCTAAGTTTATTACCCCTAGCATAAAAGTGCTTTCTTTTTGTTAGAAGCTACTCGACCCTGCGCTATTCTTTGTTTTATATATTTATCGCTTCTTCCATCCCAATTTATTTTACTTCCTAAATAAGTGAAGTCTTTAACTTCCTCCAATATTTCATTATTAATTTGTACTTCCGTTTTTGCTCTGCTCTCGCGCAATTGCTCACTAACACTTTAGTTTTGTCACTCATTCACTCTCATTCCGTATTCCGCTGTCAACACTGCCTCCATTTCGTTCAACGCTGATTCCAATTCCTCTTTACTAGATGCTAATATTGCTATATCATCCGCGAATCTCAGCATTTTTAGTTTTTGTCCCTATACTTTAATCCCGAAATCCACTCTATCTTTTACGACATTAATCGCCTCTTCGATGTACAGAATAAAAATTAGTGGTGATAGCGTACATCCTTGTCTTACTCCTTTCCTAATACCTACTTCCCTTCTTTCCCCTTCTACTTCTATAACAGCAGTTTGCTCTTTGTATATATTGTGTACTATTCTCCTATCTCTATACTTCATTCCCGCGCTCTTTAGTATCTCGAACATTTTTTCCCATCTTACATTATCAAGAGCTTTTTCTAAATCTACAAATCCTATATAAGCGTTCTTTCCTTTTTCTATTGTTTTCTCTAACATTACTCTTAGCGCCAGAATAGCTTCGCGAGTTACCCTATTTCGCCTAAACCCGAATTGGTCTTCTCCTAGTATTTCCTCCGCTCTATTTTCCATCCTCTTCTGCACTATTCTGGTTAAGATTTTTGACGCGTGGGAAGTTAGGCTAATCGTTCTAAAGTTTTCGCATTTGTCGGCTCCTCTCTTTTTCGGTATAGTAACAATAATGTTCCTCTTATAATCCTCGGGCATCTCGCCCGTTTCATATATGTATTTTACCAGTTCGAACATCCTATTTACTACTTTCTGTCCTGCACATTTCAAAATTTCCGCCTGTATTTTATCTATATCCGACGCTTTATTGTTCTTTAGCCCCCTTAGTGCTATTTCAAACTCCTCTCTCAATATAGGTTTTCCTACATCTTCCCTATCGATGCTAGATTCTTCCTCTAATATCTCTCCTAATTCCTGACCCTCGTATAAATTTCCTAAGTACTGCTTCCATCTATCTGCTTTCTCCTCTCTTCCGATCAGTATGTCCCCTGATTGACTCCTAACGTTTCTACTTATTGGTTGTATATCCCTGAAGTTCCTCTTAATTATTTTGTAAACCTCATCGGTCTTACCTACTTGGAGCGTATCTTCTACTTCTTTGCATTTATCCTCTATCCATTGTTCTTACGCTTTTCTACACTTTCTAATGATTTCCCAGTTTATTGACTTATAAGCTTTCAGTCCTTCCTCGTCTCGTCTGTTTTTGTAGCCTCGTCTCTTTTGTATTAAGTTTAAGATTTCGTCCGTTATCCAAGGCTTCCTAGCTTCCCTTCTCTCGTGTCCTAAAACGTCCGTAGCCGCGGAATCTAGACTATTCTTGATACCCTCCCACTCAGTTTCTGTGTTCTTGATTTCGTCATTACTCGCTTTATTTCGACTGATATGTAAAACAATATTTTCATAGTGTGACTTTGTTCTAAACAGTTAAAAAAATCGTAACATATTTTCGAGTTTTGAGAACCGTTGAATATGCCTTCATCAGATTTACTCCCTATTACTTTTTTAGATAATTCGGTTATTTAAAAGACTAAATGCCCAGAAACAGTGAAGTCTAAAACATAATTTGAGTTTAGATTATTTAAAATTTATGAACGAGGAACAACTTTTAGACATATTCAATATAGCTTCTCAAGCTAAGATTATCTTCAGATAATCGGAATAAATTTGAGAACTTAAAGATTATCTAAGATAATTTTTAAGTTCTCAAATAACACCTTATTCTATTATAGTTTAATTCTATTTATTTATTTTTCAATATTCCGTTTTAGTTTTAATTAAAAAAAAATACTTACAATTTATTTATTTAATTAAAACTTAAAAAAAAATTAAAAATAAAATTTCAATTTAAAATGATCGCAAACCTTTTATCTTTTGATCTAACAACAAATTTTAATCTCTCATTAAATAGAACTAGAACAAGAAGGGTTACCAGTAGTTCCACCAATGTATTGACTAATTCCATCTCGATTCAGAATATTACGAGTTAAACTAATCACTTTTTCACACAAAGAAATTAAGATTCTAATTGGGACAAGCTCAAGAGGAAGAACGGTGAAACTAGGGGGTCAATATTATTTGTTCTTGTTTATCTTCAAAACTACTGTTAGCTTGTTTCATACACTTTGCTATATATAATTAAATAATTACACGATAAATACATATTCATTTTTTATATTATAACAAAAAAGCATAATGATTATTATTGTTAAAAAACTGGTCGAAATATGTGAGGTTAACTTGCAGCAAGGCAATGAAATTAATATTAACTACTGTAAATGTCATATGTGCATAAAAAACTAAATATCCATCTCTCAATTTAGAAAATAAAAAATTCCCAAATGGACTATTAACAGTTAATTCTACATATACCAACCAGATATTAATAGAAACTTTTAAAACGTAGGATGTCGCGCATAAGTAACAAACCACTTTTTATTTACCAAACAGCTTAGAATACTTCTGTTATTAATATAAATCTTCTTTTATTTTCTAATCCCGTTCAGCTAAGAAGTAAAAGCTGTTATGCAAGTATCTTATAGAAAAAACAGCAATAATATTTTGGAAACATAACTGTAAACAAATTACTTTCTAATGCTACAGGTGATATTATACATATGGTATAGTATTATTATTTTAATCACTCCTAGTGATTAAAGTTACAATACTAATTATCGATTATCGTATTCGCTTCATATTCACAAATAATATGAATATATCTTAATATAACAATTTTAATGGCGTTAAAAGTTAGGATGTGGCATATATAGAGATTTTTCCGTAAACCGTTTTTGAGCTTCCAAAAAATATTCCGCTAGTCAATAAAATACATGCAAGGTCTTGAATATGATTTAAAAGCTAATACGGTAATTTTAAAGGTGGTAATTTTTTTTTCTAAATAGAACAACCTGTATGGTGTTGAACTGCAAAAAATACAATTAAATATTCAATTAATTTATATAGAGGTCTCTAGGGATAACTCTCTTGAACGGTTCTTAAATTATAAATGATTTTTCTATAAAAATATTCAAAAAACCTCAGATTTACGATATTCATAATAATGGGTCAAACGTTCATATAAAAATGAGCACAGTGTTAAAGATAACTGTTATAAATTTCCTAATATAGTGGTATAAAACTTAGTGGTTGTTTTATGCAATTGCGTTGGGTGTTGTGAATTTATTAACAGTTATCAATATTCACAATGATTTTATACTGAGTTAATAATAATTATATTAAATAATTATACTAAGATCGATATTTCAAATTTATTTTACATTTATGATGAATGTCATTGAAATTATTGAAAACATGCTTAACGAGAGACATCGGTATTTGCTTCCACTAATAAAATGGTAATTTTGATAATTTTTAATACGTTAAAAAATAGTTATTTAAACAAATATATTGATTTAAAAGATGGAATAAAAATATAAATTTCCACTTAATACAGTAAAGTTGATGACAATTCCTGATATAACCTGATATGAAAAAAATTAATTTAAAAAAGTTCATAGGATTTTATTTATAAAATTTCATAAATGTTCCAAATTTATTCCTTATCAATCTAAGTATATTATCGTTTATATAGTGAAAGTTATACGGTATTTATAGATATACACAAATAGTGGATATACTTTTACCAGCAAAGTTACAAGGGTATATAATACCACTTAGATCTAAGTAATCCGTATTTAATCTAGATACCTTTTATACTTTTTATATCAAACTTATTATGTCCAGTGGTGATGGTTATATTTTTAATTTCCTAATATTCTCTATATTCCTTCTTAGTTTTCAACTTCTAACAGTCTCAACCTGTAAGTGCAGTTCCTTAAAAATCATGAATGGATGTTATGGATACATAGATGGCCCATTGATACATAGATATAGACACACAAACACTATGCAATAACCCGTATGCTTATATTATTTTATAATGTTAATATAAAGCTTACCTAAATGCATCATATCATTTTTCGTGTGTCATTTCGAATTTAGCTGTTAGTTTTTAGTTAGCGTTTCAAGTCATTTCTTACCTAAAACAAAAAAACAATCAATTACATTTTCTGAAATTTAAGTTAGTTTAAATTTTATTATTAAGTTCTAAAACTTAATAATTTAAAACCAGAGGGTTATATTTTCTGGCACTTTGTACAGAGTCTGTCATACTTCTCATATGAGAAGTTATCAGAGTTATCAGAGTCTGTCATACTTTTCTTCATGAGTTAGCTCTTCATGAACAGCTTAGCTAGCTAGCTTCCGTTACTTGCATTTCCACAAGTAACCTATACATGACATAATATCACATTGCTGATTTTTTTCTTATTTAAATGGTATTGATGTATTTTTTCTGTATAATAAATATTATTTAATCTAACTTATTTATCATACTTATATTTAGATAAATATCAAGGAATAATAAAAACCTTTTAAATTTCTTTATATTAATTTATAATACAAATTACTAAATTTACATGTGAATTGTGTTGTTTATAAGTGGAATAATGTTAAAATTTTAATTATATTCCAACTTTACCCAACAGATTTCTAGATAAGTTAATATGTATAGATACTAGATGAAACGATAATAAAATTTTCGTTTCATAATAAAAATATATAATATAATAAATTCTCCATCAGGAAACTGGTTAAAATAATTTTGTTTTACTTTATATAAATTTGTTGGTTTTCCACTAAAAAATCATTTAACTAAGATTATTGCCGGCCGGTATTACTATTTTGATGAGAACAACTAAATAGACAACATTATATAAATATGTTGAAAAAATATGCAAGTGATATTATTATGGAGCTATTAATTGCTTTGGAGCTTTTTTGAGAACAGCTACTAATCTTGAGTATCTTACATTATTAATAAGTTTAGCACACATCGTTATATATGTACTCTACACTACAAAAATAGATACTATTAAGATACTATTAAGTTAATTTAACTTTTAAAATAAATTGTAATTTTTATCAGTGGCTATACTACGAGAATGCTCATTCACAGACAGTATATTTTCTATACTATCTGCAATCGCTATTTGTTTGTAATTAAAGAATGTAATTACAAACTAAATATAATAACACAAATTATATAATTACTAAACTAAAACACATGTCATTACAGAATTCCGCAATTACATGTGTTGTAATTACAGAAACTTATTTATAAAGTACAAATTACATGATTGTAATGAACATAGAACAACACTAGATTTGTGGACATAACCCTACTTAATACCAGTTACTATAAAAACTTCTCTCGGGTATAAAGCCAAAATAAACCTTTTCATATCTGTAAAATGTTCTGTGTAATATATGACACGTCTGAAGACTAGTTTTCCTGGCCACTGGCTCTATAGGTAGCCGTACATTTGGCAAAATATTATAAAAAGTCCGTCGCACGTCGGTTTGCTGACATGGATGTTGTCAATAAAAAGTTATCAACTTCTCTTAATTATTTTCAAATTTCAAATTTCAAAATGAGTAGAAACCATGAACCACAAGCGTTATATGAATTATGTGAGAACGCCTTTTATTCTACTCCGGCATTTTTCCCCAACGAGGATTCGTCTATCCTAAGCAAATACATTTATTAATAGTTCTACTTCAGAATTTTTCATTTAGGAAATTTCTTCCGTCAGGAGTATCAGCACATTTGTTCTAGACAAGATTGCCCTAATGATTAGCCATGCGACTCTACGAAAGGGAATTTTTTCATATCAAAAGGCGATAATCCTGAACTATTGGAATGAAATTTTACACCAGCTGACAGTCACACTCTATCAATGCCTTGGAGTATTCATTTTACAATAAATTGATTATGTATACTATATATATTATAATATTATAATATTATAATAACTGTATATATTATATATACCATATTTAGTGTGAATTTGAAGTGAAATTTTAAGATAACTTTAAAAACAATTTAACTTGAATGAGAAATTAAGGCAGCTATCATATTGTTATTAAATAATACATTATGATTTGAAAGTAATGCATGACTTAAAAACAATAAAAGTTACACTTAGTTATATTTCTCAAACTAAAAACAATTGTTATGAAATAGTTAACTTTGTGAGATTTCAGTCCTGTTTTTTTTAATATAAATAGAGATATTAATATAAAGAGAAGGCTATATAACACTAAAATGTAGTCTTTTATGAACATCTTCTTAATCTTATTATTCTGACGAAGGTAGACATAATTACATATGCATTTTTAAATATTTTGTTGGTTGGAGGTACATGCATGAAATTGTAAAATACATTACTGCCATTTCTCAAAGGTGTAAAAAATTCCTCATGAGTGTGTAAATCGTGCTGTGCGAGTGTGAAATCATAAAACATTTACTCATTAATTCATAAAGATGGCAATAAATTGTCTAATAGATGACCTTAATAAACAATAAGGTTTAATCGCGTGGAGTATCCATAGTAAAATTGATAGGCGCCACTTATTTTTAAATTATTTTTAACAGAGAATAGAATATTTCCACATGGATACCAAAATTCACGTATGTAAATTTTCATTAGGCTACCCTTGAATTCGAGGCTAATAATTTACATAACAATATGATATATATTTTGTTAATTATGAGAAAAAGGAGAAGAGTTTATTTGTTCTATCTGTCTAA
Organism: Rosalia funebris; assembly: GCA_037954035.1. Lineage (NCBI taxonomy): Eukaryota > Metazoa > Arthropoda > Insecta > Coleoptera > Cerambycidae > Rosalia > Rosalia funebris. The sequence goes on along the minus strand of JAZFAV010000018.1, from coordinate 4,420,413 downwards.
TTAAGCTTCCGGATTTTTGTTTATAATATCAAGTGATGAAATATATGTGTATTTATTTTAAAGAGACTGCATAATTTTTATTTAACATAAACCGGATGCTATAATTCGTTTGGCATGTGCTGATATTACAAATATGCCTACATTAGAGAAATGAAATAAAAAAGTTCATGTGTCCCTCTTTAAAACATAAAAGTTTAACGAATTATGACATTTTAAATCTGTCATTCCCAAATCACAGTTTTCTGTATCTTAGAGTCAATCCACTTTCATCATTCTACTACATCTTACTACAGTCTAATTTTAGACACTTCTTAAAATGAAAATCACCAGAATAGATTAAATATTGAGGGTATAATTGATAGTTGAATAAAGAAATCACATGCAATTTTAAACACTTGTAATACACAAGTTGTAGTAATAAATAAACTGTTTAAAACGGACTTTTCCGCACATAGAACATCTCTATCTCGAAATTGAGTGGCCGAGAAAAAATAAACTAACACTAAATGCAGAATTTGTGTTTTATGCGACAGTTTTACTTTTTTCAAATAGTCCACCCTCGTGCTTTCTCATAACCCATGGATAGGGTGGGGTGTATCCTATCCACCTCAAATTCAATAGATGTCGTCTGGTAGACGTTTCTAATTAGAATCAGTGTCGAAACCCGATCGATCCGACACGATTTAATTGAGTGATCGTGCTAACAAAAAAAAATTTCTCAAATGATCCACCATCGTGATTTTTAATGATCCATGGACAGGGTGGGGTGTGTTCTATCCACCTCAAAATCAATAGGTGTCGTCTGGGAAACGTCTCCGATCACAATCAGTCAAAACTCGATCGATTCGACACGATTTAGTTGAGTTATCGTGCTAACAAGAATAAATACCGACGACAACGACGACAACGACACACACACGCACACGCACACGCACACGCACACGCACACGCACACACAAAATGGTTTTAACACCATTTTTTTTAGTTTTTTAGACCGATAAGCGAAAAATAAACCCTAGAAAAAAAATTTACACGATTACATTACTTTTCCGTATATAGTGGAGTGCGGAAAAGTAATAATTGGGACTAGTTTATAAATTGGAGACTAGTCATTAGTCACTGAAATACTGTACTTTATTCTTCATGTTGCGTCTAATAAATTGCCACCACTGAAAGGGATTAACTGTTTTTGGGTTTCTTTACAGTTTATCAATAGCTATCGCCATTTCCTGATGATTTCGAGTTATGATGTGATGGCGATAGCAAGGATAAAGAGTGCTTATGCCTTGACCGGGAATCGAACCCGGCTCTCCCAATTTCCGGTTAGTTGCTCTGACCGCTGAGCTATCGAGGCACACTCGTTATCCCTGCTAATGCTAATGCGCCAGTTTAATGCGTCGCTACAGTACTCCCTCCCTAGAGACATGGTTTGTCTCGATACAATTTAACGGAATGTGACCGCGTTCACCATTCTTACGAACCGTTGTTCGGTAACCCCCGGACTATAGGGCGATGGATAGGACGGGAATCGAATCCGCGAATTTGAGATGTAAGGGAGGTTGCATATATTGGAATGAATCACATCACGTCGGGGTCACCACTTTGGCGATAGCATGAATAAAAGTGCATTTTGCCTCGACCGGGAATCGAACCCGGCTCTCCCAATTTCCGGTTGAGTGCTCTGACCGCTGAGCTATCGAGGCACACTCATTATTCTTGCTAATGTGCCAGTTTAATGCGTCACTACAGTACTCCCTCCCTAGAGACATGGTTTTGTCTTGATACAATTTAACGGAATGTGACCGCGTTCGCCATTCTTACGAACCGTTGTTCGGTAACCCCCGGAGCTATAGGGCGATGGACAGGACGGGAATCGAATCCACGAATTTGAGATGTAAGGGAGGTTGCATATACTGGAATGAATAACATCACGTCGGGGTCACTACTTTGGCATTAGCACGGATAAAAGTGCATTTTGCCCCGACCGGGGATCGAACCCGGCTCTCCCAGTTTCCGGTTGCGTGCTCTGACCGCTGAGCTATCGAGGCACACTCATTATCCTTGCTAATGCGCCAGTTTAATGCGTCACTACAGTACTCCCTCCCTAGAGACATGGTTTTGTCTCGATACAATTTAACGGAATGTGATCGCGTTCGCCATTCTTACGAACCTTTGTTCGGTAACCCCCGGGACTATAAGGCGATGGATAGGACGAGAATCGAACCCGGCTCTCCCAATTTCCGGTTAGTTGCTCTGACCGCTGAGCTATCGAGGCACACTCATTATCCCTGCTAATGCGCCAGTTTAATGCGTCGCTACAATGTAATGGCGTCGAGTACGAAGTAATCTTGTTGTAGAGAAAACTGACCTCCACTTTTTTATGTTAAAATCGAAATTTATTATAAAATGTTTAAGATACTCGACTAATGTACTCATCTTTGCAATTAAAACTATCAATACTGTTGTATATTAAAAAAAAAAAACACAAGTATTAGTGTAATAATATGCTATTTATAGTCGTCTCATTTATATTTATTTTAATAAATAGTGAGTAAGCAGTTTATTTATATTAGTTCATACAAACAAATTTACAGTCAACAAACATTGAAATATTTGACTCCCATGGGTGTTACAACAACAAGTAATTAATATGAATAAATTATAAGTAATTTTGTACGACCACACGTGAATTTACTACTATCGTGAACTGGAGTCATTCATACAATTAGGTGTGGCAATGGCATACGCATTCTCTAGTATTTGTATATATTTAACGCGTATTTACATAACCCTTTCAGCACATTTAACTGTAGCTAAAGGAAGGTTAAAATAAGTAAATTCCTGTGAGCATATTGTTTATTTCTTAGTATTCTTAAGGCACTTCTCCCTTCCTTCGTAAAATGTAAATGCTTTAATATATTTATGCTGTAGTTTATATAATTAAGTGATTAGATATGGTTGTTCTATATTACAAAAAATATAGTATGGCTTTGTTAATTTAAACACTACTTGTATCAACTGGTTAAAGAGCAATCTTGATAGTATTATAAATTGAAATTTGTCCAGAGGATTAAACAAAAGTTTTATAAAAAAATACATTTCATCACCTAATCATTGTATTTAAGAAACTCTTGTTATATAACACAATAGTGCGGTGATAAAAAATACCCTATTACATTATTTATGAACACTACGAAGTTTTATTTTACAGAAATCCTATACTGTAACTAGCTTAATAGGTCCCAGTCGTAAACGAATAAAAATACAACCGTGAAATATAGACAAAATTAAACTTAATAACACCTACAATTACTATAATTTCAAGAAAAAAAGTCCTATTACGATATCTACAATTATACCACGATTGCAGGTGTATATTGCTTATACAATATAATACGTTTAATGTCGGGTATATTAACGCAACTGTTAATAATATATAAAATCCATCAAAAGATACATCAGACAAATAATGATTTAAAACTTATTTGTCATACAGTATGTAATTCTGCTGAAAAATTGTGTACTATATAGGATGCTTAACAAGTTTGAGAGTTTTATGTCGAATTTCTGAAAGGTTTTTGAATTAGAAATTTTGCTTTACATAATTTTAATATTCTTGATTACTTATACACTAGTCTCAGTATTAGATTCAATTTTCAGCGAATTTTATGTCATATTAGATTCTCCATAAACGTTTTTAAGTTATCGAATATTGTATATTAGACGATATTGGTAAGGATATTTTACACATAATTCATCGGTCATCACAATTTTTAAGGGTACAAATTGAACTTATATTATATTTCATATTGAGTATCATTAGAGTTAATTCAGCTCTCTGAACATCATACTAATTGTTAGTGAAAATAACATTCTATAATACAGCAACCCTACGCAATTTATTACTGCGAATATGACAACTTAATCCATAACAAAATGAATTTTATGTTTAGAATTAATTAGATTCATAATAAAGAGTTTTAAAACCTTAAAACGGACTTTTTCGCACGTAGAACATCTCTATCTCGAAATTGAGTGGCCGAGAAAAATAAACCAACACATAAATGCAGGACATGTGTTTTATGCGACAGTTTTACATTATTCAAATAGTTCACCCTCGTGCTTTCTCATGACCCATAAATAGGGTGGGGTGTGTCCTATCCACCTCAAAGTCAATAGATGTCGTCTGGTAGACGTCCCTAATCAGAATCAGTCGAATCGGAAATAGACCCAAGGGAGGGGGTGGTGTGTGCTATCCACCTCAAAATCAATATGTGTCGTCTGGGAGACGTCCCCGATCAGAATCAGTCAAAACCCGATCGATCCGACACGATTTAGTTGAGTTATCGTGTTACCAAGAATAAATGCCGACGACAACAACAACGATGACAACGACGACACACATACAGCAAAAAATTTTTAAAAACCATTTTTTTTTGGTTTTTTGGCCGAAAAACGAAAAATAAACCCAAAAAAAAATTACTTTTTCTTTACACGATTACATTACTTTTCCGCTTATAGTGTAGTGCGGAAAAGTAAAAATAAGTCGCAAAAACCACCCTCGCTACCAAAATCGAAGCTGTTCGAGTTGAGGTTATATATCTTAAAATACGTTCCAGAAGAAATGGGTAAAATGACTATTTCCTCTGTTATTATTAGTGCTGAAGCTGCAATTCGAGACACAACCACAACAAACTGATCCGTCGCGTTTGTCAATAGAATATACATACATGCATAGTGTTATCAATTGTGACCTAAAAATACAGGAACAATTTCACACCCTGTTACTGCAGGCATAAAAGTTAACCTCAACCAAATTCTACACTACCTGATTTAACTGAAAAGTAAACATGAAATAAATTAACAACCTAAGAAGGTATAATTTTTTTAATCAGCAAAATACTCCTAATAATTTTGGGAAGTGGCTGTAATCGTCGGCGCAGCACCGGGAGACCAATTTTTCACGACACGCTTCGCCAATCAAGCTCGTATCATCGGGAGATGATTAAAATTGTAATTTTTATTCAAACGAATCTAAAGGATTCAAGATTACTGGTATAGGCGGTTGGGGTTAATATGGTTGTTGAGTACCTCATCCAATCCACTTTTTAGAAAATCGTTCGTTTAAAAATGTTCCAGCAGTCAAACTAAAATGTTGGGGAGCCACATCGTAGATAAACCACATACATTCTCTGCATATAAGTGTAACATCTACAAGAAGTTCAGGTACTAAAAGAAGTTCAGGGAAGAGTCACTAGTAAAGACTTCTATTAAAAATTGCGGCCTAATAAAAAAATCATTAATGATATTTAGCCATACGTTCACAGAAAGAGGGCTCTTCATAATGTTTCGATTTGTTTCAACCTACTACGGTAATATTGGGCTAATCATAAAAATTACACTTGCTAAAGAAATCAATTTTGTTGGTAAACGATGGAAGATACGAAAAAACGTAGAAACAAAAAAAGAAAAGAAGTCAGCCTTCTCTTCATTCGACAACCTTTCCTTGTAAAATTATATAGAGTAGTATTTACATTTATTTGTGAAAGAAGACCAGATCCATAGTTTCACAACTAGTTATTTACGAAAGCTGTTTTTTTTTATTTTATACTTATTAACATCATTAAAATCATATACTAAATTTGTTAAAACTATCTCAAGCGGTATAGGAATAAAATTGATTGATTTAATTAATTTTTGCATATCCTTCAGCTTGAAAACAACGGTCTTAGGACTTTATATTAATATAACTAAATTGCCTTAGTTTCAGTTGTAGAATATGAGGATCCTATGGATCCATATTCTATGGATTTTCTGCATGTACTTAGGAAATAGCCTGTACATATATATTAAAAAGTGGCATAGTATAATTATTGAATATATTTGAATTATGAATTTAAAAATATCTCATGCCAGATATGCCGTAACATGTATTTGCCTAAATACAAGAAGCTTTAATGAACTTGAGGAATTGACCTTCATTTGTTAAAAGTTGAGATCATTAATAGAATTTTAAATACGTAATCAAAAATTGTTTGCGATGCAATTTCTAGTTCATATACTGTATTTATACAGTATATGAAACAGTACACTAGGAGGCATTAGAAGAGTACACTAGGATATACTATTGATAGTCCCTTCAAATTAGGCAAAAAATCAGTGATTATGGGAAATTTTTCCTACAGCTAAGTAACCTATACAGAAAGTTGTGTTAGGATTGTGTCAATATATTTTTCACCTAGCGCATGATAAAAAAAGGGTTATTTTTTAGATATAGACATATATATATGCGTTTTTGGTCGTTTTTTCGGTTTTTTGCGTTTTTGGGAAAACATAACCTGATTTGATATTGTAGATTTTGCGATTCTCCACAATTTTGTTCGTTTCATTTTTTCGAAATTCTGCTTAGTTGAGCCGCTAGAGCGCACTGAATTATTTTTGAACTGTTTTTCGATTTTAAATCAAAACTATGCATTGTAGAGAAAAATATCAAGAGATCAAAATTGTAGATATAAAAATTTTCGATACATTTTGTTCTTTTGTTTTTTTTAAATCGCACGGTTTTGTCACTAGAGAGCGAAAACCGTTTTCTCTTTTTTTTGTAATACTCTTGTGCAATTGAAAAAAACACTCTAGAGCATTATTTTTGATTTATTGGCAAAACTATGCTTTTTTAGAAAAATTCTAATCACATAAAAAGTTGGAGAGCAAAAAACTTCCTACAAATTGTCTTACACTTTCATTTTATAAAAAATGCATAGTTTTGCATATAAATCAAAAATAATGCGCTAGAGTGTCTTTTTTCATTCGCACAAGAGTATTATTAAAAAAATAAAACGGTTTTCGCCCTCTAGTGGCATATTATTAATATAATTAAGTATTAATTAATATCATTCAGAGATCCCAATCCAAAATACACTGATCAATAGCAGATGCACCGTAGCATGTATCAAATAATACACTACAAGGTACAAACGACCTTGGCAGTTTATTCATCAGTAATGTTATCCAGGACAGGAGCAATAAACATCATAATAGACTCAAAACACACCCCAATCCACTCTTATGATCACTCCTTCGCCAACAAAACTACAGAATATTAAAAATATGACTACCAATGGATATAAAATAAACCAAAATTCAAAAGGGTTATTCTTTGGAAGTATCCTTATCCCGCCAACTAGGACCTCTCCTCATCGATCCCATGATATAAAATTATCCTATACAAAGTACTGTATTTCTGATTCCTGATATCTTGAAATAAGAAAAAGTTAGCATTAAACAAAACAATCGAAACCAATTATTTTGAAAAATGTTTAATCTCTGACATTTTCAATTTCCTTTTATTTGAATGTGTAGAAAACTATATTTGGTACAATAAAATATAATACAAAACTTAAAAATTCCTATTTCATTTTGTTAAATATGTTTAATGTTTACCAAAAATCCTAAATACTCTGCGTTTTCATTTGACATAAATAAACTCGTCAATATACACAGTGTCCTAGAATACGTTTCGCAAGCAATATCTCAGTTATTCGTTAAGACAAAGAGATTCGTTAAGAAATTGTTTAAATGAGAACCCCCAAGAAATCACCTGTATTCATTTCTTAATTGTTTCAACATCTTTTGTAAAAATTAGTTCTGCACCCAAATTATTTAATTCAAAATAAATATCATTTTCGTTAAACCCACAGTGATATATCATACCAAATATTCTAATTAGATTTAATTAGATAAATAAGAAATATTTCTGAGTACAATTGCTTGCGACCTCTATAGACATATTGGTGTATTATAAAAAAGTTAGATATCGTAACATAGATATAAATTAGTCGATAGCGATGTTCCACGGTTTATACAGAATGTTTCCACAGGGATATTTAACAAAAAAGAGTAGAAGATGCAATTTAACAACAACAATTTGAGGATATCTAAGGAATTTTAACCACTACCGAAATTAAATTAACTCCTTATTTTTCTGCATTTTTTAATTTAATGAAATTTTACAAAATTGCAATGATATCAGAAGCTTAATGGTCCTAATATTCATCCAGTATACCAAATCAAGGTGAAACTTGCAAGTGAATTTCAAAAACCTCATCTCCGTACCTCAAAGGTGTATTTAAGATATTCTAATACATTTTCGTAGATATTAGAAAGGATATTCAAGTAATTAGCGGTTTATTTTGTAGGTTATCTGAGAAAGTATGATAGGTTAACAAAAAATCTGGACTCACCTTGCTACAAACTACTGAGATTACATAATTTTTTTTGCATGAACAACGGTGATAAAGTAGATCGAGATGATTTATTTCGCAATTATAATTAAAATGATCATTATTTTATCGTTTTAGCTTCTCTAACGAGACGATAAAGGTGAGAACTTGTTTATATCGTTTATATTTACAATCATGTAAGGTCTCATGCGCCACCTTTCATTTGATGTGGGTGCAATAAAAATTAATGACGTGTTCAATCAGTTTAGTTAAATATGAAACATAACTAGTTCTTAAGAATAAATAAAACTTAATGGTTCAGCGAATATTGCTATATTTAGTAATATAATCCTAAAAAGTGTAATCACTTTTGTGTAACAGAAACTATATTCACTGTATACTTCATAACTTCATATACAACCAACAACCAAACAAATAAACTGAATCTGAAGTAATCCAGGTGGATGAAATGGTATATCCTAGTAACATATATTTCAAAGAGACTGGCACCATCCTTCACAATAGAAGGATATCAAGTAATAAAAATTTGCGCTTGATATTTGAAGCACGGAAAATATAATGGTGTCAATTTAAAACGATAATTATTCCACACAAAATGTTAATAAAAACAAATAATTAAAATTAAATATACAAATGAATATAAAGGTGCCACACAATTAATTTATGACAACTATGTTTTTAATAAATATACATAAAAACGAAGTTGACACAAAACATTATACAACATTTACAGTGCAGGAGAGAAGAAGTGTATAAATATCACGAGATTCTATAATATTTAAATGTCAATTTCTAACGTAATTCCTATGCTTGGTATTTTTTTTTTCGATATTGTGGTATCCTTACCCTTACTTTTTTAGACAACAAAACGGAAGCCTTTTTTGAGAAATAAATTATTATTTTCTGATTTTCTACTATTAGAATATTTCTTCTCAAGGATTTTCTGTATGACTTTTGACGTCAATTGCAGGCGTTCATTTTCTATACTTTATAAATTAAGTAACACTAAATTCTATTAACAATATTGCGGAAAGCCCATGAAAGTTTTAAGTGCGTGGAGAAAGATTTGGCATTTTCAAAACCATGGAAAATTTTACAATAATTTTACCACTGAAAGTTGACGGGTGATGGGAACTACCTTTGCAATTAGTAAATGAAACTCACTTACTAAGTTTGAACTTGTGTAGATTTACTTTCATTTTTCACTTGTGAGACAATGATTGGACAATAATATAATGATCCTATGTTCTATCCAGCCGTGGATAGGTCTACACTTAACTGGAGTAACGTGTGTTTTCACTGGGTGGGGAATGCTCATCGTGGTATTTTACAAAGTTACATTGTGAACATAAATAGTTAGTTGATAACTATAAAAAGTTGGAAACAATTTGTCTTTCAGAACTTGACAGATTCCATGCGGAATTTAAAAATCTTAAAAATGTTCCAATCATACTTCTTCGCGAGAGCGACAATTTGGATATACACAAAGGGACTATACTAAATTCACTTGGATTCTTAAATATTATAATTGCCTTTAGCATCGAATAGGCACTTCAGAAAATTGAAGACTAATGCTAATGTATTTTTGTAAAAGTATGTTAGCAAATGTTGTCTATTCATTGTAGAAAGTTCCCCCCCCCCCCCCCCCCCTTCCACCAAGTACAATTTACTTAGTTATTTCATATACTCTTAGATGTCAATTTCTTAAAAATTAAAGATTAATAAGAAATAAACCTATATGTAGTTTTGGTCAATTTTCATTTTGTTTCATCTGGAATATTTATTTACCACTATTATTTACCACAAAGTTTTTTCTGAAAGTACTGGTTAGAAAATATAGCACCTAACTGACAATGTACGTTCATCTCCTGTTTTACCTCGAATATTTATTTTGCCCCTTGCATTCATTTATCTATAATAAAAAAGCTTTTTTATTACAAATTAGAAAATATGAGACTATATTTCAAATCTTATATATTTCGTGCATTAATTGTTGACTACCTCCATAGTCCACAAAGAGTAATGTTTTCCGAATGATGCTGATTGTGTAGAAATGATTGTCAATAATATGTTTTAAAGGTCCTTTGAAAGGTTACAAAGGACGTCAAAGAATCACTTTTAATTCTTGTTAACCATTTGACTAATTCCTCATTAAGAGCTTCTTTTGACTATACTTTACTTTTATTTGACGGGTGGGTGAAAAAAGTAATCATTAATTTAGAATTTAACATTGCTCATATCTCTATTATATTAATTTAGTAAGCAGAACAACAATCGAATGCAATATTGTTTCAATTTTTCATGGAAAATTAATATCTTTTATTTTCTAATAAAAACTGTGACTTACATTTCTATACAACTTAAGTGTCAACGATTGTCACTGTTCTATATTTTGAAATCGTATACATACAGTTACTTTTAGTTACTTTTGTCTGGAAAATCTTAAGTATAACTGAAACATTTAATGACCTAATAACTGAAGTAATTAGATAAAAAAAACGAAATCGTCTGTGTAAGTCTTTTCTTCTTTGAATTAATAAATCTAAGAATCATCTAAATATTTGGTTAATATGTTTGTGTACATAAAGATAAGTAAATAATCAATACTAGTTTTACGTGCCCGAATATAATATGTTTTTCTTTTTGGAAGCTATAAACATATTTTTTAAACATCCACTTCACTAAAATAATAATTTCCTAAAATCAAGATGAATAAGATACATGTAAAAAATATGACAAAAAATCTTGCATCGTCTGCATTTCATAGGTCTTATATTTAATTTTCTAAATATTACACTATCTAACGTGGATACTTTAAGAAAGTTAATGCACCAGCGAATGTCTCATTAACAAAACAATCCAATGCATGGGTGTGTTAAACTGTACGTGGGCTAGGACATAACTAAATATTTTCCAACTATTTTCAATTATCTATACTGCAGAATTACGCGTAGATCAAGGTTGACAAGTATGATATGTGTCTACTGCACAGACTGGATTAAATACAACAACAAATATCAACGACATTGAGGTATGTACTTATTTTAATATTGTCAGTTGTATTGCTGTTATGCTTAATTATATCTACAAAATTATGTCCTGCCGTTATTTTAAGACAACAAAATAACTATATTATATATGAATATAATATTGACTATTTGGTTAATAAGCAGGGAATGATTATTCCTAGCTTATTTATATAAATTATGTCAGTTATCTAATATAATATCTATAGAGAAAATAGTTATTAACGTAACTTTATACCAAAAAATTATTCTTTACTAATGATTCCAGATATTATTAGGTCAAAATAGTACTGTTTTCTTTTTAAAGGAATCCAGCCAGCCCAATAATATTTTATTGCTGATAACGAAATATAGACAACAATAAATACTCTCATTACTAAATAACTACAACTATAAACGAAATAATGCAATCAAGTAGTATAAACGGCAGTCAGTGGCAAAAATGTTAGGACTATAGTGAAATTTTGATGTTTTTTTTTATATTTTCTTGTAACATTATCGATCGACATAATATCAATGTTATATTGCAGAATTTTATATTATTGCTTGCATTAAACAGCAATAATCTACACTGATCTAAATTCTTCATTTACACTTTCCTGTGAATAGTCGCATTCAATAACAATGGTACAATATGAGAAACTCCATTTGTAGTCATCTACTATATCTAGTAAGGCATTGTTCTGGGAAATAGTTTACTAATCGCTTAGATAACTTTTCCATCCTAAACTGCCAAAGATTATGTATTTTCTAATGAGCAAGATTTACAATCATAAAAAATTACTTTCCTGTGTATTTGTTGAATTATAGTTTTCGATTACATGGATGTATCATGGTTTGAAAAAGATTATCCGGACACCTTGTTTATCAAAAAAAAAACTGTGGGAAACTATAGATCCAGATAACTACAGAACAGATGAAGATCTATAGCATGAAACTTAATCGTTGGTAACAAAGTTTTAAAAGCTGTCCCTGTTGGACCTTTTTTTATAAAATTATGAAATTTTCACACACAGAAATTGGCTTCCTTCCCTTGAGCCTTAGATTGCGGACTCGAAGGTTATACGTAAACTATGATGAGGACAAATACGTCCATGCCATAGCTTACGTATTGAGTAAGCTGTGCCCATGCTCTGAAAGTAGTACTCAATTCTCTCCGCTAGGACTCGAACTCAAACATATAATGACATCCCCAATATTGGGTCCAGTCCACCACCCCAGATCATAGTATGGATGACATCATTGCAGTGACAGAGAATACGATAGGTTATCATGTCGTTACAGAGCAAAGTCTACACTTTTATAGCTCCGCATCGAGTAACTAACCTGAATGCCGACCGTATTCTCTAAAATTAAAGGGTCATTATTAAAACAAGTAAAGTATGTCAATTATATAGAACTGCTTCAATTTGTGCCCCCCATTTATCATGATTTCTAGAAATTTGCCACATAAACAACGAAAAAGGCATAACATAACAGAGAAAAAGAAAAACCATGAAGTTAAGAAGAAAGCTCATGCATCTGATACCTGTTACGAAAGCGATTCTGATTAATATGGTTTTATATTACCTAACTATTGTGTATATCCTAAAGATAAAAATTATTTATATTAGCAGGCAGAATTTATATAGAACGCTTTAGAAATACAAGTAAAATTTAATTTTTTATTTAATTATACATATCTGTGTACCCCCTGTACATAGTACATACGTATACTTATCTGTAGTAGCTGTAGACAAGTAGACTTGTGGTGTAGACAAGTACACTTCTCACCGTAAAAAATATTTTAATGTCTTATGTTTCATGATTTTGATGATATGAATACGACAAATTTTTTTAAACCAATCATAACTTTACTATTAAATAATATTTGTTAAAATTGAAAAGAGGTAGCAGTGATCAAATACTAAAATGAAAACCCTTGTAATTTACAAAAAAAAAAAAAAATTCTTAAAAGGTGCACTTGTATTCCTTTATGCATTTACTGCAAATAGTGAAAAAAATCCATTAAATAAATTTATGGTTAATAGTAGGAGTATATAGTATTAAGACTGCCAATTTAAAATGATAAAATTCGAGATAGTGTATAGCACAGATTGTGCTTTCGTGTTATATTATATTTCCATATTTTCATATATTTGATTACAAAAAATGTTTACCTTACTAGTAAAACGTGTTCGAAATTTGTAATTTGAATTATTATAGTGCATGTAAATTATAAGATGGATCTTGAGAGCTGATCCTATGACTACGCAGAGAATATAGAGCAAAGTTTAACATATGTGAATTCTTCAATATATTTATCATGTTATATTTTAAATAAACAGTTTTAAAACCTTAAAACAGACTTTTCCACACGTAGAACATCTCTATCTCGAAATTGAGTGGCCAAGAAAAAATTAACCAACATATAAATGCAGAATATGTGTTTTATGCGACAGTTTTACTTTGTTCAAATAGTCCACCATCATGCTTTCTCATGACCCATAGACAGGGTGGGGTGTGTTATATTCACCTCAAAATCGATTTAATTGAGGGATCGTGCTAACAAAAAAAATTTCTCAGATAGTCCACCGCTGTACTTTCTCATCACCCATGTACATGGTAAAGTGTACTCTATCCACCTAAAAATCAATAAGTGTCGTCTGAGAGACGTCCCCAATCCGAATCAGTCAAAATCCGATCGATCCGACACGATTTAGTTGAGTTATCCTGTTAACGAGGATAAATGCCGACGACAACGACACACACACACAGCAATAACATTTTTAAAAACGTTTTTTTGGTTTTTAGGTCGAAAAATGAAAAATAAACCCAAAAAAAAATTTAGTTTTTCAATTTTTCTTTACACGATTACATTACATTTCCACATATAGTGGAGTGAGGAAAAGTAATTTACAATTAAAATGAAGGGTGAGACTTTATTTATATATTGAATTACCATATTAGATATATAGTTTCTTTTATTATTTAAAATCTACAAGCACATCATTTAAGTCGGAAAAAAGTGGGTTCACTCTTCTGGTAAATTCTATAAATTTTATTACCAATGCAATATTTACAACCAATTTAATAGTTATGTCTAATGTTTTATGCAAACATGCATGCTCTCTAAATTACGTTACTGCAATAATTATTTTGTATTAAAACTGAAAAGCACTAATACAGTTTTGTCATAGCTCCAGGGAAAATTGATACCGACAGCTTACGGTTTTATATAATAATATTTGTGCATGCTCTTTAAATTTTAAATACAGCCTCCCAGCTAACAACCTATAAGGTATTTGCGTGCTTTAACCATTTGGGTATATCCCACGGAATTATTTCACCAGAAGATTACCATCATAAGAATCTCTATTCATTACTTCCTCCATGAAAAAAAAATGCTTTACGTAATAACGTTTCACTATGCGAATATTGTTACTTAACATATATAACGACTATTCCGACTATTCTGGTGCCTATATCGGTAATTCATTCTTGACCTTGTCTATGACTTTTATGACCTTCCAAATACCAATAGAACTATGAATATTCATTTTTATATCTAATAACGGTACTCGATAAGTTATTCCTCGAGAATGTCATAAAATATTATGGTTTTATTTACATCATATATTGAACGTCGACATCAATATTAAAAAAAAAAATGAAAATATTTAAAAGCAGAAGTAATTCCCTATATTGTAGATATTATTTAAGCTTTTCTTGAAAAATACATTTTCATAAAATGGAATGACATTAATATTAATCAATATTTCCTAAAGTAGAATTCTGCAAGGTAGTTGATGGATGCCAGTTCAAGATGTTAACAGATTCATTAAAAATGAATATTGTCGCCAAGTCTCTTCACATCGCACCTTGAATTATCCACTTTGTGTAACTAATAATTAAATATTTAGCTTGCAAATGATAGAACCTGTATGTTAATTCGACCGGAAATAAATGCAAAAAGTAGCTGTTTGCTAAAATCGTTTTACCTACAATTTTTATGATTAATTGTACGTCTCCGTATTAAACAAACATATTACAAATATTATGACTTTACAAGACACATGACTATTATACGAGGGCCACCGATATTAGCATCTACAGCTCATCAAAAATAGAGAAAAGGCTCAAAACTACGATATAGGACCGCACACGAGATGTGCAGTAAATAGCCTGGTGTTTACTCAGTTGCATTGAGACTTTTGCAGAGTATCGGATATATATATGAATGTACACAGACTTCGATATGGCCGTGCGTAAACTGCATCCTTTTCCCTCCTAATGCTGCCTCTCTCTTTCTTCTATGCATTCCTAGAGAATCTCACACTTTGTCCTAATTTTGATGAGAAGTACTTAAAACATCATAATAAAATAAAGTGATAACGTACATTAAGTGTTTAAATAAAAATCGTAATCTGTCTAGCTTTATGTTCTTTTTTTTCCAGAAGTTTTATTAATTAAATACGTATATACAATTGTTCTTGATAAGTATTTCACTGTGCCTGAATTGACATTTCAATTCATTTTAATGACATATAAACAAAGTGAAAATAAAAGCTACGAGATCATTCCCATAACGAATGTCCGTCTCTATAGCGATCGCCAAATTTTAACACCATGTCGACCTATAAATAAATAGGGTTGGGGCCAAGCAGAACTAATATTCTTTATTTTCTTATAACTGTATTTCTGGATGATCATATTCGGGGCTGATCCGTAGTAAATGAATATACCATTCGCGTTACAACTGTTGGAACTAAGCTAGTGGAGAAAAGCTAGTATTAACATCGTTGATGAAAATGGGTGAACATCAATTACGTACCAGAAAATATGTTTGAGGAATTAAACAAGACAACCGTTGGTGAAAGATTTATATATAATTTTCCATTTAAATCAACAAGAAAGTAACCAATAAGTCATTTTCGGATATTACTGCCAAATATTAATATTCTTTTAATTTTGACGTGTTTGGTCATGTTCTATTTACACATTGCTACTCTGCTGACTATACATTATCAAGTTTGCAAATGATGTAGTTAAAAATGGGATGATCAGTATTGTAATAGCATGAATCATTTTATGTAGGTAGTAGAATTTAAGTAGGTAGTAGAGAATATAGTATTAATCTTGAGTTTATACTCGATTAAGAAACATTAGATTGCTGATAAAGATAGCATTGCTACCGAAATATGCATATAAAGTGCATAAAAATACCGTTTACGTCCAAGAGGAATATAATAAATGTGTTATGTTCAAGTTTCTTGATTAATAAAACTTTGAGAAGATTACAAATTATGTGTATAAATTCAAATAACCATATTTGCTTTCACTTCACGAACTAATCATTACACGTGTTATTCAATCTTTTTCAGAGTACAAATTCAAAAATATTTTTCTCTTGTATGATATCCATAGAGTTCTTTGACAATACATAAACCCTTTCTTTCATTTCTAACACGCATCTTTTCATTCATTTTGATATATTGCTCAAGTGAGATGCTATTTAACCTAAATTCTGCAATTAACACTTGCGAGTCAATCTCATTGCTGAAGATAACTGAAAAATCGTTATAGCTATCAAGTGGCTCAAATCGACAGTTAGGCTTATTTAAAGAACATTTAAAAAGTATATAAAGAAGTATGTTCCTCATTTTAAGAGTTTTTACCTAATGGATGGTTGCCTAAGTGGACTTAACATACATATCATAGATATTAAATATCAAGTAATGATGACCATCAGTTAAATGGGTGATGGACCTACTCGCCTATAGTTTATATAGCAGTGATCTTTCAGAAACCATACAACTTTAGATGAGGTTTATGCAGAGGACATACCGTACATCCCTTGGATAAGATGTAAAACAGTAGGTCCCTTATCCATTATATGTTAGACAAATGAGAAATTCCCACCTAATTGAAGGAGTCCTGAAAAATTCGTAAAGTTTAAAAAACGAAAGTTCTACCCCAGACCCATTCGCAAACGTAAAGTTAAAGTTAAACTATTTTTTAAAAACAAGTTTAATTGTCTATTCTGCCAATGTAATTGGGTGTGAAGGTTTGGTTAACATTCGATAGTTAGTTTGGTTAAAGTTGAATTAGCCAAATTATCATGCCAAAAAAATTAATTTCAGATCATGCAATGTAACTAACTGTTTTACTTGAATCGATGAACCACATCTCATTATATATTTAATACGTATTTAATACATACATAAATATACATCCTTATATATTCCATCATGAGAGTAGTACACAATCTATACAAAGAGCAAACTGCTGTTATAGAAGTAGAAGGGGAAAGAAGGGAAGTAGGTATTAGGAAAGGAGTAAGACAAGGATGTACCCTATCGCCACTAATTTTTAATCTGTACATCGAAGAGGCGATTAATGTCGTAAAAGATTGGATTTCAGGATTAAAGTATAGGGACAGAAACTAAAAATGCTGAGATTCGCGGATGATATAGCAGTATTAGCATCTAGTAAAGAGGAATTGGAATCAGCGTTGAACGAAATGGAGGCAGTGTTGACAGAGGAATACGGAATGAGGGTGAATAAAAACAAAACTAAAGTGTTAGTGTGCAAAGGGCGCGAGAGCAGAGCAAAAACGAAAGTACAACTTAATAATTAAAGATTGGAGGAAGTTAAAGACTTCACTTATTTAGGAAGTAAAATAAATTGGGATGAAAGAAGCGATAAGGATATAAAACAAAGAATAGCGCAGGGTCGAGTAGCTTTTAGCAAAACGAAAACACTTTTATGCTCAGGGGTAATAAACTTAGAAACAAGGAAGAGATTTTTGAAAACGTATGTATGGGGCACGGCACTATACGGTTGCGAAACCTGGACGGTAGGGGAAGCAAGTAGGAAGAAATTAGAAGCTTTTGAGATGTGGTGTTACCGAATAATGATGAAAATACCGTGGACTGATAGGGTTAGAAACGAAGAAGTATTGGAGAAAGTCGACGAGAAAAGAAGTATGTGGAAAAACATAAAGAAGAGAAGAGATATAATGGTAGGCCACTTGCTGAGACATGGGGGAATAGTCCGCGATATTTTGGAGGCAGAAATGGAAGTGAAGAAAGGCAGAGGTAGGCCTAGATTAGACTACTGCTCGCAAATAGTAAGGGATGTAGGTTGTAGCACAATTAGCGAAATGCGTAGGTTAGCACAAGATAGGAGAAGCTGGAGGTTAGCGTCCAACCAGTCTTAGGACTGATGACCTCATGATGATGATATTCCATCATTTGCTATTGACCGTACTTAACTGACAAAAAATAATTGAAACTGTACAACATTTTTCATTATAATAGCTTGCTTAATAAACAATAACAATATCGAGATTCCGTTAGCTGGAATTCTATCAACAGCGACATTGCATTGAAGTATGTAGTTCATAAGCTATGAATTATATTCCTTTTCTTCTCAAGTAAATGAAAAACTATCTTGATTCATATTTTCATATGACAGTTCTACAACAGATTTAGGTGATATTCAGATACTGATATTACACGGAACTATTCCTCTGGTTTATATTTTATTTAGTTTGATATTATCTAGGAAACATGGTCTTCAATTGCCATTAAAGTATTTCGTGTCTGAATTTTGATAAATATCACGAATATTCATGATACAAACAAAACTAAAAAAAATAAATTAAATCACGTGCTACAAAAGATAATTAGGATCGGAAGAACCATCTCCAGCGTTATGTGGCTTCAAAGGAAGCCACATATCACTGAAACGAAAGAGAAACACGAGTGAAACAGAGAGATTTTATTAGTTCTAGTGTATTTTTATATATTTTATATTCGCTAACATTTAGAGAATATTCTCTAATTTGCAGACTTGCTTTAAATTTAAATCTATTTATTTAGAACGTATCATTTCGCCTCATCAAGTACTTATTTAAAGTATACAAATTTGTTTACAGTAAATAGTTCTATACAAAAAAAGTGGTGATATTTATTTAAACAGCTCATACAATTCGTTTATGAAAAATATAAAGATTTATAAGAAAGAAAACTATTTATTGATAGTTTTTAGTTCTTACTGATAAGGCCAAGGCAGTTAATGCCAGAGCAAAATGGTATTAATTTTTCACAAGAATTTCACTAGTATTCCCTTTCCACAATTAACAGTTCAATAATTATTGGCATTTAGAAATATAATTCAGTTTTGAGTCCTAAACACCTAAAACTTTCCTTTGGCTAGTACATTAATTTTCTCGAAATAATATTGTGGAGGTATTTCTTGTAAGAAATTTTGAAAAAGAAGGAGACCAGCTTTCCACAAACCCCGAACTATTATCGTCGCTTAACGAGCTTTCTGTTTTATTGATATGATCAAGAGATAATTGAAAATATTTTTAATAATCTGAAACTCATTGATTGACACTATTAACAGTCATTGACATAATTATTTCGAAATAACGTTTGGACGGACGTTTTCCTCATTATGACCACATTTGAAGATAATTTTTGTATTGCGCTATTTAGAACACTCTTTCCAACTCAGTTTTATTAACGGCCGTATTTAATAAATAATTAGCCAATCATTCACCATTTGAATTTTTCATCTCAATCATTGTGCAATTTTCTTTCACTTCTCCACATAAGCACACACGCGTAATAAAATTATGAATGCCGTTTTTCATTCTTTACTCACTTAATTTACCACATTAGAGTTACCTTTTCAGCATCAAATGTCACAAAAATTACGTATTACTTACATGCGGACATATGTTTGCAAATTTAGAAATATGTTATAGTCATCGTGTGGCTAGCGATTGCTTCATTTTGTTCGTGCATTGAAGATGAATATTAACGACATTGTAACTGCACTCGAGTACCTATTACATAACAAAATAGTTAAATGTATCTTTTTGTTGACTGACGGTACTCTTAAACCATGGGTCAATTAGAATTAGTAGGTCTTCAAATAAACGATGCCTGTTTTATTTACCTCGATATATGGTTGTGTTAGTATGCAAAGTGTACACGTTGGATAAGTTTTGTTTACTAAGTTTCATCATCATCTATAATATAATTAATTGGTAATAAGTAATTTAGTTTGTATTTAACCGGTATATCTGTTCAGATAATTGTAAAATTGATTTTTAATAATTTAGTTCCTTTCATGCAAATGATTTATTTTGCATTATAATGTTGTTCCTTTCATAATATAACAAGTGTTAATTTTCTTTTAATTTTCCTAGACACAAATTTATAGCTCATTCTCAATGTTTATGTTAATAGTATCAGCTTAACTTAACAGATAATTTGATAAAAAATATTTCGATTGCTTTATACCTCAAGGAGTCCAAATATTCGTCATACCATATTTGTATAATTCAAAAGTTAATCCACAGTATATTATGCTACAGGAAACTGCTGTCTCCACTCAAAAAGCTAACAATAAGATAAAATGGTAGAAACGAAACACGAAATTGCTGTTACTAGTTTCCAAAATGCATGCAAAATAATACACTAAAAAGTTTATATGATTTTAAAAGAAATAAAGAAATAATATAGAAATTGCCGCAATTAGTGTAAGAGCTTGGAATTATACAACTACTTACTATATCCTTTTCTACAATCCCATTAGGTGGAACATCATTTAAAGTAATAATCGTTGTTATCCTAGTATGTATCTTTTATTTATATCATTTATCATAATATTATTGATAGTGTAATTTAGAGATTAATGTGAGGTAGTTCTCCATGTTGATATCATAATATGGTGTTTCCTATATCCGAGTCATAATGAACTCAACATAGTGCTATTAAACCAAGGATTACAAAATCTCCTAAGATACTAGTATTTTCTAATAGTCAATACCTTCAATGAATAATGATATCAATACTAGATTACTACTTCTTCTTCTTTAGCTTGTTCCCGCCCACTCCTTGACATAGGTCTCTTCCATGTTTTTCCACCACTGTATGTCCTGAGGACTCAAAATCCAGTGCTTGCCGGCTTTCCTCTGGATATCAGTATCCATATTGTTTGGGGGCGCCCAACACTCCACCTGGTTTCTCTGGGCCTCCATTGCATTATGGTATTTGTCCACTTGATGTCATCCTTGGTAATATACTCTGCCCAGCGCCATTTATTGGCGGCGATACGCTCTATGGCATCAACGACTCTAGATTCTCTGATGATCTCGTTTCTGACTCGGCCCCCCAAGGTGATCTCTGGCATCGCACGTTCCATTGCCCGTTGACACACCCTAAATGGGTTCGTCCTATTTTGTGTTAGGGTTATAGTTTCGAGGTCATAGATCATGACAGAGGCGTCAAATACTTTCCACTTCAAGTTAATGGGCATATCCGGTTTTCTGAGCATGTGATCGAGTTTTCTAAAAGCTGCCCACTTGAGGCCAATTCGCCAAGGTCTTTATATAACTAGAATCTCTTCATCAGATGAGACGGCTATCGGGGCATAGGCTTGAATGACCTGCATGCTATATTTGCTATTAAATTTCAGCAAGACGTAGATGGCTCGGTCTGATATGGCACTGCTTTTATTGATGAGGTGTCTCAATTTGCTGTGGACTATTACCACTCCGCTCAGGTGGTGGTTGATGTCGGAGTTTTTCTGGAATAACAAGTGTCCGGATGGTAGGACCATGGTGGTCTCACCTTGCATTCTGATCTCACTAATTCCCAGAACGTCCACTTGATGTTTTAAAGTTCGTCCAGGGTGAGTCGATGTTCGTCTAGTATCATGCTGCGGATGTAAAGATTACAATGGTCTTCTTACTAGATTTCTCCGGTTGTTTTAATATCGAATTTTTGCCTCCCCCAGAATCCTTGAGGCTGACTGGCAAATCAGTGTGAGATTCTGAGCGTCTAGCTCTACCCACCCGGGATATTGTAGTTTTAAAGATCGGCATAATATCATGGTAGAGTATGAGCATTACAATGCTACGCTTGCTTGAGTGTTGAGGAGGGCTAGGATATAGGAAGGAAAGAGGAAGGGGAGAAGAATTGGGTTTAGGACATGGTTCCCCAGATGTTCCGAGGTGGGGAGATAACCCATGAGCTCACGTGGGCAGGGCCGCTAGTCCCTGAAGTAGATCTATCCTCTACTGAGGTCGTAGAGGAGTATCTACCCGCTACCCGATTACTACTAATTACCGTGAAGGATGTGATAAAAATTTTCGATCTAAAATTTAAAAGAGATAGATTTGTATGTTCACTGTTTATTATCAAGATAAATTAAGACAACAAATAGAATAAAGACATCTTAAGTTTCACATAAATGGAGTCAAATGACAATACTGAAGTTATTGACGATATGGAAAAGGTAGAAATTCTTTCAAAATCTTCATGATAAGAAACGAATTTTACTTAGAATGCTAGGGGATATTAAAGTTTATCTCATCCTCAGCGCATATCTCTTAATTTACATCTTAATTATTGTAGAATAAATTAGCCAAAACAAAAGTTGAAATATTGAAAGTTCAATAACTCTGTTTACAATTGTAGGTCATAGGCATTTGGTTGATTCTATTTCCAGATATAACTCCAATAATACTGAAAGTAGGTAGCAACAATTGTAACATTTTTTTTATAATCAGAATAAAGAAACTGGTGCCATTCTGCTTAACATGCCAATGATATGCAACATTTATTTAAAACGTGGAGTACTTATGCCGTTCTATATGTACCTAATATACATACATAATAATATGTTCATGTTATTAGAACTTGAGGGACCTTGTGAAAAACAAGTACTTTAATGTTCAACAAAAGAAAAAGTATAATTAAGAATAATTATTAAGAAACCTTCTTTGGTATAGAGGAACACACTTATTATAAAAAGTTTTTCGAGACGTTGTCAACAACAAATATCAAAATGCCAACATCTAAAACATCTACAAAATTGTATACGTATGAAACTTATTATTCATACACCTTCTGAAATATAATTAAGTAATATAATCCGTTCAAATCAATTTATATTTGGAATTTAGCCGAATTTATTAGGTATTTTTATAATAAAGACGTACTAATATAAGTATTTTTACTTCACCCCTCCTAAAATTATCCTAGGAGTTAGGCTCGGACGATTGGGAAGAGAATTCACTCTATCCCAGTTTGATGCAATAGTATTGATTCAAGAACTTCATTATGTGAAGAACTTTATTATGTGACAGTCTATTGCGACACTCTTGGTCATTACACTTGTTCCGGAGATAAATTTTGGGGTAATTTATACTCTATCGCGGCCTCAGATATACTTAATTTCTACCACAAGGTTTTCGCATCTTGTCTCGCCTCTGGTCTTCCATTCCTCTGATGCTTTGGCAAACTATATCTATAATGTGTCCTTTTTGCTGCTCTTCGTCAAAGAGGACATAGCCATGTCTGGCCTATCGTAATCCACTGTTCTTTCAGTAATTATTGACCTGTTATAAGGTAACAGGTGATTTGAGGACTGACTGCGGCTGATATTTATAGTCTGGTGGAGCGTTCGATAACAGATTGCACTTTTATGTCATCTTCACATGTACTATTCTAGGGATATCCCCCAATTATATGGTCGATTGTCTCTGGTGAATACTCGCCGTAGATAACATTCCGCGTATTTAACAATGTAAAGAGATGTGATCGATGCAGTTGATCAGTCTCATCTTTTCTGAGGGTCACAAAGTTTTCTATTGGTTATAAACTTTTCGTACCAGGTGGTATTTAGTCTTAGTGGCGCTATATATATATATATATATATATATATATATATATATATATATATATATATATATATATATATATATATATATATATATATATATATATATATATATATATGTGTTCCCTCGTTGAGTTTAAGTGCAGTATATCCTTGGTCAAATTGGACTACTTTCTGGTGGAGTGTTTTATCAGAGTCTTGAAAGTACTTCTTAATAAATAAAATAAAAATTTTGCAATGTTAATTAATCTTCGTTATCCTAGATGTCTCTTTATATATAGCCTCTGATCTTGGCTGACATGGATGGTGGTTCCTAAATTTTGTTTACAGACAATGCACCGAAAGAATACGTGAGGACTAGAACAACCTAGAGGTGTATAGCTGTAATCATGTTCCGTGTATTTTGTGAATCTTTTCTTTTATTATAATTATTTTTTATGTATCCTATATCTCTACAGGAAAACTTACATAAAGAGGTTAGATATGATATGGAAATGTAGGAAGTATAGTGAGTTAATGGATCGAGCACTAGTCTTCATATAGCTTTGTATCTATGACAGCATAAAAAGAGCTAACATTTTTACTTTACTTTTTAATTTACTTTGAGTATATAGCACCATGCCAATAATGTGAAATTATATCACCTATGTATACACCAATGATGGGAATATAGCTTCTGTATTTCCAGTATTAGTAGATAGGTGGCGTGGTGCTGCCAACTGTCGGATATGTTCAATCTAATTGTAGATAATAAAATTACAAAAGGAGTGAAACTTAATGTAAAAAAGTTAATATTCATAGATGTTTTTTGCGTTTTATTGTTTAACTATTTTTATATCAGAACAATTATAATCTATTCTAATACGTATGGGATTATAAAACTTCCAAACAGGAAAGTTTATTTAGTGAGTCTGCGTTATCTGTCTCTATTTAGATTGTTTACAAAAGGTCATTCTATATACAGTTTGCAAGAATTTTTTAGAATATATAAAATAAACAACAGTAAAAATATGCAAATAATGGTACCATCTTGTTTTTGTTAATATCCATAATTTACCCACGTATCTCCAAATTTATAGTATTGTTTATTATAAAAGGTAAATGTATCATAAAGTTAAAAACAACTTTTTTCTCAAAACAAATCTAGATTACTGCCGCCTCGTTTAACAAAAATATGCACAAATAATAGGTTTTTCAATCCTCCAGAACGTTCTTAATTTAAATAAATATTATATTATGCATATTATCTACGCAAATAATAAACATTAAATGTTACAACAAAACCAGTCTTTGGTAATCCTAAAATAATTAATTAAGATCGTTTCTATCGAAATACCTAATAAAAAACATGGACCCCTGTTTTCAGTTTTAATATGTAAACATAATTATATCTTCAAAAAGACAAATTCTCTATAAAATATCGTATATAATATACAATGATGAATCTAAATAGTTAGGATGCTCAATTGATTCTAACATGAAAAATTCAGCTGACTATCGTTTGTTGTATCTGTTTTGGGTGCAACTTCCAGTTTCAGCCCTATTGCTACCGCGAGATAATATTTCATAATAAATAAACCTCTTTCCATTCAATAGTCTTCAACAGTCAACCAAACAATATAAAAAATGATTTTCATTCAGTATCGCCCTATAGAAATCTCGAAGATAATTTGACAAACGTTACAACTATTTCGTTAGATTTTCTAATTATTTGGTGTTCATTAAACTTGATCTAACAATTCAGTTTCAAACCGAGAAAAATATTTATAATGTGTCAACTCGACTCTGGTTCAATTTATTCTGTAGTTATTATATTGTGTAACGCGTATCTTTTAACTTCTCCCAAATATAATAACGTTTTCTACATTAATAACGTTTGAAGATTTTTCTTATGAAATATAAAACTGTATCTTAAAGATTTTCGCATGAAATATTTTGTCTTTACAATACATTACTATACACCAAAGATGCACTTTTCTCATCAGAAAAAATTCTCACTCTGTAGCTACTAAAAATTCATAAAATTATAATCATTTTATTGTAAACTATCACACTATTATCAACAATAAAAATATCTAGTTCATGCTTGATAAGTAAAATATGTCATATTTTCATAAAATGTCAAAAAGTGTTTTGATACCACTCATATAAAATATTTTTTGTAGATACTCAGAAATACATAAT
This sequence comes from Rosalia funebris, assembly GCA_037954035.1. Taxonomy (NCBI): domain Eukaryota; kingdom Metazoa; phylum Arthropoda; class Insecta; order Coleoptera; family Cerambycidae; genus Rosalia; species Rosalia funebris. The sequence goes on along the minus strand of JAZFAV010000018.1, from coordinate 4,394,279 downwards.
GAATAGTGGAAGAGCATTAATATTGCAATACAAATCCTTTCTGTGCTACAGAAACCATATCTAAAATTACAATATTTTTTCGTACATATTCACAGGATTGTCAATATTTAGAACATGTAATTTCTATTTAATGACTTAATTGGCAAAATTCTGTATTATATATATAAAGACAAGTCACTGCATATAGTACAATTTTCTATTTAGTTAAAAGAGCATGAAATCACATTACAGTCTACGTTACTAGAACAAAGCAAAGCAAAGGTACTTGTTTTCACCATGTTACAGTAATTGTTATTAGATTGACTGACCTACTTCCGATTTCTTTAACGAAGATTATTTGTAGAATCTAAGCAATTTCAACAAAATAACAATTTTTTAAATAAAAACAATTATCCCAATATTATTTACATTGGCGTAGAAATTTGCATAAAATGTGCTACACGAGGCATATAATCTGAAACGGTGTTCTGAATATTTATCATCAAGTACATACAGATCATTAAAACGATTATTAATTTAGACAAGTGCTATGATAATATAGAAAATTTTGACACTCAAATTTTAAATGATACATTCATAGCTCTTAATTTTTTGCATTTTCGCATTTTTTATGCACTATCGATGATATTTTTTTAGAATAGAAAATGTAACTTGAAATATAAGTTATATTATTCCATTGTGTATTTATTTTTCATGAAAGCAAGTTATTATACCAATCATATTGCTTCTTCATATCCTATGAGATACGTTATGGATTGAAACAAAAGGTTCAGGACTGGTAGGAACACATGTTTTGTATAATGATTCTTTACGTGTACGTAACAGGTAACAATCGTGTGAATCAATCAACTGACATTCTTGAACAGTGTCGTGCCGAAAACACATTTTAGGACAACAGTTAGTACAATATAAATCCGTCAACCTATGACAGAGTAATAAAAAGGTTCTCCACAAAAACATTCAATGGAAGTGATATATCCATCAAAATGAATGAAATACATTCAACAAATGTCAAATCAAAATAAATGAAACAGAAATGAAATAAATTTTACAAAAATATTGAGACGCCAATGAATCAAATTATACAATAAAGCTAAGACTTGACTTCATAATGCATTTTACTGGACAAATTATTAACTGTCTATGCCGTATGTAGTTGATTAAAACATATGTCGCTAGACATACGTGCTGGTAATTGTGGTATATTAGTAACAACTTCATGTGATCCGTGCGTCACTTCGTCACTAAATTGATACACGCGCAAAGATCCATTATACAAATTATATCTAAATTTGAGTTTAATTTATTTTCTTTCCTTGGCGTAATTCACAACAACTCCCACAGAATATTATATACGATATCTCAGAATGAAATACATTCAATATTATTAACGTACAACCCCAGAAATATTTGGAAAATGTCATTGAAAATAAAAAAATACGATTCATTATTGCCTAATAAATAATAGATCAGTTAGTAGTTCTCATGCTTTGCAATATAAGAAAAATATCATGTCAGTTCAATTCATTCCTATTTAAATCTTAATATAAGTCAATTTCATTTCAGGACATACACTTTAAGCTATGTAAAATGGACTTTTTCAAATTGGTATTTGCTAGAAATTCTGAATTTCTTGAACATCAAAATAAAATTTAAGTTCTATTACATTAAAACTGATGGAAAGTAAATTGAAGTTTTGTTTTAGATTTTGAATATACATATTTACCTACATAAGTGAGTACCATCACGTCCTCCATAAAAGGTAACTTGTTTATTGTTTCTCCAAAATAATTGAAGCTGTAGATATAAGTCAAAAGAGAGCTAAATTTGGGGTAGAAACTAGATATGATTATGATTTTTGCATATTAATATTTAAATGTAATTGAAATACGAACTTAATAAATCTATGTAATTCAAAATTGTTCAAGTAAATGAAAAAATCTTAATTCGGTGAACGATAATATAGTATTCATTTCCTGCTCACTATAAAAGTAATAAAGTTCTCATTACTTTTCTAGTAAGTAATGAGAACTTTATCTAAAAACATATACCCAACATATCGATTTTACTGTTCAATATTCTTTGTGAGACATGCATGAGACATTCATGTAGAATACAGATAAATTTATAATGTATATACAGATAATAAGCGCGTTTCATCTCTCTACTTCACGTAAATTTACATTACCCTCTCTCAAAGAAGATACCTCTAAACAGCAATCCAATTATTTCTTTATTTCAATGAATTGTTATCATTCCACAATGAAAAATAGATTTGTGGTAATTGAAAAATACAGTCGCTGTTAACCTAAATCCTCACAAATGCCTTTGATTTTGGAAACCCTAAATAAACCCTAAGCAATTATATCATTAAAATCCAGCATATTTCTATTATGTTTCAGATGGGCACTAGATTTCATTAAAATCTATATTATCCTTATTTTATTTTAGTTTTGGTTAATTAAAAACTAAAATAAAACACATTTATTTTTATATGTACAAAATTAAAAGAAAACGAGTAGCAAGTAGTTTCTGATATTCTAAAAAAACCATGTACGTGTACTATGTGCTATGTACATCTATATCCAATGATTGTTCAATAACTAAATATAAAACTGTTGCTCAAAGCTTTTATATTAACCAAATGGTCAGTAAATTAATAACGTGATGTCTATTCATTCCTTATCCGTTAATAATGCAAACGACTTAAGGTTGTAATGAACATTACACACCTCTACTGGTACATCATTGCAAAAATTACCAATTCAAATTTCTCTTTTATATTTCTTTACTTGGACAGTCCACAATATAAGGCTCAATGGCAAAAAATGTCGTAACACGTGCATTGATACTAAAAAACATGACTGCAATTATAACATCATCAATTAAGATTAAATTAATTAGATGAGCCAGATAATATATGCTAGAAATTTCCTTTAAAAATCAGTATTACATATGAGAATATCTGTCGACATAAATTAACTGTCCAATTTTGCGACTTCCTACACGCTAAAATATTCAATGAATATGTAAAAGAAACAGGAGGAAGTTACAATTTGTAAATTGGGATCTATTAATTTTTATAACGCATGAGTTCGTAATAAATTTATCACCCTGAAATTTAAATTAAATAGTGAGAAATAAGATTACAAAAATTAATACTCTGTATAAGATGGTTGATGAACGAGGGTTAGATTTTTGATTTCCGATATATCGGTTGTTTTTAGAACTACAAAATAGTTGTGCATAGTCCCTTGCACTTTATTCAATTGTATAACAAGCCGCTTTATCGCTTTTTAAATATATTTGTTAATTGTTAGCTTATTAAACTTAGCTTATTCTTGTAAGCTTGAGTATGTTATAAAGCCATTGTCAGATTTAGGATTAGAGATAAATTCGATGTAATATTACTAGATTAACTGGAGATTTTTACTAAAGTTTTTATGCAACTGCACAAAACTGATGAACTTAAATCTAGCTCAACAGCAAACTTACTTCGTCATCACCATTCCAACAACAAAAAAACAGGTTTAAAACCTTAAAACGGACTTTTCCGCACGTAGAACATCTCTATCTCGAAATTGAGTGGCCGAGAAAAAATAAACCAACACATAAATGCAGAATATGTGTTTTATGCGACAGTTTTACTTTTTTTAATTTTACTCAAATAGTCTACCATCGTCTTTCTCATGACCCATGGACAGGATGGGGTGTGTCTTATCTACCTCAGAATCAATAGATGTCGTCTGGTAGATGGCCCTAAATAGAATCAGTCGAAACCCGATCGATCCGACACGATTTAGTTGAGTTATCGTGCTAACAAAATTTTTAAATGCTGACGGCAACGACGACAGCGACGACAACGATGACAACGACATAGCGAAATTTTTAAAAACGATTTTTTTTGTTTTTAAGCTGAAAAACGAAAAATAAATATAAAGAATTTTTTTCAGTTTTTCTTTACACGATTACATTAATTTTCGGAGTGCTGAAAAGTAATATAAAACATTAATTTGAATAGGGGTCTATTAGCAATGTAAAATACAATTATGCTACATTTTGCACAAATCAAAGATTACAGTTAATTGATTATTTCCTTCTCTTATAAGTATTTTGTTCAAATACACATAAACATAAAAAATTTTGCAGATTAGGTAGTATATACTACCTTATTAAAAAACTACATCACTACTTCAACCTACTACCTCAATCATAAACTATAAATATTTCATAGTTACACTACGATCAATATTTTAAGAATCACCAATAATACTGGATACATTTTGGATTTATTTTAAAATAATTTATTTCTTTATTGACAAAAATACATATTTATAATAGAGAGACATTCGTATCTCAATAAAATGCGACAATAAATCTGAATATATTTAAATCTTTATATTTTTGTTCATTTATTATAAAAGCATACAAAACTATAATAGCTAAAATGATACTCTCCGGTACATTAGGTATATACTAATACCTAAAATGGTCTAATACTAAGTAGTATTACTTCACATTTTATATTATTACACTACATAGGTATATTTAAATTAAAATTTCAATTACCCTCTTTTACTATAAATGTAACACATATAATTCTGTACTATTCATTTCATCGCTATTTGTCAAATAAAAAACTATCTTATCTTGCCGATAAACGGACCAGTCTACCTGAACCTAGACATAAAAACAAGCCACGGTATGTTTTGGGATTTTTTATTTGGCAAATAGCGATGAAATAAACTATACAATAACTCTAACATCCCGTAATAATTTCATAGAACAGAAATGCACATGAATACTATTATAAAGGGTGGTCCAACTAAAACGCACGATGTTAATTGTAAATAAAACAAAAAGTTTTCAGAGAATTATCTTAATATTTTTCATTATGATAGAAGGATCTATGACAATTATGTGTGAAACAAAATATCAGCCAAATGATCGGCACGGCTTCGGTGGCATACCTCTATCCGATGGTCCATATTTTCAATGACTCTAAGACATAATTGAGGTTCAATGTCGTTAATGTGCCGAATTATCTCACCCTCTAGCTCTTGAATTGTTCTTGGCTTATTGACATACATTTTTTCTTTTAAATATCCCCAAGGAAAGAAGTCCAACGGTGTCAAATCACATGATCGTGGCGGCCAATTAACATCGCCACGACGTGAGATAACACGGCCATTGAGTTTCTCGCGCAAAAGTGCCATTGCTTCGTTGGCTGTGTGGCAAGTGGCACCATCCTGTTGGAACCACATATCGTCCAGGTCCATATCCTCAATTTCTGGCCACAATTGTTGGGCACGACGACGAGTCGAGGTTGACGGCTCTTCTGCTACACTATCGCGAACAACAGCAATGTTTTCCGCAGAACGAACTGGGCGAGCATGCACAGGTGTTTTCACATTTCCTACAGACCCGGTTTGCTGAAATTTGCGCACAATTCTCCCGATTATGGACACATTTGGTCGATTATGCTGACCAAAAAAGTCACGAAGTGCACGAAATGCATTTTGATTTGAACGCCCATTTTCGTAAAAGGCTTCAACAATCTTAACGCGCTGCTCAATTATGTACCTCTCCATGGTTGAATTTGTCAAACACCGAAACAAAGAAATGTCAAATTAAGTTGAGCAAAAAACTTGACGTTAAGGTGTGACTCACAATTAACATCGTGCATTATGGTTGGACCACCCTTTATTTCAGGAATATCTTATAAATATTTCAGTAATTTTACTAGGTGTAATAATTATTTATACTTTTCAACTCTCTGTGTACTTTTCTCTATTGAATTGTCATAGTAGAAACCTGATGAAAATAATGTATCCGAATCTATTCACAGTAACAACTAACGAGACGTAACTATAAATAAATTTTCTCAAGGTCAAATTGGATTTTGGTACTATCCTAAAGGTACTTTTAATATTCAATTCATTATTTAGCTTTATCACAAACGCACAAACAGTCAGTATATCAAAATTATTTCTGACAATGCTTCTTCTATTAATTTTACATATAAAGATTATTACATGTAAACGAAACTTGTCAAAACAGGATAAATAATGCTTTCGTGAAACGAAATTACTAAAAATATTTTTCATTTCTTTGTTAGGTAATTTTTACCATTATCTATAACAGCAAATAAAGTAAATGTTTCTCAAATTAGAGTTATTCTCATTAATTTTCGTTTTTAATACGCAAAACTTCATTTAATTTGACTCAATAATTTTTCAAATGGGTACTATAATTAGTCACCTTCATAAGTACCTTCTTTCTGCATGTAACTAAAATCAATTACAACTAGCAGTTACAAGACATCATTCACTTCAAAGTACTTCTCTAGTGCTTTTTAAAAAATAAATTGAGAATATAATACAATTTTAAATACAATAAATACACGTCTTAAAATTATGCATTGGACCCTATTCCACAGAGCTTTTACGTTTTTGATATATACCAATTTCGTATAAGTTGTCCTTTTATATATAAAAATATTCCATACAACCAACAAAAAAAAATACAAACGATAGTTTGTAGAAATTGTACTCAACGATTTGATTACAGGTATGCTAATTACTATCTATTGCAGGAGTGTCACACATTGATCTAGTTAGCCACCCACTGCCTTATTAACCAGCCAAGTTACATTGAGGCAACTTATCAATTAGTAATAGCAACAAACAAAAACAATTTTGTAATATTGGAGAAACGTACAAACAATCAGATCTAAAAACAGTGAATATATACAAGAGTAATTACACGGATAATTTTGCAATGCAGTGACCGTATTACTTGTTAAAGTATTTTGTTACCAAAATACTTACTGATAATAAAATAGTGAGGAAAATAGTGGTATTTAGACGCAGCCAATCATACGATAGCAGATGTTGAAAATATATTGATAACTTTTTCTACTATACAGTGAGAAGTAAGAGTTTGAGTTAGATAATAAATCCGTTTTTATCGATATTTCAATAAAACCTCAAATACATCAAGTTTTATTTTCAATTTAGAGTGTTTAGAGAAATATTGACAATATATATATATATATATATATATATATATATATATATATATATATACATATATATATATATATATATATATATATATATATATATATATATATATATATATATATATATATATATATATATATATATTCTTTCATTTTCAATTAAGAATACCAGTTAATTAGTTAGTAGTTTAACTTTTGATTAAATTACATTCAATAATACTGTTAACCGAAAAGTTTAAATGACACTTGCATATTAATCTTTCTGAATATATGAAACAAAAATACAGAACCTTCGCGAACCTATTTTTATTGCTGTTAGTGAAAAGTAGCCTTCCCAAGAAAACACGTTTGTATACTCAATATTTAAAGTAATTTTGGTTATTATATTTCATCCTACATAATTTAATAATTGAATAAATGTTGCCAAGATGAGTAAGAACAATAAAACCCCGTCCGTCTAACTGGTGAAGAATTTCATAATGTAAAAGTTGTAGTTATTCAAAGGTTTGGTAGCCACGAAAATAACAAGCGACAAATTTTACGTTTATTCAATTTTCTCTTCTTCAAAAATATAAAACATTTTAGGGCATCCTATGCTCCCTAGATACTTTCAATATTTTGTACTGTTGGTTAATACAAGTACAGTCCAAATTGAAAATAAAAACAGATTGATAAACTGACGATAAAAATTGATTTATGAATATTGTTCCCAACTTTAATCTCTCACTGTATGATCGTACTGCATCTTAACGTTGTTATGGCTTCGTTATATCCGTCAAAGTGATTTAAGTGAATTAATGAACAAAGATAGATTATTTAAACTATCTAAGTAATCTTCTATATAAATAAAAATGTAAATGTTCGTTTGTTCAAAATCTTAAATCTCCGAAAGTTCTTCACTGATTGCTTTGAAATCTTGCCACAACGTTGCATTCGAATATGCGCATGTTTTGTATACCTACTATTAGGCTAGGCGCAAATTGAGACGCGTATAGCGCGTGTGACGCGACACAGCACAGCGCGTATTTTTGTAACATATAGGATTCAATGAAATAGCGCAAATTAGGGGCATGACTCAAGGTGGCGCAGTTCGCATCTGCTCTCGCTCGCGTGGCACTGTGGTCGGGACACAGTTTAACGCGCCACACGTGTCACAAGTTGTTGTGCAGTAGTTCTTTGGATGCGGGCGTTATGCGAGTTAACATTAAGACTGCGTTTCAACATGCGGATTACCACTTTACGGGAGTGGCGCGTACTCGTCGCGCCGATCGGGCCACGTCGCTTCACATGTGCTATACGCGCCTGAATTTGCGCCTAGCCTTATATAGATGTCAAACCTGTGATAGGTAATAACGTAAAAAGCCACAGCAACGCGTGGCAGAGTGCAGCTAGTCTATAATGTATTTTGCTTAAATTAATTATTACTTTGTAAATAATTAATTAAAAAAAAATAGATTAATAGTAACAATATTAAAGGATTATTATCTAAGTGCATCAAAAGAGCTTTTTAATTATTTTTTAATTATATTAACAGCTTTCGTCTAAATATTAAATTTATAGACAAGATGCAGAAAGATGGTAAAACTAATTTCTACTGGCATTTTTTATGAACTTAACTCTTATTCTAAAAAAAGCTTAAGATATTCTGGAAACTAATTAGGACTTATATGTATTACAGAAATTAATTTATTCGTAAAGTACAAGTACATATACAAATGTTCACATAGGAAAGCATCGTACAATTCCATAATACATAGTTTTATGTGTAATAGCAGTGCATTTTCTCAAGAGACAGTAATAATTTAGAGTTATCAAAACCATCTTAGTCGATAATAGTTTTCGAAAAATATACAATAAACCACTGAATCGATAGTAATTATATCTACCGCCAAATAAAAGTATACAAAATGAAATGCTTATCAGTTCTATCACTAATATATTAACAATTCACAAAATATTATATCGCATCACATCACAATGTTAGGGTTAGTTTTAAAAAACACCTTATTAGTAAAACAAAATTGTTAGTTATACAAAACAAATAAAATAAAATTGCTAGCATAGAAGTTTACACATTATTATATTCAGAATCAATTCTTTTGAAATAAATATAAAAACTATTTACGAAAATTCACATCTACTCATTTAAATCTTAAAACAGTGTAAAAGTTTTAAAAACAAGCTGGTATAAAACAGCCAGTTTGTAGATCCCAATGATCTTGATATATTACAAATATAAAACTAAAGTTTTAAATTAAGTTTAATAGAAAAATTGTAGGTACTCATGTGAGTAATGTTAAAATCAAGTTAAATTCAATCAAAGATTTTTATACATTTTATGATAAAATTACCAGATTATACGTTCATTTCATGCAAAAGGTTTACTCTCTTGTATTGTCCTCCAGTATGCTATATGCACCGCTAGATATAGCATTCCCTTTCCATGATGACTTATTGAACAATTAATCATTCCGTGACCAGATATTCATTAGCATAACATTCATGAAATTCAATAATGTGATACAATGAACGTCGATGACATTATGACACAATCATTTATCATTTCACCACGTTTGTGAATAAATATTTTTTTACTGAAATTTGACTATCAACAATTTTTAATGAAAATACTTATAAAGTGATAATTTACGTGGCAATAAATTTGTTTAATACCTATTGTGTAATTTATTTGAAATCTGTTAATAATACTCAATTATAAAAATCATAGACGTATCTTATCTCCAATATAATTCCAATAATACACATACATTACACACAAAAATGTTGGTATAAAATCAGTTAAAACTCTTTCAGGTGTATTTTTCTTGGAAAGTGGTAGAACTCTTCAATTTCCGTTTTAAAATCGCTTAGTTATGCAAGTCCTGATCTATATGAATATGATATATGAATTCTATTAACTACTCGAGTTTGTCAAACACCTATCTTGAAGTATTTAAAGAAAAATAAGTGTAGCTAGTTCAGGAAAAATAAGAACAACCAGGATAGACGATTAAAATTTTATGAAATAATAATAAATATATAAACCAATGACCCTTAGTTTTTAAGATAAATTGTATCAGATGAGTCCATGTTTCACCTAAAAGGCAGTGTGAATACGCCAAATTGTCGATTTTCGCCTACAAAATATATTCACCAGATAATGGAATTATTCTCAATGTTAATGTTTGGACTAGGATTGACGACAGAAATTTGGATGAGCTTTTCTTATACAAAGCTTTGACTGGGGAAAAATATTTGAAATTTCACAGAACAAGCTAATACCCTGGCGTTTATGATCGTGTATCCAAATTTTGAGGATCCGAATATACCCAATAATATCTTGTGACATCAATGATGGACCACCAGCTCATTACACTCGCCCGGTGAGTGAATGTCTAAATACAATTCCTCCTGGATGATAAATTAATTGGTGGAATGGTCCAATGAATAGCAGATAACCTCATTTCATCCCGTTAGATCATTTTCTGTCCAAATATCTCATATCCAAAGCAACCATCAATAGACTAAATAATGTTCAAAATATGTTTTTTATATAAATATGTTAGATAATCTGTTTCGGAAAATGTTTCGGAAATGTTTCGGAAGCATCAACATTGTCTGCGTACATTAATATTCATAAATAATTTTTCGATTATTTATATTACACGCACATATATTATTTATAGTTAGCTTATAAAACCCTCACATCAAATTTTAATGAGGAATCCTTAAATCGCATATGAAATTCTGAATGAAAATTACAATTAATTAATAGTGCAATGAATAAATTAAGAAAATCGTAATAAGAAATTTGTTTTATAGCAATTTTAATGTAAGATTTGTAGAATGGCGGTATTGTAGCACATATCACAGCAGTATTAGGTCTCCAGGTAGTGTTAAGTAAACGTTATTTGATTGAAAAATTGAAGTGCTCGGTGAACAAGTTTTCTCGAAAACGTGTTAGTGATCGCAAAAATGACCCCATATCCATAATTCTAAGAAAATTGTTGTTATTTTTACAATTAAATTGTGATTTGCTCGAAAATAGGTCAATATAGATATAGGGTGTGGTATACGAACTATGGTCAGAATTTTAAATATATGAAATAAAAAATGAAATAAAAAGTGAGACTACTCATTAAAGAAAAATTTAACGTGATATTTTTTGGGTTACCCTGTACACACGACTCCCAGTGTTTTTCCAGGGGTAAAATTCTGGTATTTTAAACAAATTTATTTTAGGCCTTACGTGCTCGTATTATATAATAGAAAAATATTTCAATATTTTTCAATATCAAATAGGCACGGCTATTAGACAAATTGGATGGCATTTATAAAATTTGTTTTAATAATATTGTACTTATTTTCATGAAAAAATATGAATACAGGTGAACCTGAAAAAAAAATGACCGGGGTATGCTATTAATAGAAAACAATACAGATGTATGCAGATATTATGCAATGCTATTCATGAGTCTAGAATCACGCGCGTACGGCTTGATATTGTCACTTCTAGTTGACAAATTATTCTTTATGTTTATAACTCAAGAAAATATGGGTGTGGTAGAATATCTTATAAAACCAAAGCAAAATATAAATAAATTTTCAGCAGTTTTAAAATCCTAAAACTACTGAAAATTTCAGTGAAGGTTACCCAGAGTCATTAATTATTAATTAACCATCAATTACTAATAATTATACACTTACCAAAAATATACATAAACTGTGGTTATAAATAAATAAATAAATATATATATATATATATATATATATATATATATATATATATATATATATATATATATATATATATATATATATATATATATATATATATATATATATATATATAAGTCAAAGAGAATAAAATAAACCAAACCGTATTGTGAAAAAAATTAAACAATTCTTAATTCAAAATGATAAAATTAATATTAGATATATCTATATATATTTTCGCTTAAGAAATTAACAGATTTATTTCATGGTAAATGCCTTTTAGAATCATCAAAATGTCTACCAATATGTCACATCAACTGTATCCTCTTACTATATAACTTGAGATGATACGAATTCTGATTATGTAATAATATAAAAAAATAAACTTAAATGCAACAAAACATGTAAGCGTCAGTTCACGATGAACGTAATAAATGCGATATGGTTTCAATAAGTCAATTTTACTATCGTATTTCCCTAAAATGTTACCAACTTTATAATATCAAATGGAACACCCTGCATGTTCCAATTTTATATAAATTTTGAGAATATCCGGCATTTTTATGCAGATATTTTTTTAATAAATATTATGTTGGTATGTTTCACTAACCTGGTTTTGTGGCATAAAAAGGAGTTAGTAAGCCGACTGCTCAGACAAAAATTGTTAATAAAGTTTATCAACGTAGAGTTTACAAAGCTTTTGAAATGTTTTTCTCAAGAAAATGGAGTTTCTTGAGAGACCTGCATTCATCTGTCTAAGATATAATTATGTCAAGCCCCTTTGTCGGCATACTACCGTCTCACGTACTGCTGTACGTCTCACGTACTGCCAATGGTTTATTAATAAAGTAATGAATGGCGGTCTGCTACACTTTAGTTCCAATGGAGTCTAATTCTATCTCTCGACGCTAATTCTCAAAATATACAAATATAGAGTACATATAATTTACATATTTTTATTAAACCTCTACCACATCCTCACAAAATTGTCGTTTATATAGCAGTTACGTACAGATACGACATTATGATAGAATTTATTCAACAATAACACGATAATGAACTTCATCATGACTATTTTCAGCAAAAAGGCGCAACAACACATACGACATAAGATAATATAGTTTTTTCCTCGAGTTTCTTATTCGAGTTTCGGCCGATAATCTTGAATAGAAAAGTTGAATTTCTGCTAAGATAGTCTTGTTTAGAATTTTGAAAGGCATTCGTATGCCTACAAACCAATTAACTACTTTGTGATGAACTTTTTGAAGAAAATATCTGTCAGACAAAAAGAGATAGATAAGAAATAGTACACAGTGCAATATTTAAAGTTATAATAAATCCATTTGACGTATACAGGATGTTTCTTCCTTGTAAGTTTAATGAAAATTATTAAACATGAAGAGAAATGTGACCTTCCCTCCATTTTTTTTATCTTTATAATAATATGCTTGATAATGCTTGATATGATACAAAGTCTAGATATAATCATATCATATATGTACATGTTTTATAATTAAACTTGTAAAAGCAATAGTAAATAACTTTCTGTAAAAGTAATAATGAGTTCATAAGCGTAATACCAATTTAATTACTTTAAATTATATCAAATAAATACAATCTGATAACAGACTTGCGTTCATGGCCAAATATTCCTACAAATTTAGGCCTAATTTAGTTCATGAGACAATAATATCTGCATCAAGTTAAATTTTTGTTGCTCATGGGAACTAGGAGCGAAAACCTACATAATTATACCTTACATAAACACTTACGTTCAACATTAATCATAAATCTTACTTCTATGTATTGATACCTACGCAAGAAGTATTGATTTCTGAAAATTAAATATTCGTAATGGCGTAATAGGAAAACTAATTGTTTCATTGGTTTTAAACATGTAACGATAACATTATGTTTGAAAAACATAATATTATTGTTACTATGGGCATGTAACAATAATATTAGAAGATGCGTGGTCCATCCTCAAAAATGGTTTAGAATATTATATTCAAACAAAAGCCTTAAAAGGTATTCAAAGATGATTATTCAATAAAATTAATGATTGTTAGTAACCATCCTGTTATAGTAAAACAGGTTCCAAATCCTGTAATGGAATTCAACTAACACCTTAAGAACTCCTACGGATAGATTTTAGCTATTTCGTTAATTTGCCGATTATTGAATTTAGTATTTAGCTCCTTTCCAATCAATAGGTTTATGCAAGTCTATATTACTATGAATTACGGCAAAGTGAAATAAATAAATATAGTTTGTTGACACACCACATAATTTAATTATTAATGTAATTATTGCAAAACTTAAGAAACATTGTTTATGTTTATTTAAAAACTTTAAAAACGATAACTTATTTTTGTCATGATAAATATGTGACCTCAAAATAAACCAATAATTTATACCATAAATAAATTTACTGACTGATGGAAAAAACTTACGTAAAATGTATAATAATATATGAATGGTACGCAAAACAAGTATAAGTTATTTTCTTTTATAAGAATTAAAACAGAAATGTGTTTAGATATCATTGAATAATATAATTTAAAACCAATGTCAGTTGCAGTTTATTATATAATACATTAATTTACAGTTCTTACAAATTCTATTTCAACTACGTTTAGAAAACTTAAATTGGTTGATCCGTTCTCGTAATAGAAGTAAAAATAAAATAATTTATATAACACAAAATTAATCCAATCCATTTGTCGGAAAATTTTGATTATCAGCAAAATAAAACTGATGCATATGATTAAATTAAAAAAAACATCTCATAACATATTATTGTTAAATCTGCGGCAATAACTTTACAAATACAGTGTCTCCTACTTTCGTTGAATTGATCAGTCCTTCCAACAAATTTCATTAATTTATTTTGCTTTATTTAAATTATTATATTTTTGCTTCTATTATAAAGATGGACCAAACGACATCCGTTTTCTAAACGAAGTTGAATTAACATTTTTAGGATCTTTAAGAAGATGTATTTACAGGGATGTGCAATTTAAATTTTTTTAAGTGGGGGTATGAGGATGAAACATAGACTGGTTTCAACGGACACTGGTTTTAAATTTCCCCTTCGACATCTAAATTTGCTTGCTTTTTGTCTACATTTTCTTTGCCTTATACTTACCACAAGAAATAATGACAATTCGTAGTTTCGAAAGTACTGTACAAGGTTATCGATCATTTGCTAACATTGTAAAGTAGACCCTATTCTTAATTGAGTCTGTGTTAATTAAGGCTGTGGAAAATAAGTTACTATTCTACAATATTATGTGGCATTAGTGCCATAATAACTGCAAATAACTGCAATTTACTTGTATTTAATAATCATATATGCTAGCAAAAATTACGACACTGAACATAACTTAACTTACAAGTTTTACAAAATTTTATAACAAGTAATTGGGTATAGCATAAATTAATAAGAAATTAATTTTAATATTGTTGAGTTGTACTTTAATCATTTTTGTTTATAAAAAAATCATTGCTTAAACCGTTTCGTCGCCATATTACAGATTTTATTTTACAATCATATCTTCTTAATATTTACTTATGGTAATATTGCGATAAGAAAAAATCTAAATCTGAACAAAAAACGTTAAACTATATTTTCAAAACAGCTAACCACAAACACCGCAAAACCATAAAATCGACAAATAAAAATTACCAACACGATTCTGTCGGTGAAATATTGCAGATTTTGGATCATAAAGATTTTGGATTTTTCACATAAATGTGTTTATTATTTGCCTATAAATATATCCACCTTCACCCATCCCACTATATAGAGTGAGCATGTAAATGCTAAAATAAATTCGATAAAACCATTACCGGGCAAGTAGAGCAAAATATAGTTTATTTCATCGCTATTTTCCAAATACAAAATCTCAAAATATAATCTTGGCTTGTTTGTATGACTAGGCTCAGGTATACTCTTCTGTTTATCGACAAGATAAGAGAATTGAATTTTTTATTTGGCAAATAGCGATGAAATGAATAATACTTGAATAAATTTTGTTAGATCGATTTTGTTTTTTAGGTATGCATTTTTTAGTATACCTATATCTTTGGACACCATCACTGTTGGATTTTAACTTCATTGGCAGTTTTTTTTTAATAGCACTGCTCTTATTTGATGATACTATTTAAAGGAACACGTTTAATACAAATGATGTGTCAAACTTTGTGAAAGGTTACATAACAACAATTTCGAGAAAACTTATTGATTTATATTTTAATAGTATGTAATTTCGCTATTTAATTTTTCACTACCTACTCTTTGCTATCTCAAAATCTTGTTATTGCTTTACGTGACTTTATTAATAATTCTGTTCTTTTTACGGATTTCTATTGTTCTCATGTTATACAGTTACATATTAGTAATAACGATATTGTTCTTATATTATCTACTATCATTACTTTTCAAAGTTGGTGCATTTGAATGCAACGCAATGAATTGGAAGTTTGACGATAATTTATTATGGAAGTAGAATCTGTATACTAAAGCTAGCATCGATTAAACGAAAGAGGATTGAAGTAAATCCTGTTAGACTAAAAATGAACAAAGGCCAAAAAGAAATCCGAGATAAACTCGCCCTCATAGATAGTACAAATCTAGACTCGACCAATGCTCGACCATTTAAGTAATACTTTGTGTAACGCAGCTAAAAAAAACTTCTGAACGGCTTGGATTAGAGATAAATCTAGACATAGACAAAACCAAGATGACCCACTGCTCGCTTAACAAGTCGAGCATCCAAGTAAACTGAACCACCATTAAGTGCGTCCAAAAAAAAAAAAAAAAAAAAAAATATATATATATATATATATATATATATATATATATATATATATATATATATATATATATATATTTCAAAAAATAAAACCCTCCACAGGTAGGATTCGACATCTGCCCCGGATCGGAACCGAACGACATACAGCTGTTTCGAACTTATTAGTTCTCATCAGTGCCGTACACGGTACGTCGATCCAGGACAAATGCCGAATGAATTCTATTCTACATCTTTATCGATACGATCTCTGTCAGTAACATATAAGTCGGAAGTATCAAGCGGTTATCAAAGTAGTTCCCGAATAGCAAAGCTATTACATAATAGCTCTAGAAAACAGCTACTCCTCGGGCTAAAGCCCCGCCAGGCATTGAATTATACCTTGAAGCGATCCTCGACCCCTTTCTCGTGTTTCTGCACGATCAGATAAGGTTTCAAAAAATAAAACCCTCCACAGGTAGGATTCGACATATGTCCCGGATCGCAATCGCTTCAAGGTATAATTCAATGCCTGGCGGGGCTTTAGCCCGAGGAGTAGTTATTTCCTAGAGCGATTATGTAATAGCTTTGCTATTCGGGAACTACTTTGATAACCCCTTGGCGGTTTGGTGGTTCCTTACTCGGTTTCCGACTTATATGTTACTGATATATATATATATATATATATATATATATATATATATATATATATATATATATATATATATATATATATATATATATATATATATATATATATATATATATCTTGGTCAAAAAGTCGTGATAGGTAAGAAAAACCAAACGACAGAAATCGATAGGCATATAAGATTAGCGTGGGCAGCCTATTTTAAAATTAAATTTGCCTTAAGGGTGAAAAAATTATCACAAAAAATATAATAGCAAAGCTGAGAGTCGCTCAGAAAGCAATTGAAAGAAAAATGGTAGACATCACGCTGAGTGACCGCAAAAGAAACGTTTGGCTCAGGGAACAAGCCAAAGTTATTGACGTCATCAAACACATCGCGAAGCTCAAATGGCAATGGGCTGGTCACATCGCCAGAAAATAAGTCTCGTGGTGCAAAGCACTAGCCGAATGGAGACCGCGAGGGGGTGAGAAACTTCCACAGGGGAGGCCACAAATGCGTTGGTACGATGGTATCAAAAGAACAGCTGGAGTGGAATAGATAGAGATCGCACAAGACCGATAGAAATGGCATACTATGAAGGAGGCCTACATCGATAGGATTGAAAGTGGCTAAGAAGAAGAAGACGTTTAACTGCAAGTAGAATAAAAGCAACATTTATAAACTTTATGAGCGACAATTATACCAAAGGTTTCCCTGCCGTTCCCGACAATATACAATTGGATGTATTAGTCCCTATGCAGGAAAATCCTTATGAACTCGCAAAATCATATCAGAGCTTGCAATGTACTAGAATGTGGTGCAAGCAGTCACCTATTTCAGTCATGTAAAGTGCAATTAGTTCACGACCTTCAGAAATATGACCGAAAGATATAATGTCGTAAGTTAATGATGGATGGAACGATGTAATAGTAAACCCCAATTCCCAAATCAGATTGTTTTCTCTGATTTGGGGGTTTCACTTTTTGTTTAAATGGCTCAGTGAATAGACAGGCATTGAGTGCGTGAAAACTCTCACAGGGATGATACAGGGTATTACCAGTTTACCAATATATAACAGTTTCCTGTGAAAATAAACCTTTGGACAGAAATTGTAGGACTTAGGAATTATTTGGAGTTATTATTCTTATTGATTTACTAATATATTTGTTATTCCTTAAAACAATTGTTATGCAACCTACCACAAAATAGCACATCAGCTCTAGAAATGGTATAATCAAATAAAAGTATTATCATTTAAAAACAGTCTATTTAATCATATTTTCAACAATGATATTAATATATTTATACTAAAAAATGTGCATATAAAAGTAGATTAACCTGTCCCACCATTTTCTTCTATTGTTATCATATCCACATAATCTTAAGTCTTAACATTATAAAGCGTTTTCTGCTATTTACGTACAACTTAAATTTTCTAAAGAGTAAATTCGTTTGTAAGGACTCGTTATTGAGTCTTAGATATGAGTCATAAATATAAAAAAAATTCCAAATGAAAAACTATTCTTGTACAAATATTAGTTTTTCGATTTAAGTCACGCAACTACAACCACGTTGTAGTGATCGAGAAAAAATAAACCAACACATAAATGCAGAATATCTGTTATATGCCACAGTTTTACTTTTTTCAAATAGTCCACCCTCGTACTTTCTCATGACCACTGAACAGGGTGGGGTGTGTCCTATCCACCTCAAAATCAATAGACGTCCCTAATCAGAATCAGTTGAAACCCGATCGATCCGACACGATTTAATTGAGTGATCGTGCTAACAAAGAAAACTCTCAAATAGTCCACCATTGTGCTTTCTCGTGACCCAGGAACATAGTAGAGTGTGTTTTATCCACCTAAAAGTCAATAGGTTTCGTCTGGGAGACGTCCCCGGTCAGAATAAGTCAAAATCCGATCGATTCGACATGATTTAGTTGAGTTATCGTGTTAACAAAAAAAAATTCTCAAATAGTCTACCGTTGTGCTTTCTCATGACCCATGGACAGGATGGGATGTGTCTTATCTACCTCAAAATCAATAGGTGTCAACTGGGAGACATTTCCGATCAGAATCAGTCAATCAGTCAATCAAAACCCGATAGATCCGACACGATTTAGTTGAGTTATCGCATTAACAAAACAAATTTCTCAAATAATCCACCATCGTGCTCTCATGACTCATGGACAGGGTGGGGTGTGTCCTATTCTCCTCAAAATCAATAGGTGTCGTCTGGGGGACGTCTCCGATGAGAATTAGTCAAAACCAGATCTATCCGGCACGATTTAGTTGAGTTATCGTGCCAACAGAAAAAAATTCTCAAATAGACTCAAGGGAGGGGGTGGTGTGTGCTATCCACCACAAAATTAATAGGTGTCATCTGGGAGACGTCCCCGATTAGGATCAGTCAAAACCCAATCGATCCGACACGATTTAGTTGAGTTATCGTGTTAACAAGAAATTTTAATGCCGACGACAACAACGACACACACGCAGCAACAATTTTTTACAATTTTTTTTTTTGTTTTTAGGCCGAAAAACGAAAAATAAAGCCAACAAAAATTTAGTTTTTTCGCCTTTTCTTTACACGATTACCTTACTTTTCCGCTAGTATAGTGGAGTGCGGAAAAGTAATATTTGTCGTGTTAATCCGTATCAAAAAATGTTTCTATTATGGTGTTAATGAATTAGCGGTTAACGTTTTTTATAAATAATTTAGTCTAGATAATTATTCCTCTTTAATTCTATTTACCGTATTTTAATGCCCTATCGAGTGGTTCTTTACGACAGAACTTAAGAATCCCCGATTGCATTTTGTTACTAATTAGTTTTTTTATAGTTTTATATTATGTTGACCGACTATAATAGATACTTATTCATGCATAAAATACTTGACAGTGTTTTATAATTTCGATAAAAGAAGCGGATAACGTCGTGCATAATTCACTCGATATGCCTGCCATTCTTGGGCGTTGCACAAAAAAGGATGGTTCCTGTATGTGGTGTCGATCCAAAATGGTAATGTTAATTTAATTTTCGACGGACTAATAGTTATCCACCAGAAGGAGAATAGCCTAGCATTAAAAACAGCGTCGAGATTAAAGTTAGCTAATTCGCAAGGTGTTTTGCATCACCGAACCACGCTACCGTTTTTCAACTCAAACGTCTAGAGTAAATTATAAAACAGATGCTCATAAAATGGGTATTTCTCTGTAACGCCTTACATAAACAGGCAAAAAATATTTGTATGAGCGCAATCGATTACCGCCCATTCAAATGGGCACATTACGCCAGCCGAGTACGATAAGTGTTTAAAAGTTTAATACACAAACAAATATTTAAATAAAACGTTATTCATTCAGTTAAACGGCTACAGGGAAAGTAAAAATGTTTAGGAATTACTGACAATTTTGAAATCAAATATTGTTTTTGTTTTAGTACTCGGTAGCATTGGCCTAGTAATCAATTAGGAGTGCTGATGAAACCAAATTTTTGTCAACTAAGCTTTCCTTACCCGATTTTCTTATATTTACTTTTATAGTGTTTCTTTTAAACATATTATTAAACATATAAAATTAATGATAATTGGGATATTAAATAGAATTGAAGGTTAAACGTAATACTGATTTACTAAATTTCATATCATTAGAAAATGCAAAAAATAGTTTAAACGCGTGGCTATCGTGTGATGAGAGATTTTTTCGAAGAAAACATTTTGTACAAATTTTATTAACAACTAGCTGTACCCGGCCACGCATTGCTGTGGCTTTTTGCCTATCACAGGTGTGATATTTATATAATAGTAGGGTATATAGAAACACGCGCGTATTCGAATTCAACGTTGTGTCAAAATTTCGAAGCAATCGGTGAAGAACTTTCGGAGATTTAAGATTTTGAAAAGACGAACTTTTACATTTTTATTTATATAGATAACAGTTGAAAAAAGGAAATGAGAAATCGTATTTTTCCGAAAAAAATCCACTATTTTGTTGATTTCTCAAATTTTGAAAAAATTTCCCTTGACACGATAGCCGGTTGGATACTAATTGATTTTCAAAAAACCATTTTTGTCTCAGATAAACTAGGCGGCTGGAAACATGCTGACTGTTTGTTGCAGGCCTCCAATGAAATGAATATAACGCTCGCCATTTTGTATTTCTTTTTTTAATTGATTTGTAAACTAGTGCTGTAGAATAAGAGATATCAAAACACCGGAATGCTCTACCTCTATTACTTTTCCCGTAATAAATTAAATAAGAACACGTAAAGAAAACAGAATGCCCCCTTAACCAGTTTCGTACTTCTACACAAGATCATGTCTTAGAAAATAGTCATCGCGCCCTGGTTGCCAAGATTCTTTTAACCGCGAATGAAGATTCATATTTACCGGGATAATGTTATTACTTTTCTGCACTCTACTATAAGCGGAAAAGTAATGTAATCGAGTAAATAAAAAGTGAAAAAACTAAATTTTCGTTGGGTTTATTTTTCGTTTTTCGGCCTAAAAACAAAAAAAAATGGTTTTTAACAATTTTTTGCAGTGTGTGTCGTCATTTGTTCTTGCTAGCACGATAACTCAACTAAATCGTGTCGGATCGATTAGGATTTGACTAATTCTGATCGGGGACGCCTCCTAGACGACACATATTGATTTTGAGGTGAATAACACACACCTCCCCCTCCCTTGGGTCTATTTGAGAAATTTTCTTTGTTAGCACGATAACTCAATTAAATCGTGTCGGATCGATCGGGTTCCGACTGATTCTGATCGGAAACGTCTCCCAGACGACACCTATTGATTTTGATGTGGATAGGACACACCCCACCCTGTCCATGGGTCATGAGAAAGCACGACGGTGGACTATTATTTTGAGAAATTTTTTTTGGTAACACAATAACTCAACTAAGCCATGTCAGACCGATCGAATTTTGACTGATTCGGATCGGGGACGTCTCCCAGACGACACCTATTGATTTTGAGCTTGATAGAACACGCTCTACCATGTTCGTGGGTCACGAGGTGGACTATTTGAGAAATTTGTTTGTTAGCACGATCACTCAATTAAATCGTGTCAATCGAGTTTCCACTGATTCTTATTAGGGACGTCTACCAGATGACATCTATTGATTTTAAGGCGGATAGGACACACCCCACCCTGTTCTTGGGTTATGAGAAAGCACGAGGGCGAACTATCTGAAAAAGTAAAACTGTCGCATAAAACACATATTCTGCATTTATGTGTTGGTTTACTTTTTCTCGGCCACTCAATTTTGTTGTCTCAAAAACTTAAACTCAAACGAGATAGAGTTGTTCTACGTGCGGAAAAGCCCTTTTAAAGGTTTTAATTTAAAACTGTTTATTTTGTGTATGATTCCATAATCTTCTCAGTTACTTGGAATTCTAATAGTGGTAAGATGTATTAAGTAGTGAATTCCAATCGAAATTAAAAATATCAGCTCCAAAATGATTGAACGTTCAATACAGGCCGGCATGTGTATAACAATACAAAGTTATACACATACCGGCTTCTGTCAGATTACTAATAGCAGACATTGATAGATTTTAAAATAAGTTTTCTCAGGAATAGCCATCAATCTTAAAAGAAAGAAATATTAATAACAAACTTTAATATTCATTAAAGTCCATCAATATGTTGAGTTTATTAAAAATCCCACAAATTGTTATTGGGGTCTCGCCACTTTGAACTACTTTCAAATGAAAGTTATTATCTTCGTTTACCGTGGAATTGCAATGACGAAACGTAGGAAAAACCACAAGTATGATGTACGGCTACAGTCGAAATGAGACATTCTTCCCATTTGTAAAAAAAGTTCAGGTCCGTAACTAAAATTTTAAAATTGTTGGTATGGGAATAAGAGTTCACAGTATTGAATTTTAAGAAAAAATCGCTGTAACATTTTTTTTCCATAACTGTCTAAACAATGCCAGAATATAATAGAAACAAAAATTAGGTTATTGTTTTAGGCAAATATCTCCGAAATAACTGAAAATTAGTCAACACTATAGACATGATCAAATCGTTCTTTATCTTATCATCGTATATTTAAAAATATAGAAGGTAGCAGTGCAATCCCATCGAAAATATAAATACAATATGGATTTTCCTGTAACGTAACTATGAATTCATCTAGGATTCGTTTTTCGACCTATATTTTGATAAACACAGCATAGAAAAGAACTTGTACACATCTATCATGCCTACCAAGTTATATAACATCACACCTTTCATTTGATTTCACAACAACTTCACACGGTCCTAAATAAATTTTGCATATGTTTTAACTAATACCAAATTAATTTATTTTAATTGGCAACTAAGTCACTGTTAAAACTCACAAGTATTATAAACACTGGCTATCTTTCTTCTCAAAATATAACTTTCACTATTTTCTTCCAGCACATTCAGTATTTTTTCTTCTCCCTTTCCTTACTTTTCTTTCTATTCTCACCAACAAACTTTAAAAACAGGAAAATTAAAGGAATACGATTAATCATCTGAATATATTTTTCTTTCTTTGAGTTCAGGGCTGTAAAATTAGATTAGATTTTACAACTCACTCAATTTGCAGTAGAAATGTTCTTAATGTATATTTATATTTTAATAATAACAATAATGAATAATTGCTTGTGACAAATTCGTAAATTTACCAATAATTCTTAACTAATTTCATACTTATAAGCTAGGTGATATTTTAGAAAATAGCCATCGCCTCCTGGTTCTAAAATTTTTGTAATCGTCAATAAATGTCCACAGTTAATTCTATTTTCAGTTTCAAAAAATAAAACCCTCCACAGGTAGGATTCGACATCTGTCCCGGATCGGAGCCGAACAACAAGGTTGTCGTTCGGTTCCGATCCGGGACAGATGTCGAATCCTACCTGTGGAGGGTTTTATTTTTTGAAACCTTATCTGATCGTGCAGAAACGCGAGAAAGGGGTCGAGGATCGATTCAAGGTATAATTCAATGCCTGGCGGGGCTTTAGCCCGAGGAGTAGTTGTTTCCTAGAGCGATTATGTAATATCTTTGCTATTCGGGAACTACTTTGATAACCGCTTGGCGGTTCCTTTCTCGATTTCCGACTTATATGTTACTGTCTATTTTCAGTATTATTCCATAGGCTGCCCTGTTATTTGGAATACTAATAGTGATAAGATGTGTTAAATAGTTATCATATCTACACGCATCAACAGTCATGCTCTTTCAGAAATATGCGATAGTTCACCTTGCTACTCTTGTGTCATTTTTTATATATTTTTTTAGCGGTAGCCGGTCTGTTATGGTTTTAAATTTGATTCCCAGCAAATGTATTCTGAATTTCTTCATACTTCGAATAATTTTCAGTACTCCAAGTTCATACTACTATTTTTTTATACAAGTGTGATTTTCTCACGCGGTTTAAATTAATTTTAATTACTGCATGAAGTGTATACCTTATTGATAAATATATCATTGGTTTAGCGGCGAGTCGAGAACTTAGCTTTGGGATTTACATAGTACAAACGTTTGACTCTAGCAAATCATTCAAGGGTTTTTGTATTGAGGCAGACGAATATCACAATATTTAAAAAAAATTGTATAAATCAAATAAATATTGAATCTAGTAAATAGTGGTAAATCTAAGAAATATTATTGTATTGTCATCTGATACTGAATTGTTCTATTTATCATTTTCCTAAAAACATTAATTTCTTATTTAAAAATTTGCTTATATTGGGAACTAAATAGAAATACAAGTACATATAAGAAAAAATGGAATGTACTCTATAGAGTATACAACAACCAGAAAAGCTAAAAGAAAACTAAAACGAAATTTAATGAAAGTTTTTCTGTATCAATGTAAAATTTTTATTATTTGAATTTTTAAATAAGTTTTTATACATTTGTTTCAGAGGGTCTAATTTTTGATTTTATCTAAATTGAAATTGGTTTTCCATCGAATTTCCACATCATCCTCATAAATCCGAAAAAGTATATCCTAACACATCACTTTCAAATATATCTCATATCACAAAAATCCTCCCTCGTCTAAACCAAATGTAATAAAACATCAAATCAAGGTCCAAAATGTGACAAAAAATATGACACAACTGATATTCAAACTTTTGATAAATTTAAATGCCTAAGAATGAAGACTGGTACAAATATGTTTCATATTCTATTTTGTTCCAATAATTGAAAAAGGTTTTAATTTTCACATTTCTTAGTAAACAGTCAAACGATCTACCAGTGAAAACATTTTAAAATCCTTAGCAAATTCCATTCGTCTTGTTATATCCTTCATAAGTTTTATTTATCTGATAATTATGATGTAACCGAACACTTTGATCATGGTACAGCATGGTACATGGTACAATTTTTTATGTATCATCAATGATCATAATAAATATAGATCTTTAAAGATAATATATTATAGCAGTTAATGAAACAGAAGTACTTGAAATCTTGAATCGTGACTGTGTCAGATCGTATTCAGCATTTCTTATTAGAAATTATGCTCAAAAACCTTTTCAAATCTAATGACTTTATTTAATCTATGCCTTAATACTTGCACTTTTCCAGATTTATGAGAGCAATCTCAGCTTTGTCCATATTACACAGAAGAAGATATATATTTTTTATATCTAATTTTTAACCAATCTTAATTATACATAATTTGTGTAAAATAGTCCATTACATCATATATTACATAACACTTTTTGTAAAATGTGCTTTTCCGTAAATTAAAGAAAATAGCGTTGTCGTTGTCACTTCTACAGTTAATCAAATTACTTATTATCAAATATTACTTATATTATATTTGTCCATAAGAAATCTATAGTCATATAGATGTATAGATAAATTAGTAGTATAGATCTGTTAAATTAAATGTAATGGTATTAAGTCTGTCGAATTTCATGTCCACTCGCTCTGGAGTCCATCAAGGTTCTGTTTTAGAGCCTTTATTATTTAACAAACTCATTAATAATGCAATTTACACCATTTTCTATATGTAGACGACTAAAATATTCATAGAGATAAAAAGAAAATCGTCTACAGTATAACATTGACTTATATCGATGACCATTATATGTAATAACTTTAATTAAAACCAAAATAAAGCTGTCAGAAACTGAAATCTATCTTCTGGCAAAATACAAAATACATTGATGATGATGATGATGATGATACATTGATGAATATAACTTTTAAGTCAGAGTTTTCCACCAAGAATTTTTCTATTAAATTTTAATGAATTTATTCTTAATTTCAGAAATATCTTGCAGTCAGCACCTACTTTATGTTGAATAAAATTATTTGAAATGGTATTACAGTTATTCTATGAAACTACGAATGTCTAACTAAAGAAAATAAAACATTTATAATATATTTGAGAAGTTTCTATTCCTACCACTTCGTCACAGAACAAATTTAATTAACAAGGATATTGTTATTTTATTTAGAACGAAGTATTCAGAACGGAAAACTATACACTGCTTTAGTTCTCCACAATTCACATATTATACACAGGAAACTTTAGTCACACTTGTATGATTGATTAACAATCGTATCGAATTACTTATGATTTAGTAATTTTCTCCATACAACGATGACAAATATATGAATTACATCAAGTAAATTTGTAAATTCCTTTCCTGTTAGAAATACCTGAGTTCTCCATTGACTTCCACACTGTATAATAGGTCTAATTGTAAGTCTGATATTTCCACCTTAAAGGGGTCAAAGTGTAACAAAATGGTAATACCAATAGATGTATCTCCGGTATTGCGATACTATGAAAACATTTCCTTCCGACACAGTAACAGTTTCAGTTAGTCTGAACCAATGTTAATTAATAGGGCGGTCAAATTTCTTTCACTAAATGCATATTTGCAACTCTGATAGATATTATGAAATCGCATACTTTAAATTGTTTATGCAAGATTTATTGCATTTGAAGCTGACCAAGTGGAATGATCCATCCGTCATTTCAGTTCTGTGTTTTACAATAAATGACCTGTTTACACCAAGTATCTGAAAAGTTTATGAAAACATTGGAAAGTAAGTTCTTCTTCAAAATCTAGTTTTCTCGTTTATTAACATTAATATTTTGTACTTAATAATCTATTATATAGAGTTATTCATTACATTTTAACCCCTCTTCATTTATTCATTATTATTACTATATAGAATTTGTTTCTTTTAGAATTCATTTAGAATAAAAAAGAGAATTATAAAGAAAAGTAGGGTTATGCATACTACCAAAATAACCTACATAAGTTACGTGACAAAAATGAAGGACATTTTTTAAATGAACATCCTGAATGTGAGCACTGATGGAAACATAGTAATGACTTAATGTACAATAGGCTGCGACTGATGATACTATGAATTTTTGTTTTATTTTATGGAAATGGGTTAAATATTTACATTATAGAGTAGTACATATTTCTACACAGAATCAGAAAATATTTATATATTTACTATATATAGTAAAGTTTAGAATAATATTATACACTGCTTTCATAAGGTAACGAATAAATTTGTTAAAAATTCATGGAATACATTTTGAGAAAAGCTATTGCATTCGTAAAATTTTATTAGTTGTGGATTTTAAAAATAAAATTAAAATATACATTGTGATTCGTGTAGGAGGTATGACATGATCAATTTAAAAAATTAACTAAAGTAAATGCCCAAATTTTACACCTTTAGCTGCCTGACAGTAGCCTTAGCGACAGATAATATTTATTGATATCAGATCAGGTTTTCTTTATTGATATCAGATAAAAATTTGAGAATTCCCGGTAATATGAAGTTCATCCTGGTGGATGAAGTAGTATTACACTGAAAATCCTCAAAAAGTGAATGTGTAATGTGTGGAAAAATTCTGTGTTTTTATTTCTTTGATGTAAACCTAACTGGTGCAAAATATTTGGATATTTTTCGAGACGACCTTATTCCTGCACTAATAACTTTATATTCAGATGTAGAGGAACCTAATCTTCCAAGAAATGACTTTTTCTTTCAACAAGATAATGCGTGCACCTCTCCATTATGTAGCATATGTCCACGCTCTTTTAGATAAGGTATTTCCGAATCGTTAGATAGACAAAAGGGACCCGATTGATTGGAGTGGCCGACAAGATCGCTCAATTTAATACCCCTAGATAATTTTTATGGGGATGTTTAAAATGTAAAGTATTCGTTACTAAGCCGGAAAATTTAGAAGATATAAAGCGACACATCACCCATGCATCATGAAATATAATGTACCTCCAAGCAAATAACCTCCAAAAGTAATTGATAATATTCAAAAAGAACTTATGAATCGTTTTGGCTACTGTCAGGCAGCCAACGTGCACAATTTGCAAACATTTATTTTAGTTGCTTTTTCAAACAATCGTTTGCATTAAATTTAGTATTTTGAAATTTTAAAATGTTTTTTTACGTTACCTATATCCACTTTATTGTCAGTATACATAGGCTACGGTAAGCCTATATAAAAGTCCCCTTTTGTATTACAATCCGTAATACAAAAGGGGATTGTCAGCAAAATAGTATAGATATGATACACGAGTCAGCCTGTATGTATTAATTATATTTTTATAAATGCGCAACTGAAAATAAAATTTGACGGGTCCAAAAGTTTTTGCCGAAAGTTATACCTTGAGTTTTTAACCAATTTATTCATTACTTTAGGAAAGCACTGTATACGTATATCAAATAAAATGTTTCAAGAATTTCAAGAAATATTAACAGTCTACAGGGCGTTTAAATTTCATGTCAGGCTTACCGCTATCAAAGCCATGCTTTTTAAAATAGGATATCTTGTAATATATTATATTTTAATGAGAATAGACAATTTCAAAAGTATAACATTTATTTCCTGTTATTTTCATATCTATTAGCTCTTGAATTGGAATATGGACTGGATTTCTGAAATATTTTGTACCTAAAATTTCCTGAACTAACAGAAACAACGAATACATACTAAATTACAAATACGTAACTTTAAAAATAGATAAATAAGTGACAAATAAATAAAAATACTAAATATGTTCAACATGAGCTCCAAAAACTTCTCGTTCCAGAGGTTACGAGAAGTTCTTCTCATAACTTTTCGTTATTTTTACTTTCAATAATCGTTTATCACCATAACCAAGCATTATCGATATTTATATTCTTTTCTTTTCGGTAACAAATGCCATTCTAATATAGAAATTCATGACTAAATTATTTTCGAGTGTCGCTATTATTTATTGTGTATTATTATTTATTAATTATTGTGATTGAATCGCTGAAACAGAAGATACAGAACCATCACAAGTCTGTTTTCATTGCTGCTACTGAAAGACGGTCGTTCCCCTTACTGTATAAAACATAATAGAAGTAACAAGAGGCACGTACTATAAAAGGTAATATTTCTCAGCATCAAAAGTTAATTTATTTCAAGTAATGACTAGTAATCTCGTGCTGACTAAACAAAACATGTTTTAATCAAAATCTGTGTATAAAGTGATTTTCCACATATTCCATGATAGTTGGATAAACTTCACCAAGATGCGTAACAGTAATAAAACACTATCAACACAAATGTTGTAAAATTCAATCATATCTGAGTTTTAGTTAAACAGAATATTCAAACGCTAATATCGCGATACTTACGAAAATAACACATGGAGAGTGATATATTATTGAAATTATCCAAAGCCTCTTATCTACAGGGCATCATATACAGCATAGAAAGATGAAATTGATAACGGTCCAAGTTTCGACTATCTGTATACTAACAAATATATCTTGAAATACTCTAGATTGAAAATAAAAATTGACGGGTCTGAATATCTCATTTAAATATCTATTTGGTTCTAAACAATTGGTTCTTATTTACAAAAATATAGTATATACATATAAGATGTTTTATTTCAATATTTCAAGCTTTAGCTCCTCGCTGTTTAAGAAGTAATAGAAATAGAAGAGTAACAAAATACTATAAAGGATAAGCAACGATTCTTAGAGACTAGGACCAAAGTCAATTTATATAATGTAATCCGACTAATCTCGTGATGATTTTCTATGAAATAAGTCCTACTATATAGTAGACGATACTTAGTATTCCGAGTATTCAATTTTTAACCATAAATTTGTCTTAAATTAGTCCATCGTGATTAGAACCGAACGTGAACTTCAATGTTTCCATTGCAAATATGTAAAGATCAATACACGGAACCAGTTCTGCTATTTATAATTTCAATGTACGAACTCCAGATACCGTTATTCATTTTGCAAATTAACTGACTGATACAGATGTTAACCAAACATGTTATCTTCGTAACAAGTTGGATAACCACTTACGTTTTTGGGAAGGTAATATAATTTAAATTATGTATAACCAGAAAGGCCTCCTTTGATAAACCGTTATGGTATTAGCCGAAAAGTAGATAGTTACTGATAAAAAACTAATTGAGTTATATTTATTGGTTCACTTATTACAATGTAATTGGTTCTGTAGTAGGTATGTTCATTCCAAGCATTCTAAGCGTTGGTATTTTACAAGTTCTTATGCACTTGGAATTATTTTCGAAATATTGTGTCACATATGGCATATTGTGAAACAACAATTTTCTTCAAACAAACAATTATGCGACATATTAAAAAAATAATATAAATTGTAGCTGAAAATTTCTAATAAATTATTAAAGCGAAATAGTTAATTATTATTTGAATTACTAATTCAGATCCAGAAGAGGAAGTATTAAATTAACGTCTAAAGAAAATTATTTAGGATATCAATAACTCAATATATGCTTAGATAGATTAGAACATTCGTTGGAGCTTGAAAGTTATATAGGCATACAATGTGATCATTTCACAAGAAATCATTTATAAAAGGAACAATATTGAGAGGTTTACAGCTAGCACATTATCAAATACAACAATATCTGAGTCTCACTAGTCAAGAGATCAGTAATTATAATGTTTCCTGATAGATACCTGTGTTAATTGTATGTGTTTCTCTATACATTAGTATTATTCAGTTTTATTGAGACAATTAATCTCGTGAAAAGGGAGTTTAATGCATACATTTACACACATATTTACACTGTATAATGTTCGACAATAAACATCTATTTTCCAAATTTAGAAATTGAATTTCCTTTAAGAAAATTGGAAACACCATTCGTGATCACAAAAGAAATACTGGAAACAATTAAAAAATCTTTGTTTATCCAAATGCATATAAGGGAATTAAATACTTTATAGGAGTTACCGTGACATGTACATATTTTAACGCAAATGGCTTAATATAATCAACAATTTTCTAAGAAATATTCTTTGTCCTTTTTAGTAACTTTTATGCGGCACTAAAAAAATAATTAAAATACAAATTGACACAGGTAAATACAAAGTTTTAGAATAATATACGTATTTATATGCAAATATGTCAGACAGAATCTATGAATATGTGTTGTCTGTACATAACCATACAGTGTTTACCCAGCGATGAATGTTGAAACAAAAGGTTTTCATTTAAGGAATTTCTTTATGTTGCTCCTAAATAAATTGTTTGTTACTTGTGCGTGATTTTGATGAAATTATGTGTATTAGGTCAGACTTAAAACCACTAATTTTCCCAACATTTTCTCGTCGCAATCTTTCCTTGTTATACATTCTAACATACTATAAATTGATCGACTTTTTGTGAGTTTCTCTATTTTTTGGTTAAATATATCTAACGTTTCATTATTTCTTCTCCTATAACATCAAAACTACTGAAAATAATTGCAAAGAGAATCACTTTGTACATTCTTGAAGATGTAAATATGTTTTAATTATTTGATTTGTATGCATGTCTCACAGCGTTGTCAATAAATAAGTACTTAGTAAATAGTCATGATATAGTCACGAACACATTTCTTTCTTACACGTTCACATTGTTTCTTGTAAAACATGAATTTATAGAAAAATGTGGCATACAATTTTGACACAGATTTTAAATATTCGACTATTACAGCGTATTTATACTCATGAGTAGTAATATTCAGACGACTGACTATGATAAAAGGTCATTATGGTAAAAAAAATGGATAGATAGAAATATACAGTGAGTTAGAAAAGATAGAATAAATCCAATATTTCTTTAGCATTTATAAACAAATTGGATAGATTAGGAGCAAATCATAATCGAGTTCTCTCACAAATGAGATCAAAACTGAATCACAATGCTGCATTCGTGCAATTATCTATTGGTTTGGGAAAGAAATAAATGGGTATTATAGATTTAATAGCAAGAAAATCTATATATTTTAATG
This sequence comes from Rosalia funebris, assembly GCA_037954035.1. NCBI lineage: Eukaryota > Metazoa > Arthropoda > Insecta > Coleoptera > Cerambycidae > Rosalia > Rosalia funebris. Next base: position 4,361,795 of record JAZFAV010000018.1, on the reverse strand, counting down.
GTGAATTTGGAGATGAGGTAAGATATGACGAGATACCAAAAGACCTGAGGACCGAGATTGAAGAAAGACGCCATGAACTGATTGAACATTATTATGTTCAATCAATAATTTATGTGTTAAATTATTATTTTGAATATGCTACGAAATCTTCTCACGAATTTTTCACTCAATCTTATCACTCTTCAATTCTATTTAATTTTATTTTTCACAAGAAATCATCAAGAATTATGCATAATGAGATATCCGGAATTTGAACATCTACATTATTTGTACGTATGTGTTCAAGAAAAACGTGTAATCGACGGACTCTAAGATATTGAACTATTTTAAGTATTAAAATTGATAAAAATTTAACACATATAAATTACTTCATAACTATATTTTTTTATTTTTTGCCGATTAAACGTGACCAATTCTAAACTCAGTTTAGTTTATCAAACTTTTCTTTTTGGTTTTACACCCAGTACTAGGTTTACAAAATATGAAACATATTTTAAGAACTTTAGGTACCATCAAGAATGAATGATACATTTTCGATAGATTCCCGTGTAAGATCGGCAGTAACAAATTAACTTTAGAGTTAATTGTGCTTCTGATCTTAAAATTGTCATGCCATCCATTATCCAAGAATATAATTAACTCTAAAATGTATTCATTATTGTATATATTTCGGCGGAATATATCGAACGTGTCTGACTATATTCTTTCCCGATGGTACATACCAATAACAGTTTACCCATATATCACGCTTCAAATATCTATTTCTTTTTATTTGGGAATTTTAGAAGCAATCTTATCTGACGCGTCAAAAATTAATGAATATTACGCCAATACCATCAATACCTGTTTTCAATGTTATATAGCTTTAGTTATATTTTTGTTGTTGTGGGCGCCTTGATATTATACAATAATCTCTAAATTGTAGACACCGAATACGATTTAAATCTAATTATATTTTTAAATTCACTGAGTAAGGTAAATATCTAGATAAAACTGCTACCTACTTATGCTATCAACATTATTATCCTATTTATTAAATATTATTCTGCATTGAATTCCAATGAAGATTAAAGGTTGCATTTCTCTCCAGAATGTAGTAAAATTAACAAAATTTCATGGTTAAATTAGAATTAGGGACATATTAGTTTATTTACCGTAAACACGAGAAAACACTAACGATGAAATAAATACCGAAACAGAAGAACGCATTTCAAAATCAAAATTTTGATAGAAATTAGCGGCGTTCCACTGACCTTGATAGTTATTTGATAGGTATAGATAAACAAAGATTACGTAGTTTGTAATATTTTAACTAATACATATACTTATATAAATGGACACATTTAGTAATGAATAATGGAAATTTTAAAAGTTTCTATAACAATTTTTGTCACAATCCTTACCACGTAAGAGATAATAATTTTTTTATAGATTTTCATGTGTATGGACTATGTTCTCAAGACTTTTCATTAAATAAATTAAAAATATATTATAAATTAATTGTCAAATACAAAACTTAATAAAATATCCCAATCCCTACCACATATGTGATAAGGATCTTTTATAGATTTTCATGAGTATGGAGTACGTTCTCTCGATTTTTCATTAAATAAATTGAAAATATTTTACAAATTAATTACTAAATATACAACTTGATAAAAAATCATCAGAGAAACAGCTACCCCAAAATTCCTACCACGTTATTATTTATTCATCTTCAAATTCATTCTGGTAGTATTATTTAGTCATGTTTGCTATATAACACCATGCATATAATAAATGTGGCTCTGCATGGACTTTTTGAAAATTAGCTAAGGCAATATTTTTCTGATATAGCAATACTATGTGTACATGAATATTACTCTTCTTTTATCAAACATTTTCTTCGGTCTGCTTTACGACATATGAAGATATACGAATAAATCTAGAATAATTTTATACTTTTCCAAACTGACAATCACTTTTATTAGGATTTTCTAAAATCATACAGAGTTAATTATATACGGCAATCTACTAATTTTATTAATTCTATTAAGCTTATCATAATTACTGTGTAATATACATAAGTGTAAAAAAATAGTTTCAATCAATAACATTCACTTTTTGATTTGACTATTAGCTTCCAATTACAAAACATAATTCCTTTGCTTTCTCTCTTGGATTCATTCATATATTTAAAAATACTTTTATTCTAAAGATACAAGTGATTCAAATTTCAAAAACCCTTGAAAACAATTTTTTGTTGGATAACTTTTTGGGCATAGAGGTCATCGATAACTGTTCTTTAATCCTTAATAAAATCTAAAAGTTAATAGCAATTCAAGAACTCATATACATATGATTTATTTATGAAAAATTAAAAATTTTATGATTTCATGAATTTTTGTAAAATATTTTATATTGAGGAACGTCTCAAATGGCATTAATAAAGCGTGCAATTAATATATTACACAATACTCAAAATAGTAACTAATACAATAAGTTAATTTTGTAGTAATATGAAGTCTGTATATTATATAGGGTTTAAAATATATTTTTTCGATGATGCATCTTAGAGAAGGTATATATAGTTTATTTCATCTCTATTTACCAAATAAAAATCCCAAATGGCTGTTATCTCATACCGTGGCTTGTTCTTATGGCTGGGCTCAGGTAGACTGTTCCGTTTATCGGCAAGGTAAGAGAGTTTTTTATTTGGCAAATAGCGATGAGGTAAATAGTACTAGAAGAATAATTAAATTTAAGACACAAGAAAAAGGGGAAGTACAGAAAAAGGATGAAGACAAGTAAAAGTTAATAACGTCAGAGAATGTTTAAATAGATTATTATGTGCCCATTACGTTACTAGATCATTTTAATAAATCCAACTTCTTACTCCCCCCACATTTCCTACACTACTTTTAATACATTATTTCGTATTAAAAAAGAATTTTCACGTTTCACTTCCATTAGAAGAAGAAGTTTAAAGAATTGTAAGATCTACGATCGAATACAAAACATATCGTGATATCCTGGGAAGGGGCTGAAATTTTCGACGCATCAACAAAAGCAGGAGTCTAGCTTTTCACGAAAGATTACATGTTCCTTGATCTTTTAATCATCTTCCGATGATACCAATTTGATTGGCAAAACGAGAGTCGATAAACGTATAACCTTTTGCTGTCCATGGAAAATTGCACTTCTGTTTTTTTTTCCTATATTATGATATATCAAATTGGTTTAAAATATTCAATGTTATAATTTCTTATTATTTCTAAAACTTCTATTCTATTTTATGTTGTTTATGATATCATAGTTGTCTTTATATTATATCTATTTGGCCAATAAGTCTATAAATTTTGATTCGAATAAAACCAATAAGAAAAAAAACATATAATTCGTTAAAAAGTTATGTAGCAAATATATTTTAGCTTAATCTCCAATTATGATGTTCCAATCATAATTTGCAATTATTATTTGAACGAAAGTTAAAATCTTCTTCTCAACCAAATACACATAGTTTCGGTTGAGAAGAAGATTTGAACTTTTGAATTTAAAAAAATTAGGAAGATTTTGGCTAATAAAAAATCGTTTTCACACTACTTTTAGCATCATTAGAATGCGTCAGCTGTATCACTGCCACTATCTAAACAAAAAAGATAACAGAATTTTTGATATTCATAATTTTATGTTTGTACAGCATATTTTATATTCCAATTACCAGGAAGGATCTCCAAAAAGGTATATACCAAATAGTGCGAAGTTTTTATACACTCCATTGAGGATGGTAACTAAGTTTAGAGAACTTAACTAGACAAAATTGTTATTAAGATGCGTACATTTAAGTATTGCGAGCTGTTAACATTATAATCATTAATAAAAATTACAAACCTGTTGTGCTTTACACAGGTCGAATGCCAATCCCGTTAGCAATCCAAAGGTGAAAATCCTGATCATTTTAGAAAATGTACCGTTCCTCTTCGGCACTAATCAAGTCTCAAACTGGGAACACTGCACCGGGTTGTGCACTTGCGCGGCCCACTGGATGCTGCTAACTGTTTGCCGAAGACGCGCCGCGTTCAGCAGTAAGGCAGGTCACCAGGTCGCAAGGCTGTAATGGAGAAGGGAGCCGAGATCTTGTACTGCTAACAACACTCACTCCTACGACCCAAATGTGAAGATGCAAATTATTTTATAGCTCGGCGAGATGCTAGACGGTATTGCGGCGTTATTAAATACCTGCGTAAATTTCTCGATTTTAATGAACATTAACGAGCAAGAATCTTGCGGGTTGAATTATGATTTCCGAAATATGCGCACGACGAGTTGCTAAGTTTAAATGTCAATAGTTTCAATTAGTGGTAAATGTGGATACGGTGTAACAGCAAAAAGTCCTCCTACCAATTTTAAGGTGTCTCGAGGCTAAACGCCTTCGACATGTCAACAGAAGATAGATTAACAGATAGAATCATATAAAAATAAAACATCTATAATTTAGATTTATATAGAAATATGCAGACTTATATACTACCTAATTTTAATACTGGAGGTAACTAATTTTAATACTGGAGATAACTAAAATTAATCTTATGCTAACAATGTATTCTATTTATACCTAAATTGCTATTGTTGTGAGTAACTAACCAATAAAGTGGGCTATGTGGAGTAGGCCTTCTGTCACTATTCACACTATTTTTATACTTTTTAATTTTTAAACTTTCAAATTCATCTAGTTGTCTAGTACTTGTTATATTCCTAATTAATTTTACGTTGCTAATGTCTATCTTATGGTTGTTCTCGAACGCATGTTGAGCAACACTTATCTGTTCTACCATATTTGAGACGCGCCATGTGCTCTTTGAACCTGGTTTGAATAGATCGTTTGGTCTGTCCCAACGTACCTTTGACTACAGTCGTTACATATGATTTCGTAAATCCCCGACCTGTCATTTGTGTTAAATTTTACTTTTGGATTGCCTAAAAGTTCTTTTAATTTATCTCTTAATAAATGAACTACCGTCATCCCTATATCTTTAAAAATAATACTAATATCACGGGTGAGTCGAGGATCGTAAGAAATAGATACATATTTTTCTTATTGTTTCCTTTCGGTTTGAAAGACCGAGGAATTTATGAAGTCAGCTGTAACGACTGTAATCAAAGGTACACTGGATAGACCAGACGGTCTATTCAAACCAGGTTCAAGGAGCACATGGCGTATCTCAAATATAGTAGAACAGATAAATCCAGTATTGCCCAACATGCCTTCGAGAACAACCATAAGATAGACATTAGCAAAAATTAATTAGGAATGTAACAAGTACTAGACAACTAGATGCATTTGAAAATTTAGAAATTGAAAAGTGTAAAAACAGTATGAATAGTGGCAGAGGGCCTATTCCACATAGGCCACTTTATTGGTTAGTTACTCATAGCTCACTGAGCTGAAACCGTGATGGTCGTAGTTCAATGAACCGCAACCGTGATGGTCAGAACAGTTTATTTTTCATTTCTTTTATTATCAAATGCACTGCTATTCAAGCGCCACTGATATGAACTTTTAATTAAACAACAACTCAAAAACAATGAATTTTTTGAAGATTTTAATATTCATTGGGATGAAGCAAAAATTAATACCTAAAGATTTACTAAAGTAAAGATGTAGTAAAATTTGTAATATAATCCTAATACATTATTTTTTAAATTTAGTAAATATTATCCATGTGTAATTGAATTATTTTGTATAGTATGTTAAAATTATAAGCTAAATACTTTATATTCATGTTTTTAAGACTTTGAATTTATTAAAAAGACTCATATTTATGAGAAATTTTAACCAAATTATTAACCAAGGGGTCTCTTGAGGATTAATGTTCTCACCAATTTACGAGTAATTTTTATGACAATTAAACATCTGGCTTGTGCTACGAACAACAACGTATTCCAACAATTACACATTTGATGTTATATTATTATATGTCAACATCAAATCTTGTCTTGATATCTAAAAGCTCATTACAAAAATTTGGGAACGCAACCTTATAGAATAATGTAACGGTAAAGAAATTGGTATTATAGTTTGAAAATATAGCATTTTATAAAAAATTAACCTAATTAAGTTAATAAGAATATAAAGAATAAATTATTACGCAATATGCTTCTACTGATCTCACGTAGTATGGCAATTGGGTTGTTTATTCAGAGCAAAGAAATTATTGAAAAAAAAAGAAAATTTTTACCCTATTCTCAATAATTGAACATATTTTATTAGGGAGTATTATAAGGAATCATGTTCTCTACAACACTCCTTTTACAACTTCCATTAACGTTAATTTGTTTTATACCTTTGGCCACTAAACAATTTTGAGGATTTCCTTCTATTATATAAATTCTATTTAAATATGTAGAATGCATATTACAAATTATATTAATCACATATATTAGTGACAAATACAACTAACTAGACTGGAAAAATCCATTATATTTAATTCAAATAACTATCTCCATAATATATGTGTAATTCACAAACTCGCAAAGAACAATTTTTTCCTGAGAACATACATATTGCAGTAATTAACTACTATTCTAAATATCTAATAATCAAAACGTACGCAGATAAAAAAATAAATCACTCCAAATAAATTTCATGTTAATATACATGGGATGCCTATTATTATTGGGCAAAATACTACCAATATTGAAAGCAGGATACATAGAGAAATTATTCTTACCTCTAAAAATAACAAAGTACAGTTCGTCAAGAATAGGAACAAGTCTCAAAACTGCGTTATCGAACCGCCCACGACGAGACGTACGTGGTAAATAGCCTCGTCTTTACTCAGTTGCACTGAGACCTTTGCAGAGTGATATATGTGCAATGTGAATGTATACAGAGTTACGCGTAAAATGCATCCTTTTCCCTTCGAATGCTGCCTCACTTTGTCTTCTACGCAGACATGGAGAATCTCACACTTGTTTCTATTATTGACGAGCTGTATTATTATTATATTATCCTGCCAACACCTTAACCCATCACTAACACTTCCATAAGTCGGAAATACCAACTTATCCTCTGAACAGAGTAATGAATATTATTCCCAGAAATATGAACCAAAGCGTTGGTTAAAACTAGTTTTATTTATTGGAATTTCATTGAAATTTGTTGACAATCTAATTACAGGAACTGATGGTCAGAAATTAATTTGACTATAGTAGTTTTGACGAATAAGAACAGCGGATAACTCATGTAGTAATGTGAAACCCCTTATTCTTCTGTATGCGAATCATATAAGCATGTATTCTTTAATGAATAAATCCTGAATTTAGTGTCGTCATACATTTTATAAATCACCTATCAGATAATAGCTATATTAGTCACCAAGATAAAAAACCAAAACTTCGTGCAATTGAATAAATGTGGAATTTTAATAATATATTATAGATGATGTTTATTATTGATATTACAATCAGAACGATATTAAAGTAATATGCAAATCTATGAATGCACCCTTTTAGGGTATATATTATGGAGACATCCACATTTTTAATGGCCAAGAAACTGCTTTTTGAAAAATAATATCTGATTGGCTATAACTATTGCGGTATTACAGAAAAAATTATACCATCTCAGTTCTACCTTGCAGTTCTAACCTAATTTGATTTTCGCCTTACAGTACATTTATTTTAAATTTTATGCTTCATGTAATGTGTTCTTCAAGTTGTATAATACATTTTTAATCCGATAAATAAAATAAAATTTAATAAACGAAAATACTCCTCTAATAATAGATAAAATTTGCAGATATAAATTTTTTCTGTAGCAAGTAATATTATTATAATAAGTGTAACATACTATACTACACATGAATCTTAGTAGAAGATCCCAATGATTAGAAAATACAAGATTTAATCAAGCTCACACACGAACTCAGAGAATAAATTACGATATATGTAAAGATATGATAAGATATGTAAATTCAGATGATATTCCAAAAGGTAGGGTTCAATAAAATATGTAAGTACAAAATTATTCAATCCATAAGTACTTCAAGTACAAAATTTTCAGAAATTGAGATTGAGAACAAAATTAATGAAATAATACGGACATCAAGTAGATTATGTTTTTGCTTACAGTTTTGTAGAGCCATTAGAATTTGAAGCCGAAGATCATTGAAAAGCAAAAGAGCTGAAAGAATAAAATACATTTTCAGTATATAGTACTTTATATCTTATATTTATAATCTTAATTTTAATATTGGAAAATATTCGGAAACTTCAACAAAACGATAATAGGTATTGTAGGTTATAGTTTAAGAATAAAGAGAGATATACAACTAATAGAGAATCATAGTTCACAGTTAAATGATGATTATATATTAATCACTAACTACAATTAAAATAGGGTTTTAAAAATATTTTAAATTACGTTAGTATGAATTTTGAGGGCATTGCGATTTTTTTTAAACAATATGCATAGATTTCCTTAGGTCTCTGATATCAATAAGTAACATATTTAACATTGATTAATAAAATAAGGACGAACTAAATATTAAAAAAACTATTAATATTCCTTGAGCCAATTGAAATATTAAAAAAAAATATATATATATATATATATATATATATATATATATATATATATATATATATATATATATATATATATAAGAAAGATACACGTACTCAAATAAAGAATAACGATTCTTTCTTAAATAATCATTAAAATATGTTAAATAAATATTATCGCCTGGTATACATTATAGTACTATTACCTAATATTGATTAACTATTGAATTAACTACCATTATTAAAAATAGAAAACTAAATCAAAAATATATTGATCTAAAAGAGATTAATTAAATGGAGGAGGGTGCAGCTAATAGCTGAAGATATCGATACCGCTTTAAGAAAACAATACTTGATTCCGTAGGCATTGATTTTATTACCTGACATGAAATAAATAAAAACATTTGGCCAGTATCCGCTACAAGAATGCGTGATCTCTCAAGATACACAAATGATATAATAACGTAATAATGTAATTCTGGATATTTGTTTCCAGTGTGATAGAGAGAGATCTTTTCAAGTATTTACAGAAAACTCTTCATGCCCTAAATTAAAATGACACGACCGAAAATAAATTTGCTACCACATACATTTCAAAACTTCTAATTTATCCCGTAAATAACGTGAATTGTTAGTATCACTACCTGAATTTACTTTAAAAAATTACTTTATATTGATTATTGAGATATCAATGATAAAATAAATTCAAAACCCAAATTCGGATTAGATCCGAAAGGTCTTAAATTTTATTAATCAAATTAAAATACTATCTCAGCCATATGATTTTACTATTAATTACAAAGAAAAAATGGTGATCGAAAGAGTTCCACGGATAAACGAAATTGGGTACTAAGTGATGGTGACCATAGAATAATTACTCCCAGATGTGATGTTTAATAGACAATCATTTTTTTGCATTAATTTGCATTGAATCATGCCACCGTTTTAGTTAATAACCACTGTTTTTAAGTCAGCTGATAATTTATTTCTTTTTGTAGTTAATTACTTTAAATTTATTACTGTGTATCATGTTAAAATTTAATTAAGCGCAATTTTCTTATTGCTATTTTAATTGCTAAATATAAAATAACAAACAAGTTAATTGAATAATAAAATTATGAATTTGGTAGACTGAAAAAATAAAATGCTCTACATTTCCCAGTAAACACATAATTATGATAATTTATATATAATTTAGTGAAAAACAGTATTCGCTTACCTGAACCAGACGACATTTTCAACATGTGAAGGTCTTCAGCTTCAGCGACAAAAATTATGTACATATTTATTTAAAGGTTTAAGCTCATTCCGTTGTTTAGCGAAATTCTAAACATTAGAAGGTCACTGTTAATATTAATTAATAGATAATAATGATGCATAAATACAAAAAAATAAGAGGAGATATAGAATGAGCAATTAAAGTCATTGTAAAATATTTGAAAAGTATTGTATATTTACACAAATGGTAATGGCAGTGTTTGTTTGGTTTTTTCGTCCTGAAAGTAAGACATAAATTAGTTAAAAGTACCAGGATAATTTTTTATTGTATAAGGATATTTTTTACTACTAACGCTTGATTAAAATAATAAATTTTAACAATTATTTTTTTCTATATACATAAACTTTTACATTTTTATGTTTAGCATATGATCATATATTTAAATTATTCCCACCCAAATAATGCGAATACAAAATCATATATTTTAATTAATTCCATCACCTAAACTTATACTCACGATCGTATCTCGATCTTTATCTAACACCTTCAAACATATATAGGATGTCACAGTTGGAACTATAGGATTTGAATTGCGTGCCATTCATATTTTATGAAACGGATCGCTTATTTACAGTTGCACTAAGAAAAATTCGCACAAAATTACGACCAAATGAAGGGCCTGTAGAGTTAACAGTTCGTAATTTAATCAAGAAATTTAAAGATATGGATTCTGCTATTGATAAGACAACACCAATATGTCTTCGTCGTGGTCGGTCATATGAAAATATAGCTACAGTGTACTGCAATACAGGTGCAGAGCAACTGTACGGGAGTATTCAAATATCAATTCAACGTCGTGCACAATAATGAAATCGGTCAAGAGCCACCACGCATCGGATTTTAAAGATAGATCTGTATCTATCAGCATACGAAATTCAATTGACACAGCAATTAAAAGTTACAGACCATTTAACAACGTCGTACATTTAATTGGGACTCAGAAAAAAAAGATGATGCTGATTTTTGCAACAAATTTTGTTCGGGGATGAAGCACTTTTCATCTTGATGGATACGTTAGCAAAAAAACACAGACAAAAATTATCAAATTTGGGTATAGAATTTGGGGTTGAAAATCCACGTGCTGTTCACGAAAAAGATATGCATCCACAGAGATACATGGTATGGTGTGCATTTTGGAGTGGTGGAGTAATTGGACCATACTTCTTTGAAAATGAAGCTGATAGTGCTATCACAGTAAATAGGAAACGCTATTGTGGCATGTTAAATAATTTTTTCCACTAAATTGATAATTTGGATCTGAACATGTGGTTTCAGCAAGACGGTGCAACGTCTCATACAGCACGTGTAACCATATCTCTATTGCATACCAAATTTCCTGATCATGTTGTCTAGCGGAATGCTCAACATCAATCATCAAATGTGATTGAACACCACTGATCTTTTTTCTTTGGGGTTATGTTAAGGTAAAAGTGTACGCCATCCAGCCAGCAACAACCAATGACCTCAAACCAAAGATTTAACATGCTATTCGGGAAATAGAGCCAATTTTATGTGCCCCTGTTATTGGGCAATTTTGTTAAACGAATGACATCATGCCAGATAGGTCGAAGCGGCCAAATTAATGATAATTTTTTCCATTTATAGTCGTATATTCTCCATTTTATGTTGAGGATTAAAAAACCTCAGATCGTCAAATATTAGTTTTATTCCCAAATCACATACTATAGTTTCAAATAACACACCTTATGCGTACAGGGTGGAAACTTTAACTGGAATTAATTCTATAACTATGATATGGAGGATACAATAGGAATTCCTGAAACATGTCGATTATTAACTTTAGTTGCCCACTTAAAAGGTCATGACTTTTACTTATCTGCACCCTGGGGGATGTAATTGCCCCAACTTTTTTCAAACGCACGGGTATGTCGAGTAATTTGAAAAATCGTAACGAGCGGAGTACAACGCACATTTGGATTCCTACATTTTTTAAATAATTATCTCCAGGTGAATAAAAACATCTCGGTGCAAATGATATATCACTTGATATATATTTGTTTAGACATTTGAAAAAAAAATGTTGTACGTGGTTACATTGTCCTGGGTGACGATTTTAAATGTCATACTTTAAAGTATGGGCAACGGAAATAAAAAACGACTTTCAGAAATGTGTATTGAAATCCTCCATATAAGAGAATTCCAGTTAAGGTTTCCACCCTATATATCTTCACCAGTGTAATAGCAATTTTTTTATTAAGTCCTTTAACTCCTACACGGAACATACTGCTTCGGTAGAAGCGCGTCATCTGGTTCTGTTTTGCGCCATGACTTTGGCCTCATTCCATGTCTTTCCTGTCCTTTTTAACTTATCCATCACTGTTCTTCTCCATGTCTGTACCGGTTTTCCTACTTTTCTAGATCCCTCTGGGTTCCATTCTAGAGCCTGTTTCGCAACACTATTGTTGGGTCTGCGGAGTGTGTTCCCCACCCAACCCTATTTTCTGCTTTTAATTTCAGATACAATTTCCTTCTGCCCTGTTTGATGCAGGAGGTCGTAATTTGCTACGCGGTCTGGCCAGAATATACGAAGTATTCTTCGTAAGCACTTATTGACAAAGACTTGCAATTTATGTGATAGTACCTTTGTGACTTTTCAGGTTTTACAACCATATAACAGAACTGACTTGACTTTTGATTGAAAAATTCGTAATTTTGTTTGTGTAGAGTATTGTCTGGAATTCCACACTGGGCCGAGTGAGCTGAAGGCTTGCTGCGCTTTTCGTATTCTACTACGAATGTCAGTTTCTGCACCCCCACTTTTTGTAATGATACGTCCCAGGTAGGTGAATTACTCAACATCCTCTATTTCTATGTGATTTATATAAAATGGTGTTAATTCTCATTGTATTTGGTGTTAATTCTCATACATTTTGTTTTATTGATGTTGATTTTTAGGCCGATCTTGCTGGCTTCTATTGAAGGTATCTGCAACCGAGTTGCTATTTCTTGAAAAGTTTGGCCCATAAGGCACACATCATCTGCATATTCCAGATCGCCCAGACTGGAGGTTAAGGTCCAGCGGATACCTTGTGCATTGCTATTGACTCTAGATAGAATGTGATCTAGCACAATATTAAATAGGAAGGGGGAGAGCACGCATCCTTGTCTGACCCCAGAAAGTGTTTCATATCCTTCACTATTGGATCCACCATGCGCTACCCTGCAGTTAGCTTCTGTGTACAGCACTTTTATGAGGGATCAATTTTTCAGGAACCCCTCTTAGCTTTAATATTCTCCAAATAGCACCATGTGAAAGGCTATCAAAAGCACGTTCAAAATCGACAAATATTAAGTGTAGTGACATCTGCCACTCTACAGATTGCTCTACTATCATTCTAATCGTATTTATGTGGTCTATGCAGGAGAAATTTGATCGAAAGCCTGCTTGATTAGATCGGAGCTCTGGTTCGATCACATTTGTGGGTCTCCTAAGTACTATTGTGGCTAAATAGTACTTAGCCACAATTAGCTTACTTATTAGTAGTGTAATAGCAATAGCGTCCTAAAATATATAGATAGATAGAATATAAATTCATAACCATTTTCCTTAATTACATTACAAAACTAAAATACGTTAATATCGTCAAAACTAAATAATACAATATTCATTAATTTAAAAGTATTATTAGATGACAAATAATAAAATCAAATTTGGCAAATATATTAGAGAATCATTATCGCGAGCTTCAAATCAACTTATATTTCATATTATAATAGATTGGGCCAGAATTATCTGTTACCTAACTCGAAGTGTCAAAAATAATTTAAATATAATTAATAATTTAATTATACAGTACTCGATTAGTTTATAGTAAAATTATTTATAAGAACCTGTAGTTTAAGTAACATTAATTTAGTAAATTACTATTTTATAGAACTCGTATTTATTTCTAGAAACCAGTTAGGCTACGTGGAAATATTACTATTATTATAGTCTATTAAAATCACGCGTATTACCAAGTAATAAGTATTACCAAATGAATAAAATAACTTACGTTAAACATTATATGATACTTTATGTAAACATTCTATTTATTATTTTATCATTTACTACCTGTATAACAATATCTTGCTTTATTGCCAAATTTGCTAAATAGAATTAATACAAAAATAACAGACAAACTCACCAGTATCTATAAAATTTGTTATTATTTTGTTATTAACTTAACCTATTTAAAAAAAAATGTATATTATTTTTCATAAAAGTGTCCAATATGCTCAATAGTTCAGAATAAAATAAAGAACGAAAAGCATATTATAGGTCTGAACATGAATGAAACATGATACTGGGTCAAAAATATTGGCTAACAGTACTGTTTTGATGTATTTAAAAGTATAGTAAAGAAGAAATGAATTATAATTTGATAATATCAGAATAAGCTTACTATGGTATAAGAATTTGAAAGAGAAAAATCATGGTCGGCCGAGTGATGCAGTGGACTAAATTTCGACGTTTCACGTCAGCAATCTGGGTTCAACACCGAATGGCCGCAAAATTGATCATTTTCGATTTCACAAGAACTACTCCACTTCTGACTCGAACTTGGATTGACATAGACTTTACAAGTATGACCAGATATTCTGAAAGTAAATTCTCCCATAATTACTTCACAGAAGGCTTCCAAGTTCCCTGAAATGATCCAGGGTAATGATGCCAATCGCTTGGAGCTGACCTAGATTGCCCGCTCAGAATTTATCCGGACATGGGTTCGATTCCCACATCAGTCGGCTGTGTGTGCCTGTTTGGATATCTGTGAGCATTCGAGGATAAAGTGGAAGAGTAGCTCTAAACGAAATATCGCCTTTGTAAAAATAAAAACATTTAATATAAAAACTTCACTGTAGAAAAATAATAGTTTCTTTTGGTAGACAATAGACCAACAATAATATTTGTGACTCATGCAGAAGTGTATCCATTTTGGCAGAAACTCTTACATAATATTACGAAGATAACTCTATATTCCAGTCGGATTTAGTTTATTTGAATTCGGAGATATTTACTTTGATTTTCCTCGTAACGGAGAGAAACAGTTCAAAATATTACAATCTGAAAGCAATGTCCTACAATCTACTAAAACTGCTTGAATGTGAATTTTTTATATACTCTCATAGAGTAAACATATCTTGGCTCAGTAGCTGAAATGAGATATATTAATAATAAGCGGAGGATACAATATATAGGATATCACATAAACTTTATAATTTCTCAGTTTCTAACAAATCCAATAATTTACGCTTGACATCAGTATTTGGTTAAGAAATTTCTAGTGCTTCATAAAGGTATAACTATTTATTATATTCATAATATCAGTAATTACTCGTTTGAACTTTTCATAGTCACATAATGGTACTATTATTATATTTATATACATACTATTCATTTAATCGCTATTTGCCAAATAAAAAACTCTTATCTTGCCGATAAACGGAACAGTCTACGTGAGCCTAGCCATAAGAATAAGCCACGGTATGAGATAAGAGGCGTTTGAGATTTTTTATTTGGCAAATAGAGATGACATAAACTATACTCCTATAGCTAGAAGTTATTCCAACAGCGATTTACTTTTGTCCCTATAATTAATCAAAATAGCACCATTTATCCTATAAATCATTATGAGTCACTTTCTAGTGTTCTCTGGAAATTATATAAACACCGTCAAAATTAGTATAGCAACAATAAAAATTCCTATATATAGGAAATATCAGCTGCCTACATAATTTAAGCTTTGGCTGTTGACCTTTCATAATAATGGAGGAAAATGCAGAAAGATTATTTACATTATTTATAATAGTAACGTGAAGTGGAATTTTTAATACCACAAAGACAAATCATCGGTTTTATAGAGACATTATATAAAGTTACTTGTGTTGGTGAAACTTCTAGTCCATTAATATTCAACAGAACGTTAATAATGCAGAAAAATACTGCATAGTCTCAATGTGTTATAATTAATAATTTGGAGACAACTCATCTTCCTGTATTACAGTTCTATTTAGTGAATTCAGAATCTATTAACTTTCAATCAAAATAAAATAAAAATAAAATTCCTTTTAACATAGAGTGCTTTTATTTCAAAACATCTAGTATTTTTTTCAATAAGTAAAATTACCTTAAGACAAAAACCATGTTTTAGTTATTGAAGTGACAGCTTAAAACAAATGTCCATTTCAGTTTAGGTTTCGCGACTTTATTCTCAACTACCCCGACTTAGGAATTTGCACCCCCGATCTTATAATATATGATTTTAAAGGTCCTAAAAATTCTGATCGAACTCAGTTTAGAAAACTGAAATCGGTTGATCCGTTCTTGTAATAGAAGCAAAAATAAAATATTATAAATAAAATATACAATAAATTAATGCAATAAATTTTCTTTTCACAGCGCGATTTAATACGTTACTTGATAAAATGCTCAATATACATCCAGAGCGCTATTCTTCTGCCAATTCATTTGTCAGGAAACCTTTGATCTAACTATTGTCGAACATGTAATACATATTGTGGTGGTGCGCAAACTTTTTTAATAATGTACATTTTGTTTATACAATAGTGGGTTTTCTTCTTCATCTGCTTGCTTTTTAAGGACAGTGTTATGACATGTTCAATTTTATTTTCCAATAAATGTAAGTATAGTTGATCAGTTGAATTTTTGAGGAAATTGTGAATTATTATTGTCTCACTCTCTCCAGCCTTCAGCTTATTTACAAAACCATGAAGAAAATATGTTGCTTCATCACTAAAACAAATATTCTTTATCAAATTCAGGTTATTTTCAACTATTGCAATCATTATTTCACAAAATTGAATCGTTCTGGATAGTTTTATATAGTACTGTATATTAAAATGGCTGTCATCTAGGCATCTTTTGAAATTCATTTCGATTTCAAAAAGCTTACTTACTTTTTTTTATAAGTTAGAATTTAAGCATGTAACTTTTATCACACTTCTTGTGAGAAAATTTCTACATTCCTTTATTAAACGTTTCTTTCCACAACAAATCAGTCTTTGAAGATATTCTACCATCTCATCATCATCATATCGGTTTATAACGTCCTTCGCCGTCTTCCGATTCCTAATCTCCATTCCTCTCTATTTCTCCACATGTCCTCGTCCAGAGCTCTCTCCCGAATTTCATTATCAATGCCCTCTCTCCAGCTTTTTCGTGGTCTTCCTCGCCTTCTTCTTCCTTGTGGTTTCCAGTTTAGAATTTTTTTGGGTATTCTGTCATTTGGCATTCACTGAACATGCCCGTACCATACGAGTTGTTTGGTTCTTATATCATCTACAATGTCATGTGTTATTCCCATCATATTTCTTATTCTCTCATTTGTTACCCTTTCTCTCTTTGATTTTCCAACTGACCTCCACCAGAAGTCCATTTCTGTGGTTCTTATCATTCCTTCTGTTCTTTCTTTTATTGGCCATACTTCACAACTATAGGTTACTATACTTTTAATTATTGAATTATATATTCTTCTTTTATTTTCTCTTGTTATTTGTTTATCCCATAGAATGCTGTTCAACATTGTAATTGCTCTTCTTCCTTGAGTGTTTCTTTCCGAAATCGCTTCATCAAGTGTCCCGTCGTTTGATATTTTCATGCCTAGATACTTATATTCATTGCAGTGTTTGATGTTTTGCCCGGTTAACAGAAATAGATCTTGTTGTTGTCCTCCAATACACATGTATTCCGTTTTCTTCACATTAACTTCTAAACCCCATTTTTCATACTCCTCGATAAGTTTGCGTGTCATATATTCCATATCATCGATATCTTGCGCAATAACAACTTGGTCACCCGCAAAGGATAATGTGTATAGTGTTGATGTATCATCTATTGGTATGCCCATATTGTGACATTTTCTTTTCCAATTCATCAGTGCGCGTTCTAGATATATCTTAAATAGTGTAGGAGATAGGCAGCATCCTTGTTTAAGTCCCTTAGTTACTATAAATCCCGTTGTTATATTGTGTCCTATTTTTATTCTAGATCTGGTATTATCATACAGAGACTTTACAGCCTTTATTAATTCTACATTTATATTAGTGTTTTGTAAAGTTTCCCAGAGTTTTACCAGAGGAATGCTATCATATGCTTTTTTTAAATCCACATATGGATGTACTTCTTGGATAAATGCTATCTTCTTCTCCAAGATTTGTGTGACTGTATATAAGTGATCGATTGGGGATCTTCCTGCTCTGAAACCGGCCTGTTCTTCTGCCTCCATTTCACAATATTCGTTCTCCATGCGGTTTTTTAATATATTCCCATATATTCTACTGATGGAATTTGTAACAGATATTCCTCGGTAATTGTCACACTCGCTTTTATCCCCTTTCTTATGAATTGTGGATATATTTGATACCTTCCACTCTTCTGATACTTTTGATCTACTCGTACATCTTTGGAAAAGGTCTCTCAGTGAATGGTATAGTTTATCTGTTCCATATTTTATAAGTTCTCCAGGAATATTTCCTGGTCCTGGGGTTCTGCCATTCTTTAGTGATCTACATACTTCCTTAACTTCTGATATACTTATTCTTATCGGAGATCCTTGAGTAACTATATTGGGATTAACGTTTTCTATGTTTTTAATTTTCCACCATCTTAAATCTTAAATTAACATCTATTCGCGCAAATCACAGTCGAATAATAAATCCATAAAGATGATTATATAGCAGTTATGGTGTTAGTTAGTTCTTAATTAGTTCTTAGTTATAGTCTTAGTTTTGATTAAGAGAATTTGGATGAAGACTAAGACCATATTTTATTCATAGAAATCGATAGTAGTTTCGATTTGGTACTTGTCTGATGTAGTTCCAAACTTTATGTCAGTGTTCCTTTACTATTCATACAGTTATGTTTATTTTTTTTTGACATTTTTATAATTTTACGTATGAATATTAATTTAAAAATTCTTTATCTTGTGTAAAGTTGACCGTGTCTAAAATCACATTTTATTTGACAAATCACTTATACGGATGTATGTGTGTGAATATGGCTCATTGGTATTTCGGGAATATCACCGACATTCTCCCTGATCTAATAAAATTTTTGATAATAGACAGAAACGAAGAAAGCTTTAAAATGATAAAAACAGCGCCCGAAGTCACCCCTTAAAAACACATATTTGGCCATATCTCAGAAACATTATATACATTATATGTATAAGATATCGGTATGGAATAAAAATGATGATATTTCACTTAAAAGTATTATTAACGTATAGATGTATAGAATGTAATGTAAAGAATGAGACAAACTATTGATGCTGTTTAATATTTTAAACTATTAAAATATTAAACCTATATGTTGGAATAAGTAATTCCAGCATATAGGTTTAACAGTTTATCCAGGAAACACTATTTGGGTTTATTGTTTGAGATTCGTGTGCTATCATGAACTAGTAAATAGGTTTATTTCATCATTGCAACTATTTTTTTTTGG
This sequence comes from Rosalia funebris, assembly GCA_037954035.1. NCBI lineage: Eukaryota > Metazoa > Arthropoda > Insecta > Coleoptera > Cerambycidae > Rosalia > Rosalia funebris. The sequence continues at coordinate 4,342,503 of JAZFAV010000018.1, read as the reverse complement.
TCAATTATAAAATATCTCATGATTGAACAATATGTATTGAGTTTTATATATACTACTTAATCACCCTCCATTTACTTTCATAAATGTATCCATTTTTAGAAAACTAATGCAAGTGTTTGATAGTAATAAGCAAATTAATGATATATTTAATGTATTCCCATTAAAATATATTTACTAAGTCCCGTATTGCTTCTAACAAAATGGCTAGAATAGAGATAATATATGAATAAACGAATTAATGACTGTAATTCTTAATTACTCTAAACACTTTTTTTATTTTTCTTTCTATTATAAAATATCTATAAATTAAAATAAGGTCTGTCGGAGTGTTGTAAAATATGCAACAAATAGCAATTCTATCCAATGAAACAACCTTTTCGCATTTGCAAATTTCACATACGAAATTGAAACAGTCAACCTGATTCATCGTTTGCCGTTCAAGTTTTCCACTTAGTAACAATGTTTGAAAACTGAAATAAAGAGGGTTGTTAAAGATGTAACTAGAAGTATGGTACATTGGCAGCTCTGCATAACCATGATCTTTCATAGGGCTTTAAAAATCACAAAATCTTATCTCGTACTCGTATCTCTGTAAAAATCGCATTTTAACAGGGAATTTTAAAGAAGTTATCAAAGATTTAGAAGTGACATTAGTGCACTCTTTTGGAACCAAACTGCAGAAACTTTGGGAAATCCCAAGGGTAAAGCTTTGTTGTTATAAGTTGTAGTCAAAACAAAAGAAGTTGTTATAATTGTAGTCAAAAATACATTGGACAGATGAAAGCAAAATTACAAGTTCAAAGGCATACGACTCACTTAAAATATAAAGAATATGAAAGAAGAAAAATCTTCCGTTAACCAACATTCTCTCGAAAACAATCATAGAAGAGACTTCTAGTAACTTGAAATTAGTTTAAAGGTATTACCAAAAACAGAGTGATGGATATTTTCGAAAGAATCATGATAACTAAACGTAATAATATAAAGAAAAATATATATAAAAGTACATTTCCTACATTTAAAAGTACATTTTTTTGGTTGATGCGGTAAATGATGATATTCATGGATCCCTAAAATTATTCACTGTACACTGATTATGAAGAAAAATAGTTGTAGAGGGAACTTATTAGTAAACAAAATTTATTAGTGATATGAAACTAAAAAAAAATCGTAACGGTTTACTGATTCTTCACAAAACTTATACATATAAATATAGACTCGAAGTAGCTTGAAATTTTGTTTTAATCATCTGCCCTTGCCAACTTGGCTGCTGAACGTGAACATTCACTCAGCGACGTACTCTTATAATCTTTCCGTGTTTATAGAAATCTGATCTCCTGTTTTCCTTTATTTTATCAGATATGAATTCTTATTCTCAAAATAGCCTACAATTTAAACAGAATAAAGTATTTTGATGTAACATTAAGTTAATTATGATAACTTTTTTTTTCTAATTCTGTCTCCTTTGCGGGGGCGAGGCTTAGCTCAATGCTAACCCCCCCCCCCACCCACCAGGGACAGGCAGAGACATAAATCAGCCCCTCAGCTCACATATGTGGTAATCTAACCCACGCCCGGATTATTATTCCTATAATCTAGGCCAACTTCAAGTGATTGGCATCATTACCTTAGATGAATCCAGGGTAGTTGGAGACTTTCTGTGAGGTAACTATGGGATAATTTACCCTCAGAAGATATGGTCATACCTATAGAACATCTATGTCAATTCAAATTAGAACCGAAGGTCAAGTAGTCATGTGAAAAAAAAACGATCAATTCTTGTCTGAGACGGAGCACGGGATCCAAGGCCGGAGCTTTGTCCACTACACCACTTAATCGACCGTTTTCTGTATATTATTTATCTCTTCCTTTAATACTATTTATTATATGTTCCAGGTAAATATTATTCTATATATTTTTGATGGAAAATACCTAAATTAATTTTATTTAACATATTATGGTACCTATTTTTATTTTAGAGATAATTAATTAAAATATGCAGATATTTTTCTTTTAAATCGCCGAACTGACCATTTATCGAAAAAAAATTATTAATTTTATTTATGGCTTCTATATACACTTTGCTCACTTTATTCCAATACAGTTTAAAACAAGACATACTAAAACCTATTGAATTATTTTGTTATTTTATTTTTATTTCTGTAAAATACTTCCAAATCAAATTTCTAAATAATTGCCACCCTTCTGACCCCTTTCTAACATTTACGAGGTGAACATGGTTTGATATTTAGAATTTTTAACTTTTCTACTTCCATAGAAAAGCATTGTTTTTTACAGTTTTACAGAATTAATACTTCCACCCCCTCCCCATATCCCTTCTTGTATATGTCTTATATTCTACAAAAGAAAGTTTAACATTAAATGTGGAAGGTCCTACTTACCGAAGAACGTAAACTGACTAGGATCTACCCTCATTTATAAACCAATCTTCAACCTTTTAAAATATCAAAGATCAACTTTTTCGACGTTTCTCATTTCGACAAACATGGAAAATTTATGGTATCAGGTTTAGTAAAACAAGTTATAAGTTTAGTGTATTTCCATAAAAATAAGTCAATTAAATTTTATCATACTAATTTTTTTTTTACAAAATACATGGATGCACTGAATTATCTTTTTCAAATCTCTCTAAGACAAATCCATAAATTATGCAAAACCACAATAACTAGCATCAAGGCCCTCTCCTCTGGCCTTCAAATGATGTAGCTGAAAATACCAATTGATGTATAAAAGCACTTCTTTCCAAAATTTACTTTATAAGTGTTTCACAAGATGCTTCATTTTAAATGAAACACCCCGTATAACTTATAATACTATTGCTACGATACTAAGAGAATAATACCGGTGACAATTTATCTTTAAAGCAACCTAGTGTGCACATGTTTTTGTAAATGTCAAGGTTGCAAATTTGTCTTCTTTTTTTTTTATTGAAAGAAAATTATAAACGAACTCATATAAAAAAAGATTATGGTAACCACCTCCCTAATAGATTTAACCTGATCGAGAATGACCTTTAAATAAATCTATCACGAAGAAGAATGGTGTTAATTATATAAGGTATTTTTTGCACAAAACCCCAAAATTCATGTGTCTAAAAAATAATGTATTAGTGATCTTAGAAAATAAAGAAAACAGCATTAATTTGTAAATAATAATAATGAATCTGTTATGTTATTCGTGGTTTTACGTTGTTCTAACATACAGCTTTTTTAATTTTTAAAATTTATTTAATTCGCAATAGCTACAATGGATCTTTGCGGGTGTGACGATGCACGGATCATATGCTACCCCACTCGCAATTGTTACTAATATGCCACAATTACCAGCACGTATGTCTAGTAACATATGTTTCAATCAACTACGTACGACACAGACAGTTAATAGTTTGCCGAGCAAAATGCAATTATGAAGTCACATCTTAGCGTTATTGTATAATTTGATTCATTGGCGTCTCAACATTTCTGTAAAATTTATTTCATTTTTGTTTCATTTATTTTGATTTTTGTTGAATTTGTTTCATTTATTTTTATGGAAATATCACTTCCATTGAATGTTTTTGTGGAGAACCTTTTCATTACTCTGTCATAGGTTGACGGATTTGTATTATACTAACTGTTATTCTAATATGTGTTTTCGGCACGACACTATTCAAAAATGTCAGTTGATTGATTCATACGATTGTTACCTGTGACGCACACGCAAAGAATCATTATACAAACCATACATATCGATTATAAGTCTGTGTTTCAAGAACTGAAGATTCTTAGGTAAATATGACAATATGATACATGAGTCAACAATGTTATACATAACCGCTCTTTTCTGAACAAGTATATGTTCATAAAATGCAAAATATGTACGTAATGTAAAACTACAAAGATAACACTTGATACAAGTATTTACGGTAAATGAAAAGTTCTGCATTTACCAGTACCAGTATCAGAATCGCACAACACAAAACTAATAACATAGCTCCTAAACGGCTAATAAAGTAATAATTAACAACACTAGAGAATTGAGGAAACTGTATTTAAATATATATATAGTTGTAATTAATAAATAAAATAGTTAACTTCTAGATAACTTTAACAGAAATAATTAATGGAGTTCTTCATTAACATATAATTTACACAGTAAATTATATGTTAATGACGACACGTAAAAAGTTGTTGTTTACCCAAAAGATAGTAACTTGTTTAAGTATATTTGTTCAAATCCCAATTGCTTAGATATTACATAAAAATTTTGTGATATTGCGAACACTGGCGATTTTAACAGCACATTAGTTCTTGTAGTCTAGTAATAAAACATACTTTCTTCTCGAGAGCCTAGTCTAAGTATGCCTATACTAAACATGCTTAATAATACGGGTGTATATCTATACTATTATGGAACAGTTTAAATAAAAATGAGAAGCTAGTAAACATCATTCTAGAATTCAATGAGTGGAAGTCAAATCTTTGTAGCAGAATCGTAACCCCTTACTGAATAATGATTACGCAACTCTACAAAAAAAATGTTTGTCTTTGTCCTAAAATTTATTTTAGGATTTTTCTATTTATTATGCTCCAAAATAAAGGAAAAGTACCAATATTTCATATAAAGTTTGCTTTTGTGATAGTTATGATAATTATACATTTTTTTGAGTTATCGTAGAAATATTAAAGAGTTCTGGTATATTTAAAAATACCACCAAAACATAAAGGGGTCGTAACTTTCACACAGTGTCTACAGATGTCACTTAAGTGATAAACAATAATTGACTGTTTTGTAAAAGACTCAAAGAGGTTAAAATGTCGTCGAGAAAGTGTAAATATGATGCTGATGCATTTGGTTATATGTATATGTGGTATATTTATTAAAGTACGTGATTTTATTAATTTTTAAATGCGTTTAAATTTTATTTAAACGCATGTGAAAAGCGTTGTGAAGCCTATGAAGCCTATTTCAACTGCCCTGTTCGGAATCTAGGCAAGCCCTGGGCTCCAAATGTTGCCTGGGCTTGTCGACATGTGTGAACCTATTGCTGAACCGAAAATGTATTAATGCCGTCTTTACACATCAAGTTAGGGCTTATGAAATAATTTGTAAAAAATCTAAATAAAGAATCTGAAGCTTTTATATTTTTAAAATACTCTTTTCAAAAGTTGTCAGAAGCAAAGGTTAAAGTTGGAATTTTTGTTGGTCCACAAATTAAAAAAATGTTGTCAGTGAAGAATTTCCAAAATTACTTACTAGTGCTCAAAAAAAAGTTGGAATAGTTTTAAAGCAGTAGTCTCTGGTTTTTTAGGGAATAGCAAAGTTGAAAGTTACCAAAATTGAAAACATGTTAGAAAACTTTAAAACCATGGGTTGCAGAATGTCTCTAGAAATGCATGTGCTGCAGGCTCATTTAAATAAATTTGAAAACAACATGGGGGCGTACTCAGCAGAACAAGGAGAAAATTTTCATCAAGATATCATGAACTTCGAGCAACGTTATCAGGGCCAATACAACGAAAATATGATGGGGGACTACATTTGGGGTTTAGTGAGAGAAAGTACTTATCAACATGAAGGAAAATGTAAGAAGGTTCACTTTTAAACTTTTTTCCACTATTTTATAATTTTATATGATAGTAAAAGTTGATAGAAATCATATATAAATATATTTGTTTCGATTTATCGATAAATAAAAATTTTAACTATGGATTTTCTAAAATACTGTTCAACCGTTCTGCTGAATACAAAAGCAAACTTTTTCAGACCATATATATTTTTTTCCTCTAACTGTCGATCAATCTATCGAAATTTCATACCCTCTTATCAAAGTCAAAATTCATGTTGTCCTGTGTTATCTATGAACAATGACAAATATTTTAAAAAACACCGTTGAATATTTTCATATGACTTATATACCGGGGTTACCAAATATGGCTACAATATTAAACAATATTTAATATTAAATATTATAAACTATACATAATATACAAAAAATAAATATTTTAAATATATTAATAAATGATGTCATGTTTCTAATCACGAAACCAATGGTCTTATATGCATTAAGAGTCACATGATTGATATGCCCAGAGACCGATAGCAGAAGTACGCACCAAGATCCTCGATACTTTCAGAACCTATTAAAACTATACCACCAAGAGAATAATGATAAATTAGTGGTTGCTTCTGGCAAACATCAATACGAGGTTCAATAGTATTGCACATGATTTCAGAACACAGAAGAGCAGCAGAAATATTTTCTCCCAGGCCTTGTATGGCAAAACCCGCATTGTGCAAAGTTTTTAGTGTCGAACAGCACTTTGACTTGGAACCAACTCCTAGTAATCTACAGCTATTAAATAGCTATTTCCACATTTGAAAATGTTCATTCCTGACAATCAGTTAATTTCTGAGATATATTAATTAAAATGCAAAATGGGAATTACCGAGGGCAAGGATTTTATTTCAGAAGGCGCGCCAATCGGGAGAGAAGTAGCAAGTCGTCTTTCAGCATCAGGCGTAATACTTTAAGGAATGTATAAATATCATCACTGTTACGTGGCTTTATCTCTGCATGAATATTTGAATGAGATAAATCTATTATCTTTGTATTTTCGATATTTTGATGATCTCATAATAATTTTACAGCCTATTAATGAAGTCTCTATTGAATATTGGTAAATGCAAATACCATATCTGTATTGCACTAAAGATATTTTAGTAACAATAATTATATCAACTGGATTGCAAAGAACTGCAAACTTCATCGACAGTTTGCAGTCCCTTGGGATGTGATGGCTTTATTAGAGCAAAACTTTTAGATAGAACAATGTTGCTTAATTAAAACTAAGTTGAATTTATAAACAAAATTGAACATTTTCTTGAAAATATTGGTACTAATAAGTAACTACTTAAATTAATTTGAAATATAGGGTATTTAATAAGGACGCTCAAAATTTGTTTGGTTATAGCGGCCATATATAAATTATTCTGTATTATTTAGTAGTATAGGACAAATCACTAATAGAAGGTTATAGCGTTCAGTAACGCGTTCAAATCATCAAATTCTATTTTCAAAATCAATGCTCTGTTTGAGAAACGTTCTGCGTATAACGTGACTTTTATCCTCGCCATAACCGTTCCGCCGAGTCAACTATTCGATGTTTGGTGACCAAATTCGAGTCAACCGGTTTGATAAATAATCAGCCAACACCCGTATGTCACCGAAACGTAAGGTCTGCTGAAAACATCTCTGGGGTGTGTGAGAGTATACGGGAAAGCCCGGGACAGTCAATTTCTCGTTGTTCACAAGAACTTGGTTTTCTACGATTTCAACTTGGCGAATTTTGCGTTGGGACTTACGTATGCACCCGTATAAAATCCAACTGACTCAGTAACTTAATGTACGACTATTGACAACGCCGTGTGTTCACTAATTGGGTTTTGGAGCAATTAGAAGTTGACCCAAATGTCGCCAGAAACATTTTTGGATGAATAGATATGTGAACAAACAAAACAAAATTGTCGGATTTGGGATGATACCAATCCACATGAGCTACACCACCATCAAATGCATCCCGAGAAAGTCACTTTTTGGTGGCGGAATCATCGGTCCCTACTTCTTCCAAAACGAAACTGACATTGCCATAACTGTCAACGGCGAGCGCTACAGATCGCTGATAAACAACTTCCTGTGGCCTAAACTAGATGACATGGATATACGGCGATATGTGGTTCTAATAGGACGGTGCTACGTGCCACATAGCACATGCCACAATGGAAATTCTGCACAAGCGATTTGATGACATGGTGATCTCGCGCAGCGGCGACGTGAACTGGCCACCGATCGTAATATTTAACGCCTTTAGACTTCTGCTTATGAAGCTATCTTGAATCGCAGGTTTATATCTACAAATAAATCGCAAACAATTGATGTCCTCAAAGTCAACATAACAGTTGCCATCTAGAAAATTCTATGCGACAGTGTCATCGAAAATTGAACTTCCTGAACACGTACCACCAAGCAAAGCTGCGACGTATATTTGAACGACGTTATATTCCATACTTAATGCCATAAAATATTCTTTGAAGCAAAATAAAAAATGAGGTGATATCTCACACACAACTTGCTTCATTTACGTTTAAAAATCGCGCATCTTTATTGAAAGACCCTTTATAAGATGCTAAGAATATTACACGTAACATTAATTAAGAAACATGTATGTATGTTGAAGTCAATGGACACCAACACAAACTAAATGTAAGGAAAATATCGTGCTCATTATTTACCATTATAATTATTCCAATTAACATTACTCCTCTTATTTGTCATATAATCACACAAGTTCAATCCCAATAAAACCACTTCCTGTTGGAAAACCCAAGGCAACACTAATTTAATATATTTAAAAATGGCTAATAATTATACGGTACATGCACTCGAGTCGACAAAAGTCGTAAATTTTGAAAAGAAAAATATCCCGCGAGGCAATTAACCAAAGTTAGCGATGACTCGAAATAGAACTTGAAATGTTTTATGACTGTGGGAAAGATGACCAAAAGTAAATATTTATCACTCTTTAAACAGTAATTCAAAAACGGATATGATGCGACACTGCGAAGGCAAAATTACAGGATTGAGATTTTCTATTCTGATAAGAGATATAATAGGTTATTTAAATCTTTATTTTATGTCAATTGGTCATGGTTTAATTGAAGGTTGATTGGGCTAGTATAATCCTTAATTATTGTTAAATACATATTTTAATTAAAGTGCTTTATTAATAGTTTCAAAAATATGTTACAAAAAACAGTCATGTAACAACAATGAAACCCATACATAACCACAATTATTGCTCCTGCTACTGAAGGGTAGCTTGCCAATTTTCGCATCTCCTGAAATATATTTTAGTCAGTCCCATTTTGAATTTGACCGAAGGTTGCGCAAAAATCTAAATCTAGTTAAAGAAACAACTGACATTTAATGAACGTCTTAAAACGTGAAAATCATTGTCTAAGAGGCTAATATATAGAATCAATATATTATTGATTCTAAGACTCAAATAGGGTAGAATGGATATTGCTTCGTTGTAATACTTCGTTTGTCCCTTATCGTATAGATGCTAGTATGCAACGGTATGGTTTATATATTAACATGGATCTTGTTCTATACTTCATCGATGAGGAACTTGGGGTGAATGCCTTTTGATTTCTAGCCAGAAGTGAGCTTTTTCTCGTTTGGGGGGTCGGTATAGAAGCCTTTCAACATGCATGGCCAATATTTGCTATGAATATCATATATAGTTTCATATTAAATACAAATTTACAACCTCTTGAAAGAACGGAGAGGGGTACCCACCTACTTAACAATATCCGAATATTAAGTTTGTTTCGTTAACGTAGGAGGAACCGACGCAATAGGAGTTTCCAGTTGGATGGATATTGCAGGGACAATCTTTTGTTGCTCTCGAAGATATTTTATTTCAGCAATGCGTTTGTTATGATCCGCCACCGCATTATATAAACTACTTCGACCCTTTCTAGCGTTCGTTCTGTCCTCACGTGTGTACCACATTAATTTTTATAATTTGCTTGACCACTGTCACTAACTGAATTTCACTACTCCTGCCGATGGAGCTCTGTAACATAAATTATATATTAGTTCGATACAAATGTGAGCTCATTATCTCGTTTATAGCTATGTATAACAAGATATCATTTTTGCTATAGCCACCTATATCGAGCATGAGGTCTTAAAAGTAACTCAAACTTCATCAGCGAGTCTCAAAACTGCGATATCGGACCGCCCACGTGGTGCACAGTAAATAGCCTGGTTTGTATTCAGTCATATTGAAACCCTTGCAGAGTGAATATCGATGAATATCTATTGAATGTGAATGTACACAGAGTTACATCTGGCCGGGCGTAAAGTGCATTCTTTTCCCTCCGAATCACTTCTTCACATCACTTTTTCTTCTACGCATACCTAGAAAATCTCACACTTTTTCCTATTCTTGACGAGCTTGATGTGATAATAAGTGAGTTATAAAATACTGGTTCATCAAACTTCTAACGTCATAATAATAGTAGGAATGGTCGTTTTATAAATATATTTATTGGTTAAACATAGTTAACCAAAAAGTTAAAAATAATGATCTTCAATGGACATATAATAAACGTGTAGATGATTTCACTCTCTTTCAACCGATAAGTTGTATTCTATTGCTTCATATTCTCTTATTTTCATCATTTCCATAACTGTAAATAGAACTATGACAGAAAATACGACAAAAGTGAAGCAACCAAGCATTATAACTTACTTATAACTAAAATCGACTATGAATAACACAATAAATCGTGATAGTAATGCTATGGCTAAACTGACGACTATGTGGCTATCTAACATGATGTATATGTTGAACCTAGTTATGCCTATATTATTTATTTCGTCAACACAACAAGAATTGGATATGGCTTAAATAAAAAATTGTATTTGGAGCTTACGCAGAGACAGTGCTTAGTTAGAAACCTTCAGTACTGTCATAAACAAATTGTTACCACCGGAACCTGAACATATATTGGCTTTACAAGAACCTAAGGAACAAATTATATGTAATGTAATTACTAATTGTGTTAGTCAAGAAACTTTCCTTTATGACATAAGATAACTGTGACTGCATTCTCTAAATCTAACAATGAAATACTTCAGAGTGAGGGTCATTCTTAATGATACCATTAACTAGGTTAGACATTTCATTACAATTTAAATTCCACAAAGAAAAAATTCCATAACAATTTGAATGTAATCCAAAATCAATCATCAAAATCATCGGTAACATATTTACCTTCGAAATGTGAGTATGTCAATACGAATAATTATCTAAAATGCGACTGATTACTGACCTATCAATCGTACTTACCCAATATAATAATGTTACATGTTAAGAAGAATATATTCATAGTTCATTTAATTCATTAACTTTATTAGTCTCTCAAAGTCTCCTGACTTTGCGTAGAAATTCGGAGTACCCAATCAAAAGACTGAAATGCATAATAGGCTTAACGTTTGTAGTATTTTAAAACAAAATAGAATCCCAATTGTTGTCAAAGTAAAATGGATATTATAATGCATTTTGGAGGCGCCTGCTAAAATTTTCTAAATAATGCCACTTGATGCAGCATTAAGTGACGATATTATGAGTATCAAGTATCAAGAAATCAAGTATTACTAATGCTCATAAACAGAGAATATTGGTTCCGGAAATTGGTCGACCATCCCAAATTTCACGCTTAAATCAACATGCTCTGAAAAGGACCGTAACAACAAACCGACGATCCAGTGCAAAAGAAATTATGGTACTATGGAGGCAAGCCATTGGAAAACTATTTCTGTATCCACAAATAAATTCTCAATAAAGAAAATAGGATACAACTTCTTAAAAAGTATAGTTTGATTCTTTACATTTTACTTTTGAACTTACCGGTTTCTCCTTCAGGAAGAAAAGGCCGTTATTAATGACAGAAAATCAATCGGTTACGGTGGGTTACAGAACATAGGCACTGAGCTTTAAAACAATCATATCAGGTAATTTAGAGTGACGATTTCAAATTACTTGACGAATAATGGCGAGTTTCAAATTTGAAATATGTTTGGGTGATACCAGAAAACGTGTTAAAAGAATCCCACAGAAAACTTATCATCCTGACTATTTAATTAGAGAAGTGAATTTCCCTCATCTCTTATAATCTGGAGGTGTATGAATGGTATGGGCGTAGGAAAATTGCATTTTGTAGATCGTACTATGACTGCAGAAAAATATAAACAAATTTTGACAGACAGTTTATTGCCGTTAATATCTCAAAGCATTGACGCGAAGTAAATTTTACAGTAGATGGTGCTGCGTTCATACAGCAAAAACTGTTAAAGCTTGATTTACAGAACATAATGTCCCTGTTATGGAGTGGCTCTCCAGCAGTCCAGACCTCTCGCCAATAGAAACATTGTGGCATATAGTGAAAAAACAGTTGCGCAAACATCCGACCCGTTCAGTTAACGATCTACACACCAAATTGCAAGAAATTTGAGACAGCACGCTTCCTGAAGAGTGTGGTGGTAGATACAATGCTGATACAATAGAATTAAAGCTGTTATTGTTAATAAAAGTGATGTAACTCGGTTTTGACGAAGCGGCCGCACTATTCTGAACCGCGAATCTTAATGTTTTTTATTAACATACTTGTCACTTACACATCATAACGTAGTAATATTTCATCGTATTTAAGTTAAAGGTGTATATTTAGTTTCTGTTACCGATATTTTTTTTAATAAGATAGTTTTGAGAGTGTTATTACTTTAATTTGAATATATCAGTTGTAAAATTATACCTGGCCCAACTATTATGAGCCTAGGCTCGTACATTTTTAAACAGTGTTGTAAGTTGTACGATTACAGTAAAATGGAAAACATATGTGCAGATGGATCAAGAACAGAAAATGGCGTGGGCTGCATACTTCTCACTGAAATGAAATACACTCATGCTCCTTACTCTAAAGATCCAGTGCCTACATAACATAAATGTGTTATTTGGCAAACTCTACGTTATATTCAATTTTTTCCAAACAGTAATTTCATCATATACATAGATTCCTTTAGTTCCCTGAAATCAGGATATGAAAGAGCAGATAGTACAGGGCGTTCGACGGTGGATCATAGAGACACTACTGCCGGCATTTCTGCAAAAAAATAAAGACATAGTGTTAGAAACAAAAACAACATGGCATAACAGAAAAACAGAAAATGGATCAGTGGAATATCATAGAGACGATATTCAGGAGAGTATATAGAAATATCACCTTTTGGATACTCCGCTAAAACTAATTATAACAGAATACCACAAATAGTAGAAAACGTACTGATAGAATATCCCACTTCTTCAAAAAATTTTATTTCGACAACCTAGAAAATACAATGGAAAATGAAAAGTAATTTATAGAAAAACTATTAATATTTGTTAAAGTAATTGAAATGTGTATTAAAATATAAGATATACATATTAAAACAAAGATTGTAGCTTACTTAAATACCAATTAAAATAATTTAAAACAATGTACTGTATCACCTAATGTATATTACTGTACTATTACCGAATGTTGATTAACTACTTAATTACCTACCATTGTAAAAAATAGAAAATTAAAAAGGTTGATTGATTTAGAAGAAAATGGAAGGAGGAGGATGTGGATGTGGGATGGAAGGAATGGCCGGAGATGTATTGGGATATTTTTGGAGGAAAAATTTGGAAAAAAAGAATTTCAAAGCTGCCACTTAGAAATTCAAATCTAACGATTAGTACTCATAGCAAATGTATACATTACTTTACTATAACTATGATATAACTGATAATAACAGAGGGCACTGTAAAATATGCAACAAGTAGACCTTATAGATCGTGATTAAAAATGAATTATTCGATTCCAGGAAAATATAGTCAGTGAAGGAGTAAGAAAAGTTCTAAAATATCACTTAGATATGTGTACAATAATACACATATATAAAAGTTACCTTTAGTTGTCTTATACCATGATATATTTCACTATTTGATCATTTTTAATAATCAAAAGATATATTTCTCATGGACATAAATCATAACAAAAAATCCAATAAATGTTTTTTTATTATTTATGAAAATTATAATAATTTAATGTAAATTAGTAGATACTATAAACAAACTAAATTTTGACATAAATATGCATTATAATATTTATAATTCAAAAATCAAAAAACCACTATTTTAATTTGTATCTTATATTTTTTCAAGATATGTATAAAGTAGAATACATACACTTTTTGATTTTCTCATCATCATAGATAAAAATTTTTTATAATTATTTTAGTTGAATGCAATGAGAAAATATATGTTAATATTTTATTTAGACGACAGCATATTAATAAAAAAAAATTATTAATCAGTTTAATTACTAGTATCATGTAATACAAAACCAAAAGAAAAAATATTACAGAAATTAAATAATAAACAATTGTATACAAAATTTTTAATTTTCAATGCCTTTAATGTATTCTGTTAGAATGCGCCATATTGTTCCACAGATTTTATTTTCGTATAACCCCAAGGAATCTCTTATTCAGTAATCCTTCTATTAATATGAACTACAGAATAACGGAGAGGAATAATAAAGTTAAGAAAGTTCTTTAGTGTATTTGTAGCTGATTTTGTAATGTACAAAATTATAATTATGAAATGTAGACTTCATACGACAACAGATGTGGTTCAATCAACGGAAATAATCGTGGAAGTAAATTATGGTGGTTATACTTTATTATTTAATGCAAAATATTATTAGTATTTTGCATTAAATTGTCATGGTGCTATATTGGATACTATCGTAAATCCTTGACTATACATACAATAATCTAAGTCTGGATCAACAAGCTTTCATTTATGGCATTGCCATGATATAAGTCTGATTGCATTATCCAAATCGAACTATAAAACACTTCACAATGAAGGCCGGTCTTAACGATTCCGTAACAATTAGAGCTTCCACAATCATTAAAATTCCATAATGGTCATTATTTCACAATGGTGATTTCAATAACAATTTGAATAGTCAAATATCTAAAGTCAGTATCTAAAATGCGAAAAAAACAAATGATATCAATCCTACCAATCCTATCTACCGAATCTACGAATGTTAATAATATATAATTTACATGCTTGGTAAAAAAATTTAACTTGAATTGCAAGTTATATTTCAAACAAAAAGCAAAAGTAGTGAATTTACTTATTATTCAACGCCTATTAATCAGATGCAAGAACGTATTCTGCTTTTAACACAAATCTAGTTTTGTTGATTTCTCGATTATTATAATTTTGGTGATTATTTCATATATATCATGTATTCATATTTTTTATTTTCTCTTTCCGTTAAAAAAACATGATAAAAATGATTTTTTGAACATGGACAATAAGAAATGGTTGCATTGTTGAATGAACATTACCCAGAATTCTCTGGTAAATTATGTCAAGAAGACCTATAAAACAGTTTTGGCAAAATACGAAGTACATGTGTAACTAAACTATACATTGTAACGTATCTACCCAGCATCTAGTGAGCCGAATAGGACATAATACTCAACTTATACAAAACCCTTATTCTACTCAAAATTAGCTCAGGTTATAGCTCAATAGTGTATTATTTAGCACGCCAAATGCACCTTGTAAAACTAGACTTCATTCAAAACACTGATCTGAGACTAGTCACTGGAGGGTTTAGGATAAGTCCAGTGACGCACCCATTAAAACATACCCATAAATATAGTATATTATTCGAATCTGATAATCATACCTTGATGCATAAATACGTTATTACTAAGCCTCTGGCAGTACCCCTAGAAACCTACTCTCTTCAGAAATATACTCTAAAAAACATCTCCAGACAATGCAAATAAATTTACAGAACCCAATCAACATTTCAACTATGCAATGTTTTCTCCACAAAATATAAATCTAAGTATTTTAAAAACAGCATTATTAAATTGATTGTGTAGTTACACTGAGATAGAAACAATATGCACAAATGGGTCAAAAACAGAAAATGGCGTGGCGCATTTGCATCTGGAAATGCAATACACTCATGCTCATTACTCGATAAATCCAATGCCGATAGAACTAAAATGTATTTTATTTGACGACTTGTACCGTTATTGTGAATTTTCTCCAAATGATAGTTTCATATCATATGCACAGATTCCTTTATCCCTATATATAGGTTCCCCGAAATCAATAAGGAATAAATTTAATACGGATTCATTAACAAATGTACTCCTGGATCAGAAAATATATTACATTACTAATAGAAAAATATATTATTTTCATACCTACGCCAAGCTATGTAGGCCTTAGATAGGGCAGGGCGTTGGATAGTGGATCATAACGATGCTGCAGCTGATATTCCTGCAAAAGTTAGAGACAATATTAGAAACAAAAACAAGAACATAAAAAAATGGATCAATGGAATAGCATAGAGGCAATATACAGAAGAATATATCTAAATACAATAAATAGAAAAAAGTAAACATTACTTATTTAGTATATAATTTTATATGCTAAACGACAAGACAGCTCAGCTCCAACGTACATAGAATGTCCCAGAGACCACACCACGAAATGTTTAATCTCGTCAACAATCTGCATAATGGGATAAAAATAAAAAGGAATGTTTAAAATCAGTATTAATGATTTTTAAAATAACTAAAGTATTTGGAAGAATATAAGATGGGTACGCATTAAAACGATACGGGGCTTTCTTAAATAATCATTAAAGTCATCGGATATATATTACTCTGATATTAACTGATATTGATTAACTACTTAATTAACTATCATTGCTAGAAGTAGAGTACTAAAGAGGAGAATTGATCTGGTGCATAACCTAAAAGTGAGGATATTGGTCAGAGGTGGCATTGTCACTGTGAGGAAAAACAAATAATAAGCAAATCAGTAACACTGAGAAGTAGATACTGTAAGCAGAAATTGAAATCCAATGACTGATAGTTATTTTTAATAAATAGGTAGTTCCGAAAATACAAAATTTACTCGTTACTTTAATATAACTGCAAATAATAACAGAGGGAACTGCAAAATATACAACAAATAAACATGAAGCTACATGTCACCTGTCGCATACCTTGCAAAACGTGAATAAAAACCTATTATCCGTTTTCAGATAAATGTAAAGTTAGTGAAGGAATGAAACAAGTTTGTAAAAATTACATTCATAATGCACCTATGGAAAAGTTGCCTTTAGCTATATTATACAATGGTATATATTATTATTTGATGGCTATTAATAATTGAAAAATGTTTTCACATATCTATTAATATTACAATAATTTAAAGTAAATTAAGGCATAATAGTTAAATAATTAAAGTGGACATTAAGAACTTCAAATGGCAGGAAACGATTATAAAATTATCATGTCAAAAACACTCATAAGCATAATTACAAATAATATTTATAATTCAAAAATCCAGAAAACACTGATATTTAAATGTTTGTGTTTGGATATGTACAAAATAGAATACTTACACGTTTTTGTTTTCTCGTAATTATCATTAACAAAAATGGCTTATATCGTCTCGTTCCTTTCATTGGTCTAAAATAGTCGTATATTAATATATCATTCAGATTCGTACTGAGCAACAATAATTTTGCTACAATTATTGATATTATATAAAGCAAGACTAACAAAAATATTACAGAAAATGAATAATAAACAATTACAAATTGTGTACAAAATTTATACAAATGTATACACAATGATTTACTTTGTACGCAATATTGTAGTGTTAATTTTAAAGTCGTTTCATGGTTCTGGTACAGATTTTGTACTGTAAAAAAAAATAAAATAACAATTTTAAAAAGTTCATCCAAGAATAAATATGGTTCGGGGAATAAAAATATTTCCTGGCCACATTTCATTAAGCCACATTTTAACAAGAAAACAAATAATCCAGAAAAGTTATTTATTACGTAATCTATTTTACTCATATGTAAGAATATGTAATACTTTTAACTCTAATATTTGGAATTTCAGTAATCATTGAAATTTTGTAATGATTTTATACTAATAAATTATTTGTGTATAGTAACTATTACTACATAACAATTAATTAAATTAATTTAATCTGCAATGTATTAATTATTGGCACTTGTTCTAACCTAAAAATTGTAATTAATAATTCATATTTTTATTTTCTAGGTAAGAAATAAGTTATTATTACCTTTCCATCAAATATTTCCACATTAATTAACCATGCATGTTAAAAAACAGCTAAAATATTTGTTGAAAATATATTTCAGAATCTACTGAAAAGTGTGTCAATAAGGGATGAAAGGAGAGACGATGAAAATACTTATGGCAATAACAAATACAAAAACTAAACATATTAAGATGTTTAATCTAACATCCAATGAGAACCAAACAGGATATAATACTTACCTTATACAAGACATTCATTCTACCCAAAAACTAGACGTTACTCTAAACTAAACATCAGTTTGAGAGTAGCCACTTGAGCGTTTAGGACAATCTCAAGAAAGATTGATGGCGAAGAAAAAATTGATAACGAACTATACAATATCTATTAAAGTACAACCTGCATATCCGTATTCAAATCTCATAAACGATATCTTCATATCTAAATCTGTCATCTCTAAATGTTCCTATAAATATACCTGGCTACCTTCAGAAATATACCCTAGAAGACTATCCCCCTAATCCTTCATAGGAATGCACAGCACCTAATCAAGATTTAGACTATGCAATGTATTCTAACATAAAGTAAATCTTATATATCTTTCTATTTTAATGTAGTTATACAATATATTTAAAGATATACAGCGAAGGATCAAAAACAGAAAATGGTATAGGGTGCGCAATTAAAGATTGAGCGTAATAGGAGATAAAATATACTCATAGTTCTTACTCAATAGATTCAATGTCAATACAGTGAAAATTTATGCTATTTGGTAAGCACTACGTTATAGGAAATGTTCTCAAATCAACAATTTTATCATGTGCATAGATTCTCTTGGTTCCGTGAAATCCATAGGTAACATATTTAACATCGATTCATTAACTATAGATATACACGCCCTCCTAAATTGGCGAATGCAAAAAAGAAAAACTATTACATTAGTCTTTACGCTGGGCAACGTAGAACGATGATGCAGCTGACATTCCTGTAAGAGGTAAAGACCGCATATTAGAAAAAAAAATATTACATAAAATAAAATGGCAAACTTAGAGGGATGCCATAAAAACAACATATAAAAGAATAAATCCAAATATCAACAGTTGAAATTCCCCATTCTCCACGTCAACTTGAAAAGAACAAACAGTTAGTACTTATATAAGGATAACCTATACTCACCGAACATAATGTCAGATGAAGGAAGGTCAAAAAGCTCCAAATTGCGCCAATTGTAGAATAGGTACCACTAATAGTAGAATTGGTAGAATATCTCATATACAGACCTCACTTAGGGAAAATAATAAAACATATAAAAATTAATCTATAAAATACTATTAATATTCCATAAAAAATTAGAATCATTTAAAAAAATACAAGAAATATATACACATTAAAAAAACAGAAACATGGATTTCTAAAATAATAATTAAAATAGATTTTAAAACACTACTCTGGCCTTATGTATATTATCGTACGACATGTACTTGTGTTGATTTACTCTTAATTAATTAGCATAAATCTAGACGAATATTGGTAAATGAGGGTGCAGCTAATGCCCACACCACTGTCTGAAAGAGAAACGCATTAGTAAAACCACTGCAAATAAGATATACAGTGCTATTCAAAAGTCCCCTCCCCCCCCCTCTTATCTCTTTAACGATTATACATAAACTAGTGAAATTTGGTAACTGAATATTAAGGGTTGTAAACTTCCCTACTAGTGATGATAGATGACGTATGCGTCAAAGATGACGTCACAAGGTCATTGTGACCAATAATTTTAAATGGAACCCTATGGCAAGCGACACCTCTTTTAAAAGGTATCGAAAAAACGTATTCGATGATACTAATATTGTTTGTATTTATGGTAGTTTTGATGGATTAAATCAGTAATCAGTAAACTTGGACAATAATTTTAATTACAGATTCCAGAATCAGTACCTACTTATAGTAATTGTTCGAAGTGAGCTCCATCTACTTCCTGACAGTAAAACATCCTATTGCGAAACTCTTCTCGTACTTTTTCAAATGTGTCTGCGGAAATAGCCTTACATTCTGTAACAATACGTTGTTTTAAAACATCAATATTGTCAGGCTGAGTGGCGTAAACCTTCGATTTAAGATACCCCCCACAGAAAAAAATCTAAAGGTGTGAGGTCCGGTGATCGAGGCGGCCATTCCATTGAACCTCGTCGTCCAATCCATCTACCAGGATATTCTTCATCCAAATACCGTCTTACTGCACCGTAATAGTGTGGAGGAGCACCATCCTGTTGGAATATTATTTCCAAAATGTCGAATTCATCTTGATTATCTTCCAAAATTTCAAGGATTAACGGTTCTATTGCATTTTGCAACATCTGCAGATACACCTCA
Organism: Rosalia funebris; assembly: GCA_037954035.1. NCBI lineage: Eukaryota > Metazoa > Arthropoda > Insecta > Coleoptera > Cerambycidae > Rosalia > Rosalia funebris. The sequence goes on along the minus strand of JAZFAV010000018.1, from coordinate 4,322,347 downwards.
CCGGTTAAGTTGGTATTTAAGAAAACAGGCCCAACGATGTGGTTTCCCAGTATACCTGCCCAAACATTGACCTTCTCGGGATACTGAGTATGTATTTCACGAAACATGTGAGGATTTGCGTCACTCCAATATCTCACGTTTTGTGTATTTACATTTCCATTTAGGTAGAAAGTACTTTCGTCACTAAAAATTGTTTTGACATAGTCTGGCTGTTGGTTAATTTTAGTCTCCATATTTTCACAAAACTGCAGTCTTCGGTCTGGATCGTCGTCTGAGAGTTGATGAACCATTTTTAATTTGTATGGGTGAAATTTGTTTTTTTTTTTTTTCAATACCCTGTGCACTGTACTTTGACTGACTTCACAGGTTGATGCAACTTGAGTTGTTGAAGAAGTAGGATTTACTATTACTTCTGCCAGTATATCAATTTTTTTCTCATCAGAAATTTGTGGTCTGCCAGATCGTTTTGCATCATTAATACTACCCGTTGTTTTAAACTTACGAAGAAGCTCTCTCAAATAAGTCCTCGAAACTGGGCGATCGGGAAACCTTTCATTAAAAATGCGTTCTGCTGCATGAATATTTTCTCCAGTTTCACCAAGTATTAGAATCGCTGCTACTTTATCACCTAAAACACGTACCATTTCTCTTCTTGAAGCACTTAAACGTTCAGCTCACAACAGTTTAACAAATTATTGAATGTACAAATATTTTAAAATTACCACAAGGTACTAAAACAGTTAAACGTTCGATCAACAATACATAAATGTATAAAAACTTTGACTGCTAAAAAAACATCAAATTGGGGAGACTTGCAAAAACGTCAGATTATTTACTATCCAACTATCCAGTGGCGGAGCTTGATTTTTAAATTTTATTATTAACTGATTTAATTCATCACAGCTTTGCGGTTTTTGAAAGCCAGTTGTCAAAACTGCCGTAAACAGACACAATATTAGTATCATTGAATAGGTTTTTTCGATACATTTAAAAAGAGTTGTCGCTTGCCATAGGGTTCCATTTAAAATTATTGGTCACAATGACCTTGTGACGTCATCTTTGACGCATACGTCATCTATCATCACTAGTAGGGAAGTTTACAACCCTTAATACTCAGTTACCAAATTTCACTAGTTTATGTATAATCGTTCCAAAGATAAGAGGGGGGGAGGGGACTTTTGAATAGCACTGTATAATTAGAAATTCAAATCGAACAATTGGCATTTGCTTTGAACAAATTGGTGGTTCTGATAATATAAAATTGATGCATTACTTTCCTATAGCTGCATATAATAACACAATAAACTGCAAAATATGCAGTTTATTGTGTTATATATATATATATATATATATATATATATATATATATATATATATATATATATATATATATATATATATATATATATATATATATATATATATATCATATTGATTATATTTCTTAATTTGATACTTTGTAATAAGAAAAAAATGTTGCTTTTTTAGATATTTCTCTTTAAGATAAATAAAAAGAAATCCACCAAATATGTTAGATTAAATAGTTATGGTTATCCACCAAATAGATGATAGCAATCTGGAAAATTCTCAATAAGAATTCGATAGGCATTTAAGTCTAGTATCCAATGCGGAGTTATAAAAGTAAAGCATTTTGTTCCGTAACCATCACAGAAGTGGGTGACCTGTCGTAATCTCATATAGATTTAACTGGAGCAACGTCATTTGTACTGTGGTCCAGGGTGACGAACTAAACCCAATATTGGAGGTATCACTGTATGGTACATGGTTTCTATTTTCCACAAAGCGAGTTTGGCATCTGTCCTTAGATACAGGTATATTTGTCCTCATCTCCAAGTGTAATCTTCCCCTCCGTAGTCTGTGGCTTTAGAGTAAGAAAGCCAACCAGTTATAAAATTATTGTCAATTTACTTCTACAAAAATTCATATATCCCTGAAATTAAAGTTTTCATGTTTAAATATTTATGTATGAAGTAGCATACTTAAACCTTTTTGTTTTCTCGTAATTATCATCAACATCAACAATACTGGCTTAAATTTATTTCATTTTGTTGCTGTTAAAGTAATGCATAATTTCCTATACATACAGTCCACTAATGCATTAAAACTGGGCGCATATGCTGGCCTTTACGAAGGTCCACCATTTTCAATTTGATGTTCACATTGAATACAACTAGAAAATACGAGTATATTAAGAGATTTACAAGCATCGTCCTTTAAGTGATACTGTAAATTTGGAATTACAAGAATTTAATGGTATCCTAGATATATTAGTGCATAAAATCATAAAACGCACAAAAAATAGACATAATAGGAAATATTTGACCTGAAATACTCATTTCTCATAAGAGAAATAAAGTGAATTGTTTTTAGCTAATATGAATAGCCTATAGAAATAATATAGCGTTGTGATAAATTCGAATAATATTCATAATAATGTTAATTTTCAATAAATTTTGTTTCCACAACTCTAAATATATTGACTTTATTTTTTTCAATACACTGACCAACGTGTTTTATTATTTTGGAGACTATGAGTTTAAGTTGTGCTATCTACTTTAAATTGTTACCCTCTTTTCTTAACAAATATTAATTGCATAAAGTTAAAAATCTGATTTTGGCTGGTAGGCTGTTTATACGCGTATCAGTCTGTCAATTTGTGAATGGATCATTGAAAATTCAATAATAACCATGCAGATATTTTCCACGTATCCAATGAGGATGATGTTTCTCACCAAAATATTTCATTTAATTTTCATTTTTACCAAAATGTTGTTGCCCGCTTATTTATTGGTGATATTTTCCCTGGCAGATGGATAGGGCGACAACGACCTGAAGAAACGATTTCAAATTAATATAAAAATTTTCAGACAATCAGAATTATCCAACATTCAATAGAAACTGTTTACACGCGTGCTGGTCATATCAAATTTGTAATAGAGAACACATTGAACAACTTCAATTCCATCACAATAAATTCGAATTAACTTTTATTGCATTTCTTAAAAAAACAATATCTTATACAAATTGTAAACAGGGAAACCCTAATATGGGCCACCATTGCACTCGGAAAACTCTAAGGGATTCATTTTTGTTAAAGAGAAAGAATCCCAAGTCAAACATACAACTGAAAATAACTTGAAATAACAAAATTTTTATGTATTTTTAAAAATAAGGTTTACGTGTTTTAGTTTTTCTGAAAATCAACTGAATTATGAATATTGTGTGTATAATTTTATAGCCGCGCTATATAGGGTTAGCAAATTTACTTAAAACATGTCTTTTGAGTAATCATGGTATGAAAACTATTTAATTTACGTGCTTAAATGCATTTGTGAGAGCGTAAAGTTTCATATTATGTTATAAGAGCATTACCTATTTCTTCAAACACAAAGGCAATTTTCTAGCTGAATAATGACAGAATACGTTTTTGTGAACATCTTTATGTTGAGTATATCTGATAACTGTAATAATACTTGCATATGAACATTAGTAAAATAGCTGTGCCATAGAAATCGCCGTTATAACTTATGCAGCGATAGAATTTTCGCAACTTTTGGATTGACACATTTTTTATTTCTTCTTGTCAATTATGTAGCATGAAATGATTACGTTAATAATTTCACGTATCACTATTCTCGTGCTTATTTCACGACATAAAATTCCAAGTCGCTTCTTAGTTATTTTTTGTTTATTTGAAATACCACGAGAATTTATAAAAATTCAATTGCCAATTATAGTAGTTTAGATCTATCCAATACAATTAGACAAAATTGTCAGTAAATTGAATTATAACTACTTAAGCATTCTGAACATTCAACACAAAAATTTAAAGTATGATACAAATTCACGCTAGCTATTATTTACCATCTTTAAAAAAGCATTTACAAATATTTTTTTTAGTTTAATGAGGACAAAATCTGTTCGGATAAACTCTGGAAATTATATCTGGATATTGTCTGGAAACATATTTTATAAGTTACTATAAGTAATGTCAAAATTTAAGAAAGAAAAAGAACTCTGTATTTGTTTTAAGCCGTTACTAATTATAATTATAAATTATAATAAAATAATAATTAAGAGTTATATAATAATTAAGATAAGAAATAAAATTAAATTCAACCTTGCACGATATACGGTGTTTTCATTTCACAACTACCCAACCCAATATTTATTTTAGGAAGGAAATCGACTTTGACAACTGAAATTATTTTTAATTACGGTGCTGATAATAGTTGTGCTCGTGCGATAGCTAGGGTTTTTATGAAAGGCATTATGACAAAAATGTGGAACACCGATATATGCTTGATCTTATTCAAAAATTTAAAATTGGATTCTGGTGCAACAATGTAAATAAGCAACAGAGGATTCTTATTGAAGCTGCACAAATTGACGTATTAGGTCATTTTGTCATTGATCCTGCCACTTCAATTCAAAAAGTCGCTAAGTTAACAAATATATAAGTTATTTTCCCACACAAAGCTTTAAAACTAAACTAAAGTTCTTGCCGTACAAAATTACCATTTTTCAGCAACTCGGCGATGACGACTACGACAGAAGGACTCAATTTTGTGAAATAGTGACTGCGAGAATTCGAAATAACCCGAATTTTATGATGAATGTTTATTTCAGTAATGAAGCGACACATTTCTTAATGGCTTTGTAAATAAAAATAACTGAAGATACCGAGACAATGAATATCCACATATGTTTCGAGACGATAATTCTCAGTTTCCTCAAAAATCAATGGCTGGGCTAGAATTCTGGGAAGTGTAATAATAGGATCTATTTTCATTGAAAAAATTTAACTGGTGAATTTTACTTACACTTGTTTGAAAATTAAATTGTCCCTTGCATAACATAGTCCGTAGGAAACCAAGTCGAAAGAATATATAATACCCACTGCTGGATAAACAAAATGTTCATTTTCAATGGGCTGGCGTACTACTATCACACTACGCATCTCACGTTCGGCAGTCGCTGGATTAAAATATTTACGACAAATGGATCGGTAGACGAAACATACTGGAATAGTCGACGAGATCTCCAGATATAACTCCACTGAATTTCTTCCTGTGGTCCAGTATTTGCTTAGTATTCTACCCCACAATATTCAAGACTACCCCCAAGGACTATTTATACATGCAGACTAATTACTAAAAACGCGGACTAATTACTAAAAGACGCCCGACAAGAATTCGAGAATAGGTTTTACTTACGCTTAATCAAGTATGGTTTCAAATCGTGTTGTGAGAATATCGTATAATATGAGAACGACCAGTTCTCATAATATACGATACTATCACCATACGATTTGTGACTGAAACTGGCGGAAACTAATTTCAGTTTTCTAACCGGAATTAAATCAGAATTTTCAAAACCTTTAAAATGGTGTATTACAAAATAGGGGATGTCATTAAAATTTTGTAAGTGGAGGTAACTGAAGGTAGTGGGGTGAATCCTAAACTGCAATGAACACTGGTTTTAAACTTTCCCTTCTATATCTAAAGCGTACTTTTTGTCTAGAGGATATCTTCATTGTTAAAAGATATGGCGAGAGTGGGTAGTTTTCAAATGAAATCACTGTATAATATAATCAGTAAATACCCTAAAATCATCAAGAATCAAGGTAAATAATTAACAGTTTGTTAACTGCAATTATATCGCTGTTAAATTGTTTTGCATTATTAGTAAATATAAGACAGTAGAAGAATGGTGACTTTATACGAAGTATAATTTAAACTATTTTATTTAGATTTAAAAACTTTAGTGATTTTTAGCTTTTTACAGAAACTGTGCATACAAGTTTTTAAATGAAATCAGTTAATTACGAGTTCGAAGTATAACTTAAACTGTTTTCTCTAGATTTAAGAACTTTAGTGATTATTAGCTTTTTACAAAAACTAAGCGTAAAAATTTCAATAGAATCAATTAATGAAGAGAAATTTGTGTAATATGTTAATATATTAGTAACTTGTACTTACACAATCAAATATTTTGACAATTGACACTGCATTTAGAAAATACAGTGCTATCGTTGAACTTATTTTGAGTTGCGAATTTTTTTAAATATGAGTAATTAATACATACAGAGTGATTCATGTAGGAGGTATGAATTGATTTTTGTTGAAGGCGACCCCCTTCTTTATTTCGGAATGCAAAAGAGCAAATGCTATACATATGCTACGATGATAATTATATTAGCGTGAATTTAGGTTAGATAGAAAAAATAAGAAAAAAGATTTTGCAATTTCAAAATATTAAATTTAATGGTAATGATTACTTAATAAATTACTAAAATAAATGTTCAAATTGTGCACCGTTAGCTTCCTGATAATAACCTTAGCGACCAATAGTGCTTTTCCTTGTCGTCAGATAAAAACTTCAAATCGTACCGAGAATTCCCGATGGCGTATCGCACTCAAAATCCCCAGAACTGATTTCTTAAATTCTTTACAAATGTATTCATGTGAGAGCACTGTATATTTGTACATACTTTTATTAATCTCTCATGATAAAGTTAAAAAAATACTTTTAAATTAATTTTCGATCTAAATCTAACGCCTTCCTTTCGACGCCTAATTGAATTTCAAGAGTTTGATTTACTCCCGTTGCCTACTCGAGAAAGGTCAGGGCAAAGTAAACGCATCCCGTTCGACTTTCTTGTAGTATGATGCACCATTTTCATGGCGCAAGATCGTTATATCGAACATCATAATCATGACCTTACCCACCTAGTTTTCGAGGTGTGAATCGACCTTAAAATAGTTTCATCCAATTCTTCTCCTAGACCTTGGGTATTCGTATACCATATTTTGACAGTTGTATTGTTTTGTCGCATCAGGTACATCCTATATTTAAAATGAATAATAATTATTATACATGATTGCTCCTTAATGATGTTTTCGTCAATTGTTCCAGTAACGTGTTCTATATGTCAAGGATACATTTCAGTGGATCCTATCGATTTTGTTTATTGTTCTACAAAAAATGATGTATAACTATTAATATATATAATACGTGTACTATAATGAACTATATGCCAACCATTTACTGTTACATAACATGTTTAAAAAGTGTATTACTGTTATACAACATAGGTAAAAGACATGGGCGTAGCGTGAGAAAAGAATCTAGGGAAGCGATAAAAATTTTATAAGGGGAAGAGGTATAGTCGGATGTATGGTATGGTATGGCCATATGAAAATGGTAAAAATAAAAAACTAATAGACAGGATACTAACCTAAAATAAATATGCCGAGGTACATAATATATCACAATTTGAAAATGAAGATCAATTCTTCGGTTTTTGTTTGTCCAGCGAAGACGTCTATCACTGTTTCCTTAAATGTTGGAGACGATCTCATGTCTTCTAACAAGGCACTTTCAATGTTGATTAATGCTCAAGCTGACAGTATTTCTTGCTTTTGAGAATTTCGCAGATAAGTTTTTATTCTCTTTAAATATGAAAATGATCTTTCCGCGGAACTGTTTGTGGCAGGAATAGTCAAAATTAAAAGACACAAATTTGATGACTCCGGGAAAACAGAAGATAATTAAAGGGACATAATATATTGGTGAAGCTCAAAGACAGTGCTCTTTTTCGTATCGGGATCACTATAAATCACTGAAAGTTCACTTTTTAAACGATTTGCGTCAAAGAATGTTCCATAAGTATCTACTAAAGAAGAAGAAAGTTCGTCAGGAAAACGTTTTACGAATGAAGTAAATTGTGTAGAATCTAGATTTAAGAATTTCTGTTTAGAAATTTCACTAAACCGTTCACTAATGTTCAAAGTAATAACGTCCAAAATTTCATAAAACAATCGTGGGTATGTGCTTTTCTTATATTCTTCAGGAATTCAATCCAAACACATTATTTTACTTGGTGGTTGATTTTCTATCACACATCTGTTCATACGGTCCCAAATATCACTAAACTCGTTTCTCATTTTTTGAATATGTGATTTGAAATCGGCGATCTTTTTATTGCAGTAACTAATATTTGATATTTCTATCTGTGGAATTTTAAACAGACTCTCGGAATGTGGGAATATTGCAGAAAATACTGCTAAGAAAAAATTCAAATCAAAGTCGCGCAATAAAGTTAAAAAGCCTCTAGCACAAATAACGGTTTCTTGATCTCATTCCTCATTTTCATTTTTCACAATTACCTGAAACAGCGCTTCCAAATGTTCCTTATATTATGGCGACAGTCGCCAATATGCGTTCACATAATCGCATAACTCAATCCGGAAATAGCGACAACACCCACTCGAGGTTCCACTGTTGACTGCGTAAGATCACTGACCTTTTCGGCCGGCCAACGGATCCAAGCTACGCGCTTGGATGTAACGTGGACAATCGCATTTCAGCACCGCAGCAAGTAACGCAGAAGTCAAATAATTTCGGGCTCCTTTACAGCCGATTTGAAATAGAAAAGTTCATGGTAGCGTTTAAGGTAGATTATGTATATTTGCTGTCGATTTAAAATAATTAAAAAATTATAGTAATTGAATAAATCGCTTGAACTTTTAAATAACACTAATATGCCAACTTTTTAAGGGATGCGACACATCACTCGCACGCTACGCCCCTAGTAAAAGAATATTATTTAAATTGATCTAAAAAAAATAATGCTAATTGTGTTACATTTCAAGGAACAAATTTTTCCAAATACATTATTAAAATATTGAGGACTTAAACTTGGAATTAATTAATCTTTTCAAAAAAATACAATATGTAATCATTCATTTAAACAAACATCGGTGACATCATAGCTCATCAGCATATGAGCATATCAGATTTAAGATAACGTGAGATTAAAATTTTTAATAATCACAACTGTTCTGCGTCTTTTTGAATATTACAAACCAAAACAGAGTATTTTCCACGCTCTTGATATATCATTTATTACAATTTAAAGCCAGTGACGTTTATTTAAAAAAAATATTACCTAACTACTAGTCAATAAATAATTAAAGTTCAATCGACGGGTCATTCAGGTTAAAAAGTATTACGTCAAAGAGAAATTATGTTCATCTTAAATCTAGCGCCTCGATAATCAGCGAAATGAATTAGAAATACCATACAATAAACGTCAACAAAATTGTTTACGCATATAACTGCATATTTTATTATTGATTATCAAGTATGCGATTGTCAACTCCATAATTGTAGATTTTATCGGATATAATTATCTTTTCAATTCACGTAAACGCACTTAATTTTGCCATTAAGAGATAGTATTTTGAAATCAATTATTATAGTAATTTCACACAATCGATATTTTAATACTCTCAAATCATACCAGGTGTCAGATATCAAGGACGTAATGATTAAATTTTTCAATTGAATGGGTATGTATTTTCTTGCAGATAAAACCGTCGATTACATTCAAAAATTGAAAACCAAATTTATACAAACTGAGGCAAAACTGTTTGCTTTGGCTGTCTGTATCAGAGAGAATATTAGAAGGGTGGGCAGCCCTTATTTTATTATACCGAATTTGATCAAAGCTGGAATGCCTTCAAGGTCTTTTACAACTAGCCGGCTATTATAAAGTTAACTTAATAGTATAAATAACACAGAGATTAGTTGATATTTTGATTATAATTGATAGTTGATAATTTGGCTATAAACAACATTGCAAAAGGTTTTACAGGACCTGAGCCAGAATTTGGTATTATTAAGGCTTCGGCCCATAGGTCCAAACCTGATTGAATAGCGAGTATATACTAAAATAATAGGATACAACTGATGTGGCGCAGACATAATAAAATTACGAGTAAGCAAATCGCAATAATATTGCGCTGCACCCTTGCTCATATCGAAAACACCTCCGTAGCATGCCTATAGAGACTTCGGATAAAAAAACAAAAGTTATCACGTTATTCGCAAGGGTCGATTTACTATATTGATTTTGTCAAAATTCCTAAATTCGAACGAAAAGCATTTCGTACATCGATCTAAAAATTTCGTGACACACACGAAAACAGCCGTTTAGTAAATATAGATGATAAACTATCCTAATTATTTACATATATAATTCTGCAATGACGGGAAATATGGCGGATATAAAATTATACCTGTAACTGAACTAGTCATTGCAGTTTAAGGAAGAATTCACACATAATATAACTACTCAGGAACGATCCCATTTGTAGATTATGTCACGAAGAGGAAAAAACTACCTCTTATATTATCTTTGACCTGTCGCTGGCGACATTACTTTTAATTCGACAGAAACATTCAAAGAAACATCTTGAAGCAATCATTTTGGAGCTAATACAAGAGACTAAGTGTTCACACAGAATTTGAAGTAGGACAATAAAATAAGCCACGAAGTCTACAGTGTACAAAAGAGTATGTAGGTATGGCACGTATGTGCACGTACATACGTGAAAAAATTACTAAATACATAAAATTATGTACCTTCTTCGTTTATCGAATACCCAACGTAAAAATAGAAAGTAAGTGAATTTTAAAAGTATGATCAAATTATAGCATCGATATATACTGAAACAATACTTGGAACATCTCTCTCCATCCTTAACTGTTGTTAAATGATTATTCCATAAGAGAGATACTTTCTGAGTAACAAAAAGGAGTGAATACTTTTAAAACGATTATATCCAAATTTTGTGTTTTGTCCACGTTTCTATACCCAAATTTCTATTTAGAGTTATCTAAAAAAGTATAGCATTTAGATATATGGCTCTTTTACTGAAAATATAAACCCATTGCCTCATTACCGACCATGAATGGAAATAGATATAAGAAATTAGGTATTAGAAGAAGTAGTACAGAAAATTGGAACATATTATTCCTTCATTATCACTGATTACGAATAACATAGTTACATTGAGTTAGGTGGTTACATGAGGTCAAGTTAAAATAATTTTCCTGATTATGTAAGTGAAATGTAGGTAACTTATAAGGTAGGTATACGACCTTAAACAAAATAGTTTATTATAGTTTTAGGAAATAACTTAATATTTTACTTGCTTTATAAAATGGCTTTTCTAATTATAGAAAAACATGTTTTCAGTATAACCGTGATTCACTGTATTTCTCAATTAATGTCATAGACTTATACCATTTATATCTTCGCCAAAAAAAGGTGAACCTATGATCATTTTCATGATTATGTAAGTAAAATATCAATACTTTATAAAAGAACTTACCTTCATTGACAGTCAAAGGTATGGACAGGAATTATTGTATCACAGTATTGTTCCTCGCAAATTCGTGGTCGCTTGAGTAGAATTAATCAACCGAATTCAAGATCACCTACCTTAAACAAAATAGATTCTGACAATTTTAGTAAAATATATTAATATTTTTCTATTTATAACAAAGTGACTCTCCTAATTATTGAAAATTATGCTTACAGTATAAAAACAATTCACTATAGTTCTCAATTAATGTCGGAGACTTATGCCAATTATACATTCAGAATGCCATTTATATATTCACTGGCTAAGACTATTTATATATTCACTGGTATATGCACTGATATTCAAAATGGTGAAACTATGATAATTCTCATTATTGTGTAAGTGAAACGTAAATAATTTATAAAAGTTTGATAGAAATAGTTGGATTACAATATTGTTCCTCCGAAATTTGTTGTCACTTGAGTAGAGTAGAAAATTCCGGCTTAAGTTCAACTACCTTAAACAAAACAGTTTATTATAACTTTAGGAAATATGTTAATATTTAACTTTTTTCACAAAGTGACTAATTATAGAAAAATATGCTTCCAATATAACGATGTTTCACTATGTGTCTCAATTAATGTCACAGACTTATATCATTTATATATTCAGAATACCATTCATACATACACTGGGATATGGCACTGTTACTCAAAATTGTGAAACTATGAAAATTTTCATTATTAGCAAACCTTCATTGACAGTCAAAATGAACAGGAATTGTTGGATTATAATATTATTCCTTGCAAATTTGTTGTCACATGAGTAGAGTTTGTCAGCCGAGCTTAAAATTAACTACCTTAAATAAAATAGTTTGACAATTTTAGTAAATGTCTTCATTTTTTTTTTTAACAAAGTGATCCTTCTAATTGTAGAAAAATATGCTTCCAGTATAGCAATAATTCACTATAGCTCTCAATTAATGGTACAGACTTATACCATTTTTGTGTAAGTAAAATGTCAAATTTATAAAAGAATTGACCTTCATTAGCAGTCAAAGGTATGGAAATCGAAAATTTGTTGTGTCTTAAGTAGAGTAGAGAATTCTAGCTTGAGTTCAACTACCTTAAATAAAAGGAATTCAATTTTCAAGAATTCAGTTTTTTCAATTTTAGGAAATATAATATTTTCCTTTCTTTACAAAGTGACTTCTAATTATAGAGAAAATATGCTTCAAGTATAAGGACGATTCACTACATTTCTCAATTAATATCACAGATTTATACCATTTATATATTCAGAATATCATTTATATATTCACTGTGATGGCACCGTTATCCAAATCAGTGAAACTATGATAAGTAAAATATTAATAATTTATAAAGTAAATTATGAGGATTTAGTAAAATTGTGAATGTAATACATATGTATCATTTCTTATTGTGGACAAAATAATGAAAATTTGTAATATTCCATATGTTAAGTGGGTCATGTTCTCCTTTAACCTAATGACAATTATCAGAAGACTTTTTAAAAGTTGAGAATAACATTACTGCACTCTTCTGGAAACGAATTGCAACAACTTTTAGGAAATTCCAAAGATAATATTGAAAACAACAGAAAATTCAGAATTTATCAAAAGTATACTGGGCAAATGAAAAGAGAAAATGTAACTAGGTTTAAGGAACGCATGGTCCATTTAAAGTGTGGAAGATTTAAGAAATATTCCATTGCCAAACATGCTTTCGAGCACGATCATCCAATAAACTCCAGTAACTTAAAGTTAGTTAAAAATGTAACAAATAACAGACCGTTAACAAGGTACACGAACAAAAACGAAGGACCTGCAAACAACATATCGTTGTTTTGATTGATACCGGGAATGCAATATTAATGGATCAGTGAACTGAATGTTTACCTTATTACCGTTTACCACCCTAGAATGGAAATAGTTATCGGAAGAGATAAGGTATTGGAAGTGGTGCAGGAAGCCGAAACATATTACTTACTCCTGCGTCGTTCATTGATTATGATCAAAATAGTAGAGTCAAACATTGAGTGAGGTTATTAGTGAACAGTATATCAAGTTGGAAATATATTAGTAACAGTTTACTGACCCTGAACTAAATTTAGGCATTAATAGAGATTAGAGGTAATTTAAAAATTAATTTTAATTATTTTATTAGCAATCATTCAGTGTTCATGAAAAACTGCTATTCTGCTTTATTTTTACTAGAGTAAAAATTACTAGAGTAGATTACTATACAAGTTATATTTTTTTACAAATACGCTATAATATGATCCTTTTACATACTTTTAGAAATGCTTGTAATGAAGTAGAAAAAATATCCACAATTTTGCAGCAGAAAATTTTGCTGCAATATAAATGGGATATTTATCCATTATTTTTAATATAAATATTATTTATTACCAGTCAGATTTGGGAACTTCAGTAATTGTTTGAATTCTGAATGTAAATAAGGCTAGCGGCCTATTTACATTCATAATTAACATAACTATGATTATTTGTCATTATTTTCAATTTTAAATAAATGCTTCAATAGGCGGAAAAGCCATACAATACATAATGTAGATTATGTAAATGCACATAAAGGCACTCCCTTACAGATACATACCTAGCGTTTATTCTAACAGGTTGGTTGCATACAATTTTGAAAATGCGTGACATTTTTATATATTTGTTGTGAACGATATTTCCATTGAAACATCTCGTTCATCAGAAAAATGTCAAGGCTTCTTCTAAAATTGATTATCTTTGTTCGTTTTATAACAGACTGAATCACGAACTAACAATAAAGAAGAATTTTATGGTATTAAACAACAATAAGCACAACATGGGTCTCTGTCAATCCGACTATGGAATAAAAAGGAGAAATGACAAAATAATTAATTAAAATCGTGCATTTTTATTCATTCTCGTGATTTTAGAATATCATGGAACTAATATATATTAGGTATGTTGCTACAATACAGGATTCTAAAACATGTAGTCAAATTGATAGTCAATACTATCTTTTATACTTCTCATTTAAGTAATTATTCTTTCTCAAAAATATCGTGGCTTATAATTAGTTTTTTCTTATTTATTCCTGTGAATAGATCTTTCTTTAGAGCGCAAAATATAACTTTACTTTTAAGAAATCAGTTTGATACCACTTTGGAATTTAGTTTCTTTATAATTTAGTCTCTTTTTATATGTGTTAAAATGGTCATTCAATTTTCATACACAGTTCCAGTTAAAACGAACCATCCGAAATAGCTGTTGAAATAATTGTTTTATAGGAGAAATCCGTGACAAGTTATTTTTTGTTTTTAAGTGACTATATTTTGTCATAAAGGCCTGTACTGTCACGGACACCTCCTACAATCAACTACCCACTTAAAATATTCATAATTTGAAAGATTATAGTTCATAAATCATTCACATCATTCGTATAGTTCATACAGGGTTCAAATTATAACATAATTTGAAAGATCTATGAACCCTGATAACTGAAGTAGTTATTAAAATTTGATTTTGGAAAAGGTTTTGTTGAAAAAAGTTATTAAGGTTATTTTTACTCGTTAGCCAATCAATAGTCATAATATTCGATAAAAACTACTTTAAAAATGCATATATTGCATATAAGCTTTTAAACTCAGTTTAATGATTTGAAATGTAGCGACGACTAATTTCATAAAATCATATTTAAGGATAGGATAGCAACATAAAAAATATAATGTAGAAACTCAAAAAATAAAAAATAATCTAATGTGTTTTATGCTGATATAAACAAATCACAATACATTTGTGATAAAGAATATGCCACATAGTTTGCCTATTAATTGTTTGTTATCTCAAAGAAAGAGAAAATATCTGAAATTGTATGACAATAATAATTGTTCTAGAGAAGTTTCAGCAGTTTTTTATGAACTATTTCCTGCTAAAAATGTGCTGTCTAAGTACATAATGGAACTGGTGAGAACATTTGATAAAACTCATTTAGTGAACATAATCGCACACGTACCTTAATCAATAATGCAGGGTCAGTTGGTCTGTTTGGACTTTTGGAAGTTGATCGAGATCAATACAATTGACTGAATGTAGGTAAGATTTTAGAGTACATCTTCGCTCACAGTTTTGGGTGCTCATTTCTAACCATCCAAATTTGGTTTATAATTTTTTTCATACGAGAATACTTGTTCTTGTAGTTGTGTCTATTGATACGAGCTGTCAATAGACACAACTATAAGTATTGGTCTGATACCTTTATCATTATCGGGAACATCATATGCAAAGACCAGAAAATCTTACTGTCCGATCGTCATTTTGGGGGATCATATTATTGACTCTTTATGTATTTCCAAAAATTTAAGTGGTTAAGTGTACCTTTATATATCCCATAACTATCCAAGCATTAGGAGATGATGACAATCTGCATGAAGGTGTACTAGTCTTCTAGCAGTATGAGCCTCTCAGCATTCCACGTCCACATTATGATAAGTGAATAAGCGAATTTTTGAACCTGGACCTGGAGATTTCATGAATCATGGACCGGACGAAGAGGTGATCAGCCAGATCGCTAAATAGCCAGATCTGACACCTCTAGACATAATTATATTGGAACATCTGAAATCAAAAATTGATGCCACTAAACCTGATAAACTATAGGAGCTGTTAGTGTGAATTTTACAAGAGTGTCAAAGAATAACACCAGAGATGTTACAAGTATTTTGTAACGTTGTAAAGCTGCAGAGTTCGAACAACGGTTCTACTACTGCATAAAATATGGTAGCAGTTATTTCGGTTACTTGTATTAAAAAAATACTTTTACTTCATCATTTTACAGCCAAATTGAATTTATTTTTAAAAAAATATTATTTTATAATATAACTTAATAAAGGTATTTTAAACTAAAATTAAGAAGAGTATTTAAAACATTATTCTGTTAAAAAATATGCATGGAAATAATAATGTTGCTATAGATGCATAGGAAACAAAATACAACTGTAATTAATTTTGCTTTTCACAATTGAGTTTTTTTTCTCGAAGAATGGATAACCCTGATAGGGGCAATTTTTACTTTGCTTTATTTGAAGCAATAAGTATAACTAAAAAACAATCATTCAGTGACAGTTTTTTGTCTTCAACTGTGTCATGAATAACGTTTACATCGAGGAAACAACTTATTTATTGTTAATTAATTACGTTTAAGACAAACGATTTCGGATACAGAGAAAAACAGATATGCATATCTTCAATAAACAATAATTTCTATTCAATAGAATTATAATTATATTATACTAAATATAATATATTACTAACTAATTGACGTTATATATACACGGTAAAATACATTAAATCTACATTTACTTATTTTAAATGAACAAATGAAGATCAAATAGATGCGTTTTCATACCATAAATAACTTTTCTCTCGATGTAGAACTATCAGAAATATTGATTATACACCACTAGATAAAAATTTAAATTCTACAATATATTTGTAAACAATCTATTAACTTTCGCTAATCACTTGGTATCAACTATTAGTAATCAACTTTATTATTATGTATTTTTCATAAAAATTTTAAAAAATATATAAATAAATAAATTCACAATACTTTGTATGATAGTGCCCTATGGATATGGATATAAACTTATGGTTTATATCCATTTTTTTAGTATTAAGAAATATAGTTTTATTTTACCGTATTTATACAAGTGAAAGTGATATTATTATTATTATTAGAATATCATTATTACTTTTCTGCACTCCACTATACGCGGAAAAGTAATATAACCGTGCAAATAAAAAATTTCTAGCGTTCATTTTTCGTTTTTCGGCCTAAAAACTAAAGAAAATAGTTTTTAAACCATTTTGTATTCTTGTTAGCACGATAACTCAACTAAATCGTGTGGTATTGATCGAATGTTGCCTGATTCTGATCGGGGACGTCTCCCAGACGACACCCATTGATTTTGAGGTAGATAGGACACACCCCACCCTGACCATGGGTCATGAGAAAGCACGAGGGTGGACTATTTGAGATTTTTTTTGTTAGCACGATAACTCAACTAAATCGTGTCAGGTCGATTGGGTTTTGACTGATTCTGATCGGGGACATCTCCCAGACGACACTTATTGATTTTGAGGTGGATAGGACATACCGCACCCTGTCCATGGGTCATGAGAAAGCACGACGGTGGACTATTTAAGAATTGTTTTTTGTTAACACGATCACTCAATTAAATCGTGTCGGATCGATCGAGTTTCGACTGAGTCTGATTAGGGACGTCTACCAGGTAATATCTATTGATTTTGAGGTGGATATGACACACCCCACCCTGTCCATGGGTCATGAGAAAGCACGATGGTGTACTATTTGAAAAAAGTGAAACTGTCGCATAAAACACATATTCTGTATTTATGTGTTGATTTACTTTTTCTCGGCCACTCAATTTCAAGATAGAGATGTTCTACGTTTGGAAAAGTCTGTTTTAAGGTTTTAAAACCGTTTATTTTTTCAATGAGATTAAACTCATAATCAATTTAAATCACCAGAGAGACTTTAAACCTACTTAGCTCGATTCCTGAGGTATTGATATGAATAAGATAATATAAATGAAGTGACCTAATTAGAAGAAGAAGAAGAAGCATATCAAAGAAAGATAGTCACCACATTATCATAATATAATGATATGTGATTAATTAGATTACTATTATAGCGTATAATCAATTAACACAAATTTAGGTGTTTGCTTGCACACAAAAGTTGCCATAAGCACACGGAATATAAACAAGAAACTGATCAAACTGGAGTAAAACCGATTTATAACTAATTTTCTTGTTACTCTTATGTTTACTCTATTTACCTTATTTATCTATCTAATTGTAAGTACCAGAATATTATTATTTGTATTTCGAAGTTTTCAAAAAATAATAATAAAAAAAATTAAAAAATGCAACTGAACTAAATTAGAAGATTAGTTATCTAACCGGAATAGGTCCAGCTATACCACCGTACCTATATTTTTAAATATTAATTTTTTTAATGTTATAAAAGTCAATAACGTTTGTATTACAAATTAATTTTTAGCCACATTAACATTTAAGAAACTGTGATAAAAATAACAATGACAAAGATAACAATAAATTATTATTTATGGGTTTATGTAATACCTACTATTTTTTTATTTTACAAAGCAGTTCTTTTAATGCAATTTTATGTAGGTATCTTATTTTTACACAAAACTATTTTTACATGAGTATTGAATGAAAACAAAAGCACTATTTGTGTGTATTACATACAATATATATATATATATATATATATATATATATATATATATATATATATATATATATATATATATATATATACATCTACTGTGTATATAACGTTGCATAAGCACAACACCTAAATCTGAATTCACCCAAATATTACATACATAATTCATTATAAGAAGTCAACATATTACTTGTATTGTAATGATTTTTATAGCATTTATCTACAATAGATACATCAGATTAATAATATAAATTAATGTTAAATACGTCTAAATAAATATCTTTCTAGTTATTCTAATAAAAATAACTAGATCAAATTGTATGAATTGTAGTTTTACAATTTACCTACCAAAGGTTTATCTACTTATGTCATATACTACAGAATGAGTCCGAAAAGTAATGTAATATATTCGATTGTCTTTTTAAGTTTGGACACAAATAAATCGACGTTCATCCCCTAAAGCCTCAGACTGTGAAGTGTAAGGTTACACATAAAGACAAGGACAAAGACATCCATGCTCAGGTAGAGGTGCCAAACTCCCCCCTGTTGCAGTATATTCTAATGTGTTTTATGCTGACACAAACAAATCACAATATATCTGTGACCAAGAATGTGTCAAATAATTTGCCCAATAATCGTTTGTTCTCTCGAAGAAAGATAAAGTAACTGAAATTGTATCACAATAACGATTGTTC
This sequence comes from Rosalia funebris, assembly GCA_037954035.1. Classification (NCBI taxonomy): domain Eukaryota; kingdom Metazoa; phylum Arthropoda; class Insecta; order Coleoptera; family Cerambycidae; genus Rosalia; species Rosalia funebris. The sequence continues at coordinate 4,303,183 of JAZFAV010000018.1, read as the reverse complement.
AGACTATGAAGGATAAGATTACACATAAGGACAAGGACGAAGGCATCCATGCTCAGGGAGAGGTGCCAAACTCCCCCTGTTGCAACTCGAACCCAACAATATACATGATCCCAATACTGGATTTAGTCCATCTATTTACAGTGCACCTACATTTTTTTAATGGTGAGCCCCATTTTTATTGCACCATTTTAAAGAATCCTTTTTTACGTATAGTAAAGTAAAATAAGGGATATTAAGGTTTATATAAAAATTTTTCACATTTAAACCTAAAATCACATGTCGATTTAAAATATTCACATATTTTAAATCGACACGAAAAAGAGCGTTAAAAGGCGAAAATCGCTGAAATAAAATAAAATCCTTCATTCACATTTAATGTTGTGGAGTATTAGCATGCGAAATATATCATTCAGTGTTCGTTAAACATTTAGTATAAATTAAGTTTTTATTTAGAATTTCAAGGATCACTACATTTTTAAAATGAAAAAAAATGTGTAACAATTTTCTTATTTTATTTTACCTTAAGTAAAAACAGTTCTTTCAAATGACGCAATGAAGAATAGGGATTTCAAATAAAAAATATCGATAATTTCATAACTTTGAAAATTACAGCTTGGCGAAATTAAAGGGTAACTCTAAAAGTGGCATTTGAAATATCAGTTTTAACAAGTTCGAGCAATTTTCAAAAAAAAAATCACTTTTGTCGAATTACTTATCGAACTCCCTATATAAAAACCCCCCATATATATTTTAGACCATAAAAACAAATATATGATAGTAGGGCAATTAGTATAATCTTAATCTTTATTTTAGTAAGTAAGAATAAACTTTAGTAAAGCAAAATTCTCTTTATTAAACTAAAGAGTTTTGCATTTAAAAAAAAATCATTCGGTGCAATGTGCTGTGTTCCTTTATTATGATGGGTATGTAATTCAGACGCAATGCCAAACATTTTCTTTCGGTTTAGAGTCTGAACTTTGTCTCAAGAGCATTAAAATTTCTCTATAAATTATTTCCATCGAAACATTTACAATACACACTATATTATCATATAATGTATAGCAACTAGAGCTAAAATATTTCTTAAGACCGAATAACAATGGATGTTAATTATTAATATATAAATAACAGTTCATACATATTTTGCAAATGTTACATTGCCTACCTTTATTCGTTCATTTTTATAAGTACCGCCCAGAGAAAAATATAGAAAAAAAGAAAGGGAACGTAGGTAAAAATGGAATAATCAGGAATGTAGTAAACACCGGGAGATAAATTAGAGGCAAGGTCGAAATGGTTGAAAATCATACCGGAAAGCAAGACGAGTAACCTGGAACAGGGATAAGTGCCAGAAATATCAAAAATAGAAAAAGGGCACGGCAAATAGATAAAGATATTTTACTAAAAAAATCCTATATATCCAAAACTATTGGGATAAAGAACAAACAAAAAATGATGAAAGATAATATAGTTAAAGAAAGATGGGCGGAATATATTATGATGCTACTCTACGAAGAAGCAACACAAGCAATAATACGTGATGACACTGACAATCTTAAAGAACCCACATTCGAATGTGTAAAACAGAAATAAGAAAGAGTCGTCATTCAAAAGAACCAGGAAAGGAAGTTATAAATTTCCACACACTTGCCTACTATGCGGCAAGAACAACAACCATTATAAAAAAGGAATAAAATACGCTGAAAGGAAAATTATGAGAATAATATTAGAACCAATATCGACAACAGATGGAGAATACAGAAAGAAAACCAATTTGGAATAGAAGAAGAATTAAACCGAAAGAATATAATAGGAATAATTAAGAAGCAAAAACTAAAATGGCTAGGACATGTATAGAAAGCGAATCGAGAAGATGTGATAAGTGTATTAATGAAATGGGAATCAGCAAGCAAGAGACGTAGAATTAGACCAAACTGAACTTGGATACAAGGAATAAGAGACTACCCAAACAAGACTGGAGTAAAAATCCCAAGAGATGAAGCCAGACATTGAAAAAATGGCATAACATATGTAGAACAATCAAAAAATTATAGATGATTGATCATTTCCAAGAAATTATATCTAGGAAGTTTTTTATAAGCGGCGCTACCCCCACATGGGGTGTTAAATCAGCGACACATGCATACATATATGCCGTCGAGATAAAATATAAAGAGGCACTTTTCGTACATTCTGCGGAAGTTAATAGAGTTAGTTATACTCATAAGCAATATTAAAATGATTTCATTATTACTTACATTTCAAGGAAACGTGTTGAACCTATCTCATTACATACTCCCTCAATCGTACTTCGTTACTTTTAATTGGTCTCTTATGGTAATGTCATTATATAATTGAAATATTTTACCTTATATTAAGAGACTTCCCAAATTCCCAATGGATTTTATATTTGCATTTCTCTCATGTACATGTCTTTTCATAATTTTAGTTTTATGAGAATTGACTGTAACTGGAAACAAAAAAATAATGTTAGAGAAAAATGAAAATAGTATTTCACTGAAACCACGCACCACGCAATAGACTTAAATATTGTAAAATAAATATTTGCTTTAAATCTATCGACATAAGTTTTTGTCATCAAGACATAGTATATCAGAACACCAGTTGCTTCTTCTAAATGCTTGTTAAATCTGTTATATTTAAATTATAAATTAAGTTCAGTGAAACTGTTAACTATAGAACCAAAACTTAACTATATGTTAAGTTCACTGAAACTTTTTATGCTTAAGTATGTGAGAAAAATCAGTGCCTAGAAACAATGTACCTACTTCAAAATATTCCAATGGGAAAACAATTCTTAACCCACATTAATCATTCAAAATATAGAAACGTTGTTGACAAAAGGAAAACACATATATTTATTAACCAATTACTTGCCTACATAGGTTATCAAAGATGATGATTGACCATATTTTCAATATCACTATTCAGAAGGTCAAAACGTTTAAGTTGACTTGGTATACGACCCAATTGGCACGGAAAAATTGCCACTTCTTTGAACTAGGCAAGTGGAGTGATAGGAAAACTCAAATGTGATGGTCAATGTGATGGTAATCATCCATGCTGCAACAGATACCCATGATGGTTAGGTGAAAGAAAAATTAACAGGGGAATAAGTCTTAGATCTAATGTTTAGATCATTTCTGCCTGTGTTTAAAATAACTAAATCTAGTTCCTTAAAGAGTTACCCAAGGGTTCTACTATGCCCAAAATAGTCTTTGGAGATTAGATAAAGTAGACTATCTGATCATCAAAGACTGTGGATATAAACATAATCGTCGAAAGATCCACAACAAATATCCAATTCCTACATCTACTACCCTTAGTAGATAAAATGGCTTATGTTGCTTTAGTATTATCACGAAAAATAGTAAAGCTTAAGTAAATTTATATAATTCTTTCAGGGCCCTGCTAGTTTCCTCAACTGACAAACTGAAATTCTAAAAGAAATTCAGAGAACATTATTACAACGTAAGATAAAAATAAACAGTTTTAAAACCTTAAAACGGACTTTTCCGCACGTAGAACATCTCTATCTCGACGTTGAGTGGCCGAGAAAAAATAAAACCAACAATTAATGCAGAATATATGTTTTATGCGACAGTTTTACTTTTTTCAAATAGTCCACCATCGTGTTTTCTCATGACCCATGGACAGGGTGCGGTATGTCATATCCGCCTTAAAATCAATAGATGTCGTCTGGTAGACGTCCCTAATCAGAATTAGTTGAAACACGATCGATCCGACACGTTTTAATTGAGTGATAGTGCTAACAAAAAAAAATTCTCAAATAGTCCACCATTGTACTTTTTCATGACCCATGTACATAGTAGAGTGTGTTATATCCACCTCAAAATCAATATGTGTCGTCTGGGAGACGTTCCCAATCAGAATAAGTCAAAACCCGATCGATCCGACACGACTTTTATCGTGCCAACAAAAATAAATGCCGACGACAATGACACACACACACAGCAAAAATTCTTTAAAACCATTTTTCTTTTGTTTTTAGGCCGAAAAACGAAAAATAAACCCAAAAAGATTTAGTTTTTTCACTTTTTCTTTACACGATTACATTTTTACTTTTCCGCGTATAGTGGAGTGCGGAAAAGTAAAAACTTGATATGCTCAGAATTATCTGCAAAAGTCTTTTTTGATTTAAGTTTAATCTTCATATATGTAATTAAACATAAAGTTTACGTATATTTAATGTACCACGATTGCAACTATTCCTTAGTCCAGTATATGTATTAATAAACATTTAATGCAAGAATACTATTACTTGAATACTTAAATTGCTAATACTGTTACATTACAAGCAACTGGAGTAGTAGATTAATTACATTAGATTAATGTATTTAACTTGAACTATGACAACAATATTACTAACAATGATTTTATTCGCCTTTAAAGAAAGTAGCTACATTAAATATCTTTCTATCTAATTTTTTTTCAATAAGTATAAAGAGGACTTGCTGTATCAAATTTAAATAAGTTTCCTTAAAGGACTCAGTCAGCACTCAGAACATCTTCACGAATTACGTGTTACGAACGACATGTTGGGCAAATTAATTTGGTGTGATCCTTAATGAAGGATCAAATGATTTGTTATACTACAGTCTTGTTTTTTATCCGATTTTTATCTAAATATAATTGCAACAGGTTTTAAACATTATTTTAAATGAAATTTTAAATAAAAAGCATTTTCATCTTTAACCAAACTGAATTTTCGTATAGCGCGATAGTCCCGCATGCAAAAAAGCAACAGTATTTTGTAAAACCTCCCTGTAGTAAATAGTATCAGTTTTAAATCAGCACAAAGTTTCTATCATAGTTTGTGATGAGATTTTAGTTTTTTAATAGCATTCCTATATTTTTAGTATATTCAAAAAATATGTTTAGTAAGAACTTAATATCACAAAAGCAGCTTTTCTAAAAAGCAACAAGAGTCAATCGCTGCAGGAAATAAAAGGGCAATAAATAACCGGATAATTTTTAGTAAGTACATTATGTATTTCTAAAAAACAGTGAAAGCCATTGTCGTTAATGTTACTGCTCATCAATAGGAAAAAGTGTTGAGATCTTCTAGATATACGTAGAAGAAAGAGTGAGGCAGCATTCGGAAGGAAAGGGGTGCACTTTACGCGCGGCCAGACCAAATTCTGTGTACATATACAGTATTGGACATAATGGCTGGAACTTTTGCAATTTTAAAATAATTAATTAATTATGTGACATATGCATTACATATATTTATTAATAGTTAGCTAAGGCGTTTTGGATAAAAATAACTACACTTATAATTTGGTTCAAAGTATATTACATTTTTGAGACAAGAAAATAAAAGTAAGTTGGCCAAAATGGTTGGGATAAAAACGATTTTTCTAAGAACTGATTACGTAATTAACTTTTTCAATATTTGGTGTGATATCATTTTGCCCTAATCATGTCTGCACACCTCCTCGGCATAGATTCGATTAAATGTTCAATAACATTTCTGTCAATGCTACTCCAGGCTTCTGTCAGTTTTTCAAAAAGTTCAGTTGCATTTTTTACATTTTCCCGCTGGATTCTTGTATTAACCAACTCCCATAGATTTTCTATGGGGTTTCAAATCGGTACTTTGTGGCGGCCACTTCAGAATATTTATTTTTTTGCATGATAACCACTCTTTTACAAGCTTCGACGCGTGTTTTGGGTCGTTATTGTGCAGGAAAATAAAATTTATTGACATGGTTGCAAATTTATAGGGTTCCAGTACATCCCTAGGAACATCTCTGTACATAAAACGATCCATCTTTCCATGTGTACGATGTAATGGACCCATACCATACCACGAAAAACACCCCCACACCATAATAGATCCTCCGCCATATTTTACGGTTGGACAAATATACTTTTTATTTAATCGCTGACCTTAGGACGCCGTACATGTTTAATTCCATCACTGCCAAACAAGTTAAATTTAGACTCATCACTAAATACGACTTTTTTCCAATCCCTAGTAGTCCAATTGACGTGATCCATTGCAAATGCAAGTCATGCTTTAACGTTCTTTTTACTTAGTAATGATTTTATCTTAGAAGACCTTGTTCAGCTAACCTACGCCTTATTGTTCTGTCGCATATGCCAGATGATGTAATTTCGTCAAGTTTCCGCAGAATTTTCACTGAACACAGAAATGGATCATTTTGGGATAAACGAATAATTTTTTGATCCAGGCGCGCAGTTGTCTTTACAGGCCTCCCTGAACTTTTACTTGGAAGCACATTACCACACACTTTAAATTTTCTTATAATTCGTGACACACTGTTTCTTCGTACATTAAGTTTCCTTGATACTTCACTTTGCCGAATCCCTTCTTTATAGTAATTAATAATTCTATTGCGAAGATCTACAGAAAGTGCTTTTCCTTTCGCCATTATAGAAAATATCGGTATGCGTTACTGTTCAACTTCTAAACACTCTTTGACTCTCTGTAAGTAAATACCACGAAATATTTTGATAATATATAAAAAGTTCCAACCTTTTTGTCCGAAAGCAAAATAGAAATATGTTTTTGTTTTCTTTTGTTATCTTCAAATACCAGCAAAAATGTTGTAAACTGTAGGAAATATTCTAATAATCCGAGATCAACTGTACATTTTCCGGATATTTATTTAATATATTTTTTTAGTGCAAATTTATTTTGTTCCAACCATTATGTCCAATACTGTATATTCATCGATATTCAGTTTTGAAAAGGTCTCAATGCGACTGAATAAAACACAGGCTATTTCCTGTGCACCTCGTGGGCGAGGTGCACAGTATTCCTATTCTCTATGAGCTGTACTAAGATCTTGTCATTGGGATGTTATTGATTCATCATTTCTGATATTAAATATACCTTGCAACTTTTTAAGCAATATGGAACAAAATTCATTCGTCATTAATTCTCTCGCTATACTTTGATATTTAACTAATATAAGAAAAATCGTATTAACTACAGCTTCAACAATAATTGTCAGCCCATAGTTTCAAAAATCAATAGATAGGTCAATTGATAGAAAGACCACCTACCCAGAGCTGTAGTCTCTGCAACAATTGCATTAATCCTGTTATGTTGATTGATATTTTCTATGTCATTCCCATCTCTAATTCATTCTAGATTTTAGAGATATATATGAGCCCAGGGCCATAATAATTCGACCAGGCATAATTTTACAACTAATATACTTAATAATAATATTCTCAAAATTACTTTATTAAAGAAAAATATTGGTAACAGTAACAAAGCATAAACTTTTAAATTAAATACGATGAAATTTACGACGTTATTATGTGTCAATGACAAGTTCGTTAATAAAAGAAAATAGAGATTCGCGGTTCAGAATAGTTCGGCCAGTTACGGACATGAATAATAGGCTAACGTTTGTAGCGTTTTAAAACAAAATAGAATCTCAATTGTAGTCAAAGTGAAGTGGATATTATGATGTGTATTTTGGGCATGTCTGCTAAAATTTTCTTTAAAATATGGCACGTGGCGTGGAATTAAGTGAGAATATGCAAAAATCAATTGTTAATACTCAGAAACAGGGAATTTCGGCTCGGAAAATATCTGCTACGTATTCGCTGCCTAAATCTACAGTGCAAGGCATTATCAACTTGCTTAATAAAACTGGATGCGCAGCCCAAAGGAAGAAAACTGGCCGATCATCCCAAATCTCAGGCTCAAATCAACATGCTCTGAAGAGAATTGTAACAACAAGTAGACGATCCGGTACAATAAATCATGATGGAGGCAAGCCATTGGAAGAAAATATTTCTGTATCCCCAACTAAACACTCAATAAAGAAAATAAGATACATATTCTACAAGGTAAAATTTGATTCTTTACATTTTACTTTTGAACTTACCGGTTTCTCCTTCAGGCAAAAGAAAAACCGTTATCCACTAAACGACAGAAAATCAATCGATTACGGTGGGCCAGAGAACGTTGGCACTGGACCTCACAACAATGGTACCAGATAATTTGGAGTGACGAACCCAAACTTTAAATCTGTTTGGGTGATATCAGAACACGTGTGCTTAGTACCCCACAGGAAACTTATCATCCTGACTGCTTGGTTAGGAGAGTGAAGTTCCGTGCGTCTCTTTTGATCTGGGGATATACAAGTAGTATGGGTGTAGGAAAATTGCATTTCGTAGATGGTACAGAGAAAAATATAAACAAATTATGACAAACAGTTTATTGCCGTCAATACCAATATGTCAGGGCACTGACGCGCGGTACATTTTCCAGTAGGATGGTGCTGCGTGTCACACAATAAAAATTGTCATAGATTGGTTTACAGAATACAATGTCCCTGTTATGGAATGGCCCTCTAGTAGTCCAGATCTTTTGCCAATAGAAATATTGTGGCATAAAATGAAAAAACAGTTGCGCAAACATCCAGCCCGTACAGTTAAACGACGATCTACGCACCAAATTGCAAGAAATTTGGGACAACACAATTCACGAAGCTAAGCTTGTAGATACAATGACTGCCAGAATCAATGCTGTCATTGTTAATAAAAGTGATGTAACACAGTTTTGATGAAGCGGCCGAACTATTCTGAATCGCGAATCTTAATGTTTTTTATTAACAAAATTGTCATTGATACATCTTAACGTAGTAATATGTAATCGTATTTAAGTTGAAAGTACATACTTTGTTTCTGTTACCAATATTTCTCTTTGATTAAATAGTTTTGAAGAGTCGAGCAATCCAAATCATTGTATTTTTAGTTCTATGTTAGAACAAAGTACGGCAAACTTCGCCATGTAATTGAGTGCCCATCGACGGCATATAGCCAGGAAATAGCTGTTTTTGCTTAATTTGTTTCATTTAATGTTTACGGAATTTACAGATGGATTGGAGTATAAACAAAACTCCATCTCACGACAGTGTTATTATTTAGTAGTGAGTGAATATATTAATTGGAAGATTATGCCTGGTCGAACTGCTATGAGCCTGGGCTCGTAGTTCTTGTATTCTTAAATCACTCTTCAAAAAGAATATCCCAAAAATAATTTAATTAACATCACAGTAACCAAGAAACTTACCGTTGCTAGACATTACCCACTTAAATCATTCAACGTTTTAAATGAACCTTAATCAAGATATTTAAAACAATTAAAGATTTAATTTTTAGACTGTTAATACCTATGAAACGGACAGGAAGTGGCCCTTTGCAAGGGGCTAGCACCAACGTTACCGCCATGAAAAATACAGGTCCTAAACATTACTAATTGTAAAACAACGGAAGTTGTTAAGCTTTGTTTGACAATGTAATTATATTTCATTCATACACTTGTTCTAAACTGTGTAAGTATAGTGGGGCATCCCAGGATTGAGAGTGCAGCGCCCACTTGACGTTAAGCTACTGGACTCAGTCAATCTTTTACCGTTGGCTGAAATATTCTCAGTCAACGCTTTTAGCGTCGCGGAGTTTTTTCGATTTTTAAATTTGACGTGACGCGCCGAATTCGTAACTTAACGCGGAAATTGACGTAGTGGGTGTCGCCAATTTAAACAATGATTTAGTAGTTTAAATCTAATTTGTATTATGTAACAGATATGACGAAGTAAATTAATAAAAAACAATGAGGACTATTTTAGTGTTGTTGTTTGGTTTTGCGACAAAGACATTTGCCAACCTAGACAATCTGGATAATGAAGTCGAGTCTCAATGTAAACACCATTGTCCTATACAGGTATGTATATATTTTTTATTTTTATTCGCTCTATCTAAACAATTATTAGGGAATGAATGCTATACTATGTCCTTCGGTTTGATTTACGTTAACAAAAAAACAATTATTGAATATGCCGTAAAAAATAATTAAGTTTAAGCATAAAATCATCAAAATAGTTATAATGGAAAATTAATAAAACACATGTTGAAGTACACTTAAACTCATAAAATTGAATAAAAGTTAATTAACATATACATGGTATTGCAACAAAACTCACTAAATACTACAGTTTTTAAAATAATACGCCTGATAAATGTATTTAAATAAGTTTTAATTTTATCGGTTCGACGTTAACATTTTTAAACGACGTTAAAAAGCTTTTACCTTGATACAATTAATTAAATTAAATATTTCAAGTTTTTTTCTTGGTGCGTCGCTTGTTTCATTTTGAATAGCACAAAAACACTGTGGATAATTTGGATAGAATTATAAGGTTCTTCCACTTTAACACGAGAAAATATTACAATTACTTATGTTTTAAAATCAAAAATATCTCAAGCAGATGAATATTAATAACATAGTTTATACTTATTTCGAAAAACATGTAATAACCTCCTTCTATGAAAATAAGTACGATATATGTAGCAACAAAGATATAAAAATTATAAACGTAATAAATCTGTTTATTATTTTTGCATATTCAAGATGTGTCAAATACACTAGGCACGAATATTAGGGGATGTAAAGAAATCCCAAATTTTTAGGTGATTTTTAAGGGGCTGTAACTTGTTTTTATAAAGTTGCAGTCTGCAACATTGTAAAATGCAAATTGAAGCTCCAAGTTTCCATTTTGCAAATATTGCGTTCAATTATTTTACTATCAGCAGTTTTTCAGTAACCATAAGAAAACCATCGGAAAACAATGCTTCCAGACTTTTGATTGCCTTTCAAAAGGTCCACGGACTTCAATAAATTTTTCAGTGATTTCGGCATAAACCTTTTTTAGACAATTTCGTCGTCTTTAATTTGGATTATGGAAAAGCCTTGTACGATGATTTTTCGCTGAGTTATCGTCGTTCGAAACGAAAAAGTCACTTTTGAGTTTGGTAATAAATTACTCGGGAAATAGTGATCGTTTAGAAAATTTAAGTAGGGTTCTAAAAGCTGTAAAATAATCTTAATAAGTTGTAGTTATTGGTATCTGATAAAAAAAAGTTTTCGGTGCGAGAATCTTGATTGAAGAAGAGGTAAAAATTGCGTATTTAGAGATAATCGCTTAAATTGGCATAACTTTGCAAATAATGGATAGACTAAGGATATTAACTATTTTTTTTTCAACCTCATAGTATCCTAAAGAGACTCTACAAATTTCAAAGTGCTGCGATTATTTTTCTTCGTTGTGTTCGAAATGATTGACTGTGTTGTTTCTTCTAAAAATCAATTTAAAGATGAATTTTTCATCTTGATTCATTTTTTGAGGTTGAAAATATGTTTTAGCAATAATATTTATTTTTATATCAAAAAATTTTAATTATTATAAATGTTAACTATATGAAAATGTTATAAGAAACAAAAATGAAAAAGTCTTCTTTGAGTGACTTCAAACTGATTTTTTTGCTTTGAACGACGAAAACTCAGCGAAAAATCAACGTACAAAACTTTTAGCTCACTCAAATTAAAGAGAGTAAAATTTTCTAAAAAAATATTTATGATCAAATCACTGAAAAAAAAATATTGAAGTCCGTGGACCTTTTGAAAGGCAAGCAATAATTTGGACTTTTTTTTGCGATGATTTTCTTATGGTTACTTAAAAATTTGTCATGGTAAAATCATGATTTGAAACTCGAAATCTGAAAACTAGAAACATGAAGCTTCAATCTAATTTCAAGTTGCTCGGTGACTACTTTTCTCCAAGTTACAGCTCTTTGAAAATTTACTTAGTTTAATTTAGGATTTTTTTGCATCCCTTAAGTATTGTGTCTTTGTATTGATTCAATGTTTGTGTCAGTCTATTAAACAAGTAATAATACTGAAATCAAATTCGTTCTTAATTCAAAACTGTTGCAAATTATCTTAGATTTAAAAAAACGAGTACAATGTCGCTTGCAGACGTTGAGGCTCTAGAAGAATTTATTATAATTTTATTATAAATAAGTATATGTTTATTCAAAAACATTTGAAAAATTATGTCTTAAAACATAAAATTAGAAAATTAAATTGAAAATGTAATGCTCAAAACTATTATTTGATATTACGTACTCTGTTACGTATAAGTGTATCAATGGAATAGAATAATCTATAAAATTATTGTATTACATAATTACATATGTGTTACATAATAAAAAATATAGTTAAATGTTTTATAAAAAACTGTTTCTTATTCTAATGTCTTTATAGAATTTATGTAGACTCAAACGCATGCAGATTTTTTTTATTGTCATTATTTATATCATATTTTAGTGTTCTCTACCTCAAGACATTGAAATAGCGAAACTATTAACCATATAGAACAGTAATTTGTGTATTGGTTCCCCTAATTTTCACCAAATCTTATTTTTGAATCTAAAGTAGGATCAATTGAGGAAGGCCCTTCGAAAAATTAAAAAATATATAGGTAAAACAGTAACAATCAAAATGTATCTAAATTCTAAAAATATGTATAGTTTATTTCATCGCTGTTTGCCAAATAAGAAATCTCAAAACAGACCGTGGCTTATTTTTATGGCTAGGCCCAGGTAGCCTGTTCCGTTTATCGGCAAGATAGGAGAGTTTTTTATTTGGTAAATAGCGATGAAGTGAATAGTAATTTTGTGTTTGCTGTAATTATTACGTTCACCCTTATTTAGTCCGGAAATATATTTAACAAAAAATAAGGAATATAATTTTTCTTTAATAAATAATATCCACCTATTCTTAAGTGTATAAAATTTTATTTCTATCATGTGGCAAACTTAATATCTGTATCTATTTACACCGAGATCCCTCATTACAAAATCAGAAATGTAAAACAACCTCTTGAGATTTAATAGCATGAACCAGATGGTCTCACCAGTAGCAATGGTGCGGTCGGTTTGTATTTTTTTATCTTCTTTTTTTAAGTATTACTTTCAACGACATGTATCTTAGTGTCTAGTGAGATAAGAAGTTTCCCATATTTGTTTGTTTACTTATTTTCCTCAGTTTAACTCAAACTGACATGAGTGATGGCTACTACAAATACATGTAAACAGTATTATACCTGTATACACATATACGTCAATTTAGGAATAGATATTACAAACATGTAATTTATTTTAAAAATTATTTCTTTTATTAATATCAATTTTCACGAATTGACGTATTACATGTTGAAAATATATGTGTATCCGACATGAAAAAGTAGTTTAGATTTCAATTTTATTTTTTTGAATTATGTTAATACCTCTATTGCCTTATGCCGAGTATAAACGAGTAAATATTATATGTAAACAATATACACGCCGGTATTAGATCATTCTAATCGCACTTAAATACCCAACGTTAAATTGGTTTTAAATACATAAAGGAACGTGTAAATGCTAAATATAGAAAACGCAATTTTATTTATATCTCTACAAGTATTCTAAAATGGAGATGTTAATATCATCTTTTTAGTTTGATTGCCAAATGTATTAATCCGAATTTAACCAACCCAAACCAAATATAGTAAACCCAGCTATAATAGCATTTTTATGTTCTGATAATCCATCATCAAATTTGCCTCTGTTTACCCTATATATACTTACTTTTGGTTAAGTACCAGAATACACCTTGTAATCTGACAAATTGAATTTATTTTTACAATAATGTTTTATATTTTATCTCTGAATGAAATTTTCTTCTTTTGCTTTTTAATAAGAAAAAATTTTGTATAGTTGAACCTATATACACATAAGAAATATGTAATTTCTCTTAACCTTTATAATTAATTACATCACATATATTATATTTGGTGAACATCGTAATTTATTGAACTATAATAAATTTTACCCATAACTCAAATTGTATTTTTTTTAAATAAATTTGTTGTGAAGTTTTGTCTATATAGTAACTAGTTTTTATGTCTATTACTGTTACTGGTTGGACCTGTTATTGATTTGTTTCAAAACGATTTAATTGCCAACAATGTATTAAATCGATTCCAAACAAACCAATTTTAGTCGAATCATATCAATTTTTAATTAAAAAATAAATCGATTGTATTCGAACAATCAATTTATGACCACATCTGTTACAAAAATATGCTGATAGTACCAAATACCTGATATATACAGGGCATCCAAGAAGTCTTGACAGGAACTGATATCTCTAGAGTCAGTAATACTATGGGCAGGATTTCTTGGAATTTTCTGAAAAATAAAAAATATAATTTACTACAAATTAATGTTTTATTAGTTCTTGAAATGCTTCAAATTTATTTGAGATAAAGAAAAGTAGAGAGTGATAGAGAAGTCTAACTATTTTAGTGAGACTTAAATGCAAGGATCCAATCCAATTTTTCAAAGGAATATAAATTTGCGTTTACCCAGTAGCAAACTTTTAACTAATTCTTTTAACTAAGGCATTAATCCTTCTTCGGGCGCAACCGGTCTTGTGAGATTCGGCAGTCGCTTTTTTTCGCCCTTTCGTGTGTATTACGAATATTAAGTCGAACTCCGTCATAGCTTTTTATTATAGCTCCAAACCACTCTTCTCGATATGGTGTCGATTTTTTTTAGTACATTCCCTAGACTTGTATGGGCCGTCCCGATCTGTCAGATGCATTGCGCCTGATTACGTCATTATTTTCACTTTAATGTGTTGTTAGATTTCTATTATTATTTAATTTAATATTAAGAAAAAGAAAGCTTATAACACTTGGCTAAATACTGGTAGAGGAGAAGATAGAAGAACGTACGCTTGCTGGAATAGAGAAGTTAAAAAAGAGGTAACAAAGAGTAAGAATGAAATGTGGGAACAAGAATGTGAGGAAGTAGATAGATATATGGGGGGAACAAAAGTGGCTGAAGCATGGAAAACTAGAGCAAGCTTGAGAAAAGAAGGAAAACACAACAGCAAGTTATACCTGATAAGTTTGAGAGAATGTGTTGACCACTATAAAACATTGCTTACGGAAAACAGAAAAGAATTTGAAATAACAAACATAAAAATTGAAACAGACAGAGATCATGAAGTGACTGAAATAACCATGGAAGAAATAAGGAAAGCCTTGGAAATATCCAAAAACGGAAAGGCTGCAGGGCCTGGAAACATCCCCATTGAGTTAATTAGGTATGGACCAGATATACTACTTGAAAATCTGGCAAACTTATTTAATAAATGCTTACTAAACGGAGATAAAATCCCGGAAGACTGAAATATAGCATACATAAGCTCCATTTACAAAAAGGGCGATAAAAAATTATAGGGGCAGAAGTGTGACCAGTGCAATGGGGAGGTTGTACGGCAGAATACTGAAGCAAATAATAGAAATGGGTATAGAAGACATAGAAGAACAGTCGGGTTTCCATGCAGGGTGATCATGTATTGATAATATATTTGTATTACAGCAAATATTAGAAAAACGAACGAAACTTTTTGTAACTCTGGCGAGGTTTGGCCTGAGTAAAACTTATGTCAACGCTGTATGGAATATATATATAAGGAACCAAAGAGTTTGGTGAAAGTGGGAAATGCCCTGTCAGAAAGTTTTCCTACCACAAAGGGGCTTAAACAAGGGTGTACTTTGTCACCTATCCTGTTTAAAATATATATTCAAGAAGCCATAAGTAATTGGAGGAGGACAACTTCAGAAATGGGAATACAGATAAACGAACAATGCTTGGCAACTCTTTTATTTGCTGACGACCAGATAATTATAACAAGTGACGAGAACGATGCAGACTACATGTTTAGAAAGTTGGAAGAAGAATATGAGAAATGGGGACTAAAGATAAACATCGATAAAATATATCTGAATATCTGAAAATAGGAGACACGCATGTAGAAGACCCAGATCTACAACTACATAAATAAAAAAAAATGTAGCCAGTTTAAATACTTGGGAAGCATTGTTTCGGATGATGGAACAACAAAAAATGAAATAAAAAATAGGGCACGTCAAGGGAAGAAGGCTGTTTGTTTACTGAACTCATTACTCTGGTCAAACAAGATGAAACTACAAACCAAAATGACAATTTAGACAACTATTGTGGAGCCTATTTTAACTTATGGCTGTGAATGCTGGCAATTGTCGGAGAAAGAGGAAAAGATGATAGAAACGATAGAAATGAACTTCTTAAGAAGATCATGTAATATTTCCAGAATTCAATGTATTAGGAACGAAGAAGTAAGAAGGAAAACGGAAGCGTACTTACAACAACAGAAAGAGTAGAATCTAGACAGCTACTATGGTACGGTCATGTAAAGAGGATGGAGGAAACACGATGGCCAAAGAGAGATTTGAAGTTTATACCATACAATAGAAGAAGAAGAGGAAGACCGACAACACAATGGATAGAAGGAATTAGAAAAAATATGAGAGATCGAGCAATCGGAGATGATGACTGGAGGGATAGAAGGAAATGACGACCGAAATGCGGGATGCGGCACAGGCTGTAGGACCCCCGCTAAAAAAAATTAAATTATTGGTTTATATTTATACTAAATATCATATACCAAAAATGTGACGTTAATTTTTGTTTGGGACATGCTAAAATAATGAAGAGGATTTATAATTCTTTACACTTATAATAGCCAGTTACTTATAACTTTTCTTTGTGTTCACGTCCAATATTTTATATATATATATATATATATATATATATATATATATATATATATATATATATATATATATATATATATAACTTTATGACATTTAATGAAAAAATGGGTGGTTTGTTTTCTGTATTTAAAATATTGCTCTATACTAATTTATCTTTGTGTTTTATCCGTAAAACAAAAAAAAACCTGTCAATAGCTGGTTGTCCTGTAAAAATCTTCCAAAATTATTGTTTTACAACATTAAATGAGTTTCTTTATGTAAATTTAATTATTGCGATGAAAAACTATTGTGAAATATTGATTATTGTATTGTATTAATTAAAATAAGAATTTAACTAGGTCTCCACCTCATTAAAATCTAAATTGTGTAAGATTTGATTATGGAATCTCTCAGATGTATTGCGTTCGAATGTGTTTGGCTTCATACTTCCAGACGAAAGGTTAAGATAAGAATTTTCATAAAAAATAAAGGACTTATCTATCTTCTTAGATGGTAGGCTAAAACAAAATTAAATGAATAACATGGTTTTAAAATAGGGAAAGGTTCTTGCTGCGATTATAAATTTTTATAAAAGTATGTTAATAAAAGATTTGTTTCTATCTACGATAAAAAAATCTCAACAAAGTTTATATGCGATTAAATTTTAACTGTTTATGAAAACACATTTCTTTTACATAATTTACACATAAACCTAATATTCTATATACAACAAATATATGTACAAAAAATATAAGGGGTATTTTTACATAAACATATAAGTAGCTACAACTACAACATAATTTCAATTTCAAGGGTAAACTAATGAACGAAACAACCATTAGACTACATAAGTTTATCAATAGCGGTGACCTACACATATTATCATTAAAATAACATCTCGCTTAAAATCGCGTTTTATCTACACACTTATATGTAAATGACTCCTTTATAATCTAAATAACACATTCTAATTTATTACTAAAACTGAAACACAAAAGACAGAATGATCTGTACTAGTGGATAATAGTACTGATCTACTACGAGTATTACTAGTTGATTTTTTAATAACTTGGAAAACTTATTAGGAGATTATTTCGCTGAAACCATGAATACTTCATCGAATAATCGTAAGAAATAAGATCTTGTAAGAGATATATTGATAGTAAGGGATGTAAATTCGATATAATGGGATCATAGATACCTATATTTTCTTGTTATCGATATTGTATTGTTTCTCAATAGTAACTTAAGGAATACTCAGAAATTAATTAGCGTTAAGCTTAAACTTAGTAGCTGTGGTTGCGGTAATGGGAAATCATAATTTTATATCGTCTTATCTCATTTCTACAAGGTGTTGCACTCTAAATAATTTTCTATATAAAAAAAGAAACAGTTTTAAAACCTTAAAACGGACTTTTCCGCGCGTAAAACATCTCTATCTCGACATTGAGTGGCCGAGAAAAAATAAACCAACTTATAAATGCAGAATATGTGTTTTATGCGACAGTTTTACATTTTTCAAATAGTCCACCATCGTGCTTTCTCATGGCCCATGGACAGGGTGGGGTGTGTCCTACCCACCTCAATATCAATAGATGTCGTCTGGTAGACGTCCCTAATCAGAATCAGTCGAAACCCGATCGATCCGACACGATTTAATTGAGTGATCGTGCTAACAAAAAAAAAATCTCAAATAGCCCAGGATTGTACTTTCTCATGACCCATGTAAGTGTGTTTTATCCACCTTAAAATCAATAGGTCTCATCTGGGATACGTCCCCAATCAGAATCAGTCAAAACCCGATCGACTTGACACGATTTAGTCGAGTTATCGTGCCAACAAAAATAAATGCAGACGACAACAACGATAACGACACGCACATAGCAAAAAATTTTAAAACCATTTTTTTTTATTTTTAGGCCGAAAAACGAAAAATAAACCCAAAAAAAATTTGCGGAGAAGTAAAAATTTTAATTTAGTAGTACTAAAATAATTCAAGCTACCAGATCTTGTACTGCATCTTGATAATTTTTGCAAAAACTTTGTTTATTATTAGACATAATAGTAGATAGAACTGCTAATACCATATATTAAAATCTTATACTCAATATTAAAACTAAAAATAAATGTAACAAATTAAATTATACTGTTATGAAATATATTAAATATCTAATATCCATATCTAGATAACAAGTATTTTAGTGTTTTGATTATTATCTAGAGCTATATCCTCATTATATTACTAATATTAAAATCTGATTATCTGATGCTATTATTAAATAAACTAATGAATAATTTTTAACAAATCTGCTAGTTTGCTCTCTGATAAAATATTTCGATTCCAATTCTGAAAGATTACACTGCACATGCAGCTATTTTACAACTTTTTTGTATGACATCAAGTAAATGATCTATTTTAATTATTACTTAACTTAAAATAATATCTTTATGTTAATATTTACTCTTAAAACACACCGAAACATCTTGCAGTAAAAATCAGCGATAATTTCTCAATATAGCTGCACATTAACGTTCTTATTTCTGAAGGAAATATTCCCCATCTTAGGTCATCAAACGTTCATCACCAATAGCATCAAGATTTCTGAATAAATAATCTAAATTTAAATATAGATAATATATTTTTAATAATATTCTGCAACTTTAAATCTTTATAACTTTTTAATAGACTTGAAACCAACAGTTCAGAATTTTCAGCTAGATAATGTTCCCTTGTATTACACCTTTCAAAAATGTCCAAACTTTTAAATCTTTTGCATTTATGTTTATATTAAAATTGGTCTATTTCATTATCTACTGTACTGTGCTATCCAATAAAGTTACCCTCTTTTCCAGTTTATCATCCCTTAATTTTGAAAATACACTCTTTAAATATGATAATTATCCCCAATGTGTATCCATAGATTTAACTAAATTCTTTATTAAGCCCTTTATTTATTATTAAGAATATGTGTAGAAAATGAAGAACATTTTATGGAACATCTGATTCTCCGACAACTATTTCCGATATTGATACCTCGATCTTTAACCAAATAGTGTTTTTCTGTGACTTGACTATCCTACGTACAAAACATGTCGCAGTATTTTGTAAAGCTTTCTTGTTACCTTGGTAAGCAAGCTTTTAGTCAACATAAGCTTTCTTGTTTAAGTCTATCCAATTTGTCCAATTTCATAAACGTAATGACAACGCAAATATAGGGGTATATTCAGCATATTCATAACATTGTCTTTACTATTTCAATACCACATAGATGACAATTCTAAATTTGTGAAGCAAGAACAGCGAAAATTAAGTTAACTCAAAAAGTTGGTATGATAAGGCAATGTTACTGCTCATAAATACCTTATATCAATGTAAAAGTACACATATATTCTCAAATTGAAAAATTTACAGTGTTTTCGCCATTTGCATAAAGTACTGAAGGAACGAACATTAAATAAACTTTTTAAGAAATCAATGAATTTATTTACTATCCAGTGATAATCAGTAAATAAATGATTCGATACGGTACAGTCCTTCATTATTGCTACACGCGTTACCTTTTTCAAGAAACTATAGTATAATGATTTTCTGTGTGTAAAAGATGGTTTTCTATCGCATGATGGATATGTTACATCGAACATTCCAGGCCACTCAAGACACAAAGTCGGATAAATAACTATTATTTTGAATATTAATCATACTAAGTGGGCTATAATTGACAATATTTTTCTAAGCTTTACCTCGAACTGAAAAACAAATTATACATATTTAGATTCACATATGGTGATATATTTTATGAGGTTACAAGTTTTATGACAGGTCAAACTTTGTTTACAATATTCTTTTATAATTTACGTTCACGTATTAATCAAATATGACGTTTGATATTAACTACGACATTCGGTTAAAGAATCAAAATATTGTTATACTTCATATTTGGGATGTGTCAAATATTGAAATAATTTCAGAATATATAAACGTAGAAAAAAACTCAAAAATTAAAGAAGAACTAATGAAATCATTTAAATACTTGCATAACCATTTTTGCCTATAATAATTTAAACTATAGCTACTATTTTATCCATATCTATAAGACATAGGGTCTTATGGAGTTATCAATAATATTGACATATTCTTTATTATTCGTTACATATTCAAGCAAATTTTAATACGACGAATATTTTCAGTTCTGGGTTAATTCTAGAACTTTATCTTCCTATTGTTACTTGCTTTTACCATCTACAGGTATGCAAAAAAGGGAGCTGTAATCATAATAAAGATGTTCCACCCGATATGTATAATCATGATAAATTACACTTGTAAATTGTGTCTGTATAACGATTTTTATGAACGGATAATGTTAATTTTTTGTTCAAGAAAATCGTTATATTTTACGGTTCTGATTTTAGCTAAAGGGAAGGGTAGAATTAAAGGAAGTATACCTTATCCCTTAACCAACGAAGTGTGAAGGAATGAGAGACAGGTGCGTGTGTGGGCCGTCTTTGCCGTTGTAACCCCTTCTCTGTTTACCTAAGACGAGTTTTAAATTTTTTTATCGTATTTGGTAAGTAAATTTGTAGAGAAAATCAGTCTGTTGAATGTTTTAGTAAAACAAACATTATCGAATTGCTAAACAAACTATCGCTTACATATTTCAAATGCCAATAGGGGGTAGGTATTTTAAGTTGTTTTCGTTATCTACTATCACTTACAAAAATGCTCTTCGTGGTGCTCTGGTCAGATATTATTATTCAATTCATTTGAAAGTCATAGAAGTATGTCAGTATTGCAACATACAAATTTCCTCATCATTAGGTCATCAGTCCTAAGACTGCTTGGACGCTAACCTCCAGCTTCTCCTATCTTGTACTAACCTACGCATTTCACTAATTGTGCTACAACCTACATCCCTCACTATTTGCGAGCAGTAGTCTAATCTAGGCCTACCTCTGCCTTTCTTCACTCCTATTTCTGCCTCCAAAATATCGCGGACTATTCCCCCAAATTTTCACACACAAATTTCCTAAATTCCCCACAAATTTCCTAAATAAAAAAAAACATAAAACACATAAATCCCCCAAATCCAAAGCTGAAGCTGTCTAGGTGGGGAATACACATTAAAAAAAATGCAGACGACACCCATTTCCACTAACATTGCCAGTGCCGACGCTTGAGATCGAACCAAGATTACGAGAATCAGTAGCTGGTGGCGTCTTGCCTACATAACGCGCCTTAACTAATTCGGCTACTAATATTAATGAACCTATTATTAGGAAGTTGTAAAGATAGTATAACATTTATTTAACATGTCCTACTATTTTGCAAAATATATAGGTAAATGTTTTAACATATCTTAATTGTGTAACTTATTTGAGTACTTTAATGAAAATAGAAATATTCGTTAGAAACTCATTTTGTTTATTGTTTTAAGTTATTTTTGTCACACTAAATTCAAATTTAATGCTCATTTTAAATGAGAAATGGCGGTGCGAAAGTATTTTGGTGTGATATTAATGTTTTGAACAAAATAGGTGAATAAAAATTGCTAAAATTGTATTTCTATAAGAAGCCTGTAACACATTTAAAGAAAAAAAATACGTTACAGAAAAACAGTTATGGAAACATTCGATTTGCGTCTGAGTATGTTAATAATAAAAAATCCCATATAAAAAAGATGTGTTTAAATCTATTAACATATAATTCAGTAGAATATTATGTGTTTTATAAAAATTAAAAAACTTATGAAAAGGTACAAAAATATATCAAGTCAGTGACTTTTTGTTTCAAAATGTATTGTTATATATTGTCACAAATAATTAGTCAATGCATTATTAAGTTAAGTTATATAAAAAAAGTTTTCAACTTTTTACCAAAATTTCATCACGGTATTTAATTTGGACAATTTTTTTTCTTCAGATATCACTCTTTTAAATACAATTTCTGTCATATCACAACACATCTGTTTAAAATTAGAATAAGCTATGTGACGTGTTACCACATATCATTCTAATCTTCTAGAAATATGTGTTTTTCATTTCCCCAAAAAAAAAACTGAATATAATTTGAGAGAACTTTGACCAAGGGCATAGTCGGTTCACAGAATCCATATAGTTTACAGAATCGAAATTATTTTGAACTTAATTATGAAACTTCATTCTCATCCAAATTTTCAATATTACGGAATACACGGTCATATAAAAAATACTACTGACTCCTATATAAAAAGAGATGGATTATTGATACATGAAATTAGATTTCTATTTTAAACATAAGCTGGATTTGATAATAATCAAAATTAAATCATGGTGACGCTGCAGAAATAAATAATGTACACATTAAATTAATATTTAATACATTAGTTAATATATGTAACCTTGATGACGGAAATTACTACTATAAAAATTTTTTTTATTCTACATACAAAAAATATTATAAGGCACACTTCACAAACGACCACAGAAGTTTGTTAATTATATTGACGTAGTTATTAAAGAATAAATAAATATATTTTGAACATGTGTATTTTAAAATTCTTCGAAGCCCTTAAAGATTTTGATCATTTGGATAGTTTGAATCTCTAAGTAATTGCTTCAACTATAAACTTTTAGATAATATTTGAAGCTTAATATTATCTACAATTATGTATATATATATATATATATATATATATATATATATATATATATATATATATATATATATATATATATATATATATATATATTTCAGTTTAAACTTTTTACTAATTTCAGTTTAATGAACATAAATTTAAAATGTGAATATTATAGGTTTTATGGTTGGTTTATCTTGTAATTATAGTATTTGATGTTAATTTGGTCACAGTTAGAACATTTTTACTTCCTTCATACTCTTTTATATGAATATATATTTTCTTGTCTATATATATGCCTCTAGAGGCTTCGGATCAAAAAACAAAAGTTACCACGTTGTTCGCAAGGGTCGATTTACTATTTGGATTTTGTCAAAATGCCGAAATTCGAACGAAAAGCATTTCGTACATCGACCTAAAAATTTCGTGACACACACACAAAAACAGCAATAATAAGAATAAGAATTAAAATAGACTTATATTAAAATATTGCAAATTTGGTGAACATATATCCCTTTTTAATTCACTTTTGAGTGTCGACATGTTGTGATGTTGAGTAGGCATATTGACGAGTTAGAGTCCAAACACAATATCTTCTTAACATAAAAGATATAAAACTATAAGCGATAATAACTAACACTTTTGATGATTTAAAAAGCTTTTAAATCGTTATTCATAATTTGAGAGGCCACATACGAATCAGAAGGTAAAAAGTTATAGTGGAGCTATATTTTTGCTCTAGTAGCTGTATTTAGTAAATATTCTATTTTATTTTAAAATCAAACTATATAAAAGCGAAATAGATGTAGAATACGTGATATCTTTAGTTCAATTCTGCTAGGTATATTATTTTACTTTTCCGCACACAATTATACTAGCAGAAAAGTAATGTAATCGTATAAAGAAAAATGTAAAAAAAATTTTTTTCGTTTTTCGGCCTAAAAACCAAAAAAAAAATGGATTTTAAAAAAATTTGTCTCGGTGTCGTCGTTATCGTTGTCGTCGGCATTAAAATTTCTTGTTAACACGATAACTCAACTAAGTCATGTTGGATCGATTGGGTTTTGACTGATTCTGATCGGGGACGTCTCCCAGATGACATCTACTGATTTTGAGGTGGATAGCACACACCATCCCATCCCTTGGGTCTATTGAGATTTTTTTGTTAGCACGATAACTCAACTAAATCGTGTCGGATCGATCGAGTATTGACTAATTCTGATCGGGAACGTCTCCAAGATGACACCTATTGTTTTTGAAGGTGGATAGGACATACCCCACCCTGTCCATGGGTCATGAGAAAACACTACGGTGGACTATTTGAGAAATTTATTTTGTTAATACGATAACTCAACTAAATCGTGTCGGATCGATCGGGTTTTGATTGACTGTGATCGGGGACGTCCGCAGACGACGCCTTTTGATATTGAGGTGGATAGAACACACTCTACTATGTTTATAGGTCATGAGAAAGCACAATTGTGGACTATTTGAGAATATTTTTGTTAGCACAATCACTCAATTAAATCGTGTCGGATCGATTGGGTTTGGACTGATTCTGATTAGGAACATCTATCAGACGACATCTATTGATTTTGAGGTGGATAGGACACACCCCACCCTGTTCATGGGTCATGAGAAAGCACGAAGGTGGACTATTTGAAAAAAATAGAACTGTCGCATAAAACAGATATTCTTCATTTATGTGTTGCTTTATTTTTTGTCGGCCACTCAACTTCGAGATAGAGATGTTCTACGTGCGGAAAAGTCCGTTTTAAGGTTTTAAAGCTGTTTTTTATTGTTATAGTTTTACACTGAGAAATAAATTTTGGAGTAGTTTTCTATTTGTAATATATTATCTCGGTTAAAAAATACAACAGTTGGGTCACATAGCTATTTAAAAATATTAAAATAATAGGCTTATGACTAAAAAGTATAATGTCCGAAATTTCTCCGAAAGAAATTAAAAAAAGGAGATATGAGTTTGTCCTTATTTTTCACAAGATTTGTACATATACCAAAATTCTGCTATGCATGCATTTGTGTATTTCATGCATTTATATATTTTCTTTGCCTAACATTTAATTTAATTTCGTTAATTATATGTAAGGACGAAATCAAGAACGCAGAAACTGAGTGGGAGGGTATCAAGAATAGTCTAGCTTCCGCGGCTACGGACGTTTTAGGACACGATAAAAGGGAAGCTAGGAAGCCCTGGATAACGGACGAAATCTTAAACTTAATGCAAAAGAGACGAGGCTACAAAAACAGACGAGACGAAGAAGGACTGAAAACGTATAAGGCAATAAAGTGGGAAATCATTAGAAAATGTAGAAAAGCGAAAGAACAATGGATAGAGGAGAAATGCAAAGAAGTAGAAGATAAGTTGCAAGTAGGTAAGACCGATGAGGCTTACAAAATAATTAAGAGGAACTTCCGGGATGTAGGAACAATAAGTAGAAATGTTAGGAGTCAATCGGGGGACATACTGATAGGAAGAGAGGAGAAAGCGGATAGATGGAAGCAGTACTTAGGAAATGTATACGAGGGTCAGGAATTAGGAGAGATATTAGAGGAAGAATCTAGCATCGATAGGGAAGATGTAGGAAAACCTATATTGAGAGAGGAATTTGAAATAGCACTAAGGGGGCTAAAGAATAATAGAGCGCCGGGTGTAGATAAAATACAGGCGGAAATTTTGAAATGTGCGGGACAGAAAGTAGTAAATAGGATGTTTGAACTGGTAAAATACATATACGAAACGGGCGAGATGCCGGAGGATTATAAGAGGAACATTATCGTTACTATACCGAAAAAGAGAGGAGCCGACAAATGCGAGAACTTTAGAACGATTAGCCTAACTTCCCATGCGTCAAAAATCTTAACTAGAATAGTGCAGAAGAGGATGGAAAATAGAGCGGAGGAAATACTAGGAGAAGACCAATTCGGGTTTAGGCGAAATAGGGGAACTCGCGAAGCTATTCTGGCGCTAAAAGTAATGTTAGAGAAAACAATAGAAAAAGGAAAGAACGCTTATATAGGATTTGTAGATTTAGAAAAAGCTTTTGATAACGTAAGATGGGAAAAAATGTTCGAGATACTAAAGAGCGCGGGAATGAAGTATAGAGATAGGAGAGTAGTACACAATCTATACATAGAGCAAACTGCTGTTATAGAAGTAGAAGGGGAAGAAAGGGAAGTAGGTATTAGGAAAGGAGTAAGACAAGGATGTACGCTATCACCACTAATTTTTAATCTGTACATCGAAGAGGCGATTAATGTGGTAAAAGATAGAGTAGATTTCGGGATTAAAGTACAGGGACAGAAACTAAAAATGCTGAGATTCGCGGATGATATAGCAGTATTAGCATCTAGTAAGGAGGAACTAGAATCAGCATTGAACGAAATGGAGGCAGTGTTGACAGAGGAATACGGAATGAGGGTGAATAAAAACAAAACTAAAGTGTTAGTGTGCAGAGGGCGCGAGAGCAGAGCAAAAACGAAAGTACAAATTAATAATGAAAGATTGGAGGAAGTTAAAGACTTCACTTATTTAGGAAGTAAAATAAATTGGGATGGAAGAAGCGATAAAGACATAAAACAAAGAATAGCGCAGGGTCGAGTAGCTTTTAACAAAAAGAAAGC
This sequence comes from Rosalia funebris, assembly GCA_037954035.1. NCBI lineage: Eukaryota > Metazoa > Arthropoda > Insecta > Coleoptera > Cerambycidae > Rosalia > Rosalia funebris. Next base: position 4,276,425 of record JAZFAV010000018.1, on the reverse strand, counting down.
ACTTTTATGCTCGGGGGTAATAAACTTAGAAACAAGGAAGAGATTTTTGAAAACATATGTATGGAGCACGGCACTTTACGGCTGCGAAACCTGGACGGTAGGGGAAGCAAGTAGGAAGAAATTAGAAGCTTTTGAGATGTGGTGTTACCGAAGAATGATGAAAATACCATGGACTGATAGGGTTAGAAACGAAGAAGTATTGGAGAAAGTCGGCGAGAAAAGGAGTATGTGGAAAAACTTAAAGAAGAGAAGAGATAAAATGGTAGGCCACTTGCTGAGACATGGGGGAATAGTCCGCGATATTTTGGAGGCAGAAATAGGAGTGAAGAAAGGCAGAGGTAGGCCTAGATTAGACTACTGCTCGCAAATAGTAAGGGATGTAGGTTGTAGCACAATTAGCGAAATGCGTAGGTTAGCACAAGATAGGAGAAGCTGGAGGTTAGCGTCCAACCAGTCTTAGGACTGATGACCTAATGATGATGATGATGAATTATATATAATTTCCAAATTTTCATATTCATCATCATTTATTTTGGTCATATGATATATCATAATTTTATTTAATACCCATAAAATTTGTTACTTTGTGTCTATAACCTCTCCTAAAAAAATATCTGACAGCGATAAGTTTCAACATGGATGGAATCATTGTCTATATTAACATTTATTTATAGTCTATAAGAATGAAATAATTTCAAAAAATTATATACAATAAATGATTTCAGTACAGTCTTATCGTAATCCGTCTTATTTAATTAATTAAAAAGAGCAATTAGCAAATAGTCTAGTGCTTGTGTGGCAAGTGAACTCTTTATTTTCGATTTTAAAAGACCACAACAGAATATAAAGCTTCCAGATACCAGTAAATATACTGTCGCGTTGATTAGAAATTAATTACCTTTTACTTCAACTATCTGCTGTTTTGATTGACCCTATGCTCGTATCTTGACTCTCAGCTATAATTATATTCGATAACACGCAAATATATATAAATAATTGTTATTTATTACTTTTATGTAACATTTTTTCCTGACATATATAAACTGCTAGAGATAAAATATATCTGGATTATGTTTTACTGATTAAAAGTTGTAGTTAGGCATATTTCTTTATACCACGGTATAATCTTAACCTTAACAAAAAAGGGACCAAAACCAAAGCATCCAAAAACTTGCCCAAGATCCATTGAGTATCAGTACAGGCAAGTAATGTGAAACATATTTTATATTTATCTTTAAAGCCATATTCCTTTTTTACTTGCATTTATCAGACGACCTATGCACCCTTTAACCATGCAGAAGAAATGTTTAATTCTTCTAATGAAAATCCGTAATTATACAACGTAAATAATTATATCTACGTTCTATAAAGCTCTATGATCTACCAAGGAATAAATAAAATATTCTTTTTCTATTCCTTCCTGTATTGAGATGTTCAGAATTCATATCGTTGAATAGATGGAACGATGAAAAAAATTACGAAAACCTTGTTTTAATTTCAATATTGCATGAACTATATATAACATATGGTAATTTAGAAATAAGCCTTCACAAATATTTTTGCTAAAAGAACTTTTTGTCTTATTTAACTTCATTTTTAACTCGCAACGTATACGTATAACCAAATAGCTCCATTAAATTACAATAGAAACAATCCAGTTTATTTTGAAAATAATTTCAATGTCGTCATAATGTATAAATAGAGACGTTTCCTGGAAAAGGGCAAGAAATAGAAGTAGAGAAATTTAAAATAATCTATGTAAAAAATTACATTTAAATAGAACCTCTTGACATTTTCAAACAAGAAAATGTAATAGTATGACTAGTTTTTGAATGCACTTTATAAGTCTAGCAATAGAGTTTACTTTATATTAGTTATTTAGTACAAGTAATACTTGAACTGTAAAAATGGAAGATGACAAATTACAAACAATAACATAGAACTGTTTAACTCCAAAAGATAGCACGATTGTCTCTAGTATCAAAAATTTTAAATTAGTAATAGTGAGATAATTCACTTTCTTGGGTATTGATTGTATATTCTTAATGTGTCAAGGAAATCTTCTTATGTAATACTGTGGACTGTATAACATTAAGGCTGTCTTCAGTAACAAAAGGGGAATTAAAATCTTTGTGGTAGTTACTATGAATCAATATCAGTTGGATCAGAGTCAATGAATTTGGTTTCAGGCAGTTTACGTTTACCTCCATTTTAGTTTCGACAACATTTGACTTGATTTATTCAATTCATATTCTTTTTAATACTTATGTGTTAAGTTATATGATTGCAGCTTTCCTTTAGTAACACCTATAGATTGTAAGTGTAAATTTTTTTTTCTTACCATTGAGGGCCAAGATACAAAGCAATTATACGAAAAGATCTATTGACGATATACGATATTTTTTAATTATTGCAATTTATGTTATTATTATGATTGATTATTTTATTTGTTGTTATCGATTTAATAAGCTTCTCATTTTAATATCAATAGCGCCTGTATAGGTTATTGCACCACACAAACGTACATTTACAAACGTACAAGTATTTGATGAAATTGTTATTTAATTTTTCTTCCAGTGTCAAATTACATAGAGTTACTATTACCACGCAATATTCTATGAAGTTAAACCTGTTAAGGTATCGAATAGAAATTGTAATAGGTGCAATTTACAAGAATTGACTACTATTGTGTACGATTAATTCAAATCGACGACAATAATTGGGTGATAAATTTTTCATAATATTGTTATAAACATCTGCATCTGGCAACCATGCTGTGAGTAACGCTATAGATCATCTAAAATTATATTATGAACTATATTTTTTCCCTATCATTTCTAGGCAATTTTTAATAAAACCTATTTATAATTGATTATTTATCAAGAACGAAAATTTGACATACATACATTAAAATATAAAAATGTAAAAAAATTATGTTTTAATTAATATATAGTAATATAATCATCAAAGGTGGCATTGCAAGGCCATTTTGAAAATTATTTTTAAATGGTGACAGTATGCGGGTAACATATTATTTAGAAGCTGCTTCAAATAGGTATTTAAACATTATTTTTAATTTAACATATCTCTTAATTTTTGAGAAAAATCGATAAAAAATTATATTAGCAACCATCAAACTTTTCAGGCAGTGCCTCCCTGTAAGAGCTAAGTGTCAGTTTTTTTTTAAAGATAATCCAAAAAATCAGTGAGGTTTTTACATTTCCGACTTTATTAATTTATACTAATGTAAAATAATACATTTAATTCACGAATAGCAAAACGATAAAAAGTAAGAATGGTATTAGTATCAGTTTGTTAAACGTTTAAATAGATATTTGAAGCAGCTTCCAAACGAAGTGTTACTCGGACAATGTTACCAATTAAAAGTAATTTTGAGAATGTTGCCGCAACTCAACCTTTAAGGATTATATTTGATTTTATTTATTAGCTAAAATTAAATTTGTACACTTTAATGTATATATGTCAATGTTTGTTGTTGTATGTCTCCATTCCAAAGTTAAAGAATGAGGGGCTTTACTGCAAACAGTGCACTGTGTAAACTTCTTATGTTTCTTAATATTCAATTATTTCATTGTTGACAACGGATTAATTAAAACAAATCACATTTTCCCAATTCCTCCTGAATACCGTTTGTTGTATTTACTTACATATAAAGTAAAATACGCGTTAACTACTTTGTTGGAAATCTAATGTATCTTCTTAAATATAAAATAAAAACTCAGATATAATACAAAGGAAATGCAAGTCACTATTAATAACTATCTAAATGTTATAAACATTTATGATTGTTAAACATTTGTCTATATTCAGAAGCTCCATATTTTATAAAAACACAAATATCAGTTCCTGCGATGAAAACATTCATGCAAATTGAGAACACTAGGGATTACTCCAGTAGCACTAACAGTAACTTTTAGAATATAAATAATAAGCATTGTAAAATAAATATTGCGTTAGGAAATGGTATTCTTCAGTTGTTAGGCACATAGAAACATCAAAATAGTATGATAAATAACTAAAACCATATATATACCATATATAGAAATGATAGCTCTAATGATATCGTTAATTATACACCTATTAATACCATATGTATGTTCTGCAAGATTATGAAAGATATAATTCTACAATACATAAATATATATATATATATATATATATATATATATATATATATATATATATATATATACAATCATGTGAGAAATGGTACTGATATCAACCAGCATGGTTTCATGATAGGTAGATCTTAGTAACTAATCTTATATGCATGCATATTGATGTAGTTTTATTAGAAGTCATTTTATAAAATGGATCATAATCATCTGTTAAACCGTTTATTTACTTATCTGTTTCACCTAGTGTTCAAAATCTTGTAAAACCTTATATACAAAATCGCATCAAATATGTAAAATATGGAGGTCATAAATAAAAATGTATCAGAAAGTTATTTATGGTGTACGATGTCTGTCATTGGTCCTCTATTATTTCATATTTTTATTAATAATGTCACATTGCTCTTTAGAAAGTACAACATAAATTATTTACTTCAGCAGAATATATCTACAAATTGTATGCATTTGCCTTATTGGATTATGGAAATGAATGACTGGTGTCTTTTATTCACACTTCCTCTCAATGTGAAAATATGCCATGAACTTCCTAAGGAAAATGGACGGCGTAGCTTATGATTATACGTTAAATAATATCTCTATGAATGATCCTAATGTTTTTAGAGACCTGAGTGTAATTTTTGACCCAAAGATAAGATTTGTAGATCACTACGATAAAACAATCCTATAAACGTATGGGATTTGTAATACGATGTATTCAAAAATTAGTTTCCACTAACGTTAACATTTTTATTTAACGCTATTGTTAGAACTCGACTTGAATATATATGCATCCACCTGTGGGTTTCCACTTTATCAAGTGCATGTGCAGTGCAAGTTCTTGAAATATTTTAGATTTCGTGTAGATGGTGTACCAACAAAATGTACTAGATTCAATTAACGTCATATGTTTTAAAAAATCAATTGGTAATGCATTCCATGATATTTCTCCATAAAGTTATTTATTCTTATTTTGATAACCCTTTAATATTCGAACAAATCAACTTAAGTGTATCCAGACTTACATCGCATTTTCCAAATACATTTTATTTGCAAGCACTACGTATACATTTGTGGAAATTGTGGAAATACTGTTGCGAACACCAAACCATTTTATAACACAAAATGTTTAATATCAACAAAATGTATCTGTAACTTTATTTTATGACAGTATATTTGTACTCCTGTTATTAATGACCATAGTATACATTATTTGTTAGGAATATATAGTTTCTATATTTATTGTCCTTTATGTAGTTATTGTTTGAGGCATATAATTAATTTCTATATTAACTGTAATCTTGTATATTTCTATCGTAACTGTATTACAAATAAAATAAACATAATATTTTTACTATTTTTACATCGTGTTCATATTTTTTACTTTGTTTGAAATCAGTTTTAGATTTTTAATGAGTTATTAAACTTAAAAGGAAATCTATAAAAATTACCATTAAAATTACGATTGTAAAATAAATTTTTATATTATTTAAATGTTCACCGCACACTTACTCTTTTAATTCCTAAATTGAAAAGGGCTATGACCTTAAGAATACCATAATTATCAGAAAAAATATAATATTCTTTTATCATAGATGCGGAAGCTAAAACATAGTTTATAGAGATCTTATAACATGCTTTTATTACATTTACATAATTATATCGTTATGCGTTGATCGCTACAAAATTTTATTTTACCATAAAAAAAACTTAAAAATTTTAATGGTGTCGAAAACCGAAAAGAGGACTGATTAACGTCTGTTTCGGCATTGCGACAACAAGCTGAATATAACCTCAATTGTCTCTAATTAAAACGAATTAATAGTAAGTGGTTTGTCTTGAACCCATGATTGCCCTTAAAAGCGCAGCTTGTCTATTTACCAACAAATAATAAAAGACTCATACGATTTGGAAAACAAATAGTAAACTGCAAATCGCGCGCAAAAAAATTAAAAATACTTTTGCATATATATTCATAAATTGATTTTTGGCAATTAATTATACCGTTTATTCTATGACTCTAATACTACTTAATTTATAAATATATAAACATCGATTGGTTATATACCCTTTTTATACTTTTTTATCAAAACTATATCAACATAATTGGTAGTAACATTTAGAGGATAGGCCTGAGCTAGCATTTCTATACTATGACAAGACAATACATTGATTCATTTATTATTTTATGTTTACCGAATCTAACATATTCTCTCTAATGAGACTCAAATAGATACTAAAAATCTATACTAAAAAATTTAATACAAGTATAACAATTCCAAGAGAATATGGAGATCATCTATCACAGAATAATAGTATCAATGAAATGTATACCATTAGATGCTTATTCGTGATGCATATATATTTTACCTCAACCTCAAAATGATTACAAGAAAGTATAGACATAGAGCATACATATTTTGAACACAAAATATGTATGGTATACGTCTATACTTTCTTGTAATCATTTTGAGGTTGAGGTAAAATATGTATGCATCAACAAACATGTTATTTTGTTCTTATTAACAAATAACAACAAAATAACATGTTTGTGTTGTTGAACTTAAAAGAAAAGTGTTTGTTGTTATTTATACATTATTTTAGTGATCTGTTAGTGTAAATTTGAGTCGAATGAGAAAATTGAATTATGAAAAATCGGTGGCGATATATTGCATTGTTTGTAAAAAATAATAATGGAAATGCCTCATGGCAATTTCTTGTATTTGTTACTTCTGCATATATATTGATTCACACTTGTCATGCTTATGTGTATTGAAGAAGTAGTTAGCGGATAACGTGTGAATAAGAAACTTACAGACTGTAAATATTACTATACTATAATTCTACAGTGCTTTCGTAAATAATGAATAAATTCATTAAAAATACAAAAAATACAAATAAATTTAATGGCAATGATTATTTAAAAAATCGACCAACCTAAATGTTCAAATTATTAACTTCAGGAGGTATTGTATTTCGTAACAAATTCTTGCATTTAAATCTTCTAAATTGTCCGGTCTAGTAAAGTATAATTTTCTTTTCAAGTAGCCCATCAAAAATTAATCTAGAGGTATCAAATCTGGCGATGACAGGCCACTCAATGGGTTTCCTTCTTCCTATCCAACAATTCGGGAATATTTTATCTAAATAAGCGAGGATAGGTGCTGCATAATGAGGAGGTGCAGCATCTTAAAAAGTAATTTTTGGAAAGATCAAATTCCTCTACATCTGGGTATAAAAGTATTAATGCAAGAATAAGGTTGTCTAGAACAAAATTCAAATATCTTTCATAAGTTAGGTTCATATCAAAGATTTAGGTACCCAGAAGTCTTGCATGCCACGCCATACATTCACTTTCTGGGGATTTTTAGTATGATACTCCATCATCCATCAGCAATAAAAAACATTATTGGTTACTAAGGCTACTGCCAGAAATTCAACGATACAGAAGTTGAACATTTTATTTACTTGATTTTTTAAATAAACCTTGTCATTTAATTTAGGATTTAGAAATTGCAGAATCGTTCTTATTTTTTTGTTTCTATCTAACCTATACACACGCTAATGTAATTAGCGTGAGTTGCCATTAAAAAAATCACCCTGTATGTATTAGTTATATTTTAAAAAACGCACACATAAAAATTAAATTTGACGGGTCCAATGTTTTTCCCAAAAGTATTAACGAATTTATTCATTGCTTTACGAAAGCTTTGTATATTGATTATAATGCCTTTAAATCGTTGATGATCAGCCTATGTATTATGTATCCTGTAAATAGATTCCAGTATATGCAATTAAATATTTCTATATTTTTAGCTTTAATACTAAAAGCAATTTCACTCAAGGAAAGGGTAAGAAACGCATGTGGAGTTGGAGTCCTAAAAAGTGATTGTATATTAAAAAATTTTGGTTAGATATATTCTTTATTTTATATTATTGCTTGTTTAAAGTTTGAGTAGTTCGAGTCTTGTATATAAATTTTCATAATAATAATAACCGTTCTATTGCAGATTAAGAAGTTTTGTTACTGTAATATTTTTATTAGTAATTGTACTATTTCATTTTTAATTTAGTTTAATTTGATTACCAGTATTTATACCTTAATTATTTTGCTTTAAAGCCTGAAGGTTCTACCAGATCACACTATAATCTCTTTGGATTACAAAATATAATTTTGAAATTTGAATACGTCAAAAATGTGCATTAAATGTGCATTAATTCCAATGACTGGCCGTTTTTTGACTCTTTTTATGTTATTAAAAATATTACTAGTCTTAAATTTTGTTTTGGTTATACAGTATGAAATAGGTGAACTCGCGAAGCTATTCTGGCGCTAAGAGTAATGTCAGAGAAAACAATAGAAAAAAGAAAGAACGCTTATATAGGATTTGTAGATTTAGAAAAAGCTTTTGATAATGTAAGATGGGAAAAAATGTTCGAGATACTAAAGAGCGCGGGAATGAAGTATAGGGATAGGAGAGTAGTACACAATCTATACAAAGAGGAAACTGCTGTTATAGAAGTAGAAGGGGAAAGAAGGGAAGTAGGTATTAGGAAAGGAGTAAGACAAGGATGTCTTACTCCTATCGCCACTAATTTTTAATCTGTACATCGAAGAGGCGATTAATATGGTAAAAGATTAAAGTACAGGGACAGAAACTAAAAATGCTGAGATTCGCGGATGATATAGCAGTATTAGCATCTAGTAAAGAGGAATTAGAATCAGCGTTGAACAAAATGGAGGCAGTGTTGACAGAGGAATACGGAATGAGGGTGAATAAAAACAAAACTAAAGTGTTAGTGTGCAGAGGGCGCGAGAGGAGAGCAAAAACGAAAGTACAAATTAATAATGAAAGATTGGAGGAAGTTAAAGACTTCACTTATTTAGGAAGTAAAATAAATTGGGATGGAAGAAGCGATAAAGATATAAAATAAAGAATAGCGCAGGGTTGAGTAGCTTTTAACAAAAAGAAACCACTTTTATGCTCAGGGGTAATAAACTTAGAAACAAGGAAGAGATTTTTGAAAACGTATGTATGGAGCACGGCGCTATACGGGCGCGAAACCTGGACGGTAGAGGAAGCAAGTAGGAAGAAATTAGAAACTTTTGAGGTGTGGTGTTACCGAAGAATGATGAAAATACCGTGAACTGATAGGGTTAGTAACGAAGAAGTATTAGAGAAAGTCGGCTAGAAAAGAAGTATGTGGAAAAACATAAAGAAGAGAAGAGATAGAATGGTAGGCCACTTGCTGAGACATGGGGGAATAGTCCGCGATATTTTGGAGGCATAAATAGGAGTGAAGAAAGGCAGAGGTAGGCCTAGATTAAACTACTGCTCGCAAATAGTAAGGGATGTGGGTTGTAGCACAATTAGCGAAATGCGTAGGTTAACACAAGATAGGAGAATCTGGAGGTTAGCGTTCAACCAGTCTTAGGACTGATGACCTCATGATGATATACAGTGTCATGTTTTATATAATTCCACTGAAATTAAAATATTACTAAATTTGCTTTCTGATGGATTAGATACCTTTTGTTAAAATTTTACTTTGCTTCAGTTACTCAACAAATAAAATTACAATTTTAGGTCATATAATATTTTATCTTATAGGATATTAAATATTTCGAATAGCACGATAATGGTGGCACCTTTCTAAATTAGTTTTAGATTTTTGGCAATATTTCGAGATTTTTTGGCAATATACAATCAAAATGTTAGATTTTCATTCACAAAATACTATACGACTATTAAACATAATCTATCAATATATTGTTTAGTTGTTAATTTGTAGCTGTCAATTTTAACAATTGCGTAATAACCATCGTCACCTCAATAAGCATTGCTTGTGTGGAATTTTATTTATTAGTTAATATAAGTTAATATTTTCATATTAATATCAATAAATAAATAATTAATAACTGATAATGAAGTGAAATTGATGAAATGATTAATAAAATCAAATAGAAGTAGTAGAATAAAGAAAGAGGCAGAATTTTGATGTTATACAACATTAAAACATATTTCATTCATTATATTTGTATTTATTTCTACAAATTATGAAAGTTTTACCATTGTACAACTTAAAAATTCCCCCTCTTTCCTTTATTAAATTGAGTTTTTCTTTTTAATATGAAACCAAATAAAAATTTGTATTTTCATGTAGTACAGTGTGATCTTTGAGACAATAATGTATAACAGACAAGTACTTTTTAACAATTTACTGGTTAATTTATCGAAACAACATCAGTAATGTTAATTCTAGGGGAGAGTTAAAATCTTTCAACAGCAGAAAACAGTAGACCAGAAAGTCCTGTGTTTGTGTAAAACTGATCTCTTTTCTTTTTATTTGGTAAAATTTGCATCGCAATAAGATGTCTCAACTACTCAATTTATGCTGGGAAAAGTATACTCAATGATTAATTCTCCAACAACAATATATATTTTATGTCTGTCTGTGCAAACTGTGATAGCATCTCATTCTATAAACCGACCACATAAAAATAACCTCCTCAATGAATTAAACATTACGTTGGTCACTCTTCTGGGAAATTGATTCCACGCTGACCAGTACGAGATAATTATCCTAAGAATATTTGATTCAATGGAACCGTAATTACTTATAAATTAAACAATTAAAACCCAGACTAACGATTGTTCTCGAGTAATTGACGACGATAATCACCCCCAACTGAAAAAAATCCAATTCATACCAGCTATCCTTATTTGTTTTATTTAATTTGTTACACGTTATCATTGCATTAACACAAGTGTAAATTATTAAAAATTTCAGTTAACTTAATAATTATCCCTGTCTAGGGGTTCCCTAATGTATGCTAAATTATGTGGGAAAGCTGATTATTAAACACGAACACCCTGTCCAATGCCTGATTATGCGCATGGATATGGTTCGGTGGTGTTATAGTCACCCTCAAGTTAACAAGTGTTTTAATAATTGTCGGACATAATTGGATCCGCTAATAATAGGGGATTTACATTTTTTATTCCATAATTAACTGACGAATATCTCATTTGACTGATTTTCCGAAGTTACATAGATATATATTTTCAACATATAACCTATATACAATAAAGAGGCATAGTAAAATAATAGTATTAGTTGCAATAAATATTTTCAACTAATTCAATAAATTGACGAAAATAAATGACAATTTTCAATATTTAAAAGACTCCAGCAAAAATGTGATCTAGGTCAAATAATGAATACCATTTGTTAATTATTTTATTAGGCGCTTGAACATACAGCAAGCGGCAAGATGTTGAGTATTATAATGCCATATTTAAATACATATAGATTGGAGATGTTAATCTCCAATCTATATGTATACCAATTTTCTCTAATCAGTGTTGTTAGATTATTTATTATTCTGACTAGTAAATCTTATTTCTTCTTTTAATGTTTAACAGAAATATCTACGAGCATAATAAGTGACATTAATCGTAATATAAATTACAAAGTGTTTTCGAAATGTGATCTCTTTAATCGATGGTAATAAAAAGCGATTTTATTGTTCTTTGACTAGAGCATTTATTGACATATCGATGGCTAAGAAGTAATACCTCATATCTTCAAAATTGTCAATTTACAAGAGGAACAAGGAAGAGTGTTTTATCAACCAATTTCCTCGAAAATCGACAAATTTTATGTGCATTGTTCTTAAATTCTAGGGAACCAAACAAAATGCCATGATTATTATCATTACAGTCTTATGATAAATAATCTAATTCTCACTGCGCCATTCTATCAACTATTTTTGTAGATACAAGGTATCACTTTATATCCATCGATATATGTTTTACCAGTCTATTTAAAATATTAAAAAATGAACATACAACAGTTTACATAAACATGAAAATCCCTTGTATAAGCTCAATTACATTTCAAAACTCAAAACAATACACCATTGAATAAAAGGAAATTACATATAACGAAAAGTTAAGTAAGTAAACCTATCTTCATTTTTTTATTTATAGGAGTCTGCAGTTCGCTGTAGTTTGTTGCAAATGGAAAAAAAAATTATTTCAAAATTATTTGCACCGTTGATTTGTGCATATCCGTATTTAAAACTGTGGTAATATTTGAAACTGTGGTAATATTTGGCCATCATATACTTTTATTTACTGTCTTATATACTTTTTTATTATATTGATCTACTAGTAATGAAGTAAAATTAATATTTAAAGTTCTCTGCAAATAGTTACTTACATTACGTTATTTTACATTTTTTCGATTATTCCTTGAACTTGAACACAAAATTTTGACCTGTATCTTATTTTTATTTTATAGATAACACTGGGGAACAAAAAAATTAGGTTGCCACAAATTTAAGATCGGTTTATGAGTACTCGAGAACCCTAATTTTACATTATATCTTCATTTTAGTTAAATTAACTACGTTTGTTAAAATAATGGAGACCCCTGAAATGGCTTATCATCAGCACCAGTGCTTTGTTCTTGTCGATATAAAATGGTCACAATATTTCTTGAACAGCAATGTGGATATACCAAATATCCCCATCACCTCTGTTTATAGTATAAACAGAGCAAAAAAGCATTTCGTGCAAAATAAAAAGTATGGGCAACAAACGTTTTGGCCTTTGAGAGACGCTATGACCATTGGAAAAGTCAACACTGTTCACTAGCCATTAATAAAGAGAGAAAAAATAATTCTGCCACCTCTTTACATCAAACTAGGTTTAATGAAACAGTTCATAAATGCACTGGGCAAGTCAGGTGATTTTTTCAAATACATTTACCAAGCATTTTCAGCAGTGAGTATGGAAAAATAAAAGGAGGTATTTCTGACGGTCCGTAAATTCTAAAACTGGTAAAAGATCCAAATTTTAAGAGATCATTGTAGGGTCGGATGCATGGTTTAATTGTATATCTATAATTCAACATCTTTTGGGTAGTCACAAGACAAATAACTACCAAGAACTAGTACATAATATGTTAAAATATTTGGAAAAATTGGGAGCCAATATGAGTATTAAATTACAGTCACTTATTATTAGACAAATTTCCTTCTAATATAGGAGATTATAGTAAGGTCAAGGTGAACAGTTTCATCAGGATAGACGAATAATAGAGGAAAGGTATCAAGGAAGGTGGAATGGTCACATGTTGACCGATTACTGTACTGTTGGAGTCTGCAGAGGGACTGTTCATAGCAAAAATATAAAAGAAACTCGTACAAAGAACTTCTTTATATGTAATTTTTAATATTTTCTGCATTAGTTATTCTTTATTTTCTTGTCAGTTTTCATATATAAAAAAGCTTCGTATATTTTATTTTGCTTTCCTTACTTTGCATTAATATTTATCATGTATGTTTATTTCAGAAACTAAAACTAATCAAGAAACAGTAGTGCCCTTTTCAGCATTAAGGGCAATAATGTACTCCAAATCGACTATTAAATTCCTGGCAACAAATTGACTGTCCCCAGTGTAATGAATTGTACTGCTTGCAAGCATGCTTGTACTATTTACTTATTTTTTTGGTGCAAAGTATTTAGTGAGATTTATTACATTATAATTTAAGTGTATTTGATTACTGTACTTGTCTTGAGAAATCTTAGCGCTTGTTTCTCCTTAATAGCTATTAGTATTAAAGATGAATATAGCATGTCAAAAACTGGACAAATTATGCACTTTTCTCTTTTCAAATCTAAAATTGTCTATTTCAATATTTCTAACTCCCTCAATGTTTACGATACAATAAATAAGAGATTGATATAATAATAGATGAATACATTAAAAAATTAACAAACAAAATAAATATCCCAAAAACTTTTTATAGAACATAACATTATTTCAATTAACGCTTTTACTTCCTAAACTAAATATCATTCAGTATATTTAATACATTATTATTATATATTTAGCACTGGTTTTCAAATATTCAAAATTTTTTTGTATGTCATATTATAAGAAATCTTTTCAAGGCATATGTAGAAAAGAAAAATGTTGAAACATTTAACATCTATTTAATATTAAAATAAAAGTAAATTTCTTATCAGAATAAAATCAAGGTTTTTATTTGCCATTAGAGTGAAATCAAACATGTAGTTAGTAACTTTAATGGTGTAGTTATAATCTTACTATTACTTCTAATAGTTCTTCAGAATATAAATGTGGTAGAGACGATTTCTTTTTTAATAACAAGGAATCCTTCTGTGTAACCAAGGTTGCAAATAAGTGACTGTTTTTCAAATAGAACTATTATTATAACTCATCGTGAAATATTTATTTATTTATTTATTTGGTTTTCTCTTCAATTGTCGAAAATTATCAAAAGAGGGGTGGAAATTTTTGATGATCATTATTCAGAAATATCAACCTAACTAGCGACCAATAATAAAAATTATTACAGGATTTAAATGTTTGTAGATCAGGGGATTCTCTATCGCAAATAAAGTACCATAAAGTCACTTTTTTATTTGGACAAGGTGGAAGTACCACTGCAGATGATTTCGGGGTCATATAACATTTAAACTTTATGAAAATCGGTATTATAATCCGGAGGACCTAAAGTATCGAAATCAACACCAATATTCCTCCCTCAATAATTATATTTTCTTCCTTTTATCAAAAATTAGAAACATTATTTCATTGTTAATGTTTTAAAATTAATTGTGTTTTCCGTTTCTCTATGCCTTTTTTGGTATGGTAGATTATAAAAGATCCTTAATTATTTTGGACTTAGTCTCTCAAAATTAACCAAAAAGATATAGTTTTCCATTTATAAAATATCATTGTGTCATCGTAAAACTAACAATTAACAAAAATAATAGATCCGTAATATGTGCAATGATTTATTACAATGTGTAAATTATATTTTAACTGTTTTTGTTATAATATATGACTGTATAACCACTATTCTATGCATTCGAAACACCCTTTTCAATATAATTATCAAAATCAAATAACTCAATTCAAAAATTAGTAACACTTATTAGAATAACCCCTTTTCAGTTTATGAACACTTACTGCATAAATACAACGATGCCCAGTGGGGAGAATTTAATGAACCATTTTACATGCATACATAAACATAATTATTGCTTTTATTTCAACAACTATTTAAAAAATATAATGTAACTACAACAAGGGGTTGTAATTTCGCGGTCAAACAGATATGAACGGCTTTTATTAAGGGTCGGAAAGCACTCAACAGGTATGCATTAAAGCGTGTTGCCGGTTTAGTATTATAAGGATGTTTCATGACTTTACAGTTTTCTAGTATGGTGGTCTATTAAAAAACACAAACAAAATGCGATGTCAATACTGCGTTCCCAGCCATTTAAATATTAGTATAGTAGTATTTCTTAAGTTCTTTATATTTTTCAACAATGGATATAAACTTAAATTTCGTAGTGTTTTAAAAGAAATATAATGAGAGCTAAATAAAAGGAAATAGTTAAATTTGTCATTTTAGATTCTCGCATAAAATCACTGTAAATAATATATGTACACTGCATGTGCACCCTTCCCCTGTTTACTTTAAAACCATAGAATATATCGACGTTTGACAGAAGCCGTGTTAAAGGACATCATTTATATTGTTATTTCACATATATAAACTATATCATAGTATAGATAACGGTTAGGGCATTATCTAGTAAAAACAATAAAAGATAAAGGACCGTCACGTGTATTTGTGGGTTCTAGATAAGGAGACGATAGACAGAGCGTTCATCTGCACTCTGGCCATCGTATTGGGCCCATTGTGCTACCTCCGTTAGAGCCGCCATTTTATCTCTCGGACACTAACCTCACTCCTTTAACCATCTCACGGGGATGTGGTCGAGAGTGCGAAGCAACTCTTTACGATATGGTCTACAATCACATCATATAGATTTCGTCTTCTATATATAGCACTATTAGTATAGCATTTAACTACATTGCAATGTTTCATCAGAATGTACGAATCCTATTAGGATTCGTAAATTTGTACGAGACAAATTAGGCAGTAGTTTGCAGTTTATTACACAGAAAAAGAGGGAGTAAAATCTATAAACAAGGCAGTCCTGGTCTACTGATTCACCGATTTGGATAATGTTTCATTAAACTAGTTTGACACAGCTATTTTGGAGCAAAGAATTGGGGGCACTCCATCTTATATTATATCCACACCATATTCGAAAAAATGTATTACCACCATTTTTTGAATCAGCCGATTTATTTATTATTGATTCAGTAATTATTTCTTCAATCATTTATTTTTTGTATAACCTCGAAAAATGTCTGGGTTTATATCTATACTGTGTATTTGGTTGATTCTCTTCCCATTGAAACAGAAAGTGTACCAGTCTCAAAATGTTAAGTAAAACAATGTAAAGTAAAAGTAAAACAAATGTTATGCGTCCTGACCTAATTTCACAAAATTGCATCCGTTTGTTCTGATCATCATCTTCGTTAAGTTAGTACAATACTTGCATGAACTTTTTTTAGATATTTCCTTACATTTATGAAGTGTCACAGTCATCAACAGCTCCGTTGACCGTGAAGAAAGTACGTAAGTCCCAGACTATTGTGGATTATAAACATGTCTTTACTATCTTGATATAACCACAAATAAAACGTCGCTCAAAGTGACGCCTTTCTAAGAAGATTGACATTTAAGTGTAAAGTGTGATACCATATCGATAAAATAATTAATAAATAATTAATAAGAATACTGAACATAGCAGAGCATATTTTATATAGAAATTATATACAGGAAATGCTGGAAGAGGAGCTGTATATTTAAGCATAAATTTATCTGGCGCTTGACATATTTGAAAACATAGTTCGGCATACTTTCATCAGTTACTTAACGTTCCTATTGTTACATTTTAAATTAAAGAAAAAAACCAAGGCCAATTTTCCACAAACACCGAAAGGTTAGAAGAACACATTGTTCGGGGCACGTTTCGCCAATAAGATTATTATATAATATATTATAATTTAATTATAATTAAAGGAAATTATTAATACTTTTTTAATAATTGAAGACACAAGTGGAAGGATTATGTACAAAAATACGAGAAAAATACTTAAAATTCTTCAAGTTGAGCATCTTGAAGTTCATAGACTTTGTTAGTGGAGTTTAGTATCACTGACACATTTTGAACATATGGTATCAAGTATAAAATATATGAAAAAAAATTACAACAAATGTCTGAATTCAAGTTTCTCAGTATTTTGTATTTGTTACAAAATACCTTCTTCCACTCGTTTCCTCAATTCCCTTTTTCAGTGAAACTCATAACATAAAATATGAACATCTAAAATAGTTTAAAGAACTAAAATCACAAAAACAAATAAATTTTTAACAGACAAATTTTTGCATATATTTCAATTTAAATAGTATATGTAATAAATTACCTAGTATAACATTATTAATAGATGTTATGACATTAATTATATTAATTTTCTGACCATTCATTACAAAATCAAAATTCATATTAACTGTGTTGTTTTTAGAACACCTGTATAATGAAATTTGTTTTGAAATTAAATGTTTTTAGAACTTCATTTTATTCAAAACTAGTTGTTTAAAATATCTCTCAAATTTTAAATATCAATGACATTAACAAAAATTATTTTTATGTACATGGTACATTCTACATCTAAAAACGACAGTTTTTTATTTTAGTAATATCATATTATTATATAAGAACCATTTGCAATTTTACAAGTAATTCCAAAGCGTCTAACCATACTGAACAGATAGTAATGCCTCCGTAAAGAAAATAAACACAACTACATACAAAATGAAGCAAGACTTTACATAGTAAAATAATAATATGTTCATTAAACGCTTAGACAAATATTGAGAAGATCCGAGAACAAAACATAGAAACACATCATATATTTGTCGAAAAGCAGCATATGACACCATCAACAGAAGAAAACTTTTTGAAGCAATGGAAGAATTAGGCATACCGCGCTTCCTGATAGTACTTACAAAGCTAACAATGAAGAAAGTAAAATGCAGGGTACGTATCCAGAGCAATCTATCCCCAGTAATTGAAACTGGCAGTGGACTCCGACAGGGAGATGATCTTTCATGTATATTGTTCAACCTGGCCCTAGAAAAGGTGATAAGATCTGCTCAAATTAATACAGCAGGAACATTTTTTAACAAAAGTATCCAAATCCTCGCCTTCGCCGATGACATAGACATCATTGGTAGATCAGAAGCGGTCGTTAAAAAAGCATATAGGGCACTGGATGCAGCAGTAAGAGAAATTGGTTTGGTGGCGAACACCAATAAAACCAAATATATGCGTACACTGCAGCCAGTACAAAAGAGGATATTACAAGTTGATCAAGCGCAAATAGAGGTTGTTGACGAATTCATTTATTTAGGCTCAATAGTAAACACCCGAAATGATTTCACAACAGAAATAAAACACCGTATACTCCTAGCAAATAGGTGTTACTCTGGGCTGACCTCACAACTTAGATCAAGAAACATATCTCGACAAACAAAACGTAAATTGTATAAGTCACTTACGCCCGGTATTGATGTATGGGTCTCAGACACGGACCCTAACAAAAAATAGTGAGAAGCTGCTGGGATGTTTTGAGCGAATAGTTCTATGTAAAATATACGGCGCGGTAAATGATAGCGGGGTTTGGAGAAAACGCTACAACCTTGAAGTGTACAGACTCTATAAAGACCCCCATATTATAAAATCAATTAAACTTAGTCGCTTGAGATGAGTTGGACATGTACTTAGAATGGATCCGGGAAATCCTGCAAGAATATGTATGTTCCAAAGCCCAACAGAGCAACGACGTAAAGGAATACCTAGACAACGATACCTAGACGACGTGGAATAAGACTTAAGAAGCATTATTGTGAGAGGATGGAGAAGAAAAGCACTGGATAGAAACGAATGGAAAGACGTCCTGGGGGAGGCCAAGACTCATCAAGGGCTATAGCGCCAACATAATGATGATGATGAATAATATGTCCATACTAATAATTATTACCCAAGTTCTTCAATTTCCGAAAATATCTTATATATATATATATATATATATATATATATATATATATATATATATATAATATATTTTGTCTATATATTTCGTTAAGAAAGGACAAGGCTTAAAAAATTTTTAGATTTTCTTTGTATTCCAATCCATATATGAATACCTTCTATACTTAGCTCAGAGAATAACTCTGCTATAAAGTAACAAAGTTACTCTTGCTGTGGTAAATTTTCTATGCAAAAGAAAATTCAACTACATCTTATTCATATAGGCGACTACCATAATTTATTTAAATGCACAGAAGTTACTAAATAAGTTTTTCCGCTTTTTAATTTCTTCCAGAATTCTCTTTACGAAATATTTCAAGTTACTTAAGAGGGTAGAATTATGACGAAAAGCAAAATCAATTTTAATGGCTTGAAAAACCCTGTTTGATCACACATTTTAAACCTTATTGGTTATAACTTGTAAAAAACAACCCTTACGATTTATTTTTTTAAATTGTATACCCAATTTATCTCTTTTTTTTTTATTGTATTATATTACAAGTTGCAACATAGGCACAAATTCATATATAGCGCTAGATATATGTTTTACATATGTAAGCTTTAGATATATTTATATTTCCATGCTTTATACAGGGTGTATCTAAAGTACGTAATAAAATATATGCAAATTTTATAAAAATACTGTAAGTTGATTAAAGTTCATGTTAAACCATCAAAATTATGACCAGCAACCTCTAGACAAGGTTTGTAATGTCAATGATTTCCTTCTACACGCAGCTTGAATCATAGCTGATATAACTGTGGACACACCACACGACACAATTCTTCATGTTGGCCAAATTTAAGGGTCAAATTTGCTACACTATGTATTTCAGATACCTAACAGGACACAGTTCTTCAGGTTATCCAAATTTAATGGTCGAATTTGATACACTAGGTATTTGAGATGGGCCCACAAGAGTGGGCTAACACTAAAGTTAAAGGTCTCAAAACTTGGCTAGCTAATTAATTGGACCTTTATTTCAAATAAAAATCGAAGAAGCCCGAGGAGCAACATATCGCAGAGTCATTACTAAAGCATTATAATTCTTATATAGTGGCTTCAGGTGATAAATTTCACATTAATCATTATAATTTATTTTCTAAAATGTCCTTAGTTAATTTAGTTTGCATACATCCTCTATAAAACAGAACATGGCTTATCAGAACATAACGACAAATGTTTTCTCTATATCAGATATTTATTTAAAAAGATAAGTATGACATATATCTCTATTCACAATTAACATTTTGAATACAATGATTGAACTTTAGCAAAAAAAGTAGAGGATGTAATTTTAAAAAAGTTGAAAATGTAACCACTAACAGATCTTAAAATGGACCGTCTAAAAGATTTGAGATTCCATTTAATTGGTTTTAATTTTATTTTTCTATCGTTTCAAACAATTGACATTATTTGTATATGTTGCATATGCATATTAGTTAATAAATATACATAATATCAACTTTTCTTTTCAGAACCGGACCGATACCAGTCATTACGAGTACGCGTGTGACGACGATTGTAACATCTCTCAGGTAAGCATTAAAGTCCCATAATTTCGTTTCATAAAGTGATCTCAATATACCTGCAAAGCCGGGCGGGAATCCAATATATGTGCGACTAGTTTTTAATGCATTCATCTCATCCACTGACCAGAGATCCGTTTCCTGTTTCCGCGAGTCTTGGATGTCACAACAATTCAGGTTTACCACGTAAATAATATGTATTGCTCACGCCAGTAGCACTGATTGAGATGAAATTACGTGACACATCACATTAGTATTCCGCAACTTAATAAGATTATCTACTGTAATTATTTACAAAGTAAATTATTAATAGAATTTGCGGTCATATAACGTGCGATCAAGATTATGCAGACGATCAAGAGAATTTAAATTTTCCAACGCAAACTAAGTGTGTATAAAAAAGTGATTCTTTAGTTAAAAAATTACGTGGTTCTCGCTACACTAAATATAGTTGAATTCTAATAGCGCTGGAGAACTTGTCAACTTTTTCAAAAATGATTCCGTAATTTCTGTTTAACTGCATTGACAATATTTCATTATTATTATTTTAAATAGGTTTGGGCCTCATCAGCCACTGATCGCATGGGTAGTCCCTTGGCAATCCCCTCTTATCCGGGTCATTATCCAAAAATGCTATCCCATAAAAGTAGCTATTTAGCCACGTCTCCCGCCTTAAGCCTCGCCTCCTCTAGGATAACAGGGGTCCCTAATATAGGATACCTCTTCTCCTCCAGTACGGGGCAGGTGTAAAGAAGATGAATCGAGGTTTCCTCGTCTTCTTTACAGTATCTGCAGACCGGGCTATCAGTCAGCCTCAGCTTGTGCTTATATGCATTCAGGCTACTATAGTGGCCCGTTATGATTCCCACCAGGGTTCTGGCTTTGTGCCTGTTCCATTTAATGAATTCTTGGGTCCATTTCTCAATCTCTGAGTATTCGATGAAGAGTTTGGTTATTCGACAACCCGTTACTCCTCTCCACCTTTTATTGTGCTGGTCTCTTGCCCGGCCATCGATACGGTCTCTGATCAGATTCCGACTTATTCCCACTGCAGGTTCTGGTCCATAGAGGTTTTCCCTGGTCCCTAGTCTGGCAAGGTCATCTGCAATTAGATTTCCCTTAATTCCATTATTCCCAGGTATCTATAAGAGTTCCACCGGTCCCTTCTCTGCCAAGTGGTTCAATGCTTCATAGCAATTATAGATCAGCTTCGACTTTGTCGTTGCTGAATTCAGGGCTGCTAACGCCGCCCTGCTATCCGAGCAGATACATACCTTCTCCTGGGTCCGATTTTGGTCGACCGTATGTAATTCCAACTAGCTCGGCCTGGAGTGCGGTAGTATATTTGCCCAAGGGAAAGGTTTTACCTATCCCGTCGCGTCGCCTATACACCCCTGCACCCGCTCTGCTCTCATTCTTGGCTCCATCCGTGTACCAGATGTCTCCATTGAGCGGCAATCCAGCTCGACCCTCCATCCAGTCGGCCTTACTGGTGAGGGCGATCTTATATTTCTTGTCAAACAGGTAGTGGACACCCGTACTGTCAGAGGGCATCCATAGGAGTCCCTCCTCAGCTAGCTCTCTTGAGAGTCTATTCAGGTCCCTTACCTTCCTATTCATGTTTCCCACCCTGTGCATTGCCTTTGCGGCTTCCACTTTCAGGATGACATCAAGAGGTGGTATCCCCGTCAGTATCCCCATCGCCTCGATCGGTGTTGATCCTGGGGCTTCGGTTATACTTCTAAGAATCAATCCTCTTAACTTGTTAAGTCGGTTGGCTTCCGACTCATTAACAATAAATACAATATGTTAATATTATTTTAGAACATGCATATGCTTAGCACAATGGGGCAATATGGACATTAGATAGAAACAACCTCATAACACAAATTGTATTGGTATCATTTAAGTCATGTTAATACCATCATGTTTGGTTTATTACATACTTTAACTACTCAATACAGAGCGTTGAATAAATTAATTTTTAAAATAACGCTTGTGGTACAAACACAATTGGTTAATACAAAATTGTTTAAAAAATAATGCAGTTATAATACACGATTGGGCAAAGGTGTCCACACGCCTGATTTCTGGTTCTGTTTAGATATAACTTTTGTCATGTATTTGTGAAGTATATTAAAATATACTCCACAAACGTTTTTGTAGTTAATTTTATCCATTTAGTGACGTACGTTGGTTTTCAACCCTTGTTCTGTTTTTCGAGATATGACTTCATCCGCGATGTTTTTTATTTATATCCTTATATTTTTTACATTTTTACACAATTATAATGATATAAACTTTGGTGGGTGTGTAACTTGCTGTTTTATAAATATTAAATAAATTGGTAACATGAGGACTATTAAATAATTATTAATTATCGAAAATGATACTTCATACAAAATATGGAACTTTTTAAGACTGCTGAAATAGAAAAATATAACTAATGAATATTCATTGGCAAGCTTTACCCGCTCTACAATATCCTAATCGATCAACGAAATCTCTTCAGGAATTTTGATTAGAATTTTTAAGATATTTCTTGAACAACCATCGCAATTCGTTATTTCAACTTTTCTAACAACTGGGATTTAGTCTTATGGATAAGTTACTTTAAATTACTCCAAAAAAATACTGCCCACTTTGCACTCTTATGCCCTCCTTGACTTATCAATTTCAGTGGATAGGTTTCATCTTGGTATTCTCGCAAGTGATCTTCGTAATGAGGTGGAGCTCCATCTTGCTAATACCAGATTTCATCTAATGGTAGCTCAAAATTTGCCGAATTTGTAAACAAACTGTTTAATGAAACAAAAATTTTCTCCCGCAAAGGTTGTATAAGGCTCAAATGGCGTGCAATTCAAATCCTACAGTTTCAACTGAGACACCCTATAGATAACAATTTCAGTTAAGATTGTCTTTAAAAATAATGGTCAGGATAAATAATAATGAAGGGTAGTGGTATGATTGCTTTCCATCCAGTGTGGATGTTAATCTGGTCAGTTTTGACAGTTATGCCTATTTACAAAACCATTCAGATAAACTATCGATTCGTGATAAAATACTAGGTATATTGTAGAGAAAATTACCAATAATCTCAATCTTTTTCTGATCCACACAGAGCAACTAAAAGCTGCATCCTTCTATCATGATATTTTGCTAATATTATTATATAAGGCTAGTTTTTGTGAACAAGTTTTTGATTCCTTTTAAGGATTAAGAAGAACATCAAAGGCATTATCTTTATTATTAATTAACTTTCACCAGATTTTGGCCGATTTTTAATATTTTCTTTAATAATAATACAGTAAAAACATTAATGTTAAGGACTTTATTATATATTAAATTAATAATTATTTAATAACCGTAAGTAGTGTACTCGTTAAATCCTGAATCTATAATTCTTGGAAAATATCTAAAAATATAAGAATATATTCATTTAATTAAAAAATCTGCCAATAACATCATTTTCAGAAAAATAGGAGAGCTACTGGAAATGGACGCACGTCATCGAATATATTAAAACAGCTACGAAATGTTTTCAATTATTTTGCGTAGTTTTTAGTGCACTGTAAATAAACGCAGACCGATGAAACGGGTTTTAATTATTTCAGATAAAAGAAATAGACAACAACAATGCGGCCATTAAATTTAATAAAGCCAATATACTGCCCAGAATTGCCTATTTAATCAATTCAGTTGATAGTCGCACACAATGAGATCATCGTTCTGCTTGAAATAAATTGTTAAAATGTGCACAAAATTTCGCGTGGGTTGAATGAAAATTCTTCTATACGTTTCTGTAGTATTTAACAAATACTATTATGCAAATTGGTACACGGTATTTAATATTATTCTAATAGCAGTATTATACAACAATACAGGGTTAATTCACTAATTTTAACAAGAAATGTTAAATATAATATATATAAGTTGAACTTCAACTATATTTCTTAATACAAAATAAAATTTCTCCTAACGTCTTCTTCTAATAAGACTCCTTCCGCAATATTTAAATATTGCTTTTCACAATCATCCCCGGATTATCCATCCACAAGGCAATATAGGCCGCTGCGTTGCCTAAGGGCACCGACGGCTTTGGGGGCGCCGGCGACGAACAATAAAACAAAAAACTTTTATACATGAGAATTATAAAAAAGAATGTTAAATATTATTTCTCTTATGTCTGGTAAATTTTAAAATGAGTTAATACCTAAATATTTGTCTACTACACGCTGGTCGGCTCGTGCAGATGATTGTAAAACTTTATTTGTCTCATGTAACACGTTTCGGAAACGTGTAGAAGAAATAGCACATATGAAAAACCTTCTATAAAAGCAGAAGCTATGGGATTGTTAAGTAAATTTAATTCGTTAGAAACGGGAATTTTAACATCGTTTTGGTCAGATGTTTTAGAGACATGTGATAAAGCCAATAAGACTTTACAAACCGTTGATATTGATTTATCAACAACGATTGCAATTTTTGAATCACTGATTGGCTACTTTAAATCATTACGAGACCAAGATCAGTTTAATAAAGATGAAGAAAGGGGCAAACAACTATCCAAAATTGTGGAATATAATAAAGGTAACAAAAAGGATACAGAAGAAAAAGTTTCAAATTGACGGAACTCATGAAAATGAAACCAACTTTCGACGACAAAATTGATATGAAAATTCATGTTTTTTTTTTGCTATTATTAACAGGCTAGATCAAGAATTAAATAAACGATTGATGGCTTACGGAGAAATATAAAAAAGTCCGGGTATTTAAATAAACTTAAGATTATGGATGACAACGACATAAGAAATGATTCAAATAATTTTCAAGCTGACTATTCAAACGATTTGGACGAATGTCTTGCTGAGGAATGTATTAAGTTTAAATATTTTGTTTAAAACATAGAAAATATCGTTAATTTTAGAAGCATGTTAGTATTTATCAGGGAAAACATGTTATAACCATGTTTCCCATTTTGAAAATGCATTAAGAATTTTTCTTACTCTGCCAATAACAAATACGTCAGGAAAAAGATCATTTTCTACTTTCAAAAAGACAAAAATATATTTGGCATTAGTCAAGAAGGACTTAATAATTTATCTGTGCTATCAATAAATCATGACTTATCTAGTGCGCTTGATTTTACATTAATATAAATAGTTTCACTAGTAAGAAATCCAGAAAATATAATTATGTAATAGTTATTTATGATACAAGGGTTAAAAGTGATGTTTTATTTACAAAATATTTGTTTTTATTGTTTTGTTCATGGGGTTGCTCAACTCGCTTGCTCTCGTTTAGCAAACTTCCCCACTCACAAAATAAATATCATTTTTAATACTTGATCATAAATAACTATTATACCTACTTGTTTAACAATAACCATTGTTGAATGTCATTGTCTTTTAACTACAATTACCATAAAAAAAGGAGCTATTGTATCTGAAAATACCGTTTGTTTTATAGTTTGCTAGTATGTCTTCAAAAATATAAACATAATAGATCATCATCAATATATATTCTCTATTTCTAATCATAAATATGATCAAGTTGAATTACAAAAAAAAAAATAGTTTGCAGCATCAAAGCTATATAATAACAATAAAAGATAATATATTATTCCATCTCTATACATATTAATTACTAATATGAATAAATAAAAAAAATATTCTCCAGAATTTCCATAATTATTTGCAAATATATTTAAGTTCCATTACAGAACAAATTAAGATGTTAGAATTACAGAACAAAAAAGTGGTAAGGAGCAATCTAATTGGAACTATTTAAAACATTTTCATTTCACAAGTATTCAAGTCTATGAGCAAAAGTACATACTCCACAAATTAACCAGTTTTTTATTATATTGGTGAAAAAATTATATTTATTACATATTAAATTTATTAAAAATTATTAATATTAGAAATTTAATAATATTAGAACCACAAGTGTTATATATTAACATAAAGTATTAATTTCTGTAATGTCATAATTTATAAAATAGTCATAATATATAGATATAAAATTGTATTAGCTTTAGTAACGAATATTTTGTATAATGTTGTTTTCTAATAAACAGATAAGAACTCTGTAAATCTCTGAAAACTGACAGTGATATATTTAAAATCATTTACATTCAAATAGAAATCAAAAGTTACCTAAGGATATTAAAAATTTCCCGGGAAGTTGATACTATTTTTAAAATATTGACCACGACTTACAGATCTATCTTTTATAGATCTTAGCAAATATGAACTAAATATCTACCAGAAGTAAAAAGATCTATGGTTATTTTAAACTAATATAGCAAACTATATCTAAAAAAATACACAGCTTTGTTATTTGGTTATCGATTTTAAAGTTCTTTAAATTTATTTGAAAATTAATTTTTGAAGTTAACTAATATGTTTGGCAAATCAGACGTGTTTAAATTTGCATAACATTTTAAAATCATTGAAACGCTATTAAAACGCCATATTAATCAACAGTTTAATCGTGACTAATCTTATGAAGATGTTTCTAAAAATGAAGATGAGACGAAGATGAAGATCTTCGTCGTTAATTTATAAAAATCGGTTAAAAATTATTAAGATACTGTAGAAACAAAATTTTCTCAAATATGGACGCTTCAGCAGTAGCTGTTAGATAATTCTTAATAAATGGAGTTCACCAGCTGGCAGCTGTTTGTTTATATATTTCCCATTTTCCCAATATGCTGTAAATAACCGTTATAATTCCTCTATATTGTTAAAATGAAAATTTTTTATACATCTATTTCCTCCTGTAAATGACTACATAACACATTAAAAGAGCTAGTATTCAAAACGGATTAAATGTATACCTAGTACGTTCTCTTAAAAATCGACATTACTAGTGCGCTATTCTGAGTAAATATTAATATTGAAATTATCACATTCAGTTTAACCCACAATTAATCCTCATTGCTTGATAATTAACGTCTTTTCCACATCATTCGCACTTCAAATTTTCTGTAAATTGCTATTGACATAATTATGTAACTTTGAAACTTTTGTCTTTCTATAAATAAGCGATCTAATGAAATATAATTTCTCCTATCGTTTTAGAATACATGCAACTTAATATTCTGAATATATGTATTTTAGAGGGAGTATATTAAAAATGTTTTCATCTGTGAACCAGACTTTGTGAATTTGATGTGTTATGCAGAAATTTAGACGATGCTACTATTAAGGAAAATATTAAAACTCGAGAGTATTATCGTCGGTGTTAATTATTTTTGTAACATTAACTTACAATTATTATTCCAGTTTATAGTACCATTTTCCTTACACTCAGACTCGATTGTGATATCCTTACGAGACTAATGGGTAAATTACGGGTACAATAAAGTTAATTAAACTATTTTTACCAGGAAATTGTTTTAGAACTCGGAAATTTGTAACCATCAACTAGTACATTTTTAATAAAAATGTTGCCCTCCTATGTTGATAATACCATCAACTTGAAAATGTTCTATTCTTGAAACAAGGCGTATATCTATAAAGCTTTATATATTACATCAGATAAGAGCAGGAAGAATCTAACCTTTTACTAGTACAACTTTGAAGCCCGTGAAGAATTATAAATGATTTATTTATCAATGAATATTTGACCAATTATTTTCAACTAAATTTAATATAATATGCCCTAAAGAACATCATCTACATTATCTACATCTAAACATTCATCTGCACTATCTGTCTCCACAGTAGATAATTCACCTGCACATTTTAGTCACCATATGAGCTTGAACAAAGATTTAGTAAAACCATAACCAATGGTATGTAATTTAGTAAGGATTTATTAATCTTTGAGGTAAAGATTTGAATATAGAATCTTGTTATATTTACGCGAACATGTTTATGTATCGTGATATTAAGGAATCTAATTGAAACGTCCTGACCTATCTCTCTATTAATTATAATTAAGTTTCTTCCTACCAATGCCTTATTTATTGGCTACGCATAAAATACCATGACGATATAAGACTTCATAACATTGCCTCATTTGTTTATTTCCTCATATCTCCTTAGTGTCAGCGTCCATCTTCGACATAATTAGCAAACAGCACAACAACATTCTCGAGTATCAGAACGTAGCGTCCACAGATTACACAGTATACAACATTTTAGAGGGAAATGTTGTTTACCTAATTATCTCTTAACGAATTTACGATCTCTTATTTTGATGCTGTATTTGGAAACGGTTCTGTTTATTTTATACTTAATAAAATAAAATATTAGTGGCGACTATGAAGGAGTCACTATTATCGTCGAAGGCGCTGTAGGTCGTTTGAGGTCGATCTTCGTCTGACCCGCAAACTTAAAAACGTCAATCTTCAGCTCGACTGTACAAACATTAAATTTAAATTGATTAAGTGGACGCGTGCTTTGAAAATTATGCCGTTTTTATTCGTTACGTTATCTATAGCGATGATTATACCGTATGTCCATATTTCAAGGTTTAAGTAATTAACGAATAACTATTTAATTTTACAATTACAACAGACCCATTTCGAACAATATAAAGCTTACAGATTTGTTATCTTTTAAAAGGAAACTCCAGAAATGTAGTAGATGACTTTATTTTTGTAAAGAATAAATTAAAAGAAAACGCAATTTGTCTTTTGTAATTTCTCTTTAGATAATTGTAATATTGCCACAGTGCAGTTTTATGCTTACGAGGGTCTACCCAAGAAGAAAACCAAGGATTTTTTATTTGAATTTTTTAATTAAATTTAACACCTTGAAAACATCAGGTTCCTTCAAAATACTGTCCAGTAGATGGTGTTCACTTATCCCAATGGTTTTCCATTGTTCAATACATTTTTTATATTCTTCTGAACTAATGGTGTTAAGTGACTCCAGCATTTTTTTTTTACGTGTTCTTCGTCCTAAAAACGATTTATTTTCAGGTTTTTCTTCATTCTTGGGAGTAAGAAAAGTAACAAGGAGCTAGATTGGACGAGTAATGGGGATGAGAAACCATTGTCATGCCATTCTTTGTCAGAACTGGTTGATTTTCAACGCTGTGTGCTGTGTGAACAAGCTAATCGTCATGATGAAGAAAGCAATCCACCTATTTTCACAATTCAGGTCGTTTTCCTTCTCACTGCTTCACGCCAGCGCTTTAACACTTCTAGTTAGCAATTTTGGTTGACTATGGTACCCTGAGAAATAAATTCAACGTGAACAACTCCTTTTATGTCGAAAAACAAACCATTGTTGTATTTTGCATGTACCCTAGGAAAATTCTAGTTATTTTCTCCAATTCGTCGATTATTTTGCGATGATCAAACATGATGGAATCGCGTATTTTTTGAACGTTGAGGGGCGACCCGAACGGGGTCATCTTCAAGTGATATTTGTCTATTTCTGAACCGGGCAAACCACTCGTAAATTATTGCCTGGCTTACAGATTGTTTCCCATAAGACTTTCGAAGTATTGCAACTGAATCTGTCGCTGTTTTCTTTAATAAGAAACAGAATTTGATGTTGGCACGTTGCTCCTTAAAGTTTGCCATCGCCGCCGGCGCCGAAAGCGTTGAGATGGACTTAAGAAGAAAGCATTCCTAACGGAAGAGGGCACCACTGCCAACCCACTTGTCTACAGAACATAATTCTCTTTTTTTAATACCCCGTCGTACTTTACGTACCAGTTATTTTTGGTATTACTATATTATACTCATCTTGTTTGAGAATCATCTGCCTACGATTAGGATACGTGGAAGAACACGACACGACATGATGAACTGAGTATTTTTTCTATTTATCTACTACTTATGTATGCCTTACAAATGCTATATAAATACTACTAATAATTAATATATGTGGATATTATATTATCTTATTAACATAAATAAGGATATTACTTTCATTATTATCGACTTAAAAAACATTTTCTCAACAAAACTTCTAGAAAATTCATCATCTACTCCTGAGACTATATCAGGGCAGAATTCGCTCTATCCCTGTTCACTCCACTTTGTCGATTAATACTGAATGATGTCGACACGAGATGACAATGTCAATTATACGATTATTATCATTATATCTGCCTTATTTAAGAAGATAGAATGGTGTCGAGAATCCATTCGGTCTATGTATCTTAAACTTTCTTGGTGGTTACTATTCCTATTTAATAATTTTTAATTTATTTTAAATAATATATAAGCCAATAATACTAGAACACAATATTGTATACAAAATATGGAAACATGAAATCTGCAGGACAGCTTACGATGGTCAAAATAGTCAAAGAACTTTTTTAATTAAAAAAATTTTTACACATCTTGCTAATATAATGTATAAATCTTGAGAAAAATTGCTTTATGTTTCTTTACACTACTAAAAATTTGGCAATGTAAAACTTTAATCAATTTATCACTTTTAGTAATGTGAAAATGGTGTAGAATTTCATTGTATACTGTATAAGATACCGGGGGTTATGGGTAAAATTGTCTGTACTACTACTGTAATTAACACTGACTTAGTTCTCCACAAAACACTATACACTACATTAGACGCGCGTTTCGCCAACAAAGTTCGCATCATCTGAAGATAATTGAAACTCAGAGTTTTAACCATCTCCAGAAGATACCAACTTTGTTGGCGAAATGCGAGTCGAATGTAGTAGTGTATAGTGTTTTGCCAGTTTTGTGCAAAACTAATCTTCACACCAAAGGTTCCAACTTACTGCAGTACTACTGTAGTTGTGAGACTTGTTGGGTACCAGAAGTATATAATACTAATTTGTTTTACTTAGGGGTATGTAACACCAATTATGTTATTATAAACTCTCCCATTTATGTAATACAAAAAATATATACTGGTTATTTTAATAACATTCATATATTTAACTTGATCTTTAGCGCTAGGTAAAATATCAGACTATTTTGACATTTGTTACTAATTAATTTTTGTTTCTATTTTTTCTATCTTCCTTTTCTCTTTTTTTAATACTGTGTTTTGAATAAATTTAGTTTTAGTTCGGGTATAAGAAGCTCCATTTACACATAGCATATTGTTTAGTGTTAGATATATTATAGTTATTTGCAATAAATTTAAATTTCTTATAGTATTAATGTTGATGCATATCCTTAATTTACTAAGTTAATGTCAATTTTAAAGTTTATTTTTTCTACAGTCATATTCATGCTACTATTATTATTATAATTATACGTAACCTATTCTTGGAATGTTTTTTGTGTGTTAGGATACCTTATTTGCGTTTAAATCTATATTAAAAGTTGAAAGGTTGTTAGAAGTTGACACCAATTATCAATTATCGTTAATAAGACTAACCAAAAGTTGTCAAATTAGTATACTTTATACAGAACAAACCGTAGCCGTCACAATAATTGAGTTGATTAGAATGATTATGTGATAAAACTAGCCACTATCTAATATAATTTAGGTTAGACTGTTAGCGCAGGCATTGACAATGTTAGTGTGATTAAGTCTTGTTAACAATATGTAAGAACTATTATAAATTATAACTAATTTGGATTTGCCATTTGCAAAAAAAACAATGTCATCAAATTCTTCTCGTTCTACAAATATTTCAACGAATGTTTCCAACTATGTTACGTATTCATTATACAGTGCTATTCAAAAGTCCCCTCCCCCCCTCTTACCTTTTTAACGATTATACATAAACTAGTGAAATTTGGTAACTGAATATTAAGGGTTGTAAACTTCCCTACTAGTGATGATAGATGACGTATGCGTCAAAGATGACGTCACAAGGTCATTGTGACCAATAATTTTAAATGGAACCCTATGGCAAGCGACATCTCTTTTAAAAGGTATCGAGAAAACGTATTCAATGATACTAATATTGTTTGTATTTATGGTAGTTTTGATGAATTAAATCAGTAATCAGTAAACTTGGATAATAATTTTAATTACAGATTCAAGAATCAGTAACTACTTATAGTAATTGTTCGAAGTGAGCTCCATCTACTTCCTGACAGTAAAACATCCTATTGCGAAACTCTTCTCGTACTTTTTCAAATGTGTCCGCGGAAATAGCCCTACATTCTGTAACAATACGTTGTTTTAAAACATCAATATTGTCAGGTTGAGTGGCGTAAACCTTCGATTTAAGATACCCCCAGAGAAAAAATCTAAAGGTGTTAGATCCTCGTCGTCCAATCCATCTACCAGGATATTCTTCATCCAAATACCGTCTTACTGCACCGTAATAGTGTGGAGGAGCACCATCCTGTTGGAATTTTATTTCCAAAATGTCGAATTCATCTTGATTATCTTCCAAAATTTCAAGGATTAACGGTTCTATTGCATTTTGCAACATCTGCATATACACCTCACCGGTTAAGTTGGTATTTAAAAAAACAGGCCCAACGATGTGGTTTCCCAGTATACCTGCCCAAACATTGACCTTCTCGGGATACTGAGTATGTGTTTCACGAAACATGTGAGGATTTGCGTCATTCCAATATCTCACGTTTTGTGTATTTACATTTCCATTTAGATAGATACTATCCAACTATCCAGTGGCGGAGCTTGAATTTTAAATTTTATTATTAACTGATTTAATTCATCACAGCTTTGCGGTTTTTGAAAGCCAGTTGTCAAAACTGCCGTAAACAGACACAATATTAGTATCATTGAATAGGTTTTTTCGATACCTTTAAAAAGAGTTGTCGCTTGCCATAGGGTTCCATTTAAAATTATTGGTCACAATGACCTTGTGACGTCATCTTTGACGCATACGTCATCTATCATCACTGGTAGGGACGTTTACAACCCTTAATACTCAGTTACCAAATTTCACTAGTTTATGTATAATCGTTCCAAAGATAAGAGGGGGGGAGGGGACTTTTGAATAGCACTGTATATTTGATGAAAGAAGTATGTCGGAATGTAATCAATTGGCACAGAAGTCTACAAGTACATGACATCGCTCAATGAAGTTTGACCTCAGCTGAAACCAAGAATGAAGCGCAGCTTGCCGCTTGCGAAAATGGGGTGAATATATCATTATTCCATCGACCTCTCTCTAGATTTCCTTTTTTCCCCTCGAACTATGTAATTGCATGACATAAGTTACGCAGATGTGTCTTATAAAGAGGAATTTAACCACAGTATTTGTAGGCGTCAAAGCGTGTCTTGTTCACTTTACAACTCACAGTTTGTTAGATTGAATTACAGACATTAATGGCCGCGAAGTGTCCTCGGCCAATGTGTTTATGGCCATTACTATTAGCTATTATTGACCTTTCCACTTTAACACCATCTATCTTGGATCACCCTCGTACTTTTTGCGGAGCCAGGAAGATAGTTTATTGTTAGGCGATTCAAGAAATGACGTTCTCTAGTATGTTGATCAACAGTTTTAAATAATTCATTATCTATACAATAATATTCATTATCTATCTTTTCACTCAATTATAATAAGTAAAGTAACATGAGGAAGATATAAAAGGATTTTTCACAAGGTAAATAATATACACTTTTACCATTGAAATATAATTTAAAAGATTATTTATGATAGTTTGGAAAATTAGGATCCATCAAATCTGTACTTTTTAATTAGAATGGCTATCTTGTATGATGGTTATTGAAACCTACTCGTGATAATTCTAATAACGAGCAACAGTTTTAGTTATAAGATTTAATAATTTTATCCACGACCACTATATTAGGAAGTTTTAATATTTCTGTTTTCCGTGGATTAGAGGCCTTCTAATACACTAGTGGATTAAAATTTATAATACCACGCTTCGATTTTATACCTTTTTATTGAGAATTATTATTAATAATAACATTAACATTTATCTCAAGAACGATCTCTTGTAATTTTGACCGGGAATATTCAAATTCACTCGATAAGGAGTTTTTGAAGGACTGCATGTCCTAAAAACGACTCCAAGACTTTCTAGTTGTCAGCTCAAAATGAATATTCTTGATCAAAGTAAATCTGTCAAATCTGACGTTTTCAAAATCAGAATTTTTCACCTCCTAATTGACCCGTTTTTCCCATAGTCGTGGATAAAACGTTGAATTAAAAGATGGGCGCTCGGCTGCGCCTCGAGTGCGCATTTTTCTCGTAGATTAAAAGCTTGTTGATTCCCTTATATAATTAATAACTATCAAAATATTTTAAACACATATGACAAGTCCAATTCCATCAAAAAAAAATGGTAATTTGGTTATGTTATGTTCTTACTTATTTTATATATCAAAATTATAATGCATACTACTAGACACCTACAATAAAAAGGTAAATCTTACTGGATCTTTGACTATGCTTTTTAGTTTTTAAATTATTGCTCTAATGAATAGTTACAAGTTTAAAATAAAACGTATATCTTGTGATTTTATTTGTCCTTTATTTTATTAGTTTCAAAAAGGTGACCTGTCCTGCTGTGAATTTTAACTCGTATTTTTACCACGTTTTTATTAATTCGATTTCTTATCTGTCTGTTGAGTACAAATTTTGCAAATAATTTCAAACTAACTTCCCGATGAGCTAGAGACTTGAAACTTTAAACATAGCTCATAACTGTATGACAATATGTCTGTTTCGTTGTCTTGTCTATTCAGATACGATCAGGTGAAGAGAAACTGAAATAATCCTGTAATTTACCACATGTCTCTGTTATAATCTCATCAGAATATTTAAAATAGATAGAAAAATTTCACACACACAAGACTAAAAAGCAGAAAATAATTATTTGAATAAAAAAAACGTCTAATATACCACGTTTTTAAAACGAACTAAAAAGTATAAAATAATTTCTCCTAGTCCCATGCAGATTCCTAACCTCATGCAGATAATCCTGAGAATTTGTTATTGTGCAATTTGAATAGCTATGAAAATACTTGTAAGATTTAAAATGAAGAACATGGGGCGCATGCAATAGATAATAGAAAGGAGTGTAGAGAGTAGCTGTCGTTGAGAACAGTCACACAACAGTTCGTATAATTTACAATGCAATAAAATTAATAGTGACTTAGGTGAATTATTCATAGATCTATTCTATTCTATGCATCCCACGTTTTTCATTTTAAATCTTACAATTATTTTCATAGCTATTAAAAATTCACAATCACAAATTTTCAGGACTATCTGTATGGGGTTAGGAATCTGTATGGGGCTGGGAGAAATTATTTTATACTGTTTAGCCCGCTTTAAAAACGTGATATATTGAACTTTTTTCATTCAAATGATTATTATATTCCAATATTTATAATCTGTTAATCAGTTAATTAACTATAGAATACATAACCTAAAGCTATAAAAAATATATTGATAGTGTTTTCTGTTTGTTGCATGCTTACACAGAAAAAAAAATATGAAGCGAAATAAATATTTTCTTAGTCTGTAGTTGTTATCCTTATTTTATCCTACTATTTATTATAACATTTTTCATATTTATCCTAAGATTATCTCTCGAAAATTAGTTGTAATGGTAAGTATACACTCTCCATTTTATAGTGTTACTTAGATAAACAGAGATATTGGTAAACATGCCATGACTAAAGATGCCGTTCATTCCGCTTAATTTGTACTTCCAAACAATCGGATAAATTATTCTACCGATGTCTCTTCAAAGTCACAAATTTTATACAATCTATAGCAAGTTATCTCGTTTATCATAAAATACTAAAACAGACATACAATACTCCACTGAATTAAATTTTCGTATATGTATTTGATAAATATTGATATAATTGTCTTCCTCGTAACACAAAAAGATTGAAGTTAAACTTTTGTTGATCTTTAATTGTGAATATTATTTTTAGACTGTCGTTTAACCAGTTGTTGTTATTTGTATTATTTATTCGCTGTCTTGAAAATTTAGTTTGGGCGCTTCAAATTATCAGTTACATACGCGTTCTAATATTTTTATGGTATTTTATAATATGATGCAATAGCAAGACCTGATTGCCCTTTGACCCTTCCCCTGATTCTCTTG
Organism: Rosalia funebris; assembly: GCA_037954035.1. Classification (NCBI taxonomy): domain Eukaryota; kingdom Metazoa; phylum Arthropoda; class Insecta; order Coleoptera; family Cerambycidae; genus Rosalia; species Rosalia funebris. The sequence continues at coordinate 4,239,739 of JAZFAV010000018.1, read as the reverse complement.
ATGGAAAAAAGAGTATAAATATATTAGTGATGATCCAGTAATATTCATTTCATACATAAAACGTCTTCTGAATCTCAGAATTAATTACTATTACATTATTCTATCAGTTATTACTGTATGCCATAATTTCGTCATCATTTTCTCCCTACTTCTCTACCTATGTGTAAATGAATAACATTTTAATTTAAACCTGTCTGTATGAAACTAATTTTGTAAATATGAACTTATGTATAGCCATTAGATTAATACAAATTAGGTTAGGTTAGCTGATTTTCTTAATGGAAAAAAGAATACAAATATATTCGTGATGATCCGGTAATATTCATTTTAAACATAAAACGTATTCTGAATCTCAGAATTAATTACTATTACATTATTCCATCAGTTATTACTGTATGCCATAATTTCATCATCATTTTCTCTTATTTAACTATATTTAACTAAGAGCAAAATCATACATTATATTTTAGAAAGCAGCTTCTTCTTCTTTATGTGCCATAGTAGAGTTATCCGACGTTGGCGATCATCATAGCAAAGGCTTCTCGATCTTCTGCCATGTGGAAAAGTTGACCTGCATTTCGTATGTCTGTCCAGGCTCGGATGTTTCTCATCCAAGACATCTGTTTTCGGCCTACACCCCGTCGACCTTCTATTTTTCCCTTGAGGATGAGTTGTAAAATACGATATCGATCACCTCTCAATATATGACCTAAATAAGTAATTTTTCTACGTTTGATAGTCCTGAATAGTTCCCTGTCTTTGTTGACTTTCCTCAGCACTTCCTCGTTTGTGATATGTGCGATCCACGGTATTTTTAACATTTGCCTATGTATCCACATTTCCAGCGCCTCTATGCTATTAGTTGTTGATATTTTGAGCGTCCACGCCTCCACTTCATACAACAGTACAGGCCAAACATAGCACTTGACCATCCTTTGTCTAATTTCTAAACTTAGATGGTGGTTGCAAAGAAATGATTTCATCTTTAGAAAGGTTGTTTTGGCCATTGCAATTCTGCGTTTTATTTCTTTGTCTGGATCTAGTTGGTCTGTTATGATAGTTCCTAAATATGTAAATTTGTGGATCCTTTCAACCTCAACTCCATTTAATTCTAGTTTCGTATCTGGGTGAGGGTTACGACTACAGACTAAAAACTTGGTTTTATTTTCATTTATTTTGATGTCCATTCCTTCCCCTGCTTCGTGGATTCGATTCAGCAGTATTTGGAGACCTTCGATGTTGTCCGCCAAGATTACTGTGTCATCCGCATATCTAATTACATTAAGTAATTCACCATTTATTTTTATTCCATGTGGTTGATCCTCAAGTGCTGTCTTAAATAAAAGATCAGAATATAAATTGAATAGAGTTGGGGATAAAATACAACCTTGTCTAACTCCTCGTTGTATGGATATTTCGTTAGTAAGATTATTTCCAATCTTAACGTTAGCGGTTTGTTTCCAGTACAAATTCTTAATGATACGAATATCTCTATCATCTATTCCCGTCTTTTTCAGAATCTCTATTAATTTGGTATGTTGCACTTTATCAAATGCCTTTTCAAAATCCACGAAGCATGCAAAAATGTCTTTTCTTTGATCTCGGCATTTCTGTAATAGGACGTTCAGCGCAAAAAGCGCCTCTCTAGTTCCGAGTGCATTCCTAAAACCGGAATGATTTTCTTCCATGTTTTCTTCGCATTTGAGTCTAATTCTGCTGTGTATTATTCTTAAGAAAATTTTGAGGGTGTGGCTCATTAGACTAATCAGTCGGTATTCTGAGCATTTTCTTGCTTTGTGTTTTTTAGGAATTGAAATAAATGTGGATTTGAGCCAGTCTGAGGGGATCACTCCGGTGTTATATATTGCACTGAAGAGTTTAACTATTATTTTTATATTTTCTTCATCTATCAGTTTTATTAACTCAGTGGGTGTTTCATCCGGTCCTAGAGCTTTTTTGGTTTTTGCATTTTTCATAGCATGTTCTACTTCAGATCTCATGATTTCTGGACCTTCTGTGCAATGTTGATACAGTACCATATCATTATCTCTATCATCGTTAAACAGCTCTGATATATATGTTTGCCATTCCGTTTTGATGTCTTCTTCATCAACGATGATTTTGTTGTTATTGTCCATTAGTACAGGGGGAACTCCTTTTTTAAATATGCCGCTTATTTCTTTCGCCTTTTTATGTATGTTGAATAAATCATGTTTGGACATTATGTTTTCCATTTCTTCGCACTTTTCATTCATCCATCTCTCTTTGGCCATCTTGATCTCCTTTTTAATTTTTTTCTGTAGATACCTGTACTTTGCGTCATTTGTTTTTGCTAGTCTTCGCTGTTCCATTAGTTTTAAGATATCTTCTGTCATCCATTTATTTTTCTTGATTGAGTCCTTTTTTTATTCATTATTTGTGTAGATTTCTTTGGCTTTAATCTTAAGTTCGCACCACAGTTCTTCTGGGTCTTCTAGCTGTTTGTCGATAAGCTTTATTTTGTTATTAAATTCTTGTTTTATTTTGTTTTTCATTTCTATATTTACGAAGTTAAAAGTATTTGTTTTTAATTTTGGTCCTTGGTATTTTTTTAAGCGTAGTTTAATATCCGCTACAAGAGGTTGGTGGTCTGATCCAATATCTGCTCCCGGATATGTAGTGACTCTTTTGACAGCATTCCTAAAACGTTTGTGCACGAGTATATAATCTATTTGATTTCTTGAAGTCTCAGGGTTATTGCCATCATCAAAGGGGGCCTTCCAAGTGTATAAACGTCTCTTGGGTAGTTTATACCAGGTGTTTGTAATTATCATTTCGTTGTCTTCGCAGAACTCGAACAGTCGTTGTCCTCGTTCATTAGGGTTTCCAAGACCATATGGACCCACCGCTTCTCCTCTTGGACCTTCTCCAACCTTTGCGTAGAAGTCGCCTATAATGTATGTAATTTCGTGTTTCTTAAATTTCTGTAAGATGTCATAAATTTAATCGTAAAAGTTCTCTATTTCATCGTCATATTTTCTATCTGCAGTCGGGGCGTAGATTTGTAGTACATTAGTTTTAAATGGATGAGTGTTTATTTGGATTAAGATTGCTCTGTCCGAGATTGGTACAAAGTTGGTCACGTATTTATTCAGTTCTGCTGTTACCAGGATACCTACTTCATTTCTGTGATGTGTATCTTCCAAGCCATTGCCGGAATAATATATCACTGTGTTGTCTTTTTTGCAGGTTCCTGATTCAGGCCATTTTAATTCACTGATTCCTAGTAAATCTATTTTCATTCGTTTCATTTCTTTTATCGCATTATCAAGTTTTCCAGTTGCAAACAGGCTTTTGACATTCCATGTGCAAATTCTCATATTGGATCTTCTTGTTCGACTGTTTTCTCCGAGAGGTTTTCGCATGTTTACGACCTGAGAGGCCTCTTGGTTTGAACGTGGTTGTCCTCTCCTGCCGAATCTTGGCATCCGATGTCCATGATTAGTAGTGGTTTGTAGTTCAACAGTTAATGTCATGATGATTTACCTGGGGAATCGTGGTGATCTTTAATACAGTGGTTTCCCATTGCCTTCTGTATCCTATGCCGTTGACCGTTTCATCGATTCATCCGCCTTCGGAGTTAATTTCTTAACTCCAGGACAAGAGAGTGCCCTTACACTTACAAGCTCTTCCACCCGAAGCTTTTGGCTTGTAAGTGGGGACTGCTTATTCCGGCAGCCGTTCGGTCGTCAGAGCCTCGTCGGTTATCTAGCAGGGTGTACCGGATAACTACAGTTATAACACTAGCAGGTGAGGTTGACATTTGGGCTAGTATTATAGTATATTATAATATATTATACTTTCACCCTTTCACCCCAGAAAGCAGCTATAATATGAAAATATTAAGACAAGATTCAACCCCACATCCAAAATTAATGGTTTAATTTAGTATTGGTAACAATAAATACAATTCCCTTCGAATCTTTTCCCTTTCGTTAATGGCCTTAAATGAATAGAATATGGATCGTCATCACAGCAAAAATAAAATTACATGATTCTTTCTCTTTATAAGAAGCGAATAATTTTGTTATATTACGGTTGTATTACAAAAATGTTGTCACTCATATAATATGAAAAAATACCTACTATCAGAAGAAGCCACTAGAGTATTTATAGTAGACTATGATACATTTTAACTATATTCACAGAATATTTTTAACAATAAAAATAATGTATCTTGTACTAAGGAATTGAATCACTTCATTTAATTCCGGGATAATTATTACACGAGGATAATAATTAGTATAACGATAAATTGTCAACATTTATAAAGTTTAGAGAAGAACATAGTGAGAATAATTGACATCATGAAAGGTAAATGTCGAATAATTCTAATAAGAATGTAAAGATAAGCAAACTGAGTAAGACTACAGAAAGTTATAGTGTCTTTCTAAAATTCAAAATAAACGGTTCTATGTTGTCTAAGTATTATATGAATTATTGTACTGAAATAATAACTAGATTATTACATTCTGTTAGAAACAATAAATACTTAGTTTGATTTTCCAAACTTAGTTTTTCAAGTTGTTAAGAATGTGGTATACATTTATTTTCATTTATATGAAAACATACATATTTTACTATGTTCGTATGGGTTATATTTGAAGTCAAGATTATTGAATTCAAGGACAATATTCAATGTTATAAAAATCCGTAGACTATTTTTTTAATAAGGATTGAACTTAACTGTATGTGTCGATAAATTCGTTCATATAGGACGTCCAAAATTTACTTCTAATGCAGAATTATTAAGTACTTAATGAATTCGTCTTAGAGAGTATATACACCAAATATTTTTTAAGTTTTTCCAAAGTATATTGAAGTACATAGAAAGTATATACACCAAATATTTTAAGTTTTTCCATATTTTTACAATTTCGGTAAATGATGATTATAGTAAAATTTATTCTAGGACAATAATATTATATTTTTACTCTTCATTTATCTGACATACTTAATACCTACAGTTTTAGTTTTATTATTTTTTAATAACATATATGTAATAAAATTTTAATGATGACAAAATTAACTGGCTCACTAAACAAATATGTTCATACAAACCATTACTTATTAAACAAACTTTTTATAGTTTATTTAATTTTAATAACTTTATTGAAGATAATATTTTGTTTCTTCCAGATATTTTTCTACCAGAATATAAAACTCTTTCTATCAATCCGGAAAACCTAGTTTCGAAACTTCGTAACATGTTTACAGCATAAAAATGACACCATAGACGAATAGTTACTATTTAATACGTATTTAATAATATACAAATACATAGAAGAATATGTATTATAAATTATAAATATATAAAGTTATATGTTTAGGTGTCAGGTAATATGTAATGGAGAATTACAAAAATATATTTTAAGATAAAATAAAACATTTCTGTGCAATATGATTACATTTTCAATTTAACTGTGTTATATATTCTAATTTTTTTTTATCAACCTAGTATTTATTATATCTTGTAACTATTACGTTAAAAAATCTTTTAAGGTATAGAAGATAGGCGGTGTTCGTAAGTAATATTACTATTGTAAAATAATATTATGCGGTAAATTAATAAAAATATTTTTAGAAATTATATTGCTTAATTGTTGATGTTTTGGTTCGATTTCCAATCGAGGAAATTGACATCTGCATCAGAGATTAGTTGTACATCCAGAATTTAATGAAATCGTTGCAAGGAAAATATCTATTTTTATGATATATGTAAATTAAAATACTAAATTTGTAAAAACCCCTTTAGATATAATAGTTAACTTAAGTAATAATAATACTAATCGTAATTAGGAATAAGAAGACAAAAATAGGAAAGTAAGAATGCAATAATAAAGAAAATTATTAGAAACAATTAAGCAAGTATAATATAAGTACTTATACAACAATATGGAAAATAAAATTAAATAGGAAATATTTGTTTCCTATATCGTTTCAATTTAGAAAGAACTAATGAATCAAAATTTAAGCTGCCCTGTATGATAGAAATGTAATAAGTTTATTACATTAGTAGTGCAAGTATACATGCCTACTTCTAGCCACAGTGAGGAAGAGTTAGAAGCCGTTTATTCGGACATAGAGCAGGTAATAGGATTTGTGAAGGGTCATGAAAATTTAATAATAGTGGGAGATTTTAACGCAGTCGTAGGTGAGGGGAAAGAAGGAGAATTTATAGGTCCTTATGGATTAGGAAACAGAAACGAGGGAGGTAGCAGACTGATAGAATTCTGTGAGAAGCACAAGATGGTAGTCGTGAACACATTGTTCAAGAATCACGTTAGGAGGCGGTACACCTGGAAAATGCCAGGAGGGATAGACAGGTATCAGATAGACTACATTCTGGTTAGGAAGAGATTTAGAAATCAAGTAAAAGACTGTAAGAGTTATCCAGGAGCAAATGTAGACAGCGACCACAACTTGGTAGTCATGAAAGCTAGATTAAAGTTCAAAAATCTGAAAACCCGGAAGGATAAGAAACGTATAAATGTAAACATATTGAGGGGCCAGAATATGAAAGATAAGTTCCAGGAGAAAACAGATCAATTAATAAATATAGCGAGTAAGGACGAAATCAAGAACGCAGAAACTGAGTGGGAGGGTATCAAGAATAGTCTAGATTCCGCGGCTACGGACGTTTCAGGACACGAGAAAAGGGAAGCTAGGAAGCCCTGGATAACGGACGAAATCTTAAACTTAATGCAAGAGAGACGAGGCTACAAAAACAGACGAGACGAGGAAGGACTGAAAACTTATAAGTCAATAAAGTGGGAAATCATTAGAAAATGTAGAAAAGCGAAAGAACAATGGATAGAGGATAAATGCAAAGAAATAGAAGATAAGTTGCAAACAGGTAAGACCGATGAGGCTTACAAAATAATTAAGAGGAACTTCAGGGATATAGGAACAATAAGTAGAAACGTTAGGAGTCAATCGGGGGACATACTGATCGGAAGAGAGGAGAAAGCGGATAGATGGAAGCAGTACTTAGGTAATTTATACGAGGGTCAGGAATTAGGAGAGATATATTAGAGGAAGAATCTAGCATCGATAGGGAAGATGTAGGAAAACCTATATTGAGAGAGGAATTTGAAATAGCATTAAGGGGGCTAAAGAATAATAAAGCGCCGGGTGTAGATAAAATACAGGCGGAAATTTTGAAATGTGCGGGACAGAAAGTAGTAAATAGAATGTTTGAACTGGTAAAATACATATACGAAACGGGCGAGATGCCGGAGGATTATAAGAGGAACATTATCGTTACTATACCGAAAAAGAGAGGAGCCGAGAAATGCGAGAACTTTAGAACGATTAGCCTAACTTCCCATGCGTCAAAAGTCTTAACCAGAATAGTGCAGAAGAGGATGGAAAATAGAGCGGAGGAAATACTAGGAGAAGACCAGTTCGGGTTTAGGCGAAATAGGGGAACTCGCAAAGCTATTCTAGCGCTAAGAGTAATGTTAGAGAAAACAATAGAATAAGGAAAGAACGCTTATATAGGATTTGTAGGAGTGAAGAAAGGCAGAGGTAGGCCTAGATTAGACTACTGCTCGCAAATAGTAAGGGATGTAGGTTGTAACACAATTAGCGAAATGCGTAGGTTAGCACAAGATAGGAGAAGCTGGAGGTTAGCGTCCAACCAGTCTTAGGACTGATGACCTCATGATGATGATTTACATTAGATTGAGCCTTGGATGTTGGGTATTTTTTCGACTTTTTTTGTAAACCTTATTCCAAAAAATTTATATTATAAATAGATACGAACAAAAATTATTTGATACAAGCAATTATGTTATAAAAATATTCTTCGAAATTTATATGATATATCTATATGCCCCATCTCGAACTCATGAATTAGAACAACATTGATGATATATATAGGTACTTTGGAATGTAGGTTCTTGTCACGGGAAATAACTACATAAATGTGTTTTGTAATAAATGTGTTGTAATTTTTAAAAACTACAGAAACATTTTCAATATAGGTTTTCTTAGTGTTTCCTCGTTAAATTAGGGTAAGAATATTTACAGTGTGAATGATATTACCAGTAAAATTGTTTTATGAATTTTCCAGGGCATCAATTCTTTTGCTGTTTGATGTCGAATGGAAACCACTTATCGAATAAAAACATTTTGGCCTTATTTTAGAGATTTATAGAAAATGTTTAGATAGGTCTATCTATCTAGACATCTATAATAGGTATAAATCTATTATTTTTATGATCTACGTTTCTACAGAAACTTATTGTCCTAAAATAAAAACCGTCTAAACGACTACGAATAGTAAAAGAAATTATATCTAATATGTACACAGATATTGAACGTTTATTAATGTTGCAACTAATACACAATGTGATGCGCATATTACACACAATGCGATATTTAACAAAAAACCATTGAATAGAAATTTTCATGATGATCAGTTTAGAAGATATATATAGAAGTTAAACGGAAGTTGTTATATGTCTCAAAGGGACCTGTATAAAATTAATTGGACAGGGAATGTGAATTAAAATTCATTCACATTTAAGGGTACTTGAACATGTTAATCGATTAAAGTGAAAACTTCGGTTCACAGATACAGTAAAATTATATATTTTATTGTGTATTCAAAATTGGATTCTCTTAATATCAAGTTTATCCCAAAATGCCTAAGAAAATAACAACCGCCATACAATATTTTGAAATGTCTCCATAAAAAAGGTATATTTGTCCAAGGACTAACAAAGATTATCTAGTACTTTTATTTAGTAGAAAGTTTACTAAACTAGTAAAGTATATCCCAGTAAAGTTTATTTTTACCAGGAAGTAATGGACAAGCTAGTCTGAATAAGGCATCCCTTAGTTTCATTATTTTTCTCTCTAATTAACTTTCAAGTTAAACTTCGAACAGCAAATTATGATTATGTTGTAATTATAAGAGAATACTTAAATGAAAACTTTATTAGTAAATGAGTTGGAGGAATATGTACTATACTGCTATATATGAACATGCTGATATTGACTGGCACCCTAAATCACTTGACTTTACCCCGTTAGGTTTATTCTGTGAAACAGTTTTTTCTGTGAAGTTTTATACTTTAAAAATAAAGTATACGCAACTAGATAAAATCAATGATGTCAAAGAAGCAATACGTACAAAAATAAGGAATATTTCACCTTCGGTTATAAAGAAAGTTAGACAGAAGTTTTACTATTGTAAGAAGTAGGAGTTTTGTACATAAACAATAGCTTTAAAATACAGCGTTTCAGCGTTAATTAATTAAATAGGTATGTCAAAAGTGTTATAGATCATTGAAATTGCTCATCAAGAAGAATTCACTATAAAAATATACAATATCATTTATAAAAGCATTTCTCTTGTAACGCACTAAGGATAATCTCTCTATACATTTAAAATATTATTTTAGACGTAGCTTTTGCATTGAACATTACTCATTATGTAAGCGTTTAAATCATTCAAACCTAGTCTAATATTCAATAATATGCCAAAATGCGCACACGCCGTCAACATTAAACACCAAATTATTTTTTGAATACTCTGGAACAAGATTTTTAAACAGCATCCATTGGGATTTTAAATACATCAAAAAATATTTTAAAACCGTAAAATACTCTAATAACTATGTATTATAGTTTTTTTTATCTGGTACTTTTATTTCCATATACTACCATTTCCATTTCTTTTGTTATGTGTATATGCTCTGAGAGACCTTAACTTGAAAAAATTGACACTACAAATAAAAATTGTATTGACCTTTGACGTTGATAAGAGATATTACTTATTACGTACACACGATAGTTACATAGTTAGTTAAAATATATACATTTAGTAATTAATGGTAGTCAAAATATATAAACAAATTATATTTCTATATTCGCAAATTAAACAAGTATTAATTTGTTATTTGTAAGGCAAAATGTGCGTAGCAGTCTCGCTTCGGCAATTATTTTGATTTATAACTTTGGTGAATTTTTCGTTATCCAAAATGCGTATTAAAGAAATTATGTTTCCATCTCTTAAATAAATATAATAAATATTTTAATTGTATGAGTATAATCCATGTTCATTTGACATAAGATCTATAGTAATTGAAATACTTCTCGATGGCTGTTAAGTTAATTAAATATATCTATAGAAGTATATTAAACACCAGTATTTCCATCTGTGCCAAAGTCCAATATTTCCGTTAAAAATGAAGACAAGTATATCTTATTTTTACAATATGCATAATTTTATAAATCCTGAAATATTAAAATAATACCTATTATACAAGTTGTTTAGTTTTTTTCTGGGCGGGTACCAACTTTTTTTTTCCAAATGGCAATAGTTTTCTTCATAATAATTCAAATTTCTAGGTTACGCCCAGTCCCAGTAAAATTATATTTTTGGCCAAATGTTAAACAGTGATGACCTTTTAAGCAATATACATATCAGAAACTGACCTGTCACATACAGGAAGCGATAACCGCCTTACCAAACCATTATAAAAACAATATAAAAAGTCTTCGTTATTTCAAATGAAACACTCTGTATATTGGTACATGATCGATGCGCCACTGAAAGATTTATAAATTCCTGTGGCATCATATTCCTATAGCATTATTCAGACTGGACCGTTCACCAGGTAGACATACTGTATGTATACATCTCCCAATAGACTACGCTCCCAATATTCTGACTATATACGTCAGAAATAAATAAGTAGAAATAAGTAAGACAATCAATACAAATAGTCTTGCATAACACCTTTCGTCATATGTAATAAGAAATTTAATTATTAACTTTATTTTTCCTGATTTTTTTTTATTTTGCTTTTCTCGTTTTCAAATTTTCAGATATTCTCTTCTTAATTTTTTCTTTCTCCCACTAATCATCCTATTTCTTTACTTTTCCATCACGTATTTGTTTTGATGCAACTTTACCCAACTGATATTCTGAAACTAATGGTTATTCAAAAAATCTTTGAACTTTGTAATTACGAATTGCAAAATATCTTGAACGTCTTTAAGGTCAAAATTAAGTATAGAAACCATTTTAATCATCTCTTGATTATGCCGTCTTTATTAGTGAAGTATGTGTGAAGTAAAACATACTATTCTAGTGTTTTATGGAAAACTGTCCTGCTTTTGTATTATTTTAATTGATTATGTTCATTTAGTCAATACAATTAACATATAAGTACATCTTGACTGGAATAAGTGAGTACAATAGTAGGAGTTATATGCTGGGTTTCAAATCGCAACAGGGGAAATTGGACACCTTGCCTTGAGCATCTATGATAGATGATGTATCTATCATCATCTGTATGTGTAACATACCCTTCCATAAGCTGAGGCTTTAGAGGAAGGAAGTCGATTTCTGTGTGTCTAAACTTTTTTTAAGATTAGACATACAGAACACAGTTCTCCCTTTAATGTTAAGAGAATTATAGAAAAGTTATTAATTAATAATGTATTTTATTTTATGACATCCTACAAAGTATATACAAATACTCTTCAATGCAATATTGAAATTCATCGCATATTACAAACAAGTACAACATTTAAAAAATTACATAAACAAACATGTACGTTTTTAACTTCAAGAACCAGTTACAGAAAATAAATTACTTATAATCAAGTTGGGTGCTGATTTACTTAAAAGAAAATAAAAGCAGAAGCCTTGACATCAGTGTTGAGATGTTTATATGATACTTTCCTTCCCAAGGCAAAACTATCTTGCTATATGCTACTGATAAACATAGGTAGGTATACTTTGTTGAAATAATGTAAATAACTTGAGGAAACGCTCAGGCAACAGATGCCGCATTATTGCAATGACTTTTACAAAAATTTTACTGACACAATGAACAATGTAATTAGAACAACATTATAGTTCTCTCGTTCAAATTTAATAAGATTTCTTATAATTATAAAATAGAACGTACATCTTATAGTTATGTAATGGCAATTTGAGATGAACACATATTCACATATTTTTTATCTAATACTTTTATCCAAACTTTACTCTTTATTGCTATACACCATGGAAACACATTGGACATCAATGAGCTGAAGCGTAAAATAGAGATTTTTGATGCTTCCAAACAAAGTATTTTATTTCGAAATATAATAACGAATTCTAAAGCTGTTCCTCTTGTTATAGAAAATTAAATTCAAACACTAATGCAACATTTGAAAATTGTACTAGTAATGGTGATATTTTATGAAAATTTGGAAGAGAAAAAATTGATAATTCAGTACTTACACTTCACTTGCGACACAAACAAATGAAAACAGTTTCATACATGGAACTAAAGGAAATCTCTAAATAATCATTTGGCAATAACAATTTTGAAAAATATATGTTTGACTGCTATGTTTTTGTAACCTTTTGTAACAATTCTATAAATGCATATACTTACGAGTATTTTACTTTGCATATAATTGCATTGCAGTACTCGTGTACTAATAATGATTTTTTTATTAATGTATATATTTAAATTAGTTTTATTCATACTATCTGCTTCATAGTTGTTAACTAATTGATGTTGCTTGCCGTTGTTAACTACTTTTGCCAATTACAGAATGCATTCTACAAAGAAATTTAATATTCGTTCAGGACAATATTCATAATTTTATTATTCAAAATGTTTTTTAAAGACTCTCGAAACGTGCTAACTTTATCTTTTAAAACGAAGTTGACATACAAATGTTATTTATTTCAGATACTGTATTTGAGTTATGAAGTTATCATCGTACTCTTTAAATTAGCACTCCCTCTTTTTTAACAGTAGTGAATTGCTTCAAGTTTTTCGAGTGCAACGATATCTCATATTAGGAGTTTTTCATTCACCGTTTACAACAGTTTACTTTACCTTGATACTGGTCGTGGGATTCTTGAATCCAATGAAAATTATTTAATAAGTCATAAATTGATTCTATGTACTTTGAAAATAAAATTAATGTACACTAATCTATCACACCAATAGGTAGTCAAAATGTTTACCAGATCCTTTATAAGAGATACTTCTGCAGTTCTAAAACATTTATATGTTCGTTGTAATCGTATTTTATAATTTTAACATCCCCTCTATTGTATTAGTAGTAATATATACAGGAAACAGGAAACTCCGAATACGGGCTACCATTATACTCTGAAAACTTTAAAAAATCCGATTTTATCAAGAAAAGGGGAAGTGAAAGGAATCCTACATAATAGTCTTTTTAAAAAATAGGATTTGCATGGTTCAGAGTTTCCTATAAACATGCATATGTATATTTGTATATATATTCTTTTCTCCATATTGTAATTTAAACAATTATATTATTATTTCCATCCAGTTATTGGCTCCAGTTGTGTATATGAATATAAGATAAATTAAATAAAAGTGTAATAATAAAACGTAACATATTAATATTTGATGTTCGAATACTCAACACTTATTCTTCACTAATCACTAATCAATAATCACCATCCATTTAATTAAAACAGATATGTAGTTTCTCGCTAAAAGTAATCATTTATTATTACTTTTAGCGAGATAATAATTATTTTTATCGATATTGACTTCGTACATTTATTATTAAGACAATCCATATGAAATACGACATTTCATTAATTCCTCAACAGCTTAATTTCATTATCACGATTTAAATGCTCCTGAAAATTAGTAAGAAAAATGCAGTTAATTATGTTTTTAACTGTGACTCCCTAGCCAAAACTGTCGTATAACCAGCAAAAAAAAAAAGAAAATGTATGGCGCGCATAGCAATAACAACACAATTTAGTGAGTGAGTGAGTGGTTGCCTAATTCCCCACTTCCTCATTAAGTCTCCTGGGTAATCACCGTCATAACTGCAGGTTACTGGATAGCCCGAGGGCTTTTCAACGCTAAATTAAAAGCAAAAGTAATCGTGTGTAGTTATGTGACGTTTATATAGGTTTGATTATAGGCATTAACATAAGCGTCCGCGTAAATATTCGTAAATACGCGTAAAAGCAGTAAAACAAAAATACTACAATGTAAATATGTATATAACTTGAATTAAATGAAAAGTACGATCTAATACTAACAATTTCTCTGTGTCGATTTCCATAGGCAAGTACTCGATAATTACCATACAAGGATATTTAAATCCTACATAGTATTCTTCCTATTCTATAATTCTTAGTGGTCCAGTCACTATAATCGACATGTTTAGGTTTAGTTTTGTGGGGAGGGTTTTCTGCAATACTCAGGCTACCGCCCATTGTATCTCCCCGTAAAGCAATCAGCACTGGAGTTTGGATTTGACCTTCCAAAAGCTCAATATCCTCTGCATGCCAATGTTTCTCAGTTCACCTGAGTCCAAGACAAATAGCCCAAACGCGAAATATCTACGCCATGCCAGAGCCAGGCATTGGCATATACATATGTTAAGAGGTCTCCATTTCTCCTCCGTAGTATCTGAATTCCTTTTTGGCCACTCAAGCCAATTTTTCTAATATGGTAGTTAAGATTATGGTGTCCTGTTAGGGTCCCGGTGTCACCCCGTGAGTTCCTGGACACTCTTCCTATCACCCCTTAGGGTGTACCTGTATTCTTGGGTCTTCCGCCAGCGATTGGTCGTTCAATCTCCAGCCATTACCGGGTTGTCCTCTTGCCGAGGCAGTATATAATTCTGACCACTGGTTCAGGTCAGAACCTGGTCAGGCTTCCCTGGCCAGCTTGTCCACCTTTCCGTTTTCCTGGATTCTAATATAACCCAGCACTCAGACCAATATCAGTTTGTTTCTCCTGATTAGTGTTTCTACTGCATCTCTGCATTTCTTCAACAACCAGGATTTTATTCTTGAAACATCTAAAGCATCTAGAGCCGCCCTGCTGTCTGTGCATATATAATGCGCTTACTAAACACTTCATTCTGCCATAGTTATGAGTTATGAGGTCAACAATAGTTAGATGGTGGAAGCCATTACTTTGTGGTAATTAATCATTACGATACAGTAAAACACATAAATTACTTTGTTTTTACCACTATTTATTGTAGCAAAAACGTTACTGCAGTTTCGGCACTTAGCGTGCCATTTTCAAACGATCATCTGAATTGATTTTATGAACACTGATTAAATTAGTACAACTATAACCAATGGTGTAATTAAATCATTATGATATCTGAGCATTTCTATTATGAACACAAAAATATGAAGTAGTTTTCTGTTCACTTGAAAAAAATATCAAACTGTGTAGTTGATTTTTCACACTGAATGTGAATTATGTTACACGATCACAATGATTACTTAGCATTACATTACAGATAATTTAACGCTCATGTGCATTACATTTACTGAATTTTTTTTATTCAATCATATTTTAGCGTAATATTTTATCATTCATGGTCAGACAGGGTGTCTAAATTCGAAATTTATATAATTTTTAATTCAATGATTTGAGTTCAATGATTATTGATTTAGTTTTGCGGGAAGTTATCGCTTTATTATTATAAATAATATGGAGGTCTTTAGTTATAATCGAAAAAAACTGATTTAAAAAAATTACTAAACCACTTTCGTCATTTAATTTATGACAACAAATGGTGATACTTTAGGCATAATTGTTGGTACTAAGCCACAGTGTAATTTAATTTTTAAAATATATTTTTTCAAGACATCTTAAAATCCAATTAGTGATCCCTAAACCTAAATACAAATTATTCATAAAATCTCTCATGATCCTAGCGTTTATTTTTTTCTAATTTAAAGAAATAGTGACCGTGATGTTTTATAAAAATGCATCTTATGCAGTTCGCGCCATTATGAAATATTATAAAGATTAATGTTTCAGACAAGGAGCTTTCAATTAAAAAATAAATTATTATTTTTAATAAAGGAGTAATGCATTATTGAAATGACACGTAAATGCTGGTATTGTAAAGTAAGCAAAATAAATACTGTTTCAGGAACTGCTGATATAGAATTACGAATATCAAATTGTTTTGCTTCTTCTTATATTAAAGTTCCGCCAATGGTGGTTCAATTCTCATTTTTAATTTTCACTAGCTCACAGACATTTAAAATAATTAGTTGGAAGCTAATAACATCCAATTTGGGTCCTATTCTTAGATCTTACCGTCTGTTTATAAACTAATTGTTTAGCGGAAATCATCACATAGCTTAATTTCATCAATTAACTCTCGCAAAACTTGCCAATGACATGTGTGCTATTACGATTAATTTTTCCATCATGCCTTCGACGTCGATTACTTGCATAATACTAATAAACTAATATATGTTAGTGACAACTACATCTGCGATATTTATTAAAATTTACTGATCGAACAATTGATAAATGTATTTAATTTCTATTAGAATAATAAAATAGATAAGACACTAAAATATAAATCCATACTAATAAAATAAATTTGTTATGCATCTATAACAAATTAGTTTTCACATAGAAGAGTAGATATTCAACATGTAAAATCAAAAAAATATATGAAACAGGATATACGTGCTCTATATATTCCAAAAATTGTATTTATTTTTAAAAATTTCAGCGGGAAAGTCTTTTTATAACAGAATTCTATCATTTTTCCGGCATCATGGAACGGTGTTAGATTAAATGTGACTAAAATATCATTTTAATATTTTTTTGCAGTCTTTTCACAATATTATCAAATTTCACCTAACTATGACAATAACTTTTGCTTTCATATGGACTTCATATGAAGAACAACCCAATATTGCTTGCATTTTGGGTTGTTCTATGATTCGATAGCATTTTTTATTCTCTTTTCGATAATGTATCACTTGATCAAAAATTTTACATAGTTATCGTTGATTTTTCTCCTTTTTGTTAAAAAATATATTAGTAACCAGTTATTACTGGTATTCAGATTATTCGTAATAATGCTTAGAATATTTACAAAAGAAGAAAAGGTACATAGAGAGAGGGTGTTAGAGATTTACTTTAAATCAAATATGAATGAAACTGGAGCTTTAAAAAGGCACAAAGAACATTTTCCTGAACGTAATTAACTTAATAGTCAGTATTTTAAATACCTGACGATAGATCTACTAGATTGTGGAATATTTAAACAAATGGGAAGTGAAAATTAGAATATTAATAACGAAGACCAAAACAATGACATGTGTATATGAAAATCTTACCTCCTCTACAAGAGAAATATCAAATTTTCAAGAAATACCGAGAACTATTAAAAGAACAGTTAATAGAAAGTTATGCAAAAATTACTTTCATCCATGAAAACCTATCATAGTTCAGATATTGAATTAAAATTTGTAAATGGTATCAGTAAAAATGTTGACAAGGCCCGAATTTTTCATCAAAAGTGTTCTGGACTGACAAGACAAGGTTAATACAACAACGACTGAGGGAATGTATAAGATATAATACGGATTATTTTACTATATCTACATACACACATAACCAGCAAAAGAATTTTGTAAAGTTAATTTGACTGTAATGTCTGGTGTGGTATCATAGGTAATGCAAGGTTATTTCCTTGCATTAAATAGGATTTAAACTCTTTAATTATCATCATTGGGCCCTTTATTTTCAATCATAATTTGAACAGCGATATCTATTTTTAAATGCCAAAAGAAAATATATTAAACACCTACTGTCGGAGAATCTGTTGGGGGCATTAATAAAATTTACTTTCAACGCGATAATGATAACACTCAGGTCATAACAGACGTATTGTAACTGAATATTTACAAAGTATTTTTAATAAAAGGATTATTGCAAATAGGAAACAAAGCCAGCAAGATCTTCTAATCTTATCCCTTTGAATTAACTTAATATTTATTATTAAACTAATAAACAAAAAACAAAATCAGTATAGTTTTAAATTAATTTATTCAAATATCAAAGAAGGTAAACAAATACCTTATGCCACCATGACATATTATAATACATTGTTAATGAAAATATTAAATATTCTCAAAAAACATAATATCAAAGTAGCATTTAAACTTCAACAAAGGTTATCAAATTTAGTTTATAATGCCAAAGATAAAACTAATAAATATGAAAAATCGGGAGTTTATAGGTTAAATTGCTCGAAGTGCAATAGCACATATATAGGACAAACTGGACTTATATTTAGAACTAGATACCTTGATCACAATAGATCCTTCAGGTTACAGAAGATAGATTCTACTTTTGCTAATCATATCTTAGAATGTGGGCATAATTTCCCAGATATAATAATATGAAAATCCTACACAATGCCAGCAAACGTTTAAAACTTAATTGGTTAGAAGCAATAGAAATCTAGAAATACAACCATAGTGATAATTTTAACTTGTTAAATAATCAAGTAGATATACTATATTCCCCTCTTTTTACTGTTACCAAAATTAATTAACCCCCTGTATAATAGTTCTTATAATAGTTCTTAATAATATTCCTGGAAATTCCCACAATTTGATGGTCAGGATTGTATCATTTATAAAACATATGTTCCTGTAAACCTTAATTACCTGTTTATTGTCATAACAACCCTTATTCTGTGTAATTGGATAGCTATATATTAGGAACAGAATTTTTGTATTTTACTCTTAGTTCAATCATCGTTTTGTAAATGATATAAAAGTGTCGAAACTGCTGTCACGATTTTTGTGTAAATATAGTGGTATAAAACTTAGTAGTTGTTTTACTCAATTGCGTCAAAATTCTTTAAATGTTTCCTCATTTGACCATTTTTCTATCTCTGATAATACCCAAAATAGCAATCAATGTAACGCCAAAATGGGCCATACTGTATACATACATATATGTTTTGATAGCTTTTACTGCGAACACGTTCTACACAAGGCTGCAGAATACCAGTTTCTGATATGGCAAACCACACCAAAACTTTACCTGCAAAAGTGACTGCCTTTTAAGTTAACGGCGTCTAGGGTATCCTGTACGTTGTCTTTCTTATCCTTTCATATCAGATTTAACAAACGTGAAATACGTAAGTATCGCTTTAGGTAATACGTAAGTATAACGATCCATTATGCTGAATGGATCGTTTCTACAGTCTTTTTGTAATTCCTACTATTTCTTGTATTCGCCAGCGAACTAAAAGTTATTGTTTCCTCATATTTGAATGAGCATATTTTAAGAAAATTCAATTATTATCTTAATTAATCACTCTTATTCGAAAGACAATACGATTTTATCATACTGTTTCACTTACTTCGTGAAATATGCTTCAGCTTATTCCTAACACTTTATTAATCAATAGCGTAATTAAGATATGTTCTAATATTTACACAGAAGAATATTTACCTAGAGTAGAAGAAAAATCACTCATATAAAACCTTTTCTAATGCACATTCATTCACATATTATATTTTATAACGTTATAATTATTTTTAATATTGTCATTTAAAAGTGTACATTTTTCTGTATACGGAACTAAATTGTCAAGAAAAAATATTGTACCCATAACAATTCTCCAAAATTTTGTAATTATTTCAGGTCTAGTTAATTTAAGTTCTTTATCAAATCATGTTCTTTAATTCCTTAATGTTATTCTGTCTATTAAAATAAACTTACACCCCACTAAAAATTATCTAATGGGATTCGGTCCGGGGATCTAGTTAGCGATTGTACTGATCCGCATCTACCAATCTTTCTTTTTAAGAAAATTTCGTGTCAATTATTTCGCAATACTCACAAATAGTATGCGGATACCTCGTCCTATTGATATCACGCTGAATTTCCAGTACAATAAAGTTTTTGGTCTTTAAACCCAGCAAGACGAATTTCGAAATTATGTTTTATTAAACTTCTTCTTTGCTATTTTTCTTTCATTTTATTTTGTAATGTACCAACTGATGTACAAATGTATATATAAAAAGCCAAAAATATTAAATTGAATCACGAACTGAATATATTTAATATAACTGACAGGAAATAGAAATATTTGTCATACTGTTTATATATAGGGTGTCTCAGTTGGAATTATAAGATTTAAATTGCACGCCATCTGCGGTCTGTCAAAAATAGGGCGTCAGTATTTAACGACTGTCATCTACAAACCACATGACGTCAACACACCGTAATTGACAGTTCAACGACGAATAGTTTGTGTACTGTTTTACGATAGTGAGCGATCACTTACAGTTGCATTAAGAAAAACTCGCACAAAATTAGGATAAAATCTATACAGCGCCTACAGAGTTAACAGTAACTTAATGATACAACAATTAAAAGTTACAGACCATTTACAACGTAGTACATTTGTTAATTGGGCATTAAAAAAAAAAAGATGGTAATACTGATTTTTGCAGCAAAATTTTGTTCAGCGACCAAGCACATTCTCATCTTGACGGATGCATCAGCAAAAAACATTGTCAAATTTGAGGTGCTAAAGATCTACATGCCGTTCATAAAAAAGAAATGCATCTACAGAGATGCACGGTTTGATGCACATTTTGGAGTGATGGAGTAATGGGACCATACTTATTTGAAAATTAATCTGGTAATGATATCCCAGTAAATGGGGTCATTGACATCGTATGGTTTGTGGGCGACAGTAGTTAAATATTGATACCCTATCTTTGATAGAACACAAATGGCGTGAAATTCAAATGTTATAGTTCCAACTGAGACATCCCGTACTTTTATGTTCTATTGACAACAACAGCTTTAAAAATTATCTTGAATAACCTTATTTATAGGAAAAACCTTATAGAAGAGTTCACTGCAGAACTTTTCAACTTACATAATTAAAAGCAATTAATCACATATCTATAATCCATGCCACTGTAAAATTTCAATGTGGTGATAAGTGCCCGGCAGAGATAACGCCGTTAGAATTGCGTACATCGCCTGTTATTTTTGCAATTTTCCCGCAATTTAAATTATATAAATAACATATTTACAAGCAATATTTATAATCCATAAAAAGCAACGATGTACAATAACAAACACGACTTTCGATAATATTCAATTTATGTGCTTTAGCGCATTATTCTGCCACCTAATTAAATTAATTTACTTATGCACAGATAATTATAATATCTTTCAATTAGCCAATTAAAAAACTCTTGTATATAATAAAACAACTTGTTAATCTTGTTTGCGGGTAAGCATTACACCATTACCGACAACAAGAATATTGTTTGAAAATAAATGAATTCAAACAGTTAAAGAACGAATTAAGCTGCTCTATCAGAATATAATATCAATACGATGCAACGTACATGAAAGAAATAAATACAAATACATGTACCAATTACATAATTTATTACCAATTTAGTAATGCATCGATTATAATTTTATTAGTAATAGATGAAGCGTTGAATAATTTGCAACTGTGATAATTTCATTATTTGAATTATCTATAAAGAGAAAATGTTTTCATTCATCGAAGAAAAATTGAAAACAATTCTTATTAAATACAACTTTAAGCTTACGTCTAAATATATTTGACTTATATATTATTAGATATGTCACTTTTAGGAATGTAGTTAAAGAAGTTTTCTTATATGATTCACTTTTTAATAATGAATCATTCGAAGAGAATGAGAACTCTAAGTCACTAAGGACTATAGGGTTGAAAAGATGGAGAATTAAAAATTATATAAAACATATAAAGAAGAATTGAGTTAATACACATTGTATATGAATTAAGAGGATAGATTCTTTTATAATCTACATTAAATTGATGATTTATTACGTTATAAAGTTTTTGAATTATATGAGCGTTACAAGTATGTGTTAGGAAATATTTTATTTATTCATTTAAAGCAGGCATGTCAAACACGCGGCCCGCCAATACATAGGTTGCGGCCCGCCGAGACTATTTTAAAGTAAATTTTATTTTTATTTGTATGCAGTTTAGTTTAATGCAGTTGCAATATGCAGTTTAAATTTTTACAATTTCGTCTTTTTTCTTCACCTCTATCTATCGGTATTGAAATTGCTGATGATAACTTACAAATAGAATTAACTGAAATCCAATGTGATTCTTTGCTGAAGGAAAAATGTATGGAAGTTGGAATTCCAAAATTTTTATACATATTTATCGGTAGATCGGTAGATCGGTTTCCTAAAATGTTGTCTTTTGTTACGGGTATATTGGCTATGTTCGGAAGCACTTATTTATGCGAACTGTATGTTCTTTAACGAAAAATAACAAAAATTCAGAAAGGTCAAAATTAACCGATCTACATTTATCATCAATTTTAAAAATTGCATCAGCTCAATACATTCAACCAAATTTTTATGACTTCCTTTGTGCAAAAACGATGTTAAATATTTTCTAAAAAGTAATACTCCTATTAGACTGTGATTTTGTTTGTTTCTTATTATAAGTTTTATTTTTGTTTTTCATAAAAAATATAAAATATCTATAGTTTAAGTTTAAAAAGTAACATGAAATTTAAAATGTCTATAGATATGTACACTATCGGACAAAAGTAAAGCAACACCTTGCTGTGTTTTGGAATTCAGTGAGTCACTCTGTGACTATTGATTATGTTGTTGCTGCTATACAAATAGAACTTGTAAGATATTATTTTTTACAAGTTTGGTGCATCATTATCTTTTCGTGATATTCAAAATTGTGTACAATCTCAATTCGACAAAAGTAAAGCAACACCTTAGAAATATTTTATTTCAGTTCAATATAAACATTTTAACAATACACTGATACAAGAAAATACAACTGAACCTTATATTTATTTAGTAGTTAATGGGATAGCCTCGATTGGCGATGACATTGGCACACCTTCTGGGCAAAGACGATATTAAGTTCGTAATTAACAGAAGCTGGCAGATTGGACCATACTTCTTGTATGTTATCCATTAAAGCTTGTTTATTAGGATACATTTGTGTTCTTATTCTTCTCTCGACCTCTTCCCAAAGGTTTCCTATTGTGTTGAGGTCGGGAGATTGTGATGGTCAGTCTAAAACTGTAATACGATTGTCGTGAAACCAATCTCTTACCAAATGAGATGTGTGTTTCGGATCATTGTCCTGTTGAAACACGAACCGTAATGGCATATTTCATTCTGCATACGGCAGCATTACATTTTGAAGAATATCTCTGTATACTAAACGGTTCATTATTCCTTCAATGAAATGGATAGGACCCACACCAGACATCGAAAAACAACTCCAAAGGGTGACGTTTCCTTTTCCATGCTTCACTGTAGGCGTAGTGTATTTTGGGTTGAATCTCAGATTCACTGGACGTCGAACACGCCTCATTCCGTCTGAATTGAAAATATTGTATCTCGTTTCATCGCTGAACAAGACTTTCCGCCAGTCATTTGCAATCCAGTTAAAGTGTGCACGACCGAATGCTAGCCGGGCCGCTCTATTTCTAGCCGAAATCAGAGGGTTTTTGGCAGGTCTTCTACTAAATAGTTTGGCTTCTACCAACCTTCTTTGAATGATTCTAATATTGATATTCAATTGACCAAATTGGCTTTTTATCCTAGGGGCAGACAGCCAAGGGTCATTCTCACTCATTCTTTTTATGAGCCTGTCTGTACGTACGGTTGTTTTACTGGGTCTCCCACTTTTCGGATTATTATTCAAATGTTCTCTTGCATGGTACCTTGATATTATCCTCGATATGGTTAACTTCTATAGCGACAGTTGCCTAGAAATGGCACCCGTTGAGGTGCCTCTCTGAAAAGCACTTAAAATACTCTCCCTCAAATCAAGAGACGTTGGTTTTCCACCAGGCATACTAAAGTCAAAAATTATTTGCCCACAAATCCACAATAAATCGAAATCTATTTATTGATCAAAGTTTGACACTGTTGCTTTACTTTTGTCGCTTGTGAATAAGCTCAATTCGACAATTCTCTGTAAAACACCATGAACTGTCAAAATAAACAAAACAAGCAAATGCCTATTAAGTACATCTATGGCAACGTATTATGGCAACGCGATATGCTGAGGTTTGCATGCACTGCTCGCAAATAATTAATGTTATTTATTGTTGCATTACTGTGTTGCTTTACTTTTGTCCGATAGTGTATATTGTACAAATGTAATACAATAAAATGTAAAATATTTTTAGTTTAAAAAATGACATGAAATATAAAACGACTATGTATGTATAATATACAATACATTTAGCTTGACATCGAGTTTAAATAAATACTTACATAATACATAATATAATCATTCTAGAAGTCGTTTTTTATTAATTTTTTTAACATTGAAAACATGCGGCCCCCAACTTAATACAAAATAGATCATGTGACCAAAACTCATATCCTATGAGTTTGACATGCCTGATTTAAAGACAAATATTGCAGCATATTCTACACTATTTTAAAATATTTTCGCACCTTGATAACTCAATAGGTTTTAATAATAAATTATTATGTCAGTGGACGTTGATAGCTGGTGAATTTGCTGATAACTACATGGGACAAGCACAAATATATTTCGCAATATACAGTATTTTAAAATAGGTAGCTTCACAGCAAATGCCATATAGGTCTGTTGACAAATAGCAAATAACATATCGGCAATAGGTAGTGAATTGGTTAAGATATAGTGATTTAATTAGCATAATGGCACGTAAAAAAACCATCGAAAATAGATGACGTGAAATTATCGTTCACCAATACCACGCACGTGAGACGATACGTTCAATTTCTAATGAATCGACCAATGTATATGTTTGTGTAAAATGTTCAGGGCGACCAAAAGTTCGTTTTTAAAGAAATTAAAAATATCGAATTACAACAAGCAAGTCAACGGGAATAAGTACCTCTTGAGGTAATAACTGATGCTTGATGGAACAGAGCAACTGGATCAAATAGTTCTAAAGACGATTATCATTCATAAATGTGGTCTGGGATTTTATAAGGTAAATTTAGTTTTGTATAGTTCATCTTCTGCCTAACAATAATTAGTACAAATTCTTATTTAGGCAAAGAATATCGCTATTAGCTGAGGTCAGAAGAAAAATCGATACAATTGGAATATATTCAAATTTTTGTGGACGAATATCGACTTGAATGAAATAATATTCAGCGTAGAACCAACATTTTGGATGCTCTGGAGATGAGCCTAAACTAATAATATAAAATAAAGCAAATTTTTCTATAAAAGCTATTTAGAAAAGACTGTAAAGTTCCCACAAAGTATTATGAATTGATTTTGCATGTCGGCGAGGGGTTTAGATGCTGAAAATATCAATAAATTCTTAAGAACTTTTTTTACACAGTGCACAATTTTCTTCCGAATAAGGATTTTATTTCAACAGGATGGAGCTGCATACCATACGGCAAAATCGACCATAAAATGGTTTGGAGATAACAATATACGTAAAGGTCTTATCTTTATCTCACCCATCCAACAGATCTGAATGTGATAAATACCGTACGGCATATGTGAGATGAAAGAATATATAAGAAACCAACCCCTCCTGAACCACATCACTCCTGAACTGTGAACTGGAGTGATGTGTAGGTGAAACTGCAAGAAATCTGAGATATTTTTCCTGGACTGTGTCAGTTAGTAGTTAATAAAATGGCTGCTAGAGTTCAAGCAGTTGTGAAGGCTAAAGGTGATTTGCCACAGTAGTAAATTGAAATGTGTTCTTAGTTGTCAGCAAAACCTACTGAATTATCAAGACTCCATAATTGTTATATTTGATAATTGTTGTGATATATTATTATGTTTACATTTGGAATGGGAAATAAAATAAGTGAGCCATTTTGACACACTATTGTATCATTTCAAAAATAAATACTTGTCCCAACATATACTTGTTAAGGCTCAAATTTACAAGATCGTGTTTACTATGGTTACTAGTATTTTATTATGTTTATTTGTAATAATAAATAATCTTCTAATTACATAATTATAATTTCTCAATTACTATATTATGTTATAAAAATTAACCACTAGAGAATGATTTCCGTCTGTGATGAAGTTGCACTATTTCTTTGTATACCCTTATTTAGCGTCGGCCTAAATATGCCATTCTGTTTGACGATAGAATTTTAGTCCAAACATTTTCTACGAATCGAAAGCAGAAGACTTGGAAATTAAAATAATTTCGTCTTTACATGTAGAAGGTTAAGGGTTTCTGTTATTGCAGATAACTTATCAAAATTAGAAGCCACAGTCTTGTATTGAAAATAATATATGAAAACTTATAAAGAAAATTTCACACATAGCAACTCAGGCCTATACATTTGTTTATAAATTAATAACTGACGATGAGGCATGTGTGTTTCCACCCACCTCATGCGGCCTACCAAAAAAGAAGAATCACAGTAATGGAAGTAGATACAAAAGGCTCGAGAAGAAAAACTGGAATATCATTCTTTTGAAATGAGTATATGCAGTTTGCCACTTATGTACCATATTAATATGATTGCATCTTGTATAGATACATGTCCAAGTTCTTGTTTATCAATCATTTAGCATGTCCCACAAAAAAGGTTTATTGCTTAAGATATGCACTTCAAAGATCTTAGAGGCTCTTAATTATAAGAGATAAGTTGATAAACGTCATAACGTCTTCTATAAAGAGATAGTTGGTCTACCACCCTTTATTATGTTACATATGGACCTCTTGCATCAAATGTAGATATTATGTCACTCAGTAATTTTGTCTATTGACGTATTGATTTAGATAGAACCTAGCTTTATCAGAAAAAATAATTTACTATATGAACTTTAATTGTGCATTCCAAGTATCTACTCGATGAATTTAAATTCTTCACTCAAAATTATCGTCTAATAAATTTTACACAAAGTACACTTTTCGTAAATACAACAAAAAACTATTCATATTGAAAACATATATGGGTCTACTGAGAACATCCTTTTATCATCTATCTGTTAAAATAACCAAGATATTGTATTTAAAATAACTAAGTAAGAAAACTGAATGAAATTGACTTGCTATATGAAAATACTCATATGTTAATTCAAAATTGCAGATCTCTCAAACATTTCTTGTGAATAATTATTAAAGTTATATGCAATTTGTTCTTTCCATCGTGTATTAATTTTTCACGTTTAATATCATTATTAGGAATTCGCATCATACAATGCATTAGTTTTAGTATTTATAGTTATTTATTCCCTAATGAATCTAAATCGTTTTGAGGGACAAGTTCACTCAATAAAAAGTAGTAGTCTCATAAAAACAACCGTAAAACACAACATTGTTTACTTTCCCAAAGTGATAAAGTGTCGTCTGGAGAGCCTCATAAGATTGATGTTTTTCTACCAAATAGCAATGTAAACTGTAACGCAAACCACGTCATGTATTATAATCATTGAGTAGTCTGCAATATATCTTCTATCTGACGTCTGACGCCACACCACTTCAGATTTACCCCATATACTGGTGGTAACTATAGGCACCATAGGCGTATCAACTGCTTTTATTTAATAAGTATAATAAAGAGGTCACTCCATTCCACGAAAAAAATGGCATAGTGAAAATATCAAACAGGGTTCACTAATATGCTTAAAATAATATATAATATTAAGTGCGCCTAAAAACCCTTACCCCCTTGAAACTGAAACACCTAAAAGAACGAAAATTCGAATACATACATTAATGTATAAAGATTTTTTTATACATTAATTAAGTTTTAATTAATAAATAGTGATATATCAAAAATGGCCTTGAATGCGTATTGTGTCCATGTTATAAAGCTGCTTATTTATTGAGGATCCTAATTTATTAAACAAATTCCCAAGAATTACTTAGAAATATAATTTATATACTTATGAATTGTCATAACACACGTTCTTGCATCATGGTGATGAATTTCTATAAAAAATGTGTACCCTTTTAAAAATGTTCAACATAAAATACAAAAACTAAAATTTTATCTGCGAAGGAAATGAGACCTAATTCATTTAAAACTGAAATATGATAAGAAATAGAAGATAACTAATCAAATATAAAATCTTAAATATAGAGGTTTGTTTCGTATTAAATTATTTAAATTGTTATTAGATAAATCGTTATTTCAAATTATTGATTCAATACAAAATTTTGTTTGCAGATAACAACCATAATTTTTTCCAACCAAAGTACAATATAATGTGTCGCACGTCGCGCATTATTTTTAAGCATATATTTAAATTATTCTAACGCAAAATGCAAATTGGACAGATTTGTTTGATTCAATAGGGAAACAGAATTTATCACACGTTTTTATTTACATAGAGACCACTGCCGATACTATTAACTGCTTACTATCATAGTTCAAAATGAATTTTTAAATTTTATGGTTTCTCCATTATTTTAACCATCGTCAGAACTGCTATATTCACCCTAACCATATTATTGGCAATATCGAAACGAGAATGCAAATTCCAGCTGAAATGCACACTTCAACCGAAGTCTTATGCGATAAAGTCGCAGACGAAGTTTATGTTTGTTTGTAATTATTTGATTTTTGGAAATAGAGACTTTTTTAAAGATAAATTTTTAAACCTTCAGTTTTATTACATGTGGAATCATTAGAATAGGAAATATTAGTTGGACATTAAATTGGAAAACATATAAGAGAATATTATTAAACCGATGAAATGGAGTTAAGGTTTCCTAGGTAATAACAAATCGGACAAACTTTGAACAACAAAAATAAACTTTCTGCAATCCTATCTAGACCTTTTTCAAAAAATTTCAACTATGAATGGCAAGTAAGAGAAGAGGCTTCATCAGAACTTTTACAACTTAGAACAATGATATCAGGGGAGGTGTTATTACAGTATAACAAATGACTTTTCATTTAGAAGAAAAGAAAATATACTTCATTGAAGAAAAAATAACTGAAAATGTGTTATTGAACTCCATAGGCAATATATTTATATCTGACTTATGACTACTGTAGAATTTATTTACTAATAGCTTAAGATTTTATTTAGTTCACAAATTTTCCCAAGTTTCTTTGTTAATTAACAGGAATATGTAGTAAAATGGTTCTCCACATTTAGGACTTTGCTTCATTTTTTTTTCAGTTTGCTGCTTTTTCTGTTCTCCTTTACACAATTATATTTTCTTATGTGTGAATTTTAGAGTTTAAAGATTTACTTGTACTATGCTTATCATATACTTTAAGAAACTCGGGTAAAATAAAAAATATACTGCTAAAATTTATACTCGTTTATCATATAAGAATTTAAGTTAAATTTGTTTGATTTGTTATCGAGTGTAGTTATGACAATAATAGGTAATTGTTATTATAATTAATTTTATTTAATAAAAATAAAGAACACATGTTCTTGTATTTTTTATTTATGGAAATGTTATATAAATTGTAATTTCTTATTATTTATTTCTGTATGTTATAAACAAATTATAAATTATTAAAATCAACAAACGCAATCGCGATACGTAGAAAATATCTGATATTAAAAAATACCCACTGTGCAATACTAATTATACTCATAAAATTCTAATTCCGCTTAGACTAAGAATGTTAGTCACACAATTACGGTTCTTCAATTTCCTTTTACCCAAATATTTGTTTTTATATTCGTGATGAAATATATCTGCATTATATTTTCTAGCATCTTTTTATTTTAAAATACTGGTCTAATAAAGGAATAATCCACATTACCTTTTCCGCAATGTTGGGATTTATATATTACTTGTATATTCTGGAACATTAATCGATAAAATTTAAATAAAAAAACGTCAAAGCTTTACATAACACACAGCACATATGACACAATCATCATCATCATCATATCAGTTTATAACGTCCTTCGCCGTCTTCCGATTCCTAATCTCCATTCCTCTCTGTTTCTCCACATGTCCTCGTCCAGACCTCTCTCCCGAATTTCATTATCAATGCCCTCTCTTCAGCTTTTTCGTGGTCTTCCTCGCCTTCTTCTTCCTTGTGGTTTCCAGTTTAGAATGTTTTTGGGTATTTTGTCATTTGGCATTCGCTGAACATGCCCGTACCATACGAGTTATTTGGTTCTTATATCATCTACAATGTCATGTGTTATTCCCATCACATTTCTTATTCTCTCATTTGTTACCCTTTCTCTCTTTGATTTTCCAACTGACCTCCACCAGAAGTCCATTTCTGTGGTTCTTATCATTCTTTCTGTTCTTTCTTTTATTGGCCATACTTCACAACTATGGGTTACTACACTTTTAATTATTGAATTATATGTTCTTCTTTTATTTTCTTTTGTTATTTATTTATCCCATAGAATGCTGTTCAACATTGTAATTTATCTCCTTCCTTGGGTGTTTCTTTCCGAAATCGCTTCATCAAGTGTCCCGTCGTTTGATATTTTCATGCCTAGATATTTATATTCATTGCAGTGTTTGATGTTTTGCCTGGTAGGCAGAAGTAGATCTTGTTGTTGTCCTTCAATACACATGTATTCCATTTTCTTCACATTAACTTCTAAACCCCATTTTTCATACTCCTCGATAAGTTTGCGTGTCATATATTCCATATCATCGATATCTTGCGCAATAACAACTTGGTCATCCGCAAAGGATAATGTGTATAGTATTGATGTATCATCTATTGGTATGCCCATATTGTGACATTTTCTTTTCCAGGTCATCAATGCGCATTCTAGATATATCTTAAATAGTGTAGGAGATATGTAGCATCCTTGTTTAAGTCCCTTAGTTACTATAAATCCCGTTGTTATATTGTGTCCTATTTTTATTCTAGATTTGGTATTATCATACAGAGACTTTACAGCCTTTATTAATTCTACATTTATATTAGTACTTTGTATAGTTTCCCAGAGTTTTACCAGAGGAACGCTATCATATGCTTTTTTTAAATCCACATATAGTAGATGTACTTCTTGGTTAAATGCTATCTCCTTCTCCAAAATTTGTGTGACTGTATTATAAGTGATCGATTGTGGATATTCCTGCTCTGAAACGGGCCTGTTCTTCTGCCTCCATTTCACAATATTCGTTCTCCATATGGTTTTTTAATATTCCACACATATGACACAATATTCCAATAATTAAGTTCCATGTAGCTAATAAATGAATTTTTCTTTGGAAGTAAAACCGAAACATTAGAATAAAAACTTCTTCACTTCAATTTAATTAACCTAAATCCCAAGAAATACACGACAAGTAAGAGAATAAGTCGTAATATGGTCAAGTAATCGAAAGACATTAATATGCAATATGTAAATATATTAAAATATTTTATGTATGTAGATGCTTACAAGAAAAACATTCTCAATAATAATTGTGGGTAAATGATGTATGTATATACACCAGATATTAAAATGAAAATAAACATTTTACTAACAGATTATAATAATAAGAAAATACGCAATTAAACATCGTGTAAACATTTACTCAGGCAATTTATACGACGCCGCCAATGGATAGTAAATTTCAAGCATCTGCAGAAGATCAGGGCACTTAACAAGTTAACGGTAAATAACTGATTAGCTGGTGGTAGTAGCAATTAGGGTTGTAACGGGTTGTTTATTTGTTCGAAACTGTTAGTCTGAGAGAAGTACAAGGTATACAACTTTCGCGTACCTATGAATGAAATACGTTTTCCATATTTGTCTCCCTATTTCCTACCTTGTTTAGAAATAAATAAATAAGTTCATGATTTTGATTAGAAATAATTTAATGAAAAAGTGTTTTATATAGTAGATAACTAACGAAAACTTTTAATTAAACAAAGTAATTCCTATGTTTCTTAGTGTATCAATGTAATGGAAGTATTGCCGAATAGAAAAATGGTTGTAACTTGATGAGGAATATTTTTAGAAATATATATTTGTATGGGTTGATTATACATCCGCTATCAAACAAAAGTAAGAAGAATCTGTATATATACAGGGTTAAAAACTTAACTGTAATAAATTCTGTAACTCGGATATGGAGGATTTCGAAAAAAATCCCTAAAACAGATCGATTTTTTATTTTGGTTGCTCACACTTAGAGGGTGACGCCACCTTTACTTATATTTACTATAGAGTCTAGGGGATATAACTGTCCCCAACTACGGTTGGAAATATTCTGTTCTTTGTTCAATTTGATTCATTAGTTTCTGACAAAGTTGCAAACCGTTCAGAAAAAATATATAAAAATGCATTTTGTTTAATATTAAAATTCTAAATAAACATCTCATTGGTATTACATTTCTAGAAAAGCTCCATACTCAAATATATGTTCTAATTCTACACGTTTCCCATGCACTTAATGTTGTTAAAAAATATCCGTTGATTTTATAATAAACTTTATATTAGGAAAATATTAAAGAATATACCACTTCCTACGACGTCTAATCTGCAACTTATCATTATAAGACATTGATATGCTTCTATTTATTCAACTGAACTCTTCCGCATTAGGTAAGTTTTCAATTATAGACTAAATGATACTACGTTTTAAAATAAATATATTAATAAAGCCTCTTAAATGCCATAGATTCAGGAACATTATTTACAATGTCATCTTAACAGATAGACAGACGATTATTAAAATTGGGGTGCACTCCCAAAGAATAACTTCAATATCATAATTTCTTATATATAAAAAGTAAAATATATTCTTATATATAAAAGTGAATGTGTTAAAAATTCAAGGAATAACTTTCAATGAAAACCCTCCAACCCATCAGATCTTACTTTTAGGTGGGCGCTTTTTTAAAATATAGTTGATACATACAGGGTGAGTCATATAGAAGGTTTCGTCATGGATTTTTCTTTATTTGCAATCCTCTGTTTTTTAAGAAATCTGATTAATTATATTTAAAGAAACACGCTATTTTTGGCGTATTTTCGACCGGGTCCGGTAGTTTTGCTCAAAAGTCATTCCTTGAATTTTTTACGAATTTATTCATTACTACTAAAGCACTGTATATAATATTGTGTAGAAATATATCCTTTATTTCTATTCCATTCATTGCTTATAAAATTCAAAAGTTCCTAGTTCTATATACCTATATTAGAACATAAGTATATAAATAGACTTTTATTTATTTAAAATATTATTCAAACCAAAGAACTCTTACTTAGAACGCTACACTTACATTATTTATAAATCTATGATTTTAATAAATATTTTAGAAAATTATTAGTAATTCTAGACAGCTTTAACATATTACGACTATTTCTTTGTACTTATATGCTATAAATAAATAATAAATTCATTTTCTATGTAATTTTCGATTTTTAAATAAAATTCTGCAACAAAGTCTTCAATCCTAATATAACTGTATTCGATCAGAATTCTTACATTCCCTCCAATCCCCTTGTAGTGACAGTTATCCCTTTAATATGTGTAAACTAAATGAGTATGCGTGTACCCTATTTGTCTGATTGAGGATTTTTTATTATTTATTAGACAATATGAGGAACTCTCAATTCCTGTAATTCGTTTTGTGCAAAATATTTCATTTTCAATATTATCAAATTTTATTGTAAACGTAATTTTAAAATGAAACAGTTCAAATCAAATATTGAGACTGAATTACTTGTTGGCAATAATGAAGATACCCATGACAGAACAGGACAATACACAAGAAACATGTTGCAATAGTAAGAATATATCCAGATCAGCAAAATTCAGCTAATACTTGAAATATGACTTGATCTCACTAAAGCTAAACTTGAAGATGTAAATTTCCAGGCAATATTTGTTATAAATATCACAAATAATGAAAATTGATCATCGATAGATAACATATTTTTCCTGTCTAAATACTAGCAGAGGAATATGAAAATTGTATTTGTAATTCTGGTCTCAGTAGTTTTAATAGTCACTATCAATTGACTAAATTATTTCACTAATTACTAGATTGACTATTCTAATCTTAACAAATTTATTAATTGATCCTAAATGTTAGTTTGGGATTAGTTAAGTCACCCAAGTTTTAAATAGTTTCAAGCCTAATTCAAAATAATGTTTTCAATATGATAATTCAAAATTTTCAATACAAGGCGTGGGTTTTCCCATAAGTTGCATAACATTAACTATATTGATATTTAAGTAAATCTGAATAGCAAAGTGAAAGTCTGCCAGGTTATAATTGTAACAGATAACAAATTTTTATACATTTTATCTTCATGAATATTTTCACACCATCTGCATTAGTTATATTATTAAATAATATATTAAATAATAAAGGTCCTATAGTGTAGACCACTTAAAGAAGATAAAATTATCTAAATAGTTTTATAATGAAATCACTGAAAAAAAAATTATTGAAGCTCGTGGACCTTTTGAAATGCAAGCAAAAATTTAGAGAAAAAAATGGTTTTCTTATGATCACGAAAAAACCGATGGTAAAAGAATATTAACTGAAGTTCTGCAGTCCTTTGAAAATCACCTAAAGATTTAGAACTTTTTTACATCTTTTTAAAGTCTTATACGATGAGTTTTCGCCCGAGATATCATCGTTCAAAACAAATAAGTCAGTTTTGACTTTGGTAATTAATTACTCAAGAAATAATTATTGTACTGAAAGTTCAAGTAGAGTTGTAACAACTGCAAAGCATTCTTTATAAGCCATAGTTATTGGCTTATTGATAAAAGAAATTTTTCGGCGCGACAACGTTTATTGAAGAAGGTAAAAAATTACGTATTTAGGGATATCCCCTTAACTTGGCATAACATTACACATAATGGATAGACTAAGGATTTTGACTGTTTCTTTTCAACCTCAAAGTATCCCAAAGAAAGCCTGGAAATTTCAAAACACTGAGATTATTTTTTTATTGTGTTCGGAATGATTGAATTTATCGTTTTAGATAATAATCAATTTAAGGATGAATTTTTCATTTTTTATTCACTTTTTGGGGTTTAAAATATTTTGTTAATAATAAACCATATTTCTTTATCAAATAAGTTATTGCAAGAAAAAAATTAAAAAAAATTAAAAAAAAATATATTATATAGACTTTTTTGCTTTGGACGACGACAATTCAGCGAAAAATCATTCAAAAAGCATTCGAGGCTTTTATACATAGTACACTCAAATTAAAGAGGATAAAATTATCTAAAAAAGTTATTGAAGTTCGTGGATCTTTTGAAAGGCAAACAAAAATTTGGAGAAAAAATTCCAATGGTTTTCTTATGATCACGAAAAAGCAGATGGTAAAAGAATATTAACTGAAGTTCTGCAGTTCTTCAAAAATCACCTAAAGATTTAGAATTCTTTTACACCCCTTAATTTTTGTACTTAGTATATATTTCCCATAATACATTTCTTTGTTTATATAATATTTATCAAAATAATTTTTTATTATATATGTATATTTAATGACCTTAAAAATCATTCTAAAATTAACCTTTACACTTTAAGGGCATTAAGAGTAAGAATTTTTATAAATATTACCAAGATATATGGGTATATTATTTTGAAAAAGGTGGTAACCAAGCAAATTTTATTTATTCATAATAAATGAAATTGAATCTTAGTTAATATATACTACTGGATATCACTACTCCCACGAGCGCGTTTTTTTATGACATTTTAGCAAATATCCCTTGGCGATATTAAAAAAACCTATGAAACTATATATAATGCGATGCCATGTTGCTCCCTGAATCTTATGAAATAGGTTCAGTATATACATACAGGGCTAAAAATTTAATTAGAATAAATTTTGTGATTCCGATATGGAATATTTCAATAAAAAATCCTAAGACTGCACCCAAGTGCGGTTGGAAAAATATTTTATCTTTGTTCAACTTGGTTCCTTATTTTCTGACAAAGATGAAAACTGTTTGAGAAAACTATATAAAAATGCATTTTGTTTGATATTAAAATTATAATAAACATCTCATTGGTATTATATTTATAAAAAGCTCGATATTCAATTGTAAGTTCTAATTCTTCACGTTTTCCATGCATTGAAAGTTATTAAAAATTAAAATTAATTTTATAATAAACTCTATACTCGAATAGTATTAAGAAAAATACCACATGCTTCCTGATATAATCGACATCTGCAACTTATCATTATAAGACAGTAATACATTGCTGTTTATTCAATTGAACTGTTCCTCATAATAAAGTTTTCAATTATAGACTAATTGATGCTAGTAAATAAGCACTACGTTTTAAACTAAATATATTAATAAAGCCTCTTAATTGCCATGGATTCAGGAACATTATTGACAATGCCATCTTAATAGATAGATAGGCGGGTATTAAAATTGGAGTCTATACTTTCGTAAAATAATAAATGAATTTGTTGAAATTTCAAAGAATTAGCCGAGATTTTTTCCTCAAAATATGGAATACATTTCCTTTAATTGTCTGTTCTTTTTTTATATATATATATCTCGAGTAAAAACTATTGAAGTTAAGTTAAATTTGTGACAAAATAGGTAAATTTAATTAACTCGGAACTTGTACCGAGGAGACTCATAAGTTCCCTTTTTATATACAGATTGATTATACATATTTAACATACATATATTAACAATCTATGATTAATATAGAGAGATAATAAATGGTAAAGAGCGTTGCTACATACGGGTACAATGTTTTATAAACATGGCATACATTTACTTTTATTTTCATTATCTATTATTTTCACTAAACAAACGTTATCATCAATGTTTGTGTCCCGTCCTATGCTCCAAATTGTCTTTTTCAAAACTGTTCTAAATATAATATATTTTGCGCAAATAAATTTATTTTACTACCACACTTTATCGCTTTATCTAAAAGATTCTTTCAAAGACTTAATTAAAAAGGTTTTAATACAATTGTTTTATAAAAGAACTTAAATTAACTTTTAGCGCAGAAGTTTATATTAATGATTTAATAGAATAAGTCTGTCCTTAAAAGACAATTATTATTACTCACAGAAATAAGCATATAAAAGAAGAAGATAATACTTATTTTACGTAAATATATACTCTACACCTCTACGGTAGAATTGTCCAGTCTAATTTATTCCTGGATAGGGACATAATGTATGAAAACTACATGTAGCTGTATATTAATAATAATAATTCCTTTATTGCCCGACAGATAAATCTATTCATAGGACAAAAGATACAAATAAATATATGCAGATCTGTACAGTACATAACTAAAAAAACAAAAACAAATAACAAAGGATTAACCTCTAAATAACTTTGATACAAATAAACAATCGATTACTTCAGTAGCATATAATTTACAGAACAGTAAAGAGTTATTTCCCTACAGACAATAACTCATTATGAGTACAATTGTTCAAATCACAAGTGATGTTACAATATTACGTTAAAATTCTGAGACATAACAAACACTGGCAATTTTAATAGCACATTAGTTCTTGCAGGCTGGCAATAAAACATACTTTTTTCTCAAGAGCCTAACCTAGATATGCCTATATTGAACATACTTATCAATGTGGATGCATCTATACTGTTGTGGAACATTTTAAATAAAAATGAGACACTAGTAAGTACCCTTCTAGTGTTCAATGACTGGATATCTTTGTAGAAGCAGAGTTGTCGTAACCTCTTACTAGATAATAATTGTCTATACGAAATGATAGATAATTTAGAAAGGCTGTTGAATATTTTCAAGTTGATTAATGTGATTTAGGATAACAAATAAGGTTACAATATTCTCATTTTGAATGAACTAACGCAAAATATAGTGATTTTAAGGAAACATTGTTATTAAATGATGTGTATCTAATGACAAAACCAAGGGTTTTATATTAAGAGCCACATTATTTATATGCCCAGAAAACGATAATTTATCATCAAAGTATAAACCAAGATCCTTAATATTTTTGCAACATGTCAAAACTGTACCACCAAGACAATAGTCAAATATTAGTGGTTGCTTCTTTAAAGTATAGGAATAAACTTTATATTTATCTACATTTATTGATAGTTTATTCTTTGAACACCATGATACAACAAAGTGTATACATTTTTGCAACCTTAATTAATCATTTAAGGTTATATTTAAAAATAACATATACTATGATATACTATATCATAGTATATGTATACTTTATTAGAATTTTTATTAATGTTGACAATAATCATCAAATGCTTTAATCTTTAATACATATAACTCTCTCCATTCTTCACACAACCAGCCACAAATATAGGGGATTGTATTATTCAAATATATTGGTGGTGAAATTTTGCTGATATATTCAAAACTTTTCGAGTTAGCATTTCCTACAATTCATTACACTAACTTCTTAGTTTAGCATGAACTCGAGCATTGACTCTCGTTGTATTATTTCTTCATAGATGATAAACAATATAATTACATGGATGTGTACCCCTTAGGTTCCGGATATATTCCGCACGAAACTCAAACTTGTTACCAAAGTTTCGTCACATTGTAGGTGACTTCTTCAGGGTTACATTCTGAGCAATTACTAAAATGTAGTCTCCAGAAGAATCTTACAGAAAACAGCAGATTTTAAGAAGTCTGCAATGGATTACGAGACGATGGCAACTAATTCAAGTTTGAATCAAGATCTAACCGAAACCCAAAAATAAATCGAACTCCTAAAATCTTAATTATAAAAAATGATAACCAATTTGTTATAAATGCTGTTCCATTATTTTTAGAAGTTCAGCCACTAAAGGAGAATTTATTAAAACTTATTTAAAAAAATCATTCAAAGTCAATAATTTGTTGACAGT
Source organism: Rosalia funebris (assembly GCA_037954035.1). NCBI lineage: Eukaryota > Metazoa > Arthropoda > Insecta > Coleoptera > Cerambycidae > Rosalia > Rosalia funebris. The sequence continues at coordinate 4,201,116 of JAZFAV010000018.1, read as the reverse complement.
TATTCTAAATGTTCTCATTCGGATTTAATTAATTTTTATTAATAATTTATTAGTATAAAATATAATAAACAATGCTAACAATGTTTCATTATTAGGCTGTGTTTCTATTTTAGATAATAATATAATATATCGAGTATATACCAAGTATTATTTTCAGGTAGAATACACGTGCATGATTGCCTTACAGTGATACAATTCACTATAAAAAAGTTCCATAATAATCCATAAAAAATGTTTTAATACACCTGAACGGAACAACGGAAGATTTTGTGTGAAATTTAATAATATAATAATAATTAGTATAAAATTTAATAACTAATATTAACATTGTTTAATTAATATACTATGTTCCTATTTTATTAGAGAAATAGTTTGTTTTAAAATTCGTTAGAAATCGTTCTACCACACAGTTATTTATCATCAACGACCAAAGCTAGTCTTACTACTGCTATAAATATGCTGGCATAATATATCGACCAAGTATTATTTTCACTGGCACCTGCATCATTATTTAAAATCGCTATAAAAGGTTATCCATAAACGATATTTTAATATACCTATATTAAAATATCGTTTACATACACACACTATTTGGATAGCAACGCTATCATCATCAGCAGAAAATGTTATATTCAAATAGTAATTAGAAACTGCAATTTGATGGTACTTTTCTGGAAATATCCATATATAGGCGCATGTTGTTTATGATTAAGAAGACTATATTAAATACGTTTTACTTATAAAAACCACTTAAATATTGTCTAATGCGATTACTTGTTATTGGTTTCTAATTTATTTTAATGTTGTTCATAAAATTACGCCGACGTTTTGTTCACGACATACACCACGCAATTTATGGGCAAGAACACCCTGTACATATTTTCCATCATCACGCAGTTATTAATTCTCATACAATTACATCTCAATAAATCACTCGATTCGATTATTTTGTATATATAACGTAATATATAACTTATGGCAATATTATTATATAATTCCGAATAAGTAATTCTAAATGAGTTTGAATTTTAATTCATTTAGAATTATAATTAATTAATTTAGAATTATATAAAATTATATAAATATTATAGAAATATATAAAACAAAATAAAGTATATTTATATTTTATTAGAGAAACAGTTTTAATTTTAAAATCAAAATTTCAAAAAGAAATCATCATACAACATATACAGGGGGGGTGCACGAAAAATGGCCACCGCCATAACTTTGTTATTTATAGTCCAATTTTTAAAAACCAAATGAAATCACTTGTAGAATACTATAATCTACTCTAAATAGTTTTTTTCAAACTTTGTTTTCTATGACACTTCATAGCCAACTTTTGATTTTCAAATTTCAACTATATGGTTTTTCTCTATACTATGTTAAAGCATATTTTTTTATGAATCCAGTGATGTATAGAAACCTAAATTTTGTTTAATATTAGTACCTGAAAAAAATTAAAGAAACAGTAAAATGTGATACTTTTATTAAAATAACATTTAGGCAGTTGGTTTTTAATTTTAAAAAGGCATGAAAAGAATGTTGGAACACTAAACAACTATTACAACAATTATTCAAACTGACCACCATTTTATTCAATACATAATTAACATCTCCGAGAGACGCTGTAAGTGGCATTGTATAAAAAAAATTGAGAAATTTTACGGCAGGCCTTAACTATTATAGAGTCTTCACTTCACTAGCATTAATCACTTGTAAAATACTATTAGATAGTATTTTACAAGTGATTTAATCTGGTTTTTGGATATGGAAAATCGGACGATAAATAACAGAGTTATGGTAGTAACCGTTTTTCTTGCACCCCCCTGCATAGTTATTTACTAATGTAATGACCAATTGTAAGCTATTGTTGTTATAAATATGCAGACATAATATATCGAATATATACCAAGTATTATTTTCACTCGCCCGTTTATGACTCCTTAAAATTGTGTTTCACTACAAAAAGGTATTCATAAACAATATTTTAATGCACCTGTATATACATATTTGTTACCAACGGTGTCATCCTCATCAGTCATCATTAAATTTTGTATAAATGGCAATTAGAAACTGCAATTTAACAATGTTGTTACTGATATGTAACAATATAGGTGCTTATATTGAAATACAGGTGCATTAAAATTGTTTGTGATTAAAAAGAATATAAATAATGATAATATATATAATAAACAATAAAAATGTAAGTAATGCATACTAATGAAAACCACTCAAATATTGTCTATTGCGAGTACTTTTTAATGGTTTCCAATTTCTTTTATTAATGTTGCTCTTGGAATTATGCAGACATTTGATTCACTACATACTTCATGTGACGTATAGGTTACCATACAAAATCCATGAACATCCTGTACATATCTTCCATCATCACACAATTATTAATTTGTACAGAATTACATCTCAAGAAATTATTCGACTTGATTACATACATTGAACATTGTATATAATGCAATATATAAATTATGATAATATTTCATATAATTCTTAATAAGTAATTCTAAATTAATTTGAACTAATTTTCTATAAGAAAAATTACTCCCTTCTAACTTTACTTCTCTCTTAAAAACAAAATGCTATGAGCTGGCATACTGACGGTGAGAATACGTAAATAAATAAGAATTTACAGCCAATTTTCTGCAGTGCACTGACAGATTTCCACTAAAATAGGCGTTAATTCGTGGGAAGCTGGTCAGTTAATTAGTGTGATGTTTTGTTTCGCGACATGCATTCTAATTGTGGCATCCGCTCTTACAAGTTGAAAAGAGTCACACGCCTATCGACTCAATTCGCTCGTGAACTCATTGATGTGACATTTATTATATTATACTTTTGACCAACAACGCTAATCAACTAAGAAAATATTGCACTTGCTGGCCGTGTCATCTGGTATCCGTTTCGCAGGGAGGATATCCGCTCTGCCGGTGAAAATATGAGTAAAAGAGCAGTGGTTTAACAGTGGTTTAATGAAACTTTTCCTTTCAACAACATACAGGGTAACCTTATGGGAATTTCAAAAACGAATGTTGACAAGAATACTATACAGGGTGTCTTTAAATGATGTAGTAAAAATGATTCTCGTGAGTGGAGAGTCAATAACAAGACAGTTAAAGCAAAAAATACATTATAAAAATGTTTCCTAAAATATCCCTGAGGAGATATATTCACCTGAAACTGGATGTTGAAATACACATTTTATTTTTTTATGAATAACTGTAAATACGAAATTAGATATGAGTGTGCTATTAATGAAGAGACACCTTGCCGTGATTTTTTGGTCATTCTCTCGCTTTAGAAATGGATGAAAAAGTATAAATCATATAGAAAGAGAGTTCATTCCAATATTTCATTACAATTTTTTATATGAAGAAAGTTATATTACGAAGAATGATGTATTCCACACCATTTATCTCTTAGAATCTTGTACTGAAACTAATAGTATTCTATTAAAACGATAAGATATGTACCTAGTCGCTTAAAATTCTTGAAGCTGTCAACATATTCATCATTGATATAAATATTCATTGCCATAATTATTCTGACAGTAAGCTAATCAATTGCTATAAACTATTTTTTAATAAAAAGTAGCAACATATTAATAAATATGATAAACAACATGTATCGTTATAACATAACAGCTGCCTACTATACATTTTTCAAAATTTCTTACAATTATCCTTTTAATGAGCATTGATGTATTTTATTTTTTTATTATAAAACTATCAGTTTAATCAGAGGATTGCAAGAAGTAAAAGGTGCGAAATAGATCTTTAACTATAGATTTTTAACTACCTAATATCCTTCATATAAAGAAATTTTAATAAAGTGTTGGAAACGGGTTGACTCATTTATCCCTTTCTAAAATAAGAAGATAATAATAAGATGTCTCTTCATTAGTAGGAACATCATACCTAATAAACGAGTCTCCAGTATTCCCTATTTTATAGAAAAAAATTGAAATGTGTATTTCAACCACCACTTATAGATAGGTGCATCTCCGCAAGGATGCAACATTCATATAGAATAGTTTTACTTCAATCGTCGTATTTTTAACTTTCGGTTCCCTGAAATCATTTTTGCTACTTCATTTGACACATCCTGTAGAAGTATTGTCAACAAAATGTCAATATCTTATAAAAGAATACAAAAAGTAATCGTAATAATAATGAAAGTTTTTCAAGTTGCGCATAGGGTTAAGTATGATATTTATTGTCCATTAATTTCGATGTTTTTGTCCATTAGTTTTAAAGCATGCGAATGTAAATTTGATGCGTGTATAATGCCAAGAATAATGGACTTATTGACAATATTTTATATCTTTGCACTTTCTGTATTGCTCAAAAATTGAGTATTACATAAAATATCAACAAAATAAGTTAAAATTTTTAAAAATTTTGTATATTAAATATTTACATTTTGCACTACATTTTCAATGACAGATAAAAAATGCAGCTACTAACATTATCAAAATTTTTGTTTAAAAGGAGCACCAGCAAAAAAATCAAAATTTCGTCTGATATTCACAATTCTGCTATTATATAATTTCTTGAACAAAATTAATGTTCGAGTTGTTACATCATCATAGTCTTTTTATTCTGTAACACCTTGTTTCAATAGGAGTAAAGTTCTTCGCAAATATTCAATCCTAATCCGTTTGCAAGTACAACGGTACTCTATGTGAAAGTAGGTTTCTTATTTACCGTATATAAGATTAAATTTTTTTTAGAATAATACAAATGTAGCAAAAATGTGCCTATACAAAATTAAAACCTTTGCTGGTTAGATTTTCACTTTTTATTTGTTAAACATAACAATTGTTTCACCAGCACAGTGAGTACATAGACTATGTACTCAACATCTAATGAAGCCACTATGTTGGCGAAACAATTGTTATGTTTAACAAATAAAAAGTAAAAATCTAATCAGCAAAGGTTTGAATTTTGTATAAATATGGATTTCCATCAAGTAACGGCCCAATCAATGCTGAAGAAAAATGTGTCTTGTTTTTCACAGAAATCCTAAAGTTGTTCAAAATTGTATTATTGAATAAAGTAAAGAAAAATCCCTAATATAGTACCATTTTTCTCAGATAACTTTAGGAATATTGATAAGAATAGTATATGAGATACTTTTAAGCTGCCAAGATAAGTTTAAGTTGCCATATTGTAATTTTTATTTTTAATACACATTGAGCCTGAAAAATATTGTATGATTTCTATAAAATTTTGGTGTATTCCTGTCTTTCCATTAGTAGGATGCTTATACCTAAGGGACTCATTTTTGCTACTTAATTTAAAATACCCTATAGAATTCTCCATGTCATAAATAAATACAAAAAGTAATCATAATAATAAAGTTTTTTAGGTTATGCATAAGGTTAAGTATGATAACTGTCGATTAACCTGATGTTATTTTCAACGGGGTTGTGATAAATTGGCATATATGTGAACAATAATGACATTAAAAATGTTTATAGATTTTTGCACTTCCTGTTTTGTTCAAAAATTATATATTGTGTAAATAAGAAATAGAGGGCAACAAAATAAACCCCAATTTTGATAAATATTGTATATTATATTTTTATATTTTGCACTATATGTTCACATTTTTAATAGAAAATAAAAAAAGTGTATCCACAAGCATTATCATCAAATTTAGTATGTAAAAGGAAGAACAATAAAGAATTAAAACATTCACATGATATTCAAATTCTATTGATTTTTTCTAATTTTTTTAAAAACTGTGAAAAGCGTCAACCTTACTTTTTTAAAAGATATTGACTGAGGTAAAATTTCTTTCAGTTTTTGTGTTCGAGCTTGGACATCATTATGTCTTTTTTGAAATTGCGCTCTCTTTTAATAGGAATACATTTTTTAACAAATATTCATGCCTTAAAGTTTCCAAAGTACAGGGGTAGGTACTCTATATTAAGGTAGGTCCTATTTGCCGTTTATAAGAAATAAAATTATATTGTTGTTTTTATTATTGAGAGAAAGAATATTGGTTGAAAAAAAAAATATAGAAATGGCAAATATGTTTCCACTTTTCACTTAAATCAAAGTTATTCAAAATGTTAATTGTCTTATAAAAGGTAAATAGGAAACCCCTAATATAGTATTATTTTTCTCGGATAACTTTGAGGTATTAATTTTTGTTAAAAAAAGGAAGCTACATTTCAAAAAAGTCTGAAAAAGCTCAACCACAAAATATGAAGTAAATAAAATTTCTACGTTAGTCAACTGCAAGATTTGTTAACATTAGAATTAAGATTAATATTGATTACAAATTTCAAGAAACAATAAAGCAACTATAAAATCTAAAATATTTCTATTACGTTTTATATTGTAAACATCCATGTACTAATTTCTCCTATCTTTAGATAAGATGCGTTTTACATTTTATACATGAAATATATTTATAATTAACAAAGTATTAAAAAATAGTATAGATTCAATAACTAGAATGAATAATTAGTAGAATAATACTATCAAGTTTCATTTTATAAGTTTTAAATGACGATTATTCAAAATTCAAAACTATTACTTTTTTATTACTTTTTGCATAATATTATTTTTAAGGTAGACTTTTTTCTTGTTGCATCTATCGTTTGATTAATTTTGGGGAACTAATTTTCAGTTATATATATTTCAATTTGATGATAAGTTAAGTTTTTAGTTACCATACTGTATTTTATATTTTTAATATATAGCGGTGTACCTTTTTAAAATACACATGTTGTAATTATTTTTAAACATTTTATAAGCGTTTCAAAAAATAAAACCCGCCACAGGTAGGATTCGACATCTGTCCCGGATCGGAAGCGAACGACATTTTGAAACCTTATCTGATCGTGCAGAAATACGAGGAAGGGGTCGAGGATCGCTTCTGGGTATAATTCAATGCCTGGCGGGGCTTTAGCCCGAGGAGTAGTTGTTTCCTAGAGCGATTGTGTAATAGCTTTGCTATTCGGGAACTACTTTGATAACCGCTTGGCGGCTTGGTGGTTCCTTTCTCGATTTACGACTTATATGTTATTGAAATTTTATAAGCGCGAAAAACGATTTTTATATTGTGAGAAATTTGGATAAGATATATGTATATCATGCCATATTCTACATGTATATGTATATGATTTTATATCAATTATTTCACAATATAAACAGTATGTATTAATATTGTATTTAATTCAGTTGTTTTCGTTATCTACGACACTTTCCCTTATACGAACAATTTTTACCCAACTAAACATTAATTTTCTATAAAAATTTCGGAAACCTTTTTTAATAATATTTGAAAGGATTTTAACATCAGTACGTATTTTGTTTTTCATTATCAAATATTGAAATCTTATATAATCATGATATACCTCATTTAGATACAACCCACAAAAATATTTGTATGCACCCAAAAAATTATGTTTTCTGATTCTATAAATTTTGTTTGAATATACTTCGTTCGATTAAAAAATATGTCTGCTGTATGAATAAATGTTTTCTTTGTAAAATGTATAAATCATGTTTCATTAATTTTAATGAATATTACTAAGTTAGTATTTTATTGAGTTAATGACATTAAATTGTATCAACTTTTAAATACAGGGTTTAACTGAAAAGTTATTTTTTGTGTACACATATTTAATGACTATCCATTTTAATGAACTCTTTCACTTCGTACAGTCATAAAATACACGATCTTCAAAAACGTATATAATAATTCTATAAAACATTTATATGTACCCAATATAAATATAATTTTTGATAGTATAAATTTTCTTTTTGATCCTTCGCTTCGATCCTTCGCTCGGTTAAAAAATATTCCTTATTCGAATTAAAATTTATCAGTTATGATTAAATATTTTTTTATTAAATGTGTAAACTGTGTTTCATTAATTTTAATATATTATGTAATTAATAATTTAATATTTTACTGAGTTTAAAATATATATGCTTTTAAATATAGGGTAGAAGGGTTTAATTTGATAAAGGGATTGATCGAAAAATCATTTTTTTTATAAATATAGAAGAAAGCAGCTTATTTTAATACACATATTAGACGACTATCCATTATATATGAATCCTCTCTCCCTCTCTTTCTCTCTATATATCTCTCTCCCTCTCTCTTTATAGTTATGAAATGGACATTAATTAGTTAATTCAATTATATTAAACAAAAAATTGATAAATATACTTCTCAGTACAATAAATCTTTAAAGACGTTATAATTTTAACACAGATTTGCACATTTCAAATTAATTAAATTAACATAAGAAAGATAGTTACCTAAAATGACACGCCTTATATCCATGAATAGACTAACTGATTTTCCAAATTTTACTATAATCAACATATTCAACCCCGAAAAAATATTACCATAAGAAATATATACTCGTATTTTGTGTATGGTATATGCCACATTTACAGTACTATGATCATTTTTTGGCAATGAAAGTACCGAAAAGGAATTTTAAGAAACGGCAAAACATTTGTGATCTAAAATATTTCTATATCACGCTCTATATATTTGTATATTTACTATTTTCTCCCATCTTCATTAATATTTCATTTTAAGTATTATACGTTTTATTGCAAATTTTGTAAGAAATGTTTATAATTAACAAAGTGGTAAAAACTAGTATTATATATTCAATAACTGCATTAAATAATAAGCATACCAATACAATTTTTAGAAAATATAAAAGTTGCTCTTTTGTCACTCACAAACTGTACATGTGTAGAATTCAAAAGCAACATTTTCTATTATTTTTTACAATTATATCATTTTTCAGCTAGACTTGCCTTGTCGGGCATAAAGAATAAAAATAAATATCTTCATTATTAACTATTCAAACATTGGCATCGTTTAGAACCAAAAGTTTTCAATTTAGAAGGGCACAACCCACAAAAACATGAATACAGTTGGAACCATCATAAAAAATACACTACACGTATGTACATGTTTTACGAAATATTTTGACACACACACACAGAAAATATTCTTTAATTATGTAATCTTAGTTCCTTAAAATTTTATACCATTCACTTAGAAAAAATTCTTTAATTAAATGAGAATGGACTTGATGAATAAATACTTTTTGTTAAATTATAAAGTATGTTTCTTTGATTATAAGAAATATAGTTAATAATGTTTCACTAACAGAAACTTTCATCAATAAGGAATTTTATTTATTGCAAAATTTGATATTAACTGAAAACTAATTTCTTCGATATTTCGGGGATATCAGTTTAATATTTCTATACATATATTTCAATTACTTCATTAAATAACATATATCTTTGTAATAAAAAACATTCAATAGAATCCAAAAATCATTTTTCTCTATATAGATATAAAATGGTCTTCGGTTAGTCATGTTCAATCACATAATTTAAACAATTATGTTATAAGGAATTGTGATTATAGATACAAAAATGACAACATGTAAAAACAGCTGTAGGGCTCTTATATATTAGTACCTAGTTTAATAATGCAGTAGAACCAGCAGATCCCAGACAGTATAATTTTTTTAGTGAATTTATAAAAAAATGTCGTTAAAATTACCTATGTAACTGATTTTATTATATGATGGACATTAGCTATTTATATATACAGTGAGACCAAGAAGTAAGGTATAATTTCATTAAAATTAATACTATTTTTGAACATTCCGAAAAATAAAATCAAAACATGTACTAAGTATATTTCAAGAGCCACCATTTAATTTTTTCGAACAGAATTTTTAAGTTATGACGTCGTTGAAATTTTTTTAATGGAAAGTCCCATTTTGTACTGCATCAATAGAAATAATTCGTTTTGTTACGTAGAGTAAAGTAACATAAAGAAATTGTTACATAAGATTCAAAAACAATTTTACCAACTTTATCTAATTTATATATTACCTTTTAAACACACTGTGTAATGGATTTACTGTTATAGTAAACATAAACAGAAAACATTTTTGTGTTCTGCATCTACCATTACTTTCTATAAATCTAAATTAAGAACGTTTAAATTTAAAAGCAAATTAAATAAAAATAATTCCTACCTTATATTGTAGATCGACTTAAAAAAATCACAGTATGGTCTGTAAGTTATACAGACATAAAGACATCGCCCTGTATATATTTTTACCAATCTGAAATTGTGTCCACATAACAATAATTATTATATATATCCAGCAGCTTACGCTGCGAAAGATAAAGTTTATCAAAGCTTATAAAACAGAAACTCTTGTGAAATCTTGTCAGAATAAAGCGATTCTTGTTCAGTACAACTTTGTTTGTGAAATATCCCGATTAACCGAACCTACAAATATCACTGGCGCAGTCGCGGTAAGATATCGTGGAAAGTTCGATTTGTGTAGTGACCGTGTGGATTATCAGTGTTCGAAAGCGGCCGTCCGAGAGATCGATCATCCCAAAGATAGGCGCTGAGACAACTGGAGTTCCAGGAACTGCCCGAACGCTTCGCTACAAAGTGAGTACTCAAGTTTCCTCTATATCTCATCCTATCTGCTCAACGTTTTTGCGTAGATTGGAATTTTTTGGATTAAATTCGATTAATTTAATTTAAAAAAAAACAACCACTTTAGTTTAAATCCGTTTGATTTATCTAAAAGACATATCGGTCATATCGATTGTATGGTCAGGTATTTAGTTTTAAGAAGTTCAAACAAATTTTGTATACAGAGTGTATCAAAAAATTGTTAATGAATAATTTTTCTGAAGTATTGAACGCTATTTCAGAAATTAGCGAATCAAACCAAGATCAAACTAGTATTAACGAAAATAGTAGTAATAGTAGTAATAGTAATACGTATAATCAACTAAATATGTCAGAAGCACCAATAGATTATCAGTTACTTAGGATGTACCTAGATATCATACCAAAGTTTGATGGTCAGCCAATAAGATTAAATAAATTCCTTTCAGCTTGCGAATCATTGTTAAATGCTTTTTCAAGACCTAACAATCCAATTCACACAGATTTCTTATATAAAGCGATACGATCTAAACTAACAGGTGACGCAGAAATCACTGTAGCTTCCCATTTAAGTATTCCTGACTGGCAAGCATTAAAAAACATTTTAACTACCAAATATGGTGACCCCAGAGATCTTCAATGTTTACAACAGGATTTAATATTTATTTCCGTCAAACCTAAGGAATCACTTTTAGATTTAGGTAATAGAATTCAATCCATTTTAGGCTTAATGATCGATAAACTACAATCATCTGATCAGTCAGAACCCGAAAAAAATGCCCTTGCTAGCGTTTATTCAAAATTAGCTTTAGACACCTTCGTTAGAAATTTACCACCAAATTTGCAACAAATGCTTAGAATCAGATATGACATAACCAGCCTTGACGCCGCAATAAAACTAGTCTTAAAGGAAGAACAATTTAATATGTATAAACAAACTGTAACTTCATACCAACCCAAGACCTTACAGACTTCAACAAGACCAAACACTCAACGTTCATTCATGCCATCAAGACCGTATAACCCAAATCAAAATTACTCATGGAATTCCCCATTTTTAACTCAACCAGCACAAGCTAGTTTCCCCAATCAACCCATTAACATACAACCAAGGCCCATTAAGCAAAATTTCCCTTCGAATAAACAAGTTTTTGGTCCTCCAAAAAATGTATTTAAAAATCCACCACCGGCAAATATTCAACCAACCCCTATGTCAACTACATCTAGGAACCCAACAGTTCAAAGACAAATGTCAAATCAAAACTATTTTCGACGACAACCACAAAACTGGCAACATGGTAGACAACAAACTCCAAAGTTCCATTCAGAGGAATTATTTTATTCCGACGCAGGCCCATCCAATATTTCCATTGCTGAAAATCCCCCTGTAGATAACTATTATCTTAACCAACAACTCGAAAATTTACAAATTCAGGCCCAAATAATTCAAAATCAAATAGACCAGTTTAACGTAGAAACAGAAAACAATAACGACTGGGACTTTACCGAAGAAAATTATATACCAACTGACCCAAATGATGACCAAAACGAAAATTTTCAAGAAACAGCCTCATCGAACCCAGAGAACACATAATTCCAGAGCTAAACAATTTAACACCGAGCCCCCTTCCATATATTATAATTCGTTCTCCACCATTTTCACACCCCATAAAACTTCTTATAGATACAGGTAGTTCAAAATCATTGCTAAGGCCAATTATAGCTGAAAAATATTTTCCTTCTAATATTTATTGCGACCCCTTAATTGTTAAATGTGGTATCGGTTCTAGAGAAATAAAGAACCAAATGACTATCCCCTCATTTTCAGAATTTAACACACATCAAAATATGAATTTTCTATTGTTTGATTTTCACACATTTTTTGATGGTGCCCTAGGACACGAAGACATTATCAAACAAAACATTAAGATAGACCTTTCAAACCGAATAATTTATAATGATAAATTTTCCTTACCAATTCATTTCAGAAAACCAAATGAAACACAATGTTCCTTTTCGATTGATTCAAGTGAAATACTTCAAAAACGAGTACCAATAAATGCCCCTGATAATACTGACGTTTATCTACCCGCGAGAAGATCAAAATCCACAAATGTTTATATCCCAGATACAATAACGAAAGTTAATCAAGGATATGCCTTAATAGAAATTCATAACTATAACCATGAACCACAAATGATATCCTTCGATGAACCTTTAAAAGCTTATCCCCTTTCCGATTACGATATATTAAAATGTAATGTTAAATTCCCACAAAATTCTTTAGATTCCTCACGTCAGCTAGAAATAAAAAATCTTATTCGAACAAATCATTTAAACTCGGAAGAAAAATACGAACTACTAAATATATGCCAACAATATCATGACATCTTTCTTTTCCCAGATGACAAGCTAACTTTCACAAACTCTGTTAAACATCAAATAAAATTAAAAAATGAATCACCTATATACACCAAACCATACAGATACCCATACACTCAGAAAAAGGAAGTAGCCCAACAAATTCAAAAAATGTTGGACGATAAAATAATCCGTCCTTCTTCCAGCCCCTTTAGTTCACCACTTTGGATAGTTCCAAAAAAATTAGATGCTAGTGGCATACAAAAATGGCGTTTAGTAATAGACTACCGAAAGCTCAACGACCAAACTACTGACGACAGATATCCAATGCCCAATATAACTGACATCCTTGACCAACTTGGTAGATGCACCTACTTTTCCACACTGGACTTAGCCAGCGGATTTCATCAGATAGAAATGGCCCCAGACTCCGTAGAAAAGACCGCCTTTTCAACTGAACATGGACATTACGAATTTTCACGAATGCCATTCGGTCTTAAGAACGCCCCTGCAACCTTCCAACGTTGTATGGATAACGTCCTAAAAGAACTACAAAACAAAATATGTTTTGTCTATATGGACGATGTAATAATATTTAGTACAACTCTCGAAGAACATATAAAAAATCTTAAATTAGTATTTAAAACTTTTAGGCAGCACAAACTAAAAATTCAACTGGACAAGTCGGAGTTCCTTCGTAAAGAAGTAGAATTCCTTGGACACATAATAACAGATAAAGGTGTAAAACCTAATCCGAAAAAGATATCCGCTATAAAAAATTTCCCAATCCCAAAGACTCAACGTGAAATTAAGTCATTTCTTGGCCTACTTGGTTACTATCGGAAATTCATAAAAAATTTTGCCAAATTAACAAAACCTTTGACTCAATGTTTAAAGAAAGGAGAAACGGTAAAACACACTAAAGAATTTGTAGAATGTTTCGAAATTTGCAAAACCTTATTATCTAATAACCCCATTTTAGCTTACCCAGATTTCTCAAAACCATTTGAATTGACAACTGATGCTAGTAATTTCGCGATTGGATCAGTTTTATCACAAGACAACAAACCAATTTCGTACTTTTCCAGGACCCTTAATCCAGCGGAAATCAACTACTCCACAATAGAGAAAGAAATGCTCAGCATTATCTGTTCAATAAAAAATTTTAGACCCTACCTTTTTGGCACCAAGTTCAAAATATACACCGATCATCAACCTCTACAATGGCTTTTCTCCATAAAGGAACCAAATTCTCGTTTGGTTAGATGGCGACTTAAACTTTTAGAGTATGACTACGAGATACTTTATAAGAAAGGGAAAACAAATTACGTAGCAGACGCATTATCCCGTATCAAAATTGATGACGAAATTAACGCTCTAGATACTCCACCTCAACAAGAAATCGATAACCAATCTATCATCCCAAATTTCGGTTCAGTACAAAACATTGACTCAATCATTGACGAAGTTCTCACCGAACAAGAAAAACACCAAGACCTTCCACCTTTTAATCTAGACGAAATAGTAAGAGACCTTGACATAACAATAGAAACCATATCTTTAAATAAAGCCGAAAAACAACCTAAACAAATAGCTATCAATAACGATATCGAAACTATACATTCAGCCGATCAAAATCCAGTATTTACTTTGCCCTATACTGAAAAACCAATAAATTATTATAAATCCCAAATTGTTATAACTGAATCCTCAAAAGCAAATAGAGAAATTGCGGAATCGCAAACATTATTCAAAAATACTAAATTCAGACATTTAATTACAATCAGGCAAAATTTATCAGATGAAGATACATTTAAATTTGTAAAAACCTTTTTAAACCCTAATGAGACAATGTGCTTTTTATTCAGAACAAATGAAATAGAAAAGAAAATTATTAGAATCTTACAACAAAATTTAACCCCAAATATTAAATGTGTTATCTCTAAGACCTTACTTACAGACATTCAAAACGAACAAGAAAAAAATACTTTAATTAAATATCATCATCAAGGGAAAACGTGTCACCGTGGAATCAACGAAACTTCAAATTCTTTACAGAAAACTTATTATTGGCCCAACCTTAGAATCGATGTTCAAAATTTCATCAACACATGTCATATATGTCAAATCAGCAAATACGATAGAAACCCCCAACATATTAAGTTGCAACTAACGGAAACCCCACTACTTCCCTTACAAAAAATACATATAGATATTTTTCACGCTGAAAAAGAATATTTCCTGACAATACTAGACTCCTTTTCGAAATTCGCCCAAGCCTATAAAGTAAATCACAAAAACGCGATAGAAATCCAAAACAAAATAATGCAATTCATTTCCCACATGGGTTTACCAAAAGAAATTGTGGCAGACAATGGCCCTGAATTCAACAATACCCTACTAAAAGAATTTTGCCAACTACATAATATCAAGCTTCATATAACAACACCCCGACACTCCAATAGTAACAGCCCTGTAGAAAGATTCCACTCTACACTTCTAGACTCTATTAGATGTTTAAAACAAGAACATGCCAATAAAAACATTGAATATATAGTTTCTCTTTCTGTCCTACTCTATAATAACTCAATTCACAGTGTTACTAAATTTACTCCATTCGAAATTATATTTGGTCCATTAGAAAAACAAAATCCATTTGATCTAACGGAAAACATTATCGTAAACGACTATGTTGAACAACACAAAAAGGACGTGCAAAAACTTTATCAAGAAATTAGAGATCGTATTACAGTTAATAAAGAAAAAATCATAACTAAACAAAATAAAAAATTAGAAGACCCAAAACCAGTCCCTGAAAATAAAGAAGTTTATCTAAAGACTAGAAATCAACGTCAAAAAACTAAACCGCGGTTCAAACCCACGAAAGCTATCAAAGACGAAGGCATAAAACTTCGTACAAGATCTGGCATATACCATAAAAATATAATAAAAAGACCAAGACGAGTAACAAGATCTTCTTTGTTACAGGACAATGAAGACTCTAACACTCCTGCTGACGATCGTTCTAACGATGACAATCACTAAAACTGAGAATACTTACCGACAACTTAACCACCCCCTTTACCTTCTAAAATTAGGAAATGCTAGGATTGTTTCTCATTATCATACTTTTATATCTAAAATTAACCTAAAACCAATTGAAGATATTTTACTTTCACATAAAGAACAAATTGCTAACCGCATGGGAATTGCAGGTTTTGAAGAAGAAGAACAACTTCTCAGACTTGTAAATCAAAGTCAAAACACTTTGGATCGATTAAAACCTCTAAAACGCGAAAAAAGAGGAGTATTTAATTTCATTGGCACTATATATAAAGACCTTTTTGGAACATTAGACAACAATGATTTAGAAAATATCAACAAGAAATTCGATATTCTTATAAATAACCAACACAAGATAACTGATGATCTGAATCTCAAAATGTCACTATTTTCAAAATTCCTACAGAATTACAATACTACTATAAACATTCTAAATAACAACCAAGCCAAAATAGCCAAAGCAATTGAAACTTTTAAAACGTCATCAGATGAAATCTTCTACGCCGAAATAAATCTAAATATTATACAAAATTACTTAAACGATTTAGAAGAAGCTATTAACTTAAGCTACTTTCATATTTTGTCAAGATTTATTTTATCCCCAAAAGACCTTTTACTTTCAATTAAAGAATTAGAAAAACTTTACGACTCTAGTCAAATACCATATTTCAAAAATGTTCAAAGCTATTATCCGATCATACAACTCTCGTCTATAATACGCGAAATGGAAGTCATTTTTACGATTAAAATTCCAATCTTGCAACAAACGAATTTTATCCTATATCACACTTTCCCTATACCTATATCAAATCAAACCATAATACCAAATTTTCCTTATCACCTCTTGAGTATCACTGATTACTTGGGAATGGATGAAGAATGCCCTAAACAAGAAGACATCTATCTATGCCCAATGACGATAACTACAACACACAAAGAAGACTGTATTCCAAATATAATGAAACTCACCAATGCAGGAACTTGCCGAATAGTTGGAACACAATTGCTGACCCCTATTATTCAACCAGTCGACCAAAACAAAGTACTTCTGATACCTGTTCCAAATGACCCTATTGAAATTATTGAATCATGTCCGAATTCAATAAGACATATAAAAATCCAAAACCCGACAGAAATCACGATTCCTACGAATTGCTCCATATCATACGACAATCAAATTTTTATCAACCTCTTACATAAAGAAAAACTTCCTTCTATCTTGCTTCCTCCAATGGATCTCCAGTCTAACACGACATCGTTTATAAAACTCGATAATGTCAATCTCAAGGACATATCAGACCTTTTCAAACATGCCAATTCTCTCCCACCTCTCACGATAGAAGATCTACCAGAAGATGATCCTCAAGACCACTTGCCAATTATTATTATTTTGTCAGTCGTAATCCTTGTCGTATTCCTAGTTATCTTCTGTGTCTATTGCAAATCAAAGACACAACCTCTCAATTTCAAAATTGCTTTCAAAAAGCCGTCAATCAACTGTGAAGATGATCATGTCTCGACCAGCAGGCGCAACGAGGAACCACTTCCTACCACATCAAATCCGAGCAAAGGCAACGTAGATTCGTATCCTGCAGTGTCGCCGTCTTTCATCCCCTGAAGACAGCTCTTAAGGAGGGAGGAGTTATACAGACATAAAGACATCGCCCTGTATATATTTTTACCAATCTGAAATTGTGTCCACATAACAATAATTATTATATATATCCAGCAGCTTACGCTGCGAAAGATAAAGTTTATCAAAGCTTATAAAACAGAAACTCTTGTGAAATCTTGTCAGAATAAAGCGATTCTTGTTCAGTACAACTTTGTTTGTGAAATATCCCGATTAACCGAACCTACAAATATCACTTGTACTACAACACAGCTATCACTAACACGCACTGTCATTAAACAAAACCTACAATTGATTGCCACAGGTACGTACCTCACCACATTCGTAAGAATACTGATAAGAAATTAAAGACGATGTGTAACGGTAGATAGGTTTTGCTCGTTATTTGATAATTTTTTCATGCTCACCTTTTTGTATGTTTTCCATCAGGTGATGCCTTAATAAAAACATTATCCTGGTAGATATTTATTCTATTTCGCGCCTTTGTAAATGTTGGCTATTTGGTTGGTTAAGTTTTTTTGTATTTCAAACTAGATATTACCAGATATGGAAGTTAGTTTACTACATATATTCTATTAGGAATACACAATGTTAATTCCATATATAAATGAATAATTTCTAAGGGAAAAAAGAAATGTTTCATGGTTTTAATTTTTGCGTCTAAAGACGTTTTAATGTTAGCAGTAAAAAATAATTTTGACCACTGTAAGTGATATCAATTTTGAATATTTTAATAGTTCCCAATTTACATTACAAATAAAATCAAATAAAAAATGGAACACACTTTATATACTCACCTATAGATGACAATGTCATTTTACAAATTATACTATAATAAACTGTATGAAATATTCGATTCCTAATAAACTCTTGTCATGAGAAATACATATTTTGTATAATTAAAATCATTCTTTAATTGTGAAAGGAACACAAAAGTAGATTTTTTTACTTTAAAGATGGATTTTATACTCCCCTTATTATACTTATTATTTAACTAGTCTAATAAATAAAAATTATGTTAATGATTTACAAATTAGCTGATATACGATTTTTAAAATTACTGAAAAAAATTAGAAACTTATTTATACTCATCTCTACAGTTTGTCTAAATATGTTATTCTATATACTATTAGGAACTTCTTTATATTTCAATAGAAACATCATTTCTATACAAATCGGTATTTATTTGGTACTATTACTTACAAATACATAAACTATCTACAGAGTTATATAACAAACGTTGTAGGAATTATACGAATTGTAATCTAGAATACGATTAGGATATTATACGAGTCTCAAGAAAATATGCATATATTAAATCTAAAATATTTTTTTACTGCGGTTCATATTTTTGTACATTTACTATTTTCTTCTATCTTATTTTTAGCTACTATATGTATGTTTTAAAGTTCACACTTAATAAATGTTTATAACTAGAAAAATTAAAAGACTAACATAAAAAAGTATAAGATATTCGACCACTAGATTAAATAAAAAATGAATCAATAAGGTTTCTCTTTTATCAGTTTGAAATAGCGATTATTTAAAATTCAGAAGCAACAGTTTCTATTACTTCTTGCAAGGATATTATTTTTCAGATGGCTTTTTCAGGCATAACGATTTTCCTGTAAATAAAATAATCCCAGACGCAATGAGAAGATTTACTTTTTTTGGAAAAAAAAGAAGTAATTATCATTTAGCTTAACTTCAAAGAAATAATTTGCCATTAGATATAATTTAATTCGACGACAATAAGTACTAAGTTCACATTGTAATTTATATTTTTAATATATAGTGTGTCCTCATTTGAATTGATATTTCAAAGTAAAAGGTGTATTTCTGAGGTGGTTTTAATCGATTCTTTTTGACCTCTAAATTATATATTCTCCCAATTATGTTAGATCTAATAAAAACTAAAGTTTGATATACTGCCATAATTTTTGTTGACAAATACTTTTTCATGGGAGAAACTAATATATGTCGCAAAACTAAAACTTCAAAGCGCTATAAATTACTTTTGTAGTGACAATTTTAACATAATTTATACAGTTTTTCTATAAGAATGGATAAAGTTTTCTTCTAAAACCTTGTTTAACGATATTTGCAACGATTCTAAACATTGACAAGTAAATATTAATCTCATACCATTACGAAATCATTCATTTAGATTTAAAATTACAACAATATATACAGGGTATTTTTTTAAATAGAACCCAGCCTGAATACTGGACTCACCAAAAATTATAGGAAACAGAGGTCGACGTGATTTTTACTCTCTTTGTAAATATATCTAAAACTCGAGACCTAGATGTATTAGTTTGGTGTTATAAACAATTGAATAACCTGGATAATTCGCAAAATACAGCGATATTGCTGCAACTCACCCCTCGTCTCCATATAAAGCTTCCTGGAAATCTGAACTAGGATTATTATGATTTGATCTCAGTTGAATAGAAATTTTTACTTTTTACTATAATTTACCAATGTATTATTCTTTAGGAGCACAATTTTATGATTTTCTTGCAAAATTGGTATATAAAACTGTCTCCAATCGTCAGTTTATCCTTGGTCGTAAATCCACGAAATACTTGGACAACTTGGATTAATGCAGTAATTGCGTTACGTAACAGTTTTTTTTTATATCATTTTTTAAGGACCAAGTGAGTTTCACTAAAATTTATCTATTTCAATAGTTTATCCTTAAAAAGGGAGACCCGAATTATTCAGGGTGGGTCCTTTCACAAATGCCACCCTATATACATGTATATAGCAACTCGACGGAGTTATGTAAAACTTAAAAAGATATTTTATGATTCTACATTCAATTGAAAAAGTATTATTTATCAAATAACAATTGATTCGTTGTGTGAATGAATGGTTCTATTATTTGTATAAAATATATTTCTATAATTTCAAAAATACATTTTTAATTTAGTAATGTTTTATTAACTTAAAGACAGTAAATCTTAATGTTATTGAATATAGGGTAAACGTATTTGTTTTTATAAAGAATATTATTAATTGAAACATTTATTATCCATTGATATGTTATTAGTTTTATATCTGATTATATTATAGATATATTAAGATGTCAGTTCATTATTTTAATACACATATTTTATTCTATCCACTTTAAGAAGGGACTTCATTGAAGCAAGGTAGATTTGTTTTTTTTCACTACACAAATTCTCTATAGATTTTTAATGCAATTAACGAAAAAACATATCCTTAAAATTACGTAAGTTAATTTTATCTATGTTGAACGTTAGTTATTGTTATATAGGATGTCTCAGAATATCTTTAACAGTCGATATCTTGATTAATTGACAATATGAATAAAAATCTATTTTAAATCGTATAAAAATATTGCTGACTATGATTGTGAATTCAAAATGTTCTTGTTTATTCAACCCTTAAGAAATTAGGCTCAACTTAGTTTTCAATTAATTGTTTCCTATAAAATAAAATATACCAATACTATTTACAACGATTCTAAATGTAATTAAAAATATTAAGTATATTGTATCTCTTTGTTCAGAATGAAGTGGGGATTCATTTTCAGTGCACAAGAAGTAGACGTAAGAAAAATAATGTTGGAGGTGATTTCATGATGGTTGAAAAAAGTAGTAATAAGGTTTTATGTTTGCAATCAGCAGGGTTTTTAAATACAAATGAATATAACTGAACTTTTAAATACAACTGATTTTTTTTTCTTCGTCTGTTTATTTATTCAAATAATGTAGATATTGACTGTAAAAGGCATTCTGGGACACACAAAATAATACTAATGTTTATTAAATGAAAGAAAATTCTTGGTAGGTTTCACAAAAATTGCAAATTATATTTTTAACGATTGTTTCGGCTTTTATACCATTCTCAAAGAGTAACAAGCTTTTACTAAACCTAATAAGTATAAAATTCAGTCTATATAGGCAGGGAACAATATCTGGTGATTTTATACTATGTGGCTCCTTTTATTATTGGGGAAATTCCAAAATCTGTTTGATCATTGGTTATTTCTCTTTTATTAAACATAGCTTTTTTATTTCTAATACTTGTAATAAATCTGATGTTTTCCTTCACGTTCATTGAATAAATGTTTTATTTTTTGGTAGTCCGGAAACGATTATTTGTTATACAATGCTCTGCGAAACCAGTGCATTTTTTATTATTTAAAATATATTTTTTGTATTCATCATACTTGCTTTTTTCTAGAAAGACCTGATGGGCGATATAAAATCATCACCTTTCTGTGATTTAGAAAAAATGGACATTACAAAAATGTGGCGTTTATGAAATAGGATGTAATGATTGTGATGCTATTTATATCGATAAATCAGGTCGTTCTATAAAAAGAGTTATGATGAACATAAGAAATCTTAATCTTAATTTTAAATAATAAAAAGTTCACTGGTTTTGCAGAGCATTGTATAACAATCATTTTCTGGACTACCAAAAAATAATACTTTTACACAATGAAGGTAAAGGCAGAAGATAAGATTAACAATTGTTAGAAGTATAGTTTGCAATTTTTGTGAAACCTACCAAGTGTTTTCTTTAATTTACCAGTAAAAAATGTTTCACCAAGTATCCAGCGACCTCTGCATTTCTACAATACTAATGTTTCTTTAAGAATAGTGCTTTCTTCTGATCATTTTCAATACAAAGAGATAAGGGTGCAATTTGTAGAAAAGATTGATTGGTTTCTTAATAGTTGACAAAACAAGATGGTTTTCTATTTGTAATCAGAAAGAATTTTAAGTACAATTTTAAATTGTTTTTAATAATCTGTTTTACTTTTCAAATAAGACAGATATTGACCGGAAAATACATTCTGGGACACCCTGTTTATAATAGGCAGTATTTAATGTCATGGTGAACAGACTAATATTTGTATTCTGCAGCTAGTGTAATAGACTCCATTTTTCTAAAATTTCATACCAAATATTTAAATTTAAAAATAAAACGTATATATCCATGAATAGAGGACAATATTTAAATTATATATATGTTGTAATATTCAACAAAATTGTTGTATGTAATTTTAAATAGGTTTTAGTTCATCTGTATTTTTTTTTTTTCAGATAATAAAAGTAATGACTGACAAAATACGTTATGGAATACCTTCTATATAACAAACATAATGCCATGGTGAACAGATAAATACTTGTATTCTGCGGCTACTACAATAGGCACCATTTTTCTTAAAAGTGATAGTAAATATTTAAATTTAAGTAAAGAATATATTACGTCCATGAATAGATGACTATATTTGAATTTCGAAATTTTACTATTAATAACATAGTATGTGAAAAACTCTAGTGTTAACAAATGCTTGTTTTGTGTACAACACGTTTAAAATATCATGGATAATTATTTGGCGGTAAAAGGAAACTAAACTTAGGAAAATAACTGCACATCGATTTCCAATTCTGAATTTGTTCTTGTTCTTTTTATTAGTTTAAAATTTAGGAACAAAGTATTTATAATTAACAGGGTAATAAAAAGTAGTATTGGAGATTCACCAACTAAATTAAATAATAAATAAATCAAGTTTTCAAGTCTCTCAATTTTAAAAAGTTTGTTCAATCTCATATAGCAGTTATTTAAATTTCAGGGACGATGTTTTCCATTACTTTCTGTAATGATATATTTCAGATGGATGGATGGATCTACCTCTTTGGGTATAAAGATTATAAATAGAATAATTGGTGGCGCGATAGAACAATTTGTTATTATTATATAAATAAAGTTTTAATTATTTTAAAATTACTTTGACAAAATTAACTTTCCATTCGGTTTATTGTTTACATCTTTATAGACTCCACTAAAAGAAGGAAGTTCTTTATGACAAAAAATATTTATTTGAATCCAAGAATCCTTTTTCTCTGTGTAGTTATAAATAAAATGAGTTTCAGTTGGGCATTTTCAGTCACACAATTGTGACTATTATATATTACAGAGTTGTAATTATAAGTGTATATAAACGGGAACTTATGTAAACTTATTGTAATTTGTGTCAAATCTGATAGGGGAAAAAATTTGACATACTACCATAATGTCTAGCTGAGAAAAATCAAATATAAGTCATGAACAGTTAGGTTTTTTAGAAAAACTAAATAAACTATTAGAGTCGCTATAAATTACTTTTGTTCTAACTACAAGTTTGGAGAAGCTACACAATCTATAGTCGTTTGTCGAATAAAACAATTATTATTACAGTATAGAACCCTATGAATGACTTTCATCTACGTCAGCTATTTTTATTATCCTCGAAATTTGTTCAAACGACAATTTTTTCAATTTTCGAAGAGCCTTTAGTTATAAAAACGAAAAAAACACTGTTTACTTTTCTCAAATATTCTGTAACGATACTCGAATGTGTTCTAAACACCAGAAAGTACTTAGTTGTTCACTATCAAGTATTAAAATCTCATAGGGTCACGAAATACCTCATTTGGAGCTCTACAACTCACAAGAATATGTATATACAGCTGAATTCCAAAAATTTACTACACCTATACATATTTTACGAAATGCTTAGTATAAACACACAGAGAAAAAGTTTTTTGATTCTATAATTTCAGTTTCTTTAAATTTTACTTCATTGTTTAAAAAAATATTCTTTTTTTTAATAAAAACCGATTTGTTGTATTAATAAGTGGTTTTCGTTAAATATATCAATTATATTTCTCTAATTTTAACGTTAGTGAAGTAATTATGTTTTACCGATTTCATAAATATATATTAATACATTAATATACATATACAGATATATTAAATTATATATACAATGAAATGTAGCGTAGAAACGTGTGATTTAATAAAACAAATTATTGATTGAAAATGTTTGATTTGAATACAAATGAATTTTTTATTATTTCAAACATTTACCCCTTTATTATTTTAAATATATATATATATATATATATATATATATATATATATATATATATATATATATATATATATATATATATATATATATATATATTCTTTTGACTCCACCGAAAAAGGGACTTCATTATAGCAACATTTGAATAACTAAATCCGAGAATCCTTTTCCTCTGTGTAGTTAAAAATAAAATGGTCCTTGGTTGATCATTTTCAGACTCACAATTTAAACAATTATTTACTATAAAGAGTTATGATTAAAACTGTATATAACGAAATTATATAAAAAGCACTATACTATAAAATTTCAGCCGTTGCTCTGTTATAATAGTAGTATGATAATGCAGTACAATCAGATCCTCTACAGTATATTTTTTTTCATTAAATTAATGTAAAAATACAAAAGTAGTTTTATTTAGACAATAATTACTGTCATGATGAGCATGTAACAAAAAATAATTTGTGTTCTGCTACACAACCACATACATATAAAATTTAAAGAACTTTTAGAGACAGAAATATCGCAAACGACACCTGTCTGCTTAAGTTCATGACTGTTGCAAAATGCGATTGTTAAAAATTGAGAAGCTTTGATTTTCATTATTTTTTGCAGTGAAATCGATTGTGAATAAAATATTGGGTCGTATAACAACAGCATACATTTAGTTTTGAGTTACCAAGTATTCACATGATCACGAAATATCTAATTTAGATGTCGGTCTACAACCCACAAAAATTCATATATCAGTTGAACCCCAGCTGAAAATACACTACACATATACATATCTTACGAAATAATTATCATATTTGTATACACTGAGAAAAGAGGTTTTTTGATTCTATATCAATTTCTTAACATTTAACTTCATATAACTAAAAAAATATTCTTTATTCAAATAAAAATCGATAAATAAATGGTTTATATTAAATGTGTTCATAAGTTAATAATGTTATATTGACTTAAATAAATTAATTTTTTTATATATTACTAATCACGGAGTAAAAGCTTTGCTTCAAAAAAGAATTTTTTTAATGAAAGATTTTGTATTGTTTGAATTAATTGTCTTTGTTATCTTGAAGATATCGTTTATTGTCTTAATATACATATATTCTTGCCTCATGCAAAGAAGAGACTTCTTTATATCAAAAAACTTTTGTTTGATTACTAGAATATGTTTTCTCCGTGTACTTACATGTAAAATTGTCTTCGGTTGATCATTTTCAATTACACAATTTAAACAATTGTATTGTAGAGAGTTGTAAATGTAAACATAGAAACAGTAACTTATATAAAAGCGCTGCCATAAAATGTCTGCAGTTGTTCTGATATATTAGTAGTATGACAAGAAAATAGAACTAGCAGATCATCTAAAATAAATCCTACCTTATGTTGCATGTCGATGCCATCAAAGAAATCACAATATGCACAATACCACAACACAGACACTATAGTTAAATGAAACACGTAAAACTGATTGCAATAGGTACGAACTTCACCACACTTGAACGAATACTGATAAGAAATTAAAGACAATATATAACGATAGGTGTTTTGCTGGGCTGATAATTTTTTCATACGAATCTGTTTGCATGCTTAATGTGATTCCTTAATAAAAAAATTCTTGAAGTTCTTTGTTTCATTTCATTTATACATAGTGGCTATTTGGGTATTTAAGTTTTTTACATGTTAGTTCTTACGGGCGCTTACATAAATGTCTGCCGAAAGCTGAAACCATATAAATGAGAATTATAACTAGGTGGAAGGTAGTAACTTAAAAATCCACAATATCAATAATTCAATTATACTAATTGTAAGTGCTTAATTTTTAGGGAAAAAATATATATTACTTGAGATAATACATTTTTAGAGATGCTAAAAGTAGAAAACAATTTTGAACTTATCAAGTAATAAAAATAATCCTGTTTATTATTAGTATTTGTAAAATTAAAAGAAAATTAAAAAACTTCCTTAGACTCATTTTCAAAATCGGTCTGAAGATGGTATTCAATATTCTTTGTATAGAATAATGTCTTTATCTATATAAAATTATGTAAAATGTAGCATACATGAAAAGACGACAGTATCTGATTTTCGAAATGTTGCTATTATCATTTTCTTATAACATATTTGATTTCGAAAGGAAATCATGAATGCTATAAGATATACATATTCTGTAGATGTTAAAACAAATTTACAATATTATGAATTGTTCTCTGATGGCGAAATAACTTAAAAGTTGGATTTGGATTTATTTTTACTTTAGAGATTAATTTGATACTACCCAAAAGGCATTTATTGAACGAGATCATCCTGTTCGTTCACAAATTAGTTGATATAATAACATTGTCACTAAAATTAAAAGAAAATTTAGAACGTCTCTAAAGACTCATTTCCAAAATCGGTCTAAACATGTTAGTCTATATTATCTGTATCCATATCCACGTACAGTTACGTAAAATGTATCATACGGGTACATGAATAGACAATATTTGATTTCCCAAATTTTATTATAATCACCTTTTTATAATCAACATATTTGATTTCGAAAACAAATCATATATGCCATCAGAATTACATATATATGTAATTCCGTTCATATATTAGTTGATATAATACTGTTTAATATAAAATTAAAGGAAAATTTAGAACTTTCTTAACAACTCATGTTCAAAACTTATCTAACGCGTGCCGGCGGCAAACATCAAAGGATCGAAAAGTTCCCACGGTCTTAAAAAAGTTCCTAGGCCCAACCGTCCCCATACCTACTAGATATTATTTTCTATATAAAATGATATCCACATTATAAGTATCTTACAAAAAATACATTTAGCAACTAAGTATCACCCTTATAGAATTCACTTGATACTTTGATACATAAAATATTAAATTTCGGAGAGCTCTGTATATTCAACAATATATTTAATGAACTCTTTATCATTATTTATTGTGATATAAAACCATGATATAGTACTAATTCTTCACAATTTTTGTTGCAGTGTACCAAAGGTTGCAAGCTGTGGAGGAGTGCCTTAAGAGTGACATGCCAAGAGGCCTGTGTAAGTATATGTATAATAAATGCATTTTTTAACCAAAATGCAGTTAAAAATTATGCAAATGCTAACAACATTTTTTCTACATATATACGATCAAAAATGTATTAGTTTACAAGAAAATAGCTCCTATAGAAACTTATTAATCCTTTAAGGTCTTATTTGAAAATAAAGATTAAAAACTAAAAAAAACACCTACATTGTGTATTCTCGAGAACAATAGCATGTAACAGTTTATTGTAATTTAATTTAATATATACAAAAAAATAAATTGCATATTTTTGTAAAATGGTAAAGTTAAATTTTTAACTTGTACTACAAATAAATTTGAACTGTGGAGGTAGTGTTGTAGTAACATAAAAAGTATTTCATCAAGTAGCAACCTAAACCTCCTCTCCCTAAATTAAACTTACTATATTTATTTTTAAATAAACAGTCTTAAAAACTTAAAATGGACTTTTCCGGACATAGAACAACTCTATCTCGAAATTGAGTGGCCGAGAAAAAATAAACTAACACATAAATGCAGACTATGTGTTTTATGCGACAGTTTTATTTTTTTCAAATAGTTCACCCTCGTGCTTTCTCATGACCCATGAACAGGGTGGGGTGTGTCCTATCCACCTCAAAATCAATAGATGTCGTCTGGTAGACGTTCTTAATCAGAATCAATTGAACCCCGATCGATCCGACACGATTTAATTGAGTGATCGCGCTAAAAAACAAATTTCTCAAATAGTCCACCCATGAACATGGTAGAGTGTGTTCTATCCACCTCATAATCAATAGGTGTCGTCTGGGAGACGTCCCCGATCCGAATCAGTCAAAACCCGATCGATCCGACATGACTTAGTTGAGTTATCGTGTTAACAAATAAAGTTTCTCAAATAGTCCACCGTTGTGCTTTCTCATGACCCATGGACAGGGTGGGGTATATACTATTCACATCAAAATCAATAAGTGTCGTCTGGGAGACGTCCCTGATCCGAATTCGTCAAAGTCCGATCGATACGACACGACTTAGTTTAGTCTAACAAAAAAAAATTCAAATAGACCAAAGGGAGGGGGCGGTGTGTGCTATCCACTTTAAAATCAATAGGTGTCATCTGGGAGACGTTCCCGATCAGAATTAGTCAAAACCCGATCGATCCGATACAATTTAGTTGAGTTATCGTGCTAACAAGAATAAATGCCAACGACGACACACACACAGCAAGAAATTTTTAAAAACTATATTTTTTTGGTTTTTAGGCCAAAAAACGAAAATTAAACCCAAATTGTTTTTTCACTTTTTCTTTACACGATTACATTACTTTTCCGCATATATTGGAGTGCGGAAAAGTAATATACATTTATTGCATGTTAATATTTATTGTTTCTTTTGTAACTTCAACTTATTCTCACGATTTTTAATACAAAGATAAAAGGAAAAAAGTCCAGTTTTTGAATCACTACCCACAAGTTATAAATATAAATTAAATATTTCGTAAAATTAAATTTTTAACTGATACTACAAATACATGTAAGTGTTTGAAAGAGAAGGGAATATTTTATAAAGTAAAAACTATCATATTTGGTTGAAATAAACCTCTTGTATATGGTAGTTCATAAAATAACACATGAAGGTTGATATAATACTTAATTTAAAACGGTGTTTAATTATTAAGCAACAATGTAGTTTTTTTAATTGTTTGTATACTTTACCAACAAAAGGTTATTGAAAAAGTATGTATACTGTAAATGTATATTGACTAATGCTTTACTATAAGTATGTTCTGGAACCAAGAAAGTATTTTTGTCTATTTGCCTTACATCTATAATATATAAATAGTCTATTAATTGAGTGTCACATTTAGCTAAGCTGCAGAGTTTTTTACTTAAACAACGTACAAGCATAAAAACAGAGTGTTTTCAATTTGATCATGATTCATATAAATAATAATAAAAAAATAACAAATTAACACAGAAAATGTAATTAGTAATTAAAATAAAGTAAATATACTTATTTTATTTTCCTACAATTTTTGTGTTTCCTATTTGACACTCAGATTTACAATCGACGTTAGAAAATGGTAAAATTCCTTCTTGAACTCAGGTTATCTTAGAAAATTACATTGCATGACCTTACGCTATGAGCTACTTATTATGTATAATATATGCATGAATCACATTTTCGAAGAAAAAATTAATTTATGTAATTTGCTGTTTTATATCAAAAGATGAGTAAGTTCTATTAAATAATATGCAACAAATTGCGCATACCAATTGTAGTACCCATCTGTTACCCAATTTTTGTACTCAACCATAAAATAGTTGTAAAGTAATTTATTTTTAGCATTTTTATCAACAATGAAACATTGGATATGAAAATAAAATTTCACCAAAACTTAAATGTGAAAAGGGGGCCAAGCTCGGTATAAACGACGATAAAAAAAGTCGGTATCTGAATAGTTCCAAGATCCATAGAAACTTACAACAGGAACTTACAATGGGAATGTACAACGGTCTTCAATTGATTTAAAAGGAAATTTGTTACGTTCTTTGATATTGAGTTTATAACTTGGCAAGTTTTAATAGTCACTAAATGATGTTTAACATGATGGTATTTAATACAAGCTTAAAAATTAATTTTGCTGGTTGTTCTATTTTACACTATAAACAATTTAGTTGAACTAAACCGCACCAATAACTTTGTCGACACCGAACATCGATAATTTGTAATTTCAGATAAATGTTCCTTTTTATACACCTAATGATCTACCTTGATGCCAAATTTCAGGTTTTTAAGTCACCTAGAAGTGGTATAGGTTGTTGATGAGTGAGTCAGTCAGTGAGTGATAAAAATAGCACTTTTCAGACCTTAATAACTCGAGAACTATAATAGGTTTATTCATGAAATTTGGGATTCTAGGTACTAAAGGGAGCCTTAGTAGACACGCAAAATTGTAATTCTAATAGTACTTTGGCGTTAGCAAGGATAAAAGTGCTTATGCCTTGACCGGAAATCGAACCTGGCTCTCCCGATTTCCGGTTGGTTGTTCTGACCGCTGAGCTATTGAGGCACACTCATTATCCCTGCTAACGCGCCAGTTTAACGTGTCGCTACAGTACTCCCTCCCTAGAGACATGGTTTGTCTCTATACAATTAACGGAATGTGATAGCATTCGCCATTCTTACGAACCGTTGTTCGGTAACTCGCAGACTATAGGGCGATGAATAGGACGGGAATCGAATCCGCGACTTTGAGATGTAAGGGAGGTTCGATGCACTGGAACGAATCACATCACGTCGGGGTCACCACTTTAGCGATAGCAAGGATAAAAGTGCATTTTGCCTCGACCGGGAATCGAACCCGGCTCTCCCAATTGTCGGTTGGTTGCTCTGACCGCTGAGCTATCGAGGCACACTCATTATCCCTGCTAATGCGACAATTTTAACGCGTCGCTACAGTACTGTAGTTCATAAGTGTGTAGGTCTAATAGTTTTCCAGTTATAGAGGGGTCGAATGTAGCTCGAAATGGTTCGTGTAATATTGTACACTGCCAATGCCAGTACGTCGCCCTTTTCTTTTCCGAACTTGGCTGACACACTACCATATGTTTAAATACAGAAAGCTGATTCTCCACAAACACTGTAAGCATTTTGGCAACTAAATTGGCATTATCCGATTGGATCCAGAACAGAAAGAGTGGCAAATTCTATTCACACGCAATTTTCATTAGGATTCGCTATATTATTGTGAGGTTATTGGTTTAGATATACATTATGTATGCCCAAATTACTATTACTTTATAATACTTACTTATCTTTAATATACTTACTTTTCTTTATGGGTTGTATTTTCCAAAGAAGTATTTGATAGTTATTGACCCATTACTATTGTTATTTGTAATATTAACCATAATAATAGACTATTAGGTATGAATTTTTGTCCATAGCACTTCTACATTAGCTATTTTTTCGACATTCCTAAAAAGCATGCTGAAATTTTATTATTGTAATCGCCTGTTATTATATTATTATTAAAAGTATGTTAAATGAGCCGCATGGCTCATGGTACTATAAATGAGCCATATGCTTCTTGAATATCATTCCAACTAATTGCTTAGTTTGCCTAGTACATTTTTTATTCCTGTCTTGACAATTAATTTCTTCAAAATATCCTCAAAATCTAAAATTTCTATCTAAAAATTGCTGTAATTTCTTGTCGGGGGTGTGCAATCATATTGCCTCAAAGCTTTTAATTTTTCTACAAGTGAAATAATTTATATCTTTAGATGCTTTCTTATTTAGCCTCTGTTCTCCTCAAACTTACTGGTAATAAGTAGAAAATTCATCAGGGAATTAATACAACATTAATTACAAAAACTGCATTTACTATTCATAATTTATGTTCTTCCATAATTTATTAGGAGATTCCATGTTTCGGCCCTTTACGCCTTTTAAAAAGTACATGTATACTAAAGTTAGCTGAAGGTTAATCCTAAAACTATAAATCTTAATCTTATAATTACGACTAACAAATAGGTTGCTTTTGAATATTTCTAACACTTGCCCTATTTCTGAAGGATTAAGGAAATTTTGGGGGTCGGTTATTATAATAATTATTGACCTATTCTACATAAGATTGTTCTATCTAAATGTTAGGGACAACATCATATTTTTACTTTTCCACACTCGGAAAAGTAATGCAATCGTATAAAAAAAATTTTTTTCTAGAGTTTATTTTTCGTTTTTCGGCCAAAAATACAAAAAAAAAAGATTTTTAAACCATTGTGTGTGCGTGTGTGCTTGTATGTGTATGTGTGTGTGTGTGTGTGTGTGTGTGTGTGTGTGTGTGTGTGTGTGTGTGTGGGCGCGCGCGGGCGCGCGCGCATTTATTCTTGTTAGCACGATAACTCAACTAAATCGTGTCGGATCGATTGGGTTTTGATTGATTGTGATCGGAGACATCTCCCAGACGACACCTATTGATTTGAGGTGGATAAAACACACTCTACCATATTCGTATATCATGAGAAAGCACAATGGTGGACTATTTGAGAAATTGTTTTTGTTAGCACGATCACTCAATTAAATCGTGTCGGATCGATCAGATTTTGACTGATTCTGACCCCACCCTGTTCGTTGACTATTTGAGAAAAATTGAAAAAAGTAAAACTATCGCATAAAACACATATTCTGCATTTATGTGTTGGTTTGGTTGTTCTTAATCACTCAATTTTGAGATAGAGATGTTCTACGTGCGGAAAAGTCCGTTTTAAGGTTTTAAAGCTGTTTATTTATTAAGATACATTTGAGTTGATTATCTATTTTAACGTTTATATTTGCACCACTTTATCATACAGTGTTTTCGAGAAGTACTGGATAAATTAGTTAAAAAATAATTAGGAAAATTAAAGTACGAATTAGTAAAATTAAAAAGTATACATAATTAGGCCCGAGAACTTAAAAGACTTAAAAGCAACAATTCGTCACAAAATAGCTCCTAAAGTTACTAACAACGTTCAAAAATAATTTAATAATGTTCCTAAAAAAATCCTTGAATTTTTAATGAATGTATTCATTATTTTACGAAAGCACTGTATATAAATTACGTTTATACTGCATTTCATTAACACCAATTGATATATTATCAAGATGTTCCAGAAAAATTCAGCCTGGATCTTAGTGCAATATATAGAAAATTGAGGCTTGTCAGTTTATGTTGATAGCAAGGATGGTAATTATTAAGAATGTATCCAAGAATTTTAGCTCCTTTATATAGCCATTAACAAATTAATTTTTGGAGTTAATTGAACTATCTTGGTCTCACAGTAACCACGCCCTAGATTAACCAAAGCATAATTAACTCAAAATTATTCAATTTTGCCTAGATTTTAGGAAAACATATCGAAAATGTAACGATTCACCAGATATGATAATTTTTCTTTACGTTACTTTATAATTTTAATTCCGTTGTCCATTTTCTTCTCTAACTTGAAACAAACGTCCTAATCTTATGTCACATAGTCGAATAAATATAAGCATCAATATATACATAGTCTAGTACATACTCTAGGAATTCATACATACTATAGGAATATTAGTTATTATTAATTTAGGAATAACAATAATAAATACGACGTTAGTTCCACCATCCGACCCTTCTTTCATAATCCTTAATTACTCGTTTACGTATAATTTTATCTTTTGCAGAATGGCACATCTGACAGACTGACCCCAAAGGAACTCTATTGTGTTATGGGATGCAATGACGCCATTACAAAATATTTCTCGCGCCTTAGAATCCTGCTGGGAGTTCCACCAGCTCCAGCTCTCCTGGCGGACTCGAAGACTGCTAATTCCCTCAAATTGAAATGGAATTTTGCCGAGGCGAACAAGGCCGGTTTGAATTGCTACGTCCAATGGAAATACGAAGAACTCTCGGCATCGTGGCAGTACTGCCAAAATGCGACGTGGGATCAAGCAAATAATATTTTCTATGTGAAAAGCTTGCAGCCGTATACAAAATATAGAGTAAGTATTTACATTAGTGTTTACATTAGGTACGCAATATACAATAAACATCAGCAAACCAGCTTTCGACAATCAGTGAAGAAATGTATATCACTCGACGTGATTTGTAGATTGACATTATGAGGATATTATTGACTAGTAATGATAATAATGTAATTCTAAGAGCATTTTTGTATTTATTTTCCTTATTCTGTTTATTATAGAGTTTTGAATTATTATGTGTAGATATAATAGTATTTGAATCATATTTTAACCTGTTGTATGTGTGCAGAGTTGGTTACCTATATCCAAGTATGAATTATTTTAAAATAAGTTCTAAGCAGGCAATCCAAAATACATATAAAACCAAGTATACTTTAAATGAAGCCGACCGAATGTGATGAGAAAAGATGAACAAAGTAATTAGTAATAAAAATTACTACAAAATGAAAGAAAACTTTCATATGTAGACTCTACGATTTTTTTATGAAAGAAGGATAAGATTTTTAGGGAGAATAAATAAAAAAATCACCACACCCCTAGTAAGCTCTCTGAAACCTCAATATTCACTACAGATATTACCAACACCACTGATTACATTATTTTGGCTTATTGAACTATGAATCGAAAAGAGTTACAAAAGTCAAAAGAGACCGCCATGAATTTCTCGTTGACAAAAATAGAACACGAATACAAGTTAATAATGGATTTCCAAGGCGTTGCATACCGACACCTATATAATCCGAGGGAAAGTGTTACAGCGAGGCGATATTTTCAGTTTCTTACTGATGCAGATCAGTATTTCTTCGCATCAGTATAACGCATCAATATAACGCATCAGTTCGCAGTTCTTCGCATCAATTTCTTCAATATAACCACAATCTTGGCCCCAGTCTATGGCTGCTTCCATGGTTTAAAACGTTCATTATGTAAACGTCAACCAATTCTCGAAATGGAATGGAATTCGAATTCAAAATGGAAATGACTATTGGAAGCTGGCCTGTTGGAACCACATGTCGTCGGTATCCATATCATCCAGTTTAGGCCACAAGAAGTTGCTTATCATTGATCTGTAGCACTCGCCGTTGACGGTTGTGACAATGCCAGTTTCGTTTTGGAAGAAATATAGACCGATGATTCCGCCAGACCAAAATCCGCACCAAAATAGTGACTTTCTCGGGATGCATTTGGTGCTTGTGTATCTTGTGTGGATTGGTATCGTCCCAAATTCGATAATTTTGCTTGTTCGCATATCAATTCATCCAAATATAGGCGTCGTCGCTGAAGATGATTTTTTTTGCAAAATTTAGGTTAACTTCCAACTGCTCCAGAGCCCAATCAGCGAACAAACGGCGCGGCGTTGTCTGTAGTCGTTTACCTTAAGTTCCTGAGTCAGTTGGATTTTATACGAGTACAGAAGTCTCGACGCAAAATTCGCCAAGTTGAAATCGCAGAAGGCTAAGTTCTTGTGAACGACGAGAAATTTACTGCCTCGGGCTTTTCCGTACACTCTCCCACATAGTAGCGATCTTTCTGCTGCTATGGTTATAACTATATCCTTCTATAGTGATTTGCCATACACTACTTAATAATTCACAATAAATTTGACAGATGTTGCTTTAATAATATGGCCACTATAACTTTAAAAAAATCAAGCGTCTCTATTGAAAGACCCTGTATAATTGTTTAATTAATGATATTACAATAGTGAACTTATATTTGATTATTTAATTATTATTCAATATTAATTGACTTTTCTGATTTTACTTTCAATTATTCCTAACGTGAACATTAAACAGTTTATTTGTTACTGTTGCAGTTTAGAATAGCCCTAATCCTCGGCTATAACGACCACCACCATGGGGACCCTATCGTGTCGTCGGCGAGCGTCGTCATAAGCACGAAAGCCTCTGGAGTCCCGGCGTCTCCACCAACGAATGTACGAGCCACTCCCGTCGACTCTACAAGTATAAGCATCAGCTGGGAACCTGGCCCATTCCCGCACGGCCCCCTCCTCTCCTATGTGCTCCAAATTTCCGATAATGACCCCGAGGTTTATTCAGAAGTCAAGGTGTGATAACAATCTGTCAAGTGTAGACTGAATATTCTATTGCTCTGCATCCTTTCTCTTTTATTTTCTGTAGATAAACGCACATTGTTATGTAAAAGATGCTGCTCGATGTTGATATTTTAATGCCGATGTTTTGTTACAAAGACAAAATACAAAACGACAACAAAACAGAATACTCAACACAAAATTACACGAACGCGAAAATATAACTAGTTTTCACCAAACATTTTTACTTTTTAAATAACCAATATTAGAAATTGCTACTAGTCCATTCATGTTGTTCTCAAAAACATTTTTGATGTTTGATAGATCCAAAAGTAAGCACTTTCGTTGACAGATGTAGATGTTTTCATTAAAAAAGTGAGCTTGTAGGAATTTATTTTATTTGCATATCAGAAAGACATTAGAACTTTTAAATTAGGAAGTTTAAATATCAACTTCTAAATAAATTGGTTATCTTCTACATTGATAAAAAATAATTTAGTGCCGTAATTAATAGTGGTAATTATAGTAACTTTTCACAAAAGAGAAATATAGACTGAAAAATGAATCCAAAATTTTAAACCAATACAAATTATAAAATTCCTGTTCATAGATTCACTTTACCTAGACACTAGCTATACAATTCTTGAATCCAATGAGGATGGTCCTGAGACCAATATCTGCTACTATGACTACGTACTGTTTCGTTTTAACAAGCAGTCGTTTCGTCAGAAATAGCCACAAATTTTCGGTACCACACTAATTTTAGTCAAAACCTGTACAAAACTCTCTTGGTGTGCGAAAAAGGAGGCGGCTTTAATTAAAAAACACTATAATAATGTCACTAGTCAAATACAAAATCTAAAAAAATAAACCGTACAAAAATCTATTAAAATTAATATTGATATACCATCAAACATTTTAGGCAGTGTCTCCCTGTAAAAGCTAAGTGTCAGTATTTTCTGACATAAATCACAGCTTTTATTGACACAGCTTTCACACCGAGGGACTGTGTAAAAAGTTTGTATGTCAAATATTAAATGTATGTATCATTTTTTTCAAAAATCAAAAGAAAAATAAATAAAAACAACCTTTGAATGGATATTTGAAACAACTTCAATATAAGATGTTACTAGCATACTGTTGCCATTAAAAAATAATTTTCAAAATATCTGGTGGCACCACAACGCTATATTTGATGATTATGTCATTATTTAGTAACTAAAACATTATTTTTACACATTAATGTATGGATACCAACTTTAGATCTTTTAGATATCTCAATTCCAAAGTTAGATAGAGGTAAGGTACTTTAAATACGCACTGTATGTGTAAATAGCATCACATATAAATATATGACTTTAACATAATCTCACTAGCATTATCAAAGTTTAGCAAAGAATATTTGTCGATAAATAAATATATAACACATCTTACTCATCAATTATCAGCATTTTTTACATGATAATTATATTTTTATTTATTTCTTGTACACCATTTTTTTGCACAATTTTGTCGCTAATTTAGATTACAGTGTTTTTTTTTCTGTAGAAGCTTTTCAGTTATATATAAGTAATTGTTTCATAAATGCACATTTAAATAAACAAACTTGATAAACACAATTGTAAATATAGATAGAATCAACTACTTTTTCCTCTCCACCACCTAGTGTGTTACTAACAATTTTGTGTTTTACTAATAGCATGTAGTTCTCAATTCTTTTGCTTCTCTATCTTAATTTATCATTTAAATTAGTTTTAATAACCAATGATCAATATTCAAGGATGCGGAAAATAATTATCCGAATTTTATTTTACTGGATGTAACATAAAACGGAATAACTGTGTACAAATCCTTAATTTTGATACTAATTCTTATTCTAATGCAGGACGTATCACCTGATACTACATATTACATGGTTCGCAATTTGAAACCTTTGCAAAATTACACCATTAGTATGCGCATGCGCAATAAGTATGGTTCAGGACCAGCAGCAAGTACCACAGTTTCTACACCCGCTGAACGACAAGGTAAGTGTTGCCACTAAGATGGGATGAAATTTCAATTAATTATCCACTACTTGGATATATGATTGATAATATTAATATATCATCATTAATAACCAAGAAATGAGAAATGGTAGATATAAAATATGTATATACGTATGTTCGTTTGTTTACTTCGTTGTCATGAAACACCAATAGATACAGTATTATTTGTATACAGCAATTTAAAGTCACCAGTATAACTTTTGGACCAAGTGTACTATTGAATAGTACCTAAGTAATTAAGTAATTGCATTTATCAGTATCGTTATATAAGGTAACTATATTTTACAAGGGCGAAAGTAGTTATATTTTATTAGCTACTGCGATAATTTACTTAATCCTAATTAATATACAAGTATCCCAGAATGTCTTTTAGAGTGTCTTATAGAAATATAAACCACAAAGTATTTTAAATTGTATAAACAACCTGACTGAATGCGACCTTAAAACCCTCATTATCTTTCCAACCCTTAAGAAACCAGCCCCAGCTTTTTTCCATATTTTACTTCTACTTTTAAACTGAAAAAAAACTTAATATTTTAAGTACAATTCTCCCTAGGAAAGAACATTATATTTAATTTTAAAATAAGTATTAGTTATTTACATTATAAAATATGGAATACCTGTATTATTTAAAATGAAATATCAGAGAACAGAAAACGGTGGGCTGCGCCCTAATTTTTTTTTTAGATATAATGTTTCATGTTATGTTACATCTATGTTTATTTAAAAAGAATACGTTCTTCTATAGAGAAGTGCATTTAAAAATATTAAATATACTTATAATTTTAAATTATACTTGCTGAAGTGAGGATTCAGTTTCAGTACAAAAAAGTAGGAGTGCAATTTAAAGAAGCAAATGCTATTTGGGGGTGATTTCATAAAGGTAGAAAAAAGAGAAGGTTTTAAGTTTGTATACAACAAGGTATTTTTATACAATGTAAAATAGTTTTGGTTCTTCTTTTTATATTCTAAATAATGAATATATAAACCGTAGATGATATCCTGTATACATATATACAGGATATCTTCACACTGTATATCAATATACATATACAACATCATTGATCTACATTGGATATCATTGCAAATATAATTACAGTTAGAATATATCGTAATATATCAGTAATATATCTTAAAATACGTGTTATATTACAAATGACATAATTCTGTAGCATCATTTTGAAATGTATAAAAATTAACGTAATAAAGTTAAACATTACAAAATGGTCATAAAAATTTCATTACATTATAGTGTATTGCCTTAAAATTGTATTTAATTTAGTGTAATAGATCAGATGTGAACAATTATTAGTTATTAGTTAGTTATAAGTTGATAAAAAAAATAGAAATGTCGAATTTTAGTATGAAACTGTTCCTCAAAATTTGCTTATTATTAATATTCATTATTAATATGATGATTATAAATTTTTCAGAACTATAAATTAAATTTAGAACTATAAATTAAATTTGTAGTTTTCTGCACTTTAAAGTCCAAAATATTTGTTTCAATACAGTTTAAGAGTTTAAAGTACAGTTTAAAGTACAATATATGATCTTTTTATAACAAGAGATACATACTCTTGAAAGCGTAGATAAACAATTATACCTAAATTTTTTACAGTTTCCACAATAGTTGGGGGTTGTGTTTTTGAGACGTGCCAAAGGTTATCGTTAATGAACCATTTTAAAAGCTTAAGAGAGAATATAAAGGCGTTTGACAGAGAGACAGACTACTGTAGATTCTCATTTATACTCTGCCTAACAATCTGATATATTTAGAATAGAATGAATAAAGTAATTGCATCATCAAC
The DNA here is from genome assembly GCA_037954035.1 of Rosalia funebris. Classification (NCBI taxonomy): domain Eukaryota; kingdom Metazoa; phylum Arthropoda; class Insecta; order Coleoptera; family Cerambycidae; genus Rosalia; species Rosalia funebris. Next base: position 4,161,200 of record JAZFAV010000018.1, on the reverse strand, counting down.
AATTGCTTAAATGGAACAATTCTAAATCAATTGTAAATTCAATAAAATAACGTTAAATAACGGAGCAGTATCAATAATAAGCAATAATGAGCCCAAAATTTCCCTCTGCGGTACACTTATCTTACACAAGCAAATTTTGAATGATTTTCACCAATAACTACTTTTTGTTGTCTCTGAATCATATGTATGTATATCGTCAAAACCATAATACTTCAATTTATCACATAGTAAATAATGGCCGAAGATATCGAAGGCTTTAGAAAAAGTTGCAGCTTTAGCTGAAAAAACATTTTAGAAATAAGCTTGGAACAGTAAAGTATGTTATTATGAGAGACTCAATGCGAAATACTAGCTAGATACTACTTAACTGTTTGATGCATAAGTTATACTGGAGTCATTTAAATTGAACTATACTATACTTGTTACAAACTAATTTAACAAAATTCTCTAGTCACTTTATTTAAACTGACCAAGGTTTATAACATTTAAATAATTATTTATTTAATAAACTCTTAAGTATATATTTACTTCTTAGGACAAAGAACACCATTCAGGCATACGTTACTTAAATCACGAACAAATATATTGCTTCCGGTTTTACGAGCTAGTTATATAAAGGCTACATGTATGCGCACTGTAGAATAGCTTTAACGATGATAATAATCTACATACCTTATGCGATGTAAAATGTATTACATTGTATTGTATTTATATTCGTTTTATACCCAAGATGTGACAATTGAAGTTTACAATTATGGTGATGTAAAATAGTATGTAAAATTTAGATATAGTGCAATTTTACACAAATTTTACACCACTAAAACTGGTGAATTTTTACCCCGGCAGATTTTTAATAACGGGAGAATGATCACTTTTGAGTTCAGGTGAAGCTGTCATTATTATTTTGAATATTTGAGCTCCAAATTCTTATTGTATTATTTTCTGTATATTGATCATAACAATAACTGCTTCTGTCAATGCAAAATGACTTCTAATTTCAGTAAAAGACGCCGAGGAACCCGTACTAATCTTGGGTACAGTGAACAGCATATTCGAATTGACTCACGTTCTTGGAGAGCCCGTCAAGTTATACAAGAGCGAAGTCCCGCTCAGAGGTATAACGATAGAACCTTCAAAACATCCACAACACTATTTATTGATTATTTTCTAGGTGTTGCAATTCATGTGAACAAGAGGTTAATTTTCGTTGCCGATGTTGATGGGTACGTTTCGAGGATGTCAATGGAACAATACTCGGAGGATAAGACGCACATTCTGAAGCCGCAAAATTTGGATTTCAAACCGCTAGACATAACCGTCGATTGGTTGAACGATCAACTCTATATACTGGGTGAAGTAAAGTATCAAATATCCAGGTACATTATTAACCGATGCAACCTTGATGGTGGAGGTCTTACAGTGGCGTACGCGGGCCTCAGTAAGAAGCCTTTCACGATACAGATCGATCCACTTAGCGGGTAAAGTATTATTATTTATAATTTCATTATTTATCATATTTAGTAAATCTACAGATATCAAAAATTATATTGGTCAAAGATGTCATAAAATGGAAAAAGTCCGTCTTAGCTTACAATCCTTTTGAAAGAAATTGATGAAAAGTTTATCAAATTACATGTCACAGTACCATCATCAATAATATGCAAATTTATTGTTAATTCTAGAGATGAACACTATAAGTCTGAAAATTAAAACGAAATGTTAATAACATTTTCATTAACAAAGAAAGAGTCAAATTAAAGTAATTGTTGGAAATGTGTCCCACACATGTTCTATTCCTAAGTTTATACATCTCATTGTGTAATCCAAATAATTTTACAGCATTTCTACCGTTATAGTTACACATTCTTCAATAATCAGTTCTTGAAAATTAACTAGAGAAGTTCTGCAACTTCTATTTTTGTAGTAGATTTAGGTTTACGTTTATCACGATTTTTGCCTTCCAATCGCTGCTAGGCGTCAAAACCAGCTGGAGTTTAGTCTGCCTACATCCCTGAATGTTCCGCCAGCAATTGAGTCCTTCAATCTCCAGCTATTCCCGGCTTGCCCTCTTGCCGGGGCAGTATACAATCCTGGCCGCTGCTTTGGGTCTCATTAAGCCCCTCTCGGTTCGTTCCCTTGTAGATGGTCTTCTCGTATCTCTGGATACTGCTGACACACAGACCAACGTCAGCTTATTAACTTCTGGCTAGTGATTCTACTGCATCTCTACATTCCTTCATCAGCCATGATTTTACTTCTGGAGCCTCTCTGGAGCATCCACGACCGCCATTCTGTCGAACATTTTGGTAATGCGCTTACTAACAACTCCATTCAACACTTTCGTTTGTACCCAGACAGAGATGATCATCACGTCTGTCTCGAAAACTGTGGCATAACTTTCGAGAGGAATCGAGTACTCCTCCATTATCCATCTCGTCTATTATGCGCCTATACTCCAGCCCTAATCTCCCCATCGATCCTGAGGCCATCCGTGAACCAGATGTCCCCGGTCCGGGGGACTGTGTCATTTCTCCAGTTCTCTCTACTAGGTCTAATCGTCTTGAATTCATGTTCAAAGGTGTAGGATATTGTTATCCTGTCCTATGGAATCAACAATATGGGCCGCTCCAGGATTTTTTTGGAGAAACGGGTATGCCTACCTCGCCTCCGCCATTTACCGTATATTTTTTGGGAAAAGAGATAAAAAATTAATAAGGAAACCTCACAGGAAAATCAATTTTGACATGTCCCAAAGTAAAGTCGCATTTCCTGAAAAATACATTTCAAAGATATTTTAGGCTCTTATTCCATACTTTAGCGATGGCCATTAGCAAAGCAGAGTTTAATCATGTAAATTATAATTTTCTGTATAAAGACCAAATTAATAAACTGCCTAAGATTATAACAATAATAAGACTTGACATAGCTCCAAATATTATTTTAAAATCCTCCACCATCTTTGATCAAGATAATTCGATATTGGATAATAATAGCATAATTATTATAATAGCATAATAGCTCTAGGATTTGATGAACTGTTAATTGTTGAACTAAAGGCAATAAATATATTGCTATTTCTACCACTTTCTTGATAAATATTTATTGCCAATCTGTGACTTTGATATGAATTATATACTAATTTAGAATCTTCAAAATTATTAAAAAAGATAAATAAATTAGAAACAATAAAACAATTATTTGTTGTTATAAGTATTAGTGACACATTTTTTGCAATTTGGCAGATTTATATTAGGCCACTTAACTAATTGTGACGTATTTTTTAACTGCTAGAAAAGAAAGAATGGTATTTAAAATGTTTTCAACATCAAATGAATATGGTAAATAAATCAATTATTTAGGTGTTCAGATATGTTCTTAAAATAAGCTACATATTTTAGTAGTTTAATAAAAAAAAATACTACGGTTGATGACATACAAATTGAAATACCGGAAGAATATCGTTAAATTTAACCATTTTAGAGATCTTGTACCATGCATTTACAGAAACTCCTATTATCTTGGCAATTACTATTTACTTTTATTCTTGAATCAAAAAGTGTTACAAAAGATAGTGAAGTGAGACCTAACTTTTGATAATCAACTTCGAATATTTAATTGTGTGGAGGTATACATAGAATGCTTTCCTACCCATATCCATTATTTATTTTAGCAAGAAATTTATTTTGTGTTTTATTTAAATTATTCTATTTTTGTTTTTATTGCGAGAACGGATCAATGGATTTTAGTTTTCTAAGCTGTGTTGAATTAAAATTATTAAGAACTTTAAAGCGATAAATTAGTGAGTGAAACCTAAACTTCAATAGACACTGCGATCGTTTTGAAGGTTCTTCGATATCTAAATTTATGTGTTTTTTATCTTCTTCGGCAAAAGAAATAATGGGGTGGTAGTTTTGAAATAAAACACTGTGTGTATATTATTTGCCTCTTTGAACTACATGTTTTTATTGAAATTGAAATTGGAAAACTTTTTTGTATTATTATAACTCCTAGAGTTATAATTAGCAATACTAGCAATTTATCAATATGAACAATAAGCCCTTGTAATCGTAACTTAAAGTTCCTATGGTTCGTAGTAAATATTTATAAGTAGTATTATGTCTATGATTTAATTAAGTATATATACAAGATCTGGAGGTTTAAATCTCTTGAGTCTTAAATCTTAAGTATTGAATTGGAAATCGAAAATTCAATAATTTAGCTTTAGCAACTCCTAGCTATATAAAAAAAACAGATAAAAAAGATGACTTCTGCTTTTTTATTTGACATGAGATACATGAGCAGAACAAATTATTCTGAATTGGGATGTTTAATAATATGAACGTTAATAAATAATAAAAATTACTTTAATTAGATAATTAAATGGTTCTTTATTACTTCGCTTATTAGAGTTATTAACTTAATGGGAGTGCTTAACCGAAAACTATGTAAACACTATTCTTATCGTATATATTTATAAATGAATTATCTGTGATATTATAGTTTAAAATTCAATAAAGCAAAACTTTTATTTTCACAGAAAGAAGAAGTATTTAACTACAGAGACCAAAATTAATTTACACATACAATCTAATTAACTTATTGTTGATAATTTTTTATATGCAATTGTTTCCTTTTCTTGTGATACATTTCATCATAACACATATACACTTAACATGCCTGCATAAAGACAATCGGACAGAACGAATTGATAACTTAGATAAGGTAAAATTAATTGTATAACTAATATTCGTTAATGCATCAACTCTGTATTTTTTTACGTAATATTGTCAAAGAAGTATTAGTTATGTTGACCATAGAAATATTGAAGGGAAATTTGAGAAACTTTATTGCAAATAAATACCACTTCAATAAATACATTCAACCAAATCAATAAGTACCATCGAGAAAAAATGTAATGAGACACTTTCCATACGTTTTACAGAAATATAGATAATAGTGAATTAGCCCCTAATTATACTATTATACTCTTAGTCAATATATAGTGAGATGATTTTGAGACTAGGGCTGAGATAAACTTTAAGATTAATTCAGTATAGCACAGAGGAGCGTATGGAAAATAGAGAAACGTATGTCACATTATATCACTTATCGATGGTACAAGTCTGTCGTCAAGAAACATCTACAGAATACCTAGAAATGTCAGCTCAATAAATCCACAGTTTAGGAAGTTGTAAAGATAGGTAAATTCCATTATTTCAACGTATACCTTATCTATGACTTAGTCCTAGTTTATTTATGATTTAGTTTATATTGTAATTATAGTAATTTCAGGACTTATAATAGGATCATAAATTTGAAACTGTAAAAAATTTATTTCGAGGTTTCGGGCATATCTAGGTTACATACAGTACATATTTCGTTGGAATTTAAAGTATAATATACCATTGTATGAAAATCGTATATACTATTGAAATGGAATGAAAAATCATTCTTATTATGTAGATATGCGTATCAAATTCTCAGTCGCCTCAAAGTCGGTGCCATACAATATTAGTAATGTAAATGCCGGCAATTTTAAATGTAAACTAATTGTTAAAGTAGCAAGGTATATATTTTTTTATGTTTTAGTTGGCACCAACTTTAAAACTATAAAACAATTAATAATAATTACATAATAAACAATAATTTCTTAATTACATTAAACGGAACAACAAATAAGTATTAAATTATTGTAGAAAACATTTATTTCTTGCTTTCTACTTAAGTTACTATTTTTTTTATATCGGTTTTTTAACTTACATATTTCTTTCTTGAAGTTAGTTTTTTTGAACTTATTATTTTACAATTTTAAGTTATGGATAAACCTACTAAGAATGCTTTGCAAATGAGAAAACGGCGGCTATTTGAATAAGGAGTTCCGTTGTGTTTATTCGAAGTCCAAGGTCCAATACCAATTAAATTAAAATGAGACCACCTTAAAGCTATACTGAACTCAACGCAAAAATAATAATATCGGTTCATAAACACAAAAGTTATACCCTATCATACATAAAAAATATATGTATATACAGACGAACTGAGAACTGAGAACCTCCTCCTTTTTTGTCGTCGGTTTAAAATATAAACTAATCATGAAATGAAAATCTCCGCTAGTACGAAGAAGCACATGACTATACAAATGCACATACCTATCAAATGCCAACAACTGAAACGATTAACCATAATGCTAACAATAAATCCATAAATTTTCATTGCCTCTAACATTTTTGTATCAAGTTGAGCAACGATAGCGTTTCGTTACCTATTTTACAATTAAATTCAGAAGATATTTCTTTTCTTACCAATGGAAATTGACTCGTACTTGGATACCGTGATAAAACGTGATCTAGATATGTTTGTAATTCGATATAGTCATCCATACAAGTTATATTAAGGAGTATTTTTAAATTGTCAACATAAAACAGCCTACGATTAACCCTGTCAAGATAAATTAATTTTAAATTTCTAATTTCAGTTATTTATCAAGAAATAGGTTAAGAAACTGACATTAATTTATTCTTTCCTAAAATCGTCATTTCGTTACAGATAATAGTCATGTCCTATAATATTCCAGTAAAACACTTCTTTTTATTTAAATCTCAAATTTAAGGTGCAACTCAATATAGGGATATCTAAAATTGTTGTAGAAATAGGAGATAATATTTGTGTAAATAGAAAGTAAATTCTATACTATATTGGTATGTTGATTCTGTATCTTTAGTCGTTTAATTTTATTTGGGGTGTAAGTTAATAAATTGTTTTTTATCCTCAAATTAATCCTAAACTTCATTGTTACATTGTTGACTTCAGAATTATTGTCTTGAAAGTTTTCATTAAAGAATTATCCTATTCTATAAAATAATCATATTTTGTGTTTTTAATTTTAAAACTATTTTGGTGTTTTCAAAACTTTCCTGAACATTTCTCGCTGTTGATTCTATCAGTCGACAAAATTGTAGTACTTGGACAAAATTGAAGTAGTAATTTATTTAGGCTTCACTTAAATAAGAACAGGACTTGATCGAAACATAAGTGTTCTTAATTGTCCTCTTGGGATACAAAATATGTTTTTATAACATGGTTAATTCATCGTTAGAATTCTCAAAAATCTTAGAGGTGTGTCAGACAAGCAACAAGACAAGAGGATAGTAAATTTCAATGATATTTATTGGAGTATATTTTGAATACTACAAAAATATCCTGATAGAGAAGATGAAACATGTTTTGGGATTTTTTTAGATTAATTTATGAACTTTCTCCATTTCAGTAAAATAATTTAGAAAATCAAATAAAGGATTAAGAAATTAGGCTTCTACCAAATTTCTTAATCCTTCATTTTCTACATCACATTATACTCATCAATTTTAATTAAATAATTGCTTTCAATGTTGTCCCAAATAATGCAGTATCTATATATACTTTCTTTTCTGCTTCAGCTATCTATTCTGGACAATACAGGACTACAACAGTGGTGGATTATATCGCTTGGACATTTCCGATATCAGTAATGGGATCAAGCATGACGTTAAAATTAAACGAATCCTAAATGAAACGGAATTGGGAGCCTTCACTATTGACCACACATCTTTCAACCTCTTGGTATCTTATCAGAGACAAAACACAATTATGTCTGTAACACTGAATGGGTAATCGATTATCGATTAATAATATTAATATAGGTATTTTATTAATCTCGAGTGTTTCTAGGCAAGTCATCACTAATTTACGACCAGTTGTGACACATTCTCAACTTCAGAAAGTAGTTTCTCTGGCCACTGCCAATAAACAGTTTTACTGGACGGATGGGACAAATGTGTTTAACGAAGAGTATCACATGGCAAACAATTGTTATTTCCACAATACTATTCCCCATTCACCCAATGGTTCATACAAGAAGGTCCTCATGAACTTGCCGAGCTCACAACCCTGGCCGGTACCTATAAATCCTCCAAAGCAACTGCAGGCGATTTTCGGAAGAAACATCGCGAAGGCCAGGTGGCAACCACCGGAACTGCTCGGATTACAAGGTACTCATAACATAACTCGTAACTCATAAGTCATAAGTGTTACTGTTTTGAATTAAATTTTTCAATATGTCTCTAAAGTATTGGTTTATAATTTGATTAAAAATTAATAAAATGAGAGTAGTTTTCCACAAACACCAAGTTGTCATCATCAGATGATTAAAACTTCTTTAAACAGTTTTCGGTGTTCGTGGAGAAACTTCTTTTCTGTTTTTATTGCTACATCGAAGTCCCAACCATAATTTAATATTTAGATGGATTACAATGGAACCAGTAAACATTTGGCAGTTACTTCTCTATTCTACTTCCGTCCTTTCTTTCACTTGAACTATTAATAAATCAACTTTGATGAAATCAAATAACTTGTGCAGGATCTCCAATATCTTCGTGGATAGAAAACTATACAGCATAAGAATTGAAGATTAAAATGTCACTTCATCTATTTTCCATAATAGAAATTATGGGCGTAAATTTAGTATAAATATAGTAAATAATAATAATAAACTTTAACAATAAACGTCTTTTAAAATGAAAATGACAGTGATAATTTTGCTTAGCTTCCTAAATTAATTTAATTGAAGATTTAGAGTGAGTATAACAATTTTAACGCTGCTTCAGTATTAGTGAAATTCTTACAATTGCTAACAATAAATCCATAAATTTTCATTGATTCTACCATTTTCACCTATATTTTCAGATATATGATTATTAAAAGTCAGTTTTGTATCAAGTTGAGCAACGATAGCGTTTCGTTGCCTATTTTACAATTAAATTCATAAGATATTTCTTTTCTTGTCAATGGAAATTGACTTGTACATGGATAACGTGATAAAACATGATCTAGATCTGTTTGCAATTCGATGTAGTCATCCATACAAGTTATATTAAGGAGTATTTTTAAATTGTCAACATAAAACAGCTTAGAACACTGAATCATATAATTCAAATCATCATTAATAAATGAAAGAGAACCCAAACCCAAAGTAGATCTTTGTGGAACGCTTGAAATAACAGCGAAGTGAGAAGACATAAAGCCATTGGATGAGACATATTGTTGTTCATTTAGTTAGTGAATTAAACGAAACCAATAAGTTCGGAATGGAAATAACTTTAATTAACTTTTTAAATGACACTACGTGGTCTATTCTATCAAAAGTCTGTAAGGAATCTATAAGTTACATCTAACTGCCTCGGTTTATCTATTACATTAAATGTATAATCAGTAAGCACATTCGAGTTTGTAGCTGTTGACCGGCCACTCATATAGCCACCATCCTATCATACAGAACATATACCTTAGTAATATTTGGCATAACAGATAGATAGTGCTATAATACAATGCAAGCCCTGCCCCAATTCCCCACACAGCTTCTTTCTACATTGTTGGAAATATCCTTAGTTTTAATGACAGATTAAATATTATATACAATGAAACAGCTCTCTAACACCCCCACAATCTTTATCTAACTACGATGCGATGGTATATTATCTGAACTGATGTAATTTTGTTTTGTAACTTTGTTAATGTTTTTTTCCTCGGATACCTTTGTGTTATATATGCTATTATATACCAACATCTTGTATACTATCCACACTTTGTGATTTAGGTGTTCTTCAGACTCTTTTTAAAATAGACATCAAAAGTATCAAAAACATTATAAAATCACTCAAAATACTTCCACCATTCAGTCAACATTTACAAAGCATATTCTTAAAACATATTTGTGCTTTCTAAGAACTGTCCAGCGATATCTTATATAAAATTATAAAACTAATTCTCCTAAAGTTATAAGATTTTTGTTTTGCTGCAAATCTTGATTCCTGTGTACCTATTTCTATATCAGTGCCAGGTGATAAACATTTCTCATGAGAGAAGCGTTATCTTATATAATGTGTCTTGACATGTACCCCGTACAAGTCAAGGATATTTCTCGATTTATTCATAATTGTATTATACTGACTAAAGTTAAAATAACTTGAAACACTTTTTAAAAAATAGTTTTCCTATTCATTTGCATCTATATTACTACAATTTAAAACATTAAAGTCATCCTATATTATTCCGTTATTTGATTTCAAACACCATCGTTATTCAAGTGAATAATGAGAAATACTGCAAACTCATCAACATTAATAGATGATGGTATATATAAAGTAACAACACAAAATATTTAAAATACAGTTAAAACTAATTCCTTCAATTGACGGAATATTTAAATAAAAAAATGGAACATCTACAATTTCAGACTTAATCTATTTTTAAGAGCTATTACACCTCCACCAGCACATTCTTGATTCGATTTTGAAATTTACGATTTTTCCTGTAGACATCATAGAATTAGGGTGCAATACTGAACTAAAATCATTTTCATGACATGGAAGAGTTGACATCAAATTCAATGTAATTTACAACTGAAAAAAAGTAGTTACTTCTGTTTTGTCTGTCAACTACGAATTTTTTAATAATAGCACAGTAAGTTAAATGATCTATTGAACTTTTCTAATTTAAAGACACTATTTTTGGGGGCACCTTTGATGAATAAAATTTTGAGATTGTTCTCCAGCTGCATTATACTCCACAAGTATTTTTTTTGACATTTTATAGTAATCAATCAATGTGACTAGGCGTAGGGTCATATGATATAATCGTTGTTTGTTTTTTTATATATAATGCATACTGTTTTTCAGAATTCCAACCCTGCGGGTATAGAATATTATGAACGAGTCTCGTTAATCGTTTAGTGTTAGCTTTATTGGACTATTGTATTACTGGAGACGCCTAGTCTCATTGGTTTAATATTCTAAAGATTTAGATTAGAGTCGATAGTATAAATATCACATACCTTAGTTTAATCTAATTCAACACGACATAAAGTTACTTTTGATCTTGTCGCACCAATGGTTATTATACTACGTTTTCGTTACTAAATTACGTCCTTTAAGTAATTAATTAATTATTTTATAATTAATTATTATACTGAAAGTATATTCTCTATATTAGATAAGACAATAAATTTAACTAAACTCTATCAATACATATAATCGCCTACTACCATCACAAAATTGGTGCTAGTAAAGGGAGGCACTCGGGAACCTACTGTTTTTGAAATAAAAATCCAATTTTTTCTCCAAAACATTTTTATTAGAGAATTACATTTGTCAAAATATAGCATTTCTGATATACTAAAAGTGAAAAATTACGTCCGGCATTTTCGCCCATTTTCGTTGATGTACTGTTGCAGTCTTTCACGGAAACTGCCTCCACTCTTTGCAGTAGGTCTGCGTTGATTATTCAGATTTCTTGACAGATTGATTTTTAGATCCTACATTGTACGCGGTTTAGTCTTATACACGCGTGATTTGAGGTACCCCCATAGAAAAAAAAAACTCAACTTGACAAGTCGGATGACCGGGGGTATCAGGGAATACCACCAAATCTTGAAATCATGCGGCCAGGAAACAGGGTGCGGAGGACTCTCATCATCGCCCTGGCTGTGTGCGCTATAACCCCATCCTGCTACAGGATGGAACCATATATTTTCTAATATATGAGTAATTTGCCTGTTTTGCAACTCTGAGATGAAAAATGTATTGATCATTCCTATGTAACGCTCGGCTGTAACAGTAACGGTAGCCCCATTTTCTTAAAAAAGGAAAGGACGATGCCAAAATTTCCCATTGCACACCAAGCTGTGACCTTTAGGCTATGTAGTGATCTTTCGTGAAGTTGTCGTGGTTGTCGAGTTGTCGTCTCTGTCCAATAACGACATTTTTGTTTATTTACAACACCGTTAAGATGAAAATGAGCTTCGTCGCTCGTCAACACCTTCACATTTTCATTGTCTTCATAAACTGCAAGCACTTGCTGTTAAAAATTAAACCGCTTTAAGAAATCACTAAACGAGAAATGCTATGAACCAAGGAATGGAATATAACCTGCCGCTCGACTCTCCCTTTCCGATCGCCCGAGTACTATCCATCTCAAAATACTAGGCTTCCAAGTGCCACCCTGTATATACAGAAACCGTTTGTGTTTATTACGTGTTTATTTAACAGACTATAAATAAATGGAAAGCTATATGACAATAATACTTCACCCTCAGTACATTATTATTAGTCTTGCTAACGCGATACCCTGAGTTATATTATAACTTACTTATTATATCTGGTTTTTAGGTAAAGGAGCTTGGCAAAACTGGTCGTACGAGATATCCATTAAAGACATAAACTCCAACAAAACCGCCACTCACAGGCACATTAACACAACATTTTTCATAATAAACAACCTACAAGAAAACACAGACTATATCCTGAAAGTATCAGCTTACACGAAAGCCGGTAAAGGACCGTGGTCGTCAGAATTCCGCGGAACGACGTTGAACCAATCAAGAAATACAATTATCCTGTGGTCAGCCGCAGAAGGTCTCTTGCAATCCAACGCTGCCGGAGAAAACATTAAAACGGTCATCCACAAGAGCTCCATGAAAACCGTACACTTCGCCGACATGGCCTGGTTTAAAGACGGAATTTATCTAATGACGAACGACTCGCATGTTTACTGGTATAACTTAACTTCGCAAAAACACGAATACGTCATGGACTCCGTGGGAAGTATAGCAGTCGACTGGATTGGAAAGAAGCTCTATTGGTGGAATCCTAAACAGCAATTGGTTAGTACAAAATATAAAAAACAGATATGTTCTTAGTATCTTATATATTTTTTTAATAATTACTCTGAGGCCTTACCAGAGCCACTACTCATTTTCTTTAATCTGATACTCTCGATCCATACCTTTCCTGAGGTTTGGAAAGTAGCAAGGATGTGCCCTATATTAAAAACTGGCAATCCATCTGATATAAAAATTATCGCCTAACCAATATTCTGTCAAATTTTGCAAAAGTTTTCGAAATGTTATTATACATCCACATTTATCTTGGTGTGCAACCCGTTTTATTTGCTAATAAACATGGGTTTGTAGCAAAACGCTCTTCAGTTACACATTTAGCAAGATGCACTCAAATAATCGCATAGATAATATAGGTCAAGTGGATGTGGTATATACTAATTTTTCAAAGGCCTTTGACAAAGTGAATCATAATATATTAGTTTCAAAATTAGAGCTATATGGATTCGATGGTAACCTTTTTCACTTAGGCAAAATGTATTTATCCAGACGTACGTACATTATTTGTTTCATATAATGGCTTCAAATCCGACACTTTCTTAGAGTCCTCTCTGGAGTACCTCAAGGCTCAAATCTGGGACCATTCTTTATATTATATATTAATGATTTATTTATCTCTAATGCTTACATCGCATCATCGTCTTTTTGCCGATGACTTAAAATTACTTATAAATATAACCCACTTAGACGATCGTTTATTGTTTCACCCCTTGTGTTATGATGTTCGAAGAATAAAGTATTAATAAACATAGAGAAATATAAATTTTGCTCGCATACCTTATATATGACTATTCTTTTGGTGGTTCAGCTTTAACACGTTCTGAAAATATTAAGAATCTTAGTGTATACTTCGATTATAAACTATCGTTCCCTGGCCATATCAACCATGTGGCTCTTAATGCGCATAAACTCTTGATTTTGTGATTAGAAATATGATATCGTTTAATAGTACTGCTGCTTTAAAATATTTTGTATTAGTTCTTTCGAAATTAGAATCTAAGTTATATGAATCAGTTTGAAAATATTCAACGGCGTTTCTTCAGGTATCCATCATTTATCATAAGTCATAAGCAATTATTACCCAGTAAGGGGTTACGATCTATACCCTATACTGTATTTCTCTAAACATTTGACATCCAGCCATTGTTTTGACAGTGATTGAACTAGAGAAGAACTAAGATTGAACATTTGACATTGATTGAACTAGAGAAGTTCAACTCGCCTTTCATTTTTAGTTAAATTATTCCACAGTAGTATACGTGCACTCACACTACTAAACATGTTTAGTATACACATACAATTTGTATAATGGATCTTTGCGCGTGTATCAATTTAGTGACGACGCACGGATCACATTCTACATCACTCGCAATCGTTAGTAATATGCCACAATTACCAGCACGTATGTCTAGCGACATGTTTCAATCAACTACATACGGCATAGACAGTTAATAATTTGCCGAACAAAATGCAATTATGTAGTCAGATCTTAACTTTATTGTATAATTTGATTCATTGGCGTCTCAATATTTCTGTAAAATTTATTTCATTTTTGTTTCATTTATTTTGATTTTTGTTGAATTTATTTCATTTATTTTGATGGAAATATCATTTCCACTGAATTTTTTTGTGGACAACCTTCTCATTACTCTGTCATAGGTTGATGGATTTGTATTGTACTAACTGCTATCCTAAAATGTGCTTTCGGAGCGACACTGTTCAAAAATGTCAGTTGATGAATTCATACCATTGTTACCTGTGGCGCACACGCAAAGAATCATTATACAAATCATACCTAGACTAGACTCTCGACACGAAAGTATGTTTTATTGCCAGATTGCAAGAACTAACAGTAATTGTAATAATTATCATTAATAATAATTCTCTGTTTGCTTTTTGCAAAGTTCTGATAAATCCTTTAATTCTCTAGTCAGTAAATTAGTTTTTTGTATCTGTCTGTCATGCAAACCCTTCTCCATTGTTCATGGCTTTTACAAATTTTTTTTTGTCAACTTAATGTTTTCTGCAAACCTAACTTAATATTTTCTACCCTAAATTCCGCTAAGTAATGCACAATTTTCAAATACTTTTTGGACTGCATTATACAATTTAAAATATCCTTTTTATCTTAGAATTAACGGAGATATTGACTGTTAAAAGCCATTTTGGAACATCTTGTATAGTTCCTTTTCCTTGATTTGTGATATTGTTAATATGTTATAACGCATAAATATGAATTGTAGGTATACTTTACATTTACAATTATATATTCATATACTCATAGAACTGTTCCCCTCCCCTTTATTTTGTTTTGAAACATTTTTTAACACATCTCTTGTATATATCTTTGCCAAACTCATTGCCAAATCTATTTGCCAAATTCATTGTTTACAATGTATATATCTGTGTGTGAAACAAAAATATTATTATCTACATTGGCAGATTTTCGTACAGTTTATTTATTTATTTATTTTTATAGATAATCCGTGGGAACCTAAATGGAACCCAACAAGAACCTCTACTGACAACTCTCGCAAACGAATTGAATATAGATTCAGTAAAAGCCTATCTCTATTGGTCCACAGGTTTTAAAATAGAATGTGCCCATCTCAATGGCGTAGACAAAATTGAATATCACGATGTCCAATTCTTTTCAGGAAAACAAGGTAAGTTATCGTATATCATTATCGAGAACTATAAGAACTCATTTATCATAACTAATATTAATTACTCCTAACTGTCACTTATGTTGTAAACTGCTTTTAATAGTTAAAGGTCTGACATTGGACATGGACCAAAAGTTCGTCTACTGGATAGTAAGGGGCTCGGAAGGATCTAATTTGTACAAAGCACCAATGCAAGGTTATTGGAAAAACAAACAGGTTACCATAGAATTGGTGTCAACCTTGAAAGAATCGAACATACGAGGAGCATTGTGTTACTTTCATAAGCGCCTACTTTGGTTACAAGACGATAAAAATGCTGCGATTAGCGACTTAACAGGAACCAACATTGCTACTGTTAGCGGAAAAAGTATATGGGGCTTGCATATGGTATACGTGGTGGATGCGTCGCTACATTTGCTTCCAGGTAATATTCGATCTTCGAAAATATTTTTCTAATGTCTAACTTTTTGCAACCGATTTATTATTTGTAGACAACATCACCCGATGGACTGATATAAACGTAATACCGGATATGATAGACAAGTTCTCTGTAAAAGTTGTCGGTTCCTCGGAATCCTTTAATGTAACTTGGAACCCCATTACAAACGTGAACTACGGGACGGTATTTTATGAGATTCAGATCAGTAGTGCCATGAAAAGTAATTCAACGGTAAGTTTTTTTTTAATTCAGCAATCTTACGGTAACAGTAATATTTTTTTTTGGTTTTATCGCACTTGAAAGATATGTAAGTTGATCATTTCAATTGTGTTAATTATTCTATAATATAATAAGCTGAATTCTGTAGATTGAAAGCTTCCACGGTCTAGCCCAATTTCTTCTTCATTACCAAATAGATTCGATGTAAACCTCCAACTTGGTACTAACATTTCATCATCTATTGCGCTTCTTGAGTAGTTTTGTAGATAATTTCTGGCGTTACCACAAAGTTGCAGTT
Organism: Rosalia funebris; assembly: GCA_037954035.1. NCBI lineage: Eukaryota > Metazoa > Arthropoda > Insecta > Coleoptera > Cerambycidae > Rosalia > Rosalia funebris. Next base: position 4,144,869 of record JAZFAV010000018.1, on the reverse strand, counting down.
TGATGCAATATTTATAGGAAAATCAAAAAGGAATTCATATATTTATTTGTGCTGAAAATTGGTAATAAACGTGAAAATTATTATATAAAGAATTTGTTACATATTTAGTCAAAGTATTCTTGTTTTGTAAAAACTATTGTACCATAGACTAGAAATAAGAACTTCCTTATATCCCTTATCAATAAATTGGTCAATTATGATTGAATTGTATTTTAATACTAGAATATTGACACTTATTTAATTCTCGTCTAGATTATTTTTAAATTGCAGAAATATAAAATGTTCATCTTTAATGAAACGTGGAAATATCACCATTTCTGGTGATATCACTACGAGAAATGGTGATAGATATGATTGCTTAGTTCTAGTATAATTTGTAATAGTTTTTACTGTTGGTATTTATTGCCATTATATGTTATCTTACTATATATTTGCCGTAAATTATATGGCAGACATCTCAAAAGAAGATCTTCGGAATGAAATTGCCGCCATCTTGAAAAATGCTGACCTTTCATTCACGGCAGCTAAAAAGGTACAACAAGAACTTGAAAAAAAGCTAGAAGAAAACTTGCAATCAAAGAAGAAGGACGTCGATGACAGTTAAGGAATTCGTTAATTCTAATCAGGAAAAGAAGAAGAGCAAGAAAACGAGTCCGAAAGAGAAGATTATGAAAAGGAGGAAAATAAGAAATCTGAAGAGGACAAAAAGGAGAAACGCGTCTCAACAGGAACGAAGCCATCTGCAAAAAAGGCTAAGAAAAAGTCTGCCAGCGAACAAAGTGAGGGCAACTCGGAAGAGGAATTTTCAACTAAAAAATCAAAACCGATCAAAACTGGTATGTTACGACACAATATGAAGAATTGCTCCGAGTCCGACTCAAATAAATATTGGGGAAAATCAAAGAAAGGATACTTGATTAATGATTCATTTGCATCAATCACTTATTATGATCTCACCATAATATGTTTGAAATTATCAGTGGGAAATAGAATTAAATACATTCTTTTTTGAAGTAAGATGATCCAATTTTTGTCCATGTTGAAATATATTAAGAGCGTGTTAAGGAGAATTTCGGCATTCGATTTTAATTCTTAAATAGATTCTATACTTATTTTATATTTCTAATTGATCCATACAAATTTCAATAAAATTGAAGACAGCTACATAAGGGCGGCTTCTTTAGTGGCAGTGGCATTAGAGCCATCCATCCTCATTCTACTCCATAAATGCAATTGAGAGTTGATAAAAAATATATATAGATAACTTTTTCTTTATTCCTTTTCCATTATCCAGTTATTAAATCCATCATTTTAATGAATGTAACATTAAATTGAAAATCTTTAACGAAACAAGTAAATTTTATTTTGGCAAGCACCTGCACAGTTCATGCTAATTCACCTTAGCACGCTTCTAATATAATCCAAAAGGGGTAAAAAATTACTACAATGGATCCCGTATGATGGCCTGAGTGCATGTGGACTGTATCTACCGTCTCTCTTACAGAGGGTGAACATTAAAGCAGCCTCGCCCTATTACAACTAGAAAATGAATTTCACAGGCAGACGTAAGCACGGTCAAATCCAAAATGTATTATATTTATCAATTCTCACTAGTTTTTGAGATATTAACCTATATATAGTTTAAAATGAAAACTTTGATACCTGTTCACCCCTTATAAAAAGACTTTGGAAGAGCTGCAAGATTATATATGCCTAATTATTGACCCTCCTATCACTATACCAAGCTATACCGAAGTCGAAGATAACTGGTTACCTAAAACTATTTCCTTATAAGAAAAATTGGAAAGCATTTCATTTATTAATCCATAATGGAGACAATTAACAAACTTAAGTTAAAAAATATAAAACTATAAAATATTTTCCCAACTTTGGCATTCCACACATCTCTTAATAACTAACTAATTATAGAGTAATAATAAAAATGATTCACCACCATATATACAAATTTGTTAATAATAAATTATTTATTTTATATAACTACATAATTGGCATTTATGGCCCCATGATAACCGTTACATAATATTGGTAATAATGCCATTGTATTCAATACGTTGCCTTAAACCCTACATAATTTGTTTATATTTATAATTTTTAATATTTCTTTAGATTATAAACACCACAACACCTTCCGTCAAATACTGGCATAAAATTGCGCCATTCAGGCCGCTAAACGTGACCATACGAGCATTTACTTATTGGGGAACGTCACCTCTAGTACGAGCGGAAATATTCTCACCACCATCCACCCCATCCGCGCCAAGAAATCTCAGGGTTTACGTCTTACATGGACATAAGACACCATACGACAACAATTATGTTTCCCTTATATTCAGATGGGATTATCCGCTACACCCGAATGGTGTTCTAGAAGGCTTTAAGGTACGATGTTGGTACATGGAAAATGATGTGGAAATGGACATTTGTGGAGAAAATACCATAACGGCGCCCACTGAAATGCAGTATAACATAACAGAACTACCAGATAATGAGATGTATTACTTCGAGGTAAGTGTATTCCATACCACTTATATGCACGGGATGTTTATTATTAAATCTATCGCAACTAAAAATGATGATCAAATCAGCTAATCTTATATTGAGCTGAGGCTTTTCCTTTACACCAATACAAAACTTTTTAGCATATTAAAGTTAATCGGTAAAAATTCTGGCTACAAACATTCAATCACGATTACTTTGCCATTTAATCTGAGGATATAAATAAATAAATAATAACTTTTGATAGGGATATTTTAGAAAATAACTTATTAAATGATGGTTTCCCTCTGATGAATCTGCTCCTGACTCACTTTGATTTCATGACTCTCGGAGAGAAGTACCTTTTCCTTCGAAGGGAATAAATCATTCTGAAGGAAGAATGAACTGTCCGCAAAATTGTAGTCTTTATTATTTAAAATTAATATGACTAATTTGTAAATTAATTCTCGTTCTAGAAAAGTTCGCTAATGCTTCCCTAGCAGCATTACAAATTCATATCCAAAAAAATGTTTTTAATACCGATTATGTACTCATCTAACATGGATTTTTCATGATTGATGCATATATAGGGTGTCTCATTTAGAACTATAGGATGTTATTCATGAATAAAGCTAATAATATTTGATAAACTGAGGTTTTTTATTCTTTTAACATAAAATGGAGATGATGCAGCTACGAATGGACAAGTATATCGTTCATGTGGCCTCTTTGATTCATATGGCATGGTGTAATTCGTTTATCAAAATTGTCCATAACACGGTCACATAAAACTGATTCTATTTCCCGAATAACACGTTGAGCATTTGCTTTGAGGTCGTCGATTGTTGCTAACTTGGTTGCGTATACTTTTCCCTTGGCATAACCCCAAAGAAAAATGTCCAATGATGGTAAATCACATGATATTGCAGGCCAATTAACGTCAGCATTTCTCAAGACATGATCAGGAAATTTTGTATGCAACAGAGTTATGATTGCACGTGGTGTATGGCACGTTGCACCATTTTGCTGAAACCACATATTGTTCATCCAAATCATCAATTTGATGGAAAAAGAAATTGTTTAGCATGTCACGATAGCGTTCCCCATTTACTGTAAATGCATTACTAGCTTCATATTTAAACAAGTATGGTCTAAAATGCGCACCAAGCCGTGAACAGCATGTAGATTCTCAGCACCCCGAATTCGACAATGTTGTTTCCTGATATATCCGTCAAGATTAAAATGTTTTTCATCGCTGAAAAAAATCGTGTTATAAAAATCAGCATCACCTTTTTTTTAACATCCAATTAACAAATGTACGACGTTGTAAATGGTCTGTAACTTTTAATCGTTATGCTGACAGATGCAGATCTTTCTTTAAAATACAATGCATGGTGGCTCTTGAGAGATTCAATTGTTGTGGACGACGTCGAATGTATTTGGGTACTCTCGTACACTTTCCTTCACTGCAGCAATGTTTTCATCTGATCAACCATGATGAGGACATAATTCTGTTGCCTTATCAATAACAGAATTCGTCTCTTCAAAATCCTTGATTAGATTGCGAACTGTTAACTCTGTAGATGCTTCATTTTATCCTAATTTTATGTGAATTTCTATTAATGCAACTGTAAATGATCGCTCACTTTCATAAAACAGTTGTACATAAACTGTTCGTCGTTGTACATGCCGCTGCTAATAATGGCATGTTGGCGTCGTATGGTATGTAAAGATGGATTTCATTAAGATTAACAAAGAAATTACGAAGAACGTTAATGTCCTTTTTACTACAATTAACATTTAACAAAAACACATGCTCAGTACTCTGAGCTCAGTATTCACTATAAGTACAAACAATATTAGTTCAGTATCATAATTTTTAAATTTTAACTATCACCGTTCATCATCGATATTTTAATTCGTTGATTTTCTATAAAATGAGGCTTAATGCTTACTTATTAATTACTTTAATCGAATTCGATACACATTTAAATATAGATCCAGTTAAGAAGCCATTTCAGTCAACTGACAATTTATGTCTCTGTGCATAAGAAGTATGGATTGATTTTTCTCCTCCAGAGAGATATTTTTTTCAATTTAATAGCTTCAATAGAAATTACGAATAACAGGAAACAACAGTAAAATTATCACATACTTGAAAACAGACTTTCACTTTTAAATTTAAACTGCTTTTCATTTGAACTGCGTTGTGTATCTTATTATAAGCTAACTACTACTGGCATTTCTCTGAGGAAATGAAAATTCATTTTAAATTTATCTTGATGGAGAAATCTATCTTGGAGGACCTGGACAGTATCGAAACTTTCACTGGAATTGTAATTGATGAAATAGCATACCTGTAATGTGTTACATGATAGCTGTAACATATTGTTTATTAGTATACTCATATATTCATTTATCCATAACTGCATTTCTAGATAGAAATGCGATATTAATATTATTCTACTATATTTCGATTTTTAAATCCCAACCTCCATCATGGATTTTCATGAGCATGACTGCACAATTTTATATAATTTTGTTTGACTCAATTAAATGTTGAAATCGATTAAATGTAGAATAAAATACCATATTGATCTTGTTTTAGGTACAGGCATTTACAGAGATTGGCTTCGGTGCCGTCTCGGACCCAATATCGGTCAATTCCAGTCACGAGTGGCCCCTCCCCACACTTCTGGTTGCTTCCTCCGATTCAATATTCATCGACGATATTGACGCAAATAAAAACTATACTCTAGTAAACGATATAACTACTCCACTAGACATAAGCTATCTAATGAAAGAGAACACTCTATTTTGGATAAACAAAAAACATGAACTTTTAATGTACAATTTGCGATCATCAAATCTAACAAAAATTTTAGATATCGTTGGTAAATCAAACGGACTAACCATCGACTGGTTAGAGAGAAGTTTATATTACGTTGAATCGCCAAAAGACGCGACAGGATCTTCTATATATAAAGTAGATTTAAATCACATTGACAAAGCAATCATTAAGAACGTTAAAGTCCTTTATACCACTACGAATATTACAAAAATTGAAGTTTCGCCATTTGCAAAGAAACTATACTGGATTGAAACAACAGATGGTAAAAGGTTTAAACTGATGCAGTGCAACACCGATGGATCCGACATAAAACCATTTTTCTCTGATCATATTCACAATAAGAGAGATTTAGAAGAATTAGAAGACCCATGCAATTGCCCGTTTATGCCGGATGTAGGTCCAACTTTCACGGTCGATCATTCCGATAGCAAAACCAAACCTCTAGTAATTTTTATCGACCCGTACACCCCGAACGTCGTCTCGACGGACAAAAATGGATGTTTTTGTAACATCGTAGCCAACAATAGTATGGTCAGTAAAAGTTTTCCGTTGGACAGAATTAAATCGGACTTCGGAACCTTATACTGGACCAATCCGTCGCAGGGTTTGCTTTACGCGCTTAAGAGAAAAGAGGCGAACCTGCTAACGAAAGAAGTTAAAGTATCGGACATCATCATATACGGCCAACATATGCAACCGTATCCGCCGAAAGAATGTCTTAGTCCGAAACAGCACCGTAATTTTACAGTTACGATGAATTCTAAAACAGCAAGTTCGTTGAATTTAGGGATGCCCGATTTGACGGTTCACGAGGATTGTTTCAATTTTTCTATGGCCACTGTGACGTACACGGTATTCTACAGGCAATATCACGAAGACGGTTTGGATTGTGCGGAAATACAGTGCGACCATATTGTTACATTTGATAAAAATGTTGAGATAGGTGGACTCAAGCCATTTACCAAGTATGTAGTATCCGTAGCTGTCAGCAATCATTTCACTGAAAGTGGTAATATTTTGATCGGACCGCCCAGTATATTCCAAACTGCACCAGGTGGTAAGTAGATATTATATATTTTCTTAGTATAGTAGATATCTAGATAGACTTAGCTCCTTTGGAGTTTTTAGTTTTCATCTTGAGTTGAACATTTTTTACCATTAACAGTTTTTGAGTAATCATACATAAGAAAACTATCAGAAATTTTTTTCCAAATTTTTGCTTGCTTTCAAGAGGTCCACGGACTTTTTCAGTGATTTTCATCATAACGCTTTTTTAGATAGTTTTATCCTCTTTAATTTGAGTGAGTAAAAGCCTTGTATGATGATGTTTCGCTTAGTTATCGTCGTTCAAATCAAAATGTAGAAACTTGGAGTTTCAATTAGCTTTTTTTTAATTTCTCTGTGATTATTATTCTCCAAGTTACTGCCCTTTGAAAATCAGCTGAAAGTCCCCTTATTTATTACATCCCTTAATTTTTGTACCTAGTGTATATTTAAACAATGTGCTAATTTTATATCAATATATATGCAATAGTATGAATCAATGCTTTACTGGAGGCTAAATTTCAAATCTGTTTAACATATCCAAAATAATATGTTTTATATGAGCGAGCAGTAGCCTAGGCTGACTTGGCACACAATAATTGATAACAGTCAAGTGTCAACAGCCATCGCGATACTACCAAGATGGACAACTTCAATCTAGGCTCTTCTATAACTTCCAGCTCGGCTTATATGTCAGCAGATTCACAGAACAATCTTACAAACAAATTCACAGAGCAAACTTACATTTCACAAACTTAAGCAAGGTTTGTGTAGAAGACATACAATCTCTCGGATAGGATGTTAAACCTTTGGTCACTTGTCTATAAATGTTAAACAAATAAAAAATCCCTACGCTCCCAGAGTTTGAATTTGGCTAAATTTTCAGGTTGAAGGTAACTCGTTTCCTGGCAACCTTGGTAGTAAAAATAGATCAACGTTAAAGAATGATATAAAAATATGTCTTTATTGGAGAAGTAACATCTATATCATTTTCGTTTATTTTATCTAAAATAATAGAAACAAAATATTTACTATTAAAGGTGTATAATATTCTTTCACCAAATGAATATGATTTTATAGGGTAATATTCTACAATAATTAATTATTTTACAATAAGTTTCACCAACTAATTGTAAACTTGTGAACTTATTGTATTGTGAACTTTCGTTCACCAACTGTTGCATGAAGATAAAAAAGTTATGACGTTATTTATTGCTTTATTGAAATCTCTTGATTGCGTTAATCATCATATACTACGCAAAGTTTTTAAATCTTATGCTTTTACCTATTTTGCAATCATATTTTCGAATTAAGCCTGAAAATCGTCAGCGTGTTTTAAAGACCATATGCTTGACTTTGTTCAACGACATGAATTACTCGAATTATATAATACTTTATAGAAAATATTGGTAATATTATTAAAATTAGATATATAAAGGAAAACAGCCTTACTTAGATTCAAACCACATATATTTTGTTTTTAATTTTCAAACATGCTATATTAGTTTAAAAAATATCGTCATATATTTTCACCTTCCTTTAGTTTGTTTTAATATGATTAATAAATTTGAGGTTCTACTTCAGGACTATTTGAAGACTACTTCAATTGATGATCAAACTTGGTCGCGCTGATCGATTAGTCAGTACTACACAGTTGATAATTTTAAGTTGGTTGAAGAGTCTTTCAAGGCTAACCTTAGTGCCTCACTCCTACAGGGTATAGCTCACTTTATGTTAGCTAAAGAAAGAATAAGATGTACTACACGTTACATCTGTGAGCTCTATCCATACACGATCACGGTCCATCAACCTCCATCCGATGACGTTATCGAAGAGAAGAGACTTTGTTGCTCTAAATGACTGAATCTGGAACGATACCCCCCATATTATGAAAAACATGGGGGGGTTTCGTTCCAAATTCTGTCATTCGTCAGAACTTTGATGGTTAATGTCCCCTCCATGTGAGAAGTGAGATTCTTTGTATTCAAGCTTAACGTTTATTAGAGCAGCGAAATTTCTAGACTTATTTGTTAAAAAATATATAATTATATCGGTGATATCGGGCCGCTACAAGGAGCCTGCTTTTATGAAAGACAGTATGGCTTATAAATAATATATACATTTTACATTCATCCTTTTGGACTCTCATGTTCCCGTTTTTCGGAAGAAACAATACTTTAAGGTGGTTTGTGGACCGTATAACAGCGCTAAATTACTTAAAATTCATACAAAATTCATACAAAACAAAAAAAGTTCATTTCCAGGCTAAAATCTGCTAAAAGGTGGTCCAACCAAAACGCACGCTGTTAATTGTAAATAAAACAAAAAGTTTTTAGAGAATTATCTTTTATTATGATAGATGGATCTATGACAATTATGTGTGAAATAAAATATCGGCCAAATGCTCGCCACGGCTTCGGTGGCATACCTCTATCCGATGGTCCATATTTTCAATGACTCTGAGACATAATTGAGGTTCAATGTCGTTAATGTGCCGAATTATCTCAACCTTTAGCTCTTGAATTGTTCTTGGCTTATTGAATTACACTTTTTCTTTTAAATATCCCCAAAGAAAGAAGTCCAACGGTGTCAAATCACATGATCGTGGCGGCCAATTAACATCGCCACGACGTGAGATAACACGGCCATTGAATTTATCGCGCAAAAGTGCCATTGTTTCGTTGGCTGTGTAGCAAGTGGCACCATCCTGTTGGAACCACATATCGTCCAGGTCCATATCCTCAATTTCTGGCCACAAGAAGTCCGTTATCATCTCGCGATAGCGAACACCATTCACGGTAACTGCTTGGCCGACCTCATTTTCGAAGAAGTACGGCCCGATGACGCCGCCAGCCCATAAACCGCACCAAACAGTCACTCTTTGTGGATGCATCGGCTTTTCGACAATCTCTCGTGGATTCTCATTTGCCCAAATGAGGCAATTCTGCTTGTTAACGAATCCACTGAGGTGAAAGTGTGCCTCGTCGCTGAAAATGATTTTCTTTATAAAGTCACCATTCACTTCTGTCTGTTCAACCAACCATTCGGCGTATTGACGACGCTTGAAATGGTCAGTAGGCTTCAGCTCTTGAGTCAATTGAACCTTGTAAGCGTATAAATTCAAATCTTTATTCAAAATTCGCATCAGTGATGTTCGTGAGATGTTTAATTGTTGGACACGACGACGAGTCGAGGTTGACGGCTCTTCTGCTACACTATCGCGAACAACAGTAATGTTTTCCGCAGAACGAACTGGGCGAGCACGCACAGGTGCTTTCACATTTCCTACAGACCCGGTTTGCTGAAATTTGCGCACAATTCTCCCAATTGTGGACACATTTGGTCGATTATGCTGACCAAGAAAGTCACGAAGTGCACGAAATGCATTTTGATTTGAATGCCCATTTTCGTAAAAGGCTTCACCAATCTTAACGCGCTGCTCAATTGTGTACCTCTCCATGGTTGAATTTGTCAAACACTAAAACAAAGCAATGTCAAATTAAGTTGGGCAAAAAACTTGACGTTAAGGTGTGACTCACAATTAACATCGTGCATTATGGTTGGACCACCCTTTATTATGGCTTTTTGTGAATTTAAATAAGCCAGTATAGCATATATATAAATCTAAATACCCTTCCACAAATTGCATGAAATATGTATATTTTATATTATTTATATTATATATATATATATATATATATATATATATATATATATATATATATATATATATATATATATATATATTTTTTAAATTTGCATTGTTATTTCAGTCATATATGAATGTTACTTAAAAATAATCATTTGAATTGTTCGAACATATGCGTAAATATTGGTAACAACATTCGGATTTATCCTCAAATTATATACTGTTATCTAACTTTCATAGATGTATTGTTTTAAAATTGCCATTACTGCTTTCCATTCTTCATATTTCTTTTATTTCTTTTTAACTTTATAAACAGTGGTTTGTATTATTTTCAGTTCCATCCAAACCCCGAAATGTCTCAGCATTAGTTCTGAATCCAACCTTGGCCAAAGTCCATTGGTTACCACCAGAACAATTAAATGGATTAATAGTATACTACGAAGCCCATTGGCAAACAGAAGGGGCACTATCCGGCGTAAGACAAAAAGGTGAACAACCCGTCACAGATCCACATTCGCTCCACAACGATACTGATATACTGGAGACACATCTGCGTAAACTGTCTCCAAATGAAACATACACCGTCTGGGTTAGAGTTTACAGTGAGACCAACCAATCGTCCAGTGATAGTGATAGAGTACAAATTACTACCTATCCCGAGCCATCTAGTATTATTTTGATGAATAGAACTGCCTACAACATGGACCTCTCCTGGGAAGTCACCCAAAATATTGATAATTATACCGTTGAATATACGTCAATTACGTCCAATGAATGGAAACCAACTAAGACTGTCCAAGTCAATGATACTGTTCTAATAAACGTGGAGAATTTGGATCCCAAGTCGCAGTATAAATTTCGAATGATACTTTTTTATGAAAATGATACGGAGCTATATGTGTGGCCATCAGACTCGCGATTTGTCTTTGAAACACTCGGTAAGTAATTAATAATAATAATAATAATAATAATAATAATGAATGTCTTTATTCACTATAATAAATACAAAGCTGTATTAAGAAACCATATAAACGTTACATATTAAAAATGGTGAAAGCCCGAAGTTCGATACCAACTCCTCAAGAGAAGTTGACTGTGCCCTAAATTAACAGTTTTATTAAATAGTAAATATGTTCAGCATAACACAGACAATATATCTGCTAATAACAAAAATTATATTCTAATAACGAATTGTAAGTTAACATAAAAATAATATGTATATTTATAAAAGGAATAACTTAATATAGGAGATATTTAATAATAAATAAGAATTATGTTATTAAGGACTATTAAGATTCATTAGAAACTATATTGCACAATATTAATTATTACTATTAAAAATGTTTAAGGAAAGAAATAGAAAATCTATAGAAAGAAACTATGAATAAAGAATAGTATGGCTACATTTTTAAAATCGGCTTAGTCATTTCTTACTATAATTCTTTATTTAAAGTATTCAATGAAGATAGTATTTGATGTTAATGCTTGATATGGATTCTAGTATTTACATATTTTACGAAAGATTTGCAATGAATAAACTTTTTTCAATTTTGATTTAAAATTGTTCATTTTAAGATATTTTAATTCGATGGGTAAGTTATTATAATTTTTAGAAATTGAATATGAAAATGACCTTTTATAAAATAGTAGAATGTTTGGGAACTGTTTTCTTTTCTCCAAAACAAACTATTCCATGTCTGATATTGACATAATGAGAATCACCTTTGAATTGGATGCAATAATATAGGTGTTTTGGGGTTTGTGTACTAATATTTTTTTGATGCAAACAACAACTATGTAAAATTCTGCAATTTACCATTGTGACCCAGTTTAGATCTTTAATTTTATGTGATTACTGATATTTTCTAATACCGAATATAAATCTAACACAAACATTTTGCATCTTTTGGATTCGTTTTTCATCAATATTAGTCAAAATAGCATGATACACGCTGTATCTGCATATTCAAAGTGATATAAGTGTAAAATTGACTGTATATATGTATAATAAATAGTAGCGACCTCAATATAGAGCCCTAAAGAACTCTACAACTTGGTTTTAAAGACTCAGAATATTTTCCAACAAATATTTAATGATTATGTTATATATTAATTATTATGTTAAACAACTAATATCAGAAAGAAATAAAGCGAAATACTCCAGAAATTCATGTCAAGCGAATTGAAATAGCTACAAAGAGTTAAGAAATAGAGTTACACATTTAATTTCACAAGAAAAGAATTATTTTGACACCATATCTTCTAGCAAAAACTCTATGTTGCTCTGGAAATAATTAAAATCTCTTAATATCACGTACAATAAACGGAAAGACCCTACCTCTGTAATATTCAAATGCCAAAATTATTAATAATTACTTTATCTATAGTTTACCTCAATTAATCTACGTAATTGACGTACATTAGTTGTTTAATATAATGACTTTAAATCCAAGATATTCATAGCTTTCTCTGGAGTACCTCAAGGTTCAAATCTGGGACCATTATTGTTTACCTTTTTTTATTAATGATTTGTCTTTATCATCATTTTCGCATCATCTTTTTTTTGCCGATGACTTATATAAAGTAGTTTTAAATAAACTACTTAGACGATCACTTGAAGTTGCAAAAACTTATCGACCTTGTTGTATCGTGGTGTTCGGAGAATATACTATCAATAAAGATAGTAAATTTTGCTTGTAAACATTAAAGAAGCAGCCACTAATCTATGACTATTCTCTTGGTGGTACAGCTTTAATCTGTTCTTTAAGAATCTTATTATGTACTTTGATGATAAACTATCATTCTCTGTGCATATCAACTATATGGCTCTTAATATGTATAAGACTATAAAACTCTTAGTTTTGTGGTTAGAAAAACGACACATTTAATAACCCTCCTACCTAAAAATGTTTATATTTTGTTTTAGTTTGTTCGAAATTAGAATATTGTATGTAACCTTATTTGGTATCCCCGGTATCTAAATCTTGATTGAATAAATCAACTTGAAAATATACGACGAATGAAGGTACTGTTCATCAAGAATAGGAAGAAGTATGATATTATCTAGGTATGCGTAGAAGAGAGAGTATCTCAATCTCAGTATCAAAAAGAGTATCAATGCGACTGGGTAAAGACCAGTCTCTTTACTGTGCACCTCATGGGCGGTCCGATATCGTACTTTTATGACTTGTTCCTGTATTTGGCGAGCTGTATAAGAAAATATGATATCATGTAACCTATACATTAAAGGAACTAAACTGGTCGATAATGAAAAACCGTTGAGAAGTAGATGATCCATATTTATTTCACAAAATACTTACATCTAAGCAGCCTGCATATGTATACAACAAAATATTGTTTTGTACGGATGTACATAATATCGATATAAGTAAAGGTCTTCTTACATCCCCTAATCACAAAACTTCTCTATTCAAAAGAAGCTTTAAATTTAATACATAGAAACTGTATAACAATTATTATAACCCGAATGCATTGATTTGATAGATATTTAAAAATAAAAAAATAAAAATAAATTTCTGAAATAATTATGTAAGTGGTGAACTCTCCCTTGAGGTTTCCACTTAATATAAATTATTTATGAAATATATATTCATATCTGTATGTGTTTTCAGATTTGTAAATTGAAATAAAGACATTATTATTATGTTACAATTTTTATTTTTAGAACAAATTCATAAATAATGCTAAAATAAGTTATAGCCGTTACCAACGTTCAAAGATTTTTCTAATGATGATTTATACAGCACTCGACTCCTATATTTTAGTTTATATCTATAATCCAGTTTATCTCTAGACTCAATGAATATTTCTGTTTTTAACACACGAGATATTCTGTTTCAAATGAAGCACCTTGCATATATAATATACTTGCCTGTTTCTATTTTGTTCAAAATTTTATTGGCGTAAGCTACCTGGCAAATATTTTAGAAGTATCTCTAAATGGAACAGGATGTAGAAAACAGAAGAAAGTTTGTTTTCCTCATAATATGCGCCACGTTTTAAACTTATACCTACATTTTAACTCACTAATGAGCATTCCTATATAATAAAATCAAAACAAGATAAAATACGCGTCAAAATATTTTCGATATTAGTTATTTTTTAAAACGGAACTAAAGGCTATCGTCTTTATTAGTAGTATTCATAACGAAATCATAGTAAAAAATTTTCAAGAAAAATGTAACTAGTTGTACTCCATAAAATAAATTGAAATTTGACATTCTTTCATCTGCGTCTGGAGATATTAAATCGAAGAGTCGTTTTTCAAGTTTCTCTTAATATTTAAAAATTTAACACTTGGAAAATTTTCATTGACTTCATTGATACCTAACCATATGATATTTATTTACAGTAATCACATAAATTATAACTACGTATTGTTTCAGGCGATCGACCTACGCGTCCAGGAATGCCTAAAATTGAGTATGTAAAACCGAACATATACAACGTTTACTGGGGGGCCTCAAAAGATAACGGGGCTCCAATAGAACTGTATAAACTTGAAGCCAAAATACTAATTTCCTACCGAGACAAAAGAAGCACAAATAGAACAGTCCCATGGTTTAATACAGCCCCTTCAATCGATCTACAAGAACCCGATTGGCAAACAGTTTATAACGGTACAGGTAAGGCATTTTCGAACCCGCATCATTTTATATAGAAATATACGTCTTTACACCAGGTTTTTATGTAGCTTCTTCATTAAAGTTTTTTTTTATTTCTATGAGGATTAAATTTTGGAGGGTTGGTACAGGGGTGATTTGATCTTTGCTCAAATCACCCTTATGCCAAGTGATTGAAAGGAAAATATTTTCAATCATACATACTTGGAACCATGATTTTAGTCAGAATAGTGTGTAAACACACCTATGCTATTACGATTTAAATTCTTCAATTATATTTTCTTTTTTAAATACATCGTTTTCAGATACTTCTTGGATAATAAGCGACCTAAACGAAAAACAAAAGTACGCGTTCCGGGTCTCAGCCCTTAACTCATACGGATGGAGTGACACTAGCGAGGAAAGTAACGAATTTGATTTGAGCGAGGCTGCGAGATTCGCTGACAAAGATAGTCCCATGAAATTAATCCTTATTGCCACCATTGTACCAATTTCCATATGTCTACTTGTTATAATAGTTTTTTCTTATGGTATGCTTTCAAAAGGTTCTAACTGATATAAACAAATACTAATTATAACGTTTCAGTTATATGTTCGGGAAAAGCAAAGCAAAAGAAGATCCAAGTCGTACCATCGCCATTGGCACCTGATGTTGAGTTAGCAAATTTGAGAGAATTGCCTAGAAGGGGAATTCACAATACAAACATACTGTATGTGTCTGCACAGCAACCTCCAGAAGAAATAACGTCATTGCCACATATAAGAAGGTAAAACAAGTTAATTCAATAATAAATGGTATAATATAAGCATAATTTTACATTTCAGAGATCAAATAACGTTAACGAAATTTTTGGGGAGTGGTGCCTTTGGCGAAGTCTTTGAAGGAAAAGCAAAAGGGATAGGGAGCGACAACGTGGATACAAAAGTAGCAGTAAAGGTCAGTAGCTGTAAAAGTAGCAACAGAGGCTTTCATAAGAGTTTAGTAGGCATATTGAATGATAGTGGAATTACCTTGGAAGTTTTAAAAATAAATATGAAACTGAAAACAATAAAACAGTGCTCAATCATTTCACAAATCACCTGTTTCATTGGAATCATTACTTATTCGATATTCTAATAACGCACCTGATATACCCCGCATTCCTTTAATTTTTTTATAAATCAACTGGTGTCAAAGATACATTTTGGATGTGTTATTTGATTTACTATCCAATGAAATTAATTAAATGTAATTTTTTTAAACCAATTTAAGTTAATTCTAAATTTTCAAATTCGAAACTTAATCATTTAATTGATATCGTTAAACGTTTATTGTTTGGCTAAACTAATACAATTGTTTGGTTAAACTAATATTGCTAACATTAATTAATATAACTGCACTCTTTTATCTTGTAATAGACTTGATGCAAAAAAGCAACAAAATGTGACAAAAATTATTTGGTTAAATTTACTTTTTTTGTGCAAAACAGTGTTCAGATACTCTATTCCACTATTCATAATGTACATTTCCTTTTTACTATCATGTAATGTTACCATAACCAATGTTAATTGGTCGATTTAATTCCTAGTTGATTTTGATATGTTTTATTGGAGTTTACGTTACACGCTTTAATTTACTATGTAATTTTACAGACATTAAAGAAAGGTGCATCTGATCAAGAAAAAACGGAATTTTTACAAGAAGCGCAACTCATGAGTCATTTCAAACACGAGCATATATTGCAATTGCTTGGCGTTTGTTTAGACAACGACCCACATTTCATAATAATGGAACTTATGCAAGGAGGAGATCTACTTACATATTTGCGAGATTCCCGCAATCCGGCTGTAAGTATTTATACCGGGAATTCGAAACTACGTATCGATCGTTTCCTAGACAATTTTTTTTTTTATATAAAAAAAAAACGAATGATCAAAAATACTGAGGTAATAAATTATATTCTAATAACAGTACAACATCGAAAAACTACATGTCGATTGCTTCCTAGATAATTTTTTTATAACAAAAACCGAATAATCAAAAGTACTGAGGTAATAAATTATATTCTAACAACAATATCTAAGTCTTTGTCTTATTTAAATTTAATCTAAAGGCTCTGTGAGACGGTCAAACATTGTATCAAACTAGAATTCTTTATTTTCGGGGACATTTATTCTAATTTGATTAATTTCTCCAATTTATTTTATCACTTAATTAAATATAAATAGAATTACTTATGTTCATATCAGATTAAGTTTGATAAGTGTAATTTCGGCAAATTTTAAAAGTATGTGATACAGGATAACAAATTAAATTAACATAAAAATAACATTGATTGTACCTGTTACTGACTGAATGTTTAAAAATAAGGAATAAACTATAGGACCAATATACTAAATGATGTAGAAATTGCAACATCCAGATGTAACTAATGAAATATATATAATAGTAATAATATTCACAACCATACCAACAGTCACTGAACTTTTTTTTATCGTAAAATCTTTTTATTAGTCGTCATAATTTTAGTGGTTTGCACTGCTTAGTATTTGAGATATTCACTTTTTATGCATTAAAAATTATACCTAAGGAATAAAGACTAAGTAACAATTTTATTCAACTTAGGGAGGTTGAAAGAGATCACATAATTAGGTTACATGAAGCTAGTATGTCATTCAAAGCAATTGTAGAGAACAGACCTAGATTCTGTCCACAGCGTGAACAAAACTGTGATGGAATGTTGTTAGCTTTGAGAAAGACAGAAAACAAAAATCCAGAGGTTCCGGATTCAAAGTACAGGATACCTATGTAAATCGTCGTGTCAAATTATTGATTGTAACGGGCCCGTTTACGCCTATTCGAGCTATTTCAGATAGATAAATGGTTTAATGATGAAGGTAGACCAATAATAATAATAGGACCAGTATTATCTATAGAATCTATTGATTGTAACTCCTAAAATATTCATGAACTATTGCTTAATCTAAGCACTGAGCCATCAGCAGCCGACAACGGTCACTCCTTACATTTATCAAAGCTGTTGATTTGTAGTTTGCAAAGGAATTGATTTATTGTCTCATTAATTGTAAGGTAATACCCGCTCATTAGTCTACCTTCTTACCTGGTGGATCAGTGGTAAACCTGGTAGTTTACTTACCTTGTTCACTTACGTGGTCATCCTCGAGCTTGCGATGAATATATTAGCTACATTGGTAACGAAGACTATAAAAGATGTAAGATACTTGGACTTCTCTCGCGTCTAAAAAATATCAATTCCACGTTTCCCTTCAAGCTGCAACATTGTAGAATGCGCAGATAATTATAAAATGGATTAAAATCATTTTTATGTAACTGACATTTTTGTGTTAAAGTAGGCGGTGTTTTCTAAAGATGTGTTATGTGGAGTACCGCAGGAATCCGTATCAAATATGTGGTATTGTTGGTCTACATTTTAGACCTCTCGGATATGTCAAGTGTACTATCGTATACTTTTTCAAGAAAACATAAAAATTATTATTGCATGGTGTGTGGAAAGGCTTATACTGGAAAATACCTGCCAAACATTTGGGCTTATCAAATACATGTTGGTAAATTTAAAAATTTAATAGGTAAATTCTGTGTTATATCAATGGCAATGAGCTTATATCGGCCATTCAGCAAAATGAAGTTGGCGTTTCCTTGCAAAAAGCCTGTCATGAAGTTTACAAACCCACCAAATGGTATATACGATTAAATGATCATCTCAAGACTTATCCCCGGAGACTTAAAGCTATAGAATTTAGTTAGAATTGTTCATAATGAATTTTACTGCAGAAGATACATATTTGTCCTCCTGATTACGTGATCATGGCTCTAACCGCTCTAACTAAAGAAAGAAAATGTATACACAACTATAAAGCAGCATTTTTTTCTCGAATCATGTGTGCAACAAATGAAACGCTCTTCCTAACAGTATGGTTCCTGTTCCCTCATTAAACTCATTTGTAGGTCGTTTGGATTACCATTTTTCTAACAGCTAATTTTATTTTACTATTTTAACATTAATTTCTATTATCAATTTTGTCTTATTGTTAGTTGTTAATTAGATTTAAATTACATTTAAACCCACATGATACTACCTAATAGTATAATTATATCAATACCACTTGTTTGTATTTGAACATGATAACTCATTGCCTTTTGCTCTTTTTCTTTTGTAATAAATAATAATAATAAATATAGGCAAAGCTACATTACTCCTCAACAATAGAGAATAAATTTTAAAGACAAGATCATATTCTAATAAAATAACTCTAAGACCAATTCATTGTTGCCTATATTACAGGTAAACCTATCGAAATTGTCTCTATACATTCCAAAAACTTGGGTGTTGCTTTTGATAAAAATTTTTATGTTGAAAAATGTTAACCAAGTGTAAACAGCCATATGCGAAATTTAGATATTTATATTAATTCAAATATATATTGCCAAGCGAAGTACAATGGAATTTAGTAAATGTTGTAATAATAAATAGCTTCAATTATTGTAGTAGTGTGTGCTACCCTTATTTAACAAAACAGTTTCATAATAAAATACCAATGATTTAAAATAGTTTTTTACTATTTTTATATTACGATTTCATAATATTGGAAAAGATGTCATGTTACATCCTATTATAATGATTACAATATTTTTAAGCTTAGCCATCGTTTTCTGGTATTGTTTGCATCACTGTTTTATAAAATTCTTACCCATAAATCTCCTTATTTATATGAGTCTTTGAAATCACGATTGCAGGTACACAATGCTTGTTAATCTCAGAAATACCGATCAAATGTATACAATTCCAAACACAAACTTACAAAATTTAAATATTCCTTTTCATACCTGGAACCTAAATTTTTAAATACATACCATATTTATATCACAAGTACATTAAAATCATACCACAAATACATCAAAATCCAATTTTAAATATAAATTTAAGTCCGTTATATTAAATAAACAAAAAGAACACCTATTAACTAGAACTCTCAATACTTATTAAGTACTCGTATGTTATTGCAGATGTGTGGACATACATAGTTTTAAGTTTAGAGCTAAATGTATGGAATGGGCTGAATAATGCTTTGCAATGCCTTCTCCCATTGGAAAATATATTTATATGTTTTTCTGTAAATATTATTATTATCCAAAAAATATTAAAATTAAACAGTGTTTACTGGGTATTTCATTGTCTGTCACTACTCAAATACAAATGTAAAAAAATATACTAATAAAAAGATGTTTTGTAGACAAATACTCCTTCCCTAACCCTAATCGAACTTCTAAAAATGTGCGTGGACGTATCCAAAGGCTGCAGATATCTGGAAGAAATGCACTTCGTCCACAGGGATTTGGCTTGTAGAAATTGTCTCGTGTCTTCCATAGAAACCGACACAAGAATCGTTAAGATAGGAGATTTTGGTCTGGCCAGGGATATTTACAAAAATGACTATTACAGAAAAGAAGGTGAAGGTCTACTCCCTGTGAGATGGATGGCGCCAGAGTCATTAGTGGATGGAGTATTCACTACTCACTCTGACGTTTGGGCGTTTGGGGTTTTGTTGTGGGAAATAATGACTCTAGGACAACAACCTTATCCCGCCAGAGCAAATCTTGAGGTTTTACACTATGTCAGGAGAGGAGGAAGACTGGGCAAACCTAAGGATTGTCCTGAAGAGTTGTAAGTAGTTTTTGTAGGACATATCCATATATGTATTTGCCTTCTTACCTTAACTCACCGTTTTAAAATAAATAAATCAAAAATTCGTTCAACAAGAAAATTAAATCAATTTTTATCCACCTTAAAATGACTCATATTAACAATATTTATCTAATAAAACCTGCTTATAATAAAAATTACAAAAGTTCGAAACCTGGAGTTAATTGCATTAAAAATAGTTTGACATCAGTGTAATAAACTTGGATTTGGCTTAATTAAAAAATGTTAGGATGCCATTAAATATCTACTATAAATACTACAAATTATATTAGAATAATACAACTATAAAATGTACTTATTTATTATAGACTGTTTTATTTTACATATATACACATAGAACTTAATTTCATAGTGCTCATAAATGTTGTAGAACTCACGATAAGAACTGTTAAGCATTAAGGTGTTTAAAAAGATATACAAGGGGTTCAGTAATAAATAGTGAAAGTTTGGAAAATAATTTTATACATAAAAATATTTAAAGTTCCTACGAATAGAGATCCGAATCTAAAATCTTTTCAAGGAAGGTGCACCCCAATAAGGATGTCTCTCAAAAGTACTTTTGGTTTAATATCACTCGGACTGTTTGAGCTACAATGATAAGATATGGTACATCTAATTATAGCATGCACCCCTCAGAGTTTTCTCCCCACACGATTAAACGTTTTATAATAATCAGATATACTAAATAGAAATTCCCTATTTTTCTCAGTATATTTTTTTCATTATAAAAGTTCTTCATTTTATGATTCAACATTAATGATCACCTTGGAAAACCATAACAAATCGTTTTTGAGAAAAAAGTTTCATATTTATTGTATTATTGCAGAGTTCCCTTATTTCAGGGGTTTTATTAGTTGTGTTAAACAAGGCTTATATTAAGTTATTTTTTTAAATAACAACTCCTCTATATTTTCACATTTTGATGTTCTTTGTAAAATTAAAATTACATGTATTTTATGCAGTGTATCCTTGATTTTATTTGTTTTGTGTTATTGCTTAAAATATTAATTATATTAAATTAATCTCTTTTTGCCGCCAAAATTTCTTCAGATAGGAAACGGTGATTTGTATGTTTCTATTTGAATAAATGATTTTCTATTATTGTTAATATCATCCCCAGTATTCATTGCAATAGTGCAATTTTCCAAACACTTTTGGTTTGAACAGGAACTTACATTGCCAATAGTCCTCTTAATTCATGTAATTTCTTATATTTATTTTTGCCTGTTCTATTTCTTCTTACATTATTATAATTTCCTTTTTAATTTGTTCATCAAAATTGTATACATTTTCTATGGGCCAGTTTTAAAGTTGTTAAAAATAACTACAAGGAAAGGTGTTCTCCTAGATTACTTTGCCCTTCATGGAGATCATGGTAACAGAGTTACATCAATGTAAATCACTAAAGAATTAAAATAAAAAATGCACAGTTTATTACTGTGTATTTGGGATTTAATATATTCATTTCAAGTCTCACAGATGGTAAATATATTTACAATGTATTGCGGTAATTTCCATGTAGGATTATACTCGTTTTTGTTCCAAAACCGACCACTGACTGTTTAATGGTACATTACACCAACACAGCATAAAAATGAAATCGAATATAAATTCGGTAGGTATAAGATATTTGGCCACTTTCTTATTTGTGTTGCTCTATTTACATGCTTTATATGTAGTTTTTAAGGCCCACATGCTTTTATTATAAATCAAACATCTTGTTTGAGATTCGTTATACTTTAAATCAGGCAACCTCCTTCTAACTTCCTCATCATTGTGCGCAAACAGTCTTGTGTTACAGCAAACTTTCGGCATATGTAGGGTATACTAAAATCACAGACGAAATAAAAATATGAATATTTATATCACCACAATGTATAAAACAACAGGTGGTCAAACACAACAGCAAAGCTTAACTTGTACCGACAAAAACAAATGCAACAATTGTAACTTCAAGTTTTAATAAAAGCTATGAAAATTGCTGAAATTTATTTGTTACAGTTTATTGTCAAATGAATTATTTTACAGAAAAATGTAACATTGTAAAATAGACTTTGATTATTATTATAGTTTGACATTTTTTTAACTTTTCAATTCGTCATTTATTCAATTGAATGGCACAAATGTATATGGCTATTGTGGCATCAATATTTTTAATTTACAGGCATAACTTGATGTTAAAATGCTGGGAATTTGAACCAGAGACGCGACCCTCATTTAAATATTGCTTTGAAGTACTAGAAAATCTACACCGAAAAACTCTAAGAAATCCAACAACAGGAGCCCATGAGGGAAAATATGTCAGTACTGTACCTGAACGTAAGTAAAATATTAAAATAGTTATTTTGTGAACATCATATTTAAATGTTTTTAAATAACCCTACAATTAAAACTTCTATTAGCTTTGTCATCTAGCTGACAGAAAAGAACAATCAATTTCTCATCATACCCATATTTTCGTGTTTTTTTTAACAAGTCACAAGCATGTCTCAAAGAAAAATGCATGTACTAATATCCGATTTTTCATTGAATGCTTTACAGTTTTTGCTGGGATTTCAAATGCTGCTTATTTTCGAGACGAAAATTATAATAGCTCAGGTAATTTAATGCATTCATCATTTTTACTAATTTCATTAATAAGTGTGATAAACTAACAACTATTAAGGGTCGATTTTTTAGGAAATTCTTGGAAAAGCGAAAATGATGAAGAAGTGAATAAAGAGAAAACTCCATTCCTGCCTAAGACTGACACAGAAAAGGAATCCCCTAAATATTTGGAATTAATCTACGATCCAGAATCAGAATTGGAAAATGATGGTTATGAGGTCCCGAGAAAAAATTCATGTAATTTATCAAATAGTGATAGTTTAGTTAAAAATAAAGACAATCAAAATATTAAAGATTCATCTCAGACTAACACCAAAGCACCTTATCATAATGTGGGAAATAATTTGTTGAACAGCTAATGAAGCAGTGTTCCTTTAGTTTTTAGTTGTTTGTTGTTGTATATAAGTGTTATTTATTATTGTCGATATGTGCTGTGCAAAATTGTATAGGTATAAGTATATACGGGACCAAATTCTATTACCAAAATACGTTTGAGACTGCCTATAATTTTTACCAAGAAAAGCATATCAACCAAATATTTAAAAAAAAAATATTGTTAATAAAAAAGCATTAACAATGATCTTTTAACAATATTAAAAATTTATATAACTTCTAAGTAATGTTAATTTTTTACGTACTGGAGATATAACCCATATTTTTTCCCGGAGTTTTTTTGGGTCAAGGTTATTGTTAATAATAGTAATGCAAGGGAACTTGTCTTGAAATTTCAGTGTCCGGTATACCTTCTGGATCAAATATAATTGGTATAACTGGTTGCGTTTGACTTGAAACGATAAGGTGTACTCATTATCCCTCTCCTTGTATTGTAAGGGGTTAAACACGCAACATTGACTATAAGCGAACGTTATATCGGCGATATTTAAATAATATTGTACATTGTTACTAACACAATGTCCCAACTATCAACTATATTACTTCCAAGCAAGTACAAATTGACCAAAGAACCATGGCTCAAAAAGATTATAGTATATTTGGTGTAATGGGACAAGCAATGGGAAGCTCACTGAAAATTGATCTACAACACAGCATACTATCTCGCCAGATATTTTCGTCTCATTATACTGAATGTATTTTAGGTACGTTTATAAAATAAGGGAATTCATAACTGCTCTCTCTTTTAATGATGACCATAACTATAACATATACGATTATGGTCGTTAGATCAGGTTTTTCTACTACAAACAGCAATGTGTTTACAATATAATTTCTTGGAGACATCACATCTATTAATTAACAGATTTACCTACTGGCGATAACAATACTTTGTGCCTTATACTTGTGATTATACAAGTTGCCTTGCAAAAAAAACCCACAAGTCAAAACTCTGGAATTCCTTGAATGAAATCTCCATTTAAAATAGTACAAACTATAATAAAATAAAAAACATAATGACACATATTTATTAATTCAGTATTCACATGTATTTAACACATTTTTGGAAAAAATTTCAAACATCGTTGAAATCAGTAAGAAATCTGCAAATTCTGTATACAGTGTATTCAGTGAGAAATCTATATAGTGTTCTCCCCATGTACAAATATTTTATACCGAGTTTAATTTTGCCTTTTACTTTTCTTAATTCTTTGTGTCAAACAATAAAAAAATAAACATTCAAACTTTACAATTTAGGATATTTTTATAGGCATTATTAATGTTGAAAAGTAGTTTCTTAGGTTAAACAAATAAATAGACTCATACCCTAGAATATCCCTTGTCCCCTTATTTATATTGTGTACCAATTAATTTGATTAGCTTAATGAATGACTTTCAGTAGTATATTCACATTTATGCTCATATTCACATTTATGCAAGTTACGTTACCAGACGCAATTGATCATTGTCGCCATTAGTCATCCCTGTTTTTGACTGCTAGCCATTACTAAAGTCGTTTAGAACAAACACACAGAAGTACCTTACATTCAGTATTTTCCTCTGCTGCAAAATGATTACAAATTTGTGTATAGATTTTATAAATTTTATATTTATCCATAGTTTATTGTATATATTGTTGTAAATAAGAAATTAAGTGTGTGATGTAATTTGTAAGAAAAATGAAAAATAAACTAATATTGAGATTAATGTAGTACCATTCTTCTTGTCACATTATTAACTCTGTCTATATTAAAGCATTTAAAATTTGAGAACCAGGCAGTAACAGCAAAGCTTAAGGTGGGTACAAAATTTAACGATAAAAGAAATGTATTTGGTCAAGTCATCAAAATGTCCTAGGTCCTTAATTTTTTTTTTTTTTTTTTTTTAATTTATTTACCCTAAGTAACGATAATAATCTTCTTGGGTAAGGCTAGTGTTTTCTGGTAGAAGCCTCAGAGGACAAACACATCTTTTTTATTGTAAGAAATTTACTAATTTTGATATAGGTAAATGTAGCGTTTCTGTCCCAGTGCAAGTCTATTATTTACATCGTATTATATTATTATTATATTATATAGGTTTGGGCCTCATCAGCCACTGATCGCATGGGTAGTCCCTTGGCGATCCCCTCTTATCCGGGTCATTATCCAAACATGCTATCCCATAAAAGGAGCAATTCAGGCACGTCCCCCGCCTTAAGCCTCGCCTCCTCTAGGATAACAGGGGTCCCTAATATAAGATACCTCTTCTCCTCCAGTGCGGGGCAGGTGTGAAGAAGATGAATCGAGGTTTCCTCGTCTTCTTTACAGTATCTGCAGGCCGGGCTATCAGTCAGCCTCAGCTTGTGCTTATATGCATTCAGGCTACTATGGTGGCCCGTTATGATTCCCACCAGAGTTCTGGCTTTGTGCCTGCTCAATTTAATGAATTCTTGGGCCCATTTCTCAATCTCTGAGTGTTCGATGAAGAGTTTGGTTATTCGACAACCCGTTACTTCTCTCCATCTTTTATTGTGCTGATCTCTTGCCCAGCCATTGATGCGGTCTCTGATCAGATTCCGACTTACTCCCACTGCAGGTTCTGGTCCATAGAGGTTTTCCCTGGTCCCTAGTCTGGCAAGGTCATCTGCAATTAGATTTCCCTTAATGCCATTATGTCCAGGTATCCATAAGAGTTCCATCGGTCCCTTCCCTGCCAAGTGGTTCAATGCTTCATAGCAATTATAGACCAGCTTCGACTTTGTCGTTGCTGAATTCAGGGCTGCCTACGCCGCCCTGCTATCCGAGCAGATACATACCTTCTCCTGGGTCCGATTTTGGTCCGCCCCCAGAACACCGTATGTAATTCCAACTAGCTCGGCCTGGAGTGCGGTAGTGTATTTGCCCAAGGGAAAGGTTTTACCTATCCCGTCGCGTCGCCTATACGCGCCTATGCCCGCACCCGCTCTGTTCCCACTCTTGGCTCCATCCGTGTACCAGATGTCTCCATTGAGCGGCAATCCAGCTCGACCCTCCATCCAGTCGGTCTTACTAGTGAGGGTGATCTTATATTTCTTGTCAAACAGGAAGTGGACACCCGTACTGTCAGAGGGCATCCATAGGAGTCCCTCCTCAGCTAGCTCTCTTGAGTCTATTCAGGTCCCTTACCTTCCTATTCATGTTTCCCACCCTGTGCCTTTGCGGCTTCCGCTTTCAGGATGACATCAAGTGGTGGCATCCCCGTCAGTATCCCCATCGCCTCGATCGGTGTTGATCTTGGGGCTCCGGTTATACTTCTAAGAATCAATCCTCTTAACTTGTTAGGTCGGTTGGCTTCCGACTTTAAACAGGCTCTCTCCCACCAGACTAGTGCTGCATACGTCAGTCTGGATTTGAGAATTGCCTCATACATCCATTTCATGGTTTCCGGTTTCAAGCCCCAGCTACTACCAATCGTATTATAAGTTTTCGGTATATTTATTAAGGGGTTAGTTAGGCCACTCTAGAATTTTGGAAAAATTCATTTATTTTGCTTAAAAAGTGCCTAGGTGTCCTAAAAATTACATACTATCCAAAATACTATCAATGGTCAAAATATACCCCAATTTTGAATTCTGCCGCAACCCCTCTTGGTCCACTTTGAGCGCCTTTACCTCCGGGAGGGAGGCCATATGGCTCAGCTTGAGAGTATTCAGAAAGAAGGAAACAGAAGAGTAGGACATCAATGTGGAAGGCCAACTATATGATGCAGGCATCACAGATTAGAGGTACATAAGAATTTTCTATAATTTTATAATACTGAAAACATTAAACGCATTTGTCTCTAAACCACATTTTTTGAACTAGGCAGAAACATTTTGAATTGAATTTTCACAACTCAATTTGAAAATGTGAGATTCTCTATGTATACGTAGAAAGAAGCGAGGCAGCATTCAGAAGGAAAAGCACTCGCACTTTACGCACGGCAAGATCTATTTCTGTATACATAACTATTTATATATTTTTTAATAGTTATAACTATTTCATCTCGACTAAGCATCAATGCATCATATGCTTTGTTTATTATTTATTTCGTAATATTAAGTTGGGATTTCTGTATTTATTTAGAAATAAATTAAGGAATGGAATTATATAAAAAACACAGATTAGATTTTATGGACTTATGGATCTTTCACCGACTGTACACTCAATATTCACTCTGCAAAGGTCTCAACGCGACTGAGTAAAGACCAGGATATTTACTGCGCAACTCGTGGGTGGTCCGATATAACAGTTTCGAGACTTATTCCTATTCCTGACAAGCTGTACATTCAAAACCAGATTTTCTATAGAATTACATAAGAGTTTTGTATTATACTGCGTATTTTTTTTTTTTCCAAGACTGTTTAACCTCTTAAAAAAAAGCACCACTTTTACAAAAATCAATATATGAAAAAACCTACATATTTCTATAGCTATGTTTATATATAATCAAAAAAATTTAGGTTTTTTGTTCCAGGTCAAACATCGCACAAGCTACGTTTCTGCCTTGTACCCTTCCGAAAAAAGATGTCAACGCAGAGATGTACAGCGGCTATTTTGTTATTAGTCACTGCAAAAAAATTAGTTTCCACGGCTCGGTAGTAATTTAATAGACCTGCTCCCAAAATTTTGATTCATCTATTATTTCGTTAAAAAAATCCCAAAATATGCCTAGTTTTTCTTTCCCCAAAGTGGCCTAACCCCTTCTTAATAACTGTTCTAGTGCTATTTATACCATCTTGTTTATGATCTGCATTCAAAGAGACACTATTTCAAATGTTTTAGATTTATACATATTCAAATAGTAATTAGTTAATTTTTTTTGCTAATCTGCTTGAAGGTTTCTAAGCATACCGTATGTTTCAATTTCCAATAGAATTTAAGCGTGTTCCGGCCCACTGAGGTGTAGTTAACTCTGCACAAATGTGTATGTAGGAAATGATGCCGATTTAGTGCTACACCAGGATGTACATATAAATTGATCTAACGAATAAAGGTGGCCCCCGATTACATACAAAAGAAAATATACATATCTTAATACCTCTATAATAAATAATCGTAATTATTATGAAATTTCTCTACTTCTAGAAAGTGAAACAATTATGACCTAAACAAATTTTAAAACAAGTTATGAGGAATTAAATTAAGTATAAGATACTTTTATTTGATTAAAATTGATATAAAAATTGACAACGGAGAAAGTATATCATTCGACACTTTTCTTAAGAACGACCTCTTCATCATCACAATAGCCAAGTGATAACAAACATTTCATTAAGAAAATTCTTCAACCTGACTTACTCGCCAATAGCTTGAATTACATATCCATCTCGAAAACGTACTGCTGTGTACAGAATATTCTACTTTTTTATCATCTTATATAAACACCATAGTACCTGAAATTAACTTAGATAGATATATTTAATACAAAATAAATCAGTTTGCCTTGTAGCCATGGTGAAAACCTTATAATCATGGATGATATAAGTTTATTCAGACATAAAACTAAAACCAATATATTAAACTACCAATATATTTTTTTTCAATTCATGTAGTGTACTATTTACTCTTTTCAAACAGTACACTAATATAAAAAAATAAAATCAGAAAAAGCTTAGGTTATACAATTATTTATTTTCAAATAACTATAATTACATAATGTATACTTCATACCTTATAACAATCATACTCATTTAGGCTCTTCTTTTATAGGGAGTTCCTCTTCCTCCTGCTTAACATCGTCATCCATTGCTTCATCTTTACTATTCTCATGCAATAGAACATATTCCCTTGAACTGAATCCAAACTTTATAACATCTTTCTCAAACAATTCAACGTATTTTTTAGGGTCTATTTTTTTATTGTTGATAAATGTGCCATTTGCAGACTCTAAGTCAATGAGATAAGGCCGAACTCTTTTACCTATAAGAAATATAATGTATTACCACAAATATTACTACTTTTAATAACATTAATTTACCAGTACTTCCATCATCTCTCGTAAATGGTACAAGCCTGTATTGGAGAGCTGCATGCTGTTTCGAACAAGAAGGATGATCCACAGGCAAATCTACTACCTTACGTTCTCTACCAATAAGGTATGCACTTTCTCTATGAATATACAAAGTTTGCAAAGCTTTCTCTCCCTTGAACGGGTACAACCTCCATCTTCTTCTAGGCTTTCTAGCTTCAGGAGGTTCACTATATTTGATGACGATACCTCTGTAGGTATTAGTTTCTTCTGTTAACTTTCCAGTAAGTCCAAAATTTGGTTTATCTTTATCCTGTTTTTCCTTCTTTTCTGTTTTTGGATCATCTGTATTTTTACCCCATTTTGCATTAGCATGATCGAATGAACTGCTTCTCCTTCCTCTATGAATGATATATAAAACATAGAGAAATGACAGCCAAAGTAGACACTTTGTAAATTATTAACTTTCTTTTGTTAGTATTAACTACTCTCTAGCAGTTAATACTAACAAAACAAAGTTCTTAAACAATAAATAGAATTACTTTTAAATGATTACAATAAATAAAAACATCTTAAAACTTTTTATTAGTTTATATAATTTTGTTCCTGTCTCCTTCCTGTCACCACAGATAAGCTTACCAAAATACAAACAAATGGCAATCATAGGACTCAATAAAAGTCTACTAGTTTTTCTCATTTAATTATAACTGTCATAGAAAAGGCAAGCCGATGCATGCAATTTCACTTAATCAATTTTCAACAGACAAACACATAAACAACTATCAAATATGATATATACTTTTCATGTAAGGACATATTTTTTGACCTTGATTTTATGAATCTCTGTTAAAAACTAAATTATCAATTATTAATTGTTGATAATTACATAAATATTTAATTATTCAATAAAATATTTATCCCTGAATCTAAATAAAACTAGAATTTAGTTATCGGCAGAATGCCCATTTTAATTATCATACCTATTGTTATCCCGTCGATCCCTGTTATCATCTCTAAACTTCGCTTTATAATTGTCATCGTTTCTATATCTACGGAAATTCCCTTCACTTTTGTTTGACCTATCTTCCTTTCTGTAGTCGTATCGTTTATTTCTATCTCTATCTTCATATTTATCCCGTACATCATAGTCTCTTCGATTTCTTGTTTCATCTACATATCTATCTCTATCTCCAGCTTTTCCCCTCTCTGTAGATCTATCTCTATCTCTAGATCTATCTCTATCAAGTGACTTATGCCCCTTATGCTTTTCTTTATATTTGTGTTGTTCCTCATATTTCTCCTCTTTATATTTTTCAGAATGATCCCTTTCTTTATGCCTATGTCCTATATTTGCTTCTTTTAGTTCTTTGTCTCTTTTCTTCTTTCTACAAAAATAATTAATTTAAAATAACATTTTGATATATTACCAAATTATTACTTCAATTCCTTCTCAGAATCGTCCAAATACTTCTGTTTAGATTTAGATTTTTCGTTGTCACTTTCCTCGGAATCGGAATGTTTAGCCTTTTTAGAATACCTCTTCTTTTTACTCCTTGAATCATTAGATGATGAGGAATCATCAGTCTCGGAAGAACTAGAATCGGATTCATATTTCTTTTTATGTTTATGTGAACCCATGACGATTCCGAATATAATACTGTTTCCCCTGTACTTCCTTTACAGGTTATTTTGTTTCTGACAGATTCATAGAGAAATATATATTGACAGTTAGACTTTTATCTGTGACAACTGACTGTGTTCAGCAAATACGTTACTACCTATGTTATATAGGTATAAATAATAACGGTTGTGTTCATCCAAGCTAGAAGCAATAATGAATCAATCAATTAAACGGAAATGCTGGAATTTTAGGTTCGTGGAAGGTTGGCAATTTTTTTATGATAGAAAAGATATAAATTGCGCTGTTAATTTTTATGAACCAAATCAAATGTTGACTGTTGGTTACAATTTAAAATAGACATATTTAATTTTGGATATTTGTGACAATTGTTTATTTTTCAAAAACTACTTTTAAAATATCATGTTTGGTGATATAAGATTTCTATATGAATGTAACAATAGAAGTTACGATTCACAATATTACCGGTAATATAACGAATATTACTTAATTATATCTGCACCATGTTGGGTCGTATATAATACAAAATGTCTGTTTTTTATTTTTCATTAAGATATACTTTATTTGATTTTTTTACTGTATGGGGTTTATGAAATGAAAGATGAGGACAACATGACAAATGAAAAGTAAATTTGAAAATGACAAACGATAGAAAACAAATCAATGTTTCATTATCACAGTTCAGCTGTGTAGAGTAATATCTACTGAACGGTGAACATTTTATCATGTAGTATCAGTTCGGATGAAAACAGCTATTTATCACTTTATCAGTAATGGATACATCAGTGCAAATAGTGCAACAAATGATGTCGTTTAAGTTTCGATATCACTAGGTTCCTTTAAGTTAACAAAGATTTACGTAAATTCCTCAATTTTAACGATCATTAAGTACACTGATTAAAATTAAGGGTGCGTTCCAACAAAGAAAGATCTTCTGAATTCATTAGATATTCCACAATAGTATTGAAATTTTGTCTATATTTCAGAAACAAAAAATAAATAAATGGATAATTGACCTTATTTTGTGTTTTGGTAGCGAGTAGATACTCATCTACGACCTCGGTAGAGGATAAATCTATTTCAAAAACTAGCAGCCCTGCCTACGTAAGCTCATGGATTATCCCTCATACCCTCATCTTCTAGTATCCGGGAAACCATGTCCTAAACCCAATTTCTACCCCCCTCCTTCCTTTCTATGTCCTACCCGTTGCTAACGCGCAAGGCGAGCGTTGTAATACCAGTACCCTACCATGAATCTATATCCTGGATATTCCAGAATATCCAGGAGTAGACGAGAACAGGCTAAAGAAAAAGGACTTTATTAGTGAATTTAAATACTAGCAGTTTATTTGCATCTAGAGTAAAGGAAGCGAGTTTCTTCTATATCTCTTTCTATCAGGTTTAATCACATACAGACACATCACTCTAATGGTTTTTCAAACCATTTTCAGTGCTAATCAGCTATTAAAATTTTATATAGGAAAATATAACAATGTCTTTGTATTCATATATTACAATAGTTTCTAATCAAAATTTAATTTACTGAACGATATTCAACAGTTGACTTACTCGCGGAACGTAACCATTTTAATATAAGGCATATATATGCTACTTCTTCTGCTACTTTAGAGATGGGAGATACTCTATCGATATATCGGAGTATCGATACTTCGCTTTCAATACACCGAGGTTTTGTAATCGATGCTTTCAACACCCGATACTTTCGATCCTCGATATTTTTCTTTCAATACCCTGATAATATTGACTGAAATTAATTGAAATTTTCAATTTTAAAAAGTGGTGCACTTTCAATCACGGGTTTAAGTGCGTGTGCCCAAATTAAATACGGTTTTATGGCGTTTTTTTCAGATAATATATATGCTTCAGTCCATGTTTCGTCGTTTCAAATGGAAATATCTTTCGAGCAAACCGATGTCTTAATATTTTTCAACGATAAAGATGTCGCAAATTGTTTTTAAAACAATAATAATAAACAAACAAGGCGATAATTGTAATTTATACGCAATTTCTAAACCATATTTTTTGTTCATACATTTGATTCCAATACTTTAAATTATCGATACTTTTTCAATGATATATTAATACTTGAGTATCGAAAGATTTGGATATATCGCAATAACAAGTTATTCTATGGAACGATAGGATATATCGTTATTTTCCGATTCAGTTCCAGTCTCTAGTTACTTCCGGCCAGGGGTATGTTACTACGAAGTGTAGCAAAAAAAATGTCGATCTCAAATGGACGTGGAGAGGTATGATTGATAAAAAAAGGGCGAGATAGTCTCGATGCCAGCGAGTTGCCGTTTACGTCCCTTGGCGCACTGTTTGCCGTTGCGGCATGTAGGAAGAATATACCGAACATACCCCCTGCTTCTGGTCAACGGTCAGACCAGTCAAAATGGTTCAGCAAGTTAAAATTTTAATAGGTTTGTTTCATTGAACGTTTGCAGTTAAGTTACGGTACTGATCAGAAAGATCAGTGTTCAATTTTCGGGGATCGGGAATCTTTTCTGCAAAGAAGATACCGTTTTATTCCGGGTTGATTGATGGCTACTGCAGTTTTCTAACTGCTAAAGCTAAAACTCATTAATTGAATTAGATTATTTTCAACGGAAATTAAATAAACATTTTAAAATGAGAAAAATATAATAATTTTATGTTAAAAGTTATAAAATTATTTGTTTTAATTTTAATATAAATGTTATTAATCCATATAGTTAATTAGGAACGATAGGAAGGAAAATAGTTTTTTTTTTCTTACTGCTACTAAACAGTTGCATCACACAATAGTACATAAAATTGATTAGGAAGGATAGGAAGGAAAATATTTTTTACTGCTACTAAACAGTTGCACCACACAATAGTACAAAGAACTTACTACTGCTTCAAAATTTGTAGTATACTGCAAATTATCGTTTGGAACAAACCTAATATAAAACAATTTAATGGTATATTAATTGGGAATATTATAAATTGTGTATAACCATTACATGACAAATGAGCATTTTTTTTCTTTTTTTTTTTTTTTTGGTATAACATCAAGTGATAGATATTCTATGAGCAGCTTGATGTTTATTTCAAGTGTACTTCTGGTGGGATCCTTTCAACGCCCAGAATATTATTTGGTACAAAGCAGTAGTACACATACCTAAAATATAAGTTATAAATTTTTAAACCCTAATGCATTAATTAACTACTCATTTTAATAGCAGCTTCAGCATTTTCAATAAAGATATAAATCAATTTCATTTATCATGTTTGACAACGTATTCATAATACACATTTTTTGATAACTTACCTGTCCTTGTAAACGCTAAAATGGCAGATTTTTGATAAAAAAAAATGAAATATTTTAGATCGTGTATTTCTCTCAATAAAAAACAAACAATATCAATCATAATTTTTCAATTCGTTATTCATCACTTGTCTTAATATTACGGGAAATATTATTACCCATTCTAAAATATTTGTGACTTAATTAGTCCACACTGTCTAAATTAAAATAAAATTGACAAAAACATATGTAAGAACTACATTTAAATATAATGATAACTACAGAACTACTTCAACATTACAAATCTATTAAAAATGGTATTATAAAAATAAACTGAACATATACTAAAAATAAAATAAATAATATCACTACTTACAAAGGAGTATAAATGTCGTAAATAGCTTAGTACACGCATCAGTATACTAACGAATAGACTGCTTCAAAGCGCTTGGTTTAGATTTAATTTTTTCTGTAGCTTTGCTCTTTACAGGGTTTTTAGTGAAACATTTCCATAATCTCAATGTCTCATCTGCGCCAGCAGATAGAATTGTCGAACCGTCAGGTGACATTGCCAAATGTAATACTCTAGCAGTATGACCAGTCAGCTCTGTCACCTTCGTCATAGCAGGATATTTCCAAATTATTAATTCATTATTAGCAAAACCATGGCCAGAAACTATTTCTTTATAGTTAACTGACCATAGCAATGCACAGACTTGTGATTTTGTATCAATAGCGTTGACACAAGAGCCCGTATTGCAATTCCAGAACCTGATATGACGATCTGCTGTGCCTCCACCACTAGCCAAGATATGGGGTTGCCACGGACACCAGGCTAAGGCTTTAACGGCTGCTTGATGGGCCGTAAATGTGTGAAGTGGAGTATTGTGGGAGTAGTGGTTACCATTTACCTAAGTGTTGATACAAACATACAGTATAATATAATATCTTTATAACAATCACAGATAAGTGTGAAAGTTATTTTGTACAATTAAATTATTTTTATTAAAATTATATTAAAGATAATAAAACTATTCCTACATTTTCAATGGTTAGCCAAGGCTAAAAGATTAATATGAATATATATTATGTTTAACTACTGTAATAGTAAAACTGAATAAAGAAAATATATACTACTGTCTGTTAGTAAACCAAGGTTGATGAAATATGTTCAAATTTTTTACTCTGTGAAACGTTAAGACATATTACATTAATGGTATACAAAATTAGATGTCAATACTCTATCTTCAAGAATAAAATGTTATTTTCTAAGGTTCATTTTGTCATAAAATTCAATGGTTCCTTTTTATCTGACTTAAATAAAATCCTCAAATTTTTGGCGATTGTACATTTTTTTTTTTTTTTTTTTAATAAACAATGTTATTTAATTTCTAACAGTTGGTCCAAACAATATTCTATAATTGTCAGGCTTTTATATTAACATAATTCTAGTCCAAACACCTTATTTCAGCTTTGCCCTGATAGTAACTTTTTTAAACCTCAATTTTTTGGCCAATCTTCGGTATATAAATATTACCACTATTGTGGTATCTCTGAACTCTAGAAACCTTTGGAGTAAACAAAGATTATTTATTTAAAAAATATGACTATTATTTTGTATAAACTTGATTCATGAACTAAACAGTTTAATGTTTTCACACGTTTGCTGTGAATTTTATAAAAATTTAATATTTATTCAGAACATTGAACATAAATATATACTTTATTTATCATAGAATTTTAAATGAAACATTAATTACACTTGAAATCAGAAGTTCTCATAATAAATACTTAATTTGATTAAAGACGTCTAAATTAAAATCTAAACTATGTATTTGTGTACTTACTGCTTGCCACACATTTAGGACATTGTCATTTCCACCACTAGCCAAATATTTGCCATCTGTTGACCATTTAAGGCCACAAACTTCTTGGCTATGTCCTGCAAGAACTTTAACTATATGCTCACGTTCACGAACATCATGATGAATAATTTGGCCACTGCGACAGCCACTAGACACAATATACGAGTTCCATGATAAAGAGCCCACTCTAGCTGAATGTCCATCCATTATTCTTAATCTCTTTGATCTAGAGCAATCCCATAATTCAACAGTACCTGCATAGTTGTTGAAAGAATTGAATTATAATTTTACCATTAGACTCGATCCTTCATTAAACACTTCAGTTTTGAACTATAATTTGCTTAACAATTATTAATATTTTACCATACATACCATTAGTTGTTCCTACAGCTAAACAATTTCCATCTTGTATCCATGAAAGGGAACACACATAATCATTACCGTCCAATTCCAAGAGTTGATCAATGTTGCCCGTACCTAGCATATACATAAGACAATAACACTTGAATACTATAGTATACCAAATTCTTTTTTTTAATGCTTCTTAGTAAAAATATAACTGTATTCTAATATACTACATCAAATACTTTATTTGGTTAATTTTAAATAAATCACGTTTCTGAATATACCTGCATTCCATAGATATACATGAGCTCCAAGAGCTGCTGCTAAGATATTATTAGAACTCCAATCCATTAAATTTAGATAATAATCGTCAACAATATCAGGAGCATCTAGAATTCTATCAGGAGCTTGTGGAATATACCGACTACTGCTTTTTACAGAAGCAGGGGTTTTTGTTTGACTGTAAATCACCCTCATGGGGTTTTGAAACCCCTCTGGAGCAGATGGAGCCTTATTTTTATAAGAGAGTATACGTTGATTATTAATATCCACTCCATATAAATTTTCCGACATAACCCTTTGTAATTCCTGATGTGTGGGACTATCACTTTGATTATTTTCATCTTGTGTTAATTTATAATGAGCTAAATCAAAATTACTTGCACTTCGCGAGGGTATAAAACGGTCGCCACTTGGGGTTTTTACTTTCTTGTTTGGTGTCGGAGTCTTTGATTTCTTTGAGGGAGTCTTTGTTTTCTTAGAGGGCGTCTTTGAAGGAGTTTTATTCCTTTGATAATCAGTTTCCGCACTTTTTACAGGAGTCTTCGTTACGTTCAATAATGATGACGACATAGACCTCAATCTTAACGAGTTATTTAAGCTGGAGTTTGAACGATTCTCTTTCTTCTTTTGCCACCTCGCAGCAGGTCCATTTACGGGACCTTCCATTGCTATCACACTATTAATGTCGTTCCAAAATTTGAATTGTGACATTTTAAAGTTAAATTAGTCAAACTGACACTTTACCACGCTTCTATTTCATTAATTAGTATAAAGGGTATAAAGACTTTTCTTGACTACATGCGAATGGCAAGGAAGCAAAGAATAAACAACCGTTACAGATTTTTAAATTCAAAATTATGAAACATAAATCTATGAGACATCATAGAGTAATTATTGTAGCAGTATTATAGCCTCTTTCGTTTCTTCATATTTGTTAGTGATCAGACAAGTTGTTATACGAACGTTTTCCTTGTGGATGTTACCAGTGACCATCTTTTTTTTTATCTAATATCGTGAAATTCGCTATACACCACCCCAGTTATGTTTTAAAAATCTGTTTGAACGATGAAAAGATAATTGAAGCAACGATAAGAATAATTAAAAGAACAAAGAAAATAATTTAAAAAAGCATACGTCATATAAATCATTGACTTTCTTATTTTTGGATTTATTTATGACAAGTAATTTCTGGTATGATTTCAAAAATTTAATATTCAAGTATATGTAAAAATAAAAAATAATATATACCCCTATGCCACCCCAACACTCAGGGTTAAATATTCTCAACATATCTTTTAAACTTATGTTATTAAAATCCTTTATCAAAAGTAACGTGAATAGTAGCAATCCCTATTCTTGGGAGGAATGTTAGGTTAGGTTTGCTGTTCTATTCCCATATACGGACACTTGCCGAAGTGCATAAAAATCATATTCTTGTTTGAACTTATATATTACTCTTGAAGATATATTACGCTTTGTTCTTCAGTTTCCGACATTTTTATTGGAGCACAATTTGGTATTTTTGGGTATCTTTGGCATTTGAATATCTTCGGTAAATCATTTTAAATCAATGTGATAAGATAATACTCTAAGTTGCTCTAACTGGAAAGGAGAGTGAGATAAATTTACTAGGACATTCTTGATATATTTCATATGCGAATTAGATTTCCTTTCCTCTATTCTTTTTATTATTTCAGTCTATTAATCT
Organism: Rosalia funebris; assembly: GCA_037954035.1. Lineage (NCBI taxonomy): Eukaryota > Metazoa > Arthropoda > Insecta > Coleoptera > Cerambycidae > Rosalia > Rosalia funebris. Next base: position 4,106,359 of record JAZFAV010000018.1, on the reverse strand, counting down.
ATTCCTCTCTTTTCATACAATGAATTAACCTCGACTCTTCTAAAAATACAGAACATAAGCTTATTTTCTGATTTAATTATATCATGAATATAGTATCTTCAACACTTTGTAACAACTAAAAGTCGTATGAAAAAATTAAACTATTAAATTAAAACATATATTACCCATGTTCCGATTACATTTAAGGAACGCTACTTTTTTATTGTCATTCATTCAATCATCTGTTCGTAGAATACGTCCCAAGATACGTCCACTATTTAGTTCAGTGATTTCAAACCATGATGCAGAAAATTAACCAAACCAGAAAAATGGAGTAAACAAAAACAATATTTTTTTGGTAGTATAATTTATAGTACAGGAAATAAAACATTTACATACATAGTCCAATAGTCAAAAACTACCAAAGATTACTTGTTTATTTATCAGGTTCTATTATAATGTAAAATCTAATATCCACTTTCTAACCTAAGTTATAAAACAAATTTGTATTAGTATATATTACTCAATTCTGAAGGATATTCTCGTAACACTACCAATTAAAATACAATTACTTAAAATGGCCCGTTATTTAATAAGAATAGTTAATGTAGACTCGTACATGTGCAGCCCTATTCAAGGATTAGATATAGCATACTCGGAGTTTAGAGGAACGTTAATTAATCAAGTACCTATATTAAGAGTCTTTGGTTCTACATCATTAGGTAAGTATATATTTTCTTATATATACAATATGTGGCAGATCCTTTTTTGATATTTTGGAAAACATGTTATAGTATATATTTGACTCTTTATTTAATTCTAATTTAGATATTTGGCCTCCTATTAGCCTTGCAGTACATCCAATATCCAATCAAATACAATATTTTATATATTACCTACTATATATAATGATTTCACAGACTATCAGGAATAAATTTGCAATGGTTCAGAAGTATTTATTTTAAAACAGATTAATTATTGCCAGGAGCAAGTATTAATTCAAAATTCAGAAATAACTTAGCTAACAAAGAACATATAAAGCTGGAATATTTCAGCTGAAAACTTAATTTTATAGTAAGTTTTCTTATGGAAAGTTTTTAATAGCACATTATTGGATGTGAAAATAATACTACAAATTAATTTATATCCAAATTATTATTGTAAAATATGACATTCCACATATATACATTCTCAGATCAGAATTCTAATTTTATTGGTATTTTTATTTTAGACAAATTCATTTGGTAAGTTTATATATATTTTTTTATTTTGAATTTCAGAAATTCTTACTTACAAGATCAATGCTGCTAAATCAATTATTGTAATATTTGTATTTGATTTAATGATTTACAGTAGTTTCACGCTACTGCAGTAGGTTCACAATAATTTGCAATAGTTTTCCCATTTTCAGAATTATATTTTTCGTAATGACTTACCAGCCATCTGATATATGCTACAGGGTCACTAGTTTTGCATTTTGTCATCACAAAATATATTTCAATTTCAACAATAACAACACAAATGATTATAAAGGATTATATTGGATATATTTCCTCTTAATTGTTGACATTAAGGGCAAATAATCTTAATTCATTTACAGGGCAGAAAATTTGTGTTCACGTACATGGAGTCTTTCCGTACTTTTATATCCCATATGATGGATGTCAGGAAGTGGATAGTTTAATGCACCAAATAGCTACAAGCATAGATAAAGCGGTTAATATTTCTTTAAATCAAGCTGCATCAAATACCCAGCATGTATATAAGATTTCACTTGTTTCAGGGATGTAAGTATCTCGATATCTGTAAGTCCTTGCAGCAGTGAAAAACTAGTCGTTAATTTATACAGGGGGTGCACGAAAAAACCATATGATTTCATTTGAAAATCAAAAGTTGGCTATGAAATGTCATGCACCCCCCCTGTATATATAATTATAATCATCAATATTCATTTTGTCTATTGACTACTACTTACATACTTTAATATGTTCTTATATACACATTATATAAAATAATGATGTTATTTTTTAACATTCTAGACCAATGTATGGATATCATAACAAAAAACACCAGTTTCTTAAAGTTTATCTTTATAATCCGTTGCTGATCAGAAAAGTAAGCAACCTTCTGATGAATGAAACAACTTTGGGTAAATTGTATCAGCCTCATGAGACCCATCTTAATTTTCCTCTACAGTTTATGATTGATTATAATTTACATGGTATGAGTTACTTACTATTGTCAAATATGAAATTTAGAATGGATTGTAGTGAGGCAAATCAAAATATTAGTCCTGAATTGTTTTTGCCAGCAACAGTGAGCAAAATGTCAGTCTGTGAATTAGAAGGTGATACTTATGCCGAACATATAATAAATAGAGAAGAAGTTGCCTCGGGAAATATAGCTAGTAACCCGGGAATTGCAGCCCTTTGGGCAGATGAGAGGCAAAGAAGGAGGAACAAGGGCGAGACTTCCCAAATTGAACATTTATTAGAACTAAAACGTACTAATATAAAGCCTACTGAATCACATCAACTGTATAAGCAGGCATTATTGGAAAGACTGGCAATTTTATCTATAGGCAAACCAGTTGAAGAAAAATTAAATCTTTCTGTTTATCCAGCAGAAAGCCCAGATGATATTAATATACAAAACGCGTCTCTAATAGATTTACATACACCTACAAATATTGAGATATCATCGGATGATGTAACTGCAATTTCTTCCAGCGATTTAGATGATACGCTGATGCCCACAGAAAGGAGTGAATTGAACATAAGTCTGGATACTGAAGCTAAAGATTTACTCAACATATTAGAACATTTAGGTAAATTTCATAGATAATAATAGAAAATAGCCAAGTAAATTAAATCCAGTAGATATATAGTCTGTTCAACAAGAAAGAGACCACGATTTTTCGAAAAGTACAAAAGATGTTTATTTCTATTTTTTTTTACACAAAGTACATTGAAACTGCTAAGGCGCATTTAATTAAAAAATAGTAAAATCGCCGCCGTTGTCAAGAAAGGCCTGGCACCTTCTGAGCATACTTTCGACAAGTTTTTCGGCATAATTAGTTCGGCCATATCTTTTGAAGAAGCTTCACATTATATTCGACCGATGGCGATCGATATTTTTGGTTGCCCAGCTCATTCGTTTTTGCATGTGCCTGACCATATTTATGTTGATGTTGATTCCTTTTCTTAGCTGGTTTAACCTTTATTTCGCTCGCGCAGTCGCACGGTGGGATTAACTTCGAATAGCTGCAAGATCACTTTATCCTGCTTGCTGGATGTCGCTCTCGTTTTTTCCGTTCTGGAAAGTCATCGACGTTTGTTGATTGTGCATACCGGTGCATCCATTTCTTCGACTTTTTAAGTACTTTAGCGGCAGTGGCATAAGACAATTTTGGTCCTTTCAGGTGTGTACAGGAAGACCGCCTCATATTGTTTCGCATACACAGCATTCATTTTGAAAATCATCTGCTCACTGCAACGTTTACAGCCACACTAAAATTAATTAATAATGGCGACGTAGTTCACCAATAGTAAATCATGCCGAGAAAAAGAGACAGGGATATCTTTTATCTTTTTTCAAGAAGTGCCGGTTCCTTTCTTGTTGAACAGACTGTACACAGAAGAAAGACATCAATTTTCAAATACTTCATTAGAAATACAATACGTATATATTTTATTTTACATTGTAAAAACCAACTTGAATTACTTGTTTAAGAGCTATTCTATCCATTAATTTTCTAAGTAATGAATGAACTTTATTAAAGTTACGTTGTATTATTATAAAGTTTTCAATTTCAGGTGAGAATGTTAATGAAGACTTAGATGATGACTGTATATTAACACAGATAGTGAAGGAAGATGAAGAGGATGAAGATAAATACCAAGACTTAAGCATGCCATTAGGAGCAGTAACAACACCAAAAAAAATTATTGTAAATAAAAATGATAGTAATGAAAGTGATGATGAATTATACCATGATTTAGATAAAATTTTAATTCCACAATTAGATGGTGAATGGGATAGTGCAGAAGAGGTAGATTACTTAATGTTTTTAAGGTTTAATTAAGATGACTTTACGATCTTTTTCATCTGACGCATGAATAGTTTTTTTCTGATCTGTGAAAGGTTTTTCAATTAACACACAATTCATTAATTATGAATACAAAAATAAGAGACAAGCCCTTCTAATTAGGTGTACTTAACAAATAATGGTTGTGGTAAGAAGGCATATTCCTTTCAGTGGAATTTTTAATATTTCACTATCTTTACTTAATTACCTCTGTTGTTAGTTGAATATGTTCTTTTTAGGAAACACTACATGATGATTCTACAGCTACACAATGCTATATGATGAATAATAATGTAGGAAGAAAGTTAATAAAAAAAACATTTTACGACAAATTACTAAATATGAATGACAAACAAGGAAGGAGCATGCCTGTATTAGATACAGACATCTGCTCTACAGACAGTAGTAGTATATTAAGTACCAAAGATACTGTTACAACAAATGATTGTAGTTGGGAAAAATGCAATAATATGATAACTGAAAAAATGAACATTAATGTGCTTGAGAAGAAAATTTCTATTGCATCTCGAAGAAAAGACATAGCAATAGACAATCATGAACCATTAAAAAGAAAGATAGTAAAAATACCACCTCATGTAAAATTACAGGAAGCAATGAGGCCACTAAGTTATCGAATAAAAAAATTAAAAAGACGAGATCAGCTTATTCGAATAATAAGAAAACTACAAATAAAAGAGCATAATATTTGCATGTTATTGTCAAAGAAAGGAAAACCAAAATTTAATGTTATGTCTAAACATGCAGTATTGTGTAAGTATTTAAGTATATGTTAATATTTATTTTTTTGTTCTCGTGTATTATACTGTATACTAAAATAACAAGTAGTAATTTAGAAATATAAATGTTAATTCGTCATCTACACTAGTGTTTTTTGTATATTATTTAACAGAAAATTTGAATTTTGACCCCGATGCGATGGCAAACAATGGACCGATTGGGGTGGGATTACACCTTTGTTACTTCTCTTGACTAATATTATTTGTGGTCAAAATTTCATAACGATCAGTTGGCTAGTGTAGGAGCCTATTCGAAACATAGAAACAGGCAAACATTCGCTTTTATATACATGGATTATCGTTTTGTCTTGCTCGGCTGTACTGTTCAGCTGCCAGGTTGTGATATAATGTAACAATCTACCTATTGGGATACTGTTCATTGAGATAAACTTTCACTGTGCAATAATCCTGCACCATCCTGTTGAAAATTTATTTCCAGATCTCGATTTCCATTAAGAATTTTCTCTAGAATCTCCAAAATTAGCAGCTCCCAAGATCCTTGCCCATGCCTAGATTTTATCTATTCATATTTACATTTACGAAAAATATGGATTCATTGGTAAAACAAATTGTTTAATAATTTTCCCATCAAATAACGATAAACAGTTAATGAACATATAAATAAAATAGTAATAAAATGTAAATTATATCAGATTTATTTTTTATACAATAAAGATATAAAACATTTATTAAAAAAATTAAATTGTATCATGAAATATTGATTCTTTAACTTTTTTTTTATTGCATAGGAGAAAATATGCGTAGATGCACGTAAAGTGCATCCTTTTCCTTCCGAATGCTGCCTCACTCTTTCTTCTCCGCATACCTACAGAATGTCACACTTTTTTCTATTCTAGATGAGCAGTATATTTTATTATCTATTTAACAAAGTTTTTCTGCATATGTTCTAGAGAATAGTTGTAACATAAACGAATCTCTCAAATCTGTGTATTCAATTCGAATATTTTAAGTATTCATTGCATAAATATTACTTTGTAACAATTTTTCCCACACTCAATAAAAACGGACTTTTATATAAATATATGTTATAAGAATAATGTAATACAGTTAGGTAACTTACTCATACCTTAATTAGTACTTTCAGTCTTACATGTATTTTTCATAAAAAAATTATGATTTACATGTTCCTAAAAAGATATTATTTATAGCGCAGTATAATAAGAAAAAAGGAGAACTTTTAAGTAAAGTGCCAATAATTAATGATATTCTCTATCAAACATCAAACCACATTGATCCAGATTTACATATGATCGTACATTCAGTGGACCAACATTTTCTTTATACTTATAACAAAAATGTTTATCCTAATATTACTGAAATACTTCACAGTGACACTGAATCTAACAGTGAAATGATTGTAAAGAGGTTTATGGATGAAAGTATTAATACTTCAACTACAAATTTGTCTTTGAAGGAATATGACTCATCTGAAGATGTTTTGAATATTAATTTAGAAAAAGAAACGCTTCCAGCTATTCTTCTTAATGACTTACCAGAATTTTTAAAATTGTCTATTACAAACTTTGTACATAATTCGCTCGATGTTGATGAAATAGATTTAGATAATAACTATTATATCAAAGATGCCTGTTTAAGTAAAAACAGTGAAAATGTTACTACCAAAAGGAATAACGAAAATTTATTATCTAACTGTGGTTCACGTGAGAACATTCAGGAAACTTTATATGATATTTACCGTAAGAAAATAATTGATTCCGATAATAAAGAGAACATTTACATATTTTCTTCGAAATATTTAACACAAGTTACTGAAAATAATTTAGATGGTAGTATTAGAAATTTTTCTGTTACAAAATTAAGAGAATGGGCAGACCATATCAAGCAGCAGTTACTGCAACATGTTGACAATTTAAAGAAATTCGTTAGTTCTAAACATTTCATTTTCGGTCCCAAAGACTGTATACAAAATAAAATTAGTGACAACGAAAACATAAAAAATAATCAGGATAAAATACTTGTTAGTTACAAAGAAAATAATAATAGAACTTTTAAAAATTATAATAATGCATTATTTGGAAGTAAAAAATGCAGTGCCTTATTAAACAGCATAAAAGTGTTTGAAAAGTATCACCTCAAATATAATATGAACACGACATCAAATATCATCAATTCGATTGAAAATAATTTTGAATGCAATTCTGGGAAAACTAATCAACATAAAAAGAAAAACTATAGAAACCGTATTGGTGATAATAGAAATAGTCTAGGAACTTGTGATATGCTTGTATCTCATAACAAGCCCACAAAAGTAATGTCCCATTTTAAAGTTTTAGACATGGACAGTGGTAAACTAAAAAATAATAAGCAATGTAAATCCAATAAGAAGCCTGACAGAAATACCAGATGTACCAAGAACCTTTTAAATGGTATTGCTGATACGTCAATATGTGAGTTAGACAGCGTCAAAGAATTACGAAAATCACTTAGAATTAATTCTCCTGAGTATAAGAAAAAGCACTGCAAAAAGTTCGATTTTGTAACTCTATTCTACAGTGATTCTGATAGTTGTTCTACAGATAGTGTAGATGTTATGCGCAAACCAAAGAAAAATAAAACAACTGCAGTAAGGAAAAGAAGCACATGCAAAATCTCGCCAAAGAAACGATATTCTACAGAAACTCTTGCAAATACATGCAAATTGAATATACGTAAGAATTCTATGGATAGTCCCAAAAATAATACTACGCTTTGTCTGTCTTATGATGGGACAAGAGATTCTAGTTCTTCTGACGATGAAAGTGATCACACAGAATATAGAAGACGATTGAGAAAACGTACTGGTAATAATTCTCCTCGTTATTCAGCGCTTCCTGTATCAGTTAGTTTACCTAGATCAAGGAGTCCAAATTTACCTGGTAAGTATATCACCATTTTTGGCAATGCTTACGTCATACAATTAAATTAATTGCTACTGTAGCAATGTTTAAATATTTAACTTGTATTTAAATACCAAAAAGTGTAATAATCGTAGAATTCTATTTTCTATAAAATCAGCTAAATATGTAGGCTTTCAGTAATAAAACATTCTGTTATATAAACCTTTTTAACTATACATTAAGTGTAACAGTTTTGAAATACTTTATGACTACAAATTGTTTAATTTAATGTATAGTATTGTACTGTACAATAGGTATAACAGGTAACAGGTATAGTACTGTATAATCTAAATTCCTACATACATAATATATATTTTAGATATTGAAATTAAATAGCAGATGATAACTAATTCTCAAATTTAATATAATTTTTGTTCCAAAATATTGATTTTTTTTTTTATATTTGTTCACATTTATCTACAACTGTTATATCTTTTTCCTACGGTTGCTTAGAAAATAAGCAAAAGCACACTAAAAACGCAACTGTAAAACGGCATTTTACGCACGCTATGCGCAAAACACCGTGGAGTAGTGATAGCGTTTTTTCTTAGCATCCAGGCGACCCACGTCATGGTGGATGGCGCTCTAGCACTGTGGCGGAAGGCTACATAGATGAATACATTCAAGAAAAAGTTCAATAAAATTGTAAATTTGTTAAACTCTGTAGATTCAGAGGTACATGTTGACGTTCTACCACAAAATGAAATGCCATCTGCTTCAAAAACAAACAATAACATATTTATTGTAAAAAAATTGATCAATCAGCACAAAGAAATGCCAGAAATTCATTTAGAAAATTGCAGTAATTTTATTATTAATTACAACTTCAAATAGATATTGTTTGTAACAAGATTATTGTTATTATTGCCTATTATTAAAAAATTATCATTAGCTGTTAATAATTATGTTTATTGCTAATACTAATAACAGTAAGTAAATTTTTATTAAAATTAAATAATTGTTGTTTTATTATGTCAAAAAATTATCATTCTGAAAGCAAAACTTAAAACAAGAAAAAGATATACATCCCTTGGATGTGATTTAAGTGCAACCGTAGGAAAAGTATAGTGTAAAACACGTGCGAAAAGCATTTTTCGACACTTGTACAATATACTATTTTGTTGTCAGTAGACAAAATACTGTTAATACCGCCTATTTTCCGCACTTCATGTCGAAACAGAGATTATAAGAATGTATGAAAGAATTTTATTAAAATTTGTCAATATTTCAGTATAACTAAACGAAATTTTGATTGATATATAAAGATCTGATTGTTATTCTATTGTCCTTTCTTTTTTAGTAAGCAATTCTGTGCCCATTGAATTGCTGGAACAATAAATAATGGTTGTTTTTTTTTATAAAGAGTTCATCATAAAGAGTTACAAAAATATAAGACATACTACAATACTAAAACTAAAGTATTTAGTATGATTTTATTAGATTTTTTTTATTTATAAATTTTTTATTTATTTATTTTTTATTTATTTATAAACACTATAAGTATGTATATGTAAATATGGTTTCAAAAATGTTTTCTGAAGGAGCTGCATCAGCATTGGCATTTCTTATAATTTTTTTATGGTTACAATATTATACAAAGAGATATATTTAAAACACTGTGCCAAGCTTATTACTTGCTCCCTACAGTGCACCAATTGATGACCTTATGACGATTGAATCTATACACTGGATTTTGATTAATTTATCTTTACAGAGATCACCTCAGTAATTCATAGAGATGATAAAAAACGTATATCTTTCAGTACTACAATTTTAATCATATTTATAAAATAGCATAACAATGAATTTAGTGTAAAAATATTCTTGACAGGATGTCTATTGACGTTGAGAGTTTGTGTTCTATACTTTCTGGTTATAGGATATGTTTTCTTATAAGAGAGTAGATTTGTTTTTATTCAAAAAAGATGACAACAAAAGTTTACCACTAATATTCAACATTAGTGTATATTTAATAACACAAGTAATGTTAAGAAATGTTTCTTAACATAGCTCCTTTAAGAAGTCTTTGTCTGACACTGACGTAGTCTTCCAAAACACTATACAATAAATACACTTGACGCACGTTTCGACAATAAAGTTGACATTATTTGGAGATGATTAAATTAAAAAAAGTTTTAAGCGTCTCCAGATGATGCCAACTTTGTTGGTGAAATGCGTGACGAGTGTAGTGTTTTGTGGAAAACTACTTCAGTGTTATCTTCATACCATAAGTTCCTACCTACTCCAGTAAGTCTTGTCTGAACTTATGTGTGTAGGACCTTATTGTCTCATTTTAGCAAAATCTACTAGCCATATATATTTGTAACTCTTTTTGTGAAATCCCTTGATTTTTTAATTGAGCAAACATATAATAGTAACTCGTTAAGTGGTAGTCTATTAGGGTTACTTGATTAGTATACTCTATTTTAGTTGTTTTTAATTTCATATAGAATTATAATATTGATATTTAGATTTTTCTAATCGTCTTGATATAATTGTTATTCAATTTTCAGCTGGCAAACATCTGGTATCGCTAAACACAAATACAAAGTGAGTTAAATAATTGCGTGGGTTAGCTTTGGTTTATATTAATGTCTTATTTACTTACAGCTGTTTTGAGATTTTTCTTGTTAAATGTACACATTAAATTGATTTGAAAACATTCATTACATTATTTTATGTACTACTGAGAAGGAATGTGATCAAATACCTTCGATACAATTACTTGGAACATAAACAATAATAAGTTATTTTAAAGTTAATTATGCTCTTGGTCATTCATCTTTCAAATGAGTGTATTGAAGGTCATTACATTCTGTCTCAATGGTACATATAATAAAACCATATTACATAAGTACGTCTTATTGTATCGCATTTTGATAGTCTTCTTAAACATTTGTAGCAACCTGAGAAACTTACAAATGGAAGAAAATAATTAGTTATTGCTGAGATTAGGTGGAAAACTTACAAAATAAAGAAATAAAATAAAATCTTTCGGTTTGATAATATGCCCGAAATTTCGTTTCATTTGATAATATCTTTAGCTTGTCATAATCTTGATATCATATCTGTTTTGATTAAAATATATTTAATATATACTATTGCAGTAACAATCCATTTCCGATTTGTAGAGAATATTAGTAGCTTATTTAGTAACAGTTGTAAGGAGGCTTATCGCCTACAGTAGGCCCAAAGTTATTAATTTGCAACCAATTTATATTCTATTTATCAAAAAGTTTCATTAAAAGACTATTATCAAGACAGATATTTTATAAACCTGTCTAAACCAGCACTTAACATAGAGTAAAAAAGGAAACAGAAAATTGTCTATGAAGCCAAATTAACCATAATTGTATCCATCAGCTCTTGTATGCCAGACAGGATAAAGTAAGGTTTTTTTTACGGAATGACCTATGTATTTTTATGTATTCAAGTTTAAATTGTATTTCTGATAACTTTATGAAATCTATTATAGCTATATTGTTTCAAAATTAGGAATTAACATTTACGACAAGTTTGAAGGAAAACCTAATAGTAAACAAAATATGTATATAAAATTTTATTGTGTGTATCAAAATTTGGGCATCGAAGATCGACTTAAATATCCTATTCTTGTATTTAATATTCAAATAAAATATACGAGTAAAGCTTCTCTTAACAAAGACTGAAACAATAATGATTCACACAGTCACACTATACATACACAGACTGATGTATTTATTTCTTATTTTCAAGTACGTTATTGTTTGATTAATTGCTGTACAAAATATAGGTTTATTTATCTAAATTAATTTTAATAAAAACATTAAAATCTATTTCATAGGTCATCAGATATAATTTAAATGGTTTATTCTTAGACTTTTTTTAAACAAAAAAAAATTTTTTCCTAATATATGTATTAAAATGGTGTAGTGTATTTAGGAGATGCAATAAGATGTTCTTGAAAATATATTGTCAAGCTCTTGCTTCTTTAATAATACTGTTGTATTTTGTTGTACTGCTGTTGACAACATTTTTTATCGTTGCCTTGTCAAGAATCATTTTTAAAGGATGTTCTTTTATGTATTCATATATTCTGTATATTCTATATCGCCATATTTCTGTGACACCCAATGCAAGTTACACAAATATTTCTACGGTCTAATAATAAATATACTGTATATGTTATATATTTATATCTATTTTAATAACTATTTTAATTCACACCATTGTCAAATAATATTTTTCAATTGCCATACAGTTCTCATTACATTACAACTAAGACTTATATGACAAGTAATAGTTGTCTGACAGTTTGAAATTGTAAGCACATTAATATATAGGGAATTTCATAAAAGAAAACCTATTTTCATAATGGCCTAAATTGTAAAAATGATCTATTACTAGCACTGATAACAAGTAGATCAGTTGAGGGTGGTTTGGAACCTAATTTTTTTTAAGTGTTCTAGCGAATCTGAAAATAAACTAAAAAAAAATATTTGAAACAAAATAACAAAAAATAGAAAAAATAGAGTATAGTATTTGGTAAAAAAAGTATTCTAAAACCCATATCAAAGGTTTTGAGAGTATGAAATAGTTTGTTTTTAAACTGAATCTCATTTTTTGTAAAATTCATTGCTTATAAAGCTAGCCATACACGAGCGAATTTTTATGACAGGCCATGGCTTTTTTCGAAAGATTCGAGAAAACCTGCAAGGCCCGGACTGTTCGTTAGTGGAGAAAGGAATCTGCGGGCCAGATTGCAGGCATGGCCTGGGGGAAATCTCACAGGCCTCACCCGTGCGTTAGTAGGGAGAACTGTGAGGCGAGGTCGGCAGGTTTCGTCCTGTCAGTAAATTCGGTTTTACCATTCACGAGCGGATCGAATCAGAGGCCACTTTTCTGCATCCTAGTTTTTTTGCAGATAATTATTAAATATTAAATTATTTATTATTTAGATTAGATATTATTTATTAGTTGGTTTAGTTTAGTTCGTCAAAAGTTTGTTGTGTGTTGTTTCAATAGTAATTGAAAAGTGCGGGAAAATGGCAAAAGAATGGAGCAACGATTGGTTTACAGACATACAAAAAAAATAAAATAAATAAATACGAGTACGCAACAAAATAAAACGAACATCATTTCGTTCATTTTTTACATAGAACACATTTTTGCGATGACTAGCTTATCGAAAATCGTTACCCAGAAGCGTCACAAAAGCGCATCATGAAAGTAGCATTTTTACACCTAGGTATAAAATTTTTGGAGTGAAGGTAACAGAAACAAAAAAAAAGTAGAGTGAAGGTAATGGAATCAAAAGTGTCTTCCATGTTTTATAATTTCAGAAGGTTTGAAATCTAGAAAATGCTACAAAAAACATTTAAAAAATTAGCTACTACATGAACGTATTGTTTTTCGTAAAATTAGCCCCATATAGCTAAACTGCTGTCTTACTCCTATCCACGATTTCACCGATTTCGTTCTTTTTTTTTTTGTTTTTGTTTGTGGAGAGGTAATGAGTAATGGTACTATCTGCTAGTGGGTACAACTCACTAGCAGCTCCCACAATGTTCTTACTATTCATAGTAAATTTAAACTAATAGTAGTAGTTTAAAGTAGAAGAACAACGAAAATACTGCATTGATACTCACGACAGTTTAGTCCGTCCCGTCGTCTAGCCTGTGGCTTGTCCGACGTGCTAGACAGTCCTGGGCCCGCAGATAAATTAACAGACTTCCGCCGGTTTTCCCCACTAACGGATAACTGCCAACGGATTTTATGAAGGAATTCCATAGGGCCCGGTCCGTACGTTAGTGGGCTACGACAGGCCTGAGATTGGCGGATGAGGCCCGTGGGAAAATCGGCAGACCGATCCGTGAATCTGGCCGCCTGTCAAAATTTATCCGCTCGTGTATGGCTTGCTAATCATTTCCAATTATTAATATATCACACATATATTTCTTTAGTACTAAGACGTTTTATCTTTATTCTACCATCCACTCCATGATAATAATTTATTTCATATCTTTTACAGCTTCGAAAAAAAGAAAACTCCATTAAATGCATCTAAACACTGCACAGCCTGTGATAATAATATTAAACGTAGGTTAAATTTCAATAACACTTCCTCTGTACATACTACGTTTATTGAAGAAAATATAGTTTGTACCTTTTCTCCTAAAAGGCAAAAAGAACATTTTATTAACGAGAGCAGTATCCACACATATTCTCCACAATGCGTTGATGAAGATATAAAAAATAAATATAACAGTAGTTCTTTTAATGACAATTTGTCTGGGATGACTTCTGAAAAGACAGAACATCAAGTTGACAATAATATAATTGATATTATAAAAGACACTGTAGATAAGGAAGATCACAGGACTTTAATTACAGAATATTCTGATTCTTTGTCACAACTAGACAGTGATGAAGTCAACACTTCATTCTTCAGATCACCCCAGATTGCAAATAAAATAAATTTGTTACTCACCACTGCTGAAAAATATGATAAGGAAACCAATTTCAGTGCTTTACAAGGAACATCAAAAGTGTTAACTCCCAAAGAGGACGAGGTGGTTTGTCTTTCAGGCGGAAGTTCTGGAAGTTCAAGCTTTGGTGTACTAACTCCTTATCAACGTGTTGGAGACAATAAAGGTATGAACTTAAATACTATTGTAGAGGATAATGAAAAAGAAATAATAGATAATTTAGAAGACATATGTGATGCTGTACGCACTTCAGGAAACAGTAATGACAAGGCATCATTTCGAGAAAAGACGAACGAGCATGCTCACGATTTGCCTTCCAATTCTTATATTGTTTTAAATTTAAAACGCGTTATTATTACTCCCATGAAAAAAGCACCAACCAAGGAGGAGATATATAACTCGTTAGACAAATATAAAATTCCTCATGTTGTGCAAGAAATACCCTTCTATAGTAATGTAGAAGATGTTACTGGAAGTGTGGAAATAGGTTACAATGTGTTAAAAATTAGTAGTAAAACAACTGCACATTTACCAGAATTTGAATCACAGACTGATAGTATTAACAAGTTTAGAAAGGAAAAACTAGAAAATCTTTCTTCTAATCTACAATGGAAAAAATCAAACATAAAAAATATAACTCTAGGCTTCTGTAAAGACAGAAGATGCATTATAACTCCTGCAAAAAGACCCCCAAGTATCGATATGATAAAAAATTGGATAAAAGAAAAATCAAGAAAAATTAGCACTCCAGTGAAGAAAATTGAAAAGATAAAAGTGTTTGTTCCCTTAAGCCCCGGAAATGACAATGACGGTGATGATGACAATCTCTCGTTAACAATTTCTCCTTGTACACCTACATCTTCTGATCATGACGCCGGTCAAAATACAGTTCAAACTACCCCGCCCTCTTCCACGATAATAGCAGAATCCTCCTCTCAAAGTCCTGTGCTAGGCCATGAAAGTAAAAACCGCAAGAAGAAGCTAAAAAAGAAATTATCTCAGTCAAGTCGCTACTCGCTGAGAAAGTCATTGCTTTCCCAGGGTGAGTCATTCATAAATCAATCATGTCAAATAACTGGAATCGCTGTGAACAACACATACGGATTTGCAAAGTCAATTGAAAATTTACAAGAAGCACGTGCTCTGATTGAACATCAACATCTGACATTATTAGTTATGGAAGTCCATACCCGTACACGTGGAGATTTTAAACCTAATCCAGAACATGATTCCATATGTGCAATATTTTACGCAGTATTACATGATGTACCTGACGTTGATACAAAATTAACCAAAACCAGAGGTATTATAGCTATAAATTCAATACCTCTTAGTTCAGATACATATTTAACACCCATATTAAATGGATCTGGCATAGATTGTAATATAGATTATGTAGACTCAGAGGAAAATCTAATAAACGAATTTTTAAAACTCATGAAGTGCTGGGACCCTGATATAATAGCAGGCTATGAAATAGAAATGCTTTCCTGGGGATATCTGATTGAAAGGGCTTACAAATTAGGCATAAACTTAAGGCCGCTTCTTGGGAGAACTAAGGAGAGTAGTTCTAGATGGAGAGAAGAGGACGGGCAAAATGAGTTGAAAATTACCGGCAGGATCGTATTAGACGTTTGGAGGTTAATGAGGCATGAGATAGCTCTGCAGAGTTATACTTTTGAGTCTATCGTTTATCATATTTTACATAAAAGAGTACCCCAGTATCCGTTTAAGGATCTATCCTTTTGGTGGGATCACAAATCGGGATTATACAGACATCGTACAACCTATTACTATTTATTTAGAGTTGTAACGGTTCTAGAATTGTTCGATAAATTAGATTTAATTGGACGTACGAGTGAACTTGCTAGACTGTTTGGAATACAGTTCTATGAAGTTTTATCTAGAGGCTCTCAGTTTAGAGTAGAATCTATGATGTTACGTTTAGCTAAACCTCTCAATTTCATTCCTGTGTCACCAAGTGTTCAACAGAGGGCCAATATGAAGGCACCAGAATACATTCCACTAATCTTGGAACCAAAGTCAAAATTATATAATGATCCAGTTATAGTTCTGGACTTTCAAAGTTTGTATCCTTCAATGATTATAGCCTACAATTACTGTTTCACTACGTGCGTCGGTCGAGCGGGAAGCTTAGGGAAAAATACTCCCTTTCAGTTTGGGGCAACTCAGTTGAAGGTATCACGGAAGAGATTGGAAAAACTTATAAAAAAGGATCTTTTAAACTTTTCTCCGTGCGGTGTAGGGTTTGTTAAGAAAGAAGTACGTGATGGTATTTTACCTCGGATGTTAAGGGAAATTCTTGACACTCGTTTAATGGTGAAGAATTCTATGAAAGAAAATTACAGCAATGAAATCTTACAGAAAGTGCTCCATAATCGACAATTGGGCCTTAAATTGATAGCTAACGTTACATATGGTTATACTGCCGCCAACTTTAGCGGAAGAATGCCTTCTGTAGAAGTTGCTGATAGTGTTGTCAGTAAAGGTAAGAAATTGATTGGGCCTGATAAATTTGTCTGAATTAAGTTTGTTTAGTTCGGAAAAGTACGGTCTTTTGTTTATTAAGAATTTACAAAGGACATTACTATTTTAACAATTAACATACTGATTGATTTAAAGAATAAAATAAATAATTAAAAAATTATAAAAGTTTTAAATATATTGCAATTGAAATGAGAACAACCATTATCAGGATTGTCTCATTACCTTAAGTCCTTAATTGCTTATGATCATTAATCAAATAAAAGTTTTCATAAATAATACAAACATTATACAAAAATAAATCTTGTTACTTAAACAAATAATATATACAATTTATGTTTCTATAAAATGATTTTATTCTAAAATATTATTCTTGTTAACTTTTTTCTAATACTTGAATATGTATATAGAAGTATATAGAATTTAAGTATTGTTACGCAGATCAAAGACATTAAAATATATATTTTTCATTTTCTTGTTTCCTGATTTGCAACAAAACAATGACTAATATGTCCACTAATATCAACTCAGCTTCACAAATGTACGAAAATGTTTGTTAAATCACCTAAAATTGGACTTCAAATGTCTGTCAATATTACTACATTTTTCTTTGTACAAGGGTAATCCCAGAAGTACCCGACCTGACGTATATATGGCGATTGTTGTTTAAGAACTGTGGTAGAAAATACCAAACTTATAAGCTTAAGCTAAAAGTTCGATGACGCTACGTTGTTTAGTATTTATTTGGCAGCCATCAATAGTGAACGCCCTCAGTAAATTTGTAAACATGGAAAAAATCGGTCATAGTTATGTGATACAAAACTTTTATTTAAATAGCCTCAGTGTAACCGATATCAAAGCGGAGCTAGATTATATTCTGGGGGAGTCTGCTCCTTCGTTTACAACAGTAAAATATTGGGTGGAGTTTAAACGAGGCCGTCCGAGCTGCCAAAACGAACATCGCAGTGGTCAACCAAATGAGGACCACGCCAGAAATCGTGAAAAAAAATCCACAAAATGGTGGATGACCGTCGACAGAAAGTGCGCGAGCTAGCAGACATGGTAGGCATTTCAAAAAGTACTGTACATCGCATATTGACTGCAAGTTTGAACATAAAAAAGCTGTGCGCAAGATGAGTGCCACGATTACTCACAATGGAACAAAAACAGCGTCGTGAGGTTGTTTCAATCAAAAGTGTTTGGCGAAGTTTCACAGGAATAAAGCCGACTTTTTGCGTCGATTCACATGGATATACATGGAATCATGGATAACACATGGATTCATTATTTCACACCTGGCACAAAAAAACCTGTCAAAACAATGGACTGAAAGGGGGAGAATTGGTTCCAAAGAAGACGAAGACAGTTCTCTCTGCAGGCAAGGTCATGGTGTCAGTTTTTTGGGATGCGCGTGGCATAATTTTCATTGATTATCTTCGGAAAAGAAAAACAATCAACGGCGAGTATTATGCGAACTTATTGCAGCGTTTGGGTGATGAAATCAAGAAATAATGGCTGCATTTGGCGGAAAAGGAAGTTTTGTTTCATCAAAACAATGCACCAGTTCATACATCCGTTATCGCGATGGCCAAAATCAATGAGTTAAAGTTCGAATTGCTTTCTCGCGCATCCTATTTGCCAGATTTACCTACCTCGGATTATTGTTTGTTTCCAAACTAGAAAAAGTCACTCGGTGGTAAAAGATTTGCCAGCAGTGAAGAGGTGGAATTTTGATGGCTGTTTTGAAGAGCTTGACGATTCTCACTATAAAGAGGATATTGAAGCTATTGAACATTGTTGAGAAAAGTATATCGAGTCAAAAAGAGACTATGTAGAAAAATAAATATTTATATATATTTATATATATATATATATATATATATATATATATATATATATATATATATATATATATATATATATTTTTTTTTTTTTACTTACCAGTTATTTTAATTACATTTTACTACCCAATCAAACTTATCAAATTTAAGTATTATTTGATATCAATAATGAACTTGTTTAACAAAAGCATGTTATTTGCACATTAATAGTTTATTCTGATTGCAATTTTACCCAAATAATTTAATTACATAAAGTGATAGTAAATTTTGTCTAATTTAGTCTAAGCAGTTTAATTTAGCACGAAATTTGAATGAAAAAAATTAAACAGTTTTTTCACCTTTCAAAAGATCTTTAATTATTTAAGATTTATTATTATGAAAATATGAATAAGTATAATACTGTTATATTAAATAACAAAGAAACTAATTTCTTAAAGGAAGAGAAACCCTCCAAAGAGCTATAGAAATGGTAGAAAGTACCCCAGAATGGGGTGCTAGGGTTGTCTACGGAGATACTGATTCTCTATTTGTATTAGTGCCAGGAAGAAGTAGACAATATGCCTTTGAAGTCGGCAAAAAAATAGCTGAAGCAGTAACTAAAGCCAATCCTGATCCTGTTAAACTTAAATTAGAAAAAGTGTACCAGCCCTGCGTTTTGCAAACTAAAAAACGTTATGTAGGCTATATGTATGAGAGCCCAGATCAAAAGGAGCCTGTGTTCGATGCGAAGGGTATCGAAACGGTTAGAAGGGACGGATGTCCAGCTGTAAGCAAGGTATTGGATACGACTATCAATAAAATTTAATAAAAAAGAAAACTAAAGACTGTACTGATTTTAGATGTTAGAGAAATGCCTGAGGATTTTATTTGATACGAAAGACGTAAGTCATGTTAAGAAGTATGTATTAAGACAGTTTAATAAAATAATTGCTGGTAGAGCTAGTATACAAGATTTAACATTTGCTAAAGAATATAGAGGAGCATCAGGATATCGGCCTGGAGCATGTGTACCAGCTTTAGAACTAGCAAGGTATGAATACAAGTACTATGCATATTAACTTTTTGAAATTATATATCTACTGTTAATAGAAAGTGGAAGGCTATAGATAAAAGAAAGGAACCTAGAAGTGGAGAACGTGTGCCTTACATTATAGTAAGTGGGCCACCAGGTTTACCGTTAATCCGTTTAGTACGCAGTCCTGCTGATCTACTTGCAGATTCTTCTCTAAGACCTAATGCTTTGTATTATATAACCCGAGTTATTATTCCACCAATTAATAGATGCTTTAATCTAATAGGGGCTGATCTTAATACGTGGTAAGTGTAAATAAGAGATTTACTTGCCTTAAATTCCTACTAGAAAATTAGCGTAGGACATTTCAAAGAAAACTAAAATTATTTTAACCATTATTTTTAGGTTTAATCAAATGCCTAGAAAGCAATTGCAGTATCTCCCAAGTTCGGTGTCGCCTGGAAAGAGAAGCACTATTTCTCAATATTTTTCTACCACAAGCTGTGTAGCGTGTGGAGAACAAACTCAAACTGGGATTTGTAATAAATGTAATGAAAATCCACAAATCACTACCCTTACTTTAATGGAAAGAATGAAGGGATGGGAGGAAAAATCATATATCTGCAATTTGGTATGTTTATGTTTTTTGCAGTTTGTGAGTAATTCTACTTATCAAAATAGTTGAATGAATTGATTTGTAATGTAATTCTTCAAGGGTTTAACACATAAGTGTGTATCTTGATGGAAAACTTTGATAAGGTATAATTTGAAAAGAAATTTGTCATCTTAGTCGATGAAATATTACAATATGCAAAATTTTATAATTATACTTACATAATTTATGTTGATACAAAAACCAAATCAAAGGAAATCTTATTAGAAAGTCTACTATATCCTCTAACTGCAACAGTTATCTTCAACCCTCTCTCAGAATATTGCAACAGTTTGATATTTGATTCATCGTAAGCTTTTTACCTACAGGAAAGCAAGAAAACTATAAATAATATCTCCGCTCATCATACATTTTACGATATAACAGTTTAGCACAGTCACTAACTTACATAATTTAAAGTGAAAAGTAATAAATATA
Organism: Rosalia funebris; assembly: GCA_037954035.1. Classification (NCBI taxonomy): domain Eukaryota; kingdom Metazoa; phylum Arthropoda; class Insecta; order Coleoptera; family Cerambycidae; genus Rosalia; species Rosalia funebris. The sequence continues at coordinate 4,085,663 of JAZFAV010000018.1, read as the reverse complement.
TGTTTTCAACAAAATTTTATTAAAATCATGAAACACGTCTACTCATGACACTTGACAGCATAACAAACTGTATGTTATGTAAAGTAACAGCACAGGAAGTTTAATGCCTCATATCTAGTTAGTTTAATACCTACTGCTGAACCTGCCTCTGGATATTAAAAATTAAATTCTTGTTTTACCCACTGCAAAATATTCAGTGGTTACCTTTTTGAATTTTGCTTTCTGCTAACCCAATATAAGAAAGGAGACTTATTTCTTGTTCTTCGTTTCTAGAACTTGCAAATACTTATTCCTTGTAATATTTAAATTCATACAGCTCATTCTTTGGCCATTCCTTCTGTACCAACGAACTCATATAGTAGGACGATGTACCCTGACGAGTCACCACTGCTTAAAAATCAATTTTTTCTATATGTGATGTTTAGAATCTTTTTTTTAATAACACTTATCTCAATACAAAAATAAACGAAATAATCTATTTTCTTGTTTTCGATGAGAATAAGACTATAAACCTAAATTCATTTAGAGATTTAACATACCTTTTACCAATAATATTTACAACATTTTTATTTACTGTTAGTACTAGTGGTTGAATAGATTTTTTTTTTAGATTTGCCAATCTTGTACTTCAACCCAGACTGAAATTAAATGTGTTTCTTTGGATTGCCCCATATTATATCGAAGGATACAATCAGATCGCGATCTGCAGCAAGCTGCTTATGTACGACAATTGTTATGTTCAAGTGATTTTTCATTTTAATTTATTCAGTTTTTTAACAATTGTTTTTAGTTCCTTTTTTTTTGTTCAGAATTTCATGATGTCTTGTAATTTTAATGAGGATTAACTAATTGGAGTTAAAAGTTGGTGCTCTTTTTCTATAGTTACCTATTTTTATTATGTTTTTATTTTATTAGTTGTACCAAACTTAAATATGAAAGTTAAAAATATTTTTAAACCGATTTTAATGTTTCAGTTTTGTAACTAATAATTTATAGTAGTCAAAATTCATTTAGCAATAGTGCCTATTAGGTAAAGTTTATTTTATGAACATCTGAAACCTGGTGTTAAGTTAATAGATATATTTTGTTTTAGTCATACATATTTCTGAGAATAATACCGTTTTTCGTATTCCAGTACTTTGCATTAATATATATATATATATTTTTTTCTTTTTATTATTACAGTTAATAATAATGTTGATGTGCCTTCCATTGCAAACTAACGTACTACTTAATTTAAACCTTATAAGGTTTAAATTGTAATTGTGATATTAAAAATTCATATTTATAAATGTATTTATTATGGAAAGAATTTTATAAATCCTCATGGTAAGTATTTAATTTTTGTTAAACTTAGTTTCGTACTAGTTGTTATCGATAATGTAATTTTGGTTTACCTTCCATAGAAGCATTTGATGCATCTTGTATTTCCATTTGTAACTGTACAATTGTTTTATAAAACATATTTTTTTAAATAAATATTGTAATCTCTAGGGTTTTATTAGGTATAGTAAATTATGGTTGGCAATGCTACGTAGTTCTAAGGAACTATCTATATCAAATGCATTTTACTAATTAGTATTTACATAAAACTACAACTGTCATTGTCAATTTTTTTGAAAATCGTTCATACATATTCACAATGCAGAGAAGAAAAACAAAAATTTTAAATAATCCCGCTAGCAATCTCTTACTAGATACCACCGATAAGGCTACAAAGAGAGTTCTAGCTCCATATGTGAAAATTGTTAAAAAAAGTGATAAAGCACGACAACCACTACCAAAGGAAGAGGAGCATCTTCAATTTAATTTTTTTGTCCAAAATAAACCAAGTTTTTTGCTTCACGATCTAACTTCGTTTCTGTTAGACAGTGTAGATTTGGGAACTTTACTACACGAAACTGCTAATGTACTAAAGTCAACTACAAAGGCATATGGTAAGTAGCTAGTGAATTTAATACATGTGCGTGTGCGGCTACTATATTATCAGCTCATACCTCAATTATACAGGTTATACCATTTCTATAAATTTGTTCTATGACATAGTTGTTCTAAATTTATTATATTTTTATTTTTCCTTAGGGTATACTTTATATATAGTGGACTCCGCATCTGAAGAAATTTATCAGTCTCAACTGAATTTTGCGACTGAAAGACACAAGGTAAATTGGAAAATTCAGAAGGGTACTATAATTGCAGCTTATGTAGCTTACAAAAGGCAGCACATTATGGTGGATGATATTCTGGGCGATGACAGATTTCCTTCTGGCTTAGGTTATCAAGGTAAGTATAAAGTTAAATATGAAATATACACCACGTTCTAGTTTTTTAGACCTTCGGTCTATAACGCGTTTAAGAAATCGTTGATAATTTATTATTAAATGAAATTTAATTAACTGTTTTTGAAATCCAATTATCTTTCTTCTTGACTCAAGCCACTCAAGGATCACTTCTTAACTAATAAAAATGCTTAAGACCAAGCAGGTTATAAAATATACACTTAATATATTTAAAATATTGGTGTCTTTGCAAATACATTTATTTATATGCAATGTTTAACATTCTCTTTAAATGTATTGTATGATATATTGTTTTCATAGTTTTATTACAAAATACGTAGCATGAGTGAGGAGCCTATCTGGCAATTTTCTTCTTTTTTTTTTCAAGAAAAAAAAAAGAAAGTGGTTAATGTAATCTGTTGTAATCTGTAATGAACTAAAAAGTTTATTCATAAATAAACTAAATTAATATATAATCGATTTAAAAAGTTGTTAGAAAATTTTCATAGTAATATTTTAAAAAAAATTTCAAAATACTGTTAGTGCTATTATTTTAAAACTTGGCAGCCTTTGAGTTTATTCTTTTAAAACTGAAGTTTTTCTGAAAGAGCAGCTCATTTTTACCATTCCTGTTCCATGGAGTGTTCCGTTATGTAGATAATTGGAAAAACGCAGACGTGGCAGTTTGCATTTACCAATCAATCTACCCTCGTATTTTTGAAAATGAATGGAAACTTGGTTGATTTTGAAACTGGAAAATGAATATAAATTGGTTATATAATTTTCGCCACACGGTGTATGGTTTAATAATTTTGTGCCACTATAAAATATGATGGTAAATACACATTTGAATTCTTTGAAATAAAATTGCAAGCTTCAAAGTATTCAAAAATTTTTAATATTATCTTTACCTTTAGAATAGTAATTGTATAAAATATATTTAGATTTTATATAGATATTATGCAGAAACAACTTCATGTATCAGACCAATTTATCTTTTTTATTTTTGATAAATCATCACATTTAACGAAAATTATAGTTGTTTAGCCTATTTGGGTAAGATGGTTGGTATTTGTGAAAAGAATTTTGACAATTTTTTATCTGTCACAGTGTCACAGTATACTATATCAATTCTGATTTCAAAATGATTTTAGAAACCATGAGTTTATAACCATAGCTTATACCATCTAAAAGGAAATGTAATGACACATTTCCAATACATTTGTCTGAAATATATGCAACAATGAATTAACGTTTGGAGTTAATAATGCTCCTGATCTGAAAATGGTCATTCTATTGCCCAAAAGCATAATTATCTCAAAAATTAATACAATTTTGCCTATATTTCAAGGAAATATACCGATAGTGTCTCGTTTTATTTCTTCATGTGAAATGATTTTCAAAATTCATAATTAAATAAAAAAAATAATTACAGAAAACTGTAAAACGCGCATGTAAGAAAATATAAACTTATTATTATTTAACTGAAAATATAACTTACAACAGATAACAGTAACAACCCAAAAAACAAAATGATCAACATTCGTAAAAATATTAACTAATTTTATTACACACTCCATTGAACAAATACAAAATTGGAGTTAATGTATGTTACATTAGCAGCAATTCACATAAATATTATGTACAGTAAAAAATTTTAAACTTGCGTTATTTTTTTGTCTTGCAATTTTTGCACTTGCAACCTTTGACTTAATACGTGATGAGTGATGAGAATGATAAGAGTACTTTGAATTTTATTCATATCACTTATGATATGAAAGGAGAGTAACATCATGATTTTTTTGCAAACAAAATAATTATTTTGACAACCTGCGGCAATGCAGACTTTTTTTTTCCAGATAATTGCAAAAATTATATTCGATTACAATTCTCTTTAGCATTAATAACACTACAAGAACATTGAGATGAAAAATAACAACTGTTTTCTGTAAAATGATATATTTATGATAGAATTGTTCAGATAAAAATATCTGGGGTATGAAACATTGCCAATACTTGTATATTCCCTTGTAATATAGGCAATAATGAATACATTTTGGAGTTGATTTGTTGTTGTTTTTAATCAATAAAAAACATACCATCTTGAGTACAAAAACATAATTACCTGTAAAATTAATTAAAAATTGCCTATATGCCAGGGAAAAATATAGAAAGTGTCTCACTATGTTCTTTCTCGATAGTATATACAGAGTTATGGTAAAATTTTTCCTGCGTTATAACATTATTACTCACTTTTTCAACATTGAACATCATTTATTGGACATTGAAGTTACAATGTAAAGTAAGTACCAGGTCACTAAATATATGTATAGTAAATTTGTGGTAAATTGTTTTTAATTTTATTAGTTTCACTTTCTTTTTTACAAGTGTTTACAATGATGTTTAATTAAGAAATATTCCTTATATAATAACCATTGCATATTAGATTATTTTTAGATTTGTAATAAATGTATTTCTATTAAAATCTTTAGTGGTGCTTAAATATATTTTAGTTATCACTATGGCCAGTTAAACTACATAAAAGTGTCTGAAACGTCCAGACTCAGCTAGACAATCCTTAAGTAATAACTGCTAACTAATGGTTAATTGACAATCCAAGCTTTTAGTGTTATTTATTTATGGGAGACTGTAATTAGAGCAACTTTGCTTTGTAGATGAATTAATAAAATCTGTGCTATGTGTACCAGTTATACAACCAGACGGTGAATGTTTTGCGGTCATAGAACTCTATAGAGAGGTGACACAACCGCCATTTAACAAAGATGACTTGAAGATATCGATAGTAGTTACAGGGTGGGCAGGTGCAGCCATACATCAGAATGCGCTTAGATTATCTTTACAAAGGCAACAGGAGCTAAACGATTACCTTTTGGATTTAACCCAGTGCTACTTTGGCGAAACTGTTGGTATAGAAAAAATGATTACAGAAATTGTAGTAAGTACATATTACGAGGGTGAATCAAATATAAACGAGCCTTTTTTTTTTTTTAATTTTTTTTTATTTAAACTTGAAGAAAAAAGAATAACAGCTCATTTTTCTACATAATCTCCTGATTTGGAAACACATTTTCCCAGCATATAGGTAATTTTGTAATGCCTTGCCCGTAGAATGAAGTTTTTTGTGTCTCCAGCCAATTGCGCACGTTGGCCTCGACCTCTTCATCGTTGTTGAATCTTTGCCCCCCCATGGCTTCCTTGAAAGGACCAAAGAGGTGAAAGTCGCAGGGCGATAGGTCGGGGCTATGGGGAGGGTGTTCAAGTGTCTCCCAGTCCAATTCCTCCAATTTTTCTCTGGTCAGGGCTGCTGTATGAGGACGAGCATTGTCATGGAGAAGTTTCACTTCTCTCATCGGTAGGTCACGTTGTTTGCGGCGATATTAAAGAGTAACCTCGCTTAAAATGTCGCAGTTGTACGCCCCATTAATGGTCCTGTGGTCATGCAAAAAACCGAGGTGCAACAAGCCACGCTGGTTAAAAGAAACTGTAGCCAAAACCTTGCCTGCTGACAGCCTTGACTTGGCTTTCACTGGCCCAGTCTCGCCTTGACGTCTCCACTCCTTGCTCGCTTGTTTCGACTCCGGGGTATAGTGGTGCATCCATGTTTCATCGCAGGTGATAACGTGAGTGAGAAACGAGTCTCCCTCTTCCCGAAATTTTGCTAGAAGACGCTCACACACCTGAAAACGATGCAATTTCTGCTCAGTTGTCAGAAGGCGATGGGCCCACCTTGCGCACACCTTATGAAACCCTAGCTCCTCTGTGATGATCGAAAAGGTGCTTCCGTAATTTATTCCAACCTTAGATGCAGTCTCATTGGTGGTCAGACGTCTGTCACCCTCAAGAAGTTGTTGAACGCGGACGATGTTGTCACTGGTGCGAGGTCGGCGGTCATGGCTCTCATTTTCAACTTTCTGACGACCCTCCACAAACTGTTTATGCCATGCAAATACTCTAGCTCGGGACAGTGTCTCTTCCTTGAACTGCGCAGTTAATCTCGTCAGGATTTCAGATGGTTTTACACCTTCCGTGGCGAGAAACTTGATGATAACACGCTGCGCAATTGATGAAGGCATCTCCTGCTCAGACATTGTCTCGGCGGGTACTGAAAGGAATGAGCGAGGTCGCCCACCTGCTCTCCCCCCTTCTGACATCCCTACCCAACACCCCACGAAGGGGGAACCCTCACGCGTTACTATTGCATGCCCAGAACCAAAAGACTCGTTTATATTTGATTCACCCTTGTAATAGCTTTAATGGGATAGAAAAACTTCAACAGGAAAAGTCGGTATTTTAGTCGTATGCCATTTAATATTTTCATTAACACAGTTGAATGATTGGGAAACGATTAACCTATCTCTTCACATTTCAGAAATTTGCTAAGGAAACTTTAAATGCAGAAAAGGGTTCGTTTTTTATTATCGATGAAGAAAGTAATGATTTATTAGCTGAAGTTTTTGATGAGGGTATAAGTGGTGACGATATGACAATGCATAGGAAAAATGTTAAAGTGCGACTGGCTAAAGATCGTACTATAGCTGGCCTGGTAGCCCGTACACGTGCTACAGTTAATATAAGAGATGCGTACAATGATCCTAGGTTCAATACAGAGGTAGAAGAAAATACCGGTTTTATAACTAGATCAATATTGTGTATGCCTATTGTTAGTGTTGACAAAATTCTAGGTAAGCAAATATAGTAAAAAGTTTACAGAACATCTTAATATATTAGTAGTAGTATTAAGATCTTTAATATTACCTTGTTTTTAACAATGATGCTTTACAAATTACAATAAACAACAAAATAACAGAAAAGTTCACTTGATTCAAATGTAAAAATACTAATTTTTGTCTTTTTTTCATATAATTAGTTAAAAATAAGTTGTAATATTAAACGGGTTATTTAATATTCTAAATATAAACATAATATTGGCACTGTAGGTAGTGGTTTACAATCTATTTATTTTATTAACTTATTATGATTATTGTTGCTTTTTGCAGTCAAAATAAATAATACTTTGCATATGTTACTGTGAAATACCGAAATCCGGTGAATGTCGATACACCAGTGAATGTCAACATTCTCTAAGTTGCTTGGCGTATGTCCGAAATATCGGTCAAATATCATTATTTCTAACTTACACCGGTGAATGTCGATATTCAGCATGTACTCATGGTGTATGTTGAAAAGAAACATTTTTTTAATAAAGGAAAACAAAAATAAAAGTATAGGTAATATTTATTTATTAAAACGACATGGGAAAAGTTTTCCAATAAACTTAAGGAAATTGTTGAACTTAAAACAAACAGTAGAACATTGCAAATCACGAAACAACTAAAATAATGTCGATATAATAAACATACACATACATTTTAATTTTTAAACTGAAATATAAAAAACCAAGAAAATGTATGACATTCTTATTTGTTGCAACAACTTAAACTACCATGACACTTCGAATTGCACAAAAGGCCTTTGCTATTACAGCTGCATTTAGCCGTCGAACACTTCCTTTTGCAATTGCAACGTGTATAGCCTTGCCCTCCACTTTTTGAATTATCATAAGCTGCTTCTCTTAGCGACATTTCTTGAATCGAAACCTCATCCATGGAAAGTAACTTTTCTTTACAAATTAAGAACTGATTACGGGTGAAAAGCTGTTTCAAGGTACCATTTTTGTTTGCTAATTTATAAAAGCCTGAATCCTCTATTCCAACAACAACCGCTAATACATTTCGAGGGTCTGTACGACCACGGTCGACATTAGGGACTTGAATTCTTACGGTATCACCAATTTGGGCCGGAGGAAACTTTGTTTTTGACGTTCGTAACATTTTTGTTGCTTGAAGTAGAAGATTCTCTTTTACGGCTACTCTCTTAGAAGAAATTAGCTCTTGTTGTTCAGCCAGTACTTGAGATGAAGACGTGCTAGGTTGCGGATCAGTCAATGCTTGAGATAAAGACGTGCTAGGTTCCAGATTAACTCCAATGGTATTTTGGTTATCCACGTCGCTTTCATCTGAAATATGGTTACTACCCAAATTTTCTTCAAAAGTGTTAACATAGGCTTCTAACTGTTCTTCGGTTTCAATGTTTGCAATTTGCCCGCGAGGGAGAGATGACGATGCTATGCCCCTTTTTGGTTTAACGCCAAACAGGGCTTAATATGGACTCTGGCGTATTCCTTCGTGATATGTTGTGTTTTTGGCGAATTGGACGAAGGGCAAACCTTCTGACCATTTATTTGAGTCATTATCTTGCATCCATGCAGTTAGCATATTCTGCATGTCCTGATTGGCTCTTTCGACTGAGCCTTGTGTTTGACTGTGACGAGACTTTCCGTGTACTATTTTAACATCTTTCCACATAGTGCATAGTTCAGATATGACTCGATTACTGAATTCTCTACCATTATCCGAATGCAATATAGCGGGAGCACCAAATGTTAAAAAGATATGAAGAAGGTGATATGCTACTTCTTCCGCTCTCTTACTTTTTAAGGGTCGGAACTGGACAAACTTGGTTAGATGATCTTGATATACCATTATAAACTTGTAATCGCCATCCCTGTGTGATTGCAAGTCTATCAAGTCGACTTGACATCTAGAGTTCAATTCGGAACTGACCATTGGTTTCACAACAATACCTTTATTAGGCGCACTGTGTTTCATTTGACATTGTTTACACAAATTTAAACACAACATTACAACTTCATAAGTAATATTTTTGTATCTAACTTGCAATTCTTTAAGCATTTGTGTTCTTCCTCCATGGCCTATTCTTATATGAGTTTCGGAAAGTATATTAGGCAGCTCATCATTTGTAACATAATACTGGATATTCGTTTCTCCTGGTTTTAGTGGCACAATTAACTTTTCTTCGTCGTTAATTTTTAAAATGTCAAATCGTTTTAAACGCCTGTAGTCCAAAGGTGTAGTACACTTACTTTTAGCAGAAATCACTTCAGAAACGATTTTAGAGTACCTTTCTTGAGAAAAATAAAAACAATTGCCTTCTCGTTTACTTCCAATTAAGGCATGTAACTTTTCAAAAAACTGATCACGATTCACTGCAGTAGTCATTGAACACAAATTATAATATCTAATAAAACCAATTAAATTAGCAAGCTTGCACACACGCTATCAGATCTTGCGTAAGACTGACGAAGCCAAAGCCAACAAACAGGATGCAGGAACTGCCCAAAAGCAAGTGACGACCTGTCGTTTCCGACATTCACCAGAGCCCATTTGTGTTTCGACATACACCGGTGAAAGTTCGAATGTATAATAAAATTAATAAACGTTCGGTCTTTCACCAAGGCATTTGGTATTTGTCGACATTCACCGGTGAATGTTGACATTCACTAATTTCGGACTTTCACAGTAACACATACAACTTGAATAAAATACAATCTGTCAAGTAGAAGTGTGGCAGAGTCGGTTTATAAAAAAAAATATATTAAACAAAGTTTTCAATATATACATATATACATTCCATTTGATCAGAACAATGATGCAATTGGGTTAATAATTCGTCCAATCGCCATCGGCATCAATAACACAGGCCTACAAATTTTGATATTTTGAAAGTTGATTTGGGTTTAATAAGTAATCATATAAGCGAGTTATTTACGCTGATTTCATATCTACCTTCCGTTTTCGCCCCTCACGTAAGGTTTTTGATCATCTAAAATCTAAATAATCAGAATAAATTAAAAATTAAAGGAAAAATTACATTTTAATAAACAGTATATTTAAAAACATAGTAAAAAGCAACAACACATACTTTTGAGTCTGAGTAATTTCTTTTTTTTTTTGTTTCAAAATCCCTCCCTCTTTAATCGTTTTGTAGTTTTTCTTGTGTAATCATTCGTTGGATATTCTCTTTTCAACATACAGCAGTAATCTGCCATCATCGCCACGTACCATCGATCCTGGTACCTTCTTTCCATCTCCTTTATGTCTTAATGGAACCTTTCATCTTGCTCCTCACTAACAGCCCCAAGATTTTCTGGAAAGTAGTCCAGATGAGCATGCAGAAAATGAATTTTTAATCTTCATATTACAACCAAGTTTCTGAAACTTATCCAGCATTTTGTTGACAATTTCCTCATACTGCGGATGTTTATAATTTCCTAAAAAATTTTCTGTTACATTTTCAAGGCATATCTAACATTCTTTTTCAATTTCTGTCATTGTGTTTTCAAAACTGTTGGCCCTGCATAAATTTTCTTATTTGTGGTCCCACGAAAATGCCTTCCTTTAATTTTGCTTCAGAAAGAGCTGAAAATTTGCCACATAAATACTTTATTTTTATCTATAGCTTTTACATATTAATTCATTAAACCTAATTTAATATGAAGTGGCGGCAAAAGATTTTTTGCGGATCAACCAAATTTGCATAAATAACGTTTTCTGAACCAGGTGTTAAGTTCATAACAAAATATATTTGGTGTATTTTTACAACTTCTAGGCATTTTTAAAACAAAATAAAAACACACGGCACGATGTCACGAGTAAACGTACACACATTAAAAACGTACTACAGCGACTTTGTAAATACCCGAATAGTATAAAACCGAAATATCCCCACCGGCCAACTCTGTTTCGGTAAATCCCCCACACTTGTATGTACGTTTCAAACCACTTAAACACAGGGACGCCGCATAGATTGAGGCAAAGTTTAATTTTATAGAACATCGGTTTTAAAAACTACAAATTATTGTACAATGTATATTTACAAATACTGGTGCGTGATGGATGCAAAAAAACAATGTTTCCGTAGTTCATGGTATGTAACTAAGCCAAAAACTCAAAAAAAGGCTACACAAAATCTTTATTAGCCTGTGTAATTGCTCGTAATCTCCGAGGCATGCTTTCGGCTAAATTGACGGCATATTCTAGCAGCAAACACTCCCAAGTCCGACGATTCTCGTAAAATAACTGCTTCAAAGTGTACATGGGTTTTTCACAAAGCTTGTGCTTAGTGTATGTCCACACATCTTCAATGGGATTTGCATCCGGCGACTACGACAGCCAATACAGTGTAACGATGCCAGATTGCGTTTTTCACTTGGTATAGAGCTTGTTGAGGTGTTTGGCATCGTTCTACAGATCCAGTCCTCATTTTTATCAATGAACTAACGTTGAGCAGACGGTAATAAAGCCTTTTGGTAGATTTGCTGCATTTTATGGGCATTGATGTCGGTAAACAGGTGCAAAGTGTCCCTGCTCCACAAAGCAGTTACAAAGATGCACCTTTATTCCGTATTTCACGGTCTGCTGGACAAGCCTATTGGTGGAGGTTGACCAGGACCGCGTGAGGATACAACATGCCCATGCATCACTTCGTCACATGTTTTTCAGTCAACAGAGGTTTCTTTATTGTCGCGTGTCATTTCAGGTCATGATCACGGAGACGGGTTCGGATTGCCTCGTACGATATATCTAACCCTTTTTACTCCAATTTTTGTTGTCCTTGACGCAGTGTTCATCCAGGATTCCGCAAAAATAGATTCACGATTTCTTTCACGTCTTTTTTACCTATCGAATCACGTTCCGGTACATCATCAACATTTTGCCACGTTATATCGCTGCATCCACCGCTGCATGAATAATCTCGACTTTTTCATGTATTTAGCAGCCGCTAGTTGCTACATTTTCGGATCTTCGGTAGGTAGACACAGGAATACTCGCATTTGGTATTCAGCGATTAACGTGTTCTTACAAAAGATCAACCACAACTGAATCTTTTATGACAGTGCATCAAGGTCAAAATTCCCTCTATCGACTCGATAAAAATTTCTTTTACTGGTTGTGAGTAAGGGCTACGCTTCTACATAATAATAACAAAATATCCGACTGTAATAATAACAATGTTAATACACTAAAGCGATTGTCAATTTTATAATTTTTAGGAGTCCTGCAGGTAGCCAATAAGACAGATGGAGTCTGTTTTACAAATTCTGATGAATATTTATTCAAAACATTTTCGGTTTATTGTGCATTAGCCTTGCATTACAATTGTCTGAGCAATAAACTCTTTAGAACGGTTCGTGAAACGTTAAATTGTCATTAGAAATGACTGAACAGTAAATATATATATTTTTAGGAGAAATTTAATGAATGTAATTTAAATTTACTAAAATTACAACTGAAACCATACCCATTAGATTTGGAAAATTTTATACAACATCCAGAATGTACAATACCTTTCCATTTTGCAGAGTAAGTTATAGTATGTTGCATACATAAAAATAATACTTTTGTTATTTTTTATATGAAAATGACGATGATGAACTTGATTTTCTGAGATGACCAATTAAGAAGACACATATCTTATGGATTTATCTTTTTTATGTAAAATAATATATAGTTCAACTAGAAATAGTTATTGTTATGACAAGCCAATGTTACCATGGTGATGCGATTTATTATTTTCAAAAAGTGCAAAATAACTTCAACCACATATACAGGGTGTAACATAAAGGTTGGGAATAAATTAAACAGTGGATTGCTTAGCAAAAAAAAAAATAGATTTTCTTCATATGAAGTTATGCTCTATGGGTTTTGTTTCCAAGCTACAGGGCGTTAAAGAATTTCAAAAAATTTAGTTTTTCTCTAATAACTTTCGAAGATTGGAAGATAATTAAACGAAATTTTAGCCGTAGCTTAATTTGATAATGCCCTAGTAACAAGAAAAAGATTGACTTCGTAAGTTACTCAGTGGCGTGCGTACACATTGTCCCGTAAGGTTTTCGGAAGAAAATTGTGGTACGCCACCGGTAAAAACAATTTTTAATTTCTTTTTTAAGATCTACTTTTCATTTTAAATAAAATTATCCTATTGCGTTTTATTTGTATCTCTTGTCATTTTCCCGTAATTAAAACTTTTGCAAATACTATTTTTCCCACTTCCATAAGAAAATGAAAATTACAAAAACATTATGAAGTATGCTTTGACTCAATTGTCAGTTAAGACATTTAGTTTTCCTTAAACGGTTGTACTTTGGTTTAGATCTGTTAAAAATGGACTACTCATTTAAAGAATTAACAGATATGCATTTTATTTATGGCCTTGCCAACGGAAATACTGTGTTAGCTGTGCGTCTGTATGTTGAACGTTTTCCAGCTCGGCGCATTCCAAATAGGAAGACTTTCTCGAGAATTCATGCGCGCTTACGTGATACCGGCTCGTTAAAGCCTTACACCTCCATCGGAAGACCTCGAAATGCAAGGACAGTACAACTTGAAGAACGAATCCTTCAGACGGTCGAGGCGAATCCTGAATCAAGTACTAGAAGAATTGGAAGAATGGAGAGAGTAAGTCATATGACTGTCCAACGAATCCTGCACGATAATTTGTTATACCCATACCATCTACAAAGAGTGCAAGCACTTTTTGCCGAGGATTATGTATCACGTCTCAGATTTAGTACCTGATTTTTAAATAAGTGTAATCAGAATTTGTTATTCCACTCAATCATTTTATTTACCGACGAAGCTGGATTTACAAGGGATGGTATAGTTAATTTCCACAATAACCATCTGTGGGCTGATGAAAATCCACATGGAATGATACAATCTCGGCACCAGCAGTGATTTTCAATTAATGTTTGGGCCGGAATAATTGGCGATTTTTTGATTGGTCCCATAGTACTACCAAATAGACTAGACGGATTATCGTATCTGGATTTTCTTCAAAACGAATTACAACCTCTATTAGAAAAAGTCCCAATTGAAACACGCCAGAACATGTGGTTTATGCATGATGCTGTCAGCAAATTCGAGAGATGCCTGGTATTTTTAAGCGACTTAGAGAATCCATGAGAAAACGCATTGAAAAATGTATTGAAGTTAGGGGGCAACATTCTCAGCACCTTTTGTAGTCGAGTTTGTTAGTTTATTACTTCCTAGTTTCCTATTACCTAGTCAATAAATTCTATAAATTCCTAAGTTACCTCTATTTTTTATTATTGTTAAAATAATGTGATATTTTAATATTCAATCAAAAAGTATTTTCAATGTTTACTCGACCATTTTCGGTGGCTGAGTCAAATCATACTTGATAATGTTTTTATTACTTTAATTTTCCTATGTTAGCAGTGGGAAAAAATTAGTATTTGCAAAAGTTCTAATTCCGGGAAAATGACAAGAGATTCAAATAAAACGCAAGAGGGTAATTTTATTTAAAATGAAAAGTAGATCTTAAAAAAGAAATTAAAAAATGTTTTTACTAGTGGCGTACCTCTTCCGAAAACTTTACGGTACAATGTGTACGTACGCCACTGAGTAACTTACGAAGTCAATCTTTTTCTTGTTACTAGGGCATTATCAAATTAAGCTACGGTTAAAATTCGTTTAATTATCTTCTAATCTTCGAAAGTTATTAGAGAAAAACTAAATTTTTTGAAATTCTTTAGCGCCCTGTAGCTTGGAAACGAAAACCCATAGAGCATAACTTCATATGAAGAAAATCTATTTTTTTTTACTAAGCAATCCACTGATTAATTTATTCCCAACCTTTATGTTACACCCTGTATACATATCACAACCATATATACATATTAATGTAAATATCACTTTTACCACATTTGCTTTTAACACATTTTTTATCTTACATGTTAGGAATATCAAAAAGTAAATTTACATAAATTCCATTAATACATTGTTTGCTAGTATTTGTGGTGCACATGATGCAAAATTTTCGAAATTTAATTTTGGTCTAAAGAACCATTTTTAATAACTCACAAAATAAATGTAAACATCACAACAAATATTACTTGATGTTAGTCAAATGGTGAACCAATCTTTCTAATTTTTTTCTTTTACTTGAGTATAACCGCTTAACTTTTTTAATTCTTATGAGGTAATTGCAAAATAGCCATAAACAATATATTCTATTGCTATTATCGTGTTAGAGACCAAAAACTATTGTATGTTCTTAATATATAAATTAGGAACTAATATTAATCGAAATAAATATCAATAATAAGTATATTACCAAAGGTTTCGATATTACGTATCTCCTGATGAATATTCAGATATGCCACAATTGGTATTGTATATGGTATCACAAGTAATAGGCATGCAAGAAACAGACGAACATAAAATGATGGAATTCATTCTGATGGTAAAGAAGTGCTACCGGAACAACCCATACCATAATTTTGAACATGCTTTTAATGTAACTCATTGCATGTTTAACATTTTACTGAGAAACAGTGCCGTGTTTTCAGATCTTGAGGTAATCGATTTTCTTAAAATTATACCATTAACTTGCAGTTATTTTAACTAATTAACATCTTTATTTATTTTGTTTCAGATTAAAGCATTGATAATAGATTTTCTTAAAATTATATCATTAGTTTGCAGTTATTTTAACCAATTAACATTATATTTATTTTGTTTCAGATTAAAGCATTAATAATTGCTGCCCTCTGTCATGATTTAGATCACAGTGGATTTACTAACAACTTTTTACAATTGACAGACGATACTTTGTCACAACTGTATGACGAGTCTCCACTCGAAAATCATCATTACAGGACTGCCATGATAATACTAAGTGTTAGTTTACCAAATAGTTTATTTTTTGAAAGTCGTAACACGTCATCTTTTCATGCAATCGTTAATGAAAATTTAAGTACATTAAAATTAATAATATTTCGTTATGCTACCTATAATTGCTTTGTATAGTTTAAATTAGTAATTTCCAAAAATATTTATAATTGGTTGGCAGTCGAAATATATTTTATTGGTGTTATCTAGTAACTAGGTTTTTTACCAAAAGTTTTACCTACATGTGCATAACATTATGGTAAAACATTATGTAGGATGAGGGAAAAGTCTGGAGATGGTTAATTTCCTCAAATATTAAGGGCCATAAAAAAAAAATAAATACAAATGTTTCATGGTCTTTGAAACCAACAAACGGCTCTAATAGTTAATTTACGAGGGAAAATTTAAAGGTCATTCCAAGGTAAACTTTCATTTTGTCAATGGAACGGTAATTTTTCATTGTAAAAACTAAAAAATCCGGTAATTTTTCATTGTAAAAACTAAAAAATCAATAAATTTTGCGTCTAGTTAAGGAGATATTTAACTCAGTTAAGGATATATTTACAATTTTTTAATTCCCCACCTTCAAATAAACCATTGGTTACATCTATTAGATTTCTAAAAATCATAAAACTTTTATATTTAATGTGTTTTTAAGAGACCCATAATTTTTTCAAGAATCATCCCTTTCGAGACTTTTTCCCTACCCTGTATATAAAAGTTATAAAGACAAATATAACTATATGTGGAAATTAATTTGAAAAATAATATTCTTATTAAATAACATATTGGAGATATCTAATAATAATATAATAATTTTGTAAGATTCCTCTCTTATAAAAGATCTTTAGATACCTCTAAGAGTAAGAAGATAGTAAATGAACATTGTTAGCAGAGAAGTATTGGCTAGCCACATGCATACTTAGAGTCATTTGTTAGCTGATTCCTGTAAATTATTATGTAAAATGTTCACATACTTTTCTTCCATTAGAATGTCATTAATAAACACTAGTTTGCGTACTTCTGACTTCCCAAAGCAGCCCCACACTGGAACTGCTCCTCTGTCATGTAGCACAGAAGGCATTTCTTTAAAAATTCCTACTCTCTTTGAATAAAACGCCTTCAACAGTGAGAAAGTATCGTCTAAAGGAATTTTTACTCTTCAGTAAATATTGAATTCCAAATTTCTATAGGTTTTGTAATAAATTCCTTTACCAACACCGTTTCTTAGCATTTCACAGCTTAAAATGTGGCCGTCGTCAATTTACTGCATCTCCAAATATATTGATACCCTTCGAAATATATAATTATTTTAATATCCGTTTTTATATTATATTTTTATCTCATAGCAGAAGTATAATTTTTATATTACTAACATTCTTAATTTCTGTTCTGTTATGTAGATCTGTACAATTTATCCCAACATGTCGGCAGAAACATATAAGGAATTTTCAAGGGAAATCAGGGAAAATATTCTAGCAACAGACTTGGCCAGTTATTTCAAATTTCGCGTTAAACTGGTACAGTTAATTCACGATCAACAATTCGACTGGTCAAATAACCGCCACCGTACCCTTTGTAAAGCTATTATAATGACAAGCTGTGACCTCTCCGGATCATGCAAGCCCTTCTTAATAGCAAAGAATATTTGCGAGAACATTTGTAGTGAGTATTTGCCACATTTGAGTGGTGGTGTAACAGTGAGAATAATCCAATTACTTTTACTAACTCACTGGGTCATTTTCGACCACTGATCAACTGCAGTGGACCAAAATGAATAAACATGGAATTAATATTAATTATTAACTTTTATAAATGTTATTCCATAAATTTTATTCTTACTAGAAACTTATAAAACCTTGTTGAACCTTTATTTGTATACAGAGAATATACTCCCCATGTTTCGACTAATTTCTGCTCCTGAAAAGTCGGAGAAAAGATAGAGGGTCAGTTATTTCTTCATGCTTTATTATTTCTTCATTATAATTTTCAATATACCAGATAATTTATATAAAAAAATATAACCTTTTTGATAAAGTGATTTTAATTATTTTACTTTTTACTAAAAAAAGGTTTGGTTTCTATTATATTAATTATATTTTCTTAATTAAGCGTGTATATATACAAATAAGACTGCTTAATTGTTGCGGCAATGAACGATTCCTATTTATAGTAACTTATTAATGGACATTTTAATTTTTAAAATGTTATGAAAGTTGTGAGAACAGCAGAAGACTGTTAATTTTAATGTTAAGTCAACAGATTAACTAATATAATTTGATAATTACAAACTTCATAGTATTGAAGACAACAGAAATAAAATTTTAAGATATTTATTACTTTTTCCCCCTGGATCCCCATGAATAATTCGGCTATTTACGGATTTCACAAGAGGATTAGGATTGTATCTCTACTTGTATACCATTTACTTATATCTTATATTAGTTTTATTTACATTACTCTTTATTTATTGTTACAAACGTAAAAGTTTGTGTAATTGATTTTTTTGATAAAAAGTTCAGTTATTTGAAGTTTAAAATTTTATAATTAATACTATTATGTATATCCTGTATATTTACTCATATTGTTATTACAATGGGAGATACACTGATACACTGGCAGCCACTATCACTGTAAAAAGCGAGTCCTTAGGTTATATAAAAATTATGTGTGAAGTAATGAAAATTTAGCCAAAATTAAATTGAAATGTACCTAATTATAGTGGATTCCATGAAATCAAATGACTATAGCATTATAATAATTTGACAGTCTGGAGGAATCTGAAATGACCTCTCAATTATCGTATTATCTCGTGGATGTAGGCACTGTGGAATGTGGTAGGGCAATCAATACATACAATTTAGATGTATTATATTAAAAAAATGCTCAATACAGTATTGTCATGATACTGTTAAACCACATTTTTATTTTAGTTATAAGTTCATGCTATACTATTATTTATCTACATACATAATTGATCTATTTGAGATAGACAATAAAAAATTCAAAACAAAGAAATACATGCCATAATGAATCTACTTATTTTATTTATTATAGTAGTTTATAGAATAATATAATTTTATTATAACAAACTTATAGAATAGTAACAACATTTTGTTATGTGAGATACTACTACAATTGGGGACCATTTTCTTTTCGGAAATTTTTAGTTACAGGGATTATTTCTAACTATGACACTATCATGATTTCAAATCTTTAAAATCGTTTAGTTTTCTGCATATACAACTAGTTTTAAATGATCCCACACTAAAAACTCAAAGATGAAATCGGGTACTGAACAAGTCTCTTGGTTACTTTCGAGATAAATTTCAATTTGAAAATCCTGTGAATGTGTCAAATAGTATTATTAATTATATATACTCTCATTTACTAGAATTTCCTCGAATTAGAGAATACATTTCTTAAATGCAACAGGTACCTTTTTACATTAAACAAATATTTTCAAATGGTGTTTCTTTTACCCAGATGGAATTTTCTAAAGACTGATAATAAAAAAAAAGGAGCAAGGCAAATAAGGCTACATACACTCCGACTATCATATGGGATCCATTGTTTCTCAGACAGTTCGTAACTACATTATTGTTGTGAAATCGTAATATTACTAATACTAAAATTATTTATAAAACTGAAAATTATCCAATTCTACTACAACATAAGCAATGAATCCGACTATTATTTGTTGTCAATAATTATTAAATCATGATTGAGACAGTTTATAAGGATATTGTTCATTATCAAAATTCATTGCCCAGACCCAATTTTTATGATGGTCCATTCTGAAATATTACAGAGGCATGCAAACTGGCACATTATAAAATGGAAAATATTGTAATAAATAACATTAACCTTCTGTTACTATACAGACATAAAACAACATAACTTCAATACACTTTTTAAAAGCCATAACCAAGTTCTCATTTCTTGTCAGCCATATAAGTAAAATGTTAGTTTAAGTCCAAACCGTCTCATATAATTTCATGAGACATAAAAGATACTATTTTTAAATACTTCACGACACAAATACATCATCAAATTTCAATTAATTTCATCAAAATGGTCTTTCATTTTTCCTCTGCTACATTTTTAATGATTTCATTATAATCTACCTAACACAAGAATTGCTCAAATGTTATGTTGATTTAACTGACCAACTTCAACCAATGGAAATTAGCTAAAGTATTTGATTACCATACACTACATCTAGACAGCTAAATGTATCCTAGAATGTCTTATGATCAATATCTTCGTTATTTGAAATGAATCAAAAACCCTTTTAAATTGTGTAAAATCTTGGTGATTGCAAACTTAAATCCTCTTGTTTTTCTCAACCCTTAAGAAATCATCCACTACTTTCTTCATAAAAAGTTCTAAAAAATAAATAAAAAATGTAATGTAAGTACTGAATATTGGGTAAAATATAGTTCATTAAATTTTCAACAGTTCGGGTTGCCACTGCAGAAGTCATTTATTGAGACTTTCAAATTGTTCAGATTGCATATTCTAGTTAGTAGATTCATTTTGATACTTTTGATGAGACTGATTGTTATTTCAAACAGTTTGGGGTATAAAAGCCTGGTGGATATTATTTAATGGTCCATAATAATGTAATGGCATTTAATTGGGCCATACTTGAATGTATTTTAACACGACATAAATACCTGGATTTTCTTATACAGGGTCTTTCAATGGGGACACTCGAAATTTGTTAGATTATAGCGGCCATGTTAAAGCAATATTGTCAAATTTGTTGTGAATTATTTAGTAGTATAACAAATCACCCTGGAAGGTTATAGCGTTCAACGCGTGCAAATCATCAATTTTATTTTAAAAATCAGTGCTCCGTTCGGGAAACGTTCCGCAAACTTACGTGATTTTTATCCTTGCCACAACCGTCCCACCGAGTCGATTATTCGACGTTTGGTGGCCAAATTCGAGTCCACCGGTTTGATAAATAATCAGCCAATACCCGTACGTCACCGAAACACAAGGTCTGCTGAAAACATCACTGCTGTGCGTGAGAGTGTACGGAAAATCCGAGGTAGTCAATTTCTCGTCGTTCACAAGAACTTGGCCTTTTGCGTCTGGACTTAGGTCTGCGCCCGTATAAAATCTAACTGATCCAGGAACTTCAGGTAAACGACCATAGACAACGCCGTGTGTTCGCTGATTGGGCTCTGGAACAGTTGCAAGTCTGGAACATTTTTGGATGAATGGATATGCGAACAAGCAAAATTGTCGGATTTGGGACGATACCAATCTACACGAGATACACCAGCACCAAATGTATCCCGAGAAAAGTCACTGTTTGGTGAGGATTTTGGTCTGGTGGAATCATCGATCCGTACTTCTTCCAAAACGAAACTGGCATTGCCACACCCGTCAACGGCAAGCGCTACAGATCGATGATAAGCAACTTCTTGTGACCTAAACTGGATAATATGGATGTGGTTCCAACAGGAGGACGCTACGTGTCACACAGTGCATGCCACGATGGACATTCTGCACGAGCGATTTGAGGGCATTATCTCACGCAGCGTTGACGTGAACTGGCCACCGAGATCGTGCGATTTAACTCCTTTAGACTTATTCCTTTGGGGCCATCTTAAATCGCAGACCTATGCGAATAAACCGCAAATAGTTGATGCCCTCAAAGTCAACATAACGAACGCCATTTAGCTAAATCAGCCAGACTTATAGGACAGTCATCGAAAATTGGACCTCCCAAGTACGTGCCACCAAGCAAAGCCACGGCCATTTCAACATTATATTCCACTTAATGCCATCAAATATTTTTTCAAATAAAAACAAATTAAGTATCTCACATACAACTTATTTTATTTACGTTGAAAAATCGAGCATCCTTATTGAAAGACCCTTTAAATACATTTTCAGATGCTATTGAAGAGATTCTTTTGGAGGAACAGAATTAATGATCTGGCAGTAAGATGGGGCTTCTCTCCACAATGCCCGATTTGAGGTGGTTTAATTAAAGTTAAAGAAAGCAAGGTTTTTTTACAATTTAAATAGTTTTTGGTTCACCTTGATTGAGATATTGATTGTAACATTCTCAAACACCCTTTACATTTCACGTATATTTTTTATTATTTCAGAGGAATTTTATAACCAAGGTGATTTAGAAAAGCAAATGGGCCTTATCCCGTTATCTTTAATGGATCGAGAAAAGTCGCAAAATGTTCCAGAAGATCAAGTTCAGTTTCTGACCGTTGTTGTATTACCTTGCACTGAACTGCTAAAGTCGATTTTACCAAACACAGAGGATCTTCTTCATTTAGCTACGTAAGTTTCATAAATAAGAATTAGCTTTAATTAATGGTAAAACTTAATATAAACATGTAATAATTAGATATATATACACATTGCGAAATTGACAGATCTTGGTATTTGCTTGAACCGTGAATATTGCCGCTCTCGTATTTTGATTATTTTAGTTGCGTCGACGATCAGCTAGCGCATAGTAGATTGATGATGTGTAAACATTGCATTTGTAGAACTTAGGAATACTTTAGTAACAGTGGGGTGAATTTCTCCCCTTATTTAAATTACGTAATATTTGTGCCAATACGTATGTGATGCGTTCTGCAACACGAAAACATATCAGAAACCTTATTAGGATTCTTTTAATTACTAACTGGTACAAAAATAAAACGAATGATTCTTGTAAACAATTTAAAAATTCATTCACCATAATGTAATGAAAAACTAAATAAACACTCTTAAAAACAGATTTTAAAATACAAATTAATAAAAACGTGATAATACAATGCCAATTTAATATTTTACCAAAAAGACCACCTGAACTAGGCTAAACAGTAGCCTGGCCTATCATAAAAATTTCTCCGTACTTCCAAGATTTTTTCTTGGAGCTCTTATAAATTTCTAGACCTTCCAGTTATTTTTATAAATTAGCTCCTTTACTGTATCCCACATGAAAAAGTTGCAAGGAGTAAAATCAGGTGATCTTGCCAGCCACAAGGTAGAACCCCTTCCAGCTACAATCAGGGAATATTTCTCTAAGGAACTCCATAACCCATAACCATAACATATGGACACACTAACGATCGAAGGCAAAACCAGGAGGAGGTGGGCAGCTTCTGTTATCTGGGAAGCTATATATAGCACCTCCATTTATAAAATGGAGGTGCTGATGCAGATGTAAATAACATAATTCAAAAGGCATGACAAGCATTTATATCACTCAAACAACATATGGACCTCAACACAGTATCAAGAAATCTGAAAATATACTTTTTCAAAACCAATTATATTTCAGTACTGCTGTATGGATGCGAGACTTGCAAGTCATCTTCGTTTTTCGAAAACAAAATACAAGTCTTCATAAACAACTGACTGAGGCGAATACTGAAAATCAGATGGTCAGAAACAATAACCAATGAAGAGCTGTGGATAATAACTGGTTGTGAGCAAATGAAAGTCCGAATCAAACGTTAAAAATGGAAGTGGATTAGCCAAACCAAATGACGACATAGTCCCCACAGCAATGGCCTGGAATCCACAGAGACCGCAAAAAAATATATGGTGCAGAATGGTTATCGATAAAGCTCGAGTAACTGGGAAGGGGTGGATTGAAACAAAAGCTCTTGCTCAAAACAGAACCCGATGGAGGCATTTGCTTGGATGCACTATGTTCCCCTGTGGAATAAAGTTCACGATGATGATTATGGGCAAGACAACTATCTTGTTGAAACCCAACTTCAACAGAAATGTCAATTCACAAATGGCAGCAATTGGTTTGATTTCATAACAAACCAATCGGCATTCAGAGTTCCCTTCCTTTATTATACCAGCAAAATGGTACATTACAAATGTTTATTTTCTCGCAACCAACATCTGGTGACTGAAGAATTGTGATGACAATGAAGTGGAAAAGAGGGTTCATCTGAAAATAAAATGTTCTTAAAAAAAATGTTTATTTTGATTTGCTTTTTCTATCACAGATTCACAAAACTCCACTTATCTAATATGATTGTCGGGAAATAGTTCATAGATTTTAAACTTTCTAGGTTTTGTATTTGTTACCATGCAGTTCTGCTGACGACTCCAACTGTATCAGAAATTTGTCAACTAAATAAATTTACAGTATCTTGGGCGAAATTCCCAGTAAAATATCACTGATTTATTGGACCTTTTCGTTAGTTGTATAAACTAACATTGTATTATTGATTTAATTATGGAATGAATATTAAGAAAGTGTACCTATACGAGTAGTATAATTCATATTTCTTTGCAGCGGTACTTTACATCATATACACTTTGATGTTCTTAATATAAAGGCATGCGCTTTCGCAATGTGTATATTAATACTTCATGCAATGAAAAAGTGGAAATTAAAAAATAATTTACCTGAGAATGCATTATGTTGCAGAGCTTTAAGAGAGACATGGCAAGAAATAATTCAGTTAAAGGGACAAAAAAGTTGGAGACAGGACGATTCAGTCGTGGAGCAAAATGGCTGCTTATAAATAAATTTATTTGATTAAATAGACAAATGACAGTAACTATACATACATAGCCTAATTATTTATTATACAAATAGTTTTAAAGCATGGAATAAAATATTCCAAAACAAATGTTTAAATTATTTTTATACATAAAAAACTCAGTTCATAATAATAATAGTTCATAGAGGCTTTTAATTCAAAACTACTTAAAATTTAGATAAACACAGATCAAATAATATCTTATAACATATACAAATATATTAAATTATGTACTAAAAACTATGGGAAAGAGAGTACTTAAAATATAACTTTGTATATATGTATATTTAAGAATAAAGTAGATTTAAAATAAGAACTGAAGGAATTAACATAAATTTTTTCTTAATCCCTTTATGTATTGCGAATTTTTCCTGGGACGTAATTCTTATCGATTTGTGGTTCTTGTAAGAACATATGCAGGCACCGTTCATTTTGAGCCAATGGATGTCCAGCAATTCTAAAAATATACAGTGCTATTAGTTCTAAACTTTGGTCTCGTTTTATGTGTATTGTAAAACATGGAATTTTCCAGTCAATTCATAGCATGATTTCAGATCATAGGCAATTTAAAGAGTTTACCCTTGGTATTCTATGTAGGTAATCAAAATAAAGCAATGGACAATATCATAGACACTGGCACTTGTCCGGTCATTTCAGGGCCAAAGAGTAAATTTTACCGAGGTAAGCTACTGCCAGAAAACCATGAACGCTTCCAGAACGCTAAACTTTACAAGGACTAATATAAAAGTCAGTTATTAAACCAATTTGAATGCAAAGTATCACTGAATTATTCTCTTACATGCCAAGTCAATGTCCATTAATTTGGCTTATTGTCTATTCTTATACTGACAGATTGTAAAATTACATATACAGTGCAACCTCGTTAAACCGAACGCACGCCAGTCCGAACGGCCAAATCATGAAATGATAGTCCGAACTCTGCCTTGATAATCCGAAAGAGACTCGTCATCGCTCTCGGATCGCACTGCCGAATATGCCGTTAACAGTTTGTGGAGAATCATTATCTAGCGACTATGATGCAGTATTGCCATTTGTGGAAAAGCTTGCAACATTAATAAAAGAAAAAAATATCACTTTTCATCAGATTTACAATGCCGATGAAAGTGGGCTTTTCTGGAGAGTTTTACCAGCTAAAACCTTAGCGCATTCAGGGGAAAAATATGCCCCAGGACGAAAAGTAAGCAAAGAACGCATCACCTTTATGCCCTGTTCCAATGCATCTGGGTCTCATAAGCTAAAAGTGTTGGTCCTCAGTGAAAGTATGAAAGCCCGTGCTTTTAGAAACGTTCAAATTCCTGTTTCGTACAAAGGTCAACGAAGAGCTTCGGTAACTGATATTGTTACCGACTGGTTCCACAATGAGTTTGTTCCATCAGTAAGGTGCAAAATGAAGGAGCTCAACCTTAGTCCAGAGCCAATTTTAATCTTGGACAATGCACCTGGACACCCTACTCAATCGTCCAGCAATGATAATAAGATTTCTGTGGTTTTCCTTCCTCCAAATTGCATGCCATTGATATGGCCAATGGGTCAGCATGTTATATAGGCTATAAAGTTTTTCTAAAAATTATTGCTTCTGATTGTGGTGTTTCAGTCACTGAAGAATGTGAATCTAAAGGACGTTGTATTTTATTTAGACAAAGCTTGGCAGCATGTATGTACTAACTTAATTAAAAAATCCTGGAGTAAAATATTACCGCCTGAGATACCTGAAGAAAATTTTTGTGATAGTGATGAACAAGACGAAATTCCATTAGCTAGATTAGCCAGACAAATCACTGAGCTAAAACCTACAGAGATTGAAACTGAACTGAAAGAAATTACGTACTTGGGTAAGAAGATTAACCAAAGTTTAACGAGAGCAGATGTTGAAGAGTGGGTAGTACATGACAAAGAAATCAGCGATGAACTAATAGAAGCTGACATCATTCAAGAAATTGTTGGAGATTCTAATTCTGACAGTAATTCTCACGACGATATTTCCGTAATTGCATCTTTAGTCAAGAATGGCTATGCCGTCTCAGGTTTCGACACCTGTATTGCTTGGGTCAACCCAAAATAATATTCCTGAACATTGAATCGTCTTGCTGCAGAAAATGCGAGTCCAAGCCCAAGATGCAGTAATAAAAAATAAGAAAGAGACGAAAATTACAACATTTTTTCACCACTGCAGACAAAAATTAATGCCTCATTATGTAGATATTCTTTTATTTTAGGTTACTTAAATTGTTAAAGCAATCTACAGTTTTTAGTTGTAATGTTAAATTACGTATATATACATACATACATGTACGTACATACATATATGTATATTACATTTCCTGCTCATACAATAAGTTTTGTTTCTTGTAGTACACATATATCTATATCTTGTTATAATACATAGAAATATTTAATACACAATATCTAGAACAAAAAAATATTTTTATTATAATGTATTCATTAATCCGAATAAGGTCTGACAAGGAGGTGTTCGGATTAAAGAGGTTGTATTGTATATATATAAAAAAAAAAAAAGGAGTACGAAAGACATACTGAGTCATACAAACTATTTCATGAAAAACTTCCAAACTTGCTGCTACAATCAAAGCCTGTTATAACCCATTGAGGTGCATGGATAGATGCAATTTCATATTATCGTTGGTATTATGAGGATATAAAAACTATAATAGAATATTTCTAGCCAATCAGTTGCAAATAGCACGCGCTCAAAATGTATTTTAGGGCCTAATGATGTATCACAACTTACACGGCGACACACATTTGCATTTAACCATACAAAAATTAGAGCAAAGTACATATGGAGACATTTTGTATTGTTAATGCAGTTAAGACTGTTTGATATCTGAGAATTATTTATGGTAATTATAGGAAACTATTGGAGAAACTGTATAGACAAAATTTAATTGGTTTTGATAATAATCCTGTTAGGCATATCTCCAATTATGAATTTGTCTAATAAAAAAGAAGTTAAATTTTCTAGTGCGGACAACATCACCATTTTGAGATTTTAAACATTTCAAATATGCACCAGTAACATCTCGTGACACTGAACGATCGTCTTCACAGTTAAAATGGATCTTCGTAAGTAAGACGTCAACATGTAACACTCCACCATTTAGAAAATATCCTGTTAGTACCCGGACTATAATATCACGCGATATTTTGCAATTTTTCGTAACATTATTAAAGTAATTTGGCATCTAAAATTTTACTTAAATTATTTTTATTTTCATTTAATTCTCAGTCAATATCATTAGGCGCGTTTTAAATTAATTTTCAGAGAAATTAGAATTTTAAAATATTCAATACAAATATCAAGATAATAATATTACAATTATTGTGTTAAAATGCATCCAGGCTTCAAACTCTAGGCAATTAACAGCGACAGAGTATACGTAACATAAATAAAGCGACCGGCATTTCTTTTCAATAAACAATTATCGCCCTTATATGGAAATAGAGTCCAGGAACCTTGATTAAATATTTCCTAAACATTAAAAATATCGTCGAGTTGTTGAGATCGCGTATGCTGTTTCACCGCGTGCTAGTTATTTGTCGCACCGAGGATTTCAGGAATCTGTTATCCCTCTTACAGGGAACAACCACGATTTTGCTTAAATACCAATTCCCCGAGGTAAGAAGACAGTTCTTAATTAATTCACGAAGAAGCAGTTCGAAGTTAGTCCGGGAAGAGGCAGCCAGGAAAATTTGAAGACCAGAAAAACCGAAGATTAGAAGAACCGAAGATCAGAAAAACAGAAGAGAAGATCCGAAAACCAAAAGACTAGAAAAATAGAAGCTCTGAAAATTAGCATTTCATGTCTACGAATTTACCACACTCGGGAGGGTTCCGCCGTTCAACCACGCTGTCCACTCGAAAATCACGAAATCTGACTTTCGTAGACTCCTGACAATAATACAGTCGCCCGGGCTCCTCCATCATGGGTGTCACTGAAAGCTGGGGTTGCGAACCTGGGGGAGAAGTCTCCGACGCCGTACCTATCTGTGCCTTGGCTAGGTGAGGGTTATTTAATCATTCGTATTTCCGTTAACATTCTAATTATTGAGAATAATCATTACTGATAAAAGGGGGATTTATTTAATTAAAGACTCTATATCTGCGCCGTTATTTCACTATGGTACTCAATTATAATTCAATACTTTTTAAGTGATTTCTGTGATAATAAAAATTCAATGCTCTAATTTCAGTGCAGGTTAGCCACTGCATGTAGAATACTTGTTTTTCATTCATTTATAATTGTTTCTTTTATAGGGAACTTAATTCCCAGTATTCATCTATTTTACATAAATGTAAATTAATCTGTACTATGATGTTCTTGAGAGGCTAACAACTCATGCTCATTAATTTATTGCATTTTGTAGCCCTCTATAATAACATTCAGTGCTTAACGTCTTAAGGTCTGTACTTTGTGTACCACAGAAGGGCAAAACTTCGCATCGGGCTAGTTTTGTCTACCTGAGCATCTCAGAGCGAATGGATACATGACACAAAGCCATTACAGAGACAGTGTTTCACATCTAATACCTTTCCTGAGAGGAATTGTACACAACCTACAGCAACAAGTAGTTTGCAAACTGCGAGATCGTAGTTGGGCTTAGGTTTTAATGTCTCCCCAGTGGGGAAATTCACTGAGTGTTTGATGAGAGGAGTCCCTCTTGGTATATTGTAGAATTCTGTGTATGCCAGCCATTATTTAACAAACGGAAGTTTCCATTATAAATAACAGAGTTATGTTTGTCAAGAACATTATTTCCATCTATCCAAGTTTGGATAATAAAAGTAAATTAAAGTGGGTCCTGAGTTCCCCTTTATTGCCTCCTTTTAAACCAGTATTAAACCAAATAAAATAAATCAGACTTAAATTCAAATAAATAAAAACCTAAATTAAATAACCAGAGCAAATCTAAATGAGAAAATTAAAACAAGTAATACCAAACTTTATATAAAGAATTTGGGGAATATGAATTAAAACACAACATAGCAAGGTTACAAGCCTACCACTAGACAAAATCAAACGATTAGGCCAAATCTTCCAACTTGTATGTCCACTCTCTTGGGGAGGATCAACCAGGAGTAGCAGGGCTTTCGTTGGTATTATATTCTGCAGGTGTGATATCAATATAAGCCCTGAAGGTGATACGTTCTTGTGAGATGTTTCTAGTTTGGGCTTCATAAAATAAAGTAGGCGAGTGGGGGGTATGGGGTGTTTCAATATCGACTATTGCTTCTAACCTACTGTGACTTATCATTACATATTGGATGACATATGACATGACACCGATTTCAATATAAGTACCCTTGTTTTGCTTCACAAAATTGTTTTGCGTGCGCAATATCTCAGTCCGATCCTGATGGCTCATGACTGGATGAGTGCTGATGTCTAATTATGCCTATGCTAATTTAGATTTGTTCTATTTTTGAATCTTATTTATAATACCATTCTCAATCCCCATGAGCAGTTAGGATTTTTAAATGTCAAATTAATTACAAACAAAATTAACATGAATCATATTTATTTTGTTAATTAAATAATTAAATTAATTACAAAAAACATAAAGAATGCTGATGTGTTTGTATATATTGAATCACATGGCTTGCAAAGAAAAGTTTACGATTTTGAAGTACAAAGCATAATATACATAAAATTTTATAAAAGACATCAAATGTATGTCATGTAAAAACCAATGAAATATTACTCATTTGGCCATAATATTTAACTATGGAATTACATTTTTCAGTTGTTGGTAATTAATTTGGTCTTGTTGGTCGGCTCATCACAGCAATTCTGGATATTTATATATTTTAAGTTGTAGAATATGAAATGAGAAAATAGTTTGGGATTTTTATAAGATTGTGAATTTTGTGAAGACCAGGCTAATTTTATTTTACAATATTGAATTCATTCTAATATATACAATTATCTCTTAATATTAAAAAATGCTTTTTTTAATATTAAAAATGGTCTAAACTATAATTCTTGTTGACAACATTTGACACGAAATATATCTTTTATATCTTTTTTGAAATCTCCTGCCAAAAATACAAAATACCCTTCGTACTAAATGATTTAATACTCACTTATTAATAAATACTTCTAAACCTTTTCTTCTATCTTCTATGAAATCTTCTTCAAAGATTCCATCATCACTTCTGAAGGGTAATTGTCTTTTCCAAGCTTTTCCGGGTAATGGAGGAACAACAATTTTACTATCTCTTTCAAGTTCATTTCTGAGCCATTCAAAATCACTATACCGCCTCCTAACACTTGATTCCTTTACTTTAAAAACAGGTAAATTTGTCTGGAATTAACCACGAATGAACACATGCCATATACTTTTAAGGGGGTGGATACTCACTCTCATTTTGACTTCGTAATCCGTAAATCTTTTTTTTCCTACGCCTATAGTTGTAACTGGATTCACAACATCGATTTCTAGAAAATTTGCTGGGGCTGCATAAGCATCGTCAAGTGTTTGTTTTTTCACGTTCAACCTTCTTGTAGCTTCTACCGTTGTATCCGACTCGGCCATCATTATAAACTAACGTTTTTCCTAAATGTGAAAGTGTATACATTAATACTTATTCTAGGTGGTAGCACATGGTTAACACTTACAAAATATTTTTACAAGGTATTTTCTAATGTGTAACACAAAACATTAGTAACTTAGCAGCCACAAAAATCTCACAAACTTCGAGTTCCGAGATATCCACAGAAGAAATTATAATTTGACAGTTGTGTTTAGATCTACGAGCAAAGAGACTTTTGCTCGTAGGTTTAGATCTACGAGCAAAATTAGATGGTCTAGATTATATGTCTGTGTAGACCATAGAAATATAAATAAATAGAACAATAAACAAACCAAGGCGAAATACAAAAACAAATGAACTGAAAATCTGGTTTAGAGTTCATTGACAAAAACAAGCGGTCGACATTTTAATTAATTTTGAACACGGTAAATTGGATTTATTGAACAGGACCGGTATAAGGCTACTACTACTTGTTTGTTGTACATTCAGCTAATACAATCAATAAGTTGACTTTTGATATTCTGATGGACTTATTTATCTTTTTGGTAAGATAGATAAGTCCATTAGATGATTAGATTAATAAACATGAATAGTAAGTCCATTAAACATTTTGCACAACTAAAGGCACTCTCAAAATACATTCATTGTCCAGCATTCTGAAACAGATAAAGCTAGAAGTCAAACGTTGGAAATGTATATATGTAAGAAAATGTCTTCAGGGAGTATAATATCATCTCTGTTATAAAATATATAGTAATGGACAGCCCCTTAGAACTCTTTAGTGTACTACTTGCTACATAATAATAGGCAGTAAGTAAAACAGAACCTCTGATAAAGTAGAAAACTTATGGTTGAGAGTGTTTTAAGATATTTTAGAGTGGCGCATATCTGATGATTAAGTATGTCTGACACCAGACAATATTCAGAATTGTATGTACTTGAATTGTATTACACTTTAATTGTATGCACTTGAATTAATGTTATCTGCATTTTGACTAAAATATATTGCTTTTTAAAGTTTGTGTTTGTTCAATCTATCGACTTCCGATAAAACACTGCTTAATAGTAAAGTTTGTCAAGTTCAAAATTGTTTAAATCTAATGATAAATACACTTTTTAATCCTTAAATTTGTTAAAAAATTGTAGGTGCAATGATTTATGTCATGATTGCATTATTTTACTATATTTTATTTACATTTAGAATATAGGTAGGTATATTTAATGATACTACAGATACCTATTTCATATACGTTTTTTATTTCATAAAAAAATGCCTACGCACTGGGAACTGCGCACTGTATATCACGAAAACATCCCTTTTATTGAGTATATTTATGAAATGGGTGATTCCCCGCTACATAAGTACTTTAAAATATAGAATACTTAATAGTAAAGAAAAATAATTTGTTATACAGTTTCATTTTAATATTTAGTATAAATTATAAATAAGCTGTGAATTAATTTATTGTTCTATTAAATTAAAGTGACAGATTCTGTTCATTGAATAGAATAAATAATTTGTTATTCTATGTTTATAGTGAAATGGACTATATTATAGTATCAGTAGAACAGAGTGAAACTATGAGAAATAAGCGGAACATAAGTCGTAGCTACATACATATATATTCATCCCACTAAATCCTTATTTGCTGACTGTTTTTTAAATTATTTGGACATGGTGTTGGGTAATCTGTGATGGTGTTCTCATAGGCATAACCTAAAATTAGAGTGCGAGTTTCCCGTTTGTAACGTTAGTTTTTCTCGGAAAATTGTTAGTACTAACAGTGATTCACTTTCACGCATTTACGAAATACTAAATAGATTAATAATATATCTCGTGCAAGCAGTAATTAATATTTAAAAAAATTTAATATGTATAGCATATTACACCCTTTTATATTTCTAATCTTTATCGGATTATCGATATCCCATCCCTTTATTATAGACTCATTTCCGAGCCACTGTATTTTCAACTCTAATAGATCATTTTCAAGGTAATTTTTTATACATACTATTAATTTTATGTTATAAGGTGTAGGTATATATAATTATATTGGATTGGTTATATGTAAGTATGAATTCATTCACATTTTTACAATATTCATTTCTAATAATTGAATAATATTTGCTTAAATATCACAAGTTATATATTCATGTTATAAAATAGACTTCATATTTCAGCAAATCCAAGTAAATGTCCAAGGTTGGCTCCAAAATTATTAAAATTATAACATATCTAATCATATCTGAATTTGATCATGTTTTTTTTTAAATCCAGTTGTGTAGGTGGCAGTAGGTGCTATTTCTAATTTACATCTCGGTTTATATTAATTTATTAATCAACTCAATTAATATTATTGATAAATCCATCTATGCATGTATTTACTTTGCAGTGGTAAAAAGGTTCCTAAGAATTATTTTTCTTTAACGTTGTGCAAACCATCATAAACATGATTTAATTATTTATAATTCAGTTACAGTTTCAGATAAACACAAAAATATTTAATTCTGTTTCATTCACATATTGTTATATAACTGATTATAATTTATACAATGTGAAATGATTCTGAGAGTTTAAGAAAACAATAGAATAAGATTTTTATATAACATACTTTATATAATCTGTATGAAATGTAACTTGAATGTATTTAATTTGTTTGTTTGTTGTATTTATAATGTTTCAGGTGGACAACTTAATGTATCCAAATACGAGTTCGTATGGTGTAAAATCATGAATTTTGTTTACTGAGTTGTGATAACAGATTACTGCGTATGGCATAATTGCTAGGGGGTGTTCATTTAAATTCTCGACTATTTACTCTTATCATTTCTAATAGTGTAGTGTGAAATCGTGTAACAGATCTGTTTGATTGCAGATAGTCGACCCTAGATAACATTTAGTTTAATGGTATATAAAGTACATGGGTTTTTGAGCAATGCATTATCTAATTCTCTGCCGTAATCACAATATATCCAGAGATGTGAACCATAGTGTTGGAAATATAAAACAAGTGTGTGAACTGTTGATTTTTCCGTTTTATCTTCAAGAGGGTATGCCTGTAGAAATTCGGTAATCTCGGCTTTAATCATTAAGATGTGATTTCGAGTTGGGATTTATAGAATCTTTATGAATACTCTTAAATGGTGTTTGGAATTTTAATTATTACTAAGGAATTACTTAGGGTTTTTTCATGAAACTTTTGTCTTTTGGCATATTTCGCAATTTTGAATATATTTTTTCTACATTTTCGTTAAACATGACCAATTGTATTTTATGTAAATTCGCTTTTCCATTATGGTATTGATCTATAATTATTGGAACCTTATCTTCATCATCTGACTATTGAGTCAGATGATAGTGTTTACATTCTACTATTGAGTTTAAATAGACAAAATATATTTGTGTTTACACTCATAAACATGATAAACAACTATAATGCTTGGCCAATATCAATAGGAATTATGTTTTTGTTTATTAAACTGTTATCAAGAGAACTGCAATATATTATAAATGTACCATCAAGAAAGATTGTAATAAGACACTTTCATTATCAGTGGCGGCTGGTCAGGGGAGGCAGAGGAGGCTAAACCTCCTCTGCAATTTTAGAGAAAAAATACTTACCTATACAAGATAGGTCAAAATATTTTTATTTGATTTTAAAATTATTTTCAGGTTATTTTAAAAAATAAATTAATATTTTAAGGAGTGTATTATATTAAAAAAAATAACCCTAATTACATTATTTTTTTAATATAATTAACTTTTTTGTATATTTTATTTAATAATTATTACATATGATAATAATTTAATAACTGTTTATTTCATATTTGATTAATTTAAATGGGCACCTAGTTTGCCAAGTTATGTATTTCTACGTCTCATGTTACGTATTTTACCACCCGCTCATCGACAGGAGGCTAAATTACTCCAAGCTTCCAGTTCAATCTATTTCCATACGTGACGAATGACCTTGAGCTAATACCGAGTAGTTTTTATTCCTAAAATCGCCACTAATTCACTGGCAGCTAGCTGCCAGTACTCCCACTCCCATCTGGAATGCTTGCTACAAAATAAGTCTTTCTCTCTTGCACCTATCTCAGTTCAACGCGGTGGGCGACACCTATTTATCTACAAAGAATACGTATTTTATTTTCCGTTATTTATTATTTTTCTCTGCGTTTTCCTCGTATTTTAATTTATTTTGCTGAAGTGTTATTTAGTTTAAGTAGGACAATATGACTACCGGCGAACAACCCACAACAAAAAAAAGTAACGCTCTGTAGCACTACCTCAAGGGTGGTGGGGAAATGTGCTAATTGTGCTGAAAGTGACAATTTCGAGGTTTGTTTTAAATTTTAGGTATTGATCGTAAATTTCACAAACTAATTTTTGGTTTATAAACAATATTTAACTTCAATAAAACATATTTTATTTATTCCCTTAGTAGCTGTAATTCGTAAGTAAATATGTAAATAAATAAAATTATAATTATTTCGAAAAGGTAGCAAATTCCAAAAATTATTCTCGCGAAAGTCTATATTTTTGTATAAATGGATTTTTTATTAGAATTCTATAGGTTCAGGAAAACGCGTGACCTTGAAAATTCTAAAAATTTTCACCTGAGGCGCCATTAAGGAGTGACCGGTAGATATACATATTCTGCCTCCCCTAAAAAAAAAACCTCACAAGCCGCCACTGTTCATTATGTTCCTCTGATATATAAGTAATAATGGGTTTATTTTTGGGGATTATTAACCTTTTGGCCTCAAATTGTTCACGCCCTCTATAATAATTAATAAATAGCATAACAGGTAAATGAACAAAGGGTCTCCTTATATTAATTCTTCATGGTACACTAAATACATATATTTCTGTTCTACCTATAATATTTGAAGATTTTAGACTAAATAAACAATGACCAATGGAAAACATTTCACAGCAATTTTTAGCAGGCTTATGTTTTACTTGGTCCAAAGTATATTTTTGTAAGTTTATGGTGAATCCAACACAGGATCCATCTTTATTTAAAAACTATATTGTTGTTCAGTTATATAATATTTAAAGTTTAAATATATTATTAATTATCTGTTTTAAGCCTATAAAGTTTCAATTAACTGGTTTAATGATAAATGACTTATGGTATTTAACTGAATTAAATTGATTAGATTGTAATTAATTAAATTACTTAATTAATCACATTATTAATTTAATTTAATGTGATTAAATCATTAATGTAATCATTAAATCGTCAATCAGTAAAAATCATTAGTGTTAATAATTCTTTTCCCTGTATGAAAATAAAACTAAAAGAAAAATTTTACTTTCAGCCAATTGTTGGAGATTGATACTAAAGATGAAGTATTATACTATACTTTATGTGGATATGTACCTGCTAATATAAATTGTGGTGTAAATGTAACTGCATGTTTAAAAAATAAACATGGTAATTCCTCTACCATAATGGGGCGGAAATTGCTTTTAGGTATGTAATAGATATATACTATTCATTTCATCGCTATTTGCCAAATAAAAAACTCTTATTTTGCCGATAAACGGAACAGTGTACCTGGGCCTAGCTATAAAAACAAGCCACGGTATGAGATACGAGCTGTTTGGGATTTTTTATTTGGCAAATAGGGATGAAATAAACTATACTTAATAAATACATGGGAGGAGTGGTTTAAATACATTTCTTAAATAAACATCCTTAAAATTACGTATACAATTTTAGATGGTGATGAGAATTTGTACCTGGACGATTCAAGTAGCAACTTTTGTAAAGGAAATCCAAAGAAAAAATATAGCTTGAGTATAAAATTTGATATAAATATCGATGTTAAGGTAATTATTATACTTGAATGATACTTTAAAAAACTGTGCTTTCAATGTTTATTTTGAAATTTCAAGTTCTTTTTTATTCTTTATTCTTCTTATGTATGTTTTTGATATAAACTGCATTTTATACAGTTATGTACTGATATAAACTGTATTTTGAAAATCTAAAAATAACTGGACACATGTAATTTTCATAGTACATGTATTATAAGGTGTGTCCAATAACTTTGGCAGTGAATGTGCGGTACCTAGTGATTTTATCTCTTTTTGGTTATTGCAGAGAATTGCTAAAAATGTGTTTAAAGTTTGGTACCCTATTTTTTTGACTTATTTTGACATGATCATATTTGGCATTAGATAAAAAAAAATCATAATATATTATGTTCCATCCTAGGAATATTCAATTCCGTTTCATTTTCCTTGTATATATTTGTGACACTATTACACTTTAAAAGAAATACAAATTAAATCTGATTAGAGTGATTGTGATTACTCATTTGATTAGTGTGGGTTTCACATCGATCGAGCAGGAATTTTGCTTGAAATTATGTAGGTAGTCAGTAATCATCATATCATCAATGCATCAATATATCCAATAATTTATTTATAGCTGCTGATAAAATTTTGCTGCTCTTACTCTATCACTTTAATGCACATGGAAATACCATATAAATAAATATTGTTATCTAAGTACACCATATAATATATAGTGATAGTGTATATTTTTGATTAGTTGCAAAAATAGAAACTGTCAAGTTGGAATTATTTTTTCTCTGCACTTATCTTCATGATTAATTATCGTGTATACCTGTTATATTATCAGTTTTTAATAGCGAATTTTAAGAATTGTTGTTTTACTTATTGTAAACATAATTTATTAAAAACTATTTAATATAATCTAAATAGCTAAAAATATGTTATCTGCCTATTTCAAAGTCTATATGATTAGCGGAAGTGCCCACCGAATATGCCGAATCCCAGCGGCCGCGTTCCAGTCCCTCGCGAGAATTCTCCTGTCAGCAATTACCTACTTCCGCGTTCGGCGTCACAGATAATCTCTGATGGTGGACGGTAGACGGTGGAGGAGAATTATTGCGAAGCCCTCGGTTACCGCTGTTGATAACATTATTATTAATTAATTTAAAAACAAAAAATTCTTAAAATATGTATATCCTGATATAAATAGTGATTTTCAATAGCTTTTACTTATGTAAGCAATATTTTGGTGAGTCTAAACAGTTATGTTATACTGAATTCCAATTTTTATTGAATTAACCAAAAATTAGTCTTACACTTACTACTTTACTACTTACACTTACTACTACTTATTACTTTTCTACTTACTACTTTATTGTACGATTACCGTACGTAATTCACTGAAAATGCTATACTTAACCATTTTCTGTTTGTCTTTATGTAATAGTTTAATATGATGAGGGTTCTTTTTTGAATGTTTAAGGATCAATATCTAGAAATGAAAAACGAATGTGATTACGTGATACATAGGATAAAGCCAGACATTCAGCCATCATGTACTACCAAAATATATGAATCACTAATAGATTTAAGACCGTTAAGGGACTTAAATAAAATATTTCGATTCAATTCGGAAGAAAAAAAATTCAGTCTCGCTTTTTGTAATTCAAATAATGATTGCAATAAAAACGATTTTGAAGGTATTTCCAGTTGTGTGGTTATTAATAATGACATAATTCCATTGTCACGTGCTGATGGTGAAATGATTTATTATAATGAAGACAAAAATGAGCTTTCTATTCATGGTTCGTATAAGGGGAAAAGAAAACAAGGTAAATAATTGTAATAATAAATGTTTCAGTTTTAATGTATTTGGTTTCAGTAAATATACATACAATACATATGTTACATTTCACAATAACTTGTATGGAAGCAAATTATAGTTAAGAATATAATTTTCAGATAATAAAAATTTTGAACTTGTTTTAAAATGTGATTGGGATGGAACCTCCAATAAAATGCAATATAAGAAAGTTCAGCAACAAGGAAAGCGTTACAGATTTGAAATGGAAACTATTTTTGGTTGCATAAAGACGCCTTCCCAGTGTGAGGTTAACAGTAAAAGTTTTTTTGTTTTTCTTTAGTTTTTATGACATTTTTCTTAATTTTTTTTTAATTAGGGAACATTATGCATTGATGAGCATAATGAATGTGATTTATTCAACAAGAGCATGCAGATTTCGTAATTTACGCACATAAGAAAGATGAATAATAAAAATATGTTTCTTTTTCATCTTTTATCATAACCAATTTATTTTACAGGGTTTATCTAATTGAATCTTTTATTATTTTTGAGGCTATAGATATTAGTGGGTTATTCCAAACTTGATTGCATAATTTTTTTCTAGTAATAATTTAGTTATTTCTCATTACAATTTGTTACGGCAATGTAAAGTTGGCAGGAGTGAAGGAATTGCATTCTACATTTAAAATATTACACGTACATTTCTTAAGGTATCTGCGGTAAATGGTAGAAGGTTCATGGATAACTATTTATTAAACTAAGTGGGAAAACTTAGTTTAATAAATAGTTATCTATAATATATAATATATCTATAATATATAGCTAGAGAATTGTATATCGATCTAATTATAATTTGTCAAGTTTATAATTAGCTCGATAATTATGTAATTATGTCCTTTGGGGACCATACATTGATTTTTATTTCTAATATATTAAGTAGTCTAATTAATTTATTAGATATGTGTCCTTGAAGCATCAGTAGCTCTAGACTATTAAATATGTAATTTCCTCAAATAGTTCTAAAAGTATAACTGGTTAATACAGATAAGATATTGCTGACAATTATTGTTAAATTTCTATGTTAAAAATTCATTTCCCACTGCGATTTTTGTAATTTAAATTAAAACCATTTTTTCTAAAAACATTCTAAAAATGTTCTGGGTGGTGTCTCTGGATAATGTAAAATGTGATTTTACATGAACATTTTTAGTATATTTGTTTTAAGCATTCTATTAAAACTGTAAGGACAACTAAGGCCCTGCTTTTTCCTTAACATCCACTGTAAAGCTAATGTAATGATATGATTTCTAAAAAAATAATAATAGTTCTCCTTTCCGAGCAGATCTTGGGAGGCAGATTCTGCAGTAAAACTAATTGAGGAATCATTCATGAACTTTCTAAATTCTGCTAATGGTATAATTTAAAGGAGAAAAATGGCAATTTAGTAAGAACACCCTAAAATGTTTTAATACCATGAATTTTTTTACATTTCATTTCAAATATCATTTCAGGCTATTTTGCCGATTTTCTAAAATCATTTGTGTGTGGCATTAATGTATTCTGATGTGGATACAAATGTGTGTGTCTCGCTTCTTTATAATAGCATCTACAAGACAATGATTATTTTAGGTCGTTATTTATAGAAAGATATGTATTTACTGATCAGTATTCAAATTTATAAAAACAATAATATTACTCCGCAACGTAGTTTACACAAAATTGACAAAGCAAGAAATCAAACTCTTGACATCAAAGTTACAAATATGTTTGGGTGCGAAGGTAACCAGTGAAAAAAGGTTAACATGTATTTGTTCTGTTAATCCGTGTATTTACAAATTTCCTTTTACTAAATGATGTTCCCATGTCTGCCAAATTGGGCCAATCGCAATTGTTCTACAATGCATACTGTTTGTTTTTTATTTATAAAACAAGGCATTTATACTTATTATTGTTATTATTTGTAGATAACTGACAAATTTTTTGTATATAATATAACTGGATTGTACAATAACCAAGGATATGTAAAGGTATCAAATGTCACGGATGGAGAAGTGTATTTAAATATTTGTGGACCATTAAAATTTGATGGACCTGAAAACAATTGTTCTGGTAATATGTGAAACTATACTGAAGTACCACGTTATTAATAAATATATTTTAGCTACATATTCTCAAGTATGTTCAGTTCATAATGGAGTGTATGTCAATAAAGGAAGTATATCCTCAAAATTGAAGATAGACGATGATGTTAAAATAAAATTTAGTAGTATGTATTATTTTTTTAGAGTTTGTATTTGTATCAATATATTTTTTTTTATCTAGGTGGGGCAAAATGCAAAGAGAATTATAAGTATAGCACACACATAACTTTTATATGTTCAGGAAGTGAACAAGGCCCTACATTTGTTAGTTCTACGGAGTGTGAGATTTTTATAGAGTGGTCTACACCTCAAGCATGCCCTATATATGTAAGCACATTTCTTGAAAAATCCATTATACGTGCAGTCTGGCAGTTTATACGTATTCGAGATACAGAGATGGATTGCATATTACTAATTTAGTTAGTGCTTTTGTGATATCCAAAATAATAGTTTTAAATATATGAAAATTTTCAATGAGGTCAATTTATTATTGAATTGGGTAAAATTAACTTCTTTATTTTCGAGGGGGTCTACAATAATAGCACACTGTTCACAACCTGGGATTATTCTTGAAGACTTTTAAATTTATTATTATTTATATTGTCAAATGTTGAACGTCGATACAGAATAGACATTTCCAAATTACCTCCAAATTTATGGTCTATAGAAATATTGATTCAACTACTAATTTATAACACCTATTCACATACGTTACAGCTTACTTAGTTTGATGTCATTGAACTGTTGTTTAGGAAAATTAGTAATCAACTTTTTCACCATAAAGTGTAAGCAAAGTACTACGTTTTGACACTATACAGGTACAAATTGCACATTAATAAACTCATTTGAATGTAAAAATCATCTTATACTAGACACAAATATGTTTTATTTTTATAAATAAAGTTATAACCAGAACAGATCAAATAAGCTCTATATTTTAGCTCAGAAAATATTTGTACTGGAACATTTTTATAGGAACGATGAAGTAAGAATAAATATTTCCATTCCAGTAGTTACTATGTTGACACACATTTTTGGTATGAACAGTCAGTTTTCTGTAAAAAATCAGCTTTAAAATTTATTCTGTACATGATCCCCCATTGAAAATAAATCTTCAAACTCTCAAATACTATGTATACTTTTTTTTAGGATACAACTCAGTGTAATCACCTTCATTCGACGAATCACAATTGCTTTATTAATCAGGACGGATACAGTTATGACTTAAGTGGTTTAACATTATACAATAAAAGTTATGAAGTTGAAGATATTAGTAATAAAAGTATTAAATATTTTCTCAACGTTTGTAGTCCTGTTATTGATTCCGATGCAGCATGCATGAAAGACTCCATGGTCTTGATGAAAGATTTAGATCAAAATAATTTAAAATACAAGTAAGTCTTTATGTACCTCACAAAGAGCATTTTAAAAATGGGTTCTATCATATCAATGTTATGTGGCACAGTAACTAAACCTATTTGTAATTTTCATTTTAACATCATTCTTTGTTCTGATTTTAGAGTATTATTCTAGTGGCAGATACATATATGGTATTTACAGTTGATATATATTCCAAATATTGATAACAAAATAATTCAGAAAATGTTGCTTGGAAATAAGTTAATTAAAATGAATTGTAATTAAATTAAAATAAACTTATCAAGTAGTTTATTCCTTAAAAGTTGAACTATTTTGTCGAATTAAATAATCTATACACATTTAAAGTCTTAAAGGTTAAGAAACATTAGAAAATTGGATGCAGTGGATATTGTTTATGTCTAAATACTTAAGAAATACCTCAAGGACTGGTTCTAGTCTAAAATGTTTCCGTTATTTAATCTTTTCATAAACACAAAAATTATAAATGTTCATCTTATATAAAAGTTATCCAAAAATATTTTAAAAACAGAATTTTAGTAATAAATAACTATAAGGTCTTTATGCATTAGTTGTGTGTAAGCAAAGTACTGAGGTTATTCAGTGGAGAAACAACCCAATTTTACCGCAATGTAAAATGCTAATTAACCGAGTATCTTGGGATGATGATTAAAAACCTCTCTAGTATATAACTACTGTTATGTCAATAACTGATCAGTAGAACCTATATAAATTCATTCTCATGAACTAATATACACACCAATAAACATGTTATTTTATACTGGAATCTACAAAGGTATTGCAAATTATTATTTGTCTGTTTCAGAGTCAAATCCCTTGGGAAAATGTCTGATATGTATGTTGCTAATGAACAGATCATTATTAAAGCTTTATCTGGTTCATACTGTGAGTCTGGAGGGGATTATAACAGTATCATTAAACTAATATGTAGCAAGAAGGAGGTATGGTATTTAATGGCATGTTGCAATTTAAGCTTTGAGATTGTACAGGATTTTTTTTGTCTGAATTTGTGAAGTTACATTTATATTGGAATTTTAGTTATTTAATAATTCGTATTTCCTCTGACAATTTCATATCAGTTGCTACTCTAGAACATACATATATAGAAATAAAACTCATAATAATATCTTAAGTTTATATTGAGGTTTTAAGGGGGTTATGACAGACCAAAAAACTGGCTATTACTTTGGTTTTGAGCAAATTGACAGTTTATTTCTAAGAGTACATGTAATATAGTCCTTTTGTAGGAACTACCACAGCTTGTACGTAAAACGCAATGTACTTTTGAATTTCAATGGAAAACCCATAAGGCTTGTCCAGTAGCAGATAATTTATGTACCTTCCAGGATCTTTCAAATAATTTTTTGTAAGTATATTAATAGAATGATTTTTTATTTCATTTTTGCACGATACTTTTGATATGGCACTTTTTGCAGCTACCCATTTCATAAAAAAAAAAAAACGAAACAAGATTATAGTATGACAACATTGAAAGAAAATATTTTCCAACACACTGTTCACAATAACATTAAAGTTAGATATTAAGAAGAAACATTTGTAATTTTTATATTTGTCAGCTTGTTTTAGTGTAGATAATGTTTTACAACAATAT
Source organism: Rosalia funebris (assembly GCA_037954035.1). Taxonomy (NCBI): domain Eukaryota; kingdom Metazoa; phylum Arthropoda; class Insecta; order Coleoptera; family Cerambycidae; genus Rosalia; species Rosalia funebris. The sequence continues at coordinate 4,041,926 of JAZFAV010000018.1, read as the reverse complement.
CATTTGCCAATCATAAAAACTGAAAACTCATTTACTATTAATAATAACCATTGATAAAACGAGATGTGATGAAATTTTAATAAATGTTGTTACTTCTTTATCATTTTTTCTACTATGAATCTGATTTACTTGAATGATCAAAGTGTACATATGTTAACATTGGGTACTTATATATTTTATGGTATTAGATGTATGTATGTCATTCTACATTAATACTCAAGGTACATAATTGTGTTTCACTAGATTTTCGCAGTTTCTGCAGCGGCACTTTGTAACATTTTAAGTAAATATAGTGATGTTGACTTACAAGACCTAAACCCATACTGAAACATGTGTAATGTATTTTTTTTTTTTTTGGGTTGTCTTGTCCATTGTCTCCATTTTTTCTTTATTTTTTAATACATTTTATTATTCCATTGATACATGAGTTACGGGAAATTGGAATTACAGGTTGCAAAGATTTCATATCTGCTGTGTGATTGTCGTGCTGTGTGTTTTTATATTATATTTTTTTGATATATCATATACAAATTTTGACAAACCATATCATATTTTTTTCAGATTAGATTTTACTAAAGTAAATAAAACATTAGTAAATATCAACATTGATAAAACTTACAAATTCGACCTTTGTAAAACTGATTATATTGAATGTTCTTCACCAGGTAATATTAAAATAAATAAATTTACATATTACATACTATACCAATATTTTAATGCCTTGTCTTCTCCAGTTAACTGCACCCGTAATCCACTGAAGAGATTACTTAGGCATAATAGCAAAACTTATCTCGACCTAATTTTACCAAGACAATGCAATTCCGAGACCGATTTTAACATGGTGTCTTTTGAATTGGTGTGTGACAGAATTATAAATAATGAACACTTCAATATCAAAGGCATAACCAATTGCACGATCATGATGGCTTTATATACAAATTTAATTTGTACTGAAGAGGTAAGATGTTGGTTTTACTTTTGGTTTGATCTAACATATTTGTTAAAGGATTCTTTATTAGACAACACTAAATATGACGTAATAAAAGAAAATGATAACAAGAATTGTTCAGTCAATAATCCCATTACTGGTTATAAGTTTTTTATCAGCTCTTTACAACTTGATGTAAGTAAATGTTAAGTATATTTATTTATGTATTTATATCATTTATAAATAAATGAATCTCTTCAGTGTGTTTCACTGAACATTTTTAAATTATAAGAAATATACAAGTTTTACATTTTAGATTCCTTTCTCGGACTGTCCTAACCCAATTTTTAATAAACACAGCTCATCAGTTTTGTTAGTTTATTCAAATGACACAGTTTGTGAAGAAAAGAATGGATACGGTTAGTAAATTATGATTATATTTGTTTTTATTAATGAATGTTTCCAAGGAACTAAAAAATGCGATAATGAATTTTCTCTGAATATTTTGAACATTTTTATCTAATAGTTAAAATATTTGCAGGTAAATATATCCAAAAAATTGTATTACAGTGTTCAACGATAAAAAAAAATCAGACAGAGGTAGGTGAATTAATATTACTATTATTTAGATTATTATACAGTTTAAGAAGTATAACCGCTTAATAATTTAGCAGTTGGTAGCTTGGATCTAAAGAAACAAAAAAGCAAGTATATAACATGGGTCCAACTGTTCTCCAAACAAAGTAGATCCCAGATATTTGGCACAACTTGATGACATAAGTTGCATCTCGAATGAATCATGGGATATACAGCTCCTGCATTGTAGGAAGGCCCGCGAAAGTCGAATGCGCAATAGAAATAATCTACTTAGAATACATTTCTCATTTTCTTTTGTAGTTGAGATATTTCTATAAAAGTTTCATCAATTCTGTAGATATCTTTGAGGGTTCGTTAATTTTTTTCTCAATGTTTTTATTATACCTATAATTAAGTGACATACACTTCTTTGTTTGTTTAGATCCAAACTACCAACCATTAAAATAATGTCAGTTATACCTCTTACACCCTGTATACATGGCTCAACAAATCTTTCTATGCATCTAATCAAGCAGATTTGGCCAAACTAAGATTTAAAACATGATTTTAAATCTGTAACATGGATTATTCATTACTTTTTGTATTAAAAAGTTATCATGAGCCCTCTGTGTTAGCAAATTTCGATATCGGCAATGACGATGCAGTTTAAGGTTTATTTGAATATTTCATAAATCATATAAGGAAATAAAATTTTTAATTTAATATTTAATACTTGACATCTTTATTATAGCTTTCATATGCTTCTAGTGTCTTTTTGGTATTGTAAAACAAAAGTTGACATTAATGTCTCATTATAACAGTGCATGGAAACAATATGTTTCCAATATATTAGTTATAGGTAAACATTATGTTTTTTCCTGATCTGTAGGCAACTTCATGTTCAACGACTTATAAATATACAGGACCCGAATGTTGTAAATTATTTGAAACGTCGATATTAGAAAACAATTCTGCAAGTCATTCCTCTAGCACAGGTAGTATACCTCATCACTGGTGATGAATCATTTGTGTACTCTTCGTTTCTAGTTTTAGGTATACTCGGAGGTTCAATTATCGGAGGAGTAGTGCTGATCAGCATATGTATCTTTTTACTTTTCAAAGTCAGAAACCGAATAATCTCACGGTATGATAGTCTTTATCAAAAGGTGAGTATAAAAGTACAACAAAACACATTTTTAAGCTGCATCTTTATCAATCTAACGTCATACTGATTGAGTTTTTTTATGATGGTATCCAAATCCAATAGTATTCCACAGAATTTAAATATGAGTTTTAAGTAAACCATGGGTTTCAAAGAAGGCATTTCTTCAAGAAAGAACATGATTCTCTTTTCAAGAAATGTTTCATTTTTCTTTTGTATGCTCAAAATATCTTGGAAAATTTTCATATGACGTAATATTAAAAGCCATTAGTGAGCTGGATAGGCATATAGTGCTATATTTTCTAGTGATGTACTAGATGTTTCAGTTTAGATGTATCTATTTTTATTTTATATGTATGTTTAATCCTTCATTTGTATCAAGTATTCAATTCATGTAGATTTCTGAAGCCAAGAGTTCTTGTTACATAACATATACATAAACAAGACTTCCATTCCTAAGCATGAAAATTTAGTATAGCCAAGTATAATCTAAATTATCATTGTTGGATGTTATTAAATAAATCAACAATTCTATTATGTAACATACATTTTAAAGTATAGTACAGAACTGGAACTATCACAATATTTGATTGTCCTTGAATGCATCATATATACCAAATAGTTTGTATTATCAGGATATTTATACCAAAACCAAGAAGTCCGAAGAGTGCAATGACCTAAAAAGGTGATAGGCGCTATTGTCATATTTAATTCCTAAATTCCTTTTATGTTCTACATTAATTCGGTAATATTAAACTTAATTGCAATTTATAATCGAAATTAAACAAGAAATGTTAGAATGCAATTGCATAATGCCTATTTGCGACATAGCGCATGTAAATTTATGTCATGTTTGTCAAATGTAAAAAGATTATTTCTTTCATTCTTATACTTCGTTGATTTTTTGAAAAAAAAAAGGCAACATCGGGTGCATAACGTTTTCCAAGTTATGCACGCGTTATCGCCCTCTTTGTTTCTCTCATTTGAAGAATATTATTTATTTCACTCATTTGCACTATTTTAGATGTGCACGCCGTCAAGAGATGACGGCAATTGGACGGCAGTGGCGGCTCGCGGGTTAGAAAATAGGTGACGAGTGTAAATGTGTAAACAGTTAGAAAAATGTAGATTGATTTTCCTTGAGACTTACCTATAGCCGAGTTTATAGTTATCTAATTTTTGTACACCAAATCAATTCTTCGATCTTTTAGTGAAAGAAAAATAATGAAAGTCTTTCTTGGGAAATGGTATTTCTCGAATAAGCGTTTATACGTTTGAGACACGAAAAGCTTCTTTCCACTGACGCACTTGTTGATGGAATAGTTAAAATTATATAAAACAGTTTGTGAGCTTCTGTAAAAATGTCTTTGTATTCATTCAGTTTTCTGAGCAGTTCATGCAGCGGTATATTTCTGTAACTTTACTATATACATATTTACATCACTATATGACAGGGAAAGTTCGTTTCTAAGTCGTTGATGTTTAGTAAATGTATTTCCATAAAATTATTCCAAATTTTCAAATGCATTAGAAGGGAAACACGAGCTATAACTTGCAGTATCAGCGAGACAAACAAATTGCAAGTTTTCAGTCCTGAAACCTGCCGTCTATTTGCATTAAAATATTCTCCAATATTTCATATAAAAGTGCTTATATCTTGTATTAATGGCTTCGTTAGAAAGACCAGCGTATTGTCGTTTTGTAATTTTTAGTTCTGTCATTCTACTTGCTTTATTACAAATTGTCTTAAAAAGTCGTCATTTCTCTTTTCCTCAATATTTCACGTGTCTGTTTTATTTAATCCACACAAAAATTAATATCTAATGTTTTTTTCTGTAGGATGTCATATATGTATGTAAAATATCTGTAGCACTAAAAATATCATTAAATAGTACTACCAAAAACGTAAAATCAAAATCATTCATATCATTTAAAACTCCTCTAGCAAGCTGAATCGATTTCTGGTTCGATTCTTCGTTATAATACATTCAAACACTTCTTTCAGTTTATCCCAGTCCTGAATTAGTCCTGAATTTAGTAGGTGGCAAGGCATGACATTCCACCATCATAACATTGTGCTATTAACTTATTTTTATAATCAAATTTATTTAAAATTTGATCCAACATGGTATATGAAGCCTCTGATGTTCTGTTGGAACTTACATTATGAAATATCAAAAAACGTTCTTCTATTAAACCTTCAGAATTAACAAATCTTATTATTAGGGAACATTGAGAGGTTTGTGTGATATTAGTAGTATCATCAACCTGTATAGAAAAAAAAACGCTTCATTAATGTCTTTTTTTATATATTCATTCATATAATCAGAGATGCAACTGATGATTTCATTTTGAGTGGTTTTTAAATGTTCACCGAAAACATTTTTAATTTTTTCATAATTATTTCTGATTTCTAAAGGACACCTTAATAACAGCAATTCTAAGAGTTATTTGAAATTTCCACGGTTTACGGAGTCTGTGCTTTCGTCATGGGCGCGAAATCCTAATTATTGCTTGCCAAGATACAAAACTGTGTCAATAGCCGTCATTAATAAAACTCTGTTTAAACGGGCGTTTTCATTAAATTGTAGTTTATAAAGTCTAACGTTCTCTTTTAAAGCGTCGGCTAATGTTCTGTTTTTTTTTTCGAAATTTTTTAGCAGTACTTCACATTTTAAATGGTCGGCAGAATCGGTATGTTTATGTAATGACCTCGTAATATTTGTAATATCTACAAATAATAAACAGGGACAGCAATATAGTTTTTGTAACATTGGGCTGCTACATAACCATTTATAATTATTTGTGAACCAAGCAGACTTGAAATTTACATTATAAGATTTACAAAATTTCTTAATCTCTTTTTTTTTGGCGAATATTGATAAAATAGTCTTCCTTTCAGTAAAATGTCTCTTTTATCTTCGTCTTTCCAGCGACATGTTGGCGTTTCCAACAAATTACAAATAATATTGTTAACTAGATTCGTTATAAATAATGTAAATTATTGTTTCATATAATATTGTCACTATCAAAGTTGAAAAAGCACTAATTATACGTTAACACATTAAAATCAAAAAAGCAAGTCTAAAAATGGGGAAAACAACGTCAATTCAAAAACAGACCACGCTTTAGTCTACATTAAATAGATGCAAATGCTCTGTGCAGATAACCGATAAAATCAGTCATATCAATAATTGTAACAGTACTTGTTACTGACCCCGCCAAAACATAAAAACATCTACGCCTCTGTTCCAGATCCAGTTCCAGTCTTTGGACTTCTTGATTTCACTATAGTGGTTTATAAAATATTTTACTCTACAGATCTTTTTACTTCTGATAGGTCCTCGAATTAATTTTAGTCAAGTCGTAGGGAGATAGGCATAGGAGATATTATTAATTATTGGTTAATAGAAACTTTGATTTTGAATCACAATATGAAAATATAAATTGGGCATTGTGTCAATAAAAAATCCTAAATGATTAGAGCTTGAAAAGGAATTAAATGCAATGATATTTTTTCAAATGGAAATATTTTGAAAATGGTTTAAGTAGGAGAAGTTGTTTAGTCACCCTAAAGTTACTAATAATATTTAAATATATAAAAATATATAGATAATAATAATTTAGTAAATTGCACAACAGAACAACAATTTGCAGGACAATAATTGAACATAAATTCAAAAAGGTGTCAAGCAGATAATAGTTATTAGTCCAACAGTGCCTATTAAATAAAACAAAGTACATAATAACGCTCTTGTACTAAAATGTAATACTTTACGTATTATGTATAATACTTAACACATTGTGTTTATTGAGAAAACATAAATCATATAAATTTACAATAGTCAAGAACATGAAAAACGAAATTTTGTGTCAATTAGCTCATAGTCTGTTCAGTAGTAAAAATATTGCAAATTACTAAATGTTGTATCACATCCATGTGATAAAATTTGGATAATATTGCGAAAACTAGTGATTTTTTTTTGTACTAATAAGATATTAGTTCTGGGTGTCGAACAGATCAATATATTGTCTTGCCTAGTATTAGCCCTAGGTCCATATACATTTATAGATGCTATAAATGTATCATAGTTAAGTATGAACATACTTGCTTTTACATTGAATGTAAGGAGTCAACTCAAGTGTGACCTTTCTACATAAATAATCTATAGTTATGCTTAATTGGTATATGATGCTATTTATAATCTATTTAAAATATTTATATAAGCTTTTCATGATTATATATACCATCAAGAAATTGTGTACTGAGATATTTTGTATTCAACTGAAGTAGAGATAAGAATGAATTAATTTTAGAGTTAATTATACTTTTGGCCGCTAGGGACATGTTGAGGATGGTACTATAATTAACTACAATTAATTCCATTGCCTATAATATACGGAAACATATTAAAAGTGTCTTATACGAGTATTATATTCATTTCGTTAAATAATTCATAAATTGTTTTTGCAAGGTTTTTATTTGTTAATATATTTTATAGGATGGCGATCTGTGAAGATGATTTGAACTTTTTCATATCAGTTCAGATCCTACCAAGTGATTTTAATTTTTCAGTATTATTTGAAGTAGCCAAGAAACATTTTAGGGTATACGATTATTACTAGTGGTATATAACTGCCATACTGTAGTTTTTTTTATATTAAATTTTCTCTAATGCGAAGCAATTATATTTTTTGTTTTTTTCATTTTTATTGAAGGTGTGAATCTTAGAAAATTTACTTTTAGTAGGGATGTATGTATGAAAGAAAATATTGCTTTATATACTTCTAGGACATCATTGTAGTTACTTACTGACTGCTAACAATACTTCTACAAACTTGTTACTATAGGTTATTTATAACAATTCGTTACAAATTTTCGTTTAAATACAATTTGTTTGCAAATAGTAATCACGAATTTATAAAACTAATAACAAATTATAACTTGCTATAATGTCGTAGATGGGACCCTGTGCCTTGAATTAGAGCCTGCTTCAAATTCAGAGCTCAGCGAAAAAGTTCGGCCAGATTGAAAGTTCGATCTGAAAGATGTGGCAATTATTGTCAAAATCATTTGAGATCTTGTAAACTTTAAAAGTTTTATTCCAGACAATTCTGGTCGGCACAAAGATCAGTCTGTAGAAATATTGGGTCAGTTGGAAATTTTGGATTCATTCAATGAATCAGGTTATATCAAAAGTTAATATATTCTAAATATGGTGCTGTATTGAAATTAGGCTAACTTGTAAGAAAGTCAACCTGATTATATTTTCTAAAAAAATCACAAAATTGAAACTGTTTTGTTGAAAACGATTGTATTTGAAGTTCAGTAAAGTACATCCAGTAATAAAAGTAAGTAAGAGTAATGTAGTAATTAAAATTAAGCCGTAGAAGTAAATAGATTCTGTATTCGAATAAAACTTGACAATGATTTTGCCACATTTTCATTACTACATATGTTCTTGTATTGAGTGAACGATCAGGGTATAATTTTAATATTTATATAACAAATTATTTTAACAAAAATGTTTAATATTTCATTTAATTATGTATTGTTTTTCAAAAACGTTCATGTTCTTCATTTTCATTTCATGTTTTAAACAATGTTATACCATGGTTTTTGTTATGTATATGCATTGTTTTGAAAGTTATTTATTTGTATTTATTATTTTCTTTTTACTAAACATTTGCATCATTGAAATATTGTATTTCTTTTATAAATGTATTTTAAGTTCCTTTTTGGATTAAATTGATTTTGTTACTTAGAGGTTTGTTTTATTTTATATTATATTCACTATGTAAGATTTTTGGACTACTTTGAATACAGTGTCAACGATATTCAGTATTGAAATTGAGCTGCATTTATGTAAAAATAGTGAAAATATTTGTGAAATTTGTAGCTAGGTAAGGGTTTTTAAATATACAAATTTGTACAGAATACACTTGTACAGTATACAATGTAGTATATTTTAAAAGGCAATTAGAGCACTTAACATAAACTTATATTTCAACATAAATGAAGTGTTTCATATCTTGTTTAGTCTAAAATACAATGCATTGCTTGGTTAAGAATGTAGAAGAAATATAGAATGGATTGATTGAATGAATGGATTATAATTTTTTTAAATTATTATTTCGTTGAATGATTAATTGGAATAATTGCGCGATTTAACTTACTTTTTAGAGGGAAATGAACATTTTAAAAACATCTGCATAATTGCAGTTGTGTAATAAAAATTATTACAGAATATTTTTATTACTTAAACTTAGAGAAATATATAATGTATACATAAATGGTTTCAATTAACAGATTTTGCGAACCGCTACAGTGTCCCTTGTAGGAGCCGCCGATATATCGGGACAATAATCGACTCGGTTTCTGAATCACCCGGTGCCTATTGCGATGAACATCACCCAAAATAGGGATTATGGACCTGGGGGAGAAATATCTGAGTGCTTGAATATATGTTCTTTGTTAGGCGAGGGTCATTTAACATTTGCCTAATTATCGCGAAAAAATATCGGACTAGATGTTAACATTTTTATACACAGCCATTGATATATCCAGATTTGACCGTAATTCATAAAAGCACAGCTCATCAAGCATAGGAACAAGTCTCAAAACTGCGATATCGGACCACCCACGAAGTGCGCAGTAAATACCCTGGTCGCATTGAGACCTTTGTAGAGTGAATATCAATTAATATATATGTACACAGAGTTCGATCTCACCGCGCGTAAAGTGCATCCTTTTTGTTCCTAATGCTGCCTCACTCTTTCTTCTACGCATCGTAGAGAATCTCATAGTTTTTCCCATTCTTGATGAGCTGTATATTAAAAGTTAGTATATGCTAACATCGTTCGCCTTTTTTCTGTTGTTTAAAATGATAATGCTATTTACTACATACCGCCTTAGAGTGTGTACATTATCGATCACAGAAGAAAATCTTTCATAGAGGCTTAAGCTGGCTCTACCTGGGTATCTCGAAGCGAGTGAGTACATGATAAAGTGATTATGGTATGGCTAAAAATTGTCATCTAAAGCCTACATATGTCATCTGATAACTACAAGTTTGTGGTAGAGCTCTTGATGTTTCCTTAATACAGTGGTGGTGGGCTATAAGATGCTACCGACAATTTAGCATTAATGCATTCTTAATTTATCGCCTTTCCGCATCCCTAGCGTTAATACCATCTAAATATTATATGGCCGCAGCGTTACGAATCCACTAGACGCTAGGTCTTTGCCACCGGTTTCCGGTCGCGGCACGGCGATCGTGCTTCCGTGCAATATGAAAAAGCGAACGCGTATTGTTACTGCTTGCCCCTCCACAATTAAGAAAAGTAGTGGGCGAATTCTATAGATATTATGTGCAGAGTTTAAAGGCGGGTATCCATTTGTGTCAAATGCCTTGTAACGTATTACCGAACATGTTACGTTACAGCTAGTGGAGACGGAGAATTGTTGCATGGTACGTGTAACCAATCTGACACGCGTAACGTATGCGGAGCGAACCGTGAAGTTGTCGGTTTTTAGTCGTCCCATCAAAGGGAGGTAACGGGTACGCTCTGCAACAAGTCGAGACGAGTTGCCGTTGTGTTTGTAACGTTGCCTGTTGCTTTCGTAGTTTTGTTAATTTTGTTTTGTCAGTGTGCCTTCTACGGTGAATGGGGAGAGTGTGTTTTTGTGTGTTTGTGCCATGGAGTGGAGTAAAGAAGACATTCAAAACTTCATAGAGCTGTATCATAAAAAATCTATACTTTGGGATCCTCAAGATCCCGATCATTTTAATAAAATTAAGAAGCAGGATGCGTGGGTGGAAATCGCAGATGAAGTAGAAAAACCTGTACAGGACTGCAAGAAGAAAATGGAGAACCTGTTAGCATCCCTTCGAAGGGAAAAATGAAAATAAAAAAGTTCATTGGAACTGGAAAAGGTAAGTTTGTTAACACAAGGTGTTCGAAAAGTAATCGGAAATATTTCAAAGGGCCCTTCTTTTCATAAAAATTGGGGAAAAGTTCACATGAGTTACAGCCCTCAAAGGTGAAACCCTAGAATGACTATTTCCCAATATTTTCGAAACCCTTGTTTTATTTCGACAGAATGTATTTATGAATAAACTATAATTAAAAATGTTATTTTATGTCCTAAAAGCGTATTAAAAGATCATAATAATATGTTAAAATTATGCCGTTTCTGTGTGTAATTTAAATTGCACAATCCGTTATGCCCTCGTAGGATGTGCAATGAAAATTTTTAATGTATTAAAAATTACGTGCATCGTGATCATTTCTGTACTAATAATACAAACTTTCTTATTTACAAGGAACACAAGATATTTACAAAAGTAACTGGTTCGCCTTTGCAAGTCTCCAATTCATTTTGGACAAGAACAAGACAAAGCCATCCTTGAATACTGTAAGTAAATAACATACAAATATAATCATTTTAAAATTAAAATTTATTTTTATAAGATTTCAAAATAGTACTTTAGAACATTTATATATAATGTACAATGCTGCTTTGTCTCTTCTTTTCTATGCATACTGGTTCTGCCACTCTAGCTTTCCTTCTTTAACAAAATAATCGGCGAGTTCTTCCCGTATCTTTACAAAATCTAACTTTGCTCTGCGTGGTACATTTCTTAGAGAATATAGTGAAAAATACATGATGCTGCTGCTAACTACAATTGTATTAACAAATCCATTATTGCAATCAGGTTCATACTGCGGATGAAAAATGATTCTGTGTCGTGTCGTAACCTTGTTTTGTTACGTTACGGAATTAATTGACACGACCAAAACCATACATACCTTCGCAGCGAACTGTGTCAGCTTTGCAACAGGCCGTACCATGTTCGATGTTACGTTACGGATATCGGCACAAATGGATACCCGCCTTAAGAGCGCATGAAATTGAGAGAGGTTAGAATCGGTTTGTGAATTGTTTTCGTACATCGCTTGTCTCGTAAGCTGTCTTATTGCTTACGTTTTATAAATATAAACTCGGGTTTTCGGTTAGAATCTAGTTTGGAATAATGAATTCTATTCAAAACTTATTAAAAACTCCATTCTCTAGCTTGAGTTTGGAGGAAAAAGTGCAAATTAAAACTCTAGGTAGGCCCACTCCACAAATTAATTTAAAATTAGCCGTGAAAGGAAAAAATAAACAATTTGTAAGAACATTTAATAATGACTTATTTAAAAAACATTTGTGGTTAAGTGGATGCGATGTATTTAACGCAGTGTTTTGTTTTCCGTGTGTTTTGTTTGGCGGGGAAACACCTTGGACCAAAACTGGAGTAACGGATTTAAATCACATAAACGAGAAAATAAAAAAACATGCAAATTCTGCTGAACACATGAATAATGTTTTGAATTTAGCCATGCTAGGCACTGCAAATATTGCGACAATGCTTAATTCTGCTCATCGACGAGCAGTGGCAGCACACAATGAAGCGGTTTCAAAAAACAGGTATGTTTTAAACATTATTATTAACTGTATTCGTTCTTGTGGAAAATTTGAACTGGCCCTAAGAGGACACGATGAATCGGAAACATCATCCAATCCAGACATTTTTCGTGGGTTGATTGATTTCAGTGCCGAATTAGACGAGGCTATGAAGTATCATTTACAAAACGCGGCGGCTTTTAAAGGAACTTCTAATACTATACAAAACGAGCTACTTCAGTGCATGCTTGAAGTTTGTCACGATCAAATAACCATTGAAATTAAAAAATCCACTTTTGTTGCTATAATAGCAGACGAAACTACAGACGTTTCTACAATTTTTCAGTTAGCTTTAATATATCGTTACATGGTGGGTGGAAAGCCTGTAGAAAGATTCTGGAGTTTTTTAAAACCAGTAGGACATGATGCAGAGTCATTGGCGGAGTGTTTAAAAAGTGAACTAGACTACCATGTTAAAAATGACCCACATAAATTGATTGCTCAAACATATGATGGAGCTGCCGTTATGAGTGGATCATCGAATGGAGTTCAAGCCAGGATTAAGATGAGTTATCCAAATGCCCAATATGTGCATTGTTATGCGCATCAATTAAATTTAATTATGGCAAATGCGGCTTCTGCTAATCGGAACGTACGAGTATTCTTTGCAAATTTGGGAGGGTTTTGCTCATTTTTCTCTAATTCCGCACAATGTACCGCAGTTCTTGATGAAGTAGTAGGAACTCGATTACCCCGATCAGCACCTACAAGATGGAATTTCAATTCTAGAATAGTAAATACTGTGTTTGAAAACAAAGAAGAATTTCTGGAATGTGTAGAATTGATTGAGATGAAAAAAAGTCACATACAACATCCACCTACTATTGATAAAGCCAGTGGATTGAAAAGAACTTTAAAGGATAACGATTTTCTATTTTGGTTAGGTAATTTTCACAAAATTATGCCACATGTCAACATTCTGTATAATCAGTTACAAAAAAGAGAAACTGATCCAGTTTATGTAAAAACATCTATAGATGGTTTTATTAGAGAAATTTCTGCACTACGAAATAGCACCGAAACCGCCACAAGCACTGAAGATGAACCAAATAAAATACAACCAATAAAAAGGAGACGAGTAGACACTTCTACGGAAGACAAAAATAGAGAACTAAAGGAAGTGTGTGACATTATAATATGTCAAGCTAAGGAGAGATTCAATTTTACTGGACACTTGGTAGCATCCAATTTACTTCTCCCAGAAAAATTTTCGGAATATGTTAAAAAATTTCCCGAAAATTACTTAAAACAAACAGTCGAATCTTACCCGTTTTTGGACATAAATAAATTACGTACCGAGTTATCCATAATTTATCAAAGAATTGAGTTTAGAAATGTAAGCGGAGCTCTATCACTAAATACATTTATTAATTCCAATAAGCTAGAGTCAACTTTTGAAGAAAGTGCTAAATTATTGAAAATCATCATTACAGTACCTGTTTCGTCAGCAGAAGCCGAAAGGTGTTTCTCGACTTTAAGACGAATAAAGACATTTTTGCGCAACACCTTGTACCAGGAAAGACTGTCGGCTTTGGCTATGCTCTCCATTGAGAAAGACTTTATTACAAATATCGAAAATTTTAACAACAAAGTAATTGAAAAATTTGCACAGTGTAAAAATCGCAAAATTGAGCTCATTTACAAAGAAAATTAGGTAAGTTTTCAAATTAATAAAGTTAATAAGAATATCCTTAATATGAGATAAATATTTATCTCATATTAAATATAACATATAAATATTTATCTCATATTAGGGATATTCTTATTATTCTTATGATTATCATTATTTTTATGTATGGTGCACTCCCAATCTTAGGATCACGCACCGCCACTGCTTAATGGGAATACTCTGTTTTGGTGAGAGAGATTTCTCTTGGCATATTGCAGAGTTCTATAAATGTTAGCCAATATCGACAACCAACAATGTCAGGAGTCCCTCTCGACATATTACAGGATTCTATTTGTTAGCTCATAAAACGTTGGCGAGGGGGACTCTTCTTGCATATTTCAGGGTTTTCCTTATGCTAGTTTTCATTTCAAATAACATGGTTATTTGTCAAAAACATTCCAAATTTCAGAAGTAGTGAATCCAGACATTTATAGATAATTTTACTATCACAAAAAACGATCTAATTCATATTTGATAAATTCATTAAATAAAAGCCATTAACACTTTATATATTAATCTATTTAAAATGTAGTTCTCGATTATTTTTGTGTTTGAAGCATTTTGTTTATTTAAAAAACCTGAAAAAAGTAAATCTGACGAAGTTATGACCTGAATATTCACAAAACAAGTTATGCTGATATATAAAAATATAATTGATTGTGTATTTAACAAATATAAATATCCTACCTTAAAAGAACCAAAACTATGTTATCCGCATCCATAAATTCAGTTTATATTTTTAGTAGATTACTGTTTATTAAATCTTCTATTGCTAAAATTTATATGTACCACTAATTATGCCGGCTCTGAATTTTATAAGCAGAATTCAAATTTTATGTATGTATTTTCTTTTACAAATCAATTTTTTAACTGAGACAAATGTTTTAAATAGTTAATACACATATATAGTTTTAAAAGTGTATATTTTTTATAATACATACATGTATATTGAAAAAATAAAATAACATTCTTATTAATCATAATTTTTTATTCTTATCACTTGCTCGGTAACTATGTCCTACATACTGATACTAATACATATAATAATAATATAATAAAGGGTGGTCCAACCATAATGCACGATGTTAATTGTGAGTCACATCTTAACGTCAAGTTTTTTGCCCAACTTAATTTGACATTTCTTTGTTTCAGTGTTTGACAAATTCAACCATGGAGAGGTACACAATTGAGCAGCGCGTTAAGATTGTTGAAGCCTTTTACGAAAATGGGCGTTCAAATCAAAATGCATTTCGTGCACTTCGTGACTTTTTTGGTCAGCATAATCAACCAAATGTGTCCACAATCGGGAGAATTGTGCGCAAATTTCAGCAAACCGGGTCTGTAGGAAATGTGAAAACACCTGTGCATGCTCGCCCAGTTCGTTCTGCGGAAAACATTGCTGTTGTTCGCGATAGTGTAGCAGAAGAGCCGTCAACCTCGACTCGTCGTCGTGCCCAACAATTGTGGCCAGAAATTGAGGATATGGACCTGGACGATATGTGGTTCCAACAGGATGGTGCCACTTGCCACACAGCCAACGAAACAATGGCACTTTTGCGCGAGAAATTCAATGGCCGTGTTATCTCACGTCGTGGCGATGTTAATTGGCCGCCACGATCATGTGATTTGACACCGTTGGACTTCTTTCTTTGGGGATATTTAAAAGAAAAAGTGTACGTCAATAAGCCAAGAACAATTCAAGAGCTAAAGGATGAGATAATTCGGCACATTAACGACATTGAACCTCAATTATGTCTCAGATTCATTGAAAATATGGACCATCGGATAGAGGTATGCCACCGAAGCCGTGGCGAGCATTTGGCCGATATTTTGTATCACACATAATTGTCATAGATCCTTCTATCATAATAAAAGATATTAAGATAATTCTCTGAAAACTTTTTGTTTTATTTACAATTAATATCGTGCGTTTTGGTTGGACCACCCTTTACATCTAATGTGATATAAATATAAAGAATAAGTGAAAAATCAAAGGCCAACCAACCAGGTATTATTTAATATAATCATTAAAATATAAATACTAATTATAGATGGGAAAGCGAGACAGGGAAAGCACAGTGGACAAAGAGACTGATACTAGACATAAGGTCCTGGAGCAACTGTGAACACCGAAAAAGTTCCACTGTGGGAAAGATACAACAGACGAATATATTTACTGCAAGGATATAGACACTGCTGAGCACACCATATTCATATGTAAAGAGTGGAACGCGATTCGGGAAATTACACGTAGACAAGTAAAAGGGACATTAACTCCAGACAATGTGGTGGGCAAAATGCTTATAAGCAAAGAAAACTGGAACAACATATGGTACATGATAAAATGTATAATGAGCAAAAAAGAGGAAGCGGAACGAACCAGACAAAATATACTGAGGCAACAACAGCAATAAGAACCCGAAATAAATAGCAAGCCACTGACACTGATGAATATTTAAGTATGGATACCGGAGAGTGCAGAGGGGACTTTGGGAAGGTTTTTAGTCGGTATGGCCAATTAAGGAGGAGTCCGACACTATCGTGCGATAGCATGATGTGCGTAAAAGCATTTTCCTTCCATAAAAAAAAAAAAAAAAAAAAAATTATAGTTGTGGAAAATATCTAAATTATATTTTTGTATCACTTATTTTTAATATACTTATGTTGAAAATATGTTTAATTTAAAAGCATAATTTAATACTCATTTATTATTTTTCCAATTGTTTATTCCATATTGTTAGCTATATAGAACAAAATGTTAAAACATTTATATACATTTGGAAATCTATAAGGTAGCACTCCAAATATATACCCACAAGCCCTGTAATTATTCATATTATATTACATTATAAGATAAACTACGATTTATAAACATAATGCCAAGTAGTAGAATGTTTTTGTTAGGTATTCCAGCATCATAGTCCTATGTTAACTTTACTTGACAATATTTTAATTTGTTCACTACAAATACTTCGTTATGCCAACGAACTGCTTTAAATTACTTTTATTGTTGAATAACCAGAAGTCTTTATTATGTTGTTTTAACAACAACTTTAAATTTATCAATTTAACATGTTGCTTTTTAAGGAAGGTACATACAAAAGCTCTTATCATGTGCAATTAGCATAGTGTAGTGTTAAAACAACCACTTTGTTAGTCTTATAAATTTGTGTAAGTACATAATACATAGATTTATAATTATTCTACTTTAATATTATTAATAGTGAATCCACATTGTCTGCCTAAAAGAAGAATCATCTTGTTCAAAAATGAGAAAGATTAAATACTTTCTTTGGTATATAAAATATAGGTCATTTTTGTATTTATTTAAAATAAATGTGTGAAGTTTGAATGTTTACACAAGTAGAAACAAAAGATTATTCTACATATATAATGTTCTGCATGCTAATGATATTTTATTTGGGAATAATGATATAGTTAGTATAGTTTGTATGACAATGTGATACTCACTATCTAGTTATGCATATATAATGTATCTATTATATTGGACGGAATAGATAAGGTCTAAATGTTATATTATAACATATAACTATTATATTCTTATTATTATTTTTCTTTCATTACTTTTATTACAAACTTTTTCAACCATGATGCAAAAGCCACAATTAAAAAATACGAATGTAATGTAAATGTTTATATATATATATATATATATATATATATATATATATATATATATATATATGTAGATACATATTCTTATATAATTTAAAAACTATATTCCTTATGTACAGACACTTATGGCATACAAAGATGCAATATTCATCGATTTAAATAATACAAACAATGACAAATATATCTGTTAAATAAGACTCTTGATTTATAAAACTGGTCTGTAAAGTATTCTTCAAGTGTGTATTCATTCATTGAATTAATTGAATATATACAAGGTATATATAAAACAAAATGCAAAAGATGCATTTGCAAAGGTAATATGAATAACGAAATGGATACAATATGGTACATATTCAAAATAAAAGTTCACATAAAAGTTTAAGTTTATTCTGTATTATTTACTCTATTATTCACTCGATAATTTAATAGTTTCAATTAACATACTTGTTGCAACTGAAAGTTCAAAATATCAATAAATTTGCATGAATATTTCTATATCAAAGTGCACAACGTTTGTTGTTCCTATTCAAAGTATCTATCATCCTTAGTTTTCTTTTAAAGTTTCTTTGTCAGATGGCATAAAGTATGTGGTAACATGGATCATCCTGAGATATGTGTGTCAAATGCTTTCTCGCCATTACTAGCATAGCAGATCATTTGAATATTTATATCGGATAGTGCATATTCTACTATTTTTAATTTTGTAGCCAAGATATTATATACTACAGAAATATAAAAAATCATATCGCAAATCAGTGTTTTATTAAAAAAAAAAAAAAATTAATGAATTCCTTGAAAATCGGTGTGTGTACCAAATAAGATGCATTAATTGTACAAATATGCACATACATATTGTATATGTAGTGGGCTATACATATAAAATGTATATCCCACCAGTGAAGATTCTTATAGTACAAGCACAACTATGTACCAGTGATTGCAACTTTCACTACATAATATTCAGAGAACAAAGGATGGTTGGCTTTATTTTCATACTTTATAATAATTATCCTTACCTATATAGCATCGATTTATAAATATAAACCGATGCCAGGTCAGTTGGCTGTATATGTAGTTACATATGTACATTTTTAAATTGCAGATACACCATTTTATAAGCCTGCTCTATTTTTATATACATAAATCTACAAATATTGCTCAGGTTCATTTAAGTCATAAAACATGTACAAGTTTATTTTAAACATTTTGGTATCTTAACATATCGATATTTGTATTTTATTATTGTTATAGTTCTGTATTTTTAATCAATGTCTTATGTAGTTGTTGATTATATAGTGATTATAAAATATTGTTAAACATTTGAATTTTATTAGTCAATTTAAGCATCATTTAAGAAGTTTATAATTTCTCATAGTTTTCCATACCCCAAAAAATATTCGCCTTTATTGTCTATTTTTTTAAATAAATGTTTTATTGGACAATATACAATTTAGAATTTAAGTGTTCTTGATTTTATTTATCTTTAATGGGAATATAAAAAAATAGATCATTCTAGCTCATAAAAATTAAAGAGGATGTTATATTAGAAATAATATACTTACACGGATATTAAATAATCTGAATGTAACTTGAAAGTAGGAAACTATTCATAAAGATAGCCATTTAAAGTAGGAAACTTATTAATAAAGATCTTTCCACATTATTTTGAAAATATGTCCAAAATTTGCTAACATTTATAGTCAGCCTATACATCAACAGTCTCATTATTTTATTTGTACAAATACAAGCAGGTAAAAAAGTATATCAAACTGTTGAGGTATTGAAGGCTCTTCTTAATTATGTTAAATACCTATATTTTGTTTTAAAATCTAATATTTACAGTATTTTTTTTTAAAGCAAAAGAAAAAAGTACATATAACTTGTGTATATCGTATCAAAAAAATGCCAAATGCATAATTATATGTTTTAAATAGTAAAACAAGGATTTATTGCTGATTATTAAATCTATAATAGGTCCAATATGTTATTGTTCCTTTTAGTTTCTCTTCTAGTAGAACGAGATGTGTTCGTTATTGATATAAAATTAGAATTAACATTAAATTTCAGCGAATATATTTTGAATAAAATTCAAACATACAAAAGAAATTCTGACTGCTCAGTCTCTCAGGATTTGATAATTTTAAACAACAGTTTAAAATCATCAAATGTTTCATCAAATAATACGTTTTGCAACAAATACTTGGCCGTAGATGGGTGATAGTTCTTTCAGCACTAATGTTGGTTAAAATTAATTATTAGAACTTCGCTTGGTGTGGATTTTTCTTGAAATTTCTTGACTTAATTTGGGGTATGATTCCTTTCCTATATATTGATTTTGGTTATTAGTTGTTCTTACTGTCATGGTTAATTAACTAGAATGCTGTGGACGTTATCCTACAATGAAAGAAGGCGATAATTGGGAAAATTAAATAGTCTATATACAATACATTCTTTGATAGCACCAAAGAAAGATTAATTATTAATATAACAGTTAGATAGTTATTAGACCATCAACAGTCTGTATATTTTACAGACACAATTTATATGAGTATTTAAAAACTTACCAATATTTTAATTAACTGATTTAAGTAACAACTAGTTATATTACTAATAAATTAATTAAACAGTATGACACCAAATTATATTAATATTATAATGTATATAAATATATTATCCTACATTCATATTGCATAATATTATTCATAAACTAGATAAGAAAGAGTGGTCAGTACGGTATAAATTTACTTACCTTATATTAACAAAACATAAACATTGACTAAAATTAAGTTAAAATTATATACAAAAATTAGTAAAACATGAAAGGAATATACGGATCTAGAAAAGCCAATATTGCCATGGTGACCTAGGTTTCAATAACAACAAAGATTTGTGTATTTCACATAGTCTCTTTCTGCTCTCCAATATACACAAATATATTGCATATATACATATTATGGTAGAGGTTCTTTAAACACTTTGTATTTTTTATACAGAGATTGACTGCAGTTCCTTCCCCTAAAGCCTCAGGGTGTGGAAGGAAATGTTACAAATAAACACAGAGACAAACACACCTATGCTTCCCCATTGAGACTCGAATCCAAGCATATCATGACACCCTATCACCCCAATACTGGGCTCAGTCCCCCAGCCCGGACCACAGTATGAATGTCTTAGCTACCTCTAAAGAAGAATACGATAGTCCACCCAGTCATGTAGTGGTCGTGGACCCACTTATATATCTCTGCGTCGAATAACTGACGTCGACCCCCATTAAATTATCTTTTGTTAACCAGTTGTTCTCGTTCTTTAACCATTATTCAACTAAATAGGCCCATAACTTTCTGACTGTTGAATTTTAATATTTACCTGTTTAATGTTTAATTTCACACCAGAAAAGTACCTCATGCAAAGTGTGGTAACTCATGAGATACATACATATTATGTATTAGTAACATATGTACTGTATTATTCTCTATGAGATAAACCATTTGAATTAAACATTACGTTACATTTTATTTGTATGATATAGTTTGGTGTATGATTTAAATTCTTTATTTTATCCATGTTCGGATAAAGCACACAGAATAGATATTAAAATCGTAGGAATCAAAATGTGTACTGTATACAAAAATTGAAACAAGGTGTTTCATACAAACATTTTTAATATAATTTAAACTGGCACTGTAACATATGTAATTGGGTGCAACTAATTTAATCAACTAAGAAAGATAATGCAAAAATATTAATAATTCATGCCGCACTTTAGTTAATAATGCCAACCAAGTTGGTATCATCAGAAAACGGTTAAAATTTTTTATTCAATATAATCATCTATTAATACTGGCAACTTGGTTGGCGAATCGCGTGTCGAGCGACGTATAATCTCTTGGTGTGTATGGAAATCTGGTCTTTTATTTTCCTTGCTGCATCGAAAGTTCTAAGCATAAATTTTGCAAGCATTAAAACCTACTAATAAAACCAGAAATATCTACAAAACTCTCCACCAGTTGCGTGTTCATTCAGTTATGAAGAAATAAGTTTATCATTAAATTATTTTAT
The DNA here is from genome assembly GCA_037954035.1 of Rosalia funebris. Taxonomy (NCBI): domain Eukaryota; kingdom Metazoa; phylum Arthropoda; class Insecta; order Coleoptera; family Cerambycidae; genus Rosalia; species Rosalia funebris. Next base: position 4,020,385 of record JAZFAV010000018.1, on the reverse strand, counting down.
TTAGAGTACTTCGTATGATATAAAAGAAAACTAATGCAGACTGTACACAAACAAACTATTAACTTTTCTTATTGATCTCTGTTTTAAAACTAAGACTAAATGAGTGATGCGTTTTTCTTTCAAAATTATAACTACTATAAATAACATTTTTATATTTGAAATTGTTCATTTAACAATGTGCTGTGATGTACACGTCGTCAAGAATAGGAACAAGTCTCAAAACTGTGATATCGGACCGCCGCGCCCGTGCGTCCACGAGGTGCGCAATAAATCGCGCAAATAAGTGAATATCGAGTGTATTGAATGTATCCAGAGTTCGATCTGGCCGCGTGTAAAGTGCATCCCTTTCCCTCCGAATTCTGTCTCACACTTTCTTCTACGCATACATAGAGCATCTCACACTTTTTCCTATTATTGACAAGCAGTATATTACTACATAGTCTTCAAAACAATTTGTGCGAAAATTTAAAAAATCAGAAAATTATAAATTAAAAGCGAACCAGCATAAAAATATTTCCTTATTTACTAACAGAACGCAATAAAATTTCCGAAATTTATTTAACACAATTGATGTTTACTAGTAACAATAATAATACAATAAACAGTAATTCAAAAATTTGTAGTATAATTTATATTACTAATGAATATATGTATGTATATATACAGTAAGTATATTTTTCAGAAATTGTTAGCAAAAGAGTAAGGATTGTATATATATTGTTTATAACAAAATATAATTGTAATGGAATAAATTATACAATAGACGAAAATAACCAAAATCTCTGAAAACAGTGATTAAGTTTTAAACGATAATATATTGATACTATAAACGATAATATAAATAATGTGAAGATGGATCACATTATACAATACCTACCCGAAGTTAACTAATTCATATTTATTTTGTTACAAACTAATATATGTGTAAATGTAGATTATTTTAGATATTATAAACTGGTTAAAGGTAAAGTTAGAATGTATATATATTTTTTCTAATAAGGCTCATTTAAATTGTATCTACACTTGGCTCGATTTTCTATCTAAAACGACATGAACATATATTACAATATTTTGCCAATCACAATATTTATGAGTATATACATATATCTTCACTAAGTCATAATATATGTTTTCAATATAAAGGAATTAACTCGCTTGCATGCTTAAAAAAAGTACTATTTATCGATTTATCTGATGAAATCCAATAGTACTGCGCTTGGCTTAGAACGGTCCTGTCTAGATAATGACGTAGTAAATATTAAAAAGAGAAAATAGTATTTGAATAAAGAGGAGTGACTGAAACAACCTGTTTTGATATTTACTTCATCCTACTTACACCTAACATTATTCCATATTCCATGTTTTAGTTTTTAGTCGAAGTACAGTAAATGTAGAGTGCGCGGTATACGTCGTGAGACAAAATAGTCTAATAAATTTGGTCATTTATTGGTTAATGGCAATAATAATTTTTGTAATTTTCTAATTAACATTCAACAAGTGTCTTCTTCTAAAGGACCGCATGTGTGTGAAAAGTTAGTCCAGTGTTTTGGCAGAAATTATAAATATTTGCGCTGTTTATTAACAATATGGTCGATTTGTTTAATTCCAAGAAATAATTTCATCGTATTGCCTCGAAAGGAGTGGCTAAATTTATGTAAGTATTCTTAAAATGTTTCCATACTCCTAATATGTACCTATTAGTGGTTTTATTAATGTTTTCGAAATTTTGGTAGGTATGTACGTACATTCCAATTAAAGACGGAATACAAATATTATTGTAGATGTAACGAGACGGATACGAGCCACCTAATTACACCTTGTTATCTTGTTTCAGTGAAAAAATAAGATCCTAGCACAATTAAAAATATATCGTCTGATGGAACTACAGTTATAATGTGTTTATTGAATATGACTCATTATTCTATAATTACATTCTCACAATTAATACATTAAGTAGAAATTAACTATTGGAAATAATATGAAATTTAATTGCGAAAGGTGAATCAACTTTCACTACGTCTTATTCAGTTTGAAAACTTGTTAAGTCTTGTACGACCAAAACAAAACTGATAACTTAATATCCAAGCAATATCAATGATTGTAACTAGCGTAATAGAATATTTCACATCAGAAAGATACACTTTTTATCATTTATTTTTTTACTGTTAGATCACTTTGCCCATCAGTCAATCAGTGACGATAGAGGATAAACTCACAGCATTTGACGTGACGCTGGGTCATTGTGTGTATGTTCAGCTTTAGTGAAGACTAAAGCTGAACATACTATTTACTAAACGGCTGTTTTCGTGTCACAAAATTTTTAGGTCGATGTACGAAATGCTTTTCGTTCAAATTTCGGCATTTTGACAAAATCAATAGCAAATCGACCCTTGCGAACAACGTGGTAACTTTTGTTTTTTGATCGGAAGCCTCTAGAGGCCTGCTTCGATATGAGCGAGGGGGCGGCGCAATATTATTGCGATTTGCTTACTCGTTTATATAATAATATGTTGGGGTTATAGTGGAGAATTCGAAAACAAAATAATTGCCCGGTACCAAATATTGCTCAAACTGTTGTAACCAAAAAAGATTGATCAACAAAGTCAACCGATTGATTGATTGTTTTTTATCTGTGACGTAGCCATATTATTTTTTTAATTGCACCTTTATGAACATAGCATTTCTACTATTTGTCAGTAAAATTAAATGAAATTAGAAAAGCCTCAGGGTGAATAGTATATATTATATTATGTACATACCTTATTCTGAATTTCACTTCTGTAATACGTACTTCCGCCTTCCGCATACCACCACATAATTTGCTGAGTCGCTTCTGCTGTGGTGCTCTGGGACCCGAGACTTTGTTTTATAAACATCTTCAAACTGCCAGACGATGTTGCACACAGGGCGATGTTTCCTTATACAATACATTATTAATATAATAATGGTTAAAATCTCATTGGGGTCGAGAATCGCATCCTTTAGCTCTCATCTACATAAGAGATAAGGAATCTCTCGTGTAGATAGGGGATAAGTTTCACTAGAATATTTTCATCTTTATTCGATACATTCTCAACTGCCAAATAATCTGAGAATAAACATTGAAGAAAATAAAAACTACAAGTACAAAATCATGAAGCTTTTCTGTTCATTTCATCGCTATTTGCTAAATAAAAAACTCTTGCCGATAAACGGAACAGTCTACCTGAGCTAGTCCTAAAAACAAGCCATGGTATGTTTTGAGATTTTTTATTTGGCAAATACTGATAAAATAAACTACTGTATATTTATCCTGGGTATTTCGGTAGGCTGGTTATGTTAAACTACAGGCTTTTGTGGATACGTATTGTACATTGAGGAGTACTCAGAAGTAGTGATAGAAATAATGAAAAAGTGGAAAGATTCTTGCTCTTTAAATAAGGAAATTTATGCCATGAAAATGTTCAGTTATTTAAACATTGTATAATATAATGTTTGTAATCTTATTGTTAAAAAAATACGATTTACAGTATTTACACGCCTGCAAAAATATATACCCAGCTTTTGTATGATTACAAAATATTTAGTATTATTTCAATATACATAATACTTTTTATTTGTGAGTTTAATTATGAGCCTTAGTAAATGTATTATTTTTACATTAACTTGATTATTTATAATATAACGAGTAGATAGAACGTGTAATATACAAGTATGAGGCTCATTTATTATTTCGTAATCTTTAGAGTTTCGACATTATCTATATATATATATATATATATATATATATATATATATATATATATATATATATATATATATATATATATATATATATATATATATACAAATAGTTTATAATACAGCAGAAGGACAAGATGATTGAATGGTTAATCTTACTGAAATTCTGTTTATCGGTGACACCGTGTGGTTGCCTTTATTTACCCAAAGTCTAAATAACTAAAGTTGGTTATCCAAAAAGAATAATAATTACAGGGTGCCATATACTTATGGAAATCATAACAATCAAATAAGAAGAAAATATCAAATAAATATTTCGTTCGTGCTTTTCAGAATGAAAACGAAATTTGTTTCAGTATTACGGAGAAGAAGGTTGCAAGAATATGACGACGTTAAAGGTTAAAAAAGGGGGAATGTTAATTTAAAAGATGCCTAAATACAGTTACGAAATCCCTTTTTAAATCGGTAGGCGCGGAGCGGACATATCCACAAACAAGAAAGAGTTACTTCAGGCTGAATATTGACAACGCAAGGTTTAAAATTAGTGGCAGATTTCATAATATTATCCACGATTTCTGTTGCAGGAAAACTATTTCCAAAATTAATAATAATATTAAACAAATCACAAGATTTGGGGCCTCATGTTCAAGCTAGAATTTTGGAATTGTCTCATTTGTTAGTTAAACCATCGTTTCCTGGAAAACCGACCGCAGCATTTCGAATATGGAAGAATCTTACTAAAGCTTTCTCTGATGAAATGGTGTTACGAAACTGAATTTGATTTGCATGCTCCAAATAGTGTAAAATTAATGAATAATTTATAATCAATAATCTCCTGAATTATTTATTTAAATATTTGTGGTACATTTATTTTGCGTAAATCCCATTTTGGAGTACAATTGTGGAGAGAATATTTCAGACATTTATGCCCAATCTGCATGCATAACATTTTGCTGTAGTGGAACGTAACGCCAACAAAATCAGATATAGAAAAAGTTTACTCATTAGTACAGTAGTATTAGTAGTAGTATTGTAATCTTGTGGGATGTAATAACATTATTGTCACATCTAGGCTACAGCTTTAAATACACAAAATTTCTGAAATGATATAATTTAATTTGTTTATTTCCAAAAATTGTGGGTGCCACTACTTTAATCCTCATAACTGAAATATAAACTGAATGTTAAAGCGTTTGCTCACACCAATGACTTTATTGCAATTAAAATATATACAGCAAATTATTTACAGTTGTAAATAATTTGCTATATTCATTTTAATTGCGTTTTAATTACATTATCTGCAGTAGAGTATGTAGCAACATTCATTATCTCCAAAAATTAAATATATCGTGGTGATAACATTTCTTACAATATTCATAATTTTGTTATTAACTTATTTTAACTGAAACATTTTTGAACAAAATTTTTTTTAAAATGCATCAATGACGCCACTCTACTTTGTAAATTGCCCCCACCCCCCCTTTTAACATAAATATATTTCTGAGTTTTTCGAGTACGTTATCCAATAGGTATTTTCTATTGACCGTTTATAAAAACGTATTTTTTAAATACATATAATAACAACTTTATTTTTGACAGAAATTTTCTATCATCTCCTCAAATGTCAAATCATCTTCTATTAACAATTTGACATTGATCGGCACGCGTGTAAACACTTTGTATTGAATGTTCCCTATGTTCTGAGCTGATATTTTTCATTTCTATTCGAATTCGTTAATTTAGATCCCCTAAATTATCTGACCTATTAAGATCTACTAAGGCTCCCCCGACTTTAAGTAATATCACAAGAAGAAATCCAAAGAGGTCAAATCAGATGAACATGGTGACCATTCGGTTGATAGGCCTCGTTGGCCTATTCATCTGGCAGGAAAAGGATCGCCAAGAAATGACAGTAATAAGTAAATGCTACTAAATATCTAGCAGCAGTCAAATTTTCTTCAAACAACCAAGACCCTAAAAGATGACTTATTATCAATCTAGCCCATATAAAGGGTCTTTCAATAAGGACGCTCGATTTTTAAACGAATATAAAACAAGTTGTGTGTGAGATATCCACTCATTTTTTTTATTTGAAAGAATATTTTATGGCATTAAGTATGGAATATAACGTCATTCAAATGTCCACCGCGGCTTTGCTTGGTAGCACGTGTTCGGGAGGTCCAATTTTCGATCACTTTGTCGCACAAATCTGGATGGATTTGCTGGATGGCGTTCGTTATGTTTGCTTTGAGGGTATCAATTGTTTGCAGTTTATTCGCATAGACTTGCGATTTAAGATAGCCCCAATGGAAGAAGTCTAAAGGCGTTAAATCGCACGATCTCGGTGACCAGTTCACGTCATCGTTGCTCGAGATAACTATGCCCTCAAATTGCTCATGCAGAATGTCCACCGTGGCATGCGCTGTGCGGCACGTAGCGCCGCGCGCCGTCCTGTTGGAACCACATGTCGTCAGTATCCATATCATCCAGTTTAGCCCAGAAGAAGTTGCCTATCATTGATTTATAGTGCTCGCCGTTGACGATTATGGCAATACCAGTTTCGTTTTGGAAGAAGTACGGATCGATGATTCGGCCAGACCAAAATCCGTATCAAACAGTGACTTTCTCGGGATACATTTGGTGCTTGTATATCTCGTGTGGATTGATATCGTCCAAATCCTACAATTTTGCTTGTTCACATATCCATTCATCCAAAAATGCGCCTCGTAGCTAAAGATGATTTTTTTGGCAAAATTTGGGTCAACTTCCAACTGCTCCAGAGCCCAATCAGCGAACACACGGCGCAGCGTTGTCTATAGTCGTTTATTTTAAGTTCCTGGGTCAGTTGGATTTTATAGGGGTGCAGACCCAAGTCCTGACGCAAAATTCGCCAAGTTGAAGTCGCAGAAAGGCCAAATTCTTGTGAACGACGAGAAATTGACTGCCTTGGGTTTTCCCGTACACTCTCACGCACAGCAGCGATGTTTTCAGCAGAGTTCGCGTTTCGGTGACGTACAAGTGTTGACTGATTATTTATCAAACTGGTCTACCCGAATTTGGCCACCCAACGTCGAATAGTCGACTCGGCAGAACAGTTGTGGCGAGGATAAAAATCACGTAATGCGTGGAACGTTTCTCGACCGGATCACTGATTTTGAAAATAAAATTTTATGATTTACATACGTTGTTGAACGCTATAACCTTCCATGGTGAATTGCCATACACTACTGAACAATTCACAACAAAAACAGATGTTGATTTAACAACATGGCCGCTATAACCGAACAAATCCAAAGCGTCCCTATTGAAAGACCCTGTATTTACGTTACGGCTGTCTATGCGATTATTGAATCCAATGAGATTCTATTAAGACCAATATCTGCAGATATTGCAATGCACTTCACGTTGTGGAGTGATTTTTTCCTTGAATGGAGATTCTGGGAAAAAATTTATCAGAAGAAACGACAAACATTAAGTTGAGAAAAACGCAGAAATTTTTAAGGCATTATTCTTTGTTAACAAAAGGATGGCTGAAATTTTTCAATACTATGATGACGTCACAACTCAAACAGTATCGAAAAAATATGATTTGTTCGTCATTCAAAGTAATATTGACGTGTTTCCGAGTTTTTCAAAAATCATGTGGTTGAATGTTTCTTTGATTTTACGGATTGCTTTTGATAGTGAATTTTCTATGTATGTAAGTTTTTCGATTAAATAAAATGATACTGGTATTCGTTATTACTGATATTCATTTGACTATATTCAAGAAATATTCTACGGATATAATTGTCTTGAATTTATACTTCACTCACTTTCCTTAAAAATACAATTACTACGCTACTGGAAAAAATTACCGATATTAATTAAAAATGAACAAAAAATTTCCTAAATTTTTTAGTGCTTTTTGAAACGTTGTATCTCAGTGAATATGGTCATATGGAGATTAAAAAAAAAAAAGAATTTTAAAGCCTTGAGTTTCTAGTTTTGAAATGTTTTGGCAAACATTTTTTGTAAGCTACAGTTATCGCACAATCATAAGAAATATCGCGAAACAAAAATTTTCCATTTTTTTGTTTTGGTCCACCGACTTTTTTTTAAACCTATGCATTGGTTAGTTAGCTTGTTTATTCAGTTTTAATTTGATTTTTTTTTGTATTCTCTCCGTCAATTTTTTGCCGAAATATCTGACTTTAAATGAAAAAGGATTCTCTTGTCTTTGATCACCGATATCTCACCAACTAATAATCGTACAGTAAATCAAAGGGTTGTTTTAAAAACTTAAATAACCACCTAAAAGGACCTACCATGATCTTACGCTCAACATTAGTTGTTTTATCAAAATTTTTAAATAAGTCGTAGATTTTCTAAATAACCGTAAAACGTCATTTTTTCAATTTTCTCAAATTAATGTGAAGGATGCAAACAATTTTTTTTCTCTAAAAATCATGGTAGGTCCTTGTAGGGTGTTATTTAAGTTTCTGAAACAACCTTTTGATTTACTGTACGATTATTAGTTGCTAAGATATCGATGATCAAGGACGAAATGATCCTTTTTCATTTAAAGTCAGATATCTCAGCGAAATATCGACGTAGAGAGAATAAAAGAAAATCAAATTAAAGCTGAATAAACAATCTAACTATCCAATGCATTGGTTTAACTAAGAAAAATTTTCCCAAGTCAGTGGACCAAAAATAAAAAAAAAATCAATTTTTGTCTTGCGCTATTTCTTATGATTGCGCGGTAACTGTAGCTTGCAAAAAATTGTTGTGAAAAGATCTCAAAACTATAAACTTAAAGCTTCAAAATTCTTTTTTTAAAATCTCCATTCGATCATTTTCACTGAGATACAGTGTTTCAAAAATCACTAAAAAATTTAGGAAACTTTTTTGTTCCCTTAATTTTTTCCAGTAGTGTACTTTATTTTGCCGCTAACGCCGTAATATCAGTAAACCGAAAGGAGAAACAGTTGGGGAATTTTGGTGTACAGCTGTTAGGAATTAGCCGGTAGTACGAGTGTGCTATGGGCATTATATCGATATTTGTGGGAATTGAATTTATGGGTATCATTTAGATTTTATTAGGTAATAATTTGTGGGAATTACCAGATAATATTCGATAGGTACATAGTTCCAGGCTAAAATGGGTTTACCTAATTCCGCCCCTGATATACTCGTATATCCTTATTTCAGCCGACGTCCTTAAGTACAATTTATTTTTTTAAACGGTCGACTTTGGGGCGGAAATTGTGGTTAAGAAAATTGTTTAAAATATTAGTATAAGGGTTTTTAAAAAAGTTTATGCCACAATCTTAAGAGCCTCAAGATTTTCGCAAAGATGTTCCTTGATAAAATTAATTTCTTGTATTGAAAGTACAATTAAAATTCGTAGAGTCCATCTTTATAACTATAATTATAACCCATGTTTTATTAATTATAATTATGCAATCTTACACACGTATGGTCGACCTAATCCTCTATAGATATGTGGGGGTATACCACTAGGTATTACGAGGAAGTAGTGAGTATTACAAAATACTGGGTATTAGTACACATTAGAAAGGAATTAGCTTAATTATTAGCGGAATCATTCTTAGGGAATTGCTGTATATTTCAGTTAATTATGGTATTATCAGGTATAATACCTTAATAATTAGGTAGTTTCAATAATACCCAGGTATTAATGCCCAACTAGGAATTAATATACATTTCTTATATATATTTTTTAATATATATAAAAAATGTATATTATATATACATATATACCCTCGCTATATATTTTTTAAATCTACATATATAATCGGTACTATCATCAAATCTATTATTTATATCTGTACCTATCATAGAATATCTCCTATACAAATCTGTTTACGCCACAGCGAACACATTTTAAAAACAAATCTACACCGAGAGAACGATTTATTTATTACGTAGTACGTTTGGACAAATAAATGCTGATTTTGGATTTGGCGAAACAAATATAAGATTCTTTTAGACATATAATAACTTATACATTAGTAAACCATTATCAATACAAAAATATTAGATACACTCATTTATTAGGTAAGAAACACATTTCTTATGTGAGATAAATGTTAACTTTGCATAAAAACTATTGCTAAATTATTTATAGTAACGCCTAAGTAAGTTTGCTGCAATTTTTAGAATAAAATATACAGATTGATGTTAAATAAATTTTATTAAATGTTACCACGTATCAAGTCGGTATCATATTATTTGTTTCAGTTCAATATATGCTTCTCTCGATGAGAGGTACAACATAAAACTAAAACATTTTCAATTGAGTTTTACTATATTTCCTATTTCTAAATTAACGGTACATAATATATTATCTTGTCTCTTTTTTTTAATTCTATTAAAAGTAGAAAAGGTCTTTTTTTAATTGTATTAAAAGTAGAAAACAATAACTGCACCTCTATTTTGTACTGAAAATAAATTCTTATTTAATTTTGAACATATATAAAATAGAATTATAATGTACTTAATATTATATAATTAATTACATTTCGCTCTAGAAGAAAACATTAAATGAAGAAATCATTCTTAAATAAACATTGGTATTAATCCAGGTGTTCCAGAATGTCCTTAACAGTCAGTAGCTGTATTATTTGAAATAAAGTGAATTAATACCTTCTTGTTTTTCAACTCTTATGAAGCCATCCATATTATTTTTTCATATTGGTCCCCTACTTTTTTGTGCTGATAATGAATCCTACCTTAATATTTTTGATTAAAATTTTCCGTGAATGAAAATTTATTGTTAAATAAACATTAGTATAATGTCCCGAAAGGTCGTTTCAAAGGAGTCAACTTCCAGTCCATTTCTTTGTCTTTCTTGAAATTTAATTTAATTTCGTTACAGATAATATTTTCAAATATTCTTTCCATATTTTATAAATACGTTAACTAATAATTATTTTAAAATTAAAAATAATGCTTTTTCTATAGAGAATTGTATGTTATACTTCTGTGTTAAAAATTAAGTGAAGATTTATTTTCGGCATAAAAGAAGTAGGGAGGCAATTAAAAAAAAATCAATTTCGTTTTTTAAGGCCTGAAAAAACAAGAACTGATCGCAATGAGAATACGCGCAAAAGTATACTGAGCGCAATGAGTACTGAGGTGCAGGTATTTCTAAAAAGAACAATAATTTTCTAATTATGATAAGTTATAGTTTTACAATGAACAAATATATTTCTGATAAAGAAAATTTGCAATTTGCCCATCACATTTGTTATAATTTATTCTGAAATTATTTATAAAATATTCTGAATACAATTTTCCGATATGAAAATGTGATTTCTTATCAGAAATAAACTGTCCTCTCGGTCTAGCAGAAATAAGTTATACTCATGAAGAAAGCCAGTTTTACAATATTAATAAAAATACAATTTTGGTTAGTTTACTTGTAGAAATTATACAAAAAAGCTCTGTACTTAACTCGATGTTTTACAGTAAGTAAATAATATTAACTATTACTAGTGCCACTGAAACCGAATTGTGGGTAAAAACTAGCTTTTCAGAGAGCAATTCTTCGCACGTAGATTTGTTTGCTATTCGTTACCTTCAAACAAATTTGCGGTTTAGTATTAGATATCTGCAAGAACGAAGAAGGATATATTTTACCACAATTCCGAAAAAAATATAGCTTGGAAAAAGTTCCGTTATACGTGTGAGACAAAAGTGCGGGTAATAAATATTGTTCTGTTTCAATGGCAATGGTTTTTATTTCATGTTTTTATTTTATTTTTTATTTACATACCAGCGTTATGTTAATAGAGAGTGATTTTATTCTTGATGGAGAGAATATCTATAACTACGTATGGCCTTTGTTTAATTATTTCTTACTCATTTAGACCGTAATTTGAAATCTTCTGCATATGTTTATAAGAATTTTATGAGAATATGTGAGACACATTGCATATTTTATGCAATATGTGTCTTGATATATATTTGAAATTGAGTTCAAGAAGCTATAACTCTAGATCAAATTTTATTATTTTATATTATCGAATTAAAAAAGTCGGCCTGTAGTAAATTTATTTTGATAGTCCAATATACGCAATTCAATTTTTTCAGAAGTCACGCGCTGTGCTTCACAGCAGAATATTCCGGTTAGAATGTCTGAAATGTGTAAAATTTCACACCAAATGGGCACATATTCGTTTTTAAAACACGAAGTAGCGTACCTAGGCATTTTACTATTTTACAGGAGACCATAAAACTATATTATTGTTCATTTTCAGGCCTATAATCTTATTTAGTATTGACATAAACATACTTTCTTTTGGTCGCAGTGGATTCTGACGTAACGTCCTGTTAGCCGTACATAGAAAGTTTATTATTTTTTAATTAAAAAATACCAGTCTTTCCACGAACGCCGAAAAATTACATGTTTCTCGACACACGTTTCACCAAACCAAGTTGGTATAATTAGGAGATGACTAAATGGTGTCAGTTATAATCATCTCCCGATGATGCCAATTTCGTTGGCAAAACGCGCATAGAAAACGAGTAGTCTTTCGGTGTTCGTGAAGAACTGATCTCTTGTTTTGGTGCAGCGAAGGTTCCAGTCCCTTTCCAGGATTTTTTAATTAGTTTCCGAAAAAAAATGACTAGAAGTCAGATACGTTACTCCATGATTTGTTTCTATATTGTAGAGACTAAGCATATACACCGCTTTTTTAAAAGGTATTTGTTCATAAAAAAAATACAAAATATATTTGAACTCTTACATAAGGTGTGTATATTGAAGGAAAACCAAAAAATGTATAATTGTAGTCTTCAATTGTCGTAATGAGAATGAGGTACAAATGTAAATACACAAGTGGAAAAACACAGTATCTACTTATTTTCAATACTATCATGAGATGAGGTAGGCTTTCTTAAAAAATCTTTTGTCTCAGGTATCCGAATGATGGAATTTGCACTATTGCACAGTGTTATTGAATGTATCGTTTGCTAGTTTAATTGGCTATGTATACAGTGAGTCAAATTCTAACTCATCTATTGTTACCTTTCGTTTTAATTCAATGGAGTTGTAAGGTGCATCTAAATGACTGGTTTTTATCCAAATTAGATGACGAGGGATAGGACTGTTAACTTCTTGGACCAGTTTTTGATATCTAAAAAGTCCTCATCGACGAAACTTGATAAGACTGTTTTGGTGTCACTGAACTAATTATGGGTAATAACTGAGCACATGAAAAAACATCCCCAGCTTTCGACATCGCACGATTTGTGGCCCGTGGTTCATTCCGAAGTTCCAAGGGATTTCTCTGAATTTAGGATAAGCCCTTAAAGTATACACGAGCATGGCAACAACAATGGTATTCTTATTCTGGCCATAATAACTGCCGAAAAATAACGACACTTTGTTTTTTCCATTATTATATGGCTCTCCCCTAACACTTCAAGGAATTCAGTTACGATATTGCGCGGGATCAAAAAGGGTTATGTGAAATTATAAAAGCTGACGACGGAAATCAAATTAGTAGAAATTGTCACATACGATTATTTGTGTTTTAGGGACGATATAGATACTGTAGTTTGGTGTCTAATAAACACCGCAAGGCCATGGTAGAATATTATCACTCGCTGATGTGAATTTTCATATCAGTATCACCATCACATTTGTTTGAAAGAGAAAAGAAAATTCCTTTAAATAAAGTACGCTATTCTATTTTTTTTAATATACGTACAGCTCATGAAGAATAGGAACAAGTCTTAAAACTGCGATATTGGACCGCCCACAAATAAATAGCCTTGCATTAAATATATTTGCAGAGTGAATATCGATTAATATGTATATCGAATGTGAATGTACACAGAGTTCTACATAGGTATACCTGGTATATTTGATGACGTATTTCTTTTTTATTTTCAATATATGACGTGACATACCTTATCATAATTTGGTGCATGAAAATAATTTTAACATATCCTAGTTTTATCAAAAAACCATCAACAGTTTTTGAGTAATCATTAGAAAACCATCGGAGAAAAAATTTAAAATTTCTGCTTGCCTTTCAAAAGGTTCACGGACTTCAATAAATTTTTTTCAGTGATTTCATCATAAAGCTTTTTTAGATAATTTTATACTCTTTAATTTGAGCGGTTTAATTAAAAGCCGTTCAAAGCAAAAAGTCACTCACTTTTTTTTTTCGAAAGGATTTTCATTTTTTTGATACGATAATTAACATTTTCTGATAAAAATATGGATTATTGCTAAAAAAAAATACATTTTCGTCGTAAAAAAATGAAAAAAATGAAAAATTTGTCCTTAAATTGATTTTTAACAAAAACTACAAATTCCATCACTCCGAACATGATTGAAAAAAATTTCACCTCTTTGAAATTTTGATGGTTTCTTTGAGGTTTAAAAGAAACATTTAACAACATTATTCTATCTATAATTTGCAAAGTTATGCTAAGCGAATATCCCTAAATACGTGATTTTTTACCTCTTTTTCAATGAACGTTCTCTCACCGATTTTTTTTTTTATCAAAAACCGAAAACTACGAATTGTAAAGAATACTTTGCAGCTTTTAAAACCCTATTTGAATTTTATGTACGATCATTATTTCCCGAGTAATTAATTACCAAAGTCAAAAGTGACATTTGTTTTCAACGACGATAACTCAAAAAATTATCGTACAAGGCTTAATATCTATAATGTGTTTAGAAAGCGGGAAAACCCAGTTACTATGAATACAATTTTGGTGTTACACTGGTATGCATGTTATTTGATTTGAGTAATAATAAATTTTTGTTTAAATTAAAAATAAAAATTTATGATACGCTGTAAAGATTTACATAAATATATGATGAACATATTTCTTTCACATTGAATTATATATTTGGGAAAAAGTCGTTCATATAAATTCTCAGGCGACTAAGAAATACAACAATTGTAGTTTTATATATCTTGGGCTTAAACAATGCAAATTGGGAAATTTTGGTGCCATAAAATATTTTAAATGCATAGTAAATTAGATTAGAAGCTTAAATATGACAACATATCTTCACAAATTAATTTAGTTAAACAAGTAACTGATTGAGAATAATTGTTTTAATCACCTGTTCGTTACTGAAGTAAGTACATATTTAATGTTCCATAACCCGACGAATTACTAGTTCTATAACTCACGAAAATGTATTCATAAAATATAAGATTTTGAGTTGTTCCAGGTAGGAAAATTTCTGTTTTTATAGGAAATTTCGTTAACTGTAGGATAACGAAAGTGTTGATAGGTTAGGAGGTTTGGAAAATTTTATCACCTATTATCGATCTCTTTTTTCAATGGAAACTCGATAGTGAGAACTAAAATTGGCTATCTCATTTTTTGCTATTTCATTTTCGACCTATAAACCAAAATTAATTTTTTCTTTTAGTTTTCGATACCTGTCGGTAACACTTGTATGTGGAATTCAAGAAAAAATATTTGAACATTATTAAGACACTTCTTAGGAGTAGAATAAGATGTTTCAAAATATTTTTAAAATCTTAATTACCATTCGAGTTTTAATGTAAACTTCTTAAATGTAAGTCATAGTTCGCTGTGATTTACATAGAACGAAAAAATCTGTTTCTTTTCAATCATATATGGCAGTTGGAGTCGATCCTGAATTTGTGTCCCGGTTTTAATAAAAATTAATATTTCTTTAATATAATAATGTTATTTTCACGATTTTTTTGTATAATTTTAATTGGTTAATTTCATTTTGAAGAATGACAATGGTTACAATGACGTATTAATACGTATAAATACGTTTAATTGTGTTTATATGTCGGTTTGAAAGCTCGAACTGGTGTACGAAAATTACGAACTGTTTAATATATTAATGTTTTATTCAAAATAATTATAATTCTGTAGCTGCACCCGAAATTTTAATTGTTATTCAGGAAAAAGACAACATAATAAATATATTTTTGGTCGATTAAAAGAAAATCTTATTAAGCATGGGACATT
Organism: Rosalia funebris; assembly: GCA_037954035.1. Lineage (NCBI taxonomy): Eukaryota > Metazoa > Arthropoda > Insecta > Coleoptera > Cerambycidae > Rosalia > Rosalia funebris. Next base: position 4,004,671 of record JAZFAV010000018.1, on the reverse strand, counting down.
TAACGGACCAAGAACAAGTCTCTCTTCAATAAGAAACGAAATATATTTTTTCAATAGGATTCACCAAAATACACCCACCACCTCAAAACACTAGAATCGTCTCCAAATTGTTGGCTACCAATTTTGGATAACTGGATAGAGATCAAGAAGAGCGTGCAGTACGGTGGCCACCACGTTCACCGGATATCTCCCCACTACATTTCTCTTTTTGGGAAATATTTATTTAAAACACAATTTATAAAAAAGGCTAACAACGGTATGAACTAAGAGAATATTTTATAGCTACTATTCTATAGCTATTTATGTGCCAATTTGAAAATTTATTGTAAATACCTATTCGGAAGGATATACATAAGTATGTATTTTCTTTTCCTTTAAATTAAAATATTAGATTCATATTGGTAATACTCTTAAATGTTATATGTTAAAAGGCTAATTTTCGTTGATTGTTATTCTTTATGATGACTTTCGACTACTATGTAAAAATGGTGAAAGTAACATCTTACCTTAAAAAATATTAAATCACAAACTCAGGACTCCACATGCCATATATAGTTGAAGAGAGAAAAGTTTTTTCCAACTATTATTTATATTAAAAATAACTAGCAACTGTTGCTAATGTAATTCAATTGATATCGATAATTCGAAAGTCGTAGTAAGTCCACAAGTATTCTAATAGTTATAGAGGGAAAAGATCAATAGAAAATTGTACGCGGATAGATGGACCACTCTCAGGATGGTCCATCTATTTAGTGAAAATTACATACCAGTATAATTCAAAGAAAAATATTTAAGATATACACTGCAAAAAAAAACCTGAAAACGAATTGTAGGTGGAGACCTTTTTGTTGCGGTAACTGTTACATATTTGATCCAGTATGTCGAAGGGAAGGCGAATCAAATCTTTCTTAACGTTTAAAAATTCTATAATTCGGTTAATACCAAATCATTTGTTGGATGTAAATTTTAAGCAGATAACATCTATGTTAACAGCATGGCGATAGAGTTTCACATAATTATATAATTTTGTTATTACATTATTTTTGAAATGTTTTTTATATCATAGCTTATAAGATTCATTAGCAACATTATATGTTTTAGCAGTACATATAGTTTATTTATTTAAACCAATAATGTATTACTTCATGGGGATGCATGAAGATATACATATTTATGTTATATATTTATTTAAACATTATTTTCTGTTGGAGTAATTGGAGCAAAATAAAAAATGCATAATGAAAACTTACCCTGTGTGGTTAGGTTATCGTTATTACACAAAGGAACTAAACACTAATGAATAGTAGGAGATGTAGACATTATAGACACGTTATAATCTCGATAGTGTTCGTGAAAAAAGGCCAAACAATGCGTACTGTATATAATGTAAACAGTCTAGTTTAGACGACATTTTTGTCAACTGTCGATTATAATATTTATCGTATCATAGCTGAACTAGGAGTATTGTGTGGTCAGCAAAAAATTACACCACCGTGTTAAAAAACAAGATTATTTAAATTATATTTAGTTTTAAATCCCAGAAATTGACAAAAAAAAATCCACTAATAAGCTAATTTTGTACAATGTTTTTTGTTTATTAAAATCTTACGACTTTTGTCTATTTGTTATTATAAGTATGATCTACTGATAAAATAGGGGCAAGGAACTCATGGAGAAATATAGATTTCCCAAGAGTTATGAATAATTTTAATACATCTATTGTGTATATTTCTACCATTTCTACAGGACTGAATTATTCAAATAAGGAGGCAGCGAGGAAATGTTCTACAACAATAAAACAAATACCTACATATCTACACATATTAGTAGTTAGCAATATTTGGAATTGTTGAACATTGACCCTAGGTGGAATATTCTAAAAAAAGTACTATATTACTTTATATTAAGAATTGCCACTAAAATAATGGGATAGGGGTTTGAAATTTTGTGAAATACGAACGATCTACATATAAGTAACTAAGTATAAACAGCGCAGGAACAAAGTTTTGCACAATAATCGTAATTTTGTTATTAAATCACTTCTTGAAAAACTCAGAAACAGGTCGACCTTAAGTTTAAGAAGAAGTTTTTTTCTGATTTTGTGCTTGAATGTTCCAAACTGTCTCCAGGACAAGAGCTTTTTGAAAAATTACAAAACTAAATTAAATATACGTAGTATGATCTGCATCGATTCTACAAGAACAAAATTACAGTAGAATATTATATATGTATGTATGTATGTACATGTGTGGTGTCTCAGTTGGAACTATAGAATTTTAATTGCGCGCCATTTATGTCCTGTCAGAGATAGGGCGTCAATGTTTAACGAATGTCATCTACAAACCAGACGACGTCGATAGTATAGTTTAATAGTTTGTGTACAACTGTTTTATGAAACTGAACCATCATTCACAGTTTCATTAAGATAAATTCGTCAAAACTAGGACAAAATGAAGCGCCTACAGAGTTAACAGTTCGTAACTTAATAAAGAAATTTGAAGAGGCAGGTTCTGTTATTGATAAGGCAACACAGAATTTGTATGTACGTATGCAAACACATCAGATCCGCTGTATGACACGTTGCACCGTCTTGCTGAAACCACATGTTGTTCAAATCCAAATCATCAATTTGGTGGAAAAAGGATTTGTTTAACATGTCACGATAGTGTTCTTCATTTAGTGTGAAAGCATTACCGGCTTCATTTTCAAAGAAGTTTGGTCCAATTTCTCAACTCCAAAATGCGCATCAAACCGTGCATCTCTGTGGATGCATTTCTTTTTAGTAAACAGCATGTGGATTTTCAGTACCCCAGATTTTCAGTACAAATTCTATAAAGTTTGTAATAACTTCTTCGATAGATATTCGATGACAGTCGTTAAATATTGACGCCTTGTCTTTGACAGCACACCAATGATGCTCAATTCAAGTCCTACAGTTCCAACTGAGACTTATACATACAGTTGAACTGTAGATGGTAAATATCGGATAGGGATGTTCTCTGTAAAGTCCAAGAAAGTTTTCGCTACCGGAGATAATACCATACCATGATATATAAGAACAAATATCGCTGTCTAACAACCGGACAGTATCGGCTTGTAGCCGACGACGACGAAGTTTACTCCCCAAAAGAGAATCAACACCATTTATTCTAACAGTTTTGGTAGCTAAATTTGTATTTAGATATAAATTTACAAGCACTCCCATTACAACTAACAAATTGATTGCTGGCTTCTCAGTGATAAATTGATCAGTGACTTATTTGTTTATGTTAGCTCATGTGAGAAAATCACAAATGTTCTATTAAAAATAATCAAAGATGTTTACTTATGAGTTGATAAGAAACATTATTTTTAGTTTGATATAAAATAAAAGTTGAATAAACAAGTCGTAGCAGGGGCGCCGACTACTCAGATGCAACGGAACCCCTCTGTTATGCAATTGTGCACCTCCAGTAAAAAGTGATATGTATAGCACAATTGATCCTAGAAACAATGAACTAGGATGCAATGCTGAATAAAAACTTTGTTCCCCTTCACAGAGTGAAATATTAAAGCTGTAGTAACTGAAGTATTTTTATGGTCTATCTTTTCTCGTTATGCCTAAAACCCTGGTACAGCTTGTCAAGAATAAGAGCAAGTCTCAAAACTGCAATATCGGACCACCCATGAGGTGCACAGTAAGTGACTAGGTTATTTACTGCGCAAATTGATGATTTGGATTTGAACAATATGTGGTTTCAGCAAGACGGTGCAACGTGTTATATTGCATCATCTGTACCAGGGTTTTAGGCATAACATAATTTATCTACGACCGTGCTGTAATATAGGGTTCATTGAACTATTTTGAGTTATGTAATGGGCTATATTATTTCACCATTATGTAATGAACTCATTACATCACTGTTATGTAATGAGTATATGTACTATATATCATTTCAATCGCGTAATGGAAAGCTCAATAGGTCTAGAGAAATATATTTGGAAGTAAGTCAATAAACTTTTTAAATCTTATGTTGATTATATGGTTTGTCCAAATTTTATGGCATAAATAAATATTATTTAATTATAATAAATTGCCATTTATTAATCAACGATATGCGAGTGCATAAAAAATATATGTTACTTTCGTTTTAAGTTTTTGAAATACTTTTTTTATGTCGTGCTTTCAAAAGCTGTTCCATGCATCCCTAGGATCCAAAGAGCTTATTATTATGTTAGTGGATGTTAGTGGATGCAACAGATCAATGACTAACAATTCATTTTCGTTGGATAATTACATACTTTGTTTTTAATATTTTTTTTCATTATTTTAATTTTAACAGAATAGTATGTATAAATAGTCCAGGGACCTAAAACAAATTGTCAGGCAATTCATTAAAAAATAAAAAATCTTGTATCCCCTACGACAGAACTTCACTGGATAGGGTCAATATATTGTTAAGTTCAGGAGAAACAGCTAACGCAGTTGACGTTGATATTCCATGTCCTGTTTCCTATTACTTTACACTAATCTCTTTCCTTCGCTAATTCCAACAGAATCTTTTTGGCATGTGAAAAGTGGAATTTTAAGTTAGTGTCTTATATTTATATATATATAATTATATATAATTATATAATTATATATAATTATATATATAATTATATATAATTATACGACTTCCCAGAGCAAGCGTGAATGAAGTACACACTTCAGTCATTTTCGCAACTTTTTTTTGTGATACGAAAAAAAAAACTCACAGTTTAAAAAAACAGGCTTGAGACTATCAAAATTAGTTAAGGGCGTTCAAAGTTATGAAAGCTATTTTTGACTTTGCTGTTTTAAACTGGGATTAAGTTAATTGATGTTACGATTCTGATGGGATACATGAATAACCTAATCCAAACACCGAATAAATTCACTTAACATTAAAACTAGTCCTTGGAAATCTTATTGCGTATCCCCATCGTGAAACTACACTATTGTTATTATCTAAATTGTAAACTAACAGCATATTTGCGTATTGTTGTTGATAAAGTCTGCCATTTTTAATATTGCTATTGCTTTATTTAAAAATCGTTACACATAAGCAATATATGCTTGTTGACAGTGTTCATTACGTGGACAGGGGGTGAACTAAATTTCCCATTATGAAGATGCAGTGACCTACCATGATCTACTCACTGTATATGATGTTGAATATATACCTATGAATGTTCCCATTAGCGTAGAAGAGGGGCAGAAAAATTATGTGTTAATTACAACTTTTTTTTACTTAAGTATGTATACATAAAGTTACACCAGAAACAATCTTGAAATCTCGTATAATATATTATAGTAAAAAGAAAAATATACAAATCTATATAATTATTGCTTTTGTTTTCACATAATTGCTAGATTCCAAATAGAACGTAAAATTAGTGTAAAACTTTACACTTCGCATACTTTATCAAAATATTGTTAACCACGTCGTATGATTTACCTCTGTTATTCAACATCTTGTACATTCTTTATTATATATGCACTTAAAATTCCCTTAGGAATGATTTTACACTTTTATAAGCCCTTTATTGCAACCTATGGTAGGTGTTAATATTTCTGAAAAATTCTTGTTGGGGACTGGGAAAACCCCTCATTTAACAAATTACTAAGGATATTATATTTCTTTTCATTTACATTTGTAACGTGATATTTAATCGTCTAACTGGAAAACCCACATAGAAGGAATTATATATTTAATATTGTTATAATTTCGGGTAGCGTTTGCTGTTCGATACGATGCATCCCAGTAGTGCGGTGGATCACTGTATTGGACCCTAATGAATTCAAAAAATTCCATAAGTGAACGGATTTATTGATATTGAATTGTCATAAAAATATTAAGAATGCGTAGTATCGTGCTTAAAAATAGCAATAACGACAATTATTTTATAGTTTAATCAAGAAATTATTTTGTAATAAATTATATTTATTTAAATAATTGAGCTGGTTATTCAAGATTGATAATAGCTTAGCTTCTTATTTTTTTAACAAATTAAGATCCATGTTTAGTATGGCATACAAAGACTAGTAAATATAAACACATACTTTTGTGTAATATATTTTTCAGTATATGTTCATATTAATAATTTGTCTCCACGAGAACAGAAACATTCATTCATATTTATTTCCACAATAATTCCATAATCAATAAACATAGATAAACTGGATACATGGAATAGGAATAATCAAAAATTAGATCAGTAACTAATTTCGTTTACCATGTTTTTTTCAGATTTTCTGTTTGATGTATTGATAAACTATGATGTACCATCGTATTCCTAATGAAAATGGAATGTAATTTTAGCAGAAAGAATATGGGGTGCGATATGAAAAAAAAGTTAGGGGGGTCTTGTTAGCGGTTGTAACCGTCAACATGGTTTAAAACGTGAAGAAAGAAGAGATATTTGTTACATTCGAATTGGTTTTTGTTTTATTTTGTTTATTAAATAACGGAGATATTTGTTTTTTTTTTTCGGAATTTCCTTGTAAAGGAATCACATTGTATATATAGTTGCATTCGTAGCGTGAGTATTTATCGATAACTTTTATAAAAATATATCTACATGGACCTTTAACAGATATAATAATTTATGTTTTCTCATAATATCAGAGGGCAATATCCAACTATAATCTTAATAGTAAATAGGAACTGTTTAAAATATTTAATATTATTACTTTTCCGCACTCCACTATAAGCGGAAAAGTAATGTAATCGTGTAAAGAAATAAACAGTTTTAAAACCTTAAAATGAACTTTTGCGCACGTAGAACATCTCTATCCGTAGAACGTAGAACAGTATGCATGTACTATATGAAAGGTATGATAACTAAATGAAAATAAACAGTTTTAAATCCTTAAAACGGACTACGTAGAACATCTCTATCTTGAAATTGAGAAATAAACCAACACATAAATGCAGAATATGTGTTTTATGTGACAGTTTTTCTTTTTTCAAATAGTTCACCCTCGTGCTTTCTCATGGCCCATGAACAGGGTGAAGTGTGTCCTATCTACCACAAAATCAATAGATGTCGTTTGGTAGACGTCTCTAATCAGAATCAGTCGAAACCCGATCGATCCGACACGATTTAATTGAGTGATCGTGCACAACACCACGATTCGACATCGTGCACAACAATTGAATTTGTCAAAAGCCACCACGCATCGAATTTTAAACAAAGATCCGCCTCCGTCAGCATACAAGATTCAGTTTACACAACAATTAAGTTACAGACCATTTACGTCGTACATTTTTTGTTAATTCGGTGTGAGAAGAGAAAGAAGTTGGTGCTGAATTTTGTTCAGCGATGAAGAACATTCTCATCTTGACAAATACATCAGCAAACAAAATTGTTGAATTTGGGGTACTGAAAATCCACATGCTGTTCACGAAAGAAAGATGCGTCCACAGAGCTGTATGGTTTGGTGCGCATTTTGGAGTTGTGGACTAATCTGACCAGGGGTGTAGCGTGAGAAAAGAATCTAGGAATGTGATTAAAATTTTATAAGGGGAAGAGGTATAGTCGGATGTATGGTAGACCATATGAAAATGGTGAAAATAAAAAAAAGACACTAACCTAAAATTATTATGCCGGTATATTATCCTAATTTTTAAAATGAAGATTAATTCTTCGGTTTTTGTGTGTCCAGCGAAAATGTCTATCACTGTTTCCTCAAATGTTGGAGACGATCTCATATCTTCTAACAAGGCACTTTCAATATTTATTAATGCTAAAGCTGACAGTCTTTCTTGCTTTTGAGAATTTCGCAGATAAGTCTTTATTCTCTTTAAACATGAAAATGATCTTTCCGCGAAACTGCTTGTGATAGGAATAGTCAAAATTAATCGACACAATTTTGATGACTCCGGGAAAACAGAAGATGATGAACATAATATATTGGTGAAGCTCAAACACAGTGCTCTTTTTCATATCGGGATCACTATAAGTCATTGAAAGTTCACTTTTTAAACGATTTGCGACAAAGAATGTTCCATATATGTATATCTACTAAAGAAGAAAAAAGTTCGTCAGGAAAACGTTTCACGAATGACGTAAATTGTGTGGAATATAGATTTAAGAATTTCAATTTAGAAATTTCACTAAATCGTTCACTAATGTTCAAAGTAATAACTTCCAAAATTTCATAAAATAATCGTGGGTAGATGCTTTTCTTATCTTCTTCAGGAATTAAATCCAAACGCATTCTTTTACTTGGTGGTTGATTTTCCAACACAAATCTGTCCATACGGTCCCAAATGTCACTAAACTCGTTTCTCATTTTTTGAATATGTGATTTGAAATGGGCGATCTTTTCATTGCAGTAACTAATATCTGATATTTTTGTCTGTAGAATTTTAAACAGACTCTCGAAATGTGGGAATATTGCAGAAAACACTGCTAAGAAAAAATTAAAATCAAAGTCGCGCGCAATAAACTTAAAAGGCCTCTAGCACAAATAACGGTTTCTCGATCCCATTTCTCATTTTCATTTTCCACAATTACCTGAAACAGCGCTTCCAAATCTTCCTTATGTTATGGCGACAGTCGCCAAGTAGCGTTTAGATAATCGCATAACTGAATCCGAAAATAAAGACAACACTCACTCGATGTTCCACTGTTGACTGTTGACTGTTGACTGCGTAAGATCACTGACCTTTTCACCCATCTAACGCGTAGCTTGGATGTAACGTGGACCATCGCATTTCAGCACTGCAGCAAGTAACGATTTGAAATAAAAAAGTTGATAGTGGCGTTTAAAGTAAATAATGTATGTTTGCGGTCGGTTTAAAATAATTAAAACATTGTAATAATTGAATAAATCGATTGAACTTTTAAATAACACTAATTTGCCAATTTTTTAAGGGATGCGACGCATCACTCGCATCCATGTACGGTACGCCCCTGAATTTGACCATACTTCTTTGAACATGAAGTTGGTAATGCTATCACAGTAATTGGGGAACGCTATTGTCGCATCTTAAACAATTTCTTTTTCCGCCAAATTTGGATTTGAACATGTGATTTCAGCAAGACGATGCAACATGTTATACAGCACGTGCAACCATAACTCTGTCGCATGCCAAATATTCTGATCATGTCTCGCGGAATGTTGACATCAATTGGCCTGCAAGATCATGTGATTTAACACCACTGGCCTTTTTTCTTTGGGGTTATGTCAAGGGAAAAGTGTACGCTACACAGCCAGCAACAATCAACAACCTCAAAGCAATCAACGCGTTGTTTGGGAAATAAATAGTGTGAGTTGTACCTGTGTCATGGACAATATTTCTAAATCATTGACGTGCCAGATGAGTCGAGGCGGCCATATGAACGATATTCTTTTCCATTTGTAGCCGTATCGTCTCCATTTTATATTGAAGAATAGAAAACATCAGTTTGTCAAATACTATTAGTTTTATTCATAAATCACATCCTATAGTTCCTAACGAGACACCCTGTATATCTTATTCTATTTACCCTATTCTGGGTTTCGGTCTCATGTATGTTGAAAGGCGGGAATAGTTATAGTATTTTTTGCAACTCTGCTGGTATGTGAGTACAGTTATGTACGGTAAATGTGTTCAGCATGTTTGTTATATTACTCACATATATGCATGTACACATTGCGTCTAAAAATAAATGTTAAGCGAGATGATTACTCTTCTTTTTGCTAAACTAATAAAGCTTATGCTACTTAAATCGTATGAATAGGTAAATAATTGTGAAATTGTTACCGTAAAATATGAGTTATTCTTAAACTATGCGGAATTTATAAAATGTGTCTGCATGAAGCTGCTTGGATACATAAAAAGTTTGTGGAATTATTTGTATCACATTTTTTTCTTTATTTTTAACAAACTACTCAATTTAGACGTACTTTCGTGATAAGTTACCGCAAATACAGATTACTCATTGAATTTTTTTAACTATTATTTTAGTAATTACTTTTTCAGTGCTCAAGAGTGGTCGCTGTTTTCACAGTTTTTATTATACGCTTTGTCTATAGAAAGTACAAGAAATGTTTTAGTAAAAAAATGGACAAAATCTGTGGTAACAGTAAATAACAGGTTAGATCAAACACCGTTAACGATATGATCTCTTGAATTTATTTCATTAATTATTTTTGGTATAAAAATTAGATCAAATACTTAAGTTATATTCAGGCCATTTTTTGGAATATTAGAAATTATCTAGTCAGCTTATTTAGTCAATTATTTAGCCATTTTAATCATCTCCAGATGATGCTAACGTTGTTGGCGAAACGCGCGTCGAGTGCAGTGTAGTGTTTTGGTGTTTTGTGGAAAACTAAGTCTGTGTTAGTTGTATTTATATTTATATTATTGAAGTGATCCGCTAGGGCTTCAGCAACTTCGTTATTATTTGATATTTGGTGAGCAGCGATCATATTAACTCATAAATATCATTACAGTAAACTCTGACTCACCTATAATGTATCATATTTGTCGATAATATAATTTACGATCGTTTGATTTGAAGAAACTAATATAAATTGCTGTTTTACTAAATTCAATGTAACCAAATATATTAAATGTGTTGAAACCATCGCAACAAGTCAAATGCCTTAGGTAACTTTTGTTTTTAAAAAGGTTCTTTTTTTTTCAAAGATGTTCACATCAGCTCAAATGTAATACTAACGCCTTTAATAAAGAGATAAAGAGTTTTGCCATAGTACAATAGTGAAGTTTTGGACAACCCGATATCCTTCGTTCTTTTTACATACAATTCTTATTGCCAGTAACACTGTCTCGATTTTCCAGGTTCACTGACTCATAATGTATATAATAAATGATAATGCTTTACCGCCATTAACTTAACCACTTGTCTTACATCATCATCTATAATTTACGTAGAAAATATATTTTATGTATCGAAGTCGAAGTACATAATCAACAACTCAACTTCAGCCATATTTTTCTCTGCGATAGATTGGTAATTAAAATAGCCTTTTTATCTAATTAATATTAGAACAGAATTACATATATAAATAAGAATATCAATAATAGATCTTACTTTTAGAAATAATTCCAAGTGGTTATCAAATTCGCGTTATTTGAACTTTTTATCCAGAACTAAACCACAAACTTTTCAAACAATGAGTTTAAAGCGGATTTGAATCCGGTCTTCCTCTAGTGACGAGAAATACTTTTGCTTATTAATCGTATGCTATCTTTGTCATACAAATATACTAATTGTAAGCGGAATACAATATATAATATTAAGTAGATACCATCGAGAAAGAATGCGATGACATTCAATACATTCCCATGTAATATATAAGTTAGTTACATATTTGTTCTCAATCTCAAAATGGTTGCACCTGAGCAGGAGCATAATTAACTGTAACATTAAATCATTATTGCCTATGTTTTCGGAGAAAATATCGAAGCAATCTCTACATTGTTTTATTCATGTAAATTACATGTCTTTCTTGATGGTATGCACATGACCAAAATTAGTCAATCACTTTTATAATTTCTTATATTACAGACAAATTGGTAATTAGGTCTTAAAGAAAAATCTGCCGAGATATCAACTTGACAAAACGTATATCGAGCCACTTATAATCTTTCAATGTTTGTGAAAAATCTGCCTCTTAAATAACCCAAATAAAAAATGTCTTGTAGGCACTTCGTAAGAATTATCTACAAGTTAGAAATTACTGCAATATCAGCAAAATTTGATGCCCTCTGCAGAAATAATTATTTTGCTATTGACCAGATAGATGGCCATAGTTCTATGCTGTTTGTACATTAACTTCCCAATAGATAGACACTTCCGTTTAATTTTATTCAGGGCACAAGGTTTTGAGCATACTGTACTGATAATTCCTAATAAGGGAGAAATCGCGATGACAGTTCTCATGAATCCAGGGGGGTAAGCAAAACTACTAAGTATATTGTAAGGCTCTGTATTGAAAGAAATACGTATGCATCCAAATTTACTTCGTGAAACATCTTCAGAAGTTTAAGATGAAGTTTTTGAAAATATTTGAACAAAAATTTTGGCTTAGGCACGAAGCTACAACGAAGCTTTACAACACATGAACTTTAATGATGAGCATATGAACGTCAATTTTCAAAATACAAGACATTGGGTAGAGCAAAATGCAATCTGGTTAATATGCAGAAATCGGTTCTACAAAAAAAAATAAAAAAAAAAATAAATGTCTGTTGCGACATATTAAATACGTTACCGAATAACTCCCTCTCGTTTTTAAAATAAATTTAACTTGCCAAAGATTTTTCCTGATGTCTATGACAAAATGAGTTTTCCATTTTGTCTATTTATGTATAAGACTTTTATCACATAAAACAATAATTTAGAGTGCAGTACACTTAGTGATGGGCCATCACTAAGTGAGAGCCTAGCTTAGTGAGAGCCCATATATAAATTTAAAAAAAAATCAAGACCGGATGAAGTAAGTAATCTTTTTTTGATACGTGTCAAAAACTTCACTTTTCAAATATATCTTTTTCACTTGGTTATAGGAATTTAATGTAGAAGGATAATTATTTAAAATAAATTTAACGTGCCAAAGATTTTTAGACTCCTGAAAATGAGTTTTCCATTTTGTCTATTTATGTATAAGACATTTATCACACGAAACAAGAATTTAGTGTACAATATACTTAGTGAGGGGCCATCACTAAGTGTGAGCCTAGTATTAGTGAGAGCCCATACATAAATTTTAAAAAATCAAGACCGGATGAAGTAAGTAATCTTTTTTTGATACGTGTCAAAAACTTCACTTTTCAAATATATATTTTTCACTTGGTTATAGGAATTTAATGTAGAAGGATAATTATTTAAAATAAATTTAACGTGCCAAAGATTTTTAGACTCCTGAAAATGAGTTTTCCATTTTGTCTATTTATGTATAACACATTTATCACACGAAACAAGAATTTAGTGTACAATATACTTAGTGGGGGGCCATCACTAAGTGAGAGCCTAGTTTAGTGAGAGCCCATACATAAATTTTAAAAAATCAAGACCGGATGAAGTAAGTAATATTTTTTTGATACGTGTCAAAAACTTCACTTTTCAAATATATTTTTTTACTTGATTATAGGAATTCAATGTTGAAGGATAATTAGTTAAAATAGAATGGATAGGATTCGTGACACCCTTTTGTGTAAATGTAGAATTCAAAATTTCCAAATAATATTTCATATATACTTCAGCCTTATTTTAATATATTTATCCCTTACACTTTATTTAGAAATATAGAAAAAATAAAGATGAATAAACATATTGTTATTCATACTTACAAATTTAATAATCCTGCAGAGCTATAGTTAAAAATTTAAATATTCCAGGGGCCTGATGAAATAATGTTATGGTTATATTTTTGGTCGAATTGATTTTTTTTTAATTGACAATTTTAGACAGTCATAAACTTTCTAACTTATTTTATAATAATTTAATGGATTTGTTGAACAATTTAACAAACTTTTAGAAATACCATTTTTGTTACAGCTTTACCTGACAGTGATATTTGAATATTGAACTGTCAACCAGTTTGTCTATTTTCTAGCTATTTCCATATATTTTGGTACATTTTCCATAATTTTACATTATTTTTCAACCTCTCTCATCATTTCAGATTTCAGCAATTTCTGGATATCGTAAATTATATGATGATTAATCAAATGAATTGTCTTATACATAAATATGACATTGTCTTAATCGGGAATTATTGAATGCAATTAGTGCAGTTTTTTTCTTGTTCCTAATAAATTCACAAATGAAGTAGTTAATAAATAAACTCGTTAATTGCTAATTGGCAATTAAAATTAGTCGTGTTTAGTAACGCTATATTTAGTACTAGCTGTACCCGGTCACACGTTGCTGTGGCTTACCTGTCACAAGTGTGACATCTATATAATAGTAGATATATAAAAACATGCGCGTATTCGAATGCAACGGTGTGTCAAAATTTCAAAGCAATCGGTGAAGAACTTTGGGAGATTTAAGATTTTGAACAAACGAACATACATTTTTATTTACATATATAGATAGTAAGGAAATTTATGGTATACACCACATTTACAGGATTAAATTAACATAAAAAGGGCAGCAAAACCATGTACTTTTTGATATATTTTTTTGTTTTTAATGTTTTTTTGGCTTTGAAATTTAAATGAAAACAAATCAGAGGTTTGTTATCCTTAAATCTTTTTTGTATCTTTTTTTATTTTAAAAAATAGCCAAACACAAAAAAGCAGCGTGTATTTTAGTAACTTTTATGAAAAACTGTATGTATACAGTTTTTCATAAAAGTTGACTGATAAACTATGTGTGTAATATTGTGAATGTAGTTAGCGTAGTTTTGAAATTCTGTGAGACGTTTAAATGATAAGAAAGAACATCTGCATATATGTACATATGTATATAAATTGTATGTATGTAATATAATATCTTGATTAAATGAAATATTTTTGTACAAATTATTCATTTGCAACTCATGGTCCACATATGCAAGATTATACGTATGAAAACAATTATTATAATTTAGTCGAGAAAATATTTATGCGGTAAAAACATTTTTTAATTTTTTTCCCTAAAATAGAACGTTTTCTACAGGCTCCCTTCTTTGTTTCATCAAAATCCAAGCAAGGAAGGGCCAAACATTATTTTTTTAAGTAATAAAACAAGGGTGCTCTTTACCCCCTCTGATGCGTAACTTGCTCGCATCTTTTTATTTTCGTACAAACGTTCATTTCAAAGAAATTAGAAGTATTGTACAGTTCGTCAGTAATAGGAAAAAGTGTGAGATTTTCTATGTATCCCTAAAAGAAAGAGTAAGGTAGCATTCGGACTTTACGCACGGCCAAATCTAACTCTGTGTACATTAACATTGCATATACATCACTCTGACTCTGACTGAGTAAAGACCAAGCTATTTATTTCGCACTTCGTAGGCGGTCCGATATAACAGTTTTAAAACTTGTTCCGATTATTGACGAGCTGTAAATAGGTTCGATTTAGCTAGAGAATTACTAATTTCTACATCGAACTTGTATTTGAATCGATAGGAAGGAAAAAAAAAAGGGAATTTAACTTTTTCGTTTCACCCGAAAAATTACGTTTTGACACATTTGTTTTTTCCGATTCTATTAATTCCGTGTTGCGTTTTTTTGTTAATTTGTCAGCAACAAAATAGTGCATAATATTCATGGAGGGTTGTATACATACTTTATATATATTAAGAAAAGAATTTTTTTGAGAAGTTATAGCTTTTTTATTGCTCGAAATTATAAAAAATTCTCAATACCGCTTATTCACTTAGTAATGCAAATTAAATGTTTAAAATTTGATTAAAAACTGTTGAGCGGTTTTCTAGATAAGGGAATGGCCAATATTTGGGATAAGAACGTGTAGTGATCCCCTTATACCAACGCGCTTAGAGGAAATTAGTTTACTTTTGCATAGTATACATACACATAACGAAAATCAGCATTAATTTATATTATTTTATGCAGGAATGTATTATAGTTGTTAGTTCACACCAGGATAAAGCAGGCATATGTATGTATACAAAAATATTTCCATCTGTTCGGTTTATTTATCAGTTTAGTGGATTCAACGATTTTCTAACGCCAGAATTCTGTGTAATTATATGTATTTTAAACGCGCTAGAGAATTTGTATATCAAATAATATTCCATGTTGTTTTATTTTACACGAATCAAAATTTAATCAGGTAACGTCTACTGACACTAGTGTTATATTTACCACATTTGACCTGGATGAACTACTGAATTTTTTAATTATCTATATAATAGTGGGCAGAAACTTTCGTAACCACAATTAATAAAAATAATAACACCGAAAACAACTACCGTATACAGTGTGCTTTAAAGTTCCTCCCCCACTTTAACTTTGGAACTGAGAGACCTAAAAGGGCGAAAAATGGCATACATTCATTAAAGGGTAAAACTAATTTTAGTTTAGTTAATAATTTATGATATAATCAGCAAAGATTAGTTTTCAAATTATCTTTAAATGGAAATAGTGTGGTAGTTTCAGTTCCACACTATTATCACAACGACGCCTCATTTGGAAGCTGCTTCAAATGTCTATTCAAATGTTTTTATTTTGACGTACTGCTATTTAACTTTTAAACAAATCGATTAAATATAATATAGGCATATATCAAACTTGTTAGGTAGTGCCTCCAAGTTTTATGTAGTTACGCATTAAACTGGCGCATTAGCAGGGATAATGAGTGTGCCTCGATAGCTCAGCGGTCACAGAACTCAACCGGAAATTGGGAGAGCCGGGTTCGATTCCCGGTCGAGGCAAAATGCACTTTTATCCTTGCTATCGCCAAAGTGGTGACCCCGACGTGATGTGATTCATTCCAGTATATGCAACCTCCCTTACATCTCAAATTCGCGGATTCGATTCCCGTCCTATCCATCGCCCTATAGTCCCGGGGGTTACCGAACAACGGTTCGTAAGAATGGCGAACGGGGTCACATTCCGTTAAATTGTATCGAGACAAAACCATGTCTCTAGGGAGGGAGTACTGTAGTGACGCATTAAACTGGCGCATTAGCAAGGGTAATGAGTGTGCCTCGATAGCTCAGCGGTCAGAGCAACTAACCGGAAATTGGGAGAGCCGGGTTCGATTCCCGGTCGAGGCAGAATGCACTTTTATCCGTGCTAACGCCAAAGTGGTGACCCCAACGTGATGTGATTCATTCCAGTATATGCAACCTCCCTTACATCTCAAATTCGCGGATTCGATTCCCGTCCTATCCATCGCCCTATAGTCCCGGGGGTTACCGAACAACGGTTCGTAAGAATGGCGAACGCGGTCACATTCCGTTAAATTGTATCGAGACAAAACCATGTCTCTAGGGAGGGAGTATTGTAGTGACGCATTAAACTGGCGCATTAGCAGGGATAATGAGTGTGCCTCGATAGCTCAGCGGTCAGAGCACTCAACCGGAAATTGGGAGAGCCGGGTTCGATTCCCGGTCGAGGCAAAATGCACTTTTATTCTTGCTATCGCCAAATTTATATTAAAAATTAATTCTAGGTTAACGGAAAACAATAAATTTAATTCACAAATATGAAAATGGTAAGTAAACACTAGTATATTCTTCTCTCGTTACATTTCAATTGAAACACACAGGTCCAACTAGTGACTACCCAAGATTCCTGCTCACACGTTAGTAGTACAGCAAAGCCAGTTGCTATACTACTCATATTTACCGCCGCCATTTTTTTACCCCTACCCTGCCCCTTTTGCCACGTTTTTTCCGTCACGTCTGTACCCTCTGGTCATTGCCGA
The DNA here is from genome assembly GCA_037954035.1 of Rosalia funebris. Classification (NCBI taxonomy): domain Eukaryota; kingdom Metazoa; phylum Arthropoda; class Insecta; order Coleoptera; family Cerambycidae; genus Rosalia; species Rosalia funebris. The sequence continues at coordinate 3,987,325 of JAZFAV010000018.1, read as the reverse complement.
CAACCCACAAGAACTCTTCGCGATCCTCTGGTCATCCCTTACATCTTTGATCACTCCTAATAGACACATACCATCGGCATCAAATATCCGCCAACAAATCCGAGGTTGCGCCAGAACTGGCTTTGCTGTACTACTTACGTGTTTTTTTTCTGGAAATTATGTATCGTTCTCACGAAATATAAGGATTCGTATCACTGCAATATCTTACATCTGAGTATTTACATTACCAAAACGTGAGTTCTGCTATCAAAATCATCTTCTGTGAGCTGGTGAACCATTTGTAATTTGTAGGGGTAAAATTTTTGTTGGCTTACAACCCTTTGTACAGTTTTTGCAGGTAATCCACAAACAGTTGCAGGCTGAGACGTACGACAATATTTGTTGGTTTTTTGCAAAGGTCCAGTTCTAGTTTCAACCTGAATACTACCTGTTCTCTAAAACTTCTGGACTATTTGTCGTAAGTATGCTCTAAAGACAAGGGGATCGGAATATCTACCCCGTCCTTCTCAAAAGTTTAAGGGCCTGTCGAGAGGTTCAGATTGGTTGGGATGAAACCTCAAGAAAGTATCAATGATATTTGACCCAGGGGCCGACCGATTGGGGTTGACCAGACCGATTCCATAAAGAAGGTCCAAACTCATTACTGATTTTACTCATACTTACAATTTTTGTTAATCTAGATTGTAATCAATAATCAGATATTTCTTGTTAACAAATCCATAACATTTCGACCAAATTAAACCGCATATACTGGGTATATTTTTTAAGTACAGCTTCAAAACAATTTTTTTAAATTAAAAATGTTCACTTTATTGAATCGTTTATTATATTATACAGTCTATTGGTTCTGTTTATTGGTGTTTTACTTTGGAGATTGTTTGTGGTTGGTATTTTGAATACTTCCTCCTTGTTTCCTTTCCCGTATATTTCTTATTTTGATATTTCCGGTGTACATTTCCTGTGAAGAGATATCAATTTCGTTAGTGCGTCGATACACGTACGGCGACCACAAATTGATTTTCGATTTGTAATTCTCTTTGTATTTTGATAAGATAACAAAACGATCGTTGTTGATTACATACTATGTGACGAATACATGAATAGTCCTGAATTTATATCTTAAAAAGCGTTGCCAGATATTTTTAATAATTTTTCGGCTCAAGTGCAGTGCTTCCTCGAACAGTTTAAGTGAAATAAAAGGAGTATGCGATGAAGTGATAAGTAAAGAGAGGAAAATAGGTGAGGGTCCAGCACTGAACATTACATATTACTTAAATAATCGCTTTCACGTATTGTTTTGTGGAAATAATTAAATAACCACATTTTGTGTAGGGCATGTATTAAGGGGTTACACCTTGGCACTCGGAAAAATTTGTATACATTTTTTTTGACGCAGCTATTAAATAATAATATATAAAATAATTTCTGTAATGTTTTGTTATCGTCTAAGATTTCGAATTATCTCTTCCTAAAACCTATCTAACCAATATTTAGTAGTTTGTAATAATTACCAACCCCGGATCTACTATTTTTCGGAGCCGGGGCAAAAACATTGGCCCTCCCCTCCAGCATTTGAGATTAATAATTTTGCAAAACAAGTATAATGGGTGGGATTTTTTTGTAACGGGGAGAATAAAAACCCTTAAATTAATTTGCACTTTTTATTACCTATTTGCTAATAACTTTTCCTTATGTGTGACATTAATATAGAATACATACAACCAGCAGCGTAGACAACGCACAAGCCAGACTGTACACACACCTTCAATCCTTAGGTCCCAGCAAATTTTACTATCTAATCTTGTCAGCAAGGGATTTATACGTCGAACTTTTCTTTTCGCGAAAGAATCCATTGCCTCATCAAAGTTCGTTTTATAGGCAGTTTTATTTTCGATGATCGTAAGGCCAGATAAACGTTCCTGAATTATTGTTGAACTCAGGTAGGTTTTAACTATCTTTAGTTTTCTGAAACTTAGCTCACAGTTTGTAGATATCGTTGGTAATGTGCAGTATATCCTTAAGGCTATAAATATTTGGAAAAGCTTCTTGCAAGCCATGTTTGCATATATCTGGTAACAAGTCTAATGCACTTGTATTTTCGTTGATTCTGATGACAAGTGGGGCTTGCTTTTTAAATACGGCGAGTTTCTGGCGTAAATCAACTGCGTAAATCTCTGGAATATTTTCGAGCTAGATCGACTCCATTTTTCTACAGATCTTCAGACATATTTACAAACGCGTGAGCACTGAGGAAGGCGAAATTTTCATTTAGGTTCTTCCCGCTTTCTACCCTTGTTCCAATTTCTTTCAAAATCTTGTCAAATATTACTTTCATATCTTTGGAAAGCAGCTGAGTCGGTTCTGGTGTTTTTGATTCGTCTGCGCAGATTTCATCGTATTGCCTTTTCCTTTTGGAAATTCGTTTACTTTTGAGGACTGGCACAATTACCAACTTCTCTGATAAAGGTAGGTACAGCTTCTTCGATCTAATATTTTATTGGTTTTTCTCTCATTTCTTGCAAGATGTTATAGTAGATATATAGTAGATAAGAACGCGAAATTATTATGTTCTATTACTGTATTTTGTGTTAACTCTATTAATTTCTGGAAGTATATTAGCCCAAAATGAATATTAGCCTCAAATGAACACTCGTGAGTATGACGCGCTCTAGATGCTAGGCGCTTTGGTAAAATAAGTTTTTTTTTCAAACATGAATCTTGCGCCCCCTTAAATTGCCCCGTCCGGAACAGGTATCCCGGTTTTGTCCCCCCCCCCCCCCCCTCCTAGATTCGGGGCTGTATATTATAACGCCAGCCACCATAAAAATGGTTATTGTAGATTATTGATAATAATATAATCCAAAAGTCTCTGTAGATCCGTAGTCTGGAACTAATACAAATAAGTAATTAATGACCAGAATTGCCGTAAAAAACCAATATTTCTTAAGCATTATTCAAATACTATTGCGTGAAATCCCAACGCGATAAATTGAATGACAGATCTTGTAATTCTGGTTTTGTTAACGTTATGTTAATGCTGTCTTCAAACATCGTTCTGTTATTTATTTATGTTGGTATACGCCTACCTTACCAGTTTCGGCAAAGGTCACGAGGTCGTATATTTCCAATATGTTCAGACTGCTTCGTTAAAATTCTATTCGAGGTGTGTTTAGGTATTTGCACGTACATGTTTATTAATACCTTGTTCTCTACTCTGATAGTGCAATTACAATTAGAAAAGTTTTCGAGTAGGTATACCTATGTTGAAATGTTCAAGGTGAGACAAAGATGCCACCTTTCTAAAAACCGATTGAATTTGCTAAGTTTGTTTTATTTATGTCCTGTTTCTGTTTGTTTTTTTAATAATCCACAATGTATTCTATCGATAAATTGTCTACAACCTGGAATGGAAAACATTATTTAACCAGCATTTTTAAGAAACTTTATTTTTTAAAAGGATAGAATATTAAAATATTTTTTCTTTAGGTTTAAGTGACAATTGTCTGTATTTATTAAGAAAATATCCACGATATTTATGGTTAATGTTGACGGTGGATGAATGTTGGCTGTTTTTGACCAACCTCTCAAATATAGACCAAGCCCGATTTTGGATACGAGAACAAATTTCATATCAACCGAACAGCAACCAAAAATAAAACATAAGCGTATATTAATCGTCGCCATGGATTTTCATTGCGTTACATACTGACATCTGTAAAAGTGCTAAGTGTTACAGAAGAGCGATATCTTCAGTTTTTGACTCAGTAACAAATAAGTCGGAAATCTAGAAAGGAACTACCAAACCGCCAAGCGTTTATCAAAGTAGTTCCCGGATAGCAAGGCTATTAAGTGCCTGTGGCGGGTTTTATTTTTTGAAAAATTCGTGACTGCTGTGGTGCGGGATTTTAAAACACACCAGCAATATCTTTTTTCTCCATATCAATGCTTGCCTCAACAGATTTTGTTGCAGAATGGCTTTTGACTTTAAATCAATCCCCTTCTCCAGATTTCCGTGTATCTTTGCGAAACGAAGATAGTTTTTTCCGATAAATCTTCCGCAATTGGATTCCACGAATGTGATAGCCTTCAGTTTGCCACTTAATATGTCTAGGTTCTAGTCGTCTAATTATAAGAACATGACTGTTAACCAGTCATCATTTGACCTTGCCTTCATCATGTGCCATATTCTCAGCTGTGGTTGCATTCAGCTGAGTAAGCTTTGCGATACTGTGATAGGGTCCTTTTTCTGCCTTCTTAATATGTACCGACTCTTTAAGCTCTATAGGATTCCTGAACGACATCTCTAGTTAAACCGCTAGTTAAACGAATTCTTTTTACTACATCTGATAAGTAGTATTAATAAAACAATAATATTTGTATGAACCGCTAGCCATGTAAAAAAACGAATTGGCAAATGTAGGCGCTCTTGAAGCGAAGTAAAATCCCAGAATATATTCACATTCGTCCACAAGCAATAAAAACCTGTATAGGATAAAAGATTCGAGAAAACTAGACCCGCAACGAGAATGGGATAACCCAGAGACAAATAAAAGAAATAAATTTTTTGGTGGATAAATGGAAAACTATTTTTAAATTAAAGAGAAAACAAGTAATTCTAATGAGGACAATCACATATAAGTTTGATGTACCTGTTGCAATGGAATAGGCTCCCATTTTGTGAAAGGTGTGGACTTACCTATGAAGAATATCGCGACATACGTAATGGGCACGCTCAATAAGCACGCTCGATTTTTAAACGTAAATAAAACAAGTTGTGTGTGAGATATCTACACTCATTTTTTTTATTTGATAGTGTATGGCATTAAGTATGAAATATAGCGTCGTTCAAATGTCCGCCGTAGCTTTGCATGGTGGCACATATTCGGGAGGTCCAATTTTCGATGACTGTCGCATAAATCTGGCTGAATTTGATCGATGGAGTTCGTTATGTTGCCTTTGAGGGCATCAATTGTTTGCGGTTTATTCGCATAGACCTGCGATTTAAGATTTAAGCCCCAAAGGAAGAAGTCTACAGGCGTTAAATCGCATGATATCGGTGGCCAGTTCACGTCGCCACTGCACGAGATAACAATGCCCTCAAATAGCTAGTGTAGAATGTCCATCGACATGCGCTGTGTGGCACGTAGCGCCGTCCTATTGGAATTACATGTCATCGGTATCCATATCATCCAGTTTTAGCCACAAGAAGTTGCTTATCAATTCTGTAGCACTCGTCGTCGACGGTTATGGCAATGCCAGTTTCGTTTTTGAAGAAGTACGGACCGATGATTCCGCCAGACCAAAATCCGTACCAAACAGTGACCTTCTCGGGATGCATTTGGTGCTGGTGTATTTTATGTGAATTTGTATCGTCTCAAATCCAACTATTTTGCTTGTTACATATCCATTCATCCAAAAATGGGTTTTGTCGCTAAATATAATCTTTTTGGCGAAATTTGGGTCAACTTGCAACTGCTTCAGAGTCTAATTAGCGATCACACAGCGTTGTCTATGGTCGTTTACATTAAGTTCCTGGGCCAGTTGGATTTTATTGGGTACAGACCCAAGTCCCTACGCAAAATTCGCCAAGTTGAAGTCGCACAAAAACCAAGTTCTTGTGAACGACGAGAAATTGACTGCCTAAGGTTTTCCCGTACGCTCTCACGTTCAGCAGCGATGTTTTCAGCAGACCTTGCGTTTCGGTGGCGTACAGGTGTTGGTTATTGATGATTATTTATCAAATCGATTGACTCGAGTTTGGCCACCAAACGTCGATTACTCGGGGGGACGGTTGTGGCGAGGATAAAAATCACGTGATGCGCGAAACGTTTCTCGACCGGAGCACTGATTTTGAAAATAAAATTTGATAATTTAAACACGTTGTTGAACGCTATAACCTTCCACGGTGATTTGCCATACACTACTGAACAATTCACAACAAATTTGACAGATGTTTCTTTAACAACATGGCCACTATAATCTAACAAATTTCGAGCGTCCCTATTGAAAGACCCTGTAGTTTAAATATGCAAACAAGACACCGAGTCTGTAAACAAAATTATAAATTTTTTATATCGATTAAATTTACTTTATAAAATATAATTATGTAACGATAATTAAAGAAAATTGACCTGGAAGCAAATAAATGGTGGAGGGTGCAGCTAATGGGGCCCCAGAAGTAGCTAAAGGAAAAAAAAAATCCAAATCAATTTAATTTAAGAAGCATTAGATGGCTCTTTGATGATCATTTTCTCTACGTAATTGCTAATAAGCAGACGACCTCTCTAAATGCGTGGTGTGGCAGAATTATTTTCCAAACTCTGGCACTCACATCAATAGTTGATATGTAATATACTCGTATAAGACCGTTTGCTTTTTACGTACTAATTAATCATTAAACCGCTAAATATCACAATATGCGCTATCAAGGACACTCAACAGTTACTGAATACATGTCATATGATTCGTAACAATAAAAACGTTAAAATTATTAATTCTCATTGAAAATAATAAAATATAGCTGGGAATACGGTGGAAATAATTGCCGTACATTCTAGGTATTACCCTACAAAAAATGATAAAGTTATAATGAATATAGGAATAATCGTAAATGTATTTATCTTTGAATTCTTTATGCTAAAGTTCTTAAGAATGCCTTTAAAAAATTAAAGATTATATTGAGGTCAAAGATTATAAATTGAAAGCATGTTGTTTATTTTGTTTTTTTTTTTTTTTTTTTGTTATATACAGTAGCTCCCAAAACTATTCGTATCTTCGGCGATAATACCTATGGCGCTGCCTGATCTTTTCTGCTTTGCAAATTCTGAATTGTAGTGTACACTGGTTGTTACTTCCATATTAGGAGAACTCATGCAAAAAATTGGAGACAATAAATATACTATTAGAAAAATATTTTCCTTAAATCTAATATTTCTTTGGCCCATCCCTTGCTGCGATAACAGCCTGTAGGCGCCTTGACATGCTGCTAACCAAATTCTGAGTAACATTTTCATTAATGCTGTTCCAAACTTCCTCAAGTTTCACTTTTAGGGTTTCATTGCTCAATACATCACATTTTCTTACTCGTGTTTCAATTTCAAACCACAGATTCTCTATTGGATTGAAATCAGGGCTTTGGGGGGAGTATTTCGAGCCGATGAGGTACGTGGTATAACAGCCACTGTCTTACAATATACTTCGTATGTTTAGGGTCGTGATCATGTTGGAAGTAGTATCCTTCGTTTAACCCTAATTTTCTAGCGCTCGAAACAACATGTTCTCGTAAAATGTTTAGATATTCAAATTTATCCATGATTCCATTGATAGCTACCAAATTGCCAACACCACTGCTACTCATGCGTGCCCAGACCATCTCAGATCCTCCCCCGTGCTTCACTGTCGGTTTTAAATGTTTTGCAATTTCAATTCCGTGTTGTCTTTTCTCCACACAAATTTTCGTCCGTCAAAGCCGAAACATAAACTTACTTTCATTGAAACATATAACTTGTTTCCAAAACTCAACATACTAATATATATTGTTTTGTACATGTCAACCTCTTTCGTCTATTAATTTTGTTAATAAATGGTTTCTTTCGTGCTACTCTACCGTGAAATTCGGTTCTTGTCAGTACTCTATGGCATTTTTCGGCACTAACAGCTTTATTAAAGCGTTCTAATACATTTTTGGCTAATTGAGGAGCCAAAATAAAGGGCTATTTCTTAACTTCATTTATTAAGTATCGTTCTTCACGTTCTGTTCCCTCCGCCTTCCCGTCTTGTATTTGTAATTTATAAATTTATTGCTGCTCCTTCTCCTTGTATTTTTTGAACAATATACTGTATAGTTGACTTCTTCCTGTTAATTTTCCAATTTCACTATATGACTTTTCATCCTTATGCCACTGAAATACTTGTTCGTGTTCCTTTATTGTAGTTTCGCACTTTTTACGCCCTATGTTGAGAACTTTATACATATTATAAGAAACTAATCTAACTACGTATTTATGGGATACCCAGCCAACCAGAGACTAGTTCTAAGATTCGTCAGTAGATGGTATTGCCCAATAGGTTGACTGTGAGTAGCCGTACGAATAGTTTTGTGATTTTCGATACACATATCTTTTAATCAAATGGAAGTCAACTTTGCAATAGTATATTTATTGTCTTCAATTTTTTGCATTGTACACTATAATTCAGAATTCGAAAAATAGAAAATATTAGACAACGCCATGGGTATTTTCACCAAAGGTACGAATAGTTTTGAGAGTCACTGTACATATGTATGTATTGTGAAGCCAGCAGAATTTTAGTCATTTGTTTCGAATATTTTGTTACCATTGTTCTTCATTTATCGAGTTGGGAGAACCTTGACCGAGCCGCCGCCGAATTGTTGATGTTAAATCAAATACTTTATGAGACATGTAGTATAAACTATGACATCAGCTTTCGGCGCGGTTTCGATAGAGGGACCGACCATTCAATAGTTGAGATATACGCGCCAATCTGTTCAAATATTCACTTGTAATATCTAAGAATTTAAATAAATCGGGGTATAACGAAAATCGGATTATTATTCACCCCATATTTCTTAACAAATCAGAAGTGGGATTGTCTTACGTGCTTTTGCGTGTTTTTAGTAAAAAACTATAAAATCATGCCAAAACATAAGTCAAAAAAGGACGCGCGGTCGTCAACCGAGAGTAGTGAAAGTTCGTCTAGTAATAGTAGTAGTAGTAATACAACAAGTAGTGATAGTGACAGTCACACTCAATAAAATAAGAAATTGCGTCGTCAAGTAAAAACATTAAAACGAAAGTTAAATAAAAAGTCCAGTGAACTCGGAGTAGAGATGTCGGTCCAGTGAACCTAAACTGAGTCCAGTGAACTCAGTGCAGCAAAAACGAGTCCAGTGAACTCGGAGTAGAGATGTCGGTCCAGTGAACCTAAACTGAGTCCAGTGAACTCAGTGCAGCAAAAACGAGTCCAGTGAACTCGGAGTAGAGATGTCGGTCCAGTAAACCTAAACTGAGTCCAGTGAACTCAGTGCAGCAAAAACGAGTCCAGTGAACTCGGATTAGAGATGTCGGTCCAGTAAACCTAAACTGAGTCCAGTGAACTCAGTGCAGCAAAAACGAGTCCAGTGAACTCGGAGTAGAGATGTCGGTCCAGTGAACCTAAACTGAGTCCAGTGAACTCAGTGCAGCAAAAATGAGTCCAGTGAACTCGGAGTAGATATGTCGGTCCAGTAAACCTAAACTGAGTCCAGTGAACTCAGTGCAGCAAAAACGAGTCCAGTGAATTCGGAGTAGAGATGTCAGGTCCAGTGAAGCATGATGGCCCAGTGTGCCGGGGTAGCCCAGTGTGCTACATTGCAGTCCAGGAACTATGATGGTCCAGTGAATCATGATGGCCCAGTGTGCCGGGGTAGCCCAGTGTGCTACATTGCAGTCCAGGAACTATGATGGTCCAGTGAACCATGATGGCCCAGTGTGCCAGGGTAGCCCAGTGTGCTACGGATGTGTCGAACGGTCTAGGGCACCGTTAGGCGTAAAGTAGGTATAACCCATATGTTGTAAGTAAAAGCCAAGATGATTCAGTACATCAGTTCTGACCCAGTGAGTCAGGTCCAAGGCCGCGAGGACGCGACCATGTCAGGATAAGCCGAATGTGAAGCCAGCAGAATTTTAGTCATTTGTTTGGAATATTTTGTTACCATTGTTCTTCATTTATCGAATTGTTGATGTTAAATCAAATACTTTATGAGACATGTAGTATAAACTATGACATCAGCTTTCGGCGCGGTTTCGATAGAGGGACCGACCATTCAATAGTTGAGATATACGCGCCAATCTGTTCAGATATTCACTTGTAATATCTAAGAATTTAAATAAATTGGGGTATAACGAAAATCGGATTATTATTCACCCCATATTTCTTAACAGTATGTATTTCTAAAAATGAGTTTTATGTTTGGTCCGCAACGCAAAACCATGCCTCGTGATTTGCGTCATTCCTCGTGTTTTTTTATTTATAAGCGTATCCAAAGAAGAAATCGAATTGCTCAATATTTCTTAGTGATATTTTTGTTCTTACAATAGTGCAAAACATAGTCGCAATTATCCTTCGTCACCAAGATGAAAGAAAATTTAAGACATATTAAAGAATGTAAACAAAAGTATATTTGTTAATATACAAATATGAAATGTATTTGTTAATGTTTATTAATTTATATGTTATCATATCGTCATGGTAGTATTGAATTGAGTTGATTCAACAAAATATGATCAAGATGTTATCGTGATATGTAATTATTATTATTCTATCGTATTACATAACACACTTATTTTATATTCCTACATTTACATCAATGGTGATAGCTTTGTATAATATTAATGTTATATACACTTATCCCCTTGCCTAAATATTGTGTGGGTATACAGGATGCTTAGTATTAGGTGCAACAGTCAAATTCAAATCGTGGACTATGCTAATTGTTTACATTTGCAAGAAATACAGACGCCTTAATAACATAGTTTAACTATGTTAATGCCATACTGTAGTTTAAAATGTTAATGCCATAATTTAAAGCGAGGAAATATTTAAATATATTTCTACTATGCAACATTTTACTTAACTAATATCATTATTTGTTGTTCGGTTCCGATCCGGGACAAATGTCGAATCCTACCTGTGGCGGGTTTTATTTTTTGAAACCTTATCTGATCGTGCAGAAACACGAGAAAGGGGTCTAGGATCGCTTCTGGGTATAATTCAATGCCTGGCGGGGCTTTAGCCCGAGGAGTAGTTGTTTCCTAGAGCGATTAAGTAATATAATCGAATTTAGCTTTGCTATTCGGGAACTACTTTGATAGCCGCTTGGCGGCTTGGTGGTTCCTTTCTCGATTTCCGACTTATATTATTAGTTTATATATATAGGGTGTCTTAGTTGGAACTATAGGATATTAATTGCGCCCCATTTGTGTTCTGTCAAAGATAGGATTGTGTTCTGACAAATTTGAAGAGACGGGTATTGTTATTGATATGTAAGTTAACACCAATACGCCCTCGTCGTGGCTACCGGTCAGATGAAAATATTGCTGCAGTAGGAGAATGTGTACAGGAGTATCCAAACAAATCAATTGTCCGCCATGTATTGAATTTTAAAGAAAAATCTACATCTGTCAGCATACAAAATTCAGTTGACACAACAATTGAATCGGTTGTTGCTTAAACACCCTAAGTCAATTTTTGGCTGATTTCACTTATGAGCAGGAAATATTATATTCGGGTCTTTTGCATCGATTGATGCTAAAATGTCATGAGATGCTCATGACATTTTAGCATCACTCTGCCGCTGTTCAGCGACGGAGTGCTTAAATTCCCTAACTCACTGACTTAAGGGATTTTACCAATAAACGTATACATACTAAGTATTAAGCTTTCTACAACATGAATACCAATTTTCTGTGTATTGATGGTAGGGAGGTCAAAATTTGTCGAAACGTTTTCTGCACTGTGCATGCTGTATCGGTAGACCGCTTAAAAAATGAAAAAATTACTGCTTTCAAATGAAACTCCTCGTGACAAACGTGGTAGACATGCAAGAGGCAATACCATCAGTTATGATATAAGGGCTTCAATAAGAAATCACATTAACTCTATCCCGGTGAAGCAGTCACATTATTCTGGACGGGACTATCAGTTTCTTGATTCCCGTTTAAACATCAAAATTATGTTTGATTTGTATCGTGTGAAGTTTCCAGATGTTAAAGTCAGCTATTATACAGACAGTTTTTTCATGATAACTTCAATTTACACTTTGGTCGTCCACAGATTGATGTTTGCCATACATGTGACGAGTTTAGCTTAAAATTTAAGAGCAATACATTAAACGAAACTGCTAGAGAAACTGCTGTTGCCGAAAAAATGGTGCACGAACACAAAAGTTTTATAACGCTTTAAAAACTTCCACTGAAGAATGTAAGTAAAGAGATGATCTTGGCGTGATATGATTACATGCAAAACTTGCCACTGCCTTTGATCTCTGTGCAAGATGAATTTTATTTAATGCAACTTACTGTCTCAGTTTTCTGTATTCATGATTTGAAATATGATAGGTCATATTTTTATGTGTGTTGTGAAAATAGTGTTGGGAAAAGTACCAATAAAGTGTGTTCATTTCAAAAATATTTTTTACAGAATTATGTGCCATAAGAAGTTACAGAACTGCGCCTGTTTTCAAAGAATTGACCAAAGCAAAACAAAAACCATTGTGCTATTCGGTTCTGTGCAGCATTAGTTGAAGCTAAACTTAAAAAGTAGAACAGTATTTTCCATGGACATTCCTTTCAGCCCTGCGATAGGGATTTTGTCCTTATAAAACGAAATTTGAAAAAATATGATATAATTTATGATGTGCAAAAATATACAGAAATTATTGTATCTTCGAGTGCCAAAAATAGCTTTACAGTGTGTGAAATTTATCCGGAAAATAATGAAATAATTTTAGACTTCAAAACCAACTTGTGGTGGCCAACTTATTACAAAAAGGATTGTGTGTCACAAGAAACTCAGAATCTTCCACGAGACTAGAAAATCACATTTTTGTTATCACGATTTTTTTCACTTCGTTTATGAGGAGGAACATTTAGGTGTTGTAAAAACATGTGAATATATTAATGGTCTTAACTGGCAAACTTTTAAACTTACACAACCTGGAAAGTCAAGACCTCTCCAGTTTCCTATAGTGTCTGCATATAAAGGCCCCCTCCCTATACTAGAGAATAAAGTGAAACATCTAAGGACTTTATTCCAGTGGGTTGAGGATGAACACAAACTATTCTATGAACAAATTATATATATATATATATATATATATATATATATATATATATATATATATATATATATATATATATATATATATATATATATATATATATATATATTCGAGAGACACAAAACCAGGAAAATATTGCCCCTCTCAAGAAACCCCATAATTATCATATTCAAGATATCATCTCAAGATAACCCATTATCATCATATATTCGTGTTTTTTTTATGTTCCTGTTGTGTTTCTAAAACACCTCAAGTCAAGTTGTTTAATCTGTTTTTACAAAAAAATCTTCTAAGTAAATGATGCATTGCTTTTTGTAAATGGATTTTGTTACATTTCTTTACACTAATGTAATAATATAAATTGATTGAATATTCATTTGTGGCTACAGAATGTTTTTTTTTATTTCCTCATAACCTATTAAAACTGACTTATTGTTAGTGGAGTTAAGCAACAACCGATTCAATTAAAAGTTACATACCATTTACAACGTCGTACATTTGTTAATTGCGTGTTGGGACAAGAATGAAGGCAATGCTGATTTTTGCAACAAAGTTTTATTCAAAGTACGTTTTCATCTTAACGAATACGTCAGCAAACAAAATTATCGAATTTGGGGTGTTAAAAATTCACATACTGTTCACGAAAAAGAAATGCATCCACAGAGATGCACGGTTTGGTGCGCATTTTGGGGTGGTGGGGTAATTGGACCATGTACATGAAGGTGGTAATGAAACGCTCAGGCATGCTGATGTCGTATGGTTTGTAGATTGCAGTGGTTAAATTTCGATGCTCTATTTTTAATAGAACACAAATGGCGCGCAATTAAAATCATATCCATCCTTCCTATCCTATCCTTCTTAAATTGCTTATATAGGGTGTCATATAAGCAAGTTAAGGCCATTCCTTGAAGGTAAATTTAAGGGTACAGATGGTATTTTCCGAAATTTTTATTGCGGTAAATGGTCAGGTATATATAAATTAAAATATATACTATAAAATATATATGTATATAAAATAAATATTACATTGCTATTGATTAGGTAAACATCGTATACATAGCTACAAGAGAATTTACGGAATTAATTAAAAAAAAGAATAAATTAAAGTGTTTGTTTATTTAAAATTGTAAATGGATTTGCGGTTTGAAGACTCCTAATTACAATAGAAACATAGAATATATCTAAAGAATATCAATGCTAAATTATGTGGTAAGGATTGATGTTTAGGGAGAATATAAATTGTACTATACCTGCTGTAAATTTGTGTTGTATGGATACTGTAAATGGCGATATACAGAGCGTTTGCTTATACCCATTCGATAGAAGTATTCATATTTCTAAATACGCATTCAGGTTTCCAGGGCAAAGTAAGAGAAAGCATACAAAAAGATCATCGAAAGCCAAGGAAATTGAGTTACACCTTGGGAATCAGTGGCGGATTTATACTTTTGCCGCCAGTAGGCTATCCAAATGTTGCCGCTCCTACCGACCTCTGCCATTCGATACCTTATATATGAATCTTGTTGATAAATATGAGTCTTGTTGATTTCTGTAAGACAAAAAAATTTTTGGCCCCAAATTTGCCGCCCCTAAAATCTGCCGCCCTAGGCTCCAGCCTATTCAGCCTGCTGGTAAATCCGCCACTGTTGGGAATCCTTTACATGATTAAGAAATCGAGGGTCTTTATAAAAAAAAACAGATGTGCAGTTACGTATATGGGCATTTTAAGCAATGCCGAAAGCAAAAGGGAAAGAAGAAATGAGATTTATATTTTGTTCTTTCTATGAGTATACTTGATTTCTCTTTAGTTTAGTTAGTTATTGTTAATAATCAATTTATCTTTTCTGTTACTTTGGATACTTCATACTTCATATTTCCTATATCTACGTAGGTACTATTAGTCGACCTCTATAAGGAGTTGATTCAAATAAAACAATACTTAAATCAAATAATGTTGAGGCTATTTTAATGTACAAAAAAAAAAGAAATGTTACGGAATCTTAATCATTAAAACATGGGAAAAGGCAGGAAATTTGATTTGATTACAAATTTTTGTAGGAACCTTTTCGTTATATTTTCTGAAAATTTGCCAAATATTATAAATGACAAATACAAATTATTTGTTTTAAATGAGATTATTTACTTTTTATTACAAATTTGCGATTTCTCATTCAGGATGCATTGATTTACTCATCAAGAATAGGAAAAAGTGTGAGATTCTTTAGGTATGCGTAGAAGAAAGAGTGAGGCAGCATTCGGAGGGAAAAGGATGCACTTTACGCGCGGCCAGTTCGAACTCCGTGTATATTCACATCCAGTATATATTCATTTATCGATATTCACTCTGCAAAGGTCTCAATTTCACTGAGTAAAGACCAGGCTATTTACTGCGCACCTCGTGGGCGGTCCGATATCGCAGTTTTGAGACTTGTTCCTATTCTTAATGGGCTGTATCTTTGGTTATTGTTAGAAAAGAAAGAATAATATTAGAAAACACGAATTAAAAGATCTAAAGTTATATATCGATTATGGTATGTTAGTTCCATATTTTATCATATTATTTAGATGATGTCCATAAAGTAATTTAAATATTACTTACTCTTATATTAGTCGTATACTTTTTATTATCGTGCAGAAATAAACGAACTTTAACTTGGTCAACTTATTTTCAAACATGGAGTATTTGAATTTACTTTGCATCTACAGAGAATATAGCAGGGTTATTCTGAGGAATATGAGTATTTCTCAGAATAATTCTGTAGATGCAAAGTAAGTTTAATGAATACAGTGGCGGCGCTAGCATTATTTTGCAGTTGGGCGAAAATAGGCAGGAAATATCTAGGGTGGGCGAGGGCGTTAAATATATTATTTTATGTGCGAATGTGATATAGTGGTGTTATAAGAGGTTGGGTGACTGGTTGGGTGAAAAGGATTTTGCCTGGGCGCTCGCCCACCCGTGCCCACCCCTGTCGCCGCCACTCAATGAATACCTTCACCATTTATATACATGCAGAAATTTAAACGACTATCAGTTTTGTAATTATCTTTTATTTGCTTACTTATATCTTTTTGTTAGCCATGAGAAATTAGTTGCCGATGTGAGTTAGACGCTGGACTTTGATACAGTGTACTGCATTATAGCACAGCTGCTATAGTGCATTTGCATAGCTGGTTATCGAAGGTAAAGAAGAAGAACGAGATTATTTAATAAAAAACATGTTTGCAAGATATTAGAAAGGAAATTATTTATTATTAATAAATCATTTCCTTTCCAATATCTTGCAAACATATTTTCACAGATTTTCAATTAAAGTAATGGGTTTTCCTATACAGATTTTTTTCGTGGTTGCGTATAAGGAAGAAACGATTTTTTATAACTATATTTTATAGCTTTTCATTGATATTCCGTGTGATGCAAATCATCAACTTTAAAAGTTATGTATAAAAGAAATATTTTTCAATGAGTCAAATACATTACCGATATATTTTAAAACTATACTATATACTGGGTGTGAATCTGTTAGTTCTTTTAAATTTCATTATTAGAAAATAAAAAATTACAAGCTTGTTAGGAAGAAAAAAACTACTGCGAGTAGCCTCGCTGAACCTCAATACTCATCACAGACAACCTGTAGAGTCTGCACTAAGGTACCCTAAAGATACGACCGCCCTAATACTTTTTTACAGACATTACGATTTTTTCATGAAAAAAGTATTTGGATTTGGAGGAGAAAAAATACAAAAATGTCCTCACTGCCCTAATATTTTTTTACGCGCGCTACAAATTTTTTCATAAAAATAGTACAAGATTTTTGAGAAGAAACACCAAATCGTAGGTAGGCTCTCTGAAATTTCGATATTCATCAGTATCACAGATAATTATTAGAGCTTCTACTAAATCACCCTGAAGATAAAGCCACCCTAACTAATATATTTGTTACAGGCGCTACAAACTTTTTATGAAGATTTTTTAGTAATATATTCAAAAAGTCACCACACCCCTAGTAGGCTCTCTGAATTCTCAACATTCACCACATACAATTCTTAGTCTATACTAGGTTTCTATAAACATGACAGCCCTAGTATATTTTTTCAGACGTTACGAGTTTTAATATAAATACACGAATAAAATACACGACTTTTAGAGAGAAAAAATACAAAAAAAAATAACCACACCTCCGTACGTTCTCTGAAACCCTAACATTACAGATAACTCTTAGGATCTCAACAAAATCATCCTAAAGATAACACCGCCAATTTTTTTGCACACACTACCGATTTTTTAATAAAAAAGTGAGATTTTTAGGGAGGTACAGCTTGTCAAGAATAGGAACCTCGTGGGCTGTCCGATATCGCAGATTTGAGATTTGTTCCTATTCTTGATGACCTGTACATATCTTTCATCCATTTTTGCGCTTCGACAGCGTTATCCAAAAAGATCATAGAAACTAGCATGGAATACTCAGCCCATAAACTGCCTGGAATTTTGAGTTTTTGTTTCTTGTAATAAAATACACTAACATTACCTTTTCTGTGATATTTCTATAATTTTTTTCTGCGCCATGCTTTGAAGGGTTCAGAGGTTATTTCATACCGTCCTTTCTACTTTTCTGTTATATACATAATTGCAAAATATCCTGTATGCTACGCTTCCTCAAGATCGGAATCGCCACTTCTTTACATCATATCTTACAAACAAATTTATGGAAACATTGAGAATATGAGAATTATTGTTCTCTACCTGTTATTAATAACGCTACGAGTACTTTCCGAAACATCAAAATTTTATTATAGGCACGAGACACGTACAGATACGGGAATTTCCAAATTTACGGGTTCTTCGTTTAAATACATTGAAGCAATATGTTTAATTACTATCCCTACCTAAACTCTCAGGACTACTTCCCCCATACACGTGCAATGGCCCTTATCTCTGAGCTCTGAGGGTTATTCAAATCGGGACAGCACACCAAGTAGATATCACCAAGTGATACTTCGGGAAATTAGCTCGCTAATTGCAGTACATAATATTTGTATAAAATTTGTGTTTGACGAAATTTCAGTTTAGTGCTATTGAAGTAATCATTCGAGACTATACCTCGAACGGAATAGTGATAGTGTTCGTAGTGACAGTGTAAATTCTTCAAATTTCATCTCGTGCATGACGTGCATAATAAGGCAAGTAATTTACTTTGTAATGTTCCATAGAAAAATACAGCTGCTTAAACGTCCAAAATAGACCTAAATAGGTTAATAACGATGTTTTCTAATTGGTCTAGAAGCGTAGAAAGAGATCGTTAGCATGATATGCGATAATGTAACTGATAATGATTCTAATTAGTCTTTATTCAGTGTCTATGTATAAATAGAATAAACAAAAACATTTGAGCGTTATTTTTTGCTGATGATATTCGTTCTTTGATAAATACGGTGCACATTATTTTCCAGTCAATCCAAGGTATATCTGTTTATCGGTTATTTCTTTTTTCCTCAATTATTAGAGAATGTCAAAATATGGTTTTACAAAAAGTAAGCCTTTCTCAGGACGTATTTTCAAATAGAAAATTATTATAGGAATACAAAATTTGCGCCATAAATTTATTCATAACATGCATTCTACGTCGCGAGCCTGATGAATTTAACAAATTCTAAAAAAAAACCGTATTATTTCTATATTTATTGCGTCGTCCATGGATATATAGGCTGTCTCAGTGGGAATTATAGGATTTGAATTGAGCGCCACTCGTGTTCTTTCAAAGATAGGCCGTCAATATTTAACTACTGTCATCTACAAACCACGCAACGTCAACATGCCGCGATTAATAGTTCAACAACGAACAGTTTGTGTACAACTGTTTTATGAAACTGAACGATCATTTATAGTCGCATTAAGAAAAATTCACACAAAATTAGGATAAAACGAAGCATCTATAGAGTTAACAGTTCGTAACTTAACAAGAAATTTGAAAAGACGGGTTCTGTTATTGATAAGGCAACATCAATACGTTTTCGTCGTGGTCGGTTAGATAAAAATATTGCTGCAGTGGGAGAAAGTGTACGGAAGTATCCAAACACATTACTAGTAGCATCATACCAGATGAATCGAGGCGTCCATGCGGACGATATTCTTCTCCATTTGTCCTTTATTATATTAAGTATGTATTTTTTCCTCCATACCACTTTTAAATTTTAGGAAAAGCTACCAACTTTGTTTATTTAAATCCAACATTCTGTACATTTTCCACACGTACGAATATGAAAATCGGGTGTTTACACTAGAAAATTGTGTTTTACATAAAACATTTTTGTACATCAATTTAAACTTTTTCCAGCAAATGGATCGAATAAGTTCCAAGAGTTTTAGATGTACCTAGATCGCCTGATTTTATCCCCTCAGTATTTTTATATATTTCTTAACCATCTATAATCACATTAAATACACATATTTCTTCAAAAGTATAATTTCAAACCAATATGGACATTCATTTTGAAACGCAGTTTTATAAAAATGGTTATATCTTATGGATAGTCCAAGAACTATTCATAAATGAATATGTTTGATAAAAATGATTATACATATATTTTCTTATAAATATTCCAGGAACTATTTAGAAAAGAATATGTCTGTAGGATGTTTATCATCTTATCATATTATCATATATTCACATGTAATATCTCATCACCTTTCACATTCGTAGAAATACACTAAGTACCCTTATCTAAAAAGTTAGTATCCCTCGGCGATATCAGGTCAGGAATGGTATAGAGAAGCCTGCGATATATGTAATTAAAATAGAATTTAATTCAAAATTAGATGATGTGATTTTACTTCATTGGCTCATTCTTTGAATCTTGACGTTAGGACTTAATAGCAATATATTACGAACAGTACAGTTCGTAAAATACTTTGAGACTAACTATGTCCTTTCTCCACAGAGGTGTAGGTAAAGTGAAAAAAAAATTAATTAATTCCATAAAAATATTTTGTCAAATAATATGATGACAATACATCCTATAAAACTGATTTTTAACAAAATGTTAAGAGCGGATAACTTTACTAAACGGGCACTTTTTTGTATCCCGGCATCGAATATTACAAGATCCCATTTATTTTTTCACTGTATTTATGCAAAAAAGAACTAAGTGCTTGCCAAAATTTATAAGAACCAGAAAATCCGAAGACTGGAAATAGTCTGAGGAGAGTAAATGAAATTGTGCACAAATATTTTGAAACAGATTGTTGCGAGAAGAGAAAAAAAAGCATATCTATCAAGGGAACTACAAAACGCTAACAAAAATGAGTTTGAATGAACGTAATAAAAATCATTCAGTTATACCACATAGTCTTTTTAATGTAGCTGATATAAAT
Source organism: Rosalia funebris (assembly GCA_037954035.1). Classification (NCBI taxonomy): domain Eukaryota; kingdom Metazoa; phylum Arthropoda; class Insecta; order Coleoptera; family Cerambycidae; genus Rosalia; species Rosalia funebris. Next base: position 3,967,118 of record JAZFAV010000018.1, on the reverse strand, counting down.
AGGTATTATGAAAACGCAGTTCTTCAGATAAGTAATGACAGCAATGTGTTCGATTATTATAGTGGTATCAGAGAAAATGTACGTATCTTTAAATTATTTTTATGTCTCTGGAACCATTATTATAGAGCATTATTTAACCACAAACAAATGTAAAGCAATTAGTGCGAATGATATACATATTTGTGACTGATATATAATTGTCATTGCTATTTATTGTCCCCATTAATAAGTGATTCATATTTAACTATATGTGGGTAAATTTGAGTTCTTACTTTTCGTATAGATGCGCACAACAAAATTTTAGATATAAAGAAAATTTAAAGCCATAGGTAAAATTACTTTTGAAAGGAATTTTATTATCGTATTATTTCTCTTAATTATTAATATCTGTAGTCTCATTCAAATATTTTAAGGAATATTTATATAAGATTCTGAAATCAAACATGAAAATATACTGTCTATAGTCTCATTCGAGTATTTCAAGGAATATTTATATAACGTTCTGAAATGAATCATGAAAATATACTGTCCATTTCTATTCTATATGTGTGTACATCGCGGTAAAATATTAAAAACAAGTGACTTAAATAACGTAATTGTACAGATTATATTTTGAAATTTATTATATAACCAAACTCTAAACCTAGGTTGAGTGTAAGACCAGCTTTGACAATTTTTTTGTCATCCGATCTTCGCCCTAATAAATTCTTCCTCATTTCTCGTGTCAATTTACACTAATAATGTCTCAATAAAGTTATTTATTATGATTTTTTCATACTGAAAATCGTTGGCAATTTATGAGCGGCTAATTAAAGAAAGATACAGTAAAAACTTTGGATTTTGACATTGGAACGTTCTATATAAATAAAAATTTAAACTGATATGATTGTTGTTATTTCTTATTACGCATTATTGCGATTCCGATGCATATTGCTAACTTAATTATTATATTTTAATTATTCTAATTAAAATAATCAAATATTAATTATTATTGTCATCAAACGTTGTTGGTGAGTAATCGACTTTTCAAATTTAGTTCATGATGGAACATTTATTTTGTCATTCGCTATTGCCAGAGCTTTTTTTTGCCAGAGAACAGATTTTCATCGCTGATTTGAAACCTAAAATTGTTTTCCCTACATGCTCGGGTTTCCATGCGATTCGATGTTGAATATAGAATATAGAGCGTATCATAATATAATATAATCTATACCTCTCCTACCGTTAGGTGTAGAGGCTTAATATGATACGCTCTATATAGAATATAGTGTTCGAAGTACTTGGGAGAATAAATAATTAAAGATACAATTTGAAGACAATACGAGTTTATTGATACTCTGTATAACAACTAAATTACGTACAAAGAAATTAAGATATGTATTCTAACGTATAATCTTTCAGACTAACTTGCTAAATAGACTATTTTTATTTCAACGACATTTGAACAGTTAAACATTCGATATTGAGTTACCCGAACTCATAAATGCTGACCTAATGTTTATGTTTAATTTCAGGCACCGCATGAAGACTATTTTTAAACCTAAAATAATTATTGTTGAATGAAATATTCCAACACCCCCTCGCAACTATAATTATTTTTCAATCAGTCAACCAGACCACCCTTGGTACTTAAATGTTCTAGCTTTACTTTATTTAGCGGCTTGGTTAACATATCAGCTATCATTTTTTCAGTCGGACAATACTCGAATACAATAACCTGATTTTCATACAATTCTTTTAAAAAATTATACTTTGTATCAATATGCTTCGTTCGATTCTAAATTTATGGTTTGCTAGCTGCTTTAAACAGCTTTGATTATCTTCGTACATAACCACTTTCGGTTCTAAATTTGTAAACTCCTTTATCGCCTGCTTTAACCAGATTGCCTCTTGGCATCCTTCGGCCAGTGCTATGTATTCAGCTTCGGTCGATGATAGTGATACGCAACTCTGCTTTCTGCATCCCCAATTAATAGGTGCACCCCGAAACATAAATATGTATCCACTATTTGACTTTCTATCCTCTTTATTTTCCGCCCAATCGGCGTCTAGATGTTTTATTATTAGTTTTTGATTCCATGCCTCTGTTAACAATATTCGAAGAGTTGCTTGCCGCACTACAGGCGCAAACACTTCATCGTAATCCACACCGAATTTCTAACTAAAACCTCTCGCTACCAATCGTGCCTTGTACTTGTTCGAGATCTTATCTTCACCTGTCTTTAGCTTAAACACCCATTTACAAGATATGCTGTTTTTGTCTTCCGGTGTAAGTACTAAATCCCATACTTCGTTATTCTTCAAAGATTTCATTTCTTCTTCAATAGCTTTCCTCCATTTTTCGCTATCACTGCTGGCAAGAGCTTCTTTAAATGTTTTAGGTTCTATTTCCCGAAGTTTAGCTAACTTTGCTGTGTAGCGCTCAGGTGGGACTCCTTTATTTATTCTATTTGATCTACGATCACCTCCGTGCTCTATATAGAACTCTTCACTTGGTTGATAGCTGTTATCGCTGCCACAAGATTGTTCTGTACCTGAACTTTCATATACATTAAATTCTTCCGTAGCTTCTTCTATTTCTTCAGTTTTTTCGAAATCTGCGACCTCATGTCTCCCAGTGTCATTTGGCTCCGTTCTTTCTTGCTCCTTTTGGAACTCAATAGTCGCTTCTTCATCTTTTATCTTTTTTTCTTTAACGCGACTATTTCTTTCAGGAAATATCGCACTACGGCTAATTTTTATACGCCCTGTATCTAAATCTAACAATCTATATGCTTTAGATTCATCAGAATATCCTACGAAAATTAGTGATTCTGCCTTTTTATCAAATTTATTTTTAATTTGTTCCTTTGGAATATGACTATACACTTTAGATCAAAATATTTGCAAATTCGACACATCAGGTTTGACTTTATGCCACAACTCAAACGGTGTTTTCTGTTTTAACTGAGTAGGTAGTCGATTTTGCAGATAATTGGCTGTAACAACTGCTTCCCCCCAAAATTTCTTTGGTAAATTCGCATCGATTAACATGCACCTAGCCATTTCGACTAGCGACCTGTTCTTTCTCTCTGCAACACCGTTTTGCTCTGGAGAGTACCCCGCCGTGTACTGTATCTTTATGCCCTTACCGCTTAAATATTCCCTTAACGCATTATTTACGTACTCGCCACCCCTATCTGACCTAATAACCTTTGGTACCCTGCCTGACTGATTACTCATTAACTCGATAAACTCTTTAATATATTTTTCAGTTTCATTCTTATGTTTCAGTAAATACACAGTTGTGTATCTTGAGAAATCGTCTATTAAAGTAAGAATGTACCGTTTACCCCCTGGAGTAACAGTCTTCATGGGACCGCAAACATCTGTATGTATTAAGTCAAGTATATTAAATGTGTTGCTTTGAGAAAATTTCGGGAAACTCTTACGAATAATTTTACCTTTTACACAGCAGTTGCAAGTTTCCCTAATCCTACAATCCTTAATATTAATCCCGATTGCCATTTTTCTTTCCATCAAGCGCTTGACTGCTTCTATGTCCCTGTGCCCAAAACGTCGATGCCACGTATGCTGACAGTTGCTGGAGTGTTCATTCACGATGCTCAGTGCCTGTTCTACAGTTGACAGCTTGTACAAGTCGGGCGCCGGCCTCGCCCTCGCAATCACTTTTCCGCCTGAGACAATTTTACAGTTATTGTTGTCGAACTGCACGTTATACCCCGCACTAGTTAACTTTTTCACAGAAAGTAAATTTGAATATAAGTCCGGCACATACAACACGTCGTCGATTTTTAGCTTATTCACTCCCGCACTATTCGCGCACTTGATGAATCCTGTTCCTATACCCTGAACCTTGGAGTGTTGCCCTTTCTCCGCTAACCTCACAACGCCTTTTCTGCTACCGTCAAATTGGGTATAAAATTCTTTGTAGTTTACCATGTGACTCGAAGCTCCTGAATCCACATACCACGAAGCAGAATCCCTGTTTACGTCAGTTGAACTTGAATTTACCATAAGACACGCTTCATCACTGTCACCAGTATTAATTTCAGTAACTTTATTGGCCTTTTCTCTTTTAAACGCTTTATACTTGAAACAGTCCCGTTTAAAATGACTTTTCCTGTTGCAAAAGTAACATTGCTTTACATCTGTACTTGCAGTTTGATTACTTTGGATCCTTTTATTATATACTGATTTCATGGCTGACTCGTTTTGACTTTTCAAAGCTCCTTGACGCCTCCTGTACTCATCGATTAATTTACTTTTTACGAATTCAAGCGTGAATTCACTCGATGACTTACTTTCCAGCGCTGTGATTAAAAAACTGTATGAGTCTGGAAGACTTCCCAGCAAAATGCCTGCCGCAAACCTGTCCTTAATTTCTTCCCCTAAAGCGGCCAGTTTGTATCATATTAAGTTAATATATTAACCATATGATGCATCACAAGTCCTATAATTTCTGATATTTTTTGTGCAGAGTATTGTGCCCTTAGAAATGCTATGAATGTTTTCTTCGTAGAATACTTATTGTACTTAACAGCCTGAAATGTAAAATAGTTTCATTAAAAAAAAAAAACTCTATTGGTTTGGTACCCCACTGTTATTCAACACGGGCATTTTAAGCGTGGTCCATCTTTAGGCATGTTTCTGTTGGTTTGTGAGCAAGTAATTTGTATTTTGCGGATCTCAAATAAGTACTCTTGTCCGTGGCGAAGACTTCAATGACAAGAAGGAAGCAGCGTGGCTGTCTTTTCTCGCAGTTATAAACTTCCTTGGCAACAAAAAAGCTCCTAACTATGAAGTTCTGGTTACTACAACGCTGTTGGCTTTTAAAAATCTTGGTTGCAATACGAATGTCAAGCTCCATTTCCTGTATAGTCACCTCGGTCAGTTCCCAGAGAACCTGGGCGCTGTGTGACGAACAGGGGGATCGTTTCCATCAAAACCTCTTGACGATAGAAGAGCACTACTAAGGGCGTTGAAACAAGAATATGATGGCAAACTAGTCCTAGAGCATCAAACGAGATTGCCCTGAGAAGGTCTACAGGCGCAAGAGCTACAGGCGTAAATTTTTGCCTAAATTTTCATCCATATTAGATGTTACGAATCATCTACTCTCTATCGCATTTATGTTGCAATGGTAAAATATGTATACATTAATTTAAAGTAAAAATCGTTCGCACTTACCCATATTTGAATGTATCTTATTTTGTGCTGTACTGTTTTTTGCCATCATGTACGAAGCGTCAAAGTAAAACTGTCGACTTGCAAAAAATATAGAGCTTACAAGGCAAAACTACCTACAGATTTGCAAAACTCGGCACCTTCAAATTAGATCAGAACAAGTGCTGTAATTAAAAGTAAAATGCAACAAAAATTGTATTCCCCCATTTTCATTATTAGAGTCGGATGGGGGTTTTGAGAGTCGTAATATATTTAATAGGGGTGGTTTGCACATCTTTTTTCATACAACACAAGGGAACAATACCTTATCATATCAGTTCCTATGTGGTTTGTTTAATATGGTGAATACAGCAGATAACACAGGCCAACAAAGATTTTGTGATCGGTCTTTTTTTGATTTATTGTTAGTTACATGCCCTACAGAAACACTGTTTCCATCACGCACCAGTATTTATAAATGTACATTGTACAGTAATTTGTAGTTTTTAAAACCGAGGTTCTATAAAATTATATTTTGCCTGAATCTCTGTGGTGCCCCTGTGCTTAATTGGTTTGAAACGTATACACATGTGTGGGGGATTTACCGAAACAGAGTTGGCCGGTGGGAATATTCCGATTTTATACTATTCGGGTATTTACATAGTCGCTGTAGTACGTTTTTAATGTGTGTACGTTTACTTGTGACATTGCGTCATGTGTTTTTATTTTGTTTTAAAAATGCCTAGAAGTTGTAAAAATACACCAAATATATTCTGTTATGTCTGTGGCTGTTTTATTGTAAAACAGTTTAGGCGTAATATTACACCACTATTCCAAAAACAATATTACTCTTACTTTAAAATTAAGCTTAGAGATCAAGAAACTCTGGGCACCCCATATCATGAACAAAGTATGTGAAGAAGGATTAAGGCATTGGAGCAATGGAACAAGGAAATCTCTTCCTTTTGGTATACCAATGATTTTGAGAGTTACAAATCATTTTTATGATTACTACTTTTGTTTGTGTGAAGTAAGTATATACAACACCAAGAACCTTGAAAATATAGTATATCCTAATGTTCCATCCGCCATTGGACCGGAAAAACCAGTCAGCTTGGATTTTCTGCATGCTCTCAGTTCCTTTTCTGCATGGTCATCTGGACTACTTTCCAGAAAATCTTGGTGTTGTTAGTGAGGAGCAAGGTGAAAGGTTCCATCAAGACATAAAGGAGATGGTACCAAGGTCGATGGGATGTGGCGATGATGGCACACAGAAGACAAACTACAAACCGAAGCGTTTTGTTAAAAAGGGAAAGACTTTCAAAGAAAAAAGAAATTAGAGTTTCAAAACTATTTGTGTTGTTGCTTTTTACTATGTTTGATGTTTATTAAATATAATGTTTATTAAAATGTAATGTTTCCTTTAGTTTTTAATTTATTCTGATTATTCAGTTGATCAAAAACTTTACATGAGGGGTAAAAACGGAAGGTAGTTATGAAATCAGCGTAAATAACTCACTTATAGTCGCTTATCAAACCCAAATCAACTTTTAAAATGTTAAAATTTGTAGGCATGTGTTATTATAGATAGGAAATATTTTATGAGACCCATTTTCCATAAACACCGAAAAATTATATATCACTTGAAGAGGGTTTCGCAATAATTGTTAAACTATATAAAACGCACCGTATAGAATAGTACAAATAATACAAATAACAGTATTGGCCACGTCATACATACTTGTAAATTACATAAACATATGTACAGAACTTAAAACTATGCTGGATGACAGAATGAATGCACCATTAAGGGCGTTTTTCAAAAACTAATTATGACTTTTGTTTTAGGCGATGAAGAAAATAAGTAGAATCCTATGGATCTTCCTGATTGTAGGCTCAGTGGTACCTCTAGTAAAAGGCTTCAGTTGTCCTGCATCGAAGAAATGTGTATGTTACCACTCACAAGATGACTATGAACTTCAATGCCCTCCTGGTGGAGATCAATACGTTATATTTATGTCACCAGATCAGAAAGTAAAGATAGAATGCGCAAGCAGCGTAACAAAATATGACATAGATTTAATGCCAGATATTTACATGGGGGACATAGAACAATTCAAAATACTGTACTGCCCACTACCTGACGTTAACTTTAAAGAAACTATGGAAAAGTTTAATATAACTGCAGTTAAAAAGTTGCATCTGGAACATACATCTGACAGTGGTGTGTCCAATGTTTCTAAAGAACTTTTTGAGGGCCTCTCAATGTTGGAGATATTGTCTGTGAATTTATTTAAAGCAATCTTTGATTCGGACTGTTTGGCAAATCTTTCCAATTTAATACAGCTCTCCCTTGGCAACAATGAGATTTACCAGATTAATCACGATATGTTCAAGTATACACCAAAATTACTACATTTGGATTTATCCGTGAATTTCATATCGCATTTACCTGATGGGCTATTTGAAAATTTATCCAATCTGCGCGTGTTGCATTTATGGAGCAATGAATTGACCAGCTTAAGTAAGGATACGTTTATTGGCTTGACGGAGTTAAGGTCTCTAGAATTAAGTAACAACAAAATTGCATACCTGAATGAAGACACCTTTTCAGAGCTTCTGGAATTGGTGAATATTAGTTTGAGATCAAATAACCTGAATATTTTGAGTGCCAAGACATTTAAAAATAATAGCGCTTTAAGCGGGATTAGGCTTGGACTTAATCCTAATTTAACTCTATCAGATTACGTTTTTGCCAATTTGAAAAACCTTACCAATATAAATATAGATGGTTCGAGACTGGAAGGTCTCCCTGAACACATATTTGAGGGATCCGTTAACTTAAGAGTAATATCATTAAAGAATAATCATATTACGGACTTGCCAGAAAGCATCCTGAAAGATTTAACGAAACTGAATAAATTGGATCTAAGTTACAATAAACTTAGGGAGTTGTCAGATGGAATATTTCGATCATTAGGAGATTTGAAGGAGTTGCACCTGGAATATAACAATTTGTTTGAAATCAATGAGCCGATATTTAAGAATACAAAAAAATTAACATTTCTTAACTTGAGCAATAACAAAATAACAACAATCGATGTGCAATCCTTTAAAAGACTAAAGAAATTGACTGACTTAGATTTATCACACAACCAGTACAAATTATATTATGGAGATGATGAAATAGGCCTGGATCCTTTCGATGGTTGCCTTGAGTTACAAAACTTAGAGTTATCTCATAATTTAATCGAATCGTTTCCTGAAAATGTTATACTCAGTAAAATTAAATTAAAGTCCGTGAACTTGGATTATAATCAAATACAAGAGTTGCGGGTAAGTAATAAAATATTTAATTATAATATCTTCAATTTATTGAACTCTGAGTTTGTGGTTTTAACAGTGGATCATAATTTTTGCAACATAATCTCACAATTAGTACTATGTTCATATAATTATTATATATAATTATATTAAATATAATTATATATATTTTTAAACGTTTTACAAAGTGCCATTCCAAAGTATCTACTGTAGATAATTTGGATATGCACGGTGGAATACGAGTATAGTTAGACTACTTCTTAGCTCTTGCACAAAAAATGCCATTTTTACTAAATAATTTACAGGGTGTGCAAAAATTGGAGCAAGTTTCTTAAAAATTATTAATCTGTTTCGTGAGACAATTTTAATAATATTTGCTTTTTACCTTACATTTTATAAAAACATTTAACCAATAGTGTCACTTATTAATTAGTGTAGATGAATTCTATTAAGATTGGCGTGTTAATTGAAGACACGAGTAGAAGGTGGTATGTGACAAAAACAAAATATTTAAAATGTTAATGTCAGTGACACTAAACTCTATCAACCTCAAGATGCTCAACTTGATGCATTTTAAGTATATTCCACGATTTTTGTGCAGAACACCTTCTACTCGTATCTTCAATTAGATTAGTTGTTGGTCAACATGAACAATTAGAACAGATTAAATTTGGATATTTTCAATTTATCGTTTCTTCATGGAGAACTTCATAAAATTATTAACAATACTTATCATATGTTGGATAAGAAGGACCCTTGTGTTCCAACAGCGAATAAATAAAAATTTAATTCGAATAAATTGAACATTTTATTCGAATTATTAGTTTCAAAAAAATTCTCAAAATCTAAATTGTTTAAACTAAAACTTTATAGCACAACAGCTAAATTAATAAACTAAGCTAAATATCCAGCGTGTATCCATGTCATGATATTTTCAGACGTTCTCAAAAAATCTTTATGCTTTGTCTCTGGAACACAGCTTTCTACAAATAGTACTTCAAGTTAACAATATGGCCTGTGTTTGAAAAATAAAATTCGACAGGCGCCATTAATTATGAAATAAAATGAAAAAATATTTTTATTTTCACTTATGGGAACGTTTGGGCTAATTTGTTTAGTAATTAACTAACGTCAGTGTTATTAATGGTAACAATGACCTGTCGTATTTACGAAATAAGGTATTAAAATATTTGTTCTCTCAATTAAAATGACGTAATTTATGTCGTGTTTACAACCATGTTTTATTATTGTTGTAAAATGAAAAAACGTTTTAATTTAATTATATGACTTTATTGCGTTATTTGAAGAAAGCGTTTTTTCAAGTTGAACTTGCTTGGAAGCCTGCTGTAATGGGGACCTTTTTTATATAAAAAAAGAAGAGATTATTATTTTCATAAAGTTCTATACTAATATCTAACTATTATAAAATGTAGTTATCTGATATCTTTATTCAGTTTCATTTGGTTTCGTTAAGATTAATGCTTTTGACGATGTATCATTCGCCACTGGTGGAAGAATGGGTAGGGGATTTTTCATATCACCACTTCACTATTGTTTCGAATCCTCAAGACGTATGTGTTTATATATATAATCAGAACTTCTGAAGGTTAATTATTCCATAATTACCTAGTTTCTACTAGGTAATTCTAGGTAATTCGGCTTTCTAGCCGACTCGGAGTAATCCGGGCGTAGGTTGTTCGTGTGAGAGGTTAGACCGAAGAATAGCACCTGTCAAACCTGCCCCCCTAAAAATAAAGGCGCATAAAAAATTTAAAAAAAGGTAGAGGGGATTAACTTTCAATTAATCCCCTCAGTAACAACTACTTGTCAAGACTTTATCTTCTCTAAGAACATTCATTGCTACATTCTTTTTATTTTCCTTCGACGTATCAATGTATCCCTCCGGATACATGTGTTGGATTTTCAACCTCCGTGGCGCTTTACAGTTAAAAGGTATGCTCCTGAATCTGCAAGCATGGAAGTAGAGGAATGCCTGAAACAGTGACCAGTGTACTCTTCAGGAAGTGATAAATTCAAATATATAGCAATGGTTTTTGGCATATTGCCAAACGTATTGATGTCAACAGGCTATTTTACACAGGACCCTTTGCTATATCTAACGAAAAATTTTCCATGATCGGTATGCTGAGGACGTAAAGCCAAATATTTTCAAATTTATCCCACCATGTTAATTCCTTGGATGTCACCAGATGTTACAAAAAATTCTCGAGAAATTTTCGTTTTGTTATTTGGGATCTTTATATGAGAAACCGACCCTTCATCCTTAACATTTTCCAAAAGCAATTTAGTGAGCTCTTCTTTTCTGCATGCTCTAGCAATTCCAATTATCAATGCAATCTAGAAATAATATTACAGTTAAAATTATATGAAGACCCTATAGATCTAATTTTTATGTTGTCATGTCAGTTTCATTTAGTTTGTCAGTTTTTTACCAAAATAAAAAAAATCAGATTAGATCAAGATTTTTAGATTCTTTTCTTTTTAATTAACATACATTTTTGGCTGATTAGATAATAGTTAATAACAAATAATTCTATTGTTTCTAGTTTCAATAAATTTTTACTTCTTCGTTTATAATTTTTGAAAATCAAAATGCGTTATGTAATGAGTTCATTACATAACAGTGATGTAATAGAGCTCATATAGTAGCTCATTACATAACTCAAAATAGTTCAATGAACCCCATATTACATCACGGTCGTAGATAAAAATAATTATGCATTTATTATGTCAATCACTTTTTGATTGTCAAAATACATTCCAAGCATCGACTAATTTTGAACGCATGTGTTAATTAATGGAATTTGGAATGCACTTGCACAATTCTCGAGACCATTTTCTACACTTTACAGTAATACAAAAGAATTTGTATTTGTATATTAAAATTGATGTTGGCATGCTTCGCGAAACTGGTTCTGGCTCATAAAAAAGAGCTGGTAGACCATTGTTCGTACTAAATAAATTGTTAATAATACATAAAAAATGGATTTTTAACACTTTTGTAGTTTGCAAGAAGTATTGTTTGCAAAGACTATTGCAATTTACAAAAACTCGAACAGATTTGTTGGACATTGTTCAACCGTAACGCTAGAAATGCTGCTGAATGCTTTTGATAGCATGAAGATGGCGCTTTTACTAAAACTTACTACAAACATTTTGTTTAAAAAATTAAAGCCTTTTACCAATTAAACTATTGTGAACATAATATATTACTTTATTATTTTATGCATTCTACAAATCTTGCAGATTTTACTTTTATTTTTGTCCCAGAACACAGGTCAACATGAATTTTGACTTTGAAAAGAGGGTATGAAATTTCGATAGATTGATCGACAGTTAGACGAAAAAAGTATATGTATATGGTCTGAAAAAGTTTGCTTTTGTATTCATGGGAACGGTTGAACAGTATTTTAGAAAATCCATAATTTAAATTTTTATTTATCGATAAATCGAAACAAATATATTTATATCATATATATTTTTATATGATTTTTATCAACTTTTACTATCATATCAAATTACAAAATAGTGGAAAAAAGTTTAAAAGGGAACCCTTTTACTTTTTCTTTCATGTTCATAAGTACTTTCTCTCACTAAACCCCAAAAGTCCCCCATCATATTTTCGTTGTATTGGCCCTGATAACATTGTTCGAAGTTCATAATATCTTGATGAAAACGTTCTCCTTGTTCTTCTGAGTACGCCCCCATGTTGTTTTTAAATTTATTTAAATGAACATGCAGCATATGTACTTTTAGAGGCATTCTGCAACCCATGGTTTTAAAGTTTTCTAACATGTTTTCAACTAGCTCTTGGTAATTTTCAACTTTGTTATTCCCTAAAAAACCAGAGTCTACTGCTTTAAAACTATTCCAATTTTTTTTTTTGAGCACTAGTAATTTTGGAAATTCTTCACTGGCAAAAATTTTTTTAATTTGTGGACCAACAAAAATTCCAGCTTTAGCCTTTGCCTCTGACAACATTGGAAGCTTGCTGTAAGCAATTTAAGATTATCAAATGCATGTCTTGTGAATGTCTTCTCAGTGTACCCACAATTTAGTTTTCTCTCTAGTTCATCTCTTGTTTGGACCGGCGCGGCATAGTACAGATTTGGCTTTTATATGACCTCAAACAAAAATATCAAATTGGGTCAGTTCTGGAGACTAAATAGGCCACGCGGTACACATTGTGCGGTACATCTCGTCCAATAATCTCCAAACATATTTTTTAATCAGTAGCCATGTGACATTTTTTGTGAAAATAAAATTAAAAAAACCTGTGTTTTAATAATTCTCATTTTCTATTTTAGCCAACACAGTAATTAACATAAAAATTATATTATCAAATATAATCTCCATATTTTCAGAGTTACTTTGAAACGTTCTGTAAGTGATTTAGCAAAAAAATACGTTTTCTACCGAAGGATTAAAGATTACCCTAACCATACGGTTAATATTGGATATCTTATTTCCAAAATTGCTACAGCAGATAATTTAGAGAGCCACAATGTAAAATGAAAATTTAAAAACAATAGATATATCAAAAATGGTTCAATTTAGGTACGGAGCAAGATGTTGGAAGTCCCTTACTATAATCAGTAGAACCAAATGTGCAATAAAAAATACACCACTCCATTTAAAATAAAAAAGTTGATAGCGACAGTTCACGCATTTTTTTGCTTTATGACTAAACTGTAAAATCCCTAGGACTTTCTTTGCAATAGTTATGAAAATTGGTTCATCCAACACAAAATTTCGAAGATTTACGACTGAATCATAAATGAGACATTTTATTATTAAATCTGTATTTTTAGGTGGCATCACTAACAAAAGGAAACTTAATTATATACCTGAATAACAACAATATAACACACATTAATTTTGAAGACATGGACAGGTATATCGAAGCAAATATAGGAACACTTGATATATATCACAACACTGAAGCAAGTACAGTAGTATATATTTCAAACAACCCGATACGTTGCGACTGCTCAAATTTTGATCTTATACAATACAATAATGATAAGTTGAATCCAGCTATAAAAACTGTGGTGGATATTCGAATGGGTGACTTGTATTGTGCGAAACCTGATGCATTTAACCATATTTTAGTAAGTAGACTGAAACCGTACCATATAATTTGCCCGTTAGGAGAAACAAACATCAACGACACATGTCCTAAAGAATGTTTCTGCGAATATAGACCATATGATAAATGTATAATCGTGAATTGTACTAAGAGGAATTTAACAATACCACCAGTAATAAATATAACTAAGACAAAGCTGGACAATATAGAAGTGCATTTGGAAGAAAATGCACTACAAATTGCCCCATACAAAGGACTTGGTTATGAAAATGTCACCAGATTATTTTTATCAAATAATCACATTAAAAAGTTGAGCTGGATTCCTCCAAAAATTGAGGTAAGACATACTTATTTACCTTTCAGCTATTGATTTTACCTATAATTTGTAACCTATTTAACGTTATTTGCAAAATTTTTAATGAGAATTAGAAGGTGTGCACGATGTGCAAAAAAGATATTTTCATAATCTGAAAATGTCTGTCAGTGTTATTTTATTTCAGTTTCATTTGCAGATTTTACTATGCCAAATCAGTTGAATGTAATATATTCAATTGATGTGAATATCGGAATTACTTGAATATATATAATCGACATAGTAGAACTTGCAATAAAAATGAAGGAAACGAAAATATGCCATCTTAGGGTATCTTATATTATAAAAACATCGTTTTTTGTTTACACAATGCAAGACTTCTAATTCTCATTGAGAGAATTATAAAAAAAAATTATGTGAAAATTACGAAAAAGTGATGACAAAAAATGTGTGAAATCTTCTAAAACTAAAATCAATTCATATATTTTTTGCTGTCACTTCTTCGTTTCCAAGCTTCAGAAAATATTTTACACCTCAAATGCTCAGTGCACATTTTCTCAAAACATTTTATAAATCATTAGTTTTCAGTACTAGATTTGGAAAACAAATAATAGGTATATTTTTGATAACGAAGTCATACCGCACTAAGGGATATATAAATAAGTTCCATAGTGAAAAAAAAAATTGTGAAATATTAATCTGATTGGTTGAAAATTCAATGAAGTCATAGGAACAATTGTTGAATAATTAGATCTGATAAAATATAGAGCTAGGATTTTTTTAAATATTTTCCATTACAGCATAATGTATATTTTTTAGAAATTGTTTCTAAATGGAAATGCTTTGAATAATCTTGACGCTGACATAATTCATGTATTAAATGATTCCACTACACTTAAAAATCTGACACTTTATGGAAATCCCTGGAGTTGTGGTTGTTCATCATCCAGCTTACAGAACTATCTAAGAAATCACTACAAAAAGGTAAGGTTTATATCCCACCATTAATTATCATAATAGTTATATTTTAATATAATTTTTTTTGTAATATTTAAGGATAATATCTTAAAATCAAACGTTTGAAGAAATACGTTAGGATTCATTATATACATAGTTAAATAGATCAATTTAATATAAATAAAATTAATTAAGGCACATTTTTCATATTAAACAGAGTCTAATGTAAAATTTTGTTATGAAGGAGGTTTTAAAATAATGTTTTATTTTGAATATTATAATCCTAAAATACTTATCAGAATGTTTTGTAGAAAAATGAGTTATAATAAAAATATTTTTAGGTTAATCTAAATGATGTAGTATGTGAGGACCACAAACCTCTCATCGAAAAGAAGGAGTTATGTAAATCCTCTACAACAATCGCCATGGCCATCGCTATGCCCATCCTTGCTATTCTTTGTGCAACAGCAGTGGTATCTGCGCTATATTTCTATTACCAGAAGGAAATTAAAGTATGGTTATATGCTAAAAACTTGTGTCTCTGGTTTGTCACCGAAGAGGAACTTGATAAAGACAAGACCTATGACATATTTATAAGTTACTCACATAAAGACGAGGAATTTGTAATACAAAATATATTACCGGTACTGGAAGAAGGTCCAAATCCATTTAAAATCTGTATTCATGTTAGGGACTGGGTACCCGGAGAGTTTATTGCCACACAGGTAACTAAGTCTGTATTGGATTCAAGAAGAACGTTGGTAGTGCTATCCGAAAATTTCCTTGAAAGTGTCTGGGGCAAGATGGAGTTTAGAACTGCCCACACTCAGGCCATTAACGAGGGAAGAGCTAGAGTAGTTGTAATAAAGTATGGCAAAATAAATGAAAACAAACTAGATGATGAGCTGAAAACGTATCTCAAAACAAATACTTATGTTGAATGGGGAGATCCATGGTTTTGGAGCAAGTTAAAATATGCTCTTCCACATTCAAGGATGAACAAATTCTACAATAACAATCAAAAACATGCAAATATTATGTTAAAGATTGATGATAAATTTGAGCTTGTAACATCATCCCCAACGATACACGTGGAGAGTACTCCCCCTGTTATGTCTTTAGATCCATCGTTACTTAAGAGCCATCCATTGAATTTTAATTCTAATAATATAGCAACCCCACCTGCCGAAGCTCCATTAATAATTAAGAAATGAAAGTGGTCAATGCCATTTGTGATACAAATTTTGTTTTTAAAATGCTCAACTAGTATGCCTAGTCGAATAATTACTTAGTGTATGATACAAACATTTAAAAAATAAATTGACTGAATAGCTGTAAATGTCTAGATGAGATATGTATAAAAATAAATTTCTTAAAAGTACATATTTGTAAGTAATGTAGGTAAGCAATTAGACTTTAATATTATTACTATCACTGATATTTATAATTAATGTGCAGTTTAGCTGCAACCAGCAACAAAAAAAAAACATCTCTCAATTTCATTATACTCACATTAAAAATAATATTTAGAAGAGCGAATGAAATAAGTTTTGGCAATAGCAGAGCTGGGCAAATGCCTTTAAAAAGTATTTAACTACTAAATACTTACTTAAAATTCAATGTATTTAAATATGAAATACTTTTTTTAGAGAAAAAGTAGTTGAATGACAAATACCCATAGTATTTAAATACTTCTATGAGTTAAATACTTTTATAAAAATAATTTAAATACTTTAAGGATTTAAATACTCCTAAAGTATTTAAATTTTTCTAAAGTATACTCATAAGTATTTAAATAGTTCTCCTACATGTAACTACTTTTTACATTGCTATACTGCTATGCATAACACATGGCAACTTAAAACTTATTTTTTTTATTCCACTACTCAGTAATTGAAAACATCCTTTCCACGGGTGCAGATGAGGATAGTGCAGTGTTGTATTTTAAAAATAATTTCTCAACAATAAGATATTCTTTTAACATGTTAAGCTCTATTTGGATCTTGCAATTATTGGAGAGCTTCTAACTCTCCTCTCCCACAGGTTGCGGTGGCTGGAAGTAAAAAATTATCATTTTGATCAAACTCAAAAAAATCATTTAGTAAATTTCTTTTTATCTTCTCCAAACTGAATATTTTCATTGCCCAAAGCTGCTTCATTGGCAGTAATAAACATTTTATTTAATTATTCTGTGGTTTGTTCAAAACCCTCCTCTTCCTTAAATAGTGTTATCCATTTTAGTTTAAAAGCTGGATGAGAGATTGCAGCAAGTACGGCGTCTTTATTTTTAAATGTGAGATACTCTTGAAAACGGTTGGAAACTGTCCTGGTCATCTATTGCTGAAGCAAAATATTTGAAATTTTTTGTTCTTAGTTTTTCTAATTTAATTTTCATACTGGCTATTGTTGGTATCACGAATCCATAATAAATATTAGTCTCCCCTTGCAGAATATCTAACGCTAGAGCCAGTGGTTTGAGCATTTTATCATACTTTGTTAAACAGTCCATTTCATTGTCTTTTAAACAATACTGTCTAATTGAAAGCTTTTTATAGAGAAATGGTAATTTTTGTTTATCCGCTAAAATATGTGAAATAGAATCATAATATGAGTTCCAGCGTGTAATGCCTGGAAAGCTCAAATGATGACCTATAACTTCTTTCATCAGTTCTGCTGACTTTGGTCGTCCAGCCTTAATCCATAATTGGGAACATTTGATCATGATATTTGTATATATAACTCGTGTTGTATGGGATTTGTTTATATATTTCATAAAATCTACTACTAGATTAATTGAATGCGAAATGCAGCGATGGTGTTTAAGTAGTTGAATATTCACTATATATTCTTGTGGGATATATAGTGAGCTTAGGAACTGGATGGTGTGAGTATTATATCATCTAATTCGTCAATATCATTTTCATCCATGAGTGGTGTTTCTATTTTTTCAAATTCTACTTTGCTTGGCAAAATAGAATTTAAAATTAATGAGCTATGGATTTCTATACCAATTTCCTTAAATGCGTTAATGAAATTGAAGGCATTGTCTGTCACTGTTGCAGTATTATTTTCAGGGGTAAGTAGTCCAAAATTTATATGAATATCATTGATAAGTTCTGCAAGTCTATCAAAACTTTGAGTGCCGGTAAATCTGCGGCAAGCGAGAGCGGCAGATTTTCTTGCATATGTATGACTATCTATCCAATGGCATGTCATACCTAAAAACCTTCTTTTTTTGGATGACCAGATGTCGGCAGTTGTGAAGATTTATTCCACAAGATCTAATGTAATTTTTATATAGTATGTTTTTTAGACATATCAGAGATTCTTCTCACAGCAGTTGTTCTCGACATAACCTTGACATTAAATCCAGAAAATAAATTAATGAAATTTTCATTTTCAATAACAGATAAAGCTGACATTGAATTAATGACAAAATTTGCTACCCGTTTGTCAAAATCTTCTTGTGATACTTTTTGTCCAAAGTTAAAGTTAGATATAAGATCTGTCTGTCTAGTTGCATGATTAACAATGGCGCTGCTAGATATTGGTGGATTACATTGTTTTCGGCTAGCAAAAGTAATTTTTTTGTTTTTCTTGTGGTCTAAATAGTTTTGGTATTATTCAGAATGTTTAGTTTTCATATTCAAAAAATTGGTAGTGGAATTGGATCTTCCTTTAATGTATATAACTTTGGGAACACATTTTTGACACTGAGCTGTCACAGAAAAATTCCTTTCCTAATAATGGTAAAAACTGTACCATCGAATAATTGTGAAGATTCCTCGGAAGTCTCAGACTCAGAACATAAGGCAAAACTATTGTCTGCCTTAGCTATCGTTGATATCGATGAAGTAAAATATCGCGAACGATCTTCGTGACATGTTTTCCGGGCTAAACCAAATCGGGAATATATATAATTTTTTTTATTCATATTTTCTATATTGTAATCTGGAACCTTGTCACTATCATCACTCACATAAAATGGATCTTTTTCTAAATTGCTTGCATCCATCACATCACGTGTTGTTCTCATAAGGTTCAGACATATTTTAACCTGTAACAAAAGGTTTCATTAAAAACATATATAGCTAGTTCTATTTTACAATCTAATCATGTCGAGTTACAACTGTAAAAATTGTCACTATTCCGAATATCACTCATTTGATGCTCAGTGCTCTGTGTTAATATTAATAAAACCAAGTTAAATCCATTTATTAAAAAATAAAGACGACATTTAAGCGTCTTCATCTGAAATGGGATAATAGATAAGTGAAATACACTATGTTTTTGTATATAGCATATTTAGAATTACCACTTGTTCTTAGACATAAAATAATCACAGAGAGGTAGGTGTTGCATACTATGTTTTTTTTTTAATTTTTGTCTATTTTTCTTAGATTTTTTTTTTTTTTTTAACTTAAGTTTCTTTTCAATTATACCTTGTATATTTATACCGAGACCAAATTCAGATTCCTTGGAAAATTCTGCATTAAGGTTATTAAATTTGAAGGCATTTAATTTTTTTTTTTCTTAAAAAATACATAAAATATCAGCAGTAAGACATTAAATTCGGACACCCTGTACAGTCTCATCCTGTGCTATATATTTTTTTTCCAATAGTAAAACAAATATAGCACTTATTTAAATGCAGCTATTTTTTCGAAAGCCTATGGAAAAGAGCATCTCAGTTTTATTTTCCAAAAAAAAGTTTTTTCGTCGTTTTATTTTCAATGGCCAGATGGCAGCAATATTGAAGTAATAGAGTACAAACTTGATTATTAATAAAGACAAAGTTATATATTTTACATAACATCTACTTTTTTTACCATTATTTTTCTGAATATTTGGTTTAATAGGTACATCTGTTTATTACACCTGTAGGTTATCCTAAAAAAATTGTAGTAGCATCAGATAAATATAAAAATTTAAATAAGTTGAATCCTGATTAAGGGTCTAAATTAAAACTATTATATCTATTTTGTCTCGATAGACAGGGAGTTAACCACATTCCGCTTTTTGTTGCTTTTGTTATTAATCTTTCATGTCTATTATTCAATTTAAACGTATCTGTTTTATGACTAAGTGACAGTAAAAATTAAAGTCTACTGGCTTACTATAACTTCAACCTTGTAGGGATCTTTTAATAGAGATTTTCATCGTATTGGAAAGCTTAAACATCACACAAAGAACATAACTTTGCTCCATAATGAAATATTTTAAAAAATATCAAAGTTAAAGAAGTACTAACACCAGGTGATGGTGAGCAATTACATATCAAAGCATTTAATGCCAGAAATACATATAATCACAAAATAGTTTACCATGTAGTATTACAATTTAAAAAGTCATACAACGTACAATTATATACTGTTCTTTTGCGAATTTGTAATATATACTGAAAGTTAATAGTTTGGAACAGATATATTGCATGTTAAGATAGTTATAGTTTAATAAGACCAAAATAAAAATTTTGACAAAAAAATAGACGAAACCTTGCTTTTCTCTTGACACAATGTCGGTAAGACAGTAGAAACTATTCAATTATATGTAAAGTAAAATGAAACCACCGATTCAAACTTTGTCATTAAATGGAAACATTTAGAATTCATGTAAAAATATTAATTCTTTAGATGGATTCACATTACAATACAGATTGTTACATTAATAGGAAACAACTTAAACAAAAAGAAATTATCGTTTTGATCTATTTTTTACTCATTTGAACAAAAGTGAAAAAATGTGCTTTGTGTGGCAAAAAGTAATGTGCTCAAATTATTTAAATGATATAAGTTATGGTAAAGGGGGAAAATATTAACAAGCCAGTCGTCATCATATTGAGCAAACAAAAAAAAGTTAAAAACGTTACTTTGTTTCAAATTTAAATATGTTAAAAGAATGCAGACATGTTTTTGATTACCACTTTAACTATAAGAAAGCTCAGAACATTACATTACTTGTAAGTAGTGCTCTTATTAATTGCAAATCACAGACGATAAGATTTAATTAAAAATTTTAAGCCCGTTTTATCACTGACAGTATGTTACAAAATTTTACCACTTACAGTAAATATGTAATTGTCATTTATGTGGTGTTCGACTTTTTAAATTCCACAGAATTGGAAAATACCTACTATAAATAGGTAACTTTTTAAGTAGCATTTATGGTATCCATGAAGAGCAATATATTTATCCATTTTAATTTTTACTACAAATATGTTCTATGAAATTCTGTTATAGACAAAATAGGCTTTGGTTGTACTTTGTTATTAGAGCTCTATTTCATATAAGAACAACAGTACGTATTATAAAACAAAGAAATAAAGGTTCAAATAGAACCATCTTCCTCTGGGAAGATTCAGAAAATTATGATATAAATCGTTTGGCAAGGATTTCATATAATATGCTAACTAAATGCAGAAAACAGTTCATTGTAATAAGACATGGTTTGATTTTCCATTTTATATCATGTCGACGCCAAAGAGAAATTTATAATATGTAATTAAGAGGACAAATATATTCATCAAAACTACTTTTTTAATGTTACAAATACTGTATATCTTCATTAAAATAGTTAAACTTTATGTACAAATAAAACATTTATATTAGAAATAAACTTTATGTAGTTAGTATTACATTATTCTACAGATTTTGTTTTAAACATCTCATATAGTTTTCATATAGGTAAATAAATGGGTGTATTGAATATAGTATTTAAGACTAGTAAGTCCACCAAATTAATATTGCCAAATTTGCATTTAAAAAGTGTTATCAGTGTTATAACAAACTTCAAAAACTGTTACAAGTGAATTAATCGTAAATTAAAATGGTGCTACAAAGTAAATTTAGTTGTGAATGATTGTACAATCGGTGTTAAGTATGTTATATTGTTATTTACTGTAGTTTTATTATATTAAAATTTTAATAAAAACATTTTATGTATCTATTGTTTATAAGTCGATCCATTATATATGATATGGTGATGAACGACTTCAAAGAAAACCGATATAGTTCGTCATTAGGTGAGTAGTAAAAAGGTAAGTGAAAGAGTTGTCTAATTATTAGTACACTGACACAAATTCACATTTTGCAAATGTACTCAATCATTTCAATGTACTTTTACATTTTTCTTTCGTTTATTGCCATTATATATAAATGTAGTAAAATATTTTAACATCCGTAGTGTGAAGTATTGCGGTCTGTCGTTAAGACAAGTGCTGTTGCCATCTGTCGCTGCCTGCCGTGTCCCTCGAAAGTCTATACCTACCTAAATATCTAAAATATCTTGGCAAATATTTTTTTGGTACCAGTAAAAATTATTAGTGTTATAAATTTTATAAAGAAAATATACAAATAATGATAATTTGGACAAGGCAAATGGACTTCATAATACGATATATATCAACATAAATGTCCTTTCTAAATGTGTTTAAAAAGGAAAATCTCTTGCATATCTGTGTTTCTTAGAGGCCTTTTTTTATGGAAATCACATTTTCTGTTAGTGCCAGTGATTAAAATTCTACAAATGCAAACAATAGTAGAACATATAAACTTGATATTATGCACAGTTTAAAATAATTTTCCAGAATGGAGTTTTAGAAAATATATATTTTAGTGTTTTTGATTAATTCTCGTGCCTAAAAAAATTATTTTTTGAATACTGCCAAATAAATAATATGGAATTAATTGTCTACTTACTAGCTTCAATGTGAATTGCTGGTTGCTTGACCAGTCAAACTTCACGAACGCAATAATCCCCATTAAGTTAATTACAAGCAAGTAAATTAAATATTAAGGACCTAAGTATTGAGAACTTATATCATGAATTATGCTAAACGTAAATTATCACAAAATAAAATCATTAAAGCTGTGTGTTGTTTTATTTTCAGTATAGATACTACAGCCGCTGTATCTCATGGAACTTACTCATTTTCTTACCATGTAACACACTTGGGAATTATATATGAAAATTTTTAGTATTATGAAGAATTATACTAAACAAATTCACATATTTTTTTGCCATAAAAAAATATAGATGATTATTCAACAGTGTAGTTCGATATTTCCTATACACATACCTGAAAGAAACTACAGTTTACTATTTGAATGTATTTAATTAACATTACTAATGATTTAACAATGTCATTTTTTGATAATAAAATTTGTCACTTGCAAAATAATAAGTGAATATTAAAATTAAGATACCCATTTCATAGCAGGGAATAGATGGTCAAGTTGACTTTTACTTCTTGATTCCTTAGGTTTGCAAAACTATGTTTTATTGATATTCATGATGGGGAGGCGTATTTAAAATTTAAATAACTTTCTCCACAGATTGGGTGGCTTTTTTTTATTAACTAGTGACTAGAGATTTTTAAATGACTTGTTAGTATCTCATTATGGTGGGCAATATTTAATGAAAACCATATTTCTCTATGAATACAAACAAATGTTCATAAATACATAATTGCATTGTGTAGTTGACCAGAATATAATGGCCATAAAACCATTTTGCAATAATCTTTCAAATAAGCCGCGCCCTGCCTGCCTAGAAGAGAGACGGAGAATATGAGACAGGACCGGTTTTAATGATTATTAAATATATTTTTGCGGCAATCCGCATTATATCGAGTCGCGTATTTTTCCATAATTTCAGACGATAATCCATCCATCCACAGATTTGCAGTGTAAACTGATTAATTTGCTTCATATATTTTTGCGGTAATCCGCATTTGACTAATTTTTTTTTATGATTTCGACAATAATCCATTCATTCACAGATTTGCGGTGTAAAATTATTAATTGGATTATTTTATTCAGGGGCAAATCTATTATGCAATTTTTATCCAGCCGTCTATTTTCTTCTCTATATTTTTTTAATATCTAGGTAGACCATTTAACCACTCCAACTTCCCATTATTGTTTCTTGGTTATTAGATAATTTAAATTTCCTGGTTTTTCTAAATTTGTTTGCATTCATAGCAGTCGAGGAATCCAATTAGATTTCTTCGGATGTAAGTACCCTAGGAATTAAATTTCGTTGACGTTGACAGTGCCTTGTTTTATTGAATTTTCTTTCTCTTCTCAACAAATTCTTAATTTTTAACATCGATACTTCCATTAAGTAGGTCATTTCTTCTTTTACATCTCATTTTTCTTAATTCGTTACTATATTTTTATAAAAATTCACTACTCTTTTACAAATTGGAGGAAAGGACTATTATAGTATTGCTACCTGTGTCATACTCTTAGTTACTAAAAATAAGAGTCTAATTGCATAAGACAAGGAGCAATTTGTTCAATCATTGGTCCTTCGGGCCGGATTTCAGATAATACTATATTTTAATTAAAACTAGTATAATAATTTTAAATGACTACCTTCATAGATTAAATATTTGACTGTAGTTATGTTTCTAGTTCTAATAATTAATTCTCTGTAAAGGTTTTCCTTATTTGTCCTAGAAAAAGATTCAAATGTTCTTACACCCATTATATTGCCAATATATGATGAATTGCTTGAATAAATATTACAAATTATTTGTAATATTTCACACAGTTCTGTGCTGGATGCAGAATAAATAGAGGTCCGATATCAGCTATTCTGGCTAGTATTTGATTTACCACCACCGTAATTTTTTATAGAGGCGATTGCATCAATGCATATCTGGCATGGTAGACTGGGTCTAGTACTAGGACTGTTATATTCTTGGGTTTCAGTCCCACCTAATCATAGGGTACAAACAGAACGAAATCAAAAAAGTTTCATTCCTATGCCCCCTATTTTGGAATATCCAAAATCTGTAAATACTGACAATAAAACCATAATATGACAGTTAGTGGGCTACAACAGTTAATAAATTAACATTTATATAACATTCACCTATAAACTCTTAAAGTTATCAACAAATATGAGTAACTATATAACAAATGTCATCTATTCGAAACATAAAGGAACCGAGTTAAAGGGAAGAATTGGGTTATTTTTCTCTTCCATCAAAGCGGTCGCCATCGCGTTGCTCGCCTTTTCATATTCTCCTAAAGCCTCCAACACCTTACCTAGATTGTACCTAAAAATAATAAGAAAATTATTGTTTATTCTTTATTCGTATTTAATATAGTATCAACGTACCATGTAATGTGGTTCTTAGGTTCAATTTTGGCAGCATCTCGTAATGTTGTTTCCGCGAGTCCTTGTAGCCCCAAATAATGGTAAACCAGACCCAATTGTTGTAATGATTTAACATGCTGGGGATTTATAGCGACAGCATTTTGGAAGCACAGTTTCGCCTCAGGCCATTCTTGTTTGTGCATGTGATATAATCCCTTCTGTAAATGAAATAAGCGTTAAAAGTTTACATGAGCTTTAACATTTTCGGCATGGTTGATAGAAAAATTCATCCAAAAATATGTTTAGACTCACTAGAGATGGATAAATCAGGTATGTGAACCACTCACTAGCCACCGAGGGTAGATATTCCTTTCCTCTCAATATTTTCCTTTTACAAAGTGAAGGAAAGGGATAGAGTTTTATTATCTACTTCAGACCCTCAGTCATGAGAAAAAAACGAGGAACAAGTTCATTCACCCTCACCAATGACTAATTTACCCCATCGCTTGAATTTCCATTTATAAGGATGAAATATATATATTTTTATTGAATTCTGTTATCCTTAGTATATTTACTGATAGCATCCCAAAAATTCTCACTCCATTTTAGACAGTGAGTTTAGTTTTTTGTAGAGTTTGGTTTATTAAACTATGGATGTGTTCCTTACAGATTCTAACTACTCACATGTAATTAGAGACAATGTCTTCATTTATTTTATAGCACTTAACTTGTGGGAAATTCAGATCATGTAACAGTCTCATATAAATATTATATAAAATCATCTGCTTTTTTATTAACTGACATAATCATTCCACAAATAGATAAACTGTTTAGACTTTTTCATAAGTCTTGATTGAGAGGTAGATGATTGACACATCGATGAAACTGCACTTAAAGGGATTCCATGAAGATGAGATAAGTTTACAGAATTTCATAATGGAGAATTATTTAGCCTGGTATAAAAAAATATGTTGCCACAGGCAGATCTTACCATATGCATTATGTGATGACTCAATGCATAAATTTGAGTGGCTTCTTGAATGCACATTTGTACATCGGAAGGTTGATCTAATGCAAGATAAATTTCAGCCAGCAACAGCCATATCTCTACTTGCAGCATCCACGCCCTCTGAGGGCCAGGACGCGGATTAAAGCTACTCATTGAACTAGCAACCTCGCTCAAGGCTTGTTCCACTCTTGACGCTGCAGTGTTGTGTAACTGTAGAGAACCTAAAAAATAAAATCTTGTAATCACATATATTGATAAATATTAAGCTAAATAATATTAATGTGAATTTAAAGTTTCACAACTAACTTTCTAGTTTATAGTTTAAATTATATCAAAGTATTTACTTGAATCCTTATCTGACATTTCCGATGTGTAAAGTTGGAAGACGGATCTTGTGTCACTTTTTCTATCACATTCTGGCATATCCGAGACAGTTTGGCCTTCATATAAATTTTTCCAAAGTTCTAACATTTGCTTAGCAGTGACTAGAACACTCTAAAAATTAATACTTTATGTAGATGTATGACTTAAATGTTTTGAATTATATTTCTTTTTTTGGCAATTGAAACAGTTCTTTAATTTTTGTAGATATTTCCTATAGACATAAATTGTAGGGAAACTATACTTAATTAAATGTGGGAATAACCAAGGAAAACCTGTTTTAGATATTTTCAGTCATGAACTAATGAATTAATCTTCTACTTTTGGCTTGGCTTTCTATTGCAAACAAAATGGCATCCCACGATTATAATAGCCTTTTATCTCTGTACTGTTTTAATGCATCAGTGATTAATACTGTTTCATTTACAAGGAATTGGCAATATACACAAATTATAAAACAAGGGTTCATTAATCATTTCTCAAAAACATTGTGCACTTTTGCAATTCACATACAAATATTCCAATTTTAAATTGGAGCTGAAATGACCAGATGATACCAAGACTCTAGTGGGCAATAATTTCAACAAAAATTTCCTAATTCAGTGTGGCAAATTGGGGAATTCACCGCACTGGTTTGGGAAGACAAGGTTACACATATAGACGAGGACAAACATCCATGTTCAGGAAGAGGTGACAAACTTCCCCCAATATTTGGGAATAGAAATTAAGCATACAATGACACCCCCAATACTGAGCCCAATCTGCCATTCTGGATCACAGCACGAATGACATGATTGCATCCACTTCTATACTGCATGTACTCTATATAAAGTACTGCAATTTTATTATTTTCGCATCGGGCAACTGACCTGAATGCCCATCGTATTCAAAACCAAACACAAAGTTTAAAGAATTTAATGTTTACAAAAGAAAAGCAGTATCAACAAAACAAATTTTAAAAATGATGCTGCCACTTCTCGCAAAACAAAGAGATTGTGGTGTGAATTAATTATGCACCACCAACTTTCAATTTGATAAATGCTTAAAATAGAATAGAATAACAATATTATGATTATAAAATTGTATAAACTGTATAAATAATAATAGATACTATCTATATAATGAAAACAAACAAAATGTGGAAATGTAAACTTTTACCCCTTACCTCTCCTCCTCTTTCATGCAACTCTAAATATGCCTTAACATACATAAGATTCAGGCAGTCAGGGTACTCCTCTAGAGCATTTTCTACTATTGCTAAAGCATATTTATGCTGTCTTTCGGCCGTCAGTAACAAGACTAACAAATGCAATATAGAGGAATGTTCCGGATGCAGATCTAATCCTATTTTGATATGCTGCTGTGCTTCCGTAATGTGGCCCATAATAGCCAGGATTAAACTCAGATAATATCGACACAAATGGTCATTTGGCTCTAGTTCCACAGCACTAAAATCAAAAAGTAATATCGCATAATATACTAGATTTCACGAGATCAGATGTCAATTGAAACAAAAGCCATCAAAAGAATTTTATGGCTTGTTTCTTCTTTTTTAATTGCAATTTTGGAAAAGCTAGTTCCTATGTTGCAATTAATTATATGAACTTTTGTGGGAGACTGGCCAGAAAGATGAAGAAATGTTTGCAAAACTACTCTTCCACTGTCCAATGGGCTATGATATTCTATTTTGATGAGCGGTTTTATATATTCAATTTTGATAGGCAGTTGATCTACGCTACTTCATACGATTAAATTATTGTTCATGTTTTCGATTCTTATTCTTATAGTTATGTAATAGCACTATGAGAAATGCATGCAGAAACGGTTCACTTTTTCGATGATAAATTGGTTAAAATATAAACGATAAAAACGTTTTAGTAATAAGAATACTCATGGTGAATAAATAAAGTCTGACTGTTTTTAATTGTTAATGATCCAGGTTGGTATAAGATGTTTGCAGTGATGGCTTATTAGGGTAGGCAAGTGAGGCATTACCCTACCAATAAGAACAGATACAGAAAATAGAGTAAGGAATAATATATTTAGTGTTAATATCTAGTTTTACTTAAGTATTAATATCTAGTATTAATTATTACAATGAATTTCAAAAAATAAAACCCGCCACAGGTAGGATTCGACATTCGTCCCGGATCGGAACCGAACAACATACAGCTGTTTCGAACTTATTAGTTCTCATCTGATGAGAACTAAGAACTAAGTTCGAAACAGCTGTATATAAGTTGGAAACAGCTGTACGTCGTTCGGTTCCGATCCGGGAAAAATGTCGAATCCTACCTGTGGCGGGTTTTATTTTTTGAAACCTTATCTGATCGTACAGAAACACGAGAAAGGGGTCGAGGACCGCTTCTGGGTATAATTCAATGCCTGCCGGGGCTTTAGCCCGAGGAGTAGTTGTTTCCTAGAGCGATTATGTAATAGCTTTGCTATTCGGGAACTACTTTGATAACCGCTTGGCAGCTTAGTGGTTCCTTTCTCGATTTCCAATTTATATGTTACTGACAGAGATCGTATCGATAAAGATGTATACGCCATAAAGTTCATTCGGCATTTGTCCTGAATCGGCGTACCGTGTACGGCACTGATGAGAACTAACAAGTTCGAAACAGCTGTACGTCGTTCGGTTCCGATCCGGGAAAAATGTCGAATCCTACCTGTGGCGGGTTTTATTTTTTGAAACCTTATCTGATCGTACAGAAACACGAGAAAGGGGTCGAGGACCGCTTCTGGGTATAATTCAATGCCTGCCGGGGCTTTAGCCCGAGGAGTAGTTGTTTCCTAGAGCGATTATGTAATAGCTTTGCTATTCGGGAACTACTTTGATAACCGCTTGGCAGCTTAGTGGTTCCTTTCTCGATTTCCAATTTATATGTTACTGACAGAGATCGTATCGATAAAGATGTATACGCCATAAAGTTCATTCGGCATTTGTCCTGAATCGGCGTACCGTGTACGGCACTGATGAGAACTAACAAGTTCGAAACAGCTGTACGTCGTTCGGTTCCGATCCGGGAAAAATGTCGAATCCTACCTGTGGCGGGTTTTATTTTTTGAAACCTTATCTGATCGTACAGAAACACGAGAAAGGGGTCGAGGATCGCTTCTGGGTATAATTCAATGCCTGCCGGGGCTTTAGCCCGAGGAGTAGTTGTTTCCTAGAGCGATTATGTAATAGCTTTGCTATTCGGGAACTACTTTGATAACCGCTTGGCAGCTTAGTGGTTCCTTTCTCGATTTCCAATTTATATGTTACTGACAGAGATCGTATCGATAAAGATGTATACGCCATAAAGTTCATTCGGCATTTGTCCTGAATCGGCGTACCGTGTACGGCACTGATGAGAACTAATAAGTTCGAAACAGCTGTACGTCGTTCGGTTCCGATCCGGGAAAAATGTCGAATCCTACCTGTGGCGGGTTTTATTTTTTGAAACCTTATCTGATCGTACAGAAACACGAGAAAGGGGTCGAGGATCGCTTCTGGGTATAATTCAATGCCTGGCGGGGCTTTAGTCCGAGGAGTAGTTGCTTCCTAGAGCGATTATGTAATAGCTTTGCTATTCGGGAACTACTTTGATAACCGCTTGCCGGTTTGGTGGTTCGTTTCTCGATTTCCGACTTATATGTTATATTACAATGAAGTTTGTACAATGTTGACGTCGCTTCATATTTGCTTTAAACTAATCTGAGGAGACTTTAAACAATTTGTGCTCTTACTTTGCGCAATTAACAGTTCATTGTGCAGTCCTAGAAGGCATTCCTGTGCTTGTAATTTATTATTACAAGCACAAAAGTTAAATTGTAGAACGTGTATTTATTACATTACATTTTAGATTATTTAGTTAATAACTATGACTAACGAAGTGTCTGTTATACCCTACGGTTGTGGTACATGAAAGCCTTGTGTACGGTGTGGTATATTTATAGTCAGTTTTTGTTAAAAAGGTTGCAATAAATAATAAATCATAATAAGGAACTTTCGTAATAGTGTAGACTTTTTAACAAAATTTTCATTTAATGATCAGTTGCGTGATGAGAAAAGTCTGGAAACACTTTTATATTATAGTCATTGGTTTGTTAATATATGTTATATGAAAATATGATGCTGATGTAGAGTATTCTGGAGTGCAGCGCAAAATAAATAATTTTGTTGGGAATGTTTATTTTTAAATAAATATATTTTGTCGAAAATGGAATACAGTTTTAAATTTACCACGAACAACAAAAAACTGTTCTAAATTTGGATTTGGAAATGGTGGGAAGGAAGTTCGTATAAGAACTCAAGCGCTTATGTTAAATTGGGTTCCTTGTACATCCTCCTTAGAAAGATCTCTATTCTATTCTATTCTTGCGAAATAAATGGAGATGTCGCCTAGGGGAAGTTCCCTAATGTTAGCCATAGTTGGTCAACGTTGTCCGAAGGTGGATTCTCTAAATATCCTAAATACCAAAATCATATTTCGATTGCTTGTAAATTATATGTTTTAGCAAAACAACATATTGCAAATCTTGTATCATATCATAAACATCACCTTTCAATGGTTATCTAATCTTATGGAATTTAGTTTACATAACACAACATGTGAAATATACTACCAATGAAGTTTATACATTTTTACCTTCGAAAGTTGTCCAAGGCACGACACCTAAACTCTTCCTTTTCTTTCTTTAACTGACATGCTTCTGCTTGTAAATGATACCCAATGCCGATATACAGATGACTTCTGCCAAGAAGAGCAGATGAAGTTAATGCTTTCTCTCGAGCGTCCATGCTAAAATTTGTTCCTGAAAAGGTAAGTTACCTCAAACAGTTAACTTAGAGATTCCATTTACAGTTAACACAGAGTTAACAAAAAGTTAACTTAACAAGTTAAGAGGATTGATTCTTAGAAGTATAACCGGAGCCCCAAGACCAACACCGATCGAGGTGATGGGGATACCACCTCTTGATGTCATCCTGAAAGCTGAAGCCGCAAAGGCAATTCACAGGGTGGGAAACATGAATAGGAAGGTAAGGGACCTGAATAGACTCTCAAGAGAGCTAGCTGAGGAGGGACTCCTATGGATGCCCTCTGACAGTACGGGTGTCCACTTCCTGTTTGACAAGAAATATAAGATCACCCTCACCAGTAAGACAGACTAGATGGAGGGTCGAGCTGGATTGCCGCTCAATGGAGACATCTGGTACACGGATGGATCCAAGAGTGGGAAGAGCGGGTGCGGGGGTGTATAGGCGACGCGACGGGACAGGTAAAACATTCCCTTTGGGCAAATACACTACCGCACTCCAGGCCGAGCTAGTTGGAATTACATACAGTGTTCTGGGGGCCGACCAAAATTGGACCCAGGAGAAGGTATGTATCTGCTCGGATAGCAGGGCGGCGTTGGCAGCCCTGAATTCAACAATGACAAAGTCGAAGCTGGTCTATAATTGCTATGAAGCACTGAACCACTTGACAGGGAAGGGACCGGTGGAACTCTTATGGACACCTGGGCATAATGGGCCTAATTGCAGATGACCTTGCCCGACTAGGGACCAGGGAAAACCTCTATGGACCAGAACCTGCAGTGGGAATAAGTCGGAATCTGATCAGAGACCGCATCAATGGCTAGGCAAGAGACCAGCACAATAAAAGATGGAGAGGAGTAACGAGTTGTCGAATAACCAAACTCTTCATCCAATACTCAGAGATTGAGAAATAGGCCCAATAATTCATTAAATTGAACAGGCACAAAGCCAGAACCCTGGTGGGAATCATAACGGGCCACCATAGTAGCCTGAATGCATATAAGCACAAGCTGAGGCTGACTGACAGCCCGGCCTGCAGATACTGTAAAGAAGACGAGAAAACCTCGATTCATCTTCTTTACACCTGCCCCGTACTGGAGGAGAAGAGGTATCTTATATTAGGGACCCCTGTTATCCTAGAGGAGGCGAGACTTAAGGCGGGGGACGTGCCTAAATTGCTCTTTTCATGGGATAGCATTTTTGGATAATGACCCGGATAAGAGGGGATCGCCAAGGGGCTACCCATGCGATCAGTGGCTGATGAGGCCCAAACCTATATAATATAATATAATAACAAAAACAACTTACCTTCCACAGCTAAATTAAGGTGTTCGTAACACAATTTGGCAGCTAGTAAACAATTGGTCGGATTATCTGGTTCTAGTCGAATTACTTCCTTTAATACAGATAAGGCATGATCATATTTATTGATTGAAATTAAACTTAAAGCATGTTGCTTCCATAAATGTGGCTCTTCAAATGAAAATTTCATTGATCGTTCAAGTGACTAAAAAAAAAACTTGTCTCCATTGATATAATACGACTGGGTGGATGTATAATGTAAATGTGTAGTGTAAATCACTATAAAATAATACATTTTCTTCAGTCGTACTCAATGTAAAGGAAATATTACCTCTTGCAAAAGAGCTATTTGCCCCCATCTAACTGTGGCTACTGCTAATAAATCATATACTATAGTGGCATCTTGATAAGCACTGAGTTTTATGTCTTTAAATTCTGGAGACTGTGACAAAACAGCATTTCTAACAGCCATAGATTCTGCCACAAGTAATAATAATATTGTTTCTTCGCATTCATTTCTTGGGATGAACTAAAAAGATTATGATAGGATTATAATTATCCAACTATAATACACCATTTTACAATTTTATAATGTCTATTTTGTTAAATTTCACTCATATAAGTAAAATACTTTCATATTTCTTGCAAGTTTTAAGAAGTGTAAAGTTATTATAAAATTGTAAATATTTTTTTGTCTATTTGATTAATTAACACAATATTTAATATTTTGGCAGATGGACTTATCATTTGTCAAAAACTCTCTTTTAGAAAATAGTAATTGACAATAGATAAGTCTATTGAAAACCCATTTTAAACTTCATCACTATAATCATTAAGTATATTACAACTTTATATACAATAATGTTGCATTTTCCTAAGAAGAACTAATCACAAAACTTTATTAGTTTATTTAGATATATGTATATGGCTTTAAAATATGTATGTCATTTAGCCATATTACACTAAAATCATTATAAATATCCACAATAATTATACTTTAAAAACGTAATGAAAAATTCATTCTACCTTGATGCTGTTTATATTACCTGATTAAGAGAAGCATAGTATTTTGGTTTCCACACGGAATTTTTGGGTGTAGAATTGAACGGTGGTTTATATTTTTCCCCTACAAGTCCCTGTAAAAGCAATTCCGCCATTTGGCACATAAATTTTAAACGAATACTGTGCAAACCCTGTGATTCTATGGCACATAGTGAATTTCGATACCTTTCCAGAGCCTTATTTGGTTTATTCTGTTGTAAAAATATACCAGGGGCAGTTTGAAGTGCCTGTTCGAGAATTTCACCTAAAGCTTTTTGAACGATCGGGGGCTGAGGTGAGTGACTACCTACAAGTTTTTCATTACACAGAATTAATGATTATATAAATTAACAATAATTAGTATATTACCTGTAGTATTATATATTGTAGGAGCACTTGAACTCAATTCCTTTTCTAACTTTTGCATGTACAACAAACTAAGGTCAGATGCTAAATCAAAGCATTTGGACAATTCCTCTTCTTTCTCTACCTTCTTAAACTTACTCGAAGCTGTTCCTTCCTTTTGAAGGCATAGCCCCTTAATTGCGTATGATTCTGCTACTATTCTCAAACTTCTCCTACAATGTAATTAAATAATAATGATAAATAAGGGATAAACATATATTTTTCATAACTAAAATTCCATTAATCAAACTGAATTATTAATAAACTAAATGCTTTCCTCATTTTTCCTTAGAATTTTCAAATCTAATATTTTAAAAAATGATACAGAATATATTTGTTTAATGATTTTACAGAAAATGATCATAATATGTATTCAACATAGATATACTGACTTTTTTTATGGCCGAATAAACAAGTTAGCTATTACAAAGATTAAAAGTGAAAATAAAAAGTTACACATGTGGAATCCCTCCACCATAAACCCTAAGTTGTGTCATGAGGTTATATATAAGAATACATTTTAACAGCCATTGTCTGAAGAAGATATCAGGACAAATTGCCCTGGTACTTTGCCCATTGTTCATTTACAATTTTCACACAGCTTCCTGTGCTTGATATCAAGTCAGCATAATTAGCATAGACCATCTACCTCTCTGTGTTAATCATGATTTATTAACTAGTGTTGAGTGTTATTAAAGTATCACTAGCTAATAAATCAATATTATAAAAGTCTTGTAAATAAACAACTGAAATGATAAATATCTTGTATAGTTTTCTACTCACAATGGCAAATCTCCTGAACAAATGTTTTTTGTTTAGATTTGTGATTTACAATGGTGAGCTTTGAAAGACTGACATGTATTCTTGTCTCCGAATACTGTTATTTGGCCTTTCATAATCCACTAACATTGTGTCACAAATAATCGTAAACTCTCCTGGATATTACAAAACTACAGAATGTTTATGTAGGTGTACTATGAACAGTACCTGTTTATTATTCCCTTACTAAGTAAGTGCACATTTACTTAATAAATGACCATAACAATTTTAAAGATGTGAAAATTGTGTTTTTAAAATTATTCATTTAATAAAAATATTTTCTACGTAACTCTTATTTCGATATTTTTAGTTTATGGCGCACATTTTGTTATACACCTTTGTTATGGCTCTAAATTTTACCAAAATTTAAGATAAATATAAATAATATAACCCTTAATTTGAAATTTGTAATTCTTGCATCGATTTTATAGACTAACCATATATTTTATGTACTTTTATGTTTACAAAAAAATTACAATGTAAATAGTTTGTACAACAAAAGTTATACAAAATGTGCAGCACTAATATGTAATTTTTTTTTTTATATTTTCAGCACAATTTGTGCATATAGAATTACTGTTGCTGTTAATTATTCTTGATATATATTTTAACAAAGACATTGTTTTGCAGTTATTAAACTGTAACTGTTTAGTATAGACATGTATGTATTTTAAGATTGGGTTGTATATCTATGAAACAGTATCGATATATAGTGAATGAGATAAATTTTAGATTATCCATAACTAGTTTATAGAATTCTTTTAGGAGCAGCTTGCAAGTCAAACAGAAACCTGATGCTAGACTTTCATCATCCACTGTAAGTGACTTGTTCAGGCTAGTGCTGGTAGGCAAGTGCTGTTCACTGATTTGTCAAGAAATTGGCCACAAAATAATCATGCTCTAGGGAATGAATTATTTACCCTGGTTTAATATGATATAGAATTCATCTAGAGACCAAAAAGAATTCATAAAATAAACTAAACTTTATTGAAACTAAACTTCTTAATTTTATTATGATAAATTCCATGGTAGAATGTAGTCCAGGCAAACATCCATTATTTGAAAGCCTATATCTTGTAATTTACTACATTGTGAACAGCCATATGCACACTCTAAAATTCATAATCTATATTTCCGATTTTCTTTAACACTTCTGGTGGGAAATAGAGGGTTCCAGATAGAAAAGTTCCATGGTATTTTATTTTAATATGATACACTTAAAGTTAGGGCATATATAAATACAAAAACAAAAAAACCATTCCTATATTAACTGTTTTGGTGTGTGAATTACTTATTTTATATTGATTAGTTGATTAACATAAAATTACACTTACAGTGGTAGCTTCTTTTCTGATAAATTTTGAAGATCGGCTAATTTGAAATGTTTTAGAGCCTCACAATATTGTCCACAAGCATATTGTAGTTTACCCAAAAGAAGATGAGCATCCATTGCCACCCCAGCCTAAAATAATTTGTATATAATTTAATAAAAAAAAAAAACAACTATATATGATGAAAAATTAAATAAAAATTAAAAGGTTATAAATCAGAGCTATAATTGGATATACATTTTTAAACCCCTAATTGACTTCTACTATGCCTTTATACCACAAAGTAAATGCGTAGTGTATTTTTAAAATTAAAATTTAAAGAGTATGACTAGAAAAAATTTTGTTTATCTTGAACAATACCCAAATTCTATAAAAATTGTTGAAGAAATATCTTAATTATGTTTAATAAATCTATCTGTATTTTATCATGTTAGTACTACCTATTGAGTACCTCTATTTTCTATATGTCGATTAATAGACCTTTGCTACTTACACATTTCCAGAGAATTAATCGCTTTAATTACATTTTTTTAGGCAAAATTAATAATTCAAGTAAAAACTTTGTAATATACAACAAACAAATCAAATCTATATATTTTCGGTATGAACGCAAAACACAATTATAAACAAAATTATACTTACAGATTAAAGGGAATGAAAGATTTACCTTAATGCCGGCATCTGTTATAACCAAATTGAGGTATCGCTTGGCATCAATTAAACCTAATTTTGCCCTGTTTATATTTGCGTCTATTGGAGGCCATTCCTCTAAGAAGTTTTCTAATTTTCCTTCTCCAATTAAAAAATCTGAAAGACAAACTAAAAAACGCACGTTAAACAGATGTGTAATTAAAAATATAAGAAACGTACCAAATTCTGGAGACTTCTCTTTCATTTGTTCTGCCAGTTCTATCACTTTTATCCAATTTGATTCCTCTCTACTTTTTTCTATTTCTACCTCTACTCTAGTTGAACCAGATTTAACTCTGCCTGTCATTGTTTTAAACTAAACTGGTTTAAACTAAAAGTAATACATATAAAAATATTAGTAACACATAACCTCCTCACTCATATCAAGATTTCAAGATATTCAAGATAAACGTCAAACTTAATTTCATAGAATATATTATTATATTGACATAAGAAATCCTAATCACAGAGTACCCGTAATCCATAGTTATATATTGAGTTCATTGAATCCATATAAACCATAGATACTTTATGCATAAAGAGTATTATATTTACAGTATTCAGAAAATTAGGATAAGTGATGTAGATATTCAGTTATTTCAGTATTATTATTGTATGCAATTGAGTAAACCTAAAGATTATTTATGATTAATCGTTCGATACTAAAAATTTAAATATTAAATATAATCTAAATAAATACCATACATATTAACATCACATTTTTTTAAATTAGATATTCAAAAACAATTTAATTGCAATTATTATCAGTGTTATATACATATGTATGTATATTTTCCTAAAATATGTTTACACTAAAAAAAGTGTTTCCATGTTCTAACAAATGAATGATTGAGTGTATAAGAGATTGGTAAATTAGGTATTTGATTATTTAACATGCAAAAATTGTTGCAATGTGGTTGATCATCAAACCATGAAGTTGAAGATTAGTAAAGATTTTAACCTGATATTAAAAAAACCGCTTTTTTGATATAAACCAAGCATGACAATAAGCATCATGGGTGCCTTAAAAAGTCGTTTATCTTTTGTTTCTATACATTTTGTATGCAACATGAATTATATGTAATTGAGCTGATTATAAATGTATGTATACATCAAGAACATTCCTCCATCATCCAGCGAAGCCTGAGAATGCCATAAGTTTAGTTAAAATAGTCGTGTTTTGATGCACTGAATCGATTCTGTAGAATCTGACTGCTGTTGTTTGTATTTGTTTCAAGCACAGTAAGCACACCCTGTATACTGCAGAAACTATTAAAATTAGCTTCTTGCTATCTTTTACATTATTTTGTTCCGTGAGAGACCACTCTTAAAAAGGTACTTTTGTTAATATTTATACCTATTTATTTGATAGGTAATGAAGATCCTTCCGCGTCCATATTTTAACACGTATATATTATATTGTCATTTTTTATAGGTACAACTAAATTGAAAGTACATAGGTACCATCTCCGTCAACATATTTTGCGTTTCATTGAAACGGAAGGTACTTAACGCAAGTTCATTCCTACGTTATTAAATTTAAAAACATAAGCCGGTCCTGGTGATGCCAGAATTTAAAATAAAAGCAAACTTTAACTTTAAAAAACTAGGTATAAGTATAGCCAAATGTAGTTTTCGTGACTTATTATGATATATTTTATTGGTAAACAGAAAACCAGGCTAGGCAAATGTGAAAATAGATTTATCATAACCGAGGGGTGTGCGATGCTACGCAGGAGTGGCCGCTGTAGATCCTTAATTAAAAAGAAATCGATATTACCGTATCACTAGCGTATTTCAAAATTACATTAAAACATGTAATTAGTTTACATCAGAACAATGTATTATTGTAAATATGAGGATAATAGTTTTATAACCGTTGTTCTCAAAAACTATGACTTCATCTAACTATCACAGATTACCCTAACTATCGCACCCGACCGAATATCAGCAGGGCAAAGAAACGTTCAAAGACGATGCACCGCGCTGTTAGCAGTATTAGTTAAACAGCGCGCGAAAGGCTAGCCCGTTGACTGTTTGACGCATTGCAGGTAGATGTCGACCAATAAGAAAGTCACGCTGTACGAGTATATGTTGTAAACAAGCCGCACCCGACGTTTAAACTTAACATGTTACACGCAGCGATAAATAGATCCATGTACGTACAGAAGAGCTGTACACTTAACTTCCAAATTATATTGCATTATCTAAAGTAAATGTGTTTATATTAAAGCAGACACCTTCATGATGTTAAGTCGAAATATTTTTCAAAATAAGTAGAGTGTTATCGCGTAGGAATATTTACTGGTTTATGTCGTAGTCGCACTATTGCGCTTTGGCGGTAGTGGTTTCGCAGTAGCAGTTCTTCTCCCCTCTCTCGGTGTTCCTAAACAAAACGAGAAAAGACAGTTGGCTGGTGCACTTAGACGTGGGACGTTGTGAGTGAATCTGTTGTGTCGACATTGTTTCGTTTAGTGTACCGTTAAATCTTAAAATATCGTAATGGTAAGTGAATATTTAAGATCATCGTATAGGTTAAAGTGTTTACAAAAATAATCTGCTTGTTTTAAGCTAGATATTTTCATAAAAATTTTCGTGATCGGTGTGTAAATAGCTGTCAAAGAAAAGCTCTCGATAACCAACCGGTGTATTATTCTGCCGCAATGCGGATCTTTTTGATGTAACGCTAATGAATATTTTTTGGATTATTCTTGGAAGAGTGGAAATTTTTCCAGAATTAATTCGGAAGAAATATTATTGCAAAATATATTTTTTGTGTATTGATCTGTTGCATACGTAGGGTGTTTACCTTACGTGAAATTATAAATTAAGAGGATTTATCTCAAGTTTATTAAATTTACATTTTTTTTTAGGCTGACCAACTCACAGAAGAACAAATAGCCGAATTCAAGGAGGCATTTTCATTGTTTGATAAAGATGGAGATGGCACAATTACTACTAAAGAATTAGGAACTGTAATGAGATCCCTAGGACAAAATCCTACAGAGGCTGAATTACAGGATATGATCAATGAAGTAGATGCTGATGGTAAGTACATAATTAATTTAGTACTGTAACCTAATTAACTCCCAACAGAGAATAATTTCACACACTAATCAGAATTAACTAACTCCTATTTCGCAAAATTAACTGTGCTGCTTTAGTAAAGGTTAATTGCCAAATAGACTAGCTCAGTATTTAAATATTTTCAGCATTGATTATATTAACACATTTGACAGCATGTAAACACATTCTCCTGTATTAAAATATAATAGATATGTATGTAAATATTATATTCTGTTATATCAAAGTAGATGTGTTTTATAGAATTTTTAAGAAGCATCATGCAGAGAATATTTAATTTTAATATTATTTGTGTTAAAAATGTTCCTCTCAAATTGTATTAATAATCAAAGAATTATGTTGTAAGTTTAATTGTTCACACATTAAGATAATATTTATATATAGAACAGTTTTATTGTTAAAATATTTCCTAGAAGTTTGACTAAGTTTTACATATGTATACTTTAAAAGTACTGTCATACAGTGTAACTTACATTTTAAGTGACTCATGTAGACAGTTTCATATAAATAGTATTCAAACAGCAGTTTGTTAATAGCAAGTTCTTACCTATTATGAATTCTTTTTATCAGCATTTCATTTGTCACATAATTAATGATGTAATATTTAAAACATCAGATATTGTTATATTGTGCTGTTGATAAGATAAACTTAATAACACTTGTAACAGTCATATTGTGTCATTTTTATTATAAAAAAAGTTGATTGAAAAATAATCAAAGCCCAGCCATATAACAGCCTTAGTTTAAGGTTGCTTTTATCAATTTATCTTTTCTTTTATCTCGCTAAAATATAGATTTTTTTTAAATGATTTATATTTATGTACTTAAATACATCTGAATTCTGTATGAATCATTTATCATGAAAAGTACCATATAATAATTCTGGGAACAATAATAATAATTTGCACTAATAAATTTATAGACATAACTCCTGTGAAAAATTAAAGCTCATGTTTAAATTATGAATAACAATTTTTGTTCCAGAAATTGTTTCTGTGAACCTGACCTAATATAAATTTTGTCCAAATTGACCAAAATTTATCAATCAGTTGCCTGAACAAATAAAGGCAATAAAACAAAAAGAAAATTGTATCTTTATATTCATTAGTATTAACACAGTAAGTTGAAGCAGTTACTTGAATGTAATCACCATATTTAGTTGAAATTAGAACTGTGAATCTGTAAAATGTTAACTGATAAAAAGCTGCTTAATTTCGTACCAATTAATGACAGTAGCGATTAAATTTATCTTATGATAACTTTTGCTAAACATATATATGCATTATCTACGTACGTCATAGAATCTTGGAGGTATGTGCTTGGGCATACATTAACTTAACTATATTTACATGATATATGTGTATGCTTTTTATTTGCAATACAATAACAGTTCATACAAATTGGCATCTAAAAATATATTTCATGTAATCATCAGTCATACACGTGAAAAAAAATTGTAAAACTAAATATATCCTATATCGAATTTATGTTTCCGATTTCCCATATACATTAATTTTTAATATGAATGATTTTACAAGACAGAAGGAATGAATTAGCTCCACATAGAGAGGTAGAGAAAACATATTCTGTATATTAAATAATAGTATTTTTTTACATTCAAACAATATGTATTTCGATATTTGAAGAAATTTTATATGTAGTAGATAAATAAGACTTATTATAGACTGTAAGTTACTATCAATATCAATAAATACGATAATCAGGTAATAATTAGGTACTTCATACATCTAAATAATTATATACTATTAGCTAATAATAAATGTACACTTCAATTAATCATTGTCAATTGCTGGCATCATCTGGTCATATTATTTTTACTTTATATCTACCAAAAATACTTATTAAATATCTCCAATAAGATACCATAAATAGTTGAGGCAGATTAAAAAATATATACGAATTAAAAATAAAATCATAGACATAGGAGTATAAACAAGACGGGAAAGATGTGAACAATTAAGTTATAATATTTTTAATCAAAGAAATGGTATTCAAATTTGGGAAGAAAAACTGGTAGTAGCTATTTACTTTAAATTTAATCTTTTAATAGAGTGTTCATAAAACTTTTGTTGTAGTTACTGGCAAAATTTCCTAACTTGACTGTTTCCTTTAAAACAGTATATTTGTTAATGAGAGTGTTAATTAATTCGTATTTTGTTTAAGATACAAGTATTACGTAATGTATTATTCACCATTATTCTCAAATATGGCATGGGATTTATTTTTGTCTAAATATTCTGAAATGACCATAATTATGAGTTGGTATGGGATGAATGAGATTATAGTATTAGATGTGTAATTAATTATGAGCTGGTTAATAATAATTGGACGAATTTTATGTTCTGGTATTTTTGGAAAATATATCAAAATTATGCAAATCCATTTGGGAATTATATTTTAACTTAATAATTTGAGACAATAATATCGAACGAGTCCATCTACTTGTTAATGAGCGGAAGTACAAATACGGTTGCTTGGTTTTTTGGATTTTTTGTTTTTTGGATTTTTTGTTTTTTGGATTCTGGAAAACTTTGTATGTACCTTCAAGAAATAATGTAATGAAACACTTTCCATATGTTCCCCTGAAATATAGGTAAATAATGAATACAGATTAACAGAGTTAATTCTGGTCATGGTCTTAAAGTCACGCCCTCTATCGACCAAAAGCATAATTAACTCAAAAAATAATTCATATTGCCTATGTTACAGAGAAGTGTAAGGGCAATGTCTTATTTATTATATTCTTCCTTAATGGTTCATATTCATATATGTGGTATAAATTTGAGCATAAATAGTTTCAAAATAGTTTCATAGTTTCAAAATTTGAGGTGAAATTTCGATTACATTTTGTTTTAATCGACTTGATTTTTTTCTGGATGGCCACTTCAATCTTCCATTCCGAGGAACACACGAATTAATGGGTTTAACATCGATTAATGGCATCTTTATATGTACGGCGTTGACGGGTCAAGTTTAATAATGCTTAAAAAATACGTGCGTAGAAAGAAATGTGAATCATTCTCTAATTTATACTTTTTCCGATTGTATTCTTGACTTTCTGAATAGTTGTAATATTTTTTATAGGTTACTTAAAGGTATTTCTGATGAGGAAATTTATAACAAGTTTAAATTTTTGGGAAATATGTGGTATCTTTTGATAACGTAAAAAAAATGTAATACTAATAAATGATAAATGTAAACTATCATCATGATGTATAAGATTAAATTCACAAGAAATCGCTTCATTACTCATTTCGTAATAAAAAAACAAAAAAGATTACTAAATATGGGATACTTTGGATTAGACTTATAATTTATGTAGATTGAACGTTTTTAGCATTGCTATTACAAAATATGTTTTACAGTGGAGACAAATATCAGTATATAACCAGTGTGAATATTGTATTACATAAATAAAGCAAAACACTGACTTAAGTTTTCCATAAAACACTATACACTACACTCGACGCGCGTTACGTCAACAAAGGTGGCATCATCTGAAGATGATTACTCCAGTAATAAATAAAGCAATATTGCTTTTTATTTATGCATATAAATTAACATTAAAGAAAGATACTAGAAAGTGACTTGCATATCCCCTATAACAAAATATATTTTATTTTATTCCCAAATATTTGGGTCGTGAAATATTTTCAAATCCTCCTTAGTTGTCTGGGTACGCTGCTGATTATACGGAAAAACAAAACCACGGCACTCTTAATAGGCATCGATTAGAAATTTATGAATTACATGAACTATTTTTTTCATTTCTCTGTTACGTGTAATAAACCAAAGAGAATTCAACTCGCATTTAATTGATGGCAAACAGCGTTACAACTTACAAAACAATTAATATTTTTATCTCCAATATTAATACGCATATTAGTGTTGCCGTTGCGCTGTATTACATCAATTGTAATTGTTAATTACATTAACATCGCAGTTAGAACTCAATTCACACATTATCATCTGTATTGGATGTGGTAATGTATCATCTCTTTTTTTTATCTGCCGCATTTACATTTGCAAGTGATGGTTGTAAAATTTAAAGATTGTTTATATGTTTTTCTCTATTGTATATTTTCGAGAGCGGAGTGCGTAGCATACTGTAAACTAATTGGCGATGTCTCGTATTACATTGTAAATTTAGTAACGCTGTTTTAAAAATTTGTAAGTACTTCGGAACTCGGAACACATTATTATTCAGGGCGATGGGTCACGTCAACTTCCTTGATAAAATAGAATATCGTCGTTTTGTTTAACGTTCTTCGCGCGACATTATGAGCATATTGTTTCGAATACTGATAAGGTCTACGATGTATCAGGAAGACATTTTCAATATTAAAGCGTTTAGACGTTTATATAACATTGA
The DNA here is from genome assembly GCA_037954035.1 of Rosalia funebris. Lineage (NCBI taxonomy): Eukaryota > Metazoa > Arthropoda > Insecta > Coleoptera > Cerambycidae > Rosalia > Rosalia funebris. Next base: position 3,922,879 of record JAZFAV010000018.1, on the reverse strand, counting down.
ACATTGTTGAAATGTAAAGTAATTTAGTTGAAGGATTTTCAGAAAATGTTGAATTAAAGTTTTGTGTAGATAACATTTTTATGACGTTTTTCCATTTTTTACAGTCGGTTTCTCCTTAGAACAGATGGAGTCTTTTAAGTATTGACGTGATTATTCTATCTCATCAAGTTTTCCGCTTTCAACAGTGTCCAAGATCCTCTGATGCTGAATATTTTAGGACTTGTTACTTTCAAATTCATCACCGAGTATAAGAAAAGAACGTAAAGGGCGAGTGAAAAATAAAAATGTATATAAGGAAACCGAGTAAATAAACAATTGTCAGTAACAAAGAGACAGTGATATTATTCTTTATGTAGTCATTCCATGTATGTGTTAACATTAACATTATATATTAACTGATATAAAATGATGTGTTCTAAGATAATAGCTTCATCGTCTAACTAATCAACGGTATCAGTATTGATTTCAGACTGCGGTATATTGTGGATACTTATCTCGCAACACCTACAGTGATCGACAAAAGCTAAGCAATTATCGGTAACATATTTGAAAATCTGATCATGTCAAGAAAAAAATATGGATGCAAGTGATAACAATATGAAACTCATATGAATGCTGTCTAAAAACAAAATATTAATGCTGGAATAGCAGGGAAACAATGACCTACTCCAAAAATTGCATCGTGCATTGTGAATAGTACGAGATATAAGCAACTATTTATTATCTTCGCCAGATGGCATGTCATGCAGGGAAGCCCATATGACCATCGATGGCGAAAGATTACATATGTATTTATGTCTTGGTAGTTGGTGAACAGTGTAATGAGTTAAATTCGGGTACGTAAGATGGGGGAAAAGGTATTACGCGACGAATTTGTAATGATTGAAACTAAAAATTGTCCAAATGTATGAAAAAGGAACATCTAAAAGCAACAAATTATAAGTGGTATAATACCTATATACTTATAGCTATATGTATACATATAACATATAAGTATAAATCCCTTCACGTTTGCTATATACGGCGTGTCTCACCAGCAACTGCATCGATCGACATAGGGAAAAGTACGCACCAGAAAATTTTGAAAATTTGGGAAGAGACTAATGGCAGTGTGACCAATTTAACTAAAATAATTACAAGCATCTGACACTTCCGGTTATACCCGAAGTCGATACCAACTTTCGTATTTTAAATGGAATACTCTATATATTTTAGGGTTTTCGAAAAGAGCATAACATTCTGAGTCAAAAACATGTAGGATACCCTATGTCTAATCCCAGCCGTTTTAGAGATATTTAAAATTAAAACAAAAATTTTGACAGGTGTAATGGTTTACAGTAACGTTTATAACTTTCTTCGTGTAAAAGATACTAATTTGCTTTTTGGCATGTAGAAAGAACACAAGGAGAGCTGCACTCTACAATTGAATTACATTCAAGAATGGTATACCAAGTGTTCCATTTTTGACGTTACATTTTGTAAACTTCAAACCGCGAAAACTTGTTTAGGTCAAATGGAATACCCTATATTTTTTTACATCAAGTTACGTAAAATTCCTTTTTTTTTCTAATATAGGCATTGTGGGGGTTTAAGTCACAAATTTTTGAAGTATTTGATTTTCTTAGAAATTCAAGAATTTTTAGTAAACATTTTATCAAAGTAGCCATGATTAGAAACAATCAGTAATGTCAGTCATTCTCTTATGTCAAAAAATGCCACCGCGTTTAAATTCCACCCACGAAGACTTTTTTGAATTTGATTATTATTTATGGAGAATGTGATAAAGCAATATCAAGAACTTGCAGCACATTTGCTACTCGATATCCACAAAAACGGAAAATAACACTAAACGCTGTAACATGCCTATTAATTGGATTGAAGACGCTTTGCATAAACTAAAATAGCTAAGATAAAATCAACCAAAAACATGATTCCGTTTTAATTTAATAATTGTTCAAAATTGCGCCCTCGAACCTCCACACATTTTTCGCACCTTCGGATTAGTTCTTCATGGGTAGCTAAGATGGGAAAAATGTATAGCTAGCAATGGGTAATATTTCCAATAAAAAAATTTCATTTTCATACAATAAGCGTGTATTTTCTATACAAAATATTCCTGCTTGATATTTACATTTTTACACTTTTTCTTTTAAACATCCACAAAGAAAGAAGTCCAACGGTGTCAAATCACATGATCGTGGCGGCCAATTAACATCGCCACGACGTGATCTCGCGCAAAAGTGCCATTGTTTCGTTGGCTGTGTGGCAAGTGGCACCATCCTGTTGGAACCACATATCGTCCAGGCCCATATCCTCAATTTCTGGCCATAAGAGGTCCGTTATCATCTCGCGATAGCGAACGCCATTCACGGTAACTGCTTGGCCGACCTCATTTTCAAAGAAGTATGGCCCGATGACGCCGCCAGCCCATAAACCGCACCAAACAGTCACTCTTTGTGGATGCATCGGCTTTTCAACAATCACTCGTGGATTCTCATTTGCCCAAATGCGGCAATTCTGCTTGTTAACGAATCCACTGAGGTGAAAGTGTGCCTCGTCGCTGAAGATGATTTTCTTTGTAAAGTCACCATTCACTTCTGTCTGTTCAACCAACCATTCGGCGTATTGACGACGCTTGAAATGGTAGGCTTCAGCTCTTGAGTCAATTGAACCTTGTAAGCGTGTAAATTCAAATATTTATTCAAAATTCGCATCAGTGATGTTCGTGAGATGTTCAATTGTTGGGCACGACGACGAGTCGAGGTTGACGGCTCTTCTGCTACACTATCGCGAACAACAGTAATGTTTTCCGCAGAACGAACTGGCCGAGCATGCACAGGTGTTTTCAAATTTCCTACATACCCGGTTTGCTGAAATTTGCGCACAATTCTCCCGATTGTGGACACATTTGGTCGATTATGCTGACCAAAAAAGTCACGAAGTGCACGAAATGCATTTTGATTTGAACGCCTATTTTCGTAAAAGGCTTCAAGAATCTTAACGCACTGCTCAATTGTGTACCTCTCCATGGTTGAATTTGTCAAACACTGAAACAAAGAAATGTCAAATTAAGTTGGGCAAAAAACTTGACGTTAAGGTGTGACTCACGATTAACATCGTGCATTATGGTTGGACCGCCCTTTATATCAACGAGATAACGATCCCGAACATACGGTCCGAATCGTTAAAACGTGGTTTGAGGATAAACATTGATGTACTTTTATGGCCATCGAATACTCCCCATTCCAATGCTATTGAAAATCTCTGGGAAATATTCGTGGTTATATTTGTAGAATCTACTCTAAATACTGTCGATCTGTACGATGCTATTTACACAAAATGGGGGAAGATTTCTACAGAAACAGTCCATTACTTAATTCATTCATTGCCTCAATAATGTGCTAAAATGATCAAAAATGGTTATGCTGTGGACTATTAATTGAGTGGTAAATGAAGCAGAGCTTGTAAGTTGCTTAACTTTTGCCGTTCTCTATTCGAGGTTAAAATATGCATCTTTGCTTGTTCAATTTTGTAATTTAAATTATTTTATGAATAACATATAGCACATGTTTCACACAAATACGGAGCTATTAGTTGCTCAACTTTTGTCCAACACTGTATATTAAGCGATCATAGCGGGTTTGTACTATTTGTCTTTGAAAAATTAGTTTTTTCACTTTTATCTGCCTTTTCGTTAACGCAGATAAAAGTGATCTTAAAGAATCACTTTTGGTGGTCGATCTTGGTGATCCATTACCTATTTAGAAAGTTTCAAAGTTTATTTCAACGTATAATCAGTTAGAGATTGCTCTACAGAACAAAAGGTTTTCATCTTTTGTTCTGTAACAAAAATTTGAAACAATTTAAGAATGACATACAATTTGCCTACAATCATCCTGTACTGAAGATGTGAGCATCCTCACGTGTACGGCAATCTTGCCATTTTATACTTTTATTAGTTCGTTCGTTCTACGCAATTATGTGCGTATTAATGAACTAATCAAAACTTTTTTAATAGCGAGAGATAAACAGCCAAAACTGCTATTTTTTGGCTGTTTATCTCAAAAAAATATGAACATCAATAATAAAGAAACACGTACAGGGCGTTCAAGCCTTAAACAGCAAACCGTTGAAACCATATGGGAACGGTAGATTGTTTTATTAAAATAAAAGTACAGATAATACTAAAACCTCAGGTTTTCTAAACGATATATACGAAACTCTTATATTTTGTTGTTTTCAAATATCGAAATAAAAGGTCCATATCTTTTCTATATATGTCGAACTTGTGGAATGCCTTCAACGTATTAAAGTCATTCCACAATATTGATATGATCAGGACAGCTATTTGTCATCTATGGATCAGGAGCCCCCAAGGTTTCATACGCATACCACTACTTTTATTTTTATTCATTTTAATCATTCACAATAATTAATAATTAATGTTGATAGCCATTTCCTGGAAAGAATTACTGATTGGGATGAAGAAATACGCCAGACTTAAGGCCCATTAACTTGAAATATACGAGTTTTTTGATTATTGGTTTTTAAACTATTTCTATATTAAGTTCAAGCACTCTGCTACGATATTTTTTGTGGTATGCCAATAACACATCGGTTTGCATTATGAATTTTTTAGAGAATTTTGGCAACATAATTGGTCTCGCACATTTTTCATCTGGCAATGTTTGGAAAGTACTGACATTTCACACAGGATTAGAGATATAAAGATAGGAATTTTTTTAAATGACTTCGAAACGTATGAGAGAGTCTGTAATAATTTATTTTAAATATTAAATATTAGCCGAAATATTAACTTGCATTTTGGTTAACGAATGGCACAAAATTTACAGCGATACTATTTGAAAATATAGAAGTGAGATAAATTAAAAAAATAGTACAGTTTTACAGGATTTGCTTTTAGAAAAAATGTATACGTTCAAAAGAACGTATTGAAAAGAGTTTAACGACAATGTGATCGTAATGCATGTAGAAATAAATAATTTAAGTACTTTTAAGAACTCAAGCAGAACATTTCAAGATTTAGTTGCAAGAATGAAGAAATTCGACAAATATGAGGATATAAAGATAATTTAGTGCTCATGTACTGAACTGTATACAAGCAGTAAAGTATATCAGTACAGCATTTAAACAGGTTTGAATGTAATAAAGAAAATATACGACAGCTATGGTTATTCTTAAACACCAATTACAGGGTTGATTTATGAACTGATATTTTGGAAATTATCTTATCGGTATAGCACCGACGTACGAGCAGGTGATATTTAATGATTTCTGATGAGATTTCATCATAACTGACGCAAGTCACACACACTTATTTCGTCCTCGGTCTTCGCCCATTCTAAATATTTGAAATGTCATGAGAGGTGCGTTCTAAATATGCATTTTTTAAATAATTTTTAGAAATACGAGGGTGAATCAAATATAAACGAGTCTTTTGGTCCTGGACATGCAATAGTAACGCGTAAGGGTTCCCCCTTCGTGGGGTGTTGGGTAGGGATGTCAGGAGGGAGGTTAAGAGGGGGGAGAGCAGGTGGGCGACCTCGCTCATTCCTTTCAGTACCCGCCGAGACAATGTCTGAGCAGGAGATGCCTTCATCAATTGCGCAGCGTGTTATCATCAAGTTTCTCGCCACGGAAGGTGTAAAACCATCTGAAATCCTGACGAGATTAACTGCGCAGTTCAAGGAAGAGATACTGTCCCGAGCTAGAGTATTTGCATGGCATAAACAGTTTGTGGAGGGTTGTGAGAAAGTTGAAAATGAGAGCCATGACCGCCGACCTCGCACCAGCATCACCAGGGACAACATCGTCTGTGTTCAACAACTTGAGGATGACAGGCGTCTGACTACCAATGAGATTGCATCTAAGATTGGAATAAATTGTGGAAGCACCTTTTCGATCATCACAGGGGAGCTAGGGTTTCATAAGGTGTGCACAAGGTGGGCCCCCCGCCTTCTGACAACTGAGCAGAAATTGCATAGTTTTCAGGTGTGTAAGCGTCTTCTAGCGAAATTTCGGGAAGAGGGAGACTCGTTTCTCACTCACGTTATCACCTGCGATGAAACGTGGGTGCACCACTATACCCCTGAGTCGAAACAAGCGAGCCAGGAGTGGGAGACGTCAAGGCGAGGCTGGGTCAGTGAAAGCCAAGTCAAGGCTGTCAGCAGGCAAGGTTTTGGCTACAGTTTCGTTGCTTGTTGCACCTCGATCTTTTGCATGATCACAGGACCAATAATGCGGCGTACAACTGCGACATTTTAAGCGAGGTTACTCTTGCATATCGCCGCAAACGACGTGACCTACCGATGGACGTAGTGAAACTTCTCCATGAAATACTATTGGAGGAATTGTGCCGGGAGACACTTGAACACCCTCCCTATAGCTCCGATCTATCACCCTGCGACTTTCACCTCTTTGGTCCTCTCAAGGAAGCCATGGGAGGGCAAAGATTCAACAACGATGAAGAGGTTGAGGCCTACGGGCGCAATTGGCTGTAGACACAAAAAACTTCATTCTACGAGCAGGGCATTACAAAATTACCTACACGCTGGGAAAATTTGTTTCCAGATCAAGAGATTATGTAGAAAAATGAGCTGTTATTCTTTTTTTTTTCAAGTTCAAATAAAAAAAAATTAAAAAAAGGCTCGTTTATATTTGATTCACCCTCGTAATTGTAATTTGTGTGACGATATAACGATTTAATGATGAATAAGTTTCAGATCATACGTTATATACTTAATACAGAAGTTTTCAGAACTTTATTACTTTTCCGCACTCCGGAAAAGTAATGTAATCGTGTAAAGAAAAATTGGAAAAAACATTGTTTAGCGTTTATTTTTTGTTGTTCGGCCTAAAAACAAAAAATAAAATGGTTTTTAAAAAAATGTGTGTGTGTCGTTGTCGTCGTCCGTCTCGTCGTTGTCGTCTGTATTTAAAAATCTTGTTAGCACGATAACTCAATTAAATCGTGTCAGATCGATCAGGTTTCGACTGATTCTGATTAGGGACGTCTACCACGGACGACATCCATTGATTTTGAGGTGGATAGGACACATTCCACCCTGTTCATGGGCCATGAGAAAGCACGATGGTGGACTATTGGAGAAAAATTGAAAAAAGTAAAACTGTCGCATAAAACACATTCTGCATTTATGTGTTTTTATTTTTTCTCAGCCATTCAATTTGGAGATAGAGATGTTCTACGTGCGGAAAAGTCCGTTTTAAGGTTTTAAAACTGTTTATGTTTTACTAGATGTAATGTATGATCTGAAACTTACCATTACCTAATGCTTCTAAAAAATAATTTAAACCATAAATACCATCCTCAAAAATAAGCCCTCCCATGAAATTTCATATTGATATAACATGCACGTTTTGCGATAGGGTCAGGAAATAACTTTTTTTTAAATGCCTATCGAAGTCATTGATGTACGACAAGAATGCCCGTTCACGAAAAAAAGGCGTTCTTCGAAACGCTTGCTTTCGAAAACGTTATTTCCTTAAATTTTTCACTTTAAAACTGGTGAAACAATATACAATATAAAACAATAAAACAATATAAAAATCTATAGTTATATAGTTATATAGTAGTATAAATTATAATAATATATGCTTATATAATAAGATATTATATACATCGAGCATTTCAATGTGATATTTATTTTTGACAAAATTGCATCATTTTTTCGTGTTTACGTTAATTTAGTGTCGTTAAGTTTAATTAGTTTTCCTCATTTATGGAGACTAAAATATAGTTATGTAGGTAATATACACATAATTAGCAGTCGCCTTCGCTGCCATGAAAAGTATACACTTGTGAAATTATTTTTACGCATGAACCGTTTTAATTGTAATCCTAAATTGAACACATTTTTTTATTATTTAATTGTACAAAATCTTGGCATTTAAGAATATGGTACTATATGGTTTTATATTGTCATATATTGTGGCATTTTATAACGAAAGTATTAGTTATTACACTTTTCATCTGTCGTAGGTTTTCTAAAACTAATATTAGGCTATTTTCCTTTAAATATAAGTGGTAATATCAAGTTATATATCCGTATAGTGTATACGCTATGAATTTTAAATATATGCAGACATAAATTCAAGGTATTTCATTGCGATAGCTTTTAATATTTCAAAAAGGAGGAAAGCATTTAACTGCTCATTAACGCCTAACATATTAGTGTATTTTTCCTTAAATATAAGTGGTAATTTCAAGTTACATATGCATAGTGTACATGCTGTGAATTTTAAAAATATGCAGATGATACAAGCTGAAAGTAATCTATACAGATACCTTTTTGTACTAAAGACAATTATAATTGAAATTAATAATAAAGACAATAATAGGAATTAATACAAAACTTCCAAACCTGGAATATATCTAAAAATTTTCAATCCATTTAAAATTTATTTTCTGGTATCAACGTCACTGCTTAACATTACAATAATTAACCAACGTTTTATTGCAGAAATATAACTAATTTAGAAAAGTATAGTTGTTTTATTCTAACAGCTTTCCGTAAAGCTAATTTAAACATAATAGAGAAGTTGTTTAAAAGACAATATTAAGCCTTATTTGATGTTAGATAATGCTCAAGGAGATAACAGTATAAAACCAAAACCAAAAATAAATACTATTACATAACCTAAAATTATATATAAAAGTGTTAAGGCCTGATTACACAGTACGAGCTGCTGACGTGACAGTAGACAGCTACTGCCACTGCATACTCGCATAACAGTAGTTCGACTGGCCTCGACCGGTCATACAATGAGAGTAGCTGCTATGACACAGGTAAGCAGGTATTTCCGGAGATACTGCAGTCAAGTGTGAATTTCTGTGTGCAAATGTACCCAGTATACGAGTCACTGACATTTCGCAAAATCGTGCGAGTTGACGTCCGAGTCGCATGCGAGCTGCTGCCTTGTGGGTGGTGGGGGAAGGCGATGGGCGAGTAAAAACAAAACATGTTGAAGTAACTCAGATGCAAGCTACTGACCGACTCGCACATGGCAGTAACTCGTATGAGGCGGTCATACGGTGCGAATAGCTGTACTGCAGTAACTGACTAGGCCAGCTCGCATACTAGCTCGCACTGTGTAACCAGGCCTTTATATATGCCTTATTCATCTATGAATTAAGTAAACATTGGTGGAAATTTGTTTTTTTTTTTGTTATCTTGAGCGCTAACATTGTTTTTTTCAATATCGAACTTGTGGAATACCTTCAACGTATTAGTCATTCCACAATATTGATGTGAGGAGGACAGCCATTTGTCATCTATGGATCAGGAGCGCCCCTAAGGTTTCATACGTATACCACTAATTCTATCTTTAGTTACTAATCATTCACAATGATTAGTAATCAATGTTGATAGCCATTTCCTGAAAATAATTACTGATTGGGATGCAGAAGTACGTCTGGCTTGCCCATTTACTCGAGTCGATCGGTTTTTCACAGCGGTATACACATTTTTCCAGAAAAAAGCTCTGTAATCTCCTATGGCTGATATGGAACGGCGCCAATCAACATATCGAGTTCTAATCGATATTGATACTAATAGCTTCTTATACGTAAAAATTGCTAATCGGAATACAATTGCATATCAAGCCTTCATAAAGGTACGTATCAGGTTGATTCAGTATTTGTACATTAATTACTGAAAAGAAAATTAACATACCCCGATAAAAAGTTAATGAGTGGGAAAGGAAGTCTGTGGATTTGACTTTCCGGTTTATAAGGAGTGTCTGATACACATTCAGTCGACGATATGTGACGTAATGATTATTTTATCGAGTAATACTAGTTGGCGAAAATATGCGCGTAATTTATTATCAGAAATAAACTACCTGCCGAAAGTGCACTTTGACGTATTTACGTACGTGCAATATGCATTATCAACACAAACGTGCCTTAAACGTTTTATATTTTACAGAATTATTGACGTTCCATAACTCCCTTTTCGAAGCAATATGTCCCGATCCGTTGATATTTGTGTGCATAATTAAAATTACTATGCATATTTGGAACTAATTTGGACAACCAAGGGGCAATTAATACTTACTAATGATTACTATCGCTGTAAACATGGCTAAAATTTAGTTTTAATAGTAAATATAGTCATTAATTGGGGTTTTATCTTGAAAAAATGACAATTTATAAGAATTATTATTTAATTAAGAGTTCTAAACGTTCATCATCAATTTTCGATTTTAATTGGTAAGAACAAAAACCGAAAAGTCCGAATTTTTAAACCAATTTCTTAATTCTCTTAAATACAGAAAATGAATAATAGGATATTTAAGGGGGTAAATCACCCTATCACTTTTGAAAAATGGATTTGCTTTAGTATCGTAAAAATCACGTGGCAAAGTTTCATGCACGGGAGAAATCTGCAATTTTAAATGCAGCGCGGCCCCTTTCGCTGCTCTATGCGCGCATTGCAGATTAAAATTATATATAAATATAAAAATAAAATTTTGAATTTTTTCTTATTTTTTCAGTATTTAAAACTTTAAACGCGTTTTTCCAACACCCACTGAATAACAAAGCCTTAGTGCTTGTTGTGTGACGTCATCAATGTAGGCCGTGCCATTTTAATCATATAAGGGGATACATACACTAATATTTATGAAAACTATCAATAGTAACTTATTTTAAAGAACGCTAGTTATATGACAGGCTTCTTGACAAATCCCAAAAATTATGTTTGAGTTTTGGTTTAATACTAGGTGTAGTATTAAGTGCAGGCTCCCAACTCCCCTACACCTGCGCCAAAATTCAGGATATGTATTTATGTATAATAAACATTTTTCGCACTACTAAAAAGAGATTATTACACATAAATACATATACTGAACTATTACACACCTTCTCTTAATTATTATTACTTAGTAGGTATAATATAGGTATGCATGTTCATGTTATGCAGTTTCAAATTTCATTTACCTACTACCTAACATCGTGCATAACTTAGTGTTGAGGTGAGAGTTTAGGTATAAAAAATATATTATAGAACACAAGCCATGAAAATACATTAATTAAAATTTTAAAGAAATAGGTCCCAAATTATATACGTTTAGTTATAAAAAATATTTATGCATGTATAGGTAGGTATATGGCCTACTTCGTTAATGTATCGAGTTTTCTTTTTTATTTCCTTTTTTTAAATGGATAATTTTTTAAGAGGGCATTGGAAATACTTTTGAGAATAATTTTTAAAATGTCTTTTCCATTATGATTAGCGCATCCATCGAAATGTGGGACATGTTTCTGTTAATACAATATTCCAAAATTAAATGAACCATGAACGATCTTTTATTATAGATTTCTAGAAATGTGTCCTCAAATTCATTTATTAATTTATTGAAGATTATATAAGTCACAGATAGGACATTTATAACTTGTCCTTGGGGATATAAAAGTCCTCCACGATTTAATTTATTAATGAGATCAAAATTGTCCTCAACAATAAATTGCTCGTCATATACTAATTTTTGTTTACAGCTGGCACATTGTAATTTTTTTAACGTAATATAGCAACAATAACCACCTAAATATGTAATTAACGGCAATACATCGTTGATATCGTGAAAGGGATCATCATTTATTAAAATTTGAGACAATAACGTTTTAATTTGAGAAAAGTCTTGTTGAGAGCAATTTTTGCTTATTTCAAGGGCTTTTGACAAATTTAACTCATCAATATTTTTGAGCTTTTCATCTTTACTTGCCGTATTTTGACATCTTTTGATAAATAAAAGGGGCAATTTAAAAAATAGATGGTATACAGTCTTCTTTTAGCCGTGGTTTTAGTAAATCTATTGTAAAAATCTTACCAGTGTTTGAGTCTTGAACTGTTGTACTTTTTATTATACTACCTTCAGGAAAATGAGCTTCACATACTCTCGTGTTGTTTGTGGGCTGAATGTTATCTCGGGGTATCGCTTTTAGCCATTTTTGTCGTAAACTTTTTTCCGTTACAGCGAGGAACACAACACTTTTGAGGCATAATTTCACTAAGTATCAGTTACCACAAAACTAGCCGAAACCAAGAGAAAAACATACAATTAAACACGAACAAAAACTTATAAACTGTGATGTAAACAAACCGACGGACCGCCAAAAAGCAACAGGTTATAAGTCCGAAATATATGGTTTTACGTATTTAAAAATCCGCCTAACAATATAAATTGTATACCTAAATATACAATGAAATATTAGGTACAAGTTTCACGCACTTAAAAGCACATAAATAGTTCTGATTTCAGAAATATGCAAGAAATAACGCTGAATATAGCAACTTTTAGGTTTAGAGGTTAACGTACCAGATGAGCGCTGTTGCCGGCTCCGTAAGGAAAGTATTTTTGTTAGGGAAGTCCACGAACAAGGTAGTAGTATTTGATAATTAAATAAATAAATTACGAAATACCACATTAAAAAAGAGGAAAGAGCATCTTATGGAAATATGTGTTTTACGATATTGAAGAAGAAAATGGTAATATAAGAGAAAGAGATACATCCTTTATATACTGGAATCCTAATATTCGCTAGTATCGTAGTAGTCTGGCAACGTTGCAAACATCTGTTGCCTTTCGATCGTGTTTCGCCACCGGTAAGCTGGCTTCCTAAATCTTCGCTACATATCGGAAAGGCCTACATTCATGACGTCACGAGCTAAAATTTTGTGAGCGCTTTGTCCTTATGTAGAGGTGTTGTTGGTTTTTCTCGAAACAACAAATTTCTCGAAAAACAAGACGGCCGAACCGATATCTCGAACAATTTTTGTTCGATTGGCCTGAAATTTTAACTGAATATCTAAAACTACTTTCACCTCGACAGTACCGTTTGGTTTTTTTTTTTATAATGCATAGTTCAATTTTTATTAACCATTTTCGAGCGATTTTTTTTCGTTTTGTCGAACTTTTTTCAAAAACCGCCATTTTTGCAAAAATCAATTTAAAACAAAAATCCTACGTACTGTTGTAGCTAATATCATTAAATCAAAATTTTCTTGGCTCATGATTGTATCTTTAAATTTGCAGGAGTTTTTGGTTTGGCCACGCAGCCATAAAAAAATATGTCCAGGGAAAAATACTGAGAAGCCGCCATTTCGTTGTTTACAGCTCCGAAAAAAATTAAAAACACACTTCAATAGTTATATAATAAAGAACTATTTATCAAATTTCGATATGTTGTTTAGTTTTTTTTTGAAAAAAAAAATTCCGAAATTCTCTGTGCTTCGGCCTCTAGAGTGGTTTACCCCCTTAATGAGTCCTTATAAAAATACAAAGATGCCATGTAGGGTTAGTTGGTAGGCCACCAGGAAATTTTTGATTCAAATATGTATTAAATAATGTGCAGGAACTGCTAAGATAAATAGAATTTTTTAAAACGATGCCCTTTTAATCTTTTATCAGCGTCCTCTAAAGCTTGTACCATTGGGCACCCTCTGCTAAATCGTGGAAATAATAAACTATACAAATAACGATAAGCTATAATAATTTGTAATAATAATGTAATACTTACCCAATTAACATTAACAATGGCCCGGCCCTTGTAGTAACTTTCAGAAAGGGATGTAAATCGACAGGTATCGTTGTCGGATGATCGAATTGTTCTAGTTAAAATCCAACCAATTAGATATAAGAAACTAGTTAATCAATATTAATAATTCCGAATGAATTAGAAATCAAACAATTAACACCAGATTAAAATTTTTGGAAACTTTGCACCTATGTATTTATAATATGATGTATCTTAATGATTTTTAATTACCCTAGTGTATTTTCAAATATTTTCCTGTTTATAAAACACGGAAGGCGAAACTTCGAATACACACAATGTTTTGAATGCTTTATTCAGCTATCATTAACTTGTCTAAAGTTAAGAGAGACTTGGATACCTATATATTAATTTTAATAAATTGTTCACCCAAGCATGAAAGTAATTTCTAAGTTTAAGCCATTTATAATGAAGGAAACCCCATGGAAATATTTTCAAATTGAGAATCAACTTTATTAGAAAAATGTAGATATGCGTATATGTATAGGTATATAGTACAAAATTCGATAAAGTTTTCTAAAAAAATATAGCAACAGTGGAAACTGCACAACTTGGAGACCAGACTATGACATATGATCAACGGAAGCTTTGTCAGACTGTGAATATAAGATGCATCTTATCCTACTTCACGAAAATAGATTATCTTATACTTAGGTCATTGCATCATTAAATTATAAAAGAACTTATAATTTTGCAACACGACTGTTAACTAATTTATGATCAATTAATAACATACTGTTCTAATACAAAAGTAAAAATAACTAAAATGTATAGCATTGGAATCGTCCGTTGACACAAAGCTAACGTGAGTCACTTAACATAAACATAAAAATTTTATGATTATTTTTAGAAAAATTGTCATGAGTACGCGGTAGAAAATTATACTATGATACTTAATTCATAAAAATCGTAAATCAAAAAAAAATTCGATTTTCAAGGAAACAAATATACTTTAGATAAGAATAGATTTGTTATGCTCATATTTGATCCGATTAGATGTGGCGTAATATTGCACATATTTTTATTATGAACAATGCAATTATTGATTTGTTTATTTCGTGGCGGAATTCCTGTGAGCATCAAAATAAATTTGTTTGAGGTAAAGCTCTATAAAAAACGTATTTTATAGATACATTATATGCAGGTTTCTATTAAAAATTTAACGTACAACTTCGATAGAATGTTACGTTTTCGTTCTTTTCTAATTGTTTTTTTCGGAAATACTGTTTTCAATGTTTCTTTTTTGTTCGAAAAGATATTTTCTGAATATTAGCAAATTAAGCATATTAAAGTTAAATATCTAAACCGTATAACATTTAAAACTATTATACAGAAAACAATCAATTTATTTAAGTAATTATTATATTTGTAAGAAATAACTAATATAATTCTCGCGCAAATTTAGACGTCTTCATAATTATCTAGAAACGTTATATGACAATGAACAGTGAATGAAAGATATAAGTAATAGAAAGAAAATGTTTATTCATTTTTGCAATTTTTTTACAGAAGAATATACACTTAAAACAACTCTTTTATCTCATTAAAATTATTGTACAAACATATTATCGTGTTTCTAAACAATTGTATTTAGAGTTCCACGGGTTTTATGATGTGATGCATTAAATGAAAGTAGAAGCACCATGTGTAAGGATAACATAACATTAAACCTTATTTATATTCTTTTTCTTGAAATATATTTTATCCAGATTACTTTATTAACTGTGACTGTAAATCTACTTCCTGCAAATTGACACGGCTTCCTATTATGCAGTTTTTGTTTTTCTTCCGATATTTTGTATTTTAAGAGCCACAATTAACGTAAAACATTTAGAACGTTCCCATTACCATCAATTTATTTTTTTCTTATGGACGTTGTGTTAATTTTTTATATTATAGTATTTTTTTATTTCAACGATACGAATATGTTAATATTGTATTTAAGCGCAAAATTACTGCTTGTATTTTCCGAATTTTATTTTCTAAATATTTATAATATATTTCTTTATATTTATTTATAATATATGTATTTATCAGACTTTTACGCTTTTTCATAATGAACATTATTTTTTCATTTTCCACACAGATAATTATCTAATTGATTAAATTCTGTGGTGCTTATTGGCTAACGCTTTTAATCCACTTATTTCCAAATTGTGCAGAATTATGGAAGGTACGGTCCCGTTAGTCAAACCATCAATTTAGAATTATAAAAAACAAATTGCACGCGGTATATAAAACATTTTCATCGATTTAATCTTCGTTGCTAAAATTAATTACTCCATGGTACGATTGACCAGAGCAGTTTATTTTTATAATTGCAACGAATCATCATCTTCATTGAGATGGCCGGAAATAATATATTAATCTTAGATTAATAATTATTTTATTAATGTATTTTTAAAACGAATTTTTATTTTTTTAAAATGCGTCTAGGTAATTTAGATCAGACATTTATTTAATAATCAAAATAGAAAGATAGAGCCCGAAAACTCGAAATATAAATTTCAGTTTTTTATCATATTAAAACGATCAGTGATCACTAATTAGCGAAATTTCTACATTCGAAAGTGAATTTTGAAGAACAGCTTATTATATGTATAATACAGTTATTTTTTTATCAATCACACTTTTTTCTTGTTTTGGCAATGGTAGATCATTATCGGGTAGGGTTACATATATTTATATGCATGTACTAAATCATAGAAAATACACCGCCGAATTAAACGTGGCTTAATTCGGTTGTCGTTTTGTGAATATGTTGATGTCAAGAAGACTAGAGAACAGGAGACCAAGAAGGCTAGAAAACAGAAGAAATAACTCGAGTGGTGGGGGTAGGACGAAAAACGTCCGCACCATGGCGGTCCTTGCGTAGAACCGAGCGAGGTTCTGTTTATTTTTGTTTATTGTGTTTTGAGCGTTTCCAGATTTTCCGTTAAATATGTCAAAAGCGTCGAGATATTGTTGCGTTACGAATTGTTCCAGCAAAAGCCCTGATTGTGTCATAAATAATCGAACAATTTTTAAAGTTCCTGAGGTAATTCTTTCGATAAACAAGTATTGTAATCTTTGTATACACCGATAGTAACGCTTACTTTGTAGTAAATAGTAAAAGTGCAGTGTAATGTAGAAGTAAATTGTCAAATAGTAATTTACAACTCAATTTCGTTTAAGGACTGTGAGAGACAAGAAAAATGGTTGGAGGTGCTGTCACCGTATTACCTTAATATTATGCAGCTCAAGGAAAGAATACTTTATAATAGTAGAAAAAGAACTCAAAATACCAGTTTTCCTTCACTTAACGATAATGAATTTGAACTTCCCACAACGTTTCCGTAATAAGATTTTTGGTTATCATAGTTTTTAATAACAGGTAACATCCTATATTATTTTCCAGATGTCCTTCCAATAAATGAAGACAAGTACCTTAATCTTATGCAGCTCAAGGAAAGAATACTTTATAATAGTAGAAAGAGAAAACTCAAAATACCAGTTTTCCTTCACTTAACGATAATGAATTTGAACTTCCTACAGAACGTTTCCGTAATAAGATTTTTGATTATCATAGTTTTTTTTTAGTAAGAGGTAACATCCTATATTATTTATTTTATATTATTATTATGGCCTTTTAGTTAAATTGAAAAAGTTTAACTACAGTTAGTTAGTTAAAGTTAGTTAGGTAGTTTAGTTTAGTTCTTTAGTTCACAACTTTAGTTTAGTTCTTTTCATTGCAATGTTATTTCTTCACTTACATTAGAATGCAACTTATAATTTCAATTTTCTCGAATAAATAGTTTTGTGACATTTCTTGTTTTATTCCTGTACCCTTCAATTTATGTCTAATTACTAACGTTAATTCTGAAAAATTAATTGATTTTACATCACACACTGTATTGCCTTCATAGTACACTGATTTGAATAAATTGTACTCTTATTGAATGCTTTGTTTTTACTGAAGTAACATACAAAAAGGTCGGTAAATATGTAATGTTATTACCACAAAATCGCAAATTTTAAATTAACCGAATATATACAATTGATTAGTAATTGTTTAAAAACAACTTCACATTTCATACAATAATAATAGCTCACAAGCTAATTTCACAGGAAAACTATCGGTTACTTCTTGGATGTTTGAAATATCTTGTACAGACTTCGGCACATCCCATTCCAAATATTCACTGTGTAAATACACATTCACATTCAACTTCTTATCAATTCATATGTTTAAATTGGTGTCCAAACTAGACTTAGCATACCATTTTTCGCTTGGCAATTCAATGGAGTGTCTGTTGCTTTGTAAACTTTCAAACGAAATATTTCCTTCTGAGATCGAACACTTCTTCATTTCCCCATGCAAAGGTGATCGCAGTTCGACGTTTTCAATTCCACTTGTGGCCATGGTTAAAATACGTAATCTTCCTGTGGATGATTAAAACTCGTTAGACTAAAAGCTCATTATGTTATTTCATTTCCACAAAGCTAAATTATCATCGATATCCTACTCGTGGCAGACATAAAAGAAAATTATAATTGACAGATGAAAAAATGCAATAACATTTCTTGCTCTAAAAGAAAAGCATTCAGAACTATTATTTTTTGTACATACTATGTATTTAGGACTGAAAATACTGTATCCCAATTTTCATAGCGTATTTTCACCAAACAATTCGGAAACAACAATTGTAAAGAAATGCACGCGAAAATTGTTTACTGTTTACATAATGAGCACAATAGAACCCTAACCCTACATTTAAATAGTGAAGACCCGCGATAGACGAGGATAAACGGCATGCGCAGATCCCGCGCGATTCTACGCGAGGTTGCCATATTGGCGCCGTTTTTCGTCCTACCCCCACCACTGATTTTTCGAGGAGCTATGTCTCCTTACTCTCTAGTCTTCTTGCAGGAGACATAACTCGAGTGGTGGGAGTAGCACGAAAAGCGTCCGCACTGTGATCACGTGGTATGCTTCATCATGGCAGTCATTGCGTAGAATCGAGCGAGGTTATGTGAGGTTATTTTTGTTTGTTGTGTTTTGAGCGTTTCCAGTTTTTCTGTTGAATATGTCAAAAGCGTCGAGGTACTGTTGCGTTGCAAATTGTTCCTGCAAAAACCCTGATCGTAGCTCAACGGAACCCGACATTTTGATAGTGTGAGAGAGAAACCGCGATAGACGAGGATAAACGGCATACGCAGATCCCACGCGTTTCTACGCGAGCCTGCCATATTGCCGACGTTTTTCGTACCACCCCCACCACTGATTTTTCGAGGAATTATGTCTCCTTACTTTCTAGTATTCTTGGTTGATGTACTAATAGGAAATTTATGATTACAATCTGGGTTAAGAACTATAGAGTTGCCGAGAAAAATTCAATTTTGTGTTAGACATAAATTCCTTTAGAATTTATGAAGGTTAGAATATATTTCCGGAGGGAACAGTCTTCTCTCCATTATATACCATACTGCTTGTCAAGAATAGGAACAAGTCTCTATTGGGACCGCCCACGAGGCGTGTAGTAAATAGCCTGGTCGAAGTATAATACATAGTCTAATGATGCTCTCACTCTTTCTTCTACGCATTTATAAAGAAATCTCAGAATTTTTCCTATTATTGACGAGCAGTACATGTTCTCAATCGAGGAGAAGCCAAGAGATCCGGTGATCATGTATTCATTCACTTGAGAAACTTGTAAAAACCATAAACGTTACCCTTGTCACATTTGGCGCTGCATTCCCAAACAGAAACGAAATTTATCATTGAATACAATTCCATATCATTTAGTACCATATTCTACTGGAGTCTTTGTACTTCACTGCATACCTTGAGTTGTAGACAAAAAGAATTTAACAGCCCTTATTTGTTGCTATACTGGTCTCATTGTTATTGTTATAGTCATTTATTTAGTCTATAAAAAACCAGGTAATCAGTTTTCGACGCATTTCTATTTTAATCATCTACATCACTTACCGTTTTAATTATCTCCAACGTGTAATTTTTCGGCGTTTGTGCCAAACTTGGTCTTCTATTTTTGTTAGGTTCGTTAGGCTTCGAAGGTTTCAGCCCTTTTCCAGGCAGCCTCTAACAGCTAATTATATCTGACAAGCGATTTTGACCTCTTGTAGTGCAACTTTGACATCCGGTAGCTCTGGTTTACTAATCTTTGTCTAAGGTAGTTTTCAAAAAATAAAACCCGCCACAGGTAGGATTCGATATAATTATGTCCCGGAACTCCCGGATGGGAAACCGAACGACATACAACTGTTTCGAACTTATCAGTTATCATCAGTGTACAACACGGTACACCGATCCAGCACAAATGCCGAATGAAATCTGTGGGGTATACATCTATATCGATACGATCTATGTCAGTAACATATAAGTCGGAAATCGAGAAAGGAACTACAAAACCGCCAAGCGGTTATCTAAGGTAGTGAACACGTATAGAGTTAATAAAAAAGTATCAATTAGTCAGGTGTATGTTTTATTTTCTATTTCACTTTAGTATATATAAATTTATTCGATGTAAAAAATCCTACTGACACTTTTAAGATGTTAAATGAGACGTTATTAAATGATAGATGCAATTATTATTATGAATAAGTACATATTAACTAATTCATTAATCAGCATTGTTTTTAATATTCATCAACATGTAGGTTTCGTCCTAAATTTGTTCTATAGTTCTTGATTTGTTTTCAATATTTTACATTTGAAGGAAATTAATTTTTGAATTTTAGGGGAGAGTAATATAAGGTCGTCAAATTGATAAATTAGGATGTAACAATTCAGTGTCGCAAATTTACGAATTATGTGAGTAGGTACGCAAAGTACAACACAAATAATCTAATTA
Source organism: Rosalia funebris (assembly GCA_037954035.1). Lineage (NCBI taxonomy): Eukaryota > Metazoa > Arthropoda > Insecta > Coleoptera > Cerambycidae > Rosalia > Rosalia funebris. Next base: position 3,902,428 of record JAZFAV010000018.1, on the reverse strand, counting down.
ACTTTTTTTCATCTATGTATATCCTCCCTTGCCCTTTAATTGTCCTTGCGTTAAAAATAAAAATTACGCAGTGTGTGTACTGTGAGATTGCCTCTTTTTCTTATATAAATAGTAAGTTACCGTAGATCCACCAGGGTATTGATTAAGTTGCGTGTAACGTGGGAATAAAATTAATGTCTATTGATTCCCTATACGTTGTGATTTTCAGGTGGAATAACCGTTAAACTGTGTTTTTCGTGTGATTTTTTTATATAAATTTTATCGATGCAATCTTTTTTAGTCTCGGTTTTAGCGTGAAGGATAAGGGACGGTTGACCGGAAGGGCGAACATGGACGCCCGATGATTTTGATGAATGGAGGTAAAAATCGAAGGCCGTAAAGAAAATTGTTTCCGGTAGCAAACGAATCAGAGGCTTGTGATACGTCTGAAATAATGCTTATCATTATAATAAATCTAATTAATTAATTTAATTTATTATTATTTAGTTTACTATACATTGCAAGTGACCTTGTAGTTATAACGAATACTGACTTGACCATTTAGCCGTTGACAATTAGTCAGTTTTTTAATTCTAGTTTTAATAATATTCGGGTATACGTTCTTAATTTCTTCCCGGATACATCGTTTTAAACTCCTAATGTCGGAAAAAGGCTGAATGCTATATTCGATTTCGAATTATTCTTGTTTTCAATTCCAAAAGGACTAGTATTTACAGCATTAAATTTTTTTAACGATTAACATAATATACACAGTCGTGTGCATGAAAATAGCAGTATTCAAGTTTTGTTAAGTAATGTGTAGGGTATTATATAATATTGAAATTTCGAGTCATGTCCATGTAGAACACTTTAAATAATATATATTTTCATAATTATTACAATAAAATTATCTTACAAAAAAAAAATAGATATTCGTAAAAAGTAATATTAAGCTTGTTCATGAAAATAGCAGTGTTCAAAAAATCAACCAAACTTATATTATATAAGGAGATATCCTAAATATTCATTCACTATTTCGTTCTTCACATCTACGTGGCATTGACTCACGAAATTTCGTCATCACTGATTATTAATGGACTTTCACGTTGATTCTATGCTTTTCCACAAATCTTCTGTATTTGTTGGATTTGCCAAAGCAGCCGCCTTCTTTACATCCACCCACAAATTTTCAATTGGGTTTAAGTCAGACGACTGTGGTAGCCAGACCATAACCTGTAATTATTATCATTTATCCAGTTCTGTACTTTACGGGCGATCTTTTATCTTGCTACAGAACCCAGCATAATGGCATTTCCTCTTCCGTGAAAGGCAGCATTATATTCTGTAAAATATGACGATAGCCATTGCAGTCATGGTTTCCCCTAATCCAGTAAGTAGGACCTGTACCATACCACGAAAAGCTCAAGCCACTACGATACAATGGACATGTTTTATTTATTTTTTTTTTGTTATGCACTTAGGATTGTATGCATGTAGTGGGGGTCTTCGTACGTATGTTTCATTGATGCTAGGATTTAAGGTTATATAATTAATACCACTTTTGCTTCATCAGTCCACAGTACATTGGCGCCATTTTAATGATTTCCAATGAATGTGTTCTCTTGTAAAGGATAGTCTTTTAGCAATCTGTTTACAATTTTGTAGTGAAACTTTTCTGGGCCGTCTTGATTTTAAATCTACTTTTAACCTTCTTATTGAAGAGGTGCTGAATGTGTCTTATCTTCTGTTGTGGTAGTTTTACATTTTAAACCTCGATTTTCTTTTGTTTTTCAATTTTTTTTTAATTAGCAATAATTTTTGCAGGACAATTCATTGCATTTTCAATAAAATTGTATGTTTTTCCGACATTTAACATACTTAATATTAATTCACGTTTTTCCTGGGTGCAATGGGTCCTCGACAAATATGGGTCCTCGACCCATATTTACTAAAATACAAAGACAAATAACAAAAAACTTTTAATTAACTCTTTGTTAATTTACATGCTTCTATGAAAAAAGTGTACAACATTTTTGTTAATCTCTATTTCTCCCTTCAAAACACAGAACTATAATTTAATGCGCAGCCTGACAGGGCTTATTTTGTAACTGTTTTACTGATAAAGAGGGGGCTCTTTTGAGATAATAGATACAATGTTACCAACCTAAGATATTCGATACTCTTAAAGGAAACTACTATTTGAATTAGAACTTCAATATATCAAAATAGATATTAAATATAATAGTTTGTTGCTATGGTAACATTGCACTGCTATTTTCATGCACATAACTGTATGTTTAAAATGTAAGTTTTATTGTTTTTGAAGGGGAATTGCAGCATATCATTTTATTTTTATTTTGATTTCGAAATTATCAACAAATATTTAGCGATTTTCTAAATCAATATTTAATTCGTCTGACACTAACATTATTTTAACAATAGGCTTTAGGTAAAGGAAAAATAATTCCAAGATTACTTACTGAAAATAAGCGCTAATAAATATTTTGCGAAATTATGTACCCAGCCATAGTTTTATGGCCACACAATTCCGTCTCCTTTATGGTGCGTGATAAAAACTAAGGCTTCGTAGAATTTACTCAAGACTTAGTTTATTAAATGTTTGAAATTAACTGCCGTAATTTAATTACCCAATGTAGCGGAATGTGGCCTTTTAAAGTGCGTCTCTCAATTTTGTGACTAAGATATAATGAATTACGCAACTTTACCGGATATATACAGGTTAAAAAAATACTTGAACAGCACAGGAATCTCGCGATATTCGTTGTGTTGATAATATTGCGGACAATTATTTATATCTGTTTAGCCACTATAATATGTATAAAAGTGGTATAACATGCTGTTGATTAGCAAACTTAAATTCTGAAATGTAGCATATCAAATACCATCTGAAAATTTCCCTAGTATGTACATGTGTTAACAGCATTTAAAAATGTATGTTGTACGTATAAACTCTTGGACAAAATTTCAGTGAAACTTAACATCATTACTTTTATTTTTTCGAAGATTTAAATCATAATATCTACGTGATATAATTAAATGGTTTCAGTTAATGTATAACAAATTAGTTAATGTTATTAACGGAGAAAAACATGAATAAATAACAGAAAGGAACAATAATGTTAAATGCAATGAAAACGGTGTTAATGAAAACCTTTGGAAAACAAATTGGAGGTGAAATTAAATCGTAATAATTTGAATTCAGTAGCGTGTAGATTCTGCTCTAGCTCTTGTCACTGCTTCCGTTCATATTGGCATGTTATTGATCAAGTGGTGAATGGTTTTCTGGGGAATATTCTCCCACTCCACAAGAACGACTTGTTTGAGTTCTGTCATAGGGAAACTGATCGTTTTAGTGCATCCCGTAGATGATCTATGGAGTTTATATCTGGGGTTCTTGGTGTCCAGTTCATAGTTCAAATATTCACAAATCGAAGGTAGTCCAGTACCTTTTGTGAGGCCGAGCGTTATCCTGCATAAACATGAAATGTCTCAGACCAACGGAGCAAATGGCATCACATGTTCTTCTGCAATGTTTTCTACGTACTTTGCATCTGTCAGACAATTGCAATTGTTCAGTCAGTGGTAACAGGATATCAATTCTAGACCACCTACATAAAATGTCGTAAGGATTTAAAACTTCGAAAAATTATAAGAAATAATGAAAAGTGGCGTTGTCACAAATGTTATTTTGTACTGCTCGCCAAGAATAGAAAAATGTGTGAGATTCTTTAGGTATGCGTAGGATAAAGAGTGAGGCAGCATTCGAAGGGAAAAGGACGCATTTTACGCGCGGACAGATCGAACTCTGTACATTCACATTCAATATATATTCATCGATATTCACTCTGTAAAGGCCTCAATGCGACTGAGTGAAGACAAGGCTATTTACTGCGCACCTCGTGGGCGGTCCGATATCGCAGTTTTGAGCCTTGTTTCTATTATTGACGACTGTACTACTCTATCATGCTGTTTGAGTGGAGGTAGGTACTCTATATTCGAACAGAACATCATTTCTATAGCACCCTTCAAAAATAAATCTAGTTCGGAATGATTTCTGTTATACTCGATAAAATTAGTTTCACCGATTTAACTTTTATAGAAGTACAAATAATAGCGCAACTAATGTACACAGTTTATACTTAAAACAATATAAAGAGTATTAATTAAAATCCTAAAATAATGTTTCCGAATATAAACACAATTCGTCTAATCTTAAAAATCATAGATAAACGTCAGATATAGTACAATAAGTAACTGTGAAGGTTATAGACGTGATGTAGTTTTAGGTTTCCCATACATGTGCCAGTAGTTATCTATTTTCTCCTTTGAATTTTAATATCACTACTTATAAAATAGTTATTTATATATAGTTTCATATGAGTCAGTGCTTGTGTTATGTATAGGAGAACAATGCGCTGCTATATAAACCATTAATACCACTACATATTTTTATCATTTGAGGTATTCACGTAATTATAATAATTTACGTAGACTCTGCCGTAAAAATAGTGAAAACGATACACGAAAGTTTGTAATTTCACTTCTAGCCACAGTAGTATTTAACTATAATAAATTACAGAAACGGTGGCCACTTGAATTTTCTGCCATTTATAAATACGTATAAACATTATAAGGATAGGTAAATACTTGTCTATAACTTTTTCCACTGATAGTAGAACTATTGTTTAATTAAAAATCTTTCCGACTATAAATTAAAGGTACGCTGGACAAGGACTCCTAGATGGCGCTATCCCGGAATTCCTACAAAGGTAAACTTAATCTACGTGTTCCTAGATGGCAATCAAATAAGAGCGTAGATATGGTATCTATTAGGAGTATGAGGGAAGGTTGATATAACATTTATTATAATCTTTAGCTGCAGGGCGCAATCCCACTTCATTATTTACTTATCGACGGTATTATTTTTACTGTCTGTACGTCAAATCAGTAGTACGTAAAAACCTGGTACTTAACAAATCCATTTACGAAGGTTCATAAAATTTGCTAGATAAGTATTCATAACTTTAGTTACTAACTAGGTACTAGATGGCAGTATTGTCGTACCCATAAATTGTAATTATATTAGGTTGTATAACTAGATCTTTCTTGAACAACCGGGTAACTACTAATTGATAATAGTAGAATAAAAGTCTTCGTCTAAGTACTAAAAAGCTATTATAAATGTTAATGTGTCGTTTAAAGAATTACTAATACATATAGTTAAATAACAAGAAAATATTTCTTAAAGTACAATTTATATAACATGCATTTTTATAAGCTGTCTTATGTATTTGTATTTTTAGCACCACAATAGTTGTAAATCTTATATTTTGAGTTTTATCACACTACTAATGTCAGACGAAATTTGAAAATTATGTTTTTCCCCGATGTATCGTTGTAGTTATGTTTTTTTTTATATTTTTCAAGGTAATGGTACAATTGATTTCCCTGAATTTTTAACGATGATGGCACGTAAAATGAAAGACACAGATAGTGAGGAAGAAATTCGCGAAGCATTCCGAGTATTTGATAAGGACGGCAACGGATTTATCTCGGCAGCCGAATTACGTCACGTTATGACCAATCTTGGCGAGAAACTTACGGACGAAGAAGTTGACGAGATGATTAGGGAGGCCGATATCGATGGTGACGGCCAAGTCAATTACGAAGGTATGTGTAGTAGAGAATGCAATGAAATTTGGGCTTATCTTTTCACCAGTTTTGCACCTCTATTTGCCATATTTTTATTAAGCGGTCGAAATCGAGTTTTGAAATTCGAAGGATACATAGGGTGTTTTGGTATTAGTCTACTAACATAAACGTCAACCGTCAATAGAAAATATTTGCAGGAAAATAATTCCTTCATATATTTTACTTCATATTGAACATAGGTCTTTAGCTCTTTTGCAAGGGTTGTAGTAAATATATGTAAAATCTTACAAAAACTAAAGATTTGTTTTTAATTGAGTGGCTAGTTAATCTATTATGGAATAGTGAAGTACTCTGTTAAGGGAATAAATATTAACTCCCTCTTGAGTTTGATGCTGTTTATAGTTCAATTATGAATAAAAACAGTTAATTATCCCGTGACGTGTTGCGATTTAAATAACGAAAATTTAATAACTAGAAAAAAATATATAGAACCTATTATCATCGATATTGATAATGGTTTTATTTATATAACCAGTGAACTTAAGTAAAATTATAGAATTATATAGGAAGTTATAGAATTGTATATGGGAAATTATATATTATATAGGGAATAGGTTTTTTTTAAATGCAGCTCAAGTGAAAAGTGGGACTGCATATTTTGCTATTGGAATTTTTAATTGAAACTAAATATTATGAATAGCACCTTTTTTGGAGTTCGTTCTAACTTTATTTCCTAAATTTAAAGAGGAATTAAAGTTTAATTTATATACCAGTGGGAAGACAACAAATCTTATGTCTATAGAATCTTTTTTTCCAAAATTGTATTTTATATTGATGGAAAATATGAAAATATGTATTACCACCAATTAGAATGCAAAGAATGCTTATGTTAATAGATTAAATTATAAAAATGATATTGTAAATCGATTTTTTGAGATATTTTGTAAATCAAATGTGTTTTTTTTTCTATTTAAGCATATTTATTTAAATATCACAATGATATATAACAAATTTTGTTTTGTTCATTTTTATATCACATAAAAAATTTCAATATTTTGAATGTGATTGTGATCATAATCACAATGTGTGTTTAATTTGTTTTCCAATTTAAGCGATGCTGAATGAATTCACTAATCCATGTCAGCAATTAATTCTTATTTATATTACTATTCTTTCTGTCTGTAGTACAAAAATCGATTTATAATAAAAATGAAAACATCGGGTTTTATGATATTCAGTTTTTTTCTTTTAAAACCTGTGAGTCTTGGAATATTCAGTATTTCAGGAAGCAAAAAATATATTTACTAAAATACTGAATATTCTAATAGGAATACAAGTATTGACTATAATATGATAAACATTTTGGCAAGTTTTCAAGACACACGTGGATAAATAATTAGAGAATTTTAGAAAATAACATTCTATGGATTCTTCATTAATAGATCTAACTTGTACATTTTTTTCTTATACATAAAATTTAATGAAAACATTAAATAGTATGTAATTTTGTTGAAGTAATGCGAAAATTATCGAAAAGTTGGGAACCATATTAATCTTATTTACTCAAATTTTTACTTCCAGTTTGGTTTTATTTGCAAATTGCCTTTAGTATATTTTTTATAAATAATTCTTTATAATAGATTTATAAAAAAATATAGATTTTTATAGTGTTATATATTTAATTTTTAATTTCATGTTTTTGGCAGCCTACAATTACCACTTACAAATTTTACTTGTTTGTTGGCTGGATCGTCGACAGATTTAACAAAAGAATACCATACAAAATTTTAAAACCACATTGTTGTACACTGAGGTGTTTAATTTTGAATGGTGATTAAACATCTTTGTTTAATTTTATCTGAAACTGCAAAAATTGAAAAAAGGTCGCAAATAACCAATAAATAATTGCGTTGCATTTTGAAATTTCAGTAGAAAGTCTTATTTCCTGTTGATTAGTTTTATACCCGTTGAAAATTTTGGTTATGCAATGAAAGACTCAAAGTTTTCTAGTTGTCAAGTTCAATATCTGATAGAGAGAAAGAAATATTATTGCATGACTTTATTTGTGAACTATTTCGACACTTGTAAAAACTTGTTGTAAAAAATGTTTCTTGGTTAAAAATATCATTTGTGTTTCACACCCATAAATTAGTTCTTCTTCTAAGCTTTACTTGAAATCAATATTTTCCATTATATTTCTGCGAATGATTTAGTGTATGTATATTTTGAGTAAAAACAAGTGTTGTAGATACGTGTTCCAAAAATAACTCAGTGGTGACCTTTTTAATTGAATAAAAAAGATAAGTAAGAAACCTTATAAATCCGCGTGGGGGTGACCACCCCGATATTTAATGGTCTTCCACTTTGGTATTTGTAATTGTTTGAGTAAATATCATTTTCTCTATGTCACTGCTTGGTTATGAGAGCACTAAGTAGTAGACCAGAAAGCGTATGACTGGTAGTATTCCTTTGCAGATTTCCGAGCTCTATCGCTCATAGTTTTCAGTCGGTACTCAACACATGCTTCAAGCTGGTCAGTTTGTAGTCTTGCTTTGGGAATGTGCTTAGTAGCATGTTTATTCAATGTTTTATCGTTTTTTAAGATTTTCTATAGTCTCTTGATGGCATTTACAACTAAGCCGAATATTGTTAAAGCTAAGACATAAACTGGAAGGTATACACAGACAGGTTTTAATGAATGCCCTTTTTTTTTTTATCTCTTCTTTCTTTTCCATCTGTCTTTTCAAATATATTTTCACAATTTTTGCAAGTTAACAAAGTATAGTCTGTGTCTACTAGAGCTGTTTAACTTTATTAGGCTTTACTGTTAGTTCCATAGTCTATGCTTTTAGTGTTAGTAAGTTATTCCTTGAATAAAAGCACATTTCCAAGGACTATGTATATTCTACTTCATTTTTCATTGTACCGTAATCATAATCATTAAAACTACTAACAAAGGGTGTGTGTATATATACGTATGTATACATATATCAATGTACATTTGTTGATGTTGTAAGTGGTATTTAAAAAAATGTATGTATATGTATAAGTTTTAACATTTTTAACACAAACATACAGATATATTATTTAACATTTTTTTTTTGTTTTTTGACAATAAATGTATGAGATAAAAATAGAAGGAATCGTTGAGATCAATTCGGTAAGGCGAATACCAACATAAAAAGTAATGTAAAATCCACACAATCAAATGATTATTCTGAGAAATATGAAATCATGTTGGAGTTATATGACTTGTGATTTATTATCTCAATATCCATAGTATTTTTAAATTTGATGTTTGTTACCACTATATTAATTGATGTAATAAAAAAGAAAGGTTAGATTTATAAATTTACTCACTTGTTTTTACAGATAATAGTAGGGCCCTCTTAATTAAACAATGCAGCATTGTTAACGTTAAACCTAAAATATTTATTTGTTGTAAAATAGCTTCAAACATCTTGTCTATATCTCAGTCAGTAAAAAAATAAACAGTCCTATGATCTTTTCTTAAAAGCTTAAATTCCAAGCATGGAGAGAATTACTATGAACTGGTTTCAAAGAAATTTTTATAATATAAGTAAGATAATAAGTTTACTATTTGATAAGTAACTTTTTCACTGTATATTCTAATATACGTTGGAATAAAATTAAACATTGTTTTATAAGAAGAATTATAATATACCGAGTGTCACAAGATCATTTTCGCCATTTTCCTAGTTCTTAACGAATCGAGGCAACTTTATTTTGCAGATTTTTTGTTTCAGTGAAAATTCCATTAACCTTAAATTTTAAGTGGAATAGTATATTTTTCTATCAATATATAGAATAATTAAAGGAAACTGTGTATTGCATCTCTTAGACTGTGGCGTGTTGTAAGAAAATTTATTGCCAAAACGGATGTAATGCGTTGTTAACTTGTACATTGATTTTTTATGTCACACAATAACCAAAGAAAAGGTTCAGAATTGACAAATACAGTACTGTGAAAAAGTTCTTGGACACATGTAGATTGTTAACAATTTTGTGTATAAAAGTCTGCAAAATTATATCTAAATTCAGCTTCAGTAGAAAGTAAGTAATAAGTTTTTCATACAAGTACAATATAGAAAATTACGTTGCCGTGACATATTTGTCCAAATTTCAGTTAAATCGCAAATGTTGATAGTCGTATGCAGAAGATTGACTCGTCGATACTTGCATATTCTCGTTGAGGGATAAAACCACCAGTTCTAATATCAGCATTCAGTGTGATAAGTCGCTTCAAATCCCACTGTTGTTCGTAGAAAACAAGTTTGATTTACGCAATAAGACGTTAAAACTGGCCGATATTAGAAAAAAAAAAAAGTAAAAATGCATTAAACATCGCGAGAAACAATTTTGTATGAACAAAATGGTTAAAATAAGACTAGTTGATCACAGTGCCATAATTACATTGTACAAAGAAGGCCAGAGTGTGCGTATGATGTCCCAAAAATTAAACTGCTAGGTCTACTGTAGGATACATTGTAACAAGATATAAAAAAACTGGGATAATTGAAGATCAACAAAGAAGTGGACGTCCTAAAAAATTAACACAAGGTGCAGTGCAATTTGAAATTAACTTCATTGCACAATAGAAAAGCAACGAGTAAAGAACTGACATAAAGTTTAAGAAATGCGCAACGAGTTAGTGTGATTCTTCTACTGTCCGTAAGGCACTACTAAAGTCAGCTTCGCGGATGGGTAGCCAGGCAAAAACCACTTCTATTTCACAATAATAAACAAAAACGCCTAATTTATGCCAGAGAACACAAAAATTGGACAGTCAAGGACTGGAGTCTTGTGTTATGGACTGACGAATCCAAATTTCAATTATTTGGTAGTACAAGGCAACAATATATCCGCAGACGAGTACAAGAAGCTTACTAGGAACACTGTTTACAACCCACTATAAAACACGGTGGACGTCCTTGATGGTGTGGGGCTGTTTTTGTGCTACAGGAGTTGGAGACTTGGTAAAAATAGATGGAATATTAAACAAAAAGCGATATAGGGATATTCACCAACAGCACGCAACTTCTTCTGGTATTCGTTTAATTGGCAACTATTTTTTTCTGCAACAAGATAATGACCCCAAACATTCATCTAAGCTGGTACAAAAATATTTGCAGGAACAGATTGCACAGAAAATATTACATTTAATGCAATAGCCCCTGCAAAGTCCGGACCTCAATTTAATTGAACATTTGTGGGATTATCTGGACCGAAGGAAGACTGAATGTGCTCCAACATCTACTGCTGAGTTATGGAAAGTCATTCAAGAAGAATGGAGACAGATACCAGAAGATACAATACAGAAACTAATAACTAGTGCGCCAAGACGTATCGACTCCGTTCTACATAATAAAGGTGGACATACAAAATACTAATTTTTTGGTCAGTTCTAAAATGAATACTTATTGATTTTACTCGAATAAACGTTTTTCTACATCTTCCATGGTATTACTGCCTCAAGGTATTATTTAACTTTTATTATTAAATTTTCAAATTGTCCAAAGACTTTTTCACAGTACTGTACATGCTTTTTATTGTGTTATAGTGGTATAAAGTGATATTTTGATTTTTATGTTTTAAAATGAAAAACTGATTTAATACCACTTTCCTTTATGAATATAAGAATAAAAATTAGGAGGGTCCACAACACATTCGATATAGTTGCTTGCTATAAGATCAGTTGTAGAAATTTTAAAATGGCATTCAGGCACAAAATTGGTGCAATGAAATATAGAAATTTAATGTGGAAAAAAATCATAGAATTAAAAAATTTGTAATGATTTCCGGTAAAATTGGAGGTGAAATAACGTCGCTTCAGAAAATATAACAAATTTCATATCTATCTGTAAAAAAGTAATGATTGAAAATGGTGGTTGAAAACTGACATTATCGGCATTTAATATGTGTAATTTTCTTTTTCTCATTGAAGAACGCCTTTTTTTTTTTGTCATGAAGATATGAGTAAATTAAATCTTAAAAATATTGGGTGTGAAAATGAGATTCGATCTATGTGCCAATACAATACTTCTACTGTAAATAATATTGGCGTAATGAACATAATAATATGCAAAATAGCTCAACTGTAATGCAATTTATTGTACATGCGTAACAATTTTTTTTTTAATATTCTATCGTGATCTGGTTTCCTCTCATACAAATTTTTGAATTAGAGAATAATTCTTGTAGCATGACGATGTATAAATGTATATGGATATTCACGATTTTGCATGACTGTAGTAATCAAATGATTTTTAGGTAGGTTATGATCTTTTTGCAACCACGTTGCATAAGAAAATGGGCAACGTGACAGGTTGTGCATTAATTTGTTTGTTGACAGAATGGAGAGTATATATATATATATATATATATATATATATATATATATATATATATATATATATATATATATATTCCTCTATTTTTTTTTGTTTTGGTGTAATGCGCCTTTAAAAATTCGTATATCGGACGCGAAATGAAAGTGCTGGCTAATTTTTTGTTATATTTTGTTGCAGAGTTTGTCACCATGATGACCTCAAAGTGAAGAAGCCAACAGTTTGCATTTCAGCTTTCCATTGTTTCATCCCGGCTCATTATCTACATTTTCAACATCTCGAACTTTTTGCTTGGCTGCCGGGCCACTAAAGTGAATAACTTAATCGTTATTTAATTTACAAGACAAATTTAATTAATAATAAATATTTATAAATTAATATAATTGTGTAAATTTTTGTAATATATTTGTTTTTGGGGAGGTGCCCCACCAGCATCTACCTGTACTGTATCAAACAATTCTGTGCTACATGTCTAGTTGAGTCAGTCGTTTAAACGTTATTCACAAAGTATGAAAACGTACTTATATAAATAAAATAAAATCGTTCTATTTGGTGTTAGTCTAGGGGATACAGAGAATTAGGTCACACTCGAAAAGAGTTTCATGTTTCATACTTTGTGATCCAAATAAATCTGTGCACTTACTATAGTATGTATCCCCTTAATTTAATTTTTTGGGAAAAGTTACTGTTAGGTTTTTCTTTCCGTCGTACCATTGTACTGTATTGTAGGTTTTACATTTTTTAGTATATTATATATATATATAGTATTTTCAAATATAACGTATAAGATTTCTTTTCATCCAGCCTGTCGTTTTTATTGAACTTTTTAATTTATTTTACTGTTAAGTAAGTCAGTAACGTAACGGTTACAATGTGAAATTATTAGATGTTTAAATTTGAAATAAATGTGACTAAAAAATATTTTACTTGGTGATTCGTTAATAGTACCCGATTATATTACTACTATATAATTATTATTACTATGACAGTTTTTTTATGTTAAGATTTTTTCTTTAAAATAAAAACAATTAAAAACTTCTTACACTTTTAATGAGTTTGCCTCGTTTGTTCAGTTCGAATAGCTTTATACAGGACGAATCACTATTTACATCATAATAGAAACAAAAATTGGAACAAACTCTCGGAAGGAACTGTTCTTTCCTTACTTGCGCCACCTTTCAGCAAAGATTTTCTAGAAATAGCAAAATAATGGAAAAGATCGGAAAATTTATATTAGTAACTAGATTTCAAAAGTACAAAAGTAACCCTTTTAAATCTTGATTTTTCTAAAAGACAAAAACGATAACTGAATAAAATGTAGTAAAACTGAAAATTTTATATGAAAATAAGATGTTTGAATGTGCAACATCCATGGAAAAACGTGGACTCTTAATGTAAGTATAATTAAAAGAATTTATCTTGACTGAGTAGGCATTGATTCTTTGCAATGCTAATATATTAGTACTCATTAATATATTTAAAATTCATTTGAAATACAAAGACGTGTAAAGTTGTCTTGCTTGAATGATACACTTTATACTTCCTGCAGAAATACAGGCAATCATGAATTAATTTGAGTTAATTCTCTAGGGTTCAAATTGTTAAGCCATCTGTCCACTAAGGGTACAATTAAATAATTGCCTATATTATGGGGTTCCCGGCGTATTACATTCTTTCTCGGTGATACATGTAGAGTTAGTCATTATATATTGTTAAAGTTATTGAAAGGCTTCTAAAAAGGAGAAACGAAAGTTGTCTGAATAATTTATAACTGAAAAACAATAAGCCTGCAAGGGTTGTCATAAAAATGAGCATTGTTTTAAATGGCCCTGTATACTTTAATTTTGAAGTTTAAAAAAGTTTGCACACAAATCAACCTTTCACTAAAGCCGACTGCGAAGGTTGCACATATAGATGAAGACAAAGACCCTATGCTGAGGGAAACCAAATTCCCTGCTGAGACTCGAATCCAAGCATACAATGGCACCCCCAATACGTCGCCTGTCGCCCTGTACTACAGTACTAATGATGTTGCAGCCATGTCTATAGAAGAATACGATAGGTCATCCATCTACATAGTGGCCGTGGAGCAAACTGCTATCCTTTTATTAGCTCCGCTTTGGACAACCGACTTGCATACCCTTCATGTATTTGCTTTAGATGATTTTTCTTTCCCTGATTCAAGGATTTTCTACATAAGTATTTCATGAGTACTGATGAAAGCACTTTAATTAGTACATGATCATGTGAATTCTGTGACCGATGACAAAATCGTTATTGTTTGACATTTAGTATTTTCAAATTTTGTATGTTTTAATAATCTTCATATGAGGAGCCTAGGAGGCAAGGGATACAAGTGCAGTTTTGTATTCTTGGAGATAAGTGCAGGAACCGGTTGCTAGGGCACTAAATAATATCGGGGTAAATGGAAACAAGTGAAACATTGTCGGGTGCTGAGATCTAGTGGATGGTATAAATACCTGTTCAAATGCCAGCTGTTTTCTTTAGAAGCCAAGAGTCATAAGGACAAGAGGGGTCACAAAGTTCCACCCAAAATAAAACAAGCAATCATGCTACTGAAGTAATAAAAAATCATTAAGTCTCTTCCAAAATACAGTAGCCACTACTTCAGGATTAGGTCTCCTAATGTAAAGTACTTGAGTAATGACTTAAACTTGAAAATGCTCTACACGATGTATGTAGAAATGTGTAGGGAACGAAATCTAAACCCTGAGAAAGAAAGTTACTATATGCACATTTTCCCTATTCAATTCAACCTTTCTCTCAAAATACCTCAGACTGACGTGATAAATGTGATACGCTCCAAAATATAATTGATAGTGGAATTGATCAGGAAAAAGTCGAAAACTCTAAAAGCCAGAAAGATTTGTACCTGTGCAAAGCAGAAGCTACAAAGACCACAAAAGATAATGATGTGGCTAAGTTCAAGGATGACCCAACAATAGTAGTTGTCTGTTTGGATTTACAAAAAACATTTGCAACACCCAGTTTGACATGCAAAAAAGCATATTACAGCCGTCAACTCTGGACGTACAATTTCTGCATTCATGATTGTTGCACTGGACAGGCCAACGTATCTTTTCTTATCGCATGAAGGCCAAGGCAACCGTGGGTGTAAAGAGATTGTGTCGTGCCTTTGGAAATATATCAAAATGCTACCACCAACTGTAAAAAATATTCTTTACAGTGACAGTTGTGGGCGCCAAAACAAAAGCCACTTAATAACAAAATTTTGGCTCTAGTTGTACAAAAAACAAATGGAAACAGTTGAACAAAAGTTTCTTGTTGTAGGACATTCCTTCATGGAATGTGATCAAGATTTTGGAATAATAGAGAAAGCCAGAAAAAGAAACCATCAACAAATCTATGTTCCAAGCATGTGGGCAGATACGATAACGAGATGTACTAGAAAATTTATTGTCACTCAAATGGACGATGACGACATTGTGTCTTTAGACTCCCTGGAACCGCACTTCCGGAAAAACGTACCCGGAGTCAGCAAAATTCAGTGGCTGCATTTTGAAAGAAAAAACCCCTTCACACTTTTTTACACAGAGAGCTTCAACATGCCTAATTTTCTACAGTTGAACATGAAGTCGTCAATAATCAAGAAGGTGAAATTTGACAACCTGCAATCACTTCTGCCATATGTTCCTCCAATCTATCACGCATTTATCAATACCCTGAACTATAGTGATAGGCCAAACGATGATCCTATTCCCGAAGAAAGTAACCAGGAGGCCACTGGTCAAAATGAAGAGTCAGCAAACATTTTGCGATAGTGACAATGAATAGTGCTAATTTTGTTTGTCTACTTGTCATGTTTATTGTCTTTAATAAACACATTCCATTCAATAAAAAGCAGTCAATAAAAGCTTCGTTAGATACTTGAAATCCAAAGGATGTAGTAAATGCTTTCTCATTTTTTAGAAGCCAAGGGATACAAGTGACGATTATTATCACGTTATCAATGATTGTTGAGTACAATCTTTGAGTTCATATCTGAAACTTAATATACAACTAAAGAAACATATACAAAACTTATTACAAATGTGTTATACATTATAAAAAATTTGCATATAATTTTCAATTAAGGGTTAACTTTGTCGTTGATTTACTCAAAAATCACTTTTTGTTACTTGTCCCCTTAGATTCTAGGGTCCTCATATGTGCTTAAGGAAGTGTACAAGGCCACGTCGTCAAGCATACAATGACGTTCCCAATATTGTGCCATTCACATTGAACTACAGTACTAATGATGTTGCAGCTATCTCAATAAGAGATTACAATAGGTCACCCATCTAGATAGTGGTTGTGGAGCAAACTGCTACCCTTTCATTAGCTCCGCTTTAGGCAACCGCCTTGAATACCCTTCATATATTTGATAATTTTTCCGATATAAGAATTTTTTTGTTTTTTGGGAAAGATGCTTGAAATAAGGATATAACTATTTCATGAGTACATTCATGAGATGAAAGCACATTAATTAGTACATGATCTGTGAAGTCTGTGACCAATGACATAAATTGTTACTGTTTGATGACATTTTGTATTCTAGCAACAAACTGAAGTGGAATAATTTTGTATTAACATGTCACATAAGCAGAAAAGTTTGAAATATGTAGATAAAAATAACATACTGAAAGGAACAACAGTAGTTAATAATAGTAAAATAACAGCATGTGGTTTATAAACCACAATTGTTTAAAACAATCTCTACTATTCAAAATTAAAGCCAAAAAAGTTTAATTAAACAATTTAGAACAGCGTCATTATTATCCTGATTTAATTACATCCCTGATTTGAGTTTTAATTAATATTCTCATTAATAAATTATTTAATTTGATAGTATGGCAAAGGAGTTATTGGACAGTCTCGTTTTAGGAGACATGCTACCTAAGCAAGAATCATTTGTTAATTTTCCTTGTTAATATATAAAAAATATGTGGACCCTACAATTTTTATCACTAGTCTACAGTATATATTTAAAGGGTTATCATCCATTCTTTCAAGCTTTTGGTGGCGAAATTTCATTTTGTTTCTGCTGCTGAGCTGACTTTCTGTAAGTTTCTGTATGTATGTATGTTTCTGTCTGTATGTATTCAATAATAATTTCGAAGGCATACAGTAATATGTTTTAACGTCTTTTTTAATTTGAAGCTCGTGATGTATTACACAAATCAATTTCTCGATTTTATAAAATATATTATTTTCTCAAAAAGGCTACCCAAATGAATTGTAGAGGCTTTGTATTTTAATAAATCTAGTAGTAATAGTGTATAGCAATAACTTAAAATTTACTTTTATCGTTTAACTTTTATTATAATTTATAACACTTGCCATCAAAATAAAGCAAAACATCCCGTTTTCCTTTACCCTAATGTTTTTCTTTTAAAATTTTATATTTTTCCTACAAGGCAGTAAGTATTCATAAGTATTATTTCACCGGATGCTAGACAATTTGGGTATTATTTTTTCACCACTTTTATTTTTATCATTTGTTACATAAAGTAATAAGGAAATATTTCAAACTTGTGGGCTTCTGTGTAACCCATTTTGATGAAATAATACAAAATGTTAAGAGCAATATGTCATTATATTATTGGTCAGGACCTATTGCATCTTGAATAACTATTGCGGTTCCATCAGTATCCACAAAATATATTTAGAGCATATTGACTGTCCAATATATTAAAAAATATTAGTTTATACCCAGTAACTCATATATTTCAAGTCCACGAATTAAGATTTAGAAGAAAATTTAAGAATATACAGGGTGTCAATTTACACAATTGGAAATGATAGTTGTATATCGAAAGATAACTGAAATTATTTCAGCATCCATAGCTTGCTTAAATGTTATTCTGTTAAGCTTCATATTTAATTGTTATATACGTTGTTCATCATCATCATCATCATCATTAGGTCATCAGTCCTAAGACTGGTTGGACGCTAATCTCCAGCTTCTCCTATCTTGTGCTAACCTACGCATTTCGCTAATTGTGCTACAACCTACATCCCTTACTATTTGTAAGCAGTAGTCTAATCTAGGCCTACCTCTGCCTTTCTTCACTCCTATTTCTGCCTCCAAAATATCGCGGACTATTCCCCCATGTCTCAGCAAGTGGCCTACCATTCTATCTCTTCTCTTCTTTAAGTTTTTCCACATACTTCTTTTCTCGCCGACTTTCTCCAATACTTCTTCGTTTCTAACCCTATCAGTCCATGGTATTTTCATCATTCTTCGGTAACACCACATCTCAAAAGCTTCTAATTTCTTCCTACTTGCTTCCCCTACCGTCCAGGTTTCGCAGCCGTATAGTGCCGTGCTCCATACATATGTTTTCAAAAATCTCTTCCTTGTTTCTAAGTTTATTACCCCCGAGCATAAAAGTGCTTTCTTTTTGTTAAAAGCTACTCGACCCTGCGCTATTCTTTGTTTTATGTCTTTATCGCTTCTTCCATCCCAATTTATTTTACTTCATAAATAAGTGAAGTCTTTAACTTCCTCCAATCTTTCATTATTAATTTGTACTTTCGTTTTTGCTCTGCTCTCGCGCCCTCTGCACACTAACATTTTAGTTTTGTTTTTATTCACCCTCATTCCGTATTCCTCTGTCAACACTGCCTCCATTTCGTTCAATGCTGATTCTAGTTCCTCCTTACTAGATGCTAATACTGCTATATCATCCGCGAATCTCAGCATTTTTAGTTTCTGTCCCTGTACTTTAATCCCGAAATCCACTCTATTTTTTACCACATTAATCGCCTCTTCGATGTACAGATTAAAAATTAGTGATGATACATCCTTGTCTTACTCCTTTCCTAATACCTACATCCCTTTTTTCCCCTTCTACTTCTATAACAGCAGTTTGCTCTATGTATAGATTGTGTACTACTCTCCTATCTCTATACTTCATTCCCGCGCTCTTTAGTATCTCGAACATTTTTTCCCATCTTACGTTATCAAAAGCTTTTTCTAAATCTACAAATCCTATATAAGCGTTCTTTCCTTTTTCTATTGTTTTCTCTAACATTACTCTTAGCGCCAGAATAGCTTCGCGAGTTCCCCTATTTCGCCTAAACCCGAATTGGTCTTCTCCTAGTATTTCCTCCGCTCTATTTTCCATCCTCTTCTGCACTATTCTAGTTAAGATTTTTGCCGCGTGGGAAGTTAGGCTAATCGTTCTAAAGTTCTCGCATTTGTCGGCTCCTCTCTTTTTCGGTATAGTAACGATAATGTTCCTCTTATAATCCTGCGGCATCTCGCCCGCAACATACGTTGTTCATAAAATATAAAATACAAAAACAAATATTTATTGGGCAAAAATGTAGCTTCATATATGTTTATGAAGAAACAGTTGGAATGTTATATTAAATGAAAACCAGTTGTTCAGTGATACAGTTTGAAAAGTATTATTTGTTGTGTTTTTCAGAATATGCTTAATATACATATTTGTTACTGTTACGTTTTCTTAAATTTGCGTCAGATAATAGATTTCACTCTTTCGAATTACGTGTTTTGTGGGGAAATAAAGTAATTAGAGTGTCATACATTAGAGGCTCAATATCTATAGGAATAAATGGAAGACCTTGTATCTTTCAGGCATTACATAGATAAGTCATGAAGTTGCATTTCTAATAGGTCGGGGCTTATGAATTTATTGCTTCTATTATTAATTCATCTATAACACATTGATGATATTTCTTTTCGCATATTTAAGGTTATAATTAAATGAAATGGGACTAACAATTTTAATATTGAATTAACATGTGAATAACCTGTTACATCTACGGTCCCAAATACTTTTGGTACAGTATATGTATGTACACAAACATACGCACAAAAGCGCTTTTTGGGTGTGGCAATTTTTTCAAATTATTCGTAATATGTGGAGATGTATTGAAAATGTTCTTTATTAGAAGGCAATATACAGGGTGTTGCCCTTAAATAACTAAGGTATCAGAGATTATTTGGTACTTAATTTTTACGTAAATAGTCTAATTCAAATATTAACGGATTCTACGGCTTTTGTAAAAAAATATACGGTACTATTGAATTTACTTCTTTTAACGCGAACGGAATTATTTGAATTGTAGATATGTCGGATCTGATATCGGATATATTGTGTTGCGGATATAATCGGAATTGTTGCATATATGCATATATACTATGATTATTGGATTTTTGTTAAAAAATTATTACAATATTCATGTTACACTTTATCTTGAATTATATAATTTGTTAAAATTAGATTTGTATGTAAAATTTTTATTTTGATGTTAAATATGCTTAATGAAGCTCAATATAAAAATGAATACGTTTAATTTTACAATAGTTAGACGCATAACAAAAAATATCAGTTTAATTAAAAACTCATCACATACTGCCGAGACATACATAATATTGTCTAGGTTTATTTGATTTAAGTCTTGTTTATTTTTCAGATTTCAGAATCTTGTATACTACACTAATGTTCCCAAATACAAAGGAAAGCTGAAATACAATGGATTAATATACCTCATATTCCTCACACATTCTTGCAAGAGATGTAGTCCCACAAATATATGAAATAACAAAATAAATTCCTTTTTTTGCGATATTAGTAATAATAAAGGTGGAAACTAATATAAGTTTTACAATAACCGCCTTTCAATAAGAAAGTAAACATATTCGTCACGTCACCAAATATAGAAATAAAGTAACAATTTTTACAAATATCGCGTTTAAACTACGACATGCACTAAAAAAATGTGAGAATTCTCTACCAGATATGTAGATACTTATAATAGTGGAATGGATAATTACAAGTATTATTAATTACCCCTGAAAGAGTAATTAATGTTTTATTTGTTCTCAATAAACAGCCACATAATAGTTCAATGGCGTGCGGTGGCATTTCTCCATAGGGAAGAAATAAAGAAAATAATATATTGAAAAATAGGCGATAGTAACTGGTTGAAAAGTTACTCGCCTTCTTAATTAGTTAAGGAATTTATTTTATGAAAAATGTTGAATTTTCTCTTTTTTCAACTAATTGAGTTTCAACGGCACTGACGTTTTTAAAAATGTACGTTTTTGAAATAGAGGTTTATATCAGTTGATTTAGTTTTTAGGATAAGAGACAAAATCTCAGTATAGGAAAAACGTATAACAAAAGAAAATTAAAGAGAGGGTTAGCTCTGGTGATCCAGTAAATCACTATTGGCTCTCTTCTTCCAATTCGTCGAGTTAAACGTTTCGGATAAGGGAAGATGTATTATTCTTCTGGAAACCAAGGTTTTTACCCAAAATGCTGGGGTATTATATTTGGACAGTTATAAAACTGGCAGAGCCAGCATCATTTCGTACTGTATAATACCACATAATTGCTGTTAGTTAATGGTCGATAAAAAATAAAGAGCAATAAAACTTTTCTCCACGATACCACACAACACATTTTTTTTTGTATATTGTATCTTTTTATCATTGAATTGGGATGGCCCTTTGCCGAATATAGATACATTTGCGTTTCAATTATGTCGTCTATGCAGAAACATGCGACAACCGAAAACATCGACAATCGAAATTGAATCGAAAGACAATCGATTATTGTATCTGCAGGACAACTGTTGCATTTATTTGCAATTGATTTCGCCTGTCAAAGTCAACCTTAAAATACAATTCATCATCCAAGCATATTTTGTGTGGATCATGTGTTTGTTTATACAATATTTTGTGAATTGTGGATACTTAGATTGACACTGCCTCGTTAAGTAAAGAATGATGAGAAAGATTTTCTAACGTGGAGAATAAAATAATCTTGTAGTTTAAATTTTGTAGTAACATTCTCCATTTTCCTTTAAACAAACGGCGATGTACTCGTAGAATATTGACCAATTCGTGTATTTGCTGCGCGAAACAGATTTTCATTCAACACAAATAACTATATTGTGTGGTGTATCGGCCTAATTCGGTTCATTGTTTCTGAATTTATTTAAAGGGATGTTATGAGCTTTACTTGAAAAACTTCACATTGGAAATTGAGAGACTCTTGAATGAAAATAACAGAATAAATGTCTTACATATATTAGCAATATGGTCGTCAAAGGTTATCCTGCCGCCTTGCGGAATAAACCATGAATATTTGTTGTATGTATGGTTTCAATACGTATGCTTTCAGAAATACAATACTTTCAAGGTTTGATTTCAATCATCTTCATTTCGTGAAAATTAATCTCATATTATTAAATTTCGAACATAAAACGTTTAATCTTTTTCTTTGTTGGAAATTAGCGAAACCGCTATTACCAAACCTGATTGTAAATTCACAAAGAATGTATGTACGATTAATATACATATATACATATTTGTATACTATAAAAGCAATATATATAATGATAATTGAATGAAAGGAGCATGAGACAAATAATAGTAATATAAATAAAAATTTGAGCACGCTGTTATTGATATTCGAATAAAAATCATTTTAAAAAAACTCGTTTAATGACAGTATCCTGCATTAATTCAATCCGTCAGTTAATACCAATGAAGATTTAATTCAAACTATTAATAACAAATTATGAATCCGTAGATATAGCTGTCTTGTAAAATAAATATTTTAGTTTTTAGAATAGTTCAGCATTAATGCGATGGCTTAAGAAGTGTGTGGAAGCGAGTTCAGAACTTAGTTTATCAGATTTTTTTAAAGGTAAGTACATTTCTTACAAATACCGAATATGATGTTGGAAAAATGCTCGAAAACACCAATTCTTGAATTGCCATAAGTTCGATTAAAGACTTAAATTTTTCAACTACTGAAATAAGGAGATTATACTCTACCCCGTCTGCAAAAATGCCTTATATAATAAGGACTAAACAAATTAGGTGAAAACAGCTATTCTCCTGGCTATATGCCAAACGCCGAGCGCTAAATTAAATGACAAAAATTGCCGTATTTTGTCTAACACAGTTAGCACTAAAATACAGTAATTCAGATTGTTCCAAAACCACATGTTTAGTCCTTATTATATAAGGTATTTTTGCAGATGGGGTGGAGTATAATCTCCTTATTTCAGTAGTTGGAAAATTACCCTCTGCGAAGTAAAAACTTTTTTTTACTCCGATTTAGATTGTTCTCGAAACTACCAAAAGATGGCGTTTGGTATGTTCTACTGCGGTGGAACGTAGCAACGTCTACTAGATGTGAGCCTCATCTGTCGAAGGTATACTTACTTACACTGTACTGACGAGCCCCAAGATAAGGTCGAAACCGGTCTGCAGTTAACGATATCCTGAGATAGGTGACACTTTGCATCTTCCTTGTGGATTTGGAACAATCTGAATCACTGTATTTTGATGCTAACTCTGTTAGATAAAATACGGTTTTGACCTAATTTGTTTAGTCCTTATTATATAAAGCATATTTTCAGATGGGGTGGAATATAATCTCCTTATTTCAGTAGTTGGAAAATTACCCTCTGCGAAATAAAAGCTTTGCATTATACATAAATTTTTGTGTTTTATACTTCTTATTGTTTAACCTTATTAAACACAATAAAATAGATTAAATTAATTAATACAATAAAAAGCAACAATTAATTAATTAACAGAATAATAAGCAAGTGGATTAAACACAATTTAAACTGTTACCTAAGTTTTTAACAATTTGGACGCAAAAATTGATCTCCTTCCTCTAACGGCTTAAGCGAACCCTACACGGTCGGCAATACTGTCATTCCTAAACATCAGTAATACTATCAGTATTTTTTGATCCTACACGGTCATTCCAAATCGTCAGTATTTTCTTCAGTATTGTCCTAACAGCGTAGCAGAAATGAACATTTCCATGTATTCCTTTTGAGGTAAACCCTCCTCATATCCAACTGTTTCACTCTGTTTTGCTAAATCCATGTTTTGACAAAATAAAATAAAAAAGAAATAAGAAAAACAGTACAAGCAAAACACAGGAGAGGTTTACACAAACAACAAGTCACAAAATACTGAAGTACTGACGTGCAACACTCTACACAATCAGTAATACCACCCAACAGAAATTACAACTAGAAGGTTCACTCTACGGCGGTACTTTTATATTTCGCTTACAAAGGCATTGCCGCCATGCTGCTGTTGAACGGCGGCACTGAATTAGTATATGGAGGATCCTTCCTATGATCCTATACACGCCCCGCGTCCTAGTTGGCTTATATCAACAACACCTCAGTGGGTGTTGCTTATATCCACTGAACGATGTGACGGAGTAAGGAGGGAAACTTAGCTTAGAGTGAACCAAGGAGATTAGAGAGAAGGCGAGTAAGATCCTGTTTTCAGCTGAGATGAAATACGGCGGTAAACCATGCGGAGCTGCGGGCGTACTCGAACGTGCGCAGAAAACCAATCGAGGTGTTTTGCGCATGAAGTGGATTCAAGCGGTGGAAGTGGGAGAATTTGAAATTATAACCACACGCTCACGACATGCGCAGAATAGCCCGAATGGTATTTCGCGCACGTTTGAGAACGGTCACAGCGCCGCCTGGTATACCGTCATATTTTCTATTAAGCGAACAATACATCTATGGAAGTTTATTCTCCTTCTCTCTAATCTCCTTGGAGTGAACCTTCTAGTTGTAATCTCTGTTCGATGGTAATACTGTCAGCAGTGGCGGCTGGTGCAGGGAGGGCAATGGGGCAGTGTCCCACAACTAATTTCTCAAGTTCTTAAAGATCTATATTTTATTAATAATTTAATTCAGGTTCTTTGTAAATTTCATCATGTTAATTGAAGTTCTATTTTTTTATAATTATCTTAATTGAAAGTTAATTTTAATTGGCCGCTTTTTTGGAACCGCGCAATGTGTGAATGAGGGTGTACTATTGGCTACAGCGAGTGTACAGCGAGGGCGACCTATGAAGTAGTTCCACGCCACCGGGATGGTGGGAGGTGAGAAGCGTAGCGCATACTGTTAAAGTCCGTCAAATTACGTCATCATTTGGGTAAATACCAAGGCACCCCAAGCCAAGCGGCTTTCAGAGAATGTGTCGTGCCGCCCGGTCGTGTGTCGCGCTAGATAAATTCTTAAACCTACTACATAGTTTTAATTATTGCTGTTTACGAGTTTACGGGACTATTTATTCATTATGAATAATTCAGTAGACCATATTTTAACATTAATAGATAACAATGAGTTCACGTACGAGATAAAGGTTCAAATGAAAAATTTAGGATGTCCTCGGTCGAATATGATAAATTTTCCAGAATATATCTGGAGCCAAAAGTTATACGAGAAAATTTAATAAAAGTATGTACGATTTAGCAGATTAGTTGTGTGGATGTAGTGTTCGAAATGCATTTTTTTGTTTCGTTTGTTTAATTCGAAATTCCCTACAAAGCGATCCTTCTTGGACCATTAAGGGAATTTGTGACTTGAAACACCTCAGTGAAAAAATTAAAAGGCATAAAACTAGTGAAAAACATTTAAATAATGTGACCGAATATTCAATTTTAGGAAAAGTGAATATCATATGTGAATTAAATAGTGCATATCGATTAAATATTATCCAACAAAATGAACGACATATTCTCAGCAAGTTAATTGGTTGTATTAAATTTTGTGGAATATTTGAAATAGCACTACGGGGTCACGATTAGAAAGACGGCATCGGCAGTGCGAACCCTGGAATTTTTCGTGGTTTGGTAAATTTGCTTGCGGAAATCGACGGTACTCTGAAGTAGCATATAAAAAAATCTAATAATAGGGTGTTTATGGGTTTGTCAAAGACTATACAAAATGAATTATTGGATTGTATTTACGATGTTTGCCTTAATTTAATACTGGATGAAATCATCAAAACGCAAATATAGCCATTCAAGCAAACGAAACTACATATGCAGCTACAATTTCCCAGTAGTTTTTGTAGTTCGCTACGAGTTAAACGGAAAAATATATGAACGTTTTATAGCTTTTCTTGAAACACAGGATCACACTGCTGATGATATAAGCAACACTATTTTGAAGGAATTTGAAAAAATTAATATAAACCATACTCCCCAAAAATTAATTTCTCAAAGTTACGATGGTGCATCTACAATGAGTAGTAGAAACAACGGGGTCCAGGCAAAAATTAAAAAAATATATAATAATGCAAATTACATTCACTGCTACGCACACCAGTTGAACTTAATTATTGAAAATTCCTCACAAAATCAACAAGGTCGAGTTTTTCTTAAAACCTAGATGGCTTTCCTGCATTTTTTCAAGATCTCCAAAACGTACTGATGTTCTGGATGAAGTAGTGAAAAATCGACTTCCGCGATCTGCGCCAATCAGGTGAATTTTAAATCACAGTGTGTAGTGATTGTTTTTAAATACAAAATGGATTTTATTCCATGCCTGGAACAAATTTTAAACGATGATACTAGTGACTCATCATCTCATCAACTGTAAGAAAAG
Source organism: Rosalia funebris (assembly GCA_037954035.1). Lineage (NCBI taxonomy): Eukaryota > Metazoa > Arthropoda > Insecta > Coleoptera > Cerambycidae > Rosalia > Rosalia funebris. The sequence continues at coordinate 3,875,957 of JAZFAV010000018.1, read as the reverse complement.
CTAGCGGTTTAAAAAACACTTTAAAAGATTATAATTTTAATTATTGGTTATATTTTTTTTAATAAAATTGTGCCGAATTGCGATATTCTTTTTAATTAACTACAGCAACGAGATATTGACAGTCTTAAAATTCAGTCCTACGTGACATCATTCAAAACATCAATTCAGCATGTGAGAAATACAATTGATTAGTTGATTACGATTATTACCGAGAAAATGAAAACAGTGATGATGAAGACCACGAGACACCTTCCCACCGTAAAAGGCAGAGTTTTTAAGACAAACATGCAATAGTTGCTAAAGAAGCGTGTGATGTTATTATTTCTAATATTATTGACCGATTTACGTTTAGTGATTACTTTTCTACAGCTCATCTTTTTCAACCTCAGTTGTTTTCCATGTTTCAAGTAAATTTTCCCGAAACCGAATTTCAGAAAGCTATTAACAATTACGATTTGGATCCAAATGCATTTAAATATGAACTAATAGTGCTTTACAATAGATCAGATTTTGCAACTGCTGCGGGTGCCTTAACATTAATGCAATGTTTTTATGAAAATAACTTAAAATCTTCGTTTGTGGAGACTAAAATTATTAAAAATTTTGTGTACAATGCCAATGACGATAGCCGAAAGTCAGCGATGTTTTTCTACTTTAAAAAGAATAAAAACATTTTTAAGAAATACCATGAAACAAAGTAGACTATGTGCATTAGCAATGTGCTCAATTGAAAAAGAACTAATAACGTCAACCACAAATTTTAATGAACTTGTTATCGACCATTTCGCCCAACGCAAAGAAAGGCGTGTGGATTTTGTTTTCAAGAAAATTAATTAAAGCTAATCGGATAATGAAAATCAGCTGATCAGTGTGGGTAATATCTCGCGTAGAATCAATTAGAATTTATGGTATATATATATATATATATATATATATATATATATATATATATATATATATATATATATATATATATATATATATATATATATATATATATATATATATATATATATATATATATATATATATATGGTATATTAAACACTTATAGCATAATATTTTTTAAGAAAATTTTCATTTTTTTGTTGATACTTTGTTTTTTGAAGTATGAAAATTTGCTGTTTTTTTGCTCCTATAGGCAGCTGCCTATATTGCCTTTATTATGAATAATCCGGGGATGTGCTGAGTTAATATAAGTATAGTATTCGCATGTAGTTTGGTCTCATTGGCGGATATTTTAAAGGCTTCTTATTTCATTGGTCATCGTGGTGTAACTTCCGTCAGTTTTCGAATTAGAGTAAATTCAGATTACGCGCCAAATCGGCTTTAGGCCGCACATTAATAGGGCACTGGATCGAATGAAGATGGACAGACTTCTTTTGCCACTGACCTATACCTTGTCCGTTTCGCATGTGTAACGAATAATTCCGCGCACCTTATATAAATAGGATGGATTCGCCTGCCGTGCCGATGCAGAGAACGAAAACTTTTCAGTGTTTTCAGCAGGCGTCGCGTCGGCCGCCCTGACCGTGGACGGCAGAGATATTAATAGTGTACGGTGTGTCGCCAATTACCGCCCTTTTATGCGAAACGAGGGGCGCTTAGCCGGATTGGCCTTAATGACCGTTTCTTACAACCTGCAACCACCTACAAATCATCGGACACGAAGGTAATATCGATTGATAGAATTTCGTTATTTTATTGTCTTACGCTGACGCCGCATTTGTTGTGTAATTCAATCGCAGCCAGTGGTGCGTCCTAAGAGACCTTTTGCGTTTATCTGTTTGTTACTTTTTCTCAAAATATTCGAGCCGCATAGCACGTGGTTGGGTACGTAAGCTCGTGACGTCGCTGACCTACTAAGAGGCGGAAATGATTAATTTATAATCAAGCACAAATCCGATTTATTGGCGGAGCCACATGTCAGGTACACGAACGACGAACAAAACCCAAAGTCCCAGAAAATTTTATTATTATCTTGTACTTTTCCGCGTCACTAAAGAAGTCACACTTTGTATTAAGAGAAAATATAAAAATAACGTAACTTATTTCTATTATTAATAATACTTATTTTCTTTGATGATTATTATAAATCTGTTTACATTTTCCACTTATTTTCGAAAGAATTAATAACACGAATGCGTTATAATATTGTATATAAATATTATGAGTGATTTTTTCTTTAACAATAAAAAATAGTCTGAAATAATTCCACGAAACCAACCACATTCTTGATTCGTTTTAACATTTCTGGGACATACGTTCAATTATTTTTTGAGAAACCTAAATTCAGAGGCAAGAAAATTACTTCAAATTACGTAAAAACTTTTAAAATACTGTAATGAAAAATGTTTAGGTAAAGCATAGTTAAAGGTATAGGGAAACCAAAAACAAACTGTTTTTCCACCTCTTAATTTTAACAATAGTAGAAGGTGTTGTGTTTATTGTGAAATATCACACATACTTTCATGTAATTTATTTATAATAGAAGTCGTGTTTATTGTTTCTGTCTAAAACGACTGACAATGGTTTACTTGAAGTGATGTTTTAGTTTCGCGAGTAAAGGCAAGCGCGTTTACCACATCGATAGAATGTTTTAAAGGGCAAGTAAAAGTACGTTACTCGTATATTCCTATATAATATACCAAGTTTTACGGATTTCGCGATATTTGTGTTTAATTTTCAATGAACTCCCTTTTCTCGTTCACACTTAACATTAATAATAAAATTTAATCATTAATTAATCATTAAATATTAATAAAATATCGACCTTCAAGGGTTGTTTCCATAAAATAATTCTAAATCAAGAGGGCTTCTAATAGCTTTAAAATATTCTTCGTTTCATGGATATTATAAATCTGTATCATAGTTTGTCTTTTTTTCTGTATTCTTGCAATTTTGTGTATTCATATAAATTATCAAATAATTTGATTCCACTTTAGACGTTTAAGCAAATAGTGGACTGATAATAACGTTTATTGTTTTCATTTCTCGATTGCTACTAGATGTGAGAAATCAGGTAATTTAGAATATCAGGCAGAATTTTAAAATGATGGATACCCTGCCCATCAGTGACTTCCAGGGAGGTAGTTCTTTAAATGAACAAGTTCTAAATAGGTGGAAAGGAAGATATGGCCTAATACTGTGGTTTCTTAGATTACAGGACCCTTGTTGATTTTTATATCTGGGGACGTGTGAAGGACCTAGTTTATGAAGTTGAAATTAAAAATACTTGTGCATGTACATATTTGATCCTATTATTTTTTTTTCTCGTGAGCAAAATGTACTCGCTTTAAATATATCTCTTGTTAAATATTAGTAAAAACTGGCAGTGTTTTAAACCTATTTGAATTTATATTGATTTAGCAGTATTTTCTAAAATAAGGCGTCTAACTTCGAAATTTTATTTTCCGATCATACATCTAGGCGACTTGTTTGTCTCCATTTTTTCTTCTTCAATAGCTAGAACTATTACTAGCATACTTCAAAAAAGTGTAAACATTACGGACACAAAAATATTGCGATTGGTCAAATCAATTGCTCATTTATTATCAATATTTAAAATGGAAAAAAAAATGTAAATAAAAAATATGGATATCTTGAAATTCGAATCCAAACATTTGGTATATAGGCATGTACTATTTATAGAAGTTCTTAATAACTCCTATCACTTGTTAAAGCCTTTCTATCGATATATCAAACACCCAATTATAATTGGCGTTGTAATACTGTTAGTCGAAAATATTTATGAATCTTTGAGAATCAATAAATCAACCGATAAAACCATCTGTTACATTTCTGAAATTATCGATAAAAAGTTAATTACTGCATCAGTAATTATAACCCTAATGTTTCAAATCATCTGGTCACTTATTTTTCGCTATATTAAAAAAGAATAAAGAATTAAAGTGAGGTATATTAGAGATATTATAATTAGGGGTAATTAAGTTAATAATAGAGATAAGGTTATTCTACGTAATTTCTTTAACATATTTTCTTTGTGTAATGAAGATATTATGGGTGTGAGAACAGCCATGGAATATTTGGCCACGATTTTCAGACACGTCTTTACTATAAAAATAGGATTTTCAAGCTGTGAAAAATTTTACATGATTTTTCAACATAATTCGAAGGCCTAACCACATTTTCCTTTTGGTATACTTAGACTATTTAGTCGTAATTTCAAGGTAGCCAGTAATTAAGAAATACTAATTACCTTAGAAGTAATTAATTTTGTAGATGCGAAATCTTCGACTATCTAGAGGAATTTTTACATTAGAATATTAAAATAAACGAATGACTACCCTTAGAAGTAGGTATATCAATCGTTTATTTCGTAGAGATGAAACCAAAAATTGTCAGTTAAATCTAAAAACTTAAATACACTTCTCTTTATTTATACTGTCGATTGCTTCGAAGTATTTGTATTGGCGTCTTAACATTAACTATTAATATGTTTCTAATGTCAGTTACTTCTGATTATGGTTTTCACTAGAAAATATTTCTACATAGTACAAAATACAAATAGAAAAGGAAAGTGTACGTTACGTTTTCAAATTTAGCTGATGATTCCAGGTTTTTGTATCTGCAAAATTAATTAAACCTCTACTGTACTGTACTACGAACAGTACAGTAGAGTCCCTTTATTACGTTCTTGACCTAAACACCCTTCTAGATAGTCGAAAGTACAAATACAGAGATGTGATTTAACGTATAAGTGACAATTTTAGATTCGTATATACGAAAATTTTCTTATATACAAATATTTTATTTCGTGTTTCGTATATAAATTAATTATTAATGTATTTCTAAATATAGTCACTTTTTTAGAACGATTATAATACGAAAATACTGGTTGATAGAGAAGTAGATTTACGAAAATGTAATTGACAATTTTGGATCTCGTATGTGCAAAATTGTTTATTAACATATTTTTAACGGCAACCCCTTTCCCTTTATTACGGTAATGTGAAAATATGGTCACGTTGTAGAAAGCATACGTCAAGATAAGTGTATTCACGTTTTAAAATTTGATTGTCAGTTTTTTGTTTCTTACCTACGAAATTAATTTTTAATATACTTCTAGGGAAATCATCCTTTTTATACTGCTCAAATGTCTCTTTAATATAAATGGAGAGAAGTGTATTAAAATTTTCAGATTCAACTGACATTGTTGGTTTTGTATTTACTAAATTAATTATTAATATATGTACGTCTAAAGGTGGTCACCCTTTATCACTGTTCCAACAAGAACATACTCCTAGGTGGTCGAAAGTGTAACGAAAGTATGTTATGTTTTGAAATTTAGTTGACGATTTTTGGTTTCGTATCTGTTATTACTGCCCTACTTTAAAATTACGACCCCACTTTAAATTTACGTAAACATAAATTAAGTGTACCTAAATGGAAATAAATGTATTTCCATTTAGGTTACTTGAAATTTTAGGTCTTGAAATTTAATTGATAAATAATGTTATGAGTTATTCCTTAACATCCTGTATAAGGCTTGATAAATTTCTAAGGGTAGGTATGAGATAATCCATTCATTATTATCTCATTTTTAATTAGAACTACATAATTAAAAACGACTATCTTTAGATTCTATTGACAATTAAATGTGGTTAAGTTTTTAGATTCTATTGATAATTTATGACAATTTTTCTTTATGTTACATTATGAGTTAGTTTTTAGCAATCCATAGCAGGCTTAATAAACTGTATTATGTAAATAACACACTGGAATCGATAAATTATCTATAATCAAGGAAATTTATGCTTAATTAATAATCGAGGGAAAATTTTTGGTAGTTTATTGCAAGCAAGTGTTTCTGAATACCGTGGATTGGTTTTCATTAATGTTTTCATATCCGTAAAAGATTCATTGCCTATTGAGATCATATTACATACATATACACAGATACATATATGTCTCTTTTCACGAATGGCAGATATGAGTTAATTAAATATTTTTGCATACCTCACTATCACCAATATTTTCGAAAAGTAAAAGAATAAAAATAAATTTATAACATAATACCAAAGGATAAATATCAGACCTGTTTACTTAATAGAATACTGAGGAATAAAAATGTTGTTGCATTTATTACAGCACTTGTTCTTACATAATTTGAAGGTGCCGAATTAAAATCTTTTTTATTTTCACGAAATTGAACTTTTCGTATAATAATACGATGGCAAAAAAATCAGTTGCCCAAAATAAAATACATATATTTAAATATGGGCAGGTACGAACGATTTTTACTTTAAATTAACACATTCATATTTTAACATTTAAACATAAATGCGATAGATAGTAAGTAGGTGATTCGTAACAACTGATATGGATGAAAATGTAGATACTCCTATTCGGGTAAAAATTTACGCTTGTAGCTCTTGGGCCTGTAGACCTTAGGGCAATCTCGTTTGATGCTCCAAATATATGATGCCATCATATGCTTATCCCAATGCCCTTGGTAGCGTTCCTCTGTCATCAACAGGTCTTGATGAAGACTATCTCCCTGTTTGTCACTTACAATGGCAAGGTTCTCTGGGAACTGATCAAGATGACTATACAGGAAATGAAGTTTGACACTCATATTGCAATCAAGACTTCGAAAAGCTAACAGCATTATAGTTACTAGAAGTTCACAGGTAGGAGCATTTTTGTTGCGAACAAAGTTTTATATAACTGCTTTGAAAGATAGCCACGCTGCTTTCTCCTTGTCAGTCAGCGAAAATATTCAGTATTCAGTATTCAGTGCTTTGATAAACTGTTTCATTATGTCAAACCTGAGATATAGCGGAGGAAAAAAGATCTTTTCTCTGTTGACGATTGGGTCATTCACAATGTTTGCCATACCACAATTTCACGGTCGGTCCACTTTCTCGAGGTCCACTGTTTCTATTGAGCTCGACTCTCCCACATGTAGAGGTAACATGGAAACTTCATACAGCCTCTCTGTTGAACCATGAGAAAGCTCAACGATGTTCATAACCACACAAACGATCCAGTTTTGTTCGTGATGTTTGAGTAAATCAATAACCATTTTTATGTCATTATGTTCTTCCCGTAAATGCACCGATCGATGAACTTGAATCAGTCTATAAATATTGCCATTATGAAATAGAACATCAATACAGTTTTTTTAAATGAAACTATTTCACATTTAAGGCGGTCGGTACAAAAATTATGCTATTAAATAAACGAAGAATTCGTAAGGGCACAATACCTTGCACAAAAAAAATATCAGGATAGGTGGTGCATCATAGGCTTAATACACACACCGTCAAAAGTCTTGGATCCCTGATGTTTTATATTAACAAATAATTTTTTTTTAAATATTGTATTTGGTTCTCAAAGTATGTTTTTTGTAAATGTATTTTTTTTGTAATACAGATATAATTTTTAGAAATTGAGTCAATTAAAAAAAATAAAAAAAAATTGCAATTTTTAAGTAAATTTATTATGACAAAAATTAACAAAACATATTTTTTAACAAAGTAAACTATAATTTAATAGTCAGTAGCACCTCTTCTACTTCTCAGTAACATATTGACATACCTGTGCATGGAACCAATCAAACGGTTTATAATTTCTTGAGGAATAGTGTTTCATTCCTCTATTGCTACTGTAGCTAACTCTTCTGCATGTGGGGACGGGTTCATGCATTTGTGAATTGCTTTAGAAACAAAATCCCACATGTTCTCAATGGGATTCATATCAGGGGAATTAGCTAGCCAATCTACTCGGGTAATATCTCCCTTTTCAAGTACCACTTGAACCGTTCTTGCGCGATGTGGCCTCGCGTTGTTGTTCATGAAGATAAAATTGTCACCTAATTCGTTGCGTAGGGGATAAATAATGGACCTGATAACATTTTCAATATAAACTTGACTTGTCATATTCTGATTTATGGGAATTAACGGCGTACGACGATTAAACATTATTCCTCCCCAAAACATTACTGTCTTACCATTGTAGAGAGCAACTTCACGGGGAAATTTTAGTCTCTCTTGACGACCTGGCTCTCTTCAGACCCTTTGCCGATTGTCACCACTCACTAGTCCAATTCTGGTTTCACCTGTGAATAAGACCCATCGCCACTGCTGCAAAACCCTATCACTACGTTTCCGTGCCCACTGAAAGCGAGCAGCTCGATGTCGTGGAAGTAGAGTGGGTACCCTTAAAGGCCTTCTTGCACGTAAATTTGCACGATGGAGTCTTCTTCGAACTGTAAAGGTCGATATAACAAGGAGAAACATACCTTGAAGGTTAGCCCTGAGGGCTGGAACTGAAGTATTTCGGTGTCTACGGGCATATTAAACCAAAAACTGATCCTTCCGTTCATTTGACACTCGAGGCCGACCACTAGGTGGTCTTCTTTCCACTGTCCCTAATTATTGATGCCTATGCACTATTCGCACAACAGAAGATTTAGGAATGTCTAACACCTCGGATATCTGATGATTGGAATGTTCCAGCATCATGAAGAGTAATAATTCTTGCCCTATTAAATGTAAAAATTTCACGTTCTGGCATTATAACGAAAGGAAAGTATCAAAATCGCTTTTCTAAATATACAATAAAACTGACGAATATTTAAAAAAAGATATAACTAATCAACAATATTTTATCTAGCAGTTGATTCGATCTTGTTTGACAGCTAAATAACTCAACTTTGTTGTTTAGCAACGAAAATAAAATAAACATAGTCGAAATCTGTAATATATGGAGGGTCCAAGACTTTTGACGGTGTGTGTACATTAACTTAATATGATATATTTTATTTTCAACATCAAATTGCATAGAAACTAAAGTATGTAGCGATCAAAGCCAATTTTAGATTTGAAATCAGCGATGAAAGTATTACTAATATAAATTAAAAAAGCTCTTATAACAGCTCTTATGACAAAAATACGTTATTGAAAATTTCAGTATTAAATATTACATACCTGTATTATTGTATTCTAATCACGCTATTTATATAAAGATAATATAAATATAACACTTAACTTATTATAAATCTGTTAATATACTCAATTTCATTTTCGAATATTATTAACACAAACATGTATTAAAATAAAGAAATTATTGTGCTGGGCGAACGGAAACGTTCTATGTTTATTGCTATTGGAAAGAAACCCATAACGGATTGCAGGAAGCTTGTTATGATCTTATTTGCTCTTAGTTTAAAACTTAAGATATATGGAATTATTTTTTTAACGAACCTATAAGCACAGAAAAAACTACTGAATATCAATAACCTTGTTTTGTTAATCGAGGGTTATGCCATACATATTTGATTCACTTAAATTTATTGGAATTACGTTTTCTTTCTATATAAAGAACTTTATAATGTTTAATTTAAAGTGGTTGTTTAGCAGTTTAATAAAAAAATAAATATAGGGGTGTTTGGACACCCCTATATTTACAATATTTACAATTTACAAAATTAAAAACAGCTTGAAAATGGTAACAAATTTGCGAGTCTGCAATCTGCTTATAAAATCTTTATTTATATTTTTGTAATTATTCACATAAAGTCTACTCACTGTATTAGTAGGTAGATAGATTTTAGTTATGGGTGTTTCAATAATACAGTTTGTATAATGGATCTTTGCGCGTGTATCAATTTAGTGACGACGTACGGATCAAATGCTACACCACTCGCAATTGTTACTAATATGTCACAATTACTAGCACGTATGTCTAGAAACATATGTTTCAATCAACTACGTATGGTATAGATAGCTAATAATTGCCGAACAAAATGCAATTATGAAATTGCATCTTGTCTTAGTCATTGACGTCTTACCTTTATTGTATAATTTGATTCATTGGCGTCTCAATATTTTTGTAAAATTTATTCCATTTTTATTTCATTTATTTTGATTTTTGTTGAATTTATTTAATTAATTTTGATGGAAATGTCATTATTCTGTCATAAGTTGACGGTTTTGTATTGTACTGTTACCCTAAAATCTGTCGGCACGACACTCTTCAAAAATGTCAATTTATTGATTCATACGATTGTTACCTGTGACGCACACGCAAAGAACCATTATACAAACTATAACTGGTTCATTCACTTGTTCAAAAATAAATTGTTGGGTGTAATGAAAGGGTGCTCTGTCCACTCATACTATAATTCTATAAGTACTTATCTATCTTAAAGGGCGGGAATTAATTGACTATTCTATGCTAGACTAGAACAATGCCGTATTACTAATTCTTTCGAATCTAAAATTGAAAATATAAACAGATTTATCATAGAGCGAGAACAAAGAAAAATATTTATAATAACGAGAAATGTTCGTCCCATTAACCGATAAAAATAGACCAATTTTTCTGTACCTACCTACGTTATTTTGTGAATTAAACTTAAATGTATAAAAATACGCCTTTGAATATATTTAAGTATTACTTAAATATTTTGAATATATTTTGTTATATTTTAAGCACATTGTTTCTATAATTATAGTTAATACAACGGGCGTTTGAAAAGTCTACGACCTAGCTATTCGTTATTGAGATTCATTATAACAGATGGTGAAATATTTAAATATAAGATGATCCGGTGTTTTTCGGCCTTTCAAGCGTATATTAGCCAATTTTTGTGAATTAGTGTACATTGTTTGGCAACATTTCCCGATCTGTAAGTTGCTTATTGTGTGCATTAGATTTTTCACAACACAAGAAAATTTGGTAGCTATATTATTATATATAGATATAACTTATGATCTAACAGATTCTTGTTGAAAACATTGAACGCAGTTATTTTAAAATTTGTCATTGTAAAATTGATTCATAAACGATCGAAAGTCATTGATAGTTTTTTTCGGGTTGCATTTCATTTAACAAATATTGGACAGATGATTGTTTTGCTGGATATAATAATCTACCTTCCAATTTATAGCGAATGAAAGTCAGTGCGTATTAAAGATTTTTAGAGCTCGATCTGTGTTGTTTTGAGAATTGATGTCCCCTGTTAGATGAAACCACGTTTAGTCAATACGAAACCCAATATTAAAAATGCGATAGTTATAAGATTTTCGTGAAACCACTGATAATATGTTGCTCTCTTTAAATGATGTAGCTCACTTTAAATAATCGGTAATAATTATTAGTACATATATCTGAAATTTAAATAATCATTTTGTCATGCTTTTGTTTCTTCAAAATATGCTGCTATAGGGTTAAATCTTCAGCTGAAAAGCTGCTATTGTTTACCTAGAAATTTACATTTCTTTGTTGGAAATTCTCTATTGTAAACATTGATCGAATAGTTTCAATGTCGTTAATCAATGAAACAATACTTGTCCATAAAAATGCTTTGTTCCTCAGTAAACCTTTTACTGTAAAATAATAGATAACTAAATTGCTCTTCTACTTAAAACTGAATTTGATTCAATAACATAATTCCATAGATAGTGGTTAGTTTACATGTCGCAATAAATATTGTAAAAAATTCCAAATATTATATAGTAACTTTAACAGGAAACTTAAAAAGGAAGTAAATGTAATTTAAAATTCTTGAGAGAAAATATATCACGTATGTGTAGTATATCAGTTTTAAGTGGTATTTTAACAAAATTCTTGTCACCTTCAAATAAAATATATGAGATTACTCTGAAGTGCATAATCTATATTTACTAAATTGTGTTTTCGTGTGTCACAACATTTTTAGGTCGATGTACGAAATGCTTTTCGTTCGAATTTCGAAATTTTGATAAAATCAATGCAATAAATCGACCCTTGCGAATAACGTGGTAACTTCTTTTAATCTGAAGCCTCTAAAGGCATGCTCCGGAGGTGCGCAAGGCGGCGGCGCAATATTATTGCGATTTGTTTACTCGTACCTTAAGAAATTAAGAAATTACAAAAAAATAATATACGCGTATATCTTCTTAGTTTTCAACTGTTCTTAGGATATTGACAGTAGTATATGTAATAAGAACCATATTTGTTTCTCCATAATAGAAAATTAGAACATTATTTAAGTTAGTCTAATGTATTGATGATAGTTTTTAAAGGTTATGCCTACGAGATGTAAAATATCGAATTGATTTAACGGTGTTCTAATATTTAAAAACTATTATATAGTTATGTTTACAAGACAACTTGTAATATATACAGGCTTTTTTGTAAAAATTCTGCAAACTGCAACTCCATAATTTTGCGTCTGAAAAAAAAAAGCATAAACAATATCAATAATTCTATAAATACTACTATAACCTAGTAATCATATTGATTTTTTTCAATATCAATATCAAACGACAGTCAATTTCTTTACTTCATCCTTATTTCAATATAACATTATACAGTGAGCATCTAATGTTGCTTCTCCCCTTTTAACTTAAAAATCTAATGTTTCGACGAAATGGCATACGATAAAGTAAAGTAAAACTAGTCCTTTGATTTTTGAAAAAATAGATTAAATTTAATATTGACGTACTTATTTAAGTAGTGTATCTCTGTACAATCTAAGTGTCAGGTATTTTCTAACATAAGTAATGAAGAAAGTAACTTAGATATTCCTACCTCTACATATCCTCCTAACGTATATTCTACATATTACTCTATATTATACACAGATCTTCTTGAGGAACTACGTATGGACTCCTCGACATATTTCTTCAGCATTTAAATTATCTATGTTAATCAACTTTCGAAGTTCACAATATCTTTTTCTTTAGCATGATATCGTCTACTCCTGAACATAGGGCTCTTCCATGTTTTTCATCGCTGTCTGTCCTAAACACTCAATATCCACTTATTGCCGGTTCTCCTCTGGACATCATCCCTCTATCTTCTTTGGGGGCATCCGACACTTCACCTAGTTTCTCTGGATCTCCACTGCATTAAGGTCTTCATCCACTTGATGCCATCCCTGGCGACGTGCCCTGCTCAGAGCCACTTATTGGCGGCGATACGCTCTATGACATCAACGACTCTTGTTCTCTCTCTGATGATCTCGTTTCTGACTCGATCCCTCAAGCTGATCCCTAGCATCGCACGTTCCATTGCCCGTTGACACACCCTGAGTCGGTTCGCCCTGTTTTGTGTTAGGGTTATAGTTTCGAGGCCGTAGGTTATGACAGATCAGATGCAGGCATCGAATACATTCCGCTTTAGGTTGATAAACATCTTTGGTTTTTTGAGGATGTGATCGAGTTTTCTAAAAGCCGTCCACGTCAGGCCAATTCGCCTGGTGATTTCTGCAGCCTGGTTGTCATTATTAAGCGTGTTGTCTCCGGGGCATACATACTCTTCAACAACATCAAGCGTGTGGTTGTCGAGTGTGACCTGGATGTTATTTCGACTCATGACTTGGTCTTTAGGAGGTTCATCCTCAAGCCCATGAACTCCGAAGCTTCTTTCGGTTCTCTTATCTCGAGTCCAATTTCATCGGCATTGCTGTTCATCAGGATGAAGCCGTCAGCGAAGCACATGTGACTCAGGAACTTCCCATCGATATTGACGCCATTCCTCTCCCAGGTCAGGTTTATAAACACGTCCTGCAGCACCAGAGTGAACAGCTTTGCTGAGATAGTGTCGCCTTGCCTGACTCCTCTCCTGATAGGAATCCTCCCGGTCACTAAGTGTTCTCCGACTTTGACGTGAAGAGTGGTCTGTTCATATATATCTCTGATGAGATTCGAGAATCTCGAGTCAATCATATCCAGCAGCGTCCATCATATGCAGAACTGCCTAGATCTCCACAGAGTCTAAAGTCTTCTGGTAATTGAGGAACGCCAAGTGAAATGGAACGTTGTATTCGAGTGCATTTCTCGATCAGCGTATGAACTACCTAAGATGTGGTCTATCATACTGTACCCCTTCCTGAATCCAGCTTGCACTACAGGTTGGTAGAAGTCGAGCTTGTTGGTGAGACGAATGGTGATAATTTTGGTATTGAGCTTGTATAATCTGGAGGGGATGCTAATCGGCAGGTAATTCTCAATGTTCGTAGAGTCGCCTTTCTTGAACAAAATGGTAACCTCAGCATTCATCCATGCATTCGGAATTCGGAATATTTCCTTCTTCCAGGCATTTGTTGAGGAGAATGAGAAGTACTTTGTCTAGAGTTTTTCCTTCAGTCTTTAGCATTTCACTCGTTACATTGTCTTCTCCGCGTACCTTACGATTTCTCATCTGTTCTAACGCTGCTCTCAGCTTCGAGCTACCAATTTCGGGAATCTCCTCGAAACCGACGTTTTGGACCACTCGATCTATGTGTTCATGAAGATGGTCAGGTTATAATACTGACTGGCTGTACAATCTCCGGTAGAAGTTCTCGATGATGGCCATGATTTCGCTTTTCTCTTTCACAACTACGTTCAGCAATAGTACGCTTTAATACTGTTTGGCGATCACTAAAATTTTGAACATTCAAAAGTTATTTTATATTTTACATTATTTATCATTAAATAACTCGCTTCTGTCTTCAGTTTAGAAACAAAACTGTACATTATTTCCTTTTAGAATATGCACTTCTCAAGACTTAAAATCATAAGTCATTCATTAGGAATGCCATTAAAAATTCCAAAGTTAGAACGAGTGGTAGTATTCAGTCTTCATACTTTATCTTAGAATTCGAAGTTTTTTTGAAAATGACCTTTAGGTAAGAATTACAAGTTACTTTAGGTAACTATTCTTTAAATTAAATCATTGTATATGTATTTGTAGAGATTTAAAAAAGATCTTAAATTATATAGTGTTTATAGTAGCGCAAGTAGCTATAAAATAACATTAAAACTATACTTAGATATAGGGCCAATAAAATTTTATTGCAGTATTCTAAAAGTGATTCTCATAGCAATTTATACAGGCTATGAATAGAAATTCTGTTAACATATTATTGTACGTTTTCGTTATAACCAGATAACATCAAGTAAAATAAATTAGATATACCATCATTATCATTTAGGTTTCAGACAAACGGACATTATGTATATTTTTGAAAAGCTTAATTCTCCCTCTCGGTTATGGCTCGTATTGGAAAAAGTTTTCCGAGAATTTTTTAGCTGCAAGTAATAAATATGGAAAAAGGGTAAAACGCCGATATTTGATCTAATAAACAATTTCTTCTTTTCTGATTCTTTTTAAAACATTTAAAATGGGTGTATACAACTATAGAAATTATTTGTAAGATTTTGACCAACCCTAAAATAATATAAACATTTTTGTGCCATCATCATCATCATCATCATTAGGTCATCAGTCCTAAGACTGGTTGGACGCTAACCTCCAGCTTCTCCTATCTTGTGCTAACCTACGCATTTCGCTAATTGTGCTACAACCTACATCCCTTACTATTTGCGAGCACTAGTCTAATCTCGGCCTACCTCTGCCTTTCTTCACTCCTATTTCTGCCTCCAAAATATCGCGGACTATTCCCCCATGTCTCAGCAAGTGGCCTACCATTCTATCTCTTCTCTTCTTTAAGTTTTTCCACATACTTCTTTTCTCGCCGACTTTCTCCAATACTTCTTCGTTTCTAACTCTATCAGTCCATGGTATTTTCATCATTCTTCGGTAACACCACATCTCAAAAGCTTCTAATTTCTTCCTACTTGCTTCCCCTACCGTCCAGGTTTCGCAGCCGTATAGTGCCGTGCTCCATACATATGTTTTCAAAAATCTCTTCCTTGTTTCTAAGTTTATTACCCCCGAGCATAAAAGTGCTTTCTTTTCGTTAAAAGCTACTCGACCCTGCACTATTCTTTGTTTTATGTCTTTATCGCTTCTTCCATCCCAATTTATTTTACTTCCTAAATAAGTGAAGTCTTTAACTTCCTCCAATCTTTCATTATTAATTTGTACTTTCGTTTTTGCTCTGCTCTCGCGCCCTCTGCACACTAACACTTTAGTTTTGTTTTTATTCACCCTCATTCCGTATTCCTCTGTCAACACTGCCTCCATTTTGTTCAATGCTGATTCTAATTCCTCCTTACTAGATGCTAATACTGCTATATCATCCGCGAATCTCAGCATTTTTAGTTTCTGTCCCTGTACTTTAATCCCGAAATCCACTCTATCTTTTACCACATTAATCGCCTCTTCGATGTACAGATTAAAAATTAGTGGTGATAGCGTACATCCTTGTCTTACTCCTTTCCTAATACCTACTTCCCTTTTTTCCCCTTCTACTTCTATAACAGCAGTTTGCTCTTTGTATAGATTGTGTACTACTCTCCTATCTCTATACTTCATTCCCGCGCTCTTTAGTATCTCGAACATTTTTTCCCATCTTACGTTATCAAAACCTTTTTCTAAATCTACAAATCCTATATAAGCGTTCTTTCCTTTTTCTATTGTTTTCTCTAACATTACTCTTAGCGCCAGAATAGCTTCGCGAGTTCCCCTATTTCACCTAAAGCCGAATTGGTCTTCTCCTAGTATTTCCTCCGCTCTATTTTCCATCCTCTTCTGCACTATTCTAGTTAAGATTTTTGACGCGTGGGAAGTTAGGCTAATCGTTCTAAAGTTCTCGCATTTGTCGGCTCCTCTCTTTTTCGGTATAGTAACGATAATGTTCCTCTTATAATCCTCCGGCATCTCGCCCGTTTCGTATATGTATTTTACCAGTTCAAACATCCTATTTACTACTTTCTGTCCCGCACATTTCAAAATTTCCGCCTGTATTTTATCTACACCTGGCGCTCTATTATTCTTTAGCCCCCTTAGTGCTATTTCAAATTCCTCTCTCAATATAGGTTTTCCTACATCTTCCCTATCGATGCTAGATTCTTCCTCTAATATCTCTCCTAATTCCTGATCCTCGTATAAATTTCCTAAGTACTGCTTCCATCTATCCGCTTTCTCCTCTCTTCCGATCAGTATGTCCCCCGATTGACTCCTAACGTTTCTACTTATTGTTCCTATATCCCTGAAGTTCCTCTTAATTATTTTGTGAGCCTCATCGGTCTTACCTACTTGCAACTTATCTTCTACTTCTTTGCATTTGTCCTCTATCCATTGTTCTTTCGCTTTTCTACATTTTCTAATGATTTCCCACTTTATTGACTTATAAGTTTTCAGTCCTTCTTCGTCTCGTCTGTTTTTGTAGCCTCGTCTCTTTTGTATTAAGTTTAAGATTTCGTCCGTTATCCAGGGCTTCCTAGCTTCCCTTTTATCGTGTCCTAAAACGTCCGTAGCCCCGGAAGCTAGACTATTCTTGATACCCTCCCACTCAGTTTCTGCGTTCTTGATTTCGTCCTTACTCGTTTTATTTATTAATTGATCTGTTTTATCCTGGAACTTATCTTTCATATTCTGATCCCTCAATATGTCTACATTTATACGTTTCTTATCCTTCCGGATTTTCAGATTTTTGAACTTTAATCTAGCTTTCATGACTACCAAGTTGTGGTCGCTGTCTACATCTGCTCCTGGATAACTCTTACAGTCTTTTACTTGATTTCTTGATTTTTGTGCCATGTGAAATAAAATTATTTCATTTGAAATGGTTATTTCAAATGAATAATATTTAATGTATTGATCTAAAATATGAACACTACTACTTGTTATTATTTAACTTCTATCCTAGATATATATCAGATAAAATCTATGGCCAGTGTGACAAAAGGGGGTGGAAAATTGTCCCTCTTCTAAGAAATATTTTTACTTGTCTACCGATTTAGAAGTTGAATGAGAGTAGTATATTATGATCTTTCTTTCAATCGGTATCTTAAGCAATTTTCAAGATATAGCCTAAAATATTATTTTAGGGGTTAATTTTAGATACCATTCTCATTCTCGAAACCCAAATTCAGAGGCTAGTCATAGTTCTGTAGCATTTGTAATACTTTTTTCTGCAAATTCCTGAATTATATAATTATGAAGTGATTGAAGTGAATTATGAAGTGATTAACTGTTATTTTAGAAAAATAACTGTTACGCAAAATGTTTTCGGTATTCGATTACATATGTTAGTATTTCCAAATAATCTGCAAATTTATAGTCTTATGTTATAACAATATAGTTTTAATAATATCTTGCCATTTAAATCGAACTGAGATATTTTTGTACTATGCGATTTTGTAGTGTACACCGTCTAAAACTAAAAACGGTCTTAATTTCGATTTGGTTGATTGACATTCTGCTAATATGTGATGAATTTAGAAAATAATATATACTTTCTCTTTTCAAACAAAATTTTATAAAATATAATAAGAACATCGATAAATATAATAAGGGATATTAAATGAGTAATATAATCTAAACCTTTTTGTCATATTTATTTAATATTCCTATATAATAATAAATTAGCAATTGCAGAGTTTCTGGTGCAATGCCATATAACATCAGGTGGATCTATTAAAGTGAAATATTTTAGTATTTCTAGGAATCTACTGTATTTATAACCGTCCTTAAAGTTAAGAAAGGATATGAAAGTTTTAATATATATCTTACAATCCACAAATACATAAACATAAAATGCTCCATATTAAACGTATATAATTAGAAAAATATTTATCTTTTATTTAAAATTTTCTTTCTTAAATTTGAAAGAATACTCTTTTTTAGTTGTACGCGCATATAAACTAAACGGCCATCATATCTTCAGACCTTACACAGTCACCTTCTGCTATTCCCATATTGTCTATATCCCCCGTGTTTTCAGCAACTAACACATTTCAATGTTATAGCAATCAAAAGAATCACTTTGAAATTAAACAGAAACTAAGGAACTAAACATACGTCTTTAATTTGTACGGTTTTTCTTACGTCACTGTGTAAATTACTTAACTATTTTAGCAACGTCAAATTTAATTTAAAACTCCACCTGCCCCAGAATTGATGTAAAATTATAATATTTAGGAATATTATAATTTTATATGAATTCGTGGTAATTACGCGTGGTGACAAAGTTTATACAATACTCATAACTGTTTTATTAAACGATGTTTTGAAAAAGTTTCAAAATCGAACTGAGATATTTTGGTACTATGTGATTGTGTAGAAGTTGACCCTGTTTAAAACTAGCAAACGGTCTTAATTTCGATTTGGTTGATATTCTGCTGAATATGAATTTAAAAAATAATATAAACTTTATCTTTTGAAAATAAATTTTGGTTTACTATTTATAATAATGAATTCTATCGAGATATGGCACATTATGTTAATTCTTTAGTTTTGCAACATGTTCTTTACCTGCGTGAAGTATTTGGAAGAAATATACATAAATTCAGTTTACGAGACATTTTTATACCATAAGATTAAGGTCAGGAAAGTTAATGATGAACGGCTCACCCATCAAATTGTTACAAAACACACGCAAGGAATGTAAATGACAAATAAATTATATGTAAATATAAGTAATACCATTACAGTATTTCTACTATTAATCATTATGTCAGGTCTCAGAAAGAGAACAGGATAACTATTTCAATTTGACGATATAAAATGTTTTCTTTTGTTTACATATTTTTAAATTAATTTCTTAAATAATACTTTTATATATTTAAACATTCGTCATATGAAATTCACATTCATATAACAGCTATCGTATGAAATTTTACAACTGTACACTACTCGCATGTAACATTTAGAATTTGCGTGTTTTGTTTTTACAGAACACTGAAGTTTGCTTAATTTTTTTTTAGCAGAAAATATTAACAAGTGGCATTACTGGCGACTTCGGCAAAATTGTAATACCGTACTAAATATAATTATTCTCGCAAGCTAGGGGTACAAAATCTTCTTATATTATAGTAATTAGTTTAATGGAGTATTAGTTATAAATTCAATTACGCTAAATACATGATGAGCCGTAAATTTACATTATATTTGATAAATTATGATTTAATATTATCATCGTAAACAGCTTTGGGATTTTCGAGCTGGTTAGTAAATACGTAGTTTTATGTTGTATTTATTATTTCTATTAGTTATTATTCATAGATTCTTGTTATAATGTTGCGTGTGCCATCACTTTTATACAATATGCGACTTTGGGTTTGATTTTATCTTTAAATAAATTCTAATATTTAGTATATTAAATAGATAGTTATCTATTGATTCTTAAAGCAAATAAAATAAACATTTTAAGCTGCTATTATAGTATATATGTTCTTAAAGAATAAATTTAAAAGCATATTTTATACTAGTATTTATTATTAAACATTTATAAAATATTAAATGTTTAATTATTAAAATACATATAAAATAGTAATAAAGTAAACGAGTTCAGTTTACTAGCGTGTGATAGAAAATTTATCAAACGGCTTCCGCATACATGTATGTATATATTGGCGTATAGTCAACTTCGCGAATATCTGCGGTCTTTATTATTACATTTTATTACATGTTTTCATACATATGTTTATTTAAACATTAATTACAGGTCTAGGAATCAACACAAAAAAGATAACAAATGAGGATTAGTAATGACTATTATTAACATAAGAAAATCAGAAATATCGCCATTTTTAATGTAAACTCACTCCAAAATATACCAATATTTCATAATATATGAAAATTTTCCGTTCGTGAGATGATTTCTTTCTGTCATAATTAGGATTTATGAATGTTTAAAAATATAATTGGCTCCAACTGTGGGTTTAGATGTAATAGGAATGTAATTGTTTGTTCATTACTAAATATGCAGAAAGAAACTAAAATAATTTTGAACTTGTAGCAAGACAAAGAGAGGGAAACGATATAAAGAAATGTGTTAATTGTTACAGTATTTTTAACGTTAACATTTGAATTGCATACCGGAGTAGGCTGGAACCTTTGGTGTGAAGATAACACTGACATAGTTTTCCACAAAACGCCAAACAGTCTAGTGTATAGTGTACACTACACTCGACGCATGTTTCGCTAACAAAGTTGGCATCATCTAGACGTGATTAAAACTAGTTCTAATCGTCTCCAGATGATACCAACTTTGTTGGAGAAACGTGCGTCGAGTGTAGTGTATAGTGTTTTGGTGTTTTGTGGCAAACTAAGTCAGTGTTATTGGAATTGCATATTTTACCAACTGATAATTGTTTTCATAGAAAGAAAAATAGTAAGAGATTATCAAACATATAATAAATATAATAAAGAATATTAAATAAGTAAGATAAGAAGATTCCAAACCTTCTTGTCGTTCTTATTTAATATTCCCATATAATAATAAATTAGCAATTGTAAAATTTTTGGTACTATGCCATGTAACGTCAGGTGGATCTATTAAAGTAAAATATTTTGATATTTCTTGGAATCTACTATATTTATAACTATCCTTAAGGATAAAAAAGGATGTGGAACTTATA
Organism: Rosalia funebris; assembly: GCA_037954035.1. Lineage (NCBI taxonomy): Eukaryota > Metazoa > Arthropoda > Insecta > Coleoptera > Cerambycidae > Rosalia > Rosalia funebris. Next base: position 3,854,688 of record JAZFAV010000018.1, on the reverse strand, counting down.
TATATCTTACAATCCATAAATTCATAAATATAAAACTCATCATATTAAATGTATATAATTGGAAAAATAATGATCTTTTATTTAAATAATCGCATCTATTTTCTTTTTTAAATTTGAAATAATACCCGTTTCTAGTTGTACGAGTATATATATATATATATATATATATATATATATATATATATATATATATATATATATATATATATATATATATATATATATTAAATGGCCATTATATTTTCAGACCATACATAGTTACCTTCTTCTATTCCCATATTGTATGTATCCCTCGTGTTTCGAGCAATGCAATTTTAGTGCTATAGTAATCAACAGAACCACTCTGAAATTAAACACAAACTAAGAAACTAAACATACGTTTTTAATTTGTACGGGTTTTCTTACGTTATTGTGCAAATTACTTAACAATTTTAGCAAGGTCAAATTTAATTTAAAACTTGACCTGCCCGAGAATTTATGTAAAAATATAATAAACTAGGGAGCATAACTATATAGCGCCACCCCATATTTTGCAGTGTTTGTCCACTTAACATTAAAATAGGTTTCCAAGGACTTAGGAGGTCAGAAAATACGCTAAAAGAAGGTACTTAAACAAATTTTAGTTATGTTTTAAGGTTTCTTATCAAATTAACGCATAAATTAAGAAAACATCCTGAATTTATTGGTGCATAACTATAGCGCATATTAGTTAAAACTTAAGAAAACCACTTACAAACAAAAATCAATAATGTGTTATGTCTCCATTTTTAGGAATTACTTCAAATAATCTATTATTCATACAGTCCACCAGGTTATTTAAGACCTCAGGCTCCAAGTTGACCCAAATCTCTTCTATGGCAGTTTTGAGTTCACGAAGAGTATCGTACTTCTTATCTTCTTATATTATCGTCGAACAATAATTCTTCAGAGGTTTTAAATTGGATTTAAATTCGGCGAACATGCTGGCCACTCCAATAAATCAATTTCATTCTCACGGAACCACTCCATGGACTCTCTGCTAACATCCTCTTTCAACAAAAATGTCCACGACCTTGACATATTTATCACCAAACACCTGACACCATCTTTTGATCTCAATGTGGTGCGAGCCGACGACCACACCTGTCGGTATGGCATTAACACCTGTCTAGCGGCATAATTTGATCTTAATATGACGCGTGCCGGCGGCAAACATCAAAGGACCGAAAACTTCCCATGGTCTTCAAAAAGTTCCCAGGCTGAACCGCCTCCCTTACTACTAACTTCCTTATACTAACAACCTAACTACCAAAATAAATGTGTCAGTATATGGAGTATTAAATTACAAAACATTAGCCGGCTTGGGCGGCGGTGATTTATCGAAACAGTTAAATCACACTGAAAACATTTAATTTGAAACTCAGCATGTAAATAATAAATGATTAACTTATGTGTTATATGACGCCACAGCAAACCTTGATTTGTTTATTTTTTTATTGAAACCGTCAACAGAATAACGTAAGTTAACAGATGTGAGAATGAAATTGATTTATTGGAGTGGACTGAAGTGTTAAATAATTTGGTGGACAATATGCATAATAAATAAACTATTTGAAGTAATTTGTAAAAATGGAGACGTAACACATTATTGATTTTTGTTTGTAAGTGGCTTTATTACGTTTTAGCTAATAGGCGCTATACCTTAAAACATAACTAAGATTTACTTAATTACCTTATTTTAACGTACTTTCTTACTTCCTAAGTCCTTGGTAACCTATTTTAATTTTAAGTGCACAAACATTGCAAAATATGGGGTGGCGCTATAATTATGCTCCCTAGTTTATTTAGGAATATACAGCCTGGTGAAGAAGTTTCATACAATACTCATAACGGTTTTATTAAACGATTTTTTGTAAAAGTTTCAAACACGTTAACCTTATTTTTTGAAAAGGTTGGTTGATGTAAATATTTGATTTTGGTCATATTTTGTGTTTGAGTTACAGTATATTTTAGCTAAAATCATACTAGTACTAGCACTAATAGTATTAATTTAAATTATTCCATCGTGTTTTAACAACAATGAGTTTTTCAAATACAACAGTACTATATATTAGGGGTTTTATTTACCATACGTGAGTGTAAAGTATGCTTACAATGAAAATACTTGCAATGAAAATGCTTACAATAAAAATGTTCGCAACTACATTGGAACCTTGATTAAAGATCTGGTAGATACTTTGACTAAACATTAGTTTCATTATATCGTCATAACGCCATATATGGGTCTCGGATCCTAGGTCATCATATTGGGCCCATTGTCATCAGAGCTGCCAATTTGTTAGCCATCTCACTACGTGAAGTGCACGTGGTGGTAGTCAACGACCGTTTCTGGCCCACACTCCTCCAATATAGCTCCAGTACAGTTCATAACATGAAGATGCTTGTTTAGCCTACAATATTCCGTCAACAATCATATTATGGTTCGTAGATTTATACGAGGTAGATTGAAGCAATATTTTGCTAGTTTGCTACGAGGTATAGTTACGAGTACTTTTGTTTGAGTACAACTCGAAGTTTTCACCTATCTATCTTCATGATGTTTCAGCATGTAATTTTTTATAATGCAATTTCGAAAGGCTTCCTTAAACGATATTGCTAGGTCTAGTCCCAGCCAAATGTCCCTAGAACCCCGGCATGGGTTCTATGTATTCACCTCTTCGTTTCTACGATGTGCCACGTGTCCTTTCGCCTATCATAAAGTGGCATCGCTTGTTCTTCTTACCACATTCACTGACTATTTACATTGCAACATTGCCTGGAGTTAGTCCTGCAATTGTTTAGGGTCATCAACGTAGCCTTAGTGTCTGCGAAGGTGTCGATAGTTTTACTACTAATTCCCTAATTAGTGATTTTATGGTCGTCTGTAGTACTCCTTATTGCCAGCTTGGAATACTGTGGCATGGGTACCCAGTGAATTGGAGGTTTAAAAATCCAAACTTTCTTCGCAACTTTTGTTTATCTGTATATAGCGAAAAGATATTGGTCTCAAGAGAATTCTTACTGGATTCAAGAATCCCGTAGCTAATATAATATGAATAATATGAAGGTAAACTAATGCATAGGCTAAAATAATCGGAAGTTATCTTTTAGGACTATTAATTTCTTTAAGAATATTAAACAGATGCTAGCTAATTAGAATTTCTATGTTGTGTTGATTTCTAGTAGTAGTTTTTATCCAAATAATAACGATATTGTTCCTAATCGAAGAATTTAGCTTAAACAAGACGGATCTCATATTGATGTGGTCATCTCGTTTCTTGATGACACTTTCCCTGGCAGATGTATATTGCTACGAGGATGAACTAAATGGCTACCGTGTTCATTTGATTTTGCCCCCTTAGATGTTTCTCATAGGGTTATTCAAAATAGTGAGTCTATTTTAATAAGCCAAATAATTTAGAGGATTCGAATCGAACGAATTCGAATCGAAATGGAAAATATCAGTCCAAAAATCATTGAATGTTCGATACAAGGTGATTATACGTGCTTCAGCCAATTTAAGATTGTTAATAGAGATTTTAAACAACTTTATGTTTTTCTAAATTTAAAAATAAAATCGTATTTGCTTTATTTGTATTATTTTCTCAAATAAAAACCCTTGATTATATAAGCGGTAAATTTATGGAATTCATCAGTCTGAAAGAATAAAAGGGTTGTAATTTAAAAAATACTATGATGATATCACAGCTCAAACAAAAAATCTGTAATTTTTTTTCGTCAGCTAATGCCTTTGTAAAAATAACGGTGATGTATTTGTGATGGAAATAAATACCGTGTAAAAGTTTATTACTACGCTATACATATTTTATGTGTTCAAAACTTTCTACAACATTGTATATGTAATAAATCGCAGAATTTTTTCATCTTAATGCATACTAGAAAATAACAAAATCGAAAATGGCTATACGAATTATTTATTTACAAAGACAATTTATACTCTTTCTACACAGTTACAATAACAGATCGATCGGGTATACGGTTTGATTTGTGTGTATCATATAAAACTCTTTCACGAATCATTCATACACTGTCAATGCTAATATATATATATATATATATATATATATATATATATATATATATATATATATATATATATATATATATATATATATATATATATTTATATTTACCTATTTTGGGAATATCATTAATAATTTAATACAGCTTGTAGTAGTTTTAAATATTGTTAAAAATAGCTGTTAAGGTTTCCTTGAAATTTTATATTAATTCCTTGAATTGATTTTCCTTGAATAGGATTTTTGTATTTTGTATAAATTCGTTAACCGATTTTAGTTATTTTGGTGAAATATTCTTAACTATATAAGAGGTATAATAAATCCACTCTAGATGAATGAATGATAAATGCATTCTATTCTGTTGTATTTAATATTTAAAAAAAATGTCCTTCTGTTTTGCTGTATTTATAATATTTCTGTTTCTTTGAAGGGACTGAGGAACAGCAGCCACCATGAATTTGATGTTTAGGAAGAATTTTAGGGAGCAGAAGTCGGGGATAACAGCCGGCAAGGGTTCGAAGGGCACCATCGGTAGGCACACAAGTAAGAGATGTAGTAGAGAGCAAGGCTATACTGCAATGGAGGAACACCACTATAGAACGCACCTATTTTTTAGTCCACCTCGTTCTAGTTACAGTCCGGGAGACGAAGATGGTAATTTACAGTTTTACACAGCACTGTTCATACCCTGTAAATATAAATTCGTTGAATACTAATGTTCAAACGTTTTAAAAAGATAGATTGTAGGTGGCTAATTGTATATATGTACATATATAATTTTGAAGAATGACTATTTCGGTTATTAAACTTGTAGATTCTGATACCTGAATTATTAACTTAATCTGAATACAAACTTCATCATAGATCATTAATGTATTAACTAGTTAAAGTATTATTTAAAAAGTGTTTATACATATTGCATTTGAAACACCTTTTGAGGGTGTCTTAGCAGTGAAGCAAGTACTGCTGTTTTCGAATTCTATAAATGAAATTACAATTTATTTTAAATAAATTAATATAGAGACATACCATCTAAATATAAAATTGATATTAATAATTTCATCTGCATACGTTACAAGTAGCGACTCGTTGAGGCACGCGCAAATGAGGCGCTGCGACATTAATTAACATTGAAAAAGTTAATAAGAAATTCCATTTTTCTCATGTCCATGAATTCTATGCAATAAAGACCATAGCAGTCGTCACTAGAAAAAAAATTGTTTTTACTTATTTGTTATTTTATAATATTACGTTTTATTTATATATTATCGCAATTTAATTATTTACAGTTGTCATTCACTGTGATATCTTAATAGTTAATTGATGAAATATCAAACTCTTATAATCCGGCACAGAGCGATTAGATAGGGCGTCTCATTTGGAAGTATAGGATGTGATTTGTGAATAAAAATAATAATTGACAAACTGAGGTTTTGTAAACATAAAATGGATACTCTACAAATGGAAAAGAATATCGTTGATATGGCCGCTTCGACTCACCTGGCATGGTGTCATTCGTTTAGTAAAATTGTCCATAAGATGGGCATATAAAACTGGCTCTATTCCCCGAATAACGCGTTGAATGTTTGCTTTGAGGTCATTGATTGTTGCTGGCTGGATGTCGTACACTTTTCCCTTCACATAACCTTAAATCCAGTGGTGTTAAATCACATGAACTTGCAGGCCAACTGATGTCAGCATTCCACGAGATAATATGATCAGGAAATTTGGTATGCAACAGAGTTATGGTTGCACGTGTTGTATAACACGCTGCACTGTCTTGCTGAAACCACACGTTATTCAAATCCAAATCATCAATTTGGTGGAAAAAGAAATTATTTGATGTACCATGATAGTGTTCCCCATTTACTGTGATAGCATTATTAAATTAATTTTCAAAGAGATATGGTCCAATTACTCCACCACTCTAAAATTCGCAAAAAACCGTGCATCGCTGTGGATGCATTTCTTCTTCGTGAACAGCATGTGGATTTTTACCACCACAAATTAGACAATTTTGTTTGCTGACGTATCCATCAAGATGAAAATGTGCTTAATCGTTGAACAACATTTTGCTGCAAAAATCAGCATCACTTTCATTCTTTTCTAACATCGAATTAACAAATGTATGACGATGTAAATAATCTATAGCTCTTAATTGTGTCAACTGAATTTTGTATGCTGACAGATTGTTGCGTGTTCACACGAATTTATCGCTTGGATACTCCCGTACACTTTACCTTACTGCAACAATATTTTCATCTGAAATATTGCCATTGTATCTAACATTTTCTTGAGTAAAAGCGCAACGAAATTTATAGGATCCAGAGATAACTTTAGATTTACTTAAAATAAATTAGACATGAAATTTCCAATTACTGGTATATAGCTTGTTGTAGAGTTAACTCTCAGAGGGTACGTATTTTCTTTATATATGAGGGAATTTTTATATTTTCGCACATTTTCTAGATTGGTATGCATTGTTTTGTGACTCGATACATAATTTCAGGGCTGGTTACCACCTCGTTTACTGTTGGTTGACGTTTCGATAGGCATTTCGCTCTCTTCTGTAGAAGTCTATCTGACACTGAAGATTATGTTGTTGGCACAGCGTTTATATGTATAAGGTTCCGTAGTCATGTCTTTTGTCCTGATTACCATCCACTCATTTCCATCGTTAAATATTTGTTTCCTGATGAGTGTCTTCCATATATCTGATAAATCGACTGTGTTCAAAGATCGAAATTTCCTTTCCATTATGATGGATTTTGATCTTGTTCAATCCTGAACATCCATCTGGTAGATTGGTTCAATCTAACTGGTATTCTATAACAGTTTATTTTATATATTGATTCTTCTTCAGGTAATTTCTATACTCTTTTATTATCATGCTTACATGTTTATTTGTTTATCCTATGTCAACTTTTTCGAGCGTACAGTATGTTATACAGCTTAGGATCCGAAACGTCAGAATTGTCTCTTGTTTCTGGAAATGTTGATGATATTCTCCATATAGTGTTGAAATCGAAATGTGCCTCATCCTTCTTAAACGACCTACCTTCTAACTAAATTGCTTCACCTAGAATAAATAACGGTTTCTAAATATTTTCCTTCGTTATAGGGCCGCAGATTAATTATGATTGAGTGTTTAATATTAAAATATGTAGTATCAAATGAGCGTTCAGTGCATTAAAGTATTTGTAGAGTCCATGTTTTATGTTACATTTTATGGTGTGATTTAGAATTTAGATATTTGCCTGTGTGTATAATATTAGCTCAATCAGATTCAAAATATGTTAGCTCTATCAAATTTTAAAAGGATGGGGTTGAGCCTTGGGGAACGGGACTGGTTAAATTTGAGTGGAATAGATATTACAACCACACAGATTTAATACCATTTCAAGCAGAGATTTGAAAATGTTTATTGTACACATAGACATTGTATTGTACTTGGTATTCCGCATCCAATAATTGCGTTCAATAATATACCATATCATTTTTTCTTTTACCACTATTTAAACCACGAAACTCTTATTTTACTAATTTATTTTACCATTAAGTTTTACCTTTGGATTTCTTGAAAACTGATCGTTTTCTGGATCTATGTTTATTTGATGAAAAGCCACTTTGTCTTTTCCTCTTGCTACTTCCATTTTCCACGTACGACAGATGAACTGAATTCAAACCTTAAAACACAAAGTGCGAGTGTTACTTGTAACTTGTGGTTGTAATATCTCTTCCGCTCTCAAATGTAACCATTCACTTCCTTCGAAGCCCAACCTCTTCCTTTTAGAATCTGATAGAGCTAAGAATATACTTAGTTTCCAATAATATACAGATACACTTAATTTTCTAGAGTATAAATTGGTTTTATTTTCACTTAAACGTCCAAGAAAACAAGTGTAGTGCTTCTCTCTAATTTAAACATGAATTTGGTATCCAGATGTAGGCTTTTGATGTGTGTTAAGAAATCTTATATGGTGTCCTGTCCATGTAGCCAGTTGACGAATTGTGTTTAATTGAAATTTAAAGGTGACCTCAAAAAACACATACGTGGCTAATCTTCCCCTTTGAGGAAGTCTATTAACTTTTTACATGGCATGAACGATGTCATGGATATTGAATATCAAAATAGGTGCACGTAGGACATATATATGACCCGGTTTATTTTGATTCCAAGCCCTACCTCCCTACGACGTAATGAACTTATTTTAATCACTTATTCCTATACGTTAGGTTTCTTTAATACAGGGTAAAAACATGTGAATTAAAGTACACCAAAATTATTTGTGATTATGAAAAACATAAGAGGAATATTTCAACTTGTAAAATTCATAAATATGCCTATTCAATTTAACTATTTGTATTGTGTAGGATAAATCATCTTACAGAAACAAGTATAAACCTACTAAGTACATGTAATTTTATCACATTATATTTACATACATGCAGCGAAAAATAGAAAAAAACATTGGTAGATTTTAATAGAGAAGAAAATTTATCATAATAAAAAGCTAGTAAAAAGCTAATTAATATGGGCGTAAATAACATAAGTGTATTAAAATATGCGTCTCCATTCTTTTCAATTTAATAGAGATATGAAAATAATTGCAGTTTACGTTTGAGTATAGCGAGGATCAAATAGTCTTAAATAATTTGTATAAAATAAAAAAACTAATTTCAATTAATTTTATCATCTTCGAATATACAATAGATATATGCGGTTATATTAACGTCATTTTGTCCTTAAAATACGGTACTACGTTCTTCTCTTTGTACTTTTTGTTACACCTACATATATTAACGTTGGAAACAGTTAAATATTATGTTTATAGTATATAACAGTTAAATGTAACAATTTTATACTCACACATACAACAAATATATCACGTACAACTTTTTTGTTATTTCAACTGTAAGTACGTGTGTTGTTTTAAATGTTTGTTTTTAAGTCTACGACATTTTGTGTTCATATTTTGCTTAAATCATTGATGAATATTATGTTTAATGCTCCTCGATTATGCCACTCATTGTCCTTCTTCATTGAAATAAAATATTATCTTAATAATAAGTTTCTCCTTGTTTGTTATGTTATATGTTTACTCCCTAACAATATAATAATTTTGTATTTATTTTGTTAACATATACAGAACTTTTCATTTAATACGTCTATGAAAAGTATTTATACATTCAGTAATGATAAAATTTTTAAATGAATTTAGTAGAATATATTTGATAAATAGAATTGATGCTTCCGATGTTTTAAAATTCAAATGAATTAATTTTCATCATCAGCTTCCCATCTAAGACGAGAATATTGATGAACTCCGTTCACTGCCCAGCGCAGAGCTGACTAAAGTCAAGCAGTTTCTTTCGCCTCTAAAAAATGGATGGGTGACAGCATATTACGTGTCTGCAACAATGACATTCGTATTGTTACCCTGTATGGTGGGCTGGGTCGTACAGGGAGACTTTGGCACTTATACTTATACTTGGGTGTATTTAGGCTCGTCTCAATATGTAACCTTCTCCTAATCTTCTAAGCAGTCGATTTTTATGATATACAAATTAACATACGAAGTTTGTTGACTTAAATGAAATATATTTTTTTGCATGTCATAAATTTTATAGAATTGGGGTAATACTTTATTTATTTCGTTAAAAATATCGAATGTATGATCGAAATTTAAAATTTAATCATTACTGAAAGTGTTATAGCTTGTAGTAAACTAAAGAATAGTTTACTTGAAAAACCTTATTTATTTGTTTTGTCTCAATAACATTATTGTTTGTTATACAGGACGACAAGCAATATAAAAAAAAATTATTTGCTATACTCACCTACGTATTAACTTACTTGTAGTTCTAGGGAGGTTAAATGCTTTCATTTTACAAAAAATAGGGTTAAATAAATAAATAAATGGTGAAAAATAGGGTTATAGAAAATATTGAAAAAACGGGATAATTTACAATTTTCCATATTTATGGAAATCAAATTTCAAAACATGAATTCTCATTTTAAATTTAATCAGTTTTGAATATTATTTTTTGTCTATTAAGAGTATTCGTCACCATATTTTATGCTCATGTATATCGACGTGTGAATTTCATGACATAACTTAATAAATATCAATTATTTATAGATGTTACATTTTCTGTCACTTAGTAAGGGGTGGTCCAACCAACACGCACGATGTTAATTGTAAATAAAACAAAAAGTTTTCAAAATCTTACTATTTTTTATTATGATAGAAGGATCTATGACAATTATGTGTGAAACAAAATATCGGCCAAATGCTCGCCACGGCTTCGGTGGCATACCTCTATCCGATGGTCCATATTTTCAATGACTGAGATATAATTGAGGTTCAATGTCGTTAATGTGCCGAAATATCTCATCCTTTAGCTCGTGAATTGTTCTTGGCTTATTGACGTACACTTTTTCTTTTAAATATCCCCAAAGAAAGAAGTCCAACGGTGTCAAATCACATGATCGTGGCGGCCAATTAACATCGCCACGACGTGAGATAACACGGCCATTTTGCGACACGCGCAAAAGTGCCATTTTTTCATTGGCTGTGTGGCAAGTGGCACCGTCCTGTTCGAACCACATATCGTCCAGGTCCATATCTTCAATTTCTGGCCACAAGAAGTCCGTTATCATCTCGCGATAGCGAACACTATTCACAGTAACTGCTTGGCCGACCTCATTTTCGAAGAAGTACGACTCGATGACGCCGCCAGCCCATAAACCGCACCAAACAGTCACTCTTTGTGAATGCATCGGCTTTTCAACAACCACTCGTGGATTCTCATTTGCCCAAATGCGGCAATTCTGCTTGTTAACGAATTCACTGAGGTGAAAGTGTGCCTCGTCGCTGAAGATTATTTTCTTTGAAAGTCACCATTCACTTCTGTCTGTTCAACCAACTATTCGGCGTATTGACGACGCTTGAAATGGTCAGTAGGCTTCAGCTCTTGAGTCAATTGAACCTTATAAGCGTGTAAATTCAAATCTTTATTCAAAATTCGCATGAGTGATGTTCGTGAGATGTTCAGTTGTTGGGCACGACGACGAGTCTAGGTTGACGGCTCTTCTGCTACACTATCGCGTATAACAGCAATGTTTTCCGCAGAACGAACTGGGTGAGCATGCGCAGGTGTTTTCACATTTCCTACAGACCCGGTTTGCTGAAATTTGCGCACAATTCTCCCGATTGTGGACACATTTGGTCGGTTATGCTGACCAAAAAAGTCACGAAGTGCACGAAATGCATTTTGATTTGAACGCCCATTTTCGTAAAAGGCTTCAACAATCTTAACGCGCTGCTCAATTGCGTAACTCTCCATGGTTGAATTTTTCAAACACTGAAACAAGGAAATGTCAAATTTAGTTGGGCAAAAAACTTGACGTTAAGGTTTGACTCACAATTAACATAGTGCATTATGGTTGGACCACCCTTTATATAGAAGTCACGTGTAAACGACGTAACATGATTGAATGAAGAGAACATTGTATCAGATTTTAATCTGAATTTAATCAATATAGTAATATAAACTGTACAGGCATTTATGATTTCTAGAGCCTCTGTATTCGGCAGAGCTGGTTCTTTTCTATGAGTAACCACAGGAAATTAAAAAAATCAACATTCCACAAACATACCTTCTGGTTTATTAGCGTGGCAGTTGATAAGATCATTCAATTATCCTTTTTGCAGCTTATAAAAGCTATTTTTATATACTCGTAGGATTACTCCAATTTCTACTGTGTTTCTTGTGTATCATTTCAAATATATCGGTTAGTCTAAATCTATCGTTTTATTTAAAATGCAGGTTTAATTAAAAATTAAATAGCGAGTTGAATGGTGTAAAAATATTGACAGTAAATAAATGGGAGGCTAATAGGGAATTAAATCAATTGAGCCTTGTTTTAACATGACAAGAAAGTCTATGGTACTTACGAATGTTATAAAATGTTCTTAAATTTTGGTTTGATAAATCTTGCTTGAAATTTGAACTCTGTGGCAACGTTTTGTCATCCATTTCAAATGATGACTTCAGGGCCCAAATTCAATCGCCCTGACGAAGTTATATATAATAAATAAGGGAAATATTACCACCACGTTTCAATTTAACTCGGGATCCAGAATTCGCGAAGAAATCTTCAGTCCATTGAAGCTTCCCGTCTATTATTTTGTTTAATTTATATGATTTACTAAACAGGATAAAATTACAATTTTATGTGTCCTCTGAAATATATAGTTTCGATTATAAGTAAACGTAATTCTATATCTATTATATTAACATCTACTATGTTAAATTAACATTTTTTTACAGACATTCCGGGAAGTCCAGGTAATTTCTTACGACTGAAAAGTGCCAGGCTGTATGAAGGTCTGTCAGATATTAGGTTTTTTTTAACTCAACCATGAATGATTTTTAGAAATTTATTCACAATATAATCAGTTGGTAATTTTACTAGCCCAGATAAATGACCAGTGTATTTATTCTGAATTATCTACTGGCGGCAATGGATGAAAGTAGAAAAGCACAAAATGTACATTTATATATCAATAGGTAATTTTATAATACAAATACAGTTTGTTCAGTAAGAGCCTGTCGACGATTATTCTAAAATTAAGATTTCCCAAGAAACGAACGAGGGAGTATTTGGACGTGTGGGTATTAAACTATCAAGCAAGCTGGTTCCGAGCCATACTACTGTTCTGCAAAGGGTAGCAGACAACTCCTAAATCTTCGCCAGCCTCTCTGACGCCAAATTCTGACCAAATATACACAGACGGTCAAAGCACCATTCAGATATGCATCCTCAAAACATTTACTTCTAGAGAACGTTTTACGGTGCGTATGTTGTGTGGGGCTCACCATATGCAGATCAGGAATGTGATGTGCACAAAAACCCATTAATTTGACATTGAAAATTATTTTATCGTTTTCAAAACGTTATTCGTTATTCTCCTTCATGATCTATACACTTTTCCATGCGTTCGAACCATTTGTCAAAGCATTTTCTCCCTTCCGCGGGAGATATCTCCAAAACGAGGTTTCTGAACGCTTCTTCTGCCGACGAAAATCGTTGTCCACGCAATTTATTTTTGACGTTCGGGAACAAAAAGAAGTCATTGGATGCCAAATTAGAACTGAACGGCGGATGACCCATTAATTCGATTTTTTGAGTGTTCAAACATTCGGTTGTTAGACGAAATGTGTGAGAGCTCGCATTGTCATGATGTAGAATGATCCGAAGGCGCTTGTTTGTTTTCCTTATTTCTTATTTCATCGAAGAGTTCCAGCAAACAAATGGTTGTGTACCATTCAGAATTGACCGTTTTACGTTCCTCTAAAAGCACTGTTTCGAAGTGTTTCGAGTGCGTACAACTTTCGCTGGATTTGGTTCATCTTGAAACACCCATACAGTCGACTGCTGTTTACTTTCCGGCTCATACGCATAGATCCATGATTCGTCACCTGTTACAATGTTATATACGTGTTTTGAAGTACCGCCATTGTACTTATTGAGTATTTGTTTGCACCAATCTACACGAGCATCTTTTTGAGATTTTTTCAAATGACGTGAGATCCAACGAGAACAAACATATTTTACAATGTTAAATGATCATGCAATATTTTATATATACTAGTCGAACTAATGCCTAAGGTTACCTCAATCTCACAGTATGTCACATGACGATCTTGCATTATCAGTTACTGCACAGCATCAATGTTTTCTGGAATAACAACTGATTTTGGACGACCTTCATGACTTTCGTTGGTGAGCGAATGGCGGCCACGATTAAATTCGTTATACCACCGTTTCACAGAGGCAAAGGATGGGGCTTTATCGCCAAAAGTGAAAGGAAGTTGATCGATGCACTTTTGTCTTGATAATCCACGTCGAAAATCGTAATAAATGATCGCACGAAAATTTCCACGAGTTAATCCCATTTTTTCGCTGAAGAAGGTTATGGTCAAAAGTGTCAAATTTTCCATTGGAAACGTCAGGTGGCGTCTGACAACACTTAGTGTTGCCAAGGCTCAAAATATAAATAGTGCCCCCCGTAAATGTAGACTCGTCACGAAAAATTATAAAGCCCAATTTTCGATCTGTGTGAGCTCGTGTCCTTAACACGTTTCACATATCTAGGTGTTCACAACGGTTTTGGATATATACGCTGATATTTTATATTATCTTCTTGCAATAGGCTTATAAATACCTGTATTTTCAGCTGTGTCAGATTACGAGTATCTTCAGCACGCTAGAGTATTAGATATAGATCTCGACAGGCCATTGGAATAATTACATGACGCTTAGTTATTTTATGCATTTGGCGACTCTCAGTTATATCATCAACTCTGCCATTCTTTGACTAATGTTTTTGCACAACTATAGTCCACTTTTGTATATAGCAGCGCCCGCTCCATACGATAGTTCAAACTAAGGCCACGAGGAACATAGCCAGCACTTATTATATAGCTTTATTTCGTGATCTCGAAAATACTGCATTAGTACTATTTACAACTCAACAAGAATAGGAACAAGTCTCAAAACTGCGATATCGGCTCGCCCACGAGGTGCGCAGTAAATAGCCTTGTTTTTACTCAGTTGAACTGAGACCTTTGCAGAGTGAATATCGATGAATATATATTGAATGTGAATGTACACAGAGTTCGATTTGGCCACGCGTAATGTTCTACATTTTCCCTCCGAATGCTACCTCACTCTTTCTTCTACGCATTCCCAGAGAATCTCACACTACTTCCCATTCTTGATGAGTAGTACTTTGTTTGTTAGTCGAAACCCTGTTCCCTCTGACCCCGTTACGCGCTTGTCTATTTCACGTTCGTTCTATAAACATTTGTCGATGCTCGATGTAAATTGACACGCTCTTACTGAATATACTACATATGATGAAGTTAAAGTGGACTAGGATTCCACTGGAACTTTCATTATGGAAATAGAAAGCATTAATAGTTGTTAATACCACATATTGTAGCATTTTACTGATCTCATTGTTTTATCAAAAGGTACGACAATGTTTCGCAAGTAAATGCGTATTATTGAGAAATGATTAGACTTTGGGTTTGATAATCTTTAATAAAAATCACTTACAATGCTTCCAAATGGGAAGTCACTTTCAGGGGATTATATATTATTCTACTTTCATCGATAGCCGTCGATAGGTAGTGTGCATTTAACAAGTTTATTAACAACTCTTGTGTGGTTAACAATGTTTGACTAACAGTAGTTTTCTAATTATCATTTAAAATTCGTGCTAAAAATAATATGTAATTATATAACATATATGCAAAATGTATATATAAGTTTATAGGGTAAAAATCACAAAAGTGGGAAAATGTTACAAAGTACAGATCCTAATAGGATCATAGATGCATATGTCTAGTTGACTTTCGTCCACTGGCAGCATTCCAGCAGGAATGTAGCTTTCGGCCATCTGACGCCCCCGCCTTATAGTAATTCGCGCACTGCGGACAAACGTAAACTGGTATAATGTGCGCATAATATAGTGATCGTATTGTGAGGAACTGTGCTAGTAGTATTATTATCACAAGAATATATTTCTATGAGAAAAAATCTTCCGTGATTGGTAGTGATGAAGTTCTGTTACTCAGTTGTGTTCAGAGGCGTTTCAAAGTCTTCTGAGAAAGCTGAAAATATGAATAGTGAAACTTCAAGAAATTCGATGATTCCTGTCTTGCACGAGACAACGACGAAAGTCTACAGCCTATAGAAATATGTGTATTTATCAATCTATCTTGGAAACACTATTCTAAACCTGTAAACCCAACTACCAAATATCAAATTGCTTATATACATTTAAAAGGCACAACAAATCTATTGTCTGTATATTGAATACATACTGGAATATCATAAATATTTTACAGTTAGTTGATCATTCTTTATATTGTTTATTGGAATTATATCTGAAACATGTATTATGTATTATTACATGTATAATACGTACAGTTATATACCTTGTGTTCTAAGATAATCGCTCTTAAATTTGGCAAATAAAAACTTTCATTTAATGTAAGTATCTCGATGTTAATATTCAAAAGTTTTTGTACAGTTATTACTTGAACCACATTGACAGAATGGATACATTTATGATTGTAGAGTTATCTGGAACACCCGATATGCTTTAATGTGGTACAGTATAATTGGTATATTCGGTACGCTTTATAAATCTAAAATCAATTGTTAGACAAAATTGTTTGTACATGGACCAAGTTGCGCTTAGATTAATATTTTCAGTAAAGCGTATGGGTACTACTTAGCCACCCTTGGGTCGTCGACATGTACAAATGCAGTGGGATAGACGATCTTATCACTTTGTTACTTAATTTTCTTCAGTATTGAGAAATACAGGGTTTGTGAATTCCTCTATTTGTTTTTATTGCAAAATATTACATTTGTAATAGGTACTACTAAATTTTATTATAAAGAAAAATTACAAGGAAACGTAAGATTAAATAATATATTTAAAGTGCAAGCCGATTATTTATTGAAAATAACACTGGCATTACTGAAATTCTTATAAAATAGTTTGTATGGTCTTCCAGATGATTTAGCCAAGTCCTTATTTTATTGAAGTGAACACTTCTTTGGCGGCGTTGTGATATTTGACGAGAATGGAGAGTGAATTGGAAAAAAATGTAACGTTTCCAGATTTCGTTACACGAGAGAGAAAAAAGATATAACGTAGAGAGAAGGAGAAAGAGAGCTATACATTTGGTATACCTAAAACACAGGCTTCGTTATAAGACAGAGTACACAGATATATAACATAGAGAGAAAGAGAAAGAGAGCTGCTATACATCATATATGTCAGTTTAGGCTATCCGCGTCTCCTTATTGTCGCGCATGCGCGCGTTATCAGCTGAAGCAGCACGCGTGTGTACCGAATATTTATCATTGTGTTTTGTAATTATTTACGTTATTTACATCTGTGTTCTGTGATTATTTGATAATATCCTTGAACCGTTTAACTTGTTAAAATCTAGAAGATATAATATATTTCATTCACCGCTCCCTACTGGTTTACAGCCACACAGGTGCAAATGCACTTTGAAGAGGCGAGGACAATCCCTTTGATTCTCGGCGGAGATTTCAATGTAAATTTCGGATCCAATGTTTCTTTGACGTTGATTAACTTTCTTCGAGAAACATTTGGTCTGCTTATTAATAACAATCCCAAAGCATCAACAACAAAATCCAGAACAGCAATAGATGCAATTTTTACACGTTATCTAGAAAATATCGAATCAAGAACATATATTTCATATTCTAGTTATCACAAACCAATCGTATCAGTATTACCAATTGAACCACCAGCCGATGATAGTGTAGATAATGAATAAATCGAATATTTTTTACACAAATTTTATATTGTTATATTTCTTTTGAAATTATCCCTCTCTCTTTCTCTCTCTCTCTCTTTCAATCTCTCACTCTTAATATCTCTCATTCTCTATTGAGAATGAGAGAGATAAAGAAGTGTTCACTTCTGTCACGTGTACTGTGCTGCACATGATATTTTTTTTCAAATATTGCGTATTTGATTTATAATATCTATGTTTAGAGTAAAATTTAATTACAGACAACGATTGAACATAACTCTTACGATATAGTAAAGTACATAAATTACTTTATTTTTTACCACTGTTTATTGTAACAAAAAACGTTACTGCAGTTTCGGCACTTAGCGTGCCATTTTTAAACGATTCACAAAGAATGAAAATTACAAATCGTATAACGGTATATATAACAAAATGTGTTAATATGGGGATTTTAAAGTTGGGACAATATAGCAGGTCGTGAAATTTTGAATAATTTTACATATGATAAATATAATCATATAATGCATAAAATGCAGACTAAATAAAGTAGCAGGGTTTTTTTTTTCATTTAGGAATGCTATATCGGGTTAATAATGTGGGGGGAAACCCTATTATTTTACAAAAAAATGGAACTTCCAAATCTTTTTAGGCAATTAAGATTTAGACACATCAAATTATAGAGTTTGAAAAAGATTAATTCGGTCATTAAGAAAATAGTTGTCGGAGTTACCACATGATTTAAGAATTTCAAGTGATTCTAATATATTTAATGCATATTCTTTTTCTTGTGTGTGATATTTCCAAAACTTTACGACCTATTTAAAAACCACAAAGAAAATTTACCAATACGTTGTTTCATATATTAATAGCCCTACACATAAATTAAGTACCAAAGTTAAATCAATTTTCAAAGAAGTAATAAAATTCAAACCAAAATACCATATTTTATAAAAATCTCCATAGAACTTACAAATTCTCAAAGAAGAAAAATAAATACAAAAAAATTGCATTTTAGTGTTCCTTGACGTATTAAACATGTCATCAAATATTTCACCAGAACATTGTAATCCACTTTTTCTAGAGTTATTAGATGAGGAGAATGTCAATGCGTTAATAAAAAATGAACTAGAAAAGGCCCTAGATTTGTGCCTTAGCCAAAGTTACTGTCAATATAACAATATATTTTACAGCCAAAACCCAGATTTAGCATAGTCCTCTCTTCACAGATATATTCATGTCGCACATATAGTAGAAAATAATGAGTTCACATGAAGCAAAAACCCATATAAAATTCTGGTATATGGTAGATACGTAAATTATGTGTTAGATTGCTTCACAGGAACATGTAGACAATTAAATGATTTCCTAAACTTGATAAATACTATTGATCCCAACATAAATTTTACAGTAGAGGTAGGAAAAGACGATAAAATAAATTTTTTGGATTTAGATTTAACACATAATAACACCCGTATCTCGTTCGACATATGTATATAGAAAACCGACTTTCACAGATGTTACAATTTCAAATCAGTCACTTAGTCCAAAAAGTGATAAGTTCGCGGCTTTATATAATTCTATGATTCATAGAGCACTATCCGTTCCTTTATCAGAAGAACAATAAAAACCGAATTAAACACAATCATAAAAATAGGTTACAATAACGGATACTCAGTAAATACCATCCAATAGCTAATATCGAAAAAACAACTAAAATATACTTATTGCAGTATTTATCCCTATATAAAAGAATTTAATATTAAAAACTACATTTCATTGACTTATTACGTGAAGGTCTCAAAATATATTGCAAACATATTGTTTAAACATAATCTCGGTGTTAGTTTCAAGTCACAGTCTAAACTTAATTTATTATATAATGCTAAAGATAAGATTGCAGATTTGAAAAAATCATGAGTTTATAAGCCAACATGTCCAGAGTGTAATGCCTTCTACATCGGCCAAACTGGTCATTCTTTTCAAATTAGATATAGACTAGATATTCAAATTAGAAGAAAACATTTTCGGATCCTTCAGACCTAAAAAAACTGACTCAACATTTGCTAATAATTTTTTAGATTCAGGACAAACTTTTTCAAATTTAGATAACAAGAAAATATTACATGCACAAGAAAAAGGATATGCACTAAATTTGTTAGAATCTCTTGAAATCAATAAATCATGCAGTAACTCCGATAAATTTAAATTTAAATTTCCTTAAAAAATTCGAAAGTTCCATTTACTACCTATATATTCCCCTACTGTATAACCACCATATCACCACATTTTGTTATAAATACTATTAGACCCTTTGTAATTTCCATTCTTTGTGAATCGTTTGAAAATGGCACGCTAAGTGCCGAAACTGCAGTAACGTTTTTTGTTTCAATAAGAATTGGCAAAAAACAAAGTAATTTATGTATTTTACTATATCGTAATGATTAATTACCACAAAGTAAGGGCTTCCACTATCCGATTTTTAAAAATAATTCTTGTTGTTAATACTTTGAAGGCGAAATATTCCATCATAAATTAACTATAGCCGTCTTAATTTCCTCCTGATCTTTTATGAGAATGCTTTTTCATAATAGGTTTCCTGAACGTTCGTTTTATGCCAACTATTTATAGCACTTTAAATTTTTAACCAATTTAAATTCAATGAAGGCTATGCTATACAAAAATATTCACCAATTAGTTAAAATAACAGGTCATTTAAAATATGTACATTTTTATAGTGTGATATATACATAGTGTGATACATAACAATTAATTTTATAATTGCTCTAGATATTTTTACAGTATGTACATGGGAGCAAATTTAGAGATTCGTAGTTATCGTTCTCGATAAATATATGTTACATAGAATCCTCTCTTATATTAGATTAAGACTTAGGATAGTACTGTATTTTATAATATTGTAATATACATTGTAACAGGCCATTAACATACAGGATGTTATGTCCAGAAAAGAGTATACCAAAGTTTGCGGTTATCGCGTAACTAAAAACCTTTTGTGCTTATCATAAACTAACATTGTATTTTATCACAATTATTGCAACTTGCTAAAAGTCTTCGAGAAAAACACTTCTTAGAACATTCCTGCAGCATCAGCAACAGAAATGTTTTAAATAGAGAAACAACCACTAGTAGCTTCAGTAATCGGCAATATAGTAATCAGTCTATAAGTAGTCCGTAAATTCACATGTCAGTAATTCTAAATTAGTCGTCAAGTAAACGTCGAACAAGTCTAAGTTAAATTATAAAAGTTGGTTACTCCTATTTTGACACAAGTGTTCAAAATCGTAAATTAAAAATAAATTGTTATTAAAAAGTTATATAAATAAAAAGTGATATAGAACATATATGAAAATATGAATGATACATTCACAATATCTTTTTTTGGAGTGCATTTATTGGTAAAAAGTAATTTCGAGTTATGAAGTAAAGTTTCTTAAAAAGAAATTATGGTTCACTTTAGTTGAGTTAAAAATACAGTTTTCTTTCTTCCTTCAACGATATAGAATATGGTGGGTCATTAATCATCTCTTGTCATTTTAAAAATAACACATTTTTCGTATTATGAAATTGTTTTAGGGATAAGGCCTACCGTAGAAGTGTTACATTTTTATTTCTTCATATTTAATTGTTTATTTAGGAAAGTCCCACGAAATAAACAAAAAATTAATATATTACAGTGATTTATCGAAAGTAATTAGGATTTTTATATTTCATCCAAAACATAACTCAATTGCCATTTAGAACAAAGACAACTGAATAATACTATTTACAGGAAATTCCTGAAAGAATTAACGAAATTCACACTAGTTATTGTGTTGTAAAGAGGTGCAAATCTATTGAAGGTTCGATTTTGTTTATAAAATGGGAGGAGACTCTATGTGTATTTTTAACTAAACCATAACCAATAAATAATTTCTATTTTAAATAATATGATTTTACGTCATAACACGAAATTCTTCATAAGAGTTATTCAAAATTTGCGAACACCTCTGAATTCTGTTCAAAAAATCTCATTTTTCATTTATTTATATTTCAAAAATAATAATTCTCGAGGTACAAAGCGATTTAATTAAAAAAAAAAAAACATCTAGAATATATCCATTTTAGAGAGGAGAGAAGGGTACGAAATATTGAAATTAAATTCGATTAATGGTTAATAAAAACAAATACAGGAGAGTAATTTTTCAGTCACTGAAAGATTGCACCGCCAACAAAGTTGGCATTATTAGGAGATGATTAAAACTTGGTTTTGATCAGGAAAACTGGTCTTCGATTGTTGCTGCATTGAATGTTTCAGCCCCTTCCCAAGATAATCATGAACAGATTATTTAAATATATTTAGGTCTAATAAGTTACTAATTAGAGAATATATTGAAATAATGATAGGAAACATTTTTATTCTATCTAATGATCATGGTGATATTTATAGTCATGGTAATTAAAGCATTTTAGTGATCTATTTATAAATCTATATAAAAGTTGTTTAATAAGTAGAGAGTCATTTTGCGACTTAATTTATTTTTTAAAGGAAAAATTCAAAAGTTGTAAACAAATTAGTAATACAGGGTTCATTTGTAATTATGATACAATTTAATATTAAAAAACATTTAGGATTAATATGTCGATTTGTCTACTTTATTATTGTGAATTCGGATGGAATTTTTTGCTTGACTGCCGGCTTTTAGGATGGAGGAAATAGTCTTATTATAATTAGCATGTTTTCCACCGAACTGCGACATCACACTTTCAGTACTTACTCCAGTATATAAATAAATGTCTGTGTGCGACCAGAAAACCCAAATCGTGTTTACAACCGAATGGGGTCCCAGGGTTCTCGACCAAACGGGAAGAATATTATGTTTTGGCAAGTCAACTGCTGATCCATTGAATCCGCATCTCTATCTGTTTTCTAATATACGCGACATAGACACAGTAATATACTATACACACCGGCCTGCTACAGATATTGACACGCGTACTACTTGGCTAGTGTTTACGTGGTACATTTTTAGATTATTCAATTTGCTAACAAGATTCGAAATCCCGGCAGGCACAGGTATGACAATGCTTTCAAAGTAGTGGTAATATTAAAACATTTCCCATTAGCCATTAGTCTTTACAAGAGTGGATTTATGTATAGCGCCTATCCCCGTGTCATGTGACTAATATTTTTGTGCCAATTTTACAAAGACGATAGTTCATTTTCGCTCGGCTTGAAAATATGCACTTTTATATTTTTAGAACTGACTCCCATTGGACGACACTCGACGAGTTTTTTAATTATTTTATTTTCGTAGTAATTAAGATACTAATAATGTTTTTAATGACAATAGTCGGTAAATGTTTCTCAGAATAATAACCATTAACTGTGTTTTCTTTAATACTACACATAGTGACGTAAAATATCAAAATAAAATGGTAATTCTATTTGCATAACCTCTTCGAAGAACTCTGTTTGTTTTTAACCTTTATGCATCTAATATTAGTTATACATTTGTTTGCCTTCAATTAAAGTACAATTTACAATGATAAAATATTATAAAAGAAAATAAATACCATTTTTTACTCAGATTAAAGTACGTGACGAAAAGTACGTGTATTATTAACATTTATAATGCCCGTGAATTATGACCTGTGAATTTAAATTTAGTTCATGCATTATCTTTACAAGGTACATTTAATTATTCGGCGTTACTTATTTATCTTTTTAACCTTTAGCTTAACGTTTAGATTTGCAAGGCAAATTAGGGTTGTAATTATAAAAAGTAAATAATTTTTTTATTTTTTTTATGTTTTATAATATTCTTAACTAGCAAGTAATAGATATACCAGGTATGTAAATATGAAACCGGGTTTTGCTGATAGATGGCCTAGCTTCTAATGCAGTTACCGCCATACTGTGTCATAGGGCGCCATTTTCTTGTTTTGACATCTGATAAAGGTTTTTATCTCACAACAATACAAGTTTCATACAACAACATCGTTTTTAATAGCGTTGAGCATGTCGAATTTTGTGCCTGAAAACTACGATTTGCAGACAGCATTGATTTGCTGTTACCATTTGAAGAAAATTGCTGCAGAATCGCATCGAATGTTTACCGAAGCCTACGGTGAGCATGCTCTTGGTTAATCATAGTGCTTTGAGTGGTTTAAGAAATTCAAAGGTGCAACTTTGACGTGAGAAATGAAGAACGTGGGAGATCACCGAAAAAGTTTGAAGATAGCGAATTTCAAGCATTGTTGGATGAGAATGGCGCTCAAATGTAACAAAAACTCGCGAATCAATTAAATGTGACACGAGAAGCCATCTTCTTATGTTTAAAAGCCATGGTAAAGATCTAGAAGATGGGTTCCACATAAACTGAATGATGGACAGCAGGAGAACTGAACAACCATTTGCGAATTGCTGCTCTCCAGGTACAAGAGAAAGTTATTTCTCCATCAAATTGTGACTGACGATGAAAAGTAGATATATTTCGAGAATCCTAAGCCTAAAAGATCATGGATAACTCCAGGCAAACCATCGACATCATCTGCAAGGCCAAATCGCTATGGACGTAAGACAATGCTCTATGTTTGGTGGAATCAGAAAGGTGTGATCTATTATGAGTTGCTAAAATCTGGCCAAACCATTAATACTGAAAGCTACCGACAACAAATAATCGATTTGAATCAACCCTTGCGTGAAAAACCACCAGAATATCAAAAAAGGCAACACAGAGTGATTTTGATTCATGATAACGCGCCATCACGCACATCAAAACCGGTCAAGGAAACGATTGAGACGTTTAGTTGGGAAATACTTTGGAAAGCGGCTTACTCACCAGACTTGGCTCCGTCCGATTACAACTTATTTTCATCGATGGGATACGCACTTACTGAGCAGGGCTTCATTTCTTACGAACATCTACGAAAATGACTCGATGACTGATTTGCCTCAAAAGAGCAAGAATTTTGTTAGCAACGAATCCAAAAATTGTCAGAGAGATGGGAAAAATATATAGCTATCAATGGGCATTACTTTGAATAAAATATTTTGTATCATTTTCTTACAATAAACGTATATTTATTTCATATACAAAAAAATCCTGTTTTATATTTACATACCTCGTAGTATATTCTGATTATTTCAATGTTACAAAGCATACAAATATCCTTTCATTACCCCCTTTAAATAAACTAATTGCACTGAATACTATTCCACGACTGATGTTTCCTGACAGAATTTTTTTAGAAAACTAAGCAATTTTATGGAAACGCGCTCCATTAAGACCATATCTTAAATATTTATGATCTTTCTTTATTGTTGTTTAAATAGTTTTAATTATTTTGATAAATTAAGTAGATGCAGGGATGTGTTTGTCCATGGATGTACGTTCTTCTAGTTGATGTCTATGTTCCTGCTATCGGAATGTACTATTTCTGAACAAAGGTCTTAGGAGATAACCATAATGAATCGGCCCCAGTGGAATATCTGGATCATTTTTGAGAGTATGTAGATACTAATAAGAAACGTTGATCCTGTTTCAGTTTCAAAACTCAATCTATATTAGTTTTTGAATAAATCGAAAAAAACGAAAAATTAGAAAATAATGTTTTCTCAAACAAAAAGCTTAGCCAATTTGAATGAAAAAAATGATTTTCTGATTTTTCGTTTTTTCGATTTATTCAAAAACCAAAATAGATATAGATCTGAAACTTGCAGGATCAACGTACCTCATTAGTACCAACATACTCGCAAAAGATGATCCAGATATCCTTCTGGGCCGATTCACTATGTTTATCATCCTATGGCCTTTGACCAAACATTTTTTGGGCAGGTCATTTATATTATTCAAATGTTTTCAAAAAGTTTATTGGGATAAAAAATTCATACCCACTTTAAATTTTCAGTTTAGACAGCCACAGCATTTTCTTTCATATTCCTAAATTAACATATTACTAAATATGCATTAGTTCTTGTTGTTATTCAAAATTATAAAATTATGTAGTATATATAAGAAAAGAAAATGGGTGAAGTACCAACTGAAAATAATTTAAACTGAGACGCTTTTCTTTCTAATTCCTAACTGACAATCATACCCGTCTCTGTTCTTCAGTATATTCTATATACGAAAATTAAATCTTGCATGTTCTGATTCCATACACT
Source organism: Rosalia funebris (assembly GCA_037954035.1). Lineage (NCBI taxonomy): Eukaryota > Metazoa > Arthropoda > Insecta > Coleoptera > Cerambycidae > Rosalia > Rosalia funebris. The sequence continues at coordinate 3,829,083 of JAZFAV010000018.1, read as the reverse complement.
TTAATGAATTATATGACTGTTTTTGTATCATTGTGTCATAAAAATGGTGGTGTCATATAAATTGTGGTAAATGGTGATAAGTAATAAACAGAGTTATGACGACGTACACTGAGAACATCGGAAAAGCTAATGACAGGTATTTGTAATAGAAGTTTTCCTCCTAATGGGAAGTTATAAAGATAAATCTAAATAATAAAACAAAATAAATACTAAAATACCTTGTCTCTGTTAGACTAAATACGGCAAATTTCGCCATTTAATTCAGCTCTGGTCGATGGTATATAGCCAGGAGAATAGCTGTTTTGGCCTAATTTATTAGTCCTTATTATATAAGGCATTTGTAGATGGGGCGGATTATAATAATTTCCTTACTTTAGTAATTTGAAAATTACCCTCTGCGAAGTAAAACTGCATTACAAAATAAATACCACTCTTCTTCATCATCATCATCATCATCATGAGGTCATCAGTCCTAAGACTGGTTGGACGCTAACCTCCAGCTTCTCCTATCTTGTGCTAACCTACGCATTTCGTTAATTGTGCTACAACCTGCATCCCTTACTATTTGCGAGCAGCAGTCTAATCTATGCCTACCTCTGCCTTTCTTCACTCCTATTTCTGCCTCCAAAATATCGCAGAATATTCCCCCATGTCTCAGCAAGTGGCTTACCATTCTATCTCTTCTCTTCTTTATGTTTTTCCACATTTTCTCGCCGACTTTCTCTAATACTTCTTCGTTTCTAACCCTATCAGTCCACGGTATTTTCATCATTTCTTATAGAGATTAAAATACATGGTGAGAAGTTAACAATAGGCCAACGCCTATTGTTAACATTTATAATGGGAATGAACCGTGAATAGATAAACTATTCAATATATATTTATCTTAAAGTCATACATTTTTATTATTATTATCTGTTGACTTCTTGTTGACGTTAACACATTTTTTTTGTATATGTTGATATATCTCTGTATAAAATTAGTTCGTACATAACCTTTCAATGAAACCTTTAGTTCTTTTACTTACATTTTTTCTAAATTAGGGCCATGATTACAAAAATACATTGGCTTTGAACTGTATTTTTATAAAAAGAAACGATTCTAAATCAAAACAGTTGAAGAAATATCAAATCATCATCTGATAATTTATTATATTGCTATTACTGTCAAGTTGGCTTTGTCACACAGAGTTTTTAATTTACTGTATTTAATAAGCAAAATTTTAAATTGTGTAAATAGTTTTAATTATCTTGATAAATTAAATAGAATCAGGGATGTAGATTATTCTAGTTAATGCCTATGTTTCTACAAATGGGAGTAATTATTTTTGAAAATATAACACAAACTATTTTAAAACAAAACTGTTGAAGAAAAGTAGATCATCAAGCTAATTAATTATTATATTGCTATTACTGCCTGATTGGCTTTGTCAGACAGAGTTCTTAATTTATTGTATTTAACAAGCAAAAAAGTGTAAATAAAGATAGCTCCTTTAACTGAGCGGGAGATAATTGAAGTGTTAACGATAGTTGAATATGATGACAGATTAAGATTATACGAAGAGGCTTGTCATTTGTTTAATAAAGAACATCCTGAAAAATCAACAGTAAGTAGACTAACTCAAAGATTTTTCTGAAACCATAAAAGATTTATCTCGACAAGGTAGACCTCAAGTCATTCAAAACACCAAATTAACCGTATTGCTTGAAATTCAAGAATATCCTCACCCTTTTCTCAGACAACTGGGTTTAAGCAATCATGTTAATCATCCCACAGTTGGAAAATTGTTAGAAAAGGAAACGTTATACCCTTATAAAGTATATTTAGTACAAGAATCGAATGATGATTATTCAGATCGTCTCATACAAATTTGAGAAGATATTATATTACGTTGTGATGAAAATCTTTAACGAACTTATTAAAGTTTGTTGTTTCCTTTTCTAACGAAATGAGTTTTTCTGTTAGATATTGTCTCAAGAAAATCGTACTGGATTTAAAAACTACATAGATATTGTTATAGTAAAGTAAATATATGGGTTGAATTTAGGGAATCGTCTTTTAGGGCCTTAAATATTGAAGAAATTTAGACTGCTGCTAGATATTCAGAATTTCTACATTTCGACTTTTGTCAACTTTTGAGTTTTACCAGTTCTTAGTTCCAGTTTCGAATCAATGAGAATGATGATGTTTCTCACCAAAAAAATTTGGTTATAATAAGATGAAGCTCCTTCCTATTTTGATGTTGATGTCCGAATTGTTTTATGGTACTCTCCCTGCTAGATGGATAGCGAGACGAGGATCAACTAAATGACCACCATGTTGACCTAACTTAATTTCCTGTCATTTATTCTTGAAAAGTTACTTTAAATCATGGAATCATTTATAACATAAAGACATACATTAATTTTGATAAACTTTATCCTATATATAACAAATTCTACTGAAAAACTGCATTACATTAGAATTTCCAGAAACACCTATGGCGTTGGCACTATTCAGTACATTGCGGGGGTGATTTCTCCCTCTTATGATAAGCGTATTTCGAGAAGTTCAGAGAAAAGCTGAGCATTTTAGCATTTTGTTTTGCTTTCATTCGTGCATCTCCACCTAGTTTGGTTTTGTTTTTTCTTGCTGACGTTGTATTTGAACTTTATATATAATGTTTCGTACAAAATATTAATTCTCCACTTTTAGTTTCTTTATGATTAAAACTAACCCCTTATGGATTAGTCATCGAGGGCTATAACTAAACTATATACGATTCTTGAATACAAACGCCAAACTAGAGGGCTTAAAATCTCTTTGTTTATATTCTATTTTATAGTTAGTAATTAACTGACCTACACCGTAATGGTTGTATAATATTAATTAAAATACGCCCACAAATATCACACTGATCTAATTTTAGAACATCAAAGTTCTATACGCGTCTAATACCTTACCCTTTCCCGATATACTTAGGGTGGGAAAGCCTTTGTCGGTGTTTTCTATAAGCCAGAAAGTGGGGTATAGCCTGAGATTTAATCTAAATTTAAAGCACGTGATACTTTATTTGAATAATGAATTTTGCGGGAGCATCCTCCTTTGTATTTTTAGCTATTTTACATATAATATTTATTAGTATATACCATGGATAATGTAATATAAATATAACAGATATTATGTATGCATACGTATATAAATACTGCTTTTAGTTGCTTAAATATTGCAGCAATTTTATTGATGAAGCTTTCGTAGATTGCCATATAGAATATCACAAATATGAAGTAATATTTACCGTAGGACCCTTTCTATGAGAAGGTAGGAGAAGATTTTAGATTTTTTTATTTTTCGTAGAAGTGAACCTTTAAAATCTAAGTACATATAATGAATATAGTGGAACATATCAGGTACTGGGGTAATTAAAAATTATTTATCTGTAATATATTTATCATCGTGGCGTACCAAAATAATATTTCATATGTTTATACTAATCGATGTTCGATATTTTTATGTATCTTGTAGTACATGAGACACTTTTGGTAAGTTTTACTGTAGTATAGGCAGTACCTATTCATATTTCAGTATTAAGACCATAATGAATAGACTTCATTATGGTCTTAATACTGAAATAGTTGGGCCCTGTATTAATTAAATGTGTTTACTAACTAATGTATTAAATGTATTAATTAAAGGTATTAATTAATACTTTCACTAATTAACCCTAAAATTAAATTAGTACTGCCTATATTTCAGGGGTGTTGATAGTATACCATTTAATTTTTTCTTGATGGTACATAGATGTATAAAAAATATATCTACTTTTTATACGTTAATACTTTTTTATCAGTCGGTCATCAAAAACTCGCAGAGAAAAGCTATAGACTTTCAGGTCGTATGTGTTGTAGCACCATCCTGCTGAAAATAACCATCTGAAGTTTTATCATAGTGCAGTTTTCGAACAAATTAAATCAAAATCTTGTTTCTGTACCATTTTACATTGACGTGAAATTGAAAAATATGGGTCCAATTATTCTTTAGGGAGGAATTACCATCCAAATACTAATTTTGTGAGGATGTAGTAGATATTTAAATAAATTTGTGAATTATCAGTGCTCCACATTTATATACTTTGTACTTATGAATTCGTTTATTTAGTAACTATATAATTATAGCTACAGTATCTACATGATGTAGATACTACATCATGTATCTAAAATAAAACTAATACATTCTTGGAGGACAATGTAAATTTTTCGTCGAGGTGATAACCCGAGGCAAAAAATCATGTCCGTGAAAGAGCTTTTACTCCGAGGTGCACATACTATTCTTTCCTGAAATTGCAATCATTATTGTACATTAAGGAATTGTTCTTAATGTTTATCATTTTTTCATTACATGCTGTTTATTGTTATGATAAAGCCCACTATAATGTTTATTTAGTAAATGAAAGAAAACACTTGGTAGGTTTCACAAATATAGCAAACTATATTTATAACAATTGTTTCGAGTTTTATGCCATTCTCATGTTTCTTTCTCTTTAATACTTGTAAGTGCTAAAAAAGTATTAAAATTAAAATGGATATAGATGATGATGTCCAGGTATTCGGGATACCACCAAAGTTAGTAGCATTTGCAAAAATGTGACGGTTTTGCCAAGTAAATTCAGCCAAAGGTACGAAATATATTACAAACCTTCATGCATTATTGTTATGAAAAAATACGACCCGTCGATCTGAAAATCAACCGCATCGAAATATTATATATTACTTTATCTATCGTATTATTTTACTTCATCCATTTTCCTCCATTCCTCTGGCTTTCTAATCGTTTTCTATCTTTGGCACAGTATCTTGCTGACATCGAGCTTATTTATCGTGTTTACTAGCTTATTGCTCTGGGCACGTAATTATCCGTTTATCTTTTTGTGTTTTTTTGGTAAAGATTTTACTCTCACCATTGAATAAGTTGCTACAATTTCTTCCATGTTATCAAGATAATTATCAACAAAACAATAATTTCATTCAAGAAAATAAAGCTTAAAAAATCGATATGCTTCATCTTAAGAGTTTTTACATTTATTGTATCTTCTAAGTTAAAGGCTTCTTCTTTCATCGCATATTTTTCGATTTATCTACAAACTTGAAGGGTATCTACGTTATGATCAAATTACTTTATGCCGAGAGTAATACAAATGAAGATAATGATGTATCTAAATATTTAAAAATACGAGTATGTGCTCTCTTGAAAGTCAAGGTGACAACTATAAACTAAAGAAGTCAAAAGTTTTGTCAAATAAATAATTTGCAAAGTTTATTACCGAATCACCATACTTAATAATTAAGGTATGTTTGAAATGTGAGAATTTTAAAATTGCTTAGATATTTATGTACTTTTTACCTTTTAGGTTGCCATAATATCTACTGTTGCCATTGCTTATCGCCATGATGAACTGTATGAATTGAATATAAATGACAGAAAACTTGGAATGCAAGCTTATTAGGATATCGGACAATACAAAGAAAAAACTAAGGTAATTTATAATAAAGCAAACTTGTATGCTGTCGTATACAAAATAACTTGCATGTCACTCAGAAAATTTTTAAAGTCACCTATTTTTTTTCATTATCCAAATAGGAAAAGTTGTAGGCAAGTGGTGGGAGTATATCAGCTTGGAAAAATGCCTCGAATTGTAGCATATTTTTAAATTTGCAGATGAATACACAGGAGATTATTTCCGTTGGTCCTCTGTGACAATTTTGATTAATTCTGGGACAGATTTAATTGGTTTAAAGAGGCGTGAGGATGGTAATCCTCAAACCTTGTCGAAGAAGATATAAAAGAATCTTTTACAAATAAAGTAGACATGACAGATAAAATATTGGGAGGGGGATGAGGCGAAGAGAAATCTGCTAATAATAGTAATAATAATGTCGAAGAAGAGACAACAATTATTATTAATAATGCCGTAGTATTAATTTTTTATATTTGTATGAAGTTCAACATAACTATAAAAATAAACAAATAGTTATAATAAATTTTTAATATGTGTAATACGTTTAATAAATATCCTATTTACTAAAAAAATACATTTTTGTCTGAGTAGGTTTGTTTCTACATAGTTGCTGCTTGTATTCAGTTAATGTCCAAAACATAGATAAAAATACTAGTATGAGAAAGCTACTTTCACGGCTTAGCTAGGAAAAATAACTTCCTCGTACTGTTTTATGATTGCTTAGTAATAGAGTAATATATCAGAATGAGATATTTTAGGATTTGAAATTGCGCCGAGAAAGTGGACATTCTTAACCGATTTCAGAAAAAAAATTATATTACATATAATCAAGGAAAAAGGGCATACCTATATGGAATGTCACTCCATGCACTCTGTAATAGGAAGGCACTTAAGAAATAAAGATATAAATATCCCAGCTGACAACCTAATAATATGTAAAAATGCCAGAAGAAACCCTAAGCCTTATGAAGCTAAATATTTGGACCATACTTTTTTAAGGACTACAGTATGGAAATATGGAAGTCGATAAAATCAGGAGTTAAGCGTGGTGACCCTAGAATGAAGACATTCGGTGTTTCCAGTATTCTTCAAATGGGAGGATCTATTACAAGCTAGACTACCAAAACTCATATAAATAACTCCTTTTACGCGAAAATCGTCAAAGAAGACGAACATCTAAATGATCAAATAAACAAAATGCTAATTATATTGTGAACACTAGTCTAGGAGAATTTAATTTCTCAAAATTGTACAAAACTAAGTAGAAGTTACCCAGTTAAAAGTTTCACCATTTTCAAGAACTTAAATTGAGCACACCGAAAACTTTCATTTATTTTATAACTTATCTTTTTAACAAATTTGTTAACTTGGGAAAAATATTCAAGCTTTAAACAATTTGGAGAAAAGAAAACCTCGACATATTGCATTATTAAAAAAAATTCATATTGAAAAGGTAGGTATTACAGGTGTAGTATTAAAACATAATATTGCAATACCTATGATATTACAATACCTATCTTAGTATGATTTTTTTTAATAAGCGAAATCTCGAGTTTTTCGTTTCACCAAATTGTATATTGGTATTAAGCTTCAATATATTATGTAGTTTTAAAAAATATTATAGAAAAATGGAAAGAATAAAATTTTTTAAATAATTCATATAATAAAATAATAAGTTTCTTCAATACATTTTAGCAATTTTCTTAATAACCTTATTTTACCACTATAATGGCAAGTTCTAAAATGTACAAATCAAAATAATTAAAATTAAGTTAAAAACAAAAAATGTTAATGCTTATAATGCTTATTTGTGCACATACGTTTTGTAGGCTCCTATTCTGTTGTAAAATGTAACTAATAACTTATGTGAACAGTTCGTCTACCACAACCTTATTTATGATTCACATAACTTAACAGGTTAGCACAAGATAGGAGAAGCTGGAGGTTAGCGTCCAACCAGTCTTAGGACTGATGACCTAATGATGATGATAACTTAACAACATAAAACAATTCTTAAGGCATGACTAAAATCATTTGGCATATTCTTAAGCCTAGGAAGTGGTCTTGAAAATTGCACACCAGTTTGAAAGGAGACTTCAATCATGTAAATACTGTGCTGTAGGGTGAAAACCATATTCAAAAATTGCTAAAAATTACAATAGCAAGAAAACCTCAGCTGAACTGTTTGACAAATGTTGACTATCCAAAATGAGTGACATAAATACACGATACTTCCAACAATTATTTTAAAATCCACGAACATCATCCTCCTTAATTTTTGATGTCGATAGTTTTAAATTAAAAGTATTTTCTCCTTTGTATCATTATTATGCTTCAGAAACGAGATGTATACGTGATATATTAATGTAATATCCAAACAAACCTCTTCCTGTAATAATGAAATATAATTCAAGAAATAAAGTATTCTATTATGCCAATGTTTCTTTTCCATTAAATATTTTAATTTATAATTAATTTCCCACTATATAGCTATTATAATAATTCAGTTAATACATTGCAAACTATGTTACCTTGGCTAATTCAGGTATGCAGTATGATGCATTGCCGACTTGCATTAAAATATCTTTCGAATGATTTATGGAAGGCACCACCTGGTGCACGGGGTAAACACGGCAGCCAGCCAGCTGAAATGCTATTCTCAGTTTGGAAGTAATAGTTTTGTTTTCAGAACCGCGCTGCGGTCCCATGACGGGGGCAGGCGGGGAGCCTCTGCCGATGCAGACGTCTATTTCTCCCGCAATGACGGAATCCGACTTACCTCAGCCTCTGGTCGTCCGGAGTCCTTCCGTTTCCCTATTGAAATGGCCCAGCGCGCCGTCGCCGACAAAGACCACCACTCCCACACGACAAGTAAGTACAACAATTACAAACGTTTTTTCCAATATGTACGTTTTTCTGTTGCACTACATCCACAGTTCAGCCATCCACGATCATTATAGAATATTTCATTCAGGGAAAGTCCTGTACTGAACTTGGGATGCTGTACCGATCTATTATAGAACACAAATGATCGTGTTATAGAACGCGTAATTAGGAAACTAATTATGTATTTCTTGTAAATCACTGCATACTATTTATATACTTGGAAAAAGGATGTACTATTACTTCATTTCATATTAAATGGTACTAATAATAGTTGATAATCGAAAAATGCAATAAACAATGCAGTACATTATTATTATTAAATGTTAAAACATAATTATATATTAAAATTATAGTATCTCAAAATATAATGGATGGATTGCTGCATAATAATTTGTATAAGTCAATAAAGCATATGTATATCTAGTATATTTTAAGTATCTGAAAATGTAATGGATAGAATATCGTATAATAGTTAGGACTTAATAAAGCATATGCTTTCGACAATCAATTAATATTATGACCTTTTGTACACCGAATCGTTTTATTTATATATCTAAATATAATTTAGAATTTTAAATAAATGAGAAAAATCACAGCGTTAAAATATATACATAAAATTAACCTTTAAATAAAAAACGATTATGAGATGAGTGAATTATTTTATGTAATTGTTTGATTGTTATTTTCTCATATAACAGGGTAGGAAAATACAATTATATTGGCTATTACTAAAAGTAATACTTTTCAAAGTTGTTCTACAATACTTTTATAAAACATGTGATAAATGATGAGTCAAAATCTATCGACTTACAGAATGAAATTGATTTCTTTTATATAAAAAATAACTATTATGTTGTAAGCCTTTCAAACCACAATACAATAATGGAAAAAAATCATTTTTATTTTCTAACCATTTCTTATAATATATTTTACGTTGCTTTCTATCTTCAGTACAAAATGTATGTTTCCTATTATTTAAACATTTTTTCCTGATACTGCGAAATGGGTATCGGTACTGGAAATTATAATTAAATAGAATGGGAAAACGAGATACCTTTCTCCGTCTATGAACACAAGAAAACATTGATTTATGCACGCAAACAAACGTAATAAACTATCATTTTAAAAAGACCAGTAAAATACTTGAATGTGACACGCGATATATAATTTTATCTAGGTAGTTATACTTTAATATTCGTTTAATGAAATATTAAATACATACTATTATTTCTATGGTATGACGTTCATAATTAGTATAATTTTATATGGAAAATTTATCTAATATTATCGCTGTTGTAATTTATGTAATTTTGGTAATATTTTCCAATTATGTATCTAGAATTAATCATAAATATTAGATCGAGAAAATGTCTGAGTTTAAACACAGTCGGCACTAAAAGTTAGACCTAATTCGTCAAGATGATTATTTGGCATATAGGAAGAAAATACTCGGACAAGTTTATTTTGTTTTTTAGATGGTAAAGTGTGGTAAAGTGGGGTAAGTGTGACCGTGATTTTCAATAGTTTTAATTTAAATGTGTTTATCTGGTAAGCCTGAAAGAATTAATATACAATATTTATTTGTGCTTTCTTTGAAAGTTTACTTTTACAGACCACCACAAGAAAATAATAAAAAATAAATTACATCAGAATTATACGTCACCATATATAAAGATGGCCTTAGGTTATTTTTCCCTAATGGTTTGGGGCAAGTATTATTTACATCAAATATGTATATAATGTTTAATGTAAAACTCTTGTTGGAAAAGTATGTTTAAATAGAAAAGCAGCTTTCAATACAGAGAAAACGTAAGGAATCTATTGAAAAATATCTAACTAAGTACTTAACAACAAAACAAAACTTATTAAGTTTGATTTCGAAAAGTCAAATTGGAATGTTATATAATTGGAATGTTTAATTTGTTTCATACATTGGCTTTAAGTCTGAGACTTTCGTAGCGTCTTCTGGGGTACCGCAAGGCTCAAATTTAGGACCATTATTCTTTATCTTACTTATTAACGATTTGTCTCAAATGCTTATAACACATCATCTTTTTGCCGACGATTTAAAATTATTTTTAAAGATAACCTGCATAGAGGATCAATTGAAGTTGCAAAAATGCATAGACCCTGTTGTGTCATGATGTTCTAAGAATAAAATATCAATAAACATAGATAAATATAAAGTTTGCTCCTATACTTTAAAGAAACAACCACTAATATTTGATTACTCTCTTGGTGGTATAGTTTTAATACGGTCCAAAAATATTAAGGATCTTGGTGTATACTTTGATGATAAATTATCGTTCTCTGGGCATATCAATCATGTGGCTATTAATGCATATAAAACCCTTGGTTTTGTCATTAGGAACACGGCATCATTTAATAACACTGTTACCTTAAAGTCATTATATTTTGCATTAGTTCCTTCAAAATTAGAATATTGTAGCCTTATTTGGTGTCCTCGATATCTAAATCATATTAATAAACTTGAAAGTGTTCAGCGGCGTTTCTTGAAGTATCTATCATTTCGCATAGACAATTACTACCCAGTAAGAGGTTACGACCATACTTTGCTTCTAAAAAGATTTGATATCCAGTCATTGAACACTAGAAGGATGCTTACCAACCTCTCATTATTATTTAAATTGTTCCACAATAGAATATATGCACCCGCATTGCTAAACATGTTCAGTATACGTATACCTAGACTAGGCTCTCGAGAAGAAAGTATGTTTTATTGCCAGCCTGCAAGAACTAATGTACTGTTAAAGTCACCCGTGTTTGTTATGTCTCAGAATTTTAACGTAATATCTAGCACTTGTGATTTGAACAATTGTAATCATAATGAGTTACTATCTGTGCTACTGAAGTAATCAACTATATGTATATTTGTATCAAATTTATTTAGAGGTTAACTTTTTGTTATTTATTTTTCTTTTTTTTATTATGTACTGTATACATATGTATGTATTTATTTGTTTTGTCCTATAAGTGGATTTATCTGTTGGGCAATAAAGGAATTATTATTATTATTATTATTATTATTATTATTATTATTATTATTAATCCCATCTGCCTATAGATGGCGATTGAAGGATGGTTGTAATTTTATCCTCAGTGAACGTGTCAGTGCCTTCTATCTTTGGCCAGGTGAATTGTTTATCTTGGTATTTCGTAAATATTAAACACCACTGATTGTCTGCTGTAATGCTGGTAATTAGTCCCACGAAATGTTTAACCTGTTTTTTTGGCCTATATTCCACCAAAACGCATTTACCTTTGGCTAATTGTTGATCTGTATGCATTTCATATTTTCAGCCTACATTTTCTTTATTTTCGTCCTCTATCACATTATTTTCGTCCTCTATTTCGAATATCTTAGGGTCGAAATCATAATCTGGCTACTTCACACTTGTCCCCGACATGCTTTCTGCCGAGGTACAGGTAAGTGAGACCTACCATCAGATAATATGTTATAATGTAATTACAATTTACTGAATTAACTGAAGAAATGTATATGGAAGTGAATTCCTACCTTCGATTTAAATCATAACCCACAAATATGTCGCACTCGCTTCAGGTGATTACATTTAGGCTAAGGATACAACCATCAGATTTAGGTGTGACAAGATTTCTAACGAATTGTTTGTACACGCAATGTTGGCATCGTGATTATATGCTAGTCTCCATAAAATAGCACCACGCTACGACGAAACAATGACAATTATAAAAGGTATGTTCACACTTCCTTTAAATTCACACTTACCTCATCCTACCTTACACATATTTTCTTTGATGTCATCACTGTTGGGATTATGACGCCATTGAGAGTTTTTTCAATTCGTGATACTCTTATATGATGATAAGCACATGATGATTAAGAGAGTACATTTTTTTATGTATAGTGCGTAAAATTTTGTGATGATAGGTTACGTAACAACTGTTTCGAGAAATTCATTAATTTAACTTTTAATAACATGTGCCTTCATTGTTCGCTTTGCTTGTTGTTAAGAAGTGAGTGAGTGGCATACAATTTGATCACTTAATTTATTAGGTTTTCATTTGTATTAATTATTATCAACATCGTAGCCAAACGCTCCACAGTTACACATTTAAGAGAATTTACTCAGATAATCACAAATTACATAGATAATAAAGATGAAGTTTATGTGGTATATATAGATTTGTGAATAATAATACATTAATTTCAAAATTAGAATTATATGGATTCAGTAGTAATTTTGTTCACTTAGTAAAATCGTATTCTTCCAGACGTACAATATTTGTCTCATGTAATAGCTTTAAATCCAACTTCTCAGTACCCTTTGGAGTATCTCAATGCTCAAATTTAGGATAATTACTCTTTATCTTATTTACTAAGAATATGTCTCTAATGATTGTCACATCATCTTCTTTTTGCCGATGACTTATTTTGCTTACATGATCAATTGAGGTCGTAAAAATGCATCGACATTGTTGTGATATGGTAGAGAATAAAAGGTATTTTGCTTCTATACCTTAAAGTGACCACGGATATTTGATTATTCTCTTGGTGGTACAGTTTTAATACGTTCCAGAAATAGTAAGGGGCTACCTCCACCTAGAAACATGAAAAAATAGTCGATCTTCGGGATGAATTTTCTTGGGAACTAATAACGGTAAGTAAATGTTTTTTTCTTTAAATTGAAGATAAACTTATTGCAAAGATAGCGAAGTAAGCACAATTTAAGAATATTTAAAAACGGAAGAAATATCCCCGCCGGAATTGCAGCGTCTATTTCGCGACCCGATTTGCGGTGGCCCTTCTCCTGCTAAAACTGGTTATCTGAAATCAAAGATAGTAAGCTATCATGAAGTTAAGTGCATGCGAAACATATTGATGATCGCCGTTTCCGAGAATGGTTAAAAAAAAAACGGCACATGGAACTGAGGTACGAAAATTCAGTAAAATATTCAGTTATTATCGTAATTTGCTTAAACAATTTTGGTTATTTTTGAAAAGTGCGATCGGCACTGTATTAACAATGGCTTAAGGCCTGACTGTGTCACGTTTCAAATGAGTAGGACTATCGGTTCTCGAGATATGACGGTCACCGTTTCGGATTCAAAGGACGTTACCTTTTTTTAGGATGATGAATTCTCGTGCTTGTTTCATCTTTCTCAGCGCGAGAAATTTTGTGCGTGTACACTATTACAATATAGTAGGAAGAAAAGCATGAAACAATGATTCCTCACGTTTATCTCTGATTAGTTAAGTCGATTATTGTTCCGCACTTGACGAGGGCGCTCATTGAAGGGCGCAGGTAGCAGCATTAGCCGCCCTCTACTCCGTGACTGAAAGCCTTGTATCTTTGTAAATTTTAAAAATATCGACTTGAAACTTTCAGAATATATTCTTCAGCTTTCATACTATAATAATATATATAAAAATATCGAAAAATTTGAAGATTCTAGGTGGATGTATCCCTTTAAGGATCTATATTTTGCATTAGTTCGTGCAAAATTAGAATATTGTAACCCTACTTGGTATCCCCGATATCTAAGACATATTAATCAAGTTGAAAATATTCAACGGTATTTTTTAAAGTATCTACAATTTAGCATGGATAACCATCATTCAGTAAAATGTTACGATCATACTCTGCTTCTACAGAGGTTTGATATCCAATCATTAAATGCTAAAAGGGTGCTTACTAGCCTCTCAGTTTTATTTAACTTTCCCATAATGGTATAGATGCACCCTCAGTACTAAGCCATGTTTAGTGTACGCATAGCTAGACTAGGTTCTCGAGAAGAAATATGTTTTATTGTCAGACTGCAAGAACTAACGTGCCTGTTAAAATTGTGTTTGTTCGTAATGTCACAAACTTTTAATGCAACATAGCTCTAGCACTTCTGATTTGAACAATTGTACTCATAATGTGCTTTGCTATCACTATCTTTAGGGAAACAACAACTTTTTACTGTTCTGTAAGTTATATGTGGCTGAAGTACTTCATTTTTTATTTATGTCAAAGTTATGTAGAGGTTACCCCTTTGTTGTTTACTTTTTTAGTTATATACTTTGAGACATTTGTATGTATTTATTTGAATGTTTATTCTATAAATCTGTTTTTTTTGTTGGACCAAAAAATTATTACTATTATTATTATCTGCCATAACACTATGCTCATTAATTTTCTAAATATCACGTGTTTCTTAAAATAATTGTTACGTAACTCTACCACATCATTTTACACATCACATGTAAAAAAATGTAATCTTTTAAATGACATCATCAGATAAGAGTATTTCTATTAAAAACCAGCCAATAATGTCGGAAGTCTAACAGTGATGACGTCAAAAAATATGCATATATCAAAAATGCCATCTATAAAACAAACAACAACAAAATAATCGACCTATTGGAGCATTTTTTTTAGTTAACTTCTGCCAACATTTACGTGCTTACAGTATGTTAGTTAACGTGTTATCAACGTGGAAATAATCAGTTTATTTAATTCTTTTATTTTATGACACGGGGTTTAATAATACTGCGTATTAACAAGATAAAATCTGCACGGTTTCCTGTAATCACGCACCTATATATATGGCATGATTAAAGTTTTATTTTAATTATGTTTATAATATTTATAATATAATAAACTTATAATAAACTTACTATTTGGTAGTCATTAAAAAATATCTGTAGCTACTAGTGCTTGACTTCACATATCGGTATGATCATCATGTCAGTATAGCAACTAACCATCTTGGTGTAATCATTTACTAGTACATAATAATTGTTCATGTATGAGTCATGCTTTCTAAAATAAAAAATATCACATAAAGTGACAATCGCAATTTTAGGTAATTTTAAGGGATTTATAAAATATAAATGAAATTTAGTATATACACATAGGCTACCTAAACTTATCTCTATTTCTGTTATTGCTAGGATCTTTGTCTGCATTCATGCCAGTATGACATTTAGTTATCTTGATGCTTTCGAAGGCATTTAATAGTTTGTTATTGGTTATACTGTTTACTAACTTTAAATTACTAGAAAATCTATATTATGATTGTTTTTGACGGCATATTGGACAATGGAAGAACTTTTTAATCCTTTGCGTAGCGCGACATCTATTTTTTGATCTTGAAGTATGCATGAAGTGTAATAGTCCGTACAGTAGTCCATGGCCACGCCGGCCAGATATATGTCAAGTTTCCCGTCGAGACGATAGATAGACATTACACTGCATGAAATCTGTTAGATGTTTTAACCCCATTATATATTCTATTCTTTGTGTTTAGTTCGTGTGTGTGTGTAATATAGGAACATTAGTATTATACTGGTAGTTTATTTAGTGCCAAACCAATCAATTATCAAGAAGGAAGGTGTTATCTCCTTGTAGCGTCAAGGAGAAAACACTTCCCCCTTCGTACATTTGTATTTTACTTGAGTTACATATTCCTCGACCATAGTTATAATTCATCTAGTTATAATTTTTCTAGTTAAAATTCATCTGGAATATAGTACCAAGCCAATTTTTCGGTGTTTGTAGAAACTGCTGCTAGCCAGCTTTTTTTAGAAAATTATAATTTAAATTTATCATATTGTATAAATGATACAATTATAAATTGTTATATACAATGATGATTATACAGAAAATATGTTTGTCCCCTTTTTGTTTCAATATTAATTATGTATTTTATCTTGAGATAATGCGCATTTAAGAAAAATGGTTAGAGGATTTTTTTATTTTAAAAAGCATCCATATTCTAAATATTCCTACTTCTTAGTCTATTAATACGCCTTAGTCTATTAATGAGCTTAAACATTGTATGAAATCTTGGACACTGTCTTCTTAATAAAAAGATACACAGTGTAACAAGGCCGGTACGCTTGATAACATTGGACCGATCCTCCGTCAAAACCACTAAAAACAAAAAATAATTAGAAAAAATTAATCGAGGAAGCCGTTACTCTGTGGTGGTTCATAATTCACAACGGAAAATGAACAAATGAATAAAACAACTACTAAATTTTATACCACTATATCTTCACAGAAACGTGACTGCAGTTTCGACAATTTTTATGTCATTTTCAAACGATGATTCAACTAACTAACTAGACATTAGACGAAGATGACTAGACAACTAAATTAGACTCATGTGGAAATAAAAATGTGTGCAATTTTTTATGTAATAATAAAATATGCATTCCTTCCTGAAATCAGGCAGCTATATATATGGCAATATCATTTTTAAAAATATTAAAACAATTTTATTCGTTTTTCTTGCACCGTTCACTGATAACCACACTACTTCTATTCTCCATCGTGGTTAGTGAACAGTGAAGACATATTTTTTTCTATTTACTTCACCTCTGCTTCCATGATGTATATATATATATATATATATATATATATATATATATATATATATATATATATATATATATATATATATATATATATATATATATATATATATATATATATATATATATATATATATATAATAAATACCTTCATTCATGGTTGGTAATAAACCATAGGAAAGTAAAATTTCAGTTTAGTTATACATTAATGTCGTATCAACCATAACAACGGACTTGTCTTTGTTCATTCTATTATTCCATCGTTAAGCTATCTCGATTATTGCAAAGGCATACAACGGTTTTTTATTGGTTACACTTTTAAATAACCTTATGTTAATATAATCTATTCTATGATTGTTTTCGACAGCATATTGGGTAATTGAAGATGTTTTTGTGACCTTCTATTGATTCATGTATTCCTGGAACCTAGCTAAAATTCGTCTGGAATCCCGCATCGAGCGACTTATTTCCCGCATCTACAGACAATCTTTCGATGTTTGTTGAAAGCTCGCCCGTTTTATTAAGGGAAAAATATAATTTAAGTTTATCACATTATAAAATTAAATTATTGTAAAATTATTTCTATACATTATTCATTATACAGGAAATTCATTTCAAGTTCCTAATAATAAAGTTCCTAAATAATGCGCAATATAAGAAAAATAGTTAAAGATATTTCAATAGCAGAAATCAATCATACCTTAAATATTCCTATATTTATAATATGACTGGGTTTAAATACGTCTTTCTCTAGTAATGAGCTCGTGCAATATGTACTATGATGTTTTAAGCACTGCCTTTTTAATAAAAAAACATGCTGTACGAAAAAAAGCTAGTAGGGTCGATAACATTGGCGCCTCCGCCATAATCAACAAAATAATTTCGTGACATTCGACGAAGACAAATAAATATAAATCGTAAATACAAATGTGTGCCAAATGTTAAATTCGTCTGGAATTCCGCATCGAGCGACTTTTTTTCCTGCATTGACAATCTTTCGATGTTTGTTGAAGGTTGGTCCGTTTTATTAAAAAAAAAAAAAAAAAAAAAATGCTATAAAACCTCGTTTATCCGGCCTTCGATCAACCGAGCCTCCGCTTTATCTGAGGCAACGGCTTATTCGAGCACTTCGCATTAATCGAGGTGTATGCCCGGATATACTCGGAAACACTCGGATAAAATAGATGGAGCCGCTATGCTTATGCTGTAAGTATTTTGCGATTGCTACTCTGTTGCTTATATGTACACGCATAAACTTGTTACAACCCGTCTTGTGTGCTCTTCGGTTGGGACCTACACATTAACAGTTGGCCTTCAACAATCAATGAAAGCACATTGCTATGTCGCAAAGATGGAAAAAAGTCGTAGTGAGTGTAGAGAAGAAGTTGGAAGCAATAAGAGGATTAAAATTTCCGAACATTTTATTTCTTCCATGTAATGCGAGTTCGCTTATCCGGGGTACCTCCTCCCCATGATGCCTCGGATAAACAAGGTTTCATTGTAATGCGCAATATAAGAAAAATAGTTATAAGATATTTCAATCCCAGAAACCAATCATATTTCAAATATTCCTTTCTTTTATAATAACAGTTTTAAATACGTCTTTATCCAGTAATGAGCTTGTACAATACATACTATGAAATTTTAAGCACTGGCTTTTTAATAAAAAAATATGCTGTTTAACAAAGAGGGTATAGCTGCTAACATTGGCGCATCCGCCATAACTAAACAAATAATTTTTCGTGGCATTAAACGAAAACAAATAAATACAAGTCGTAAATACAAATGTGGGTCAAATATTAAATTAGTCTGGAATCCCGAATCGAGCGACTTCTTTTCCGCATCGATAATCTTTCGATGTTTGTTGAAAGCTGCCCCGTTTTACCTATTTAAAAAATATATAATTTAAGTTTATCACATTATAAAATTAAATCATTATAAGATTATTTCTATACATAGTTCATTAAACAGGAAATTCGTTTCAAGTCCCTAATAATAAAGTTCCAAAATAATGCGCAATATGAGAAAAATATTTATAAGATATTTCAATCTCAGAAACCAATCATATTTAAAATATTCCTAAATTTGTAATAAGATTGGTTTTAAATACGTATTTCTCTATTTATGAGCTTGTACAATACACACTAGGAAATTTTAAACATTGTCTGCTTAATAAAGAAAACATTCTATTTAACAAAGCGAGTATGGTTACTAACATTGGCGCCTCCGCCACAATCAATAAATAATTTTCGTGACATTCAACGAAAACAAATAAATATAAATCGTACATACAAATGCGCGTCAAATGTTAAAATCGTCTGGAATCGCGCATCGAGCGACTTCTTTCCCGCATCGATAATCTTTCGATGTTTGTTGAAAGCTGCCCCGTTTTTTTAAAAACACATAATTTAAGTTTATCACATTATAAAATTAAATAATTATAAAATTATTTCTATACATAGTTGATTATACAGGAAATTCGTTTCAAGTTCCTAATAATAAAGTTCCAAAATAATGCATAATATAAGAAAAATAGTTATAAGATATTTCAATCCCAGAAGCCAATCATATTTCAAATATTCCTATATTTGTAATAAGATTGGTTTTAAATACGTATTTCTCTAGTTATGCTCTTGTACAATACATATTATGAAATCTTAAACACTGCCTGCTTAATAAAGAAAACATTCTGTTTAACAGAGCGAGTATGGTTACTAACATTGGCGCATCCGCCATAACTAATAAATAATTGTGGCATTAAACGAAAACAAATAAATATAAATCGTGAATTCAAATGTTAAATTCGTTTGGAATCCCGCATCGAGCGACTTCTTTCCCGCATCGATAATCTTTCAATGTTTGTTGAAAAGTGCCCCGTTTTATTAAAAAAAACCCATAATTTAAGTTTATCGCATTATAAAACTAAATTATTATAAAATTATTTCTATACATAGTTGATTATACAGGAAATTCGTTTCAAGTTTCTAATAATAAAGTTCCAAAATAATATGCAATATAAGAAAAATAGTTATAAGATATTTCAAATCCCAGTAACCGATTATATTTCAAATATTCCTATATTTGTAATAAGATTCATTTTAAATACATATTTCTCTAGTTATGAGCTTGTATAAACTATGAAATTTTAAACACTGTCTGTTTAATAAAGAAAACATTCTATTTAACAAAGCGAGTATGGTTTTTAACATTCGCGCATCCGCCATAATTAACAAATAATTTTCGTGACATTCAAGGAAAACAAATAAATATAAATTGTGAATATAAATGTGTGTCAAATGTTAAATTCGTTTGGAATCTCGCATCGAGCGACTTCTTTTCCGCGTCGATAATCTTTCAATGTTTGTTGAAAGCTGCTCCGTTTTAATAAAACAAATATAATTTAAGTTTATCACATTATAAAATTAAATCATTATAAAATTATTTCTATATATATAGTTGATTATACGGGAAATTCGTTTCAAGTTCCTAATAATAAAGTTCCAAAATAATGCGCAATATAAGAAAAATATTTATAAGATATTTCAATCTCAGAAACCAATCATATTTCAAATATTCCTATATTTGTAATAAGGTTGGTTTTAAATACGTATTTCTCTAGTTATGAGCTTGTATAATACATACTATGAATGCTTAAACACTGTCTGCTTAATAAAGAAAACGTTCTATTTAACATAGTGAGTATGGTCAGTAACATTGGCGTTTCCGCCATAACCAACAAATAATTTTCGTGGAATTCAACGAAAACAAATAAATATAAATCGTAAATACAAATGTGCGTTAAATTTTAAATTCGTCTGGAATCCCGCATCGATAATCTTTCGATGTTTGTTGAAAGCTGCCCCATTTTATCAAAAAGAAAATATATATAATTTAAGTTTATCACATTATAAAATTTAATTATTATAAAATTATTTCTGTACATAGTTGACTATGTAATAAGATTGATTTTAAATACGTATTTCTCTAGTTACGAGCTTGTACAATACACACTATGAAATCTTAAACACTGTCTGTTTAAAAGAGAAAGCATTCTATTTAACAAAGCGAGTATGGTTACTAACATTGGCGCCTCCGCCATACCTAACCAATAATTTTCGTAGCATTCAACGAAAACAAATAAATATAAATCGTAAATATAAATATGCGTTAAATGTTAAATTCGTCTGGAATCCCGCATCGATAATCTTTCCATGTTTGTTGAAAGCTGCCCTGTTTTATTAAAAAAAAAAGAAGATATATATATATATATATATATATATATATATATATATATATATATATATATGTATATATATATATATATATATATATATATATATATATATATATATATATATATATATATATATATATATATATATATATATATATATATATAATTTAAGTTTATCACATTATAATATTAAATTATTATAAAATTATTTCTATACATAACTATGTATAGAAATAATTTTATAATAATTTAAAATTACTAGAGAAATATGCATATATAACTAGATTTCCTGTATAGTCAGTTGACTATACAGGAAATTTGTTTCAAGTTCCTAATAATAAAGTTCCAAAATAATGCGCAATATAAGAAAAATAGTTATAAAGATATTTTAAATCCCAGTAACCGATCATATTTCAAATATTCCTATATTTGTAATAAGATTCATTTTAAATACGTATTTCTCTAGTTATGAGATTGTACAATATACACTATAAAATCTTAAACACTGCCTGTTTAATAAAGAAAACATTCTATTTAACAAAGCGAGTAGGGTTCCTAACATTGACGCCTCCGCCATAACTAACAAAATAATTTTTCGTGGCATTCAACGAAAACAAATAAATATAAATCGTAAATACAAATGTGTATCAAATGTTAAATTCGTCTGGAATCCTGCATCGAGGGACTTCTTTCCCGCATCGATAATCTTTCAATGTTTGTTGAAAGCTGTCCCGTTTTATTAAAAAAATATATAATTTAAGTTTATCACATTATAAAATTAAATTATTATAAAATTATTTCTATACATAGTTGATTATACAGGAAATTCGTTTCAAGTTCCTAATAATACAATTCCAAAATAATGAGCAACATAAGAAAAATACTTATAAGATATTTCAATCCCAGAAACTAATCATATTTCGAATATTCCTATATTTGTAATAATATTGGTTTTAAATACGTATTTCTCTAGTTATGAGCTTGTACAATACACACTATGAAATCTTAAACACTGTCTGCTTAGAGAAAATATTCTATTTAACAAAGTGAATATTGTTACTATAATTGGCGCATCCGCCATAACCAACAAAATAATTTTTGTGGCATTAAACGAAAGCAAATAAATATAAATCGTAAATACGAATGAGTGCTAAATGTTAAATTCGTCCAGAATCCCGCATCGAACTATTTCCCACATCGACAATTATTCGATGTTTGTCGAAAGCTGCCCCGTTTTATTAAAAAAAAGTATATAATTTAAGTTTATTACATTATAAAATGAAATTATTATAAAATTATCTCTATATATAGTTCATTATATAGGAAATTCATTTCAAGTTCCTAATAATAAAGTTCCTAAATAATGCTCAATGTAAGAAACACATTTATAAGTAGGGTGAGGATTCAGGAGGGATTCAGGTACAAATGAGTCATAATCCCCATCCCAAATCATAGGCGTGGATTGTATTTAGTTAACAAGTTGCTATTTGTATTAATAATGATAATGCTATATTTCGCACACTCGAGCAAACATTGAGTCTGCAAAAGGAATTTTTATAATTTGTACCTGAACGTTACCCACAATAATGCATTATATGTAAACAAACTCAAGATACTTGTACAATATTACACAACGCAAAAACCATACTACATATACCTACCTGCGTTCTAAAATGCAAAATATTCGACAAATACTCAAAGACAAATGTTTATAGGTATTTGTCGATGAAACTACAGATGGTCAAGGACGTGCTATTGACAAAGTCATTGTTGGTTCATTATATCCTAATAAATATACACAACCTTATCTCGTGGCAAGTAAAGTGCTTGAAAAAACAAACGCAGAGACCCTTGTTTCTTTAGTTCCTGATAGCCTGGACAATATTATAGAAAACTCAGATAGAGTTCTGTTACTAGTTACCGATGCTGCTGCATATATTTTAAAATCGGGACGTGAGTTAGCAAAAATCTAACCATATATGTTACATGTTACCTGTTTTACACATGTCCTCCATCGGGTGTGTGAATATATTGCAGACGAATTTTCAGATGTGGACAAATTCATTAGTGAAACTAAAAAAATATTTGTTAAGTCGCCTAGCCGACAAAAACTTTTTAAAGAATTGTGTCCTAGCCTGCGGTTTCCTCCAGAACCTGTAATAACTAGGTGGTTTATATGGTTGGCTGTGGCAATTTATTATGCAAATAATTTTGAAATCGTAAAAAATGCTATTTAGCATTTAGAGAACAATGCAAAGAGCATTACAGAATGTAAAGTCTTACTTAACTTGCCGCATTTGTCTCTAAAATTAAATTTAATCAAGGAACATTTCAACAAAATCTCGATGACAATTACGCAGTTGGTGACGAGGGAATTTATTTTGCCAGATTCAGTGGACTTGTTTAAGAATACTACAGAAAATTTAAAGTGCGGTGGAGAGTTTGAAGGATTGATATCAAATAATATTGAAAACGTTATAGTAAAACGTAATCCCGGCTTTGAAAAACTTTGTGAAATAGCAACCTTATTAAAAAGTAATAGTAGACAGTTTTAACTACGATTTTAAAAGTAATGCAATGCGCACATTAGTATGTGATAGGATACAACTATTTTACATGTCATAGCTGAAGTATGTAAGTTATTTAATATATGTCGATTCAATGCATGCGTATTAGATACATAATATATTTTATGTGCATATAATACATTACATTACATTACATTATGTTATATGGGTTTGGGCCTCATCAGCCAGTGATCGCATGGATAGTCCCTTGGCGATCCCCTCTTATTCGGGTCATTATCCAAAACTGCTATCCCATAGAAGGAGCAATTTAGGCACATCCTCCGCCTTAATCTTCGTCTCCTCTAAGATAACTGGGGTCCCTAATATAAGGTACTTCTTCTCCTCCAGAGCGGGGCAGGTGTAAAGAAGATGAATCGAAGTTTCCTCGTCTTCTTTACAGTATCTGTAGGCCGCGCTGTCAATCTTGCTGTCGGGCTGCCTCAGCTTGTGCTTATATGTATTCAGACTACTATGGTGGCCCGTTATGATTCCCACCAGGGTTCTGGCTTTGTGCCTGTTCAATTTAATGAATTCTTGGGCCCATTTCTCAATCTCCGAGTATTCGATGAAAAGTTTGGTTATTCGACAACACGTTACTCCTCTCCATCTTTTATTGTGCTGGTCTCTTGCCCTACCATTGATGCGGTCTCTGATCAGATTCCGACTTATTTCCGCTGCAGGTTCTAGTCCATAGAGGTCTTCCCTGGTCCCTAGTCTGGCAAGGTCATTTGCAATTAGATTTCCCTTAATGCCATTATGCCCAGGTATCCATAAGAGTTCCACCGGTTCCTTCCCTGCCAAGTGGTTCAATGCTTCATAGCAATTATAGACCAGCTTCGACTTTGTTGTTGCTGAATTCAGGTCTGCCAACGCCGCTCTGCTATCCAAGCAGATCGTCTCCTGGGTCTGATTTTGGTCGGCCCCCAGAACACCATATGTAATTGCAATTGGCTCGGCCTGAAGTGCGGTAGTGTATTTGCCCAGGGGGAAGGTTTTACCTATCCCATCGCGTCGCTTATACACCCCCACACCCGCTCTGTTCCCACTCTTGGCTCCATCCGTGTACCAGATGTCTCCATTGAGCGGTAATCCAGCTCGATCCTCCATTCACTCGGTCTTACTGGTGAGGGTGATTTTATATTTCTTGTTAAATAGGAAATGAACACCCGCACTGTCAGAGGTCATCCATAGGAGTCCCTCCTCAGCTAGCTTTCTTGCGAGTCTATTCTGATCCCTTACCTTCCTATTCATGTTTCCCACCCTGTACATTGCCTTTACGGCTTCCGCTATCAGGGCGACATCAAGATGTGGTATCACCGTCAGTATCCCCATCGCTTCGACCGGTGTTGATCTTGGGGCTCCGGTTACTTCTTAGAATCAATCCTCTTAGCTTATTAAGTTGGTTGGCTTCCGACTTTAAACAGACTCTCTCCCACCAGACCAGTGCTGCATACGTCAGTCTGAGTTTGAGAATTGCCTGATATATCCATTTCATGGTCTCCGGTTTCAAGCCCCAGCTATTACCAATGCCCCTTCTCAGTTGCCAAAGTGTTGCTGTGGTCTTGGAACATATGTGACTTAGATGTTTTTCCCATGACAATTTCCCGTCCAGGATTACTCCTAAGTATTTCACTTCGCTATTATAGCTTAGTTCTTAGCCACCAAGTTTCAGCGGACATATTCTGTTCCACTTGTATTTCTTGATGAACACCATCACCTCAGTCTTAGAGGGATTGACCGAGAGTCCCCTATCCTTTCACCAATTCCCAACCTTGTTTAATGCTCCCTGCATTATATCGAGAATTGGCTCCAGGAAAGGACTCTTCGTTATTATTACTAAGTCATCAGCATAGCCAATCACTTGGTATTCCTTTAACTTTTCAAGCAGCTTATCCACTACCAGACACCATAGGAGGGGGAACAGTACCCCTCCTTGTGGACATCCCGAGTCTACCCGGCCCTCGATGGTAGTCTTGCCTTTATCGGCAGTAAGCTGTCTATTTTCCAACATATGGTCTATCCATTCAGCGATTATTCTGGGGGTATAGCATCTGCCTAGTGCTCCGCTAATCACCTCCCTGGATATAAAGTTCAAGGCTCCTTCAAGGAAGGTGCCGACAACGTATGCTCTGGAGTCCAGTTGTGACCGTATCGATGGCACAACCTTATCCAGAGCTGTTTCTGTTGATTTACCAGCTTGATAAGCATGCTGGCTCTCTTGAAGCGGTCGCTCTATTAGGACAGTATCACGTCCTGTCGTCCCCCTCTCAGTTTACCGCCGAGGTTTTATGTGCCCCCACTAGCGGGCTGGAAATGTCTCCCGACTCCGGCCTATAAAAGCTCGGAAAATCTACTTTGATGAGATGCATATAATACATATACTGTATTTGTATTTATAATGGTTTATATTTATTTATAATGGTCGACAGTTTACTTCATTTCCAATCAATTAATAATCATTTCCATATTATAACTGTGAAAATTTGTGATTTATGTTGAATTACACTATTAGTATATTTCATGTGCAGTAGGACAAAAAAGAGTGTACAACTTTTGAAGACGTAAATGATTTAAAATACTTTCTTAGAAAATGTTTTAGTGTAATTATTATTATACCCTGTAATGCATGTGTAGTACCCGCCTATGGGCGAGTTTGCTTGCCTATCGATCGGATCTCGACCGCTCTGATTGGTCACCAAGCCATTAAACTGGCGACAGTTGTGCTGTTCGCTACGCAATGAGAGCGGCACATAGTTAGTTGGATGTATTTGCGTTCACATGTATCTACATTCACGTGGAAATACATGTTTCGCTATACGTTGATACGAATTCATAGTTGTGTACTTGAATCCGCGCCCTATTTATAAGATATTTCAATCCCAGAAGTCATATTTCAAATATTCCTATCTTTGTAATAAGATTAGTTTTAAATACATATTTCTCTAGTTATGAGCTTGTACAATACACACTATGAAATCTTAAACGTTGTCTGCTTAATAAAAAACATTATTAACAAAGCGAGTATGGCCACTAACATTGGCGCATCCGCCATAACTGAAATGAATTTTCGTAACATTCAACGAAGACAAATAAATATAAATCGTAAATACAAATGTCTGTCAAATGTTAAATTCGTCTGGAATTCCGCATCGAGCGACTTCTTTCCCGCATCGACGATTTTTCGATGTTTTTCGAAAGTTGGCCCGTTTTATTAAAAAAAAATATATAATTTAAGTTTATCACATTATAAAATTAAATTATTAGAAAATTATTTCTATTCATAGTTGATTATACAGAAAATTCATTTCAAGTTCCTAATAATAAAGTTCCTAAATAATGCGCATTATAACAAACATATTTACAAGATATTTCAATTCCAGAAACCGATCATATTTGTAATGAGATTGGTTTTAAATACGTATTTTTCTAGTAACGAGTTTGTACAATACAAACTATGAAATTTTAAACAGTGTCCTTTTAATAAATGACGTGCTGTTTAACAAAACGGGTATGGTTACCAACATTGGCGCCTCCGCCATAACTAAGAAATAATTTTCGTACCTTTGACGGAAACAAATAAATATGAATCATAAAACAGGAGTGTGTGCCATTCTTTTATGTAATAATGAACTAAGACTATAAAAGATATCAAGACCGCAAGGTGGCTTGGAATATGCAGTTTTCTTTAACGAAATATTAAACACAAAAGTTGTACACTTCGAAAATTGGAAGCTACAGCATTAGTGTTGACTGTGAGATTAAACTGAGACATAATTTCACGCTTATTTTCACGTTTATACTTAGAGTCGATAGAACGGAAGCCGTTATTTTCAAATATGTAGACGTTGGTTGTTGGAATTAACCATTAAAGTCATTATAGGCTTTGTATTTTTATTAAAATGTTGTTGTTAAACAATTTGCACAAAATCGTTACAATAATAGGAAAATTAAAGCATTTAAAAAAATGGCACAAAGAATGCTGAAAGTTCTTAGCTTTGGGACCTTCAGAATTTCTTAAATAGGAGGAACTTTTGACATAATGAAAATCTTTACGATCGATTTTATGAAAAAAAAAAAAAATCAAAAGCCAAAAAATTTATCCTAAAGACCTCAAATTATAATGTTGATTTGGTATGCTACGTAGAAAATTCTATCTGATATATACCTAAAATTGACCGCTTGACCACACGGTAATGCTTACCCTCACCTTGTGCTAATTTTCAGTAATGAAGCAAAGAGGCTAGACTAACCCTCTATGGTTACATATGATTGTATGTGTGTTGTATTATTATATTTTTGTGTAATGTTATATATGTTTGTTATATATACATTATTATATAATGTATATATAACAAACTCCCAAATGTGTATTAGGAGGGACAACCGCATAACAGAAATGACAGATACATATAATAAGTATAACTCCTGTTACTGTAGGATACCAGATAACTAGTCTCTATCCCCACATATTCATCGCAATTATATTTTTATTTGATTTGCTTATGTCCTACTCACTGCTGATGAGAAGCTTATGAGTCCCTTTTAACTGGTAATGAAAATCGGGCCTGATCTCGTTTGGGATGTAAGTATAAAAATATCCAAATTCATCTACCAATATATATTTGTCATAGGTATTGTGCATTCTTTCTTAATGAGCGATTCTGACCACATCAAATATTTGATTGATTACGTCTGCCATCGAGACACTAGCATCTGCTAAAACCCTAGGGAAAACCTACTCAACAACTATCGCATCTTACGGTATTCTATTAAAATGCGGTGTAATGTTATAGTAGACATTTCTGGTTAGAATGAAATTTCAGCTACAGCTCAGTATTTTCGCTACAAGATCTTTCACTACAGTAAGCGGTGTTTGGGTGTATCACTCCTATATTATCTATACCATCCATACCTTAAAAGCAAGTCATCGTTATATATGTATATGTTTGAATTAAAAAGCCTAACATAACTTTTGTAATTGGTAATTGATTCAATTCATATTCAGAGATTAGCTTGAAAAAATTGTGTGAATTGTGTTTGCTATTTAAAAAATTACATTCAAAACGAGATTATCAGTTAAGTGAAGTAGTAGACAACGCTCTGGCCTTTCCGTAGAATATCTGTAAGAATTGGTCGAGGTTTTCTCTCATGAGCACTTGCTGTCGGTTAGAATCCGAACTGACATCGGTGTTTATAAATATGGCCAGATTTCCTGAGGGCAAATTATTCCATAATTTCCTCGCAGAAGGCTTCCAAATTCTCTGGATTGATCCGGGTTAATGATACCACTCGCTATCAACTGGTCTAGATTGCGGGTTAACAGCAATTTGGACGTGGGTTCGATTCCCACATCAGTTGACTGAGTGTATTTGTGTATGTCCGTGTCAATCTCTGAAGGTTAGGTGTAAAAATAGCACTAAGCTAAACCGCATAAAAAACCAGCCGTAGAAATGAAGGCCCATACATAAAAAAATATAAAATAAATTTTTCTTGTGCCATATTCTTATGCTATCCTTTTTCCATAATTGTATGCTCTATGAGCCATTGTATTATTTTCTCTAAAATTATTCCATTTTTATTTTGTCCACCTCTATCAAAAAGAAATTCTGACAGCTAATAAATCTTAATTTTTCAGGTTAGCTTTAATTATGGAAATGATGGTAACAACGGGGAGACCGCAAGGACACTATCAGGACTAGATAGGGATTGTTTCATAATACCCGTTCATAGTCTAGATAGGTTCCTTCCAGCTGGAGTACCAATGCCAGTAGGTATATATAACAACTAATACTTAAACTATTTTAAAACTATAAATTATAAAAAAATTAAAGAATATATTAAATATATAAGAACATGTTAAAGTAGCTGACATAATCATATATTATTTACTCTAACTAAAGGTAAGTTAAGTAAGTTCTTTAAATTGCTTTGACAATGTTATGGTTATGCTTTTTCTAATTTATCAAATTAAAAGAAATTTATGACCCGTGGTATCCTTTGATTCAACATATAAATTTATAATTTTATATGTATTCCAATCCAAAATATTCTGTGGCTTTCATTTTAATCTGCAGCATTTGTAAGGAGTTAATGCATTTTCAGCTTAAGCTTTCTTCTCTAGCAAAGTTGAACCTTACATATGTTGTCAACTCAGCACACAGATTTTTATATGATGTCACTCAAGAGCAACGACATATGGCTATTTTTATTTTTCTTAGTTTAACTTGTAAAATTATTATTAATACAGATTCAATACATAATATTGAATCTGCATTGGAATATGACCGTAACAACTGTAAGAGATAGATAATCACAATTTTCTCAATTATTGTTTTTTAGAAACCTCTACCAACTGGAAATTCATTGGAAAAGAAATCTCAAGGAAATTTACACGTGATGGAGGTAAGCAAAATTATATGTGTTAGAAAATCAAAATGATATATTCTCGTATTATTATTAAACGTTGTTCGATTAACTGATGAATGGTAAATTATAAAAAAAAAATTATCAAATGAAGACACTATTTTATGAAAACCGCGTTCAATAAAAATGGTCACTAATACCGAAGATATTTTTAGTTTATGTTATAGTGAAATATGTTACTGAAGTTTTGTTTAATAAACTTCAGTAGGTCGGATTCTTCAGTAGGTCGGACATTCTTTTAAAATTTGGGGTATGAATTCGAGATATTTTTTTGTTTGATATAATGATCATGTATTCATAGGATGATCATGAGTTTTATATATAAATTTATTATTCATATATTTTCATAGTGCCATAAATATTAGTTAAGAAAACAATTCATAAAAAAACTGCTAAATCTCCATTGGTATCTAATGCAAATAAGGTATTTAATTAAGTATTTAATTGAATAAAAATATAATAGTTTGCTTAATTAATAAGATTTATATAATACAAAGAAAATAGAATGATTGATAGCATTATTTTATATGTATATATATTTATTTATTTTAATATTCAATGTCTTGGGTGGTGAGTTTACTTATGTAAGGCATAAGCGACTCTCAGATATAACTAATTAGTGATAATTCCAGACTTATTAGTAAAATATTAAGACATTCTTATATTATTAATTTAGCCAAGCAATTGGCCCTTTGTGTCAGAAGAATAAGAAACATTATTTAAATTAAAATTTATTGATTATATAGTTGAGCAACAGATGTTTAATTAACTAATATATGATCAAATTAAATATTAACTAACGTGTTCGAATGTATCGACAATATTGTCTGTATTTATTTTTCGATATTTAAAATCGATATTTTACTGTGAGAAGAACTAACCACATTGTAGAAGTACTAAATGATAAAATTTCTAGGTGAATCCACTATAATAGTACATTTTAATACTAATATATCATTGGCACCTTCGCCATTTCCTTAAAAGCGGTTAACTGGGACAACATGTGTTTAATTAACTAATTAAACTATTTATTCAATTATTCAAAGTTATTATTTATTTGAGGCAATATTATATGTATTTATTTGACCATATTTAAAATTAACATTTTCTATGAGAAGTACTAACTACTTAACAGAAGTACTAAAGAGTGAACAGTACATTTGAATACTTGAGAAATATGATTAAGCACCTTCGCCATGTCTTAAAAATAGTTAGTTGGGATAACATGAGTCTAATTAACTAATAAATAATAATATTAAACCAATATAATACAAAGTTTTACTTCGCAGAGGGTAATTTTCCAACTAGTGAAATAAAGAGATTATTATACACCATTCATCTGCAAATGCCTTATATAATAAGGACTAAACAAATTAGGTCGAAACAGCTATTCTCCTGGCTATGTGCCAAACGCCGAGCGCTGAATTAAATGACAAAATTTGCCGTATTTTGTCTAACAGAGTTAGCACTAAACTACAGTGATTGTTAGAAAACTACAAGGAAGATACAAAGTGACCTATCTCGGGATCCCGTTAACTTCAGACCGGTTTCGACCTTATCTTGGGTCTCGTTGGTGCAGTGTAAACGAGTATACCTTTGACAGATGAGGTTCATATTTAGTAGACATTGCTACGTTCCACCGCAGTAGAACATACCAAACGCCATCTCTTGATAGAGTCGAGGTCAATCTAAATCGGAGTAAAAACTTGATCATCAATGAATATAATGCAAAGTTTTACTTCGCAGAGGGTAATTTTGCAACTACTGGAATAAGGAGATTATTATACTCCACCCATCTGCAAATGCCTTATATAATAAGGACTAAACAAATTAGGTCAAAAAGCTATTCTTCTACCAAGAGAAATTACCAAGAGATGGCGTCTGGCACGTTCTACTGCGGTGGAACGTAGCAACGTCTACTAGATGTGAGCCTCATCTGTCAAAGGTATACTCGTAGGTAACAAAGGTAACACTGCATTGACGAGACCCAAGATAAGGTCGAAACCGGTCTGCAGTTAGCGGTATTCCGAGATAGGTGACACTTTACATCTTCCTTGTAGTTTTGGAATAATCTGAATCACCGTATTTTAGTGCTAACTCTGTTAGATAAAATACGGCACATTTTGTCATTTAATTCAGCGCTCGGCATTTGGCACATAACTAGAAGAATAGTTGTTTTCACCTAATTTGTTTAGTTCTTATTATATTTGCAGATGGGTGGAGTATAATAATATCGTTACTTCAGTAGTTGAATAATATTAAATATTAAGTAAGGTGTTCAGATGTATTTGGGTTTGTTCAAAAAATTTAAAGTTATTATTTGTCGAGACAATATTATATGTATTTATTTACAAGTAATTTATTATATGTATTTTATATTATTAATCACTTGGTAGAAGTACTATGTGGTGAATACTTAGATAAATATTTATCTATAATACATTCTAACACGTTAAAATATTATTAGGACCTTTTCTATTTCTTACAAATGGTTGGCTAGGGCAACAGTTGTGTAATTAACTAATAAATAGTAATATTAGATCACAGCTAACGTATTAAAATGTATCTGGATTATTATAGTTAGTAGAAATACAATGTAATGAATACTTCTAATAATTTAAAAATATCATTAACTACTTCACCATATCTTTAGAAATGATTATTTGTGCAACAGGTGCTTAAGTGCTGAATAATAAGTAATTAAATAATAAGTATTTAACTAAAATAATAATATTAAATTCTAAGTAATTAGTTCGAGTGTACCTGGGTCTGTTAAATGCTTTCAAAGTGATTATCAACGTATTATTAGTTATTAGTTAATTAAATTGTTAATAACGTAATTGTATTAAATTTTTTAAAGAAATGGCGAAGGTGCCAATAATACTTATAAACTGTTAGAATATACTGTTACTGTTAAACTCTTAGAAGAAATTGTTACAGTGCTAATCATATTTTTAAAAGGTTATAATGTACTATTGTTACAGATTTATTAAGTGTTCACTTCTTAGTACTATTCTATTGAGTGGTTAATAATTCTTGTAGTAAAATTATGATTTTAATACGATCAAATAAATACATATAATATTATTTCCAACAGATAATATCTTTGAAGATTTTTAATAAACAGATACATTCGAGCACTTTAGCTAAGATTTAATTAACTAGTAAATTAACAATTTTTTGTTGTGTTGATGCTATTTTTGATGTGTTAAAAAATTACAGTTGTCATTACCAGTGTTACAGATTTACAGGATTTACTTAATTATTCACCACGTTATACTTCTCCTAATTATTGGTATTCTACTAGTGATTTAAATATAGCGAAATAAATACATATAGTATTGTCTCAAACAAATAATAACTTTGAATTCCTCTAACGAACTTGGATAGACTCCAAAGTTAGTTGTAGATAGATTTAATATTTATACTTATTAATTAATTAAACATCTGTTGTCCTAGCTAATATGTTTTAAATAAATGGCGAAGGTGCCAATACTAAATCATTATTGTACTTCTCATAGTAAAATGCTAATTTTAAATATTGCCAAATAAATACATATAATATTGTCTCAAAGGATTTGAGTTGAAGATAAGTTTGAATATATTTGAATGAACCTAAATACGCACGAACACTAAGATTTAACTATCATTATTTAATACTCCTAGAAATTAACATTATTATTTATTAGCTAATTAAATATCTGTTGTACCAATTAAACATTTTTAAAGAAATGGCGAAGGTGGCAATGATACTTATAAACTGTTAGAACGTACTGTTACTGTTAAACCTTTAGAAAAAATGGTAAAAATGCTGTTGATATTTTTAAAGGATTAGAATGCACTAGTGTTGCAGATTTATTAAGTATTCACCATTTAGTACGTCTATTAAGTGGTTAATATTCTCGTAGTACACTTATGATTTTAAATACGATCAAATAAATACATATAATATTAATAAATGATATTTTTGAAGGTCTTTAACAAACAGATACATTGGAGCACGTTAATTAAGATTGAATAGTAATATTAATTGGTTAATTATACAAGTTGTTGCTTCAGCTACCCATTTTTTTTTCAATGGTGAATTGGTTTTTTTTTCCTCGAGGGGAAAACCTTCAAAAGACACCTGGCCTCTGGTGTTCTGTTATTGTTTGGCCAGGTAGTGTCGGATTCGTATACGCCTACCGACTAAAAACCCCCCGCTATCCTATCAGTATAATGCCGAAGAGGAACCGCTCTCGCTTTACTTCTCTTTGGCACATCAATCAGGATACTTATTCATTCCCCACTATCCTTTCCTCCTTCTCTTTTTCCTTCATGATGGCCGTTACCAT
Organism: Rosalia funebris; assembly: GCA_037954035.1. Lineage (NCBI taxonomy): Eukaryota > Metazoa > Arthropoda > Insecta > Coleoptera > Cerambycidae > Rosalia > Rosalia funebris. The sequence continues at coordinate 3,794,780 of JAZFAV010000018.1, read as the reverse complement.
CTGCTCCACAACTGTCCATCTTTCCCTGCTCTCGAGCATGATTGGAATCATGCTATCTACAGTGATAACATGTCCTATCTTTTGCTCCGCAGCTCTCCTTTCTCCTATCCACCTTTTGTAGCTGAACACTGTGTGGCCCGCATCGTTGACCTCTCCACATGACCAGCACTCTCTGCTCTCACGTTTGCCTATATCCAATAGGTAATGCGCGAAACAGCCGTTCCCAGTAAGGACCTGGGTTAAATAATACCCGACATCGCCATGTGCCCTTTCGCACCATGGCCTTATGTTCGGTTAGCACCCTCGTTCATCTCCCTGGAGGCTCCGCCTACCATCTCTCTTGCCAGTGTTCCCATATGCTCTCTCTTGCTGCACTTCTGTCAGCTCCTCCGTACACCTCCCGTCTCTCTCTTACTAGAAGGTCAATGGGTGGTATACAGGCTATCACCAGCGTTGCCGCTGCCGATACGGTCCTATATGCAGTACAGAAACTTAGCGCTGCTCTTCTCTGGACTTTGGTGAGCTCTCTCTTCCACTTGTCCCTTCTCAATATATCTACCCACACCGGGGCGGCATACAGTAAGATCGACTGCACCACCCCGCTGAGGATTCTCCTCTTTACCGCCCTGGGGCCCTTAATGTTTGGCAGCAAACGACTAAGGGCCGAAACAGTTTTGCCAGCCTTTTCTAACGTCTGTTTGATATGTTCCCTAAACGAGAGGGAACTATCAATCCAGACTCCCAGGTACTTAATACTCTACTTCGGCACGACTTCGGTATTCCCGACTCGAAACCTGATGCACGGAAGCTTTCTCCTCCTTGTCAGGAGGACTGCCTCCCTTTTGTCCAAAGCCAGAGTCAGTTCCCTATCCTCAATCTATCTTCTGATCCTCTCGACAGTGAGGTTGGCGTTTTCCCTCACGTCGATACCACTTCTTCCGGTAATGACCACCACAACATCATCAGCGTAGCCCAAGACCCTCACTCCTTCGGGCACTCTGAGTCTGAATACCCCATCAAACATAATGTTTCATAGGGTAGGACCCATAACCGACCCCTGTGGCACTCTACACGAGATTCCCCTCCTGTCGCTACAGTCCCCGGCCAGCAATATCAAGCCCCTGCAAGACAGGAAGCTAGCATGGTGAAGGTGTTAATATTATTTATGAAGTATTAAAATATTATGGTTGTTATTACCATTGTTACAGATTCACTTAATTATTAATCGCGTAATACTTTTGCTAATTATTGGTAGCTCTCAATAATTAGCAAATAATATATCCACAGCTAACAACTTTTAAGAAATGGCGAGTGCTATTTTAAGGGGTTTGAATTTACTATTGTCAGAGATTTACTTAAGTAATCACCAGTTCGTACTTCTACTAAGTCATTGGTACATTTAATAGGAAAATGTTTATTTTAAATATGGCCAAATACATACATACAATATTATCTCAAACAAATAATAATTTTGAATATATTTAACTAACCCAGATAGACTCGAATACGTTAGTTCAAATTTCACATTATTATTTATTAGTTAATAAAATTGTTAATAATGTAATTGTATTAATTGACCATTTTTAAAGAAGTGGCAAAGGCGAATAATAATAGTTATAAACTGTTAAAATGTACTGTTATAGTTAAACTTTTAGAAGAAATGGTGAAAGTGCTAATGATATTTTTAAATGGTTAGAATGCACTATTGTTACAGATTTATTAAGTATTCACTATTTAGTGCGTCTCATCTATTAAGTGGTCAATACTTCTGGTAGTACAATTATGATTACTCATCACGTAATACTTCTACTAATTATTGGTACCTCTGATAATAAAATGCTGATTTTAAATATAACAAAATAAACACACATAATAGTGTCTCAAATAAATAATAACGTTGAATATGTCTAATTAATCTGGACAGATTCTAACACGTTAGTTCGGATTTAATATTTATATTTATTAATTATTTTAACACATGTTGTTCCAGCTAACCATTTGCGAAGAAATGGCGAAGGCGCCAATATAGTTTTAAAGTGTTAGAATGAATAATTATTGTTACAGATTTACCGACGTATTCACTACTTCCTTTTAGGTAACTAGAAGTTCTCGCCATTTAGTACTTTCACTAAATGATTAGTCCTTCTCATAGTATAATGCTAATTTTCAATACAGCCAAATAAATACATATAATATTCTCTTAAACAAATAACAACTTTGAAGACCTTTAACAAATTCAAATATATTCGAGTAAGGTAAATATTTATTATTATTACTTACTAGCTAATTAAACGCCTGTTGTTCTAGTTAACCATATTTGATAACCTATTTATCATTTGTTTGAGACAAACTATTATAATGGTACCTTCTAATCTCTTAATAATAGCATTGTAGCATAAATAAATAGCAAATATTAACTTATTCGAATGTATCTGGATGTAATAAATAAAAATATTAAATCCGAACTAACGTGTTGGCTTCACTAAAGATATTATTTTCTTGAGATAATGTTGTATATATTTATTTGACCATATTGAAAATAAATATTTGACTATGAGAAGTATTAAGAACTATTAGAATTGCTATGTGGTGAATAATTAGTTTGTAATATTAGAATAATAATCTGCAATAATGGTATATTCTAATACTTTAAGAATAGCATTAGTAGTCGTCATTTTTAAGATATGGTTATCTGAAGCAACAGATGTTCTCTTGATTAAGGATCAGAGATTTTAATATTAATATTAATTAACTAATTTATATTGATATTAAATCTTAACTAAGATTCTCCAATATATTTGTGTTTGTTAAAGACCGATTCTGCTATTGTTCGACATAATATTATATCTATTTATTTGACCGTACTTAAAATCATAATTTTACTATGAGAAGTGGTAACCGCTTAGTAGAAGTTCTAAGTGGTAAATACTTAATAAATCTGTAACAATAGTGACGTTTTAACCCTTTAAAAATATCATTAGCACTGTCGTCATTTCTTCTAACAGCTTAACAGTAACAGTACATTCTAACAGTTTATAAGAATCATTGGCACATTCGCCATTTATTAAAAATTACTAGTTGGGACAACAGGCGTTTAATTATCTAATAAATAATAATATTAAATTGGAACTAACGTGTTTAAGTTTACTTGATTTTATTAAAGATATTCAAAGCTATTATTTGTTTGAAACAATATTATATTTATTTGTCCATATTTATAATCAACATTTTACTATTAGATGTATTAATGATTTAGTATAAATACTAAGTGCTGAATATTACTTACGCAACATACGTAAATCTGTAACAATAGTACATTCTAACACTTTAAAAATATCATTAGTACCTTTGCTATTCCTTAAAAATGGTTACTTGATATAATAATATTAAATCTTAACTAACGTGTTAGGAATGTATCTATGTTTATTAAAGACCTTCACAGTTATTATTTGTTTGAAAATATATATATATATATATATTTGTGTGGCCTTATTTAAAAACTGTATTTTATTATGAAAAGTACTAAGTGGTGAATCTTTATGTAAATCTATAACTACATTCAAATAGTAATATTATCACTAGCGCCTCCGCCATTTATATAAACACGGTTTGCTGAGGTAAGGTGTATAATTAAGAAATAAATAATAATATTAAATCTGAACTGACCCATTTGTATGTATTTAAGTTTGTTAAATATATTAAAATTTATTATTTGTTTGAGATAATATTTATATATTTACGTGGTCATACTGAAAATTGTAAATTGAAAACGTAAATCAATTAAAATTGGTAAACCCATGTAACTATGACTATTGCAGTATATTTGCGTATCTGCTCAAATATCTAATTTATAATATAATTAAAGCATTGATCGAATACGACAAATAAAAACAGACAGAAAATAAAGCAAAAAGAAAACGAAGGATTGCAAACAGCAATGATTACGAAACATATTATTATATAAAAGGTAACATATTTTAATAATAATATAATATTTCATAGTATAAAATAATATTTGAAGTTAATGTTTTCTTTCCTAAAGTTAGTTTAATATATCATTGACAAGAAACACAGGTAAGCCAGGTTATTTTATAAACGGTTAACTTATTCTTGAAGCGTTATTACATAAATAATCTTAATTGGGAAAAACTTTCTTTGCTGTTTGCCTTACTTCTATTTTGCACGGATAGCATTACTATTCGCTATCATATACATTTTGGTTAGATTACTATCTTTCAAATCAAAGTTTTGTTTTAGGTACCTGATCCGAAACTATGTGTCTTATGTCATTTAATGAGTCCGCTAGAACCAATTGACCCTATTTTGGAATCGCCTTTAGTTCAACCATTATTTAAGCAGAGAGTTACCGCGGGCGAGTTAATAAATGAAGTAGCACAGGCCAAGACGGCGGTAACGGGGATGCTGCTGGCTAATATGGAAAGAAATGGTAAGTATATAGATTTATATACAATCGAGAAAGAATGTAATAGGACACGTTTGACACATTTCCTTAAAGTATAGGCAATAAAGAATCAATTCTAGGACTTAATTGCACTTTTAACCAATAGAAAATTCCATCAGTTTGAGAGTGGTGGTATAATTAACTTTAAACTTCATTTATTATTGCCTATATGTTACGAAGATGTATCGAAAATACGAAAATAACGTCTTATTGAAATTTGCGGGTAGTAAATGTACATACCAACTTATGTAGTATGGCGTAAATTAATAAAGTAATGCTATTATTTCGTAAGTAAGTATAAAACAATTATATGAAGAGCAAGTCGGCAATAAGCCGTGCGACAAAGAGCAATGTATAACTTACTATAGCCTACCTTCTCCCACGAGGATGCAGTAAAAGAATTTTGCGCGCCCAAATGATTTATAGGCAGGTCTGTGTCTCTTATTTAATCAGACATGCATCTGTCTTTATCGCACGATTTATTGCCGACTTGGACTTCATAAAATAATTCTACTATAGTTAAAAACTATAAGTAAACATCAGATCTGACAAATTTACGACAACTGTTACTAATTACTTTTGTAATTTACGACATGTGTTATTAATTACTTTTTAATACAAATATCGACTACGTGATACTTTTGAAATAGTCTAGCTTCATAAGCATATTAATAGTCACGTATATATACAGGGTGCACAAAGAGCAATGACATGGGCCGGCAGGAGGGAAACAAATATTAACCAACTATGCTATCATTTCAGATACAATTTCGCAAATAACGTGGATTGAATCATGAAATGATCTTGAAATGACTAGTTTCATGATCTTTTGCTGATTATTTTCTTCAAGTATGACTATATAATATCGAGTGTCATATTTGTAGTGTTAACTAATTATTTAAGTAACCTTCTTCGATTCATTAATTTGTCAAAAAAATACGTACATAGTACCCTATTAATGGCATAATAGGGTACTGTTTTATTTTTTATAATATGTATTATACTTCAGGTGATCTGAATTCTTTATATTTGTAAAATTTAAAACAGCATCATAGTCGCCCTGAGTTTAAAAAATCATTTAGATGTGACATCCTTACATTTAATGACGATATTAATTCATCTAGTTTCAATATGTCTGATGAATTATATGACTAGTAAAATTGACTACACTGCTTCGCAAAAAATAATTAAAATACAATATTCAATTCTCATTATTAGTTATATTCTAAAAGTTTTTGAATTAACGTTATTTGTAAAAGTACTATTTACTTTTTTCCAGTTTCTTATCAGTGCACATTGTCATTTAAGTCTACTTGAGCTGAGTTTCAGAATTTGAGAAAGGTTTGTGATATGATATCTCTCTGTTTTTTTAGTTTGCAATCGAAAACAGACCTTGAGAAGCTAGTTTTTGAATTACGGACTTTTGTCTATTCCTTTCTGTAAACTCCATTTGTTTAATAATATTAATGTTAATAAATGTTACTGTGCCATTTATTTCATCAATTGTCAACATCCAAGTCTTATGTGAAATAAATACCGCAAATGGTTGTCCAGTGGTTCACTAAAATCAATATATTTCGGTGTTCAGAGATACATATTCATGAAGTTACATTAACAATGTGTTGTGTAAATTTTAATTACATCTTTTACAGAAAAGTGTATATCATATGTAAGTTATTATGAAATTGTACCCCAATTCCTATTAACCAGATTGTTAAACAAAGAAAGAAAAAATAATCACCTTTGAAATGGAATATACTTTATCGTATTTTCAATTGTTATCTATATTCGGCTAATGTAATGGTGTAAGTAAAGAAAATATTTATGTGTTCATGAGTAATGCAAACACATTCTTAAATCTCTCAGTCTGGTTATCCTATTATTTATAGTGCTTATAATAATCTTCTGTCGTTCGACAAAAGAATTTGAAAAATTGTTTTTATAAAGTCGACGTTATAAAAATTCAATTCTTGGTCGTTAAGGTTATTGTTTTCAATAAATGTTATTATCACTCTTAAAGGTTGCTTCTTAACACAGAAAACACCATTCAGGCGTAACTTGGTGAATAAAAATCACGAGTAAGAATTTTGCTGAAGTTCAGCAACTGATAAACACGCATTTGTACTGTATAGAATATTTATATCGTATGGATTATAATCTACCCAATGTGGTATAAATTGTACCACAATATAGTGTATTGATGTTACATTGATATCCAAAATATAGTGTTATTATATATAATGGTGTGCAGTTTTGTTAATTATACATATATGATGTTTTATATCAGACATTGTGAAATTTTATACTATTGCGCTATCATCAAAAGTAGCAAGGTCTTAGTGTTTAAGACAGTCTAATTTTTAAATTAAATAAAAGCATTCGATGGTACACGAAAAAAATAACCGTTTCAATTAATTTTATGGTGATAAATTGCTTATTAAACTGTCAACAGTGTATTGAAATGAATAAATAACATAGTTCTTCATTGAAAGATAATATAAATAAATAGTGTTATTTAATAATATTTAAAAATATTAGTCAATTGTAGTTAAATAACTGCAGAACAAAAACTTAAGAAGATATTTTAAGTGATGTATCATGTGATCGCTTTCGTCAATTGATATTTCCAACTCGATAGCGTGTCTAGTGTCGTTTTTGAGGGTTCATTATTCTATTATAAGTTAAAAGCCAATAAACACGATACCACTTCACTGAGCTTTTATCTGATGTTATTGTGTATACTACTTTTTTAGAATGTCTCGGACAAAGAAGGTTCCTTGAAAATACTAGACCAGGAGCCGCCAACCCATCGATCGCATACGATGTATATCCTAAAAGATTTAAAAATTATAGAAATATTTATAAATTAACATCATGCTTGGTTGCATAACAGACAAGTATTTGTCGTTATGACACATAACACATTCTCATAATAAATAGAAGGAGCGGCAATCGCGGCTGGTGGCCCTTGTACATGGAATTATATTATAATAATGTTACAATTACGGCCTGGTAAGCGCATCGTAGGCTCTCAAGATCAGTTGCTGACGTAACTACGTTAGAATCCAAGAATTGCCAAATTCTACCAACCTCTTTTTTTTTTTTTGTGGGAGGAAAATCTTCGTAAGACATAGGCATGCCCGTACATGCCTACGTGTGGGATTCTTACCCACTAAAAACCCCCCTCTTCGCCACGTTGCTAGGCCTCGGCATCATCCCATTGGATATATCATCAAGGCTGGCTCTCTACTGTTCTTACGGGTCCACTTGCCCACCTCCTTCTTCACGTCTTTCTCGCTCCTCCCGCTGAACTCTTCTCTCATCCTCCTCTTTCCCCCTTATGATATTCTCTACCATTTTATGTATTATCGCCCACTCTCTTTTGCCTCCAACCATTATTTTTGTAACGTTGTCCGCTGTCAACTCCTCTCCAATTTCCGCCTCCGCAATCCTCCTTATTTCCCCTCCTCTTCCACACCGTAAGACTGTGTGCTCCGCCGAATCTCTCTCCCCACAATATATGCATAGTTCGTCTATAGACTTCCCGATTATTTTCGTATACACCTTGAAAGATCCATGTCCGCTAAGGAACTGCGTTAAGTGGTAACTTAACCTCCTGTGGTTACACTTAACCCAGGGGTTAACATCTGGGATAAGCCTCCTCGTCCATGCCCCAACACTCTCTCCCGACCGCCATCTCTCCTGCCACAGTCTTAATGTTTCCTCCCCTTCCCTCTTCCTGACCTCCTCTTCCCCACCTTGTCCTCGTATACTCTCCTCCTCTCCCGTACCAGTTCTTCTATCGGTGGTGTCCCGGTGATCATGTGAATCGCCTCCGCCGAGACAGTCCTATACGCACTCGCTACCCGTAGCAGGGCCTTCCTCTGAGCGCTCACCAGCAAATTCTACCAACCTAGTGTAGCCTAGGGCATTAGGGAACCATCTAAGTAGCTTTAAGCTAGATATATAGGCCTACCTGATCATGTCTCATTCAGTTTGAACTTAAACAGCCAGTTTCTTTAGGCTTAGGTCCAGTTGACCTGGAAATAATCAGAGCTGATAGAATTACATGCTATCAGTATTATGATGATCGTCAATAGTAAAAAGACAAAGATATAAGAAGAACAATATTTTTTCACCGAAATTAAAGGCAAACATGTCTTCCCGTTATGTAAGTCATCTGTCTTCGTCATTAAAATAGGAAAAAATAAAAGGCACCATAAAACTGCCCAATTGACTTTTCAAAATTATCCTCCTTATATTCTACCATTAGAAAGGAAAAGCTGAAATAATCGAAACTGTCAATATTTTTAATAAGTTTAAAAAAACTTAACCAAAAAGCAAGAAATAAATATTTTCTACAACAATTTAATAGTTATTTGTTGTTCCGTTTAATATAATCAAGAAATTATTTTTTATTACGTAATTATTAATTGTTTCATATAATTTTGAAGTTGGTGCCAAGTAAAATATAAAAAAATATATACTTTGCTACTATAACAACGAGTTTGCATTTAAAATTGCCGAGGGCCGGCTACTTGAATAAGGAGTTCCGTCGTGTATCTTCGAAGTCCAAGATCGAATACCAATGAAATTAAGATGGGGCCACCTTGGAGCGATATTGAACCCACCGTAAAAAGAATAATTAAATTCTGTTCACAATCATAAAAATTATACCCGAACATATATATATATATATATATATATATATATATATATATATATATATATATATATATATATATACAGACGAATTGAGAACCTTCGCTTCGCTTTTTTTTATTTGAAGTCGGTTAAATACAATTAAGAAAACTAAGGCTGGACCTGAGGCATCCTACCGTGTGTTGCAGATAATTGGTCAAAATAGGAAACCTTGAACATGAAAAATTACAAAGCATGCGTTTTTAGAAACTCAAATCGTTATTTTTCAATTTTAAAAATAAAGACGAGATAGTGTCTGCCATAAAGTCGATTCTACTTTCTGTTAATACAGTGATGGGATGAGTAATGATGATTTTTCAAGCGGAAAAATGAGCTAGATAACTGTACTTTTATTTCCTTGGAATTTGATGAACCTACTAATGTGTTTTATATACCGCCGTATTTTAGATTACCGTTTCGTCAGGATGCTTTTTACCGAATATATGATTAAAATTTTTGAAGATTATTCCACAAAAAGAACATACTTCTGGATAGGACCTATTTTTTTTATTTACAAAAATATTATTTCATTTGAAAGAAATCCTAATGTTTAAAATGGTAGATTTAATAATAGATAGCCACAGCTATGGTAGTACCAGGTGTGAAATTATGTCGCAATTTATCTCTTACCACTGTATTATCCACCAACAAGCATTGTGTGGATAGTTTCTGAAACCAGACGTCGCGTTAGAGTTCAGTCGTTACAGAGAAGGTTATTCAAGGTATTAATTGTAGTACTTGCTTCTTCTTTCTGAGGTTCGATGGTTAAGTAAAAGACGACTACTTTTCATTTAAAATGTCTACATACATTTTAATGATGTCCTATTTGTCCTAGTTGAATTTTTTAAACAACGCGATGAACCCATTCCTGAACTGAAGGATTCAATCTGAATGGAACACTTTAGATTTCTTGGGGACCTTCTAGAAAATCTAAATGAACTTAATTTATAAATTCAAGGCTAGACAAAGAATTAGCGGAAATGATTTCTGATATAATAACATTTTCCAAGAAACTTTTTTTGAAAGAGTTTTTGGAACATGACTTAATCAACTGCAATAGCAAGCTCCTCTTCTTTCAAAAAATTTCTCTGACAATCCATTGCAACCCTACGAGATGTGCAAATAACTTACAACGTGAAGGTTGCCTTTAAGTCTCGTTTTAAATATTGAAACGAAAATCGCACTACTAGTGCAAATTACTGCTTTACCCTTTTCGGAAGTTAGTATTGAGCAATTTGCTAATTGTATTATAGTTTGGAGAAGATAGTGCTTTAACAGAAATGGAAGTTATTACACTTTAAAATGATTTTGCTTTAAAATCCTTGCTGTTAGATGCAAAATTCATCTGGTCTTTAGTAGCTAAAGAGAATTATTTAGTTTCAGTTCAGGTTGTCTTCGAACTGAAACCATTATTCACCTCGACCTATATGTGTGAATCTTATTTCTCCAATATGAAAGTGAAAGCAAATATTGCAACTGACTTACAGATAAACATTTCGATAATTGTATTCGAATGGTTGTAATGAACTATGTATACTGCCAATATTTAAAAGAATTATCAATGACTTTGAGCAACAGATTTCTCATTAAAAATGCTATTTTTATTTAGATATATTTTTGATACCAAAAATACTTTGCTTTGTTGTTATTTTTATTGATTTTCGTCTTTAAAAGTTAAAAAGCAATATACCATTGCATCACAATTATAACTATTTTCTAAACATGTATAGTTAGTATGTATGTATGTATGTATGTATGTATGTATGTATGTATGTATGTCATATTATGTAATGTGTAATAAAATAAAAACATGTGCCTCGAATATATGTGCGCATTTTTTGATTAAATAAGTTTAAGTTGCTCACTTTCTATTTGAAAATTATTGAAGTAGCGCAACACATTCAAAAGTTTGGCGCTCTATATTAGACACTATATTAATGAAATATATTGGAGATTATATAAGTAGTGGTATAATGATATGTTTTTCTTTTACAGCGGAATTTCCTTTTATAACTTACTATGTGATAAACACCTCACAAACGAATCCTGTGATGTTTTACAATAACTTACGCACTGCCAGTCTGACCAAATTCGATCCTAGGGCAACTAGATATACAGCAGCACATACATTGGATCTATACACCGAAGTAGCTTCGATATGTAGACCGCCGATCCATGAAATCGGAATGTCTTTGACTAAAACCCACACCGCCTCCACCGGTTACATGGTATCAGTTTATAAGGTTTTTGAAGGGGACGACAGAGAGAAATTCGAAAGGAACTGGTTGTATTGGACAGGTAATTGTTAGATTAATTACATATTGAAATAAAACGATATGGCAACACAAAATGAATATACAAAAAGTAGATCCTTATAATGATGTTGCTAGGATTAGAATTTCAATTAAACAAAAATTTATTATAAGAAAATGCTTTATAAATAAAACGTGACAATATTGAATTATTTATTTAGTGTACATTGTATACTAAGATAATATTTTTTGACAGCTTTTATGGGTTTCGGTATCCCCACTTATTTTATTATACAGTGTAATCGCCTTTTTTGTGAATGATCGGGTTAAAATGTTTGAATGGTAGCTAATTCATCTGGAAACCTAACATTCACGTTGTCTCTTAACCCTAGGCCGCATTGCAGGTGCGTAGTTGGTAGCTTGGAAGGTAGAGGATGGATATTAGTGGATATAGCGTGGATATACCTTGACTGCACTGATGATGGAATAAGCTAAATAATAGCCAGTATTCATAATGTAACTCTTTTGCCCGTGTACTGATCATGTAAATTTTTCAAAAGAATTCTTCTACGCCATAGCCGTTATCTCGTTAGATAAATTTAGGTAAAAAAGAGTTAGTAGATGCACAAATATAATTTAGATAACACTGGGGAACAATTTCTTTTTATCATTCGCTGTTGCAAGAATTTAACTGATTTTGCTGCTTAATACTTTTATCGCTGATTTAAAATCTGATATTTGGTTTTCGATACATGCTTTGATTTCCATGTAATTTGATGTTGAACATAGAGCGTATCATATTACGTCAATATATTAATCCTATGATGCACCACCTATTCTATAACTTCTGACACTTTTTTGTGTAGGGTAATGAATGTTATGGGCACATTCATGCCCTTCGTTGCATTCATTTATTTATTAAAGTACTTTTTGTACTAACGGTCTTAAATGTGAAAGTGTGTAATTAAAAAAAAACTCTATTGATATTCTGTTGTATAATGGCAATGTTTGTGGAGCTGCTCCAGTTGGTCATTACGTGAATTTACGGGAAGAACTTAATGACATAAAAATGGTTATTGATTTACTCTAATATCGAGAATAGAACTGGATAATTTGTGTGGATCTGAAAATAGAGAGCTTTCGCCTATGTTAACAGAGAGGCTTTACCAAGTTTCCATGCTATCTCTGCATGTGATTGATGTCGAACTCGAGAGCAACACTGGACGTAGAAAAGTGGCCCAACCGTGAAACTTTGAAAGTAAATATGTTAAAAATTGTGAATAATCTAATCGTCAGCCGAGAAAAAATCATTTTTCCTGCACTACATCTCAAGTTTGGCATAATGAAACAGTGTATCAAGGCACTAAATACTGAAGGTGAATATTTTCGTCCCATATTTTCTACTGTTCCTGCTCTAAATTTCGAGAAAATCAAAGCAAGTGTATTTAATGGGCCGTAAATACATACCCTTGCCGTGACGAAGACTTTGTCATGAAGATGAATGGCAAGGAGAAAGCAGTATGACAGTCTCTGGTGGGTTGACGATGAAAGAACGCTACCAAGGTCATTGGAACAACAGATTAGTGCTGGAGTATCAAATGAGATTGCTCTGAGGTCAACAGGCGCAAGAGCTACAAGCGTAAATTTTTCCCGAATAGGAGTGTCTAAATTTTAATCCATATCAGTTGCTACAAATCACCTACTATCTATCGCATTCATGTTGAAATGTTAAAACATGTAATTTGAAGTCAAAATAGTTTACATATATCCATATTTGAATATATGTATTTTATTTTACGCAATTGATTTTTTGCCATCATGTTGTTATATGAAGTGTCAAATTTGGCAAAACTGAAAATATAGAATTGCAGAAAATCTAGAGATTACAATCTAGAAAATTAAGACAAGTGTTTAGTAATAAATTAAACAAAATATTTGTTCCCCAGTGTAATTAATTATGAATAAAGAACATAGTAAAAATAATATAATTATGAAAAGCAATAAAGAAATATTAAGTAGTATAGTTTATGTACTCCAAATAAATTAAATTTAATAGTACATGTGGAAGGCAATACTAAAATCATGCCCACCAATTCTTTAAACAACGTCATATCCGATATTTTCTACAAAAATTAGATGCTCTGCATAGGGTACCTAATTAAAGTAATAAGAGTAATTTAGTTCTAAATTATTGACAGCATTTTTAATTTATTATTATTTATTCTATCATCAAAAGAAATATATAATATAATGCAGTTTTACTACCAGAAGGTAACATTCAAACTACAGAAATAAGGAGTTTATACTCCAACCCATCTGCAAATGCCTTATATAATAACGACTAAACAAATTAGGTCAAAGCAGCTATTCTCCTGGCTATATGCCAAACGCCGACCGCTGAATTACATGACAAAATTTGTCGTATTTTTGTCTAACAGAGTTAGCACTAAAAATACAGTGATTGTTCCAAAACGACCAAGAAAGATGCAAAGTGTCACCTATCTCAGGATATCGTTAACTGCAGACCGGTTTCGACATTTCTATCTTGGGTCTCGTCAGTGCAGTGTAAACGAGTACACCTTCGACAGATAAAGCTCACATCTAGTAGACGTTGCTACGTTCCACTGCAGTAGAACGTATATGCAGTAGTAGTACCAAACGCCATCTCTTGGTAGTTTCGAACAATCTAAATCGAAGTAAAAACTTGACATCATCAATATAATGCAAAGTTTTACTACCAGAGGGTAACATTCAAACTGCAGAAATAAGGAGTTTATACTCCAACCCATCTGCAAATGCCTTATACAAAATTAGACAAAAATACGACAAATTTTGTTATGTAATTCAGCTCTCGGCGTTTGGCATATAGCCAGGAGAATAGCTGTTTTGATCTAATTTGTTTAGTCCTTATTATATAAGGCATTTGCAGATGGGTTGGAGTATAAACTCCTTATATCTGTAGTTTGAAATATGTAAAACGAATTCATGATATTTCTCTCTATTATGTGTCAAATCATCATTATTTACCATGACTATTTTTAAAATAATCATGTCTATATCTAATGAATACTTTATTTATTACACTACATTTTGCTTTTTGTATTATCTTTTAATGTAACTAAATTGTCTCTAATTCTTTACATTTTATTTATAAATGGCATGTCTATTAAGAGAGGTATAAATAAAAAATAAATTATAGATAGTGTCTTTTAGGGATAAAATAATAAAATTACTCTCTCATCCCCACCAATTTACTGGACAAAGTTTATTCATTTTGTATTTGTGTTTTTTTCTAAATTCATTTATTAGATCCTACATTGATTTAAGGTGTGAACGGCTGAAACAAGTTGTTTCTCCATGACTATTTGACGGTGGGTTTATGAAATTATTTAACGCGACTATTCCTTAGCTACAAGTTTGGCTGCTTGCCAAGCTAGACGAGTAGCCCAACGCATGCAATGCAGTCAGTGCCGTTTAGCTGCCTCTAATGAAAATAAATCTTGGGGTTTGTTTGACGATACACTACCCACAAAGTAAACAACATGCAGAGCGACCGCGTGCCTGCGGATGCACTGCACGTTGTTTATATTAATTGATTTCAGAAATAAGAATAATTGGAGATAAGAATACGATACATAAAAATAACAAAGTGACTCAACGGAACATACGAGATCTGTCCGGAAAGTATCCGACGTTGTGCTGTAGCAGGAGAAAGAGCTAAGTATGATCAATGGCGACGATGCCCCCTTCAAAGTACTTCCCTTTGGAAGCAATAACCTTCTTCCGGCGATCTCCCCACTTTCGAAAACACTCCTTGTATTCAGCTTTCGGAATAGCTAACGGCCGCTTCGTCGCGTCCCTTTTTATGTCCTCCACGTCATCGAATTTTCTTCTCTTAAGAGGATTATTAAATTTGGACAACATCCAGAAATCGCAGGGAGCAAGATAAGGATTGTATGGGGGCTAACGAAGCTGAACAATGCCGTGTTTCACAAGAAATTGCTGATAAGTTGCGATGCGTGAATAGGTGCGTTGCCGTGGTGCAGCATCCAGTCGCCACTTTTCCACAAATCTGGCTAAGAATTTTCTATAGAGCAGTTTTTGGTATTTCGAGGTCTTCTTCTATCTCGCAAACAGTTAAACGACGATTTTGATCGATTAAAACTCGAACTGGTTCCACATTTTCAGAAGTTTTAGCCGTTATCGGCCTACCAGAATGAAGGTCGCTTTTAACTGACTCGCGACCACTTTTAAATCGCTTAAACCATTCTTTAATTTGTGTCACTCATGGATTCATCGCCATATTCTTTACTAATCATGTGGATGATTTCTGAATACGAATGGCCAAGTTTTTATCAAAATTTAATGAACACTCTTTGTTCGATGCGTTCAGTCATTGTGAAATGCGACGCGCACAAAATTCAATGTTTACTAAACAGGGTACCATTGTCAGTTGAAGACTGACAAAAGGACCGTGTTGTCTAGCAGAGACATCCATAAAGGTTCCCCCTAAATACTGAATAGCTATTTTTAACAGTAGTACATCCAGGAACAAAATTAGAGTACAAGGTCCGATACCTTTCGGACAGACCTTATAGAGCCTATTAATAATTGCGGAGATCTCCATCATACTTTCATAGGCAATAAACAAATCGACAACAACAGCTTTCGAGCCTATATCTAGTTAGTATTGGCGTCTAAATATGGATAATATATTATTTCACAATTAAGAATTGAAAAACATGTTTCTACAATTTTTTTTCACAGGTCAAAATTAAATTCATTATTTCGGGTCATTTCCCATACAATATAAAACTCTGACCACAACATAAGCCTTTATTATAAGCATCGATACATATTCTTCGAAAGGGAGTTTACAGGAGCAAATGGAATAATGGGTCTAATGAATATAATGAAAGCATTTGCTAAAAGTAAAAAGTAAAAGCAAAAATAAATGCTTTGAAGTATAAAGTAAAAGCAAAAGCATTTGCTTCATTTTGGATGAATAATAGTTTACTTCTGCTCCGTAGTAAATACTTCAGACCCTGTAGCAAATGCTACCACGTTTTAACAGGTGTCGAGACGTGCTCGCATGCGCTTTGAATTATTTCGGTTGAAGGTTTTCGGCTTCTAGTTTTATTATACTTATTCAGTGTATACTAAAATAAATGTAACAGAACGTTAAGTTGTTTTTTAGTTTTATTTAATAAATTAAAATTTGTTAAACAAAATGAGTTTTGATGAAGAAAACAGTGTTACAGAAGAGGACCAAGGGAATATGTATGTCCTATTTATGTATTCATCTCCATATTCCGATGGTTTTGAAATTCGGACATGTGTGCAATCTAATGCTCCTATCGCACACGGAAAATTATATCGTTTCTGCCAACGTTGTTTTTCCCGTCTCATTTATTCAGATGAAGACGGAAATCCAATCCGGAAATTGATCCATAAATGTGACTTTATTATTATGTTAGTCACTTCGGTAAATATTTTTGAAACAGTACTCTGTTTCCTATGATTTCACCTACATACACTATTTTGATAGCCGGTATCAGAAATGTGTCTTAGAAACACTTTCATTTTTTGGAAAGGCGTTAGTGCACCTTCTCGTTTTTCATGAAATTCGCCAATAAAATAGTTTGCTAACCAACATACGTTTTCTTCATTGAAACGAAATAGTTGTTTATAATCATTTTTTAATGTTTTTATTCGTTTTTTATGATTTTTTCTGCTCTAATTTGATTTATAAATGCCATAATTGCACACGGATGTTCTTTAAGCAAACCGAAGTCAGCTACTGAGGTACTTACCGTTTTGTTGAAGCAAATGCTAAGTTTGGGAGTAAAGATAAAGTTTTATTCATATGAATGGTTTTATTCATATTTACTGAAGCTTTTACTTGTATCGAGGCAAATGATTTTACTTGAAATATGAAGCAATTGCTCGGAAAATGTTAATCATTTACATAGAAGGTTTTGCTTTAGAAATGTGTAGTAAAAGCATTTGCTATGGTTTATTCATTAGACCCAGTGTTTCCATAATTTCATTTGTTATGCAAGTTTTCTGCTTGATGGTTATCATAGAATGAACATTTATGACGGCAATTGTTTAAGTTATTTTTTACTCTATTTAGGCCACGATAGAACGTGAACTCAATGGAATGGAACGTAGGCATAAACGATGGCGGTTCACCAGGGTAGGCCGGCGAAGTTCGAAAATTAACTCATCAATAAACGCAGAGAAAGAAAAAAGTTTTACTTTGTCTGTTGTATTAATATGTAGTTTGATCTGCAATCACTGAATCACTCCGGAATAACTTATCGGCTATTCCATAGATATAAATTAGATAAGCATACTTGTTAGATCTTTATTTTTGACGCCTCTTATGTTCCTTTTATTGTCTCTGTTCTTTTAATACTTGTATCTCCTTTTCTCTAGAAATTGTTGACATTTTTTCCTTTTTTTAGGCCTACTTGAGTCATCGATTATATTAGTTAAGTATGTCATGGTTTCGATTAAATGATTATTCTGTACATTATGAGTAAACTTATTGTTTTGTGAGCATTTCAATAGTGCATCCAAAGAAAAGGGGTAGAAATGATTCCCCACATATCCATAATATGACTGTATCGTCTCTGTATCATATCAGCATTTCGGCTATTTTATTATAACGTAAAACCTATTCTTTAAAAACTCCCATGAAGAATATATTGATTAAATCTATACATCAACCCCCATTTATAAATAAGATACTTCAAATGATATTTTTTACTAAATTATTGAGTGAATAAATGAAACTATCGATGACTGCCGTTGCCGTTGAATGCCGTAAATCTTAATTGGAGTTCATATGCAGTTTTTAATGAAAACATGTTGGGGCAGTACACGCTGAAGAAATTATTTCAAGAGTTTTCATTAGATAGTCGTTAATAAACACATAGTTCTCTTAAAAGAGAGTATTTAGTTACGGCCCTTCCAATTCTATACCTAAATTATAACCGGGACATATCAAATGTCATCTTATCTGTTTATTTTAAACGACTATAATATAATGAAAGTTTTAAGAATTACCAAACAAGATAATTCAACTACACATAATTAAACTTCATTGGAAGAATATGACTTTAACTACTTAATGCAGTAGACTATTCAGTTAATTATTAACTTAGTTTGTCCTATTTCCTATACTAGGTCGAATACCTCGAAAACTATTTAGTTGAAGGGCGCGGGCGTAATGCTTTACATAACTAAAAAAATGTCGTTTTCTTTCTTAGATTTAAAACAAGCAGATAAATTAGAAAAATCTCTTTATATGATCAATTTTTTTGCCTTTACGTTGTCTTTTAATTTTCAAGTATTTAATGTATAGTATTTTTCTAAATGTTTTTATACAAAAAGTACTTCAACTGTAACTTATTTTCGATCAAATTATCAAATATTTCTGATCACTTGATTAGAAATTAATTTGAAATTACGATTACTTTGTGAACATCTTGTAGGGTACGTTTTTCAATAAAAATACTATGGTATTATGTGTTATATCAGGAGATATAATCCAGCAAAATAAAACGGACTTTTCCGCACGTAGAACATCTCTAGCTCGAAATTGAGTGACCGAGAAAAAATAAACCAACACATAAATGCAGAATATTTGTTTTATGCGACAGTTTTACTTTTCTCAAATATTTCACCCTCGTGCTTTCTCATGACCACTGAACAGGGTGGGGTGTGTCCTATCCACCTCAAAATCAATAGATATCGTCTGGTAGACGTCCCTACTCAGAATCAGTTGAAACCCGATCGATCCGACACGATTTAATTGAGTGATCTTGCTAACAAAAAAGAATTCCCAAATAGTCCACCATTGTGCTTTCTCATGACCCATGAACATGGTAGAGTGTATTATATCTACCTCAAAATCAATAGGTATCGTCTGGGAGACGTCCTCGATCAGAATCAGTCAAAACCCGATCGATCCGACATGATGTAGCTGAATTACCGTGTTAACAAAAAAAATTTCTCAAATAGTCCACTGTCGTGCTTCCTCATAACCCATGGACAGGGTGGGGTGTGTCTTATCCACCTCAAAATCAATAAGCGTCGTCTGGGAGACGTTCCCGATTAGAATCAGATAAAACCAGATCGAGCCGACACGATTTAGTTGAGTTATCGTATTAACAAAACAAATTTCTCAAATAGTCCACCATAGTGCTCTCATGACTCATAGACAGGGTGGGGTTCTATCCACCTCAAAATCAATAGGTGTCATCTGGGAGACGTCCCCGATCAGAATTAGTCAAAACCCGATTGATCCGACACGATTTAGTTGAGTTATCGTGCTAACAAAAAGAAATTATCAAATAGACCTAAGGAAAAGGGTGGTGTGTGCTATCCACCTCAAAATAAATAGGTGTCATCTGGGAGACGCCCCGATCAGGATCAGTCAAAACCCGATCGATTCGACACGATTTAGTTGAGTTATCGTGCTAAGAAGAAATGTTAATGCCGACGATACACATACAGCAAAATTTTTTTAAAAACCATTTTTTTTTTGGTTACGAAAAATAAACCCAAAAAAAATTTTGCTTTTTCACTTTCTGTACACGATTACATTACTTTTCCGCTTATAGTGCAGTGCGGAAAAGTAAAAAAATAATGTCACTTAATGATGTCGTTATTGCTCCATATTTATGATATTTGATAAGTGTTAATACATGATAGAAGTATTCTATATTTCAATGTTATATTTTCGTTAATGTATTTTGGTATGCCAATTTATAAAAATACCTACGAATATCATTTTCCTTTGAAGTTTCTTTCTTTCATGACATATGTGAAGTGGAGATGGAAATTCGATTTGAAACTTTAAGAAATCCTTACGAGTGTATTTCTAAGAATCGGAAAAAACAATTTTTTTTTTTTGTATCAGACCTCTTACTTTTATTTGTCGAAATTATTTTGAATGTCAGTAACTACTTTTGTCATATTCTTTTGATGCAAATGTCTTTATTCAAAATGCGTTAACATAAGAATATTTGCTGTGTTTCACATTTAGTATCAACTTTATTCATTAATAATTTAAATTTCAGTGCATTTTAAGATCAATGATACACAACCAATGTATTCATACCCTTAAATCTTCAAAATGCCATTAACTTTTTATTTATATAGTTTCATTTTAATTCAAATTTAAATACGATAATTAGTTTTAACCTATTTATTGAAGTGCTATTTGTTGCTTTTTCACTAATTACTGGGAAAAAGATTATTTCATTGTAACTACCCCTGAGTTTCCCTCAATACTTTGAATATATAATGCGAATATATTTTTAACTATAATCTTCACACTTGATTCATAAAACTTGATTCCAATTTTCTCTTAGAACTTTTATTTTTAGGATTTCCTATAGATAAAACTTGCAAAGAATTGCAACAAATAAGGGTTGTTGCAATTTAGTGCTAGTTATAGTAGTGTCATTCCAAAATTTTTGACAACTCTTAAGTCCTCTGGTAAATTGTGGGTTGTGCGGAATGGACATAAGTTTGTGCATTTTAGAATTTTCTCTGAAGGTCATAGAGTTGCGACTTTTCTGTAAATCTATATTTTCTAATTAATGTATCTGCTAGGTGAGTGGAATAACCCTTATTTCTAGCTACAACCTTAATTATCCCCGTCTTTCGAACCTATCGTTACTGCACGAAAAATTTATCAAATGACGAGTCAAAAAGTTTAAAGTCTGGTTCGTGGTCGTTATGATTTCCACTTACCTGTGATTTGTTGTATTTCTAACGCCTTTTGATGTATGTTGGATCAATCTTTTATATCATTGAAATCGATTATTAGAGGAATATTGTGTATTTATATGAAGTGAATGTTATTATAATGAAAATTATTATCAGACTGTTATTTTACAACTGAGAAAACAATGCATCATAATATATGTACCCCATTGACCTTAATTAATTACTATTTTGTATTTGTTTTAGGTGCACGTATGATCTACAGATATTTACCCGCTGCAGCAGGCCTGAGGCGAATATCTCTCCATAAATCACTTAGTCCGAAGGGCGACAAGATGTATATCTTAATGTGTGAATGTGCTAATTTATTAACTGACGTGACAGTCTGCGCATTGATTTTACCAGCATTGAGGGCAAGACTGACCGGGTACACGGGGATTTTTAGGCCACTACAAACATTCTAAAATATATTTAATACATCTCCTTTATTTGCTTTGAGTGATAAGAATACTGGTATTATTAATATTTCGGAGTATTTAAGATATCTTATATACGTCGCCGACATATCTGATGTACCTTATTAATTCCAGTTACATATCAATTACATCATTAACGTAATTATTATCATAGAAGATTATTATCTTCTATTATAATACTTTTTAAGATAATGTAATGGTAAAATATCTCATGACTTGGGTTGAGCATTTTTTATTCATCCAACGATAGTAGTACCTTTTATATACACCTTCTTTTCTTCTTCAGAGCTTTATTTTATGAGATCTTCAAATACATATACGTTGGATTTAGTTCTTGTGTTGTGTTATAAATATATATTCATTTCATATGTCGAAATTTAAAATAAACGGGTAATAAATGATAACATTTTCTTTGGAATATAGAGCAGGCTATTGTTAAGTGTAGGTAACTTGTCTTTACAAATTACTTACTTGCTGATTAGTGTTGTTATTACGAAACTGTATTTTAGTTTATTACCTGAAGTGAAAAGAATACTATGTAGACATTGAAATAATATCCAGTACATCAAATTTTATAACTGAGAAGATAAATAGAGTCCAGGTGCCCTTATACCATTGTCTCGGGCCCATTGTGCTACTTCCATCAGTGCCGTCATTTTATCGCTTAAGACTGACCTCACTCCTTCAGCCATCGCAATGTATTGATGAAGGGTATTCGGCCAATATTTCTGGCCAATATTCTCTATAATTCCATAATATATTCTCCAATATAACTTCTCTACTTGTTGAAAATGCGGGACAGCTTTTAGGATATGCTCTACAGTCTCAACCTCCAGATTGTATCCTTTATATATAAGAGTATCCTATTCCTATTACGATTTGTAAATTTATACGAGACAGATTCTAGCAATAGTTTGCTACAAATGCTAATCATGGCCCATCTGACTTTATGGCGCTAAAGCTTCTAGCTTTTATCATGGAATTTCGAGTGGCTTCGCACAGTCACATTGATGATTGCACATTCACTCTCAGCAAAAAGTCACGGTACCTTGGCGTGCCAAGGTACCGTGGCGACGATCTAGATGAATTCCTAGGCATTTGACCTCTTGTATGCGTGTTAATTGTTAGTTGTTTAAGATAAATAAGGAGTATCAGTTTAATGTGAACCTCTGTTCACATTAAACTGATACTTATTTTCTTAAGTGGGAGAAAAGAAGGTTGTGTGCGAGAATTGAATCAAACTAATGGAATAAAATACCAGCTTCATCTTACACTTGCCTAAGAGCTTCAGTCTAGCCTCTAAATATATATTTATTTCAATAGATATTATATACCGATAAAATATAAGAAATATATATTTTAATAATAAAGCGTATTATAGCATTTCTTATATACAACCAGAACCATATCAGATTATCTATATACTATGTAAATTGACTTGTGAAGTGGTAGCATCTAGTATGTTTAAATTTTTAAGTATATAATTGTAGTTTAACGCGTGGCATATTTTTATGACTCGCTGAAAATTGTGATCATTAGGTTAAGTGCCTGTTGAAGATATTATAAGGAATTGTTGAACACAATAGTCTCGATCAAAAATGTCGGTTATGTAAAAAATTGATGGCATCGAGTCTGTTTTGTATTTGAATGTTATTTCGAGCAATAACTTGTTATAAACATATATTGTTAAGTGGAAACGGACAAATAAACGTTATTGTTTACGTTTATCATAAGTGTGGGAATGGATCATTGCAATTCAACTGAAACATACGGTGGATTTTTCATATTAAAGGATTGAATAATATTCAAATATTATACTATGTGTTTGGTAGAGTTTATAATAATTTCTAAGTTGCAATGAACAAGAGCTATGTAAAAAACTTTATATATGAACACTGTACATATACAGCTCCTTGTAAATACTCTTAATTATTTTATACGATATTAATCAAAACCAATGGCAAATATTTTAGGACGTAAGTTTCAAAAATCAAAATTGGTTTGTCATACAAATTGGAGCGTATGAATTATTTATATCTCAAAAAAGGGGAGGGGCTTCAAGTATCATACTATAAAATTTAATATTATATTTTAATTACTTTGGACTTTTTATTTTTAAGTTTAATTTGTATACCTATTTCTAACTTGCGTTTTGAAAATGGGAAGAATCTCTCATATATAATCGTATGAACAACATTAAAAAATAATCTCGATTTATTGATAAAAGAAAAACCTCGAATTACAATTAAAATGTTGTAAAAACTACTTTCGCTTTTATGCAAATTCAGGCGTGGTGGTGCTTCTCCTTAAGAAGGTATGATTTATCTATTCCAAGTTTTAGAGTCTACAATTTTTTTTAGAACACCTAAACTAAGAATGCCTACTCTTAGTTCAGAATTAGTCAGAATTTCTTTACGAATTTTTTTACAATTTCTTTTCACAACAGACTTCATGCGAAATATTATTATTAAACTGTGCCTTTTTGTGTGAGTTCTAAATAATAACTTTTTTCTTTCTTTCTATCTATCCTTTCTGTTTATTTGTATTAATGATTACATGAAAAGTACAGAGGAAAAAAGATAAATTCCCAATATTTCTTGTAAGTTATAACGGAATAAAAATTTGCCTCCTAGAGAAATAAATATGAATGTTCTACCAGGAGGTGAAGAAAAGGTAAACTTTTAAAGAATATGCGTACGTATGTTATTCTTGTCACATCTCGTCTGCAAGCACAAGCTGGGTGTGTGGTAATTTTGTCGAACCTTCATGTATTAATCAGAAATGTGTTATGAAAGTATTAGTTTCCCTTATATTAAAAAAAAGCCAAATATGGGAGTACAGGAGATACTAAATCATTACCTAGCAAAAAAAAAAAAATAAAACTTCAATGCCATGACGCCGATGCAAATTATTCTTTCTTCAGTCTGAAATGTTTTGATGTAATGAAATAATATTAAAGAGAAATCATAATAAGACATTTATTAATCAATTAGGGACAACTCGGAAAAAATCTTGTGGTAGCGTGGTACAATATTTTGAGAATTATCTTAACAGCAAAACACTAAAGCAAAATGGCATATAAAACACCACAAATTAAATTGTTAGTACTGAATGATCTTATTTTATCTTTTACTCTTTTTACTCTCTATGTAATTTAATTTTTCCTTCTTGTAATAAAATGGTATTAAAATTGAAATGTGAGTTAAGTTTTGCTAGTTTTAAACCTATTATATCCAAAAAATGTGATATTCATATTTTTTTTCTCACATTTTCTTGATATTATATATCCGTAGATATTTCTTCAAGTTTCTGTTGACTAACACGTAAAATAGGTATTACAAATGTGCTATTAAAAGATATAAGAGAATAAAGTTTAATTGTTTTATAAAGTAACTACTAAAAGATATTATGATGGCTTAACTTATGATTATACTCATATAAGTCTTTAAAACATAAACCTCATTTTACTCCAAATGTATATTTTGCGACACTAGCCCTTTTATCCCTTGACATATTAATATTTAATTAACATTTAATACTCAGTTGTATTGCGCTAATATTTCTACTTATATTTAGTATTTCTAGTTTAATTCATATAATTATTATTTTTAAAATTGAATTGAAATTCAAAGAAGCCATAAAGGTCCGCAGTTTTGAGATCAATTTAATTACATAAATTGTAACTGTAAATACATATAAGTAAAAGATAATGTGCAATGAGTGAATAATGTGATTTATAATATAACAAATTTCAAATATTTTCAAATTATTACAGCACATCTATGGATTTTTCAAAAGATTTTTTTTATACTTAATATAGATTCATACATTCTAAAATGGATTTACTTGCAGCGCGAACAAACGTGTAAAATTTAAAAGAAACATTGGTACTTGTATATTGTTTCAACTTTGGTTCGCGTGTTTTAATATAACTTAAAGTGTACAATAAATTTTAGTTAATTAATTTAAATTTTAATGTAAATATAAAGCTAATCTGCTAGTTACAGATAACAAGGTCCTTACAACAAAGAAAAATAAATGAAGCGTATTTTTATCATCAGCGCATTATCACAGCATTATCACAGTACTGTTATTAATATTATTTCAACATCTCAACGCTTTTTATGGCATACATAAAGAAATTGTATACCGATACTTTACAGCAGTCAGAAATACCATGGAATATGGATCGAGATTTAATAGAGTATGTTTTATTATTTGTAATGGAAGCATTGTATATGAAGACAATTGGATGGACTTAAAAAATGCAAATCCTTTCTTGTTAAGCTACAGCTATTTTTTTAAAGGCATGCAGTAGTTGAACTCCATTCCCTAAAGCGTCAGGTTGCAGAGGGGAAGGTTACACATAAAGGCAAACTCATCCATACTCAGAGAGAGGTGCCAAACTCCCCTGTTGGATGCTAGGACTCGTAAGAAGAGCACAAAATACAAGACGAGCATACAATGACATCCTGAATGAGTTTAGTCTACCACTCCGGACTTACACTTCCGGACAAGTTTTCACTTACATTGTTGCAGACATCACTACAGGAGAATACGATATCACCTATCCCGCAGCAATGTGCTGCACTTTTATCAGTTCCGCCTCGGGCAACTGACCTGAATGTCCATCGTATTCTTTTGTTTATGGATTCAGTCAGAAAGGAAAATAGGGAAGATATGTATGATCTCTTTACACATATTGGTGTTGTATATACACCGAGTGCCTCGATATTATATTTTTATTTTTGTAAAGGAACTTCTGTGCATAACTACTCAGCATAGTGAGGTGAATATTTAGCACTTCCGAATATGTAAAATCTGATTTTACGATATAATGTTGGAGTGCTGAAAAATGAGTAAGTCAATGAAACATATCTTTACTGTGTTTATAATTTGGAACATTCATTTATCTTGGACAATACCTATATAAACAAGTATGTATGAATTTTGAACAGTGCCTTTTTGAAAAGGATGTTTTTTTTGAGAAGCATATATTACTTCGAAATTCCAAATACTGCTTTATAATACAACTAAAAATTACCACGTGAATATGTGCCATATAATTTTTTCTTGTGCCAGTTTACCTTACTTTTTATCAAACCTAAAGTTTGTAAAACTATTTTACGATAGATTATAAACTAACTTTGATTTTTGAAGCATTATCAATTTATCATTCCCTAAAATATTTGTATTTGCATCGTATCGTCACATTTAAGCATATAGCGTCGCGAACACTGATATTTGGGTGGATTTTATAGAACTATTTCTAAAATATGATCATGAATATATTTATGTAATATACTTACAATTAGTGATAATGAGGTTTTATATAAAAGAAAATTTTGGTAAGTAACGGATCTCACTTGCTACTTAGTATCAGTAATATATAACCGTATCAGTAATATATAAGACAATAATTCAAGGAAAATTATTATACATTATCAAACAGGGAATTTATTACTGAACCGATTTAATAGTATTCCTATGAGAAATGAATGCAAAGTTTTTTAATAATAGTTCTGTAAACTGACAATTGTTTCCTATGGGACTTTAATATCTGTAAGTCAACAATAGAAGTTTCAAAAGTAAAACATTGTGTGTGGTGTACTACAAAAAGTGGCTGGGGACGTGCACTAAATAATAACTAAACTAAACTATTAATTCTAAATAATTAATTGTAAGATCTACATATACGTCATTAAAGACTTAAATGATCGCGTAGCTGCGGCATAATTTCTTGTCTATGATTTAAATCGCAAGTGAGATACTCTACTTACACCTTCAAAATAACAATATACATTTTTTTAGTAATTTAAACTGTTAATATAATATACTGTATTATATTTTATTAGTATATAGTAAATTGTAAAAGTTTGTTAATAGATTATTATTGAAAATACATTAAATTTTGTGAATTGTTAGTATGAATGTAAAATCCTATATTTTTTTATATAACTTTATTAAAGTACCACAGAAGCATGATACTTACTTCAAAAACGATACTTCTAGTAATATAGTAGTATATTACTGGAAGTGGTACTAGATTAAACTTCTATATACATAGAAGTATACTATAGTAGACTAAACTATATAGTATAGTTTAGTAGTCTTAAGAAAGATGAAAATCACATTCCTTTTGGTATTTGTTTATTAATGATTTAAGTTTTATAGTTTTTAATTATCAACAAAAAATATCTTTTATAAACAAAAATATTTTACTTTTCCGCACTCAACTATACTAGCGGAAAATTAATGTAATCGTGTAAAGAAAAATGTAAAAAAATTTTTTTTTCATTTATTTTTCGTTTTTCGGCCTAAAAACAATAAAACCGGTTTTTAAAAAATTTTCTGTGTGTCTGTGTGTGTCGTCGTCTGCATTTATTCTTGTTAGCAGGATAACTCAACTAAATCATGTTTTGACTGATTCTGATCGAGGACGTTGCCCAGATGACACCTATTGATTTTGAGGTGGATAGGACACACCCCACCCTGTCCATGGGCCATGAGAAAGCACGATGGCGGACTATTTGAGAATTCTTTTTGTTAGCACGATAACTCAACGAAATCATGTCGGATCGATCGAATTTTGACTAGTTCTGATCAGGGACGTCTCCCACATGCCACCTATTGATATTGAGGTGCATGGGACACACTCCACCCTATCCATGGGTCATGAAAAAGCACGATGGTGGACTATTTGAGATTTTTTTTTTGTTAATACGATAACTCAACTAAATCGTGTAGAATCGATCGGGCTTTGACTGATTCTGATCGGGACTGTTTCCCAGATGACACCTATTGATTTTGAGGTGGATAAAACACACCCCACCCTGTCCATAGGTCATGAGAAAGCATGACGGTGGACTATTTAAAAATGTTTTTTGTTAGCACGATCACTCAATTAAATCGTGTCGGATCGATCGGGTTTCGACTGATTCTCATTAGGGACGTCTACCAGATGACATCTGTTGATTTTGAGGTGGATAGGACATACCCCACCCTGTCCATGAGTCATGAGAAAGCACGATGGCGGACTATTTGAGAAAAATTTGCCGATTTTGCATTGAACGAAAAAGACATATATTCGGCCTGCATCATATACGAATGAAGGAGAAAACAATAAAAAATTCGTTAGATCACAAATGTATTGATACGGCACTGAAGTAGTCGCCAATGAGAAAAGTAAAACTGTCGCATAAAACACATATTCTGTATTTATGTGTTGGTTTAATTTTTCTCGGCCACTTAATTTCGAGATAGAGATGTTTTACGCGCGGAAAAGTCCGTTTTAAGGTAAAACTGTTTTTTTTTATATACACTGCGATGTACATTAACATCAATTTCAATCTCCATCGACAACATAGCCACAACCAGTTGGTATAATTTAGTATAAATAAATGAGTCATCGTATATGTACCATCGAGAAATAATGCTCTTATTACGCTCTTTCTCGATGGTACATACATATCTATGTATGTAGTTGCAAAGGTGCCACGCTACTATCATTTTGTAAATAGATATTTTATTCTAGTCGAGTTTATTTAAATGTTCTTGTTATTCTTGGGAGTAAGAATACCGCAGCAACAAAAATAATATTCTATTACTAAGTCTATTACAACAATATATGTCTAAATACTTTAAAATTACAGCGATCCCTTGGCCATTTATTAAAAAAATATATTAATTGGAATGTAGGTATATAGGTATTGCAAGAGATGAGTAATTGTTCTAACTCCAAATACTGTATGGCGAATATGCCATGAACTTATGACTTATGTTAATTAATAATATACAGGTATAATACGATATATTTTAGTTTTAAGGAATACCCTCATATAATGCGTATTCTATAAGGGTATGGATATCCTTTAACTATTTGATTCGAAGGTATACACTTAGGCATTATCTTGCTGAGTTAAGTAACATTCTGGGAAATGTAAGAAAGATGGGTTGTAGATTTTCCTCCATATGCAATTGCTTGCTTATATTTTCTCCAATGAAGACTAATTGTGATTTGCTACCATATACAACAGCGCCACCTATTATAGCTCACACAACGAGCCATGCTCTTTCCATTTCTCTGCTCTATGGTAATAATGAAAGAAGCACTATGGTATGCAATATGGGGTATTCCAATAGTTCTTGGACTGTACTCGTCGGTATACTATTTATATTGCTATTGACCTATATTAAACGAAAATTGTCGTCTTTGTCAGACGACACTGGAGAACCTATTATGCGATAAAAAATAATAGCCAAATAAACTTTGTAAGCTGAATAAAATTGTACACGCTAAGATCCTTAATATATTCAGAACGTGTTAAAACTGTATCAATAAGAGAATAGTCATATATTAGTGGTTGATATTTTAGACATTTAACTTTACATGTATCTATGTTTATTGATAGTTTATTTTCCGATCATCACAACACACAAAGTCTGTGTGATGAGTTTCTGCAACCTCAAGTGATCATCTAAGCAGGTTATATTTAAAAATAATTCGGCAGAGAAGATTGTGCGATATAAGTATTAGAGATAAGTCGTTAATAAACAAAATAAAGAATAATGGCTCCAAATGTGAACCTTGAGGTATTTCAGAGGACGCTAAAAAGGTCTCGGATTTAAAGCCATTATATGAAACAGATAATGTACGTCTGGATAAATACGATTTTACTAAGTGAAGAGGATTACTATTGAATACACACAATTCTAATTTTCAAATTGATATATGATGATTCACTTTATCAAAGGCCTCCGAAAAATCAGTATACAATATATCTATGTGATTATTTGGGTAAATTCAATAAAAAAATCCCTCAAACATTTACCGAAAACAGATCTTGGAACATATATTCAATTGCAACGTGTGCTTTACTTTAGTCCATGTGATTTTTGTGAAAATCTATTATTGCGTTATGGGAAAAACATGTCTTAACGGTACACAATACCGGGAGATTATTCACTAATTTGTTTTATATTCATCGAAAAAAAATCTGGGGAAAATCTCTCTGCAAAAGAGCTTGGGCACGTTCATGTGTAGCCGCAATTTTTCGTGTACTACTTGCAGGACTTTTTCAATATCATCAATAATAGGATGAGGACAACTCTATCTGAATTGTCCCCATTGTTCTGAACCTTTTTACACTGGTACCTAGTAAATCATTTAAAATTTTCGGTCTCACAAAGTGTTAGTCACAGCATCTTGTGAAAATCTTTTTTAATATGTTCATCTTAAAAGGACTATTACCTCAACAAAATTAGGATTGTGGAGATTATTTCAAAAGTTAAGAAAGGTGTTTCATGGATAATGTATTATGCACTTTGAATTTTAATTATTTATTCTTAAAACTATTTAAGAAAAATAAAAAAAAAAAAAACAACTAAAAACCAATAAAATGTTATAACCCTGTATCACGAAAACCTATAAGTTGAGGACATATGCTTACATGACCTTTTCGTCTTACAATCACAAAAGAAATTACCTCTTAAATTTTATCTACATACTTAATTAACACCCTATACATAAATTTTTAATTTATTAGCATTTTAATAGACTTAATGTTCCACAAAACACCAAAAAACTACAGTCATTTCGTCAGTGTTATCTTCACACTAAAGCTTCAACCTACTTTAGTATGTCATTTTTGCGTTAAACAGAATTTTAATGTTACAAAACATCTGATACGAGTTAGAAGATTATAAGAACATTCTTGTGAGCACATATTACATCATTAAATGCCAATACCAATAAAACTCAATTTGTTATTGGAATTAGTAATATTTTTTATTGTAGGCTTTGTTTAGAATCATTAACGAGATCTATACGATAGGTCTCGCTATAAGACAGGTCATAACGAGAGCGAAACGTTTTTTTTTTTACTTAACTAGTGTCAGATTTAATAGCGAAATAAATTCCGTTTCAATATCTTCTTTAAATCTATGTAAATCTCCTAAAAAGCTGTACACCTACTGAGTTTTAAATTAGATGTTATTCTAATGTATATGATTTGCTTATTATATAAACTATAACTTTTTGTAACCGTTATAAAAAATATTTATAAGATAGAAAAATAAGAATAGCCAATATACAAAAGAATTGAAATTTAATATTAATGATGTAGGTAAATTATTTATTAGTATTGTGTAGGTAAATTATATAGACCTAAGTGTTTACTTGTTAAGTAAACCAATAGTTTACTTGAGAGTTTTTACAGGAAAGTTTTATTGTGATTACTAATTGACTATCACTATTGTGATTGACAATTAACAATTATTATACTTATACATCAACAGCTTGTAAACAGTTTAGACCCCATATTTTAAATTTGTATTCATAATAAAGCAAGAACTTAACGAACAGTTAAATAAAATTAAAAATAATTATTTTTTCATTACTTATCCATTTGCAAGGAAAATATAACGACGTGAATTGTATCTAAGCATATCTGTCTAATTATTATGTTTGTAAACTTAATATGGTAATAATACAATTTATTTATTATCCATTTATATAAAGAAATGATATAGAGTTTTATGCATTATTTAATTGCATAAAAAATAACTTTAAAAAAAATTAAGAACATTGTTTATCCATAAACCTAGTTTATCACTGAGGTTTATGGATATTCGCTTATTGTGAGAGAAATGGGTCTATTGGTACCGGATGCCGAATCAAAAAGCTATCCCTAATTTGATTATATTTTTTACCATTCTTCAGGTTAAATATGTAGTGTCGCTATATACAGAGCGATCCCTCAAATTGCTTTAATTTTCTTATAATGCGATGGTATTGGCTTATTATCTTTCAGGTTAAATATATATTGTAGCTATATATAGGGTGTTTCCCTCATATCGTTTTAATTTTCTTAAATTTATTTTCTGAAAAAAATGAACACGCCCATATATTGAAAAGACCACCTGCAATGTCTATTTGGTTGTTCAGATTGAGACATGTTTTTATAAACTTCTCATTAATAATGAGATTATTCTCATTAATAATCTCAGTATTAATGAGAAGTTTATAAAAAAATGTCTCAATTATATCTACAAAGCAATGAGAAGTTTATTCTCATTAATAAACTTCTCATTGCTTTGTATATAATTTTCGGAATAGTAATATATACCTATACCTATACCTATGTAAGTTTTGTCTATATAATAAATGTCTAATAAGGTACTTTTATTCAACCTTAATTAAAATGAAAAGGATACCTATATTAAATATTATTGACCAAATTTACTACAAATCTATAAGTTATTTAGATATATACTTAAACATAAATGAATAACATTGTTAGTCAGCAAAGCATATAATTTTATATTCAATTAATAATACTATGTAGAGAAGAAATTGAATATGTAGGTATACTTTGTGCCCAAAAATACTTTTTGTATAATATATGCATTATCTTTTTTTAATCTGCTTGAAGATAACCATGGGAGAAACCATTTTAATTACCTTGTATAAGACATATACAAACAAGATGTGTGTAAAGCCATCTATCGGATCTATACATCAATATAATTAACAATAAATCAAAATATCATAATTACTTTAGAAGTTGATAGCTTATTGCCATTTTCTATTCTACTTAACCATATATATTGTAATTTCTATTCCGACACATTTTGTAGTTCGGTATGTATATGAAATAATCCCAAGTCTGAAAAGTAGTTTTTCTGAAAATATGACAAATTTTTATCTAAAAAAAAAAAAAAAAAATAAACATATTAAAATTTTAATTGCTTTATTACAAATGAATTAGTTTATTTTGTGCCTCAAAATCCTTATTTTCCATAGCACAACTGTTATATACTCAATATCCAATTAGGGGCGATCTTCAAATTTCTATATATTTCAAGATTTGTCCCCTATTTTTGGGGTTGTAACAGTTTTGCAAGCTTTATTTTCTGTACATATTTGAATATTAATTTTTCTTTATGGAAATGCATACCACTTTTATATTTTACAGCCCTCGTCTTAATAATTTACACAATAATTCAAAAAGCATTAGTAAATATTTTAGGTTCATTATACGATATTTTTTACATTAGAAATGCTCTTAAAAGGACAATATATAATCGGATTTCTGTTTTCATATGGAATATTGGGTAGTTATAAAAAAAGTAGGATTAAACCCTTTTTAATTCCTACAAATTCAGTTTTTTTCTTTGATGGAATGTTGCTTTTGCACCTATTACTTCAACACTAAATAATATAAAATTATATATATTAAACATCTGTAAAAATTGTTTTTGATTTCAAATATATGCAATATATATATTTGCACCATATTGAATAGTAACAATAGATTCCATAAAGAAAACTGAATTTGCAATAACTAATATATACATAAAGTAAATAAATAAGAATATAGTATTTAATACTTTATTTTTCAAACATACTCATATACAATAAACTACTTATTCCTACGTTTGCCTTAAAATAATTAGTATCCTTTTGGCCCTCGGAATCTCTGTCTTGGGTCTAACTGTAAAAGGTGAGACATATGTAACTGTACAGTGAGACATGTAACTAACTGTAAAAGGTAGGACATTTATTAAACATGTTAATTTTTATTTTCTTACCAGTGATCGTTTGCATTCAAAGAATGTATTACGAAGAACTTGGCAATGACTGGGCACGGTACCATCATTGGCTCTCAAACATTCTCGAGGTGTCCTTTTGTGCTATAAGGCAAAATATTATGTAATGACATGTTTATTAATGTTAAAAATTGGATATAACCAACCATGTTCCTATACAATAATAGGTTTCAATAGAATATATCACTGCAAAAAATCCATACAGATCATTTGTATTGCAAAATTTAAATATATATATTAACAATTACAATATCAAATTGGAAATATTATAATATTTGGGTAATAGTTTTTGGATATTGTAATACAATATCTTTTTCCATTATGGGTATGTATAGCTTTGTAGGTATAACCAAATTGGTTTCTTGGAGCAAGTCAAACAGTCAACGCAAATACACAATCTTTGCATCAATTACTTACTATTTTACAACAATCACTTTCTAATAAACACATTTTTAAGTCAGCCCTTACACCAGCGCAGGCTGATTTATCAGCAAGCTTTTCGTTTTCTTCTACATATCGCATCATTTTCTAAAAAAAAATATTATTACACGTGCAAGGTGCTACTTTTTATTATTTAAAATAAAAATACTTACGTTGAAGTTAGTGGAACTGTATGTGTATTTCAAATGAACAAATTATAATTAACCTCACTTTATTGTAGTTAGAAATATTGTTTGTACATATTTAAAAGATAAAAGGTATGGGTACAAGGGTAACTAACATATGTAGATCTACAATTTGAGTATACAATAAAATGAATTAAGTCTGTTAAGTAAAACTACTAAAAATATATATTTCCATAAACACAGTCCCTCTTTGCTCGTAGGTCCCTACAGAATAAATACCACAGAACAGTAAAAAGTACAGGGGCGGCGTTGTTTGTATATCCCGTTCATACGATTGTGTGAACGGAGTAATGAAAAAATTTCTACAGAGAAATGGAACGACTAGGATCACAAGAGACCGAACAAACCTTTATGAAGATTCTAAATATCTCTTGAATTGTATTTGTGATTTCCATAGTTCCATACTTAATAGGTTATGTTGATTTTAAGTGTTTAATATAAACATGTAATTAATTGATACAAAATAGAATGGATATTGCACTCGATTCTTGTAGAATTTGTTTGGAAACAATGAACTTAGAAAATATATTTGGAGAAAAGTGTGGTCTAGGTGAGGTACCTATTTGGGAAAAGATTGTATACTGTGCTTCTGTCCAGGTAAATCTGTATACATACACTATGATGTAAAAAGTAACATTGGTTTAATTTTAAGGTGTATGAGGGCGATTCATTACCAAAAATGATTTGTAAGCAGTGCCTAGATTATTTGGATATAGCCTATGTTTTTAAAAGCATATGTGTAGCTACCGATGAGAAATTACGAAATTTACACTATATAACAGATTTCCAGCAAACAGAATGCCATCCCAGTGATAGACATTGTGTTGATTTAATTTATGATGATAATGGAAATAATGAACTTGGAAATGTTGCAGATGTAAGTGGAAAACAAAAAAATTACAAGGAAACCATAACTGATTCTGAAGAAAGTAAAAAAATTGTATCTAATGCTGAAATTAATAGATTGGACATAACAGTATCCAGTTTGAATGATTATCAGATAGAACATAACTGTTATGATGGTAGCATAATAAATAAATACAAAACATCAAATGACAATGACTTCAATGCAAAAGTTAATAATGAAAGACAAGAAAAGCAAGTCATAAGTATAAATCATGATTTAGAAAAGGATACACCTAAAGATATTTTTAAAGTTGGGCGTCATATAGCAAAAAAAAATTCTGGCAAATATCCTCAGAAATTGTATAATAAAAGTATCAATGATGAAAAACGTAATATTAAGGATAACTTTCTGAATGATACAATTTTGTTGAATGATATAAATTTTGGTAACAAATATCATATGGAATATAATTTTGAGGATATTCCTGAAAACGATATACCAGTAGTTGCTTTTGAAGAAACAGTAATAAGCGATGAAACATTTTCCTTCGATATACAAACAGATAACATTCATATTGAACCAATTCCGTTTGAGCAAACAAGAGACAACAGAAATACAAGTGATTCAGAAATTTTAATAATGAATAGTAGAAAGCAGAGTGATAAAAATGGTTTAATAAAAGTTAAATTAAAATTAAGCCCGATGAAATTAAGGCGTGGTAACAGGAAAGTAAATGTATTTAACGATCATATTAATGTTACTAAAGTAAGGCAGAAAAAAGATCTAGTGAAGAACTTAAAGGACAATTCTAGGAAGACAAGAAATTGCTTTAAGTGTGATGTTTGCAGTAAAGTGTTCCCATTTAGAAGTCATCTAGATCGTCATTTGAGTATGCATACCGGAATAAAGAAATATAGTTGCAGCTACTGTGGTCAGAAATTTATAAACAGCTATAACTTAAGTGTGCATATATTAAAACACACTGGTGAATTTCCTTTACAGTGTGAGTTTTGTAATAAAGGATTTCCTAACCCAAGTTTATTAAGGAGACATAAAATGTCTCATACGGGCGAAGTAAAGTTCCAATGTCGTTACTGTTCTGTTAAATTTACACAATCTAGTAGTTTGAAACTGCATGAAAAAATGCATTTACATAGACCTTCGTATCATTGCGATGTATGCTACAAGGTTTTTTCATATACGAATTCTTTGGCAGCACATAGAAAACAACATTTCTCGACAAAACGGCTTACCTGTGATACCTGTTTAAGTACATTCTCAAGAAAATCGTCACTTATAAGACATATGGAGGGACATTACAAAACACACAAGAGTTTTAAATGTAAACTTTGCAATGCAATATTTAACAATAAGAATATATATTACACCCACTTGAAGGTCCATTTTAAATATAAGTGTGATGTATGTGACCAAGGTTTTCAGCGTAAGACAGTTTTGGTTAGTCACATGAAAATCCATGGAGACACCATAACTAGTGAACCATGTATCTAATAGTATAAACTTATAGATGATCAAATTTGGTAACATTAACTAATGCAAAAGGTATTCAAATACGAGGACAATATTGGGAAATACAATTTTCTTGCCATTATGACAATGATAATAATGTTATGTTTTGATACACATTTTTTAAACTATCAAATTTTACCTCTGTATAGAATACTAAATGCTGATGCATAACAAAATTAAAATATAACTATTTTTACAAGCAATTCACTAAAAGGGATTCAGTGAAATTTCATTGTCAAATTGTGATTTGAGACAATTGTATTAATCATATAAGTGATATACATTTCGAGAATGGTGTTCAAATGTTTAAAACAACTTATAAACTAGTTGTTTCATCTTTGTACATTAAGGGAATTAAAGTTTTATGAATCATTAATTTGTTGTTAATCATTCTAATAGGTCCATTTTAAATAATGGAGCCATTAGGGTCCTAAACATTTTCTATAAATTTCATTCTTGTTTTAGTTATCAATAATTTCATTGTAATAGGGATTTGCTTATAAATTTGTGGATTGTAAAGTTTGTATATTGGATTAAATCTTGTGATATTTCTGGCTATAGTTATTAAATCTGCAATTATTTATAATGTATTTTCCAATCACATGTTACTTAATAATAAATAGTATTTTTTAATTTAAAATATTGCTGATATATGTATAGTTATAGTTTGGTAGTGTAACTACCCAATGAATTTCTGCTTATAAAAGCTAAGTGTTCTTTCGGGGTAACCTTCATTAGAGTATTTTACCATGCCACTGACTACTTTTGTATTTTGTAATAATTTGGAAATATAAACATTGGATGTTTATTTGATATACCTGTCTGTTTATTTATTTCAACCATTTACCTGTCTATTTATGGGAAAAAAGTATGTAGCAGTAGTATAATTATATAGTGATTATTATCATGATCATTATTATAAGAATCTATATAGCTGTGAAGGTGAATTGGACCTCTAAAATAGCTTATATAAATTATAAGTTATTTGTTTTTAACTCATTCGTTGATGAATTAGAAATTTAATAAACCAAAGAATATTTATGTGCACAGAAAATTATTTTTTTGAGACGGCTAGTATATAGGTGGCAAGTTCTATATAGGTCCTAGGTTGCCGCAATTACAATAAATAAATTAATCACATCTCTCCAATAATTTGACACAAAAATGAAGGAATAAGAACTGATGGTCATCAGTAAGTTAAACAACTAAACGCTTTATTAAAGCTTTAACAACTAAACTCTAGGGGTGCAACAATATGATGGGTTGGAGAGGTGTGGGGCGGATAAGTCAGGTTTTAGGCTTCTACAATTAAGTTCTGGGAATCTGAAAAACAATATATTTTAGTCTTCATCTATGGACGCTAAATATAATTTACTTTTATTTACTCAGTCCAATAAACAGTTATACTGTATAAATGGTATTGAAATATCAAATTGGGTGGAAAGCTGTTTCCGACCAGTCCTCACAATTAATTAAAAAAAAAACACTTTTAAGAGATAATAAAAAAATCTAAATGATACAGCTCTTGAAAGAAAAAAAATTAATAATTTAATTTATTTACCTAGGCTCGTTCATAATCTGGGATGACATGGGCAGGAATAAAGGAAGTGGGGCCTCGACCCTCAACACACCTAGGCGCAAGAGTTATATTTGGTGTTGTAAAAGAATAGAATATCCCTTTATTTTAAATTCCACAAGATGGATACGTTTTCCTCTAGCGATGAAGAAATTGCGCTATGTTCCTCTGTGAATCAGTTTTATTTGTTGACAAAGAAGAAAATAATGGGTGTTTATCTTTGAACAAAGTACGAGGCCAATATAGGGAATTCCATCACCTCTTTGCAGATTTGAAGCAGAACTTTGATAGGTTTCTTGAATATATGAGAATGAATATTATTACCTTTGATTATATCTATACTAATTAAGTTGTTTGATTACAAACTGGCTGGTGCGAGGGACGAGGCTACGAAAAATGCTCAGATCCATTCTTTGGGTTGGTGCGAGGATGGTGGGAAGGATAGGGTCAGGGTCGAAGCGCCACTAGGGCCAAATCCATGTTTCTCGCTTGTTAATTGTTTTCGATGTGCGAGGCGAGGTACGGTGCGCTAACGTGGACGTGCCCTTAGGTTGCCACAATTACATTAAACAAATTAACCACATCTTTCCAATATTTTGACAAAAATTTAATAAAATTTTATGGTCATCGACAGCTTAAACAACTAAAAGCTTTATTAAAGATTTAACAACTAAACTCTAGGGGGCCAAAAATATGGTGGGTTGGAGAGATGGGTGGGGTGGTTAAGTTAGGTCTTAGGTCTCTACAATTAAGTTCGGGAATCTGAAAAACAATATATTTTAGTCTTCATACATGAACGTCGAAAATAATTAAAAAATAATCAATAAAAACAGTGGACGATATTTTATCTCATTACATATGTATATATTCCTTACATTTTATGGATGCATCTATCTTCCTTCGTTGATATCCGACGCAAACATTAAACTGCAAGGCAATTTTTTATTTACTCAGTTCAATAAACAACTATAATGACAGTATTGGAATATGAAGTTGGGTGGGAAGCTGAGATTGTGCCCAGTTCTCTCAACGAATTAAAAGAAAAACACTTTTTAAGAGATAATAAAAAATCTAAATTATATAATTCTGGAACAAAACGATGAATAATTATATGTATTTACCTAGGCTCGTTCATAAACTCCTGGAATGGCATGGTCAGGAATAAGGGAAGTGATTAGGGCCCAACGGAAACTTTGAATGTGGTGCTTTAATCCAAGATTTTCTATAGATAATTGTGTAAGGAGGAATGGGAAAATTTAAATTAGGTTACTATTGGATAAAAATTCAGCCCTGTCCCTAAAAGCCCAATGGTCAAAATATAGTAAATAGGGAAAATAACGTAATTTTATTGAGAATCTAATTATTTATTTTCATGCATTAATTTTGTGCATGTAATATGTATTTTTGATTCAATAATTCGTAAAAGAGTTTATCATTCTCACCTATAATAATTTCAAAGAAGAATTCTAGATCTCGAGTACCGTTTTGTCTGTTCTTAATTTAAGGGTGGATGTGGGCACCTAAAGTAGTTGATATATTTAAGTTATGTGCTTCTAACTCATTCCTTGATGAACTAGCAATTTTATAAACCAAAAAATATTTATATGTACACATATCATCCTTTTCGGAAAGGTATAGGTGGCAAGCTATATATAGGTTTTAGGTTGCCACAATTATATTAAACAAATTAATCACACCTATCCAGTAGTTTGACAAAAATTAAAAACAGATCGGTGATTATCAGCAATTTAAACAACTAAAAGCTTTATTAAAGCTTTAACAACTAAACTCTAGTAAAATACATTTTATGATTGCGTGCAACTTTCTTACTTGATGTCCAACGACGCAAAAAATTAAACTGCAAGGCAATTTTTTATTTACTCAATCCAATAAACGGTTATAACGGCAGCGTTGCCTCAGCTTCCTACAAAATATTGAAGCTGAGGCGGTGTTGCCTCAGTTTCTTACCCAAACTGGGTGAGATGCTGAGACTGCATTCAGTCTTCACAAAGAATTAAAAAAAAAAAACACGAGAATAACAAAAATCTAAATGATATTGTAACTCTTGAACAAAAAGATGAATAATCTCATTTAGTTACCTAGGCTCATTCACAAATTCCCGGAATGGCATGTGCAGGAATAAATGGGAATGATGAGGACTTAACAGAAACTATGAATATGGTGCTCTAATCCAAAACTATAGAGAATTGTGTAAGGAGGAACAGGAAAATTTGTATTAGGTTATTCTTGGATAAAAATCCAGCTCGGTATCCAAAAGTCCAATAGTCAAAATGTCAAAGGGAATTTAATGTTATTTTATTGTAATTTTAATTTTCCATGCAAATTTTTACTTCCATGCAATAG
This sequence comes from Rosalia funebris, assembly GCA_037954035.1. Classification (NCBI taxonomy): domain Eukaryota; kingdom Metazoa; phylum Arthropoda; class Insecta; order Coleoptera; family Cerambycidae; genus Rosalia; species Rosalia funebris. The sequence continues at coordinate 3,753,593 of JAZFAV010000018.1, read as the reverse complement.
ATCTGCGCATGTAATATTTCTGATTCATTAATTCGTAAAATAGTTTATAATCTCCACCTAAAATAATTTGAAGGAGAACCGAATTTTACACCTCCAGTACTACTTTGCTTGAATGTTATTATAAATAAATTACCAGAGAACAATTTTTGGTTAGAAGACGAGTTCTGAAATGATAAAAAAGCATTTTAGTTGTCTTTTTATTGTATAAGCACAGATTATCTGTTAGAGGTATAAAATAATAGAGAAACGATTTTATTTTTGTTTCGCTTGAAAATTAAACGTACCTACTGACGCGGTTATTATGATATTACAACTATACTCTCGTCAGACATCTTAAGAAGATTAACATTATATATGTCCTCGTTTATAGTTGAAATAAAAATGAAACTTCTTTATTTATGGATCTACTTGACTTGTCACCAATTGCTATGATTGACAAATTGCTAATTCATATTGGCATGTTTCTTTAAACCACAGTGACCAAAACAAAATTCCTGTAATTACTGACTAACGATTAAGAACACTCTTATTTTCAATTAAATATTGCTCAGAAAATGTTTTCAATGGATCTTTAATTTATCTTTAAGTTGCTAATTAGATTGTACAATTAAAGTTTTCAAATCTTTTCAGATTGTACAGGTAAAAAGTTAGTTTAGGGACTAAATGTTAAAATTAAATTTAAAGACCTAAACTTTGGGATGGTTCAAACTAGTCTGTCAGTCAAATGTATATGTCAGTGAAATAATATAAGTAAAAAACAGAGTAATGATAAAAAATGGACTGTTCGTGCAATCTGTTCTACATTTTAAAATTCGCATCCCTTCGAAATGCTGTGCAGAAGTTGTATATCTAAATAAAAATTTATAGGTAAATAATTATATGAAACTGGTTAAACAAAATTTGTTTTGGTATTTTTATTATATATACCTATCCCGTATTTATAACATATTCTGTTCACACAACTTATTGCAATAATAATGTATTTATATTAGTGATTACATAAAGTTGCAAATATTTAGTTGTTTGCAATTTGAGTATACCTTATCCAGGCACAACGTTGAAGCTTTTGTACATTTGTGCTTTCGACATTTATGTGGCAAACTAATTGGTAGTATGCCATGTAAACACTAATGTAATTATATGCAGGGTCGTTATGTTTTACACAAATCATAAACAGAGACCAACATGCAATGGAATCGTGGAGCCAACAGATTCATCCCTAAATTATTGGTAATATTGATTTACGAGCATATTCATTATCTAAACTGTCGCCAAAATTAATTATGATTCATGGTAATAATTCAAGTAAATTAATAAACATCCTTTTAATAGTAAATTTTCTATATATAACTCGTTACTAAGTTACTGCTGCTTCAAACTAAATTTGCACCACAACATACAACACATCCAATCTTGCAGGCTGAATATTATTAACTTAAAATACTATAATTAAATATTTGCACTTGAAGGATGCAGTTGTAAACTACACTTATGGTAGAAATATTAAAACTTAATAGTATGTTTCTTTGCGGTACCATCCGTCGGGGAATCTTCTAATACTCCATTTTCTCGCCTCATCGAACAGGAAAATGATAACAGCAAATGGAAATGAGTAACACCACCTGAAATAATCAGGAGGAATATGATTGCATGGTATCGAAGTGGTCAGATAAACTTACCATCTAAAAAGAATTGGATAGAACTTCAGGTAGTTCATGTGAGGGAGATAAGATAACATACAAGCTACAACAGTTTCTACGATTAAGCTCATGTTAAGGACCATATTTCCTAATCCTGTAAATGAAAATTATCAGTTGTGTATTACATTCTGAATTTATTTAAACGATTAAAAATTAAAAAAAATAATAAAAACATTTCATTTTTATTGCTTTGATAGTTACTTTGGGGTTCCTGTTAGAAAAACACAAAAGATGGTCTGTAAATAAGTATGGTGTTTTACATAAATTATGTTAAATAAGATTTATATTCTTATATACAGGCATTTTTACATATTCGAATTTTATATTGTAAACATAAAATAAAATTCGAAATAACCTGATGCTCAGTTTTTACAGGCAGACACTGCCTGAAATGTTTAATCGTATGTCAATATTTATTTTAATAGATTCTTTTTAAATGAAAAGACATAAAAACAATGTTTGAATAGATATTTGAAGCAGCTGTCAAATGAGGCGTTACTCACAGAGAAGTATGTATATACTTTTTTGGTCTCTCAAGTCCCAAAGTTAAAGGGAGAAGGAAATTTAATTGTGTCCTGTATAGTTTTTTTATATAAAAGAGGTATAGGTATAAACAATTATATGAATTATTCAAAAATATGGTATGTTTCATTTTGTTAAACTACTGACATTGGTAGCTTCAAGACATCTGCGTTACGTTTGTTGTTACAGTTATGTGACAAATTATTTTCGAATAAACATTTTAATTAATAATAAAAATAAATTGGTAGTATATATAATATCTATATTATATTTTACAATAAGTTTAAAATAATTTGTTTACCTTTAAAATAAATTTAAAGTTTCCTCTGTTATTGTCAACTACAACTACGAATTCTAATAGTACTTACCTTGTGTAAATATTGAGTTAATTCTGGTCTTGCACACGATCAAATCGGCCCATTGTGTTACTACGACCGAAATCATAAAGGCAGTGTAACAAGTATATTCTAGTTCCTTCCTGTGCACGTAAGACCATTCTTGACCGTAAGAATCCATAAGATCATTGACTGATTCAGAATCCCACTCTTCACGAAGACCTTAAAAAAAAATCATTTAATATGTGGATTAAAATAAAATCGCATCACTTCAGTGGGAATACAGACCGTATTAAATATTACATTGTGCATCACATATATAGCCTTAATTATAATGTTATCAAATGGTATAGCATTATGGATGAAAAAGCCACTACTGTTATAAAGCTACATATTATTAATAATGTGCTACGTGCTACATATGCTATGTGCATTTATCTTTTATCGTAGTGTCTTTGACAGATTCCATGCAATATACATAAGGGAAAATGAGAGTCACAATGAAGGAACAATCAATGTTTTCACAGGCGGCTTTAAGAAAGAGGGAGTAGGATGGGGAGTATAGAAAGGCACCTGTATATCAAATGTAAGTGGTTTTGGATAGTCTTGTGCTAGCACAGTACAAATGAAGAAGACAGTATTATCATAGTTGCAAAAGAAATATTATGTAATCAAATAACGAGTAAAACAATCAAAATGTAGACAGTAGACAATCACTGCTGACTCTGTGGAACTACAAAATAACAACGAAATCGGTATGGGAATGCCATCTCGCACTGAGAAATATTGCCACAATACAAAAAACATCTCTATATGCTGACTCAAATGACATTGTGCACTGTGTAAAGCCAACAAGGAAGCTGCCTGATTGTTAGTCTAAATATTCATGGACCCTTCTGCTTAGTATATTATGGATGTCAACAATAAAACAAATAATTGGCGATAACACGCACATGGAATTTATGAAACTGTTGCTAAGGATTTTTAAGACACCTTAACTGAAGTATAAAATAAGCTTTCCTGGCAATGCCTAGAAGAATTTACTACGTCTTATGACGGGAATTCTAACAGGACACTATAAACAGGCAAAATATTTTATTATGGCACCCTTAAACTTCACATTAGTTGTAACGTCGTTTACATTAGTTCACAAACTGTTATATTGTTATTGAGTTGGAATTGCTGTTAATACTATCACCTTACCATTTTACCCCACCAAGGGAATATAATGTGGCAGTCAATATATACTTGGATTTTCATTCTGAGAACAAGTTATTCAACACCGGACCTCCTTTTTTTAGTATAATGATCAATATGAGATATTTATAGGTATCAGTTTGGTTATTCTCATGGAGAATATAATTGTTAAGAGTTGATTTGGTGATAAGAATTATATACCCAGTGAAATATATTTAATATGTATTGCCTCATTTTAGACTCGCTATTTTATTATGAAAACTGCACTACTCGTTATCAATTTTTGTTTAAAGTAACAATGATTCTAACTATCTTCTAAAAGATAGGTATATGGTAACGAGTTGCCCGGTCTATTAGATCATGTACTAAAATTTATTAAAACCTATGGAAACATGTTTTAATATTAGAAACTTATGGTTATGAAACAATATCGTAATGGATCTAGGATATATTATAAGCGGGACTTCCAGTCCCGCTTATAATATATCGAGTCAAAGGATGACTCCCAGTTTTAACAGAATCACAGTCTAACGAGTTCAGTGTTCACATATCTGGCTCATTTGTATGAAAATGATAGTGAAATGTGCCTTTCCAATATTTTCTCATCCCAATAACTAACTAAATAATTGTCATTATGAAGGTTACAGTAAATTTTGATTATTTTTAATTTTTCTGTCATTCAAGTCGTCTTTTCTGTTATTTGGGGCATAATTAATTACTTATTCCTATCTTCTTCGGGTCAATTTATTTTTATCAAAAATCAGGCGACAATTTATTTTAATACGATATTAATTCATTGCTTAAGATACAAGGCGACTTGTAGCTACAACCTTCATATCATAAGAAAATATGCTGCTCTTCTAATGTTGCTCAAACAAGTATTCTAATTTACGCACTAAGTGATGGCTAAGCAATACATTTAGCAATAAGTTTACAAACGTTTAAAGATAATGTATGAGAATGTATTATTTCATAGCCTACACAGTGACTCTAACGTGGTAGAAGCATCAGAGTTTATTTCAAGGTTATAAACAATAAAACTTGCAGGAATGCAGTTGTGAACTTTTGAAGATTGAGTTCTATACATAATTTTAGATGACAGTGATCTACAATGAAAACGTTGTGATAAACGCAGTTTCAAGTTGCTTAATAATCTCTAAGTCTGGAAAACCAGCAGATGTATCGTTATATAGATCCATTATCTATTTATCCTATCAAAACTGTTTGAGAAGATATTCCTGAAGAGAACAAAACCACGCTAGATGCAATCAATATTGTCTCAGAGCATCAGTTTGGATTCCTCGGCAGACATTCAACCACCGAACAGGTACATCGAGTAGTAGAAGTTATAAATAATATACTCAAATACAAAAATATTGTTCTGTTGCCTTTGTAGACATAATGCAAACAATTGAAGTATGACACCCTGGATTACTATGTAAATTGAAATGAAAATTAGATACAACTTACTATAAAATATGATACTACTCTTATACCTTAGTAATAGATACTTCAGTGTCAAATATAAGGAAGAATGCACTAACATATATTTTATTCAGTTAAGAGTTCCACAGGGGAGCGTCCAGGGGCCTGTTCTATAACAAGTCTTTACAGCCAATTTACCTACTACCTTAAATATATTCATTGCAACCTTCGCTGATGATACACCGGTTATTGCTGCAAGTATAGTATGCAACCAACAGCTTTAAGAAGCTCTCCATAACATTCAGGAGTGGATGAAGAAATGAAAAATAAGAGTCAATGAGTCAAGATCTCATTAGATAACTTTTATTCTGAAGAAAGGAACTTCAGCTACTCTGACATAGACAGATAGAGTTAAATATTTATGTATGCAGCTTCACAGAAGGCTAAATCATATTTATAAAGAGAAGCTTAACTTAGAACTCTCTGAATTGTACTAGTTAATCGATAGAAAATACAAACTGTTGCTGTCCACTAATATCCAGTATATGGTCTTATAGTATACAATTATTGGGAACCACAAGTATATCAAACATTGAAATCCTCCAAAGGTTCTAATATAAAACATCAAGGACCATCACCAATGCTCAGTGGTGAAAGATAATCTATTGCGAAGTGCAGTGCAAGTATATCCTAACTCACTTTCTTTTAACCTCCTGGACAACAGCCAAAAGTCGCATCGACTGAAGCGATGCAGAAATAAGTGATGGATTATGAGCTTTAATTTAAGTATGTGTAATGTATATACAATTACAACAACAAATAATAGTCCATACAAGTTACGCTTTTAATGTAAAAGCGCTAGTCCCTGATTATCAGATAATTTATTATCTGGTACTAAAATACAACATGTGTTTATTGTTTTTGGACAGATTGTAACTAGAATAGGAGTAAAAAAGATTGCTCGGTGACGGTTTCAGACCAAAATATTTCTTTAGGTACGCGAGTATAGAGTATATTTAAATATATCCAATTCTCTTAAACAGCATGACAGATAATTTTGCAATGATGTATGTGCATAACTGGCATCAATAAATACTCATTGTTATTACCAAATAATCGCAACGGCCAAAATCCATTTTCGGCCATGATGGCGAAATATACGAAGAATCCTCCTAGAGCTTCAATCAAACCGATGTGGCCGTATGCCAGGAAGTATAGTTTGCGAGTTACCAGTTTGTCCTTTTTGGGGTTTCTAGGAGGCCTCATCATTATATCACTTTCCGCTCTCTCGTAGGCCAAACTGATAGCTGGCAACATATCCGTTAAAAGATCTATACACAGTATAGCCATAACACCTGAAAACAGATATCGACTCGAATAATATCCATAGACTGAACATATCGATTTTGTATGTTACCTAAAGGAAGTGGAATGTTCAAGAGTACAAAAGCCAAAAATGGTAAAATTTCCGGAACATTTGAGGCTAATGTGTACGCAATAGATTTCTTCAAATTGTCAAATATTCTGCGACCTTCTTCGACTCCGGTAATAATAGATGCAAAGTTATCGTCCAACAGGATCATGTCGGCAGATTGTTGGGACACTTCTGATCCAGATATGCCCATTGCAATTCCAATGTCCGCCTTTTTAAGAGCGGGGGCATCATTCACACCATCTCCGGTTACTGCAACTGCAAGAAAAAATTCGGTAAGTAGGATTTAGTAGTTTAATTGATTTAAAAATAGTGCCATATTTTGTACTCGTAATTAAAAATCAAAGTGATAGATGGAGCATTTCATGTGAAGCAGACAACGAAAAAAAAAAGTGACAACCTAAAATTCATTCACATTCGGGATAATTGTAGTTCTAGAAGACACAATACATAATTTTTTGTTGTATTATTCGTCAAGTTGTTGACTTCTAAAAATTGACGAAATGTAAGGTACAGATTTTTTGAAAACTGTTGGTCAAATTAACAAATGTATAACAAAATATTTAAAATGATATATTATATAGAAAATTAACTTTCCTTTTTAATTATGGAATCAAATTCGAAATTTGAATTTTATTTTCGTGTAGAAAACCGGAAGTGAACATTTCAAATCCGAATTTTAATAACTTCGACCATTTTTCTCTAATTAGTTAAAATTCAGAACAGTATATAGATATTATACTGAAAGATCAAAAATGGGATCTGCATTCATTTAAGAGATAGAGGACTGAATGTACAAAGTTGTCGCAACTACCTGTACTTACTAGTTTTAAATCCATTTTTTATACCTACTAAAAATATTAAGATTTCTTTTTTAAATAAGTTTAAAATGAAACAGTCTCAAAGTGAGAGAAGAAAGAATTGATTTTGTAATATTTATTTACAACTTTACAATTTGAACTATAGCTAGAACTAATTCTTTTTATAAGTAGGCCTTAGGTTGTTGGAATACAGCTGTGCAACTTTTTAGCTCCTGGAATGGTGACTGCAGAATCAAACCTGGGTTGTATAAAAACCCTTTACCATACACTGTTGTCTTTGGAGTAGCAGTAAATGGCTGATTGAGTCAATGATGATCTCTGCATCCGTATTAAAATTTTCTTTGTTATAAAATGGATTCACAAAGTTGAATATATTTTTAAAGTGTTGAGAAGCCCCGTCTGTTATTTATGATTTAGAAACTGCTATTGCTTTATCTAAAGGATGCTGGTGCAGCATTTTTTGGAAAGCTATATCACGTTTTAGATTATCAGAAAGTATAACGATGCTTCCGCGTCTTATTTCTCCATTTCTATAATAAAATACTGACGTTAAAAGCGTAGCTTATTCATTATTCCAGTGAAAAGATTGTGCAGTATCTTGTATAACAAAGCTATAATTTTCATCAAAGTCACATTGAACGAGGATTCCACTTTCAGAGATGAACGGAGAATAAAGCGCTTGTTGTTCTGCAATATATGCATGGGGCTTCAAAATGTCCAAAGCGTTACACAAGCTATTAACAAAATCATCAGCAGGAACCACTTGAGTGGCTATAGTAAACGGATCTGTATCACTATTATAGTACTAGAATGCTTAAACAGGTTAGTATTAATATAGCAATGTTTTCTCTTCTAGTTCCTAAAAGAGTGCAGATACCATTTTGAAAATTTTAGTGTAATATCTATATACTTTAAGCTATATTTTGAATTTTAAATAATAAAAAAAAAAAATGGTTGAAGTTACAAAAATTCGGATTTGAAATGTTCACTTCCGGTTTTGTACACAAAAAAATTTAAATTTCGAAACTGATTCTATAATTAAAAAGAAAAGTCAATTTTCGATATAAAACACCATTTTAAATATTTTATTATACGTTGGTTAATTTGAACAATAGTTTGTAAAAAATCTATACCTCATATTTCGTCAATTTTTAGAAGTCAATAACTTGACAAATATCATAAGTCTCATACAAAATAAAAATTCATTATTTACATTCGTGCTTTCTAGGAGTATAATTATTCCGAATATGAACGAATTTCAGGTTGTCACATTTATTAGTACATAATTATTTCTTATATACATCTTCATTCTTACCTATTTCGCCCAATCGTTGACACCCTTCAACGATGTGAAGCTTTTGAGTCGGTGAAGTTCTGGCAAATACAATTTCCTTGAAATTGAACAATATGTTATCTAATTCTTGATTAGTTGCATCTCTCAATGCCGAACCATGGATTACAATGGCTTTGTCTTTTATGTTTGGTGGAAGCGTTTCTATTATATTGATGTTAAACGCTTCTATTACTTCGTTACACGTTATTATTCCGACTTGTCTTGCAATGGCCTTGGCAGTGATCTGAAAATGGTTACAATTATTGGTATCTAAAGTGCACGAAAATAGTATCTAGAAGAATGTTTCGAAAATAGTTCAGTTCATGGGAATTTCTAGAAATTTTTAATTATTTTCAGGGCTCTGTACGTTTGAATTCTGGTGTTTTTTTCATTCGTGTTTTAGATTTTCCAGGAAAAATTATTTCAATGTTGTTAAATGTAATATTTTAAGGACAGCGTTTGCCCTCAGTGATGTAGTACGTGCACAACATATTTCATAGTATATACACTATTATATAGTACCTATATCTTTAAAAATGTATCATCAGCTTCAATATTTCTTGTTTTTCATTACCAAGACACGATGACAATAAATTAGAGTTATATGGTAATTTAATCGGGTTTCCCGCTGTTTGTAAAGTCACTACATTCTAGGAAAATATGATTGACAGTCAGATTAACACCATACGTCAAATATATTGGTTGTCTGTTATCCAACAGTAGGTAGCTAAACGTTATTTATGTGTAGCCTATTCTTAAACGTGTATTATTTTTAGACGTGAAAAGACGTCACATGAACTTTCTGGTAATTTAAAAGGAGTTCTCCACCACACAGCAGAGGTTCTTATACTTTTTAATTTATTTTATTGTCGGGTCTGCTATGTTCGACATGTAGCAGTTTCATTTTGTTTGAAAAATATTTTTATGCCATATGGACGAACAGAAATCTCATCGCAGGAACATATGCATGTCAGTTCAATCCACCAGTCTGTCTGTTATACTAATGTGATTTGGCATCCATATAAAAAGTGGATTTTCCCGTTCTTCGTTACTGTAACATAAAGGATCCATCTGCTATATTAATGAATCATAGTCAAATATGTTGTTCAAAGATGTGTACCGAAATAAAAGTATTTACAGAAATATTGATAATAATGACATTTATTTGTGTTTGCAACGCCTATGTTGTATTGTTTATCAATATAAACTATTAACTATATCCAAAAAGCCAAATAATATCAAGTGACAAATAGTCGTTCAGTTCAGTCCATTTCCAAACTCAGCAGTTTTATTAGGAAGTATTTTCTTTCACTATTTACACTTGTTGAAACCATACACTTTCCACAGGTAGACTTGTTCTCTTTTATTCAAATTTTATCTTGAATTATCTATACTAAGCAATGATTCTCAAGTGTTAAATTCAGATTGTAATTAATTATTTCTAATACGTAGAGACTATCGAAATAAGTAAAGAAAGATTTTTTATGTCAACAAACGGTTTTTAAGAAGTAGAAGTAAGGGTGGCCTTCTTTTAGGAATTATTTTTTTGCATATCTAATGTGCGATAGAAGATCGTTTTATTTTTATTGGGGTAGTACATGATATTTTTTAAAACCAAGGTTTTGATTGTAAATTATTTAAGTTTAGTTTTGATGAAATATTTTTATTTAGAGGGAAATAGATGCGTTATCTTGACAATACGTTTATGGATGGCATACATTTAATAAAATAGAAAAGTTCATATAGGTATATGTAGGTATAATTCTAAATGAGGGAAGTTAATCTGTTATGAATCACATAACACATTAACAGAAAATGTATTAATTCATTACGTCCTTTGCATAATTTACCTTCGTTTTATGTAGGTTAAGGATTATGAATAAAGGTTACATCTTATTTTTAAGTCATCTACACTTTTCATGTTTTTACACAACCTTTGTGTTATACACAAAGGGTGTCATCCAAGACGTATGTGAAAAGGATTTTTGATTCTCTTAATTTTGTTCTGAATCAGTTGTGTCACGTGGTGGTGTAATCTTCGATATTCTTATCGAAGAAGATATTATACCAAGTCTTACAACTAGGTAGTAAATATTTAAACTCAAATTCATTACACAACAACGTAATTTGATAAAACACTACAAGAGTGTTAAAATAGGTAAATAGAATCACAACACTTTTATATAGATTTTTCCATATATGTTATATAAGTTTCATTCATTTCCATAACCTTAACTGATACTTACTGGATGATCTCCGGTGACCATAACTACCCTGATGCCAGCACTTCTGCACCTCTGTACTGCGTCGGGCACTTGCGGCCTTGGAGGGTCAATTAGGGACATGAAGCCGACGAATCTGAGATCTTTTCTTGGGAAATTAGGTGGTTCGGCACAGAATTGGAAGTCCTTTGTGTAGGAGTTGTCCAACATTAAATCGGCGAATCCCAGGACCCTTTCCCCTTTCTCTGCAAGTTCAGTCATTGCTTGGTCGCACAACAAGCGCAAATCGTCTGTCATTTCCTCGGTGCCATTGCCGGTGCACATTTTTGAACATCTAGCCAAAATTCTTTCCGGTGCTCCTTTCATTACTAGCAAACAGTTGCCCTCTTCCATTGCATGAATACTGATCTATATTCGAAAGTAAAAGGGTTATAAAATAATGAGAATGGAATACAATGCTAATGGGCGTGGAACTCTCAAGTCAAAGTTATGGTTTTGTAAAGCAGATGACATAAATAAAGAATAGAATATAGCTTAGAAGTCATACAAATTAATATAAGTATAATAAGTAAAGATAGTTAGCAACTGAGAACACAGCTAACAAGTCAAGCACTTACTCTCGTGTTTAGAGAGGGGGTGGTTGACAGACAAGAGATATTTTCAACGTCATTCGTATTGTGGCGCAAGGTGGTGGACTGGGTCTAGTATTGAGGGTCATCCTATGCTTGGGTTTGTGTCTCAATAGGGGGAGTTTCGGTACAATTACTGGAGTATGACTCAACTTAAACTTAAAACTGATATCGGGGATATCAAGGGAAATAGTTGAAACCCAACTCACTAGACTATCTATTGTATAATTTTGTTCAATATGATATGTAAGTATTAAAAAAATTAACGGCTAACATATTTATGTTTAACTAAAACTAGAGTATATTGGATGTGTAAATTCCAATTTTACATGTATATCCCATTTGAGTCATTCATTATGTAAGGTACTACGAAGATTGGAAATTCTAGCCAAATAATTGAGGATTTTAGATTTGATTAGAATCAAAATTTGGAATAAAATTTCGGATAGTGAAATACTTTTAATTAAAATTCTATTATCTTTTAATGTATGTGGAATAGAATTTAACAGATCTTGAGAACCTGAAGCTGAAAGAAAACGTATCTTAACCTTAAGGTTAGTAATTAAGAATTACTCACCTTATATATTTATGACGTATGGACATAAATAATAATACGCAAACATGATATTTCATAGTTGCTTGTCTTTAAAAAAACGCTCTAACAATCAATGAATTTAATTTAAAATGTTTGCAAGGGTGCATGTTTTTATAATAACATAGTTTAATTTGAATTTAAAGTATCTACCTGGTATTTAGTCACTGAACTAAATGGAATCTCAAGTACTTTTGGGTTCTTGTGACGGAATTCACTGGGATCTCCATGAATGTGACTCAGCTCGACAAATTTTAGGATTGCTTCTTCTGAAGCGTCTCCTCTAACTTGTCGGCTTTGAATCGGTTTATCTTCTTGACCGTGCACGAATTCTGCTCTATTGCACAGTGTAGCGCATCTTATTAATGTACGAAAACCTAAAATGAAAACAGTATTATATAAGAAATCATGAAAAACACGATAATCTTAGAATAAGTGACAAGCATGTCAAATTTTCAAGATTATATGATCAAATTAAAGTAATTACTGTGTATTCGTTATTTATTTTCTGTTAATCAATTAGGATATTTCGTTTCTGAAATTATTCCAGCTTGTATCTACACATAATATAAGATATGGGATTGGAAGATATTACAACTGCAGTTAATGAATTAACGAATTAATATTAAAGAAATACTTTAAAATAAAAAAAAAAAAACAGAATGCTTTTTCCATAAAATTAATTTGTATTGACATATGGTAAAAAGGTTATCACTTACTTACTGGAATTATTGGTTATTACTTTTGGCCAATATAAAATAGGAAAGGATTATATGAACCAAAAAAGAAAATAAACGTTAGAGAATACAATGCATTCACATTAGTTGTTGATGCGGAGCTACTTAAAGTATAACACTTTGGTTCGCCACTCGACACCATAATATCGCTTGCACATGATACTGCTATATTAGCAGTAGGTAATGAGGAAGCAGAAGACAAATGGCAGATATCAGTCAACAATATTAACAACTGGACAAAAGTGGAGGTATTCATAAATAAAACAATACTTTGTTTCACAAAAACTACATGGATGGATGACCTATCGTATTCTCTTCTAGAGCTGACTGCAATAATGTCATGGGGTGGTGGAATTAGCCTAGTATTGGGAGTCCGTAACCTTCTTCACAGCTTGAGGTTTTAGGGAAAGAAATACACACGATTTCACACACAATTTCTGTACGTACAACCTTAAATCAACTTTTAAAATAAACTCCGACAACTATGTCTTGGACACACAAAGCTAAATTTGACTCCCTTCGCATAGAGTGATTTTTTGAACCGTTAGTCGAATGGACATAGTTATTAATGGACATAAGACATAAGGAACCTTACTTTGTGTTAATATAATAGCCTTTAATATATTAAAGTTTTGAAATACAAAATAAGTTTATTCATGGACGTTGTGTCCATTATATAGAAGTACTATTGACCCTTCAAGATTCGTGAACTCAAAAAAAAAAAAAATTATTAATAATTGTGTTATTACCTTCAGACTTGTTATATTCTTGGGCCTCCTCCTGTTGTGCCGTGGAGTCCGCATCAAGTATTTTGCCATCGCACCAGAAATGGCAGACGGTCATTTTATTTTGAGTTAACGTGCCTGTCTTATCCGAACAGATAATCGATGTGGAACCCAGGGTTTCTACTGCTTCTAGGTTCTTCACTAGGCAGTTCCTGCCCGCCATACGTTTTGCTGTTACAGAAAGACAGACCGTTACAGTGGCCAGTAAACCTGAAATTAAAACAGATACGTTGAAAGGCTCTTCTTTTTATAAGGAAAATTTCGTCAAGTCTTCTGCTGAATTAACTAATGCATAGATTACCTTCTGGTACGTTGGCGACGATAATACCGATTAGGAAAAGCGAAGCTTCTATCCAAGAGTAGTTCATTGCTAAAGCGGCAGATCCAAAAACAATACCCAAAAAGCAAGCCCATACGCTGATGATCTTCATGAAATGTTCTAGTTCCCGAGCGATTGGTGTTTTATTTGGTTGTAACCTAGCTGTTAGACCAGCAATTCTTCCCATGACTGTGCGGTCACCGGTTTCACAAACTATACCTAAATAACAAACACATATTAGTAAAAAGATAGCAAAATAATGGAACACCTTATCCATCCATTAATTTATGTACAGGGTGATGGATCTATGGAGCATATAAACTATTCAGGGATAAATGGAGTATAGAAAACAATGAGTTTGGCTTCATAAACATTTCTCTAGAATGTATTAAAAAGTATTTGATGATATCTCATGAAGAACTAATATGCTGTTACAAAGTTTCCGCACATCATTTGTGGTGCCAATATGTGGGATAATGATCTTTCTTCTACCAGAATTTTCATGATGACGTGTCTCTTGTATTTTTTTCTGTAGGATGTATCATCTTAGAAGAGCACGTAAAATAATGATATTCATGTTTTTAAATTACTTTTGAACTACAGTTAAGGAAGAATGACTATAACAATAGATTCATTTATAAAACAATGCGACTAGGTATTAAGTTATGTTATAAAAATAATCAGAAACTAGGTATAATTCAAATTTGATAATATTAAAATTACTTGTACCGATGTTTAGTACTCGTACATCTTTTTAATTTTCTTTTTTCAATATAGGACTCATATAGGTTTGTTGATACACGCCGAAGAAGTAGATCTTTTATATAATAAGGTTACATATGACATAAATAATGGTGTTGTAAAAGAATAAGCATACTATTTGATACTAGACAAACTGCCTATACAAATTGTAAGACAATATTTGAACGCTATTGATGTAATTACTAAAGACGTTTATAAATATTATAGAGGCTGGTTGAAATTTAGGACCATTACATATGGTACATAACATACGAGAGTTCAGCTTCTTTAATGGTGACGATGGTGACAACTAAAACAATGATATTTAAATAAGCTGTAATAATTTATATTTTTGTGTTTTTATATTTTTTGAAAGAAGTAACAGTTTTAAAAAAAATTAGCGCGCAGAAGGTCTTGCTGGAACTGCTACTACTAGTATATGTTTAATAGGAAACATATGCAGAGAAATGTTCATGCAATTGAAGGAGTTTATTGTGTAAGGAAAGTTTAATTCGAATTTTTGATAAAATAATGAGATGAAGTTAAAAAAATAACGATAAATAAGTAATAAACAGTATTTAAAATAATTTAAACTTTAATACTAATTGAGGTATAGGTGACTGCATAAAAGAATATAAAAATATGTCTAGAGTTATAATATAGCAATTATTAGAAATATTTATTACTACTAGTATTAATACTACTTTCATTCCAATTTTGCGTTGAAATGTATTTAATATATTAATCGTAATAATTGTGTAATATGACAAATATTACATATGACAAATGACGAATATATTAGATATGACAAATTATATTGCTTAATAACTTTAAGTAATATAATTTCTATCAACATGTATATCCTTTAATTTTTTGTTCTTTTTTTGTAGTATTTATGACAAAATTTAACTTAATTAGTACAATTTTTGAAACTTCAAAGGATAAAGTGAGAAAATTAAGGAAAGGAGTGAAAATCTCAATAAATTACTTCTTATTTGACTAAGACAACAGTTCATTAATTAGTGTATTATAATCTGAAAAAAACTTCTATATAAGGGAAATTAATCTATTCGACGTTAACCTAAACCTTTCATTACATTTGCTCCAGTTGGAACGTAATGATAGGTTGTAATAGAGCGGACTGATTAAGTACGCGATGACATGACAAAATTAGCTAATTCAGTTTTGTAAATTAATCAATGTCACTGAGTCTTACCACATTCACGGTTTATTTATATTATGGTAGACCGTGAGGCTCTATATATTTACAGAAATTGATAAAACTACTTATATAGGATGCATATAGGAGTGTTTTAGATTATGGAAAATGAATACACACATTTGCATAATAGCTTCATGTATAAAATTAATTATATGTCCTACTATTTGATGGAGTTTTCTATTTGAGTTTTTAACATAGTATTGTTGACACATTTTTTCTCCTTATGTATCGTATAGAATATTTTTATTTCTGTAATGAAGAATCCACCAAATTGATAGGACAGATACTCTATTAAATACTTCTACTCTTTTATGATACTCTATTAAATACTATTTCATTTGAGAGTTTGTAAACGACAGGTTGTGTATGTTAAAACACTAAGAAGCATGCAGCAGTTTGTAGATAAAATAGACTATAATATTAAACCAGTAAGCAAATCGCAATAATATTGCGCCGTCCCCTTCCTCATATTGAAGGCACCTCGGAAGCATGCCTCTAGAGGCTTCGGATAAAAAAAAAGTTACCACATTGTTCGCAAGGATCGATTTCCTATATTGATTTTGTCAAAATGCCGAAATTCGAACGAAGAGCATTTCGTACATTAACCTAAAAATTTCGTGACACACACACGAAAACAGCCCTTTAGTAAATATAGATGATTCTAACGGATTAACGTGACAAATTTATAAAATAATATACTATGTGTCTCATTTAAAATGAAGAAATTCGGATACTTTCCTCATTTTTTGAAATTCAGATTTGAGCTTTGGCACAATTGTAGTCCTATATAAGACGTATATTTCGAGGTAACCAACTTAAATTTAAGTAATAAATTGAGACAACGGCAGTCCCCCAAAAGTTATTCAGAACAGGCAGAGAAAGTTGTTCAGAATCTAAGTTTGAGTCCCAGAATCAAGTTTCATAACGAAATTAGTATTTTTAGTTTTTTAAATATTTTCCACACACGGTAACAATTATGGTTTTAAATTTAATAAAAAGTCATGGAAAAGGAAACAGAAAATAAACAATTAACTTTTGGTAATTCAAATAAGTAAAAGAAAAACAACAATTTAGAGTAACAATCAGTTTTTGAGATAATTACTTATTACACACAACTAAAAATTTTAATTAATTATCGGATGCAGTCTCTCTAACTAATTCTCCTTCAATTTGCATACATTTATTCATTCTTTCACTGTTTACCAGAAATAAAAATGTAATGGTGCAATATCCGGGGAGCTAGGAGGCAGGAGTTCAAAAGGACTATTCACCTCTATTCCAGCGCATTTGAAAATGTTCGTTCAACCACTGACGAACAATTCTGGAATTATGGATTGACCGTGATTGACGCACCATCTAGATGGAAAAATACCTCCTGTCGCAAATTAAGACGAATATTTTCAACTGCATCCCATAATTCCGTACCAAAAAAGTTAATTAAACGCCCAGCATTTAATGAATTATTAAAGAAAAACAGATCAATTATTCGTCTACTAAAATTCCACACCATACTTTAACATTCCCTGAATATTGGTCTTTACAATTAATAAGTCACTCAAGATTTTCTGTAGCCCAGCATGTACAGTTTTGAGAAGATACCACTACCATAAAGATACCTAGATACCACAATAAAACAAAATTCGATGTAGAAAATTTCGGTCGTCTAAAAAATTTGTCTGGGCCCAATCGCAATATTCTAACATTTTCATCACCTTCTTTCAAACTCTGTAGAAATTTTGGTTTATAAGGCTTGATTTTATGATAATCCAAAAATCTAAATTTCTCCTGATCGATATTTAGTTGAGATGCTAAATCTCGTAGACTCAATCTTCGAGTCGCTTGATTTGCTACTAAGGTTACGTTATCTTCAGAATGTGGATGTATACGTCGAGGTTGATTATTCAAATCTCTGCTGCTATGAGCCCCATCATCAAAAAACCTTATTATTTCGAGTTCTTTCCTTAAATGCAAACGAATTTTACGACTGTAAACTAGAACATTACACAATATAACTCAAAGTTTTGTCAGATTGATATTTAATGTAAGCATATTTTTTTTCATGCATTCTATTAAATTGAAAACCGTAACTGTAAGTGCGTGGACTTAAAAAATATTAAAAAAAAAGAACAAAAGTACGAATTCCGTAATGAAATTTGACATTCAGGCTCAAACTTTTTCTAATAACTTTTTTCGATATGCGCCCCATTTGGTGGGCTCCCATTGTCTCAGTTTGCAACTTAAATTTAAGTTGGTTATCTCGAAATATACATCTTATATAGGACTACAATTATGCCAAAGCGCAAATCTGAATTTCAGGAAATGAGGAAAATATCCGGGTGTCTTCATTTTAAATGAGGCATATGGTAGTTACAAGTATAAGGTAAGAAACATGGTAATACGAAAGTTAACATTTCTTATGAAATAATCAATTTTCAATAAAACTTCAGATGTGCAGAAAATCAAAATGGCGGTAACTTTCTTATCCCCAGTGACCACATTGATGTATAAATTTTCTTTCTTACAATATATTGGAAAAGTGATGTACTGTTTGACAGAATTAGTGGAATGCGTGAAGATGTACACGACTGTATAGGTTGTATTGTAAGGACATTTTGGTATTTAATCACAATAGCACGTAAGGCTCTTGGTAAGGCTAAGATCTATTATACTAGGCCCTTTTTACTAATTCAATGAAACACTGTTGAAAATCGATATCAACTGTACGACTTACAGTGCATTTTATTTTTGTTAAGTATTAATAGAATTATCTTCATAACTCATAGCGTAAATAAAGGGCCTTAGAAGTAGGGCATTTACAATGAACTAAACATTATTAAAATCAAGTACCTTTTGCTGTTCCTTCAACGGCGTTAGTGGAGAAGAAACAAAAATTCTTGGTTTCTAAGATATTATCACTTGAACATTCCGTACTTCGAAATTGTGGTTCCGATTCACCCGTCAAGGCTGAATTGTCCACCTGGAAAAAATGTATACATACAAATAGATTATTTTAGTTACTGTTAACAAAAAAGAAAGATGATTTGTTTTCCATAGACACTGCCAGTTTAACTAAACATTAAATAATGATAAAGGTTCTTCATCAGTTTGTATTACCTTTCGATAATACCAATTTTATTGGCGAGCCGTACGTTAAGTGACTCATAATCATACAATGTTTATGGAAAACGGGTATCTTGTCTCTGTTTCTGTATCGATAGTTCCAAATCTCTCCAAAGATTACTTAAAGGGCTATTGCCATTAACATTGTCTTCTTCATTCTCTTGTCATTGGTTCCATAAAATAATTCATTTGCGATTATCATTTATTTTTAATGTAGTTTGAACAGAAATAACTATAGTATCTTCATTAGATATGCCTGTACCGGCAAGTCGAACATGACAATAATACAGAGAAGATAATAAAAAATATTGCGGATGATCACCAATGCTCCATGGTACGTCTCTAATGAGATAATTCATAGGTCAGGGACTGCTATACATCAAGGACGTCAGAAAAAAAAAGTATTAAACACCATAGTAGACTAGAAAGCCATCCCACTCTCAATTTCTCTCCTGGAACTACAATATACAACAAGACAAACAGAAGAAGAAAAGAAAAATTGGAAATATCCGAGGTGGACTAGAACAATGTGTACGCAATAATGAAGCTCATCATAGATATTCTGTCCAGGAAATAAAATAGAATAGAATAACTTTTGCTATAATAGAAAACGCTAAATGAATACTTCACTTATTCAAAACTAAAAAATATTTTCAGCGTTATTTCATTTAAAAAATAATCAGGTTCCTATGCCCCACCCTGTATTAGATCAGAGTTAATAAATCTTTTCTATATACAATTCTACAACAATAATCATAAATTTCGTTAATTAAATATTAAGGGAAGAAACTAACATGCAAACTTTAAATTTAATTGCAAACCAATTCTGTAGTTGAACTTTGCCATTACGTGGTATCAGCTACTTATATTTCATTAAATATCTATTTTAAGTGGTTATTTTATGATAAAAATGTAATTACGTAATATACTCGTACATCGTGTTGTGTCAACGAATTCTAACCTTATTAGAATTAATTTATCCATTTTCAATACAAATTAACTTTTATTAATTTTTCTATTTGTGTACATATTAGTGAAAATGAAAAAAATGTAATTTTGATACGAGTAAGGTTTTTCGATATATTACCATCATTCGTAGTAATATTTCACTGATTTATCTATTTTTAGCTTTTATCTATTGGGTATTTTTTTTTTAATTTTAATGTTACAGTAATACCTTAATTTTCACTACATGTAACAATATTTAGGAATCCGAGCAAACTCAATAACATGCCATTCCATCGCTGATATATTAAACAGATATAAGAACAATACTTGCTACCAATGAACATGATCACCAATATACAGCGTAACATAAAATAATATTGTATATTTTTAAATGTGTTTCTCAAACAGCGAACAAAATTGATATTGAGAAACTATGTATTGATTTATAGTCTTTATTTATTTTTACGGGGGACATTTACAGGGGGATATTTATTTACTGATTTAGCTCAGAGCTACTCTTCCACAAACCCCCGATTAGTCCAGATTAATTCAGGGAACTTGGAGACTTATAGGATAGTTAGTTGTCCCATACTTACTAAGTACATACATAATTACTAAGCATATTTAGCATATGCATACCTAGGTTAGGCTCTCGAGAAGAAAGTATGTTTTATTGCCAGACTGCAAGAAGTCACATGCTGTTAACATCGCCATGGTAATGTCAGAAAATTTTAGTGTAATATTATATTGTAACTGAGAAATCGAGCTCAGAGAAGGCGCTGTTTTTTAAGTGACTTAAAGAATAAAATCGCTTATCAAAATGCTTCTCTAGTAGTCCAAAAATGGAAGCTATACCATGAGGTCAAGCCTGATCCTATGAAGGAAGATTAAGGAGGGTTTGTCACTGGAGAAGACGTCTTCGCGTCAATGGAGAACCACTCGATTCTTAAGTCAGCGCATTAGCTTATAGAATATTTTTGTAATTCTGATTGTTAATAAATTAATAAAAAAAAAAAAGATATGCCTGTTTCAAAAATTTCATGTAAAAACATATACTTACTTTGAATCCTTGACTTTGTATAATTCTAATATCAGCAGGTATTCTGTCTCCAAATTTTAACTCTACCAAATCTCCTACGACTAGATCTTTGGACACGATTGTCACGGTTTCACCACCACGTATGACAGTTGCCTTTGGCGGTACCATATTGGCAAATGACTCCATGATCTATGAAATAAAGTATTGTTAAAATCACACGCTGCCAGTTTATTATAATTCGATCGATTAGATGCTATTAAGCGCTAAGATGTAGATTTAATGAACTTAATAAATTATAGTTTATTTCATCGCTATTTGCCAAATAAAAAATCTCAAAACAATCCGTGGTTTATCTTTATGGCTAGGCCCAGGTAGAATGTTCCATTTATCGGCAAGAGAGTGTTTTATTTGGCAAATAGCGATGAAATGAATAGTAGTAGTGTATTTATCATAAACAATTAAAAATAAAACTATTTTCAAATATGGATCTTTCGATAGGGACGCTTGAAATTTGCTGGGTTATAGTGATCATACTGTTAAAGCAATATCTACAAAATTTACTGTGAACTATTTAGTAGTGTATGGCAAATTACCACGAAAGTTTATAGCGTTCAACAACGTACGAAAATTATCAAAGTTTATTTTCAAAATCAGTGTTCCGTTCAAGAAATATTCCGCGCATTATGTGATTTTTAACCTCGCCACAATCGTCTCACCGAGTCGACTATTCGACGTTTGGTGACCAAATTCGAGTCAACCGGCTTGATAAATAATCAGTCAACGCCCGTACGTTACAGAAATGCAATGTCTGCTGAAAACATCGCTGCTGTGCGTGAAAGTATACGGGAAAACCGAGGCAGTGAATTTCGCGTCGTTCACAAGAACTTGACATTTCTGCGACTTCAACTTGGCGAATTCTGCATCGGGACTTGTGTCTGCTCCCGTATAAAATCCAATTGACCCAGGAACTTAAGATAAACTCGCTGATTGGTCTCTGGAGCAGTAGGAAGTTGATCCAAATTTCGCCAAAAAGAAATCATTTTTAGCGACGAGGCCCATTCTTGGATGAATGGGTATGTGAACAAGTAAAACTGTCGGATTTTGGATGATAACAATCCAAACGAGATAAAACAGCACCAAATGCATCCCGATAAAGTCACCGTCTCATGCGGATTTTGGCCTGGCGGAATCTTCGGATCGTACTTCTTCCAAAACGAAACTGGCATTGCCATAACCGTCAACGGCGAGCACTACAGATCGATGGTAAGTAACTTCTTGTGGCCTAAACTGAATGATATGGATACCGACTACAAGGGGTTCCAACAAGACAGCGCTACGTGTCATACAGCGATGCCATGATGGACATTCTGCACGAGTGACTTGAGAGCATGGCTATCGAGATAGTTCATTCATATTCGAGTTAATCTAGTTTAGACTACAAGAAGTTGCTTATCATCGATATGCAACTTCTTATGGTCTAAACTAGATGATGTGGATACCAACGAGATATAGCTCCAAAGAGAGGGCGCTACGTGCCACACAGCGCATGCCACGATGGATATTCTGCACGAGCGATTTGAGGGCATGGTTATTTCGCGCAGCGCAAACGTGAGCTAGCCACCGAGATCGTGCGATTTAACGCCTTTAGATTTCTTCCTTCTATCCGGCTATCTTAAATCGTAGGTCTATGCAAATAAGTCGCAAACAATTGATGCCCTCAATGTCAACATAATGAACGTCATTCAACAAATTCAGCCAGATTTATGCGACAAAGTTATCGAAAGTTGGACCTCCCGAATACGTGCCACCAAGCAAAACTGCGACGGAAATTTGAACGATGTTATATTTCATACTTAATGCCATAAAATATTCTTTCAAATAAAAAGAAAAATAGTAGATGTCACACACAACTTGTTTTACTTACGTTTAAAAATCGAGCATCCTTATTGAAAGCCCCTTTAAATATATAATTAAAAATAATATATACAACTTAAAATATTCATTTTACGAAATCCTAATGAATTTGGACATTGATTTTTTCGCAAAATTTTTCGTTCAACGTTTTATTTGTTCGCCAATAAATTATGCAAATATAGACTACTTTTTTGTCATTTCATACATTGAGATTTATAAAATGTCATAGAATAGGTCTTTAAAAACCATGCTAAATGAATTATTTATTACACTTGATGATTGATATAATCTATCACATGATACAAGTTGATGGCTGACACAAACATTACAAAATATTATATTGAAGTGTTTTGATATCTGACATATTATTGTTAAGATGTCTGATTTCATTTCAACTTCATAAGATATTATCTATCAACACATTACTTTTAATATTATGTATCTTTAACACATTCGTTGCTTTTCTATGCACTAGGAATTTTATAATACGAGTATGTGTGAGAAACTTCATAAGGAAATTTTATTGCTTCATTTAGTATCGTCATAATATGATTGTTATGTACTGTCAGTTGCTTTAAATTTGTTTTAAAAACTTTTATTTTTTACGTCTGTATTATTTGTTTATTAAACTTTGGTTACAGTTACCACAAAATACTCCATTTTACCCAATTACTCTAATTACCATAATGATATCGCTAGGAGTGAACTGGCGTTATGGGTCATCAAAGTTACTAATTTATCTGCATTTTGATGTTGTATAAGGTTTTATTCAAACTTATACCTGTTTGTGCTCGCAACTATGTATTTCTATTTCCATAAACACATTTTAATATACAGATATGCAGGCAGTTGCAGTTGCATGTGTGATTACGCATAAACTTGTAAGAAGCCTTAAAAAAGGATGTGAATATTACAGAAGTAATCAGTTCTCTTGCCCTTATTTTTTAGGGAGGCGATGTTTAACTGAGAGCTACTCTTCCATCTAATCCTCGGACAGCCACCTGAATATATACAGACATAATCAGCCGACTGATAAGGGAATCGAACCCACCTCCAGATTACGCCGGCAATCTAAGGTCAGCTCCAAGTGATTGGCATGGTTACCCGAAGTCAGAAACTAGGAGACATTCTGTAAGACCATTATGGGATAAATTACTCTCTGAAGATCTGGATATACTCTAACAACAACCATATCAGTCTGGATTTGAACTGGATGTTGAGTAGTCTTCGTGAAAACAAAAAGGATAAATTCTTATCGTCACTCATTGTTGGACCCGAGATGTCGACGGGATAGACCGAAGCATGGTCCACTATACAATTCGACGGTGTATTTAATTTTAACAATTTCTGAATGAATATTTTTAACATTCTGTAACAAAAGTGAAAGTACAGTTTTCCAAGTTTCCCGAAATTCTTGTAAACAAAACTTGACTGCCGACAGAGAAGCTAAGATTCACCTGAGACCGTAACTGAATGATGTAGTAGATACTCGGTTCATAGAAAAAATACTCTCCTTTATATATCTCTTTACCAGAGATTCATTTTTCACTTCTCATGCAGCTTTACGGCATTGAACGATACACCAGACTCAAGCAGAAAGGTTGACGAAGTTATTCTCTAGGAATAACTGATTCATTCTAATAACATATTCATAACTAATAATACTGAGTGTATTATTTGTATTTTGCAATTTCAAGTATTTTGTAATTATTCAAGGTACATTTCCTATTGTATTTTTGCCAGCAGGTAAAACGGTGAATCCACTATATCAGTATGTAAGGAAAAATCTTCGTTCCTTCTTAATTCTAAGTTCATCCCTTCTTAATCCTTCAAAGGCACCCATCACCGGAACTACTTGGCTTTCCTTTGAATTCCCAAAAACTTCGGATTTCTTCGGAATGTATCCTTTAGTTAGTATTTTCGTTACCTATTAATATTCATTTTAAAATAAAATATTTGGTCAACGAGATATTTGGAGAATATTTTCAGAACAAAATAAGAAATTCAATCAATTAACGGAAATGAAGAAAAATCCAAAGCACCAACTCTCGGACCCTAGCGACCTCATTTACGCTAGTACCTTTATTTATCAACTTCCATTGAATACATACTTCATATCTTTTATTGTACAACGTCCTGATTCACTTGGTAATAAATTTTCGGTAGCTTTAGTTGCATTTTCTTGGATATTTTCTAGTTCATTCATTTTACAAGAATACATACTGACAACTGTAATCTACAAATATCGGAGTATCAATGTCATAGTCTACTGAAAAAATTAGTCTAAAATAAATAAAATTTATCTTTGTTGAAAAAACTATTTTTTGTTAAAAATAAAATGCGTCACAGGCATTATTGAATTGTATCGTCACAGGCATTATGCATATTATATTAAATATACAATACCTAACGTCCTCAGTGTATAAATAACTATTTAAGTTATATTGTAAAGAATTTGTTATTCTATATCATTTTATATTAACATTTATCAAAGTAATACAAAGCATATTGTATTACCCGAATAAAATATTTTAAATGGTAACAAATCTATCGTTGTAAATAATTAACGTTGTCGTCTTTATATTAAAATATATTATAATTATATAACATATGGTTATGCTTTTCATTGATATCTTCAGTAAGTGAAATATAGTAGTATCCCGTTAATATAGTTCTAAAATTTGCACTTTTCTATTGCATGGAATTTATAATTATACTCTGACTTCGATGTTAAAATTTATGTTTAGTAGAAATTGTTTGTTCAACCAATATCCTTACCAGAGCACGATATACCAATTGAGCTAAATTTATTTCTGCGGTTCCTGCACAGTCCAATAAATTAGGACAATTCCTTCCATGCTCTCATTTTATGAATTTTATTTACATACATGAAGTCATTTATATACATTCTCGTTCTCCAGTATTTCATTTAATGAAATGCGTTTAGTACTTGACCCACTAATTCTGTAACTAGACCCTTCGAAATATTTATGATATAAAACAATTTATTGCAATTACGAAGTTACGAAGTACGAGTAAAAATATCCTATATTTTTCTCTTTATTGAATATTTTTATTAACTTTAATTAATACACTTTTTTGCATTGTTATCTTTTTCTGGACTTTTTAACTTATCGACTACTAAGTTCATTAGTTCTCTTTCCTAATTTAAGTATGTACATTGAATGCATCTCTTTGCAATTTGCTCTTCCTAGAAATTCTAGCGTATCCTTAAGTTTTTATATTAATTGTTTAAACACAATTTAAGTATATTTGATAGGCTTACTGCCTGTCTATGATATTTATAGACTGGATATTCTAGTAAGAGGTGTTGTTGTAAGGTGATGTGGTTGGTCTCCTATTAACATGTAGCCAGTTGGTGTGACCTATTCTTAAACTTGATCTTACAGATTGTTCTTTTCTATTTATTTCTACTAGTGGTGTAGAATTCCATTTATTAATATCGAGTTATATCTGCTTCAGTTTGGCATTTCTTATATCCCATTTCTTTTGATATTGATCCATAACATGTTGATTCAATTTTCTTACTGAAAGTTTTTACTGCGAAGAGGTATATCATCTCGTGAATCAATTTTTGCTGCTCTTTGCTGGAAATAAAGACTGTCGTTGTAGACTGTAGACTTTGTAATCAGTAGATCAGATTTAATAAATCAGAACTAATAAAGATAACATGAATGTCGCTCTTTTCGGCATATCTTAATGTCATCCAAATAGCATACAGTTCTGCTGAGTATATGCTGGTAGATGTCTGCAGTTACGACATGTTAGATCTGTAGGAAGATCTAAGATGTGGTTACTGGAGGAAGATATTTTGCTGAGTATGTGGTGGTAGATGTCTGTAGTGGTCTATAGGAAGGTGTTTACACCTTTATTTAATTTGGAGCTATCAGTGTATAATTTATAATAAGAAGTCACAGTAGAATAAAAGTGTAGATAGAGTATGCAGTAATTGGTTATTGAAGTTATCTTTTTTGAAGCTGCATATGAAATTTAGGGGCTATTAATTTCTATACTTGTCTTTTAGAGAGCCATATATTTTGAACTGATGGTGAATTTTCCTCCACCGAGCGCATGGCGTACAGTTATTTTCCCGAAAACTATGATGTATTTCTTGATTGCTTTACTATCTCATGTGAACTAAACAATGAAACTTATTCCTTTAATAATAACATGGTACTCATAGAAAATGAATTTAGTTGAAAACTGAACACGAACGATTTCTATCGCAGATTAGAATTTTTACGAAATTATAATAATGAATGAATCAATCAATAATCAATAACAATTCTTGTGTTATATTTGTAGATCTAGAAAATTATTATCTGTTTTACTAGTTCCAATAATTTTGGAAACTATTAAGTTGATTCATAATTATGAGGCATTTTTAAACATTATTTATTGTGAAAAACATGAAAATTAAATAGAAACATATTTAACTGATTATTTTGGAGCATATTCACCCTCAATTTTAATAACTGTTTCCAATTTGCTTGGCAGACGGTCAACTCCACGGGCAAAGGAGTCGCGGTTCTTAGAGCCAATCCACAATGTTGTCCACCAACTCATCCAAATCGTTGTAGACTCTGTTTTCCTGACACTTTCTTAACGAGCAATACCAAGATGTGGTAGTCTGTGGGAGCTTCGGTGAGTATGGCGGATGTGGGAGAAGGTCTCATCCTTTACTGGCGATGGATTCGACGACATAACGCTCAACATGAGGACGTGAATTATCGTAGTGGAAGACGATTTTGTTCTTTTTGCATGGTCTTTTCGTCGATCGGCATTGTTAATGTCGGAGAGTTCGTGAGAGATCCATCTAGTCAATTTCTATACCATTCCGAGCTTTTTGAGGTGCTGGACGATGGTGGATTGGCCGATATTGAAGCCTTTGACTAGCATTCGAGTTGTCATGCTTTCGACCTCTTTCACGGCTACCAGAAATGCCTGATTATCGAAATTCGATGGTCGACCTCCTAACTTGCCCTTCAAGCTAGTATCATCCGATTTGAAGCGGGCAAACCATTCCCGACATTGACTTTCGCTGATTGTTTCTTCCCCAAAAAGTTCGCTGAGATCGCGAAATAACTGGTGCCGCTCATTCCTTCTTGAAGTTATAAAACATAATATGACGAATATTAGTATGGTTTTCAACACGTATTCTTATTAATTATACAGAGAAGAATATTCTTATGGAAAATAAAACCAATAAACGTACTGTCAACTTTCACAAAGAAATAATGAGCCAATATAAACGCTTGATAATTATGAATCAACATATTATTTTAATTTTTCAAAAATAAAACCCGCCGCAGGTAGGATTCGCCATCTGCCCTTCAAATAGGTATAATGATGAGAACTAATAAGTTCGAAACAGCTGTATGTCGTTCGGTTCCGATCCGGGGCAGATGTCGAATCCTACCTGTGGCGGGTTTTATTTTTGAAACCTTATCTGATTATGCAGAAACACGAGAAAGGGGTCGAGGATCGCTTCTAGGTATAATTCAATGCCTGGTGGGGCTTTAGCCCGAGGAGTAGTTGTTTCTTGGATTATGTAATAGCTTTGCTATCGGGAACTACTTTGATAACCGCTTGGCGGTTTGGTGGTTCCTTTCTCGATTTCCGACATATATGTTACTGATATTATTTTAAATCATTATTCATAAACATTTTAAAATGTTTTGTTATTAGCTTACCGTAAATCATGTTTTTGTTTTCAGATTTTCTCAAGATATCTTCAAAACTAAACGAGATATGTATATTTTAACATATCTCTTTTAACTTCAGTTAGTGGATTCATATGCTTTTAATATATGATGGTTACATTAATTTGAAGTACCCATTAAATAATAATTTTAATAATGGATAATGAATTCTCATGTTTTATACCATTTAAAATAATGGTATTATATTTAAAATTAGTTTCTTCGGCTGTATTTGGCCTTTTAAATTATGTTGTAGTTATTGCGAAGGTGCGTTAAAAGTACCATACATTAGACTAAAGATAATAAATACGATACCTACGTAAGTTTTTCAACTTTGTGTAATTATTTGTAACTGAAAAGTCTCTGAGTCATCTTTCCTGCTTATGAAATCGGAGTCATTTCTAACACGCCTGCACATCTGTGGAAATTGAATATTCCATTATGGAAATCGGACGTTGCAAAACTAGAATATCCAAACCGACGAGGATATATACAGTATGTAAGAAAAGTCCGGAATAAATTTATCATTTTTTATAATATGCAGTGTTGAACTATATCCTTGGGTAGGTACATCCGAAAGTTGCATAGCGCTAGATAGGGGATATAGTAATAATAATCAAGAAATTTATTTGTCCACATAGAATAAATTTATACTATTATTTGCATATAATTTATAAAAAATAAAAACCGGACAAAACGAAAAAGCTCAGTTCAAAACATAGCTTGATATTCCGCGTATCCTAATTGTTAACCGATAATCCACAAACATGAAAAATATAATAATACCAATAATTACCCTAATGTGCATGGAAAGTAAGCATAAAATTGTTCAATGATAATATTACAACAATTAACTAAAAGCGAGAGAAATTGTGTTCTGTTTTAATTTAAAGCAGCATATTACCATTATACCGTATTTAAAAACTAACATTTTAAAGACGTCCTAACTGTATAAAGTGATAATGACTTAAGAGGAACACTGCCCTCTTTATATAATTTTATATTGTGGGAAAAAGATCGATCAAACATTTTTATTTTGATGTCTTGTTTTGTTTATTATTAAGTGCTATTAATTTCGTTGTTTTAGTGCTTTGAGCAATAAGTTCGTATGAAAAAGTAGACCCTTTTCAACTTAGTATTCATTCCTCATAGTTATTTGATCACTATATCATAGAAATTTGATAATTGATTATCTGTACCTGATATTTCATATTTTAAAACTATTTTCCGTGATCTGACGACTCAGTCTATTGGAACATTACTTCCAATCTATTTATTCGGTAAATCTTCGTGTAAACGTTACATGAGTTATCTTAAAGTATCGTGAAAAGTTTATGATAGTTTACATCTAATATTGCAGTTTATACGTTTTCATCTAGACGCTTAAAAATGAAGTCTTCGTTGATAATTTCCTCATTTTTTCACATTTTCGTAGAACTTGAACCACGCATAGAATTCGTCAACTTTCGCTTAGTTTATTATTAATTCTTGCTAGATGAGTAATTTTATAAAACTCTTATATCATATAGGAATCATCTTGAACCGGGCGCATTTTGTAGGGGTGAAATTTTTGTAGGTAGTAAAACCTTAAATATTGTAAATTTTAATACACCAAATTACCTCGACACTATCCACACATAAGTTAATTGTTAAATTTCGCCTGATTTTCAGTGATAATCATTTATATTGTTAAAAGAAAGTCATGATTAAAAAATGTCTTTATGATATAAATAAGACATAAGAACTTTACACTCTCTGTATACACATGGACGCTGCAGAATCAATGCATGAATTATACAAAACATTACAATAATTAAATTGGCGATCACAAAAATAAATTTTTAGTTGTCGAATAGATGTCTGTTACTATATAAAAGTTTTAGGTTTACTTTATAAACAAGTTTATAAACAATTTACCTATACCGAAAGTTGAAGTATAGAATGATATATAAACTCTTGGCTTCTTTAGTAATGATAAATCAAAGAATGATGTTGTAAATGTTTAATGATGAAAATTCTATAAAATAAGAAATGCCATTTTTTTAATACCAAAATCCAAAAAAAGTTAAAAAATGTTGCTACATTCAAGTAATAATTAGATGATGCTAAATATTTTTCATAAAAACTTTAAAGTAACTAAAAATGTACACAATATTCACAAAAATTAAAGAAAGAATGAAAACTCAATTCCAGAAAACGCCAATGTAGTAATAATTAGAAGCAAAGAATAAAGTACAATATTAAGTTTAATATTCAAAATAGCAACCACTTCCTGTTTGTTTTTATTCACAAATTATTTAAAACATTCGGATATAGTGTTCGTAGCGTTGGTGTCGTATTGCTTATTTCAGTTAATTCAGATCTATCGGTTTTGAAAATTAAACTTAAATATTCGAAAATCATAAAAAAATATTCAGTAGGATTAAATCAGGAGATCGAGAAAGCCATTCCAGAGGTCCTCTGCAACGAAACAACCCCCCAGTATCTACAGTTCAGACACAACTATAGACGCTGTTCATAACGTTATTTTACGGAAATGGCGCCTCGTCTGAGTTTCTCAAGAAATTTGGGAGTCGTGTATCATCTGTAGCATTTAGAATGGAACACGTCGATCTGGATTGTCTTTGCTTAATTCGTATACTAATTTAACTTAGTACGGGTGATATTGGTTGTCTTTCAGCATTTTGTGAACTGAAAAATTAGACTTGCCAAGTTCATCTGCAAGACTTCAATTGACAACTTTTTTGACGAGCAATAAGACATTTAGAGTAATTTTATCAGGGAAGTTAATATCATCATTCAGAAGTCTGGTATATTGAGTTCTTGGCAGATCGGTTTAATATTACTATTTTATCGTTTTATCACCGCCTTTTCTAACAATTTAATTATTTTTATGTTAATACCTTGTACATTTTCGATTATATTAAGGTTAATATTAATATTTCTTATCTTGTAATTATTATAGTTAATATAGCAATCCTTTTAGCTGTCTAATTTTCGTGGTACCACACAATGCTCATCTTAAAATACTTATTCTCTTCTAGCCTTTATTAACAAGATAAATGTAAATTATGCTATATTGCCGTACCCAGAAAGATGGTGGTCTATAATATTCTACTGAAAAAGATATTGTTGCTGTTGAAAAAAGTCATTGATGACATATCACAATTGAAAAGTGCCAAAAAAAATCGACGTGTTCGGGGATATTGATTAACAATATACACCATTTAAAATATTGAATTTATTCCAGACTTTTCTATGGCACTGTATATTATTCCATACAATGAGTACTTTCTTTATATCTAAGGGCACTATACTTTGAGGCTTTAGCGATAATTTAATATAAATTTAATAATCTTACTTAATAATAGTTTAAAAAGTGTGGAAAAGTCTATTTACAATTTAGGTGTGAAAAGTTCTTTTGATTCGAGATAATATGAGTATTTCAATAACACAGGTAGTTCATATCAACATAATTTTAAAAAGAGATGAATAAGTGCACTGTTTTCACTTTAGCGGAAAAATAATTTCAAAATTCATGTCCGTAGATTTGAAAGTAACGAGATGCATTTGTATACTCGAGTACAGATTTGCGCATTCAATCTGAAATTACTTAAAGTTTAAAATTAAATTACAAGATTCAGTCAGTGTTTGACTGAAGATATTTTCTAAAATTTACATCTTTCATGCTACAAGTCAGTGTGCTAAATTTTTAGTAAAAGTAATTTATGGCTTTTAAAAGTTAATTTTTTTGATATGATTTTTCAACTTATCTTTGATCTTATTAGTATTCTTACCTTTTGACTTTTATGCTCCTGGAAATACATGAAACATCCCGTTACAACAACTACGACGACGAGAACGCATCCTAATATAAGATTATCAGTATCGGTTTCGTGAGTTGTGAATTTCCTAATTAAAAAAGCTGTGAAGCACAAGAAGGCACCTATCCATAAAAGTAACGAAAAACCTGTAAAAGATAATGATTAGTAAAATGTATACATTTCTTAAGGTAACGATGATGATAATGCTCAGTAATAAAGATATAATTTTTTAATGCGTATTTATATTCTTTATTTAAACTGATGCTATAAAAAACAATATATTTTCATTTAATGTCGTGATTAAATATTTAAATTAAGTTTTTCAGCATGTTGTTACTTATATGTGTCACTAGACTAGGGACCAGGAAAAACCTCTATGGACCAGAACTTGCAGTGGGAATAAGTTGGAATATAACCAGAGACCACATAAATGGCTGGGCAAGAGACCACCACAATAAAATATGGAGAGGAGTAACGGGTCGTCGAATAACCAAACTCTTCGTCGAATATTCAGAGATTGAGAAATGGGCCCAAGAATTCATTAAATTGAACAGGCACAAAGTCAGAATTCTGGTGGGAATAATTATGGGCCACCATAGTAGCCTGAATGCATATAAGCACAAGCTGAGGCTGACTGATAGCCCGGCCTGCAGATACTGTAAAGAAGACGAGGAAACCTCGATTCATCTTCTTTACAGTATCTGCAGGCCGGGCTATCTTTTCTGCTCTTTCATCTTCAAGAGCAGGGTACGTGCCTAAGTTGCTCCTCTTATGGGATAACATTTTTGACCCGTATAAGAGGAGATCGCCAAGGGACTATCCATGCGATCAGCGGCTGATGAGGCCCAAACCCATATAATATAATAATATATAATAATAATATGTATGTGTCAGCATTTTTGTATGTTGAGAAACATTAGTTAAACTTAACCATTTTTCATTCTCTTATTTATAGAAGAAATAGTATGTAAAGTAGATATAACATACAGGGTACAGTATCTTCTCCCCCTTTAACTGAGAGACCTAACATAATGAAAATTGACATACACACATTAAAGTGTAAAAATAATTGATTTGGTTCATAAATAGTGATATAAGTAACCTCCCTCTTACTTAGATCACATTTTGAGAATTTACTTAAAATTTTTTTAAAAATATCTGGTATTATTATTTAATTTACGAATTAACTAATAATATACAAAACATATACACAAATACACATTATATTTTGTAAATACAAAATAAAATTCGGATATGAAAAAATGTCATTGAAAGTATCTTTTTGCATGATTGACATCCTGATACTTAGCTTTTACAAGGAGGTACTACCAAAATAATTTGTATGCCAATATATAATTGGTTTTTTTAATCAAAAGACATGTCAAAGTAAAAACAACGTTTGAATATATATTGTTTATTTCATCGCTATTTGCCAAATAAAAAATATCAAAACATACCGTGGCTTGTTTTTATAGCTAGGCTCAGGTAGACTGTTCCATTTATCGACAAGATAAGAGAATTTTTTATTTGGCAAATAGCAATGAAATGAAGTGTACTTGAAGCAACATATTGTCTAATAATGTTTAAGAACTTAAATTTTTGATATCAAGATATCAAGATAAGGCTTTCTAGATTAAATTTTCATCTTGGAGTGAGATACTTTCGTAATTATAATCAAGTTCACGTATTAAATATCCATTTCAGTTTTATTTATTACTTTTATACTTTCCACCATGAATTTCCTTGATGACTTCTATCATATCATCTAAATTGTGTATTACAAAGCCCAAATTACAAGAATCCTCAGACAGAATATTAGGTGAAATGTATTATAAATTCTAGACTAGCTTTGTAATATGTACTCGATTTACCAGAATGTCAGGTTAACAACTTTTTACAATATTATTTTATCATTAGTGACCTATCATTATATTTTAAAGTATTTAAAGGAGGATACAGGCAGTATAAAAATACTATGATCTTGAAATTAATTTGATTTGGTAACTTGAGTTATTTTAAGTCACAGTTAAATTAAGCACCCCATCATACACTCACTGCGTATAGCTGCTAATTTCCTTCATTTAAAAAATAGGTTTCTGGGATTCACGATATTCTGCCATTTTAGGCACGTAGAAAAAATAAATATAGTATAAGTATTCTTATATTTAAGTGACCTTAAGCATTTATTACCAAAGTTTACTTTGGTGAATGAAATATCTTATTAGGGATAACAAAAGAATCGACAGCAGTTTCCTGAAGCGATTTAATTATCAGTGGCGTTACCATAAAGGATACACATACAAGGATACACACAACAGCATGTTATGATAATATTTGTGGATTAATAAATATCTATCGATGCATGTAAAGATTTATCTTACGTAAACAAATATGTAAATTAGGGGTTTACTATTGACACAGCCATTGTGGAACGGAAAACTACAGGTAACGGATATTATAATGAAATCCAAAAAGCAATGAATGTAAAAAAGACAGGGTATGAAATACTGCGGATACAAAATAGATTAAACGAAATATTATGCATTTTTTAATGTGCAACAAACTCCATTTTTTTAGACTTGAAAAAACCTCAGGATCTCTCCTGAAATTAAAATCCTGCAGAATCAAGTTCTAGAATAATAGAGAAAATGTGTTTTATAAGTGTTTGTTTTTGTTGGGTGTTTGCATTTTTGAATTGTGATGAACTGGAACAATTAGAGTGGGGAACAAATAAAATTATATTGTCATAATTTTCGGTAATTTTCGATAAAATCGGTTTCTGAGTACTCGAAGACCCTAATTTCACATTACATCTTTATTTTAGCTAAATTGCCTAAGTTTGTTAAAATAATGGAGATACCTAAAATTGCTTATTCTCAGCATTAGTGGTTTGTTTGACACGATTTAAAAATGGTTACCATTCTTGGATAGCAAAGTGGATATACCAAATATTCTTGTTACCTCTGTTTATGGGATAGTGGTGCAAAAGTATTAGCAGCAAACCGTTTGGCTTTTGTGAGACGCTATGACCTTTAGAAAAGCCGACATTATTCACGAGCCATTAATAAAGAGAGAAAAAGTAATACTACCACCTCTTCACATCAAAATGGGTTTATTGAAACAGTTTTTAAGAGCGCTGGGCATGTCAGGTGACTGTTTTAAATTTGTAGCAAACATTTCCAGCACTGAGTATGGAAAATTAAAAGCAGGAATTTTTGATGATTCACAAATTCGAGAACTGGTAAAAGATCCAAATTTTAACAGATACATGATCGTTGTAGAATCTAATGCATGGTTTAGTTATGTATCTGTAATTCAACATTTTTTAGGTAATCACAAGACAAGAACCACTACATAAGATGCTAAAATGTTTGAAAAATTGGGAGCCAATATGAGCATTAAATTACATTTTTTTGGCATAGTCACTTAGACAAATTTACTTCTAACATAGGACATTATATTGAGAAACAAGAGAGAAAAACGAGAGAGAACGGTTTCATCAGGATATCCGAATAATGAATGAAAGGTATCAAGAAAGGTTGGATCGTCACACGATGGCCGATTACTGTCGTAGTCTGCAGAGGGACTGTCCACAGTAAAAATATAAAAGAAAATCATACAAAGAAACTATTTTATAACTACTTGTAATACTTTCTGCATCAATTATTATTTATTTTCTTTTAAGATTAGA
Organism: Rosalia funebris; assembly: GCA_037954035.1. NCBI lineage: Eukaryota > Metazoa > Arthropoda > Insecta > Coleoptera > Cerambycidae > Rosalia > Rosalia funebris. Next base: position 3,717,322 of record JAZFAV010000018.1, on the reverse strand, counting down.
TATATGAAAAAATCAAAACAAGAGAAATTGCTTATTTTATTTCTTTTTTCTTGCTTTGCGTTAATATTCATCATGTACTTTTATTTCAGAAACTAGGACCAATCAAAAAGTAACTCCACTTTCAGCATCAGGGGCAGTAATGTACTCACAATCGACTCTTAACCCCTTCGTCCCGAACGATACATATGTGTACCAGAAGTATTTCAACTTGCCTGAAGTCGAAATCAGTAATATGGAGCATATGAAAAGATTACCATTCCAGTGTTTCATCTTCCTGCAAATGAAATTTGACAGAACTCATAACCTAGCTTTATATTCTGCAGACTGGTTCACACATGATCGTATGCACCTCATGTTCTGGCTACATTTCTACGATATTTGAGCATTTCTTTCAATATTTTGTAAAATCTGTGTGTTATTTGACGTGAGATAAGCTTGAAGCTCTAAGGCAAGTAGGAAATAATTCTCATCTGTGATTTATTTGAGGAAAATCATTGCGGTACATAAATGTACCATACGGGTTTTTGAGTGGTACACATAAGTACCATCGGTGTTGTAAAGCGTACTATTTTGTTACTTCTAGCGCCATGAGTGATTGAAAAAGAAAGCGACCCCTCAGTCAAAAAGAGCTGGAAGAAGCCGTACAACACTTAGATGAAGTAGAGGACTTCTCTTTTGGATCTGACGATTTTTGTGAGCCAAATTCTGAATCGGAAATTAGTTATTTGGAAGGACCAAGTACTTCACAATGCACCAGGGAAACCCAGGAATCGATTTCTTCCGAAAGCAGTGATTCTTCTGACGATTTTTCGCAAGTTGAACCTGAGAACCCACCAGCTGCAGCAAACCGACTCCTTGACGGGAAGGTTTCAACTAACACTTTTCAATCCGCAAAAAAACACCACCTCCAAGGATTTGTTCTCTCCATGAAACTATAACAAGAGCATTGACTCCAGGATAACTATTCGAAGTACTTTTTCTTCATATATTATATTTGCGTATTGTTGAGTGCACTAATAAAAATGGGAAGTATAGATCGAGCTGATCAACTGATTGGCCTCTATGATCATGATCACAGATATAATAAATGGTGGAAAAAGGTACTTTATACTTGTTTGAACATGTGTGCGGTGAATGCATGGATCATGTACAACGATCTGAGGCGAGACCAATCAAAGCTTCCATTTATTACGTTTGTGGTCATGGTCGCAGAGGAATTGATTGCTAAAGGCCTGGAACAAACCAATTCCTGTACACCCAAGAAAGGGTCAGTTTATAAGAAATTGAGATTCATGGGACATGTACCATTGCATTTATCAGTGGAAGCGCCAACACGGAGGAGATGTACACAATGTACCACCAACAAGAAGCAAATCAAAACCAAAACACTGTGCGATGAATGTGCTTTCCCCTGTGCAAGAATAGTTTCGCTTCGTATCACCTGAAATAATATGACTTTTTGTTTATGTACTAATTTTTGATTGCTGATACTTACTTTCGAAAATAAAATTGAGTTATTCGTGAAAAATTTGCATAGTAAGGTGTAATTGTTGAATACTGTTGGTTCATATACGTACCAACCAAAAACCCGGTTGGTACGTATAAGTACCATACGCCCCAAGAGCCCTCGCGTACAAAACAAAAAAAAATAAGTCTGAAGCATTAATATATAAGACCATCAGAACGTAAGTATTCCAAAAATTTTGGAAAAGACGAGTGATTTATATTCCAGGTCGAAAGAGTTAACAAATTGACTGTTCGCCAGTGTTATGCTGTGGTTCGTAATGATTTCGTTTAATATAAAACTTGGGACGTCTGTTATTGTTAACTGACACCGTAGGATAATGTTCGCCCCAGTACAGTGCTACGCAAGATATTGGTAATAAAAATTATAAATATTTGTAAAATACGACTCTTATAGCATTATGTGTAACCTTCAAAATACATTTGGGGGACTGCCAAAAATTACGAATTTATTAGAGCCACTGAATAATTTGTTTGCCATCTAGTCAATGGTGGTGTTTACTGAACGTTAACTCAGAAATAAAACGCATTTTTATGTTATTGGAATCATATACTGAAATTAAATACGTACAAATATTTTTCATTGTGTAAACTGAAATTGTTTCGGAAATTTGTTTATAGTTCTAGAAACAATTTGTTTTCATTTTCCGAATATTAATAATATGTGATAATAACTCTTATTATTTATATTAGGTGAGTCACAAAATTTGAGAATTTTCTTCCAGAATGTGATACGACTCTATATGTATTGTTGGCATTCCTTTTTTAAGGAATTTCTATTGAAAAGTATTTGTATGTGTAAGGAAAACATGTGTATTTACTAAATGCAATAATTTATGTTTATTTGATATTTTTAAAATACGTAATATTTTATTTATCTTGTGCCCATCAATAAAACAATTTCAGGGTAGATAGTTTTTTTTTCGAAAAGGGACCCGCCATTGGTAGGATTCGACATTTGTCCCAGATTGAATCCGAATGACAGACAGGTGTTTCGAACTTATTAGTTCTCATCAGTGACGTACACGGTACACTGATCCAGGACAAATGCCGAAACAAATCCGTGGTGTTTTCATCTAAATCGATAAGATCTATGTCTGTAACTTATAAGTCGGGAATCGAGATAGGAACCACCAAACCGCAAAGCGGTCATCAAGTGGTTCTCGAATAGCAAGACAGCGGTTATATAATAGCCCTTCTATTAGGGAACCACTTGATAATCGCTTTGCGATTTGGTGGTTCCTTTCTCGATTCCCGACTTATAAGTTACAGGGTAGATAGGGTAAATCGACATGTAACGACATGAATGAAATATCACTCGTGGCGGACTACAACAACAAATACTCCGTTATTTCCCATTAATAAATTACATGAGTGCATTAGGGCACATGGTGGATATTTTAGAAATATAGATGAAGATAATTAATTAAACTGGTAATTGAATATTGTTTCTCTCTCGATTATTTTCAGGAATTTAATGTTTTCCTGCCATTGTAAATGTTACTGTTTTGTTATTGCTGCGTCCTTATTGTTACGATATTATTTTCCAAATATATTTTTATACCTAAGTTACATAGTAATTTTAAACAGTATTTGATCTGGCTTGGCCTATGGTGTTTTTATTGAAAACTTCAATACAAATTTATTTATAGACTTGAATTACATAGTAATTTTGAACAGTATGTGATCTTGGCATGTAATAATTTTTATTGAAAAATTCAATATAAGGTAGCAAAATGTAAAATTATGTCGATAATAAGTTTTCTATGAAACAACGAAAAATCTACGAACAAATGATGATCTTTTAACCAAAAATAAACTTTACCCAAAAACATTTTTTTAACAAATATGCTAAATTTATTACATATATTCATCAAAGTTACAGATTATACGGGTCTTCCATCAAATTCACCTTGGAGATATTATTGAACTGGGTTTATGTTACATGGATGACCGTTTTCTTATTTCTTTTCGTCTTGGTACACATTGTTTAAACTTTCGTGCTTTGAGATAGTATGGCAATTCACATGTATAATATATTACTTATTTTATGTCTCATCAATATAAAAATTTCATAGCAGATAGAGTAAATGGAAATATGACGACACGAAAGAAATGTGATTTATGTTCAGTGGCGGATTTACCAGCAGGCTGAGTAGGCTGAAGCCTAGGGCTGCAGATTTTAGGGGCAGCAAATTTGGGGCCAAAAAATTTTTTGTCTTACAGAAATCAACAAGATTCATATTTATCAACAAGATTCATATATAAGGTATCGAATGGCAGAGGTCGGTAGGAGCGCCAACATTTGGATAGCCTACTGGCGGCAAAAGTGTAAATCCGCCACTGCTTATGGTGGACCACAACACTAAACAAGTCTTTATTTTCTCTTAAAAGAGTATTACGTGAGTGCGTTAGGTACTAGGTATGGTGGAGGTTGTTAGGTTAGGTATGGTGGATATTTTGAAACTGATAGAAAACAATATTAGTTAAATAGTTAATTGAATATTGTTTTTCTCTCGACTATTTCCTGGAGTGTAATGTTTTATTGATATTATTTATGTGTCTGCTTTATTAGTGCTGTGTTCTTATTCTTACGTTGTTTCCAAATTTATTTTTAGACTTGCATTACATAATCATTTTGGAAACTAATTGATCTTGGCCTATTATATTTTTGTTGAAAACTTCTATACAATCTGATAAAAACACTCGGTATCTTAATCTTCGATTGTTTTCTTCATTTCTTCATTTTTAGGAAGATTTCTACCACGATTTCCCCCAATTTTATTTGTCGGCTTTATTTTTTCAATTTTTATAACAGTTGATCGAAATTTTTTCACGATTTGAATGCCTATTACTAAATATGGTGGCACAAGGCAATAACGTCGTTATTTAAAAGAATAGTTGATCATATCACAACAGTGATGCTCTTAATTCATTTTTTACTTCAATAAATAGGAATTTATTCAACGAAACAATCAACATACTTTCATTTAATGTTGGAATACTGTTTCGCTTTATCGAGTTGTATTAATAATTTCTTGTACTTGGTGGAAGTTTCTCGAAACTTGTGGCATATTTACTTTCTTCCGTGATTTATGTTTCCACTGTTCGTAGATAAATATAAATTCACAGTGTTGACACACTACTATTTACATAAAATTAAATTTTTAATTGGATATATTGAATTTTATTGAATATGGACAGTTTTATTATATTTTCATATAGACAGATGTTTTTCTACATTTTAAATTATAAATAATAGATTGCGGAATATAAAATATAGGGGCTATTGTTATTCTTCTATTAATACATTTCAGTTGTGTGACTTTTTTAACATCCTTCTACGATTTCTGAATAATTTAACGTTCTGTTCTAATATATTCTTTTATTATTTAATTATTTATAGATATCTTGAGGACAAATAAATGTTTGTTGTCACTATGTACTTTATTAGTCAGATACTTATTAAGCATATTAAAATTTATTTTATAGTCTTTTGTATTTTTCTATATACGTTCGCCAATATTGCTTTATTGAATACTAAAGTAATTTTTCTTGAGAATTAGATTTATTGTTCAAGAAAATTTAACATCTATATACTTTTAAATCAACACAAAATGTCATCATAATGTATTACATTAAAGTGCTAATAATACAGACTGTACTGTAGCATTATAAACTTAAAATAAAAGTGTACAAAATAAATGTTATTACTATTAACAAAAACTGACTATTGAACTATTAACTGACAAAATCCATTAACAAATAGATTAGTTAAATGTACATCTTCTGCTTTCGTTATTATTTTAGAAGTTGCTTACCTTGTATTAATATTTTTAGGAACTTAATATATTCTGGGACTTTGTGGGAAGGGGTTAGTGTATTTGGTCCCGTCTTTTGGAGTACTGCTGTCGCTTGCTCTGCTGTTAGACCATTTTCTCTATCTGTTTTAAATCTTCTACATAGGTCACCTGAAATTATAAAAGATACCGTGTCAAGTTTATTGTTCAAGAAAATATAGAAAACATGTGGCTATACAAACATCTATCAGTAATTTCAATATGCAATAATAAAATGTAACTAAAATAAAAGTATGTAACTAAACTGTAACTAAATGTAATTTTAGTTAAAATAAATGTAATTTTTTTACACAACTATTGACCTCAACAAGTATTTCTTCTGATCAAATCAATATGAAACAAATCAGAGTCTAATAATGTCTATTTCTAACACAGGACGGAAATCACAGAATTACAACAGAATTATTTTTGATTTTATTTTAGAGATTTATAGGGCACCTGTATGTGTTAATATTATTGAGAGCTCATTGATGAGTTGATTTCAACAATCGAGGCACTTAAGGACTTCAATTAATAAATTAGTCAAATTCATGTAATAATACCAAAGTTTGTAAAGTTTGAGATTTTTGACAATTTTCTCCAGTGGTTGTCGTGCTATTTACGAGAATTATAAAGAATTAAAAAAGCATCCTGAATTTATTGGTACATAACTATAGCATCTATTGGTTAAAACTTAACAAAACCACTTACAAACAAAAATCAATAATGTGTTGTCTCGATTTTTACGAATTACTTCAAATAGTCTATTATTCATACTGTTCACCGGGTTATTTAAGACTCCAAGTTGACCCAAATCTCTTTTATGACAGTTTTGAGTTCACGAAGAGTATCGTACTTCTTATTATTGGCATACAGCTGTCGAACAAAAATTCCTCAGAGTTTTTAATTGGATTTAAATCCGGCGAGCATGATGGCCATTCCAATAAATCAATTTCATTCTCATCGAACCACTCCATGGACTCTCTGTTAACACCCTTTTTCAATAAAAATGTCCACGACCTTGACATATTTATCACCAAACATCTGACAGCATCCTCTGATTTCAATGTGTTGCGAGCCGACGATCATACCTGTCGATATCCCATTAATACATGTCTAGGGGCATCCTTTGATTTTAATATGACGCGTGCCGACGACCACACCTGTCGGTATTCATTTGATATCTGTCTGATGGCATCGCTTGACCTTAATATGACGGGTGCTGATTAAAACACCTGTCGGTATCCAATTAACACCTGTCTGGCGGTATCCCTTGATCTGAATATGACGCGTGCCGGTGGCAAACATCAAAAGACCGAAAAGTTCCCACAGTTTTCAAAAAGTTCCCAGGCTGAACCGCCTGCTTTCCTACTCGTAAGTACATACTAACGGTAAATTGAATCTAAGATACTTATCATCCGTATTATTACAGAAATGTTATGCCTTGAAATAATAAAGCCTAGGCAACTACAAGAACAATTAAGAATAAAGTCAAAAAGAGGTTGCTTGGGAAGTTCTATTTATGTAAAAATACCTCGGTTTGGCAGATATCTCATATGTTTAAAATTCATTCACAGCTCAGGAGACCTGAACATGGTAAACCGTTAAAATGAAAACTTTATTTCATACAAGACGATGAGAAAGTCTTTTTATTGATTAAGTTAAACTGTTAAGTTCCCGACAAATTGTTCTAGAAAGATAGTCATGTAACTGCTTTAATACTCAACCCCATAAAATAACATGTTCTCAGATACAAACGGAAGATGATTCCGATAGTACAATTCATTTCTGTGTTGCAATAACGAATAAGCTAGATAGAAATGAAATATGTCTTGGATACATTATTTTTTTCCAGCTGAATCACGTTTTACATTAAAGAAGGAAGTAAATTGGGAGAGCTATAGGTACTGGTCGACGGAAAAGGGTTTACACCACAGGCAGGTATTATCGGCAAATTTTACTTGGCAAACAGTATGTAACAGTTGAAAAATATTTGAATCTCATCAGAGAAGAATTTGTTCCTGTTCTAGCAAATCTATATCCAAATGTTTTAGACTATATCGACTAAAGCTGCACACTTGTATATGGATGTGTCATCAGTAGCGGCGCTATATATAAGCAACTACGTATAAGTAATTTATATATGTAGTGTCACAACAAATAAAACAACAGACTATTTAATACGATAGAAAACTAAATTCAATTGCTTGCACCTACATTGATTCAAATTTATGCAAGAAGCTCAGCTGTAATAGAGATTTCATAAAGAGAGGTACAATAAGAGAGAGGTTTCAACAAGATGGGGCAATATTCCATTGTGCTGTAATTCTAATAGATTACTTGAACTAAATCTTTCTTAGTATATAAATTGCACGAAGCCGTGCCTAAATCACCACCGTACGTCTTTAGATTATTTTCTGTGTGATTATCTCAAGAATAAAGTAAATACTTCAAAACTAGGTGATATTGATCATCTCAAACAAATAATACAATTAGTAATAAGCAATATTTAGCCTCAAGATTATTATCAGTAGCGGCGCTATATATAAGTAACTACATAAGTAATTTATATATGTACTGTCTCAACAAACAAAACAACAGACTATCTAATACGATAGAAAAGCTAAATTTAATTGCTTGCACCTACATAGATTCAAATTTATACAAGGAGCTCAGCTACAATAGAGATTTCATAGAGAGAGGTACAATAAGAGAGAAGTTTCAATAAGACGGGGCAACATTCTATTGTGCTGTAATTCTAATAGATTACTTGAACTAAATCTTTCTTAGTATATAAATTGCATGAAGACGTACCTAAATCACCACCGTACGCCTTGAGATTATTTTCTGTGGGATTATTTCAAGAATAAAGTAAATACTTCAAACCTAGATGATATTGATTACCTCAAATAAATAATACAAACAGTAATAAGCAATATTTAACCTCAAGTTTAAAAGTTAGGAGGAGTTTTAGTACAGATTAGTTATTGCCATACTTATTTCAATGTAACGTACTTAAATGAATCACTTTGCATGTTTTGAATTTTATAGAAGACGAATTTGGAATACGTATTTTTTAATTTTTAATTTGAAGTTAAGAATCAATATATTCGAGCCCCTTGTATAGTTTGCCAAATAAAAAATCCCAAACGGCCCTTATCTCATACCGTGGCTTGTTTTATAGCTAGGCTCAGGTAGACTGTTCCGTTTATCGGCAAGATAAGAGGGTTTTTTATTTGGCAAATTGCGATGAAATGAATAGTAAATTTATATATTTGTTTACAACTCTGTATACTATATATATATATATATATATATATATATATATATATATATATATATATATATATATATATATATATATATATATATATATATATATATATATATTTGTTAGCAATCATTATTCTATTAAATAACTGAAAATACATTTCCCTATCTGAATATAAACCTTCGTAACGATGTAGAATTTGAAGAAAACATTTCAATTCTCGTTCGAACGTATTTCCTAAGGGTTAAAATGAATGACCTATATTTTGTGACAGAAATAAAGTTGTTTACTTTGGTAATTATTAAAGGTTGTGGAAGGCGACTTTGTATACTAGCGAACCAATCGAGATACGTATTGATCGAATTTGTGAAATACCAGCTCCTTCCGTGACAACGAAGTGTAACGTCCATTTTGAAGGTTCGTAAATAGATGACCTGTGGATAATTTATACTATTTATGTAGCATATTTGTTTCGTTCTTCGCGGTCGATAATAGTAATTATCAATTTAGTTATGCATTAGGCAGGAATTAAATTATATTTATTTGTAATTAAGGTAATAAATAACATTATGAATTCTGTTAATAAAGTTGATTAGAAGGGCAACTAAAATATATATATATATATATATATATATATATATATATATATATATATATATATATATTTTTTTTTTTTTTTTTGGCATGATGTTCATAGAGGATATATGTATATTACTAAATTAATTTTGTATGCTTAAATATATATGTTGGATATTTAACACTGAATGAATTAAATATTTCATGCACAACTAGTTTTGCTAAATATTTTGTAAGAATTATGGTATAAAATTAAAATTAATGAATACAATATTGCCTAAATTTTAATTGACGTTTCAACCGTGATATCATCAATATGTTTTTAAATAGTAATCTCAAATTTTACTATAGTAATATCTGAAAGGTACTGAATTTTACATTTACATATTGATTTGTTCTTAGCATACGTGAAATAAAAGATTATAATTTATTATGAATAATAAAATTGAAAATGTGAATTTATTATCACTTGGCATGTAGGCCAAATATAATATGATGAACGTTGACAGGGTGGATAAGATGTAATTGAAAATGTGTTACTTAATTTAAATTCGACTTAAATCAGACTTTGGATACTTTAGTAAAGGCTTTTAAAAATACACAGATAAGTAATATACTATTTGAAGGGTCGCATTGAGCGAAATGAAAACAAACCATAAATTTTTTTCCAAATTTTTCAAATTATTGCCTATAAAAAATAAACAGTTTTAAAACCTTAAAACGGACTATTCCGTACGTAGAACATCTCTATCTCGAAATTGAATGGCCGAGAAAAACACATAAATGCAGAATATGTGTTTTATGCGACAGTTTTATTTTCTTCAAATAGTCCACCATCGTGTTTTCTCATGACCCATGGACAGGGTGGGGTGTGTCCTATCCACCTCAAAATCAATAGATGTCATCTGGTAGACGTCTCTAATCAGAATCAGTCGAAATTCAATCGATCCGATACGATTTAATTGAGTAGTTGTGCTAACAAAAAAAAATATCTCAAATAGTCCACCATTGTACTTTCTCATGACCCATGTACATGGTAGAGTGTATTATATCCACCTCAAAATCAATAGGTGTCATCTGGGAGACCTCCTCAGTCAGAATCAGTCAAAACCCGATTGATCCGACACAATTTAGTTGAGTTATTGTGCTAACAAGAATAAATGCCGACGACAACGACAACGATGTCAACGACAACGACACACACAGAGCAAATTTTTTTTAAAAACCAGTTTTTTTTTTGGTTTTTAGGCCGAAAAACGAAAAAGAAACCCAAAAAAAATTAGTTTTTTCAATTTTTCTTTACACGATTACATTATTTTTCCGCGTATGGTGGAGTGCTGAAAAGTAATAACAAAAACTTACTTATTATATTAATAATTATTTCATGTATGATGTTGACGTAAAACGAGTACCGTGTATTTCTTGACAAAAAGCTAGTATTCAGCATGTCGCCGAATAAGAAACAAAATGTATATAATTTTCTTGATATTATTATTAATTTAATAATATATTCTTATGTACAGAATCTAAGAATGGTGTTTAATTCTTTACAATTTGACAGTTACAATCCGTGAAACGTGGAGTTGGGGAGAGGCAGTGTCTTTAATTTCAGCATATCGTCGAACGAAGAGCAAAAAATATTTTTGACATCATTAATTATATAATAATAAATTCTTGTGTGAAGAACAAAAAACCGTCTTGCTAATTATAATTTATGAAATGTGGTGATGAGGAAAGGTAGACGGTTTTTCTCAAAAATTTATCTTTAAATTCAGCGTATAACCAAATCAAAAGGAAAACAGCTACAATCTCACTAATATCATGAATAATTTAATAATATATTCTTCTGTACTGAACCATAGAACCGCCTTGATAGTTGCAGTCTGTGTAACGTAGCGAGGAAGAGAAACAACTGATATTTTCCCTCGAGCAGGTTTTTATTATTTTCTCTTCCCTGGTAAAATACAAAGAACAAAAACAATCAAACATACAACAAATACAAATACATAATAAAATAAATAACATTGGTTAATAAACAAAAACTCCCTGTAATATAGGGAACAGGGAAAATTTCACATATGATAAAAATGATAATTGTACGGCTAGGTCAAAATATCGACAGGGCGACGTCGTTACTCCCCCATTTAGGGAGAGAACGTCGACCCATGCTTGCGCCTGTAATACTGACAATAATGAATTAGGAATTAAATGTAATATTGTTTATTTTGTGTTTATATTTATATTATGTGTATATGTATGTTATATCAAAAATTATCCATTGAACTTAGAATTGTTAAACTTCACCTTCATTTACCCTTATACTTTGTTGCAGTAACTTAATATGTTCAGATAAGAACCACTGTAATCTCCTCTTGCGTTACAGCTTTGAGACCACTTCGTGCTCTATCTGTAACGTATAATATTTTAAAGTCACGATCATGATTACTTGCTAAAACCTGACTTGTGTCAGCACTTATGAATTAATAAATACGACAGCAAGTGGTCGCATCGGCACTGTAGTAACTGTAGTAATTGTAGTATTGTAGTAACATCGCTCAGTCGCGGTCATAACACGACGTTATGAACCATTTTGTTTTTGTAATGTAAAGATCAAATAAAACTTTAAAAATTAATTAAATTAGAATATAAATTGTTTTTAAAAATCATTATATGCTTTCGTGCATATAAAATGTATTTGTAGCCACAATTTGGATATGTGTGCATTTTAATTCTTATTTATACGTGTAAGTCTCCAGGACACGCAATAGAACTTAAAATACCGTACTATATCATATAAATGTAGTCATATAGAAAGTGATAGAAGAATTTTAAAGTAAGTACGTAAGATATTTTCCCAAGAATTTATCTTCAGCGGTTTGTCAAATAAATTCAGCGGGGCGCTGAATGAAAAACAAAAAAGCTATAATCTTCTTGATGCCAGTAATCATTTAATAATATATTCCTGTGTAAAGAACCATAAAACCGTTTTGATAGTTGTAATCTGTGAAACGTGGTGCTGAGGAGAGACATACGGTATTTTCTCAAATTATTTTTCAATTCAACGTATCAGCGAATGAAAGTAAACAATCTATAACCTTTTAATGTCATCAATAATTTAATAATATTATTAAATTATTAAATTTAATAATATTGACGCCGAGCAGAGATGGGTGTTTTCTGTTGTCGAATGAAAAGCAGAACTTTATATTTTTCAAATGAGTTTATTCGAGATCGCTAAATGATACACGTATATATTTCGAATTTATTTCTGCTTTATCTGTTCTGTTTTCCAACCAACAGGACGTTGATTTACTGAATGATGTAATTTGATGTCAATAAGATGGAGCCTATTCTCATTACGCAATCGCTGTTCATTGTTTCTAAATGCAATATTCCTCACTAGATTAATCGGATGGAGCAAACCTATTAAGTAGCTGACTAGGTCACCTGATCTAATCCTTTTAAAATTTTCCCTATGGGAGTTATTTAAAATTCCCCAAAAAATAAAGTCGATACGTATGGACTGAATTACCTTTAAGACTTCAAATATAGAATATGTCAACAAATATTACTATTGCCACCAGAAATAATGTCCAAGTAGTTTTATCAATATCCAAGGAGATATCGACGATAAAAATGTATTATTGTAAATGAATCGACGGAAATACATTAAACAGAAAATAATATTTTTTAATATATAATTTAGTAAATTACTACTTTTTTCTTGTAAATTATTAGAAGAAATATGCATAATAAAAATATCACAAGGGATTTATTGAAAATGTATGTTTATAGTCTACCCAGATCCATAGAAATATACAGAATTTCATTGCACTTCAAATAAAAATTGTAATACTTCTAGGATACCGGACTTAAAATTCGATTATATGATCCAAAATTACATGTAAAAACGTAAATATGTAAAATTTTATCTAATGTAATCTATTTTACCTGAAAATGATTGCAAGCTTAGTATATTTGGACAAATTTTCTTTAAAATAGAGCTTCTCATAATGAGGAAATAATTATTTTTATGTTCGACCATCTTCTTTTATGAACACATATTTCTTTGGAAACAATGTATAATTATTAATATTATAAATCCAGTTTAATACTATTTTGGTTTTACAATACATTTCTCTCTCCCATATATTAAAATGATTATTAATTTTAATATGTAAGGGATATATGTACCTAAGTATCCATTGTGCCATATGTATATGTCACATAATTCAAATACTTTTAATATAATATGGCCGGCGGCATTTTATATTGCGCTTTCATGAAGTAGCCAGACATTGGTATAGACACGACAGTGCAGGAGCTATTCAATTGAAATAAATTAGGCGTCTGAATTTCTATCATAGAAATTACGTGACTTGCATGATACATGTCATTTAACTTAGGTGGATATGTGGGAAATATTTTAATTGTGTAACAAGATGATAATTGTGCATTCTTCTTTTTGTAAAAACCTCCTGTTCCTTCAAGTAAATTCCTGTCCCACAGATTTACATATGAACATATGGTTGCCATTAAGGTCTCCATTTTAAATAACCTTTTCCAATATTAGTAAATCAATGTTGTCTTCATCAAAATTTATTAGAAAGCTGGTGACGATATTCTGTTGTAAAAGTACCCTAACGCTTGCCAGAATATGGGTGATTGCAGTCAAGTGGATGGCATTATTTCAACATGTGTCGCTAAAAGTATATTAGGCGTACATTCTCCTAAATTCCTATAACAAGGGTTAGTTGAAGAGTTTATATTTGTAAAGATTCAATTAGAGAACCTAAGGAATATCTGTTGTGTCTAAGAGACACAAATTCATCAAAGTAAATTACATCGCATGGGAATTTAATTGAAATAGAGGAACGATTAAGTTAAAATAATTAATGCTATAGTGTCTAAGTAGATACCCAACTAAACCACCCCTATGGGACGTTGACATCTTGAAGAAAATTACAAATTTTATCAATTCTGTTTCGGTCTTCCTTCAGTAAATATTTTAATCATTGTATAACCGTTGTATTACCCATTAATAAATTGTGTTACTAGTTTCGGGTTCCTTCTGTAGAAGAATATGAAACCTTACCTTACTTTATTTGCGTAATTTCTCAATATTATGTTTTATTTGTTAGTAACTTAACTATTCAGTTCCTCACTTTATTTATTTTTAATATTTGTTCATTTTATTTATTATTAAATTAAATGTTTCCCTTATTAATTAAATCAGTGTTTCTCTCTCGTTGGCTAGTATTAACTTTAATATAAGCATTTCTAAGGTAAGTCGAGCACAACGAGTAGTTAAGGTAAGGTGAACCAAGTGAATATTTGTTCTAGTATGGAGCCAGAGCGATCACCACCAGTGATGAGAGGCAGGTGTTGGGTAAGAAATAATTTATTTTTCTTAGTTTCAAATAAGAGCATTTCACGGTAGAACTCGCATATTGATATATATTAGATAAATTTATATAGCACTCTCTTTCATTATAAGTTGTCTAAAACTTTCTCTTGTTGAACCATTACCTTTTTGGTAATGTTAATAAGATTAGAGGTCAAGCCGCAATCAACCTTTGGTACACTTGCTTATGCAGTACATACTACTTGCAGTGCATGCAGGTACAGACTACCGGTTGCAGATATTTTTTATCTATTTGAAACTACTCTAATTTAGGAAAAGAAAATATGGAAACATATATTGTATTAAGGTTTTCTCTTTATTTCGTTCCTTTCAACCAGAGAAACATAATTTGATAAAACCGGTATATCGAATTGTACTTATTTATACCTAGATACGAACTGATATCTAATATGTTTACATTGATCGTGATTCGTTAATGTATTCGAAGCTATTATTTGTTTAGGAGACGCTTATATTTGTTTCACCCTATTCAAAACCAGAATTTATTCATCATATACATAATCCTTCGTCCTCTTCGTGGGTATTTCGGTTTACCAGTTACAGGTTACTGTTTCTAAGTATTATTCAACTATTTACGGGCGAAACAAGTGTAGAGTCACTTAACTCTGCCAAGTGATCTAAGTGCTAAAAACAGTTTTTCCGGCTTCTTATACCAAAATGTTCTACACACCAAGGCCAAGTCAGTGCTAAATAATCTGTCTCCTGATTCGTTGTGAAAGTAGTTCCAACAGAGGCCGACAGGTTTCGTTTGTGTAACTCCATTAGTATATTCTGAGCTAGTTGATCTAAGTGCCACACGTCCATCTTTTTTTTTCTCCGCATCAGATAGAGACTTCGCATTAATTGAGTAAATGCCTAAAACTTCAGGTAGTGGCTGATGTGAAGAAAATAATCAAGGAAGCTCGTCCCTCAAGGCCCTTGAAAGTACTAGACCTGAGTCAGAAAGTTTCTTGGCTAAGAATAACAAAAGAAACAAGAACTACTGCTTTTTACTACAAGAAAAACTTCAGTGACTATTACATTTTGAGATGCGTCGAGTACTAACAAAAAATGTAAATCTGCAGTTTTTTAGGTTTGCTGCTCTCTCTGCATTGCCCAAGAAAATACCTCTTAGTGCCAACAAGAAAAAGGACATCAGGGACATGTTTAATTTTATAGGCGAGAAGAACAGGGAATTTGAAGATGTTCTGAGTACCTACCTAACAATAAAAAAATTATGTGGAAATAGATCATATCCAGCATAAAAATCTGGTACTTACATCATTTCTAAACATTCTTCACGTTTTAGACGACACAACATTTTTTTCCTCAACTTTTTTTTATAACATTCTTCATTGTTCTTCATTCCTAATTTGATGCTTTTTTTGACTTAGCTCTGCCACTCTACAAGTAGTTATAAAGGACCCAAAAAATGCTATTCATGTTATACGCGAGGAAAAAATTTCATTGACCATTCGGTTTCCACGAAAATATTATTCCTGTATTGCAACGCATTTATGAAATTTCATTTGTCATCGTCTGGAAATTTTTAAATGTAACTATATTTACTCCACGAGGATTCATTGAGTAAATGACCTTCAAAGTATTTTTACCGTGATACTATTAACTCTCGCAGGTAGTTATTTTTAAAAATAACAAAACACCTGATTAAGTGTTAACAATTTTTACATTTGTATAACCTTTACTGAAAGGTTAATTTGTACTGTTTCGCGGGAAACATTGTACAGCAGCAATATTCATTCTTAAAATAGTAGGAAGCCATTAAATTATATATCATATGGATCAAATCGGAGCCAATAAATTTAGTTATTGCTGTTTTCTGGGGGGCACCTATTTTTAACGAAAACTTAAAAATATAAAGTTTTAATTAGTGCGCGATGCGATTTGCAATTTGCGTGGACATCAACCAATATTCTAGAAAATGTGATTTGAGGTCACACCGTGTCGTCATGTCTCGTCAGAATAATCCGCCAAATACTGATCACGTTTTGTGCGTGGCTCAACTGAAAACGTTTAGAACCCTTATAAATATAGATGTGGAATATCGTATCGATTTTCTACCGAGACTTAAAAGGAATTGAATATTGAATAAACCTTTATAAATACGGCATTAGGAGTTTTACTATACAAGGTTCGACATATGTGTTGGAACACCTGAGTTCTAGCTAAGTTATAAACTGGATATAAAAAAGCTTTCTAGTTGCTTTTATCTATTCAGTGACGTAAGTTGGTTTCCAGCAGTTGCCATATTTTTTGAGAACTGGCGTCATCTGCAGTTTCTTTGAAAACAATTTGTCATTCATGTTACATTTTCAGATATACAATTTTTCTTTTAAGCCTTCTAAATATTAAATATAATAATAAAATAAAGAAACTAAATAATTATTAATTACCAAAAATTATATTTATTAACACAAAATACTCAGAAATTTAACATTGAGGAAAGAGATAATAATATAACAAACATTCAAACTGGAGACATTTATCAGTTCAACGATATCTTAATAGATCAGCGAAGGCTTTTAAGGAGTTTTTAATAGCGCGATGGGGTACTACTTAAAAACAGCTATCCTAATTCAGTCCCATAACTCTTCTGACAATTAAGATGTGATTTTATAGGCAATCGATTTAAAGGACCAAAAAATGATCTAAAGGAATTAAATCTGATTATCGCGGTGCCCCCATTCAATTTACCATCTTTGACAGCAAGAAACTAGACCATTATTATGAACTTTTTACTAAATAATTTTATGTATTCGTATAATTCTATCTGGTTATGCCTAATAATGATATGATTTAACGATACGAATTCAAATTCTCATTCAAACCACTTTATTTGCTGAAAATCTTATAGAAAAACTTTAATATTTACTTGACGTAGAAGTAAAGTAGTGATTTACTTTTATTGAACTGATTTAAGAATAACATATTTATTTAGCATAAATATGTATATGTTTGTCTAAAGCTGTCAATTTAACTGTAAATCGTTTTAGTTTTAAATAAATTAATTTAAATTTATTCAGTCAATTGACTTGACAATTTTAGTATCATAAAGTCAACATTTATGTAAGGTTCCAAGATCCACATCATCCATATAGGTAAATTATTTGTTGTCTCGTAAGGAATATAAAAAGAAAATCTTTATTATTTTTGGCACTTCCCTGTGATCCATAAGTAATGCAGAAAAACCTTTTCTATGTACTATATGATTTTTAAATAAAATCCGTAAACACATCAATTTATAATTAATCTAAATATCAGTATTATTAGGACTGACAGTTGCACCTTTAAAATTTTTGAATTAGAATTATGGCGCATATAATACCGAGGTAGGTATTACGTGCCAAGTTATATAAATATTATATACCGAGATAGAGTGCATGGTTACTTAAGACAGTAATAGAGGCGTTTAAAATTCTTCTAAAACATTTTGTAACATATTTTTTTAAACCGTTGGTCTATTGAAGAAGTTTGTTTTTGTTCGACTTTATATAGCGCATTAACAAAATAATCAAGTGGGCTAGTTGCATAATTTCATCAAGCTCTGGATAAGGTTGTGTCATCAATGCGGTCACAACTGGACTCCGGAGGTACGTTGTCGGCACCTTCCTTGATATTGCAGGAGCCTTCAACTTTACATTCAGTGAGGTGATTAGCGGAGCACTACGCAGATGCTACACCCCCAGAATAATCGCTGAATGGATAGACTATATGTTGGGAAACAGACAGCTTACTACCAATAAAGGCAAGACTACCATCGAGGGCCGGGTCGACTCGGGCTGTCCACAGGGAGGGGTATTGTCCACCCTTCTGTGGTGCCTGGTAGTGGATGAGCTGCTTGAAAAGTTAAAGGATTACCAGGTAATTGGCTATGCCGATGACTTAGTAATAATAATGAAGGAACCTTTCCTGGAGCTGATTCTCGATATAATGTAGGGAGCATTAAACAAGTTTGGGAATTGGTGTAGAGATAGGGGACTCTCGGTCAATCCCTCGAAGACTGAGGTGATGGTGTTCACCAAGAAATATAAGCGGAACAGAACATGTCCGCTGAAACTCGGTGGTCAACAACTAAGCTATAATAGCGAAGTGAAATACTTAGGAGTAATCCTGGACGGGAAACTGCCATGGGAAAACATTTAAGTCACATATGTTCCAAGATCACAGCAAAACTTTGGAAACTCAGAAGGGCCATTGGTAATAGCTGAAGCTTGAAACCGGAGACCATGAAATGGATGTATGAGGCAATTTTCAAACCCAGACTGACGTATGCAGCACTGGTCTGGTAGGAGAGAGCCTGTTTAAAGTTGGAAGACAACTGATTTAACAAGCTAAGAGGGTTGATTCTAAGAAGTATAACCGGAGCCCCAAGATCAACACCGATCGAGGCGATGGGGATACTGAAGGGAATACCTTCAGTATTCAGAATCTTGATGTCACCCTGAAAGTGGAAGCCATAAAAGCAATGCACAGGGTGAGAAACATGAATAGGAATGTAAGGGACCTAAATAGACTCTCAAGAGAACTAGCTGAGGAGGGAGTCCTATGGATGCTCTCTGACAGTACAGGTGTCCACTTACTGTTTCACAAGAAATATAAGATCACCCTCACCAGTAAGACTGACTGGAGGGTCGAGCTGGATTACCGCTCAATGGAGACGCGATGGGATAGGTAAAACCTTTCCCCTGGGCAAATACACTACCGCACTGCAGGCCGAGCTATTGCAATTACGATGTTCTGGGGGCCGACCAAAATCGGACCCAGGAGAAGGTATGTATCTGCTCGGATAGCAGGGCGGCGTTGGCAGCTCTGAATTCAGCAACGGCAAAGTCGGAGCTGGCCTATAATTGTTATGAAGCATTGAACCCCTTGGCAGAGAAGGGATCGCTGGAACTCTTATGGATACTTGGGCATAATGGCATTAAGGGAAATCTTATTGCAGATAACCTTGCCAGACTAGGTACCAGGGAAAACCTCTATGAACCAGAACCTGCAGTAGAAATAAGTCGAAATCTGATCAGAGACCGCATCAATGGCTGGGCAAGAGACCAACACAATAAAAGATGGAGAGGAGTAACGGGTTATCGAATAACCAAACTTTTCATCGAATACTCAGAGATTGAGAAATGGACTCAAGAAATCATTAAATTAAACAGACACAAAGCCAGAACCCTGGTGGGAATCATAACGGGCCACCATAGTACTCTGAATGCATATAAGTACAAGCTGAGGCTGACTGATAGCCCGGCCTGCAGATACTGTAAAGAAGACGAGGAAACCTCGATTCATCTTCTTTATATCTACCCCGCACTGGAGGAGAAGAGGTATCTTATATTAGGGACCTATATATCCTAGAGGAGGCGAGGCTTAGGGCGGGGGACGTGCCTAAATTTCTTCTTTTATGGGGTAGCATTTTTGGATAATGACCCGGATAAGAGGGGATCGCCAAGGGACTACCCATGCGATCAGTGACTGATGAGGCCCAAACCCATATACCATAATGTAATAATTTCATCACTTTTATCGATCTACTTCGATCGAATATAAAAATTTGATTGAGGCTTTTCAATACATTTCGAGTACACAGTACGTTGTAATCTAATCCTGCCAGACAGTCCACATACCAGATTAACTTTATCAGATCATGATCACCATTATAAGGTAATAATAGTCCTAATTTTGGAATTAAATAATCATGTAAGAAATCCTATTAGTTTTCTAATGACTGGTTTATCAAAGAAATATGATCCTATAATTTGATTATCCATTCCTTCAGCAAAAGTTTTCACTTTCTCAAAATACTGAGCTAGGCATACATCATGTGAATTTTCTCTATTTCACTATATACAGTTCCATTTTAAGAAAAATGTTGCTTTATCAGAAAAGGAAATGCTTAAAAAAGTGAATCTTCTCGCCATCTATTCATCATGATCTCGCAATTTCTGTCCGTAATTGCTTGATGAGGACTACTTTACTGAAATAGATTCCATATGAGTGATATCTTTATTTTTTTAGAAGTCGCAATATAGACATTTTACTAAAATCATTATCCGATAATAACTTGTTTTGCAGGGTGATGTAGATTTCATTCAACATTATTACATATAATTCCTTTTCGTCAACTATAATGAGTTTCCTACGAAATTTAGGAATATATCAAACACCTCCAAAGGGACGATCTCATGATTTAATCAGTATAAATACCTAATCACAGAGAACAATTACCCCAAATTCTGTATCCCAAATTTTAGAAATAATCGTAGTAATACTACTTTATATTTATTACTATAGATATAAGGTAGTATCACTAGGTATGTTCAGACATGTTCAGGCATGTAGGCATGTTCAAGTCTAATAAATTATTAGGCTTGAACATGCTTATAATTCATTTTAGACTATCTAGAGGAAAGCAGTTTTAAAGTAGGTTATAATGGTAGTTATTCAATGACGCCTTTGGTGCGTGACCATTTATTTTTTGTAAATAAAAATTTGATTTATGTAAGAGTTCAGGTTGGAACGACTTTCTCGAAAAAAAATTCATGAATACAAATTTTAGAAAGTTCTTCCAGTTTCAGTTAGGTTAAAAATAAGTAGAAAACACTGTTAATGTTTGTATTTAATAAATATAATGTTTTTTATTTTATATGGGGGCAATGGCCATACCATGTAAAACATCGATCATCGTCCGATCATCGATGTCAAGCAACCTCGGGCGCAGTTAACACTTGGATGGGTGGGTTACCGCTTGAAAACACCGCGTGCCGTTGCCGTTTTCAGCCTGCAGTGCTGCTGGGTGGATTGAATAACCCAGTAGTACTGTTGCTGATCCCAAGCCCGGAAGAAAGAGGAGGGTAAGAGGGCCAGGTTTAGCTGCCTATCCTCTGTAAAAACAGATAAATAGCTCATAGTGCCGATGATATTCATCGAAGAGGAACAGGTCCTAGAGACCTACTTAGAAGAAGGAAGTAGAAGAAGACTACGTAGAAGTATTTTTATTTTATAAACTTCACAGTAACTACCTATAAACGCAGTATTTATTGCAGAATTCATCGAACAATATTTCGAACCTCTAATCATCGTAATTATTGGAAATAGATCTACTTGAATGCAACAAAAAAAAAAATTAAAAATTGGGAAGGATGTGTGTGGAATAAACAGTTTTAAAATCTTAAAACGGACTTTTGCGCGCGTAGAACATCTCTATCTCGAACTTGAATGGCCCAGTAAAGATAAACCAACACATAAATGCAGAATGTGTTTTATGCGACAGTTTTACTTTTTTCATTGGGGACTGCTTCAGTGCCGTATCAATATGTTTGTGATCGAATGAAATTATTTTGTTTCTCATTCATTCGTATATCATATAGGCCGAATATATATATTTTTCGTTCAATGCAAAACCAACAGCGCGTTAAATGTTTATGTTTAAAATCTCAGAATGAACATAAACATTTACATCGTGCTTTCTCATGACCCATGGACAGGGTGGGGTGTGTCCTATCTACCTCAAAATCAATAGATGTCGTCTGGTCGACGTCCCTAATCAGAATCAGTCAAAACCCGATCGATCCGACACGATTTAATTGAGTGATCGTGTTAACAAAAAATTTTAATGCCGACTACAACGGCAATGACGACAACAATGACAACGACACACCCACAGACATAAATTTTGTAAAAACCATTTATTTTGTGGTTTTTAGGCCGAAAAACAAAAAATAAACGCTAGACAAAATTTCATTTTTCTTTACACGATTAAATTACTTTTCCGCTCTGGTATAGTTGAGTGCGGAAAAGTAAAATATGGTACCAGTATAATCTATGTTTGTCAACGAATAGAATGAAGAACTTTTAGTAACATTGTATTTTATCCTCCTTACATTTAGATAAGAATTAAGCATTTGTAAGTTATATATGACCGAGATCTGTTTTTGCTTTTGTGGAAATTCCAAATATATTACTTAGTTATTATGAGTGTCTAATATAAATATTTCTTCCTAATATATTACAAGTATATGAAACATTAATGTGTATTTTAATTATTTTTATGGAGCTAAATTAATTTATCAGGATTTCTAGAGAATATATAAATGAATTATGTAAGTTATGGTGAAATCCATTATTTAGAAATATTTCACCGATGTTTAAAATTGGCTAGTATCCAGTTATGTGAGTAGGTATTATAACGGAAATAAAATTTAGTCGTAAAACTCCCTCCTTGTTATTCGTGTTTTATTCAGCTTCTGTTACCATGACATCTCTCAATGTCAAATAAATTGTTTTACCCTAAACTTCTAAGTTGCATTAATAATAAGTAAATGGATTCTCTTGGGAAGTAGTCTTTATATATATATATATATATATATATATATATATATATATATATATATATATATATATATTGGTTCGGGTTAGAAAGTTGGAATAATCTACAGTACTGTGAAAAAGTTTTTGGACACATGTAGACTGTTAACAATTTTGTGTATAAAAGTCTGCAAAATTATTATATTTAAATTCATCTTCAGTAGAAAGTAAGTAATAAGTTTTTCATACAAGTACAATATAGAAAATTACGCTGCTGTGACGTATTTGACCAAATTTCAGTTAAATCGCAACTGTTCATAAATAGTCATATGAAGATGACTGACTTGCCGATACCTCCATATCCTCGTTTAGGGATAAAGTCACCAGTTCCAATATTAACATTCAGTGTATGATACCCCGCTGGAAATACGACTGTTGTCCATAGAAAACAAGCTCGATTTACGCAGAAGGCGTTAAAACTTGCCCATATTAGAAAAGAAAGTAAAAGTGCATTAAACATCGCGAAGAACAATTTTGTATGAAAAAAATGACTAAAATAAGATTAGTAGATCGCAGTGCCGTAATTACATTGTACAAAGAAGACCAGAGTGTGCGTAATTTCCCAAAAATTAAACATTGTTAGGTCTACTGTAACATACATTGTAGCAAAATATAAAAAACTGGGATATTTAACAATCAATAAAGAAGTGGACGCCCTAAAAAATTAACACAAGGTGTAGTGCAATATTTAAAATTAACTTCATTGCACAATAGAAAAACAACGAGTAAAGAACTGACAGAAAATTTAAGAAATGCGCAAGGGGTTAGTGTCGATTCTTCTACTGTCCGCAAGGCACTACTAAAGTCAGGCCTTCGTACATGCGTAGCCAGGCAAAAATCACTTCTATGTCGCAATAATAAACAAGAACGCTTAATTTATGCCAGATAACACAAAAATTGGACAGTCAAGGAGTGGAGTCGTGTCTTATGGACTGACAAATTCAAATTTTAATTATTTGGTAGTGCAAGGCGACAATATGCCCGCAGACGAGTACGAGAGGCTCACCAGGAACACTGTTTACAACCCACTATAAAACACGGTGGAGGGTCCTTGATGATATGTGGCTGTTTTTCTGCTGTAAGAGTGGGAGACTTGAAAGAGCGACATAGGGATATTCTTCAACAGCACAAAATTCCTTCTGGTATTCGTTTAATTGGCAACATTTTTTTCTGCAACAAGACAATGACCCTAAACATTCATCAAAGCTGGTACAAAAATATTTACAGGAACATATTGCACGGAAAAAATACAATTAACGCAATGGCCCCTGCAAAGTCCGCACCTCAATTTAATTGCGGGATTATCTGGATCGAAGGAAGACTGAACGTGCTCCAACACCTACTGCTGAGCTATGGAAAGTTCTTCAAGAAGATTGGAGACCAGAAGATACAATACAGAAACTAATAGCTAGTGCTCCAAGATGTATCGACTCCTTACGTATCTGTAACGTTTTTCTACATCTTCCATTGTTTTACTGCCTGAAGGTATTATTTAACTTGTATTTATATTAAATTTTCAAAGTGTCCAAAGACTTTTTCATAGTACTGTATATACAGTTTATTGGAGCAACAGTATACCTGTCCCAAATAGATAACAATTAGACAGATGTATGTTCCAAATCTCTAATTTAAAATCATATAAATATTTTTATTTATTTTGTCAATTTATTTTTAATATAATGGGTGTTACAATAAGAGTGCAATATTTCCATTGCGCGCCATTTTGGCTGTTATGATTCGATTAGTCAATATTGTGACTTGTGAAAAGTATGGTTGTTACGATTCGCAAAGTGCATCCAATTGTTGGTAGAAGTAACGTTCCAAATTTCGAAAATCGAAAATACTCGATCAGTTATTGCTGTTAAACATATGACATGGTTCATAGTGGTCGCTCAGAACAAAACATCCCAGCAGTTTGCAAGAATGTGGACGAGAGTCTAGGTACCTCGATTCGTTATGGTGCACAAGAATTGTGTTAAAAAGTCCAATAGACTCAACAATTTCTGAAAACAGATCATGAACAGCGAAGAGCGTTCTTCAATTGTATCATTGCACAACAAGAAGTGAATGTACAAACAAGAAGTGTAACCCAGTTCCTTGAGCCTCAATTAGAAGATATTATTCTTGAAGACATGTGGTTTTAGTAGGACGATGTCACTTGCCATACCACCAATGAAACATTGACGGCCTTGTAGGAGTCTTTTTCCGATAATATCATCTCCCATTTTGGTGACCAGAATTGACCGCTACGATCTTGCGATTTAACACCTATGGACTTATTTCTGTGGGCTTTTATGAAGTCCCAGATTTACGTCAACAAGCCCATGACCATCCAAATATCGAAGGCCGAAATTGAACGCTGTATCAACGAAATACCATCACATTTGTGCAAAACCGTTATTGATTGCTCGTGGGTCACCAAAGCCGTGACCATTTACTGGATGTGTTGTTCCATACATAATTCCCAAATATCTATACATATTATAAATAAATAAATACTTCAATACTTTGCGACAGAAAACCATGTTTTATTTAAAATACACATCTTGCTCTCTTATTGTAACACCTTTCATAACGATTGCACCATATAACTTTTTATTTACTCCGTAGGATGCTGTTAAGATTATAGGTTATCCCTCAAATAATGTATCAAGATGCAAACAGTTATTGGATGCGAAATTATGCTTAATTGCAAGCATATTTTGTTGTCGAGAAGATTAATTTAAGCGATTTTTACTTGGGTAGGTGACCTTGATATTGCTCTATCAAATTGTTCCATACTTTTTCTGTCCCGGATATGGTAATACAGTAACAACCTGAACTAGATCTGATAGATATGATGTTAAACCGTGGGTTTCATTTCCACCAAATATAATTGGCACTTTTCTCTTCACATCTATATGTGGTTGTCCACGCGTTTGCGCTCAACTTCCCCCTACGCAACCTTGAAAAATAATGGGTTACATTTTGTGCTTGGTCCAACTTGAAATAATGTGGGAATAATTGACGTATCCAGTTTTAATTAGTCAAAAGTTTAAATACTTGTTTCAGTAGCTGATAAATATAGAGTTTCTAATGTTTAGATTTCCTGAAATATGCTGGTTCCATTATACATATATCTTTTTCAGTTTATTTATATGCATTCATATTGAAACCACAGAAATAATATGTATCTAGTTTTTCACTGTCTTCATTTTTTAGAAGTAAGTATGAAGTTATATCACTTGCAATATCTGGTGCACCATTTGGTGGCAAAAAAATACCAAAAACCACCATATCAGCATCCTTCCTAAAGGAAATTTTCACGCACATACAGAGGAATCTTGGTCCCTTTATATTTGGACATTGATAAACGGTGAGAAAAGAAATGTTCATAATAAATAATTATTCGGACAAATCCGGACTAATTAAGTCAAATAGAGTATATTGAAAATATATTTAATTAAACAAAAACGATATATTAGTATAGTAAGAAGAAAACAAACTGCGTAACTAACTAAATATATTATAACTGTTTTAGGTCTTAAGTCATAGTATTAAGAATATTTCCAATCTAACTATCATCAAAGCATGCAAAATATAGATAACTTTAAAACACAAAGTAAACCGCTAATTTTTACTCACTTATCCATAAAATGAAGTGTATGGCAAAAGTTACTTTATGCAAGTACAAAAAAGTTACTTTATGCTTCAAACAAATCTTAATGTTTTCAATAATTTTCAAAAATTTTGATACATAAAAAGCTACAAGCTCTCATCCTATGCTCGCGAATGTTTTAGTAAAGTGTAGATTGAATGTATAATTAATACCACGTTAACACGTGGTATTAATTATACAAGCTTATTAGTGTTAGCTACATAATGTGGCGATAAAAGTTCGCACAATATTCATAATTTTGTTATTAAATGATTTTACATTTTAGTGTGAGGTTTTAGTATTTTATTACTATTTAGTAGCATTATAGTATTTTTTTAATTTCAATCGACTATTTCTTTTATTTATTAAGTTTCCGGGTACAACGGTACTCCATATTAGGGATTTTTTATTTACCGATTATAAGAGTGAGAGTGTAATGAAATTGTCAAATAAGGTTAAATTGATAAATAAATAATAAGGTAACATTGCAGTTACCGAGGTATTAGGGATTTAGTAGATATATTGATTAAACATCAGTTTAAGAGCTGATGAAGCGATTTTTCTTTTGAACGGAATAGTAGGTATAGCTCGTTAATAATAGGAAAAAGTGTGATATTATCGATGTATGCGTAGAAGAAAGAGAGAGGCAGCATTCGGAGGGAAAGGAATGACCTTTACGCGTGGCGAGATCGAACCCTGTGAACATTTACATCAGTTTGCAAAGGTCTCAATGCGACTGGATTAAAGACAAGGCTATTTACTGCGCATCTCATGGGTGATCCAATATCGCAGTTTTGAGACTTGTTACTATTCTTGACTATATACCATTATATCTATAAGCATTGGTTTCACAAAAAGAATAGCACAGCTAGTGTCAAAGTGAAGTAAATATATGGGCTGAAACATATAGAAATCGTCCATTATAGGACCTTTAGGAAATTTTACTGCTGTTAAATATATATAGTGATGGTGACCAACCAAAGAATTTGGTTTCCACAAGATGGAGTATATCCGTATTTTTATGTCGATGTCCAATAATTTTTTATGATTTTTATTCTATCACATGGGTTGGACGACGAAGACCAGCTGAAAGACTATTATATTCACCTGATTTGACTTTATTGAATCTCTTATTGCAGGGTTACTTAAAATCGTAGATTTATTTTAATAGACCAAATCATTTAGAAGATTTGAAGCAACAAATTGGAATAGAAATGAAAAATATCAATCCAGAAATACATTGAACGTTCAGTATAAAAAAATTACAAGCGTGATGGCCAATATTAGATTATTAATAGAAGAATTGAATAATTTTAAAATCTATATAAAAAATAGCCATATTTGCCTTATTTGTATGTTTTCTCAAAAAACAGCCATTATTTTATAAACAGTAAATAGGAATTTCCTAATATGAAGCAAAATTGTACCCGGAAGAAGCTTAAGGAATAAGTTTTTGTTAAGAAGAAAGGAGAGCTGCAATTTAAAAACAAGTATTAGGATGTCACAGCTCAGACACAAAACTTAACAAAAAATATTGTTGTTCTATTGTCTTGGTTTATTGGATATTTAAAAGTAATAGAAAATGCTACAAAATTATCGTGTTAATTTGATCAACAGAGAATATTAAGAATAGAATATTCATTGTACTCTGTTCAACAGTACTGGAAATTGGTTTGTGGAAGATGTGGATTCATGAATATTGAAAGCTTTTGATAAATCCTTATATTGGGATTTTTAAGATACATAAAGTTATAATGTCTGATATAATATCTGATTTAGAATTACCATCGACCTGTTCTAATTCGTCTTTGGTGATGATTATGATCAGAGGTTTTTCATAGGGCAAATATGTGGTTACCGTAGTCAGTCATAATGCTAGAAGTTGAATTATTTAATTCAACTTCTCAATATACAGTCACGCCTATTGGCACTATAAATCTCCAAATGTCATTTTTTGATTGGGTTCGAATCCCAACGAGGGAAGTTTGGTACCTCTCCCTGAGCATATATGTATTTGTCCTCGTCTCTCTATATAAATTTTATCTATTTAAACCCTCGCCTCTACCATATATGTATACACACGACAAATATCAACTTTCAGCTTTACAGGAAAAAAGTCAATTTCTGTCGACTGGTCGAATTAATGTTAAACTATGTTAGAATTTCATGTATCTGAACATAGATGAGGAATAGATGAGGAATTTCTGCTGATTAATATCTACAGCTCTGTAAGATACCTCATCTCTTTAAATCTTGAACATTATTGAAAAAGGACTGAACTCTACGCTTTGAATAATGTTGTACTAGGTCTTGATAAGTGTAATTTTTTTAGATAATAAGAGTTTTCTTTTTTACGCACATATCAAAATACTACAATGCAGTTATATGGCCGACCTTATTTCTAGACTAATTTGGCATGAATTGGATAATAATCTTAAACAGTTAATAAAACATCTCTTATTTCTATAAAGCACTTATGGTATCTTCCAAAAACCTTTCACATTATCTTCACGAAAGAAGGTATTATTTTCGTGAAGACGATTCATTTTTAACGGTGTGCAAATGTGCATGAATTTAGTATTTGTTTTTAAGATATTGGCCAATTCAGGAACTTCATAAAGAATTAAATTCGATTAGTTCGTGTTAATCATTTATCGCATCGTTTATTAAACACAAAGTAGCTTTTTAATATCTGTAGATCTTTTCTAACTTGCTGACTTTGTTTACCATATAGTTGTCGATGTTGTTTTTTGTTCACGATAAAATGTTTTTAAAAAAGGTAGGTGATATGTGTCTTAAATTCAATTTGTTCCTAGAATATACATTTAACGTCTAATTTATTAATTTAAGCATCACAGTTCGTCAAGGGAAATTCACTAAACCAAAATTTAATAAAAAAAAGTATGTACCCCATACTGCATTTATATTTACTTAGATTAAAATCGACCTATCTGAGGGTTTCTTATAAATTTCTAAAATACTGCCACAAATAATGTTGTTCCGTAAGTAATTTTCACCCTGTATGCATTTGTCTAATAACACAATTCGTATTCTTTAAATCTTGTAGAATAAAATTTAAATTATTATTAAATTACATCCATTATTATACTGTAGAATACAAATTACTCAGTGCATTATTTTAGAGCCTAGAAGTTATAACATGAACACGGAATAGGACTTTTCTTAAAGGACGATACGATACATATAATTATTTAGGTGTATGTACGCTAGAGATAAAATACATATGGCTAATATATTTTGTAACGAAAATCTAATTGGGCTTATTGTATCAACAGCATATATTAAACTAAACTGGATTAAAGTTTATCAGTTAATATTACTGATAAGTTTATTATAAATATCAAGTAGGCACTGAGAGTTTTGGTAAGCTTATTATCATTGTCGTGTAAATATTATGCTATGTGTTGGATATGTTTACGGTATACGCATGAAAATCGGTCATTCTGATATATCACATACCCAATTCCGCCGTTTACTATATTTCCAATCTCGTTTATTATCCATGCATTGGAATCCAACCTCTTAGTAGTTTAAATAGGGTGTATACAGCAGTAGATGATAATACACTAATCAAATTTAATCTTAAATATTTTCGATTGTGATTGTATATAGTTTCGAAAATAATCTAGATTAAAAATATATATGAATTTTTGAAACATTTATCTAAGTTTGTGTGTGACAAATTTTTGTTTTCAAAATGGTCATACTGTAATCAGTATTGTTTTTTTGGAAATATACCTATTTCCGGAAAAAATGAATTGATAAATTGATCTCTTGAAATAGCTGCTGAAAGTTCTCACGATTTTTTATTTGTTTAACATGTAGATTGTAGATCTGTAAATCTAGAGAAAATAATTCTGTGAATAGATAGTGAATACCTATATTTATTTAAATTTCAATTTATTAAGTGAAACAAATATTTTTTATTCGAATAAAAATGGACTTGCGGTATGGACTAATCAATTTTATTAAATCTGTGATTTATAGTTCATATATTATGTTCATATAATTTAATAATACTTTATAGATTTAAATAAATATTTACTTATATTGTTGAATATTGAAGGAAAATTATTGGCAAATGAAGAATTTCATTAATTCAAATAATTATTTTCGCGGTATCAAAAAACCCAAGATTATTTTGATACATATGATCTATTATAGATCTACTGTATATAGTAGAAAAGACAATCAACACATGCACCGTAATGCCATGAAATTACTGTAAGTAATTTGTATATCAATATAAATAATGATTTAAATATTTAGTTTCGCTGGTAACAATGTCTGTTTACTTATAAGACATGTATAAAAGTATTCAAGAGAATGCAAGATTTAGGTATAATATTTGACCTTATATAGGTTTAAATATTTAGGTTTCATGACATCATGAAATTTAATTTTTATGTTTATAGAATCATCATCAACAGTTGTTTCTATAGTATTTGTTTTATTTAGGTTGGATCAAATATTTTCCATGTGAAAACTTTATACTATATTGGATAGCATATTTGAAAAGTAATGCATAAATTGGATAAAATGGTTACTTATGGTTAAATTTCTTTTTCGCTGAAACATCGTAAAAAATCTATTCTAATCCTACATTTTGATGTACTTTCAAATCTTTTGGGATTTATTTACAATTGCGAATACCGCTTGATTTACTAATTTTTGCCTCGTCACACATTTTTCTTTTTTGATTTCCCTAGAAAAAAAAAACTAACTACTAAAACCGGGTTATTCAGATAAAGATAAATTTGAAAATATTTAAAACGATGTTATCTATATCAAACTATTAGAAATACCTTTTCTCTTGTTTATATTAAATGGTTTTAGGTTCTGGTGGTTTTATATTATGCTGAATAATAAACAGTATATAGACATTAATATAACTCTCATTCTCTCGTCTTCTGTATTAGATACATCATTCATTTTATGTTCTGAACTGGTGGTTATAATTTTGCAAATACAAAGTGAAATTTCATCTAGATGTCACATGAAGCATTTGAGTAAAATATATAAATGTATAAATATATTATTAGTATATTATATACCCGGGTCATTATCCAAAAATGCTATCCCATAAAAGGAGCTATTTAGGCACGTCTCCCGCCTTAAGCCTCGCCTCCTCTAGGATAACAGGGGTCCCTAATATAAGATACCTCTTCTCCTCCAGTGCGGGGCAGGTGTAAAGAAAATGAATCGAGGTTTCCTCGTCTTCTTTACAGTATCTACAGGCCGGGCTGTCAGTCAGTCTCAGCTTGTGCTTATATGCATTCAGGTTACTATGGTGGCCCGTTATGATTCCATCACCAGGGTTCTGGCTTTGTGCCAGAACCCTGCTGGTTTTTTCAATTTAATGAATTCTTGGGCCCATTTCTCAATCTCTCAGTATTGGATGAAGAGTTTGGTTATTCGACAACCCGTTACTCCCCTCCATCTTTTATTGTGTTGGTCTTTTGTCCAGCCATTGATGCGGTCTCTGATCAGATTCCGACTTATTCCCACTGCAGGTTCTGGTCCATAGAGGTTTTCCCTGGTCCCTAGTCTGGCAAGGTCATCTGCAATTAGATTTCCCTTAATGCCATTATGCCCAGGTATCCATAAGAGTTCCACCAGTCCCTACCCTACCAAATGGTTCAATGCTTCATAACAATTATAGACCAGCTTCGACTTTGTCGTTGCTGGATTCAGGGCTGCCAACGCCGCCCTGCTATCCGAGCAGATACATGCATTCTCTGATTTTGGTCGGCCTCCAAAATACCATATGTAATTCCAACTAGCTCGGCCTGAGTGCGGTAGTGTATTTGCCCAAGGGGAAGGTTTTACCTATCCCGTCGCGTCGCCTATACACCCCCGCTCTGTTCCCACTCTTGGCTCCATTCATGTACCAGATGTCTCCATCCAGTCGGTCTTACTGGTGAGGGTGATCTTATATTTCTTGTCAAACAGGAAGTGGACACCCGTACTGTCAGAGGGCATCCATAGGAGTCCCTCCTCAGCTAGCTCTCTTGAGAGTCTATTCAGGTCCCTTACCTTCCTATTCATGTTTCCCACCCTGTGCATTGCTTTTGCGGCTTCCGCTTTCAGGATGACATCAAGAGGTGGTATCCCCGTCAGTATCCCCATCGCCTCGATTGGTGTTGATCTTGGGGCTCCGGTTATACTTCTAAGAATCAATCCTCTTAACTTGTTAAGTTGGTTGGCTTCCGACTTTAAACAGGCTCTCTCCCACCAGACCAGTGCTGCACACGTCAGTTTGGGTTTGAGAATTGCCTCATACATCCATTTCATGGTCTCCGGTTTCAAGCCCCAGCTATTACCAATGGCTCTTCTCAGTTACCAAAGTGTTGCTGTGATCTTGGAACATATGTGACTTAGATGTTTTCCCCATGACATTTTCCGTCCAGGATTACTCCTAAGTATTTCACTTTACTATTATAGCTTAGTTCTTGGACACCAACTTTCAGCTGACATGTTTTGTTCCACTTATATTTCTTGGTGAACACCATCACCTCAGTCTTAGATGGATTGACCGAGAGTTCCCTCTCCCTGCACCAATTCTCAATATAAATATAATATATGTACTTATAAAATTCGATCTAGTCGTTCAGATTACTAGAATATGGACACATTTTATATAGATAAATTGTTTATATGTGGTTTATTTCAAATTTAGTTACATTTTAACTATATATAATAATTTATAGGGGGATTATAACCATATATGTTTATTTGGTTATAATTTAAAGCATGTTTGATACACTTGAGATAATTATTTTTCATACTAACAATGGATGTTACAAAACTTAGTTGTTTATAAAACCATAGGAATAGTTTTTTTTTCTAATACGAAGTCATCAGATCTAGAAAATCCGTTCGAGTGTTCAGTACGTATTATAATATGGTGAATTTATTAGATATGATAACAAGATATAATAAAACCGGTTTATTAATTTTATTACAAATTAATTAACTAATTTGAACATTGTTTTATTATTTTAACTATATATGTTTGTGTTTTATATCCTTTATGATCACACGATTCATTGTATACCAAGCTATAATATGATTTTAAACAAAATCACACAAAACTACAGGAATAACTATTATTAGTAATAATACATACATCATTTTACAATTCATAAAATTTCAGTTTTTACGTATTGATTGATTTCCAGGAACTAATTAAACTCTACTTTGTTTAAATCCCCACTAATGAGAGTTGCTTTGAAAAGTGAAATTAAAAACCTTCGTAATGAATCTTGTTGCAGAATATGTGAATAATATGTATATAATAAGTAAATAATAATATCTTTTTAGTTTATAGGTAACATTTATTTAATAAAACTGAGATTTCACACCTAAGAAATATCAACTGCTGTAAATAATTGTGAATTAAAAAAAGTTCACAAATATTATATCAATATAATATTGAACTGAAAATTGAAAAGACTCCTTGTTTTCTCAATTACATACTCGCCAGTTTGTTCTCAGGAGTATAATAATGAACGTAACTCTCCTCACAAGTCATAATGCGACTAAGAAAATGGGCTATTGATCAATGTTAAGACGAATGCAATTTTGTGTCTCTGATAGAAGACGTGGCATCCAATAAGTCGAAATCTTGCTGAAACCGAGCTCATTGTAGATGACCGAATGAACACTTCCAATGATGTTTACCTTAGAAATTATTTCAGTTCCTCCTACAGTTCTCACCAGTACTCGACCCAATTCAACCCTGCTGCTTCCAAGGCCTGAAATTCTCTTTTATATTTTAAGGCCCATTATAATATATATTGTACATCAGACAAATCAAGATTAGTTGATTTTATAATTAGGATTATTAATTTGTATAGAAGATCGGTAGTAAAAAAATTATATAAAACGTGTCGAGTAGCAATCCTCGTTTGTCGAAGAGGGTCGTTGGATCCTTTATAGAAGTCATTTCTGCAGCTCCCAAAAATGACAGTCCAATAAAAGAATATTTTGTAGCATACCGTTTACAAAATTTATTGGGAAATCATTGGTGATATGTATTTCTCCCTTT
Organism: Rosalia funebris; assembly: GCA_037954035.1. NCBI lineage: Eukaryota > Metazoa > Arthropoda > Insecta > Coleoptera > Cerambycidae > Rosalia > Rosalia funebris. Next base: position 3,682,615 of record JAZFAV010000018.1, on the reverse strand, counting down.
TTTTATCGATAGTTGAATAGAAAATGTCTGGTATATACAGAAGAATTCTGTAAAAAGTTCTTTCATAATGGTTATTAATTTTCAGTTTATTTTAACCATCAACCCATTGACGGTAATTTTGGCGATTCTAGAAACTAACCGAATATTTTCTCTCTTAATGCGTATATATAAAATCCGATACAGACGTACTTATGTACTCTACACTTCATACAAATCTTAACTATATGTAAGAAATCTGTCACGATTTTTTCATTTATAATTGATCTAGGATTCGCATATAAAGGATATACCAACTTTCTCACCTAATTTTCCTATACGTTTACCGTGTCTGCGTTAGAACTTGTTTAAAATAAAAGATGTTTCGCAATTCTTATCTCAACATTGAAAGGCTAAATATATCAATCCTTTAACGTTTACAAATTAATATTTATTCCGTTCTTATTTATTTATTAGTTCTCCGCATTCCTTAAAGTCACTTTATTTATTAAAATGAGAATTATTTGTTTAAAAAGTGCCATCATATATTATCGATTCTGTTTAAGCTGCAACTGTGTATAAATTTAAACAGGATTTTCCGAAAATAAAAAGACAATAAACGGAGCATTGTAATGGAGAGTAATTAAATAGCTTCTTAGGCAGAAATAATTTTGGGTGTACGTAAATTATTTCAAAAGTGCTTATGGAATTTGAACATATATTTGATAAGTGAAAATACATCTTTTTTATCTCTGCATACTAGACAGGCTTAGATTTCTTATATAGACAATTTTCAGTTATATCAAGCGAAACAAGGTATTCGTTTAAAATAACTTCGTTATTCTAAGCAGCTACTATTCTGGTAGCAAATAGCTTAAAGGCAATGACCTCTAGGAATTGATAGAAGGAAACAAGTCCTGAGGAAACTAAGAAATCAGTCTTGTAATATTTTATTTCATAGAATATCGAATGAAAATATATTTATAGACGACAATCTGGTCAAATGAAGAATTATAGATGCCACCTATAGAAACAGAACGAACTGATATTGTGATGATGTTATTGGCAAATAGTTAAAAAATATTAGATTGTGCCTAATGTTCTGTATTCGATTCACCAAATCGGTAAAAGAGCACTGATATCTGGTCCATATCGAATGATTAATACCAATACTAATATATAGAGTATTTCAGTTGTAATAATAAGATTTGAATTGCGCGCCATTTGTGTTCTGTCAAAAATAGGGCGTCAATATTTAACGACAGTCATCTACAAACCATACGATGTCAACATGCCTCGATTAACAGTTCTCGTCGTGGTCGGTCAGATGAAAATATTGCTGCAGTGGAAGGTAAACAGTTTGAAAACTTTACAACGGACTTTTCCGCATGTGGAACATCTCTATCTCGAAATTGAGTGGAAATCGAGAAAAAATAAACCAACACATAAATGCAGAATATGTGTTTTATGCGACAGTTTTACTTCTTTTAATTTTTCTCAAATAGTTCACCATTGTGCTTTCTCATGGCCCATGGACAGCGTGGGGTGTGTCCTATCCACCTCAAAATCAATAGATATCGTCTGTTAGACGTCCTTAATCAGAATCAGTCGAAATCCGATCGATCCGACACGATTTAATTGAGTGATCGTGCTAACAAAAACAATTTCTCAAATAGTCTACCATTGTGCTTCCTTATGACCAATGAACACGGTAAAGTATGTTCTATCCACCTCAAAGTCAGTAGGTGTCGTCTGAGAGCAGTCCCCGATCAGAATCAGTCAAAACCCGATCGATCGGATACGATTTAGTTGAGTTATCGAGCTAAAAAAAAAAAAAAACTCAAGTAGACCAGCATCGTGCTTTCTCACAACCCATGGACAGGGTGGAGTGTGTCCTATCCACCTCAAAATTAATAAGTATCATCTAGGAGATGATCCCGATCAGAGTCAGTCAAAACCCGATCGATCCGACATGATTTAGTTGAGTTATCGTGCTAACAAGAATAAATGCCGACGATAACGACAACGATACACAAGATGGTTTTAAAACCATTTTTTTGTTTTTAGGCCGAAAAACGAAAAATAAGCCCTAGAAACAAATTTTTTCTTACATGATTACATTACTTTTCTGCGTATAGTGGAGTGCGGGAAAGTAAAACACATCAATTCGTCGTCGTGCACAACAATTGAATATGTCAAGAGCCACCACGTATAGGATTTTAAAGAAAGATATGCACCTGTCAGTATATAACATTCAGTTGATACAACAATTAAAATATACAGACCATTCACAACGTCATAGAGCACGTGCAATCATAACTCTCTTGCATATAAAATTTTTTGATCATTCTGTCTCGCAAAATGCTGACCACACCGCTTGCTGATCGGTCAATTGGCCCACAAGGTCATGTAATTTAACACCACTGGACTTTTTTTTTGACATTGGACTGTTGTTGATACCCAGTCAGCAACAACCAATGACTCCAAAACAATTTTTCTAAATGACTGAAATTATGCCAGACATATGAACGATATTCTTTTCCACTTGTAGCCGTATCGTCGCTATTTTATGTTGAAGAACAAGGAACCTGAGTTTGTCAAATATTGTTAGTTTTATTCCCAAACCACATCCTATAGTTCCAAATAAGGCACTTTATATAAAGCCATTAATAACGGTTTACTTATGCTGATGAAGACTATAATCTGTATATTTAATAACAGCTGAAGAAAATCCTTACATTTCTTCAACAGTTTTAGGTATTATGTAAAAGAAACTAAACTATTCAAAATATCACACGTTTTTAATATTTGATGAGTTGACTGACGATGATTCAAACAGCAGAAGCATTTTTATGAACATTTAGTGGGAATGATCACAACAGATTATGATGTGATCTCTATGATCTCTAAATGGTTAAACTAGTTTAACCATCAATATAATGCAAAGTTTTACTACCAGAGGGTAACATTGAATGTACAGAAATAAGGAGTTTATACTCCAACCCATCTGCAAATGCCTTATATAATAAGGACTAAACAAATTAGGTCAAGCCAGCTATTCTTCTGGCTATATGCCAAACGTCGAGCGCTGAATTACATGACAAAATTTGTCGTTTTTTTGTCTAACAGAGTTGGCACTAAAAATACAGTGATTGTTTCAAAACCACTAAGAAAGATGCAAAGAGTCACCTATCTCAGGATATCGTTAACTGCAGACCGGTATCGACCTTTCTATCTTGGGTCTCGTCAGTGCAGTGTAAACGAGTATACCTTCGACAGATAAAGCTCACATCATGGTTGTTTTGGAATAATCACTGTACTTTTAGTGCTAACCCTGTTAGACAAAAATATGACAAAATTTGTCATGTAATTCAGCGCTCGGCGTTTGGCATATGGCCAGGAGAATAGCTGTTTTGACCTAATTTGCTTAGTCCTAATTATATAAGGCATTTGCAGATGGGTTGGAGTATAAACTCCTTATTTCTGTAGTTTAACCACTTTTTCTGTGCATATTCCTGATTTCTTGGAGAAATTATTTCCTTTCTTGTAAGTTGAACAAAAAGGAAAAATGACTAGCCTATTTTCCTGATCTACGTATTATCGTCAAATTCCTTCATGGAATCACTTGAAATGATACATAAATGAACTATCAATGTATAAAAATCGCAAAATCAAAGAGCTCAAGAAATAAATCTTGTTATTTCAAAAATCATCTGGAATTTATTAAGATATTATAATACACGTTAGGCATTTTGAATGTTTGCAAAATTAGACTAATGAACGATTGATTCCACGACGATATTTAGAAAAAAATAGTAGCTTCGCCCAGTGCAGGAACTTGAGCTGAAAAGGCCCCGGGGCAAAACAAAATGTAGGGGCCCCATTTAAAAATTACTTGTGGTATTAATATAGAAAAAATGAAGGATAAAAATCACTGTATTTGTCCATAATAGTTATATTTAGATATTATTCATTACAAACAATTGGTTGAAGTGTTAACTGAGTAAAATTCGTAAGCCGAAACCTTAAATCATAAGAAAAAAGTTTCAGATTAGCATACTTGTAGATTTTCTTATTTTTATCACCTTAATTAATTCATTTTGATGATTATTTTCTAAATAATGTTTTTAGGACTCTTTGTTCACGTGTTTTTCAATATTCTCTGATGGGGTTGAATCATTTTCCCTTTTCATTTTCTGCCAGGGGGCCCCCCTCGCGTCGGGGGCCCCGGGGCAATGCCCCGGTTGCCCCATTGTAGTTCCGGCCCTGGCTTCGCCGTAGACGTTAAAGCCGCCATTAAAATTACAAATTTCCACATATTTCGCAAATAACTTTTTTATAGAGATAACTCATTTTCTCTATATGAATGAATAGATATTAACTATATTTTACAAATCCTCTAGTATGTGGTTTAATCACTACTTGAAATAAAATGCTACTTAGATAGCCCAATTTTTCTTTTTTTTTATCAATTTTAAATATATGGGGTATTTTACAATAATATCTTAATATGATGTATTTTTGGATTACGTAAAAAAGAGTTGTAAACGAAAGGGTCTCAATGATAACGAAACTTTTTGCCATGCCTCAGAGAAAGTAAGCAGTATATTTTCATTTTCAAGAAGATAGATCATAATTAGTGCGATGAATTTATATTGTCCAGTAACTAAATGCCTGTTCCGTACCTGACCCCTCACGAATTCATGATCTGATAAAATCTGTTGAACAATGGACCTGTTGGCAATTAACATGATAATAAAATAAATAAGTTCATGTAAATTAAAATGATAATGTATACACATTCATCATGAATCTATAAAAAAGAATATAAATCAGGACAGCCGAAACAGTAATCCGATATATTTAACTGAGAAAGTGACGAATACGAATAAATTTAACTGTTTAATTATTTTTTGTATATTTTCACATTAAGTAAATATTAACATCAGTTTATTCTTTTTCTGTTACTTAGAAAGGAATGGAACAGTCATATAAATAAACATTTCATTATGATTAATGTTGTTTCTTAAAACAAAAAATAATACAAAAGAAATTTATATTCTTCTAACGATATATTTATGAACAGCAACTTTCGTAGATTTCCTGCAAGTTGTTTCTAGGTAGATGTAGATTCCTGAGTAAATCGGTCAAAAATAGTGTATCAAATGTGTCAACATATCAAATCCCACGAGAATAAGAACCATATGGGAAATAAATCAAAGAAATTTCTAACACCAGACGATAAAAAAAAATAGACACATATCGTTTGAGTCACATTGAATGAGTTATTATTGAAAACATATATCATTGTAGTTAACGAGGCCATAAATAATATGCTATGTCCGAATTTCAACGAATATATTATTTTAATTACCTGCATTTAGTAAGTTGTTACCTTTGTTTGATTAAATCATTAAGGTCAATAACTGAGTTATCTTAGCATGTACCCGATAATTATTTGTTAGAAGACATAAAGCTTAAAATGAATATGTGGATATACACATCAATGTAAATATATAATAGGATTAAATATATAGAGTCTGTTTAATAATTTATATCTTAAAGATTTAAGATATTTATTTGAAATAAATGAAAATATTGTGGAACGAATATACACTTTTATAAAAATAATATTTTATAGACGTTATATACAGTTGAATATAACATGTTGATACTTTTTATTTGGCAAAGGCATTAGTCTAGTTTTAGAGGTTCCTTAGAGTTGTTTTCTACGTTTAATTGGTTCTGAAAACGATATTTCTCTAATTTTGTTGTAGTTGTGTATTATTTCTACAATTCTACAGTAGTTTTTTGTTATAAGTAATTGAGTGACGTTATAAGGAAAGATCATTTCTTGTAGATGACTGAGAAAAAAAAAATCCAAATAAAGACATTATTTTGATCACATTTCACAACCCCAAAAGTAGTAGATTTGTACCTAAAATTTCTCAAACCTTTCAACCATCATTCAAGACTTCAAAATTGCACTCCAATGAGAAGATAATCTGATGGGAAATATTATTACAATTGTATCAGAGTTTCTTTTTATTGATACGAAAATTTTTGGCAAATGTAATTTCTAATATTCTATAATTCTATAATTATATATAATATATATTATTATATTCTATAATTATTCTATTATCTAGAATATAATTATTATATTCTATAATTATATTCTATAATTAATATATTCTATAATTATATATAATATTAAAATATAATATTCTATAATTCTGGCAGTAATATTCTTTTAATAAGATTCTATATCACAAAAAATCTAAAATGCGAAATTGTACATCAAGATCGTTGAAAATAAATGTTTTAGAAAACATCACATCGTCATATGAAACAACGCTCACATTTAACTTGTTGGTATTTAGTGTAAGAAGGTGAAAACGGCGTTCAGAGTTGCCCGACCAACGTCATCGGTAGATACCAACACAAATCAAAACCTATTGACTATTCTTTTCTATTTGAATGGAATTGACTAATAGAAATATTACGTTTGAAAAAGTGAAGAGGGGGGATTATTCACCCTGGTGACCACCAGGTTGTTATTTATAGTAATGGTGTTTATTTGTACTATACTTCTTCTATGCACTATACTATAGCTTTTATACTACATAAAAAAAATAAAAGTCATTTGTTTTACTTTGATTATACACAGATGCATAATAAGTACACTCACTTATTTTCAAACAATGTAAGTTCTCATGTGAACTGATATCCCGTATCATGTAACTTTTTTTAACTTTAAAAGGTGTGTATATAATTTTGTTAATACTTAATAAGAAAAATTAACGAGTTTTTCCTGAAAATTTCCTGAAGACTTCGAACGAAAATTCCCAAAATATATTTACAAAATATATATAATTTGGGTAAAGCCAATCAGAAGAAACTTTAATGCAAAATAGTTTAAAAGTAAATATGTCTTTCAAATAAAATTCAATCTGACGAGTTTAGATCTCTAAAATATTACACACTGCTTGTGATTTTCTTTATTTTTTGAATTTTATTGTTGTTAAAAAATGGCATCTACATATACTTATAGGTCTAATACCATGTTTATTATCAGTATACTCAATGTATCGACATATTATTTGAAACTTGCTTGTTAAGTTTTCACATGTTTATATGTTTGTTTTTGAGTCTTGCTAAAATATTAAAATTTTCATGCATGTACGTTATTACGAATAAATTACAATTGAACCAGTGTCATGTATGGTTTTCTTAGCAAACTACAACGAAAAATAATATATCCCGTCAAGAAATTAGAAGTATTATACTCTACAAACATCAAACAGGAGTAGTTCTACAAACTTCCATATTGTCTATAATCATTTTATTATTCTCTGTAGTTACGGTAGTTCTCAAAGAAATATTTCAAACACAAAAGCCTTTTACGCCATGCGCATCTCATCATTTTACGTATATTGTAAACATAAATAATGAATATTTTAATGATTTACTCAACTTGCGATTATTTCCTAAAGATTGTAAATGATATAATTGTTTTTTGGTGTCAAAGTTGGTATAGATTTCAGAGCAACCACTTGTATACGAAACTAGGATCAGTATAAAAACACAAAAAGATAAATACTGGAGTAGGTTGGAACCTTTGGTGTGAAGATAACACTGATTTAGTTTTCCACAAAACACCAAAACACTATACAATACATTCGACGCGCGTTTCGCCAACAAAATTGGCATCATCTAGAGATAATTAAAACTCTTTTATACAGTTTTAACAGTTTTAATCATCTCTAGATGATGCCAGCTTTGTTAGCGAAACACACGTCGAGTGTCTTGTATAGTGTTTTGGTGTTTTGTGGAAAACTCAGTCAGTGTTACAAGAAGATGAAACTGAAGAAATCAACATCGACAAATGTGTCAAACAAGGAGACTCATTGTCTGTGTGGCTTTTCAATATGGCAATAGACCATATCACGCGAACAATGAACAAGGGTACAATAAGTTTGAGAGGAGACCAACTAGTAGCATACGTAGATGACCTACTAGTAAATACTAAACGAAGGGACATCGTGGTCACTGTCTTACAAGAAATAGTGGAGGAAGGTAAGTAGTTTTAACAAGAAATAAACAAGAGGAAAACAGAAATAATAGGGATAGGAAAGGAACTAGAAAGTATGCCAATTAAAGTAGGGAATCATTAATTCGAGGAAGTGGATAGATTCAGATACCTGGCAGTCGTACTGCCCAGTAATGGAGATAGATTAACTAAAACTAAGGAAAAAATTATATCTACCAATAAATCTCTGCAGACAAAAAGGAGGCTACTAAAAATTAAATATTAACCTGAAAAACTAAGATGAGATTATATAAAACGTTAATAACCTATCCTTGTCTATGATTCCCGATAATAACCATGACAAAAACAGAAGAGGAAATAACGATAAGTCCCTGAAAGGAAATCATGAGAATAATAGTAGGCCCAATACGACTAGCAGATGAAAAATACAGAATGGGAACTGATTTGGGAACAGAAGGAGAATTAAAAGTAGAGAATATAATAGGAATAATTGAGGGGTAAAGACTAAGATTGCTGGAACACGAGTAGAGAGCGAACTGAGAAGATATAATAAATATAATAACGGAATGGAAACCAGCAGGCAAGAGATGCAGAGGTAGACGAAGATCAACTTGGGTACAAGAAGTGAAAGATGCCTGAACAAGATCGGAGTAAGCCAGGGATCGAGAAAATTGCATAATATATGTAGGAAAATCAAAAAAATATAGGGGATTGATCATCTTCAAGAATTTATGTCTCAAAACCTTTTATAAGCCGCTCTACGCCACTTAAGTGTGGAGTGTTAAAGCAGTCATACATACATACATACATGTATCTAAAATAGTTTCCGATATATAGCCGAAAGTGTAGTTTTAGGGACACTTTAACCTAAAACCAAATAGCATGTAATAAATAATGTGTTTAACTTATTGTTAGTTTTAGATACTTTTTCTTTGTACAAACTTTTCTCAAAATCAGAGAAGATAGGTCTACTTAACTTACAACATCTACAATCTGTTCAACACGAAAGAAACCTCGATTTTTTTAAAAGTACAAAGGATATTTATTTCTAATTTTTTTACGTAAAGTACATTGAAAATGCTAAGGCGCTTTTAATTAATAAACAGTAAAAAATCACTGTCGTTGTCGATAATGGCCTGGCACCTTCTAGGCATATTTTCGACCAGTTTCTCGGCGTAATTGGCGCAAAGAGAATGCCATATTTTTCGAATAACCTTTCAGAACTGCTTCAAATTGTAAACAGGTTTCCCTGCAAGTTTGCCCTTTATAATGGCCCATACATTTTCAATAAAGTTGGCATCAGGAGATTGGGCGAGTCAGTTCATCGTAATGATGCCATTTTCCTCCCACCAAGCTCTGCAGAGGCGACTACGATATTTCGGATCATTGTCCTCTTGTAAGACCCAATCTTTATTATTAGATCCAAACATCTTGTGGGCTGATCTTGTTAGGAGGCCACGCTTGTAAATTTGGGTCATCTTCTTTGCCTTTAAATTCTTGGTAAGAAGCTCCAAGCAGCCGAATCCACGCTTCAAGAAACATCCCCAGGCATCGACTTTTATAGGGTGTTTGACAGTACACTGAATGAAATTTATACCGCGGACAGACCAAGCACGCTTTATCCCCACCTATGCCTGAAAAGTTGCTTCATCAGAAAAAATTACGTTAGACCAATCGCGATCGATATTTTCGGTTACCCAGCTGATGCATTTTTACATGTGTTCTTCGGAGATCAGGGGTTTCGAGCTCGTAGAACGGTACGGTATCTTTGCTTCGCATAAAAGCTGCCTGATCGTGTTTATGTTGATGTTGATTCCTTTTTTCATTAGTTCAATCTATACGTCGCGCAGTCGCAGAGTGGGATTAACTTCGAATAGCTGCAAGATCACTTGTCCATCGATAGTACATCACGCCGAGAAAAAGAGAGAGGGATATCTTCTATTTTTCTTCAAAAAGTGCCGGTTCCTTTGTTGTTGAACAGACTGTATATATTTCAAATATTGTGGTGGACGTAGGTTTCTTTTTTGTTTATTTTTGCTAAATCTTTAAGGCTTCGGATCATCTAATCTTTTATGATATTCAAATTGGATTATTTGTCTCGCCTGGTCTTCGTTTTTCTTCATTTTACTATGTATAACATCTATAATATTGAAAGATTTCCTATATTATGTAAAACCATCAATGTGCTGTACATTCTTCTGATGGTTAAAAATATTGTGATGTTCGTTTGTCAATAATAAACGAAGTATTATTCACACACAAGTCTTTTAGTCAATGTGGCTAGACCTATTACTTTATTTAAGATCTAACATTTTTTCCATTCTCCAATTATTTTCGTATGGCTAGCTTATTTTAATCAAACTGGCAAAGCATCAACCTTCGTTTATTAATAAACTTTAAGTCTTAGTTTTAGAATAAGTTATGAGTTGATATATTTCTGTTATTAATTAACTTCTATACTTAATAGTCGGAACTGCTTGTATTAATAGTTTAGTCGTCAAGAAAAAGTTACGTTCCCAGAAAAAACGTGTAACTACAATTAATTATCCAACCGCTAAGTTGCACCTATAGATTATCCTACGTGTACATTTTACGTCATTTCAGTATATTTTTAAATCGATCAGACGAAGTAGAATATGCGTCAGTTTACGTAAAATATAGATATACACATACATATGTATAGAATATGCGGCCTTAAACGTACCAGACGGTAATAATTTTCTTAACTGTTTTTTAAATATAGTACGAATGTAATACAAAATATTTTCCAGGGGATTAACGATGACTAGTTGGTTGTAATATATCATACCTGGTGTTGTATGTTTGATTATGAACATTAAAATCGTTGATGACTGAGAGACGTTCGCCAAGAAGAATTTTATAGCAGATGTTTTGGTTATTTGAATTTTATTTAATATCTAAAATCAAGGAGCATTCTAGTTCTAAGTATCCTGATTATGAAGAATGAATGCAAATACAAATTCAGATAGTGAGCACTTTTTTATATTTTTCTCATTTTTATTGTCTAAAAAAGGATAAGTTCCGCATTATTTATACCTAGTAAATATAAAAAATATTTATGTATTCACATTATGTATTTTTTTTTTTTTTGTAAGAGGGAGCAACCACTATTCCACCATTCTTGAGGCTTATTTGGCATAAACACAGTTATTTTTACAGAGTCATTTTTCGTCTCGTAAGAAATGATATAAAGTAGAAAACGAAGAGAGTTTTAGAGCGGAATTAACTTAATTTAGTTTAAAGGCAATAACCAGAGCGTGCTAAAGAAATATTTAGATACAAACGTGTCATTATATACAAAATATCATTGATAATGACTGGAGGTTACTGTATAAGGTTATGCCACTATTGTAAAGAAAACTAGAAGTATTTAGAAAGAAGGTATTAATTAAAGAAGGACATGTTCTTGTATGCATTGTTACATAATAACAACAATGCAGATTGATGGAGATGTTTAAGAAATTAAAAAATGGAACGAATGAATGATTGAAAAGAGATTATGGGATAATAAATATAAGTTACAATTTTAGCAATTCAATTGGAATTTCAGTTTTCATAAAAAAATCTACAAAAACATTATGTAGGTAATTATTACCAAAACTGTGTAGTAAATTTATACATAATCACTAAGTCTATAGCCAATTTTATAAACTAATTAAATCATTCAAAAGGAAAGAGTTGTAACCATTTTCTGCATTTTCCAGTGGAATTTGTATTATTTGAATCTCAATGTTATTTTTTTCAGTACTTTACTTCCATAGAGAAACGATAAAACTTTTTGTGAATTTTTATCTCCAATATCTGAAGAGATTTCAAAACTGCTACCATCGTTTCCTACGATATGAAAGTTTCCTACCATATTCTCGAATTTCTTCCTATACTGTATATACAACATCTTCAAATTAGACAATTAATATGCCAAATAACCTACCACAACACATTTTCTTTACTGTTTGCAAAACAAAGATAAAAATAAGACTATGTTTTGTTTTACTATTGTATTTATTTTTAGTTGTGTGTTAGAAATTATTTTACTTTGCTTTTCTTTTCAGAAACGTTAGTTTCTAGATACTCCATGATATATGTTATTTTTTATTGTACAATACGAGTTTTATTACATAAGAGTATGCACACTATCGTATAGATAGTGTAGTAGTAGTAGTAACAAAAATTAAATGTAATAATTGTTCTGAATACGTTGTGGATAATTACTGGAATTTTTTGCAAAACGAAACACTGTGGTCGCTAGAACAAGATAACCTAGGACAGTATAAATAACAAAATTAAGATGTCATAAAAATAAGACAAAAAGTATTAAAAGAGGAATTAGCAGAACAAGGAAACAGAATTGATTAATTATTAAATAAAATTATTATCCATAACAAAGACTACCAATTAACAAGATGACAATTGATTCAAACTTACTGCGAATATAGCGTACGAAATTCTACTAAATTGACTTAAAACTCGCTGGTTTGAACTCGTGAAATAAAATACGAAAACACATACGCATCGACACAGATTTGGTAAATTATATTGAACAATAAAAATAATGGACAAAGAGATATTTGTAAACACGATTTGTGTAAAAAATGTAAATTATAAATTTCATAATAGAATACAGAATATGAAGAATATGAACAAGTTTCAAGCTAAATTGATATAATACACTCTTAAAACTGAAGAATATCAAAATCAATCCATTTGAAACGCCTTACTTACAAGGGAAGAACTTGGGGGAAACCAAATTATTCGACGTGAAATATTTGAGACCAGTTAGCAGCCAATTTTATAAATTTCGCCATTTATTCTTAAAATATGTTTGTAGGCTGAAAACAATTATGCGGATATAAAACGTGGCCAATATCGAAAAAGGGCAAGTATGTGTCTGTTGTGTGTTATGTTTGAACGAATGAATAATTAAGATATATTTCTTTAGAAAAATTTAAACGAAAAATATTTTCTAGAAACGTTCTAGAAAACATTCGTACTGTTCATTTAACTCGAGTAAGATGATAAAGTAGTCAAATATTGGAATGTCTTTACTCTTAGACACATTATCAACACTGAAAAATTCAACTTTGTCAACAAGGTAATAGGAATAAAAGTGTTAGATATATAGAAATAATTGTCAAAAATATTTTTTTACCTGCGTAGTTTAAATTTTGCGCATACATTTACTTGACTCCATAAACGAGAAAGAAATTAATGAAATATTTTCCTGCTCTTCTATTTACAAGTGTTATTATTGTTTTGTTTACAATGTTTCGTTAAATATGTTATTGGACAATGCAGTTAGTGATACATATTTTAAGTAGGTATTTCATAACAGAATAAAATAATTCATAGCGGTTCTGTTATCTATCACAAAAGCACTTCAACATCTGTTATTATTTCCTCATTCCATATATATGATAAGTGTGATATAAAGTGTTAATCAATAGCTGTGAGTGATGTCCCTATAATATTAACTGATGGCAGATGAGTATACGAGAAAATATATTAATTTCATGTGTTCATTTCATTAGCATCAAAATTTTAATTGAAGTATGTATCAAGATGATATTATGTACACAGATAATTAACTGATTAGTCAGTTTATAAAGGTCAAACTACAAATATTTAATGTTTTCTTAAATATATTTGATTTAAGTTGGTCTGGTTTAAATATTATATTAAATACTACCCTATAATGTTACTCATTCTTGAATAAATGAAAATCTTATTTGAAAGATGTTATTTTTAAGCAGAAAATAAATAATGTCATATTGAAAGATAGGTAATACTAATATATGTTCAGATATGTGTATAGTGTATATCAATTGATTTTACGTGAACAATATTTAACACATACCAGTGAATAACATAATTTATTAACTTGAAGAAATTATAAGCGCAAGAAATATACTTAAGTGAAGAAAGCTACGGTGAACGGTGATGGACAAAAATTAAAATATTATGCTGATTGTTACAGAGAGTAATCATATATCTATAATATCTGTCTCAACTAAATCTAAAGTTCGCAAATCTTTATTTTCCAAATTTAGTAAATGTAAAATAAATATGTAGTCTTACAAGAATTGTAGACATATAGTAGACATACATTAGATAACTTCGTATGAAATATCTAATAATTTTCTCCAATGAAGCAACTGAAATTTTAATAAACTGAAAGACATACATATTAGTCTATCATCCAGAGAAGCTGCATCGAGTACAAGAAAATCGTAAAACAGATTTAACATTACTATTTTTTTTCACTATAGAATAAAACTTTCCTTTAAACTTAAATCCTCTTAATAATTAATAAATTAAGGAATCATAAAAATATTCAGACAAATACAGGAAAAAGGAAAGTTAAGAATATTGAGATTAATTAAGAAGCTGTATTTACAGAGAGAAGTCGGAAATAAGCGAAAACAGCAGTGTTTAGTTATTGCTTTTAAAATTGACAATGTGGAAAAATGATATATAATTTCCATTTATAAAATGTCGCGTATAAATTGAAACTGTAAAAAAAACTATCACGAATAAATTGAATCCCTTAGATAAAAATTAGGAGTTAGGAGGAATTAGGAGTTAATTGGAGAGACAATAAGATATTATATCAGAAACAGAATATGTTCGATTGCCAGAAACAAGAATGGTATTTTTGAGATTTGTTTATAGATTTCACTTTCATAGAATTTCAACTAATACTTCATTATTGCAATATCACTTCATTTCCTATTTTTCAGTCATCTTCAAACAACATTAATCACTGATAATCAATGCCAATTTTATGAAATCATCAAACAAGAACATAGTTCATATAACAGTTTCATATAGCCTTATATAGTTTTAAAGCCAAGAGTTATATGATAGTATATAATAACTGGAAAACACCTGTGACCATTTTATCAAAATGGTAAAAATATGTTGAATGTATATGTTGAGTCTGTATTTTCCTCAAATTTAAATTAAAACTAATTTTAATGTTTACCCTTAAAATGTATGTCAAATCCAAACTGTATATATTAACATATATCTATCCTAATATGTATTTAAATATATGAGACGTACTGTATTTTTTATATATACTTCTTATCAACGTGGTTGTAGGTTAGCTCTTTTGGTTCATATATTTATCTTGACATTTTCTAATTTATTGTGACCTAAATTTCTTTCTATAAAATCATTTAAAACTAAATTGTTGTCACCAGTGACCCATGTCGATATCACTGTTAATCTCCCCTGATTCTGGTTAAATCTAGATAGATCTAAGAAAAAAAATGTTTTTAAATTATAAATGTAATTTATTACACGCAATAGTTTGATATAGTGCTCTTGATGTGTTTATATTAATATATTTAATGTAGGTGTCACCATCGTTACTAATAATTACACTATGTTAATTAATAATCTGGTCAGGATTATAATTAAATTTCATGTTAATAAAATAATAAACTTGGTAGTTTAAATAAGGTACATTCAATATATTCAGATAGTATCATTTAGATCTTAGTAATCGAATTCTTGAAAAATTGTAGGTAGGATTGCTAAAAATATAATAGGATTAGTATACTGAGATATTATATAGAGACATGAGTAATAAATATACACAGAGTGTTAGGCAGATGGTTTGCCAAATGGGAATGGCGGATAGCTGGGGTCATTTAGAAGTTATTTAGTTCTAATACCTCTATCCCTAGTCTCACGGTTTTTCAGATATTTTTTTATTATTTTTGAATATTTATAACATTTATAATTTTATGTTACTAATAATTACACTATGTCAATTAATAATCTGGTCAGGATTATAATTAAATTTCATGTTAATAAAATAATAAACTTGGTAGTTTAAATAAGGTACATTCAATATATTCAGATAGTATCATTTAGATCTTAGTAATCGAATTCTTGAAAAATTGTAGGTAGGATTGCTAAAAATATAATAGGATTAGTATACTGAGATATTATATAGAGGCATGAGTAATAAATATACACAGGGTGTTAGGCAGATGGTTTGCCAAATGGGAATGGCGGATAGCTGCGGTCATCTAGAAGTTATTTAGTTCTAATACCTCTATCCCTAGTCTCACGGTTTTTCAGATATTTTTTTATTATTTTTGAACATTTCTGTAAAATTTGCCTTTTAGCATGTATACGTTTTTTTAAGGTTGTATCACTTTAAAATAATTTTCATTATTTTCTGCGATGTATCATTGTTCTAACAGAATCATATGGGACCTAGATAATAACCGAAAAAATAATTATGTTAAGTTCAACTTTTCCTTAAATTTGCAAAAAAAACGAAAAGCGATCGAGATATGCTTTCATGCTTTCAAAAGTATTAGTGATAATTTGTTTACTAAGATATTTGTCTGAGCTAAAATACATTAGTGGAAATGAAGTAAATACAAACAAAAAGTTATTTAGAAAATTTTTTATTCACAAATATTGTTAAATTTTCTTCTTTGTTTCTAACACATGCGCGACAGCTTCGTCGCACAGCTTTAGATTTCTAACACTATTTTGTACACAGTGGCATATCTTCTTTTATCGTTGCGAACATGTCATTAATTCTGTCAACTAACTGACCTTGATTTTGAATTTACTGGGAATAAACAAGTTCTTTAGAACGTCCGTAGACATGTCAATTAAGTGGAATCAGGTCTGGGGACCGTGTGGACCATAGAGTAAGGCCACGTCTATAAATTCACGAATTGGGAAACACATTATCTAGGTGCTTCCTGATCAGATATCACCAATTTTCTCATGTTATTTAAAAAGTATTTATTACATGTCGCATACAGTAAATGACATTATAGACAATACTTTTTGTAAGCATTGGAACATATTGATCCCTATTCGTTTGTTTTTTACTTTGTTTGAGTTTTTCTAACAATTCTGGTTACTTTATTACCTCATAAATATTTTTTTTATATCAGTGTCCCATATTATTTTGTTAGGACAAAGATATATGGCAGAAAATAATAAAAATTATTTTGAGTGGTTACAACCATAAAAAATGTTGTACATGCTAAAATTCTACTAATTTTAGGGTATATTCATTATTTGTGAATGTAAATTAATTTCTTTAAATTCTGGAAATTCTGGCAACCGAATAGAAAATATTTGACGGATTTTCACAAATATACCCTGTCTGTAAAATACAATATATAATGTTTATAAATATTGTCAAAAATGTTTAATTATTAGAAAAAAAAATTGTGATCATTTAGGCTTTGGATTTAAATTTTAGAACATTCAATTTTCATTCAACGAAAATATCTCAAATTATAGAATATAGGTGCGATTTTCTAAACTTAACTATGATTTTTTTTTTGGTATATGTGTATTTGGTTAAATATAAGATTAAATCAAATAATAATATCAAACAATTATGTCATTTATAATATATTTATAACTGTGCTGATAAGTATATATCGATAATTTAATTAACGAGTTAAAATTGTATCTTAAAGAATTCTGTATCTGTTTTATACGTTGTATACAGAAAAGAAATATACCTCTAATGTAGAAATAAATATCAGGAATGTATTTATTTTAAACTGCGAGTGACATGTTGATATGAAATTAAATAAATTCGCAGAAAATATGTTTATGTTGTTCACAATATATGCGTGTCGTAGTTTGTGGGACACATGAATGTGTATTTTTATTTTTAATTTTTATAACGAATATGTAACATTGCAAATAAAAAATATCATTTACCTTTAGTCCTTATTCACGAGAAAGACAAAACGACAATATAAAGAACAAATATATAATTTCCCGAAATTATTTATAACTAAGTATAATAAATTAAGCGAATTAATTTTGTATGTGGAAATAATGGTTTCTTGGTTAAAAATATAGTCCTTTCAACCAATATTAGTCAAGAATGTCTTAACCTAACTGTGATAAGAATCAAAACCTTAAAAACAGTTAAGGTCAAAGCTTTTATCGATTTTGCTCTATTCACTCAATTGGTACAATTCTATGACATCCTTTGGAACTGTAGTATCATATAAAATAGATATTGATAAAATAAATAGACCCGCATTGGTGCATTGAGGTACACTTTTAATATTTCATATAATTGGTACATGTTACAAGTAGGTATAAAAGGTATTAATCATATTTTTAGACACATAAAATTTAATAGGAACTTATATTTGGACCTATATATAGAAAGTTTTAGTAACAGTTAGCTTTAGTATTGAATGCAGTTGATTAATCCAATCATATCATGGAAAATACCATTTCCGAAACATTCTGTTGTTGAAACCACAAAATAATATTTCTGTAACATTTTTTTTTATATGTTTTGAATATAATATTTCGGATGAGTTTATTAGTAACTATATGTAATTACATTGTATCTATACTAACTATGCAATTACAACCAACTTTTTGTTTAATGTAAAGTATGTAAAACGATGAAAAATAAAAAAACGTGCTATATTCTGAATTCATTCCGCTGATAGCATTGCACTTGAGGGGAATGTACAACTTTTCTCGGTCAATACTAAGAAATGTGTTAAAAATAGAAACATGTGTCCTAGTATAATGATTGCTATAGCTTGTACAGGATAGTTGTTGGGCTATTTTGTTATTGGATTTATTGGATTTTTTTAGAATACTTGAAAATATTTGAGTATAAAGTGAAGTAAAGATTTATACCTTCCTCTTCACGATGTAAGAAATTTTAGTTTCTTGTATCGTGATCTTACATGTTCTATACTCTACATATAACTTCTACCTTGGTCACTAGGTAGATGTACTTTTCAAAATACATATTAGAACACAGTGTTTCTGTTGTTTTCACAAATACGATACATTTATTATATTCTTCTTAACTACAAAAAATAATATTTCGATTTCAATGTCGGTGTCTTATTTGAACAACTTATTCGAGTGCGAAATCTAAATAGATGAGTACCATCTAACTCGAAACTGATGATTAAACAACATCATCATAAAATGATCAAGTATCAGTATGAATTTAGTATCGAGATCGAATAAGAAATGATATTTGCGGCTAACAGTGATAGTATTATTTTCGAAATATACATATTAAGTGCATCAAGACATTGTGATTAAGGAAATATGATAAACTTGCTAACGAATAACTTTAGTATAGGTTGAGCATCTTACATCATACCTAATAATTGTATGAACTTAAAGCTTTGACTACTTCGAAGTCACTTTTCAATTATCATCTTTAACTTGATTGTTCACCAATAATACATGAAGATCAGACAGATCTTACAATTTCCTTAAGAGGCGATCAAATCGTAAAAATATCTGCAAGAAGGCAGGAAAATGCGATAACTACAACTTCCTGGAACGAAAATGACCATTTGAATTTATGTAACACCTACCTTCTACACCAGGGGATATAGTAATATAAAACAAAAAAAATCATAGAGTTTACTTGGGAGTGAATTTTCAAGAGATGTATCATATAATGAATTAAGATATATCACATAATTAATTGTATAAGAAAAGAAAAAGGACGCTGCTTGCAATTTTGCAATCAAGAGGATAAATTAAAAGTAGTTAGATAGAATCGAAATTATGTGACGTACTTTAAAAGCTCAATGAAATATTTAAGTATTGCATATTCAAGTTATAAAATGTATTATGTTACAATTACAATAAACATATGAAACAGAACCCTGGTACTTCTTGCAGTTGAATTAAAGTCCGAAAACAACTACGGATATAACCAAATAAACAGGGATACTCATTTTATCCTGTATATGATGTTATAATCCATATTTTAGAGAAATTAAAGTTTAATATATGTGAAAATTATCATGTTGGCGTTTTCGTTGAAATATGGCAGCAAGGGCAGACGTCAGAAGATGATATATTTAGCATGTTTATTACAGAATTAAGGATCTATACCTATTATATCTTACATGGAAATTTTTATATTAATGAGAAGTCAATATTTACTTAACTATTTTCAGATTTCACTATTAAATCCATGAAAACTGTAATTAGGTACTCTATAAAGTTTATTGTATTCCAATTTTATATCTGAATGCTATAATAATTACATTTTCATTCTTTAGTTGATCTTATGAAATATCAAATTATAATTAGTCTCATTCATCAATTAATTCGATATAATCCAAAAAATTAAAATTAAATCACCTTGCTGATCTCTCTGTGGATTTTCAACTATTTAACCATGTTTTTAGAATAATATCCAATGACCAAAAAATATATGTAACGATAATCTATATGTAATCTTCAAGACCATACTAGAATTATGAAAAACATTATTTCCGGATGTCTGATGTATCATATCCCACCCTTTTGTCACATGCCATGAGGGTGAGGGATTTAATTATTATAATTAAACCTTTAATTACATTTACATTTTATAGTTAACCTTGTCTAAACTTAGTCCCTGAGTATCGAACCTTGTCTGAAGAAGTTTTTCGAACTCAATGAACCCCAAGTTGATGGAATCTCCTATCATAAATATTATATAAAGTAGCTAAACTAAAATATAAGAATGTTCAGTAGTGTATGTGACGTACATAAGTTAATTTTATTTCAGGGTTTTCTTGGAAGTGTTACATACTTTGTTATTTTAAATACAATATATATCTACAGCTTTGGATTGTGTAAGATATTTTCAGTGAATCCCTTGTAATATAATTATTTTAATGATTTTTGTAATAACTTGAAAAATATATTATTTTAAAATAGTATAACTTACGACATTAATTATAAAAAATCGTATACCAGTTACAATTCCTATTTAATGAATAAGAGATTCCAATTTAAGAGAATAAGAAGTAATAACTTAGGAGGCCACACGTCGAGTTTTGTAAATTGGGAAACAAAACAGCTGGAAAGGAAAAACTTCGAACTGAAGAAGTTTGAACTATGATTGGTAGTATGCAGGTTTTCATAGCATCTGCCCAATGAAGTGAATTCTTTCAAGTTATGCCGTGGTGGTTGTTGAATTAATCTAGACGTTCTGCTCGCTATCCTATCAAATCCTCAATTCAAAGATTGAATTATTTTGTAGATAGATTCTGAGGCTGATTAAAAATCAGTAGTCTTTGGATGTATTCTGATGACGCTGATAGGATAACTAGCGAAAGATAATTTGACAACAACTACAATATAACCCTGAAGAATTTACTTCATCTAAGTCATACGCTTCGCAAGTATCGCTGGTGGCGCCATCGCGGCGACAAGAATGTGCAACTCTTAGTCTTTATGAAAAGTAAACAAACCGTATTGAATCATATATGTTTTTTAACGTGAAAAGTGATTTTTTAACATGGACAAAGTTTTTCCCATAAAATATGGGAGGTTTCCCTCAAATAAAATTTGTGTTAACTTAAATATAAATGCACTTTAATTATGCCACCTTTTGTTTTTAACCCCCAATTAACCCGACAAGAAGTATTACACAATTTTTATATAATCAAGGTGTCAATCTTTGAAACAAGGAACTTTTATAATCCAATATACGTAATGTTACCTAATTTACACAGTCTCTAGGTAAAAGCTTCATGAAATATTCACTATAAAATAATTTTATTTTTGGAATTGTCCACTGTAAAAATGCCATGATATGACAGCTTTCAACAAGCTATTTTCCTTTTGAAATACTTTTTCGTCGAAAAACAGAAGTATCTTCAACTCAAAAAAAGTATTTTATAATAATGCCCATGTTATTATAATATTTTTACGCTATACATAAAAATAAAGTTCAGTGCGTTCTGACTTACACGTATATACGCGTTCCAACGTCAGACATTTGAAATGAAAGACTAGGAGTTACGAACCGCGCTCCCAAGGTGGCTCGCGATGTGTCGCCTTAAACAGATAGTTGCGAAGCGTATAATGCATTTAGTGTTCCTGCAAAGAAATAGTGTCTCGCAATTCGTTTATAGATAATTCCCTCCCACATATTAATTTTCTGATGATGTTATGTGTAAATGTTTCGCATCCAATTCGAATATTTTGTTGCTCAGTATCTGTAAGGTTGTTTATTGACATGACAGTTTAGATAGGACATGACTTCATAAGAAAAAACTAATTTGTAAAAGCATTTATCTTCAAATACTATTTGTCATCAGCCTTTAGGTAAATCTATATAAAGTGGTTAAATCCTCTAACTTTTTTATTTACACGAGTAGGTCAGGATAATTTCCATTCAATAAATTACATACCTCTTACTGAGTATTAATTTACAAAACTAATCATCATAAGTGGTTTTCTATTCTTCTACTAATGCATTCATAAACCATTAAATTATTATTATTTAACATTTAAAGCATCTATTAGTTTTGGCAAATTGAAAATATATTGAATTCTAGACGATTAAAACCAAACGGCTTATTTATACTAAAAATAAATAAATAGTTTTAAAACCTTAAAACGGACTTTTCCGCACGTAGAATATCTCTATCTAGAGATTGAGTGGCCGAGAAAAAATAAACTAACACAGAAATGCAGAATCTGTGTTTTATGCGACAGTGTTACTTTTTTCAAATAGTTCACCCTCGTGCTTTCTCATGACCCATGAACAAGGTGGGGTTGTGTCCCATCCACCTCAAAATCAATAGATATCGTCTGGTAGATGTCCCTAATCAGAATCAGTCGAAACCCGATCGATCCGACACGATTTAATTGAGTGGTCGTGCTAACAATCAAATTTCTCAAGTAGTCAACCAGTGTGCTTTCTCATGACCCATGAACATGGTAGAGTGTATTCTATTCACCTCAAAATCAATAGGTGTCGTCTGGGAGACGTCCCCGATCCGAATCAGTCAAAACCCGATCGATCCGACACGACTTAGTTGAGTTATCGTATTAACAACAAAATTTCTCAAATAGTCCACCGTCGTGCTTTCTCATGACCCATGAACAGGGTGGGGTGTGTCCTATCCACCTCAAAGTCAATACCGATCAGAATCAGTCAAAATCCGATCAAACCGACACGATATAATTGAGTTATCGTATTAGCAAAACAAATTTCTCAAATAGTCCACCATCGTGCTTTCTCATGACCCATGGACAGGGTAGAGTATGTCGTATCCACCTCAAAATCAATAGGTGTCGTCTGGGAGATGTTGCCGATCAGAATTAGTCAAAACCCGATCGGTCCGACACGGTTTAGTTGAGTTATCGTGCTAACAAAAAAAATTTCTCAAATAGATCCAAGGGAGGGGGTGGTGTGTGCTATCCACCTCAAAATCAATAGGTGTCGTCTGGGAGACGTCCCCGATCAGAATCAGTCAAAATACGATCGATCCGACACGATTTAGTTGAGTTATCGTGCTAACAAGAATAAATGTTGGCGACAACGACGACAACGATGACAACGACGACAAAGACGACAACGACGACACACACATAGCAAACAATTTTTAAAAACCATTTTTTTTGTTTTTAGGCAGAAAAGCGAAAAATAAACCCAAAAAAAAGTTTGTTTTTCACTTTTTCTTTACACTTTTACATTACTTTTCCGCTTATAGTGGAGTGCGGAAAAGTAAAAGAAAAAAGCAGTAACTCATTGAACGAGATATGCACTTTCTAATATTCACATCAGCCCGTGACGTCATCATTATCGGAGCTATAAAAACATAGATTTTCCTTAACAGTTTTAATAAAGTAAATAAAGAGTGATGCTCAACCAAAACCCCAACATTTTTTAGATGTCGGACAAGAAAAGTATTTTAAGTTTTCAACAAATCTGCGTTTAATATATTGTAATTCATCAATTTTTGAACTTATGGATATAGTACTATTTAAAAAAATAATATTTACTTGTTTGTAGGGTACATAAAAAGTATCTAGTATTTTCCCTCAATTGTTTAAATTGTGTTACCTTAATTTGTATCAAATCGAAGTGAATACTTTGTTATTCATATATATGATGAATAATGTTATTTTTACAACATGTGGACTAATCCAATAATTACCAAAACAAAACCATTAAGGCATTATTTTAATTTTTTAATCTTTGACTGCTTTAGTATCGTCTCTGAAGAAGAGATGAGTCACTATTTTTATTAAGAAGATAAAACATAAAAGCCTGTGATCACGTGAAAATTCACAGTAAGTAATATATAAAAAAATTGCATTGCGTTTAACAAGGGTAGATGAAGTGACAAGGATCAATAATGTGACTAGACGATCTCATTACAGTCTACTATTTTTAGTTTTATGCCAAAAATAATGTGTATAGGATAAAAGTTGATAATGAAATTTAACAAAAGTTAATAGGTAATATAAGGGTAAATAGGTAATGCTTTATTATTTATTGCAGAGTTGTAAAAAGTAATAATTTTGAGTGTTCAATAAAACTATATTTATATTACATTAATATGTTTCAATATGTTCCTTAAATAAACTATAATATATTAGGTGGGAATTTATTTAATACATAATTTTGTTTGGAAACAAGATATCGAATTGTGTCACATTATCATATCTCCATATAGCTTTAATCTTTATGTGATGTACCAATCTGTTTCTTGTTTTTCTAAGACATGGCAGTACCTATCAACCTAATTACCTAATAGACAAGTTATGACTTATTTGTCCCATATTAAATTAAAACATTGTTAACGGGGATGTATTATTTAACATACTTATCAAATATATAATTTATGAAAAGCCAACTAATCATTTCACAGGCCAAAAACAATTTTGTGATCGGGCTTTTTTTGACTTTTTGATTTAGTTACATACCACGAACTACATAAACACTGTTTTTTGTTTCCCAGTTTTTGTAAATGTACATTATACAATAATTTGTAGTTTTTAAAACTGAGGTTCTATAAAATTAAATTTTGCTTTAATATTTGCGGGCGCTCATGTGTTTAATCGGTTTGAAACGTACATACAAGTGTCGGGGATTTACCGTAAAAGAGTTGGCCGATGAGAATATTCCGGGTTTATACTATTCGGGTATTTACATAGTAGCTGTAGTACGTTTTTAATGTGTGTCGGTTTATTCGTGACATCACGTCATGTGTTATCATTTTATTTTAAAAATGCCTAGAAGTTGTAAAAATACACCAAATATATTTTATAAACCTAACACTTGGTTCAAAAACCTTATTTATGCAAATTTGGTTGATCCGCAAAAAAATATTTTGCCGGCACTTCATATTAAATTTGAATTAATGAAGCAAATGTAAAAGTTATAGAGAAAAATGGGAATTGTTTTAAGTACTTATGTGACAAATTTCCAGATCTTTCTGAAACAAAATTAAGGGAAGGTATTTTCGTAGGACCACAAATAAGAAAATTTAATACTGGACCGATAGTTTGAAGAAACAATGAACAGAAACTGAAAAAGAAACTTGGATATGCTTTAAAAGTTTAACAGAATTTTTTTAGGAAATTATAAACATCCGCAGTATGAGCAAAATGCCATCAAAATGTTGGAAATATTTAAGCAACTTGGCTGTAATATGAGGATGAAAATTCACTTTTTGCATACTTTCCAGAAAATCTTGTTGTTGTTAGTGAGGAGCAGGGTAAAAGGTTCCATCAAAGGTTCCATCAAAGGTTCCACCAAGAAATCAGCATAAATAACTCACTTACAATCACTTATCAAACCTAAATCAACTTTTAAAATGTCAAAATTTGTAGGCCTGTATTACACAAGAAAAACTGTAAAACGAAGTTTATTGTTAAGAGGGGAGGGACTTTAAAAAAAATAAATAGAAACTATTTGTGTTGTTGCTTTTTACTATGTGTATTAATGTTTATTAAATATAATGTTCATTAAAATGTAATATTTCCTTTAGCTTTGAACTTATTCTGATTATTCAATTGATCAAAAATCTTACGTGAGGGGCAAAAACGGAAGGTAGATATGAAATCAGCGTAAATAATTCACTTATAATTACTTATCAAATCCAAATAAACTTTCAAAATGTCAAAATTTGTAGGCCTGTGTTTGACCATGACCATGAATATTTCATACTATTTGTTTTAGTGGTCACTTGTTTAGTTGTTAAGTTGTCGAGTGTTCTTTGAATACTACGAAAATGTACATTGAATATAAAATGTTTATAGAAAAAATAACATGGTAATGTTAATAAATAGTAGTGAAATAATAAAAAATTTATTTAACACCTTAATTCGTAATAATTTAATTTTCATACCATCTTTCTATTAGTATTGGTGATGCTGTTGGAGGTACACTGGATGTTCAATGCGAATCTACGTTTATTAATATTGAATTGAAAAAGTAGATACAATTAGGGGTTCACTTACTACTATTAATATAAATATAGATAGAATATTAATAGGGCTAAAAGTATTAAATCATCTCAGTAGTAAGTTAATTGCATAAGTAGACGCACTGTTCCACCTTATGCAGGGATTTTATTTATTTTGTATACACTAAACATCGTGTATTAATCCATTACTATATTACTACAATAAATAAATGGTCTATTTATCAGCATTTTGATAGCCTCTCGCATATAAATGATATATAATATGCACAACTCGTGTATCTGCACCTATAAGGAAATACATTCCAGTTACCGCTACCTAAAATAACTCTGGCTTTCAAAACGTTAAAATTTCTAGAGAATTCATTTGAAATGTTCCACGCCCAAGCTTAAAACTCACTCAATTGTATGGTGTGATGATCGGTAATGACTTCTCTTCGAAAGTTTTCCAAACGAGCAAGAGATATCTCCTTCCTGGACAAGGATTTTCTCCTCTCGACTTTTTTCTTGAAGAGCGGCATCCTCGCTAATTCTTCTCACGCACAATAAATAAACACACCAAATGAATAAGGCAAATTGTGGTCACAAACAATTAGAAGCTAACATTTTAACGTATGAAATATAGTAAAATCACTACAAGCGTTAATATCCGGCACGTGTTTAAAACTTTAACATTCTCAAATGCTAATTCTAAAAATACACATTCGAAAACTGAATTTAACTGGAATACTGGAGTGCGGACGCCGAGCGTCTGTAACTCCGAATCCTCCACTGAAACTAAAACGCTTTTTCAGTTCGTTTCAGTGGGATCACGGAGCGTGCAGACTGTCATGTTTAAAAAAAGATTTTTTCATTAAAACTGATGCTCTCCGATCGAAATATTCCCACTTTCCAAGTGTTTAGTGGGTACATGTTAATTACGACAGATTGTTAGAAAAACCCCTCCTAGTTATCGAACACGCCGAAATAAGGTGGGGAGCTATATTGACAAAGTATGAGATTTTTCCAGTTTTATCAAGGCGGGGTTGCGTGTGCGACCATACGTCCGTTTAGATGGAGACTTGCTCTCACCCACCTGTTTAATTTCGTCTGCTTTCAAGTTATCCCATTGCGTATTACAATGTTGATGATTGATATAGTGAAAAGTTATTTAATATAGGTTTGCGAATTCATCCCTATTGAAACCTGACCAACTGCATTTGTGTAAAACACATACAAATATCGAGTACCACACACCACAATTTCATATTTAGTTATAAAGCCGATTCCTTGATAAAATAATCTTGAATATTAAATTTAAATTTAAACAAAATGATGAGCTAACAAGATTGAAAAAATAAATATGTGGGCATTTTGGCACATAACATTGAATATTCACCCTGTCATCAGTCATATAGTGTATCATCTCTCCTTGTACCCACTTTTTATTTGATTTGAGCAAACCATTATGGAAGAAACAGAATTTATAGAATGATGAATGTTGGGTGTACACCTATTATTAACATTTCTCCTGTATTCGGCATTCTTAAAAACATGCTGTATGTTTTTGATACAGCACCAAGAGATTAGCTTGTTTACTATACAAAAACTCCTTTATTTGACCTTAATTTATTCGAAGTCACAATCATAATCAATCAGCAACATAACTATTACTTAGTTGGCTTTTCAGAAACATATTTGTTTATTGTTAAAATCCCGCATACTATATTGTCTATACAATATGTTTAATTTGTGCCCATATGGGGACCTCGTATGTTTCAAAATATGAAACACCTGGAATAACTGTTGAAATTAATATTTTATTTAACTTTAAAATATCGTGATTCGTTATTGTCGCTGACACTCCTCTTTCGTTTCAATTCAAGTGCATAATGAAGCTGGTGAGTTCCATCCTGCACTGCAATTATTCTCAGAAACCAGGAAAATTTAATGTCTAGGTCAGTATTCTGGGCGATCATAGCATTGGTCGCTTTATTCCTTGAATTTAAATGAAGAAATGTATCTTGATTTATGAGAGAAAACGATGACAATATACATGAAAATGGGTTATTCTTCAAATAGGAAGATCGGGTCTACTAGATTTCTTTCTATAGGCACCTCTGAAATGAAAAGCTTATGCCACTGCATCTGGTAATCTAGAGGTGTTGGGAGAACGATTTGTACAGGAATGTCCACGAAGGCCAAACATGTTATAAGTAGTTTTAGCACATTTTGATTAACCATCTTATCATTGACTGGAAGTCGATGGTAGTAATTTTGAATAGTTATTTAAATACATATTAATTTATTAATTATTTTATTAAGTAATTACTTTTTTAATGAAGTTATAGTTTCTTTCTAGGTTTCATTCCTACATTTTGATTTCTGTATTTCTAATGTGCATTGAAAAATAACTGACAGAAACTAAAAATACTGAGATTCGCGGATGATATAGCAGTATTAGCATCTAGCAAGGAGGAATTAAAATCAGCATTGAACGAAATGGAGACAGTGACATACGGAATAGTTGACAGAGGAATACGGAATGAGGGTGAATAAAAACAAAACTAAAGTGTCAGTGTGCAGAGGGCGCGAGAGCAGAGCAAAAACGAAAGTACAAATTATTGATGAAAGATTGGAGGAAGTTAAAGACTTCACTTATTTAGGAAGTAAAATAAATTGGGATGGAAGAAGCGATAAAGACATAAAACAAAGAATAGCGCAAGGTCGAGTAGCTTTTAACAAAAGGAAAGCACTTTTATGCTCGGGGGTAATAAACTTAGAAACAAGGAAGAGATTTTTGAAAACATATGTATGCAGCACGGCACTATACGGTTGCGAAACCTGGACGGTAGGAGAAGCAAGTAGGAAGAAATTAAAAGCTGAGATGTGGTGTTACCGAAGAATGATGAAAATACCATGGACTGATAGGGTTAGAAACGAAGAAGTATTGGAGAAAGTCGGCGAGAAAAGAAGTATGTGGAAAAACATAAATATGAGCAGAGATAGAATGGTAGGCTACTTGCTGAGACATGGCGGAATAGTCCGCGATATTTTGGAGGCAGAAATAGGAGTGAAGAAAGGCAGAGGTAGGCCTAGATTAGACTACTCGCAAATAGTAAGGGATGTAGGTTGTAGCACAATTAGCGAAATGCGTAGGTTAGCACAATATAGGAGAAGCTGGAGGTTAGCATCCAACCAGTCTTAGGACTAATGATCTCATGATGATGATGATGATTGAAAAATAAGTAAAATTCAAAAACTGTGTGACAAGTTTTAATTTATTTCTTTTAAACTCATATGCATTTCTGAAACAGTTTCTATCAAGTATTACTATTCCTATATATCTATTTAAATGTATGTAATAAATATTGAAATTAAAATAAAAATATTTCTTCTAAAGGTCATTCCCTTTAGAAATTTTAAATGGCTTACTTGTATTCAATATTAGAACTCAGTTAAATTAAATTTATTATTTATAAGTATAATAAAATACTTAAATAATTGTAATATTTAATTTAAAGTTTGAAATAAACTAGAATTAAAATCAGGGGTGTGCCGTAAATTAAATTTGTTTGCTTAGTAAATTATACAGAAAAATGTTATGAAACGAAATCAGTGATTTTAAGTAATATCTGAATTTCTTTGCAGACCATTAAAATTATGTCACGGACCATCGCATCGGTTGCCGGCCACTGGTGTAGAGGATATTGACAAATAATGATCTGTATGTTTTCAGTTATTCGAATTTAAAACGAACAGAAACGTTATTATTTATTATAGTATTTTCGAAAAATAAGTCTTCATAAAACTTCATAGTTCATAATAAATGTATTAAAGTGTTAGTATGTAATAACATAATAACTGTTGACGAATAACAAATGAAGGTATTCCCCGGTAACTTTATAAAGAATTTTCTTTGTATTATAATATATAACGCCACACATATATGGAATTTTATTTTATTCTCTTGTGGATTCTCCTATGTCCTCTTCTGGACAATACTCACAAAAAAAAAAAAAAAAAAATATATATATATATATATATATATATATATATATATATATATATATATATATATATATATATATATATATATATATATATATACAGTGCTATTCAAAAGTCCCTCCCTCCCTCTTATCTTTTTAACGATTATACATAAACTAGTGAAATTTGGTAACTGAATGTTAAGGGTTGTAAACTTCCCTACTAGTGATGACAGATGACGTATGCGTCAAAGATGACGTCACAAGGTCATTGTGACCAATAATTTTAAATGGAACGCTATGGCAAGCGACGCCTCTTTTAAAAGGTATCGAAAAAACGTATTCAATGATACTAATATTGTTTGTATTTATGGTAGTTTTGATGGATTAAATCAGTAATCAGTAAACTTGGATAATAATTTTAATTACAGATTCAAGAATCAGTACCTACTTATAGTACTTGTTCGAAGTGAGCTCCATCTACTTCCTGACAGTAAAACATCCTATTGCGAAACTCTTCTCGTACTTTTTCAAATGTGTCTGCGGAAATAGCCCTACATTCTGTAACAATACGTTGTTTTAAAACATCAATATTGTCAGGCTGAGTGGCGTAAACCTTCGATTTAAGATACCCCCACAGAAAAAAATCTAAAGGTGTGAGGTCCGGTGATCGAGGCGGCCATTCCATTGAACCTCGTCGTCCAATCCATCTACCAGAATATTCTTCATCCAAATACCGTCTTACTGCACCGTAATAGTGTGGAGGAGCACCATCCTGTTGGAATGTTATTTCCAAAATGTCGAATTCATCTTGATTATCTTCCAAAATTTCAAGGATTAACGGTTCTATTGCATTTTGCAACATCTGCAGATACACCTCACCGGTTAAGTTGGTATTTAAAAAAACAGGCCCAACGATGTGGTTTCCCAGTATACCTGCCCAAACATTGACCTTCTCGGGATACTGAGTACGTGTTTCACGAAACATGTGAGGATTTGCGTCACTCCAATATCTCACGTTTTGTGTATTTACATTTCCATTTAGATAGAAAGTACTTTCGTCACTAAAATAAATTGTTTTGACATAGTCTGGCTGTTGGTTAATTTTAGTCTCCATATTTTCACAAAATTGCAGTCTTCGGTCTGGATCGTCGTCTGAGAGTTGATGAACCATTTTTAATTTGTATGGGTGAAATTTGTTTTTTTTTCAACACCCTGTGCACTGTACTTTGACTGACTTCACAGGTTGATGAAACTTGAGTTGTTGAAGAAGTAGGATTTACTATTACTTCTGCCAGTATATCAATTTTTTTCTCATCAGAAACTTGTGGTCTGCCAGATCGTTTTGCATCATTAATACTACCCGTTGTTTTAAACTTACGAAGAAGCTCTCTCAAATAAGTCCTCGAAACTGGGCGATCGGGAAACCTTTCATTAAAAATGCGTTCTGCTGCATGAATATTTTCTCCAGTTTCACCAAGTATTAGAATCGCTGCTACTTTATCACCTAAAACACGTACCATTTATCTTCTTGAAGCACTTAAACGTTCAGCTCACAACAGTTTATTGAATGTACAAATGTTTTAAAATTACCACAAGGTACTAAAACAGTTAAACGTTCGATCAACAATACACAAATTATTAAATGTATAAAAACTTTGACAGCTAAAAAAACATCAAATTGGGAAGACTTGCAAA
Source organism: Rosalia funebris (assembly GCA_037954035.1). Taxonomy (NCBI): domain Eukaryota; kingdom Metazoa; phylum Arthropoda; class Insecta; order Coleoptera; family Cerambycidae; genus Rosalia; species Rosalia funebris. The sequence continues at coordinate 3,650,675 of JAZFAV010000018.1, read as the reverse complement.
AACGTCAGATTATTTACTATCCAACTATCCAGTGGCGGAGCTTGAATTTTAAATTTTATTATTAACTGATTTAATTCATCACAGCTTTGCGGTTTTTGAAAGCCAGTTGTCAAAACTGCCGTAAACAGACACAATATTAGTATCATTGAATAGGTTTTTTCGATACCTTTTAAAAGAGGTGTCGCCTGCGATAGGGCTCCATTTAAAATTATGGGTCACAATGACCTTGTGACGTCATCTTTGACGCATACGTCATCTATCATCACTAGTAGGGAAGTTTACAACCCTTAATATTCAGTTACCAAATTTCACTAGTTTATGTATAATCGTTCCAAAGATAAGAGGGGAGGAGGGAACTTTTGAATAGCACTGTATATGCACGATACACTATCCTATTATTGTATTATAGAGATCCCCTATCTCTACTATTATAGATGATCTAAATATTATCTGCTATTAAAGTAAAATGTCCTGGAATCTTATTTATATTATTATATACAGGTATAATTTAATTAATTATACCTGTATTATTAATAATTAACTATTTAATAAATATTTAACAAAAATTCTACTGCTAAAATAGAACATTATTACTACTAGACCCCTGAGAGTCTGTGGCTATCCCATTCGATTTTATTACCTATTTCGGGCGATCAAGAATAAATAACTAACCCTAACTAAAAATAACGTTTGATCTTATTCTATTATAATATATGTACCTATGACTATGAAATGTTATTATAATTTTAGGCCATATACCTGTATACGCCCTTTATAGCATTTAAGTGATTTATAGTAACAGCAAAGTTGATTGCAATATATCAGTCTACATACTCGTATATTAGAAGATTAGTCATATAGATAGATCAACCATATTAAAAAGTCATATGTATGTACATAAATGATGTTTTTCTTGTGTTTTTCATGTTTATCCATATATTTTTAAGCAGAATTATCGTTGAGCGATTTAATAACAGTTTAACGTAATATAGGGAACTGCGAAAATTATTCTTATAGAGGTCACAATACACATCTTACGTTAATGGCCATTAAAAATTAGCTGTTTTTTCTTCATATTCATCTTCTACAGATACTCACTTACTTGACAAAAAGTATATTGAAAGCATAAAACGTTACTACAGCTATAGTAGTTTTTCTATGTAATTCTTTATTATTTTTATTCTGTTACACTACCTATCACAGGAAAAAATCTTACCTTGTATGAAGCACGGTGTCCAGCTCGTTCGGAACCTACCTGCAAAGAAAGATACATTTTTACTTAATTAACAATTATATATCTGTATGTAATTACTTTGTAGGCAATATAATACCAATACATTTTATTATTTTAATGGTTGGCTTACTTTATTATTATTGTATTATTGATATAATATCAATATAGAATTAAGTAAGTAAACCATTAAAATAATAAAGTGTATTGGGTCTAACTAAATGAAAGTATTCTTTTTACTTACAACAACAATTTTTTATTAACAAAGAACGTCATTATATTTATTTTCACTATGAAATTTTATACGCAATATATGTACGAGTATGTATCGATATATGTATTATCCACATTTTGAAAAAGAATAATCCCGTTTAACTGTTAATTTTTTTTTCAAAAACTATTTTATATTTTAACTAAAACTGAAGTACTTAAATACTTAACTTACCTATTTAACTCCTTCCCTAATGCCATTCGTCAGATCAGTTTCCATCACACACAAATCACAAAACATGTCCATGAAATTGTTTATGCACACCCACTATATATTTACACTGCACATATCTACGATTTAATTAAAAAACAAGTTCAATCGAATTGAACACAGAAAAATCACTACTGCACTTCACTCTCGTCTTCACCCTTCACCAAGTCAAATCTTTTAACGACTGTTGAATAAAACGCCTGGCATATATTAATGTTCAGTTTTTGCATATATAAAGTAAGATGAGGTAATATCTTTTTCATACCTTATATGAAAAAGGGATGACGGGAGATCTTAATAAAGCGTTATCAGTTGCCGTGAGGCTTATAATATAAACGTGAATAAAATAATTTGGTGTTTTTGTAAAGTATAAAAGATATATTTATGACGCAAAAAAATAGACAACTGATATCCTCACGAACAAAGCAATTAAAATATGTATTCATTGCATTTTCTTACAGCAACTAAGCATATTTAAAAATTGGTGCGTTTAGGGTTCAGGAAATTATAAAATAGTAAGTTAATAATGAGAATTATTGATTTGTTATTAATGATAACAGTTAAATTTTGCAGAACAATTTTCTATAATAACACAGGCCAACAAAGATTTTGTAATCAGACTTTTTTTTTGACTTTTTGGCTTAATTATATACCATGAAATGAACTACAGAAGCAGTGTTTCCTTGTTTCCATCACGTAGAACTATTTGTAAATGTACATTGTATAATAATTTGTAGTTTTTGAAACCGAGGTTCTATAAAATTAAATTTTGCTTCAATCTTTGCGGCGCCCCTGTGTTTAATCGATTTGAAACGTACACATAAGTGTGGGGGATTTACCGAAACAGAGTTGGCCGGTGGGGATATTCCGGGTTTATACTATTCGGGTATTTACATAGTCGTCGTAGTATGTTTCAGTGTGTACGTTTACTCGTGACGTTGCGTCTTGTGTATTTATTTTGTTTTAAAGACGCCTAGAAGTTTTTAAAATACACCAAATATATTTGTTATGTCCGTGGCTGTTTTGTTGTAAAAAAGTTTAGGCGTAATAATACACCACTATTACAAAAACAATATTACTCATACCTACTTTAAAATTAAGTTTGGAGATCAAGATAAATCCTGGGCACCCCATATCGTGCGCAAAGTATGTGAAGAAGGATTAAGGCATTGGAACAATGGAACAAAGATATCTGTGCCTTTTGATATACCAACGGTTTGGAGAGAATCCACAAATCATTTTGATGATTGCTACTTTTGCTAGTAAGTGAATACAACACCAAGAACTTTAAAAATATAGTATATTCTAATGTTCCATCCGCAACTAGACCGGTTGTACATGGACCATGGATCATTCCATTGAGAGAATGTCAATATGTACATTTTTGCGCAAAGTGGTTCACTTGTCTATTTTACTAATGTTGCTGGCCTTATAACTCAATTTGAGAGCGTTGAAGTTTATAACCATGATGCATGGAGGCTCTTTATTGATTCTTCCAAAAGAAGACTTAAAGCCGTTCTGCTCCATAACGGAATCATTTTTGCCCATTCTGTATAAATGACAGAAAGTTACGAAAATCTAAAAGTACTGCTTGAAGATATTCAGTACAAAGACCATAACTGGATGATTTGTGGTGATTTAAAAACTGTAGGCCTGTTATTAGGTCAGCAATCAGGGTATACAAAGTATCTGTGTTTTCTGTGCGAGTGGGATAGCAGAGACAGGCGACATTGGAAGAAAAAGGATCGGGCCCGAAGAAAAATCTTAACCTCTGGTTAAAGAAACGTTATTTATGCAAATTTGGTTGATCCGAAAAAAATATTTTGCCGCCATTTCATATTAAATTAGGATTAATGAAGCAATATGTAAAAACTATAGATAAAAATGGGAATTGTTTTAAGTACTTTTGTGGCAAATTTCCAGATCTTTCTGAAACAAAATTAAAGAAAGACATTTTCGTAAGACCATAAATAAGAACATTAATGCAGGACCAAGAGTTTGAAAAAATAATGAAAAAATCTTGGATATTCTTTAAAAATATAACGGAATTTGTTTTTGAAAATTATAAACATCCGCAGTATTAGGAAATTGTCAACAAAATGTTGGATAAATTTAAGCAATTTGGTTGTAATATGAACATAAAAATTCATTTTTTGTATACTCATCTGGACTACTTTGCAGAAAATCTTGGTGCTGTTAGTGAGGAGGAATGTGAAAGGTTCTATCAAGACATAAAGGAGACGGAGAGGAGGTACCAGGGTTGATGTGATGTAATGATGGTAGATTATTGCTGGATGCTGAAAAGAGAACATCCAACGAATAATTACACAAGAAAAACCACAAAACAAAAGTTTTTTTGTTTAAAAGGGAGAGATTTTCAAAGAAAATAGAAGTTATAGACTCAAAGACTCAAGTCTATAATAAATATTTTATTTACTATACACGTAGATAGATGGATGGTATTACATCTTAAGGAAATCTTCATGCTTTTTTTATCAAAAGACTTAGTAGTTTTTATCTTTAAATAAATTAAAGTGACATATCATCGACATGACAATAACGACGTTAAGACTATTCCCAGTTGGATGACCTCGACAAATGATAAATAGGTTGTTCCATAAGAGAATACTTATCCAGTCATCCATCCACATTCTAGGCAGGGGAGCATGTGTTTGACTTTTATTAGCTCTGCATCGGGTACTGATTCGAATACTTCTCTCAATATTTTCTAAATAATATTACAGTCACTGCAGATACAGTGCATAATATCAAGTATAATGTTATCGGGAAGACAGGACCTGTAAATTTCAGCCGCCATCTCGACGAGAACAAACACACCTATGATCAGGCATAGGACCTAATTCTCCCCATAGGGACTCAAATCTAAGTATATAATGACACTGGCAGTACTGGGCTTGGTTGTCAGATCCCGAACCATGGTACGAATGATATTATTGCAGACATATCAGTAGGAAATTGCGCTAAGTCACCCATCAACATTGCGACCGCCAATTATCTAAATGTGAGAAACAGTCGACCTACCCTTAAAAAACCAAAGTAACCAAAGTTTTTACAAGGGGAAATCATAAATATTGTATTGAAAACGTGGACGGTAGATACACAAAAAGATGTACTATGGTTACTTGCTTTAGTTCTTCAGAAAAATTACATTTTCTTAAAAATATTTTTTTTGATATTCATGTTTGTTTCATGGGACCAAATATGACATTCATGTTTGGTTCCTAGAAAAGTTAATACTTCACAGGATCAAATCTCTACTTGATGGCATCCCTGATCATCAGTCTGATTTCCGTCATTCACACTCAACCATCCAACAGTGTCACAGATTAGTTCATGAAATAAATACGTCTATAGAAAACAAACTCTACTGTCCATCAGTATTCATCGACGTAAGTCAAACGTTCGATAAGGTCTGGCATGAAGGACTGTTATACAAAATTAAGCTCTCTCTGCCATCTTATTTTGATCTATTGAAGTCATATCTAATAGACCGCCAATGTATAACTAGACTTAACGACGATGTTTCGAATGTGTTCCCAATCAAATTTGGAGTTCCCCAGGGTAGTTTAATAGGACCAGCACTTTATTTATTATATACCTCAGATATGCCAATGACAGATAATACAATAATCGGAACATTCGCTGATGACACAGTAATACTTGCTCAGCACAGTAATACTATCATTGCATCCGAACATCTACAGCAACATCTACATATGGTAGAAGATTGGACAAAAAAGTGGAATATAAAAATAAACACTACAAAATCCACACAAGTTACCTTTACTCCAAGGAAAGACCAATACCCGCCAGTTACTTTTAATGGTACTATAATACCAGGTACTATAATAATATCCATTTAATTAATATAACATTAATACGAAATTAGAAATCAGTGATTGATTATCGCCACGGTGATATGCCGACAATTACGTATGATTTCAGATGCAAGTTGAACTTCCTTAACGCAGAGATGGGGTATCAAAATAAACCAGTGCAACGTGCACGTATTGATTCAAGTGCTGATTTATTTTTAGTTAGACTTGATGTCATTTAATTGATGAATAAAAGTCTGCTGTAAGTTATAATAACAAGTATGTAGGCGCTGTAAGAACGGTTGCCAGAAAATAATCGTCTGCGTATTTATGATTTCAAGAGAAGTATGTACACCAAAAAAATTTAACTTGGGCGTTTTCGTTTATTGTTCCAGTCAAAAAGATTTATCTTAATTTTGATTATTTGTTTGAATTATCTATATACAAGCTACTTGTCAAAGGGTAAATGATACTGCTAATAACTTTATCTTGTACTGTTTCTGAAATGTAAGTAGTTACTATTTCAGGGACTGATTGTATTTTCCCACTATAGTAAAGAAGTTCTAGTATATTCTTTAAAAATAATATCATGACTGTCGATTAGAGCGGGTATTATAAGCGTGTATGTAGGTAGTAGTAGATACGTAATTTATAAAACATTTCCTCTGTTAAACAGCATCGTCACAAACTGGATGAGATCAGTGGAAGATCTGCAGGATCAAGCATGTTGTGTTGTTACAGACTGAAATAGCAACTGAGATTATTTGTACATATACATGTACAAGGTAATTTACATCATAAATATAACCTCAGTTCAAAATTGTACATTTTAATAAATGGAGAGTGTTTTTGGAACGTATGTGAATCAAATGAACACACCTATCTTAAAATAAAATACCACAGACACTAAAAAAGCACTAAAATAAACAACGATGACGATCGGCGTGAGTCCTCTACCTACTGATTTGACAGAACTGACCGTTTAATTGTCGATTATTCCGCTAGATGATGCATTATGTTATAAATATCCTTTAAATAAGTGTACATTAGTATGTACAACCGGCTGTAATTGCTAGAAAATGCCGAATAAGCAAATAAAAAAAATTTGAAATCAATGTACATTATAATGTGCATCAGGTCTGAAGGGGTTAAAACGTTACCAAATATTTGCGTTACTTTTTACGTCACTTAGGGATTTTGAATTTTTTTGCCTTCAATAATCCATTGTAATTGTTATGAATAGTTTATAAATCTACTTTAATTTCATTTTGCAATCTTGTTGACTTTCCTTGATGGCAGTTACTCTTTAGGATCCAATTATATTGGAGTGGTTGAGTACTTGAATCATACTTCTTTGAAAATGAATCTGGTAATGCCATTACAGTAAATGGGGAACGCTATCGTAACATGTTAATTTCTTTTCCCGCCAAATTGCTGATTTTAACAACATGTGGTTTCAGCAAGACGATGCAACGTGTCATACAGACGTGCAATCATAACTCTGTTGCATACCAAATTTCCCGATCATGTTGTCTCGTGGAATGCTGACATCAATGGGCCTGCAAGATCCTGATTTAATACCACTGGACTTTATTCTGTGGGGTTATGTCAAGGGAAACGTGTACGCCACCCAGTCAGCAACAATCCATGACCTCAAAGCAAACATTCAACGTGTTATTCGGGATATAGAGCCAGTTTTATGTGCCAGATGACTCGAATAAATGAAGACGGCCATAATGAATGATACTCTGTCTACTGATTTTTAACTTTTAGCTGTATGGTCTCCATTTTATGTTGAAGAATCAGAAACCTCAGTTTGACAAATTTTATTAGATTTATTCACAAATCACATCCTATAGTTCCAAATGACATACCCTATACAATTACATTTAAGATTTTTAAAACGAGAAGTTTTCTCGGCTTTTATTGACTTCAAACGTGCATTTGATTGTCATTTGTTATATCAAATGTTATTTAAATTATTTAAATATTTTGACTGCATTAATCGAAACAGTGAACCGAATGTTTCATCATTACTGTTCACTAACTATGAATGGAAATAGGTATAATATATTAGGTATAAAAAAAGGAGTGGCGCTGTAAACCGAAGCAAATTGGTCACTGTTTGTTAATCATGAAAAAATAGTCGAAGTTGAATTAGTTTATTGGTAAATAGTGCACGAATCTAGAAAATATAGCAAGGGTTTACTAAACTTGAACAAAGTTTTGGTATTAAAAAAAAATATTTCCCGATTATGTCAATTGAATTGGCGAAATGCCCGTCGAAAAATGTGTAATATTTCGCTGTTCGTAGAAAAGTGGTCTCCTGTTTTCTGTAAACGAACAATCACTAGAAATTTATCTTAATGCGGTAAAACGAGAATTTTTCTTTAAAACGTTACCAAATATTGTTATATCACTCTTACTTTTTGCGTCAGTTAAGGATTTTGTAAATTTTTATTGCCTCCAATAATCTATTTTAATTGTTATGAATAGTTTGTAAATCTGCTTCAGTTTAATTTTGCAACTTTGCTTGACTTTCCTTGACACCAGTTGCTTCTCTTGGATGAAATTGTAAAATTATAGACTTTATTTATTGGAAATGCCCAAAATAATTAAATTCTGTCTGTAATTATATTTACCAACGTGTAAGAATAGATTGTGGTGGTTGAAGGATGTCGGGATACTGTCTGAGAAATTCTTGAATACATTTAGGAGATTAGAGAAACACTATTTTAAACAAATTTGGGAAACACTGTGATCTTAATCCATTTACGTTTGGATACCATTTCAGATTTTGCTCTGCAGCAAGATGTAATGAACAAAGTTCACACGTAACATGTAATTTCAATTTCATTTACGTCTTCCAATTACTATATTTGTGATTGAAATTACACCTACCCATTTCAATTGGAAAATGCAAAGTATTCGTTACCGAAATATCAGAAGGTGAAATATTTATTTGTTACATATAATTTTAAACATTTAAAGTACTTTCAAAAATAAAACCCGCCACAGGTAGGATTCGACATCTGTCCCGGATCGGAACCGAATGACATACAGCTGTTTCGAACTTATTAGTTCTCATCAGTGCCGTACACGGTACGCCGATCCAGGACAAATGCCGAATGAACTCTATGGGGTATACATCTTTATCGATACGATCTCTGTCAGTAACATATAAGTCGGAAATCGAGAAAGGAACCACCGAACCGCCAAGCGGTTATCAAGGTAGTTCCCGAATAGCAAAGCTATTACATAATCGCCTAGGAAACAACTACTCCTCGGACTAAAGCCCCGCCAAGCATTGAATTATACCTAGAAGCGTGTACACGAGAAAGGGGCCGAGGATCGCTTCTAGGTATAATTCAATGCCTGGCGGGGCTTTAGTCCAAGAAGTAGTTGTTTCCTAGGGCGATTATGTAATAACTTTGCTATTCGGGAACTAATTTGATAACCGATTGGCGGTTTGGTGGTTCCTTTCTCGATTTCCGACTTATATCTTACCGATTCAAAGTACTTTTTGACGAACATATTTGCACAAATATATTCGTCACAAATAGAACAGTGTTGATCATAGATTTATAAAAGATTTTCAATAATCCTATTTTATTTACAATTCCTCACTTTATTTAAAAAATATTCGGTAAACCAAGCAAACAGAAAAGCAGGCGATTTATCACCACCGATGGCAATAGTTTACATTAATTCCATCTTAAGAGATTATTTATCTGAGAATAGATTGGATGTAGTATGTTTTATTTGTCATTTATTGAAAAATTATTTATATTTGCTAAATATATCTGAAAATAGGTTTATAATTAATTTACTTCAATTTCCTTAAACTAAATAATGAAACTTTTCTATTATCTATAACAATTTTTTATTATTTGTGAAATATATTCCCATTAGTATAGCGTTTATATGACAATCTAAATTAGATACCATTCTTTATCAAAGTTCTTGGTCAAAAAAAAAAAAAATGAAAAAAAATTATCTTCGACTTTATTCGGCACAAATAAAAATTAATATAAAACATTTTTGTGAGAGGATATCCACAGTTTTATAGTTCTCAATGATCCATAATATGAACGTATTTAATGACTTGGGCATTAGGTGTTTCTCAGTAATTGAGAGAAAAACTTTGTGTATGCGGGGAAAGAAAATTGTTAGTTTCTCAGCAAGAAATTGAATTGTTGAAAAAATAAATTCAAAGCTTCTTAAGAAAACAAGTCTATTTAGCTTTTCCTACCCAGAAAAACTAAACAAATCGTAAATGTGCACAAAAGCAAAACATTCAATGGGTATAAAACATTAAAGTGGGAAACATCTGATTTAGCGCGTTTATATATCTTTGAAGTGTCGAGAGATGCGACTTTTAATTGTTTCATGCAAAATAAATAACTTTATAATATTGAGAAAATAGAAATGGTCACTTCTATAAATAAATATATGCATAGGCGGTATTTTAAAAAATAGAATTTTCGCTAGTTAATTATATATGGTGTAGATTTGTAGCTATGAGTTAGCTCAGATTTATCTATTAAATAAATTTAACTTGTTAAATATTTTAGCTATATCAACCCTTTCATGTTTTCGAGCACTGACGTTAGACAGAGAAGCTATATATGTAATTCCTCACCAACGAAAATGTCATGGTTTGATAGAGAGTGCACTAATTTAAAACCCGTAGATCAAAATGGTTTAAAAATGTTAAGAAGAAATATGTGTGCATCTCAATTTAAATATATATCTGACTGCAAAAAATGAATACAAAAATTACTTGAATATATGTTATGCAAAAAATCAAAAAATTTTCTGTGTAACATTAAAAACTTATTGTACATCAAACTCGCATGCTTCTCACTATTCCAAGTTTGACAAAACTTGTGTGAAACTATATTTTCCGAGAGGATAATTATTATCACACAATTTCTTGATAGTATACAGTTGTATTTATACTCACCTACCACACTTTCAGAATTGTTTTTCTTAAAAGAAATGTAAACGTAATAAATATCCAGGTCTTGATCAAATATCGTAAGAGTTCTGACCATAAAACTAACGGCTTTAGTTCTGTTGTTGATACAATCGTATTTTAGAAAATGAGTAACCTCCCTCTAGTCGGTCTAAAATTATATTTCCAATATTACATAAGAACGGTCCAGTTAATGATACCCTGACTGACTCATTTTCTAAACAATTTTTTGTTAATTGTGCATTAAAAATTAGTTTTGAAGCAAACAATGTATTTTCCTAATGCCAAACTAGCTTTCGCTATTTTAGAAGCCCTTCTGATAACAGCTTCTTATTCTAAGTGTAAGTGATATTATATAGGGTGTCTCAGTTGAAACTATAGGATCTGAATTGCGTGCCACTTGTGTTCTTTAAAGATAGGGCGTTAGAAAAGACAGAAGGGGATGCTGATTTTTGCAACAAAATTTTGTTTATCGATGAAGCACGTTTTCATCTTGACGGATACGTCAGCAAACAAAATTGTCTAATTTGGAGTGCTAAAACTCCATATGTTGTTCACGAAAAAGGAACGCACCCACTGTGATGCACGGTTTGGTGCGCATTTTAGAGTGATGGAGTAACTGGACCATACTTCGTCCATAAAATTAAGCTGCCAATACTATGACAGTAAATGGGAAACGCTATCGTGATATGTTAAATAATTTCTTTTTCCACCAAACCGATGATTTGAATTTGAACAACATGTGGTTTCAACAAGGCGATGCAACGTGTCATACAGCACATGCAACAAGAACTCTATTGTATACCAAAATTCCTGATCATGTTGTCTTGCGCAATGTTGACATCTGCAAGAGCATATAATTTAACACCACTGAACTTTTTTCTTTCGGGTTATGTCAAGGAGAAAGTATACGCCTCTAGTCAACAACAATCCATGATCTCAAAGCAAACATTCAACGTGTCAATCTGGAAATAGAGCCAGTTTTATGTGCCTGTGTTGCGGACAATTTTGTTAAACAAATGACATCATGCCAGATTAGTCGAGGCAGGGATATGAACGATATTGCTTTGATTTTCCATTTGTAGCCATATCGTCTCCATTTTATGTTGAAGAATAAAAAAAATGAATTTGTCAAATATTATTATTTCATTATTATTTCATAGTTTTATTTACAAATCACATCCTATAGTTCCAAATGCGATACCCTGTACAATTATATTTGGGATTTTTAAAACGAAAAATTTTCTCTTTTATTGTCTTTAACCGTGCATTTGATCATCATTTGTTATGGAAAATAATATTTAAATTTGGGGCGAGCACTGGAATCATTCGTATTTTATACAACATACATATATGAAAGAGATACAGTGCAAGTAAGAGTCAATCAATCGTTCACTAGTGAATTTGATGTCTTAGTTGGCAGTGGCGGCTCGTGATATCCATATTAGGGTAGGCGATAGCGGCGTATGAGCTTCATCGACCCTTAAAAATAGCGCCGCAGATGAAAATTTTTAAACTTTTCAAGGTCACGCGTTTTTCTGGTACTTCAGAATTTCAATGATTGAATTTCATTTATACAAAAATATAGACTTTCACAAGGATTTTTTGAACTTAATACCTCTTTGTTATTCGTGAATAATAATAGTTATTGTGGGTATAAATAAATTGGAATAAACGAAATATATTTATTGACTATTATACCTATATTATGTAAATTGGGTTGGCAATAATACATTATTTTAGGGTGCTTTAGGGTATAGGCCTCCTCCTCCCCTCACAGCCTTCCTTAACCATCGCCATTATTGACTGAAAATTACAAAGTGGATACCTACTACTTTTTATAATTTAAATTAATGCGCCTATCTTTAATTAATGAAGATTTGTTAATTATATTTTCCGTGAAGTCATCAGATTTCTGAAGTGTGCTAAATAATTCCTTTTCAATTGAAATAAGTGCAAGCGACGATAAACGTTCATTCTTCATAGAGTTCCGACTATCCGTTTTAAACAAGAAAAATGTCTTTCAACCGATGTACTTGTTGCTGGAATGGTAGCAATTAAAACAATAAGTTTAAAAACCTCTGGAAATATTTCTCGAAATTTATATTCCACAAAATATTTCAACATTAACTCGATATTTAATGTTTCAAAGTGATCATCACAATAGGTATATAACCCAATATCCCCAGTAATGTCACGGCTTATTCAATGCGAAGGCGTCTTCGGATCTGCCGAAGAACGCCGATCTACTTCAGGCGGCGATTGCATTCGCCTTCAACTGCTTTATTTAAAGAGTATAATTGGCTGCAGACGTCTGAGCTGCGATTATTTTGCCATTACAACAACGCTGTTTGTCGTCTTATCGACATCTGGTTGACGTGTTAGCTATCGATTTTCAGGCGGTGAGATGGAGAACCTAGCCTGGTCTGGTTGTTCTGTTTAGGAATAAAATGATTTAATTCGGTGTAGCGCGGCGCCGTGCGGACTGCGGTTGTATATATAAAGGGTGTTTACGGCACCAGCGCCGCCGACGGCGATAGATAATTTAATTAGTATAAAATAGTTATTATTAATTATATTAAATATTTCTGTATTATCAGGGACGTTAACAGTTCATTGTAATTGCGCTGTTATGAGAAATGACATAAAATTTTAAAGGTAGGCGGCGCCTACCTTGCCTATCCCGACGAGCCGCCACTGTTAGTTGGTATTTTACCAAGCGAATTTTAGAAGTCGCTTTTTATTCTGTTTATTTATTGCTGACAGAAGATCATATGCAGTCTCGTTTATATGTAGATGATATCGTAATATTAGGTAATTCGGTTTGTAGCTAATATGGCAATATTAGCTACAAACTTGTGTATTTTACAACTGTATATTACTGAAAACAACATGTCGATAAACACGAAAAAAACGAGAATTATGTGTTTTCCTAGAGGTAACACTAGACATAATAAAGATAAGATTTATTAAGCAATACCGAAATTGGGGTGATTTGCAAATATATAAATATCTTGTTGTTGACTTACATTTACGTCATCCTCACTTCTTAGACATATGACAGATATAACCATGGCTAAAGGAAAATAAAGTATAGAAGCAGTATTATCGGAAATAGCGAAATCCAAAATAAGCAACTGGATTTGCATTGTCAAACTGTTTAATTCTTTAAAGTTAAATTTTGCACATATACTCCTACTCGAACAATCCTCTATTTGGACACAGTTGAGGGTACAGCTATTATTGCACTCTCATTATTAAACTATAAAATACTTCTATCATTAAAGAATAGTAGATATTCTATACTATGCTATAATATAATATAAGCTTAAAAATGTATATAACGATGCTGATTCCAGATATAACTTGGTTAAATTGACGGCTTCCTTTTTTATAGTCTGCGAATGTTCAGAACAATGGCAAAATATCTTTTTGGTAAGTCTAAAGGCAAATAAGAACCTTTCATAAATAAATATATTTTTTTCTTTAAATTGGCATAATCGATCTTATAGATAAAAGTGTTAATTAAAACTAAATAAGATATTACGTTGTATCACTATAAAGAGTACATGATACATTATAAAGTATGTGTATGAAGATTGTGTGTTGCAATGGCTATATGAATTCATAAGTAAGATTACTTCAGAGTTATTGATTCACGTCCATATTAAAGTGTTAACTATAAAAACTGTGGACTCTCATGAGGAGGTTTGCTTTTTATTTGACTATTACTGTTACAGTACGATCGATCGTATAAAAATTCTTATAAAATAGCTACAAACTTAAACAAACTAAATCTTTCAATTTGCTCCACAACATAACTGCCTTAATTTCCAATTATAGTGAAGTTAGGGTAGGAAAATTGGTTGGACACATTTTTAAAGATATCATATAAATATTTACAAGAAGTGAATGGATAACCATGGATTGATTCAACGAAGGAGTTTATTAGAGTGTGATTTGCACAGTTATGTTAAGATAAAACTAACTATCGTAACAGTTTTTGTATAAAAATAGACATTATTAATGGGTAAATAATTATCCATGAAGATATTGCAAAAAAAGTGTAAAAATAGTTTTTGCGAATATTGCACGCAGTGGAATAAACAAATGGTTTGTGTTCTTGAATGTGATAAATTATGTTATAATTATATGACAGCCATGGTATCAATAAAAAATTCAAAGTATTTAGGTGATTATTACAAAGTATTGTAGAAAATTTACGTGGACATCATTATCACCTATGTGAGATTACTCAACAGTAAAAATTTCGATTTATCAGCTTCTTGATTTTCAGAGAAAACTTTACACTAAAGTATGAATGAAACAATTATATGATAGTTAAAGTGTAAAGTGTATCAGATATCATGCTTTATTTAGTTAAAAATAGATTTATCATTAAAAACGAGCAACAGTATATTCATATCAATATATTAGTAGCTTGCAATGTACTGATATACTTAGACTTAATTTATATCGATATTAAAATATGTAACCAAAATTAGTAGGATGATTTGACACATAATATAGCAAGGAGTATTACTAGCTATAATTATGTTTTTAAATGTTTATGATACTTTCAAATATTGGGTATCTATAATCGATATTATATCCCACCATTTTTCAAAGTAATACTAAATTTTTTGCATGTAGATTCTATAAAGAAATTCACATCAATATCTACTTCAAAAATCAATTTTGTTACAATAATTTGAAAAGGTACATATGTTTTTCAAACACTTAATTTGTCAAATACATATGTTAGGTCGCGACTCATGATGAAATAAATATTTACATTATACTTTATCACCAAATAGAAAAATGTTCGAAAATGCCAATATATATTTGCTAGGATCTTGGTAATAGTAAAATAACGACCATTCTCTACTGCAAAGAAATAAGGTGGGCATATTGCGGACATTTCTAAGGAGTAATTAGTTGCACATCTATATAGAATGTTACTTACTTCTGGCAAATGAGGTTTATCCAGTATTTACTCAGATGTTGTATATTTGAGTTTACGTAATGTTTAAGTTAACGTTTAATGAGCGTTGAAATAATACATGTTTTAGTATCAACATTTACTTCAAATCTTGTAATATGCAGAGTAACAGAGTATTATTATCTTTTGTTGAAAATATTTTTGTGATTTGGCTATTTTATGGTTTTTATAGATTTATATCGAAACAAAATGTATTTTCGTTCTATAAAATCTTTTTATTACCTACTTATTATATGTAACTCAGTTAGATTGTTAATATTTCATAATGGCATCCCTTAATATTACTAAAAAATAAGACAGACGTCGATCGAATGCATTTTCTAAAATTCAAAACAACTAAAACTAATATATCAAATATCTATTAAATTAAATTATTACAAAAAAAATAGTAGTTTTGAATGGCGTAATGATTTAATGAAAATGTATTGACTTGAAAAGTACCTTTAATCTAAAATTGTGTTTAATTTGGAAAATAACGTTGTTAATTTAAAATGTAAAATGAAATAAAAGACATCAGAAAATACGATAAGTTTCATCTATCAAATTTCAGTTATCAAATTTCTATAATTTGGTTTGTTAATATGGGCTTTATGCTTGAAACTTTCATTCAATTTGTTGTTTAAAATATAGTGTACCAAAGGACATTGTGGGTTCCTTCAGCTTTATTAAATCTATTATATTAGGGCAAGTAATTTTTTATGTACATCCACATTATATACCTACATACAGGTAATTTAAATTGTGCAATCAATCTAATCATATAATTTGGATATTCTATGAATATAGAAAAAAAAACAATTATTTTATTGTTATAATTTGATTATTTTTTTTTATAAATTAACTATTTATAATAAATACCCAATTTTTAAACGCTGTAATAATTATCTTATTGTCAAATTAGTACAGCTCAATAAAAAGGCATACTATTTAAGTTTGTGGATAGAACCTACATTTGGTTCTCAATATTCTCAATAAAGTCACATTATATTTTAGGAAACACTACAATGTACGATAAGGTGAAAGGATAGAGGGAAGATATTAAATACATAAAAAAGGAGATCGGATGGACTATAACCACTGAAGTATAAACATTTTGCCTTTGATAGCGAGATTATACCCTAGTGTCCTCAATAAACGAATATATGAACAGACTATACACAATTTGAAGAAAAATGGCTTTCGATCATGGCGTTCCTACATTGATGGAGAGTTTACCCTAAGAAACCTGGATGAGAAAAGAATGACACTATATGTGATAACGTAGTGTTCGTGGATTTACTACAAAGCTTACGACATAGTTTGGCAAATATGGTAAATAAGGTCTATAAGGCTTAATGTATTAAACAATGTCTGCCCTAGATGCACTTGAAAAGTAAAAGTGTGTAAAGAAATCTTGTGTGAAATAAATGCGGCAACGTATGCGACAACGTACACTAGCCTCAACACTTTAAAACAGACTTACAACTAGAGGAGATTTGAAAAAAAAAATTAAAACATATATGTCAAGGAAATTCCCATTCCATTTTATAATGAAATACTGTATACAGTTCTCTTCTGGTGATAAGATAAGTGGGGTATGTGTACCAATCTTGCAAAAATTAAATACCTCATAGTTGGAGAAAGAAACGTGGCTGACATGGGTATCGCAGCATATCACAGTATCCGAGGCAACAGAAGGGTGTAAAGCGTTTAAATACTTAGGGATTATATTCACTGCATATAAAAGACGAAAGTATAATTAGATGAAAAATGGGACCAACCAGACAAGGTAAGAGACCCATTGGACAATACGAATCTTCCCCCATGGAATGATAAAATACTGAGAAAAGTATAATCTACGGGGAAGAGTTTGGCAGTTAAATAAAAGAAGGAAAGACAGATTCGTTGCTCTGGAAATGGACTTTTTGAGAAGTAGTAACGAGAGATTAATGCTTGACCATATTAGGAATAAGCAAATCCGACCAACCAGAGAGGTAGTGAGGATTCATATAAATCACACAGGCCAACAAAGATTTTGTGATCGGACTTTTTTTGACTTTTTGGCTTAGTTATATATATATACATATATATATATATATATATATATATATATATATATATATATATATATATATAACAGCAGCATCGCCGCTTCTCGCATCCTAAGCGCCATCTCTCTTTATCATTTCAGTCTCCTTCCTGTAGTCCTCGTTCTTCCATTGTTTTGTGAATATTCATTATCCACTTCTTGGTCTTCCTCTTTTATTTCGTTTATATGGGGTCCAATTCCAGATTTTCTGTGGTATTCTTTCTGCGTTCATGCGTCTTAGATGTCCGTACCATTTTAGTTGTTTTTCGTTTATTGTATCTGTAATAGTGTCTGTAGCTGTCATTCTTTCTCTAATATCTTCGTTTCTGACATGATCTAATAAAGTTAACCTGCAACATCTTCTCCAATACGACATCTCAGCTGCAAGTATTTTCTGGCTCATACTTTTGCCTGTAACCCACTCCTCCGATCCGTACGTCATGACTGGTTTTATTATTGATTTAAAAATATTCTTTTTTGTTTTAATTGTAATATTATTTTTCCATAGGATGCGATGTAGTGTTTTTATCAAGTTCCTTCCTTTAGCTATCTTCTCTCTGATGTCCTTGTCGTCTCTCCCATTTTCACAAATTGTAACCCCAAGGTATTTATATTCGGTCACATTTTTTATCATCCCGCTGTCCAGTTCTATGTCTTCTCCTTTACCTCCTATAACCATATAGTTTATTGAGCATGTATGACATATCTTGCTGATCCTCTGCGACTACTATCTGGTCATCCGCAAAGAGGATGGTGTATAGGTGACTGTTTTCTAAGCGTATTCCCATCGGGCTGCACTTTCTAGTCCATTGTTTTAAAGCAGCATTTAAGTAAATTTTAAACAGTGTGGGGGAGAGGCAACATCCCTGCTTCACGCCCTTTGTTGGTGAGAAAGGGGCCGAGGTATGTTTTCCAACCTTGACGACAGCTTGATTTTCTCTATAAATGGTCTTAATTGCGTTTATATATACCATGTCGATGCCCGATTCTTCTAGTGCAGTCCACAATTTCTGGAGCGGGACGGAGTCGAATGCTTTTTTTAGGTCTATAAAAGTTACATGGAGTTCCATTCCTTTTGACTTTTCCGCTAAATGTCTCAGGGTAAATATATTATCTGTACAGGATCTTCCTGGTCTAAAACCGCTTTGTTCCTCCATTTCCTCAATGTCTTTCTCTATTCTTGTCTTAAGGATTCTTCCATATAGTCTTCCGGTTGATGAAGTTATACTTATACCTCTGTAGTTATCGCACTTCCTTCTGTCTCCCTTCTTATATATCGGATTTATAATGGATACTTTCCAGTCCATTGGTATCGGTTCTCCCCTCAAACACTTATTAAATATAGTACAGATCGTTTCCAGTACTTTTGTTGTAGCATGTTTCAGTAGCTCGATAGGTAGATCTCCTGGTCCCGGCTCTTTGCTATTCTTCATTTTTTTAGTTCCGTCTTCACTTCTTCTAGAGTAATTTCTTCTATTGTGTTATCTTCTATTTCTCTATTGGTTAAGCCAGTGTCCAGATATTCTCTTCTATTTTCTATCAACAGATCACTGTAATAGTCTTTCCATGTTTCTGTTCTTATAGGGTTTATCTTTTCCACTTCGTTAGAGTTTTTTTTAAGTTGTTTATCGTTTTCCATGCTTCCCTGGACCTAGATCCTCCTATCATTGAGCTTATTTCCGTACATTTATTGTCCCATGTCAAGTTTGTCTTCTTTTTTATTTCTTTTTTAACTATATATTTGTATCTGTTGTACTGTTTATGATCTTCCTCGTCGTTGCTAGATAACCATTTGAGATATAGCTTCTTCTTCTCTTCTACCAATTCGTTTAGTTCGTCACTCCACCAGAAGTTTTTGGGTCTTTTTTTTTTGTTCCTAATGCCTAAGTTCCTAATTGGCTAAGTTACATACCATAAACTACAGAAATACTGTTTTTTTTCTTTCCATCACTCACCAGTAGTTGTAAATGTACATTGTACAATAATTTGTAGTTTTTAAAAACGAGGTTCTATAAAATTGAATTTTGTCTCAATCTTTGCGGTGCCCCTGTGTTTAATCGGTTTGACACGTACACACAAGTTTGGAGAATTTATGGAAACAGAGTTGGTCGGTAGTAATATTCCGGTTGTATACTATTCGGTTATTTACATAGTTACTGTAGTACGTTTCTAATGTATGTACGTTTAAGTACTCGTGACAGCGTCGTGTGTTTTCACTTTGTTTCAAAAATGCCTACAAGTTGTAAAAATACACCAAATATATTTTGTTACGTCTGTGGCTGTCTTGTTGTAAAAAGGTTTAGGCGTAATATTATACCACTATTAGATAATCAATATTACCCGTACTTTAAAATTAAGCTTGGAGATCAGGATAAACCCTAGGCACATGGGGTGCCTAGGGTTTATCCTGATCTCCAAAATCGTGTGCAAAGTATGTGAAAAAGGATTAAGGCATTGGGACAATGGAACAAGGAAATCTCTTCCCTTTGGTATACCTTACTTACTTACTTTAAAATTCTTTCATTACTTTCTAAATGACTACATTTATATGATATAGTACGATAATTTAAGTTCTATTGCGTGTCCTGGACACTTACACATATAAATAAGAATTAAAATGCACGCATATCCGAGTTGTGGCTACAAATACATATACACATACATATAATATAAATATAAACACAAAATAAACAACATTACATTTAATTCCTAATTCATTAATGTCAGTATTCATTACAATTATCATTTTCATTATATGTAAATTTTCCCCTGTTCTCTATATTACAGGGAGTTTTTGTGTCTATTAACCAGTGTTATTTAATTTACGTATTATGTATTTGTTGTATGTTTGGTTGTTTTTGTTCTTTATATTTTATAAGGAAAAAGAAAATAATAAAAACCTGCTCCAGATAACCTTTTGGTGTACCATTGGTTTGGAGAGAACCTACAAATCATTTTGGTGATTGTTACTTTTGCTTATATAAAGTACCTAAGTGGATACAACACCAAGAACCTTAAAAAATATAATATATCCTAATGTTCCATCCGCCATTAGACTGGTTGCACATGGACTAGATATCCCTATTCAAAAAAAACCAAACAGTTTGGATGGAGTTGCAAGTTAATTTTCTGCATGCTGCCAATTCATTTTCTGCATGTTCATCCGGACTACTATCCAGAAAATCTTGGTGCTGTTAGTGAGGAGCAAGGCGAAAGGTTCCATCAAGACATAAAGGAGATGAAAAGGAGGTACCAGGTTCGATGGGATGTGACAATGATGGAATATTACTGCTGGATGCTGAAAAGAGAACATCCGATTATTATACAAAAACAACTACAAAATGAAGCTTTTGGTTAAAAAGTAGATATTTTCAAAGAAAAAAAGAAATTAGAGGCTCAAAACTATTTGTGTTATTGCTTTTTACTATATTTTTTAATGCTTGTTAAATATAATGTTTCATCATCATCATCATGAGGTCATTAGTCCTAAGACTGGTTGGACTCTAACTTCCAGCTTCTCCTATCTTGTGCTAACCTACGCATTTCGCTAATTGTGATACAACCTACATCCATTACTGTTTGCGAGCAGTAGTCTAATCTAGGCCTACCTCTGGCTTTCCTCACTCCTATTTCTGCCTCCAAAATATCACGGACTATTCCCCCATGTCTCCGCAAGAGGCCTACCATTCTATCTCCTCTCTTCTTTATGTTTTTCCACATACTTCTTTTCTCGCCTATTTTCCCTAATACTTCTTTGTTTCTAACCCTATCAGTCCACGGTATTTTCATAATTCTTCGGTAACACCACATCTCAAACGCTTCTAATTTCTTCCTACTTGCTTCCCCTACCGTCCAGGTTTCGCAACCGTATAGTGCCGTGCTCCATACATACGTTTTCAAAAATATCTTCCTTGTTTATAAGTTTATTACCCCCGAGCATAAAAGTGCTTTCTTTTTGTTAAAAGCTACTCGACCCCGCGCTATTTTTTGTTTTATATCTTTATCGCTTTTTTCATCTCAATTTATTTTACTTCCTAAATAAGTGAAGTCTTTAACTTCCTCCAATCTTTCATTACTAATTTGTACTTTCGTTTTTGCTCTGTTCTCGCGTCCTCTGCACACTAACACTTTAGCTTTGTTCTTATTCACCCTCATTCCGTATTCCTCTTTCAACACTGCCTCCATTTCGTTCAACGCTGATTCTAATTCCTCCTTACTAGATGCTAACACTTCTATATCATCCGCGAATCTCAGCATTTTTAGTTTCTATCCCTGTACTTCAATCCCGAAATCCACTGTATCTTTGACCACATTAATCGCCTCTTCGATGTACAGATTCAAATTAGTGGTGATAGCGTACATCCTTCTCTTACTCCTTTCCTAATACCTACTTCCCTTCTTTCCCCTTCTACTTCTATAACAGCAGTTTGCTCTTTGTATAGATTGTGTACTACTCTCCTATCTCTATACTTCATTCCCGCGCTCTTTACTATCTCGAACATTTTTTCCCATCTTACATTATCAAAAGCTTTTTCTAAATCTACAAATCCTATATAAGCGTTCTTTCCTTTTTCTATTGTTTTCTCTAACATTACTCTTAGCGCCAGAATAGCTTCGCGAGTTCCCCTATTTCATCTAAACCCGAATTAGTTTTCTCCTAATATTTCCTCCGCCCTATTTTCCATCCTCTTTTGCACTATTCTGGTTAAGATTTTTGACACGTGGGAAGTTAGGCTAATCGTTCTAAAGTTCTCGCATTTGTCGGCTCCTCTATTTTTCGGTATAGTAACAATAATGTTCCTCTTATAATCCTCCGGCATCTCGCCCGTTTCGTATATGTATTTTACCAGTTCAAACATCCTATTTACTACTTTCTGTCCCGCACATTTCAAAATTTTCGCCTGTATTTTATCTACACCCGGCGCTTTATTTTTCTTTAGCCCCCTTACTGCTATTTCAAATGCCTCTCTCAATATAGGTTTTCCTACATCTTCCCTATCGATGCTAGATTCTTCCTCTAATATCTCTCCTAATTCCTGACCATCGTATAAATTTCCTAAGTACTGCTTCCATCTATCCGCTTTCTCCTCTCTTCCGATCAGTATGTCCCCCGATTGACTCCTAACGTTTCTACTTATTGGTCCTATGTCCCTGAAGTTCCTCTTAATTATTTTGTAAGCCTCATCGGTCTTACCTACTTGGAGCTTATTTTCTACTTCTTTACATTTATCCTCTATCCATTGTTCTTTCGCTTTTCTACACTTTCTAATGATTTCCCACTTTATTGACTTATAAGTTTTTAGTCCTTCCTCGTCTTGTCTGTTTTTGTAGCCTCGTGTCTTTTGTATTAAATTTAAGATTTCGTCCGTTATCCAGGGCTTCCTAGCTCTCGTGTCCTAAAACGTCCGTAGCCGCAAATATAATGTTTATTAAAATATAATTTTTCCTTTAGTTTTTCATTTATTCTAATTATTTAGTTGATCAAAAACCTTACGTGAGGGACAAAAGCGGAAGATTGATATGAAATCAGCGTAAATAATTCACTTATAATCACTTATCAAACCCAAATCAACTTTCAAAATTTGTAGATCTGTGGAATATAGTAACCGGACGCGTGCTGTGGTACAAACGCCTGGAAATAAACATCGAGATAGAGTAGCCAAAACGAGTATGACAGTGGACTCAGCAGATAAGACAAAATAGGGGAAGACCATAAAAAATATGGAGGCAAAATGTCCATGATGTAGTGGTTACCAGAGACTTATAATAATATGACTGGGTAGACTAAACAGAATGAAAATCGGGACACGAGAAGTGATTCTACCCGTAAAACACTTTTATACGTATACAATGTACATATGTTTGTAAAATTTATGTTGATTATTTATCGATTCAATCGTTATATGTATATTCAATGATTTAAGAATTTACTTTGTAAATAACTGATAGTTGATTTAGCTAATTACTCAAGCGGTGTTTACGAAAGCTGTTTAAACCCACTACTAATTGTTTGCCTATATAGTTTCAGTGTAAATGAAGATATGTTTAATTCTTATTGCATTTTCTCTCAATCGCATATGTTAGAATATTTGACATATCTTAGATACCCGTAGATATCTTTGTAGAGGGATAGAAAATACTGGTACATATAAATATTCTTCTAAATTATTATAATTATTTACGGCCTATTAAATTTTGTGTATGTAATATACAGTAAGTTAAGCTGGAATTTTCCCTAATATATTATTATAATCTACAGCTCTAAGATCTTCACTCGTTTAAACTAAAATGGATATTATACGCACGTAAAGTTTAAATCGCTAAAGCACAGTAGCTTGATATCTATTTTCAGCTGTATTTATCAAATGGTTATGTTATAACTAAGGTTAACCTATTTTTAATTAATTTAAATATGTGTAATATGTGTTGCCTACGTTATGGACAATCATCTGCATATGCGTATTGGAAATAGGCATACGATAAATTTTTAATTAAAGATAATATATAATCCTGATTACACACGTAAAAACAAATATCGACAATTCAGACAGGAAATAAAAACACCAGATGTGCTACGCAGTAATTTGAAAAACTGTATTAATAACGATTGGAATGAATAATCAAGTTTGTATAATTTCATTGGTAAAAACACCCATATCTAGCGATTTCTAATTTTGAATCTATCACATTGAGTTTGACGTTTTAAATGCAAAATATGGGATAATAAAACATTTGGTCATAATTTATTGTGTAGGTCTGGTTCTTATCCACATGTTCTGTTACTATTGTTGATTTATCAGTATATCCTAACCATGCGAGTCTTTTGTATTCTAAAATTCTTTACTATAATATAATACTATATCGATAGTCTTATAGATCTGACAAATCCAGATTTTCCACATAACCACTTTTTGAAGAAGAAGAAGGCACCTGTTGTACTTTCTTTACTATTTGGACACGTACACCGATATATACCTACTCGTATTTTTTGAGAATACTTTCTCTATCGTGCTTATTGTCGGGCAATGTAAAATATACATGCATAATTCGATGATTGCTTATTATCTTCAGTTTTTATAGCATCGTTGTTCATGGCTCTTTGTATATCCCTTCAGTTATGATACGCACTTCCTTTCAGAGTCTTTTCGATATTTCTTAATACCTCTGGTTGACTTAGTTGGTTTCAACATGTCAAATATCGCTTTGGCTATATGCACTAACGTTCTTACTGGGACATCTACTGTTGTGGTTGTGGTGAAGAGAGGTAGTATGTACATAGATAACCATCTGTATGAGTTTTTCCCTATATACTCCAAAGGACAGTTTTAAGTATCCTTATAAAACCAATAATCAACTAACCATCTTCATTGTCAACAATATTGTCCACGTGATTTTTAGATGTCGTTTAAATAAATATTATTTAGAATACTGTAAATTTAAATGTAATGGTATTATCGATATAAACTCTTGGAAAATATTAACGCATCAGTGAAACTTCACATTATTGCTTTTACTTCTTCGAATATTTAAGTCATAGTACCTACGTGATATTATAATTAAATGATATCAACTAATATTTAACAGATTAGAATGGTAGATATCATCGGAAAATACATAAATAAATAACAAAAAGGCACAAAATTGTCAAATGCAGTGAAAATGGGGTTAATGAAAAACTTGGAAATAATGAACTAATGAACTTTGTTAGAAAACAAATTGTAAGTGAAATTAAATCATAAGAATTTGAATTCAGTAACATGTAGATACACCTGTAGTTCTGAATACTGCCTGCATTTATCTGGGCATGCTAT
Source organism: Rosalia funebris (assembly GCA_037954035.1). Taxonomy (NCBI): domain Eukaryota; kingdom Metazoa; phylum Arthropoda; class Insecta; order Coleoptera; family Cerambycidae; genus Rosalia; species Rosalia funebris. The sequence continues at coordinate 3,625,268 of JAZFAV010000018.1, read as the reverse complement.
TGATCAAGTAGTGAATGGTTTCCTGAGGAATATTCTCCTATTCGTCGAGAACGATTTGTTCGAGTTCCCTAAGAGTCATAAGTGCAGGTATCCCTAACTGATCGTTTTAGTGTATCCCATATATGATTTATGGAGTTCATATATGAGGTTCTTGGTGGTCAGTCCATAGTGGGAATATTCCCAAATCGAAAGTAGTCCAATACTTCTCTAACATTGTGGGACCGAGCGCTATTCTGCATAAAATTAAATTGTCCGCAACAAACGGGGTAAATAGTATCACATATTTTTCTTCCATTTCTGCGTAGAAATGCGCATTCATGGATCTCCCCTGTTTGAGAATCAAATCGGTCTGACAATCGACACAAATTTCTTCCCAGAATGTTATTGATCTCTCAAGAATTTAGATCATCGGAGAGATATTGCAATCAGCAAACGTCTCTCCTGGCTTCCGTGAGAGTAGCTGACTTATCAGAGTCCATTTGGTAGATTAAAACTTATTCTTGCTTCGTCTGAAAACAAAACTCGCTTCCAGTCATCAATAGTCCAATTTACGTGTTCGCTTGCTAAACTTAATATATCAACTCGATGTTCTCTGGTGATCAGAGAACTATCAAATCTCAATAGCTCCTACTGTCCAATCCTGCGTCATTAAGCCTTCTTCTGACCGTTCGTCTATAAATCGCTACCCTTGAACTGTTTCTAAGGCTCTGCATAGCTGAAAACTGGTAAAATGTCTCCACCAGATGAAGATATCGCTCATATCTTACATCTGTAAACTTTTTATGACCTTTTAGGGCTTTACAGTAGTTTCTAAGTTAATTGAAACGTTTAACTATTCAAGTGTTAATTGTCTAACTCGTAACAAATTAGCTACATATCGCTGGCTACATACCGCATTAACCACGATTACTGCTTTCACTGCTTCATAATAAAGGTGTGTAGCTGATTAATTTCTTCTACTCTAACTATACTAGACAAAGTGTTTCATTCACTTGATGACATTAAATTAAAAATAAATCACTAGCGTAACTGAATATATTGCCTTTTACAAATCACTTTAAGCAGCGTTAAACAGTTACAAAATATTACTTTATATCTATCCAATAATTGCAATTATTTATTAGTAATGACAGAAAGAAATATTTAAAACTTCGAAAAATTATAAGAAATAATAAAAAGTTTTGCTGATGCCTTAATTTTGTCCAGGAATGTATTTCCAGAATGATGTGGTAAGTTTATTCTACAAGGCTGTTATTTAATTAAGTATCTGGAACTCATAATACGTCTTAGTTGTTTAAAAAACTGACAGTCAAGTTTATGTTCTTATCCCAGAAAATAGCTTTATCTTATTTTATTATACAGGTGTTATTATTTGCTTTTTATTTTACCTGATCCATCCGTCAAAACAAATTATGACTAGCCTATATGAAAATATTTTCGTTTATAACAAAACGAAAACAAAAAACATAAACAGGTTACATACATCGAGTATATTTCCCCTTGCATTTGTTTTGACGCGCCGACAAAATTGTGATAATAAATGATATGACGTAGACAAAATCATTGTTGTAGTATCATTACCTTTTTGGTACTCAACATGATTAAATTTCAATTAATAAAACATAATTAATCGGTAGTTTCTTAATCAAATATGAAAATAGAAAAAAAGTTTCTCATTCTATTGATTATATTATTTTACATCATTTTTTTATATTTATTATAAACATATGATATTTATATTATATTATTACATATGTTATATACTCGTATATAATGCCAAATTATATGCGAAGTAGAAGAAAGTGTCCTTCTTTCTTCTACTTATTTTCATTTACTAATTCTACTTCAGTAAGTAATACAATAAAACATAATAACTGACTTGAATACATTAAAATATCAACGTATTTAATCCTGTCAACCTAGATAGGATTATTTAATCCTGTCATGATTTTCTAATTCAAGAGTACATTCCTATTTATTTCGATATAGTTGTATGGAAAAATAGTTATTTAAGAAAGTAACAAGTTATTCAAGGAATTAATCAGAATCTATTCGTTGTATATTATTATTATTGTTGCATATATTACTGTTTATAACATAAGTGTTTTCAACATGACCTAAAAGTTAGTACAAAGTCATATTTCGTATAGTCCTTTTGAGATTCATTTCTAATCGAGATTCGATATTTTTAGGAGAATAGCTGTAAAAAATATATCTATAGCGTGAACGACAAAACATTGCAAATTAGAAAATTTTATTTTTATCAAAATCATATCCAGGAAGATCTACTGTCCGAGTCTAAGGACTCTTCTCCTCCTTTAACTTTGGATTTGAGCGACCAAAAAAACAAAATTGGGCGTACCTATATACACACATTAAAGTGTAATTTTTTTTTAATTAATAAAGAATAGTATAATCATCAAAGATGGCGGCGTGGCACCACATTGAAAATTATTTTTAAATAGAAGTGTGTGAGTAACATCTCATGTGGAAGTTGCTTCAAACATAAATTCAAATGTTATCTTGTCATCTGTGTTTTAATTAAAAAAAAAAACGATTAAATTTAATATTGGTATACCATATATATTTTTTTTAGGTATGTAGTGTCTCTTTGTAAAAACCAAATGTCAAGGATTTTCTGATGGTTATCACGCTAAAAGTTACTTAAACGTTTTTATATATTCGAATTTTATTGTGTTTGTATTTAGAAATTTTATTTAGTGTATTTTCGATCCATTCTAATAATTATAAAAGAAAAAATTAATAGGGTTTTAATTATTGGAATAAATCTACATGCAGCAGAAAATAACTTTCAATGAGAGATATCCTAATGGCTTTGTCTAAGTATTCACACTTACGCCTGATACTGTAGACGTTTTTGAGAACAGGTTATATTCGGGATGAAACAGCAGAATATATAATCTACATCTCAAATTACAGCTATTTGTGGAGTATCTGGAAAACCATTCAAAGGGTTTTAAACAAAGAGAATATTCTTCCATACAAATTACAATTGGTTCACCAGCTCACAGAAGAGATCCCGATAACAGACTTTGTTTCACTAATAAAATCGTTATAAATTTTGAGATCAGGAAATAATTTTTCAGCAGGATGGTGTTACTCCATTTTATTATAGTGCAGTACGAGTGTATCTCAATGAACACTATCCCAATAGGTAGATTGACCACCGGGATATAATAGAGTGGCCTCTTTATAATAGAACGGAGGGAAAATTTATTTCTATGAGATTATTTTAAATCTAAGGTATATGTTACCCGATCCGCTAATATTTAAGTTTCCAAGCGGAGATTTACTGAATAATATAGATTAATTTCCGTAGAAATACTTGAACGGGCGAAAAAGAGTGTTATAAAAAGATATTGTACTGTCAGGAAAAGGGGAGTAGATACTTCGAGTACTTATTTTAATATTCTTTAAATTTCTTGTACTATTTTTTACTTTTATTATTTTGTTATTTGTGAATTGAATTTATTGTTTTCTATTAATATAGAATTTATTTTTAATACAAACAAAATAAAATTAGGATATGTAAAACCACCTAAGTAATTTCTTGCATGATTTCTGTCAGTATAACATTGACAGTAATATTTTATAGAGAGGTACTGCTTAAAAGATTTATTACTATTAAATTTAATCGCTTTGTTTGAAAAATTAAAAAACATATGTCAAAATAAAACAATATTTGTTGGCACACCGTTACTATTTACGAATAATTTTCAAAATGGCACCGCAGAGCCATCTTTTATTATGATTAAAAGCTTAAATACCAATATCATAAAATTACCTGTTATTTTCTACATAAGATGCATAATTTATAAATACATATTTATTTGAGGATTATTTTAAAGAATACTTGAAAAGAGAAATTGTTAGGTATGTTGTAGCAGTACATATCTCGCCTCTTCCCGCAGTCACACTTTATTTGTACGATAGAAATATGTTCATGACATATGTAAAAGAGTACAAAGAATAGATTGGTAAAAGTCAGAAAAATGTACTTAATTTGATTTCAAAGATACGTTGCTCAAAATCAAAACAAACGAGGATATAATCTGCATATAATGCATCTTGCCTTCAAAAACAAAATATAATATCTTGAAAACCACCTATTTACCGTCAAAACTAATATTATTATAAAAAGCTTCGTTATTATCTACATAAGATGCGTAATACAGAAATACCCACTTCTTTGAGAATTATTTTAAGGAACACCTGGAAAGAGAAACTGTTACTTGTTACAATATATATCTCGCCTTTCCCCGCCGTCATACTTTTCACATTTGTGGGATCCATATATGGCTATGAAATTTTATATACAGGAGTACAAGGACTCGATTGGTAAAAACTAGAAAAACGCACTTCATTTAATTTCTCAGATACATTGGTCAAAATCAAGATAAACGAGAATCAATATTTTCATTGTGCAAAAAAAATCTCGAAAGCTAAACATTTTCTATCAAACTGATTATACAATAAAACATTTCGTTATTTTTTACATAAGATACATAATATCGAAACACTCATTTCTTTGAGAATTATTTTAAAGAACACATGGAAATAGAAACTGCTAGTTTTAGCAGTACATGTGTTGTCTCTCCTCGCCGTCACACTTTACATATTTATAGGATTCGGATACATCCCTGAAATTTCGTGTAAAATAATATAAGGGATCGCCTGGTAAAAACTGGAAAACGTACTTTATTTAATTTCAAAGATACGTTGGTCAAAACCATATGAGAATATACAACATGTTCATGATGCAAAAAAATGTATATCTCGAAAACTAATTATTTTCTGTCAAAACTGGTTTTATAATGAAATTTTTCGCTATTTTATATATAAGATACATAATATAGGAACACCCATTTCTTTCAGAATTATTTTAAACAACACCTGAAAATATAAATTGCTAGATTTGGTAGTATATATGTGGTTTGTCCCTGGCGTCACACTTGACATATTTGTAGGAGCCATATATGTCCATGAAATTCTATGTAAAGGAGTACAAGAAATTGACTGGTAAAATCTGGAAAAATGTAGTTTATCTAATTTCGAGGATACGTTGGTCAAAATCAAGACGAAGGATAATCTACAACATTTTCATGCTGCAAAAAATGATTATCCCTAAAATCAATTATTTTCTGCCAAAATTAGTTTGACAGTAAAATTTTCCGTTATATTCTACATAAGATATATATACGTCCCTCCCCGCCCACATCACTCTTTACACGTTTGCAGAGTCTACATATGTCCATAAAATTCTATGGAAAAGAGTACAGAGAAGAACTAGTAAAATCTAGGAAAGCATACTTTATTTAATTTCAAAGATATACGTTGATCAAAACCAAGACAATCGAGAATATACAACTTGCTCTAAGAAACATTAATATATCGAAAACTAACAACTTACCGTCAAAACTCATATTGCCCTAATATTCCTCATGACTTTGAAAATTATTATAAAGAACACCTGCGAAAGGGAAACCATTTGTTGTAGCAGTATACGAGTATATATTGCCTTTCCTCGTCGTCACACTTTACGGATTTGTAGGTTCCAGATATGAAATTCTATGTAAAAGAGTATAAGGAATCGCCTGGAAAAATCTAGAAAAATTTGCTTTATTTTGATTCAGTGATACACTTATCTAATTCAAGCCAGACGAGAATCTACAATATCTTCATCCCACAAAAAATTAATATCTCGAAAACCAACTATTTTCTATTAAAACTGGTTTTATAATAAAATTTTTCGTTATTTTCTACATAAGATACATAATACGGAAACACCTTCTTCTTTCAGAACTATTTTAAAGAACACTTGGAAAGAGAAACTGCTAGCTTTAGAAGTACGCATGTAGCCTCTTCTCGCCGTCACTTCTTAAACATTTGTAGGATCCTGATATATCCAGGATATTTTATGAAAAATGATACAAGAAATGTATTGGTAAAAACTAAAAAAATGTACTTTATGTAATTTCAAAATCAAAACACACGAGAGTCTACATTTTTATCCCCCCTAAAAAAAATACATTTCCAAAACTAACCAGTTTCTGTCAAATCTGTTTCTTGTCGTCAAATTCCCCATTATTTTCTACAAAAGTTACGTAATATGGACACACTCATTCCTCTGAAAATTATTTTAAAGAACACATGGAAAGATAAACTACTAATTGCAGCAGTACCTACATATCTCGTCTCTCCTCGCCGACACACCATACGCGTTTGTAGGATACGGATATATCCACGACATTTTATGTAAAACAGTACAAGAAAATCTATCGATAAAAACTAGATAAAAGCACTATATTTAATTTCAAAGATCCGTTGGTCAAAATCGAGACAGACCAGAATCTACAATATCTTCATTTTGGAAAAAATAATATCTCGAAAGCCAACTATTTTCTCTTAAAACTCGATCAATAATGAAATTTTCCATAATTTTCCATATACATACATAATTTACAAACACCCATTTATTTGAAAACTATTTTATAGAAGACCTGGAAAGAAAAACTGCTAGATGTAGTGGTATATATATATATATATATATATATATATATATATATATATATATATATATATATATATATATATATATATATATATATATATCTTCTCATCCCACCGTCACAACTTATTCGTACATATGTGTGTGATTCGGATATATACATATTAAGTTATATATAAGATTACAGGTTATATATAACTTAATATATACTTATACAGTAGTTATTTTCAAAGATGTTGGTCAAAATCAAGACAAATGAAAATCTACAACATCTTGCCCGCAAAGAAATTAATATCTCGAAAACCAACCACATTTTGTCAAAACAATTTCATCAAATCTCCCATTATCTTCTACATAAGATAGAGAGAGATACATAATGTATAATCACCCATTTATTTGAGAATTATTTTAAAGGACATCTGGAAAGAAAACTGCTAGTTGTAGTAGCATACATATATCTCGCCTCTTCCCGCAGTCACATCTTATCTATTTATACCATCCAGACATGTCAATGTCATTTTATGTAAAAGAGTATTGCTTGGTAAGAACTAAAAACATGTTCTTATATAACGCCACGCTTGCATGTTGGCGAGGGGTAGGATATAAGAAAGAAAGAGATGGGGGAGGGTTGTGTTTAGGACATGGCTCTCCGGATGTGGGGAGCTGGGGAGATAACCCTTGAGCTCACGTGGTCAGGGCCGCTAGTCCCTGAAGTAGATTTATCCTCTATCGAGGTCGCAGAGGAGTATCTACCTGCTACCCTACATATAATATATGATGTATTACCAAAATTCCATTGAATCGGTCAGTTTAATACATCAAAATACCTCCTACAATCCCCTGATCGCTTCACATGATTAAATACTTCTGGTATTGAACAAACTATCGTCACTTAATAGCTATTATACTACCACTACATCCTACTCATTAAGTGATAATTAGCAAGACGATTTTATTTAGAACCGGTTCATCATCGTGAGGTCATCAGTCCTAAGACTGGTTGGACGCTAACCTCCAGCTTCTCCTATCTTGTGCTAACCTACGCATTTCGCTAATTATGCTACAACCTACATCCCTTACTATTTGTGAGCAGTAGTCTAATCTAGGCCTACCTCTGCCTTTCTTCACTCCTATTTCTGCCTCCAAAATATCGCGGACTATTCCCTCATGTCTCAGCAAGTGGCCTACCATTCTATCGCTTCTCTTCTTTATGTTTTTCCACATACTTCTTTTCTCGCCGACTTTCTCTAATACTTCTTCGTTTCTAACCCTATCAGTCCACGGTATTTTCATCATTCTTCGGTAACACCACATCTCAAAAGCTTCTAATTTCTTCCTACTTGCTTCCCCTACCGTCCAGGTTTCGCAACCGTATAGTACCGTGCTCCATACATACGTTTTCAAAAATCTCTTCCTTGTTTCTAAGTTTATTACCCCCGAGCATAAAAGTGCTTTCTTTTTGTTAAAAGCTACTCGACCCTGCGCTATTCCTTGTTTTATATCTTTATCGATTCTTCCATCCCAATTTATTTTACTTCCTAAATAAGTGAAGTCTTTAACTTCCTCCAATCTTTCATTATTAATTTGTACTTCTTTTTGCTCTGCTCTCGCGCCCTCTGCACACTAACACTTTAGTTTTGTTTTTATTCACCCTCGTTCCGTATTCCTCTGTCAACACTACCTCCATTTCGTTCAACGCTGATTCTAATTCCTCTTTACTAGATGCTAATACTGCTATATCATCCGCAAATCTCAGCATTTTTAGTTTCTGTCCCTGTACTTTAATCCCGAAATCCACTATATCTTTTACGACATTAATCGCCTCTTCGATGTACAGATTAAAAATTAGTGGTGATAATGTACATCCTTGTCTTACTCCTTTCCTAATACCTACTTCCCTTCTTTCCCCTTCTACTTCTATAACAGCAGTTTGCTCTTTGTATAGATTGTGTACTACTCTCCTATCTCTATACTTCATTCCCGCGCTCTTTAGTATCTCGAACATTTTTTCACCTTCTTACATTATCAAAAGCTTTTTCTAAATCTACAAATCCTATATAAGCGTTATTTCCTTTTTCTATTGTTTTCTCTAACATTACTCTTAGCGCCAGAATAGCTTTGCGAGTTCCCCTATTTTCCCTAAACCCGAATTGGTCTTCTCCTATTATTTCCTCCGCTCTATTTTCCATCCTTTTCTGCACTATTCTGGTTAAGATTTTTGACGCATGGGAAGTTAGGCTAATCGTTCTAAAGTTCTCGCATTTGTCGGCTCCTCTCTTTTTCGGTATAGTAACGATAATGTTCCTCTGATAATCCTCCGGCATCTCGCCTGTTTCATATATGTATTTTACCAGTTCGAACATCCTATTTACTAGTTACTGTCCCGCACATTTCAAAATTTCCGCCTGTATTTTATCTACACCCGGCGCTTTATTGTTTTTTAGCCCCCTTAGTGCTATTTCAAATACCTCTCTCATTATAGGTTTTCCTACATCTTCCCTATCGATGCTAGATTTTTCCTCTAATATCTCTCCTAATTCCTAACCCTCGTATACATTTCCTAAGTACTGCTTCCATCTATCCGCTTTCTCCTCTCTTCCGATCAGTATGTACCCCGATTGACTCCTAACGTTTCTACTTATTGGTCCTATATCCCTGAAGTTCCTCTTAATTATTTTGTAAGCCTCATTGGTCTTACCTACTTAGAACCGGTTGCGTGAAATAAATTGATCAATTGTTTCAATCAATCTTTATTCCATTCATCTTACTATTTTAGAAATATTTAATGTACGTTTTCTATTTTCCAGTGGAAATAGATTTTCGTATACTCATTACCGAACGAATCTAATATAATCAAGAATAGGTTTCTTTCAAGTCGAAAATTACTTAAAGTAAAGACTGTAATAACAATATATTGGTTTAGAGTACGAAATATGTCTGCCTAATATAAGTCGCCTGAAATCATCTATAAGTATATCATGCTCCAAATGATCTCAAACGAAATGCAATCTTAAGAGTAATATAATGTATAATTGAATATGGAATTGACATTGTTAATGATTAAAGATTATATTGTCATTGTAAGTGTACTCATTTTTCTTACGACCATGAAGAATTATCATTGTGCGGCATCAGTTTATTATCAGTAAAATTAATTGTCGATACAGTAGTATCTTATATATGTATAAATGTATTACAAGTTACTTATGATAAAAAAGTAACTTACACTTACGAAATACAACATTGATTATATTGAAATAATGCATAGTCATCCCGTTAAATTCCAAAATTTGATCAGTTCATTTTAAAAAACAGATAAAAGATACATACAAATATATTACGTAGGCGTAAGTTACATGTGTTTTTCTTAAATATTAATCATTAATCGTTATCCACACCCTTCACCAATAATTTTACTCTAGGCAAGTCTCTTCTGTTCACTGCCTATTTCAAAAGTAATAAATAAGTAAATAATAAAACAGTAAACAACAACAAATAATAAAAAATATAAAATTTACACATGTAACAGTATATCACAGTAAAAATCACATTAGTTATGTTGTTTATCATGTCATTTCGTATAAACTAAACCAAATATCTTCAAGTACAATGCGTTTTTCTGGTTTGGTATTTATTATTGCACTTATATTATTTGGCATATCGAGGGTTTGCCTACGTTTCCTGTATTCGTTCCCATCTAGTAAAATGTGGCCGCTCGTCTTTGTGCGATATATAAAATTATGTGTGAAATGACCTATTCTTAAACATGCTAAATCTTACGCCTACCTATCAAGGGAATTTTCATTTAGAGACAAGAGGTTTAACTATTTTATATATTTTTTCTATTCCATAATAGTTTTATAACCTAGTTCATTTCCCGTTACTCCAATGTGACTAAGCTTCCAAATTAAATGAATTTCCTCATTTATGTTTATATACAGAGTATAATTTGGACTACTGGGTCTTTGGTAGAATTATTGTTCAAGTGTTGTAGTCACTGATGAGCAATATTACTTGATGTTGTAGTATTTCAGTAAATCTCAGAGCCTGTAAAATGTCATAAAGCTCTGCAGTGGACTTACTAGCTATTGAGGAAACATGCCTCGATTTATTTTAGATTCATCAGTATAGATTTCTGTTACGTCTTGAGCTTCAATAAGTATGGCTTTAAGTCTATATTTAATAATCATATTATTGGTATTGATCTTTCGGTATTATGTTAAGCCGTATATTACTTTTGGAGGTTTCCTTATCCAGGGTGAAATAATAGTTTCACCCTGAACACCTCTCATCAGATTTTTATTGAGAACACATTTAATGAGAGCACATGGTAAAACCATGCGTTCTCATTACATCCAGCAAAATTTGTAAGTTCTGGTGTTAAAAAATTCTCTAGCATATCTCCATATCGAAAATAAACCTTGACGAGTGCAACACCGTTTATATTTTCATAAAAGTAAAGACCAATTATGCCAGATGCGTTCATTGCCTAATAGTATGGGCGGCAATCTATCTGGAGAATGTAAGGGATTTTGGTGCTTCTCTCAAGGATTTTCTGTATACCAGTAATGGCAATTTTAATTATTTATATGTCCATGTAAATAGAAATGTGCCTCGTTGGCGAATAGGATGTTATGCCGTGGATAGTGGTTTTTGAAATATTTAAGGCGGCTGCATGTTTTCATATAGAATGGCGAAGTAGACGTGCCTCTACTGCACGAATACGTTCGACGTTTTCGACTCTTTTTGCATTTTTGGGTCAGCCCTTGGTTTCTTATTAACGGTAGTTCTTCTTCAAATTTAGCGACTCCATAATTTGACTAATTTGACGGAAGGTGCTTGATTAACGTCGTGAAGGAGGTAGTGTGCTTGAGAGAGGAGACGAACTATTATGCGAGAACGATGTTTATCGTAAACGCTTCTGACACATATGGTACATTACTTACTGTAAAACGACTCTTTGCAACTGAATTTCCAAGACGTGGTGTCTAACAAATAAATGCGCGCGTACATTTACCCCTACCACGTTCCGAGATGTTCAACAAATAAATGAGGAAAACATTTCACGATACCTTGTATAACTGAGGATGAGTATGAGGATGAGTATGAATTTTCTATAAATCGCTTAAAATGCTCTCGTTCAAAACATGCGTATGATGAATAAACTTTTATTGTATACTGTTTATCGAGTTTTCTCGAAGAGTCACAATCCCCTTCATCATTTTACATTAAAACATTACAGTACATTGAAAAATAAAATGGTTTCATAACTACAGAGGTATCTCGTAACGGATCTGGTAGACATTTTTACTAAATATTAGTTCTGTACCATAAACTAATTCTATCGCCAAAATTGAGAACAAATAAAATCATACTGTGATTACAATAGAGAAATTAATTTCTAATAAAACATATTTTTATCATATAATACACAAAAAAGAAATAACAAAAACTATTCTAAATTATAACTATTGACTTGAAATATTACATCACTAACCTGATTCATTATTCTATTACCATTACTGTTAAGTTGACTTTTCCGGGCAGTACTTAAATATTGTATTTAATAATAATACATAAATAAAGTAGGCCTTAAATCAATGAAATCACTAAATTAAAAGTATTGATTGATTTTTAAAAAAGAATAATAGAGCGCCGGGTGTAGATAAAATACAAGTGGAAATTTTGAAATGTGCGGGACAGAAAGTAGTAAATAGGATGTTTGAACTGGTAAAATACATATATGAAACGGGCGAGATGCCGGAGGATTATAAGAGAAACATTATCGTTACTATACCGAAAAAGAGAGGAGCCGATAAATGCGAGAACTTTACAACGATTAGCCTAACTTCCCATGCGTCAAAAATCTTAACTAGAATAGTGCAGAAGAGGATGGAAAATAGAGCGGAGGAAATACTAGGAGAAGACCAATTCGGGTTTAGGCGAAATAGGGGAACTCACGAAGCTATTCTGGCGCTAAGAGTAATGTTAGAGAAAACAATAGAAAAAGGAAAGAACACTTATATAGGATTTGTAGATTTAGAAAAAGTTTTTGATAACGTAAAATGGGAAAAAATGTTCGAGATACTAAAGAGCGCGGGAATGAAGTATAGAGATAGGAGAGTAGTACACAATCTATACAAAGAGCAAACTGCTGTTATAGAAGTAGAAGGTGAAAAAAGGGAAGTAGGTATTAGGAAAGGAGTAAGACAAGGATGTACGCTATCACCACTAATTTTTAATCTGTACATCGAAGAGGCGATTAATGTGGTAAAAGATATAGTGGATTTCGGGATTAAAGTACAGGGACAGAAACTAAAAATGCTGAGATTCGCGGATGATATAGCAGTATTAGCATCTAGTAAGGAGGAATTAGAATCAGCATTGAACGAAATGGAGGCAGTGTTGACAGAGAAATACGGAATGAGGGTGAATAAAAACAAAACTAAAGTGTTAGTGTGCAGAGGGCGCGAGAGAAGAGCAAAAACGAAAGTACAAATTAATAATGAAAGATTGGAGGAAGTTAAAGACTTCACTTATTTAGGAAGTAAAATAAATTGGGATGGAAGAAGCGATAAAGACATAAAACAAAGAATAGCGCAGGGTCGAGTAGCTTTTAACAAAAAGAAAGCACTTTTATGCTCGGGGTAATAAACTTAGAAACAAGGAAGAGATTTTTGAAAACATATGTATGGAGCACGGCACTATACGGCTGCGAAACCTGGACGGTAGGGGAAGCAAGTAGGAAGAAATTAGAAGCTTTTGAGATGTGGTGTTACCGAAGAATGATGAAAATACCATGGACTGATAGGGTTAGAAACGAAGAAGTATTGGAGAAAGTCGGCGAGAAGAGAAGTATGTGGAAAAACTTAAAGAAGAGAACAGATAGAATGGTAGGCCACTTGCTGAGACATGGGGGAATAGTCCGCGATATTTTGGAGGCAGAAATAGGAGTGAAGAAAGGCAGAGGTAGGCCTAGATTAGACTACTGCTCGCAAATAGTAAGGGATGTAGGTTGTAGCACAATTAGCGAAATGCGTAGGTTAGCACAAGATAGGAGAAGCTGGAGGTTAGCGTCCAACCAGTCTTAGGACTGATGACCTAATGATGATGATTTTAAAAAAAATATCTTTACACCTCTTACCAGGTAACTAGGTGTAAACAATCATGTCGTCCACTGCTCCATTCCACTGTTGGATACATTCTTACATAATGAACGGTTCCATCCTAATAAAATACATTCATTAAAATTGTGGACTGATTATTGTCGAGATTGTCACATACTGTTATTTTTCTTCCAAGAGGATCCTCAGTGGATTCAAGAATTGTATAGCTGGCGTCAAAGTAGCTTCATTGTATGGGCTTGGGGCCTTATTTCTTTAATAATATTTAGTTTGTTTCGACTATTCGACTGATGTTATTTGCCAAAGAATTTGGTCTCAACAAGGTCGGGCTGCCTCATTTTAGTGTTGGTATTCCACCATTTACTGACGATAATTTCCATTTACGATATTTAGGGTCGATATTTCTGCTCATGTTAGCTCCTAGGACTTTCTGGACTGGACTAAATTGCTGAAACATTTTAGTGACTATTTCAGAATAGTCTGGTGCTTTGTGGTTCCCCTGAATTTTTTTTGACTAATAAAAAGTTTAGCCACGCTTCCGATTCGAGCAATGTGGTTTGTAAAATTGATGGATTGAAAGATATCAATTTTAAGGGTGTACTAATGTGAGTACCGGTGGGTGTGAGGCCGGAAAATTGTTGACATGTATATTAAAAACCATGGCCAATCTTGTGGAAGGCTTTAGTGAATTATTTCGTTAGTATAAGTGTAACGCGAAGTGGTGGAAGAACTATATTTTTTCGACTGATCAATGGTATATTAACGACATTTACTTTTCTCACCGTCATATTTTTCCTAGTGGCCAGAGATTTCTAATCCAATTTTTTTTGCGCGACTATCGCATAGACAGAGGAAACAGGGGTATTTCGTATACTCATCTTGCTGACCTAACAAAATATTCACCATCTTCAAATCGACTCATACAGATCATTAATTTTGAGCGTAGAACATTTTCTCTAAAACAATTTTGATAGCTCGCTATTCTTCCTTAACTTTTGTCGAGTGACTTATTGGAATTGTTTCCATTATGCAACAACACAAACTTTGAGCTTATTTTCGAGCTGTCTATAAATAACCACCAATTTTTAAGATTATATTCAGGAAGACCAATAAAATTTCAGAAGATTAGAGACATCGTTACAAAATACCGAGATCTTCTTCTATAAAGTAAGGAAGAATGTATTGTTCTCTGTTCCTATAAGATGTTACAGTTAACCTCTTATTTAAGGTAATGTTTTTCTTCTAGTCTGGATGTAAGAATTTCACCTGATTTCTTCGATGGATTCAAATCGCGAACCAAGCCATTAAGCTGCTCTTGAGAAAAATCCTATTAGTGTAGAACTGCACTCTTAAACTCACTCTCACTGCTGATCTTCTGACTGTCTAACACGTTTAACATTTGGCAAGTTACAGTATAACAGGATAAATATTGGGTGCCCAATAACGTGTGTAAGAATAATAAGTGAAGGGTAATTCAAAAAACGTATATTATTGTTGACATGTACTATAGCTCAAGAACCAGTATAAACAAAGTAACTATATTTCATGTATGGGTAATATACTAAGGTAAGGTTATACGAAAACCACTACAAAAGTTCATGCTACAGAAAAATAGAATTTTTTTATTCCCCAGTGTTATCATCATCATCTTCAGATAACGCCTATTGAGTGTTTAACACACTCATCGAGTGTAGTATAATAAAATCTTGTGAAAACCTGATATTTTACATCGAAAGTAGAAAAGTGAGTGAAATGTAAAATCCTTCTGAATAATCGCATTTGTATTAGAAGAATACTGTGGTTTCCTGTTATAACGACCATGGGCGCAGCAAGCAATAAAATTGGGGGGGGGGAGGCAGGACCTTTCATTAAAAGTCGATATAAAATATTAGGAACCTTGCATCATAGACAAAATCAAGTTCTAAATAATATTTTTTTTAATAGGTATTTTTTATTATCATTAATAAGTAGGTATATTAATAATCAAATAATTACTTTCTAAATAAAAATATAAGTCTTAGACGGTCCATTCCAAACTTGTCAACCACTTGTTTGATAAAGCCTTCGCGATTTTGTTAATTTTTTCTCTATACACACTTAACATACACAAACCCGTCGTGCTCTCCTCTGACATAGTGGATCGTAATCACGTTTTAACTCTTCGCAAGGTACTAAATGAATATTCAACTGTTATTGGAGGTAGTGAGAGAAAAATATTTTCTTATCGTGGGATAAAAATTACAATCCTCTAATAAGTCAACTATAGGCGTTTGAAATTTAAAATCAAGTACTTTTCATTGATCAAACCAAGTTAGAAATTCTTTTTTTAAATTGTCTAATCCAAATTTCTTTGAAATATGTGGATATATTTCTTTGAACCATTTAGATTTTGATTTTAGAAGAGATGGACGTACAATTTATAATGAAAACGCTTCTGAAGTATCTTCGGCAAATCTTATTTTGAATTACTGTATTAATGAATTCAAATATGAAGCAAAAAGAGACCTCCTGTAGTAGCGTTCTGGAGTATCTGATTCATAAATATCTCGCTGAATCTGGCGGGTGGTTAACCTAGAAATTTTTATTTCTGTATTTAGTCTTTGAACCAAATCTATATTTTCTAAAAAAAATATAGTGAAATTATTGTTCAGATTTTGATCGGTGGAGTATTTTAATTCATCAATATGATTTCTTACTCATATCAAATTTACGTATAAAAAGTATTAAAATAAGTATTAAATAATGACAAGTATTAAATACTTGCAACTACCAAGTATTAATTTACAATTGCAAACTGGCTTCAATTTAGCAAAATATTTGGCTATTTTGGTCATCCCTATTATGAATTTTGCTATTGATGTTGCACAATTTAGAGTAGCATTTTTGCCTTGCTTCTAGTTTCCCTATTAACTTCATTGAAAGTCGAGATAAGATATTCCTAATGAACATTTTCGTCAAAAGTTCTGATAGATTTATATTTCTCAATAAAACGTGACTGACACGACATTGGAACAGTGGGAAACTCTTTTCATCGATTAGGACCATCCCTGGCAAAATTACTGGTTTGTTTGATTGTACCAACAACATTTTGTATCTCCTGGACATTGTTTAGATCATTGACTACTAAATTTAACTAATGAGATAAGCAATAAAAAAAGTTCGGGTATTTATCTCAACTTTTTTTAATTTCTCATCTCATAAGTTAAATTTAGTAGTTAATGATCTATACCAGGGGTCTCCAAACAACGGCCCACGAGCATCACCAATCCGGCCGGCAGTAGCGGGCCAGATATGCCCGGTATCCGGACCACCATGGTTTGTTTTTATTATATTTTAAAATTCACAATGTAAATAAATCATACAAAATAACAATCAGATGTGTTTATTTAACGACCAATTAAGAAAACATTTTAACTATAATTAATGATATGGGCTTTATACTAACAACTTACAATACTACGAGGCACTATTTATATTTTGAGCTTAATAATAAAAAACATTAATTTGTCATTAGAAATGATAAATTAATCTGAATTTCATCGTTTTTCAGAATATACTTCTTCATGATCTATACTACTTTTGCATACGTATGCACTTTTGCATCCGTTCGAACTATTTGTTCCATTTTTCATTGTTCATTGTTCATTTTTCCATTCCGCTTGAGATATCTCCAAAATACGGTTTTTGAGTGCATGGATCGTTCGATGCCAAATCAGGACTATACGGCGGATGACCCATTAATTAGATTGTTTGTGTGTTCAAACATTCGGTTGTTAGATGAAATGTGAGAGAGCTCGCATTGTCATGATGAAGAATCATCCGACGGCGCTTGTTTGTTTTCCTTATGTCACCGAAACTTCCGGCAAACAAATGGTTGTATACCATTCATAATTGACCGTTTTACGTTCTTCTAAAGGCACTTCCACATAATCAGTTTTTCCTAGAAAACAGGCAACCATTTGCTTCAAAGTGCTTCGAGCGCGAATAACTTTTGTTGAATTTGGTTCATTTTGAAACACCCATACAATAGACTGCTGTTTACTTTCCGGCTCATAAGTATAGATCAATGATTCGTCACCTGTTCAATGTTATACACATCTCTTGAATCATCGCTATTGTATTTCTTGAGCATTTGTTTTCTTTAAGATTTTTTCAAATTATGTGAGTTCCAACGAGAACAAACCCTTTTTACAGCCAAATGATCATGCAACATTTTATATATGTTAGTAAAACTAATACCTAAGGTTGCCTCAATCTCACAGTATGTCACATGACAATCTTGCATTAAATAATCAGTTTTTGCACAGCATCGATGTTTTCTGGCACAACAACTGACTTTGGACAACCTTCACGAGTTTCGTCAGTGAGCGAATGGCGGCCACGATGAAATTTCTTATACCAGCGTTTCACAGTGACATAGGATGGGGTTTTATCGCCAAAAGTGGAAATAAGTTGTCTTAATCCACGTCGAAAGTCGTAATAAATCATCGCACGAAAAATTGTAAGTTACAGGCATAGATCTTATCGATTTAGACGAAAACCCCACGGATGTGTTTCAGCATTTGTCTTGGATCGGCGTACCGTGTACGGCACTGATGAGAAATAGTAAGTTCGAAACAGCTGTATGTCGTTCGGATTCCATCCTGGACAAATGTCGAATTTTACCCCTAGCGGGGTTCCTTTTTCAAAAAAAAAAAAAAAGCTCTGGTCGTGCAGAATCAGGAGAAATGGGTCGAGGATCGCTGTTAGGTATAATTAAATGTCTGGCGGGGCTTTCGCCTGAGGAGTAATTGTTTCTTACAGCGATTATGTAAATAGCCTTGCTATTCGGGAACCACTTGATAACTGCTTTGCGGTGTGGTGGTTCCTTTCTCGATTCCTGACTTGTAAGTTACAGACATAGATCTTATCGATTTAGATGAAAATCTCACGAATTTGTTTCGTCATTTGTCCTGAATCGGCGTACCGTGTACAGCACTGATGAGAACTAATAAGTTCGAAACAGCTGTCTGTCGTTTCTACATCCTACCCGTGGCGGGGTTCCTTTAAAAAAAAGTTATAATTATAATTAATGAGATTAATGTAGCTGTAACTTTCCACCGACAACTTTTTGCAGTTGTGGATCAAGTTTATTACTACTGCAAATTATCTGCAGCGACATCAAATGCTCATCAGTTAATTTGGATCTATAAATATTTTTTTGTATATTTCGTTTTGAATAATGTTAATTTCACAAAATTAGTAGCGCCGAAAGCGGAAAAGAAGTCACGAGCAAATTTATTCAATTGAATACACTATATAAGTGGAAGATTTATAAAATTCCAACAATGATAACTTTCAACTGCTCGCAAATAGTAAGGGATGTAGGTTGTAGCACAATTAGCGAAATGCGTAGGTTAGCACAAGATAGGAGAAGCTGGAGGTTAGCGTCCAACCAGTCTTAGGACTGATGACCTAATGATGATGATGACTTTCAATATTTTTTTAAATATCGCTATACTACAAATCAACCATTTCTTCCATCAGTCATTTAAATTTGCACTTAACTCAAAACTGCAGTATGTTGGTATGATGAGGTAGCTAGTTCTTAGCCCTTGGGGCGTAGAAATAATCAGTGTGGCCCTTTGAAAGGAAAGTTTGGAGACCCCTGATTTAAACAATATCCAGGAGATACAAAGTGTTGTTGGTACAATCAAAGAAACCATTAATTTTGCCAGGGATGGCCCTAATCTACGAAAAGAGTTTCCCACGTTGGATTGAGAAATATAATCATATCAATCAGAATATTCGGCGAAAATTTTCTTGATATTTTTTTAAGAAAAATCTTATTTGCCGGTGTGCATAATAACGACTAAATATATTCATATACATTGATGACACATTGAAAAATATTCTCGCAATGACTAAAAATACATAGTTACACACGAACTAATTCCGTACTACACCTTTAATAACTCATCCCCTAATGCGCTGCTTCGTTCATTATATAATTAAAAGCTCGAAACCATCGCGGCCTTTGTCAAGTGGGAGAGTAGGTAAAAAGGTAAAAGATTAGGGTTAGAAAATAAAAAACCGTCCCAGTTCATTGGTTAAAGTACAATAGGCGGAGCGGTGCCGGTCCTTTGCTGGGGGCATTTTCGTGTCCAATTTAAGACCTACTAACGAACCCCCACGGTTACGGCACCGCGCACCAGAAAGAGACGGCGAATCAACTCTGGTAGCGACATAACAAAATCGCTCTCTTTGTATGGGGTCCGTTTTAATCGGTCCACAATAAACCATATGAACAAAACTGGTTTTTTTCGCCGCATCTCAAAGAATTACGGTGGCAGCACAGCTGTTCCACTGCAATAACATGTGTTTTTTTATAATTTGAAATAAAAAAGCTTAACACCACAGTGGTCGAATGTAACAGGGGACACAACAAAACAGTTTTATGAAATTTGTAGGACGTGTTAGTTGAATATCACTGTGTCTAGTGAAATTATTTCGTTGATTAAGTTAATTTATTGGTATGTTTATTGATTATCATTACTTATATACTTCTTCTATTCACCGAATTATATTAATGTTTTATTTTTTACGCTAAACCAGCGAAAAGTAATTAAATGCCAAATACTGATTATACGAAAACTATTTTAAAATACCAAAACACTTTTTGTTTTGTTTTTTTTTTTCAAAAAAAAAAAATTCGACGTTAGTTCTTAAATAATATAACGAAATTAAGATTGAAAACGTAATACTGACTCATAATTATTAATGGAGTATCTTTCAGAAATACATGTTAAATACATACACTGTGTACAGCTTCCAATAATTCCAAATTTGCAACTAGCAATAAATAGTTAATGATGATACTGATACTAAATCATTTGTTTCAACTGAAAGACTGCAAGAGCTTACCTGAAGATGCATAGTCGGTATTTCAATCAAAATTTCCAATACCTAGCAGACATATACATTATTTTGTATTAATATTATCAGTTAATTGTGACTACTACTGATATATTCTCTTTGTATAATATAAAATGTAATTTGTAATTAAAAACCAAGGTGTTTTGAAAGTTTTCGTCACTGTAATCCATACTAAAAACTATAACTATATCACATGAATAGTTCCAGTATAACTATTTCAAGAATTATAAAATGATACTTAATATTTAGTGTTCCAGTAGACTCTCTCATTTTTGGTGGTATTTATCTTTAAGTTTTCTGTATTTTTAAGTTTTTTATCTTTATGATTTACGTATCTAGTATGATACACTTTTGAAATCATCACTTATTCAAGGAGTATCCAAATACCTAGGAATATATGGTATTAAAAGAAACTATATATCACCTTATATAACATCTAATTATCTAAATAGTATTTCATTAAAACTATTTGTTTAGTTAGAAATGATTTTATGCATTACTTTGTGGACATACTGTACATAATTTTTATGTTGTGGTTATTGCAAACTTTATTGTTTAATGTGATGATCAAGTTTTGCACAATAATTACATTACTGTTTAAAAATCTGTGAAATTCTCAATCTTATTTTTTATAAAGATTTACACAAAAACTTTTTTCTTCGGATTTTATGTGCGAACTGCAACGGATCATGTTTTTTTAATTTTTTAACTGTTTCTTTTTTAGTAAAAATCAATTCTCCAAAGCTTTTAGAGTATAATGGTACCCCATATTAGGGATTTCTTATTTATCGTTTAGAAGATAGGAAGTGTTAGATTTAAAATTATAAATTTTAATTAATGGTTATATTAAAAAATACAAGTGTTTTGCAATTAGAGAGTGTATCAGATGAGAGGTTAAACACAAAATTAAAAAAGAAAATTAATTTGTCTGTAAGACAATGTCCTAAACAAAAGGTTCCTTTAATTTCCATTAAAAATTATTAATTTTTTTGGGAATATGTAGATTTTTGCATTTTTGCGTAGGGGTACAACTCAAATGATATTTTAGGTTGATGAGTTTTCAAAAAATCATTTAGCAACAAAATCATAAATACTGTCCGGGATTTCTTTGGCATCATTTTTGAATAGAAGTCAAAGTTAAAAATAGTACGGCTTTATTTTACACCTTTTAAACAATATATATATATATATATATATATATATATATATATATATATATATATATATATATATATATATATGATTTTACGTTTTTATAATTGTTTAAAGAACAAAAAATAATAGAAGAAATCTTTGAATAAGAAAAATCAGATATTTATTTAAATGATTTCTTACTCATTAATAGGACTTTGGTTACAGCCTCATAATCAGTCTTCTGTCAAAATCAGTCACTACAAATAATTAACAGTGTTATTATTATTATTATTAACAATCTTTTTTGTGAATTTGTGTAGTGATTTATTGTACTAATTATTAATATTTATATACTGTGATAGTGACAATGGATTTAATTTATAATTTAGTTCATGTGAAGTGATTTTTTAAATACTTTTATGAAGAAAAAATTGATTTAATAAACAATGGTAGGCTATTGCCCGATATTGTTATTGAGACTGCAGGTGTCAGCCGCGGAAAAGCATATAAACGTCAATTTAATAGAGACATTTATTCGAAGACAATTGGATTTGTGGGTGCAACAAAAAAAATGCATTGTTTTGTTTTCCATGTTTATTTTTTGGCGGTGATAAAACATGGACGGAGGTAGGGGTGACAGATTTGGTGCACTTAACTGAAAAAATAAAAAAGCACGACAACTCCAAAAGCCATCTACATAATACAATGGAATTAGCTTTATTAGGAACAACAAATATTAAAGCGTAGCTAGATTCAGCTTATTTAATAAATGTGCAAAAGCATAATGATAATGTGACAAAAAAGAGATACGTTTTGTCAAAAATTATAAACTGCATAAAGTTTTGTGGGGCCTTTGAACTAGCGCTGCGAGGACATGACTAAGCTGAAACCTCTCAAAACCCGGGGATATTTCGTGGTTTGATAAATTTTTCTGCTGAGCTTGATGTAACTTTAAGCGAGCATCTACAAAATGCTTCAGTATTTAAAGGAATCTCTAAAGAAATACAAAATGATCTTTTAGACTGTATATTAAAAGTATGTCATGAAGAAATAATTAAAGAAATTAACAAATCTTCATTTTTGGCAGTTATGGCAGACGAAACAACTGATGTATCTGCAGAAACTCAGTTAGTGGTAGTTTTAAGATATATTCTCGATGATGAACCGATTGAACGTTTTTGGACATACCTGAAACCTACAAAATGTGACGCTGAAACTCTTTCGGAAAATATTTTAAGTGTTATAGACCCTCTAGTAGAAAATTCACCTTACAAGCCTTTTCTCTTAACCAAAGAATATGACGGCAAACATGAATGTTTTTCAAAAAGGTATTAAATTCCAAAAAGTTTTCTTGTGAAAGTCTATATTTTTGTATAAACGGATTTTACATAAAAATTCTGAAGTATCAGGAAAACGCGTGACCTTGAAAATTTTCAAAATTTCTGCGCAATTTTTTTGCGATCCCTATGGCGCCAGTAGTTTGGATGCGTTTGAAATTTGCACGCGGGCGGCCAATACCCTAGGATCGGCCCTGTGCAGAACACCCGTTTCATTTCATCACGAGCTGCCACTGGTTAGAACCATTATACGATTTAATTACAGAAGATAAAGTTAACAGGAGGAGAACTCCTTATTTGTGTCATATTTTTTTATAAGACGTATAGTCTAGATGAAGTTTTAAATATTTCAACTTCTAAGGTGGAATATCGTTTGATCAAATATCGCATTCTACAGTTATAATGTCGATATCGCCCTTTACTAACGTTATAATTCGTTCAGTCTCATATTGCCTGATCTTCTAATGATTGGTCTCTTTTCATTGGGACTTATAAGTCTTCGTTGAATAAAATGTTATTGGAGTGATTATGATGTGCCCAAATTCTATAAACAGGTCATCATTAATCGGAACAAGTCTCAAAACTGCGATATCGGGCAGACCACGATGTGCGCAGTGGTCTGGTCTTTATTCAGTCGAATTGAGACCCTTACAGAGTGAATATCGAGTGTACAATATAGAATGTGAATGTACACAGAGCTCAATCTGGCCAACATAAAGTGCATCCTTTTCCCTCCGAATGTTGCCTCACTCTTTCTTCTACGCACATATTGGAATCTCACGCTTTCTCCTATTATTAATGAGCAGTACATAAGACAACATGAACTGATAACGTCGAATTTATAAGGGTAGAATATAACATTCACAATGAACAATGTACTGAATGGACTTATACGAGAAGCTAATGGAGCCGGTTTTAATCCTGTTCAATGAGTAAAATTTCGCGCATTAAGTCGCGAATTAAGATTTTCTTATTGATCCATACAGTACCCAGCTCTAGTTTCCTATTATTTACTATTCAATTGAATATATATTTTATTGTTATTTGCTTTTACATTCCAAATTATTGTGATAACAATATGTATTCCAAAAATGACAACAAATTAAAACCAATAAATTATATACCAGGCATGTAAATATGAAACTGGAATTTGCCCCTAGATGGCTTAGCTGCTAATACAGTTACCGTCATACCGCGTCATTGGCGCCATTTTCTTGTTTTGATATCTGATTTTATCTTACACATCTTAGATTCTTATCTCACAACAACAAAAGTTTCATACAACATCGTTTTTAATAGCGTTGAACATGTCGAATTGCCTGGATATTTGCGGACAGCATTGATTTTCTGTTACCACTTGAAGAAAACTGCTGCAGAATTGTATTGAATGCTTGTCGAAGCAGCCTACGTTGAGCATGTTCTTGGTAAATCGCAGTGCTTTGAGTGGTTTAAAAAATTCGAAAGTGATAATTTTGACGTGAGAAATGAAGAACATGGCAGACCAACGAAAAAGTTTTCGCGAATCAATTAAATGTGACATGAGAAGCCATCTCCATACGTTTAAAAGTTTCACATGAACTGAATGAAAGACAGCAGGAAAACCGAAAAACTATTTGCGAAATTCTGCTCGCCAGGTACAAAAGAAAGTCAGTTCTCCATCGAATTGTAACTGGCCATCAAAATTGGATATATTTTAATTATAATTGGAATTATAAGTGTAAAAGATCATAGTAACTCCATACGAACCATCGACATCGACTACAAGGCAAAATCGCTATAGACGGAAAACAATGCTCTGTGTTTGGTGGTATCAGAAGGGTGTGATCTATTATGAGCCGCTAAAACCTGACCAAACCGTTAATACTGAACACTACCGACAACAAATGATCGATTTGAGTCAAGCTTCGCTTGAAAAATTACCAGAGAATCAAAAAAGGCAACATAAAGTGATTTTACTTCATGATGATGCGCCATCACACACAGCAAACCGGTAAAGGAAACGATAAAGTTTGTTGAATTATGTAATTTTACTCGTTTTTCAGAGAAAGCTTTTAATGGCTGAAAATTAACTTAGCGCAGCTTTTTGATATCGTGGTATTGTATCGACAGAAAAATGTTTTATATGATATTCCTGAAGTCAATAATCTAAACACCCTTAAATATGCTGCGGTTTCTTAAAATAATTCCCATTTCGGCAAAATGTGCTTCTGTGGAACATTGTTTTTTTCTACTTTCAAACGGATTAAAACCTTAAAACCTTATTAAAAGCTCAACAGGTCAGTGACGACGCCAGGGGGGGCCTTGGTGGGCACATGCCTACTCAATCACTAACAGTGCCCACCCAAAAAATTTACTATGTATAAAATTATAATATGAAACAAAATATAAATATAACATTTTGGCTATTACTATTTGAAAATTTGAAAACGAACAAAGCGTAAAAATCGATAATATTTTACAGCTATCTGACATACTGAATAAATACAGATTGGTAGTCAATGAGATTTATAAATTATGTTCAATATGTATCACAATTTATATATCAAGTGCGACATGTTTATATGTGTAACCTTCTCCTACACAAAACCTGTCTGTAGGCTTTCTGGGGAAGGATGTTCTAATTTCTGTGTATGTGTAAGGACCTTTTCATTTCTGAAAAAGTTAAAAAATCATTTAAGAAATACAATGAAACACGATAGATTAAGTAATTTAGCTGTACTAAATATAGAGAAAAGAAAATAACTAAAAACTTGGATTTGGATAAGATTGTTGAGAAATCTGGAACAAAACATCCCAGAAAATTGATGTTGAAATAAATTCACTAATATTTTAATTTTATTACCTAATGTACTAACATTTCTTTTGTAAATTGTGTTTATGTTAATACTCGTATCTTTATATTGTTATTTTTTAGTTGATGCTATATAATTATATATAATTAGTATACTTATGTAGTCGTATGTGACAATGAATGAACCCACTTCCCGACACACACATCCCAAATATGTGCCCAACCCAAAAATTTTTTGCCAGTTTTTGACCACCTATTTTAGAAATCCTGGCGCCGTCACTGCAACGGGTAAAGAATGTTTATGAAATTTAGCAGTAATATCCATAGATAAGGAATGTATAAAGAAGTTGTCACAAAATCCAAAGCTTTATGAAGATGCAATAGACAGATTTGTCAACCTGGATCCATTTGTCATTGTATGCAATTGGATTTTCTTTTTCTTACTCACGAATGTTTCTCAAAAAATATATTGTTCGATACCCATTAATTCAATCATCCTCACTGAAACTTTAAAACCGATACTTAATAAGATAAAAAAAACTGACTTCACAAAAAAGTAACTTAACTAAAAAGCAAGAAATAAATGTTTTCTGCAACAATTTAATACTTATTTGTTGTTCCGTTTAATGTATTTAAGAAATTATTGTTTATTATGTAATTATTTTTAACGGTTTTATATAATTTTGAAGTCGGTGCCAAGTAAAACGTAAAAAATATATACCTTGCTACTATAACAACATTTAACATTAACGAGTTTACATTTTAAATTGCCGAGGGCCGGAATTCGCATTACTAATATTGTATGGCACTAATTTCAAAATTATATAAAACAATTAATAATAATTACAAGTCGGTTAAAGATTAAATACAGTAATATCATTTTGGATACTTCGCATAAAAATTTCACTGCACGCCATGAGGATATTTTATATGCTCTCTTCTGTTCAGTAGTGTGTATACTTCCTGAAAATTGCATTTTTCATAAAGAAAGTTTGTTCGATTTAGCAGTAATATCCATAGAAGAGGAGTGTATAAAGGAATTATCACAAAACCCAAAGTTTTATGAAGACGTAATAGACCTAATAGGTTTGTCAGCGTGGATCTATTTGCGATTGCAGGTAAATGGATTTCTTTTCCTTTATTTGAAAAATGTTTCTCAAAAAATCTATCCTTCGGTACCCATCCATTTAAGGTAGCCTCATCAAATACCATTTTTGGATGCTTCACATAAAAATTGCACTATACACCAAGGCCATATTCTGTACATTCCCTTCTGTTCAATGATGTATATACTTTCCGAAAATTGCATTGCGTTTAAAATTTGTGTCATGTATCAACCATATGATATTATTAACCATATGAAACTGACTTCAAATTGTTCCCTTCATCTCTCACCCACATTCATGTCTGTTGTGCAATGTAACACCCTGTGTTTCTATTTAATCAGTATTAAACGGTTAATTGACGTCACTACCAAAAGTATTTTAGTGGTGACGTTAATTAAACGTTTAATACTAATAACAATATATATATGTTTGCGTTTTTGAAGTGTATAGATATTTATAGATAGAGATCATAATACCGTAAACCGGAGTTACGTTGGTATATATTTTTCATATTTTCGACTGTATCTTTCTTAATTTTAGATATATTTTAAAATACTTGAATCAAACAAAAGCTCTAGAGCTCAGCTTCAAATTGGAGTGTTACGAAACGATTTTGTTAACCTCAATAGGAAGCAGAGTATTCTTTTTGTATTAATGTTACCCCTTAATCTGGGGTAACATTGAACAAAAATATATTCCCCACAAAAAGCACTTGTTTAGGTGCTTGTATAAATGTTACATCGTTAAAATGGCCGCCTAAGTGTAAAATTAAAAAGAAAGTCCGGCTATATCGAATTTTTCTCAGGCTTGGCTTTTGAAATTTTATTTTAAATTGAAAGTTCCTTCCTAAATCAGCTGAAATATTCCTCTACACCACCAACAAGTTCAGTATGGCGCAATTAAAAAATAAATGGATTGTTAGGTTACATAGGATTGATAAATAAGCACCAAAATCAAATGTTGTTTTCTTTTATTGACAAATATTAAAAAAAAAGAAAATAGGTAGCTTAAAGTAAGTGTCGAGTTAGGTAACATTCTTTAAATTATACAAATCACAGGTATTGTCACCTAGTATTCCTAGTATATAACTAAATTTATCACTTCAAATGTAAAAAAAGGAAAAAAAGTAAGAAATTCTTACCTATAAAAAAGATTAGAATCACTAAAAGACTAGGAACTAAAAAAATTAGGTAGGTAGGTGCTTAATGCAAGAACAAATACCTACGTAGGATTAAATGAATAGATTGATAAGGCACTTCAAAGAATATAGGTAATTCTCAAGGTAGTGGGCATCCATATGTATTTAGGAAAAGTCAGCAGGGAAGATGGTATTTTCTACTGTTTCATATCAACGAATAAAAGTGAACTTTATTTAGGGATTATCTTTGGGCCATGAATCCTTTGACGAATGCAATGTGGTGAACCACACCTTATCCTCTTCATCTGGTCATATCCACCACTTCCCTCGTTTCGCCATGCAGGTGATCTCATACTCATCACAATTTTCTCTGATGACTTTTCCGGGATATCGACGCCCACCATAGTTAACAACGATGTAATCCTCCTCACCAACAGCTTCTTCTTCTATTGTAGGCAGTAAGATTTCCTTCAGTTGCTATGATTGCGGTTGGACCTGGTTGGCAGACTTGGTCCATCGTGAGCTTATGATTCAAAATTTGGCAGACTGTCATTACTTTCAGCATATGACACGTCATTACTACTCAAGCTTGAGTTTGTGGAGGATTGAGAATCATAAGCACCTGGCTGCCTGCTTATCCCTTGCTTCATATTATCTGTTTTCTGATCATTCCCAGTTTTTTCTTTTCAGGAAAGGCTGAAGTGACTGTGGAGAGTAGGTCATCAGTCGTGATTCCTTTTCCAAGGGTAACATCAGTTTTTTTGCGTTGTTCTAGTGCTAAAAAATCACCCCGAACAGTGTTGAGGTTATTCACAAAGCTGCACAAGTTACATGTAAACAAATCTGCGTCAAAGTTACCCCATCAACCGCACAAATTTTACTTACTAATTTGTAGAAAATAGGAGAATTGACTTACAGGAATTACAGGCCTATAGGCTTTTCTTTCTCTTATGCACCTTTTTTTCCAATCTTTTCACGTTTGTGCAAGTTTCATCAGATTACCTAGTTCCTTGTGTCAGTAGTTTCTTGACATTGTTCATCATCGTCAATCATTTCGTGGTTGAGGTGTTTCATACCCACGAATATTTTCTACTGCCTGTTTGAGTATGTTTCACATCGTTCCTACAAGATAATTTACATATTGTATCTACTGTTCGATATTTAATTTAGTTGTACTTACTACTTTAATTATTTAATTATTTACTTTAATTATTTATTTAATACTTGTGAAACACTTTGGTGGAGGGGATACAAGTAGTGCATACGAATGAACAAGAGTGGGGACGCGTGAGGAGTGTAGAGGGGATACACATAGGCTTGTGTGTTTGTAGTGTAAGGAATGAGTGGCTGGGCATCAGTGTCTGTGTAAATTGAGAAAAGGGCTGACAGAAGAAGCAGATGCATTATGTCCCCACGGTATTCGGCTGTCTTTCTCCAATAAATCTGTTCACGCATAAAATTATATTGTCATAAATTTTATGCGAATCCGAGGGTCAAATAACGTCTATTATGACTGATGTATATACTGGTTACAGCGACATGATGCAATCGGCATCAATGCATAAAAAAGCATAAAAAATCAATTGACAAAGGCGGAATTCCACATAATATGATCTTTGTTATCGATAAATTTTACATCATAACAACTAATATCGACGTGGCGGATGGATTGGCCAATGGTGCTGTCGGCAAATTAGTTCATATTGAACAGAATGAGAATGGCGAAATAAAACGTGTTTGGCTAACGCCCCCTGATGTTACAGTCGGAAGAAAATTACGAGTGAATTCTGGAAACATGCAAGAGCACAAAATTCCACCAAATGCAGTACCTATCAATTGACGCAACACGACGGTTTCGTTAAATAATAACAGAACAATGATAGCCAAGCGTCATTTTCCTCTCATATTTAGTCGTTCAATGACTAAATATTCATAAATTGCAAGGTGGTACATTCGAGGAAATCGTATACTAATATGAGAAAACCCATTCCGTGCAATTATTGTACGTTGCTTTATCCAGAGTGACTACAATAATTGAAAAATTATACACAGTATCGGAACATAATAATTCGATATTGCTGTCATGGCAGAAAAGAGTCAGCAGCTATCCTACCGTTGGCACTAGAGTTTGAGCGACTCTCGCTGAATCCACTCGTTACATTAGAATCTCAATTGGTTGATTTCATTACGAAGACATCTGGTTTGTCCATTTATACTTTCAATGTCCAAAGTTTACGTGTTCATAATTTGGATATTATAGATTAGAGTGGCCAATCACTCTAATATTTTAATTCTAACAGAGACATGGGTTCATAACGATGAATATATATCTATACCGAACTTCAACTGTATAGTAAAATATAAACGACCAGATGTAAGATCTGGTAGTGTCGCCATTCATCATGATACGAATAATTCAGCACACGTGTTAACACCTTCAATGGAAATAAGAGTTCATCCGCTATCATTTGGAGTCCAAGTAGATGAAGTGGGAGAAATATGTTGTGCAAAATGTAGCACAGAGCACGGTCAAGAGGTGTTGTTGGTATCCGTATATCTAATCTCCAAATCAATCTATTAAAAAAATAATTTTGTTTCTCCACCCAAAGCTATTTCCATATTCATCAGAAGTAGCTACAATCCTTATTTTAGGTTCTGAAAAAATTCCGATGATTCTTGCATATTTCAATATAAATGTTGCCGCAGAATCATCAGCGCCTCTTATAACATTTTTGAGAGAAAAGCGGACTTGCTTTTTAAGCACACATCAGTTAACTATCGATGCTGGTGTAGGTAATAATGTGAGTCATCTGTATTATAGTACACTATATTATTTTATAGACAAGAGACAAGAGTTTCAAAATTCAGTTAGTGGTCATTAAGTTAGTTAAAGCGTTAGACAGATATTCCTTAAGAACAGTTCTGAACTGGGTGAATAAATTTCGTGCAGGCAGAGCAGGCAGAACGAGTACTAGTGAGTGAGAATCAGGCGGTTCACAACACAATGTAAAAGCATAATATATCCCAGACTATAAATTCCTACCGCACCGGCCGCCACAGGTTAACGGAACACCTCAATAAGCGTAATGTGTTAAGTAATAAGTAGGTGCGTATTTAAGCGTAACCACACAGATGTGATTTGACTTTCTAGAATCTGTTTTTTTAAGAAATGTGAAATATTTTCGTGGTGAACGATAATCAGGTGTCTCTATAGTGATCGTCCCGGGACGAGGTTCAATATTGGCTAGTGATATGGGAGCAACTGCCACAAATTCCTCATCGTTAAAAAGCGAACAAAATACATTACTGTGGACTTTGATGACGTTTGGTATTGGCGTGTGTACGATAATGGAGAAGTGTTATAGAAGAACGAAATATTTAGTTTCTGACTGACCTGGTATAGGATTTCAGAATACAGAAGGTTAGGTCTCATAAAGTTTGCAGTATGTAAAAATCTATGCCGCAGAATCGTATTTTGATTTTGAATCAACCCTATTACTTCTTAGATATTAATGACGATGAAAATGACCAACGAATGTTTCAAGGGCCATGTAAATTAAGGAAAATCCTCAATTTTTCATATGAGAAATATATCATATCTATTAATAATTCCGTGTTAATTTTTTAAAATTATTTGGTACACTCTGGATATAGACGCAGACGGAATGATATGTTCACTTCAACGATGTCTATATTTGGAATCACAATTAAGATGTGATGTTATCTCGACTCCAAGTATTTAATTTAATAACAAGAATTTTTGATAAAACCTATATCGTACCTCCTAGACTCGTAAGTAATTAAGCTGTAAAAGTAACGGCAATAAAACGTACTTAATAGATAAGAAAATCCCAATGTGGCCAGCCAGTTTTTCACGCAAATATAACCGACCAAATCCAGTTTCGCGTTTCATAAATTTAAAACTCAGATAAAAGATAACGTTCGCGGGAGGTCTCACAGCATCCGTTCATGTCGATAAAATTGGCGCTACGACACGCCACCTACCATTGTTAGGTGATTTTTGACATGGGCAAACCGGTCGACTGCTTCAATTAAAGAAAAATAAAAACTACTGACACTTCGACTCATCTAAACTGGTTTTAAATGGTATAAGATGTACAGTTTGTTTGTTTATAGAGACCTCCAGCAGACCAATTTGGCAATGGCGTAGTTGCAGAGGTCGCAGGTCAAATTTCATAACTAATAACTGGTTATAGATTAATGGTTTTGCATCATTACTAAGGAGATAGTCTGTTGTTAACGTATATTTTATTCATTCGTATAATTAGATTTATTAACATACTCATACCACTATAATTAATACTTGGTAATGTGGAACCGAATACTGTAGGGTA
Source organism: Rosalia funebris (assembly GCA_037954035.1). Taxonomy (NCBI): domain Eukaryota; kingdom Metazoa; phylum Arthropoda; class Insecta; order Coleoptera; family Cerambycidae; genus Rosalia; species Rosalia funebris. Next base: position 3,592,839 of record JAZFAV010000018.1, on the reverse strand, counting down.
CAAAGTACATATTATAATTTTAGTGTTAGACTGACAAATTATATACATTCCATAATTGTACAAAAATCGATAAAATGCTGTAATACTGTAACACAATTATCGACAGTTGACGTAACTATAAACTGATAAAGGAAATTATCAAAAATAGTTTAGATACACAGGATATTAACAGCACATTTATTTGAGAGTAAAACCACAAAGGCACACAGTGCCTTTATAACCAATTATTGCCATGCCAAGCATGGCAATCAGCACTTCTAAAATCGCAACATACTTGCATGTTTACAGAAGCTCGAAGATAGGATGTTGTTATCGCTTGATACCATGAAATGTGGTATCTTTGATATTTTGAAATATAGTATAATGAAATATAATCATATTACCACATTTTGTTGACAGTCAAATATTGAAACTGGAACTGGAACTGGAATATTGAGCTACAGATACTAATAAATGTATCTGTTCTGGAGATTATTATTTATTTAATTTTATATTTTAAATTATTCACCTGATTTGGTCTGTTGAGGTATGCCTTCGATTTTGAATAACCTCAGTTTTATGTTATAAATAAGCAAGGTCCAATCGGCAGAACAAGTTGTATCACTTTCACTCTATTCATTGATTTATTGAGAAAAACTTAATATCGATAGGCTTCTACTTCCACTGAAAAATGCAGTGTAGTTCTGCCGTGTTAATATTAAGGGTTTCTAATTTCATTGTGGTCACTATCACCAGAGAAAAATCTACACTAACTAGGAAATTGTGAAACGTCCTAGTTACTGTAGACTTACTTAGTCCTAGATTCCATTCAAGTAATACTCTTTAGTTACTATGTCATCAAATAAATATGGTCTCTATTATTATTCATAATTCCAAAATGCTGCAAAAGCAATGGCCTGCTACTTCCAATCAACCGGCAAACCAACGTATTGGCCTACAGACAGAGAAAAAGCGCAAAGCCTAGTTGACTTCTTTATGTTGCACAAGACCACATGAACATTGAAGAATGCTTTGACCTGGCATCTGACCATTCAGCAATTCTACTCTCATTGAGTCAACATATAATAACCAAACAAACGAGCAGAGCTCGAGTAGATAGTTGTTCTAAATGCAGCTTGAAATAAACAGTTTTAAAACCTTAAAACGGACTTTTCTGCACGTAGAACATCTCTATCTCGAAATTGAGTGACCAAGAAAAAATAAACCAACACATAAATGCAGAATATCTGTTTTATGTGACAGTTTTACTTTTTTCAAATAGTTCACCCTCGTGCTTTCTCATGACCACTGAACAGGGTGGGGTGTGTCCTATCCACCTCAAAACTAATAAATGTCGTCTGGTAGACGTCCCTAATCAGAATTAGTTGAAACTCGATCGATCCGACACGATTTAATTGAGTGATCGTGCTAACAAAAAAAAAAAAAATTCAAATAGTCCACCATTGTACTATCTCATGACCCATGAACATAGTAGAGTATGTTCTATCCACCTCAAAATCAATAGGTGTCGTCTGGGAGACGTCCCCGATAAGAATCAATCAAAATCCGATCGATCCAACATGATATAGTTGAGTTATCGTGTTAATAAAAAGAATTTCTCAAATAGTCCACCGTCGTGATTTCTCATGACCCATGGACAGGGTGGTGTGTGTCTTATCCACCTCAAAATCAATAGGTGTCGTCTGAGAGACGTTCCCGATCAGAATCAGTCAAAACCCGATCGATCCGATACGATTTAGTTGAGTTATCGTATTAACAAAACAAATTTCTCAAATAGTCCACCATCGTGCTCTCATGGCTCATGGACAGGGTGGGGTGTGTCCTATTCACCTCAAAATCAATAGGTGTCGTCTGGGAGATGTCGTCGATCAGAATTAGTCAAAACCCGATCGATCCGACACGATTTAGTTGAGTTATCGTGCTAACAAAAAAAAATTATCAAATAGACCCAAGGGAGGGGGTGGTGTGTGCTATCCACCTCAAAATCAATAGGTGTCATCTGGGAGACGTCCCCGATCAGGATCAAAACCCGATCGATCCGATACGATAGTTAAGTTATCGTGCTAACAAGAAATTTTAATGCCGACGACACACAGCAAAAATTTCTTAAAAACAATTTTTTTTTGTTTTTTCACTCTTTCTTTACACGATTACATTACTCTTCCGCTAGTATAGTGGAGTGTGGAAAAGTAAAAGAAAGAACGCTTAGACCATGAAGGTGAAAGACTAGTAGCCGACCCACAGCAATCTGCGTGCATCAACACCTTCACATTAAAGCCAAAAACATCGAGATTGAACTACATCATAGAAACAAGAGCCTGGTATATGCAAAAATAAAATCTGGAAAAAATGGCCGCAAACTCGTTAACCGGATGACAAGCGAATGAAAGTTTTGAGAGAAAGCGAAGCCGGCAAGAATGAAAGTTTTGAGAGTTTCCTTAGGGAGTTAACGGATGACGAAAACACAGGCTGCTCCCTGTGGAAAGCAACTAAATCTTTGAATAGACCAAATAATGACCCACCCATTCGCAAGAAAGATGACAACTGGGCTCAATGAGAAAAAGAAAGTGCAAAAATATTTGTTAATCACTTGGCAAATATGTTCCAGCCCCATGAGTCAACTAGTAAAGAAAAAATATCGCAAAGTATTAACGTGGCACGATAATTAAACCAATACTACCACCTGAGGTTGTCAACATCACTAAAAACAATCTCAGTACAAAAAGCACCAGATTACAACCTAATAACTGCACAAATACTCAAAGAGTTGTGTCACAAAAGGATCATTAAATTGACGCGTTGCTTCAACGCAGTAACTTTAAAATACATAAAATACATGTCAACGAAAGCTTTCTGAACTAATACTGATTCCTAAACCTGGACAATCACCTGAAGATAGAACATTATATCTTTCTTGCCGATAGATATAGATTATATCTAAGCTGTTCGAAAATCTCCTTTTACAAAGACTCAAACCTATCATTGAGGAAAATCAGCTTATTCCATCTCATCAGTTTGGATTTCGTAACAAGCACTTAACCATTAATCAAGTGCATCGAATTACCGATGTAATTAAGAGAACAATAAAAGAAAAATAGAGTTGCGCAACGATATTTCTAGATGTGACACAAGCATTTGACAGAGTATGGCACCAGGGCCTGGAAGTTAGAAAAATATTTCTCGCAGCAAATGAGCCAAATTATTTACTCATACATCACTAATTGTCACTTCAGAGTCAAATATGGCTTCTCTGACATCAAGAAGGTTGGTACTGGAGTACCTCAGGGTAGTGTCCTTGGACTTGTTCTCTATCTGTTAAATATCAACGACACAAAGCGACGGAGTAGTCACGGGAAAACAAAAAAATTTCAACAGCAATCAACAGTGCCACCGATTGGACAAAGAAATGACGCGAAAAGTTGATTTACGTCAATTTCACTAACAAGAAATAAAACTATACCCTAGTAATATTAAGTTAACCAGCAAACAGTTTCACATACCAATGAAGCAAAATACTTACTTTAGAGGCATGACTTTAGATGCAAAGCTACGATGAAAAGCACATGCGAAGAAGAAATGTGAGTAACTGAACGTCAAATTCAGACAAATGTATTGGTTTCTCATACGTTATTCTGAATTGTCATATCATTACACAACAAACTGCTACTGTACAAACAAATCGTGAAGTCCATGTGTACTTATGGCTCCAAGTGTGGAGATGCACGAAGAAGTCTAACATCAAAGTCATTAAATGCATCATGATACAGTTGCAATGAAGACATCCATCACGACCTGAAGATGGTTATAGTTGAAGATCAAGAGGTTTGCAGATGAACATTAGAAAACATTAGAATACCACGAAAATGTCGAAGTAATATCGCTGCTTGACAACAACGGACTTATTAGACGGTTAAAGACACTGTTAACAAAACCGTTCGAATTAGTGTAGTTACAGTGAGAATGACTAGAAATTCTAAGTGATGTCGCACGAAAAAAGTGATTAGTATTACATATTAATCACTTTTGTACGTGAAGTATGTCTCTGGACGCTCACCTACTGAACAGATAAGTCTATATATTAGAAGAAATTTGTTAGATAGATTTAATCCCGTTATAATGTTCTACGCCCTAGGGGCGCTTTTCTAAAAAAAATCAAATATTAACATTCACTTTATTAGGGTACGATCATCTAATGTGGATTTTCTTTTTCCACTATCAACAGCCCCATCTATTTACCATTTAATTTAAGACAATTGTTACTTCATCTGAACAAATAATATTTTTTTAGAAGTAAAGCATCTCTTTATTTTTTGAAAATAACGAATTTTATGTTTTAGAAGATGCAATATAGGAGTTTTACTAATATCATCATCGGTGGTACACTACGCTACACTACCTATTGAATGTTGAGTTTCTCTACGCCAATACTTATATTTCTTTTCATCATCTAAAATTACTTTCCTACCAGATTTAGGAACATGAATATGAAAAATTGAAGAATATGAGATGACTTTATTTTTCACATGCCAACGGTGATTTTTTAAATAATCATTGTCATTAAATTTAGTATTTTGAAATTGCAAAATCGTTTTCCTTATTTTTTATCTAATCTATACCCACACTGATATAATTATTATCGTAGCGTATATAAAAAAGTGCACTTTCATATTTCGTAATAAAGGGAGGGGGTTCCCATTAAGAATATCAGTGACGTCATACCTCCTACACGAATCACCCTGTATATATTAAATGCATTTAAAAAAATGCGTAACTAAAGATGAAATTTCATGTGTTTAAGAGTTTTCCCCAAAAGTTATTGCTTGAATTTTTAACGATTTATTCATTACCTACTTTACGAAACACTATAAAATTTAATAATCTACTGTCTCGATTTTTTCTCGATTAATATTTTTGAATATATCTTAATATAAAATATTACAACTTGTAAGGTTTCAATTTAAGGGGTAATAGCTATATAACTGTGGGTTGTATAGTGTATGGGGATAGGAAATACCTTATAAAAGACTTAATGAACTTTTATTCGTTATTTGATTTTTTTCTACATGCACCTTGCAGAAATACTTAATATATTTTTATATATAATGTTATGTAATACTGAAAAGGTGTTAGAGTACTTTCTTATATCTTGTTTTGAATCTTCTCCTTTATTGAAATTTCTGTTAAATCGTACAGTTTAATTATCTGTTTCTTCTGTTTTTCTTTCTAAAGTAGGAAATTAAATAAATACATTAAAATTCAAACCATCAAAATATAATTATTGTACGGATATGGTTACCACAAAGTCGTTTGCTGATACATTTACTTTTGTAATAAAACAATGAAGCAGCAAAATAAAAAATAGTGTTTTCCAGCAACACAACTTCAGATTTAAGAGGATACTTTTTTCTTTATACATTTTTGGTGAATTAGTCTTATATTAGAATAGGTATATAATAACGTAACGTTTTACGTTCCTTAGTTCCTTGAAAAACTAAACTATAAATTACATCCACTTAGAATACCTATTCCATATTAAATAGCTCTATTCAGCGCGTTTTTTATTATTCATAAAACACCTGGACAGTAGACTTCACGAGTATTTTTGTCTAATTTACGAGCAGTGTTATATATTTTTCCTTCAAAAATACTCCACGAAGATACCACACAGGTAGAGGTGCTGCGTGGCCCCCGTTAATAATGCTCTTATTAATAGGTATATTACACAATGGGGTGTGCGATACCGACTGGTTTTACTTCTAAATTTATAGGTACCTCCCTCAGAGTCGGTGCATGAGGGGCATCTACATATAGTAATAAAGTATGTTGCTGTGATTATTTTAGCAAGATACTATTTATAAAAAATATATAAGATGGAAATACAATATGTAATATCTCCCGGTATAAGCAAGGAAGGAGGTATTCATGTGTATATTAATATGTAATAACTAATAAATAACCCGACGTACCCTTCTTGTGTGTTTCTCAAATGCATTAGGGAACGTCAAATTATTTATCAATTATTACATATTAATACAGTGTAATGATAAAAGTTCGAAAAATATTCATAACTTTGTTATTAAATGTTTTTCTTTTGAAAACGTCAACTTCATTTTTAGAAAGATATTGACTGATGTAAAAAATATTTTTTTCGAATTTTATGTCGGAGCTGTGACTTCATCATAGTCTTGTTTTTAATTACCACTTCTCTTTTTTCAACAACAATGAATTCCTTAAAGGTTTCGAGTATAATGGGATACCGTATTAGGCTACTTATTTTAATCGATTTGTATATACCATTTAAAGATAGATTGTGTTAAACTTGAGGTTACAAAATTCGGTTACATTAAAAAATAAGATTTTTTTTGCAACCACAGAAGTATCTCGTACATAATTTTTGTCAGTTATAGGAAAATGTTGCAAATTGATTTATTTAGTTTTCATAATATTGAGATAAATTATATAACACTAACTTGTGCAATTTTTTTTCGTTGCTGGAAAATAATTTTTAATGTAGTTTTTGTGCGTGAATATCGGAAAAATAATACAAAAAATCTGTATCAAAAGGTTATTTTTTAAAAAATATATATGTATCTGATTTGCAATATTGTGCAGTAGCAGTACATTGAAAGGAATTATTCGGTATGGAATTTGACAAAATTATAATTGTTATTTTTATTGAGAGAGGTGTAAACCACATTGTGAACATTTTATAAAAGAAAATGATTTGCGAAACGCAAATGGGTTAGGTACATATACATGACATCTATTCAATGAAATCATCCAGCAATTCATGAAATTCAACACATTATTCAGTCATCTTAGCGAAGTAGAACTGTGAACTTGGCTAAAACAATTAATTTTGGTTGTTGAGACACATAATAGCATTAGGACATAAATTAGTTAATCAGAAATCACGAACAGCCGTATTGCCTCACGTCTCAATAGTATGAAGACTACATGGATGCGTAGTCTAGAATAGTTACCTTGCAGAAATTACAAGCTACTACAATTACGTGTACTTAATTATGGTATATTTATTTTAATTTTATACCTAAAATGTATAAGAGTTTACGAATTACACTTCGTAAAAATTCACAACTTTCTGGTGTTGTTTTATACCAGAAAGAGTGAAATTTTATACTATTTTCACATAATTAGAAGTGATAAAGTTTTACTACGGCAGATTTTCAACAATGCACAGATTCGTAAGGGACCTGTACTTTTTAGATTTTGATAGAAAATTTGCGAGCAATATCGCTTCACTTGTGTGAATCTCCACTTTCTTAAAATTGCACCATTTTAAAAAATCGTAACTCAATTCATACCTTTTCTTAAATTTTTTTCTGGTAAAAGGAGCATGCAAGAAATATTCATCTGTTTCAATATTGATCTGATCATGTCATAATGTTAAAAATGTCACGATGACATTTTTAACATAGCTTTTACTGAGATAAAACTGCAACTAAAACTTCAAATGACAGCAAACGATTTGTAGTTTTAATTTTCAACTATTTGTAGCTTTCTTTACTTTTCTTGGTTATCATATCATGGAGAAGCAAATTAGTTCGATGATTATTAATTTTCAAATTTTACAATTTACAAATAAATTTATAAACAAAATCTATTTGGCAGATTTTTTCTTTCATTGGTGGATCTTTTCTTCCATTTTCTTTCATTTGGCAAAAAAAGTACTAACCATGAACTGCAAGACATGTTAAAATCTAAAATAAATAGTAAACCTCGACCCAAATGGGCCTCAATATCCCAAACTGTATTCACGATCTTAAAAGTATGAATTTTAAGACAGCTTATGGTATGTAATATACTATATTTTACCCAGAAAATTTGTACCTAGTCATATTTGTATTTGTACCAAGACAGTACGTACGACCACGTGTGTAACTGTTATTTGAAGTTCAAATCGTCAACAAATTACCAAAATTTACCCACCACCTTTGAAATATGATTGCAATAAAGGTTTTAGTTCTGGCGCGATACTAAGTATGTATATATAAATAAGAATGTTTATTTTTTGATGCCTTGTGAAGGTTTAGATTAGATATAAATTTCTATTATCGCGAAAAAATCCCATTTTTTATTACGCAGTAAACCTCAAGCAAGGAAACATCGCCCAGTCATTATTTTGACATACATATATATATATATATATATATATATATATATATATATATATATATATATATATATATATATATATATGCCCAGTTTAATATGTTTGGTTTTAATTTTAACTTTATTTACAATAAAGCGACTATAAACATAGATTAGTACAGTATAATTTAAAATTATTTTAAGATTTGTGAAGCAACTAGAACTCAGAAGAGCTTATCAATTTTAAAGAAATATAATCGACCCCAATGATTTTCTGAATACAATAAATCTGGTTATTCCCGGATTCCATGGCTTAATCAACTCCATTTGAAAAATAACCAGTACGTTGTATCTAGCAATAACTCGATTAGCAAATCAGAATACTACATCTGGATTTTGTTTATTAATCGATTTAAAATATAATTACATATATGTATAATAAAACACTACAATGGGATATAAAGAGAAGTAAACATTTATGATTTTATTCACGCTTTAAAGTAAACCATAAATAACAAAGTGAAATAATAGTTAGATTTTATGAATTTCTGTTACATTTATTGTTAATAAACTGAAGAATAGCCATATGTGAGTCTTTGTTATGCGAATAAAATTAATCTACTATCTATAAAAGTATTGTATTATTATATACTGGAACCTTACCACATTGTTAATTTTTAAGTTTTCTTCTTGTTAAACATCCATCTGTTAATAGCTATTGCCAGTTGTATAACTTCTGTGCCAGGCAGGAACAATTTAAGGTACTTACCTAAAGTCTTCAGAAACGACTTTGGCAATATAATTATATAATATGAACGTTGGAGGAATCGTTGTTTTAGAAAAACACATTTATACTCATGAACCTCATACAAAGCATATTAATTCATCATTGAATAATACTCCATACTATTTATTTACTGTTCGTACAAAGCTTTATTCATTCATTCCCGTTTACCATCTATATAAAACAAATATTGTTATACAATTTCAGTAACAATTAAACATGTTTACTGTATCCAAGATCATACCAAGTATATCTTATTATATTTATTATAACGTCGCACAATAAGAATATACAAGGTCTGGTTGAAATATTAGAAGGTTTTGCTAAATAAAACAAATGATAAGGATAGCGGCGCGAATTTCCAGTGACCTTTTTGATAAAGCTATTTCTATTACGTTCATTTATACATAAACATGACATTTATACATGGCACAAATTCTGACATATGAATTACTAGAATAGTCTGAACGGATGATTATCAGAAAATCCTTAGATTAAATGATTTTTTTATTTCAAATTGTAAGAAATTGAAGTTGTTTTAATGCTTTCATTCATACCAAATAGTAACAAAAAAATTGACAAATTGACTGTTTTCTTAGACAGTAGTCGACAAAACTATTTACAGCTTGTCAAGAATAAGAAAAAGTGTAAAAATATGCATGTGTAGAAGAAGAAGCGAGGCAGCATTCGAAGGGAAAAGGATGCACTTTACATGCAGCGAGATCAAACTATGTGTACAATGCATTCGATACATTCGATATTCACTCTGCAAATGTCTCAATTCAACTGAGTAAAGACCCAGGCTATTTACTGCGCACCTTGTCGGTGATTCTATATCGCAGTTTTGACGTTTGTCCCTATTCTTGATGACCTGTACTATATTTATTACCTAGTATGGGAATTTCCCTCACAGATTTCATTTGTAATGAGAAAGAAAAAACAAAATTTGTGGGAAATATTTATAATATCGCTATTATAAATATAAAATATTGTTAAAATTAAAATCTGTTATGAATTTACCACTAAATATGATGTCTCTCAGATGTATCATAGGGAGAACCTCGTAGTCCTATATTATTCTCAAAGTTTGCATATAATATAAACATTTATTTCAATGATAATAATTTACATGGATTTTCTCTTGATTGCGATACTGAAATATGTCTTTTGATGTATGGCGATGATTTAGTTTCATAATATTTGCTGATTCCAAAAAAGACCTTGGAAGGAAGCTAAAGATTTTTAGAAGCATACTCTGAATTAAACAACTAAAAATTAATACTGAAAAATCAAAAATAATTTCTTGGGGCATTTTAAAGGGTGGATCTAAAACAAAATACAATTATTGCTTTGTCATTGATGGGTTCGAAATAGATATAACAAACAAATACATCTACCTAGGATTCGAATTGTATTTCCTCCTTATTTAGAACGAGGACTATGTCTGTCAATTCAAAAGCCAAAGAAGCGATTTAAATGGTAATTGCTAAAGCTAGGCTAAAGTTGTATGATCTATTGTTGTTAACTCGTTATCACTATGCCTTTCAGTGTGGTCCCTTTCTTATCCGGAAATTATTGAACAAGTATAAATGTCCTATTTTAAAAGGCTACTTCCTCTTCCTCAGAATACCACACATTTTTTAGTACGCTTGAAAACAGGTACCATACATATGTATATCGTTTCAAATTTTTAAACACGCTTTAAATTTTTTAATAAAAATTCATAGATAACCATAGGTACCCAAGAAAATGTCTTTTTTAATTCTACAATTCTCATTATACTCTATACAAAAACTTTCTGGATTTAAATTTAATCTTTTTTAATTTAATTTAACTGGGTTCTGCGGGTTAAATTATTTTCCCTGAAATTGATTCTGAAAATATATTTGAATAATGTAATGCATATGTACTCAGAATAATGCACTTCTTAAGATTGCATTTCTTAATAAATATCAGGAAACTGTGTCGCAGATTTGTCACAGACCATTTAAAGAATTCTTATATTTTTATATTCACGAGTTACTCAGTTACAGACTGTCAACCTTATTTGAAATACAGAATGTACATAGTCTTTCTTCGTTTAATTTCAGAGCTGGGTTTATCTAACGCGACGAATCGCGGTTCATCGGAATTTAACAGATTTTTTTTTTGTGCAACACTTTTCAATTACAAAATTTAATTTATATTTATTTCTTGACCATCCCCTGCTGTCTGCCGTAAGACAATGTATAGCTTTCCTGGAAAGCTTCCTCCCAGTGATTGATACTTTAGGAAATATATCATATAAGGATATCAAATCAGTCGTGGATGACTAACTAGTTAGTATTGGACTACGTTGAGAATGTTTATTTCTGCAACAATGTTCTACTGTTCCACTGCTGTGTTCATTTCAGGAAAGCGAAATCCTGTTTTTTTAGCATCTGCTGTGATTTGGTTTATATCACGTTGCACATTTCTTTGTAAAATTGGGATTCAGATGGGAACTAAATCCAAATTTTGAAAACAACTTTGTCATTGACATATGCATAGTTTTCAATTGGGAAACATATGAGTGAGTGACCGATATCATAAAGAGATTAATGCTTAGACTTGACCCTTGAGGCGTGTCATTTTGTAATAATCTAGTGGATGACTTGTTATTTTGTACACGCACTCGAAATTTGCTACTTGAGACGAAGCTGTTAATGAGCGTTGGCGAGTAGGTATCTTCTAATCTGGGGGAACTGTTTGTTATGTTTTTCAGGGTATTTGTAAAGTCATCCATGTTTTTCTTCTTTTTGTCAGAAAACCCTCAACACTTGAAATAATTCTCCAAAATTATTCCTTTATGGAAAATAATTTATATGTTTTGGATTTCCCATTGTGGTGCAAAACTACCTGAAATATATGTGTACCGAACAATAGTGGATAGTTTATAAAAACAAAGTAAATAACCAGTGCAAATTAAAATAATTAAAAAGAAACTAGTGAAAATAAGAGAATAATGAGAATAACACCATCCTCAGAACATGTTCCATAAGAATTGGTACTTGGTAAAAGTCCACCGATATTCGCAAAAAGTTAATGATATCGTCACATCTGAACAATTCCATGAGGACAGTATAGGTAATAGTGAAGTCGTGACTATCACACATAATACGACAGCGGAATATGAAGAAGAGACCGAACAGTCGCTAAAAATTTCCTCCAACTATAAATTCATACTACAACCAAATACCACATTTTAACGAAACACAGGATTATGGAAGTTGTCGAGAAATCAATGTGATGCTTCCTTAGGGATAATAAATTCCACATTGACAAATGATAGAACACGAACAAGCGAATGATACTTTACAATGGACTTTGATGACGTTGCCCACTTGCATCTTTACGATGATCTGGAAGACATTAAATGGATTGACATTGATGTGGGGTTTCACACACAGAACAGTATCCAGCAAAGCCTTTCTCATTAAAGCCTTCTAAATATCGCATTATATCAGAGTTCTTCCTGCATTTAGTTATTTGACTATACATTTCCTTTTCTGAAAAAGTAGAATATATTACCTATTATATAAGTTTATATTAATCAATTCTCATTAATGAAAGATTTAATAACAATGTCTATGAGTTTGTCAACCATCGTCCTGAAGTGACCATATACATATGTACGTAGTTTATGATAGACTGCTCTATTTTCAGATGCAGAGACAGCATTGATTTACGTGAATATTTCAGTAGTTTTATGTATGTTTCAAGACTAGTTATTAAAAAAATCGACTTCGTCTTTTGATTTTTCCGTTTGCTTGAATCAAACAATGGAAAATGGGAATCATGATGTAGCCAGCTATAACTTTCTTCGAATATATTAAATATTGTTTACCTTATTTGCTCTGTAATTATTTATATGTAACAAATAACTTGGTTATTCTAGATAAAATTATTTTGAATGTTTTTTGTCTCTTAGAGCGTTGATATGTGTACTAACAACTAAATATCCTTATAATTATTTTTCTACGCAATAGGCTCTGTAATATTTATCAGTTATTTTTCGATATTTTTCAAACATGAATTTATCCGAAATCCTTCATTAAATATGCAATGTTTGCAAAAACAAATAATATTTTTACCAAGTTTAATGCGTCACATATACATATCTGCATTATGGTTGACTTATAAAAATGTCGTATACAGCGTTTTAGCTGTATACGACATTTTTATAAGTTTATTACACAAATTTACACAAATAATATCATGTTTTGTCAAAACATGATATATTTTATTAAGGTATAAAATTTAATACGAGAGGATGTAAACTCAATGGACAATAGCTGTTCAGAAAATTATAGATATACAATAGAATTTAATAAAACGCCAACAAATAAATCGTCATATCACAGTGATTTCAGTCACCAATGATGTACAGCTTAGTGACAAAGTTTTACACAATATTCCTAATTTTGTTATTAAATGATTTTTTCAACTCATTGCAACCTTATTGTCTTTAAGATATTGACTGACGTTAAAAGTTATTTTTTTCTTTGAATTTATGTTCGAGCTGTCATGTGATCATAGTCTTTTTTAAATAGCAACCTCTTCCCTTTTTTTAACAAATATTAATTCGTTCAAATTATCCAAGTATAACGATACCCCATGTTAGGGGGTTTCTATTTATCGTTTATAAGATAGAGGGTTTGTTGAGAAAAATACTAACAAGGCAAAACGGGTTTATTTTTGGTAGAGATTGAAACGTTCTCTATTAAAAATCTGACATTGACTAACACTCATGTGAACTCGTATTGAAATATCCATAATATATGGGCTGATGTTTTTTATTTCTATTGAAACGCATTGCTTCCAATCATAAAAATTATTTAAAACTTTAAAATACGTGATTTTAGGTAATCTTATAAAATGATAATTATATGATTATTACTACCTATTAATTTACCACTAGACATACGATTAAAAATGTATATTAAAATACAATATTGAATAATCATATAAATTATAATAATTTGAAACATAAATTAATTAACTCTTGCTGAAAACATAGCCATAATATAGATACCTAACATAGATGAGTGTGCATCATATCTGATTGGGTTATTATCAAGTAAAATAGAAATCAATACAATGGTAAAGAAACTTAAACGTACAGATAAGAAAAGAAAATATTGGATAACTGAAGGTCTAGTTAAACTGGTAAATATAGGGTATCTCAGTTGGAATTATAGGATTTCAATTGTGCGCCATTTGTGTTTTGTCAAAAATGGGGCGTTAATAATTAGTGACTGTCATGTATAAACCATACGACGTCATCATGTTACGATAGCGTTCCCCATTTACAGTGATAGAATTACCAACTTCATTTTCAAATAAGTATGGTCCAATTACTCTACCACTCCAAAAATACCGTACCAAACCGTGCATCTCTTTGGATGCATTATTTTTTCGCGGGCAGCATGTGGAGTTTCAGTACCCCAAGTTCGATAATTTTGTTTGCTGATTTATTCATCAAGATGAAAATGTGCTTCATCGCTGAACAAAATTGTGTTGCGAAAATCAACATCACCTTTTTTCTTTTCTAACACCCAATTAACAAATGTAGGACGTTGTAAATAGTCTATAACTTTTAGTTATTGTGTCAACTGAATTTTGTATGCTGACAGATGCAGATATTTCTTTAAAATCTGATGCGTGATGGCTCTTGAAAGATTCAATTGTCATGCACGACGTCGAATTGATGTGGTTGTATACTCCCGTACACTTTCTTTCAGTGCAGCAATATTTTTATCTGAGCGACCACGACGAGGACGTATTGATGTTGCCTTATAAATAACAGAACCCATTTCTCAAATTTCTTGATTAAGTTACGAACTAGTAGGTACCTCATTTCGTTCTAATTTTGGCCGAATTTTTCTGAATGTAACTGTAAATGATCACCCACTTCCATAAAACCATTGTACTAAAACTATTCGTTGTTGAACTGTCAATCGCGACGTGTTGACATCATAAGGTTTATAGATGAGTCGTTAAATATTGACGCCCTATCTTTGACAGAATACAAATGGCACGCAATTCAAATCCTATAGTTCTCCAACTAAGACCCTATATAAGGCATCAACTGTAGAAGCCGGGCAGACTTGAGCCAACTTACTTGATTTTAAAAAAGGAGGACAAAAATCATAGTAATATATATTGAATCGCTTAACAAGAAATAGAAGAAAATTTAATATTATGAACAAAGTATAATCAAAAAATTAACAATAAAACAATGAATGAACACAACTACTTAATAAATAAAGAACTGGAAATATCTAACACATTCAATAATTACTTTTCAAATATAGACAGAAAAATTTAAATTACATTCACATGTTATTCTTATGAGGATTTCCACTCACTCCTTGATATTTTAGAAACCTACAGATAAAACAGAAATATCTGAAAATATTAATTGTTTAAACTCAAGTAAAGCACCGGGAACAGACATGATTAAAACAAAAACACTTAAGGAAATTAAGGAACAAATAGCAAATTATAAATAAAATAATTCAAACACGTAACTGTCAAAATGTTATTTATAAAAGACCTATTTCATTTATTATAAAAATATTTATAAAAGAGAAAACAAAACCACCGTTTTGAATTATATACCCATTGCGCTAATTGCAGATATTTCAAAAGTTTTGAAAATAATTTTCAAGAACAGAATAGTGAAATATCCAAACAAATACAAGCTAATTTCGTAACACCAGTTCCGGATTCAGAGAGGGTAGATCTACGCAGGGGACGTTATATTTTTCTTAATATCACAAACTTACCAATGTTTAGATGCCAATACTTTTTTGTCTATAATCAAAACATTTTCCGTTAGATCTATATTTACCTTTTATTTACGAGTACATTTTCGATTTTTAAAATAAAATTAGCATATACAGACTGATACCATTTTGGCTGTCGTGATTCGACAGGTCAATAATTGTGACAGATTGATAGGAGACAGATAGGAGTTAGTAAACATGGAGGGCTACACGATACAATAACGCGTTCTTATTGTTAAATATTACTATCAAATGGTAAATACTTGGTTGCTACGATTTGTAAAGTACATCCAATTTTCGGTAGAAATAATTTTTCAAATTTATTAACTGTAAAAAAAAATAATCGCAATACACTGGTTCAGTTATTGATGTGAAATACATGACCGAGCTCATAGTGGTCGTTCAGAACAAACCATCACGGCAGTTTACGAGAATGTGGCCAAGAGTCCAGACATTTTAACAGCCACTCAACACATTTTGGGCATTTCACCAGCCACGTTTCACCGTATTCTCGCTAAAGATTTGCATCTCCATGCTTACAAAGTCCAATTGACTCAACAACTTATGTTAATAAAGCATGCACAGCGAAGATAGTTCATCAATTCGATCGTTGAACAACAAGAAGTGAATTCTGCTGTTGTGGACAAAATTATCTTCAGCGACGATGTCAATTTTCACCTTGATGGCTTCGTTAATATTCAAAATTACCGACTTTGGGGCTCCGGCAATCCATAAGTGATTCATGAGAAACAAACGCATCCCCAACGTGTCACTGGTTGATGTACGATGTGGTCTGAAAGAAGATTGGACCAATTTTCTTTGAAAATGAAGCAGGTAATACATTAACGGCAAATGGAGAACATTATCGTAACATGATAACCTCCTTCCTTTAAAACTTTGATTTCCTATTGACTGTTACATTATCTTAAATATATACAGAATATTTTAGTTCAAGTCTAATTATACATATATATGACATGTACAACACAAAATATTTACAACTGTTATATACAAATATAGATATCTACACGTTATCTATATCGTTACAACACCCAATGTTACACATGTACATACACCAGTACATCCTCGCTCTTTATCTCTGTAACGGAGCTTTTCTCTTATGACATGATAACCAGTTCTTTGTGTCTCAATTGGAAGATATTGATCTGAAGATATGTGGTTTCAGTAGGACGCCATTTGTCATGCCACCCGTGAAACATTAACTGTCTTGCACAAGTATTCGTGCTCGTGTTATCTCCCGTTTTGGTGACCAGAATTGGCTGCAACGATCTTGCGATATAACACCGATGGAGTTTTTTCTGTAGGGTTTTTTGAAATCTGAGGTTTAAACCAATAAGCCCACCCACCACCCAAGCACTGAAGGTCGAAATTGAACGCTGTATCAAGGAAATACCGCCACATTTATGCAACACCGTTATTGAAAATTTCGCCAGAAGTGTACTGGAGTCACCAACCGGATTTATCGAATATGTTGTTCTGTACATAATTCCCAAATACCTACATTATAAATCAATAAATATTTCGATCTTTTCCTATAGAAAACCATGTTTTATTTAATATTCACATTTTGCGCCCTTATGTAACACCTTTTAGTATGAAATTAATCTCATAGGTAAAATATCTACCAAATCCCTATCAATTTAAAAAATAACACTATGATGACGTTATAATGCAAACACAACAGTTAGCGGATTTTTACAAAATAAGGTTGACGTGTTTTACAGTTTAAAAAAATTATAATAAACTTGGTAGTTTAGATATGACGATTCTTTTGTTGCTACTTCATTGTATTATATTGCATATAATTTTATAAATTTGAGCTTAATATTATTCATCATGGATTCACGACTAATATATATTTATTTCTGTATAACTCATAATATTCTACATTACATACATTATATATATTTGTTTCCTGTTTCAGTCTTATCTTGAATCCAATAAGAACTGATAAACTATAATAAATCATCTAAAATAGGGGGTCTATTTTAGATAATTTGTCACAATTCTTAAGTATTTGGTATGTACATAGTTAATTGATACGTAAAAACAGATGTTCAGGCGACACTTACCTAAAACTGTCTTTGACTGTGTAAATATGAAATCAGTATCTTTCATTATTTTGAGTTATTGATCAATTTTTTTAAGTGACTTTTGCTTTACAAATTTCTCATAGAAGCTATCAATATCTTCATCCTTCTTTTTAACAAATCGTTCTAATACCAATAATTATTCAAATAATAGTCGAAAATTCAGTTTCAAGTAATATAGAACTTTTTACATAAAATCGAAAATATTTTCTTGTCGAAAATATTTTTCCAAAACTAAAATATTTAAGAATTTTTCTCCGAACTCTACGTGTTATTTATGTACTAAACATGATATGCACATACTATTTTTCAGACGTAAACATTCTATGAACAAATAACATATTTTATATTATCAGAACTTATCAGTTTATCAGAACGCTAAGTTTAGAGAAATGATGCTGATTGTAAAATATTATTTGTCTTCAAGGATTAAAATATAACGTCTAGAGTCTAAAATATTTTTACAGTAGCACGCCAAGCAGACTTACATAGATTAAAGATTGAACGAGTTTCGTTAAGAAAATATTTTCAAACATATAAGAACACACTGTAAAACTGCTACTGATAAGTTGTAAAACTAGTTAGGTCGTTTGGATTTCTAATATCAATAGACCTCTAAAGTAAAAAAGTTGTGGAGTGTAACTATAAATAACTACTGATAAACAAACTACAGATATTTACTTTTCCTTGGGTTACACGTTTTGTTATACAAAGTCATTCGTTTAATTTTTTTTAAATCTACAGTTGGTGTCTAGAGTCGTTAGAATGTCTACTGATTTTTCATTTTTAAATATAACACAACTCATACTACCGATAATTCAAAAATTGATGCAGTTATCAAACGGAAAATGCTCTTAACGTACCTATATAATTCTTTTGAATTAATGATGTGAAAGTTTGTCAAGTTATGTCCATATTAACATCATCAATTATGGGAAAATCAAGATAGAAAACTACTAACGTTCTTATTAACAAAAGAAATACAAAATAATTGTTGGTAATATCCCCTATATCGTGGACTGCATCAGTTATATGCCTCCACATGCTAGCAAAAGCATTTTGTAGTATTTCTGTTTTGCAACCATAACGCTAACCAGCCGTAATGCATTCCTCCACAATTCTTTGTTTCAGTTATTGAAAATTAGCTACATTCTGTAAATCCTATTTTTTAGTAGGGAAACATATAATTGTTCATGATGATCAAACAACGGGACCTAGGAGGAAATTCAACTTGAGGAAACAAACTTTATACAAATTTATTAACCGATCATATAGAGCTATTGTGTCTCATGTTGTTGCACCGTATGATTGAATGTAGCCAGGCTATAGTTCATCATTGTTATAATTTTTATATAATATTTTTATGAATGTAGAAATTAACATATATTAGTAACCTGAAAATTAAAATGCCACGAGACAAAAAAAATTAAAACCAGAATTACCAAGTACTGAGGACTTAGATTGATAGTGATTTGAAGTTGTTTGTGGACTTATGTATTAGAAGGAATGATCCATTTAGTAATGTGTGTGAACGAATTATTAATTCGTTTAAAAAAAGTAATTTAACAATATATGTGAAAAATACCCCTTGTCTAGCGGTCACTATATTTTTCTATGACCTCACGGTAACCCTTTTGGCAAACTATATTCCGTTATATATACACTCACTACGTCAGTTTTTAGAAAAATATGTGGAATGAAAACTTCATAATCCAACCACATGTTGATCCGGTATACGAAAACAAATTTTTAATTGATGCCTTAAAACCATAGTGGCAGCTAGTGTCTTTTAATATATTGAATAAAACCAACCACGAGACGATAGTATATTTTGTGACTGAGTGCTTTCACTATGTACAGCCAGTTCAACACAATTTCCACAAAGTATTAATGATGCTAACGAACGCAGTTGCATACATGAAAAAATCAAGAGATTTGTTAACTGAAACTTTTAAAACTATGATACACTTTGCATGTGCAGCTCATGTACTTTACCGAGTAGCATAAACAATAAGAGATATTTTTCCCTCGATTAACGAGGTAATATCCAATGTATTTCGTTTTGTAAAACCGCCGACTCGAAGAAACACGTTTAGAAAATCTCTGTCAGACATATCTTCGGTTTGGAAGAAAACTGTGATATTAAACTAGTTTTTCAGTTTATTCCATTAAATAGCCCAGAGTTGATTCAATATTTATGAAAGAGACTCTCACAAGCGTAGTTCAATTGGCTGCGCCAAAGAGAGCTCTATGAACTCTTACATTATCTTCTTCTAATGCACCTTTTGAAGAAGATCATGCCATCTCAGTTATCTCCAGGTTCTTCAAGTGAAAGGGTCGATTACTTTGAGAAACATTATTATAATTAATCAAAGTATTACAATTTAATGTTATTTACTATTATTAATAATATTTTATATTATTAAACATTACGGGAAAAAGGTTTATCTTAGTTTCGACGAATGATATACCTTTCTTTGAATCATGTATGCCTCGTATTTTCCATGAGTTAAGCATCACGATAAAAGCATTTTTCTTCCTTTACAACAAGATCTTACATCTGAAACGTGTTGAATAAATTTCTGGAAAACTCAAAATGAGAAGACGAAACTTGTATGGTGCAGGGCATTATTAATCTGATAGAGGAAAACAATAAGGGAAGTGTTACTATAGATAACCAAGATCATGAGGTGAAAATTTGTGTCTAGTCTACTAAGTACTACTTTGCCATAATTGAAAAAATTTCAAGTTGAATTCTTTAAAAATTTCAAGTCATTTTCCTGAAACTTGTACTTCTTCGAGATACCATAGTCTTCTTCCAAACCGACGATATGTTTACCTCTTCAACTAGTTGTTTCAAGATGGGGACTTGATCAGAAGCTGTAGTTCATTATGATAAGCATTTTTAGGACCAAAACGTGTTATCTTTAGGTTTAATCCCGATGACAGCAATGCCATATATACAGTGCAAGACTTACTTCAACTACAAAGCATACGAAGAAGATGTCCGTTATAATAATAGTAATTTTTTCATCTTAATTACTGCGATAAAGAAACTATAAGAACAGTTCATAGTATTGGAAGCTGTTAAACAAACAACCACAACCAATGCAAGATGTAGTTACGAAAAATTCTGGATACAGCCATTTGAAATATATGGGTTCATTTCTAAAGGGTGCACATCAAGAGTTATCTCGTAATTTACTAAAATGTAGTCCGAATATATTATTAACTTCTCATATATAGTCAACGTCTACGGTCTCCTTAGGTTACAGTAGATATTGAAAGGGCTTAATAGAGAGTATCATAATGGGTGTCAAGGTTTTACTGCAGAAAACCTACAAAAATATCTAATGATAAACTTTCATTCTTAGCACCGGTCTCCATGTTAATCAGAAACCGAGGCCGACATAGACGTGTCTTGGTGCTTCTTTATTTATACATTTATTTTCCCGTTTTTCTGTTTATTCGAATATTCATTAACATTTATTATTGTATTATGATATATTTTCTGTGAACTATCGCTGTGTAATTAATAGTGACCTGACTTCGACTCTGTTGCGGCTCGCCAAAACAGACACTTCAGTTATTAGTGTTCCACATTTACATACATATTTTAAGAGTTGACATATCCTCGAAAATAAAATCATATTTCACATAAATGAAACCATTCGTTAGGAAAAAAATATTTAAATAAATTATTAACAAACCACATACCAGACGGTACGTGAAATATCTGAAGTAGTCTGCCGATAAAAGAGATAAGACGATTTGATCTTGTATGGAAGTTTTTCTTTAAAGTCGTTCGACATATTCCATAAGAGAGTACAATTTATTGAGACCGTTTTATAGGTTTCTGTTCCATATGTTGATATCAATACCTAAGCTTACGATGTGCCCTCGAAAATTGACCAACACAAATAGTGGATGCATTCCCAAACTAGCTTCTTCTTCTTGTAGTACCATATCCTCATTGGGCGTTGGTTATCACTAAGGCCCATCTGACCTTTAATTGCCGCTCTGAATAATTCGGCTGAAGTTTTGCCGGTCCATTGTCTTAAGTTTTTGAGTCATGATATGCGTGTTCTTCCGGGTCCCATTATGCCGTTTATAACATGTTATATTTACTATTTCTCATAATATGACCAAAGTATTCCAATTTTATTTCTTTGACCGCTTTTAGTACAGTTGGTTGCCATCTTATTCTATTTAATACTTCTTCGTTTGTAACACGATACGTCCAACATATTCGTATAACACCACATTTCAAAAGCTGTTATTTTTTTGCAAGAAGTATCCGTCAGCGTCCATGCTTCAACGCCATACAAAAGAACGGAAAACACATAGCATTTGAGAACTCGTAATCTAGTTTGTACGTTTAAGCGAAGATTACAAAGGACGTTTTTCATTTGGCGTAAGTGGTCCAGTTTTCGTTGAGTGTACAGCCCAACATATCCAAATACAAGAAGTACGAGAAGTTTTGTATCCTTTCCAAAATTTCTCCGCTTATATTAAATTGTTCGTTAGTATTAAGATTTTTCCTAATGATCTTTACTTTTGTTTTTCTGATATTGAGTTTCATCCCATATACTTCGCAAACTGATGCGACGCAGTCGATTAGGTGTCGAAATCCTTCTGGGCTGTCTGCAAGTAAAACAGTCTCATCAGCATATCGAAAGTTATTTATGGGTATGCCATTCACTACAATTCCCTCTTCTGTGCCATCGAGCGCTTCTCTGAACAGGTGGTCTGAATATATATTGAATAACAGGGGTGATAAGATACATCCCTGATGGACTCCTCTCTCTATGTCAAATTCCTCTGACCTCTTATTTTCTACTTTAACAATACCCTTTTGTTCAGCGTGAAGATTTTCTATTATTCTAAGATCTTTGCTACGTATTCCAGATGTTTTAAGAATATCAATAAGCTTTGTGTGGTTAACTTTATCAAACGCATTTTCAAAGTCTAAGAAACACCAATGAACAACGATGTTAACACCTCTAGTCCATTGTATCAGAACCTGCGTGCTAAACAGTGCCTCCCTAGTTCCGAGGCCAATAATTCTAAAACTAAACTGGGCGTCATCAATCTGTCCTTCAATAATAGGGTATATCCGTTCATGAATGACGTAAAGAAATACTTTCAGTACACGACTCATCAAAGTGATGGTTCTATGATCTTCACATTTTTTTGCAGACGGTTTCCTTGCTATTGAAATTAACACTGAGATCAGCCAATCCTTTGGAATAGCTCCAGTTTGATATATCTTATTAAATAACTTAGTAACTAGCAAACTCGTTAACTAGCATTACTCATTAACTAGCCCACAAGTTCGACAATAGACTTCAATCGTATACATTCTGAGCTCATTCAAATTATTTGAGGAATAAATTTTACAGATTTGAGATTTATATTAATGAAATTATACGGTTTATGCGACGTTGTTGTGTCCTAAATCTTTTATCGAACTTATTTGTCAAAACTTTTTGTACCTCAAAAGAGGGGATCTTGATTAGTCTAATAAATTTATTGAAAATTGACGGAAATATAAGTTGATCGAAATACTTTACATTGAAGAACGTCAAATACTCGTCTAGTTTCTTATCTGTGAGTAAAAAATATTAAAAATATATATTGTACCAATCTTTGAACAACATTATTTAGAAAATATATAGATTATAAACGCCGGTACATGATTATTGAGAAGTTCAACTCAAATTATAGGTTTGGGATACTTGCCCGACATTAATTAAAGTCAATGAACAGAAATCATTGCCATAGTATGATGAATTAAATTAATTTTTCATCGCAATATAATAGATACAATACATAACAGTATGAGTCACCGTTTGGGAGGAATCATCAATAACTTTATTATTGAACCGAATTTATTTGTAATTATCTTACAGAAGTACAATACTTTGTGTATATTATTAATTACATTGTTTACTAAAGAATATGATTCCGCAACGTAATAAGAACAAAAATAATATAGAATTGCCGAATGTCGCAGACCAGTTATCTTTTCAAAATGATTACTTTAAAATGTCGCAATTTGTATGAAATTTATACTTGTGCATATGCACGCATCAATATCAAAGCATTTCTTTCTACTATCCCCCAGATAGATGAAATCGTAAGTTTCGTGTGTGGAATTGTAGCTACAATTATGAAATATTAATGGAAAATATCAAAGCAAATTTTAGTTTTTCGTAGAACGGTACTGGTTAAAATAATATTGTATTATGAGCCTAGACTCATAATACAATATTATGAGTACTAGACTCATAATACAATATATAGTTCGGCCAGGAATAATTTTACAACCAATATATTTAAATAAAAGTAATAATACTCTCAAAAATATTTTATTAAAGAAAAACATTGGTAACAGAAACAAATTATAAACTTTTAACTTATAATATTTATAATACTTTTTTAGTATTGTGAATTGACACAATTGTCATTATTGGTCGAGAAAGAATCCATATTAGGTGAAGGAAAGTTTGAATATATAAAAACATGTTCCCTAGATTTGTTAGTTTCTTTATTGGAACATATATGATGTGACACATTATATACGAGTAAACTATACATCTATAAAATTTACAAGATTTAATAGCATAATAGACTTTAGAGGAAGGAGGTCGATTTCTGGATTTCAACTTGAAAAAAATAAAAGTGCAGACAAAGCGTTGAAATTAAAGGATTAGATACTGAATGTCTACTTTTTAAGTTTGTTTTTTTTAATTTTCCAATAAATCATACGCGGCCAATAAAGTCAGTAAGAAAACTATAATGCAGTAATGCAGTAAGAAAACTTAAGTATAATGAAGATGTCGCTCAGAATGATCCGTAAAATGGAGTAGTGAAAAGTATTATTTAAGTATGATAAAGTAGTAAATATTTGTTTGAAATATATTTATTCTAAGTGCAGTACCGGATTTTTACCGGATATACTTTATGATAAAGGCCTATCTCAATTCTTACTACTTTACAGCAAAACAATTTAAAGACAATTATCTATATTATGGTTCACTCTCAGACTGTCTGTAATTTTTTGAACGCTTTTTATTTTGTAGAAAGTATAGATATGAAAGGAAAACCAGAGATTATGTAAATGATCTGTTTTTATGGTTTGGTGTAAATGCTATTAGTTTTGAAAATGTATCAAGATACGTCTATATGTGATGATATTAACAATATATGATTAATAGTATAGAACAAATATGTCCTAGTTGTATTAAATAAAAAATAAAGTTGTCAAGTTTTCGACTCGGCAAAAACATTTGTTAACATTTTGGTATTGCTATAATGTACATATCATAAACTAAAGTTACAAATTTAATTAAATAACTATAATTTTAGTTTCAAATATAAAATATATCTAATAAAACAGAACAGACTAGTAGGCTAATATGTTACTCAAAAATTTTACCACTAAAAATACGAAAAAAAGAAAAATTTAATTTACCAAAATGTTATGAAAAATTATTATGATATAAATAAACAAATAAAATATTTAGGGAAACAAATAAAGAATATAGTCCATTTGAAATAGAAGGATAAAGACGATTTAATCTAGAGACAGGTTACTTATTACAAAAAAATATCAGCTATACGTTTAAACGTATAAAATTTATGCCTTTCTGTCATAAAGTCGACGTGGTGTCGCAATACTCAACAATTTATTAAAATATTTTCATAACATGCAGTACGATCAGTGAAAAGTCGAAAAGTAAAGTTTATTTGATGAATAATTGACAAAAAATGTAATGATACACTTTCAATATACTCGCCTAAAATATAGGCAATAATGAATTAACTGTTTTTATTAATATTACTGATATTATTACCTTAGCCAGTAGAGGATGGGACTACTTTGAAATTCATATTGCTAGTATTTGAGAAAAACATATCGAAATTATCCATGGGTACATTTTTTTTCTTAACGTATATACCATTAACTACATATAATAAGAGTATTATGAATACATTACCAAGCACTTGCACAAACATCTACTTATTACATAAGTAACATTGCCAAAAATATCAAACAATTATTAAGTACTTACAAAACATATAAAAAATTAATAAAAATATCTCTACTAATCTTGTTTTTAATTTTATTGTGACCTATGCAGCATTTACAGGTGATGAATTTGTATACTACATTTAATGGATATAAATTACAACACTGTCTGAAAGTTACAATGAAGAAATACGAGTATATGTATACAATAACTTACAATAACTTACTTACTAGCTGTTATGACTATGTTATACACAACATAATATAGTTTTAAAATAGTGGTTGAAACACAATGCAAAGATAAAATTGACTTAAATCTTTACTTGGGTGCAAATACAATTGCACTATTATATAAGAGAAATAAATATATCCCACTCTAAATAAATATTTTTTACAAAGATATGATATTATTAAAATAAAAATAAACAGTTTTAAAACCTTAAAACGGACTTTTTTTATCTTGAATCCAATAAGAACTGATAAACTATAATAAATCATCTAAAATAGGGGGTCTATTTTAGATAATTTGTCACAATTCTTAAGTATTTGGTATGTACATAGTTAATTGATACGTAAAAACAGATGTTCAGGCGACACTTACCTAAAACTGTCTTTGACTGTGTAAATATGAAATCAGTATCTTTCATTATTTTGAGTTATTGATCAATTTTTTTAAGTGACTTTTGCTTTACAAATTTCTCATAGAAGCTATCAATATCTTCATCCTTCTTTTTAACAAATCGTTCTAATACCAATAATTATTCAAATAATAGTCGAAAATTCAGTTTCAAGTAATATAGAACTTTTTACATAAAATCGAAAATATTTTCTTGTCGAAAATATTTTTCCAAAACTAAAATATTTAAGAATTTTTCTCCGAACTCTACGTGTTATTTATGTACTAAACATGATATGCACATACTATTTTTCAGACGTAAACATTCTATGAACAAATAACATATTTTATATTATCAGAACTTATCAGTTTATCAGAACGCTAAGTTTAGAGAAATGATGCTGATTGTAAAATATTATTTGTCTTCAAGGATTAAAATATAACGTCTAGAGTCTAAAATATTTTTACAGTAGCACGCCAAGCAGACTTACATAGATTAAAGATTGAACGAGTTTCGTTAAGAAAATATTTTCAAACATATAAGAACACACTGTAAAACTGCTACTGATAAGTTGTAAAACTAGTTAGGTCGTTTGGATTTCTAATATCAATAGACCTCTAAAGTAAAAAAGTTGTGGAGTGTAACTATAAATAACTACTGATAAACAAACTACAGATATTTACTTTTCCTTGGGTTACACGTTTTGTTATACAAAGTCATTCGTTTAATTTTTTTTAAATCTACAGTTGGTGTCTAGAGTCGTTAGAATGTCTACTGATTTTTCATTTTTAAATATAACACAACTCATACTACCGATAATTCAAAAATTGATGCAGTTATCAAACGGAAAATGCTCTTAACGTACCTATATAATTCTTTTGAATTAATGATGTGAAAGTTTGTCAAGTTATGTCCATATTAACATCATCAATTATGGGAAAATCAAGATAGAAAACTACTAACGTTCTTATTAACAAAAGAAATACAAAATAATTGTTGGTAATATCCCCTATATCGTGGACTGCATCAGTTATATGCCTCCACATGCTAGCAAAAGCATTTTGTAGTATTTCTGTTTTGCAACCATAACGCTAACCAGCCGTAATGCATTCCTCCACAATTCTTTGTTTCAGTTATTGAAAATTAGCTACATTCTGTAAATCCTATTTTTTAGTAGGGAAACATATAATTGTTCATGATGATCAAACAACGGGACCTAGGAGGAAATTCAACTTGAGGAAACAAACTTTATACAAATTTATTAACCGATCATATAGAGCTATTGTGTCTCATGTTGTTGCACCGTATGATTGAATGTAGCCAGGCTATAGTTCATCATTGTTATAATTTTTATATAATATTTTTATGAATGTAGAAATTAACATATATTAGTAACCTGAAAATTAAAATGCCACGAGACAAAAAAAATTAAAACCAGAATTACCAAGTACTGAGGACTTAGATTGATAGTGATTTGAAGTTGTTTGTGGACTTATGTATTAGAAGGAATGATCCATTTAGTAATGTGTGTGAACGAATTATTAATTCGTTTAAAAAAAGTAATTTAACAATATATGTGAAAAATACCCCTTGTCTAGCGGTCACTATATTTTTCTATGACCTCACGGTAACCCTTTTGGCAAACTATATTCCGTTATATATACACTCACTACGTCAGTTTTTAGAAAAATATGTGGAATGAAAACTTCATAATCCAACCACATGTTGATCCGGTATACGAAAACAAATTTTTAATTGATGCCTTAAAACCATAGTGGCAGCTAGTGTCTTTTAATATATTGAATAAAACCAACCACGAGACGATAGTATATTTTGTGACTGAGTGCTTTCACTATGTACAGCCAGTTCAACACAATTTCCACAAAGTATTAATGATGCTAACGAACGCAGTTGCATACATGAAAAAATCAAGAGATTTGTTAACTGAAACTTTTAAAACTATGATACACTTTGCATGTGCAGCTCATGTACTTTACCGAGTAGCATAAACAATAAGAGATATTTTTCCCTCGATTAACGAGGTAATATCCAATGTATTTCGTTTTGTAAAACCGCCGACTCGAAGAAACACGTTTAGAAAATCTCTGTCAGACATATCTTCGGTTTGGAAGAAAACTGTGATATTAAACTAGTTTTTCAGTTTATTCCATTAAATAGCCCAGAGTTGATTCAATATTTATGAAAGAGACTCTCACAAGCGTAGTTCAATTGGCTGCGCCAAAGAGAGCTCTATGAACTCTTACATTATCTTCTTCTAATGCACCTTTTGAAGAAGATCATGCCATCTCAGTTATCTCCAGGTTCTTCAAGTGAAAGGGTCGATTACTTTGAGAAACATTATTATAATTAATCAAAGTATTACAATTTAATGTTATTTACTATTATTAATAATATTTTATATTATTAAACATTACGGGAAAAAGGTTTATCTTAGTTTCGACGAATGATATACCTTTCTTTGAATCATGTATGCCTCGTATTTTCCATGAGTTAAGCATCACGATAAAAGCATTTTTCTTCCTTTACAACAAGATCTTACATCTGAAACGTGTTGAATAAATTTCTGGAAAACTCAAAATGAGAAGACGAAACTTGTATGGTGCAGGGCATTATTAATCTGATAGAGGAAAACAATAAGGGAAGTGTTACTATAGATAACCAAGATCATGAGGTGAAAATTTGTGTCTAGTCTACTAAGTACTACTTTGCCATAATTGAAAAAATTTCAAGTTGAATTCTTTAAAAATTTCAAGTCATTTTCCTGAAACTTGTACTTCTTCGAGATACCATAGTCTTCTTCCAAACCGACGATATGTTTACCTCTTCAACTAGTTGTTTCAAGATGGGGACTTGATCAGAAGCTGTAGTTCATTATGATAAGCATTTTTAGGACCAAAACGTGTTATCTTTAGGTTTAATCCCGATGACAGCAATGCCATATATACAGTGCAAGACTTACTTCAACTACAAAGCATACGAAGAAGATGTCCGTTATAATAATAGTAATTTTTTCATCTTAATTACTGCGATAAAGAAACTATAAGAACAGTTCATAGTATTGGAAGCTGTTAAACAAACAACCACAACCAATGCAAGATGTAGTTACGAAAAATTCTGGATACAGCCATTTGAAATATATGGGTTCATTTCTAAAGGGTGCACATCAAGAGTTATCTCGTAATTTACTAAAATGTAGTCCGAATATATTATTAACTTCTCATATATAGTCAACGTCTACGGTCTCCTTAGGTTACAGTAGATATTGAAAGGGCTTAATAGAGAGTATCATAATGGGTGTCAAGGTTTTACTGCAGAAAACCTACAAAAATATCTAATGATAAACTTTCATTCTTAGCACCGGTCTCCATGTTAATCAGAAACCGAGGCCGACATAGACGTGTCTTGGTGCTTCTTTATTTATACATTTATTTTCCCGTTTTTCTGTTTATTCGAATATTCATTAACATTTATTATTGTATTATGATATATTTTCTGTGAACTATCGCTGTGTAATTAATAGTGACCTGACTTCGACTCTGTTGCGGCTCGCCAAAACAGACACTTCAGTTATTAGTGTTCCACATTTACATACATATTTTAAGAGTTGACATATCCTCGAAAATAAAATCATATTTCACATAAATGAAACCATTCGTTAGGAAAAAAATATTTAAATAAATTATTAACAAACCACATACCAGACGGTACGTGAAATATCTGAAGTAGTCTGCCGATAAAAGAGATAAGACGATTTGATCTTGTATGGAAGTTTTTCTTTAAAGTCGTTCGACATATTCCATAAGAGAGTACAATTTATTGAGACCGTTTTATAGGTTTCTGTTCCATATGTTGATATCAATACCTAAGCTTACGATGTGCCCTCGAAAATTGACCAACACAAATAGTGGATGCATTCCCAAACTAGCTTCTTCTTCTTGTAGTACCATATCCTCATTGGGCGTTGGTTATCACTAAGGCCCATCTGACCTTTAATTGCCGCTCTGAATAATTCGGCTGAAGTTTTGCCGGTCCATTGTCTTAAGTTTTTGAGTCATGATATGCGTGTTCTTCCGGGTCCCATTATGCCGTTTATAACATGTTATATTTACTATTTCTCATAATATGACCAAAGTATTCCAATTTTATTTCTTTGACCGCTTTTAGTACAGTTGGTTGCCATCTTATTCTATTTAATACTTCTTCGTTTGTAACACGATACGTCCAACATATTCGTATAACACCACATTTCAAAAGCTGTTATTTTTTTGCAAGAAGTATCCGTCAGCGTCCATGCTTCAACGCCATACAAAAGAACGGAAAACACATAGCATTTGAGAACTCGTAATCTAGTTTGTACGTTTAAGCGAAGATTACAAAGGACGTTTTTCATTTGGCGTAAGTGGTCCAGTTTTCGTTGAGTGTACAGCCCAACATATCCAAATACAAGAAGTACGAGAAGTTTTGTATCCTTTCCAAAATTTCTCCGCTTATATTAAATTGTTCGTTAGTATTAAGATTTTTCCTAATGATCTTTACTTTTGTTTT
The DNA here is from genome assembly GCA_037954035.1 of Rosalia funebris. Lineage (NCBI taxonomy): Eukaryota > Metazoa > Arthropoda > Insecta > Coleoptera > Cerambycidae > Rosalia > Rosalia funebris. Next base: position 3,561,805 of record JAZFAV010000018.1, on the reverse strand, counting down.
TCTGATATTGAGTTTCATCCCATATACTTCGCAAACTGATGCGACGCAGTCGATTAGGTGTCGAAATCCTTCTGGGCTGTCTGCAAGTAAAACAGTCTCATCAGCATATCGAAAGTTATTTATGGGTATGCCATTCACTACAATTCCCTCTTCTGTGCCATCGAGCGCTTCTCTGAACAGGTGGTCTGAATATATATTGAATAACAGGGGTGATAAGATACATCCCTGATGGACTCCTCTCTCTATGTCAAATTCCTCTGACCTCTTATTTTCTACTTTAACAATACCCTTTTGTTCAGCGTGAAGATTTTCTATTATTCTAAGATCTTTGCTACGTATTCCAGATGTTTTAAGAATATCAATAAGCTTTGTGTGGTTAACTTTATCAAACGCATTTTCAAAGTCTAAGAAACACCAATGAACAACGATGTTAACACCTCTAGTCCATTGTATCAGAACCTGCGTGCTAAACAGTGCCTCCCTAGTTCCGAGGCCAATAATTCTAAAACTAAACTGGGCGTCATCAATCTGTCCTTCAATAATAGGGTATATCCGTTCATGAATGACGTAAAGAAATACTTTCAGTACACGACTCATCAAAGTGATGGTTCTATGATCTTCACATTTTTTTGCAGACGGTTTCCTTGCTATTGAAATTAACACTGAGATCAGCCAATCCTTTGGAATAGCTCCAGTTTGATATATCTTATTAAATAACTTAGTAACTAGCAAACTCGTTAACTAGCATTACTCATTAACTAGCCCACAAGTTCGACAATAGACTTCAATCGTATACATTCTGAGCTCATTCAAATTATTTGAGGAATAAATTTTACAGATTTGAGATTTATATTAATGAAATTATACGGTTTATGCGACGTTGTTGTGTCCTAAATCTTTTATCGAACTTATTTGTCAAAACTTTTTGTACCTCAAAAGAGGGGATCTTGATTAGTCTAATAAATTTATTGAAAATTGACGGAAATATAAGTTGATCGAAATACTTTACATTGAAGAACGTCAAATACTCGTCTAGTTTCTTATCTGTGAGTAAAAAATATTAAAAATATATATTGTACCAATCTTTGAACAACATTATTTAGAAAATATATAGATTATAAACGCCGGTACATGATTATTGAGAAGTTCAACTCAAATTATAGGTTTGGGATACTTGCCCGACATTAATTAAAGTCAATGAACAGAAATCATTGCCATAGTATGATGAATTAAATTAATTTTTCATCGCAATATAATAGATACAATACATAACAGTATGAGTCACCGTTTGGGAGGAATCATCAATAACTTTATTATTGAACCGAATTTATTTGTAATTATCTTACAGAAGTACAATACTTTGTGTATATTATTAATTACATTGTTTACTAAAGAATATGATTCCGCAACGTAATAAGAACAAAAATAATATAGAATTGCCGAATGTCGCAGACCAGTTATCTTTTCAAAATGATTACTTTAAAATGTCGCAATTTGTATGAAATTTATACTTGTGCATATGCACGCATCAATATCAAAGCATTTCTTTCTACTATCCCCCAGATAGATGAAATCGTAAGTTTCGTGTGTGGAATTGTAGCTACAATTATGAAATATTAATGGAAAATATCAAAGCAAATTTTAGTTTTTCGTAGAACGGTACTGGTTAAAATAATATTGTATTATGAGCCTAGACTCATAATACAATATTATGAGTACTAGACTCATAATACAATATATAGTTCGGCCAGGAATAATTTTACAACCAATATATTTAAATAAAAGTAATAATACTCTCAAAAATATTTTATTAAAGAAAAACATTGGTAACAGAAACAAATTATAAACTTTTAACTTATAATATTTATAATACTTTTTTAGTATTGTGAATTGACACAATTGTCATTATTGGTCGAGAAAGAATCCATATTAGGTGAAGGAAAGTTTGAATATATAAAAACATGTTCCCTAGATTTGTTAGTTTCTTTATTGGAACATATATGATGTGACACATTATATACGAGTAAACTATACATCTATAAAATTTACAAGATTTAATAGCATAATAGACTTTAGAGGAAGGAGGTCGATTTCTGGATTTCAACTTGAAAAAAATAAAAGTGCAGACAAAGCGTTGAAATTAAAGGATTAGATACTGAATGTCTACTTTTTAAGTTTGTTTTTTTTAATTTTCCAATAAATCATACGCGGCCAATAAAGTCAGTAAGAAAACTATAATGCAGTAATGCAGTAAGAAAACTTAAGTATAATGAAGATGTCGCTCAGAATGATCCGTAAAATGGAGTAGTGAAAAGTATTATTTAAGTATGATAAAGTAGTAAATATTTGTTTGAAATATATTTATTCTAAGTGCAGTACCGGATTTTTACCGGATATACTTTATGATAAAGGCCTATCTCAATTCTTACTACTTTACAGCAAAACAATTTAAAGACAATTATCTATATTATGGTTCACTCTCAGACTGTCTGTAATTTTTTGAACGCTTTTTATTTTGTAGAAAGTATAGATATGAAAGGAAAACCAGAGATTATGTAAATGATCTGTTTTTATGGTTTGGTGTAAATGCTATTAGTTTTGAAAATGTATCAAGATACGTCTATATGTGATGATATTAACAATATATGATTAATAGTATAGAACAAATATGTCCTAGTTGTATTAAATAAAAAATAAAGTTGTCAAGTTTTCGACTCGGCAAAAACATTTGTTAACATTTTGGTATTGCTATAATGTACATATCATAAACTAAAGTTACAAATTTAATTAAATAACTATAATTTTAGTTTCAAATATAAAATATATCTAATAAAACAGAACAGACTAGTAGGCTAATATGTTACTCAAAAATTTTACCACTAAAAATACGAAAAAAAGAAAAATTTAATTTACCAAAATGTTATGAAAAATTATTATGATATAAATAAACAAATAAAATATTTAGGGAAACAAATAAAGAATATAGTCCATTTGAAATAGAAGGATAAAGACGATTTAATCTAGAGACAGGTTACTTATTACAAAAAAATATCAGCTATACGTTTAAACGTATAAAATTTATGCCTTTCTGTCATAAAGTCGACGTGGTGTCGCAATACTCAACAATTTATTAAAATATTTTCATAACATGCAGTACGATCAGTGAAAAGTCGAAAAGTAAAGTTTATTTGATGAATAATTGACAAAAAATGTAATGATACACTTTCAATATACTCGCCTAAAATATAGGCAATAATGAATTAACTGTTTTTATTAATATTACTGATATTATTACCTTAGCCAGTAGAGGATGGGACTACTTTGAAATTCATATTGCTAGTATTTGAGAAAAACATATCGAAATTATCCATGGGTACATTTTTTTTCTTAACGTATATACCATTAACTACATATAATAAGAGTATTATGAATACATTACCAAGCACTTGCACAAACATCTACTTATTACATAAGTAACATTGCCAAAAATATCAAACAATTATTAAGTACTTACAAAACATATAAAAAATTAATAAAAATATCTCTACTAATCTTGTTTTTAATTTTATTGTGACCTATGCAGCATTTACAGGTGATGAATTTGTATACTACATTTAATGGATATAAATTACAACACTGTCTGAAAGTTACAATGAAGAAATACGAGTATATGTATACAATAACTTACAATAACTTACTTACTAGCTGTTATGACTATGTTATACACAACATAATATAGTTTTAAAATAGTGGTTGAAACACAATGCAAAGATAAAATTGACTTAAATCTTTACTTGGGTGCAAATACAATTGCACTATTATATAAGAGAAATAAATATATCCCACTCTAAATAAATATTTTTTACAAAGATATGATATTATTAAAATAAAAATAAACAGTTTTAAAACCTTAAAACGGACTTTTCCGCACGTAGAACATCTCTATCTCGAAATTGAGTGGCCGAGAAAAAATAAACCAACATATAAATGCAGAATATGTATTTTATGCGACAGTTTTACTTTTTTCAATTTTTCTCAAATAGTCCACCATCGTGCTTTCTCATGACCCATGGACAGGGTGGGGTATATCTTATCCACCTCAAAGTCAATAGATGTCGTCTGGTAGACGTCCCTAATCAGAGTCTGTCGAAACCCTATCGATCCGACACAATTTAATTGAGTGATCGTGCTAACAAAAAAAAAATCTGAAATAGTCCACCATTGTGCATTCTCATGACCTATGAACATGGTAGAGTGTGTCATATCCACCTCAAAATCAACAGGTGTCGTCTGGGAGACGTCCCCAATCAGACTCAGTCAAAACCCAATCGGCCCGACACGATTTAGTTGAGTTATCGCGCTAACAAGAATGAATGCCGACGACAACGACGACAACGACAACGACACACACACGCCAAATGGTTTAAAAACCATTCTTTTTGTTTTTAGGTCGAAAAACGAAAAATAAACCCTAGAAAAAATGTTTACACGATTACTTTTCTGCGTATAGTGCAGTGCGGAAAAGTATAATATAATTTTAATTATCAAATATTTGTTGCAAACATTTTCAGAATAAACCCATGGTATATTATAGAAATGTATTTTTTTATTTTATTGAAAATGTAAATTTCTTATTCATACAATCGTATTTGTGCAAAAAATTAAAAGATTAATTTTGAGGCTTTAACCCTTCCAAAAAAGAACGCCAATGTTAATATTTTTAACTTCAGCACCCTACTGTGAACCAAGTAGGGTAACGAAGTTCTTTGTAACGAAGACAATTCATATGCAGTTTAACACCAATCTCTAGTACATATACATATACACATGTATGTATATGCTCGAGGCTCTTAACCAAAATATTATACGTGTCATAAATGTCCTTTTTGTTCTCACAAAATTATTTATTAGCCAAGACCTAAGATAAGAGTACAAAGTGCCAAAATTATTGATAATGTTAATCATTGTTAAGCAAGGATTATGAGGATTAGTACATTGTCATCAATAATTAATTGTAACCTACATGTGCAATTGTTTAATAAAAATTTTATTTCTTATATTTTTAACACTGGAAAATTCGAGTACTTCAGATTTTTCATTGGAAAAAGTAAGAATACAATTTGTTTTCGAGGTTCTTCTTATACGCATATATTTTTCATACAGTGAAATTATAAATGGCATTGATAACGATTGATATGATAACTTACTTTTTACTTTTCCGCACTCCATTATACGCGGAAAAGTAATGTAGTCGTGTAAAAAATTTTTTTTTCAAGGGTTTATTTTTCGTTTTTAGGCCGAAACCTAAAAAAATTGTTTTTAAACCATTTTGTGTGTGTGTGTGTGTGTGTGTGTGCGTGTGCGTGTGCGTGTGTGTGTGTGTGTGTGTGTGTGTGTCGTTGTCGTTGTCGTTGTCGTTGTCATTGTCGTTGTCGTCGTTTTTGTTGTCGTTTTTGTTGTTGTTTTTGTTGTCGTTGTTGTAGACATTTATTCTTGTTAGCACTATAACTCAACTAACTCATGTCGGATCGATTAGGTTTTGACTTATTCTGATCGGGGACATCTCTCAGACGACACCCATTAATTTTGAGGTGGATAGGACACACCCCACTCTGTCCATGGGCCATGAGAAAGCACGATGGTGGACTATTTGAGAATTTTTTTTAACACGATAACTCAACTAAATCGTGTCGGATTGATTGGGTTTTGACTGATTCTGATTGGGGACGTTTCCCAGACGACACCTATTGATTTTGAGGTGGATAGAACACACTATACCATGTTCATGTGTCATGAGATAGCACAATGCTATATACACTATTACTATTTGAGACTATTTGAGAAATTGTTTTTGTTAGTACGATAACTCAATTAAATCGTGTCGGATCGATCGGGTTTCGAGTGATTCTGATTAAGGACGTCTACCAGACGACATATATTGATTTTAAGGTGGATAGAACACACCCCACCCTGTCCATGGGTCATAGATCAAAAAAAATAAAACTGTCGCATAAACACATATTCTGCATTTATGTGTTTAGGGTCGATTACCGTCCAATGGAGACATCTGGTACACGTATGGAGCTAAGGGTGGGAACAGAGCGGGTGCGGGGGTGTATAGGCGACGCGATGGGATAGGTAAAGCCTTCCCCCTGGGCAAATACACTACCGCACTTAAAGTCGAACTAGTTGCAATTACATACGGTGTGCTGCGGTTCGATCAAAATCGGACCGAGGAGAAGATATGCTCGGATAGCAGGGCGGCGTTGGTAGCCCTGAATTCAGCAACCACTTGGCAGGGAAGGGACCGGTGGAACTCGTATGTATACCTGGGCATAATGGCATTAAGGGTAATCTAATTTCAGATGACCTTGCCAGACTAGGGACCAGGGAAAACCTCTATGAACCAGAAACCGCAGTGGGAGTAAGTTGGAATCTGATCAGAGACCATATAAATGGCTGGGCTGAGGAGAAACGGATTGTCGAATAGCCAAACTCTTCATCAAATACTCAGAGATTAAGAAATGGGCCCAAGAATTCATTAAATTGAACAGGCACAAAGCTATAATTCTGGTGGGAATCATTACGGACCACCATAGTAGTCTAAATGCATATAAGCACAAGCTGAGGCTGACTGAAGACGAGAAAACCTCGACCTCGACTCATCTTCTTTACACCTGCCCCACACTGGAGGAGAAGAGGTACCTTATATTAGGGACACTTGTTATCCCAGAGGTGACGAGGTTCAGGGCAGGGGACGTGCCTAAATTGCTCCTCTTATGGGATAGCATTTTTGGGTAATGCATCTTGGTACGACCGAATAAGTAACCTCCATCAGTACGTGGGTATGAATATAGTTGAACAAGCCAGATCCAAAATTGTCAGGAGTCATGAATAACGATTCCTCCAACATGTTAATACCCAAGCGATCCAGCTCCTTGACAATGCAGGATGGACAAGAAGACTCGAGAGAATCAAGTCCTTTAAGTTAGTTCAGTGATGTGACAAAGCAGAGCATTGCGTGCCTTATTGAATACGTTAGCTTTTTTGGTGTACTTAGTTTATTAGAAATCTAAGGGTACTGTTGAGTATGTATCTTAGTTCTAAATTTTTTAAGTAGTATTATAAGTGGGACAAAATTTACTTATTGATCTTTATAATCAGACTGTAATGTCCGTGAATACCCTAAGAAGTATTCATAAACAAAAAAAAAGGTTTGTCATTTCGTTGCAGGAAAGCATGTAATTTCAAATATTTTGATATTGTCTTTCTTTGTATTGAATGTTGCTTTCAACATGTAGTAATGTGATCACAACGTACCGAATGTAGCAAGGTATACAATCATGACATTTTCAGATTGAGAGCTCATATTTTTTTCGTGACAATTATACATGAAGCGTTTATAAGCAAATTCGTACTTTTCCCTGGATTTATTTGGCAATAAATTTAAAGTCGTATCTTTTGGAGTTGCTACTAACTCAGATGGTATCTCGAACACCTAGACATAATCACCACTATCAAATATTAAAGCAATAACAAATATTAAAGCTGAATATGCACTGAATCTAACTTTTATCACAAAAATAAATAAACAGCGATTGACAAGCAAACGATTTCCTAAACAATTAGGTAGTAATGAAAACATGTTATGCATTAATCAAATCTTCTTAATTTATAATATTGATTGTGATTTCAGAAAAAATGGTATATGTATCTCATAATAAAAACACATTTCAGGATTTTATTGAGTTTTGGCCTCGGCTTAATCGTCGTTGGGGAATATATTGCTTTTACTACTAGTTACACAATGTACTATTTCCTTACTTAAAAAAGAACCACTAAAATGCATGAATACTGTATACACCAATGCTAGTCCACAGTGTAACACTTTTGTGATTTGTATTCTACTTAGGTTATTGTTATTAACCATCGCAACAGTTTATACTTCTATTCCGTGGACAAAAGCACGTATTTCTTACATGCTCCAAAATCAACCGCATCTTATAAACATGATATAATAAGTAAATAATCTAATTCATTAGGTTAACAAGATCAAATTTAAATACACTACTGATTATTATTTACAATATTGTCATAATCAATTAAGCCACTGTGTACCATCTTAAATAAATAATCACTCAATTCATATCCAAGTGCATTATGGATATAGAAAATGCAATGTAAAACTTCTTATCCTTAAAATAGTCTTTAGAAGCATAATGTTGTTTTAGGTAATTAGACAAATATTTTCTTCACGAGGACGTTTAAGATCATATATTGCCTTTGGGAATAAATACAAAAGTTGATATTAACTTATACAAATTTTAATCTACATATATATCATGGTAAGAATATGTTATTATCTATATTTAATAATCAGAAATAATGAAAGTAAATATTGTAGCCGAAAATTATAGCAAAACTTACCCTTGATATTTCAGACTATGACATTTTCATGCACAGTATCTAATTTAGGCTTATTTTGAAAAAATAACCGCTTTGAAAAAAATTAATTAATATAGAAATAGAAATCAATACACTAACTATAAGTCTAGGAATAAATACACTTTTAAACAAAACATGTATATAAAAACAATTTGTATGAATTTCAGAACTTCATTTTAATATAGATATCTTAAATTAATGTATACAAAATAACTGGTGTAATATACATCTCCGGTAGGTTTGACAATGGATTTCGTCATGTTTTTAGGGACGAGAATGTAGCTTAGGATATTGAGGTCCATTCGGGCCGAGGTTTCCTATCCATTCGAGAATTACAAGTGCCTTATTATTTGAATTTATTTATATATTTTTTGCAATATCCGCACAAATAAAATAATTACTAACTAGGTTTGTACATTAACAAGAATCAAACTTGCCCTTCTGTGAAATTCATTGAAAATTTAAGCTTTGCTGTGAGCTGAAACTTTATTTGCAGTAAAAATATAAAAAAGATGGATCTTGTATGTTAGAGATGGATCAGATCTATATCACTATTTTTATTTTATTTACCAGAAAAGATTTAAAGTTTTATTTACCAGAAGAGTTAAAAAGGTGAATATTTATACAAGTTAAGTGGTCTTGCTTGCATATTTTCTTACATAAAGATTCTTCCGAAGATATCAAAATGGTAATGTTAACCAGGTTATAGAGGAAAGTGTTTATAAGTTATAATACGAGTAAGTAATACCAGACATTAATTTAGGAGGACCTCAGCTACATTGAGCTGCTCAAAAGCGGAGTCACCGTTTTTGGATTAAAATGTCTTTGGTAATCGCGGAAAGTTGAAGAAGAAAGTGGCAAGTGGAATAATCTTTGTTAATAAAGTAGAAGTGACTAACAAGATATTCCACATCATCAGTCAAGAAGCTGGCCCACCATATTAAATATTCACTAATAAAATTTAGAGCCATTTAATTTTGTCAGTGGGATTGCTGTCGTATATGTATGCACACTTGGAGACAGTGAGTCGGTGAATCAGCATCTTCGCTCGATCGTACGACTTAGTTCGTAGTAGTTGTTAAACACCTATTTAACACCATTATGTATTTTGATGAATTTACAGACTACGAAAAAAATGATATAAAAATAATGTGTTCAGTATTTGTTCATATGTTCATAAACTTTTATTGTGCTGGGTTGGGACAACCCGGAATATAGAAAATATACAAATATTGCACAATACAAACATAAAACAGTGGCCGAAGACAAAAGACTGAATTTATGTTTGGCTCAATTTTTATATTGATTTGAAATGTGAAATTTACTAATTACTTTACTTAATCAGCAAGCATTTCGGCATTTCCGGGATAAATATAATCTTACTATAACGTTTCAAGCCGGAAAGCATTGCACAATATTACTGTACGGGAATAAATTGAAAAAAAAAATAGGAAGTCTGAATTACACAATAAAAAATTGGGATTATAGTTTATTTCATCGCTATTTGCCCAATAAAAAATCCCAAACGGCTCTTATCTCATACCGTGGCTTGTTCTTATGGCTAGACTCAGGTAGACTGTTTCGTTTATCGGCAAAATAAGATAGTTTTTTATTTGGCAAATAGCGATGAAATGAATAGTACCTGTGGACAAAATGACGTATTGAAAAAAAAATCTGTTATGGCACGTACACTAGAACCTCTTAAATCACAACAGTCTTACTAGCTAGTAAACATTACGATTACAACAATGTACTGGCGAAGCAGTTACAAGGGTGGTAAATTATTATAAAAATTTCAATTTCCAAGAAACCAAATATTCTTGATTGTGTTTCACAACCATGAGTTTTATAGGCCGCTGTATTAAAAAAGAGTGTGGTTAATTTTTACACGTTTTGTTAAACTTTATATGTTACATAATGAGTGAACAAATTCGAAGACATTATTGATTAACTATATAGACCAAGCGTAATTAGGGATTAACATCATCTACAAAAGCAGTATTTCTCAAATCTCCTAAATGTATTCGAAATGTTAATAGTATCTTACATTCCTGAAATACCACAGCCTACTCTTACTCCCTGAGAAACATGATTACAGGTAGCATTTTAGTATTATTAACATTTCTACAAAATAAATTCTGTCGTGTTACAACTTGATCCTAAACAAACAGCTGATATCAAGGAAATCAAGTATACATATATATTATAATATTTCAAGATCTCTAGTTGCAGGTTTACAAACTGTTCGTAATAACGTAAGTTATTAATGGAGGTAATAGAAAAAATACAAGATCTTCCTTGTTGTTAGTGGAGTCACTGCAAGTAGTGAATGCTGTACTCATACAGATGGTTTAAGAAACGCAGAAAATAATAATGTTGTAAACAAAATTTGACGCGAAGATGATGCCTCTGGCATGCTGACGACACAAGCCGCTCTAGTGGTATTTCTAAAAATGTAGCCAATGTTCCACTACTTGATGGCTCTAATTGTAAGCCGCATTTAGTGAGACTATTAAAGAGTTAAATTTAGGTATGTAAACTTTTACTTTAAGTAACATGAGGAATTGTCATTTTGCATATTTAAAATGTTTAAACTATTATCTTATTTTGTTGAATATTCTATAAAAAAATAATATTTATTAATAGTACGTACAGACGTTATTAATATTATACATAATTGCAAAGTTTTCAGATGGTAGTTTTATAAACTATCACAATGTGGAGGCTCCATCTGTAAGTTTCTTAAATATTTAAGATAAGAGACCCAAGATAAGGTCGAAACCGGTCTGCAGTTAGCGATATCCTGAGATAGAGGACGCTCTGCATCTTCCTTGTGGTTTTCAAACAATCCAATCACTGTATTTTAGTTAGAACATAATACGGCAAATTTCGCCACGTAATTCAGCGCCCGTCGTCGGCATATAACCGGGGGAATAACTGTTTTGGCTTAATTTGTTTTAATCCTTAATGTTTAAGGAACTTACAGATGGAGCGGAATATAAGCCTCCACATTGTGACAGTTTATTATTCATATTATTTTTTTTTACAGTTCACATTGACAGTTAATAACTATTTTCCATAAAATTATGCATTGCAACTCCACTAGACAGTTAGCATTAGCTATCGAACAATTTCTAATACACTTAGTTCAATAGATAATATAAATGCCCTAATATTATATTTACTCTCAACTTGGAATGTTCGATTCTTAACTTGCCGACACATGTTATCGCTGCGAGACAGACGATAAGGAAAGAATCTCGAAATGTAAAAAAGATAAAGGTTTCTTTCTAACTGCGCACATCACCTATTTTCCTCCACTGTAATTTGCTCACTCAATATATACAACATAATCCGTCATATTTAACAAGCATCCTCAAATATGTAATTCAGAGTGAAGTGATATGTTATCAGTAACTGGTTTACACTGGATTTCAGGTCAGTCAATGATCATGTTCTTTGTATTATCAGACCCCTGTGACCATAAAACTTAGTAACTGGATTTTACTGGATCTTATTGACATTAATATGACTTTCTTTATTGTAAATCAAAATATTGTACTACTTTGCCCCCAGCAATTGAAACAAGATACAGGGCCTGATTCATAGCTTGGGGCTACCTTTTAATAATCTTTTTTTGCCATATACTAGTTTTATGTATTTTAGGTTCAGATTTAGGATGAGATTTAGGTTGAAAATATTATCGGCGCTTAAGTTAGGAGCTGTAAAATTTGCACCACATTGCTCCATATCGTATTTTTCTATTGGTTTGGCTGAGACAATGTCATCCGTGCTGTGGTCCGGGTTAGCGGACTGGGTCATTATATGTTTGGGTTCACAACGGGACAAGTTTGGCATCTGTCCCTAAGCATTGGCGTGTTTGTCTTTGTCTTTATATGTATGTTGAGTCCTTCCACAGCCTGAGACTTTAAAGAACAAAAGACGATGTATGGATGTAAGTGTCAATTTAGAGGAAGTGTGAACATATCTTTTATAATTTTCTTAAGTACTTAGTTAGGTACTTTTTAGGAGATCCCTTATTTTATCTGAAATTATGCCAATCAAAAGACGTTTTTAAAAAATATATCTGTATTTAAAGCTGCTTTTCCATATAATCGCACTTCTCCAACAAGAGTCTTACATTAAGCAATAAGTACTTATTTAATGTAAATCACACTTGCCCCAAACTAGGGGAAGTATGACCTACGGCCATATTTATATATACTGACATACAATTCTGACGTAATTTATTTTTTATTATTTTCTTGTGGTGGTCTGTAACAGTAAACCTTCAAATAAAGTACAAAAAATATTGTATATTAATTATTTCAGGCTTACCAGATAGATACATTTAAACTTCAACTATTGAAAATCACGGTCACACTTACCCCACCTTACCTTGTGCCAAAACTTAAAAAAAAACTTTGTAAGTACCTTGTAGATATATTGTTATAATAAAATTGTTATAAAAACCAAAAGACCAATTTTCCACAAACACAGAAAGTTCACAATTCCAGATAAGTCGTTCGATGCTCATTTCGCTTTTTGACGGAAAGTAATTAAGAGATTAAAACGAGGAGGATTATAAAACTGGATGATTAAAACCATAATGCTTTAACAATCTCCTGATGATACCGGCTTGGTTGGTGCAATGCCCGCCGAGTGATGTATATTCCCTCAGTGCTTATGAAAAGCAGCTCTCTCCTTTGTTGCTGTATCGAAGGTTATAGCCCTCTTCCAGGAAAACTGTTATAAATGAAAGTAACAAAATAAACCAATGCAACAAATCTGTAAATGAAGGTGGCACGTATGTATATCTAAGATGTAAAAAAACATATTCTTTAATACGTTATGATTTGAAGTGATTTTTACTGGAACCGGATTCAATAATAGAGCTATATAAATTCCCTCGTCATTCCATGACAGAGCTATACTGTTCAAAGGATGTAATGTTGAAGATCAAACACTAGAACATATCCTAAAAAGCGGCCCAATATTCTCAAAGAATAGAATATCATCAATCATTGGCCATTAATGGCTAATCTATGTAAGTTATCATCGAGCATTCAATACACTCATGTAGTAGGATGTCTGGAGGAGTGACATTCGTGATGGTAGCTAGTGGCAGCTCTAAGAAAGTGAGTCCATTTAACATGAGCTGAGTACGTGTGTACTTACATATATCTGGTATAAGTAAATTGCAATTGAAAAATAATGTTATGCTTACTAAACGATGCGATATTTAACAGTGGTTTATGGAGTAGAAACATTTAATGATGGTCGATTACGAGGATATATATTTATAGAAGTGAAGTGGAACTTCCTCAATATCTCAACAAGGGACAGTGTCTCAGATTCATGCTAATTTCAAGGGACTTGGACATATCACACCCGTCAAAAACAGAACAGCATTTTATAGAAGGCGATATGATAATAAACATTGTATTGTGTTTTCAAGATAATTCAACATAAAGTGCACTCGAAATTGTTCTAGAGAATTTAATCAGATATACAAGTGTCTCCATAAAATGAAACTTCGACCTTAAAAAAATGAAATTTGCCCAAGGACTAACACAAGATCTAAATTCAGATTATGGAATTTGTACCTATGAAAAAGTAATGAACAAGGTGGATGAAAATGGCGGGAGCCTTAGTTTCAATATTTTGTTTAGAGGATTTCACTTTCACGTTGAACAGGAAAGATAGCCAATAGAACTGTAGATATTGGTCAGCAGAGAATCCTCATTAGATGCGTGAGATATATACACAACATCTTCAGATGGTTAACATTTTGGCGGGTATTATCGACAATCTCATTATTGGCCCAATATTTATTTTAATTTAATACATTTTAATAAACAATAACGTTCAAATAAAGTATTTCAGCAATCCCATATAATACTGAATCAGTAGATCAGAAGTGATACATGTCATTAAAATCATTTAAGCAAGGATAATTCAAGAGTATACAGGGTATTTCATTTGAAAAATAGCATTTATCGTGTTCTGTGCTTACATGAATCACCTTAAATTTCGTTTAGAACTTTAAGCGTTTAACATTTTTTCGTTTAGCATTCTTTAGATAAAAAATCCATAATTCCAGATATTTTTCATAAATTACTAATATACCGTTTTTAAACAATTTTATCCCATCAATAATATGGTGTAATGTCTAAGATACTTTCTATGTAGGATTTAGCAGGCTAAATACAACAACAGATGTACGAGTACATAATCAATACAAACAGAAACAGTGTACAAAATATTCTTGCATTTTATATTACGAGAATATTTGCCAATCAAAAGACGCAATGCTTAGGCCTTTAAGAACCATTTGACAGTAACTAGAACATATTTATTAACTAGATATAAGCTATTTTATTTAACAGTATTGTTAAGATCATAATTTGGTAGTCTTATGTTGAAAATAGATAATAATAATACTGACGTTAAATGTAAGCTTACCTGTCTCACAATGCATTTAATTCATACAAATTTATTTCATTTTGTACAGAGTCAAATGCAGAATACATAAAGATTAGGCTCTAAACTTGAACTTTGTGGTATGCCGAATATTTCAGAAAAATTCTTGTATTGATTGAATATTCTAAGTAATGATATCTGTTGTAGAAGGTACTAACTTAAGGACGCTAACTTCATCCAGTTAAGACAGAGGAATATTGTCAAGATGATTGAATGTGTTTGACAAATCTGGTTAGATACAATCTACGTCAATATATTCACAAATATATTACGTATTGGTATTCATGAGATCATAAGATGTTGATTGATGTGCCATAATAAGGTGTTAGTGTGCGGGTATTAAACATAGAAATGTCGTACAAAAATTATCGTCAACGTTTTGCGGAAGATAGCCATTAAAGTAACGCATATTTTTGACATTCTCATTTAATATAAACGGTGAATTCTTCTACACAACCTTAGGCGACATTTGTATATAAGACATACTATCCCTTGGATAGGACGTAAATCCGTATGTCCCCTATTAACTATACGTTAAGGCCCCCATACGCGGTCGAACAATTTGCGCAAATTCTGTGTTTGTACAAATGCCTGTTTGCGCGAACACTAGCATATACACGTAGCAACCTGTTGTGCAAATATCATATCGTATTGTGGCGTTCTTTGATGAACATGTCTGACACGGATGGACTGGAAAACGAAAACTAAAAAGAAAAAAAAAGCAAAGAGTGGGTGAAGAGTTGGCTCCAGAAGAGGAGCGAATTCGGTCATTACTGTTTGCACAACATATTTCGATCCAGACCGATTTTCCTCAAAGAGTTTGCATAACCATTCAAACAGTCCCATAGACCATCAAACTCTTTGCACAAACACAGAATTTTCGCAAATTGTTCGACCGTGTATGGGGGCCTTTAGACGAGTAAAAGATTTCACGTCACTACAAGAGGGGGTTTGGCAAAATTTTCGGTTTGGGTGTATCTTGTCTCCTGTTGCCGCTGGTCGCGAAAATAGGCCGTTAAACGTTAAATGATAGTAAAAAATAGAGATTAGATGTAGGATTATAAACGAAAAATTGTTGGTTCCAATTTATGTAGTAAATAAATTAATATAAATTAATAAAAAATGGCCTTACGAATACCTAAAGTTACGAAAACATATTATTCCCTTACCTATTTAGTTTAAGTTTATGATTTTTATTTAACCATATTATTTATTTATTGTTTATTTACCATATCGTTTGTATTTTGTTATGAGAATGTGACTACTGCATTCTGTTGTGCATCCATATTAGATATTGTAATTTAGAAATATCCAATATAAATATTTGTTTAGACAACAATAGCGAAAACTTAAAATCCTTTATTATGCAATTTGTTGTGTCTTCATCTTATTTGCGCCCCCTTCTCGGTTTGCAGGCGCATCGAAATAAGATTACGGCCCTGAATTTTTGATGACATTATCAGTATTACATTAAACATTTAACGCCAGAGCTATTAAAAAATGTAATACAATCGCTTTTCTCAGACAAGCGTTAGTTAAACAAAGAGAGACAATTGTGATACGTCTTAGTTTATTTACAAAGTTTATATAAACCATCTATTTCGTGAAAATGATAATTATTTAAATGGTATTTATCTCGACGAGTATTATTAGAGTGCTTCGATCTTTTGAAGAGTACTGACGAATTTTCTAAAATGAATTTCTCTGACCACAGAATGGTGGAGGGACCACCCCTGCACTACTTCAACGTCTACACGCCACCAAGGCAGGACCAATTTCCGTATTTCCGGCCGTTCGAGACCTACTATCCGAGGATGGAGTTATCCGACGATTTGATGATGCCGTCTTCGCCAAACAGCACACAGGTAAAAATGCACTGATTTTGAAACATTACCGTTAACTAATGCAAAGTAAACAAAAATTCGGTTGCATAAATGAAATATTTTTTACAGAGCGATAGCGACAACTCGATATCAAGTGTGGAACTCTCAACAAAACAAATCCGTCCAATTGGCAGCATAATAAAAAACGTCGAAAAAAGTGATGTGCAATGTTGTTGGAAAAACTGCGGCATATTTTTCCCCACCTTGGACCAGTTGGCATCTCATGTTTCCAAAGTACATTCTGCCAGCGGACTTGGAGGCCTGTTTTACTGTGGATGGGAAGGCTGCACCCGGAATAATAAAGGATTTAACGCAAGGTAATTTATTATTATATATTTACTACACCATTAACCATAATCGTAATTCAACTAACATAACTCAACATCCAATAACTTTGATGCTGTAACTATATTTTTCTGTTGCAGATATAAGATGCTAGTCCACGTGCGTACGCATACAAATGAAAAACCGCACAGGTGCTTTCAATGTGATAAGTCGTTTTCTAGAGCGGAAAATCTCAAGATCCACTCTAGATCGCACAGCGGCGAGAAACCTTATGTGTGCCCTGTTCCCGGTTGCAACAAAGCGTATTCCAACTCAAGTGACAGATTCAAGCATACGAGAACCCATCAAGTTGAAAAGCCTTACCAGTGCAAAGTACCAGGTTGCCCGAAACGCTATACGGATCCTAGCAGCTTAAGAAAACACGTTAAGACTTACAAACATTTCGTCAACGAAAACATTGATAATACACTGACGAACACACACGACAAAGACATGGCGGTTACAGAGCCCCACAGGGCACATCCTGAAATGAGACCAAATAAAAACGAGGATAGGGTGCCTATTAATTCTGCTAATGCAGACACCATTTACAGAGAAAACGTCATAAGGCATCCATGCAACTGCAATAGAGTGTGTTGCGTTTCAAACTGTCTGAACAAAGCGTCTGATGTTTTAAAATTTGGTAATCTAATGAATGTAAAAGCTGACGAAAAGCAGATGGGATGGAACAGGTTCATCGACCCCTACATATCCGAACCAAAAAAGATATTTTCTTCGTACGCAGTTAGCAACCAGGAAAATATGGACATAGATGTGCCTTTAGATTTAAGTATCCATCGTAAAGACTATTAGTTTGTAGGTACTGGCGTGATTAGCTTTAGCAGTATTAATGTGTGTGTGTTTTCTTTTTGTTTTATTACTTTGAACTGTTTTGATTGATGTGAATGCATATCAAATATGGCAATAATGATTTGTGATACCGGTTTTTATTATATTTATGTATATTATTATTTTAAGAGATGTTTAAAATATACGTATGGAAATAAAAAGATGTATTACATCGCAATATGTATTTATTTGTTCATTGTATAGCATAATCTTTACACATAATTTTTTTATCGATGAATGAGATATAAATTATTTCGGTTTTTAAAGATGGCAAGTCAATTTTGTAGATCCATTTATTTATGAAGAATAGATAAAAAAAGACATAAGATGCTTAGTTGCAAATTTTATATACAATATTCACATCATAAGGATGAATTGAACATTTTCTGAAAGTTGAGAGTTTCAAGTTTTCCATATTCAGATATACAGGATGTCCTGAAACGTAGACAGCTTCCATCTCCAACATGCAAATTATTGCTACCTTAGCTTACTTGATAAATATTGTGGTTTTAATAAAAATATTCATAAATAAATGCGTATATAATAATAGCATTTTTGTAAATATACAGTAAAGTATACACCATTATGATTCTTATTACTGCTACTGCAACTGACACTACTTTACAAACAGTTTAAATTTACTATTACATCCGAGAAATATTTTCAAAATTAAGCTGAAATCAGGAAGAAATTGTTCACTAAAATACAAATGAACAACGAGCTAAAATAAACACTATCTTATCTTACTTTAAATATCAACAAAACTAAAATGATATGTAAAAAGCTTTAAAGAAACATAAAACAGCGGTTCTACAGGGATTTGCTTCTTTACGATATTAAGTACGATAATAATCGATATTAAGTTTCTAAACGGATTTGAATCAAAATTCTTAGGGCCTTTAGAAGATAAGAAATGTGTTACATTAAAATTATTGACTGGGAGTAGCTAGGGGTAAGGGTGAAAGCTAAATTGCAAAGGATACTGGTTAATTACGTCTTTTTTGTATTGAGGTCATTTTCCTTTAAAATAATAGTGAGAGTGAGTATGGCTAGTAAAACTAAATTAGTGTCAAACAGGATTTTATAATGAAAAACTATGTTTTGTTTATGCTTCCAAAGAAAAACTAGTTCACAGGAGATAGGTATCCAAAGATTCTACAAACAAATATAATTTTCTAATTATGGTAAACTGTAATCTTTCAATGAATAAATTTATTTTGAATATGTTGTTGACTAAGTTTACGATAATTTTATAGTAAAATGTATTACATTAGCTACAATTTGGCATATAAAACATTGAACAAATGAAGTTAGTATCAATCATAGATTGTTGACGCTTTTAAGGTATTTTACTTGTTATCACTTATATCAGAAAAAGTAAAAAAATATAATACTAGGTAGAAATCTTCTACTAACAAGAATACTCCTAAAAAGTATTCGTGTTAGTATTATAAAAGTAATAAGAATAATAGTAGTAATATTTATTATACGTAATTAATACAAAATAAGTATATGATAAACATAAAAATAAATATCGAATAGAAGCCACATATAAAGTTTGTCTACTATTACAACATTATAAATTAAGATATTTGAAATGGTTTGAATTTTTATTCAATGGATGTTAAATTTATATCCATCATCTTTATATATGCCTTCTAGAGGACCTAGATAAACCTGACATTCTCTCGTCACAACCAAGTTTACACCCATACCTGTCTTTAGCTTTTTATTTATTTCTGTTGTAGATGTATTTGGAGATTTCAACATTTTAAAAATATCTTGATGAACAATAACAATATAAGTATGCCGATAAGGACGAGATTAATTGCGAATTTAGCTCTAGGTAAGGGTTTGTCCTAGTTTACCACACATTAGTGTTTTCATAAAACTCCAAGAATGATAACAACTAAGGCGAGTTTATACTATAGAGTTTTGTGGACATCTATCGAGCGCCAATATTGATTGGCAGGCCAATGGCCTTGATGAGGGTATTTGCGAGCCGAGCGAGTTTATCGCTCTTTACCCGCCCATCGTGTAGACCGGGACCATCATACAGCGGTCCAGGATCCCCGAAAAGCTGGCCAAAAGTCCAAAAATTGTTTTCGCGTTCTCAGCTTTGCAAAGGTTTGATATATTACTTGGATAAACGAGGAATTATATGCATCTGTTCAAACATGCCGCAGTTCACACCTCCGAATAGGAGCCCCACCAAAGTAGTTGACCCCCGGAAATTCTAAAAATGAGTGAAGGAGACTATCTGATTTTTTTTAATTTTTTTTACTTAATTTTATCCAAAAGTATGAACCCAAAAGAAGACAAGTCATTTTTGAAATGTTGAGTTTGATCCAACCTAAGATGGATTTTGGTAGGGTTTCATATTAACATCTATATGATAAGAAATATTATATTAAATACCTTCAGGTTTTGACTGATGTGGAGGATTTCAGGATAGAAAACATTAGCAACACCCTTCTCCATGACAATTCTACTCCCTACAATACCCTTACTGTATCTATACATTTAATTTTTGCTACTAGAATTACTATATTTGAAATTGGAAATAACCTCCTTATTTTCCAAATTTTAGCTCATGGACTGTGACTGTTTGGATTGTTGTGCAACATTAGCGGCTTAAATTGAATATGTGAATCATCAATGAATGTTACATAAGTTAGAGACGGGTAACAAGCTGTGCCTCAGAACTACAGGCACTACTTATGTGTAATCTGCATCATTATTATATGACTGTGTTTGATATTTTTTCTGCATGTATGTTTACATGGAATAAGCTTTTATACTTACCTTCAATTTTTGAGATACCTTATAAAAATTCATATATCCATCATGTTATATAATTATAAAATAATGAAGGTTGTATGTTATGAACAAAAATACACCAATTACATATTTGGATTTGCTAGAAAACTGTTATGTAGTATATCGAAAATTTATTTTTACTTTTCCGCACTCCACTATACTAGCAGAAAAGAAATGTAATCGTGTAAAGAAAAAGTGAAAAAACAAAATTTCTTTTTGGGTTTATTTTTCGTTTTTCGACCTAAAAACCAAAAAAAAATGGTTTTTAAAAACTTTTTGCTGTATGTGTGTCGTCGTTGTCGGCATTAAAATTTCTTGTTAGCACGATAACTCAACTAAATCGTGTCGGATCGATCCTGTTTTGACTGATTTTGATCGGCAACGTCTCCCAAACGACACCTATTGATTTTGAGGTGGATAAGACACACCCCACCCCGTCCATGGGTTATGAGAAAGCACGATGGTGGACTATTTGAGAAATTTTTTTTGTCAACACGATAATTCAACTAAAACATGTCGGATCGATCGGGTTTTGACTGATTCTAATTGAGGGGGGGGGGGGTCACCCAGACGACACTTATTGAGGTATTGAACCACAATGGTGGACTATTTGAGAATTTTTTTTGTCAACACGATAATTCAACTAAAACATGTCGGATCGATCGGGTTTTGACTGATTCTAATTGAGGGGGGGGGGTCACCCAGACGACACTTATTGAGGTATTGAACCACAATGGTGGACTATTTGAGAATTTTTTTTTGTCAACACGATAATTCAACTAAAACATGTCGGATCGATCGGGTTTTGACTGATTCTAATTGAGGGGGGGGGGTCACCCAGACGACACTTATTGAGGTATTGAACCACAATGGTGGACTATTTGAGAATTTTTTTTTGTCAACACGATAATTCAACTAAAACATGTCGGATCGATCGGGTTTTGACTGATTCTAATTGAGGGGGGGGGGGGGTCACCCAGACGACACTTATTGAGGTATTGAACCACAATGGTGGACTATTTGAGAATTTTTTTTTGTCAACACGATAATTCAACTAAAACATGTCGGATCGATCGGGTTTTGACTGATTCTAATTGGGGGGGGGGGGTCACCCAGACGACACTTATTGAGGTATTGAACCACAATGGTGGACTATTTGAGAATTTTTTTTTTGTCAACACGATAATTCAACTAAAACATGTCGGATCGATCGGGTTTTGACTGATTCTAATTGAGGGGGGGGGGGTCACCCAGACGACACTTATTGAGGTATTGAACCACAATGGTGGACTATTTGAGAATTTTTTTTGTCAACACGATAATTCAACTAAAACATGTCGGATCGATCGGGTTTTGACTGATTCTAATTGAGGGGGGGGGGTCACCCAGACGACACTTATTGAGGTATTGAACCACAATGGTGGACTATTTGAGAATTTTTTTTTGTCAACACGATAATTCAACTAAAACATGTCGGATCGATCGGGTTTTGACTGATTCTAATTGAGGGGGGGGGGGGGTCACCCAGACGACACTTATTGAGGTATTGAACCACAATGGTGGACTATTTGAAAATTTTTTTTTGTCAACACGATAATTCAACTAAAACATGTCGGATCGATCGGGTTTTGACTGATTCTAATTGGGGGGGGGGGGTCACCCAGATGACACTTATTGAGGTATTGAACCACAATGGTGGACTATTTGAAAATTTTTTTTGTCAACACGATAATTCAACTAAAACATGTCGGATCGATCGGGTTTCAACTGATTCTGATTAGGGACGTCTACCAGACGACACCTATTGATTTTGAGGTGGATAGGACACACACCACCCTGTTCAGTGGTCATGAGGGTGGACTATTTGAAAAAAGTAAAACTGTCGCATAAAACAGATATTCTGCATTTATGTGTTGGTTTATTTTTTCTCGGTCACTCATTTTCGAGATAGAGATGTTCTACATGCGGAAAAGTCTGTTTTAAGGATTTAAAACTGTTTATTTATTAAACATATATCAGCAAAAATTGTATTTATTCAATATAAGGATATTACAATAAAAATAGTTACAAATTCTTAAAGTAGTACATAATACGTTATTTGCCTAATTAATATACAAGGAGAAGATTTTCACTGTTTCATAAAAAAGTATGTAAATCTATAACAAAAAAAAAATCATCTAACTTGACTGTTTTGAATATAAGATCTGTTGCATTCCTTCATTTACTATCTTAAGTGCTTGCAAATCATTATTAATGATATTTATTAATTGGCCTATGCCATTCTGTTCCATTTTTAGGAACTGCACAATTTCTTCTTGGGCATCTCCATCTATCTTGTAATTTAGATTATTTTGTTTCTGAGTACCTTCCATCATTTTGACATTAGAGAGAAGCTCATTGATCTGACCCTGGAAGGAAATATTATATTAACCATATGATTTTTAAAACATAAAGTTTAATTTTAATTTATTCTGGATATTAATAAAAATCTTCAATTTCTGTTCACGTCAATGTTCTGATAATGTTCATTATCTTCATCAGGACTACAATCTTTTGATGACAGCGGATAAAATGCATTTAGCTTTTACAATAAAATACAATAGCAACAAGAGACAGAGTAGTTAGTACAAGACCTCAAAGTTACTTAATTACGTATGAGGGTTTTTGTCAGAACTACAGGATCAGTATTAAGTGCTCTCAATTTGGTAAGAGTAAAGATAAAACTATTAATGTCAGGTTATTTATGATATTTATTGATGCCAGTAGTAAATTCAACAAAAGATTTTGAAATTATTAATACTTCAAAAACATAGGAGTTAATTAATATTTTGCAATTTATTTAGAATCAAATGAAAGTAGTTGGTTGGGTAGTAGAGAGTAGTTGTTTTTATGCCCAAATAAGGGCTTATTTGTGGAAAACATGATGTATAAAAATATTTGGAATAAGTCATTGCATCACATTTAGGATAATCTATCAAATTATGTAAATCGTAAACTACATCATAATATATTTTACATAATTTCGGCAATTCTGACAACATAAAAGTTATAGTCATCTATTTTTTGAATGACATTTTGTGACAAAATAAGCCAGAGAGTGAGTTCCAATAAATATATAACAAAAAAGTATAAACAGTGTTCTTGATACTCGTGTGAGATGCTACAGCACTCAAATATTCATATAATGAGCCTAATTTTTAGTTAGGATAATTTCACATATTTTTAGTTACTATGGAATTATCCGTGACACAAAGTCTAGAAAAGATCACTTCCTTCTATAAAAAAAAAAAACCTCTCAAAGTTTACCCAATACATAATCCAGTTTCTCAATAATAAATTCCACTGATTTTATTAATGAGATAAAAGATATTCAGTTGCAAGAGGGTGAAATTTTGATTTCCTTTGATGTATGCTCATTATTTCCAAGTGTTCCAATACCACAAACCTTGGACTATCTTAGGGATTTACTGGAATCAAATAATCTTAGTCCAGATTTAATAAAAGAATATACTGAACTCACTAAAATTTGCATGAAACAGAATTGTTTCCAATTTAATAACAGTATCCTTGAACGACATGAAGGGACAGCCATGGGTAACTCATTGTCACCTTTCGTTGCCAGTCTCTTCATGAATAGATTTGAAACAGAAGCAAAACAAGAAATGGATTACTTCCCTAGGGTTTGTCTTAGGTATGTGGATGACGTGTTCGCAATGTTTGACACAAAAGTTATGAACATTGATAACTTTGTTTCCAAATTAAATAACCATTTCGTGTCAGTAAAATTCACATACGAAGTTGAAATTAATGAGCAACTACCATTTTTAGATGTATTAGTTATTAGAAATAGCGAAAATAAGTTGGAATTCGATATATACAGAAAAGGCACCAGTACTCTTAAGATATATCCCTAATGATTCCCACCATTGTATTCAACATAAAATGGCGAGCCTCGATTTTCTAGTCCATCGCCTACTAAGCTTCCCTCTCAATAGAGAGAGGTTTGAAAAAGAAAAAGGGCTAATCAAGGATATAGCTGAGTGTAATGGCTATTCTATTGGTACAATTGAAAAAAATTATTAGGAAACGTAGATATAAAGAAACACTTCGAAATTCCTCGACCTTTCAAACTGAAAGGGAACATCCAGAAAAATATGTATCTATTCCTTATGATCCTCGATTCACTTGCGGTATTAGTAAGATTTTTAAAGATATAGGAATGACGGTACTTCATTCGTCAAAAAATAAATTAAAAGAACTTTTAGGCAATCCAAAAGTAAAATAAAATTAACACAAATGATAGGTCGGAGATTTACGAAATCAGCTGTAATGACTGTAGTCAAAGGTACATTGGACAGACCAGACGATCTATTCAAATCAGGTTCAAAGAGCACATGGGGCATC
This sequence comes from Rosalia funebris, assembly GCA_037954035.1. Classification (NCBI taxonomy): domain Eukaryota; kingdom Metazoa; phylum Arthropoda; class Insecta; order Coleoptera; family Cerambycidae; genus Rosalia; species Rosalia funebris. The sequence continues at coordinate 3,536,597 of JAZFAV010000018.1, read as the reverse complement.
TCAAATATGGTAAAATAGGCAAGTCTAGTGTTGCCCAACATGCCTTTGAGAACAACCATAAGATAGATATCAGCAACTTAAGATTAATTAGGAATGTAACAAATCCAAGACAGCTAGATGCATTTGAAAGTTTAGAAATTGAAAAATGTAAAAATAGTATGAATAGTGACAGAGGGCCCATTCCATATAGCCCGCTCTATTGGCTAGTTACTCACAACTTACTGAGCCGCAGCCGTGACGGTCGTGGTTCGATGAGCCGCAGCCGTGACGGTCGTAGTTCAGTGAGCCACAACCGTGACGGTTGTAGTTCGGTGAGCCGCAACCGTGACGGTCAGGATTCACTGAGCTATAGTCAATAATTTAAGTATAAATAGGATACATTGTTAGCATAAGATTAGTTTTAATCATATCCAGATGATGCCTACTTTATTGGCGAAACGCGCGTCGAGTGTAGTGTATAATGTTTTGGTGTTTTGTGGAAAACTCAGTTAGTGTTATCTTCACACCAAAGGTTCCAACCTACTCAACCACCTGTCTATCAATGCAAATCAACATTAACCTACTTCTAAAAGTAATTTTAATGATGAAAACTATTCTGAATGTAGGTCTGCATTGTCATTTATTCAGAACATCCCTCTTAAGAAAATAATGAACCCTAATTTATGAAAAAACAAAAGAAACAAGATGAAACCACAAAAGGGATAAGAAAGAAAAACTACATACAGAAGATATCGATAAATAATGCAACATTAATACTTAAAATAAACTATTTGTTTTAACTGTTGAAAAATATTATTACTTCTTATTTATCCATCTATGAGACAACAGTACATTTTCAGTTATAAACTGAAAATTATATTGAAGGTATCAAAGAAGTAACCATAGCAATGTTACGTAGAAGTAACCATAATAATGCTGCTTTTGTCTTTTTTGTTACAATGCCCTTTATTCTAAGAAAGCATTTTGTACTATTCATCTCAAAATAATATAATGATACTTCCGGCATACTTCCTTGCACTATTCAGCAGTAATGAATTATGTTGATGGTTAATGGAGGTGTGACATTTTTAAGGCCAAGGGCATAATTTATAATGCTCCTTAATTTTAAATTAATCCATTATTTCCCATATTAAATGCAAATACTTTGGAAATGTCTCATGGAAACACGTACCCACTGATAGCTATTACAAGATTTTATAAACAATATTTAATATAACCAAAACTTATTGTTAGGTTGCTATTTTTGCTGAATAATATATTCCAAACTTTTTTGGGGATAGTGGAATAAGTGTTACATCATTTCAAAATTTATATTACATTAATATTGTTTTATCATTAGACAACGCCGTTATTAGTGATAAATTAAGTTGATTTAACTTGAATTAATATAAAAAATCTATTAATACAGAACTACACTTTACCAAACAGTATCATGTTGCATAATTTAAAAAATTTTGCTATAGAATGTGATTTTCATTTTCTATTTTGTTCTCTTCCTGACTTTCCTACACATACAATGAGACTAGACTAGACTAGAATATCAAAAAAACCCACAGCCATAAAAGTCATTGAGAATGTGAATTAGGTTATGAAAAACCCAGTGAATCAAAAATGACTATATTTTATGATGATAATTTGTTTGAAGGATATATCAATCACCTTATATGTAATAAATTGCACAAATAAACTTCCGTTTATTCAGGACATTGACACTGCACCACAATTTCCTGTATCATCATCAATAACAATACACTGTAGCACAAAATAATTTAGAATTATTTTGCACAAAACTCATACATGTAGGGATTTTAAGTGCGATGAGAAAAATACTAACTAGAAATGTAAGTGGGGATAAATAAATCTTTTATATGATATTTTAACCAGAAATATACAACATGCTTAAGAAAACTTCTATAATTAGAAGGGAGAAAAAACTAAAAATGTATTCATAAATACTAATATATTTTATTAAGAACATAGCTAGTACAACCATAATTATCGTATCAGCATAACTTATGATGACTGTCCAGTGAACTGTGAAGTGAAGACCTACTTATACTCTAGCAGGTTATATTTTAAATATTCATCCAAAATTAAAAGCAACAAAAAATTGAAATATATTCATAAACAATAATACATTGAATTAAAGGCATGTCTGCTACAACCATAATTATTATTATGCATTTTAAGCATTTTGCAAAATGGAAGTGAAAGAAAAGACTAAAAATGTATTCATGAAGATAATCACTATTATATGAATGACTTCCAATAGCTGTCCATTTTAAACATTTTGCTGCAAATTATTTACAAATTCATGAAAAATTACAAAAGAATTTATATTTATTTTTCATTTCGAAAGAGGAAGACGTCCTGTACATAAGCTAGATGATCTTTTTAGCGAAATTATTCAAAAAGGTTGAGGTTTTTTAAATAAAATATTTTATATAGGTACTCACATACTTCTCATATTCAGAGAACATTTATTCCTTTTATTTTTGATGTCACCCATCAAAAATAACTTCCAATCAAATACATGTTTTTCTTATTTACAGTACATACTGTTGATTGTACCTTGAATACAATATTTTAGAGTCTTATCAGAACGTATAATTTCCTTAATTGTTGTTAACCACAATAATGATTTGAATTATTAATTACCTTTAAAATTACTTCGACTTTGTTTACTACTTATGCAGTAATATACCGAACAATAGCCAGCTATACAATTTTATTTATGAGGCTAAAACCAGTTTTGTGTTTTCACTTAGTAAATTCAACTAAAAATATTGTATAACTACTGGAATAAACCGCATAAATTGGTAAGTACTTTAGAATTTAGATTAGAAAACCTTACAAAATTAATGAATCCTGAGCACTGAAAATATCTTATACTTATTTACAATATTGCAACTTACCTTAAATTGTTTAGGTACATTTAACTGGGCATGCATCATTTCAAATCTACCACGAAGCAATTCTTCTTCCGGTTGTATTGCAATGCCAACTTTTCTAGTACTTTCCTGTTTTACCAATATCTAAAAACACACATGATTTTATTGTTTTTTCCTCACTGAAACGAAAATCACACATACTCTCAAGATTCTGTGTTGTAGTTCTAAATATTTCTGCTTTAGTTCCGATATTTGAGCTATGGAAGAAGAATGTTTCGTTTTTAATTCTGTGATATCTTTGTTGACTTTTTCTAGAAATGCCTGATGCAAACCAGTCTGATATTCTTGGTGGAGCATTCTAGACCGCAAATCGGAAAATCCATTGACTGGCACAGGGATGTACTTCTTAGGATTAGGATTATCATGAATAGCAGCTTGCCACATTTGCAAATCAATTCCTAAAATAAAAATAGTACTTTCTATCATATTTATTCTTAAATCCAACAATTCTCAAAATTTTTATATTCAAAATCTATCATCGTATATCGGCAGGGTTATGTAGATATATTTATAGTATATTAGCAGGGTTAATCCTATATACAAACCTGGTGGTGGTTGTCTCAAATATTCTTCCAGCTCGGCTTTGCTGGGAGTCACAAATGGCGTTATAGAAGTAACGCCAACATTGTTAAGTTGCTGTTTTTGTGTGGGTTGATTTAAGAAGGCAGACAAATCTGAGGCTGGTATTTTTCTGCTGCTGCCAGTTACACCTTTTTCAGATACAGTGATTTTCACCTCGGTCTGATTGTCAGATACTGCCTTTATTTGATTGATTTCTACAGTTAAGTTTGGTTTGTTCCCTAAAATTCCGGCAATTCCATTCTTGAGAACATCCTGTTGGTTTCTAAAATGAAGAAAAATGCCCGTGATGTTGAATGAAAATTAATTTACAGAAAGTTGTAGAAATAGGTAAAACGATCATAAACATTTTTTCCACAGTTTACTACTTATACTTATAAGGATCCTTTTAATGATCGTGTAGTAAATATCTCCTAAAAGTTTAGAAATACCCATTATATAGAGAAGTTTTGAGATACTCTAATTTATTTTGCTAGTGAGAAAAGGAAGTAAAAAATCTGATTCACTTGTATAAATCATCATTTGGTAATGAACATCGAGGACAATTAATCAATTGTGGTTTACAATTAATGATGAAATACTTTATCTTGTTTAACAATATGTTATTACGATATGCTACCATTATTTGGCAATATCTTTGATTTCAGTTTAAGTAAAATCACAGCTAATACTGCTTTTAAAATATTAAATTTCCATCTTAATTAAAATGAAGAAAACAAGTAGCATACCTAAAGTTCTGATCATTGATTTAGTTAGAGTAATTGTGCTATCAAGGGAATACATAGTATATTCTCCCATAATAGTAAAATTATATAAGTATACATATGAGTAACATGAGAGAAAGGTGCAAGTAGAGATCCACTACAATACATAGGAATTTTCATAAATGGAATGAGTATTTATCATGTTAGATTAGTGTAAATACCTAGTGGAAATGTGGCATAAAATTAGATACAATAAATTAGTGACAAACGAATTAATGAGGCAGAATTAAATTAGCAATACTCGGGGTAAAGTTTGAAAATCTTGAAGCAATTCTATAATAAAAGTTAGTATTTAAATAACATTTATTTTTACGTGAATAAAAACAATTTTCAGAATTGTTTTTATTTTGTATTATTAACAGATACAAAACCAATTGGTATCTTTTAAATTGCTGCATTTATTAAGTTAATAATTTTTAATTTCTTAATCATAGTGGAACTTGGAAGGTTTAACATGAACATTCGACTTCTCTCGCTCCTATATTATTACTTTTTTAATTTGGCCAAGTGCCACCTTTATTAATATTGCAAAAATATTTGGTTAACAAAAAGAATATCTATATAAAACTATTCTTAAGTTAATAGTAATAGGAGAACTTGATTCATGTATGTATGTATTATAAAAAAAGAATTATCTAACTCTTTTAAACAATAATAAATCAATTTTAAAGTTAATTTTGCTTTTATTATGATCAAAATTAAGATACAACCAGTATCCTGTATTGACTAAGAATACAATTAATTCGTTGTTGCCTATATGTCACACATCTTATATGGAACATATCAAAAGGAGGTCATTATATGTTTCCAATGATACCTAGTAAGGAATACATTTTATGAAATATGATATAAACAAACTAATATGATAATCTGTATAAATAAAAAAATTTTAATTCTGAATTTTGGGTTATAATTATGAATTTTGGGATCAATGTTGAAGTAAAACTAGTTATTAGTTTTCAAAATTCTAAATAAAAAAAAATAAACATATATAAAATGAATATATCAGCACAATATAAGCACAGTCTCACTTGGTCATTTATATTTATCCTATTTTCATTTAATTGTAAAATACTATCAAGCATATCGTGCTCTGACTCACCGTAACTCTGCAATTTTCTTACTGAACATCAATCTTACGATACCATCGGAATTATCTTGCTCAGGTATAACATTATAGCCCATTGCTTTAAACCGGTAAAATGGATTCTGGGGGGTGTATTCCACAGGCGGTTGTGTAGAATTGTAGTACCCTTTTCCTGTACCCCAACATGCTTGGAGCATATTCCATTTTTTGAGAATGTCATCTCTTTCATCGTTAAATACGTGTATTGCGTAAACAGACGCCACTACCTGTTGATTTTTATTAACTTGCGTTGGAGGTGCTGAAATACCGCCAATTTTCATTTGATTCGAAATATTGATTTAAAAAAATTACCAGCTTGTGTCGTGGCTGGTTTAGCACCAAAAGCAGAACCAAATAAATTAGAAGTACCACCAAGACTGGTACCAAACCCTCCAAAACCGGTGTTACCTGTTGTACCAAACCCACCAAAACCGGTCGAACCGCCAGTAGTCGTACCAAAACTACTACCAAATAAGGATGGTGTTGTGGTAGTTGTAGCACCAAACAGACTACCGCCAAAAGGTGCTGTACCAGTACCCGCAGTACTACCAAATAAACTTGGCCCCATCGATGTAGTTGTTTGACCGAATAATGATGGTGTAGATATTGTTCCACCGAATAGGTTAGGAGTTGTTGAGGTGCCGCTAGCTTAAAATTATAAAAGAAATTATGACAAAGTTGTGAAAAAATCGTAATTGACTATCGACAAAAGTATTGACACAGAAAGGAATGAGGGAGGAATTATTAGGGAAAAAAATTTTTGACATATTAATGGAAACTATACATATATTATAAGTTGATTATTAAGTTACTTATTTTAGCATAACATATTTTAGTTTATAAGTACCTACATGAGTATGTAAGTACCATAATACCATAAAAACCAATTTTTTATAGTCCGGTTTTAAAATAGTAGGCAGTAAGGTACAGAACACTATTTTTATGAGCTGGTGATATGATTCAACAATTCTCTTGTCTGTTTTACTTGTAAATTGTAAATACCGCTCCCTGCTGTGATCTCTGACATCTTTAGTCGCGCGCAAACAGTTGACACGCGCCTTGTCCATCTTGTTGCCTATATAGCAGGCAAACAAAGAGCGAATTACTTATTGCGCGCGCAGACAGTTGGCACGCGCCTTGTCTCTCTTGGTTGCCTATTATAGCAGGCAAACAAAGAGCGAATTACTTACTGCCTACAATTTTGAAACCAGAGTATAGTTCCCATTTTACTTTCCAAGTTATTGTTAATGTAAAAAAGAATAATGCAAATTGACACAAATGCTACTGCTAATTTCCTACTTAAAAAAATTACCAAATAAACCAGTTGTCTGAGTGGTGCCAGTCGCTCCGAATAAATTCGGAGCCCCACTTGCAGGCGTAGAGAACAGGCTAGGAGCTGAAGTGGAAGGAGTGCCAAACAGACTTGGTTTCGATGTACTTCCAAATAAGCCAGTCGTCTGCTGGGCCGTGGTACCAAAACCAGTGCCAAAAGTTGGTGCCGCCGAGGAGGCCGGAGCCCCAAAGCTGGCACCAAATGTTGGTGCTGCAGACGACGCAGGAGTTCCGAATCCTGTGCCGAAGGTAGGCGCCGTCGCTCCTGTAGCAGGTGTACCAAACGTTGAGCCGAAGGCCGGTGCCTGTTGCGGATTTGTTGCGCCAAAAGTGGAACCGAAACCAAAACCTGTGGAAGCTGTGGTAGCAGGTGTTGTTCCGAAAGCAGTGCCAAATCCAGTAGCTAAAACAGATTATTTCAACAGAAAGATATGTATTTTATTTTATTGCAAGTACGAAAACAGGATGTTGATTAAACGAAGTGATTGTTGTTAATATTCCTCGTCAATAAAAATAACATATGCTGACAGGTGATATGAAGTGTTATACATATATTATAAGTACTAATAAATAACATAAGTACTAAATACTCGAAAAAATTAAAAATCGATCTGTTTTGTTTATTTGTTTAGTAAATTGGTTGCGATTTATTTCAGTACCATTTAAACCTTTACCAGATCTGACTAAGTTTCAGCCAAGTCACCAATGAAGGCACTACTAGTCACGAACGGCGAGACGTTTGGACTAGTTATACCATGGCAGAAAAGCTCCGAAGACATTAGCATACAATTGAGATTTATTTTGTAGTTGCAACTATAACTACTGTAGAATATATTATACAACTATATGAGTGCAGTAAATGTTTAAAAATATTACGTCCGTGACATAATTAGATTATTTCTTCGGAAGTTTTCCATTCAGACAATATTAGTCGATTCAGAAGATAAACATGCGGTGTCATTACATTACTTTCTTGATGGTACATGTAATTATGTGAAGAGTACAGGGGAAAAACGAAGTCACATTTGGATCAAACGGAAATAAACGAAGTTGAAAGGTCAAAACGTTACTAGTCGTAAATTTAAAAACATAAAAAAAATACAATTTAGCACACATTTTTATTTGATATTTTGACATCAGCGTTACATAAAAAATAAACCAGTTTTCACCTTGTGTTGATAAAAAAAAATATTTGATGTAACTGGATGGAAGAATGAACTAAGTCCTTATTTATTCAGAGCTCCTGCAAAAAAAAAACAGCTACTAGTATTATTTTAGTAGGCAAAATCAAAAATAATAATAACTTACGTAGATTTCGTCGTCGCTTCGGTTGCTATCGACAAAGGGTAGTTCTTGATAAAGGGCTAGAATTCCTCTGAGACGAACTGTTTTAAGTCTTGCAGTTGGTTGTATTTTTTTCTCAGCAGGGGTATCAGGTTCGAGTAAAGTGGTTCTGGGCTGACGTCCGGACTCTATATTTAATTATGACGACGAAATAAGTTAGTGGTGAATTGTATGACGTCTCTCTAACTGCCACAGTACGTGGATGTTCTTTAGTAAACTGCAATTCCCTAACTGGTCTAGTAGCAAATGGACAAATTTTCCGGTAGTATGGTCGTAGAAAATTTGTCCAAGCACAAAAAAAGTTCTGCTTACAATCGTATACATCAAATGACATAGGTTTGGACCTTGCTGCACGAAATACTTCGACCTACTGATCAGGAACTTCCACTACAGATTTTTGGTTGATTTGTCCAAAATCTTTGTCGCACTCAAAATATGAATGCCCTCTTATAGAGAATATCACATAAGCTGAATCAAATAGTTTTTTGGTATGGACCATGTAATGAAAAAATGTAACAAGAGTAAAATTTTTATTTTGACCCACACAGGAATCACAAAATATATGTAGATGTTTCACTTCTAGATTCAGAATTTCGCACCAAAAATGGTACAAGAAAGACATCACTTCATCAGTCCCCTTCTTTGCTACTGTCTGTGGATATGTATAAAACACCGATTGGTTTGTAGATAAGACATGGATATTAAAGCTAATGAAAGTAAGTTGCCTTTTATAATAAACATCGTTGGTAGTGATATTAGGTGTCGGCAAGTTTTTAGAAAAATCCATTGTGGCAGTTTCCAAATTGGTATATTTTCTAGCGCGTTTCTTCTCCAGCCGTTTTCTGTTATCGAATTCTTGGGCCCTCAGCTTATGGAGTTTGAATTCTGTTCCAAGTTTTTGCATTTTTCTCTTCAATTCGACTTCTGCATCTTTATCAGGTAGATTTTGTTGACTAATCTTAAACTCTACCGACGTAATTTTCACTTTTGCTGCATCACAGGCACTGCAGGTGTCAGACCTGGGATAGCCAAAGCCAATGTTGAAATCTTTAAGGAAAACGCTCCGATAAGCTCACAGGGGGATATCTTTTTTCAAGGTACAGTTTATGCATTTTTTTTTACATTTAATGTTTCTGGTAAGTATAGTCGTCTAGTATTCATCAGGTTGTAGTAAAAATTCCTACCATTGAAACTTTTGATATGCTCATGTATTTGTCTTAGAGTATCGTCCTTTATCTTATAGGGTCAATTTTGATGTGTACCCCTTTTGTTATGATAAGAACTTCCGGTTTCCTTCAAATAACCCTTCAACGTTATAAGCCGATTGTTTGTAATTCCATGTAAATTAATGAATGATTTCTCTGACAAACATCGATTTCTTGCATTGCGCCATTATTTTTCATGACTCTAATTTTAAAAGTGAAAGCATTGTCTCATAAATTAGCTATATTTTCTTCATGCCTGGGACGTCTATGTTTTATATCATGAATACTTATAAGGGCACATAGATGATTATTCTGTTCATTTTTGTCTCCCAGTGAATTGAACTCATTTATGACACTACGCGTCTGTGTCTCGGTTATAATTTGAAAACATCTGAACCTCTTGCATTCACAAGACTCACCAGTTTCATAGGCTTGATTTCGTATTTTCTTTGTAACATCCCGAACACGGCCATAAGATTTTCTTTTACGGGTTAAATAAATATTCAGTGGTTTGTCATCATCGGCATAACTAATTGCACTTGAACTCATTATTTCAACACACAGAACTGGAACTAATGCACAAGAACAATAGACCTGCACTGGCTAATCTGGTATTCTGCACAATGGAAAAACTGATAGTAAACAGGATCACGAGACTGAAAACCAAAGATTTTATTTGTAGTGGAACTTGGATCGGTGTTTCATACAACCGTAGGGACCTAGATCGCTTTTCCATTAACCACACTTTCATTTCCATATATTTAATATGACTTAGATCGTATTTACGAACATTTGAACTAGTCTACGAGAAAGAGCACGTTTAAACTACACAACAGTATGTTTGGCTCAATTTATGTGCCGGTGTGACTTAGATCGTTTTTCCCGTGTACCCTTCATGTGTTTGTATTAATTAGTACATATATGTATTAGTTAAATTGGTATGTACCGGGTGGCCCACGAAATTTTGGCAAGTCAATATCTCGAAACTTATTTGAACAATAATTTTGAAAATTGGCCATGTTAAACAGTCGCAAGCGTTGCTCATTTTTGGTATAGGACTTTATTTCACCTGCATATTTCCGGTCACGTGACATCAACTTCAAAATTTTAAATGAGACACCCTATATGTTATTACAATTTTGTAATGGTCTATCTAATACAAATCCAACGATACCATATTTATTAGCGCGTTTATTTAAAATAGTGATAATCTGCTGTTAAAGCTGTTAAATGAATGAATTGATTCTTTAAAATTTTTATTAAAGAAGATACATAATTACACAGCAAAATACAATAATTATAAAAATCATTACAGTTGATGCTCAAATTGATGTCCACCTTCATTAACGCAATACTCAAATCTTTTTAAAACATTTGTGTAGCATGCTGCTCTAATCATTTCTGGTGTAACAGTTTGACACGCTGCACTATGGGCCGATGGTGGAGGCGCCGCCTTAAAAATCTGTAACTTTTTTATTTGTTATTACAGACACATGAAATTCGGTATACAGATATAAAAAAATGTCTGACGTTCAGTAGTGATGGTAAATAATTTTTATTTTGTTTTTATACATTTCATTTTATAATTGATAACATACAGGTGTAATTTATGTACATAATTATATGTAAATAAATATTTATTGTAATAGTTGCAAGGCTTCTTCTTCAAGTTCCATAATCTTGCGTGACACAGATTGTCTTAAGCTCGTTATATAAGGGTCTGATGTATACAATAAAGTATGAAAGACATCTTCGTTAGCAGCTTTTCGGGAACATTTGCGAGAATGATGTAACCTGATACGTTTATAATCTTTATTTATGGATTCCTATGCATCTTCAGACAACTGGCCAAGTGGTAAAAGTGCATTATATCGAATTATGTTTTCTCCATGAATGAGTAATTTATGTACAGAGGAGGGCATATAGTACCATGGATATTTGCTCACGTATAATTCGGCTGTTCTAAAAGCATATTCACCAAACTTTATGGCATCGATTGTCATACCACTTGACATTGTCTGAAGTAGTATGCGAAATCTCATAATTAATTCTTCATCAACTCCAGTAATTTGTGCAGTGCAAGCAGAATTGGCAAAGAATCTTCGAGCGGTATTTCCATCATTACTAGTTCCGCTTATTTATCGAGGTTTATCAATTAGTAATCCTAATTATTTTCGAAACTGCTCCTGTACATAAGCTTTTTTAGATTGCTTTTGCTTTTTCATGTCCTCTGAAGTTACTGACCATTCTTTAAATGATAAATTATATGAAATATGAAGTACTAACTCTATAAATCGAATCCATGCATGTAAAGATGAGAGTCCAAATCTATAATGCTCTTCATTCTCAGGTCTGTTTAACACGTTCCAAATTGTTCATTTCTGTTGGTTTTGTAAGACATATACATATGGCATGTGGCACTTGATGGAGTATTTGTTACTACTTGCGTAACCTTACCATCTATTATTGTAAAGAACAGCTTATGTTTAATAGACAGCTGTTTTTCATTTTTCAATACAAAAGAAGGCAAAAGAGTGCTTATTTGAGTTTCCAGTGCTTATTAGAGTTTCCACTTCATTGACAACAGATCTTGTTTTCTCTGGAGTCTCTTTTGAGAATACTGTTAAAATAAGCCTACAGTATCGAACACAGGACGGGGTTGGATTTTTCCAAACGACGTTTTTTGTGACTTTATCTACAATTTGTAATGGAAGCAAGGATGTTACAAACAAGTTAGTATCGGATATTAAGTCACTTTCACCAGATAGTATTTGCTTGCACTCACTTTGCCCCGAAGATTCATCACAGCCCCATTTACTGTACAATATTAATTGTGAAAAGTTGGCCACATTCACAGAATCAATTTTGATTATTCTCTTACATGTGTGATCTAGAAGAAACTGCAAACTTACTGTAGCACCAATTTCAGTTACTTGCATGTGCTCTGGATAACATTCTTGCTTGGCTTCTATAAGTTTGGTATATGATGGGAGTACAGTACAGTTTTTGTCTTGTAAACAGGTTCTAAGGTATGTATATTGGTTTTTAGTTAAATATAAATCAATGAAAAGAGCCAAGGCCTCTTGATTTGTGAAAGGCTCAACAGAAGTATTACGTCTTAATAATGTGTGGATAAAATCCTTCCTTTCTTGTGATGTAGAACGTAATTCCTGTATAATTTCTGATTTCCCATGTCTCACCAATTGAACGTAATCCCTGAGTATATGAATGATAAATGTGATCAAGTCCAGAGTCTCGAAATAGTTTTATTGCTTTTCGTTTCTATGTCTTCTCTGCGGATTCGTTAAATGACTTACATGGCCTCCCTCGTGGGTTTTCAGAAAAGGACGTCGATACTTCTTCGCCTTCTTGGAATGGTCCAAAAAATTCGTCATCTAACCATTTCTCATTGCTGCGTAAGAACACATCCCTTTTTCTTCCGGCTTTATTCCAGCGTATCTTAAATGCGGGCAATAAGTGTTTCTGAATTTGATAACACATTGCAACTGCTCTTCAGAAAGATCGAAATGCTCCTTAACATACCGTTCTGCTACTGATATATGTTTTCCATGCTCTATAAAAGCGTCACATATGTTACATTGAGTAATTTTGAAATTATTCATTGTTTACTGTCGTAGGTACAGCTGACAGCGGCAAATTATTGATTACTATTAATTAATGCTGCTTGTATACATTAATAATAACCTAAAATTTTAACAAACCCAAGTTTATATACTTTTCTAAGGACAATGGTAACCGAAGAATAAACATCCCGTGTACCTATAGGCGAAGTAAAAAAATATTTTCTCTTTGGCCTAATTTTTGATGGCCAAAAAATATTTTTTTCAAATAAAATCGTAAACCATTTTTATCGATATACCACTTTGATTAATAAGTTTAGCAACTACAAATATTTATTTAATTTTATCTAACCGCAAGGCACTCGTAAACATATTTGGTCAAACGTGGGATATGGTCGTGCTACTAAAAAAAATCAGATGGGGCCGTCCCGATACACGATTTCTAAAATCCAGGCATTCAGTGAAATGCTATGCTCTTATTTGTTGGAATTATATATACGTAGGTATATGTATTTTCTATTATGCCATATTTTGCAAATTCATAATTCTTACGGAACGAGTATTGCAGATTTTTAAGTGTTCGTCGCGCGCCTTCTTTGTATATTTTGTTGATTTGCAAAAGAAGCGCAAAAAATCCGCGAGATTTTTTTTTTTGGGGATCTTATACAGGATCGTTTCAGTTGCCAGACGGTGAAAAGAAACTTACCCGGGCGAACTCTGCTAACAGTTAAAAGTTTTCTTGAAGTTGAGAAAGTCATTCCAGTAACATGAGACCTTTATAATTTCTTTACTGTAGTAAGCGATAAGCAACATACAGATATTTTTATGTTTTTAATACTAGAATAACCGCTCTCTAAATCGGAGTATAACATATTGCACTTTATTTAATTTTTAAGCACGAAATTGTTTATTTAAAATAAGCATCAAAACAACACATCTAAATTTCTCCATATTCCTACTTTTGAAGTCTACTAACTGAACCCAGTCAACATTTAAATAAATTACCGAACCGAATTATAAAAGTTTGATGTATTAGTTATAAGAAAATTGTGATTTGTGTTCCTTATTCTGGTTTTGGTTTTCGGTATTTTTGAGACGACGCCTCCACCATCGGCCCATAGTGCGCTGCTCTGATTTTGTTTTGCAAATCGTCAAAATTTCTAGGCTATGTATTGTAAACCAAACCTTTTAAGTATCCCCATAGAAAGAAATCTAAAGGTGTTATATCTGGGGAGCAAGCCGGCCAAGATATTGTACCATTTACATTGTAAAATGTAAAGGCATAATAATCTTATTATTATTTTTATAAACACAAAATCTACTAATACTGCTTGACAGTTCTTGACTAGTGATGTCTTTCTGTTGCTAGGACAACTTTTTTGTTTCAAAGTTACCTACATTTTTTTATAAAAATAAAGAAACGTTCATAAACAGTTGTTTATCATTACTATAGTGCCGCAAAAACTTGATAAATATGGTATCATTGGATTGGAATTAGACAGATCATCACAACATTATAATAACATACAGGGCGCCTCATTTAAAATGTTGAAGTTGATGTCACGTGACAAATAAAGTCCTTTTAAGCCAAAAATAGGCAATGCTTTCGACTGTTTAATATCGCCAATTTTCAAAATTATTGTTCAAATAGGTTTCGAGATATCGACTGGCCAAAATTATTTCGTGGGCCACCCGGTATATGTTAAATATTACTTAGTTGTGCCAATATACAAAAATAACTCACGTAATAACATGTAAAAATGTCATTGTCAAAAATGTGATAGTATGCTCTCATTTAAATTCATATCAGCAACATATTGTAGTTAATTATTCAAAATGCATAATTCACGAAACAACCATATAAATATCTAATTGTATTTTGTTTACATTTGTTATCAAAACCATTTATTTATATATCTTTCGACCATCATGGTCATAGGAATTATCACAAACCTATAACTGTGTTAGTGGTATAAAAAGCATAATTTATTAGACAAATATAAACGTAAGCATACGTCTGTTTTAAGAGTATGTGAACTTTCATGATAATCAGTCTATATCATAGTCTACATACATTATGTACATCGGCTTGAATTATTGATTTTACAAAAATTACTAGGCCTAGTGCATCTTCATGCGATTACACCCTTCCTATTACGAGTATAACTAAAGCTGCTCACCATAAATGCTCCACCAGTGGTGCCATACACTTGTATATACGATTCGATCTATATGATTCGGTATATAATTCGATGTAGGTACAAGCAATTCAGTACAATTCAGTTTAGCTTTGCCATCGTGTTTGATCACTTGTTTTGTTAATCCTAGCAAAGCTTTGTTACTTATTGGGTTATTTAATCATATATTATTTGTTCTTTGAAAATGAATCTTCGGCAATAAAAAACACTCTCATTCACAGTAAAATTTTGGGACCGCAAAAGTGTCCGTATGCCACAGGTATGAAGGTATATGCAATACGCATCAATGTGGAATTAACTGCAGTTATTTGTTATTTAGTCTTTATGCGTAAAGGACGGGGAACATTAAGAATAAAAACTGCGCAAAAAAGGGAAATCAGTGTACAAGAGCACGAGGCAGTGGTGCGTTTGCGAAAACAGGGAAAATCCTTAAGGGAAATTGCCGAAATAATGAATACGTCACTCTTTTATCAATATATCATAAATAAATTACAAAAATTGTGAGATTTCTGACATCTAAGCCGCAATTCGGTAGACAAAAAAAAAATAAGTACCCGTAATGAAAATTTTATTTAAAAAAATTGAACAGAATCGGTAAATTGAAACATACATCATAAGGAAACAAAAGAATTAAAGCTGTTGTGAAATACGGAGGTGATCTACTTTAGGAATGTATGGGAGCAAATGGGATAGCAAATGGGAAATTGGATACTGGACGGTATAATGTATAGATTTATGTACTTAAAAATGTTAAAACTCCATTTTAAAGCACTTGCAAAAAAACTGGGTATTCAAGATAATTTCTTTATCAAAATAAATCATCTTAAGGGCGTACTGGTACATGAACGGGCCAATATTGACCAGAAAACAACAAGAAATTTCATTTATGAATTATGAATTTAGTATTGGTACATGAATAGGAGGATATTGACTAGAAAACAACCAGAAATATTATTTATGCAATGCCATCGCGATTAAGAGTTATAACTATTGTCAGAGGATATGCAACAGAATTTTGAAAAAAAAAACAGCCTAAATATTTAATAATTTTGTTTGTTGTGTGAATACTTTAGTGGTTGTAAAATTATTTAATATTTTTTATTTTATTTCCTATTTATTTTATAAAGTATATGTGTATATTTTGACACATAAAATATACTTTTTGTCTATGTACAGTCTGCATTAAAGAAAACAAAAGAAAAAAATACAATTGACTTTAAGCCGATTAAAAAAACTAGCACTAGATTGATTTTCATTTCATGACAATGTACAAACAATTTAAAAAAACTTATCGCATAGCGATCACCTTGTAAAAATGTTTATACTATTAAGAAACAGATTCTTAAGAAATGATTAATGGTAAAACAATTAAAACAAGCATATCACCCCTGATTAATAAAATAAAGTTTTATGGAAATTTTCATAGCAAATCGAAGGAAATGAAAGTGAAACATACGTAAAGTTATTGAAAGAAATGTTGTAATTTGTAATATCAATGATTCAGTAATGGGAATCTACAATATGTTTTATACCTACAAATGTGTGTTTCTATTGATGTAGAAATAGGGTACTTTGTTTAATTTATATCCAGAAAATAACAAATTCAAACTCAGAAATGAAAAATTTGGATCTACTCGTACATTTATTCATAATTGTTCATTTGTAAAGAATTAAGAAATTTCTGGTAGTTGTAACGGCGATTGTATTAACTTTTAGCGTTTATCAAATACACGAGAAATACGTTGTCAAAGTATCACAAACATTAAGGGCAAAGTATAGTCACTAAGCTAAAGGATACTTTGGCTTAGGGATTCAGGCAAAGTTCCATTCCGCAACTAGTAATATTGAAAATTTAGGAAATCTTACAAAGATTTCAATTCACATTCATCATCATTAGGTCATCAGTCCTAAGACTGGTTGGACGCTAACCTCCAGCTTCTCCTATCTTGTGCTAACCTACGCATTTCGCTAATTGTGCTTACAACCTACATCCCTTACTATTTGCGAGCAGTAGTCTAATCTAGGCCTACCTCTGCCTTTCTTCACTCCTATTTCTGCCTCCAAAATATCGCGGACTATTCCCCCATGTCTCAGCAAGTGGCCTACCATTCTATCTCTTCTCTTCTTTAAGTATTTCCACATACTTCTTTTCTCGCCGACTTTCTCCAATACTTCTTCGTTTCTAACCCTATCAGTCCATGGTATTTTCATCATTCTTCGGTAACACCACATCTCAAAAGTTTCTAATTTCTTCCTACTTGCTTCCCCTACCGTCCAGGTTTCGCAGCCGTATAGTGCCGTGCTCCATACATATGTTTTCAAAAATCTCTTCCTTGTTTCTAAGTTTATTACCCCCGAGCATAAAAGTGCTTTCTTTTTGTTAAAAGCTACTCGACCCTGCGCTATTCTTTGTTTTATGTCTTTATCGCTTCTTCCATCCCAATTTATTTTACTTCCTAAATAAGTGAATTGACTTCAATAAATGTTTTCAGTGATTTCATCATAAAGTTTTTTAGACAATTTTATCCTCTTTAATTTGAGTGGTCTATAAGCCTTGTACGATCATTTTTTGCTGAGTTATCGTCGTTCAAAGCAAAAAAGTCAGTTTGATTTTTTTATCGATTTTTTTCATACATTCTTCTTAAAATAAATAACATTTTTTGATAAAAAAAATGGATTATTCCTAAAAAAAAACATTTTCAACCTGAGAAAATGAAAAATTCATCATTAAATTGATTTTTAGTAAAAACGACAAATGTAATTTTTTACCTCTTTCTCGATCAACACTCTAGCACCGAAAATTTTGTTTTAATCAAAAACCAATAACTACAACTTCTAAAGAATACTTTGCAGTTTTTGAAACTCTACTTGAATTTTCTGTATGATGATTATTTCCCTGAGATTACTGAAAATGATTTATTTATAGAAGTCCGTAGACCTTTTGAAAGGCAAGCAAAATTTAAATTTTTCCCCGATGATTTTCTTATGATTACTCAAAAACTGTTGATGGTAAAACATTTTGAACTGAAAACTAAAAACTTGAAACTTCAATTTGTTTTTTTTTTTAATTGCTCTGCGACTATTTTTCTCTAAGATACAGTCCCTTAAAAACAACCTAAAAATTTTGGATGTTTTTCCCTTAATTTTTGTGCTTAGTGTATTTATCGATTAATCCACGTTTTTCCCAAATGGTAATGTGAATACTCAGGATGTAAGGTACTGGAGTGATACAAATCCTCAAATCTGTCCTCACAAAAATCAATGTTTGGGTAGGAATATTGGGTAATCACATAGTTGGACCGTGTTTTTTAATTGAAATTTAACGGGAGATTTGTATTTGGAATGCTATTGGAGTCACTAATTTGGAGATTCTAGAGGAAAATCCTCACGAATTTCGAGATATAGAAGTAACTCTCATCTCTTCAACAGGATGGTACTCCTTCACACTATTATGGCACAGTAAGAGTTTATCTCAATGAACAGTATCCCAATACGAGGATTGGATACCGGGGCACAATAGAGTAGCCTGCTCGGTTTCCAGACTTAATGCCCTTAAATTTATTTTATGGGACTACAAGATGTAAGCGACGCAACTATCCAACATCGAGGTTTTGAGGCAAGCAATTACTGAAGAATGTAGGTTAATTTCAGCAGAAACACTTGAACGGGTGTGAAGTTTTACATCAGGATGTTGTACTCTTAGTAAAATGGAGTTACATACTTTGGGCATTTATTTTAAAATTATTTAAAGATATCCGAACTACTTTTGCATCATTTTATTACGTGTGAATTAAATTTGTTTTCCATTAACATAGAATTTATTTTTAATGTAAACACAAAAAATTCGGACGTCTCAGTGACTTTTTAGACACTTTTGTATCATCTGGTATCATTAAAGTAAACCCGTTATATGAAATAAGGAATTTTCTTGTAAATACAACAGTTTAAACCACTACAACCTATTTTAATAAATAAGCTACTTTTTTTAACCATTTATTCGTAAAGGCTTATTGAATTGGCTTGTTTATTATTATCATTATTATTATACTATTTGTAGTTTCCGGAAAACATCCGATATGCCAAAGGGTACATCACTGTACCCGGTATAGTAAGGTCTAAAATGCAACGTTTTTTCTTAAAACGTAACTATCAAAACAAGTCCGGTCACCTGATTCAAGCACAACTATAACTTGACCAACATGAAATACTGCAAGGCAATTTTCCTGCTTTGCAGTTGCTGAACTGCTGATGATGGGCAGTGCGTACAATTTCATAGAATTAGTACTGATTCGATAAAGGAAATTTTATCTTTTACAGTGCATGGAAACTATAACAACGTCTTGGGAAACGGGCGATTCCCTGCTACGTAAGACTCATCATTCGTGTCAAATGCGATAAAAAACCGCAATCCGCATAGTCTACGAAGTGGCCGGCGGGTGAATAATACAAAGTCTAAAAAATCCCTAGTCTTCGGTTTATTTGCCGGCGAACTATTGTGTGAGCAATATTCATATAAAACATTTGCCGGTTCATTTGTGCATGTATATAACTAAGTTGTCCTGGTGTGGCATTTAGATAAAGACTGATTTTCGTGCGTATAAAAAGCAAGGCTCTGTGATAAAAGTATTTGTCAACGAGTGTTTTGCTGCTGCCTTTAGTGTCCATACAATGAGTGTAAGTGTCTTTTGTGTACTAAAAAAGTGAAATCGTGCAATTTTACTACTTATTTACAAAATTATCATTTATTATTCACGTCTAAACAAAACATTGAGTATTAATGCTTCCGTATATATTTTTTTTCTTAAATAATAAAAAGTTAGTATTTATGCCTTCGCACATATTTTCTTGCTTAAATAATTTCTTTACATTTTCTACCATAATATACTAGTTTGTATAAACAAAAAAACTGTTGCTATAGTTTATAGCAAAACTACTAAGTTTAAATAGCTTATTTAAAAATTTATACCATTATAGATATTCAACATTTAATAGAAGAACAAAATATTGTGATGAATAAATAATATAATCTTAAACCAATTCAATTTGCAATAATACTTAAATTTAATAATACATTAACACTTTTCCATTGTTTCTGTTAATTTATGGTAATTGTAATAAGGGACAACAATGCAGTGATTTACTGCACAATGCCTTAATATGTTAATATTCATATATGTATAATAAGCGTAAAGAAAATGATGGAACAAATTTTTATATCGATAAACGTCCGCCTGAAGCGCCTAAAATATTAGTTTTAAGTACTCATATAACGCATAATTTTAGATACCATTGAAAAAATGAGAGGCGCTCACTACATTTCCCTTAAAAGGGATAATAAAATAATTTTATTTATTTATAATTTTGGCCAATAGAAAGTGTGGTCTCTTTGAAAGTAAGAGCATAATTAACTCATTATTAAAATGAATTCATTATTGCCTATATTTCAGGCAATCAAGTCTCATTACTTTCTTTCTTCGTGGTACCAAATATTTTTGCATTTTTTTAATATTTACGTATGAATGCTACATATTTCGTTAAGTATTATGCAGAAAAATAACAAAATTATAATTGGAACGATCACTTATAACTTATTTAATATTAACATATAGCTTGAATGTTTACCTATGTGTCATGTCATACATTTTTATTTTTCTACAACGATTTAGTTTTTTCATTAAAGAAAGTTATTTTAAAGAAAAAATAGGATAGAAAAGATAATTAATTATGTTGTATGTTATATTTAACTTATATTTTATTTAATAAAAATTATTTATATTTAACATATATAAATTTATTTCAGAACTGGACAAATTTAGTTGTTTTTAACATTTAAACCACAATTATAGTGCGTTATTGATTACAATATCAATATAATCAACTCTTAAATTTAATTGACAAAAAGAAGGCCTCTATCGTATCTTGCATTTGTACCAAATGCTCCAGCTGATTGAAACAGCCTTGTTACTTTTAAACAAATGTTTTTTTCATAATCAGTGTAGTATAAGACATTATTTCTAATTGAATGATGTAAAGAGCTAAAATAGCCAACTATTCATGTTAATGCAATTTAAAGGAAAACCGAATACTCGAATGGTACTTATATTTGAACCGTAATGGACAAAATGCATTTAAAAATAAATATTAAATTACATTTTTTCCTACTTTTACTCAAAGGATGTAATTTGTTAAAATTATTAAAAATCAGTATGTAATTACCTCTATTATTTATCCCATCAAATACTAATTGTAAGATTAAGCACGGTTTCTTTAGTTATTTATATATGTACAGTATTGGACATAATGGCTCGAATTTTTGCAATTTTAAAATAATTAGTTAATTATATGACATATGCATTACTTATATTTATTAATAATTAGCTAAGACGTTTTTGAAAATAAGTACACTTATAATTTGGTTTAAAGTATATTACATTTTTGAGACAAGAAAATAAAAAATAAGTTGGCCAAAATGGTTGGAACAAAAACGATTTTCCTAAAAACTGATTACGTAATTAACTTTTTTAATATTTGGTGTGATACCCTTTTGCCCTAATCACATCTGCACACCTCTTCGGCATAGATTTGATTAAATGTTCAATAACATTTCTGTCAATGCTATTCCAGGCTTCTGTCAGTTTTTCAAAAAGTTCAGTTGCATTTTTTACATTTTCCCGCTGGATTCTTGTATTAACCAACTCCCATAGATTTTCTATGGGATTTAAATCGGAACTTTTTGACGGCCACTTCAGAATATTTATTTTTTCGCATGATAACCACTCTTTTACAAGCTTCGACGCGTGTTTTGGATCGTTATCATGCTGGAAAATAAAATTTATCGACATGGTTGCAAATTTATAGGGTTACAGTACATCTCTAAGAATGTCTCTGTACATAAAACGATCCCTCTTTCCATGTATACGATATAATGGACCCATACCATACCACGAAAAACATCCCCACACCATAATAGATCCTCCACCATATTTTACGGTTGGGCAAATATACATTTTATTTAATCGCTGACCCTTAGGATGCCGTACATGTTTGATTCCATCACTGCCAAATAAATTAAATTTAGAGTCATCACTAAATACGATCCAATCCAATTTTTTCCAATCCCTAGTAGTCCAATTGACGTGATTCATTGCAAATGCAAGTCGTGCTTTAACGTTCTTTTTACTTAGTAATGGATTTTTTAAAGGTTTATGGCTCAGAAGACCTTGTTCAGCTAACCTACACCTTATTGTTCTGTCGCATATGCCGGATGGTGTAGTTTCATCAAGTTTCCGCAGAATTTTTACTGAAGACAGAAATGGATCATTTTGGGATAAACGAATAATTTTTTTATCCAGGCGTGCAGTTGTCTTTCTAGGCCTCCCTGGACTTTTACTTGAAAGTACATTACCACACACTTTAAATTTTCTTATAATTCGAGACACACTGTTTTTTCGTACATTAAGTCTTCTTGATATTTTACTTTGCGGAATCCCTTCTTTATAATAATTAACAATTCTATTGCGAAGATCTACAGAAACTGCTTTTCCTTTCGCAATTATAGAAAATATCGGTATGCTTTACTATTCAACTTTTAAACACTCTTTGACTCTCTGTAAGTAAATACCACGAAATATTTTGATAATATATGAAAAGTTCCAACCTTTTTGTCCGAAAACAAAATAAAAATATGTTTTTGTTTTCTTTTGTTATCTTCAAATAGCAACAAAAATTTTGTAAACTGTAGGAAATATTCTAATAATCCGAGAGCAACTGTACATTTGCCGGATATTTATTTAATACACTTTTTTGGTGCAAATTTATTTTGTTCCAACTATTATGTCCAATACTGTATATTTAAATATTAAATTCGTTTTAAAGTAACAGCTGTGCTTAATTCATATGGGGCATCTTTCTACTTAATTAGGCTATAAATCGATAAATACAGTGTGGAAAAAAAATAAGGACTGGCCCCAATAATTTGGTAGTCTTCGGGTTTTATGGAAAACGCTTGAACACGTCGATTTAGTTTTCCAGTTTCCCACGTTCTGTTGAAATTCATCTATTTTTTATTGACATCTCTCAAAAATATCACTTCATCGACATTTTTCTTAAATGACAATATATGGCTTATATCACTATATATCAATACATCACTTGAAAGCTCTTGTTTCACTCAGTATGTTCCTAGATTTTTTGCGATTCTGTCGTGCTGTTTCAAAATGGTGACCGTTCAATTGTGAAAATTATCTCAAATTAATTCCCAGTAAAAGAATAACTTTTTCTTCTTTTACCAGAAAAAAAAAAGCAAACTATTGAACATATTCTTTTACTGGGAATTAAATTAAGATAATTTTCACAATTTAACGGTCGCCATTTTGAAACGACACGACAGAATCGCAAAAAAATCTAGGAACACACTGAGTGAAACAAGATCTTTCAAATGATGTATCACACGCTATATATTGTCATTTAAGAAAAATGTCGATAACGTCACATCTTTGACAGATGTTAATAAAAAAACAAGTGAATTCTAACAGAATGTGGGAAACTGGAAAACTAAATCGACGTGTTCAAGCGTTTTCCACAAAACCTGAAGACTACCAAATTATTAGGGGTAGTCCATACTTTTTCCACACTGTATATAACAATAATCGTTCCGACACCTTGAAACAGGCCACCAATTAAAAAACGAACCATTTATATAACATTATTTTTCAATATTTTGATTTTCAATTTGACGCAATTTCCATCAAACTCGGAAGTGGGTTATTTTAGCTTTGTAAGACACATTTTTGCCACCAACAAGTAGAAAAAATTACTTGATATTTTTTTGGATTAGGCCACTCAGTAGAATATATTAACGGCTGTAATTACTTCGTAATGCTTTTGTTTACAATTCGACACATATATTAATAACAAATAAACCATATGATTATTAATAATTGACGCTCCAGCTGTTTTATGAAATCAATAAACACAAATACGTTATTGCATGTTTAACTCATATATTTTCATAAAACAACGGATATTACATATCTATAACGCGGAGATCTCAAATGGGCTTAACTTTTGTGGTTTTACCGTGACTATTAGGCGTTTTAAATGTAATATATTTCGTACCAACAATCAAATTATTTGTGATAAATAAATTTACAAAAATATACGCCACATATTAACCAGAAAATTGGGTCGCACACCATTTCCAAAATATTACTGTTGCTCATTAAAAAAAAATACTTAAAAAACACGAGTGAGATATTTGCAACTTTTACTTGTTCTTAACCAATAGAAATAATCTTAACATAAATATAATAAAATAATTTTGTGCTTCTGATACTTAGAAATATCAGAACGTATTAGAAAATATTACTATTGTACATTTAGACATGTAATACTATAAACATGCTGAATAATACATACCGGGTGTCCAAACAGTCTGGAAACGGTCAAATATCTCGAGAATTATACATTGGATTCAAAAAAGAAACAACACCTCCTTAATAATTTTAAAAGCGCTATCTAATGACACCAAATGCGACCTCCCATCCCCACCTCTTGGGATGGGGCGGGGGAAACCTTAAATCTTAAATGGATACTCCTACTTTTTATTGCAGAATAGGATTCTGCGGCAAAAACTACGCCGTTTGTCTGAAGCGTTTTTTCGATTCGTGACAGATGGCGCTGTAGTCACAATTTTTTCTTCGTAGTTTCTAAAAAATTCTACGGAACAATAGAAAATAATAAAGTACGAGTTCATTTACTTAAAAACAGTCATTCAATAGTATTCAATTTAATACCCTCCCACCACCGATCGTGGAGGAGGGAAAGCGGAGGCCAATTTTCAAATGCTAAATGGAAACCCTCATTTTTTATTAACATTGACTTAGTTTTTCACAAAACACCAAAGCACTATATACTATACTCAATACGCGTTGCCAACAAAGTTCATTCATTCAAAGCGCCAGCATCATTTGGAGATGATTAAAACTGTTTTACTAAGAGTTTTGTGACGAAATGATGAGACGATGTGACGAAAATGGACAATTTTCTTTCTGAACATGATTCTCTGAAGTCACATTTCAATTGAGTGGAGAGGTTAATAGACACAATATGCGATATTGGTCCGATGAGAATCCTCATTGGATGAGAGATTGCGATACACAATATCCATAAAAACATGTTTAGGCTGGAATATTGTGCAACCAAATTGTCGGGCCGTTTTTCATCGATGGTAATTAGACAGGTCAAAAGTACGTCGTTTTATTGAACAACCAGATAATACCCAAACTCCAACACAGGATGGGCTCAATGTCATTTTGCGTTGATTGTACGCAATGTATTAAACACCACTTTCCCTGGGCGCTGGATTGGTAGAAGGTGTGCGATTGAGTGGCCACCAAGATCACGTGATCTAACTCCTCTAAATTATTACTATTGAGGCTATTTGAAAAACAATGTGTAGAAAACACAACCGGCAGACACCGATGAATTCAGGGAAAGGATAATACAGTGTTCTAATACGATAACACCAGAAACTTTGCAGAAAGTAATTGATAACATGTATGCACGATTGGTACACTGTCAAATAGCTGAAATTTATCAATTTGAACATCTCATTTTTGCCGTTTAGCCTCAGCGGTGAAAGGCAAGGGAACTCACCTAAAACAAGCATCCCGATGGATGGTGAGAGGCAAATTATGAAAAAAAAAATTTTGTTTTGAAAAAAAACGTTTCAGACAAACTTGACGTCATTTTTGCCGTAGAATCCGCTTCTGCAATAAAGAATAGGGGTACCCATTTACGATTTTAAGCCGTTACTCGTGCTTTTCATTTTTAAAAATACATCAATATTGTCCTTATTTAAGAAAACAGATCTTTCAATAATTGATTTAGTTTATCAAAAAGTTCTATCGACTTAGTAACAGCATTTAAAAAAAAACGAGAATTATTCATTTAATTTTTTTTTAATATAAGATACCATTGATACCTTGAAACATCTTCAAGATACTGTCAATTAGATGATGAATTTGTTACAACCGTTTTTCCACTGTTTGAAACATTTTCTATATTCTTCTGAACTAAAGCTGTTAAGTGCCTTCAGCGATTTTTTCTTAACTTCCTCTACATTCTCAAATGATTCTTCTTTAGGTTTTCTTCATTCTTGGGAATAAGAAAGAGTCGCAGGAAACAGAGATGTTGGCTCATTGCTCTTTAAAATTGGATATCACAAAATCGCCAAAAAAATTGGGAGGGGCTTAAGAAAAAAATTACTCTGTCGGTTGGGATTGTCTCACATGAACGATACTTAGCCAACTGAATAGGGGGAGTGTTTAATAAATGTACCTAGCGGGAGAGGGCGGCACTGCCAACCCACTTGTCTACAGGAAATAATTCTATTTTTTTTTGGGTTACCCCCTCGTATCCTCTGTGATATATAAACATCTTCCCTGCGGTTAATCCATTACGATAATTTGTCTAGTATTTATTAAAAAAAAATAAATATAAATTTCAATGCTAACATAAATAAATCTCATATATTGATATCATTCAATTATTCAGAATTTATTATTAAGTAATATTGTTTCTTCTTTTCTAGTCACCAATAGACTTTCAATGGCCAGACCAGGGCACAGAATCTGGACAACCTCTCCCCCAGCAAGTGGTGACAACAGTGAAGAACATAGTTTCAACATTCCTGAATAAAACAAACCCTACTTTGGGAACAACAGCCATTCCTCTACCTTCTACTACTACTACTGAAAATGCAATACCTTCAGTTACAAATGCATTAACGACCGAAACTGCAACCCAAAATATTTTAACAACCATAACAGATACAATAAGTACTACAGTGAAGAATTTAATAACACCAGTGTCAACAGGAAACAGCTTTAACATAACAGAAACATCAAATTCGAATGATACCGTAGTCACTTCAAGTTCTAACAGCACGTTACTCACTGAAATTTTAGAAAGTAACAGTACTATGTCACAAACAACAGTTGCAAACACGTTGCAAAACGTGACGACTGAACCAGTAACAGACATAATAACAGAAACTATGAAAAGTATTATCGATACAACAGAGAACGTACTGAATGTAACCAGCAACATTACAAAAACAGGTATGCATGGATCACATGACCACGTGCATAATGATGATATGATTGTGTATATCATCTTGGGGGTCCTTTTAGGACTTCTTGTTCTAATTTTCATAGGTCTGTTTGTATTTTACAAAAAATATAAGCAATGTCGTCAAAGTTCTGGGGATTATTGTGTTACGCAATTGAAAGAAATGAGTAGTACTGCAAGCATCAAAACAAGTTCCGATTTAAATGACATAAGTGTAAAACATTAAAATGTGAATGTACCTATTTGTTAAAAGTATTATGTTACCGAAAATTATATTAGAATACTGTTGTGTTTTTACTTATTATGTTACTTATTTATTCACTTTATTATAAAACGAGTAAGTACCTATTTTTATTTAAAAAACAGGATAACTATTTGTTTAATAAAAAAATATTACTGTATTTTTGCTGCAACTAAAAATTGTACAATAAATAAAGGCATTTTTTTTATTTACTATATCATTATTTTGTTCTTTTTTATAAATTCCAAAGAATAGTTCTTATGAAGATTATCAAGGTAAGCATAATGGATAGATGTATATCCCAATTTAACTTAATTTAAAAATTTATCACTCTCAATAGTAAAATAAAATAAATTAGTAACAATAATAAATTACCTTAAAAGTTGTTGAGCCTCGAAGATAACTAGATTGGTATATTATTTAAAAAACACACATTTCCTTTTGCCACATAAAATATGGGAAAATATTTATTACTCATTATTGGTTCTTCTATGCTCATGTTAAGTAAACCAATCTATTGTTTAGATTTAATTTCATCAATAGGTAGGTATGTTACAATTAAGGTGCAAGCGACTATATAATACCCATGGGAGATTTAAATAAGAATCTTCTGAAAGTGCCCTTCCGACTCATAATAAAATTTATATATCAAAATGAACCTTTGATTATGATTTTACTATGGTTAAGCATGTCATCTTGTATAAATTTTTGATATAACTAATTCTTAAGTATTGATAACCCCAGGCATATTATTAGCATGTCATACTAACAATCGTTAAGATTTTTATGCATTTAATTATTTTCTTATCAATGCAAATGTTCAAGTATTATTTTTATGCAAATAGAGTGACATATAAACATATATGTCACCAATGAATTCATATATTGTGGAGCTCACTACACAAACTTATACAATATCTTGTAATAGACATTAAATGTGTACATATCTTTTATAACAGTTTTAATATGCAACATACTCAATAATATGTATTTGTTATAATTATTATTTCTCCTTATATTTTTAAACAGTTTATGGTTATAGGAATTTAAATTAGAGATATGGGAAACCTGTATCACATTAAAATATATACTTACATATATAATTTTAATAAAAAAAAATAAATAAAAAGTAAAAAATGTATGAATGCTAACAACAAAATGTTGAATATTTGAAAACCAATTTGACATCTCTGGGAAGATAACCCCCTTTTTTTTTTCAATAGCTTCTATAGGGAGTTAATAGTAACTTCTAAAATACAGCACGGGATACATGCTTCGTTAATCACACCTTAAGAATTTACCAATAACTGCTTTAATCACTCTTTAAGAATTTATTGATAATATTCATATGCTTTATGATAAATGCTAACAATATATAAAATTATAAAGTTTTTGCTTATTTTGTTTACCTAATAAAAATGTAATTTTTTATAAAAACAATTACCTGATGAGTAAATAAAGTAATATATAGCGAATTATTATGGGTAATTTGGTATGTTATTATGAAACATATATTCAAAGCAAGTCTTCCCTTATTTTTAATATCTGGTTTGATACATTTATTCAGTTAAATTTGAGAACCGAGGTTACTTACGTTTTGCTGCTGCACTACCGAAAGTAGGTTGACTGGAACTTGATCCAAATGAAAATGCCATATTTAAACAGTAATTAATAATGTTTATGTTAACAAAAGTCGATTTAATATCATTTTAACCATAAAATACATATATAGTAAACATAACCACAAAAATTTAGAGATTCAGTGACACCACCACTTCATCACAGAAATTCAAAATTACTATAAAATAATTATGTATCGTATGTATAATAGATTCCGTCTTTGTTGTTTTTATTAGTTTTGATAAAGAGAATCGCTACTAGCGAATTTTTGTAATCTCTAATATAACCAACTTATTATTACCAACAAAAGCGTTCATGGATGGTACACTTCTTACACAACTACACTTACATAAAATAACTTATGTTCTTTCGTGCTACCACCTAATAGCACATAACATAATATTTCACTGTTTTTCTCATTTATTTAATAAGTTAGTTGTTTAATATTAGATAATTATTACAGGTCAGGTCTCGTGTATACCTCTACATTTTGTACTCATTGTCCAATGAAAATATTTTAAATTTCAATACAACTAAATGCATTGAATTTTGAGTTACCTATACTTGCATTAAATTGTAGACCAATATAATATGCCTTACATCAATTTAAATGTTTATGTGATTCAGCTTGGCTAAGAATGTTAACAATTAGATATATTATTGCAGTTATTTACACAAGTAAATTGTGCACCCGATAGATAATTATGTATTTATAAAATCCAATTAATATTAAAAACACAATACTAGCTAAATAATATCTATTCAACTAGTGTTGTATTTTGTACTTCTAATACATATATTGGGTATTTGTTGTGGCAACTGATATTTTATTTGATGTATTATTGAAAATAATATATGTAATGATATTATTGGCAACGGATGATTTTTCGTATTATCTTTAGTATTTGTTTTTTTTTGTAGATATTACAGTCGTCATTAAAATATATTATCGCAATTAAATATGCTCATCTGTAAATTCCTGCACGTTATTCTCTTTTCTATTTTTTACATATGCATGTATACGAGTATATTCTTTCTACATACATGGATGTAAAATGGAGTATTACCTGGTCGGGAGCAGAACAGACTTGTACTTACGTCATTCGCAAAAAAGAAACGAGTTTGATCAAATGCATCACAAAAAAATAGCTGAGATGTCATATTTCACGGAGAAATATTTCTCCTTGGCATGATTGTTTGACATTTACTTGTAGTGTAGATAGAAGTGAAATAGGTAGTGGTGCTGAATTTTGTACTCTATAAATTTGTAATTATAAAGTTAGTGCGATAGAAATATCACCAATCTATTAAAAAATCAGCACCATATCTATCGGTTCATATAAACAATCTTACATAGTCTGAGAAAACATAAACTGTCAATTATTTGGGGTATCATACTTTTATATTTGAGATGGCTGAAAACAACGGCGAATTAAGCGAAGATGATATTATTATAAATGATCAGGATGGTCTTCCAAATGTTCACCCTAACCTTTTGCCAGAAACTGAAATTGACAGCCCTGAACACCACACCGATGATGAATTTGAGGATTTACCTACATCCCTTATAGTAACCAATATACATGACTGTGTGTTTACTTGTCAAGGTATGTAACTCAACATTTTGTTTACATTCATACTTAGCATTAATTTTTTTATTATTCAGTCTGTAAATAATGTCATTCAGATTCAGTGCCATTCGGTTTTATTGACATAAACTTTAATTTCTAAACCACCACACTGATACTATATTTTACGTGTAATTTGCACTTTAATTCTGTGTTTTTTTAGAGAAAAAGAGAGAATTAGAGGATCTCTTTAAAATATATGATCCAGATGTGACCTTTCAATGGCTTCGTAGTTTTCGAAGGTTACGAGTTAATTTTCAGACAGCTTTTGCTGCTGCCAGTGCCAGAATCCAACTTCACCAGTATAAGATAAATGAGTCAGTCATTACCTGTTATTTTGCTCAACCAGTTACGCCAGTAAAGAATCCCAATTTGCAACCTCCCGCACCTTATAAACAATTCCTAATTTCTCCTCCTGCATCACCACCCTTGGATTGGGAGCCACGTCCAGAGGGTGAACCAATTATTAACCATGACTTACTCGCGGCCTTGGCCACGTTAACACCTGGAGGTTCTCATGAGTTACATCCACCTTCTCCTGGTCAACCTGCCATTGTTGTACATACCGCACTTGGAGGTAACACTTCCGGAACGAAACCTAGAGTATTGCAAACTGCATGTCCTGAACGGAGCTAATTTTTTTTCTTTTTGTTTTTTGGTATGTAAATAAATAGTCGTTAGTTGTCACTAGGGTACCAAGGCGTTTGGTTATTGCATACAATAGTAAATTTTAATAAAAGGAACGTAATGGGAAATATTAAGAAAATAGTGGGACACTATAATAATTTTATTATGTATAATAAATTCATGCATATTTTTTAAATCATATTTTTGTCTTATAAATACTGCCCTTTAGGTTAGTTCTAAACATTTTGTAGTAAAATAATATTTTCACTTTACTCATCTTCCTAATACTCTGAAAATGGTCTCAGTTTGTTGACATAAGATAGATTATGTGGATATTTATTTGAATACAAATCAAAAATTACTAGAGAATATTAACTTTACTTTGAGCCTGGCACAAATAATTATATAAAAATTTCTTATAATGTCCCATGACTTCTTTTTATCAATGTTTCCATACCTTTATATATAATCTTTTTCTTTCTTTACTGTAAAAGTTGATGTTTCTTTCCCTAACACACTATTTATTTTAATATAAATCGTATTTAGTAATATTGCATTTTTGTTTTACTTTTCGTTATTGACAGAAACCCTTGGTTTTTTAGTGCCCAACTTCAAATTCTCTCATGGCTTCACTACGTAGAGATGTGTAGTACCTTTTCTTTTTTTATTTGTCAAGCTTTTATGTGATATAGTTTTAGTGGTTGACCTACATTATAGTAATATTTTTTAGTTTGTCTAATAAACCTTTCTGCATTACTGTTCTGTTTACTTGAATATTTTATATGAGAGTTTATTGCAATGTAAATATTGTTTAAATTTGCTTTAGTATAATAAAGTTATTTTAAATGTTAAACTATAAAAATGAATAGAGCTAGATATAGAAGGAAAACATAGTTTTTTATCACAAACCTATATTTAACTAAACAAGGCAACGAAATATTTACATGTATATTTTAACGTAACTTTTCTAAATGGCTCTACTGAAGTAGAAGGAGATTAAGTGCTGACTCAGACAAAATATGGCAAATTTTGCTATATAATCCAGCGCTCGCCTAATTTGCTTAGTCGATATTATATAAGGCATTTGCAGATGGGATAGGCAATAATAATCTCCTTACTTCAGTAGTTTAAAAATTACCCTCTGCGAAGTAATACTTTGCATTGTTTTAAAGGACTATCCTCTATTTTTGTAAAAGTTTGTGTTTTTAAACATTAATATTGTGACATTTTTGGCAATTTTTCTCTATTCATTTTTAATGCAGCAGGTGTATCTGATAAAATATAATTGATGTTATCATTCATTTTTTTGTTAGGATGTAATAGTATTCTGTTTCTTTCATCTGATGACCATGAGAAAGTAATGTAATATGAGAATTAGTTTCTTTTTTATCACAGAACATATTTATTTATTTAAGTAGCAAGGGTGTCTGTTTTATAGGAGAATCTCTCTGTATAATTTCACTAATTTCTCTTCCTTGCCTTTAGTATTAAAAAAGCTAAAACATATCTTATATATGACATTTGGTGTACCCACCTGAAGAAAGTTAAAATCTGTATATTTTATTTTTTGTTTTAAATTTTGCCTTGAATCTCAACGCCCCCATATGGTCATTGGAACAATGGGTATAATAAAACTGTTACTTTCCTGTTTTAAATAAACAAATTTACTAGAAAATTGGAGGTATATTATTTTAGAGACAACATTTTAAGAAAATACTGCTGGTAATGAAATATACAAAATTAATAGTTTGTTATAAATCACAAAATATAGTTTCCTGATATTATAAATTAAAGATTTTAATGATAAATTTTTAAAAATAAATACAAAGCATTAACAGCTGGTTATATAGGATCCCCTACTTGAAACCAATTTTTGAACTTGTATCTTATATATTTGAAATCTTGTTCACGGGCTAAATTAGGGCGTCCTATGTTTTTTTTTTGCAGTTTAGAACCTAAAATAAGATATTGATTAATCTTGAATATTTTTCCTCGCCTTGTTGTAACATAAAAGTTGTTACTAGCCTCAGTTGACCTTACACTAGACTAAGTAATATCTATACAGATAGTATGTTTTGCAAAATTATATCTGAAGATACTAGGGAAATGAAAAAAAAAGGTAAATCGAATCAACCATATTGTCCTGAAAATTACAAGGTCCTTTCAAGGTTTCAAATTGCCCAAGAATTCCAAGCCTACCAAATAGTTACTTAGTGAGTAATTTTTTAAGTATACTATTATAGTAAGTATAATATTTCAGAAAGATGCTTGAAAATATTTATTTACACACTACTATATATAAATATTTTCCTTAAATAATATTAAATAAAAATCTATATAGAGATATTTCATGAGGTCCTATATATTTCTAACAACTAGTTTCGATAATAGATTCAAGAAAGTTTGTTTTTTTCTCAAATATTAAAAATTTTACGCATAAATCATAATTTATGGTTATTAAAACTTCTCGAGCATAATAAATTTTATGTACATGTAGGATAAGAAAATATTCAAAATTAAGCTTAATACCATAAATTTTTGGAATATATTATCTAATTAGGGTTCTCAATTAGTTTACAATATAAGAAGAAGAATACAATAATTAATTAACAAAATATTGAATGATTGTTACAAATGACTGAAAATATTTCACTTTTCAAGTGCTCATTTTCTGCATTACATTGCGGAGATCTATGGAGCTTAATGCCCTCAAGAGTTAGAGTCTTAGTTCTTGTTAAATTAAATTTTTATTCAAAAAGTGGGCGTGATACATAATAGAAGCCTGATTTGTGAAGTATCTGTGAAAGAAAACAAATGTGTTTACATATTATTTAGCGGTATTCCTCATTTGATAAGCAAGTGAAACCTTTCAAGTGCAACATTTAATTTGAATCTGATTTTTTTTGTGACAATATTACACTTAAATATATTATGGATCTGAATATTTATTTTGTGAAATTTATAAAAGATATTTAGAAGTATGTTTATCAACAGATCCAAATTTTATACGTGATTAGTTGATTTAATTTCAAGAACACTATTCGGATAATTTGAAAACAAATTGTTGAATTTGAATAAAAATTGTTACTGGTTCACATCATATGTTAATACCCTATTTTATATAACACTAATGATGTGTGAATCTCTCTTAATCTTCACTTGACTTACTATAGCACTTCTCAATCCTACAATGGACATCTTTCTCGTATCTTATTTATATTTATACCTGTAGCAAGTTTAGAGATCAAATCCAGCGAAAGTGTATTAAATGTTTCCTAATAGATGTATGTTAAATAACTGACGTCTATATTAAGAAGAAACTTTCTTCCTAACTTATAAGTAGCATTAAATTACTGCTATAGATGTTAATTAAACCCCATATCCTTTGCAATTTTTATGCCTGATTTGACACACTATAAGCACTTCCTTATTATTGTACATTTTGTAATTTAAAATTGACTTGCTATCTCATAACAACGAAAACCTTTTCCTTTTACAGCAAACATGTAACTACGCTATGTCAATAGTAGATTAACATTATTACTGATACATGTGTGACTGCTGATTAAGAATGTCACAAATTTGTATTAAAAAAGGCAAATACAGTGCATTATTATTATTACTTATTTTAATTTAATTTAGTTTTTATTGCATTGAAATTTTATAACAGAATATAATGTCGAATTTAATTCGAATTACTATAATTTAGACATGTTCAAAAACCTTGAGATAGTCAATAAATTAAATCTACAGACTGATTATTGAGTAATTACCTATAATTTTTTTAAGTAGGCCGAATGTTTAATTGTTAACAAAGTTCTCTAAATATTTTGAAGAATTGAGTGTCTTAAGGAATGTCTTAAAAAATTTCTTGTACATCATAATAAAATATGTCATAAAATATCAAATAATAGGAGAAAATATGCAAAGTATATATATTAAAGTTAAACTTGCATTAATAATAAAGGATTAGATTAATACAAAATTTTAAATAGATGTGACATGCCAGACAAACATATTTTTTATAAACTATCCGTATTTGAAATTTATTTGAACTGATTTACTCTCAAATGGTGCTTATCTTGTGAAATGTCTATTAAAAACAGTTGAATTCTCTTATTAGATTGCTTCCGTTTTGTTTCTTTTAAATTACTATTTTTCTTGTATTTTAAGGGGTTCTAAATAACAGAAAATAATTCAATATTTTTTTCATTTTTGTCACACAAAAATAATTGTGCCTATAATTTTACCACAAATAAGAAACAGTGTAGTATTCTATTTTTAACTTTAAATACAAATATATCGGCGTACAAAAACGTCCCTACGGATGAAAAAGAGTGTGATTTTCTGTAGCCTCTTGGAGAAACAGAACAAATACAAAATTTACCAGATAAAAGTATTTTTCAATGAGTTTCTATTGTGAATTTGGGCAGTTAAAATATCAATTCCTGAAGCAACTAATGACTCAGCAAGGGAGAAAAATGATTAGCCAAAATATACGTAAAAGTTACCTTAATGGAATGCATACATTTCCTCATAATTTTTTTTATGGACGCTAACAAAATTATTAAGCACTTTTAATTAAAAGTTTTTTATTTTTGTTGTTTAAATACCTATTACAAAGTAGCCATTATGGAGGTTTTTAGCACAAACGAACTGATATTAATTGTAAGATAGACTTATCTAATAGAAATGAATCAGTTTTGACAGAATTCAAAAAATATAAATATATATTATACTTAATTATTAGTCTTTTACACAATAAATTTTCATGATTTGGAGCTAATATTTTTCAGGAAGATCCCCATGTGCGTATAATGACTGTCGAAAAAAAATGTTGTTTTGTCCAGCTTGTACACATTTTATTAACTCGTTTAAATTTAAATAAGTAAGTTTGAGTTTGAAAATTAAAAAGGATGTTGTATGTTTTATGAAAAAATATATTAGCTGTAACATGAGTCTATAAATATAATAAATAATTGAAAATAATAGCAATGATCAATATTATTACCACTGAAAGGAATAGATTAAAAAACAATTATTTTCAGTACCAAATATTACTACACCTTGTGACATGTTGATCTATATATACAATCGAGAAAGAATGTAATACAAAATTGTTGATACAGTTTTGATACATTGTTGATACAATCTGAGGTATTGACAATAATTCATTAATTTTTCAATGAACCATTCTTGATTAACAGAGGACTTCGGGGAATATTTTGAGACCAAAAGTAGAGTTATATAGTAGAAGTATATACATATAAACATATATTACTGTTGTAGCTATAGCAAAATAAAATCGTTGGTACTATCTTGACTAAATTATAGTATTTTGAACTCCAGTTCTTTTGTTTTAATACCTTCAAATGTAGATAAATTTTATCTTGATCCTCAATTTTCAGAAGATGAATGTGGTAACTACAGTTGAATATTTTAAGTAGATATTTTTTTTTTGTTATAAAAAAGTATTTTATTTGCCTTCAATCCATGTATAATACCTACCATTTATGTACTTATGTATACATTAACTGACATCCTTACATACACATTGTACTTTATACAATATATTCTGTAAAGTAACTTTACTGTTACGTATAAAGCTGTATAAAAAGCAATTCCTTGTGAATAACCAACTATGTAAATAAAGTTTGTTGTTAAAATCGATGTTTTATTTAATTTAACTTACAATATAAAAATAATTGCAAAAATATTTATCTAATAAATATTTGGAACGCATGCATATACAACAGACTCCATCTCTTAGATTCGCCAACAAATGTTTCTATTATTTACATTTCAAATTATTTTAAAGGTTGTAGTTGCTCAGACTGAGGTTTCTTTGTAACCGGTTTCTCTTTTTCAACATCGTCCTCTGGCACCTTCCCACAGATTGTTGTGAAACAAGTGTCTCCTATTCCGAATTCCTCACCGTCTTGAATAGTTTGCGGCATAGATTTATGCAATGTTTCTGGTAGGAACATAACTAAAAATCCGGAAATTAAAGCAATAATTGCGAATATTATGGCAGGTATTTTTGGATCAAACGAATCGAGTAGGGTGATAAGTGGAGTTAAAGCTCCAGATGTTCTAGCGCACATAGCACCCAGACCCATCGCTGAATTCCTAACCACTGTTGGGAACAATTCTGCCGAATAATTGTATATTATGGCGAAAGAACCGGCGATAAGAAATTTCCCTATAAAAACGAAAGTGTTTGATGTCACGCTTCCCATCACTAAATTAGCTGCCGTTATGCAACAAATACCTCCGGCAATCATTTCGAATGCGGTAAGAGATCTTCTTCCTAATCGGTCCATTAAATATACCGTAACCACGTAACTTGGTAATTCTACCAAACCCATCATAAACAGAATTAGATATGGATTTCCTTGTAAGTTTCCAGTACTTAGAGATAGTCCATAGTACACGAGGGAATTGGCAAACCAGCATAACATAACATTCAATGTCTTTCTTCTGAGATTGGAGCTTCTAAACAAATCTAATACACCCGCGTCATCGTTGCTTGTCCTCGACTCGGATTTACCCTTGCTAACAAATTCGGCCGTTTCTAAACTAACCGGACTGCCGTTTATTTTCAAAGCTTTCCGCACAATATCCACAGCTTCTTTTGTTCTTCCATTAGCCCACAGCCATCTAGGAGATTCGTCCATCAGCCAAATATGACCTATTAATACTAAAGCGTGGCAACCGTATATTATCTGTAGTAGTTGTCGATCTTTAATGAAAGATCCCCAGCCTGCCACCAACATGATACCCACTGCAAACGCTGCCTGGAATGCCACTCCACACATGGATCTTTTACTAGGCCCAACGAGTTCCATGGTAAGTACAAAACCCGGTATATAACTACCGGCGGATCCAAATATACCATACAGATAACGTATGACCAAAAACGAAAAGTATTCAGGTGTAAAAGAAACACCCACGCCTAGTAGCAATTGTAGTACGGCGGACCAGCAAAATACGGGTTTTCTACCGATCTTATCGGCCAAATTGCCCAAGACTACAGCCCCGGTAAAAACGCCGAACATATAAATGGATTGGGCTACGGCACCCATCCACCTCTGATCACAGATAAAATGCCATTCGATGGCTCGTGAAGTTCCATAATACGTATGATCAAACACCCAAGAATCACAACTGTACGATGAGTTTGTAGTTGCGTTCAAAAGGGAACAGCTGTCAAACTTGCCGGAAGCCAGTCTGGGAACATATAACTCCAAAATCGAGTCGTTCAAGGGGGTATAAGTTCCGTTTACGTCGATCTCAGGGATTTCACATCTGCAAATAAAAAAAAAAGTATTATTCTCACTGATTTAGGAGTTTATACATATGTAAATGGATTTTCGTATAAACCAGATTGAGTTTAAGGCAGTCTATGCACATAGAGACGTTAACAAATACAAGACTTGAAGAGACTACCTACTAGTTTTATATAGGGGTCTTGATCTAGACAGTAATAATACATTTACATTATCAAATACAGCTAAATTAGTTTATACTGGCAATTATGTGTAACGGTTCCCGTACATCATTCGAAACATCTTCACATTATGAGCAAGACTTATTATAGTGATGATCTTTTGACACTTCTCTATAATATCAAATCTCTTTTTCCAATCCAATCGGCTGCTTTAAATTCTCAGATGAACAAGTGCAATATAATTAACATGGAACGTCGAGGTTAATTATTTGTGGCTTTTATGCTACGCGATTTCTTTTATGTCCTTCTACGGAGACACATTATATCGTGTTTAATTTGAAGGAAAGGAAAAACGGCTTTTTCTTTGAGGGAAACTTATATGGTTACATAAGAAAGGTAGCCAAGCTATGTTAACATATTTTGTTCTATATTATATGACATTTCACGAATATTAAAAAAGTAGATACCTTATTCAAATAGGAGAAATGCAATATATAGGGTGTTATAATAAGGCATAAGGGCGCAAGATTTGAATTTGGGTGGCATCTTGGCTGTCATGATTCGATAGATTAATAATTGTGACAGGTCGATAGGAGGCAGAGAGAACAATAAGAATAATAAGATAAGTTTAACAATAAGAACGCATTCTTATTGTTAAACATTACTATCAAAATGGTGAAAGTTTGGTTACTACGATTCGTAAAGTGCATCCAATTTTCGGTAGAAATAATGTTCCGAACTGTGAGAAGAATAATCGAAACATTCGAAAGTACTGGTTCAGGTATTGATGTGAGACACACGACACGGGCCCGTAGTGGTCGTTCAGAATAAAACACCACGCGAGCATTTCGCGGGAGTGTGGCCGAGAGTCCAAGGACCTCGATTCGTCATCGTGCACAAGAATTGGATATTTCGATACCCAATCTTCACCATATTTTCATTAAAGATTTGCATCTCCATGCTTACAATGTCCAACTGACTCAACAACTTCTGCCAACAGACCATGTACAGCGAAGGGAGTTCACCCATTGAATCATCGAACAACAAGAAGTGAATGCCGATTTTGTGGGCAAAATCATCTTCAGTGACGAGACCCATTTCCAAATTTATGGCTTCGTTAATAGGCAAAATTACCCCATTTGGGGCTAAGGAAATCCATGAATGGTTCATGAGAAACAAATGTATCCCCAACAAGTCACTGTCTGGTGTGCATTGTGGCCTGAAGAAATAATTGGACTATTTTTCTTTCAAAATGAGGCTGGTATGCATTAACGGTAAATGGTGAACGTTATCGTGACATGATAACCCAGTTTTTTGTGTCTCAGTTGGAAGATATTGCTCTTGAAGACATGTGGTTTCAGCAGCGGACGGTGCCACTTATCATACCACCCGTGAAACATTGACGGTCTTGCACGAGTCTTAACCTGATCGTGTCATCTCCCCTTTTGGTGACCAGAATTGACCGCCATGATTTTGTGGTTTTACACCTATGGACTTTTCCCGTAGGGTTTTTTTTAAGTCTCAGGTTTACGCCGACAAACCCACAATCACCCAATCATTGAAGGTCAAAATTTTGAATTGTATCAACGAAATACCGCCACATTGATGCAAAACCGTTATTGAAAATTTGGCCAGAATAGAATAGAATTTGGCCAGTGCGCTACCAAAGTCGTGGCGGCTTGTGTTGTATTGTTCCATACATGATTCCCAAATATCTACATTATAAATCAATAAATATTTTAATATTTTGCTACAGAGAACCATGTTTTATTTAAAATTCATATCTTGCGCTCTTTTTGTAATATCCTTTTATTAAATAATTCTCATGTGTCTCTAATTCTATTAAAATATATTATGCAGACAGACAGCAATGCCGATTTTGTTTTGTCATATATTACTAAGTACAACAAATTATAAAGTCTGAAGATCTTCTTTAAAATATTTTGAGACGTTGTTCTACAGAAGAGGAGATGGTAAGGCCAAATGGGCTGTTGTATTAATTATGAGTTCAATTACAAGCAAAAATACAACAATTTGCTTACATATTACAAGTTTAATAGTTTATGGCACAATCATACATATGTTCATATATTGTTCTAAATGCAATATTGAATGACAACCATTGAAAACCCTACACAGACATACTGTGTGGTAATACAGTACAAAATAAAAAATTTTGTTATTGAATGATATTTTGAAAGATTGTTAATCACTTCAGCCTCCTTTTGTAAAATAGATTTTGAGTGACGTACAAATTTAACATCGTTCAGATTTTGTTTGAGATGTGACGTCAGTATAGTATTTTTTTAATTGTAACCCCTTCGTTTTAACATGAATGGATTCCTTAAACGTTCTCCGACTATAGCGGTACTTTATATTATTTACCATTTATAAGATGGCGTGGTAAACTTAAAACTGTAAAATACAGTTCTAAACTCCTTTGGAGTTTATTGTTTTTTTCCTGATAGTGCGACTTCCTTAAATCAATAATCACATGTCAAGATAACGTATTTACTGGAACGATCGGACATTGTTTTTAAATTCTTTCTTTGAAGAACATTTCACTACTACTAGATATGCCTGTTGATATTTAAATTTTCTACATCTCGGCTTATTTCTGCAGTTTTTTATCCAAACTATGAGTATAATGATATTCCGCACGAAAAATATTGGTGTTAATAAGACGAAGTTCCTCCTTATTTTGGTGTTGATGTAAAGTAATTTATTGATACTTTCCTTAGCAGAACGAAGACAAACTGAATGTCCACCATGTTCACCTGATTTGAATATCTTTGATTTATATGTGTGGGGTGACTTAAGGTTATATACCTTAAGGTTCAAGAAGTGACTTAAGGTTCAAGAAATCACTTCATAACACAATTGTGTTAAATATTATTTGAAGCTTTATCACTGCCATGTATTTAGTGGTTGTTGCTTAAGTCTGATTGTTATAAATGGGTCCACATCTGAGAAGTGTTTTTCATTTTAAAAAGTAACTTATTGATATGAAATGTTTTCACTTTATACTCCCTTTGCAAATACTCGTATAGGTACTGTTAACTTCTATAGTGGTACTGGAGTAGGTTGGAACCTTTGGTGTGAAGATAACACTAAGTGAGTTTTCCAAAAAACACCAAAACACTATACACTACACTCGACGCGAGTTTTGCTAACTAAGTTGGCATCATCTAGAGATGATTAAAACTCACAGAGACGATATGATTAAAACTATAGAGTTTTAATCATCATTAATCATCATAAGTTGGCGTCATCTGGAAATGATCGAAATTTACAGAGACGAGTTGATTAAAACTATCTCCAGTTGATGCCAACATTGTTGACAAAACGCGCGTCGAGTGTAGTCTATAGTGTTTTGGTGTTTTGTGGAAAACTCAGTTAGTGTTTTCTATAGTGGTATAATTTATCGTTACTATACCGAAAAAGAGAGGAGCCGACAAATGCGAGAACTTTAGAATGATTAGTCTAACTTCCCACGCGTCAAAAATCTTAACCAGAATAGTGCAGAAGAGGATGGAAAATAGAGCGGAGAAAATACTAGGAGAAGACCAATTCGGGTTTAGGCGAAATAGGC
The DNA here is from genome assembly GCA_037954035.1 of Rosalia funebris. Lineage (NCBI taxonomy): Eukaryota > Metazoa > Arthropoda > Insecta > Coleoptera > Cerambycidae > Rosalia > Rosalia funebris. Next base: position 3,494,227 of record JAZFAV010000018.1, on the reverse strand, counting down.
GAACTCGCGAAGCTATTCTAGCGCTAAGCGTAATGTTAGAGAAAACAATAGAAAAAGGAAAGAACGCTTATATAGGATTTATAGATTTAAAAAAAGCTTTTGATAATGTAAGATGGGAAAAAATGTTTGAGATACTAAAGAGCGCGGGAATGAAGTATAGTGATAGGAGAGTAGTACACAATCTATGCAAAGAGCAAACTGCTGTTATAGAAGTAGAAGGGGAAAGAAGGGAAGTAGGTATTAGGAAAAGAGTAAGACAAGGATGTACGCTTTCACCAGTACTTTTTAATCTGTACATTGAAGAGGCGATTAATGTGGTAAAAGGTAGAGTGGATTTCGGGATTAAAGTACAGGGACAGAAACTAAGAATGCTGAGATTCGCGGATGATATAGCAGTATTAGCATCTAGTAAGGAGGAATTAGAATCAGCGTTTAACAAAATGGAAGCAGTGTTGACAGAGGAATACGGAATGAGGGTGAATAAAAACAACACTAAAGTGCTAGTGTGCAGAGGGCGCGAGAGCAGAGCAGAAATGAAAGTACAAATTAATAATGAAAGATTGGAGGAAGTTAAAAACTTCACTTATTTAGGAAGTAAAATAATGCGTAGGTTAGCACAAGATAGGAGAAGCTGGAGGTTAGCGTCCAACCAGTCTTAGGACTGATGACCTCATGATCATGATAATTTACCACAAATTACATTATTTTTTCTATAGTCATCTAACAAAACTCTAGTAAAAATATATTTACTGTTCTAATTCGCCAAAGTGAAAGTTATTTGTAAAGTGTTGTTTACTAATTCTTACTTTCTTCGTTCCAAGTGGTGCGTTACTTAAAAAAATTGCTTTTAGTCCTTTACCGTTTCATTTCTTTTCATTATTGCAATTTAAATTTTTACTAAGAATAATAGGAATCTGTGAGGAAAACTATTTTGTTTTAATTTTAATTAAAGTATGGTAGAAAAATATTGAACACAGAATTTTGGAAAACACTGTGTTCATAGTATACACAAAATAATATAGTTCGAGCACACATATGCTTCTCTATCCTACTATCTTTCTCATTATTACCTACATTTCATTTATTGTTTATACCCAGCAAAATAACACAGTTTTAAAGAAATATTATATTTATGCAATATGCAACTCCACCACCAAAAATAATAGGATACATCCAATGAACAAATAAATTTAAAAACGGTTATAGAGATAAATAATAATGAAGCCTGTTAATAGCTTGTTTTGTCAGTATTAATTTCAGAGCATACCCTATAAAATTGTATACCTACTTTTACTTCACTTTCGTTGACCTGTATACGTGTCTATGTATATACTGTCTATCATATACTTACATACAATAGTAGGTTAGACACCCATTATCACATTTTTAAGTTAGGAAAATAATATCCTCTCGAAATTATCGATTATTGACAACCTCACCCCCCAACCATAATCTGACATATTTACTTTCCCTTGGGTAATAGACGACCGACGTGCAAGAAAGTTTGTAATTTTAAACACTGATTACATATATTTTAATTATAAGTTTATTAAAGTAATATCTTCAATTATTTTGTTCTTATTTTTATTTTATGGACTTTAAAAGGTATGAATAAAAACATTTTTGTATTTTAATTAATGAATTAAGAATTAAGATAAATTTTCTCTAAATGTTCTAAATATTCTCTAACTTTTAGTTATATTTTAAAGCACTGCCATTAAAATATAAATACATCCAGTTGTATGTTATTTGTTGAATTTTTGTAGTCTTCTCTATTAATAAAATAAGACGTATAGAAATATATTATCATGTTTTATGCACAAACATATTTATGTTTATATATAACAAAGTTATATAGTACTAGGACGTGATATACCTTTGCTTCATTGTTCATTATCGTCCTGTGTGAATGTGATATAGCTCACGAAAAATATGTACGTACTTATATGATGTTATTACCTATCTATCTATCTATCTATTCTTTTTCGATTTAGCTCCAAAATGTATAGAGTTGAAGCCATTTTAAATGGCTTAGAATATAGCTTAGATTAGTTTCTGACATATATTGGGATATACGAAAACCTTTAATTCTTATAATTACTGTGACATGTGCTGAAATTTATAACAGATAGTAAGTTATACTTAATATTTTAGACATTTCAAAAGTATACATAATTAAAAATGATAAATAAACTTTAAAAACGTTATACCAAATACTCGAAGTGTTGATCAACTTCAAGCATAAGGTATCAGTAAAGAAATAAAACACGGTTTAAACTAATGCTGTTTAGTCTCGAAACAACACAGTTGAAGTTAATATATCTCTTATCACTCTTATCTGTAATTTACGGAAGTAAATCGTAGTGATATATAGGTCACTGGTTCATTCAGGATGCGCTTTAACATATACATAAAAATATATGATAAACAATATATTACCTTTTAATTGTCTATTTTGTAGTATCCGAAACAACAGAGGCCATAGAAGTCACTGAACAGACATTACTGCACACTAATCATATTAAAATTCCGGTATATAGCATAATTTGTTCTAAATATTCAGGAGTGAAGCATTGAATCACACAAAATTGTCTAGAGAGGAGCATATTTAAAATATCCGCAATTCTTCAAGTAGGACATGTCTGTGTTATGTTGAAAAAAGTCTACCTCTTTGTCAAATATAATGTTGCCTACATTAACTATTCTGCATCCAGAAGAATTAGGTGTACACTCAATGGTCTTTATTGACAAACAAATTCTTGGAAAACGACACTGTGTGCATTAAATATTCCCATAACTGGGTCATTGAACGCCTGATGAGCGCGTGTAATAAAGAGTGCTTCATTTGCATGTAGTTTATCCATCATCAAAATGAACGTAGTAGTAGCTTGCCGCCTCTAACCATGTGTTCCAATGCGTCACAACAAACTATAGTGGTAATGACTTATTTGGCAATTCGTTTTTGAGATGGCGCTTTTAAATAAAAATTGCTCACGTTGGCTCTTAATTTGTCCACTGTGGGATTGCAGTCTCTAATAGTTTCTGCAAAATGATGAGGTCAGTATTGCATGTTATATGCAATAAACTGACATAGTTGTGTTGTTAAGCTCACTGCAGATGCTTTCATATAGGAAGCTGAATCGGTTGTATAGAGTAACAGACGTCCTTTACTGTTTCCCAAATCATCGCCCCATATAGTTCTTGAACTACTACCTACAATTTAAACCACTATCTCTAACCACGCATTTAGCACCTATAAGTAATATGATACGTGTATGATGTTTTGTCCCTCATCATCAGTGGTTTTATCTACAGTCATCCATACGTTATTGTCTTACGTACTTATTATGGTAACAAAGTCTATGTTAAATCGTTTCATTCCTTAGCACCCCGATTGTCAATTAAATGAATTCTATGTTTCTCAGCCGTGACATGCAATGAACGTTTTCCTACTCCATGATACATCGCATCCATTATACCGTACTTCGGTGTCGTTAAGAAACCTTATTCATCCAGTTTTCTGTTGTAGCATGCTAAGAAAGTTTATGCGACATTTGTAAGTCTAATAATAATGTTAATTTAATTTAAAATAAGGTAATGTCAGCGAGCACTCATTACATCACGCAGTGTACAGTATGCAACTACTGACACTACCCTTTCCTTTTACCGCTATTAGTCGCTAGGTTAGTGGCCCTTTTCGATGCCGCATGTGGATTATAGTTTTGATTATTATCTATACAAATATGAATTTCATGTTGTTATTGATAATTTTAGTTTCTATTTTAGAGGATGCGTGAATACGAATTGTACTTATTCTATGTAGAAAATAGAATGTTAAAGTCGTTTTGTCATAAAAAATAAGGAATTACCTATGGTCTGGAATCGCTGCTACTGTGACCAACGATAACATATTTAGGCCCGCAGTGACGGCTGAGAGAATGTGCAGGGTGAACTGCCATGCCTGATACCTGCCGAAGTCACCTGAAAGGAAAAAGAAGATTAAGAAGAGTACCTAAGTCAGTTTTATTCGTTTTTATTGTATTGATCATTACTGCCTTACTAACAGTTAATACTTGTACAAGTATTCAATGGGTCATTCAAACTTGTTCGTGTACAATGATGATTAGCCTTTTAAGTATGTATAGTAGAATTATTTTATGAAGAGAAAGTCGGCAATAAACCGTGCGACAAAGAGCAATGTATAGTTTACCTTCTCCCACGCGAATGCAGTAAAAGAATTTTACGCGCGCAAATGATTTATAGGCAGGTCTGTGTCTCTTATTCAGTCAGACATGTATCTGTCTTTGTCGCACGATTTATTGCCGACTTGGTCTTCATAATATAATTCTACTCTATCAGTTTACTATCGAGAGTAGTATATGTAGTAATGGGGTCTTTCGCATTATAGTAGATTATGTATTGTTCATATGTTGTTATATTGTTCTATGCAACAATATATGTTCATATATTGTTCATAGTTGCATTAAAATGCATACACTGCATTTTAATGCAACTTTAATAACGGAAGCTGTTGAGTTGATAAATATCCTCTTTCAAGGGATGCGTAGTATGATGAGCAAAGATGAGATAAGACTTTGCAAAGTATGTGCTTATGACGAAATCATTCAAAATATTTATGAAAAATCAGTGGTAAATGAAAACTGAAAGATGTTCTTCTACCGATTTTCTGAATAAAACTATTTTTTTTACTGTGGAGAGAAATCACCACATATTCCTCATCGACAATGAATAGCAAGCAAATAGCAGTGTATTTTTATGCCTTAGATACTAGTATTTGTACGATGAACAATATTCTGACTTGGAATAAACTGTCGTTATTGATTTTTTTTATTAAGTTCAAATCAGGCGTAAATAATAATAATAGTAATATATGCGGTAAACTAAAAATTCGGAGCTATAAATCAGTCTATCTTACTAACTCTTTTATATAAGATAAGAAGGCCTTATTGCTATCTGATACATATACCGGGTCCGGCAACAAGATTTAATGGTTTTGTATAGGTTGCTGTAGAAATACTGCTTATTTGACAAACGTCAAATAGTGATAAAATTGTATTTTATTATCGAAACTTTTGTATTACAATGGCAAATTGGCCGGTTAATCAACAGGTCTCTACTGTTAAATCATTTATCCTGACCCAGTCCATCGTGCAAATCCGTTTTCGCCGTAAATTTTATTTGCCAGTGCGCGCTGAAGTGTCATCAAGAAATGCAATTTTGAGATGGGTAAGAGATTTCGATGAAAGGGACAGTGTAAACTCAAAATTTGTCGTAGATACACGTACAGTTCGTACACAAGGTAATATTGAAAGAACCAGAGTAGCCGTTGAACGGAATCCACAACGTTCTGCAATTCGGCAATTAATTGCACTGCGAATTTCAGAGCGAAGTATGCGACGAACTTTATATCTAGATTTGAAATTTCATTCGTTTAAAGTAAAGATAGTCCAGAGGCTATGAACCCTGTCAATAAAGCTAATCGCCTCAATTTCTGCAGGCAATTTCTTGAAACATTGAACAACAATGCAGGAATTCTTGATAAACTGATCATGTCTGAAGAAGCTCACTTCCATCTCAGTAGGTACATTAATAAGCAGAACTTTCGCTACTGGGCAGAACATAACCTAAGAGAGATGCATGAACACCCACTTTATGACCAAAAGGTAACGGTGTAGTGTGAAGTATGCAGACTTTTTCGGGCCATACTTTTTTGAAGAAAAGGGCCACACAGTTACAGTCAATTCACTTTGGTACGTTGAGATGTTGGAAACATTTGTGGCTCTGAAACTTCAAAGAATGGACCAAGATGAAGTATGGTTCCAATAGGACGGCGCCACACCGCATACAGCTACACGGGCCATTGCTGTTTTACAGCGTATGTTCCCGAATCGCCTAATTTCAAGGTTTGGCGACTTTGCATGGCTCGCAAGATCACCTGACCTGACGGTCCCGGATTTTTTTTTCTGTGGAGATTCTTAAAGTCCAAAGTGTACTCTACCCGTCCCCAAACACTTCTAGAACTCAAAGAAATGATTCGCGAAGAGATAAATTCGATAAACGGAGATTTACTCAGAATGTTATGTTCAATTTCAGAAGCAGATTGTAGCAATGTATAGAAGAAGACGATGGTCATCTTAGGGATGTGATATTTGCAAACTAAGTGTTATAAGAAATTTCCAGAATTGTATTTTTAGTTGTAATAATAATTAGTCCAAATATATTCTTTGTTTATTAACAGTGGCCTACTAAAAACCGTTCAATCCTGTTGCCGGACCCTTTATAATTGTTTATTTGATATATGTTCTCATAGTGCTCTGTTCAAACTGTGTTCACAATTCGAACCGCCGGCGATCACTAAAATCGACCGTGAAAACGCTGCACTGGAAGGCGATCTCTAGCCGCATGAAAGTTTGTTTTGTGCATGAGAATTGTTCTGCTCAACATGCTTGATGTAAGATTTCAGATGATGTATTACTATATATACCCTTATGCTTCAAAAAATAAAGTTGGTGCTTACCTCAGTGTGAAATCTCTCTAGGTATAGGCAACCAAAATTAAAAATCGACCTGTTTCGTGAATTTTTATTAAAACCCTTCATATCCGAATTACGTAATTTATTCCAGCCAAAGTTTCCCTACTGATAGAGTTCTGTGAGAAGCACAAGATGGTAGTCGCGAACACATTATTCAAGAATCACGTTAGGAGGCGGTACACCTGGAAAATTCCAGGAGGGATAGACAGGTATCAGATAGACTACATTCTGGTTAGGAAAATATTTAAAAATCAAGTAAAAGACTGTAAGAGTTATCCAGGAGCAGATGTAGACAGCGACCACAACTTGGTAGTCATGAAAGCTAGATTAAAGTTCAAAAATCTGAAAACCCGGAAGGATAAGAAACGTATAAATGTAGACATATTGAGGGATCAGAATATGAAAGATAAGTTCCAGGAGAAAACAGATCAATTAATAAATAAAGCGAGTAATGACGAAATCAAGAACGCAGAAACTGAGTGGGAGGGTATTAAGAATAGTCTAGATTCCGCGGCTACGGACGTTTTAGGACACGAGAGAAGGGAAGCTAGGGAGCCCTGGATAACGGAAGAAATCTTAAACTTAATACAAAAGAGACGAGGCTACAAAAACAGACGAGACGAGGAAGGACTGAAAACTTATAAGTCAATAAAGTGGGAAATCACTAGAAAGTGTAGAAAAGCGAAAGAACAATGGATAGAGGATAAATGGAAAGAAGTAGAAGATAAGCTCCAAGTAGGTAAGACCGATGAGGCTTACAAAATAATTAAGAGGAACTTCAGGGATATAAGACCAGTAAGTAGAAACGTTAGGAGTCAATCGGGGGACATACTGATCGGAAGAGAGGAGAAAGCGGATAGATGGAAGCAGTATTTAGGAAATTTATACGAGGGTCAGGAATTAGGTGAGATATTAGAGGAAGAATCTAGCATCGATAGGGAAGATGTAGGAAAACCTATATTGAGAGAGGAATTTGAAATAGCACTAAGGGGGCTAAAGAACAATAAAGCGCCGGGTGTAGATAAAATACAGGCGGAAATTTTGAAATGTGCGGGACAGAAAGTATTAAATAGGATGTTTGAACTGGTAAAATACATATATGAAACGGGCGAGATGCCGGAGGATTATAAGAGGAACATTATCGTTACTATATCGAAAAAGAGAGGAGCCGACAAATGCGAGAACTTTAGAACGATTAGCCTAACTTCCTACGCGTCAAAAATCTTAACCAGAATAGTGCAGAAGAGGATGGAAAATAGAGCGGAGGAAATACTGGGAGAAGACCAATTTGGGTTTAGGCGAAATAGGGGAACTCGCGAAGCTATTCTGGCGCTAAGAGTAATGTTAGAGAAAACAATAGAAAAAGGAAAGAACGCTTATATAGGATTTGTAGATTTAGATAAAGCTTATGATAATGTAAGATAGGAAAAAATGTTCGAGATACTAAAGAGCGCGGGAATGAAGTATAGAGATAGGAGAGTAGTACACAATCTATACAAAGAGCAAATTGCTGTTATAGAAGCAGAAAGAGAAGAAACTAGAAGCTTTTGAGATGTGGTGTTACCGAAGAATGATAAAAATACCGTGGACTGATAGGGTTAGAAACGAAGAAGTATTAGAGAAAATCGGCGAGAAAAGAAGTACGTGGAAAAACATAAAAAAGAGAAGAGATGAAATGGTAGGCCACTTGCTGAGACATGGGGGAATAGTCCGCGATATTTTGGAGGCAGAAATAGGAGTGAAGAAAGGCAGAGGTAGGCCTAGATTAGACTACTGCTCGCAAATAGTAAGGGATGTAGGTTGTAGCACAATTAGCGAAATGCGTAGGTTAGCACATGATAGGAGAAGTTAGAGGTTAGCGTCCAACCAGTCTTAGGACTGATGACTTCATGATGATGAAAGTTTCCCTCTAGTATAAGACAAATTTATTCCATATTATGGCGAAGGCGCTGGGTATAACCTTGAACTGTTATTCGCAAATACACTGTTCTCTCTGGAAAAACATCAGTCAGTAATTCTAAATGTTTATGTAACTAATAGTTTTGATATCATTAATCACTTAACAGTATATTCTGGTATAATGAACCAAAGATAGTTGCAATTTATGAAATGTGGTGTTGAGGACAGACAGGCGGTGTTTTATGAAAAATTCATCTATAAATTCAGTGTATCGGAGAACGGAAATAAAAATATCTATAATATTCTTGATATCAGTAACCATTTAATAATATATTCTTGTGTAAGGTGCCAAGGAACCGTCTTGATAGTTGCAAACTATGAAACATGGCGCTGGGGAGAGGCAGTCGGTGTTTTCTCAAAAATGTACCTCTAAATTGAGCGTATCGCTGAATGAAAAGCAACAAAAAACTGTATTTTCTTTTTACACAATTGGTTATTTAATAATATATTATTGTTTAAGGAACCAAAGAATCGTATTGATAGTTGCAATCTGTAAAACGTGGACGAGGAGAGACAGGAGGTGTTTTCTTAAAAATTGTCTCTAATTCGGCGTGTCGCTGAATGAAAAGCAAAACAGATATAATGTTTCTATCATTAATTGCTTAATAATATATTCTTCGTGGATCGTGGATTTCTTTCCAAAATTAATATTAATTAGGTAATCTTTTTTCATTGTCATAATATTGATTTTAGTACTACTATCATTCACGTGATAATAACGTACTTAGTCATTAAGTCAGAGTTATGATAGAAAACAATAATTACTGTGATAGCATCGTGCCTCAAGTCTTACCCGATCTGGCTCAAATTTGTACGAAATGTGGAGAGAGAGGGGCGAAAAATAGGACCTCCATGCCAGTCTCGTGCTTGTATTAAATTCAAGATCAGGCTTTGCAATATAGTGACTGAAAACGAATGGCAACTTCTTTTTACCGAACTTTGGAAGAATATGAATCGGGAACAAAACGAATGTTTGTTTGCTCAAGTTTTGATATTAAAGAAACTTCTCAAAAAACTGCGAAAAACAAAAATAATATCAAGTCTTGAAGAAGCTCAATTTTTCTGTACTTTTTGAAAACAAACGGAGAAAGAATACAGGTATGCAGAGAAATGTTTTTAAGTACACTGGGTCTGAGCCAGGTGTAGACGATGGAAAACAGAGAATAATGGTGTTTATATAAATACATTTTTTTATAAATAAGAATAATTTTAAGTTTATTTTTAATGTGTTAATGATAATAACAATACTTTTCTGTGATTTTACGTAGTGTTTATTACAAGCTCTTTGAATTGATAATAAAAAAGTTGTAAACTGGTTCAATACATCTTTTTCCTGTTGCTCAAGATTATCTTTATTCTCATTTTTCAGAGTAATTAGATATTTTCGTACAGGTATTATTAAAAAATTACATTTCGTTGTTTTTCAGATTAAAATCATGGGTTAACCCCAAGGAATTAAAAAAATATATATAGGTATGCCACTAGTGGTATCTCACAAATACCAAAAAAACCACATGTGCTATCTCAACGACAAAAAGTTAACACATGTTTTAACTTGGTCATTTTCTGGATTTCACATGTTTTTCATTTTTTAACTATCAAAATACTAGTGAGATGACCTAATTACATAATTAATAAAAACAAATTTCGATAGTCAATTTAAAACGAGCGAAATACGTTTCTTGATTCTCCTGTAAAATTGCCAAAAGTGAGTTAGCACATGTGGCATCTTAAGCGACGATATATTCTTGTGTAGAAAACCAAAGAGCAGTCTTGATAGTTGTGGTTATCAAATCAAAAACCCAGCTTTTACATGATGTAATCCGGTGTGATCTCTATGCTTTCATGTTTAAAAGTTATGAGGTTTTGTTTCAAGAATCTTATTTTTCAAATACACCCACAAGAATAGATCCGGGTAAGGACGTGACAAATGGGATAAAATCTGGAAATCGTGACGGCCATTCAATTAAACCTCGTCATTCAATCCTCCCATTTGGCAATACTTCATATAAATATGGACAGATGGCCACGGCATAGTGGGGTGAAGCTTCACTATCGACTTTTTATACAGTAATACTAATACAATTTTCATAAAATCCCATGCTCTTAGTTCTTACATCTTGGATTTATTTTGGCCTTTTGAAGACAAGTTCCGTTATTCACAGTAAGATGAGAAAACGAACGAGAAACGACTCATATATGGATTATAGTTTTTCAATTAGATTCATTGGGAAAACATGGGCATTCGGCATGTGTATTCAAAAAGAACATTCAGCAGTTGTATGTATATATTACACTGCAAAATAGTTATACAAAGATTTTCTCCATAATAGAATAACATGTTTCAAGGCTATCTTAATCATGCGCTGCACTTTGTTGCATATAATTTTGTATATTTACGTGGGTGAGCACACCTGAGTTAATCAATATTAACATTATAATAAACAATTTATTGTAATGGTAAACTAATTTACATATAAACTAGTTGACCAAAATTACGGTCCATTTCATTATACTGTTATTATTAATTGTGTTATTACTATTAATAAAAAAAATATAAAAAAAAATAGTAAATATATATTTTGCAGCTATGGACAGCATATATGTTCTAAAACAGTATGTTAAGTGTTTTACTTTAAACGAAATAAATTTTGTATACAACATATTTCATACCTAAAACAGTATTTACGAGAAAAAAAATACAGTTTAGTTTGAGTAAATGACAAAATTGGTCCATTATTAGTTAAATTAAATTATATACGGTTGTCAGAATTAAATTATTGAGGTTTTATTTATAATTCTTTAAATCAATCAGTTATTGTTATTATCAAAATTAAATTAAATTGAAGCTTTAATTATAATCCTTCAAATTAATCAGTTATTGTTCAGAATAGAGTGAGACGACAAAGATTATAGTTATATACAATTTACTAGCTTATTAATAAATTGACATTAATAATAATAATATTTTTTCGTAATACCCAGATTTCGAGTACAAAGGTATATACAAATAAATCAGTGGTTGCAATAAAACAAAAATAAATATTTAAATAGATATATTTATTTATTTAGTTATATTTACTATAGTTACGATTTGCTATTTAAATATATGCAAATCTGTTATGACAAGACCTGTTGATGATAATATAGCGTCAGCATTCCCACATCTTCATTTAAAGTTTGTTATTATGTTAAGTATCAATTACATTATTACACTAATTTTAAAACACTAATTCTGATACAATCTGTTGATTTATAATTGTTTATTATTTCTATACGCTTGAAATATTTTTTACAATTTCCTATTAGATACTTAGGTTTCATATTTAAATTTGAACAATGAATTAAGTAATTATGAGCTACACAGCGAAATGAAAAGTATAGAGAGTACAACGAGGTTTAGCCATGGTGCAATATTTATTTTTATTGATTTATTATACAACGTTAGCAGGTACTTGTGTAGTTGTTTTCTTCTTAGATACATATACATAATTTTCCAATTAAATAGCGGTCGTGTTTAATAGATCTATGATAATATACTTTACTACTTTGTTATACTCATATTATACATACAATATATGTATATATTTTTGTTTAAAAGTGTTTGAATTATAAAATATAATTTCTTACTGCTGCTACTTGCCAAATATCTAAGACACATTCTTTGAAATAATGAAATTATATATATATATATATATATATATATATATATATATATATATATATATATATATATATATATATATATATATAATACAAATTGAACATTGTGAAGGTGAACTATTAGTAAGAAATTATATAGATAATGGTCTACTAGTGAACTTTTAAATAGTCTAATTATGTATTTTTAAATAAAGATAAGATCGTAAGGTATAGAAAATAACTATTGTTATATAATGAAATTTAACTTTATATTTTAATTTTATACATATATTCGTTTACGGATTTAGTTTGACATTTCAACGAAGATATCAAAGTAATACAGTATATGTAATAGAAAATTTCTTTGAGTTTATATAAATACTATAGGATTATAAGAGAATAGAATAAAATACTTCTTATCAGAATTTATAGACTATAGTCTATAACTACACAATTTTTTTATATTTACTAAATCTTCCTCAACTTTCACTTTTAAATTGTCTCAGGTATAGTCTTCGTAGTAGATAACAGTGTCATCGGTAACACTTACCACGTGTCTTAATAAAATTGGCACTTGTTAAATTGAATAAATGTTTACATATAATATGAAAAGTATAAGACCCAGGATGTTACCTTGTGGAACACAGCAGCTTATGTTTCTAAATTGGTTTTTTTCATTCCATGTACTTAAGGAAGGTACACTTTTTTGTAAGGCAAGTAATAACATCTGATGTTGATCTCTGTCTAAACATATACTAATTATTAGATTACTTGTATTTTTATTAAATCTGTTTATACGTAGTTATAATAATGTTTTCTATTTTAGCAAAATTTGTAATAAGCGAAATAAGGCGCGAATAATGAACTTTTCGGTACAAGTTTATCTCCTCTCTTATATATAGGTTTTGCTACTGAAACTCTAAATACAGATGGGTATATTCCAGTTTTGAAGCATAGATTTAATCGTCAGTGGTTCACTTCGGTGTAATAGACCGAACAATTTGAAAAATTGATGGAATTTAGAAAATTGAATAGAGGAGATAATTAGAGAAAAACATTTTGAACATTCAGTGTAAATTAATTTTATTGTTTTAAATTTCAATCGCTACATTTTCATTTGCTTTGTCGAATTAAAGCTAAAGAAACCTTATGTAACCAATACCTTTACTGTACGAAATAAAGAAGTCTTTCAAATGGCACAACGAAAATGGAATTTCCATAAAAAATATCGAAGACGTCATGATTTTTAAAAATACTGCTCGAAATCAGTAGATATTAGTTCTCAACGTAACATTTTAAGTATATCTTTGACATATAATTCTCTGTTTTTTAACAAATAAGTCATTAGTACTAATTTTATGAAATTTATACATTACTTTTCAGATTCACTGTATATATTTAAAACATATATTTCAGAAAACATTTGGACCAATCGTTTCCTGGTAGATTTGTCTATTGAACAGGTCTAAAGGAATTCTGCCTACGTCGCTAGGCCTATAGATTTATTTCTGAGCGAAAAAATATCCCAAACTAATGTTACTCAACTTTGAGAATTTATAAGAGCTTAAAGTATGAAATGTACCCCATGAAACATTATTTGAAGAAATGAAATGTTATTTATTATATTTTATAAGTAAAGAAATATTGTATAAGTACGAAATATATGGAAATAATTTTTTAGGTAGCTTAATACTTATTGTGTTTACTATGTGGGTAAAAAACGTATATTATAGGTACCAGAAGTACATTGTCAAATAAATTCATACTTTTTAACACTGTTAAAAAGTATGTGGAGACCCCGCGAAAAGATGAAGTAAGTCGCTTGTAATTAAACTTGTTGAAATTAAAAATAGACCAGGTCGTTTTAAAATACTACACAGAGTTTAGAAAATCATTATATATTTTAATTACATCTTTTGATATGAATTCCCTTGTATGCATTCAAAATTGTATCCTATTTTTAGATGGAGTTTATGATAATTAGGTACGTACATATATTTATACGGCTATTTTGTTAAGGTCCTTTGACATATAAATCAGTCGAAAATATCTTATAGATGCTATAAATAATCTGTACTGTAAATATTTAGCAACACAAACATAAAAAATTTTGATATGGTGTTTACGCCAATTTTATTATAAAGCATGATATAAAATTATTGTACTTTTGTTAAAAAAAAATAAAACTGTTTTGTCTGTTTTTATTTTAACTCAATAATGTACAAACAATAGCCTGTGATAATTTGGAAAGTTTCCTGTTGTAAGTATTTAATCGTTTTTCTCGTAAATTAAGTAATATAAAATAAACGCCTAGAAAAAATAATTTGAGACCAGTGTATATAAACCCAGTATTAACTTCTTTTTCTAATAATCTCCAATAAAAGTTACCAATACGAACGTATTTAAAAAATGATATAGATTTATCAGAGATTGCGACCGTGCAACAATAATTATTATTTGAACATAAAAATTAGCAGCATATTATTTAAAATTAGTAACAGTACCCTATTATGACACTGCAAAAATCTCTGCAGATATCATACAAAATAATGTTTTTGTAGATGTACAGATAGTTGTGTCACTTCTGTCGTAATTTAAGTACTGATGCAAAAAGAAAATAGAATAGAACGAAATTTATTGACCACTTATATACAACAAGTACATTTTTGGTTACATATTTCGAAGTCATAAGGTATCAAATCATATACATATTATCAAAGGACAATAGTAATCAAAAGGTAATGTTGCACTTAATATACATATATAGGACCAAAATTCATGAATACTATAAAAGCATTTGACTAGTAAGAAGTATGCTAAGCACAAATGAAAAGCTTTACATGAACATTTAATATTTGCATATATGATGTATTGATCAAATTTATTGTAGAGTCATGTTTCTAAACTGTTTTATTGTCTGATATATAATATTTATAGCGGATTTATGATTGATAGCGGAATACATTGGAATATGTTTATGAATTGTATACATTTTCGTAAACTAACAAAAGTCACTCTAGTAGGTATAAGTATATTAGGGGTAGAACCTTATGTTTTCAAAATAATCCTCTTCTAGAAATGTCTTTTGAGTTGCTCTACAGTTTTTCCATAAAACTACTTCGTACTTTGAAACAATCACAAATCAATTGTTCTCGTGACTTTATTTACAGATGGCAGTGTTATTTCATAACAAATAGTTATGCACTCAATTCAGAAGAGACCCTGTCGAAATGAGCGGACCAAATTAAATTAAGGTCAAGTATGATTCACAGGAGCTTCACAATCACAGGTTCTGACGTTGGCCAAATTGTATTAGATATAAATTTAATTTTTCCACCAATGTTGAGTTATTAACTGATTATAAGACTGTTGAGGTTTTTGGTGGAGCCAAACTTTCTCTTCCCATCTCCTCAGTTTCTTGAGATATCAAAATTGCACCAGCAAAAAATACATAAAAAGTAAGTCGCTCATATAAACAAGAAAGAGTACTGGACCTAAAATAGAGCCTTGTAGTACATCTCCTTTTAAAAGCCAACAAAACAAAGTCGGAAGTTTCAATACTGACATATTGTTGTCTATTACTTACGTAAGAATGAAAAGTAAATAGGTAGTAAACAAGGTACTATAAATGCTCATTTTGGATCTGTCATTTCTCACTTGTAGTTTGCTTATTATTTAATAATATTAATTTATAAATTTTACCAAGAATATTACCAAATTTTTATTTTCAGGGAGAACTACATCTCAATAATAATAATTATGATTAATTGTTAAAACTTGAAGCAATGCGTCTATTTATGATTTCTATCCGACTGGTTTGTCTATCCTAAGGAGAAAACGTAGTCATTGTCTGGCCAAGTTTCTTAAAACAAGTATATATTAAATGTCTGAAAAATATGATAAATTTTAACTAATTAACTGGAGGATTTGGTTGGACAGGTAGTTAAGCTATATTTTACATTTGCCATTCTTATTATGTTCTTACTAATAATGCACTTACTTGTGCAGTTGTTAACATCCAAAGACTTCTAAACGTCAACAAAATACATTTATTAGTTATTAACCCGAAAGAACATCCACACTTGGATAGGACAATAATATTTAATTGGAAAAGCTCGATAACAAATACTATAGTTAGGGATTTGACTGCGTTGGTCACAAATATATAAATATCTTGGACTCTAGACTCGAAATAATACATACATATACACCAATATACACCAATATTTCATTGGTGAATAAAGAAATTATCTTTGTATGTTAAAAATTATAGTGTATTATATTTTCAAAACATTTATGTTTTCCTTATACAATACGGAAAACAGAAAGTGTAAAATTGGAAAAAACTTAGGCCAAAGGTGGTGAAGTTTCCACGAGATGCCGCTGAGGTGTCGTGTAGATTTTACTCCATTACTGGTGTGAAAAGTCACATCAGCGAACTAAATGTAAAATTATATCACAGTTTTGCGATCCTTTGTCATCCTTTCACACCAAACTGGCATTTGCTCGTCAAAAACAAGACTCTATCGGACCGCCCATGATGTGCGCGGTAAATTGCCTGGTCTAGGTAAATAGTCGAATGTTGCCCTCACTCTTTCCTCTACGCAACATAGAGAAATCTCACACTTTTTCCTATTATTGCCGAGGAGTACACCGTTTGCTGTAAAATTGATATAAAATTTTACACCATACGAGTATTTCATACAGTATTCGATCATAAGTCCGATGTCTAGATTTAAGAAAAATTATTTGCAGAATACTAATTATTTATTAAGAATTACGAAAAGTATGGTTTAAAAAGTATATTTTATAAATGATTGTTCCCACTTTGGTTTAATAGTAACCATCCACCAATATGCTTCCATTCTATTTGAACCTTTAAAAAATGCGCTATTTTATTGTAAAATAAACAGCTTTAAAACCTTAAAACGGACATTTCCGCACGTAGAACATCGCTACCTCGAAATTGAGTAACCGAGAAAAAATAAACTAACACATAAATGCAGAATATGTGTTTTATGCGACAGTTTTACGTTTTTGATTGGCGACTGCTTCAGTGCCGTATTAATACGTTTGTGATCGCACATAATTATTTTTCTTCTGATTCATCCGTATATGATACAGGATTACAGGCAGAATAAATGTTTTTTTCGTTCAATGCAAGATCGGCAATTTTTTTTAAATAATCCACCATCGTGCTTTCTCATGACCCATGGACAGGGTGGGGTAGGACATATCCACCTCAAAATCAATACATGTCGTCTGGTAGACGTCCCTAATCAGAATCAATCGAAAGCTAATCGATCCGACACTATCTAATTGAGTGATCGTGCTAACAAAAAAAATTCTCAAATATGTAGTCCACCGTCGTGCTTTCTCATGCCCTATTGACAGGGTGGGGTGTATTATATCCACCTCAAGATCAATAGGTGTCATTTGAGAGACGTTCCCGATCAGAATCAGTTAAAACCCGATCGATCCGACACGATTTAGTTGAGTTATCTCAACTTTAGTTGAGTTATATTAAAAAAAATCTCAAATAGTCCACCATCGTGCTTTCCCATGACCCATGGACAGGATGAGGTGTGTTCTATCCACCTCAAAATCAATAGGTGTCGTCTGGGAGACGTTCCCAATCAAAATCAGTCAAAATCCGATCGATTCGACACGATTTCGTTGAATTATCGTGCTAACAAAAATAAATGCTGACAACAACGACAACGACGACAAGGACAACACACACAGACAACATTTTTTAAAAACCGGTTTTTTTTATTTTTAGGCTAAAAAACGAAATATAAACGAAAAAAATGTTTTTACATTTTTCTTTACACGATTACATTACTTTTCCGCTAGGATAGTTGAGTGCGGAAAAGTAATAAAAATTATTCCGCCCATGCTATTTTTACAGTTAGTTACACTTGATTATAAAACGAAAGGTAAAATTAACTAATAGGTGCACAGGATGATTGTAAAATATAGTTACGTAAAATCGTTCACTAGAACAGTGCAAGGTTTTACAGCACGCTATTCTCTTGGAGTTCAAGGTTACAATCAACAAACTAACAGTAGTTTTATTTACTAATTTCTCTTTAAAGTATATTATATATTACATTACAATATAAAATGTATACAACGCAAATTAAATTTCCAAAGTGTATCGTCTTACCTACAGTAAGACAACTTTAATAAGCACTGCAAATAAAAGCATGTTAATTCATATAAAAGCAAAGGTTTAAATATCAACTTTTGTCTTAAATTAAAATAAATATATTTTTATTTCATGTGGGTAGCACAAATAAAAGATAACATTACTAATGCCTGCAGCTGACGGAAAATAATATATAACATTATAACGTAAAGTAATTTCATACTATTGCGATTTATATATAAATATTATAGGGCTTAAAAAATATGTACATATGTACTCTAAGTAGGTACGTATGTATGGGAATTTGTTGCTCACTATGTAGGGCTTCAAGCTTGAAAGGAATCTTTTGGCGTGGAAAAATCCTTACTGGAATGAGCCTACTTGTTTGAAGCCAAAAAATTAAAACGAAAATAAAGTGATAAATGTTGCAAATACACAGTTAAATTTATTTAGCACTGGTAAATTAAACGCCGTTCGTTAATCTAAGTAAGAATTTACGAGTATTATTAGATGATGTTACGTCTTTTGTTACGTGTGATGTATAGTAACTATTATTGTAAAATTCAATATGAAAATTGTTCTTTTTTACGTTACAAAGTATTTTTCTGTTTGAAAAATACTCTGTAACGTTAAAACACATCCATACCCAAAGCATTTTTCTGTTTGAAAAATACTTTGAGTATGGATGTTTTATTGACATTACATTATATTATTTGTAATATATAACGTCAATACCTGAGAGGCACCATAATAGCTGTTACAGAGTGTTGTGCAGTAAACGCGACAAACTACAACCTAGAGGGTGTCTCATTTAGATCTATAGGATGTGATTTGTGAATGAAACTAATAATACTTGACAAACTGAGGTTTTTTATGCTTCAACATAAAATGGAGACGATACGGCTACAAATGGAAATTTGTTCATATGCTCGACTCATCTGGCATGATACCATTCGTTTAGCAAAATTTGCCATAACTCGGGCACACAAAACTAAATCTATTTCTCGAATTACATGTTGAATATTTACTTTGTTGATTACATATTTTTTAGGTAAACAGTGGTTTGATTTAAATTTGAAACTAAAATTATTAAATACGTAAGGTGAAATAAAGAAATATGTGCTCGTCAAGAACGGGAAAAAGTGTGAGATTCTCTAGGTATGCGTAAAAGAAAGAGTGAGACAGCATTCGGAGGGAAAAGGATGGACTTTACGCGCAACTAGATCGAACTCTGTGTACATTTACATTCAATATATATTCATCGATATTCACTCTGCTAAGGTCTCAATTCGACTAAATAAAAACCGGGCTATTTACTGCGCACCTCGTAGGCGGTCCGATATCGCAGTTTTGAGACTTGTTCCTATTCTTGATGGCTATAGCTCAGGTTGTAATTTGTTAATTACAACCACTACAGATATAGCTCAAGTTCATAGCTCGAGTCAAATAATATTTATAAAAACTCTTAGAAAAAACTCACTAAAACAGATTTCTAAACAGATTGTTACATATTTTTAAAGTAATTTATACAGCTTATTAATTATTATTTTTACTAATACAATTCATTTCTGTTTATCTTAATACCTTAATACGTTTAAATAAATATACGTTTACTCACGTATTTTATTGACAAATAAATTAACAACTAGGTGATTTATCTGTATATATAAGTTTTGTAAAGAATTGTTTTTAAAGCATTCTAAGGTAATCTTTTTTAAAAACTATAAATGTAAACAAAATACAGTTCTACAAAGTACATTTAAACACAGTAAAAATTAAATTCTGCGAGGAAGGATATTTACAATTAACTTATGTAAGTCGTTTGCACTTACAATTAGTTTACTAATAAAAACTACCTTCCTTGGTTTTCATAAATAATCTTAATAAACAAATAATAATAATGGCAATGGTCATATAACAACAAAAAGTACTGGTTGCTGCAATTTATATTAATTTGTACTAGAAACACTCAATCATTGGTATACTTATTTAATAATTTATGAATAAACCATATTTTTATATGTCGCTCTCCTTTCGCTATTCATATTTTGCAATTTCGCTGTCTTAATTTATTATTTCTTATTGCATTACGAAGATTTAAGTTTTATTTTCAGTAATAAAATTGTTAATCATAAAGTATTTTAGAGATTTTTACTGACTTAATTTCAATATGAAAGTTGATAATAAATAAATAAATACTACTACTATAATTGTATGTTGTTCAATAGTCGAATGTAGTTGTATTTGTGCATTTCTTTTTCGTGAATAGCATGTGGATTTTAGCACTCTAAATTCGACAATTTTGTTGTCTGACATATCCGTCAATATGAAAATGTGTTTCATTGCTGAACAAAATTTTGATGCAAAAATCAGCATCACCTTCTTTCTTCTCTATACCCAATTAACAAATATACGATTTTGTAAATGGTCTGTAACTTTTAATCGTTGTCAATTTCTGTGCACGACGTCGAATTGATTTTCTCTCACTGCAACAATATTTTCATCTAATCTACCACGACGAGGAAGTATTGGTGTTAATCAATAACAGAACCTGTCTTTCCAAATTATTTGACTAAGTTACAAACTTTTAACTCTGCAGGCGCTTCATTTTGTCCTAATTATGGCCGAATTTTTTTTAATGCAACTGTAAATGATTGCTCACTTTCATAAAACACTTGTACACAAACTATTCGTTGTTGGTCTGTTAATAGCGGCATGTTGACGTGGTATAGCTTGTCGATGATAGTCGTTAAATATTGACGCCCTATCTCTGACAGAACACAAATGGCGCGCAATTTAAATCATATAATTCCAATTGAGACACCTTATGGTGAAATTGCTATTTCTCTTAAAATCAAAATCTTTGAATATTTGTATGAGTTTTGCGGAATCTTACATAAATAATGCTTTAGTGCTGGCCTTATAAATCATTAACGTTTCTTTAATATTCCTGAAATCTAATCACAATAATAATATAGCCCTTTATGCCACATTAGAATAAAAATGTAAATTACTCATTTTATACATAATAATTAATTAAAGGAGGTATTCGGTATCGAATTCTATGCAGGACGAAACCTTAACTGGGATAAATTCTGTATTCTGAGAATTTCAATAAGTAAGATCCAAGTACCAAATCTGTTGATTTGTGCTAAGCTACTAATGTTTACATACTGGATATTTTAAAATAGCTAGTCCTTATATATTTCTACATTTAGAGTCTGAATACCTTCCAAAGTTAACAAGGTGTGTTATGTATACATTAAAAGGTTAAACTGCTAACCTTATTATTATGGTTCAATAAACAATTTGTCGATAATTTCCCGCAACTGTAAGTATTGAGATAACAACCCAGCACAATATATGTAATGCAGTGAACGCAATAAAAACACAAATGCAAATAAAGAACAGTTAGCAAACAATCCATATCGGTTTTAGATAAAATTAGAGATGAAGTACACAATATGATCAATTTATTCATTATTGTTATCCCTAGTACCATTCTGAAAATAAACATCGTATAACAAATCTTTAATTTAATTTATTGCCTGCAGTCGTCGGATTAGATCTAAGTCAGAAATAACTGTCAATATATGTATATTATTAAATGTATTAATACATATTAAACAGAAATAATCTGGTACAATACAACAGAGGATTCGATATTATCACAAGCAATTGTTAAATTTTATCCAGGAATAAATTATGAGCTCGGTTGAATTTCACCTTGACGAGTGTTTAGATTGCCATTCCTTGGTTATTTCCTGCTTTCACTGAATAGCATCGTTAGACAGATTAGTTTAACTTTAAGAAAGTCTTCATATTTTTTATTTTATTTATTTTTATTTATATTTATTGTTTATAAGTTTGTGACAATAATTAATAGAGATAATGAAGAAAAAACAAAAAATAAATAAGTAGTTATAATGCAAAATTGTTTTACAGAACATGAACATAATACATAAAAAAATATACTTTTATGTATACATGTATACTGATGCAGATGTTTGCTGATGCAAACCACTAAAATTATCAAAAACATGTTTAATTGGAGTGATCCAGTTATACCTAATTTTTTTTTTTTTTGAAATCTGGTTGCTGTAGTTTATGATAATATATTTTTGGCAGTTTAGAGTTGTTCATTGGTGCCAGCTTTTCTAAGCAATTAAGGAATTGTTTGGAAACCAGATATTGTAGCATTATTATTCTGGTATTATTGTACCCATCTCTAACATGACTAAATGATCTGGTGTGTATTTTGATAGAAGGCATTGGTGGCTCTATCAGATTCTAAAAGGAAGGAGTTAGGCTTTGGTGGAAGGGAATTATTACATTTGAGAGTGGAGCGAATATTACAACCACTCAAATTTAATACCATTTCAAGCAGAGTTATGAAAGTTCTATTTTAGGTCCCCACGAATTTATTTTTGAGCGAGAGTATGTCATAATTGCACCACAGAATTTCTTAGATATAACACTGACAGCAACAGCTATTTCATTAAATATTGAAGATACTGAGAATGGAACGCCTAAGTATATACGAGTATGTTTCTTTTCCACTTCTACAAACTGTTTTCCAAACAAAAAATTATGGTTTTTCGATCTTTAAAATCCACCTTTCAAAAATTTTACAAGATTAGTTTTATTTATATTAAAATTTAAATAATTTAATTCACAGTCCTCCAAAATAATTCCATTCCAGATAACATTATTTCTGTCACTTAGTGTAACTAAGTCATCTGCATACATTAATAAAGGTATCTATATTAACCCCCGAAATACTTCTGAATTTCGAGACCCTCAGTAATTTTAAATTATTTGGTGAAACTACTTTCAACTTTAACCCGAAAACTTGGCGTATTGAATATATTTCTAATCAAATGAATACATTTAGAGCTTAAACCAGGATTGACAATTTAAACTATAATAAATCATGATGCACACCATCAAAGGACCTTTTGAAGTAAACAAAAATTCCACGTACTATGGATACGTAGTATCCATAGTACGGGAGATTTGCTAACGCCTCGTTTACAAAATATTATGAGTTGATTTTAAAGTTAATTATGTTGTGGTATATATTGTCTCAAAATGGTGGCATTCATAATAGAGTAAGATCATAATTAAGTCTATAATTAATTTATTATAATTTTTATTTCAGGGAAACGTATTGAAAATACTTTTTCCAACAATATATTTTCAAATAATTATGAAATATCTCAGTTCAGTATGTAACACCATATATTCTCGTCTGTAGTTGATCTCTGGTGAGTATACTCAGGTTATGTTTAACATATTGATACATTCCGATGATGTAGTGTTTATCTAAAAAAAAGTAGAATGGATTACACCACCTTCAGCAAGCTTATTGGCCTATTAGCCTACAATTATTCTTACTTCACTACGCGATCGATGCTTGGGGGAGATCATAGAAGACGAAATCTCTTTACACATCATGCCACCAAAATTCACCGACAATGCCTTCCTTCTGGTTACAAGACGCATTGAGAAATTTTTATACAATAACGAATTCATCCTGGGTGTATTTATCGACAAAAATGTGCGTTTCATAAAACTACCTTCCCAAAAATTCAGTCATCACTAACATACATGAGTATTTCCCTGGTCATCAATGGCTGGCTCTCAAACCTACTCTCAAAAACAGCTGCACTAATTAGCGAGGAAAACATTTCCAATAGTCATAAGAGGTTGTGCGCGGGAAGGTGTGGTATCACCATAGCTTGGAACTTAATTCTTGATACCATCCCCTCAAGTTCAAAGGTTTATATACCATTTCATATGCAGATAACCTGACAACATTATATACTGAAAAATGAATACTCTGTGAATACTGTGATAGAATGCAGGTAATCTTCAGAGTAATTGAATAATACTGTGGAGAACTCACTCTATCTGTTAACCACGAGGTAAAGAAACCAAGGTAATATGAAGGCGTCTATTCTAAATATACTACTGATGCATGCGTCAAATAAATGTAACATTGGACACCAAATAAATTTGAAACCTCCACCTTAAATATACAAAAACAAACTTACATCGTGTATAAACAGTAAATATAAAGTAGAATTATTTTATGAAGACCAAGTCGGCAATAAACCGTGCGACAAAGACAGATGCATGTCTGACTGAATAAGAGACACAGACCCGCCTATAAATCATTTGCGCGCCTGAAATTCTTTTACTGCGTTCGCGTGGGAGAAGGTAAGCTATAGTAAGATATACATTGCTCTTTGTCGCACGGTTTATTGCCGACTTGCTCTTCATAAAATAATTCTACTATAGGAGACTATAGTGACTATGACATAGAAACTATAACGAAAATTTAAGGAAATAAACCCAGAGTTGTTGTGTGGCTATATACGTGTATCATAAGGCTATGAAAAACGGGAACGTAATCAAGTACAATGAGCTGATTGTCTAAACATTATTCAAGCTATGCGAATGGCACCAAGAGTAATGGAGGTAATACTACGTTTGCCATCATTGAATATTTATCTAATAGAGGTGGTTCTATCTGCCATACTCAAATCTGTTGGTATACAACTAAACGAGAAATGTATGAATGCTGAGAGTCGTCTGTGAATTCATCTATCAATGCCGTGCCTTTCGTATAGATGAGCTTTGATAGTGTCAAGGCTCTCAAATGGTTTCTTACAGCAATAGAAACAAAGTTAAGAGGACAACAAAGAACCAATTAATGCCTTCATAGATGGTCGCAAGAAAATAGAAGCAGTATGCGGTGTAGATTAAAAATACTTCACGTATATTTAGTGTAAGTAACCTTAGTGAGTAGTCGTCCCAGCTTAGTATAATCGAGATGGGCCATAGCTGTGAAGTTCGTAAACAAATAACATGTAAAACAATTATTTTCTGAAGTAGACCATCATTGCTGGCCATCCCTAATAGTACATATAATATAACAGAGTCAGTACAGGAATGTCACCATGCATTGGCAAGCAGTATCTATACAAGTAGTATTTATTTGTATTGGGCTAAGATTTATGCAAGACAAGGGGGCAGCAATGAAGCTGATAGATTAACTAGGTCCTAGATAGATTAGCTAGCTCCTAGTCTGAATATTCTCGATTCTGTCCCTTTTAGTATCGATCACAGTAACAAGGCAAGTAAGTAAGGCTAATATGCGTGAGGAATTTAAGAAATTTTGGGAAAAAAAGTTGCCAGTTTACTAAGGAATTTGTACTCATAAGATACCTCAGCCGACGTATGGCAGTGCATTCTTGGCAATGTCTAGGAAGAACGTCGATCCTTTAACAGGAATTCTAATCGAACACTATTATATGAGGAAACATCTTTACAATATAAAATTGAGCCATACAGCTCTCTGTAGAGGATGTTAATATGGTGTTGGAACTATACAACAGGGACTATGTGCCTGTTCCACCCTTCTGACCAGCAGAACATTCAATTTTGGAAAACGTTGGTTAAACATGGTCGATTCATCCTCGCTTATTTTTCAAAAATAGGCTGAATGACGCACTAAGTGAGAGAGTCTCTGGGAGGACGTACAAGGGGTTGTACTATTTCCAGATTCAGACGAGTGTTATTGATACTAAGCTTTTAGAATACTATGTGGAAAAGTAAAGTAATTGTACAAGGATTGTAAATATATGAATAGTATATACAATATTTCTAAATGTACGAAATTAAAAATGAATCAAATTAATAATATATTATAAATGTACTATTGTTGGATAGATAATGAAATAATACGGTGTAATAACAAAAAAAATATAGGTTTTATTGCAGTTTTATCAAGTACATACAACGTTACAAAGTCACCTAAAGGAGTGACATGTTCAACGACCATAAAATCTGAACTGCATAATATGTAATTTTAGATAGACATATATGTTTTTACACACAACAAAAAACTCAAACAACAAAATAATAATCCAATCAAACATCAGAAATATAATTTAAACATTATTAATGAGATATTTAAGTATCTCGTATTATTCACATACTAAAGTAAGTCTCAATACAGTACTCAATACTATTCTGTTTGAGAAACTAAACGGTATTAAATAGTTAAGTGTAAGAGTTAAGAACCCTCTTGCAAATTAAGTTGAATATGAAGTTAAAACACATATTGGTATAATAGGAAATATTTATGAGAGATTCTTCTCAAAAGGATAAGTTTTCTGAAATAAAAAATAAAGTTCTCGTAACATTTTCGAAGTAGGCATGATAATCCGTCATACTATCATGATATTCGTTAGCTGTTGAAAGTCTGTCAATAAGTAGGTTACAATTCGAACAAGACTACTGCTCTTTACGCCCAAAAGAACTAATATATCTACGATTCGGCCTGCAGTTTCTCTGCATTCAAAAGTACCAAATATTTATGATTATTGAATAATTTTTAATTTTATCTAATTTTTGATATTCAGGTAAAACGTCAGTGATTGATAATACTTATCATGAATACATATATAAGGTAAATACATATTGTGTGTGTGTGTGTACTACCCACTTCATCATAATACAATAGACAATTGATACCTAGAGGTCATTTTTCGGAATATACGCATTTAATAGGGAAATGAAAAACAGACAATTACCGGGTCACGCTATCTTACACGAACTTACTTTAAAAACTAAATTGGTTACTAACATACTTCCTGAACTATAAACTGAAGAATGATGTAGCATAAATAGAGTTGCATGAGACCACGCATTCTAAATTTTACAATGCTGATATTAGGAGGAATTCTACTAAGTTTATCGGCTAGTGACCTAAGTTGAGTAACAGATTCTAGAAGAAATATTGATAGACACATTCTTTATTATGCGCATACATTTCACCATAGAAAATATTTTTACTGCAAACAAAACATACAAAATACAATCAGAGAGATATATAATCCATTTGCTTTTTCTTTTCTTCGAGCTGAATTCAAACTTAATTGTATGAAATTAGTATTCGTTCATTTATTGGTGTAATACTGCAGATACATTTTGAAATACGTTCGTCAAATGAAAAATAAATATGCAAATCGATGAGGATCCCATGGAATTATTTTGTGTTTCAAAATTATATTAGTAGAAGAACAGTTTCGTTTATGTAACTTTAAAGGCAAACATGTAAAAATTTACTGGGTTCAAATAGGGAGGTCAGTGTGTTTATCAACTGCAACCTTGAGTTTCCATGCAATTTATCTATTATTATTTTAGGATATTAATAGAAATATATTAACTCTATATTACGATAGTGGTTTTAGTATCTTCGTCAATTTAAAATGTTTCAATACACATAAAGAAAGTAGGAAAATGTCCTCGGATTTTATCGAACGTATATTTGAAAATACAGTGGGCATTCAGTTCAGTGGCCATGACCAACGTGGAGTTCTTTTAGTGGCGTCTGCAATAATGGCATTCGTACTGTTGCGTCCTAGTATTGGCGGTGTTATTGTATGCTTAGGTTCAAGTTATCTCTCCCCTAATGTGGGTTTTCCTTGTCCGTATTAGTAAAGCTCCTCAAAACTTAAGACTTTTGTATCTTCCCAAGACCAAGATCTAAGATCTCCAAGACCAGAGATCGACTGTATTCCCAACTTTATTATACGCTTACTTTTTAATTTGTAACACTTGGTTAATAACTCATACTCTTAATTAGTAAACTAATATAGTTTAAAATATTTCTTAAATATCAATTCCTCTCTACCACTACCCTCTAACTTAAAAATTTTTGTCGTTATGTACAATACATTCCTGGACAAAATTAACACATTAGCAAAAGTTTTCATTATTTCTTATAATTTTTCGAAGTTTTAAATCACTAAACATATTATGCAGGTGCCCTATAATACGCTCTGTCAATACTGAAAAACAATTGTAATTGTTTGACAAATGTAATGTAATATTCTGTAATTGTTTTTTAATATATTTATCGCTGTTTCAAGTGATTTGTAACAGTAAATTAATTCAGTTAAGCCAGTGATTTTTTACTTTTCCGCACTCAACTATATTAGTGGAAAAGTAATGTAAAGAAAAATTGGAAAAACAATTTTTTTTGGGTTTATTTTTCGGCCTAAAAGCAAAAAAAAATGTTTTTAAAAAATGTTTGCTATGCGTGTGTCGTTGTCGTCGATATTTATTCTTATTAGCACGATAACCCAACTAAATCGTGTCAGATCGATCGGGTTTTTACTGATTCTGATCGGGGACGTCCCCCAGACGACACCTATTAATTTTGAGGTGGATAGAACACACTTTACCATGTACATGGGTCATGAGAAAGTACAATGGTGGATTATTTGAGAAATTTTTTTTGTTAGCATGATCACTCAATTAAATCGTGTCGGATCGATCGGGTTTGACTGATTCTGATTAGAGGCGTCTACCAAACGATATCTAGTGATTTTGAGGTGGATAGGACACATCCCACCCTGTCCATAGGTCATGAGATAGCACGATGGTGGACTATTTCAAAAAAGTAAAACTGTCGCATAAAACACATGTTCTGCATTTATGTGTTGGGCTATTTTTTCTTGGCCACTCAATTTCGAGATAGAGATGTTCTACGTGCGAAAAATTAGTTTTAAGGTTTTAAAACTATTTATTTTAAATTTAATATTATCAAGTGAATGAAATACTTTGTCCAGTACCTACACTTAGAATAGATTAAATAAATCTTTAACGCAACTAAAGGGAGAATGAAGCACTGAAAGTAATAACTCTGGTTAAGGAGGAACGTAGTCAACGATATGTGGCTAATTTGTTTGGAGTTAAACAATTAACCACTAGTCGAGCAGATAAACGTTTCAGTGAACTTGGTTACTGAAATTGAATTACTGTAGAACTACAGAACAAGATCGTAAGAAGTTTACAGATGCAAGATATCAGCTATTTCTTAGGTAAGTCGCCTTAAGAAACAGGCATCCTATCAGTTTAGAGTTAAGCATAGCCCATCTAGTAGCGCTCGAAATATAGCAATTTCTGGACAAACGGTCAGGAGAAGGCTTAATGAAGGAGGATTAGACAGTAGAAGACCAGCTGTCGTACTACTACTGACCAGAGAACATAACTATAATGCGTTTTGCAAGAGAACACGTAAATTGGACCATTGACAACTGGAAGCGAGTTTTCTTATTTTACCAAAAAAAAGTCTTATGGT
The DNA here is from genome assembly GCA_037954035.1 of Rosalia funebris. NCBI lineage: Eukaryota > Metazoa > Arthropoda > Insecta > Coleoptera > Cerambycidae > Rosalia > Rosalia funebris. The sequence goes on along the minus strand of JAZFAV010000018.1, from coordinate 3,464,764 downwards.
AATTCACCAGATGGATGGCAATAAGTCTGGCGAAGACCAGGAGAGGGGTTTACTGTCTGCAATATATCTCTGAAGATCCCATTTTTTGTTGGATTAAATGTTCTGGGGAAGAATTTGTTTCGATGGTCAGATGGATGTGGTTCCTTTATGGGGAAGATCCATGACTGAATCTCTAGGTAGAAAATATCGTAGAATAAAGTGTGATATAATTTTTTCCGTTTGTCGAGGACAGTTTTATGTTTATGCAGGATAACGCTAGGTCCCATGATGCTAGAGAGGTATTGGACTACCTTCGATTTGTGAATATTCCAACTATAGACCGGTCAACAAGAAATTCAGATATAAACCCCATAGATCATTTATGGTATGCACTAAAACGATCAATTCGGTGCCACATATCTGCCCTTATGACTCTTAGGGGAATCGAACGAGTTGTTCTTGTTGAGTAGGAGAATATTCGACCACTTGATCAATAACATACTCAGATGAATGGAAGAAGTGATAAGAGCTAGAGGAGGATCTACATGCCACTGAATTTAAATTCTTGCGATTTAATTTCACTTCCATTTTTTTCCTGAAATGTTTCCATTATATACACCGTTTTCATTGCAATTGATATTATTGTTCCTTTCTGTTATTTGTTGATGTATTTCTCCCTATAATACCGTTCTAATTTATTAAAGATTAGTTGAAATCATTTAATTATAATATCATGTAAGTACTATGATTTAAATCTTTGAAAGAACAAAAATAATAATGTGAACTTTCACTGATGCGTTAATTTAATCCAGAAGCTTATATTTATATAAAACCTTGTAGCTGTCCTTGCCATTACATCTACTTTTCTCACAAATATATGAAATGTACCATAAATAAATGCACCAATTAAGTGCATGAATGAAATCAAATAAATTAAATCAGGATATAAATATTCATCTGTTATTCTATTTGTTACATTAACAATTTATGATAATTTCACATTCACACTTGATTGATAAACAAACGATTATATAAAATTCGCAAACTGAAGTGAAATTAATTATCATTATCTACTTGCACATCTTTTCAAAGGGACTGAATAATTATGTTTAGGTATTATAAAACATTTTATTGTTCAATTAATTATCGAAGTTGTTTTTTAATATAAAAAGTTAATGAATTTAAAATAATTTACACTACAAAAATAGATGTTTCGATATAGGTAATAGGTAATCGTAATCAATATAAGTAATCTACATTATTTTATTCCTCCATAATTAGAGAAGTAACTATTAAGGAAGTAAAAAACGTAATTAACAAATTGACGCTATCTACCACAAAAAATACGTGGATTGTTTATTGCTGTACATGTAAAAAAATGGGAAGCAAGACTTGGCAGTAATCCTGAGAAAAGATTTTTCATAATGGAAATATTTAAAACGTTTTGTACAAGAGAGCGGTAATTAATTTTAAGTAAAGAGTGAATAAACATCAAGAAAGTACAATAACTTCAAATAATTTTAAATACTTTATTTTATGTTAAAATCCTATGTATTCAAAATAAAAACCTTTTTGCTTCGCTCTAGCAATGCAATTGGTAGAAGTAAAAATACAATATTTTAAATGAATACAATTTGAAAAAAATTTAAATAAATAACAAGAAATATTATAATAAAAGTTATTTCTGCCAATAACTCTTTTAAAGCAATTTCAATGCGATTAAGAGTTTTGGATGCAGTTTTCTTAAATGCCAATAAGAATGAATTTTTCAACCGTTTTATTTATACCTTCAAATATCGGACGATAACCTTGATCATCCATTATGAATTAAATCCATTCCATTATTGGATTAAACTAAAATAATACTGAAGGCCAAAGAAATAAATGAAACGGTTAACGGCTAGTGTCACAAAATTTACAAAATGACTTTTAACGTTGGAACTGGAAAACAAGCATTTTTAATATCCATGGATTATAATAAAAATAAATAACTTTCTTTAAGATTTCCATCCATTCTCAAATATAGTGTAGTTCTGTTATTAAGTTCTGTTAATACAAATATATTAATTCTTACAGTAGTGGTTTCAAAATCTTAAAGAGTTTCACATACTCTTGAACTCTCTCTTCAAAGTGCTTTTCAACTTTCCCTCACGGTACTTGTTCGCTATCGCTCTCGTTATTTAGCCTTATAGATGGAGTCTACCATACACTTAGGGCTTGATTCTCAAGCAACCCAACTCTGAGAGATCCCAGTCAATTTAAAATGTTTCAACGCAAATAAAGAAAATAGGAAAATGTTCTTAATTTAATTTAGTTGTTAATGTTTCGACTGCGGATTATATTCAACGTACGTACAACGTATGGATTTTCACCGTTGGTACACAAAAAACAATTATTTTTAAGATCCATGGATTATAATAAAAATAAATAACATCCGTTGCGATTTTCTCAGAATTGTACTGTTTCTCTTCTCAAATGTAGTGTTGTGCTGAGTATTTTTACATTTCTAAGATCAAAAATGTGTATAATAATTTATAATAAGTGTGGACATAATCAAATATTATTTATAAATCTAAATATCAAATACAATCGTGAGCTAACTCAACGAATAACACACCGTTCAAATACTTATGATGTTTTATCTTCTTGCAGTACTTGAATGCATCAGCTACCTGCACATGAATCCAGTTTGTGGTCGTACAAGATTTACTGGTCTCAAAAAAGTTGATTTACAACCAAGTGCTTTAAAATTAATTCCCTGCTTTAAAATTAATATAAACAAGTTATTTATAGTAGGTACTAATTAGTAGTCTATAAATTTTTATCAATTTATTATTTATTGAATGAGATGTAATAAATTAATTATCTCCTAGAAGTCCTAGACTTTAAAGCACAATATGTTTTTTTAATAACATGATCTACTTTTTATATATATTTCTATTGCTTTGTATGTTTATTTTATTTTTTCTTACTTCATGAAGTAACTACGAGGCACATTAGTACTTGTCTATTAATTTAGATGAAATCCAAATTAGTTAACATAATTGTTTATTTACATAATTTATATGTGTCGATTATTACCAATTTTTACTTGTTTAAAAGCTAAAAATTCGTTCAGTGTAGTGCATGCTAATACTGCAATTAACTAAATAATTTAAAGAAATTCTTGCATATGAAAACACCTTGAAAACCTTGAGATACATTACAAAACACTTAATCCTCACCTGGTAATAACGAAATAAAAAAATAGTGTTTCTCTCGTTTAGTCGATAGAAAATATCCATTTTAACCTCAAATTTATTTTATCTAATTAATCCATATAGCAATATTTAACGTATAAAGATTATATAAATAATTAAATAGAGTATAAATAATATAAATAATCAAAGCAAATAAATATAGGGAATTCTTGTTCAACAATTATTTCTTCTTGTGTCAAATAAAGAAAAACTATGTTAGACTATAATGGTAAAATATGATACTAAAAGATCAAAGTAATCTTTATGTAGATAATTAAGATTGTTATATTTTAATAACAATATTAATGAAATTTGATTTTAAATATATACAAGTTCGTTATCATATTATCTAATTTTGAAACGAATTATCATTGAAAATCAAAGGATCTCCGAATTCTTTTATCATTTTTTTTTTTGAAATCTGATTATATTTGATAATTGGGTCTAAAGTCTCTTATAACAAACAAAAGCACATTTTACAAGATTGTAGAAATATCGACGATACAATTTGGTGCATACTGTATCTACTGGATTATATGATATAGATATACAGAAGGAATGTTGTTCAGGGTTATACTTCTAATAGTAGTGCCAGATAACATTTTAATTCCTACTTTTTTAATTGGAATGTGAGTAGGTTTTTCATTCACTACGAACAAAAATAACGTTACTGACATTAGTTGCATTTTTAACTCTAGTATAGCGAGACAAAAAAATATTTTTGTTTACGTTCGATCGTTATTATTTTGACGTACTTGTTGACCGTCATGTATTGTCACGTGCAAATAATTTATAAAAAATATAGAAAACAAAATGCACGAAATTATGTAAACAACAATAAGTGTAACATAGATACTTGGGCGATATTATGATTGACATATTGGCAATGCAGATATTACACGTGTGCTATGTGCTACGTTAATACATTTAGCTCAATGAAACTGAGGAAAATGAATGTATTTTGATCAGTGATTAGTCATTAACGTACTTCAAAAATACAATACTGGTGCGGAATACATTTTGAGTATTTTGATATTGAGTGACTATAATACGATTCAGTTCCTTTAATAGTTTATTTTACTCTGATATTATTTTTAATATAATCAATGCCTGATATACATTTTTTAAACTAATTAAGAAAACTGCATATACTATACAAAACTGAAAGAGTATCTATTTTTTATTTCAAGCAGATTCTGTGTGAAATATTTTTCAGCAATGTTAAATTATCTTCCTCTTTCGTGTATCGTCTCTCAGGTTAAATTGCATATAATTATTATCCTTAGGAACCACACATGATTCTGCAATTTGGATGTGAAGGATTTCAATAAAAAATTCTGAAACAGGATTTTTTTTTATTTTGGTTGTTATCCCTATACGTAGAGGATATTTGATCCTTACTTATCTTCACCCTAGGGTGTGAAACTCTTCCCAACTATGTTTTTAAATAAAAACATATGTTGAGTAACATGAATTTCAAACGTCGCATCATGAGAGTATACTTTTTCTAATTTTTTCTATCAGATAAATGCCTAAGTACCTACCAGAAAATAAATATATAAGAATTAAAAAAGATACATTTGAAAAGCATATGTTTGATTATAGTCGCAAAATTTTAATTAATATGTGATAGTAATTAAATTCAAAGGGAAATATGAAAGGCCTCAGTAACAGTAAATTACTGAGTAAATAAACAGTTTTAAAACCTTAAAACGGACTTTTCCGCACGTAGAACATCTCTATTTCAAAATTAAGTGGCCCAGAAAAAATAAACCAACACATAATAAATGCAAAATATGTGTTTTATGCGACAGTTTCATATCTTTAGTACACCATCGTGCTTTTTTATTACCCATGAACAGGGTGGGGTGTGTCCTATTCATCTCAAAATCAATAGATGTCGTTTGGTAGACGTCCCTAATCAGAGTCAGTCAAAACTCGATCAATCCGACACGATCTAATTGAGTGATCATGCTAGCAAAAAAATTTCTCAAATAGTCCACCATTGTGCTTTCTCATGACCCATAAACATGGTAGAGTGTGTTCTATCCACCTCAAAATCAATACGGGTCGTCTGGGAGACGTCCCTGATCAGAATCAGTTAAAACCCGATCAATCCGACATGATTTAGTTGAGTTATCGCGTTAACAAAAAAAAAGCTCAAGTAGTCCACCGTCGTGCCTTTTCATGACCTATGGATAGGGTGGAATATGTCCTATCCACCTCACAATCAATAGATGTCGTCTGGGAGACGTTCCCGATCAGAATATGTTAAAGCCCGATCGATCCGATACGATTTAGTTGAGTTATCGTATTAACAAAAAAAATTTCTCAAATAGTCCACCATCGTGCTTTCTCATGACCCACGGACAGGGTGGGGTGTGTCTTATCTACCTCAAAATCAATAGGTGTCGTCTGGTAGACGTCCCTAATCAGAATCAGTCGAAACCGATCGATCCGACACGGTTTAGTTGAGTTATCGTGCTAACAAAAATAGTCCACCATTGTACATTCTCATGGCCCATGTACATGGTGTAAAGTGTGTTCTATCCACCTCAAAATCAATAGGTGTCATCTGGGAAATGTCCCCAATCAGAATTAGTCAAGACCCGATCGATCCGACACGATTTAGTTGAGTTATCGTGCTAACAAGAATAAATATCGACGACAACGACGACACACACAGCAAACAAATTTTTTAAAGCCATTTCTTTTTTTGTTTTTAGGTCGAAAAATAAACCCAAAAAAATTTTTCACTTTTTTTAATTTGTGTAAATGGGTTATATTATTTCCATAATTTCTCACTTTCCTTTAAGGATTGTTATTTCTTAATAAGTTTTTTCACTGTATTATTACTTTCAATATAATTTCGATAAGAAGAAATTGTCTGATTTAATTTGAATATTAACATAAATGTCATTAATTCATTCACGAATTTCCTTATAAAATGATAGATAACCTTTGAATTAATCAATTTAAGAACAAACATATTCGTATTTTTAAAAGACCGTTTGTCAAATACATGAATTTATTAATTCAGCACAAATAGAGGTTTGAAATTATCAATTTTTTCATCAATATTTCAATTTTTTCATCAAGTTAACCTAAAATTATTTTATTAATCATATTCGCCTATAATAGGAATTTAAAATTGAAAAAATATAGAAGGAAGTATCAAAATATATGAATACAGGTTTTCTATTCAATGTGTTTTAGAAACGATTTACTAAACCATTATATTGTTAAGCTTTAATAAAATGAAACTAGGAAGCGTTATTTAAACCACCTTGTAAATTATCTAAAATTTAATGTATTCATGTAACGTAGACAATATGTAAATTAAAACTGACACGTAAATAAGAAATCCACCTTTACATTTGCTTTCTGCCTATTGATTAGCTCGATATGGAAAAGGTCAATATATAGGTTGTAACAGACTTTTTTGTGCAATATTTATTATTCTATTTTTAGAATCAGATAACCTGAGTATACTTGTATCTTTTATATATCTCTTTAGTGCTCGTCTAATATGTAGGTGCTTTTTATAACGTATAATAAATCGTTTTGAAGGATATATTAACATATTTTAAATTTATATAATATACCTTAATAACGCATTTTTAAGTAACCGTGATAAAGTATTAAAAATATAAAACAGTAAACTGTGAATTATCAAATAGAATCTGTATTGAAAAATTATCCATTCGTACATTTAATTTTCTGTTTTACCATATATTAAAAAAACGTTGCAACTAAAAAGTATATTGGCCATCTAACGTCTGACTTTCATCTCATTTATCTTACTTTGGGAATAGGAACTGATGAAAGTATTACTCGTAATTAAATTTGGTAAAATCAATGTAAGACCTTAAAACATGCTACTGAGCAGTTTTTTTGGATTCTACACTGAGTTGGATATACTCGAATAACCTCACTTAAATAATCAATCAACAACATGTTTGTGGAATGGACGGTGATATTGTTCAGGTTGGCAATGACTAACTAGGTCTTCCTACTTATAAGTTCCGACTTCCTACTTATAAGTAAATTCCGACTTATAAGTTACTAACTAGGGTTTTCTCAACACGAATTCCCCAAATGACAAAACAACAAGATAATTGCAAAGCATCTATATATCACACTATTTCATCCTTCTTCCACAGCCTCTGAATAGTACTGCTTTGCATATTTTCATATTTTAGCAACATTTATTGTCAATTATCAAGTGTTATCCTGCTGCAACTGACAGTCAATAATTACATACAGATTTATTTTAAATATCGTCCAGCAACTCGTTGTTATTTCTGTTAGAGTTAGCTGAGAGCTTTTCTAGTCTCCATTCGTGCTTTTCATTATCAGTTGTAATTTATCGACACTTAAAAGTCGTAGTTCTTCTAAAAAAAAGTTCTTTACGTATCCATCAACCAGCAGATATGCTATCTCTTCACTATACATGTTTTCTGATTCCAATATACACTTATAATTCGAGAAAGCCATATTGAGGAATTTTGACAGCATTTACATATTTACAATTTTCAACAATGTTCAATCAACAATATCGCTGCCACTTTTGCATACCTTGCGTAGTGCCTATCAATTAAACACTGACGTAGAATACTACCAGAATTCAGTTATAGATGTTATTGTTAATATACTATAATTGTTGTTGCAGAAGCCTTTGTTACCCAACCCAGTCTTTGCACAACAGTATTAGTTATGTTCCACACCCGAGATTGTTACCAGAGTATTGATGCTCTGCTCATAAAATATATCATACGATTACATATTACATATCTCCTTATTTACGGTATTACCTACTCTGTTCTACTTTTGTAATATTGAATTTCCCGTAATTGAATTTGTAAACCTTTTTAACATAAAATTTATTATTATTATTTCTTCATCAGTCTCTATAAGTGTATATTTTCTTTATGATACTATTTTATCGTTAATGAAAAGTACTACGTCAAATTTCAGTGGAAATTGTCATGAGAATCATCATTATAATTTTCAGGATTCAAAGATCATAACTTCGAATAGTACATAAACTTAATATGATGTCTCTAAATAATGAAATCATTGACGAGATTCTCATCAAAATATATTCTTTATTCACTAATTTCTAAAGAATTCGTAAGTTTCTAAAGATTGGTTTAAAACCATTTTTAAAAATGCGTAAACTTAACATTCAAATAAAATGTCATAATAACAATGAATGGTGCCAGGCACATCCTCCCCTGGGTTTCGAAGAATTTAAAGAGAGGTAGACACTCTTTGTACGAGATTAAGTTGTTACGCCCTCGGTTCATTAAAACTCATATTATAATTCTGAAATATGTACTCAAATGCTCTTCGTTAAGAATGCTCCGTTTTATAGGTTAATAGGTATATATACACATCCTAATTATTGTTCGTTATCGTTACGTTATCTTATAAGATGGATTAATGCATTGCATGTACTTTTGTTGCTCAAATTAACATATATCGATGTAATATTTTGAACCAATCAAAGTATGCTTAAAAAAGGCTAAAGCTGTTATCAATAATTTTAATCAGGATAGAATTATAAAATTTGTATAATAAAATATTTCTTAAATATTGTTTCTTTTTACATTAATTTTAAAGTGTAGTTTCTTTGTACTTTTCTAATAGTGTTTTTTGTGATTTGTACATTTCCTTGGTTGTAAATTATAGTGCCAATAATTTGCCTGAAAGTGGACTTGTGTATTCAATCAATCCACACATTAGTAGTTAATGTAATTACATTTCTCTTTTAGTATTTTCTCCGAGTACTGCCTGTACGATCATCTTGCCAGTTTATATAAACAAAAGAATATATTTCAAAACTTAAAATAATTTGCTGTACTACCAGTACACCTTTCTGATGAAAATGTAGCAAATATAACATAAATTTAAATAGAAATACAATGAACTTAATAAATTTTATGTTTTATTTAAATTTTGGAAATGTATTTCTTCCTATAGAATGGATCATGCGCTACCTATATATGAATGAAGATATTATACGTCTTTATTATATTATACGTACAGGGTGTTATTATCAGCACGTTCAAGGTCACGCATAAATACGGGAAACGGTAACAAGCCGGAAATATATAAAACAGTTTTAACAATTATGATAAATTTTTACGTAGGATAGTCAATAGAGCAACAAACAATAAATTCAAGGAACATGTAATGAATAAAATAGCAGAAAATATTTGCGAAACTCGACCCAGAATAAATTACAATGGTTTAACTCTTTTAAAAGCCGTAAATGACAATATATTGTTTTATTGTTGTGGTACTCTAAATTTTGGGAATGATCTTACTTCCTATTATACCAGACGTACCTACAAAAATGGAAATGGAATACACATTTGCAAAGAAAATATTTAGTTTCTTTATTTTTACTGACAAAACCATTTTTGCTAAAATATTTAGGGAACATTCAAAAGTATTTTGTTTTAGTGTTAACTCAAACCAGCAAAAATATAAAATGTTATACAATATAATATAAATATGAAATATAATATATTTGTATTATATATGCATTAGAATGTTTCTTCTAATTCTAATGCATGTATAATACAAATCAGGTTATTGCTAATTTAATTGGAATAATACAATAATAATCTGAGATAGATTTTGTCTCGGTGTATAATAGTACTTCATATATTAAATTGTCTTCAACTATTATAAAACGTTTTTTCTGAAAAATAGTTTACCTGAAATTAATTAACAGTTGTCATAGCTATAACTTCTAGAAATCATAGTAGTTATCTTAATAAGAAGAAGTAGAACATAGACCATGGTGATAACCTCTCAAATTTCCCAATTTGATTTGTCTTGATATTAATACGTGGCTTAAATTAAAGATTATGTATAGGTTGTCATCGTCTCAATGGAGAAGGAACTAGGAGGTATTGCGAACGATATTTTGCAAATTAAATAGTCAACACGTTGAAAAGGCAGTTTCTGGAACATTTAAAGAATACGCTAAACATTTGTTAGATTATACTACATTAATTATACATTTGTTAGATTATAATACATATTGTACTCTTATATAAATTTCATAACTATAAATAACTACCTGATATAATGCAAATATATCACAAAAGCTACATAGTTTCACATAAAAAAATATGTTTGAGATACATTAGCGACATTCGGAAGTGCAGACATATGCAAATATTTTTTGTTGACTAGAACATAGGGAATTAGGTTTATGTAGTAACGAAAAAAAAAAAGGAATTCCAGATATTTCCAATGAGTAGTTTCGTTCATCCGTTCTATAAATAAAATTCTGAAAAGTTGGCGGAAACTATAATATCATAAATAAACTACTGTATGATACACTAAAATCGGTTAATTGTTTTAAAACATATATTATTAATGTTATTATAAGGTATTTCATTCATATAATAAGCAAGAGATAATAGCATTTGATAGTTGATATTTAGTAATAAATTCATATTTTTATAATGGAAAGAAACAGTTAAACTGATGTACATATTCATGACTCCACCCACTTTTTCATTCTATTACTAATTTATCGTATTCTATTCTGTTAGAGTTTAATTTAGAATCGATTTATTTATTTTAACACAAAAATATCCATGTAACGTAATATAACGTATTATATCTTTCATATAATTAAGATAATCTTGATTTATCAGTCATGAAAGATCGCTGATTTGACTATCTACTCGTATATATTCATTACTGTTGCTTATTTGAATATATTTTTGAAATTGTTTAAATAATATTAAAGTAATTAGTCGTAGTAACAGCCATTAAAGGAACTACAAATAAATTTGCGTCTGTCTAGGACAAGTAGGTACACAGGCACGTGGTCCTGTAATTCTTGTCGACTACGTTATCATTAATGTAATCGATTCACGTAAAAGTCCCGCCAGTTAAAGGTTAGGCGGTAGTATAATTTTAATCTTTATCCCTTTCACTTTAATCATTGACTTGAACGTTTATCATTAATCGACGTACAAAAAAAATGTTTACCTTCAAATACTTATAAGATGTGTTGTGTGTGTAAATATTTGTTGGTATGACGAAGATTTAAGATTACTTTATTTTTCTGAAGTTCTATGCAGATACGAGTATGCTAATAATAAGGTTCTTCGCAAAATCATTTATACAGCATAATCTAATTTTTGGTAGAAAAGTGGAGATCTGACCAGAACACTATCGGCGTTAATCAAAACGGAAATATGCACGATAAAGTATTGAATGTTGTGGTAAGGTTTTGAATGTTGTTTACCTGATTTGAGTTAGTATGGAAAATTTAATTACATGTCTAATTTAAACTGCAATAATAAATTTGCGTGTGCTACTAAAATTAGAAGCTAATTTAAGACGTTATAATTAAAATGACCAGATCAGATTCTTGTAAAGTATTTTAAATGATAATAAGACATAATTTTGTTATAATGAATGGATTATTCGTTGTGAAAGTTTAAGATTCAGTATAAATTATTCATTACAATTTATGATTTTCGATTTCGTGATTATTCGTTCTGTAAATATAAAACAGGAGAGCATATTGCGATGTTATGTACGTACATATATTTTGAACTAAACCTTACAAATGAATTCTTGTTTAAAACCACCTTATTTGCATAACGTGGTTTTGCGTGCACATTTTTTAAATAAATTTTCAACCTCTGGACATGTGTCGATGATATTATAAAATAATGAATACATTTTTACCTAAGTAACCCATCATCGTGTCCAAATCGTACGCCCCGTCCATTTTTGCTAAATCTGGACCTCACACACAGGACGTTAAACTCGTTTTGTTACAGTTATCCAAGCAGCGAGGCTAGTTTTTACATCAACACAATCACTTTACCGTCACAGCTCTACTACATCTGTAGTAGTTACCGGCACCATGTGTTCTGTCTTCTGTCGGGCGACTGCGCTTGTAGTCAGACCCGTAGTAAAGATACTGATAGTACCATAACCAGATTATATCAGTATTGTGTTATTATCACGTGTTTGCCAACATTTTGAGCAACACGTGCTTGTACCTTAATTTAATATACGAGTGATTTTCGTATATTTAATTGATCTGATGCATTGTCAGTGTCATCTCTTACTGGGAGTGACACTGACGTTGAGATTTAATCAAATAGGTATTCCACAATGTGATATGTATGAAACTGCATAATTTGGTACCTTAGAAAGCCGTGCATGTGTATATAGATAAATTTGATTAATTATATTTTGAAACAAATGTATTTAGATATCCTCGTTGTTGAATCCAAATAATCTTATAGTAATACGAGTACGATGAAATAAAATTGAAGATATAATTCATCTATCTCAAAAGAGTGAAGCCATTGTATTCCAAACATATAATATATAAATATTTATTTAATCTGAATGACATGTATATCCTCTAAGATTATATACTTATATAGAGGAAATTAATAGATTGAAGAATAGGTTTAGTATTCAGTCAGATAGAATATGATCAGCATATTTATCAATATATTTGTAGTACATAGGTTATATATTTGTAGTACATTGCATATAATTTCAGGCGTTTCTCATGTCTCTCATTATGTTTGTAAATTATAATTATTTTGACGCCCTGCAAACGATGTCTAACATGTGATTTACTAAAGTAAACCATATCAAGGTGTATGTAAAATGCAGTAAAGGAATTCATATACACCAAACTTTGTAAATGAATTATTTATTTAATACCCCCTTATTTGCAAAACTTTACTAAACTATTTGATAACAGGATGCTTAGTTTCACCGATATATACTTTTGCAAAAATATTGTAACCGTTCTCAATTCCTCTACTACTATGACTTCAGTGTCAGACTTTTTGCAACGTTTTATATCCATTTGGTAATTTCCAAAGCAGTTTTTGTACTAATTATTTACTTAAGAGTTGTTGTATTACTTCGTTAAGCGTTTAAATTTTAAAATTTTAAGATAATTGGTACAACTAGTAATCCTAACTACTTTTTTTATATTTTGTATCTTGTAAATCTTTTAGTTCCAACTGGTAGTGATCATATCTACAATTCTATTGTGTTTTAGGTATGTGTATGTAGTATATGTGTATGTAGTAATAGTAAAATATATCATGTAGACTTTATTTGAAAAGGCAGACATTTCTGGAAAGATAGTTTTTATTGCCAATTTTAACCTCATATTTCTTCCATGCAATAGTACAGTACAATACATCTACAGCAACACATATGTACATCTGGTAAAAGATTGGACAAAAAAGTGAAAAATAAAAATCAACACTACAAAATACACACATGTTACCTTTACTGTAAGGAAAATACAAAAGTTACTTTTAATGGTATTATAATACCAGAAGCCTCATCCGTAAGATATTTAGGAATGCACCTAGATAGAAAAAATTGACCTGGATGGAGCATGTAGCAAAAAAGAAAAAATAGATTGATTTGAAATTTAAAAACTTGTACTGGCTACTCTGGAGAAAACCGCATCTTTCATTAGAAACAAAGTTCTAGTATTTAGGCAATCATAAGACCTATATGAACACATGGAATAGAATTCTGGAGATGCGCCAGCAGAACATCCTTCAGAGAGCCCAATCCAAAATACTCCAATCAATAACAGATGCATTGTTGTATATATCAAACAATACAATATACAATAACTTCAGCATTTCATTCATCAGTGATGTTATCCAGGATAGAAGCAATAAACATCATAATACACTCCTTCGCTAACAACACAATAGAAGATTAAAAAGACGACTACCAATAGATATAATATAAACCGAAATGCAAGACGATTTTTCGCTGGAAGTTCCTCATCCCGTCAACTAAAGGACCTCTCCTCATCGATCCTATGATATCAAATTAGCCTATAGGAAGTATTATAATTCTGATTGCTGATATCTTGAAAATAAAAAATACGTCTTCCAGGCTGTTGTACATTTAATTTTTCCTTTCATTCTTATTTACCTCACATGCCAGAATATCTGCATTTCTCTCTTCAGTTTATATTCAAATTCTTGCATTATCTAAAACAAATTCTGTCCCAGTCCTTCCTTGGAATCTCATTACATTATGTAAACTTACTTATTTCTGTCCGATATAATCAAAAGAGAAAAATAAAAGAATTTATCCATTAGCAAAGTATTACATTTAAAGTTATTATCAGATTTTGGCTTTTAGTCAATAATGTTTATACGTTCTTCGTTGAATGTCACGTTTAATTTTTTTAAATTATCTCCATTTTTTTGAATAATCGATTAATAAGTACGAAGGTGTATCCTGTAACAAAAACCCTGTTAGTTTAAATATAACTGTTACTTAACCCCACTTCTAATAAAATCTTCTATTCATACAGAAATTGCCGAATTACAATTTTTATTCCAAGCTGTTTCTTAAGTTTGAGTAGCTATTATGTAGATTGGGGAGAAAGTACCTAGTATATTATTATATATACTAAATATTCGTATATATGTAAAGATTTTAGTTATAAACGATTAGAATTATAGACTATTTTAACCATATATTTTTCTATAAATATTAGAAGTACTGTTTTGAAGTACTTATCAGAAAACTTATTTTCCATAGACTGGACTTATTTTTCTCTTACAATTCTAGCTTCCATCAAAACTCCTCCAGCTATGTCCGTTCAATATTTCGATACAAAAGTGGTAGTAAAACATCTTTAATAAACTAATCGTTCTTTTTTTGGAACCTATGTTAGTTAGTCTGTGGTTCGGGGTGGTAGATTCGGTATATTCTCTGGTGGGCATACGTTCTCGTCTCTATGTGTGCCTTTCTTTTTGCAGCTTGATGTTTTACAGAAAATTTCTTCGATTAAATGCATCCAAATAATGACAAGTAAGAAAATCTTATGTTTATTCGTTTCATTTAATTTCATGACGTGTTATTTTGTCGCAGTTTCATTTTTTAACGGTTTTTATCGACCTCATTATAAGACACCGTTTCTTAATTTGCGGAGAGTAAATATAACATTTGTAATACGAATCTTTAAATATGTGACACACTAATTGATTTTTTTGTTTTTCAGTTAAACATAAATTTAATTTCACTTGGAATTTGCATATATCTTGCGTTTACGTTGTCCGTTTTTCATTTATTATTATTACAATAACTGCCATCCTTAGCACTATTCTCTACTTCATATAGATTGTTTACGTATGTGGCAATACTTAAAATACTTACTATTTCACCTTTCGACCAACACGTGTTGTAGACAAGTGCAACAAAACAAGATAACCAAATTTACTCCGTTGCAAATAATCAACTTGCGTACCTGACTAGGTGAGTGTATCCGTTTCATCTTCAAAATTTGGACATAACCGCTTTTTGTATCAAATAATTTAAAACAAAAATTTAGATACAACTAATTCTGTGTGTTCGCTTATATGAGTTCATATATAAGTCATGAATTGTATGATATGTGTTCATCACTTATAATTGATGAGACGAAGAAGGTTATTTCATCTGAAAAGGAATTTTGATAGCAATCCCAAGTATCCCATTATAATATCCCTTTATAATGTTTCCTTACTGATTTATACAAGCGAAATATTTTTTAGTATGTGCATATTCTTTAACTTGTATGTTTAGGATATAGTGATTAACTGCAATGAGTTGATATTGTATTCAAAGACTTAATATTGTTGAGTGGAAATATTCTGTTTTAGATATCAATAACTAGAAAATAAAATCTGATTAATTTCCTGGCTTACTTTTATGAAGGACTTCAGCTGTAAATAAACAACATTGAAACCATATTTCTTATTTCATTATGTTAATAAAACATCAAAATAATCATCCCATGCATACTGTTAACAATAATATTGTCACGAACGCCTCGAGCGAACCCGAACGCCGGGAATATTCGAAACATCAAGAGCGTGTGGAGTTGACTTCCAGTGCGTTCTATACTAGAAGGTTCGCCAAAGTTGCGATTTGCGTTTATAGATAACAAAGTTGTTATCTATAAACGTCTGGAGAGACGTTCTGCTGCCTATATAAGAATTGTGTCGTCCGGCCAGGAGTTAGTTGAATCTGGACCGCGATAATGAGCGATACGGTGCGAAGAAAGTGAAATTGTGTAATACAGTGCGAAAATTAGTTAAAGTAGATAGAAAGTTAGTTAGTTAGTTGGGCTTGTAAATAGTGGATTTGTAAATAAGTGTTCTAAATAAAGAACTTTCTAGTAAATTCGATACATTGGTGTCAGAAGTGGGATATAACGTGGCAGAAAGTTCTGGAACACTTGGTTTAGTTAAATAAATAGAGGATCGACGCTTCGAGAAGCTGAGAGAACATTCTCGAACACTTTCTAGCAGTCAAGAAAACTCACAAGTGTGACATATCACTGAACTCGTCTCGTCGTGAACAGGTCGAATATCGACGTTTCAAGAAGGTCAGCGAACATTCTCGAACTTTCCATACCAGTCAAGAAAACCCACAGGTGTGACATATCACTGAACTCATCTCGTCGCGAAGAGGTCAAATATCGACGTTCCAAGAAGGTCAGAGAACATTCTCGAACTTTCCATAGCAGTCAAGAAAACTCACGAGTGTGACATATCACTGAACTCGTCTCGTCGTGAAGAGGTCGAATATCGATATTTCTAGAAAATCAGAGAACATTCTCGAACTTTCGATAGCAGCCAAGAAAACCCATAAGTGTAACGCATCACCGGAGTTGTCTCGTCAAGAACAAGGCGTCTACTGGGTTTTGGGAAATTTCTGAAGAAAAGCGAATTGGATGCCACTAGGAACTAAAAGCCAAGCCGCGGTCATGGAGGAACAAATGAATGAGCTACTAGCAATGTTAGTTGCAATGAAAGCAGGGCAAGATGAAATGAAACAAGAAATGAAAGCACACCAAGACGCAATGAAAGCAAACCAAGAAGAAATGAAAGACGAACTTAAAACTGTACACAACGTCATGAGAATATTTCAAGATGAGATAAAAGAACAAGTCGCGATGAACTTTCAAGTCTTACGGGAAGAAACAGAAAAGAAGCTAGAAGCGAGTATGGAAGAGCTAGAAGCGGGTATGAAACAGCTAGAAGCGGGGCTAGCTAAGCAGGAAGCAGAAATAGACGAGAAGATACAAAAAGCCAATCAGTCAAAAGTGAAAGAGATTCAAAGGGAGGTTAACCGACTAAGAATACGTCCTACAAGTGCTGCACCTGGGGTTCAACAGCCAGCCAGAGTGACAGCACCAACTTTTGATGGTTCGATTCCTTGGTCGGTATATCGAAGACAACTCGAGGCTGCTGCTTGCGCAAACTATTGGGACGATCAGGAAAAGGCTATAACTCTTATCGTCGCCTTAGGAGAGGAGGCTCTTGATATACTCCGATTTATTTCGGAAAGTCAACAGAATTTTACAACAATAGTAGATCGTATGGAGTTGAGCTACGGTGACAAACACATGCAACAAGTCTACCAAATGCAACTAGAGAGCCGAAATCAAAGGAGCAGCGAGACATTGCAACAATTTTGGGCAGACGTCGACCGACTAGTATAGCTGATATGCCAGTAATATTATTCATCCTCTAAGCTACTGACAGAAAACAGAACAAATTCCACCAATTACTTAAAGAAGTTTAAGAAAACGTGTTTTATTCATGACCGTAAAATGATGCATTAACTCAGTAACTCTCACTTTTCTACATAAATGTCTGATAGAATCTTGTACAAGTTTGGAAGATTAAGACCTTATTATATTGTATTATATAAAATTAGGGACCTAACTAATTTTTCAAATTAAATTAAGTTTCTGTATAAGTAACCAAAAGTAGGAAACGGTGTCGTACATCTTATACGTTGTTTAATCACAAATTGTTAAGAATACATTATAACAAAAACAAATCAAAGTTAATAAAGTTTATTATGTGAAAAACTAACTTACCTAATTTCGATACATTAAATGTTAACACCAATAATAATAAACAAATGTTTTCAATAATAATTGAAGTTGTAAAAAATGCTATTTTTTCTTTTTTTGGATAACAGTAAACCTATTCTTAAACTAAACGTATTCTATCTGAGATATAATGCTTCATAGATAGAGATACTCATACTTATAATGTAGAGAAGACAATGAAGACCTTTTCTTCTAGAGGTACAATATTTCATAATAATTTACCACGCACGATTTCGTTGAATCTCGCCTGCTATATATTATTCTTGGACGAGGAGGTATCAAACAGTTATCTTAAAGAATTAGAAGTTTTACAAAAAATTATTATGAAGAATATTGTTAAATAATACCTAGCCTTCGGTATATTTTTATTCTTCTCTGAAGCATGTCTTGAATGTCTGAAAACCATATATTTTAACTGCAGCTATAAAACAGTATAAAATGAAACAAAAAATTATACACGCTTATCATGATTATAACTCATTGCAAGACAAGAGACTCCAAGATCCAAGAGATCCAAGATTAAAAAAAAAGAATAATGAAATTTATATGTTAAAAAAAATTTATATCTTACAGAATGAAATAAAATATATTTTAAATTTAATGAATTTTAAAAAGAAAAATGTTTGACTGTGATTATACATGTGACTACGATTATTATTTAGGAAAATGAAATACGAAATACATTTTTTTTCGAGACCGATCCAGGTAGATCAGCGCAAAAATTACTTATGAATCGTTTGTTGTACTTAGAACACCTATATAAAATTTGGAATGTCAATTACAACCACATGAAAGTCTGTTATAACTATTTTTGTAGAATTAATTGATGGGATAAGTATATTGAATGTAGCTTACATAACTAATTGTACATATGGCGTTATCTGGAGAATATCGCGAGAATTCACTTCAATACCTGACGTAAAGTCAAGCACTTGATCTCGTACCTAAAGAATTTATGGGTAACCTAGTATCATTCTATACTTGTATTTAACTCCCAATTATGAAAGTTGAATAGTTATCCCTGAAAATGGACGTCTTTGTCCTCGTCTGTATGTGTAAGATTCCCATCATCAGCCAGATGTGGTACAGAAGAGATATAGGCTTTTTTTAAGTTAAATTTGTATATACACATGCACATTTTGTAAGATGGAATTTTGATATGTTTATTCGTTTACATACATATATTATTAAAGCATATGTTAATTTTTGATATGATTTGTTGCATTTATATACCATTTTATATTATTATACGTTTTATATATAAAAATAAAACATGAAAACAATTTACGAAATACAGAAACATTCGTAGCAATCGAGAAGAATATATTTCTTAGACATCGTCGAGGGTACCTTGTGACACAAAAACGAAACTATAATCTACTAATAACAATTTGAGAATAATTTATTTCTTACCTCTATTTATACCTGCCTTTCGTTCAGGTTCCACAAACCTTTAGAAATCGGTTCTGCTTTATTGAAGTGGAACTAAATTTTAATTATCTATACCTGTTTTTCTCTATGATTGGTAGATTCTGACCAGAAAATCTTCTCTGGTTCATTGAACCGTTCATAATAATATTTTAATAATTAACATAATATTAATTAAATATATAATACTAATTAAATATTAATTAATAATTAACGTAACATAACAATAAAATTGTCCTTATTTATTATATTAAATAGAATACTATGTTGTTAGGTATGGATAATTCGTCGCTTACTCTAAATTTAAATTTATAGCAATAATATGTAAAAAAACAAGAAAACATACTGTAATCATATGTACTACATTACATACGAGTACAAGACACATGTCTATTATAAAGGGTGGTCCAACCAAAACACACGATGTTAATTGTAAATAAAACAAAAAGTTTTCAGAGAATTATCTTAATATTTTTTATTATGATAGAAGGATCTATGACAATTATGTGTGAAACCAAATATCGGCCAAATGCTCGCCACGGCTTCGGTGGCATACCTCTATTCGATGGTCCATATTTTCAATGGCTCTGAGACATAATTGAGGTTCAATGTCGTTAATGTGCCGAGTTATCTCATCCTTTAGCTCTTGAATTGTTCTTGGCTTATTGACGTACACTTTTTCTTTTAAATATCCCCAAAGAAAGAAGTTCAACGGTGTCAAATCACATGATCGTGGCGGCTAATTAACATAGCCACGACGTGAGATAACACGGCCATTGAATTTCTCGCGCAAAAGTGCCATTGTTTCGTTGGCTGTGTGGCAAGTGGCACCATCCTGTTGGAACCACATATCGTCCAGGTCCATATCCTCAATTTCTGGCCACAATTGTTGGGTACGACGACGAGTCGAGGTTGACGGCTCTTCTGCTACACTATCGCGAACAACAGCAATGTCCTCCGCAGAACAAACTGTTCGAGCATGCACAGGTGTTTTCACATTTCCTACAGACCCGGTTTGCTGAAATTTGCGCACAATTTTCCCGATTGTTGACACATTTGGTCGATTATGCTGACCAAAAAAGTCACGAAGTGCACGAAATGCATTTTGATTTGAACGCCCATTTTCGTAAAAGGCTTCAACAATCTTAACGCGCTGCTCAATTGTGTACCTCTCCATAGTTGAATTTGTCAAACAGTGAAACAAATAAATGTCAAATTAAGTTGGGCAAAAAACTTGACGTTAAGGTGTGACTCACAATTAACATCGTGCATTATGGTTGGACCACCCTTTATAATAGGACTATTTTTCAGCATTAATATTATTTCGGTAAGTGTAACAATGCTCCTACCGACATATTAACAAATACTATTACAATTTTCATACATAAATTGGCAATAACATTATGTAATAACAATTAACAATAGTTATATGCGTTAAACAATGAAAAAGTATGATGTGTATTGTTTGTGGATTAGGCACATGAGAATGTATACGAGAAAATATTTTAGGATAGTTTTTCTTGATAGTTTTTGATTATGTAGAAGATTATATAGAAATGAAGTAGTACTTTCAGTTTTCTGGTCCTATAAATATTCCTATAAAGAAAATATTATATAGTAGAAGTATTCTATGTTTTAAAAAGTTTAAAATATTTCAATAAGACATTTTATAGTACGACTAAATTTAATTTTATGTTAAACTTTCATATCCTAATTTAGGACTGACATATGAAAAATACAACATTTTCAAATCCAAAGGGTTGATAATCAAAATATTAATACGTACGAGAGAATTTCTTCATTTATTCTATAAGTAAATTCAATCGAATTCTTTCTGTTAGTGAAAGCAAGTATTTTATATTTGTCGACATTAACCTGTAAATCATTTATTGTAAAATTCATGTAGATTTAATTAGAATGAAATGATCTTCAGACTTAATTAAGGAATACAGTTAAAAATCATCAGCGTAACGAAGTCTACTACATATAAAATCACCTCGGAGATCATTTACAAATAATATATGTAGATAGTACTGGGCCAGAATTAACTCTTGCAACACGTCTGATGGTGTATAAGATGTTTTTCATAACAGATCTCTTGATCATTATTATAAAGATCGTTATCAATTAAGTTTATATGATTTTTCCGAATAAATTATTTAAGTAATCGGATTTCCATTAAATATCTTGAAATAAAAATGTTGTAAAACCATTGTATGTATTATTTTATGATAAATTATATCACAGTAATCTTTCGAACGTGTCTCAAAAGGCAATTATTGATTTATAATCGAAATGGTTAATGATTTATATGTATGTGTTTAAGTATTTATTTGTATTGGTAATAAGTTGATTTCTGATACTGTAGTTAAATTAAGGGTTATTTTTCGTACTCATCATCTCACCAATCTTAATATGATAACTAGTCAGGTTAGGTTAGGTTATATAAAGTTTTGAAACATAAATTTGACTTTATGATAGTTTAATATATCTCTGTGAAATCATGGTGTCGGAAGATTATAGATTTTTTAAAGTTTCATTTGGCGACATGCTGTATTTAAAGATGATTTTTTGAGAAAGCACCGCCTGTATCTCCTGAGTGCCACGTATCATAGATTACAACTATCAGGACCATTCTTTGGTTCTTTACATAAGAATATATTACTAAATAATTCATGATATCAAAAAATTATAGATCTTTTATCTTCCATTCAGTCACATGCAGAATTTAAAGATAACTTTTTAAGGAAGCACCACCTGTCTCTCCCTGGTGCCACGTTTGACAGATTGCAACTATCAAGACTATTATTTTGTTCTTTACACAAGAATATAGTATTAAATGATTAGTTATATTACAAATATTATAAATCTTTTGTTTTTCATTTGGCGACACGCTGAATTTAAAGAAAATTTTGTGAGAAAGCATCGCCTGTCTCTCCCCAGTGCCACGTTTTCCAAATTGCAACTACCAAAATTGTTCTTTGGTCCTTTACACAAGAATGTATTATTAAATCATTAATGATATCAAAAAGGTTATCGCTTTTTTGCTTTTCATTCAGCGACACGCTAAATATAATAATACATTTTTGAGAGAACACCTTCCTCAGTGCCACGTTTCCTAGATTATAACTATCAAGACAGGTCTTTAGTACTTTACGTAAAAATATATTATTAAATGATTAATTACATCAAAAACATTTTAGATATTTTGATTTTGATTCCATGACACACTGAATTTAAAGATGAATTTTTGGGACGACACGAAGACGGCAAGAAGAGTATTTCTGTAATTTAATGGTCTAGATTTTTCACTGTGGCGTATTGTTTACGTAATTATTACATTATTATTTTAGATATCATTTAGGAGGAGTATAAAGGAGGAGATATCATTGAGGAGGAGGAGGATAAAATGGGTGAAGAGTATACCTTCCTAAAATTCTTAAATGAAATAAGGCTGTATATGTCAATTCATTAGGAATGGTCTTTTTGTTATAATTTATATAACTATTTTTTAATGTCAAACAACTCTAGACTTTATTTACCTATTTACCGAATATCTATGAAACCTGATTAGTCAAATTTAATCTCACATTTAGTTAAAAAGTTTAATGTACAAAGCAATATTTAACGTACAAACACAATCTAAACTTTTTTATGTTACTTAAAATGAAACCTTTTTTGATTTGCTATATCTGAGTCTGGTTATTTATGGTTTATTGTAAAGTTGATATACTTTGATTAATATTATAATAATGAAAATATGTTGGAAACCCATGAAATTGCAGGAATACAGAAGGAGGTATGCGAATCTTCAATAATAAATGTCCTAACCATGGCATTTATAGTTTACAGTTAGTAGAATAGAAACAACATTTTGTCAAAATGGATATATTAGATATATGTTTAAATCTGGCTGGAAATCAATGTTTGATGCTTACAGTAAATTGGAAAAAATTATATAAATTACAAGAAAATGGTCACTGCCAATAATAATATAGTAAAACATCCACACAGCGTATTATAAAAAAGAAAAATATGTCCATGTAAAATTTCATTCATCATTCATGAATTTGGTTAGGTTAATTTAGAAATTATGGTTATTAAAAAAAAAAAAACTGAAGAAGAACTTCCTTTAGATGATGTAGGTCCATATTCAATATCCTAAGAAAGTGAATGCTTGGTCTGTCACTATATGTACATAATCAAAATGTCTGACCATATTTTTTGATGACGCAGTAACTAGCGAGCGATAATTATATTTCATGCACAATTTATTCCAAAATTAAAAAGACTTTTTCTTGATGATTCTCCATAACGAATCCCTTTCTCTTTTCGGTAACAAACTTAATAAAAGTATTTGGTATGAGGAGGATAGAGTTACATTGATTTTCAAATAGATGCAAAAGTTCATTTCAATTCAATTTTTCCAAATTGGTTGACGTGGTAAAATTGAATTACAAGATCGATTATTTTTATATAATTAATTAAAACTGAAAGATAACAAGTCAATTTCAATGATTTTAAAGAACAGAATAATGTAAGAGGTTATGCAAATTTCCCAGTATTAGTATCAGTAAATATTAAATATATCGCAATTCGTATTCATTCACATTTTTCTGAAATAAGTTGGCATACCTCATTTACAATATATGTGTATTATCATAGTTCAAATGGTTAATTTTGTCTATTTTTGTTTTCTACTCTTTATTTCTCGCTTGAGTATGCAACCATATTTTCAAATACATTTAATATTTAAAAAATGCATAAACCAACTGTAGGAGGTTTAGACGAATGGTTATTCTAGTTATGAATGAAAAATAAAATACAATTTCAAGTGAAAATACGATAAAATATTTTTTCAAATATTTAACATAAGAGAGTATAAATTTTACTCTGAACTTTTGTATATATGCAAGTACCTGCATTGGTAACGGATTTATATGAATTTGTTTTAAATGAAATATATACATTTTCGTGTAAAGGTGTAAGCATTCTATGTAAATAAATATAAACAAATGTAAGGGTAATTTGTGTTTATATCTAAAAAAATGTACAGCTCTATAAAATACTATTTCTGCCAGAATACGTTTTACTTAAAATGTAATAATCCAAAATTATTTTGCATAAGTACATAAAACAATACAAACAAAAACATCCATAGATGGTACGTCGTAAGTAGTAGAGCAAGGGGGCTACCAGCTCACCCTCGGATTTGTCCGCGGACATTTGATGCGGATGGCATGTGTCCATCGGGAGTGACCAAAGATGTGGGTGGGGTCGCGAAGAGTTCTTGTGGATGATCAACAATGACCAGAGGGTGTAGAAAAAAGCGGCGGAGGGGGGCGAGGGGAAAAAAGCATGGTTAAGAAAAAAAGGGGCGTGGCTGCGTTAAGAAAAAAAAAAACATGGCTGTATTAAGAAAAAAGAGGCGTGGATGCGAAAAAAGAGGGTGGGGGGAAAAACATGTCTGCATTAAGAAAAAAAATGTGGTTAGAAAAAAGGGGGCGTGGCTGCGAAAAAAGAGGGTGGGGGTAAGAAAAAAGGGTGTCTGCATTAAGAAAAAAACATAGCTGTATTAAAAAAGGGGGGCGTGGCTGTTTAAGAAAAAATAGGGTGGGAAAAAACATGTGTGCATTAAGAAAAAAGGGGCGTGGCTGCTTAAGAAAAAAAGGGGGTGGAGAAAAAAGGGGCCGTGGCTGCGAAAAACATGACGTCTTATGATTGGCGAATAACAGAAAAAATGTCTGACGTCTAATATAGGATGAGATAGCACAGAAAGAGCTTAGTAAAAAAAGTGTGACGTCAGAGCCTAAGATAGCACGCAGAAAGAATGTAGACGTCTATGATTGGCGAATAACGGAAAAATTTGTGATGTCATAGTCTTAGAGTATAAGTGTTGGCTGTTAAGACAAAAAACAGAGAAAAATGAATGTCGAAAAGGCCTTATTTCACTACATTTACGGTGATCAGTCATCAGGATAGCAGAAATATTCAAGACGTATGCACATATATTTAAATGAAATAATATTTAGTCCCAGATTCGACAAGTCTAAACTATTCAGATAAATAAAGTCGTAAATTTTGTTTGTAATTATAATAAAATATCCGATATCCGATAACGAATGGTGTTGGTATACGGGATAGAGTTTCCATATAAGGTTTTATTATTTAACACATTCAATTCAAGATTCATATGTATACAGGGAAATTTGAAATAATTATCTTCAGGCTAATTAAAAGTAATATACGAGGGGTATCGGAAAATAATAAAAAGACATAAATGTTTATAAAATCATATTTATTAACATATAAAAATACAATACTAATTAAAACTATGTAATAAAAAATATAAGAGCATAATATATAATTATAATACAGTATGTTTATTAATAGCAGTATAAAAGCACATTTTTTTATTTATAATAGGATTCAAAATTTTCGCTGCAGCTTCTATCCTGCGTTGAAATCGGTATCGGTCCAAGACAAAAAATTCCCAATATCTTAATCTTGATGTTCTATATGCATAGGCCCACGTGAACATTATATACGTTTGATTACGACTCTCATCGAACGTAACTCGCTTTATCTTCTTTTCATTACTCATTGTGGTAGTTTGTACGTGGACATCTGACGCAATCAAAAGGGCCTTATCTTAAACTTTATCCGATTTCAATCGAATAAAGACTAAAATTCATTAAAAATTATTGCAAGAGAGAATACTTTAAATAGGTTAATAAATAAGAAAGTTATAGACAAAGAAACTGTATTTATAGTAAAAACAGAGGTTTTATTTGTTCTAAGTTGGTACTAAAAAGCCACTATATTTGGGTTGGTACACCTGTATGATGGTACGACTTGAAAACGTAACTAAAATGTTTGCTGTGCTATTGTAGACTAAATAAGCTGGTGAATAAACAAAAATTATCTGCAAAATGCTGAGTCATTTTTTTCTTTTAACCTACTTGTCGCTTATTACATAGAATGCAAATTCAACGTTAAAAACAAGTCTTGACTTGTTGAACAAAGTGTCGCCAGCTGGGTTAAGGAACGTGACTTAAATGTAAACAAACTGGTGTTTTGCCACTATTGTAGACTATGATTAAAGCCGACTAACATCTGAATTGAGATCAAGGTCATAAATCCAAATCGTATTAAATAACATCTGTCTTTTGAAAAAAAAACACGTTACGTAAACAAGTCTGTCTAGTTAGGAGCTGTAATTTATATATTTTAAAAATGAAAACTGTACACACAAGTGTGCAAAATAAAAACAACAATTATTTTAGTAAAATATTTAATCAACTACATCTTCACTATAAAGATTATATTTTACAATATATTCAAAAGGTATAGTTTTTCTAATTGAGTATAATAATTTGAAGAAACCAGCTTCCAGTATTCCTACGCAAAATTCGTCTAGATTGATGGATCCCAGTAAAATTTGATTACATAAATTTTCAACACGACCATATGTTTCTAATGTATATTCAGTGTGATTATAGTGAACTACGGTATCAGTCTGACAGTCTTTAATATGATACATAACGTTGGAAGGCTCACTGATACTGAGTTCCTTGAATTTTTCTTGTGAAATATCTTCGTAGAGTCTTATGATGGCACCTCTTAATTCAGCATCAACCATTTTTTGCTAATATTTCTAATAAGACACTTCAGAATTAAAATCGAAGAACAGAGTGTAATGTAGTACAGTAGAATTGTAAGTGATTGTTGACTATTATAATCATTGAATATATCGACAGGGGTCACGCATGCGCCTTTAAAAATGTTCCAATCTAAATCTCCACTTGTACCATTTTGAAATTTTACTCTTATTTTATATCTTTTAGCATCATTTGGTATTGAAGAAAAAAACGTTGAAATATGATTATTTAGAATATAAGGTGTCATATTTTTCCAGTTGTTCTTTGTATCAAAGTAGACAAACATTTCTTTCGCATCATATGGACGATGCACATAAAGAACATTTTGATATATAGCATATAATAGAATAAACTGATGACCTAACGGCATCATGATTAATTATATACTATGCATGTACACATAGGCTATACTTATTTATTAACATTTTCCCTCTATATTTTTGTTGAAGGAATTTTTTCATGCTGTGGCGTAATATTCAAATTGGTAAAACTAATGAACATACGCTTTTTTTGTTCATAAAAGCTGATAGTTATTTTCAACTGCTCTAACTTTCTGTAATGTTCATTCAATAATAACTTGTATTTATCTGAAGGATGCATCTTACTGCTCAGACGTCTAGTAAACAACTAAAAAAATTATGGTAATACACACAAGGAGATAAATAAAAAAATTTTAGAGACCAATAGTTTTTTTTTGTATTTATTTTGGTAAATTTGAATACAACCAATCATATAGTTTTACACTATTTCTTATACTACACATACATTTAAAATTATTATAATGATGAATACATTGTGGAAAGTCTTTTAAAAAATTTGGCACACTGGTGATATGTTCGACATTAACTACAATAGGTGACGTTGTTGAAGTTTCCGCTAGTTCATGTAGCTTTCGTTCAAGAAATTCCTTCTTTTGATGTCCCTTTACGTAAACTATGTCGACGTCAGCCCCATTCAATAGGTGATCGCTTAGAATGTCATTTAATATGTCGTAATTTACATAACCGCTGCTATATTTTAGACCATGATGAAAACGTTCCAAATAGTTTACTTGTTTCTTTACTTCAGAACTTAACGTACTGTATGCCATTGGAGGTTTCAATAAATAATGAGCCCTTTGCATGCCACTTACAAAAGATATTTCTTTGGCATGAAATTCAGGAAGGCTGAACCCTTGCACATCGACGACAATCAACTTCATGATGTTCTCAGATACAATACTTTTAAAAGACTGAATTACTTTATTTGATACAAGTTTATTTTATGCTGCATTTCTTACGATTCCACTTAGGGGTAAATATTCGATTACGCGATCATGAATAATTATACAGTATGCCTTGGTATTCTGGGGAAATGATTTTCTGCTTTCAATTTCCAGTTTAACATCTACAGTGGAAGATTTTATAGAATCATTTCTTTTCGAACAGTCTATGACAAATATTGCCCGACCGCTGAAAGCATCAAAGTCAAGTATCGGTTTATTATTTGAGGCGAACATTTTAGAGAACTGCGTATACATATAATAGGCTTCAGCATATTTTTTACAGCTAAAATCTAATTTCATATCTTCATAGGGATAATATTCAGAGTTCAATGTTAATTTAATATTTGATATATCGATATTATCCAAGTAAGTAACATCTTGCATGCTTTTATCTTTTTTATTTGTTTGAAATGCAACAATAAAGTATCTGGGGCTCTCCACATTAGTACACGTTTTAACGGACCATATTTCTTTCGTAGTGCTAGTGGTCAAAGCTGGTAATTCATGGAATTCCCATTGTCTATATGGAAGTAGAAGTGGCTTATCGCTATTTATTTGAGAGAGCAAATTTAATTTCAAAACATCATTCAGAAACACATGCTTGACTTTTAGCTCTATGCTGGTTATTGTTAGTTCGCCAATAGTATCGTCATTCGACACTTTAAAACAATTATTATCATTTCGAGCTCTAATTAGACGTAAAACTTGTTTACCGAAAATTACTCTCTTATAATCATGAAAAAATCCAAGCAAATGCCACAACGGTATTCTCAAAGAGAATGTTGTTTTTGTAGCATCATATGTTACCAGCTGTCCTTCAGGGTAATTCCAACCAGCAATACTAAGAGAAGTATCATCTTTTTCATAACATAAATAGCTTTTTAATAGGCTCACAGTTCCCGGATCTCGTACTTTATCTAATTCCTTTCCATTTAGTTCATAACTAATTGAATCAAATAAATATGCTCCTGCATTATTAGTGAATTCAACGGTGCCAGTACCCTCAACGTTCTTCTTTAAAGTTCCCTCAATCGATAGGGCGGCTTCGCTCATCAATAATAATGCATCCTGTTGATAAATAGCAATTTCTATTTCATCGTTGTTTCCAAATGATTTTACAAAAGGGTGATACGTTCGAATTTCATCTCTGACGATGGACTCATCGTAACTGGGGTCTTGAAATAACTGTAGCTGTTCTAACATTATAGCCCAGAGATTTTAAATAAAGAATATTAGCAAGAGTTAACGCTGAGGTCTTCTTATTACTCCTCTTCAAACACCCTCCACTGACTGAATGCCACAGATTAGAATAACTATCGTTTATATAGTTCTTTTGTTCAAATAGTAACCTCATAGTCCCTTTCTTAATTCTAATCGTACTATAATTTCTTCTCCTCGAAAATTAACTGGCTCAGAATTTTGATCAAGTATTTTCAATGTGATATTATGTATATCTGTTTTATTGTTTATTGGTAGAAAAATTAGGTTATAGGGTTCAATGTCTATTGCGTATCCGGGATCGACTTTCAATCCAAATTCAAAAATGGTGTGTGATGGTTTATTATTGTAAAATGCTCCTGTTGTAAGGTTGCAGTCCACGTGGATTGTTACCACCTTAACTATCTTAACAGGTAAATCTGACTGATATGGAATATCAGGTTTTAGAACTTGAGAACTATAACCTAATAAGGAGGCTAAACTGTCTTTGCGAGTAAAGTCGATTTCGAGCTTACTTTTAATTTCACACTTAAGCGTATTATTATTAGGCTTTAGAGAGAAATAGTCTTCAGTCTGTGCTACACCACTGGGTATTATTCGGGTCTGCAGATATGATTCAATATCACTTATTTCATATGAGCCTGTCGGTATGTGTATAACTTTTTCTTCTTCACCACCAAGTTGTCGGTAATAAAACTTATTATTTATCCCCTCTTCAATGTTTGGTATACTATTGTACGTGTGAAGTCCTATTAATGCTAACGAATAGTCGTACTGAGGATCAAGAATTATTGGATTATAAAAGTCCACGGAGAGAGTAGAACTTCGACTTCTTAACGTGAATATTTGAGACATAATGAATGAAAATCACACATGTTTATTATTTTTATAGAGAAATTCTAAACACAAATGTCCACAATTAATCGTATTGTATGTCTGATAAGCATCAGAATTATATTTAATTTTACATTTCGAGCCAAGGTACTTGACTAGTTCGATAGGTGGTTTTAAAGATCCAAAACTATCGAAATATAAAACAGAATTGTTCATTTTTTTGTAAGCTACCCAATGTGTTCCAGAGCCTTTTACGCTGTCTAAATTAATAATGGCACTTTCGTATTTTGTAGGTGGTGTAGTAGGTAAGGCGTCACGCATAAAGACACCTCTGAAATATGGAATTTTTAATTTTTTAACATATTTTACTAAATCAATGTCGGAAAGAGCTCTATTGGGTAGCTTCAATGGGAGTTTTTTTGTTTTTTCAAATATAAGCCATATCCTTTTTTATACGGTTTCATGTAGAGTCCGGATCCTCTTTTCCCTAACGCTACTGCCTCCAAAACTCTATTGTGTCTCTCGTCTTCTTCCAATTTTTTCTTAGAATTTTTAGCATCTATTACGGTCTTCGCCACTGCAGCAGCTCCTCCCGACAGAGCTCCTAATGCACTTAAGCCAGCAAATATCGGTATCAAAGGTAAAATACCACCAGTCTTCGGTAATGGTAGAATACGAGGGGTATTTATTTTTCTCTTACCGCCTGCATTCTTGACTGCAATTCGAGCTGCCTTTAACGTCATTGCAGCATCTTTTTTTAAATTGTTACTTGCATGTCTTTTCAGTACTTTAGATATATTTGTCAGGACAGCCTTTTGGAATGCGACTTTTCTACGTCCCCCTACACCCATACCTAGTTTACGTTTAACCTTCATTGCGTTGGTGACAGCCCAAGCGGTGGCTTTCTCACCTAATTTAGCGTCCTTTGCTTTAACACGCTCCCAAGCACGTTGTTCGAGTTGGTAATCTGCCTTGTGTCTATCTTCTAAATTTTTGTTTTTACTATATGCAATATCGTGCTCTCTGCAAGCTTTATCGAGAGGGTTTATACCTGCATCCCCTCGAGCGAGTCTTTTATGTAACTTCGTACCAGGCCCGCAAAATTGGTATCCCGGAACATGCAATTCAAAGGTCAACTTATTAATTAGATTATTGACTACTCCACGTCCTACTACGTGTTTACGCGATGCCATATGGATTGTGAATGATGATATCTGACATTAATCATATATATATATAAAGTATTACAGTCAGTAAAATAGTTCAGACGTTACTATGCGTGTTCAAAGACAACAGGTGTCCCTGCCCGTTGAAAATTTAGATCTGTTGACAGACCATTGTGTGAGAGGAGAAGAAAAACATGGAAAGTTATTTCCTAGTACTCTAAGAGCTATTATATGCGGACCCAGTGGGGCAGGCAAAACCAATTTGCTTCTAAGCTTATTATTCAATTCTAATGGACTGTGGTTTGAAAACATATACGTTTACTCTTAATCACTTTTTCAACCGAAATACAAACTATTGGAGCGGGTATTGCAGAACGTAAATGGAGTTGGATATTTTCCGTATGCAAGTAGTGAGAGTATTATCGATCCATCTGAGGCTAAATCTAATTCAATATTCATTTTCGACGATGTGGCATGTGACAAACAAGACAAAATAAGAGCATATTTCAGTATGGGTAGACATAAACTTGTAGACTGTTTCTATCTCTGTCAAACATATACGAGGATACCTAAACATCTCATTCGTGATAATTGTAACTTCATCATTTTATTTAAACAAGATAAAATCAATTTACGACATGTGTATGATGATCACGTGACCCCAGATATGACATTCGAACAATTTGAAGACATGTGTAGAGAATGTTGGAATGATAAGCATGGAGTAATGGTCATCGTAAAAGATTTTGATTTACATGGTGGTCGGTATCGAAAAGGTTTTGATCAGTATATAAGCGTGTAACGTAAACTGTGTCTGTTATTATTAGTTAGACAATCGAACTGAAGAGATAACCTCTGCTTAAAAACAGGTCATACCGATCATACAGCCCCATTTAAACAGGTCATACAGCCCCATTTAAACAAGTCATACAGCTAATAGGCTCAGTTTAAAACAGATTGCTGCTAAGGTTGTAACAATGAAGTCTAATAAAATAACTTTTGAAAAGTATAAAGTATCTAAGGTTAAACCATTGGATCTATCAAAGAAAAAATTGCTTAAAGATAAAATTAATAAGGCATCAAAGGCTATCAGAAAAAAGTATCTAGCATTAAAACTAGGAAAATCTGACGAAGACGAAACTCTTAATAGACTCTTGAAGCCCATTATCGATCCATTAAAAGAACTCAAATCTGTAAATATATTACAGAAAACAGACACGAAGCGTGTAGATTCATCGCAACAAAAAAAGCGTGACTCTAGTTCAGCAGAGTATACATCAAATGCAGATATTAAGGATGACATATTGTCTCTGGATCCTCAGTATGAAGTAGGAGATGCTAACTTTCAGGATGGCAAAACGAAGAAAACTGCTCTTAATGAATATTTTGAACAGTATCCATCTTTAGCTAGACACTATATAGAGGGGTTTTTTACTAAACGCAAAGACTATGATAAAACCTATGGCATTAGATTGGATTTACAAATGAATAAACTGTATATTGGTAATATGGAATTAAAAATTGGTCGTGCCTCTGAAATAATTATTAATGATAAAGTATATGATGGCAAAGTGGGGTTATACAATCTACTTTTTATGAAGGATCCCACAGATTATGATAGAAATGATTTAACTGAATATAAGGAAATTTTGCAAATTACCAATGTACATAGAAGAAATTACGAACCGACTGAACAAATTAATGGAACTAGATCTTTCAAGTATATTAAAATAATAAGACCATTATTGGATAGTAAAAAGAAGAAAAAAACACAGTCAACTAGTGGATTCGGTCTGAATATGGTTTACAATCAAAAGCCAATCGAATATGTTTATTGGGATGACATCAATGAGCTTGTTGATAGACTGAAACTTTTGAATGCGTCAAAGATTGCAGGAAATACTGATTCACATGACAATGAAATATCAGCTATCATTAGTGAACTACGTGAGGCTGGAGTTATCTATTAAATATTTGATGTACATACAATTTGAGTCATTATCAGGATGAGTCTTGATAAGTTTGGAAGGTCTTCGCGACGTAGTAGTGAAATTAATGATTCATATCTCAGCCAACCACAACGTGGATTTGTATTTACCGAAGATGGAAACATCAACATTGAAAATTTAAAGCTGTGTAATGTTCTATCACCTACTGACGAGGGTGATGCCGTTAATAAGAAATATGTAGATGATCATATAAATTCTATTCTATCAAACAATATTGATGTGCTATTTGAACGTTTAAATAAGTTTAAGGATAGTATAAAACATGTGACATCAGATTTATATCAACAGAAAACATATCTAACAGATATAGGAAGGACTATTGAAAAATTAAATCAAAAAGGTTTAGATAGTGTTGGTGGAAAAGACATTGAATCAAATGCAATCAATGAAACAATTTACAGCCAACCCGATGAAGAAATCTAGAGAAAAAATTCAATTGGTTAATGAGCTTCATAAGCCTGCACGCAAAAATTTCAATCGTAGACGTATTATAATAAAAGGAATAGACGATTTGTGGCAAGCAGATTTAGCCGAAATGTGTAATTATGCTAAAGACAATCACAGTTTTAGATACATTCTCATAGTGATTGACTGGTTTTCAAAATTTGTGTGGGCTAAACCCCTAAAAAATAAGAGTGCACTAGAAGTTACACAAGCAATGAGTGGTATTTTTAAGGATAGCAAGAGGAAATGTAAAAATTTAAATACGGACCAGGGTACTGAATTTTATAATGCTCACTTTAAAAACTTGATGAAAAACTATAAGATAAACCATTACAGTACATTTACAGTAAAGAAGGCAGCTATAGTTGAAAGAGTTATTAGAACGTTAAAGGAGAAATTATATAAATATTTTAGTTTAAATGGCTCATACAGATGGATAGATATACTCCCTGATATTGTCAAAGAGTACAACAACAGTCATCACAGAACAATAGGAATGAAACCGTTAGATGTAACTAAACAGAATGAGAAACAAATACTTAATTCAGTTTATAACAATATTAAGTTGGTAGCATCGCGACACTACAAAGTTGGAGATATTGTACGAATCAGTAAGAATAAGCATGTCTTTAAAAAAGGATATACACCTAATTGGACAACTGAACTATTTAAAATTATTAAAGTACAACTCACCAACCCCACCACCTATTTGCTCGAGGATATGCATGGTATTCGAATAAGCGGAGGTTTCTACGAAGAAGAACTACAGAAAACGAAAACTCCCGATGTGTATCTCGTTGAAAAGGTATTACGTAGACGAGGTAAACAAGTTTACGTAAAATGGTTAGGTTTCGACGCATCTCACAATAGCTGGATTGATTCAGATAACGTACTTTAATCAAATATGCATTGATTCTTATGGAAAACACGAACATTTTTACGATTGCAGAGGGGCCTTTTTTTTTAACAATTAATTTAAATATGTATAAAAAGGGGTTGAAACCATAATCATTCATTAGTCTACAGCAATTATGACATCAGTAACATCTAGTCTAGCCGATTCTGACTATTGGCATGAAGTGGATAGAATTAGTGCACAATATGAAGAAGCTGCGCAAAATGAGGGTCGATATCTTTTAGAATATAATACTGACATAAAAAATTCTGTATATAAAATAACTACAGGATTTAGTGTTGCAAGAGGTTATGTTCCTGCCGTAAGAATTTTACTGAATGTGAATCCAGACTTCACCACATTAAACAACATCTCATTTAACAGAGAAGATTGGGATGATTTTATTACTTACCTTCAACAATTTGTTGTGGATTACTTTGATGTGATGACAGAAGAACAACCCGAAGAAATAGAAATGAAGTTTTCACATTATGCTTTAATATCATCGCAAATTATTGGAATCAAATTGTTGAAAATGAGTAACGGCTTCTGCACATTTCATTTATCTGACAAAGTTGTTCGTGAGCTCATCTACACCAATAAAATTGTATCATCTCATATGGACTTACTAAATAGTTTAAGTTTTGAACAGTTCTATAATAACTTTTTAAATGTAGCTAATAATATCTTAAGTGAATCTAATTATGAATTGTCACCATATACTGTTATGTTAAATTTATGTGACTTATACGTGAATGTTTATTTTATAATAAAGATAATATTCTTAATGATTTAGATAGAAAAATGTATGTACTGAAAACAAGTGCTTAAATAAAAAGAAATTTATATAATGTGAGTTTTCTTTTTTTAGGTTAGGGGAAATAAAAAAATCATGATAATTTAAATACATATAATGAAATAATAAAGAAAAAATACATATAATAAAGAAAAAAATACATATAATAAAAATGTGATTACATAATAATAAATTAAAAAATACATAAAATTGGTTACATAATAATAATAATAAAATACATAAAAATATTAAAATATAACAACAGACTTGAGAGATTTTTAAATTTGATGTAAAGCAAAAAAAAGAATATCAGCAATGAAATTACGACATGTCCATTATGGAGTAGTGCCCCCAGGGGAGAGTATCATGAACTTCAGGAAGGGTGTACCTCTTATCGTCGAAGGGATTAAGAGCAATTTTTGTTTGTTCGACGCTGTATACTTCATGTAATTTTGCTTGTATACAGCGTTGAGTTTTATTTAGTAAACACTCTTCGTAAGGCTTTTTGTTTACAAATTTCTCCAGACAGTTGAGATAATCCTCAAAAGTAATTTTATTTGCCACAACATTAGACTTTACACCTTTTGCTTTCTTAACTACTTTGTTTGATTCGACTTTATAGGTGTACTGCTTAGAACGTAGCCCTATGAAATGAGTCATTATTTTCCCATTATTTTCATCCTTCATTAAACCAGGGATTTTTTTATTTACTAGAGGAATATTCCAACGATTATCTTGGGGATAATCACTAGTATCAAATTTATTAATGTCTTTTTTGATAACATCTTCATATACATCATTACACTGAATTTCGTATAAGAGACTGTCTGTATCTGTGTACAAAAGTTTACATTTTTCCACGGGGAATTTTGTTAACATGTATTTATAGTGAAAATCATATACGCAAATTTTAGAAATATCTAAAATAGACATTCCAATATACAAGGGCTTATTGAATATAATGCGAGATTTTTTCATTTCAATGGCCATAAGATTATCGCCGAAAATGGATCTGCTTTGGAAATCAGGACTAGCAATCAAATTTTTAGCTCCGTACCTCCCTTCCCATTTGTTTACTAGCTTAACGATTCGATGTTTTCGAACATTCTCCATTGTTTTACCAAACGTAGCGTTATTCATTAGTTTATAATTGTTTTTTTCAAAGTTTGACTTTGCTTGAGTTCTCAGTGATGTGTTTAAGTCAATGTAGGACTTCAACCATGGAGACTGTTTGAACTGTAGAACTCTGTGGATATGTGTTAATTTTATTCCATGCTGTAGAGCTTGTTTAAGATTTCTATAGTGAATAACGTACTTTTGCTTACTATAACAGGTAGTCATTAATTTAGAAAATTTTGAATTTGGTGGAGTTCTGTGTTCCGGACAGAATGGCAAATCTTTATGTAAATCATGTAGATCTTCTGGGTATTCGAGATCGACCTCTAAAATATAACCAATTTCAGAGTCATCAGGCACACTGGTGATGTCTATGTTGCAATCTGTCCACTGGAATTCTCCGTATGGAAGGAATTCTCTCATACTCCAGCCATATAAATTGTTTATATCGAAATAAACAATGTATGTGGATGGCTTGCTGGCATCATAAGTATCTAAATACTTGTTGTTAGCCTGTGAAAATCGATTGCAACATTGACTCACCCCACCTCGAATACCACGCTCAATAAACATTAAAATATCTACATCTTGAATAGTTTCTAGCCTACACCCTGTATATTTCAGCATGCAATCAAACGTATAACCTGGTATCGAAAAATAGTGGCTTGGGTCGAGGTTGTACGTCTTGTAACAAGTACTACGAAAAGTTTCAAAAACGCAAGTTAATAGCATGATATCTGTTTTCATATAGAGATCGCTGTAATCGCCTAGAGTACTCATACCGAATTTATCCCAAACAATTTGCGCATGTTCATAATCAGTCTCCTCTATGTTCTTGTCGTTTAGTTTATTGTAAAAGTATTTTATGTCAGGTAATTGCGTTTCATCTAGTTTTTCTATGTTATCCAAATAGTCATAAAAGAATACACCTTTTCGTGTTAATAACTGAAATTTTTCATCGTCCAAGTCCAAAAATTCACGTTTAAGATTTTCAAAGTTTTCGTTGTTCAATGTGGAAGCTAGTTCTTCTAGAGAACAACCCATGAATCTGAAGGAGTCTATAAATCTAAATTTCAATTTGGTTTCATTATCGTGAACTGTGAAACTAATATATTTTTCCTTATTCTCAGGCAATAAAGTAATATGATTTCGTTCAGCTAAGAACTTTATTATAAAGTGAGCATCGTAACCTCCGAGGTTATGGAACACCACGGGAATAACAAAAGAATTTTTATAATTTAAATTACATTTATTGTGAGCAAAACCTCTGAAGTTTCCGGTGAGGTGACAGTGATCTCTAACAATTTTATCTGTTTCGGTAAATTCTCCTTCGCAAATGTGACAAGTTTTACTAGCATCCTGTAAACTAACTTCAGTATTCATGGGCTCCACATGTTTTAATTTCGAGGAGACAAATTGTGCAACATTGCGTAACTCTTCTGCAAACCAAGACATCGATTCTATTCCTCGAGCACTTTTATAATACGACCAGTCATTGTTATAACCGCATTTGAAATAATATCCAGCACTGTAGGCTATGTGTTTCTGATACCTGCTCGTTTTGCAATGACTATCATCACCATTAAATTGTTCAAGCAAGGATTCGAAATCTGCATATATAATAAACGGAAGCATTTCTCTGTATGCAAAATTTTTAAATTGAATGTACCGTTCTCGAGAAAATTCAATTTTACAATCGTTAAGTTTTTCGCAATCTACAACATGATTATTTAGCTTATTCTGAGATGTAAAATAATTCAGACATCTATCGCAAAAATATTTTTTAATTTTTTTTTTAGAGAGCTGCCTACATAAAAGTCTAGATAAGTCTTTAATATAACAATAATGATATTTAATTTTTAGCTCTTCATTATCTGACATCGGCGGCGGCGGTTCAAATTCATTTATTTTTGGAAAATATTTATTCTGAACTAATAATAAATTTACATGTTTGTCTAGTTTTCGCTTGGTTATACGGTGGGGCACAACAGAAAAATTTGATTTTGAATCCATTTCCAAACCAAATACATTAACAGAGATTGCATTATTTTTCTCAAATTTGGAAATTTGCGGTAACGTCATAGGAAATTCAATATCTTTTACGTTTAATACTGTTTTATAATGAGGATATGATGATGTTCTATCAGCGTTTTTTTCAACGGGATGGAGAGCACTGACAACGGCCCATGCGAAGCAAGCGTCATCGTTGTTCTTAACATTAATGCAAGCCTGCTTTTTTGCAATTTTTTCCGGTAGTTTAATGTAGGATGAACCGTTCCCAACTTCATATTTATTTATATTAATTTCTAAGCTAATTATTTCATTTAAAGCCCACCCACTGCCAGATTCAGAAAATTCAGATAAAGCATTAAAAATATCATCCCTTACATTAGATTCAAACCATTGACGTAAATCCCTCCCTGCATCAATTACCTTATTTTTTGTATTAAAATATTTTTTTTCAATAATTTCTATGTCTTGTGACTTTCTTATAAATTCGGCGCAGAAAGTAGTATTAACTTTAAGCGCTGGTACTTTTTTCGTGGCATTCATTATTCTAGTTTTGAAAAGGTGAAAAGCATCATTGAAAAATTCGTTCAAATATTTATGTTTTAAATTAATGATTACTCCAGTACGAACTCTACTATTAAAAACCGATATTAAATCTTCCCATTTGACCCGATTACTACGTTTTTCTTTTACCAATACCGCTCCCCCATTATAATTTATTTTTTCAATGATACTTTTAAACCTTTTCAAATGTCCTAAATTAGTCTGAAGGTTACGCAGTACACCTACTGATAAATTAGATCCCTTGATAGCTCTAGTTAAAAGTCTAATGTGCGATTTTACCTTTTTTATCCATAGCACTCTCTCCTGCGGGGTACAACAACCATTTCCTAAAAGTGTTTCCACTTCTTTGAACTTTTTAATAATATCATTGCTGATATGCTTAATTTCTTCAGAGTCCATAGCTGTGTCTGCGTGTATTCACTTGAAGGGTTCTAAAAGTAAATGATGATATCTCTGTCTGCGTGTATATTTTATATAGAACTATCTGGGCTCACTCTTTGTTTTCAGCTAAAAAAATTACAAATAAAAACTTAATATTTAAAAATTGTGTGTGTGTTTACTTACTTTTGATAAACTTGAACTGCACTCCCATAGAAGGCTTATTTACATCCTTCAAACCTTCATAAATTATGCTGTACTTCCTTTCACATTGAAATTCATCCAAATTTTCTCTTATTTCATGCAGCACTCTTCTTGGTAAGAATATATTGGTCTCTTGTAATTCAAGTAATATAGTCTCACCGTACCGAGTTTTCACTATTCTAGCCCCATAAATTGGCTGTGGAATATTTTGTTCCAAGTCTGATATCTTAAGAACTTGTTTAGTTTCTAGAAGTGAAACCTTGTTTAATTTTTCTAAATCCATCTAAAATTAATAGAATATTTTCTTGTTAATTTTATTGAAATTTAATAAAAACAATTTTTTACTCACGTTTGTTTCCCGTAGATAAAGCACACAAATAAAGATTTTATAATACGTCACGTATAGCGTATAAGTATAAACACATATGATGAATTATGCCGGCTGTAAACCTTTTATATCATCTGTGACGTCAATTTTTCATACGTCACCATCAGCACGTGTGAAAAATAATGTTGAGTTGACAGTTTTTATTTCGTGGGATTCATATTTTGTATATGTTATAATTGATAGGTTTAAGTCATAAATTAATTTTTATTGATTTCTCCACAGATTAGAAATAAAATGTTTTGTCTATCAGGCTGAAATTTTGCTATTTGTTTACATTTAAGTTACGTTCCTTAAACCAGCCGGCGACGTTTTTGTTTTGTTGAGTTAGCAGTTTTTTTATTTCGCAGAATTTATATTTCGTATATGTTATAATTGACAGTTTTAAGTCATAAATTAATTTTTATTGATTGACCCACAGATTAGAAATAAAGCGATCTGGCATTTTTGCAGTTTGTTTACATTTAAATCACGTTCCATGTAGAAATAATTCGAACGCCAACGTTTTTGTTTATAATAAATCATTTTGATAACCCAAATATATACGCAACGCAATCTAATCTGAAGACGTTGATATTATTGTTGGATTGCTTACTCTTATTTTTTATAATCACATAGACGTTGTTTGTGTTTCTCATATTACCAAAAATTTTCATACGTGACTTCTTTATTGCATTTACGATATTTTTATTGAAGTTATAAATTAATTTTTAATGGTTCATTTAATCACTTTAGCATATTTCAATAGACGTTGTTGAATTTTCTCATATTACTGCGACTATTTATACTTACGCTTTGATGATTATAAAGTGTTTAGGTTAAACAAAATCTGCAATTCGATATAAATACTGAAGTCTAACGGAATCCTTTTTATTTAAATATCAAATCTAGTTCACGAAAGATGTCGTCATCTGAGTGTTTGAATATTTTGCAAGAGAACTTTGAAGATATGTAAGTTATTTTTTTTTCATTATTCAACTTATTTTACATTATACTTACTTTTTTTAGTGAATTTAATGCTTGGGTTCGTATGGTTCAATTAACGAACCGATATACGCCACCGGTAAATCCTGAAGTTTACTTCAGAGAAAAGTAAGTAATTTTTTACATAGTTAATTCATTTTTTCAATTATAATTATTTTTACAGCAATTTGGATCCCCCTCCTTACTGGGACCTACCACCATACATTGATGATGACCTGCCTCCACCTTACAGAGATCTACCACCTCCTCTGATTCCAATACGAGATCTACCACCTGGATTTCTATTTCCTCCAAGTTATTCTCCTACGTCTCCACCTTACTTGGAGGAAAAGTAAGTTATTCTTTTATTTTGTATTCTTTTTTTCAATTATATTTCTTTCAGTGATCGTGATATCGACTTCATTGTCGTGGACGACGACGACGACACCGACGATGAGACGGTGATTGTCATCTCCGATGATGAAGACGAAGTCGTCGAGATTAGCGACGTGGAGGAGGATGAGGTTCGACCAACTGTAATATGTTGGGCAGGTCATCAATAATGTTTTTTTTTTTCAAAATTATTTTTTTATTAAATTGTTTTTTCTCAAAAATTATTTTTTAATAAAAATTACATTTGTATTGAAATTAGAGATTTGATTAATTTTTTTACATTAATATTTTAAGTTTTTTTATAATACTACAATATTGTATCTTAATAATTTTCTTTAAAGTTATTCTATTATGTTTAATATTGAATCTAAATGTAATGCTAAATATATGTACTATTTTTTTACCATAAATATATTTTCTTTGTCTATAACTTTTTTATTTATTAACTTATTAAAAATATTCTTTCTTGTGATTATGTTCAATTAATTTTTTAATGAATTTTAGTCTTTATTCGATTGTAATCGGATAAAGTTTAAGATAAGACCCTTTTGACTGCGTCAGCCACTGACCTTGCGTCCCCACCCCTTTGCCACCATGTTTTTTTCTTAACGCAGCCACGCCCCCCTTTTTCCCCCACCCTCTTTTTTTCTTAAGCAGCCACGCCCCCCTTTTTTAATACAGCTATGTTTTTTTCTTAATGCAGACACCCTTTTTTCTTACCCCCCACCCTCTTTTTTCGCAGCCACGCCCCCTTTTTTCTAACCACATTTTTTTTCTTAATGCAGACATGTTTTTCCCCCCACCCTCTTTTTTCGCATCCACGCCTCTTTTTTCTTAATACAGCCATGTTTTTTTTTTCTTA
This sequence comes from Rosalia funebris, assembly GCA_037954035.1. Taxonomy (NCBI): domain Eukaryota; kingdom Metazoa; phylum Arthropoda; class Insecta; order Coleoptera; family Cerambycidae; genus Rosalia; species Rosalia funebris. The sequence goes on along the minus strand of JAZFAV010000018.1, from coordinate 3,422,006 downwards.
ACGCAGCCACGCCCCTTTTTTTCTTAACCATGCTTTTTTCCCCTCGCCCCCCTCCGCCGCTTTTTTCTACACCCTCTGGTCATTGTTGATCATCCACAAGAACTCTTCGCGACCCCACCCACATCTTTGGTCACTCCCGATGGACACATGCGATCCGCATCAAATGTCCGCGGACAAATCCGAGGGTGAGCTGGTAGCCCCCTTGCTCTACTACTGTCGTAGATTATATATTTTAAAATATATGGAGTATCACAGAGAATGGATAAATATGAGAAATATCCCGCATCTCTTCAACAAATAAAGGTATCAGAATATGGTTTGTTCTCTTAACCCGAACTCAAAAACTCCAGCTCTAAATACTTTACTTACTTCTTATATATTTTTTAGGGAAATACGAAGATAAAAAACTAAAACATCAAGTTTAGCTGGTCCTTTAAACGTAAACTACTAGAATACAATATAACGCATAAATACAGACACACAAATTATCTGGTCCCTACAGAGTTCCTGCTGTCACAGTAATTATACTACAATGTAATAATAGTAAAATCTCATATCTAAATCAAATTAGAACAATAAATAAAAATTAAGTATTGCGTGGTTCCAAATTTGTGATGCAGATATTTGGTAGTATTTATACAAGGCCGTTGATGATCCGTCTCTCTGTCTTATTACGACATTCATGGCTATTATTTAGATATGTTTTAGCTCGTTATAAATAGTAATTTATTTGATATAATTAATTGATAAAAATAACAATCTAATTCATATCTTTAATTGCCTTCACAATTTAAATAGATTTCTTCCTGTATCTAGTTTGGTGAAGTATTAATTTTTTGATCAAAAAATAAAAAAATTATATAGTATATATTCTTATGTTTACATTGCAAGGCCTTTGAATTAAATATATTAATCTTGAAGAAGTATATAGTTTTCAAAAGGAATATATGTTCTTATTTAGCATTTATGGGAATCTATTCATTTGGCTTATTCTTGATTTAGTTTTGATTTAAAATTTAAAATTGTGATTCAGATAAATTTAAAAGAGATTACAGTTACTGTCACGTACTGAGATTCTAGAGCCACAAACAATTAGATACGCTATGATAAAATCTTCCTACTTAAACTAAATTTAAGGGGATATAAAAGTGACTACTAATGTAAACACGTAGGTAGATTGCACTCTAGATCTATAATAGCGTTGATTTTTCTATTTCATGCCCGAATTACATGGGCTGAATGATACCAATAGGAATGTTTTGTGTAAAATTGCAAATTCACTTCTTTCAATCTAAAAGAACTTTTCCAAACTTTAAGATGATGTCGTCAATTATACTACAAGCCCTTGAGTGCTCGAGATCCTTCCTTTTGCTCCAGATTCAAACAGTGCTGGCAGTTTTCATTTGCACATGGCCTTCTAGACATGGCGTCAGCATTGTGGTGATGCTTTCCAGCTCTGTGCTCAATGGTGAAATCAAAGATCTGTAATCTCTAAAGCCATCTCGCAATTTGCCCTTCTGGATTTTTGAATTGAGTACCCACTTAAAAGAAGCGTGATCGGTTTTTAACAGAAATCTTCATCAGTACAGGTACTTGTGGAAATGCTCCAAAGTTTTCACTACGACTAGAAGCTCCCGTCGAGTTACACAGTAGTTTCTTTCGGGTTTGGATAAGGCTTTACTGAAATAGCCAATTATTTTCTCCTGTCCATCCTGTTCTTGCGACAGTACTCCTCCAATTCCCTTGCTGCTGGCGTCGGTGTCAACGATGAATGGTTTGTCAAACTGTGGATAGCCTAATATTGGAGCTGTAGTCAGTTTTTCCGACTGCCTGTCTCTGCTGCTCGCTTAATTCCCGTGAGCTCGGCAATCACGTCGAAGATGTCCCATGCAGCCGCAATTCCAGCATCTTAGTCTCCGTGCCTCTCGGTCTTCTAACAAAACCTTTTTCAGCTCTAGTAGGAGGTTACCAATTTGATCCTGCTTGATTTCTTCCTCACCGTTGACTTCGGCCATGGGCACCTGCACGTGCCCTTTCGATGCTTACTTTGCGGACTCAAACTCTAGGGCGTGCGCTAATGCTTTGCTAAGAGTGTCATGCCGTGACATTCTCAGCACCTGCTGCATGTTCGGGTCTCTCAAGCCATCGATAAATGTTTGCACGCACAGTTGATTTGCAATCTCCTGAGGTGCTGTTGGGTAGGCCAGCTGTACTAATCGGTCGACGTCTGTCCCAAATTGTTGCAATGTCTCGCTGCTCGTTTGATTTCGGCTCTTCAGTTGCATTTGGTACACTTGTTGCATGTGTTTGTCACCGTAGCGCATCTCCATACGATCTACTATTGTTGTAAAATTTTGTTGACTTTCCGGAATAAATCAGAGTATATCGAGAGCCTTCCCTCTTAAGGCGACGATAAGAGCTATAGCCTTTTCCTGATCGTCCCAATAGTTTGCGCAAGCAGCAGCCTTAAATTGCCTTCGATATACCGACCAAGGAATCGAAGTATCAAAAGTTGGTGCTGTCACTCTGGCTGGTTGTTGGACCCCAGGTGCAGCACTTGTAGGACGTATTCTTAGTCGGTTAACCTCCCTTTAGATCTCTTCCACCTTTGATGCTAAGGACTGATTGACTTTTTGTTGGTCTTTCCGTATTTCGTCTATTTCTGCTTCTTGTTTAGCTAGCCCCGTTTCTAAGTTCTTTTCTGTTTCGTCCTGTAAGACTTGGAGGTCCATCGCGACTTGTTATTTTATCTCCTCTTGAAACATTCTCATGGCGTTGTGTACAGCTTTGAATTCGTCTTTCATTTCCTTTTGGTTTGCTATCATTTCTTGTTTCATTTCATCTTGTCCTGCTTTCATTTCTTGCTTCATTCCATCTTGTCTTGCTTTCATTTCTTGTTTCATTTCATCTTGTCCTGCTTTCATGTCTTGTTTCATTTGGTCTTGTTCTGCTATCATTTGATCTTGTCCTGCTTTCATTTCGTCTTGTCCTGCTTTCATTACAGCTAACATTGCTAGTAGCTCATTTATTTGTTCCTCCATGGCTGCGGCTTGGCTTCTAGTTCCTATTGGCACACAATTTACTTTTCTTCAGAAATTTCCCAAAACCCAGTAGACGTCTTGTTCTTGACGAGACAATTCCGATGTTGCGTCACGCTCAGGGGTTTTCTTAACTGTTATCGAAAGTTCGAGAATTAGAGAACATTCTCGAACTTCTATAAACGTCGATCTTCTTAACTGCTATGGAAAGTTCGAGAATGTTCTCTGACCTTCTTAAAACGTCGATATTCGACCTCTTCACGACAACACGAATTCAGTGATATGTCACACTTGTGGATTTTCTTGACTGCTATCGAATGTTCAAGAATGTTCTCTGACCTTCTTGAAACGTCAATCTTTGATCTCTTCACGACGAGACAAGTTCAGTAACATGTCACACTTGTGGGTTTTCTTGACTGCTATGGAAAGTTCGAGAATGTTCCCTGGCCTTCTTGAAACGTCGATATTTGACCTCTTCATGACGAGACGAGTTCAGCGATATGTCACACCTGTGGGTTTCTTTGACTGCTATTGAATGTTCGAGAATGTTCTCTGACCTTCTCGAAACGTCGATCCTCGATTCCTTCTCCAACTAAACGGTAGAAAGTTCTGGAACACTTGGTTCCAGAACTTTCTACCACGTTCTATCCCACTTCTGACACCAATGTAACGAATTTACTAGAAAGTTCTTTATTTCTCGAACACTTATTTACAACTCAACTATTCACAAGTCAAACTAACTAACTAACTTTCTTTCTACTTTAACTTTATAAACTAATTCTCGCACTATATATCACTTTCTTCGCACTGTATCGCTCACTATCGCGGTCCAAATTCAACTAACTCCTGGACGGACGACACAATTCTTATATAGGCAGTGGAACGTCTCTCCAGGCGTTTCTGGATAAAGAACTTTGGCGAACCTTCTAATATAGAACGCACTGGAAATCCGAACACCACACGCTGTTGAAGATTCAAATATTCCCGGTATTTGGGATCGCTCGAGGCGTTCGTGACAATATTATTAAGATATGTTGTTCTAAGTAAACGGAACTATATGCTCAAAAACTTTTATATTTTGTGGAGAGTGGGGTAGATTTAACAGACTTCTTCCCATGCATGTGTAATTGGGAAGAGTCAGAGTGATAGTAGAAGTCATAGAAGATTGACCTGAGAATCTTCTGAAAAGTTTAACTTTATGTTTGCTATGTATACTCCTTGTTATGTTTGATTATGATCGTCTTGCTGAAATTGAATGTTGAGTAATATTTTGAGAAATAGGAGAAGAATTAATTATGGAACACCCTTACATAGTATTAGGTGTCCATATTTCTTCCAATAAAGATCAATCAACCACAAACTCCCCACCATACCGTAACTCTCAGAAAGTAAAGTATCAATTTGATTATTAGTTGTTGTAGGTAATGACAATATACAAAGTTCAATTAATAAATATTATTTTTATTTAGGTGTTGAATCTTATACACACATAGTATACTTTAAATTTATACTGGAAAATATCATTATTTTAGAATTGATTGCTACCAAATTCTGGAATTTATTTAAATTAAAAAAGACACCACCACAAGGAAAGACACCAGCACATATCTTACAGATAATCTACGTGGTTCAATAAGTAAAAAGGTATAATGGTCTAAGAGACTTTGAGAGAAGAGAAATACTGACATTAGTTAACGATAACCTTGATCATATGTACTGAGATTCCTAACTTGGAGTTGGAGATTCCTAACCAGTTGAAAGATGAACTTTCAACTGGTGTGCTGCATATAAAAGAAACTATTTTCTACCACCATTTTTCTAGTCCCAAAATAAAATATATATATATATATATATATATATATATATATATATATATATATATATATATATATATATATATATATATATATATATATATATATATATATATATATATATTCGTATTTAAAAAAAACATTTCTTATTGTATCAACTTATCACAAGTACATAGCCCAGTTTAACCAAAGCCCCACATTGGACAATATTTCCAGTTATAGTTCATGTAGTGTTTTCAAAAAACATGAACGCAACTACGGCCTTCTCAAATCCACGTATGCAGTGAATTAAATAAATATCAAGACAAAGTAATATATACTGAAACCACCTGTCAAATGAGGGAAAATATTTATCATACACCTAAGAATTGGTTACTACATCTATTGAGAGGAATGATGCAAACTATATGAGAAATGTGTAACACAAATACCACTGTGAAACATATTGTAGAATAATACATGAGATTCGACAACATTTGACAACACCTAGGTATCTCAAACACAATAACAATATGTCAAATCATGGTGAGTCCACTAAAATTTTGTTAACATTCCTAAATGACAAATTCCTTACATCAGTTATAACATAATAACAGCTTTAATTTAAAGATTAACAGAATAATAAATACAGTGAAGGATGCACATAATGACTACTGTGTTGATACTGCTAAAAGAAGAATGAAAATAGATAATTCTGTTGTTATAATGAACATACTTTGTGTATAAGTTTTATTTAAGCATATACCTATACTTCTTTTTTATGTGTAAATTAATATAGTAAACATGAATAATAATTATATGAAGTAACATATCCAGTATTTTATATATATATATATATATATATATATATATATATATATATATATATATATATATATATATATATATATATATATATATATATATATATATATAAATATATATCTAGACAAAAGCAGTTACAAAAACAGAACCTATTTGAACTTTTATATACTACAAGCAGTATACTAGTATACTACTGGTTATTTTATTGTGTCCCGTTTAAATGTTATAATATTAATTGCAACCTTCATTTAACCATTTAATTGCAATTCAGTTCAATTGCAGTTTAAATACCACAATAGAATATTCAATCAATTATTTGTTTGATTAAAGATTTAGTTGATTGATGCCCAACACTGAGACAAAGTACTCTGTAATGGACCTACTGTAAAGCTACAAAATAGTAAGATGTCATTAAGAATCACTGATAACTTTTAAACTTCTAAAAATAACTTGAGGGATGAAATCATACAGGATTTTACACATAGTCTAGAAATTAATCCATGTTAAATAAAAATCAAAATTTCTCGGTAATTTTACCTACAATCCAGTGTAAAGTACCAACGGATATTGTGAAAGTAATTTAAAAGAATTTTTAAAATTCGCAAATATTATTTCGCTTGATATAGTACTGAAATCCTGCGAGTATAGAAAGGTATTTTCTGCGTATTATAGAAATTTAAGTATAATCTGTACTGGAAACTACGCCTATGCTACTAGTTATATCAGTTCTTTAAAAACTTAAGATTAAACTGTTAATCTAGCTAACAGTAAGTAGGATGAAAATTTATTGCTTTGTCTGATTTATTGAAATATGTCTTCATTAAGGTCGTTTCAATATAATGCAATTTTCTGTTACATACATATAAACTAACTTAATAGACGAAGGTGTTGCATATCCAATTTATTTAATACTTTTCACAACGCAACATATTAATTGATTAATGTTGTTACTATATCATTTAATATACAATAGATGCATTAAACAGAAAAGTTAATTGTTAAAATATTTTTTTCAATTCAATTTCAATTATCCTTTTTCAGAGTAATTCGAAATATAACATCTACAATTTAAATTATTCTCATTTTATTTATATATTTTTATGTGGTGAACTTATTGAATACATGGGAAAATCATTGGACATCGATCAATATTTACTTGCAAATCTGTAAATTTTCACCATGAACATTAGTTACATCATAATCTATCCACCCAAGGATCACAAGGAAGGAAGACCATCTCACATTATCTGTAACCACCAATTCTGTTAAGGTGCGATTGCATTTACTTTCAAAGGATCAAAATCACTTCAGTAAAATAAACTTACAAATAAACCTGAAACAGTTGAACTTCTTATCACTAATGATCTTCATAAAGCTCCTGTGTTAGACAATTGATTTAAAATGTCTGTAAATGGGTAAGGATTTAAATAAAAATAAATAGACCTCAATCTCCAACAGCTCTAAACAGCAGCTGTATCTCATTGTCCTTTACACATGTAAGTAAAAACGAAGTTATTGAAATAGTAATGGTATAAAAAATCATCTGGAATTGATGACAAAGCTGAAATGTGAAAATAAATAAGATATTTGAAACAGGTATAAAATATTAAACATAAATTTATTCATCTTTAAGAGAGTTGTAATAAATTCAGTTTTCAAAAAAAAAAAGATATATAATAAACCCACATTCATAGTACAAAACTTATTAGCAAATAATATAATACTGAGGCTTAAAAGTTTAATTTACTATCCGACATGCAATTCCTATCAAAATAAACAGTTTTAAAACCTTAAAGCGGACTTTTTCGCACGTAGAACATCTCTATCTCGAAATTGACTGGCCGAGAAAAAATAAACCAACACATAAATGCAGAATACTTATATGTGTTTTATGCGACATATTTACTTTTTTCAATTTTTCTCAAATAGTCCACTATTGTACTTTCTCATGACCCATGTACATGGTAGAGTGTGCTATCCACCTCAAAATCAATAGGTGTCGTCTGGGAAACGTCCCCAATAAGAGTCAGTCAAAACCCGATCGATCCGACACATCTTGTTATCGTGCTAACAAGAATAAATGCCGACGACAACGATAACAACAACGACACACACACACACAGCAGAAAATTTTTAAAAATCTTTTTTTTTTTGTTTTTAGGCCGAAAAACGAAAACTAAACCCAAAAAAATTTTGTTTTTCCAATTCTTCTTTACACGATTACATTACTTTGCCGCGTATAGTGGAGTGCGGAAAAATAAAAAAAAGTATCCACATAAGATGCAACATTCTATATAATATCAAAAAGTCATATGGCGTTAGATAAAAATTTGTTTATATGATGTCTCATAGACAACTATTAGGTATAGTTGCTGGAAGAGTGAGGTTTTAGACCTCTTAATCTTTTCGATAACTATGTGCAAAATAGAATACAAAGTTGTGATGTAAAATCACTGCCTCTTAATAGTAAAGAGCTAACCTCGAATGTGGGGTAGTTCATTTACTATTTCAACAGTTCATTTACTAGTATTAAATATGGTTGACCAGAATCCAACAGTCCCAAAACAAACTGTATAATTATATAAACAACCCTACCTATATACAAATTATACATATATATGTACAAATTATACGTATATAAAAATTTTAATTATAATTACCTTATTTTGTAATTATGCTTACTTTATCTTTTCTATAATTTCAAGATCCTTGAAAAATAAATCTCGTCTTATCTTGCTACTTTATAGTACATATTTATAGTTCACCATTGTTGGAGATTACAAAAATAAAAGCAACTCATGTATGTAATCAAATACGTCCTATTTCCTATGACATATTTATGATGTTTATATAATTCACACCAGGGCCAAGTTGCCGGCGACAACCGCTGACTAAAGAGTTGTAAACACACGATCTCTGTTTCTTTGTAATCGTTCATATGTAGTTAGTAGGAGTATAAGCCAAAGCTTTATAAAGTTCACAGGACAATAAAGACTGCGTGAAATAAGTTTGTGTTGTTTTAACCCATATTCCCAACAGGTTATGGGCCCAGTCTCGCAAACAAAAAAGTAAACAGTGAACGTGCGGGAAGGACCTTGTGCGAGTTTTTGTGGATTCCAAACGTGACATAAAATGACAAGTGAAAAGGGCACAAAATATAACATTAAGCCTTTTAACGGTGATAACTATTTAGTGTGGAAGTACCGATTACGTGCAATAATTGAACAGGAAGGTGCGTTAAGTGTACTAGATGGAGAAGTGCCAGACGAAATATCGGATGAATGGATAAAATGGGAACGATTTGCAAAGGGTCAAATAATCGAACATTTAGATGATTCCATGCTGGGTGAAATACCAGATGGAGCAACGGCGCGGCAGATAATTGAACATTTTAATTCCACGTATGCATGTAAGAATCTCGCCACTCAGTTAAATGTGCAAGATAAGCTTTTCAATTATAAACTGAAGCCTGAAATGAGTTTAAAGAAACATTTCATAGAAGTGGATGAAATGATACGAGACTTGGTTGCCTGTGGCACTAGTGTAAATGAAATGACAAAAGTATGGTATTTTTTAAACACACTACCTCACTCTTATGATGGAGTCATTACTGCAATAAAAACAATGTCCGATGATCGTCTTACCTTAGCATTTGTTAAAAAGTTGCCGCTCGAACACGAACAAAAATTGAAAAAGGAAAGTGCTGACACCAGTTCCAAGGCACTACAATTTCAATTAACTACTCGTAATCAATTCCAACGGAATTTTAAGCCACTCAATAAAGCACATTATTCTCGTAAATCCCATTCAATACCAAAATATAAAACTGCTAACAAATGCTTCTTTTGTGGCAGAAGAAACCATGTAAAGAAAGACTGTTATTATTATAAACAGCATCTAAAGAGACAAGAAATGCACCAACAAAGGAGACCGGAACAATCTCGTAAGACCAGAAAATCCCCTGAACTTATGACTGCTACAGTACCCTCTCAAGAACAGGAGACTAGTTTTGCTTTCATGATGCATACTGAAAGTAAAACAGAGCAAGCCAAAGGAAAATTGCAATTTGTATTAGATTCAGGAGCTACGGAACACCTAATCAATGACCTGAGTTTCTACAAAGACTACAAGCAATTGAAGGACCCCATTAAAATTTCAGTTGCGAAAAAGGAAGTGTGTATTAGGGCAACACATGTGGGCAACATTGAAGGTATGACCAATATGGGCCATGTGGGAGTTCTTCGCAACGTTCTATATGCTCAAGAGGTTCCATTAAATCTACTGTCAGTACGAAAAATGCAAGAAGCCGGATTTTCTGTGTTTTTCCATCACTCAGGTGAAGTACTTACAAAACTAGGCGATAAGACCATCATGACAGGTAAGCGCATAAATGAATTGCATATTGTACATTTTACTGTTAAAAATGCGTTGTCAATAAATGGTCAAGCATCCTTAAGTAGTCTAGATAATAAAAATAAACTATGGCATGAACGGTTAGGACATATAAGTAAAAATAAATTTGCTCAAATTAAGGCAAAAGAACTAGCCGCTGATAGTAACTATTTAAATGCAATAAATCCCTTAGAGTCAGTATGTGAAGCTTGTATAAATGACAAACAAGCGCGACTTTCATTCGCAAAAGCTAAAAATAAAACTAATATTCAAAGACCACTGTATATTGTGCACTCGGACGTATGTGGTCCGATTACTCCAAGCACAATTGATGACAAAAATTATTTTGTTACTCTTATTGACGAATACACTCACTATACGGTAACATACCTGATGAGAAATAAATCAGAAGTAATTACGTGTTTTAAAGATTATATAAACAAAAGTGAGACTCATTTTAATTTGAAAGTGGTCCTCTTGTATTGTGACAACGGTCGAGAATATTTATCTAGCAATATGAAAGAGTTTTGTAAACAAAAGGGGATCACATATCATTTGACGGTGCCATACACTCCAAATCAAAATTCAGTGGCGGAGCGTATGAATAGAACATTGACAGAAAAGGCGCGTGCAATGGTGTACAGTGTAGGTTTAAATAAGCGGTTTTGGGGCGAAGAAGTGTTAACTGCTACATATTTGACAAATATGACCTCATCAAAATCTATTAAAATACCAAAGACACCGTATGAAATGTGGCACAATAAAAAACCAAAATTACAGTTTTTAAGGGTATTTGGCTGCACTGCATATGTGCATAAGAAAACAAGAAAACATAAATTTGATGATAAATCAGATAAAGGAATTCTTGTAGGATATGTACCAAATGGCTACAAAATATTTATTACAAAAGCAAGAAAACTTATAGTTGCTCGAGATGTAATTTTTGATGAAATACATTTTAAAACATCAAGACAGGAACTTGATGAAACGATCGAAATTGATAGATATTTAGGTGAAAATGCGGGTGACTCAGTACAAACTATGAGTACTGAGGAGCTCTCAGAGGAAGGGGGTGATAAGGAAGAAACCGCAGATAATATCCATCGGGGTAAAACAGATCAAATAATAAAAAATTGCAATCAAACCTTGAATAAACAATGTGTCACTGATAAATGCAATCAATCAAAAATTAGTACTCTAGAGTCAGGTGGGAAAGGACAAACATCTCCAGCAAAAGATGTCCCTGAACCAGGTAATAAAGATCTGTGTTATCCTGTTTCTTCCAAGCTGAAGAAAACAGATGAAATACAGGATGAGAGAAGGAGCGAAAGGCTAAAGACAAAATCGTCAATTTCATACAAAGATCGTGATTTAGAAGTAAACAGTTACAATATTTTAAATGTTCACACTGTAGATGACATAATTCCTGCAAGCTATCAAGACATAGCTGAGAGTAAAAACAAACTTAAGTGGGAAAAGGCAATTAAAGAAGAGCTTAACTCTTTAAGTCAAAATAGAACGTGGACGTTGATACAAAAACCAAATAATGTTAACATAATTGATAGTAAATGGGTGTTTACAATAAAACATGATGAACATGGCAATATGACAAAATATAAAGCACGACTGGTAGCTCGCGGTTTTAATCAATTGTATAAATTAGATTATGATGAAACTTTTGCACCAGTGGCGCGAATAAGTACTTTTCGATGTCTCTTAGCTTTTGCAAATCAGTATAACTTATTAATCCATCAAATGGACGTAAAAACAGCCTTTTTAAATGGTGATTTAAAAGAGGATATATTTATGAAAATCCATGATGGTATCACTATTAAAAATGATAATTTAGTATGTAAACTAAACAAATCATTATACGGCTTGAAACAAGCCGCTCGATGCTGGTATGAGTGTTTTGATAATATTTTAAAACAACACGGCTTTATAAACTCATCGGTAGAGAAATGCTTATATTTTCGAGATCAAGGTCAGGTAAATAAAAATATTTATGTCATTTTGTATGTAGACGACATTATAATTGTAACACAAGAAATAAATACAATGAATGCTTTTAAACAATTTTTAATGTATACATTTCAAATGGTTGATTTAAAAGAAATAAAATATTTTCTTGGAATTAGAATACAAAGAACGGAAGCTGAAGTATTTCTAGACCAAAATATATATTTAAAATCAATTTTAAAGAAATATAATATGAGCAATTGTAATGCAGTTAGTACGCCAGTACCAACAAAATTAAATTATGAAGCTTTAGAGTTAGATGAAGATTGTATAGCACCCTGTCGAAATTTAATTGGTTCTTTAATGTATGCAATGCTATGTACACGTCCAGATTTATGTACCTCACTAAATATGTTAAGTAAATATCAACAAAAATCAAACAAGGAGTTGTGGCAATCCATGAAGCGTGTTTTACGCTATGTAAAAGGTACAATTGACATAAAATTAGTTTACAGAAGAACTAACTTTGTAAAAAAATTAAGTGGCTACGTTGATGCAGACTGGGCAAATAATGAAACTGACCGACGAAGTATAACCGGATATGTCTTTAAGCTGTTTGATAATTGTACGGTAACCTGGAATACAAAACGGCAGAGCTCAGTAGCTGCTTCGTCAACTGAAGCAGAGTATATGGCCCTTTTTGAGGCAGTAAAAGAGGCTTTATGGTTAAAATCTTTATTAAATAGTATAAATATTGAAATACTAGATCCAATAACCTTGTTTGAAGATAATCAAAGTTCTATTGCAATAGCCACAAATCCTACAAGTCACAAACGCTCGAAACATATAGATGTTAGATATCATTTTACTCGGAAGCAAGTAGAGAACAAAGTAATCTGCCTTAAATATATTTCCACAGGAAACCAGGAAGCGGACTTATTCACCAAGTCGCTGGCAGGCCCTCGTCTCCAAGAATTGCGACGCAAGTTGGGACTAATGGCTGATGATGCAAATATGGTTTAACTAGGTTTTTGTTGGGGTTTTCCCTAGTTCGTGCAGTTAATGCTGAACCATGTTCAAATTCCCCGTAAAACGCAGGTCCTGTTTAGTATAAGTTGACATTAATTTTTGAGGGGGTGTGTTGGAGATTACAAAAATAAAAGCAACTCATGTATGTAATCAAATACGTCCTATTTCCTATGACATATTTATGATGTTTATATAATTCACACCAGGGCCAAGTTGCCGGCGAGAACCGCTGACTAAAGAGTTGTAAACACACGATCTCTGTTTCTTTGTAATCGTTCATATATAGTTAGTAGGAGTATAAGCCAAAGCTTTATAAAGTTCACAGGACAATAAAGACTGCGTGAAATAAGTTTGTGTTGTTTTAACCCATATTCCCAACAACCATAAAATAATACGATAAGACTACATCATATTTCTTCCTGAATAGGAACAGCTAATAACAAACTTTTATGTATGGCAAAATTGGCTTGTGATTAATTTCTTTCATAACCAAGTCAAGAGTCAAATAAGGTTTATGTTTCTTGTATTATATGTAGTGCTTTTTTGTTCTTTTCAAATGTAATTTTCAACTAACAATTCAATTTGTACTCTTTCAGTTGTAGAACTCTTCCTATTTCATTTTCATTTCTATTTGTATTTCATGCCTAAAATATCTTATATTTTTAGAGCTATTATTTCCACCTACATCAACCTCCTTTCCAATACTAGAAGTTTTAATATGCAGATCGCTGATCACAAGACTCCCAACGATCATTATTGTTTCTGCAGTATAGTATTTACTTCCATTAGACATCCAGAATTAGGATTATCTCCCATATATTCTCAACTTATTCTGTTGAATATATATATATATATATATATATATATATATATATATATATATATATATATATATATATATATATATATATATATATATATATTGTATAAGTATTACTAATATACATATTTCTTAAGAGTTTTATCACTCTGTTATTAAAAAACTAATACTGTTAAAGATAATTCAATAAACTTACCCTTGTGTCCGATTTCATATGACAAAATAATAACTGATTTTGTTTGTATACCTATTTGATATTGAAATTGTAGTCAGGTGCTTCTTATTATATCAAATGTTATACATAACTGAATTTCGGTAATAAAAAATGAAGAAAAAGACATATAATTGGGGTTCCGCTTTGATTCCTTTAACTTTTTCTTCATTTTTTAATCGCTCTTTTAAGTATAATAAAAATAGAAAAATTATATATTCCTGTTCGTCAGTGACATTCAGAAAAAAATTGTTATAATTTTTTAAATGTTTATGGAATTGTGTTTATCAACTACTTATCGAACTACTTATATTATTTATCGATCGTTAAAACAGACGGTTTAAAACAGGCACACTCTTTAAATGAAGTTGTGCCAACCACTTTATATGAAGTTATGCAAAACATTGGTGTTAAAAATAAAAAAGAGGGTTCTAATTAAGTAGATAAAAATTGTTCATTCATATGTACTAAATACGTTACAATGTATGCAATGTATGCAATCAAAATATTCAACGCCTAAATAAAAATATTTTGGGTATTAATGAATGAGTACGATTCATGAAAACGTAGAACTATTGTTATTTTATTTAACATTTTACTATCTAAGTTACATATTTATTTACCATATAATGACATTATGTTATCATGAGGAGAGATTGGCCTAAATTATCATATCTAAAATTAAGTCTGAGAGGAAATGGTATATGATTATCGAACAATGCACTTCTTTCACAGTTTGCTGGCAACAATTAAATCTATGTTCTGAAAATAGATTGGTAAAATTAGAACGAAAAATATACCCTCCACGTTTTACCACTAATTGATATTTACACAAAACGTTACGCTTGCTTTCAGATTCGAAATTCGTGATACATTTAATATTAGTATATTGCAATATCAAGTAAAGGTAATTTATCGATATATAGATATTGGTAATATGTAAATTAATATCATTTAAAATGTAGGTGACGGAGTACAGACTATAAGTGCAGGTAAAAATATATATAATTAGGCATGTGCTGCACATGCTTAATTATATATATTTAAAAGAAGTTTAGTGATATAAGAGCACATGACATTATTTTCTTGTAGTTAATTATGTACCGACCAAAATCGGACCCAGGAAAAGGTATGGATCTGCTCGGATAGCAGGGCGGCGTTGGCAGGCCTGTATTCAGCAACGACACAGTCGAAGCTGGTCTATAATTGCTATGAAGCATTGAACCACTTGGCAGGAAAGGGACCGGTGAATCTCTTATGAATACCTGGACATAATGACATTAAAGAAAATCTAATTTCAGACGACCTTGCCAAACTAGGAACCAGGGAAAGCCTCTATGGACCAGAATCAATTCCCGCAGAATCAATCATATCAGAGCCCGCATCAATGACTGGGCTAGAGACCAGCACAATAAAAGATTGAGAGGAGTAACGGGTTGTCGAATAACCAAACTCTTCATCGCATACTCAGAGATTGAGAAGTGGGTCCAAGAATTCATTCAATTGAATAGGCACAAAGCCAAAACTCTGGTAGGAATCATAACAGGCCACCATAGTACCCTGAATGCATATAAGCACAAGCTGCAGATATTGTAAAGAAGACGAGGAAACCTCTATTCATCTTCTTTGGATTTGTCCCGCACTCGAGGATAAGAGGTACCTTATATTAGGGGCCTCTGTTATCCTAGAGGAGGCGAGGCTTAAGGCGGGGGTTGTGCCTAAATTATTGCTTCTTTTATGGGATAGCATTTTTGGTTAATGACCCGGATAAGAGGGGATCGCCAAGGGACTACCCATGTGATCAGTGGCTGATGAGGCCCAAACCAATATAACATAATAATTCCCAAAATAATTATGTGGTAGAAAGCAATATGTCAATTTAGTTTTCGCATTTGTTCCGAAGAAAGCTAAAATTCCTGCTATCGATGGTGGCCAAGAAATCAGTATATTAAAAACGTTATTTGTTTGTGGTAAGGAGAATAATTGTATTACATTGAGGAACAAAAAAATGT
This sequence comes from Rosalia funebris, assembly GCA_037954035.1. Lineage (NCBI taxonomy): Eukaryota > Metazoa > Arthropoda > Insecta > Coleoptera > Cerambycidae > Rosalia > Rosalia funebris. Next base: position 3,405,927 of record JAZFAV010000018.1, on the reverse strand, counting down.
TATGTTACCACAAAAGTATCGATTTCCGAGGACCGAGGATCCTAATTTCACATTATTCCTTCATTTTAACTAAATGGCTATGTTTTTTAAATTAATGGAGACTCCTGAAATTGCTTATTTTTAACATTAGTGGCTTGTTTGTGTCGATTTAGAAATAGTCACCATACTTTTGGACAGCAAAGTGGATATACAAAATACCCTGCTCACCTCTTTTTATGGGATAGTCATGCAAAAGAAAAGCATTGGCAGCAAACTATTTAGCCTTTGAGATAGGCTATGACCGTTGAAAAATACAACATTCTTCACTAGCCATTAATAAAAGAAGAAAAAATAATACTGCCACTTCTTTACACTGGGTTTAATGAAACACTGCCTGGACAGGTCAGGTGATTGTTTTAAATACAATTTGCCAAGCATTTCCAGCACTGAGTATAGAAAAATTAAAAGCGGGTATTTTTGACGGTCAACAATTTCGAAAACTGGTAAAAGATTAAAATTTTAACAGATATATAACCATTGTAGAATCTGATGTAATGTCTAGTTATGTATCTGTAATTCAAAATTTGTTGGGCAATCACAAGACCAATAACTATAAAGAATTAGTGCACAAGATGCTAAAATGTTTTGAAAAATTGGGGTCTAATGTGTGCATTAAATTACATTTTTTGCATAGTCGCTTACAATTAGACAAATTTACTTCCTTACAAACTAAGGAGATTATAGTGAGAAGCAAGGTGAATAATTTCATCAGGATATCGGAATAATGGAAGAAAGGTATCAAGGAAGGTGGGATCGTCACATGATGGCCGATTACTGTTGGAGTCAGCAGAGACTGCTCACAGCAAAAATATAAAAGAAAATCTTATTTTACAAATTTTTATATTTTCTTGTCAGTCTTATTTTATTGTTAGACTTTATATATAAAAATAATCAAAACAAGATAAATTGCTTATTTTATTTTGTTTTTCTTACTTTGCATTAATATTTATCACGTATGTTTATTTCAGAAACTAGAGTCAATCAGAAAAGGTAATGTCATTTTCAGCATCAGGGGCAGTAATGTACCTACTAGAAATCGACCCTTAAATTCCTGGCAACAAATTGACTGCTCCCCAGTGTTATATGCGTGTTGACAATTTTTTTTATTTACTTGTTATCCTTATGGCACATAAACTAAATTCAAATTTACTATGTAATTTCAATTTATAACATTATTTGTGCTAAAATATTATCAGTAAACATAACCAAGTAAGTTTGAATTAAGAATTACATATCATGGCTATATTTAAATTACATAATATAGATCGATTATAATTTAAAATTGATTTTCCGATGACTATTGCTTAAAGAAAAATATAACTTGAAGATAATTAACTTCTTTAAACTTTCTCCTTTTGTTTTTAATGTTAGAGTAAAAGTATTATATTGTAGTAAGTGCTTATTATGAACACAACTCTAATATAACTTAAAATGTTAAATACTAGTGTAACGTTGTTAATTAAGAGCTTGAAAAACATCATTTTCCAAATATTCATTATTTCCAAATACATTTTGTTTAACACAAACTCACAATAATTTATAAGTAGGCACATTTTAATTTTATAAATAAAGATCTGTAAGAAATTACCTTATATTTGTTAGGATTTACGGTAAATTGAGTAATTATAAAGTAGTTAATTACGTAATACCAGAAAACTAGATAATAAGGCTGTCATTTTTAATATACATAAATGGATTATTCTTTTAAAATAAACTAACAATATACTGATTACATTGAAGATGTGACTAAATTTTATAAATAAATATATATTTGTAAATATAATGTGGAACTCGATTTCAAGAAAATAAATGAATATTTTATTTTTTCACCACGTCATATTAAAATAATTTAAAATTATTTTCCCGGTATGTTTCAATATATAATTATTGTATTACACTCTCCTTAAATAAAATTGCTTATTAATTGCTAAATAATTGTTTGTTTTGGGACATGTAAATTCGAGTGCACAATACATTACTACGATTAAAAATTGATTGTGGGTGTATAATTTAGAACTCTGATCGAAGCTCAAAACAATGGAAATCTATTGAGGGTACTGTATTAAGACTCGCAGTAGGTGCTTTTAGTGTTAAGAAGAAAACACCTTGTTCTAAATTATGAATCAAGAATTAAAATTCAACCATAACATCTGAACTATGAGATACTGTTTGAATATATGTACATGTGAAATATATGAAAAACGTTGATAACTGCTAAACCGGTCTGTGGAAGATTAGCTGAAATAGTAAACAGGTTCTCCATAAACTTACTCGATTTATATATGCAACGTCTTAACGAAATTCCTCTTTGGCCGATAGTTGTACATGAAATACACTTTCAATCTAGTAGATATAAAAAATTAGAAATAAACAGGAATTTGTTCTTGTCCACCTTTTTGTCCATTCTTGAAAAATACCCCGGTAGTAAAATAATATATACTTACGGTTCCAAAAACCGAACATGGAGTATCGTCAGCTTTTGCCCCTTCTGGTATGCCGATCTCTTGGAAGGTAATGGTAAAATTACCCATTTGATATAGATACCTGGTCACACGTGGATTACAGGAAATTAATTAGTGGACGAAACAGCAAGGAGCTTGTTAAAAACATTCACACTCTTTACATGAACGAACTGTTAAACTTGGTGTACATGTATACAGCCATGGCGATTTTTGTTAGTTTGACTAAAATAGAACAGATAGCAGGGGCGGCTGGTGTATAGGTGCTGCAGAGCTGCAGAACAACCAAAAAAATTAGATATTTGTATATCTTCGCGACATAATAATTACTAAAATTTATTAATAAAATAATTTGGTTAGTTGGTGCAGCTAACCAAATGATTGCGTTAAAGTCGCATTCTGCCCGCCGTTCTCTATTGAGTAGTAGACCAGATGAATTATCTGCGTCTCTACGCGAGCGCGTCGCGGTACATTAAACTGGGCCACACGAGGTAGTTCTACAGCACGGCTCGGCACACCCGTCCTCCCCCTCAACTCCCGTGAGAATCCATACTTGGCGCTCGTAAATGCGCGAATTTACATGGTCAGTGAGCTGTATTTTTTCCAGCTAAGGCAACATTAGTGAATGTTTACTCCTTCCTACTCGGGCGGGCGTAAATCGTACATATTTCGTATTTCATGTTAATTTGAGATTTTAAATACTGTTTTGTGAATTTTTGTAGTGATTTTTTGTACTAAATATTAATATTTATATACTGTGATAGTGACAATGGATTTAGTTTATAAATTAGTTCATATGAAGCGGTTTTTTAAATACTCTTATGAAGAAAAAATTGATTTAAAAAACAATGGTAGGCCATTGCCCAATATTGTTATTGAGACTGCAGGTGTTAGCCGCGGAAAAGCATATAAACGTCAATTTAATAGAGACATTTATTCGAAGAACAATTGGATTTGTGGGTGCAACAAAAAAATGCGTTATTTTGTTTTCCTTGTTTACTTTTTGGCGGTGATAAAGCATGGGCGGAGGTAGGGGTGACAGATTTGGTGCACTTAACTGAAAAAATAAAAAAGCACGACAACTCCAAAAGCCATCTACATAATACAATGGAATTAGCTTTATTAGAAACAACTAATATTAAAGCGCAGCTAGATTCAGCTTATTGGATAAATGTGCAAAAGCATAATGATAATGTGACAAAAAAGAGATACGTTTTGTCAAAAATTATAAACTGCATACAGTTTTGTGGGGCCTTTGAACTGACGCTGTGAGGACATGACGAAGCTGAAACCTCTCAAAACCCGGGGATATTTCGTAGTTTGATAAATTTTCCTGCTGAGCTTGATGTAACTTTAAGCGAGCATCTACAAAATGCTTCAGTATTTAAAGGAACCTCTAAAGAAATACAAAATGATCTTTTAGATCTTTTATATATGTCGGAGACAACCCTCTGTATAGGCCCATGCCACCCCGGTTATTGAGATAGGAATGCATGGAATGCAGACATAAACACGGTTACGAGAAGACGTAAACATTACCATAAATGGTCATGTCGAATGGGTGACGGAGCTGCGGTGGGAACCTATTTCTCCCGCGAGCAGAACAAAACCGAGTATGAATTCCCGTGTATGAATTCAGTTAGAAAAGACTCGAGATAGCGAGACGAGGTATCACGGGACTATTGGTGGCGGACTGCTTAGCTCCTTTCGTGCAATTTAATTATCGTTTTAATGATCTGACATTTTAGTTTTAATATTTACTGACTATTGATTTCGTTTGTTTTGTTTAGTGACTTTTATATTTTTTCATCGTTATTGTTTAATTAATTATTAAGTGTAATAAAGTGTGTGAAAATGCGACCAAAGTCCAGTAAATCTGCCCCAAAGCAGATTCTTTCCTGCTCGCCTCCGACATCAGAAGTGGGATCAGAACTATTACCACACTCGTCAAATAATGAAGAAGCTTCGGAAAATGGCTCCGAAAATGTAATTCGAGAAATCCAACGATTGAGGCAAGAAATAAGAGATCAACCAGGACCTTCAGCGCGCCCATCTGCCTCTACCAACATGGGACAAATAAAACTACCAAAGTTCAATCCCGCAGACAAAAATATGAACGCAGAATCCTGGTGTGAATTTGTTGATGCCTGGGTGGAATCTTTTCAACCCAGTCATATAGAAATTGCATTGACAATTTCCGGTGCTCTAGAAGGTGAAGCCGCAAATTGGTTAATATCAGCCAAACCAATGAAGAAAACCTGGGAATTACTTCGTGTCGAATGCTTGGCTGTATTTCAACGAAGAATAAGCCCAATTGAACAGTTAACTGAAGCTGTACTAGGACGAACCGATATAGCTGATATAACCTGAAGATGCCACAATGGAAGACCTGTTACACAGCATGCAAACTGCTTTGACTCTTATTCGAGAACGAGAAGCGACGAGGCCCTAGCTGTCCTAATAGGCTGCTTCCAAGCTTCCAACCGATTTCCCTATGCCAGACGAAGATTTCAAACTGACTTGCCTAAGGATATTCGCACCTTTTGCACCATGATGGAGGGGAAATTCATCAAACGTCCGGCGCTATATCCTACTGGTCAACATACTAGTTCGAAGCGCCCAAATCAGTCATCCTCAGATTCTGGAAGAAGTGTAGCGTCCTTTTCTGGCCGATGTCACAGCTGTTACCGACTTGGACATAAAGCGCACAGCTGTCGCCAATCCAAACACGCAACTTCAACAAGTAGTGTGAATCGACACCACCAGGACAGGGAATCAAAATCCGTTAGCTGTTTCACTTGTGGGGAAGCTGGTCATATCTCACCAAATTGCCCCAAGAAGGATCGCTCTCGGAGACCAAGCGGAGAACGCCGAATAAGTGAGAGAGGGGTGAATATTTGCGAAGTTGCCGCCTTGCCTGAGGGAAAACTACTTTTAAAAACTGGTGAGACGTTTCCATTTTTATTCGATACAGGCTCTGACTGTTCTCTGGTCCGTAAAAGTATTGCATGCCACTTCAATGGCAAAAGATTCAATAATTTAGTTTCCTTAAAGGGGATTGTTAGTGGCTCTTGCTTGTGTTCAACACAAATTTTAACGCTGGTAGAAATTCAGAATTTACATGTTGAAATTTTGTTTCATGTAGTCTCAGATGAGGTTATTTCAAAGAGCATTATAATTGGTAAAGATTTAATAGCACAAAATGTTGACGTGCCTTCTGCCCCAAAGCAGATTCTTTCCTGCTCGCCTCCGACATATATATTAAAAGTATGTCATGAAGAAATAATTAAAGAAATTAACAAACCTTCATTTTTGGCAGTTATGGCAGACGAAACAACTGATGTATCTGCAAAAACGCAGTTAGTGGTAGTTTCAAAATATATTCTGGATGGTGAACCGATTGAACGTTTTTGGACATACCTGAAACCTACAAAATGTGACGCTGAAACTCTTTCGGAAAATATTTTAAGTGTTATGGACCCTCTAGTAGAAAATTCACCTTACAAGACTTTTCTCTTAACCAAAGAATATGACGGCAAACATGAATGTTCTTCAAAAAGGTGTTAAATTCCAAAAATTTTCTTGTGAAAGTCTATATTTTTGTATAAACGGATTTTACATAAAAATTCTGAAGTATCAGAAACACGCGTGACCTTTTCGCCTGCGGCGCAATTTTTTTGCGGTCCCTACGGCGCCAGTAGTTTGGATACGTTTGAAATTTGCACGCGGGCGGCCAATACCCTAGGATGGGCCCTGTGCAGAACACCCGTTTCATTTCATCACGAGCCGCCACTGACAGATAGCAATTGTAAGGATGAGAATTAGACATACCTAAATGATCCATAAACTCCTTTCTGCTTTTAGGAACTAGACAACTCCAGTATGACGTACATATGCAATATGTAGCTTACTCTGAGGCATGTACTGTAATAAATACGAGTATGTGACATCCAGAGACAGAGACTAATGGTAGAGACACACTGCTGTCACGTTATGATCCCATGATATCACGTGAACTCACGTGATATCATGGGATGTCACGTCACGTCACAAAAGTGTGGTCCAAGTTTTTCCATGTATTTTAGTTCACCAGAGCTACACTGACGTCACCTCACGCTCTCAACCGCACGTCACGGGCAGCACACATGATATCACGTAAACAGAAGTCCGGACGAACACATTCTCGGCGGGACGTGAGTTCAAGTTTCAACACATGAACAAGTCCAAGTCGTCTAAAAAAATGGTTGACGAACTCCTTATAGAAAAAGTGAGGGGACATGAATGTTTGTACAACATTAAACATCTTCGGGTCTTTTAATAGCTGAGGGTACAATGTATGAAATTTCCCTAATTGCTCCCTTTCTTTATTTTATATCATGCACCCACATCCATTTCGAACTCTCCCCTTCAATCACGAGGAAACTAGCCACTATTTCTTCTTCCCACTCCGAATCACCATTTGAGGAGGCCATCTTCTCAAAAAAACAATGCTCGTTTCAATACCTATCTATATACATGATAAGCCTTTCTGGTAAACCGTGATACCACTGTGCACCCAAGATTACTAAAGGGGTAGTAATATTGGTGTGCGCCTTTAGTAATCCCCTTTAGTAATCTTAGTGTGCACCTAAGCATGATATCACGTGAGGTGAGACAGCACATGACAGCATGTGAGCTCACATGACGTGACTGCAGTGTGTTTCTACCTTAAAAATATCGGAAGACTTAACTGTATACCTAAGTAATTATGTAGGAAATATAAGTGTATACATAGACATTGGCTATATCAAATTAATTTAATGACAGAAATCTAAGAACCTAGTTACGATAATAGTAGCTAATGTCCTTAGAAGTCGATGGCGTTATTAAAAAATATTTTGGATTTAAAATATTCGCAATGTTTCGTAATGTTATCAATTCGCTAATGTCAGGATTCTGAACATTTTGTAATGATACACGACTTCAAACCCCTTTCAAAGATAGCAAATAACCAAGACGGTTGAACCATTTAACAAATTACTAACGACCTCATTTCTCTAATAAGAGACACTAAAAATATTTTAATTTTCAATATTTTAAAATTTATTTGTATAAATTTAAGCAACAATTGGGATTATTTACATAAGTAATTATATTCATCTACATTTAATCTTACATATGTACTTAGTTCTCATAAAAATTGTTTTGTTCAAATGTATCTCATTTTAGATATTGACGTTTTCTATGTAAGTAAAATATTGTTATACTCACTTTCTAGGTACCATAAAAAATTGTCTTGCGTGTATAAATATGGGTGATTCCGGATCACTCATATTTACATATGTAAATCTATCATGTTTTTGTGTTGAGTTATGTTATATAAAATATATTGTATTGCATTCATTACTCAAAGTAGTTCTCACACTTCTATAACTTTATTATCAGGTAACATAAAACCTTCAGTATGTTATCTGAAAGCCAGACGTAACTTAATACTGCTACGTGTCTTATCATATAACTATATACATTGTAACCAACGTTTATGATGATTTGCTGAAACCCTATAATGTTCTTTCTTTAAATTAATCTTTTGCCAATTATATTTTAACTTTACTTTCAACAATGTCAGCATAACGAAACTTATAAAGTCGCAGCAAACCCGTTGCATGAGCAGTATAATTTTAATATAGCTTTAGTATAATTTTAGTATTGATATTATTGTTATACTCACACATCTAAATTCTTGTTCGTCCGTTAAGTAAAATAAATTGTTTTTAAAAAGTTTAAATCCAAACTAGTGATTTAACAAATTTGGCGCAGTCGTTGTAGGATTTCACGCGTTATTAGAACACGGATTTGCCTCACTAGTAACGTGGAATTCCAATTCCGAAGTGAAATCAAGAACAAGCTCAAGAAGAAAGAAACACGAAACAAGAATACTTCAAAGAAGCAACTTCGAAACACGAAGACTTCAACAAAAGAAACAAGAAACAAATCTACAAAGAAACAAAGAAAACAACAGGGGAAATCGCAGATAGAACACGGACCTGCCCTCACTGTTTGTGATTCTCCTCTGCAAGCCATCCTTCCCGAAGACACCCCGCTTCCAGAACACGGAATTGCCTCACTGGTTGTGGACTCTGGCCGGAAGACGAATGGACAAAATTTGGTAAGTCAAAGAATTGACACGTTACCTTTGAAACATTTATTTATAATTTTAAGAAATATTATACAGGATATAGACCAAAAACTATTATCCTTCCCATCTGCAAATTTGTTTTTATTTAATTGTATTTAATTAAATAACTTTACAATATCTAATTTAAACATAATAATTAATTAACTTATAAAAATGGCAAACGAAGCTATCTTAGAACCTTACAAACTGTCGGAAATTTTCTCAATTGTTCCGGAGTATGACGGAAATCAAATTTTCCTACAAACATTCTTAAATGCTATTAAATGCGCTTTCGACATGGCGGTCGATAATCAAAAAATACTTTTAACTCTCCATGTTAAAAATAAATTACGTGGAAAAGCCGCTGAACTAGTAAATTCTAGGAACCCGTCAACTTGGGAAGAAATCAAATATCTATTAGAGACTCACTTTGGAGACTCTAGGGACCTTACGTCTCTAATTCAGGACTTGCAAAGAATTAGTCAACAATCAAACGAATCCGCTTTAAATTTTGTATCCCGCTTGCAAACGCATAATGCGAAAATGCATGCAGCGATTCAGAAACAGCATTTAACCTCTGATCAAAAAACCGCACAATCAAATTTAATCGAGACAATGACTCTTAACACTTTATTGACAGGGCTGGATCCAAAATTAGGATCTATAATAAGAGCAAGTAATCCTATGGATATGCTTCAAGCAATATCCAGGATTAAACGAGAACTTCAATTGTCATACTTTGAATCTCAGAAATTTCAAAAAGCGAACAAACCATTACCACCTAATTCACTAAATGCTAAGAAGATATGTACATTTTGTAAACGTAATGGTCACACAATAAATGAGTGCCGAACGAAGCAACAAAATTCTTCAGCACCTTTCCAAAACTTTTCTAGGCCTAATTTTCAACAAAATTTCAATCAAGCCCAATCATCCAACTTAAATCAAAATTATCAGCGACCTCAATTTAATCCGAATGGAAATAATAGACCGACGAATTCAAATTTCCAACAAAATAATTACCAGCAAAATAGTTTTCAACAAAACAGGCCTTCAGCTATTAAACCGAATCCCAACTATACAAACCAATCAAGACCACCAATAATTCGGCCAAATCCGAATTATAATCAACAAAGAGCTCATCATATGAACGCTCAAATGAACCAAAATTTTGATGATACGGCTCATCAATACGATTCACAGTACACTGATGATACTGCTCATCAGTTCAGCTCACATGCACAATATGCTGATGATACCGCTCATCAATATAATTACAATTGCGATCAAAATTATGAACAATATCAAGATTCATATTCAGACGAACCAACATATCAACAAAATTATTATTTTTCAACAGACCAATTTAATTATTCTGATACTGATCAGGATTTTCGGCAAACTACTCAAGCTCAAGATCATCCACCGGATCAACAGCTATGCGAAATAACGGAATTAGAAAACCAAATTCAAATAATGAATTTAAACACCAACCAACAGCAAGACAAACAAATATTCCTATAAATAGAGGAATATCAAGTGCCCTTTTAACAGTAAATCCCAAAAACTTATATTACATTGAAGATGCTACAAAAAAATTTAAAATATTAATAGATACAGGTGCCGGACTATCCATATTTAAGCCAAAAACTTGTGAAAAATATTCTAAACGTTTTCCCGAAAACGTTTTAATACAGGGAATTACCGATCAAAAAATTCTAATTAATGAATCTACACTCGTTCCGTTTACTCTCAACGATCCTCACAAAGTTTACATTCATAATATTGATATTGAATTCGACGGATTACTAGGATCCGATTTTCTAGAACATTACAACTGCATTATTGACATAAAAAATAAACAATTAATTACCAATTTCAAAACTGTACCTTTATTCAAAGCCACAGAAAATTCCACTAATGTACAAAATAATAAAAAACAAAATGTTCAAAATAATCAACTTCTCAACAAAATTTCTATTAACCCTCGTACAGAACAAATTTCAAAATTTCGATGTAATCTTGTAAATACAGAAGCCATATTAACAGCTATGGAAATAGATAAAGTACGACTTCCTAATGCACTAGTCAAAATTAACAATAAAGGAGAATTTCTTGCCTCCGTATTAAACGCAAACGCAGTCCCAAAAATAATAGATTTTTCCGAAATTAAACTAGAACCAATTCAAAATTTTTCATTAAATAATTTAAACGAATATAATTCTGAAAATTATACAGATAGACGCGAAGAAATAAGGCAACAACTTCGTCTTGATCACTTAAATGAGGAAGAAAGAGAAATAATTACTCAACTTTGCCTAGACTTTTCAGATATTTTCTATCTCGAAGGAGATATTCTAACATTTACTAATGAGATCAAACACACAATAGACACCAACAATGCTAAACCTACTTTTACAAAGTCGTATCGCTACCCTCAAATTCACAAAGAGGAAGTGAAAAAACAAGTATCGAAAATGCTAGAACAAGGTATTATCAAACATTCAAATTCCCCTTGGTCTTCACCGATTTGGGTTGTCCCCAAAAAGCTTGATGCGTCAGGTAAACAAAAATGGCGTGTCGTAGTTGACTACAGAAAACTCAATGAGTTAACTATAGGAGATAAATACCCTTTACCAAACATTTCTGATCTTTTAGACCAACTTGGCAAATGTCAATATTTCACCACCCTCGATTTGGCCTCCGGTTTCCACCAAATTGAGATCGAACCCAGTGACATTCCAAAAACCGCTTTCACAGTCGAAAACGGTCATTTTGAATTTAATAGGCTTCCATTCGGTTTGAAAAATGCCCCATCAACCTTCCAAAGGGTAATGGATAACATTTTAATAGGAATCCAAAACGAGAGATGCCTCGTATACATGGACGACATAATCGTCTATTCCCCAACAATCCAAGACCATGTTTCACGGCTTACCGAAGTCTTCAAACGTCTTCAAAAAGCTAATTTAAAAATTCAACCGGACAAGTGCGAATTCCTTCGTAAGGAAGTTGCATATTTAGGTCACCTCGTCACCAAAGAAGGTGTAAAACCAAATCCAATTAAGATCGAAAGCATCAAAAATTTTCCCCAACCAACTAACCAGAGAGAGATTAAATCATTTCTTGGCCTCGCCGGATATTACCGACGATTCATTGATAATTTCGCCAAAATTTCCAAACCTCTCACTAAATTACTGCAAAAAGACACCTCTTTCAATTTCGATTCAGAATGTTTAAAATCTTTCGAAGATTTAAAACAAACCCTTACTTCAAGCCCCATACTATCGTATCCAAATTTTGACGAGCCATTCCTACTCACAACAGATGCGAGCGCTTTTGCGATTGGCGCTGTACTTTCGCAAGGTCCAATAGGTAAAGATCTACCCATAGCTTTCGCCTCCAGAACTCTCTGCAGTGCGGAAACAAAGTACTCAACAATAGAACGAGAACTCCTCGCTATTGTTTGGGCTGTAAAACATTTTCGCCCATATATTTTTGGTAGAAAGTTCAAACTGATAACAGATCACAGACCTCTTACCTGGCTTTTCTCTATTAAAGACCCCGGTAGTCGCCTAGCACGCTGGCGCTTAAAACTTGAAGAGTACGACTACCAGATTGAATATAAACCTGGCAAAATTAATAAAAATGCGGATGCCTTATCCCGTATCAAAATTAACCATTTTCAAAAATGTGTGGATTTCAAAAACAAAATTTTAACATCAAATACAGACGACGAATCGATTAGTTCAGAAAATACCGAAATTTCACCAGAATCAATTTTACAAGAATTAAATACATTTGTTCACCTATATAAAACCCAGTCACTAATAGACTATTCAAAAATTAAAATTACGAACAATCAATTATTGGACAAAGAACATAAAGACATAATAACGTTTTTCCAAAAAGAAAAACTCGAAGACTTACATTACAAAATAATTGAAGATATTTTCGAGGAAAAACCAAATTTTATTCACAATAAAATTAATATAGTCACGAGTAAAACGGTGAAAAACCGAAAATATTATATTGTTTTGTTACCCTTCGACATCGAAGAGATAATCGAAACAATGTTTATTACTCTTTACAAAGACAAAGACATTTTCGAATCTTCAAAAACATATTTCATTGAAAACAATTTAGAATTGCCAATACTCGAAATGTTGTCATTTATTTTCACTGAAAAAGATTTAAACCTAGTTAGTTGTCAAAACATAACTAAGACGCCTGACGAAGATCAAATTCCGATAATATTAGACCAAAACCATACAGGAAAAGCAAATTTACACCGCGGAATAAACGAAACCATTCGAAGAATAAGGAATAAATATAACTGGCCCGGTTTAACTAAAGACGTAACTAAATTCATTCAAAATTGCGAAATATGCCAGAAAACAAAGACCTTACGGAAAAACTTAAGCAATCCACTGGTGATAACTGAAACACCAAGAACGCCATTTGAAAGAATAAATATCGATATATTAGAAATTCCAAAAAGAAATTATGTCTTAACTATTAGGGATGAACTAACCAAATTTACTCAAGCGTACCCATTAGAGGATAGATCCGCTAAATCAACAGTAAATACATTACTCCTTTATTTTCAGCATTTTGGTACTCCGCTTCGTATACATTCGGATTACGGTAAAGAATTCGACAATATATTACTTAAAGACCTATGTACCTTATACGACATAAAATTAACATTTTCTAGCGTTAGCCACCCTCAATCAAACGGATCTGTGGAAAGATTTCACTCCACACTTTTAGAGATGATTCGTACTAATCAGGCTGAAAACCCTAATGAACATCCATTAAACGTAATTCCTTACGCTGTTATTTGTTATAATAACTCGACGAATAAAACACACGGTTTCTCTCCATACGAGCTAGTATTTGGACATACGTCCAGTCGCCCACCTGAAACTTTGTATAACCAAAAGGAGTTGATTTCAAAATATATACGAGACCTAAATAATAGAATTTCATACTATTATAAAATTGCACGCACAAAAACTGAGCTTCAAAAAGAAAAAGCTAAATTAAGATTCGATAGAAACGTTCCAGAACATCCTACACAATTTAAAATAGGCGATAAAGTCTATGTTAAGGAATCTCAAATTAAAGATAAATTACATAATAAATTTAACGGTCCTTTCGAAATAATAAAAATCTTTCAAAATTCTGCAATTTTATTAAACCTCGAAACGTCACAAACGACAAAAGTCAATTTCGACAGGATGAAACCATATTTTGAGAATTAAATTATTTTCAGGTTTCTTCTGCTGATTGGAGCAGCAGTATCCCAATACACCATTACTCCAATAAACAACACCATTGGAATATATTATCATCGAGACAGCGAAATCGTTGTAACAAATAAACAATGGACTCTTCTGGTTCACAAAAACATTTCATCAATAAAGAACACTTTTGAACATAACGAGAAAATGCTTGAAATTCTCTTACACGCTATTAACCCCACATTTGAAAACATGAACCTTTTTCGAGGTGAAGTAAAAACACACATCAGCTTATTAACCCAAATTTCAAATTCAATTCAAGAAAAATTAAGCGAAATTTATTTTGATACTAAACGTTACAAACGTGGAATTCTCAATGGCATTGGTACAATATTTAAGTCAATTACAGGAAATTTAGATTCCGAAGATGGCGAATACTACATGAATTGCATCAATAAATTAACTAATGACGAGCATCAATTAGAAAATTTAATGAAAAATCAAATCTCAGTAACAACATCCGTCATAAAGAATTTTAACGCTACCATACAAAAGTTGCAAATTGATGAAGCCACCTTCAATAGAGATATAAAAATAATATCAGACGCAATTTATAGGACAGCAGATAAAATTAAAGTAATTGAAGCAAAATTAAGATTTTTAGAAAAATGTGAACTTCTCATGGAAAGTTACCTGTATATCGAGAATCAATTAAATGATATTCTAAATTCAATAACTTTCGCGCGATTAAAAATTATTCATACGTCGATAATCAATCCTGAAAATTTGATAACCTCGCTTCAGGAAATTTCACAAAATTTACACCAAAACAATTTACCACTCATTATAAAATCTTCCAATATTGCCAAATATTTGGATATTATGGAATTAGAAGCATACCAAACTGATTCAGACTTGGTATTTGTATTAAAAATCCCTCTAATAGACCAACAAAGATACACCCTTTTTAGATTATATCCAATCCCTATCCTAAATAATAGAACTGGTCTATATCATGTTTTATCTTCATCACAAAAATACTTAGCGCGTGACGTCGATTCTTTGATGTACATACCCATCAAAAATCTGAAAGACTGTAAACCACTTTTCTTTGGCACAAAGATATGTTCCAATCTATTTGCATACCCCATCGACGACAATGCTATATGTGAAGCCCAAATCCTGAAACACTTGAAAACTTTACCTGAGAGCTGCCAAACTTCAATAATATTTGCAAAAGGCTACAATGTCCAACAACTAACGGACTCATCATGGCTAACAATTACTTCAGAACCACTTCAAATTACTGTAAATTGCAAACAAATAAACACCAAGACAGAGATCATTTATAAAAATTCCATTCTTAAATTGCAACCTGGATGTAGTGCTTTCATAGGAGTGACAAAAATACAAGCTGACCCTAAGAACTTTTCGCAAACCAGTGTTAGTGATCACCCCATTTTAATTCCCTTTAATTGTTGTCAAGGAATCCCCGATGACATCCAAATCCCAAAATTAGAACCATTAAAATTGAATAACTTAAATGTGGAAGACCTCGAGATTGCCAAACACAAATTGGACGAGTATTCTCGAACGTTAGACGATTTGATCAATGAACCATTTGTCACCAAACACATCTCTTGGTTCACTTATTTTATCATTACACTAATAGCAACTCTCATTTTGTTATATATTTTATATAAATGCCGAAAGAGAAACAGATTAGCAATCGCCCTCACAACAAATTCACCACCACCTCCACCTGGACCTTCTAAACGCTTAAGAGAATCCTTCAGGAGCATCCTGCCCAGAAGAAGACCATCGATCAGATCCAAAGATGAAACCCCAGAGGAAGAAATCGAACTGAACTAATGTTTCTCAGTTATAAATCGGTTTCAAAGACTCTATATATTTTAATTTTGTAAATTTTATATTTAAAAAATATTAATTGTATAATTTAAACTTAACTTAAGGCTTCATATTCTCAATTAACTTTATTATTATTATATAACTTCAATAATCGTTAAATTCATAATTATTAATTTCAATTTTACTTATTTTGAAAAGTTGCTGTATAACACCAACTTTTTGTTAAAAAGGGGAGTTGTTATATAAAATATATTGTATTGCATTCATTACTCAAAGTAGTTCTCACACTTCTATAACTTTATTATCAGGTAACATAAAACCTTCAGTATGTTATCTGAAAGCCAGACGTAACTTAATACTGCTACGTGTCTTATCATATAACTATATACATTGTAACCAACGTTTATGATGATTTGCTGAAACCCTATAATGTTCTTTCTTTAAATTAATCTTTTGCCAATTATATTTTAACTTTACTTTCAACAATGTCAGCATAACGAAACTTATAAAGTCGCAGCAAACCCGTTGCATGAGCAGTATAATTTTAATATAGCTTTAGTATAATTTTAGTATTGATATTATTGTTATACTCACACATCTAAATTCTTGTTCGTCCGTTAAGTAAAATAAATTGTTTTTAAAAAGTTTAAATCCAAACTAGTGATTTAACAGTTATATATTAGATAAATATTTGTTGTGCTGAATCGATATAGTTTTTTATATAGTTCAGAATTATACTGTTTTATTGCAATTAATTTATAATATATAAGTAAAATAGATATATTTTATCACATAACATTACGATTAAGTGTATTATTTTGATTTAATATATCATAGATCTAAATAAACATGTCGATAAACCGAATTTTATTAGATATTATAGTTATTTTTATAGAAATTACGAGTATCTTAGATGAAAAGCAATACTGATGAAATAAAATGGAAAATAAAAATATTATATATTTATTGACTTTCTTCTTTAATATATGGATCATATTGAAAGTATATAAATACTATGTGATGACAGATTTCTTTATGCAAATAGTGTGTTTACATATGTACAATTATGAACATTATCAAAAAGATTTATATCCCTTAAAAAAATTTATAAAGAAGAAATTATTGCACTCAACAAAGTTTGAAATCGAAATGTTCAACATGCGAAAGTTCAACGTTCAACGCAGAAACAAATAATCATTTTGACGACAACTGCCGAATTATTTTTAATAATAGCTTACGTTTAAAATACCAACACATGCACCAAAACTAAAAATATCTAAATGTGTTTTAGCTGTCGAAACACACCTCCCGGATACGCCTTAATTTTAACCAATCTGCATTCGTTACGCAGTTTACTAATTTTTCAAAACTGATTGTGACTAGACAAACAAAAACAGCGCCGCAGTAAAATAACAAAACTCCCACAGACACACGAGTTCTGATGCTAGTTAATGCATTTTTTGTCATTTACTCTATATTTCTATAAAAAATGTAGTAACTATGTTGATATTGAGATAATCTTGACGTTTTTTAAATATTCTTTGATATATTAAAATAAAATTAGGATTTAAGGTAATTTTCCAATAATTAATTTAATTTGATTAGGCTGATAGTTGTCTAATCTAATTAGGAATCTAATTAAAATACAAAATTTCGAGGAAATTTTGTATTTTCTGAAAATAATGTGTTAATGTCATATTGAGACTTCCTGTACATTAAGGTTGTTGCCATCTGTTACAGTACATTAAGTATTGAAATTATACTTTGTTTAAAAATACTAGCCCAGACTACAATGTGTTACTTCTCTGTGAAAACAAGGTATGCACCTTCAAATTTTAGTGTAAATTTTTAGGTGCTCAAAACAGATAATTTTACTTCACAGGTTACATAAATAACCTGCATATGATAGTTATATAGCATATAGTAGTATATAACAGTTGTTATTACATCACTTCATTCTACTTCACTCCATTCTCATTTCGCAAAATTCTAATCTGCGACTGAATCGATTCTCCTTAAGCTGTTGAACTAAATTCCTTTTGTTTGGATACTATTTATTATTCCTATTATTTATTATTACTTTAAACAAAACGACTGACTAATTTACAGCTATGACTTCACGATTTTTCCAGTATTAGTAAAATATCCAACTGACTATCTTCGATAATATCCAAACGAACTTTCTTAAAACTTTTTCTTAACAGATTAAAATCTCACAATTTCCCTACTTTACTAAAAGTAAAAATTATATAATTCAGTTTGTGCCCGTGGCTTATATACTCTCTATAATTAACTGATATCTATAAAAACTGAAGGTATCATGTCTTATTACTTAAGTATAACAATTACTAACTGAAAGATTAATAGGAACTAGCTAACATGCAGAAGCCGTAATAGAGCTTAAATATGTATCAGGTGAGGAATATAGCTTATGAATATTATTTTAAAGTTACAGCATAATGAAACTGGAACACGCTTTAATGTAAATAGCTATATCTATTTTTTTATATTTTGGATTAATTTTACTAGTAATTTATGTCTTCTATACAATTAAGTCCCCTATCTAAGTTTGTTTCCATTTCATAGTGAAAGTAAACAAATATACCTATATTAACATTTTTATGGAAAGTAAAAAAGGGAAATGTAATGTAATTTTAAATGATTTAAATTTTTATTTTTTTGTATATTCTATTTTCTGAAACAAAAATAGTTGAATAGTCAGATAAAGGAAAAATATCGTTAGGGAGAAGACTATTACATATATTTTATCCATTTCGCAAAATGTATGCTAATGTTTGAATTTAAATATATATTTCCCATATTATTTTGCTATTAATTATGTTAAAGCTGTTTTTGAATAAATACAACTGTTTGTAATCTAATATATTGGGAATATAATCTAAGAAGTAGTGTGGTTGAAAAATATTAAAAAGTAACATATAAATTTATCTCTATAATAGTTATGAGGTACTTTTGTCGTTGGTTGGTTGGTAATCATTTTTATTTTGTTTTTTGAAACGTTTTTCTTTAATTTTATATGATACATTTTTAAAATGTAATTTTTGTAGAACATATTTAGTTGAAAATATAACTAGAAAATAACTTTCTAGTATATCTAAATATTTTCTATTATATCTAAACGAAAATTTATTACTTTTTTACTTTATTAATTTTTTATGTTTACTTTTTTATATTCCTTTTTTATATCTTAAGAAAATGACGTAACATATTTTAATATAAAAATTAATGAATGGAGGTACAATAAATACATATGCTTTCTGTTACGCCACTGTGTATTATCTACATAGAAATATAAAATTATTCTATTTTCGATGTAGATAGTCATTCGATGTGTAAATGAGTGACGTTAGTGACGTTACATGTTTTGACATTTAAAAATTGTGCAAATAAATAGTTTGGTTTCCATATGGATTAATTTTTTAATTCTTTGTGATTTTTAATTAGGGTACGTAATTTGAAGGAAAATTTTCATCAAAACATTGAAAAATAAAGTAAATTTGCAAAATAAATTTGTAATAATTATAAAATAACCTAAAAATCATGGCAGATTGGGAGGAAGTGAAACGTTTAGCTGCTGATTTTCAGAAAGTTCAGTTGAGTTCTACAACCCAAAGGTTTGTAAATATATTATTTATGGACATATTATGATTACATTGAAGAATTTTTACATTTGTTTAGGTTATCCGAAAGAAATTGTATAGAAATTGTAACATGGCTTATGGAAAGGAAAATGATAGATCTTATATTTACCAGCGATGGAAAAGAATACTTAACACCTTCCCAACTCGTAAACGAGATGCGAGGGGAATTATTCGACAATGGTGGCCGAGTTAACTTAGTCGAGCTGGCAAAACTAATAGGAGTAGACTTGGCCCATATTAACTCACATATTAACGAGGTTTTAAAGGGACATAAAGACATTCAACTCGTTTTGGGCCAATTAATTGACGCTTCATATATCACAAGAATTGCCGGCGAAATAAACGAAAAATTATCTCAACAGGGGCAAATCAACATCAGCGATTTAACTATACAATATGACTTACCTGCCGAATTTTTACAGCAGCATGTCTTAGAGAAGAATTTAGGTAAAATTATTTTTGGAAAGCAGGATCAGAACGATCCGAGAATTTTCTTCACAGAATCATTTATTGCACGAAGTAAAGCAAAAATTAGAGGCGCCTTAGCGGGTTTGACTAGACCTACACCAGTGGCATCTATACTAAGCCACATTGATATGGGTGAAAAATTATTCTTCTCACTTTTTGAACAGACCGCTATGTATGGAACCCTTACGAGTAAGATGGTTGGAGCCCAATACATACCAAATGTATATGCTAGATCACAAGTAAGTAGGAACATATATATGATATAATTTAATATTCTCAAAAAATTGGTATAAATAGAAGACATTGAAAATATATTTTGCAAATTTACTGTACCTATAAATTTATATTGTCACAAACCTACAGAAGCATGTACCTACTTTTAGTGTACATTATTGTTAGTATGCAAATTTTATTTAACATTCTTGGATGTTTTATCTTTTAAACAGAAAATATTTAGCATTATATAAAAATATATGTCTGCTAAGTATTATATGAACAGAATTTAATTCAGAATAAAGAATAGTTTATAGAATTTCTAAATAATTTCTAAATGATTACCACTCACAGATGAATAATTGTATTTATATAACTTCTCTGTTTTTATTCACTGTTGATAATTACAGCACTTTATACCTTTTGCAGAATGAATGGGTAAACAATTTCTATAAACAAAATGGATATTTAGAATTTGATGCTTTGGCAAGATTGGGTATATCGGACTATAAAACTTATATTAAAAAACAATTGGCTCATGAAAATATCCTCCTTCTAAACTCCTGTTTAATTTCTAAAAATATATTGGAACGCGTAGAGGCCGACATTGACGAATGTATTTCAAGTAAATCCTATGTTGACCTTCAGAGCAATTTACCCTCAGTATTCAATGAGGCTGATGTACATTTGATATTAGATTCAGTTTTAACAGGCCACAAACACCTGCAAACCATTGTAATTGACAACCACGTTGTGAGTAAATCGTTTATTGAAACACTCGCAAAGGATTGTGACGAGTTACTAAAAGAAAAGGCAAAATTGGTGGTCGAGTCAGGGAAATATCAGAAGTATCAAATAGATCTACAAGCTTCACACACTAAACCACAGAGAGTGGAGGAATTCGAAGAAAAAGTTGATAAGCGTGAAGAACGTAGAAAAAAGGCATCAGGCGGAAAGAGTGGTGGTGGCACGCAAGGTCGTGAAACTAAGACTAAGTCAACAAAAAAACCAAATAGGGGTGGAAATAAGAATGTTGATAACGACGATACTGAGGTACCTAAGAGAAAAGCCGTTTTAGATATTGTCTCTGCTAGTGATATTAAAGGCATCATAGAAAGTACTTTGGAAGAGGAAGGCTTAGATGACTTAATCGAACCGTTGACAGACTATCTATTGCCCAAACTGAATGAACAAGGCTTAGAAATCGCCTCAAATTTATATGCCACGACTGTGGCAGACAGAACCGCTAATAGAAGACAAACCCATAATGAGTTGCAAAACAAATTGAATACCTTAATTGGAGATGTAAGATTATTTGAGAAGGGAATTAAATTGTTGCCAGGTGAACTACAGCCTGTACTGGTAAAATATTTACTAAAAACTTTATGTACTGACATAGTTACGGAAATATTGAATTATGTCTCAGCAGAACAAAATTCTAATGCCGTCACCGATAATTTCAATAATGATCAAAGAGTTAAATTTCTTAATGACTTGCCTGCAGAATTTAAAGTTCCACTGCTACCCTTAGTGAAGAGCTTAACGGGGCAGAATATAGAAGAATTTATGGCAGCTGTAGAAGAGGGATTAAGCGCTTGTAGTATGATTATTAAGAAAATTGACAAGAAGAAAGATCGTACCATAATATTGAACCATAAGCACGAGCTGCTAGAGCAGCTGAACAAATGTGAGGATCTGGCATTGGTGTTGCATCTTGCCACTTTAGTTATATTTACTACGGCAACTCAATGTATATTGCATGCCAGTGGGAGACATGTTTCTGCGCTTCTTTCCTTTTTGAAGCAGTATTTGACTGAGGAGCAGTATACGGAACTTACCTCATATCATGGTAAGCAATAATTATTTCTCCATTTAACTATATAAATTCAATGTATAAATACATGAATAAAATTAAATTTATGACTTTCCTTTTCATTGTATTGAATGTGAAATGTGATTTTGAATGTGAAATCTATTCCTTTGGTAAAATTATAAAAAGAAAATTTAATTTGTTTGAAATGTGGTTTAAGACAAAAAATAATAAACTTCTCAATCGGTAAGTAATGGTAAATATAAAATGGTAAAATTTTGATTAATTTTCCAATTAAAATTAATGAATTGAATACTATTATAAAACTTTATATTACTAACAGTATAATAATTATAGTATGTATATACTGCATAATTAACACCAAATGAATGAACGACATTCAACCTGATTACGAAAGCCATCTGCCATGAATACTGCATTAGTGTTTTTACACTCGGGTACCTCCGTGACAACTGAGATGCCGTCGTGTAGACTGGAGATATTTGAATCAATATAGGTACAAGTAATTCAGTTTCATTTTATTATAATTTATTTGACATTGTTGATATAAGCCACTGGTGAAGCATTCAAGTAGGCAGCTCTACTGATTATGCAAAAAATGTATAATAAAGTAAGTTAGTTTTATTGTGTTTTATATTTATCATACATAATAATGGAATAAACTTGATCCTATATTTTATGTTTTTGGTGGTATTTTCGAAGATCACTGGTATTTTCGAAGATCAATTAATTAGAAAGTAAAAAAAATGTGGAGATATAAGTAACAATAATGGAAATTTACTGAATACAATAATTGATAACTAAAGTAATTCTCCTGTTAAATGCATGAAAGTATTTTGTGATTTTTTTTTCTCACACCGATTTATTTTACAGATTTCGTTACTTTAATGTTGAGTGCTGGATCTGAAGTGGAGAATGCTAAAGAAAAGCTAAAGGAAAAGATGCCGACAATCAAAAGTATTGCAAACGAATTTAAAAAACCTAGTGCTGAAAAGTCATAATAATTTTATCTTAGATATATGAAGATGTCAGTTCTGTAATATCTAAACTAAGTTTTCCATTGTAATTTTGTAGTACTTATATTGCTTTGTATATTTATATTTTTTGAAGGGTTTTATTGAATGTACAAAATATAGCTTCAATTATATTATATTAATAAAAATGGTGTAGCAAAATCATGTATATATATATAAAATTTACAGAAATGTATATACATACAGGTAGCAACAATTTTATAAATAACTGTATTATGTGATATAATTAGTCACATAAATTATTATGTAAATATAAACTGAAAATAGTAAAAACATAAAAACCATTATGAACTATTATTTATGATTAACAATACATTTCTAATAACTATTTAATTTAATAATTAACATTGATTCACTGCTCGTCAAGAACAGGAAAAGGTACGAGATTCTCATGTATGCATACAAGAAAAAGGGAGGCAGCATTCGGAGGGAGAAGGCTGCACTTTACGCGCAGCCAGATTGAACTCTGTGTACATTGTGTACACTCGATATTCACTCTGCAAAGGTCTCAATAGTGCGCACCTCGTGGGCAGTCCGATAACGCGTCTGGAGACTTGTTCCTATTCTTGACGAACAGTATCTTATTAATATACTTTTAGAGGGTTTTAACACCCTCTAAGAAGTTATGAGAGTGAAGACTCCCTTAGGCATATAATTTACTCATAGGAATATTCCACCCTTTCACAAACAAGGAAAGGAACAAAAATGCCTAAAATTTGACTTTTTGCGGTATACATTTTTTACTTTAGACTTTCACTATATATATTTTTAAATGGGTTATTTAATGTTACAAAAATAACATAATTCATACTTTTTCTCTGTATTGGTTTCCAAAAAGTAATTGGTAAATAAACCTAGTAATTTTTCAGCACTAGCACTCATATTTCCCAACATATTTGACTCATTTATGGTATCAGTGGTGTCTTTATTAATTCTCTTCAATATGAAATTAAATAAATATACTTGTTTCTACCAATTTTTGATAAAAACATTTAAACTTCATTTTACAATGTTTGATGTGATTTTGAAAAGAACCTGAATTGTTTATATCTTATATAAACAATTCAGGTTAACCTGTTTTTATATGAATCCCAGATCTTTAATTTGGATTTTGCTCCCTACATTCCACCATACAACAGTGTCATAGAATTGTAGACATCATCAACAAATCAGTGGAAAATCATCAGTACATATATTGTACCACAGTATTCATAGATGTAAGCCAGGCTTTTGAGAAAGCCTGGCATCCAGGCCTACTATTAAAATTCAAACGGAATTTACCCAACAAGTACTTTAATTTACTAAAATCATATCTTACCAAATCCTCTATCGTACCAAAGACAAATTCTTAACAAAAATTAATGGAGAAACTTCTAACTGCTTTCAAATCTACTCGGGTGTGCGATCTACTCTCTGCATATAATATCTGATCTACCTATACATCTGATTTACCAATTTCAATATAGATAAGGACTGGAACATTCGCTGATGAAACAGTTCTAATATTTAGAGATACAAATCCCATTTCAACACAATCTTCAATATCATCTACAACCATGTGAGGAGTAATTGGAATATAAAGATATTTACCATCAATTGAATTTGATTCCATGGTTTCTTGTTATATAAATTGTGAAAACTAAATTTAGAAATAACCTTTGATGATACTGCTATTTTCATTCATTAATTTATTAGCAGATTAAGGTTACACAAATTGGATATACATCATAGTTATGTAGGTGATAAGGTCGGAAATTTATTCTTATTGAACGATTTAAGAAGTTCTAAGGCAAGTACCAGAAGAGGTTGTAAGCTGGAAAGATACTTTTTCAGAGTATACAGACGGGTTTTTGAAAATGTATGTGTCTTTAGGGCATAGTTAACAATATAGGATTTATTTTTGTTAAGATATTCTCCTATTTCCTATTTTTCTTCATAATAACTATGCTTCAATATTTTAGGACTGAAATTAACTAATTGTATAATGTAAGCTCTAATTAAATAAATTATATAATTAATTAAAATAGTAGTTAAAGCATAAATTATAATAAAAGATTATGAAATTCGTACAAATATTGAGAAACTTTATTAATACAGCGCCTTTACTTATTATTGCAGTTTTAACACTTTGTTGTTTGTGTTATTTATACAATTCTTGTCAAATTTATTTATTAACGATCTATCTCCCCAACTCCTTATTTCTTATAAATGTTTGCCCATTTGTTAAATTGTGCTCAGTTCACTCATGCACTAGTCAAACGTAATACAACTTAGAGTTTTGCCTCCTTCGCAACATAATTCTAGGTTCATATCGTAGCCTTCCTCTTGGATATCATGAATCGTCATATATATCAAACTTATCACCTTCCTAACATATCTGATATTTATTTGCGAATTTCTAAAAGGTTATCATTCTGTTGTCTAATATGTAACGTTTATGAAGTTTTAAACAATACTCATATTTTTTTTTATTAAATGATCTGGTTGTGACATTTGCGATGGTGACATTTTGACTAAACATTAATTCCATACTAATTTTATTTTCAAAATTTAGCACGGAATGTATACTTCTGCCAGGCACCTAGGTTTAAACAATCATATTGACCGTTTTACAGTTCGGAAATTGTTAAAAGAAATATAAAAGTTCTACCATTATAAATTATATTTAATAAAATAGTTGAATAGTGATCCAGATAGTCACATAGAGTTTTGCGAAGGTATCGTGTTAGCTACTTTTTCTTAAATAGAACAGTATAGTGTTATAATTATATCCTTATTGGATTCAAGAGTCGAATAGTTCAAAGTAAATATATGGAGTAGAAATCGTACTTTAGGGGCTTACTGTTTTGAAGAAAACTTCACTCCTACTACATATTTAGAATTTCCACTTTCGACGTAGTTTCAACTTTAATAATTCTTTATTCAAAGAATAAAGTCCCCCAAAGATATTCCACAGTTTGGTTTCTGCAAAACGGAGATCCTCTTTATTGGCGTTGATGGTCACCATGTTCACCTGATTTGACCCCCTCAAGCTTCATCTCTTGGGGAAAATTGATAAACGTGAAAGCTATTTCTGTTCAAAATAAAGTCGCATTTGCCTTATTTGTATTTTGTTCAAAAAATACCGTCTATCTTATAAACGGTAAATAGGAAACCTATCATATATGGGGTACTATTATATTATACTTTAAGGAACCCATTTTTGTTAAAAAATGTAGTGACAGTTTGAATAAAATTATAATGATAACCCAGCTTAAACACAAAATCAGAGAGACAATAATATTTTTACATTAATCAATGTCTTCGAAAATAAGAGTTGTCAAAAATTCATTTAATAAAAAAATTATAAACACTCAAAAATTTTATCACCATGCTGTATATAAAAATAATGTCAACAGATAAAACAATTTATCAAGTTAAAAAAATAGTTGTTACATATGGCTAATAACATTATATTAGGGCTTTTTTAAGAGAGAACTGCCAGTAGAGATTTCGTAAAATTTAAACCATGAAATCAGAATAAAAATTATGATTCTCATTTTTATCGTTATTTTATCGTATTATTAGTTGTATAGAACTTGTTGTGTTGTTTCCTCTAAAGGAAATAATAGAAATTTTTCGTGTAAAGTGATAAAATATTTTGTAGTCAATAGTTTATTGATATAAGGCTATAAACTAAAAATATACCTAAATAATAAAGATAACAGTACTCACAAGACAATACTCTTACGTAAGAAAATAAACACAAAATTAAAAAAAAACAAAATTACAAAAAATAGTTTAAGAACATTTTATTAAAAATCTTATTGTCTTTTTTCGGAAATTATATAACTATATATTTCCTATATGTTATATATTTCTTAATTTACATATGTATATTTATTTTGAGGAAGGTGGGTTGTAAACAAAAGAACATAAATGTTTAATTTTTTTATTAACAATACAGTCCATCAATAAAATACATTTTGCATTGATATGTATAAGTTAACGTGACTTAAAATATATACCTTAACTACACATGACATGTGTAATATAGAGCATTTTGATTTACAGTAATAGCTAAAAAGGCTTATTTCTCTTATTTAATATTTATTTTTAACCATCTTTGTATACAATATTTTCGTATTTATATTATTATTTTTCTAAAAGAATAAACCAACTTTAAACAAATGGCATCGCCGTTACTTATTTTGTACAACATTTATTTTATTGTCACATCAATAAATATAGGTACATAATGGACTAATTGCTAAGTTTAAAAATATATGTATAAAAAAACTTATACATAGGGAAAATTTTGAGACGAATTTGTATAAAATTAAAAAATAAATGCAACATTAGTATTAAGAAAATTAAATAAAAGTACCTAAATGCAAACTAGTATAGCTAGCAGAATAAGTAAAAGCAAAAAATCTACAAAACATTTTAACTATTGTAAGTTTCCTATCTTTAAAAATTGCTATAGACCGTCTTCTCCCTGGTATCCACCGCCTCTGTAAAAATATAAATTTATTAGTTTTTGCTTTTTACATTCTGCTTGCCACACTTTCAAATATGTTCAAAGAAGTATCAGTAAAACATGTACAAAATACTAATTTTGCTATTCGCCTGCTAAAAGAGAATGGTCCGGGTGTTAAAATAAATCCAAGTAGGTCATTATTGCTATTAATGACGATTCAACAAAATTAACTGTTATATGAATACATCACAATGGAATATTTTTGACAGATGAGGAAGATCAATTTGAAAGGTTTCAATATATTTATAGTCAAAGAAAGTACCGCATAGAGCAAACGTTCTGTATTTTATAACTTTATAGTGTAGTTGCTCATTATCTGCAATGAAAACACCTTTAATTTAACAATCTTAGTTATATACTATTTGTAGATGATAAGTTGTAAATTATTGTTACGTTAAATACATAAATTATTTTAAAATCCATAGAAATAATCTACTTGTTCGACCTCTACGTGACTTGTATTATACATCACCATTTCATTTCTAACGAGATACAATATATTATATTGGTAATATCAAAAATGATTTTATAGCAGCTACATAGTATAAATAGCTGTCTTAATATTAACTTAAAATATTAATAACTTCTGATACAAGTTATTAATATTTTTAATCCTCACAATATAATATTAAACACAACAAAGAAGGGTATTGGTTGTAATTATGAAAGCTGAAGAGTCTTGAAAGAGATTATTGTATAGTGTCATAACGCAAAGCCATTTACTAACAGAGTTTTTTTGGGTTGCGTATTATTAACTGTACAATAAAAGAGATACCTAGTAATTCTAATAAAAAAATATTCATTTTAACTGGCATTAATCCATGATAAGAAGTATATTTTCTGTTTAGAAGAATTCTCTATTTATGACTAATAATATGCCTGGAACATCTTACGTGTAACATAATTCAAACAAAACTATTACGGCTTTTTGACTTCTTTGTGTTTCAAAACTGCGTCGCAGTTTATGAAATCATTAAAAAATCACAAGATATATTATCACAAAATGTGATAATAACTCTAAGAAAGTTCTAAGAAATATGATTCAGTTTCGATCAATCACCCTGAGCAATGGAGACGATGTGATGCAATATTTAATTTCTATTATTGAAAGCTATCATTAAACAAAGAATGTCGCAAATGGTGATGTGCACGTGAATAAAATAAAATAACAGATTAGAGAATTACAAATTACAGATTAAAGATAACTAAAAAATATCTGTTTACATATTTATCTTTAGCTATACGCAACGTGACTCATAGAAATACTGATGAATATTAACGTATAAGGTGTAGGGAGAATTCGTAATATCTGTATTATTCACACCTATGATATTTCTTATATTATTAAGTTGTCATTTTAATATATCAAAATACAAATGGGGATATGAATTTTTAATTTATGATACGTTAATAATTTAGCACACAAGACTTTAGATTCAGACGAACACGATTTATAAAGAAATTTGCCTAAATAGAAAACAGTTTTACGGCCGAAAAATATTTTATAAAAACAGTCTACATTATGCCAACATCGGCGCCTTCGCCATTTTGTCGATACGTTGGAAAGGCGCCGGTTCTTAACCGAAATCGAAACTTAATGTTTAATTAAATTTTAATTAATCATTAAGCTGGTTTAATTAAAGTTTGCTATGTTCATTAATGGATAATGAGATACTGAGTGCTACTTGATTTTGAAAATGTAGAGAAAAATGTGAACTTTCTGTTGCATAGACCATTGGCTTTCATTAAGTAATTTTTATCGACGTAATCGAAAAATGACACTAATTATTGGACTTCTTAGATATAAAGTGGTAAAAAGGGCTAACTTTTTGTGTGAATACATTCCAATACAGGTCTGGCTTCAAGAACGAATATCAAACTCGAATGACGTTCCCAATATGACAAGTTTAGCTTGTATTAAGTGTGGTAAGGATATAGTAAACAACGAAGATAATTTGAAATGTTCAGGACTGTGCTCAAATTATTTTCATCCTAAATGTCTTAATATGGCAAGTTGGCGGTTTGATACAATTATTAATTGTAACGGTGTTAAATGGTTTTGTGAATATTGCGTAGTTTATATTGACTTTGCTACTAAAATTGCTAGAGATTTTGAAAACCTACAATCCTATGTCGTAAGAAAAATAGGTGATCTTAAAAATACATTCGATCTAATAGTAATGCTGTAAATGGTAAACTTAAGAAGCTGTATAATAGGTTTGAAACCAGCAAACTTGGAAGTCGGAATAAAAAAGATAAAGAGTATCAAACAAGGAGGAGTTATAATAAAATGTAAAACCAATAAAGAAAAATAAATTATCAAAAAGCTGCAGAAAAGACTGCATAAAAATTATGAAATAAAGGCTTCTAATTTATAAAATCCTTGTATTAAAGTCATAGATATAAAGAAAAATATGGATGGTAATGAATTACTTAACTGAATAAGAAAGCAAAATACTTCAATTTTACATGATGAATGTGAACTATAAGTAAAAGTTATAAAAAGATGAAAACTAAATTTATAGTACAGACAAATTTTAAATAAACCGTAGGTTTCTAAAATTCGCATAATTATTGTTTTTTTATGAACATAAACAAGTATTTTGATTTCAATTAATATCCAAATATCCAAAAGCTTAATAATTTTCTTAACTATATTCAAGAAGCTCTCAAAATAATTTATTTGTCACACATTTGATTTAATCTTAACTTCTTCTGCCTTTTGATGTTGGACTGCAATATATTATAAAATAATATTTATTTTACAATATTACAGGATGTATTTTTTTTTTCATTTCTCTCTACTCTGCGCTAAGGTTTAAGTCTCCATTGAGTCTCCAGTTTCTTGTCGTACGTGTTCGTCAAGTTTCATGCGTGGTCTTCCTATTTTATTTTTTTTTTGTATTCTTGTCCTATATATTTCTATATATATATATATATATATATATATATATATATATATATATATATATATATATATATATATATATATATATATATATATATATATATATATATATATGTACCTATCACTTCTATATATGTATATTTCATTCGATGTAGGTATACAGCCTAACTATATAAGCTTTCCTCTTGTATTTCTAACTCTGCCTCTCCTCGTGATTTCTTTGATTTTTCTTAAAAATTTCATCCTTATTGCAGGTATTCTATTCTTATTTCTGTTGGTCATAGTCCAAAACTCTCTGCCATATATTAATGTGGATTTTATTACCTTTTGATAAACGTCTGCCTTCACATTTTTTGGCGTCCTTCTTTCATGGGAATAATATATAATGTACTTATATGCATTATATATTATTCCTACTTTGTTTATTTGGTTGTTTATTTCTTTGTCATTCTTGCGCTATCTTCTATTATTACTCCTAAATAATGAAAGCTGTTAACTTGTTCTAATAATTTACTATCTAGCTCTAGTTTGTGGGTTCTTCTATTCGTCGATGTTATCATGGGTTTGATTTTTTCAGTATTTAAATACTATTTAATAGATTTTTATGTTTTTTGAAAGATTTTCTTCTGTATATGCCCTCTTATACTGTTATTGTCTTCACTTTATAATTTCCTACTTGTGTTATAGTATACTTGTGGCATCATCGAGTATATATTACTAGCCTAATATATATATATATATATATATATTAATTTAATTATTATCAGATGGTTACAGCAGCTGTTTCTATGTTTCAGTCTCTAATAGTCATAATATAATTTGTATAACCACTGAATTGGTCTAAGAACATCTATAATCAATAATTATGATTTTTATGCTATGCTGTTTGTAGGGAATATATTAGATTTTTATTTAAATTATCACATTTCATGAAAAACTAATATGATTATTTACTACTGAAAAATATATTCTTGGACGATTAACTATTTGTGCAAACAATAATTATTAATAATCACCAAACGTGAGTTAATTATACTTTGTGAATATTCAATTTAATTTTAGTGTTATAATTTCCTCTTCCCCTTCCTCGTCAAAGTGCATTAAGTTGTTAAACAGTTTTTAATATTGAACTACAACTAAATAAAAGTTTAGGATAAATTGCTGGATATTTAACGGTTGCTATTTAGTTTGTTTTTACACAAAACTGCTTTGCATTTATTAATAATATTTCCTATAAACCAGACGTGCTGAGCTGATAGTTCTTTTCAACAATATTTACTATTGTTAATATAAAACAATAGTAAAAATTGTTACATCATACCTGCTGCAGTTATGTTGTAATGGGTACAATATTAGAAATAAGCAATTTGAAAGTATCATATGACCAAAGCCAAGAAATAATCAATTTTGATTATATCAATCCTTAAACAGAATTTTACAAAACCCCTCCAAACATACAAAAATATATTGATATTTATTAAAAAATAAAATAACTTTTATTACTCGTCCAATTCATAATACTAGTTTGTAGTAACATATGTATTAAATACAATCAAGATCATTTAACTCACAATTCATTTTAATGTTGTTTGGTTGCAAATAAAATTGAATTTCGACGTTATGTGTATTTATCATGTGTTTTTTTTTTTCAAAATATAATTGCATAACCGCAACAGATGAGCTTCAATCCTTCTTATTTGATATCAAGTGGTAACTTTTGATTAATTATTAGAACGTTTATCACAACGTTATAGCAATATTTTCAAATGTTAACGAATCTAAGCAGTGTTTTAAGCATTAACTATTTAGTTAATTTTCATACCATAACTTCTGAAATGCTTATTTCCACGAAATTTCACATAATATTATATTTTATCTATGGGTCCTTCCATATTGTAGATGTCGTAAAGGAAAAATATATTGCACAGGCATTAATATATTTATAAAATATCTACTTACATATATAGACACCATTCCCCATTTACTCATTTTTTACTCATGCAATTCAATGAGATAGTTCAGTATATGGTTGTTTAGGTTTATTTTATAATAATATTATGACGGTTCTAGAACAACTCAAACAATTGTTGCTTAAGAATA
Organism: Rosalia funebris; assembly: GCA_037954035.1. Classification (NCBI taxonomy): domain Eukaryota; kingdom Metazoa; phylum Arthropoda; class Insecta; order Coleoptera; family Cerambycidae; genus Rosalia; species Rosalia funebris. The sequence goes on along the minus strand of JAZFAV010000018.1, from coordinate 3,373,422 downwards.
GAAACGAGTTCAGTATTTGTTCCTTTGGAAATGCGGTCTTCTACTTTTGTAATAAAACGTATACATAATAATTAAGATGAGTTTCCATTATCATCATAATCAATAACTGTCAAGCAACTCCAAATATAAACGAGTCTTATATGGATAACATTTAAATTAATATAAGTAAGGTTATAAAAAATGTATAGTCTATTTGGTTTTAAACTTGTACCATGATTCACATATGTGCACTTTCCTAAGCCACGTGTTTGTGTTGTAATAGGAATCGATTGAGGATTTAATTTAAAAAACGTGGAGCTCTATGCCCATTCATAAAAAAATTCCGAATTCTCAGTTGAGTAACCAAAACAACGGTTATATTTCAAGATAATGCATCAAAAGTGTCTCATTAGGTACATTGTTTTTCAATAGTACATGCATCCAAAGATAAATTTCGTAATAAAATTGTTCGTAGTACAGGGTGGAGCGCTCTAGATTCTCTCGTTTTGAAGGGTAACTGTACAGGCTGTGGTGAAAATAGAGAGGTGAGGATGGTCTCGTTTTGTCTGGTCATTTTTCAGTTCGCGTTTCAGTTTCCATGATGGTTCTGGTAAGGTGTACACCGTGGATTTGTTGTACGGGCCTATAACGAGAACAACAGATCGGTGATGGCTACGCAGAGAGCTTTTCGCTGACGTTTCAACATTCCTCGCGCGCGTTCTAATCCTGATGCGAAAAAAATTCATGCCTGGATTGGAAATTTAGAAGAAACAGGGAGCACATGACCTCGAAGAACATCTCGAACACAAAGAATGGTAGGAACACCCAAAAATGTTGAGCGTGTGAGACAAGCGATAGAGCAATCGCCAATATGTTCTATTCGGAAACACTCCGTTGTTTTGGGGATATCAAATCGAAGTTTGAGGAGAATTTTTCATTATGACTTGCATTATTATCCTTTCAAGATAATGTTAGCACAAGAGTTGAGTATGGCAGATCACGCAAACCGCAGATTTTTGTGCCACCAAATGCTTGACCAAGTCCCAGCCACATCAACATTCACCAGCAGTGATGAGGCACATTTCCACCTCAGTGGAGCAGTAAACAAATAAAACTTTCAATACTGGGCCACAAATAGCCCCCGACAGCTTCATGAAAGGCCACTCCATTTCCCCAAAGTGACAGTTTGGTGTACCGTTAGTGAGTATGGAGTGATTAGTCTATATTTTTTGAGGCAGAAGGCGTGACTGTCACCGTTACGACTGCTCGGTATGTGACTATGCTGGAAACATTCCTGCAGCCTAGATTAGATGCTCTAACCGAAGAAGAGCTACAGCCCACACTGCACGAATGGCTGTTTTGAGGGAAATGTTCCTTCAATGTCTGGTTTCTCCGAGGGGGGATATTGGGTGCCCTGTGCGCTCACCAGATGACAGCATTTGCGATTTTTCCTTTGGGGGTAAAAGAGAAAGTTTTTAAACATCGCCTTTACACTCTAGAAAAGTTGAAAGACAGAATTACAGAAGAAATTCACGCCATACCGATCACAGTTTGCCGTCGAGCTGTGGAAAACTTCAAAGAACATCTCCGGTAATGTATTTTCGTTAACGGACATCACCTTGGTGACATTATTTTTAAAACGTAGTGTAATGAAACGGGGAAAACTACTCTATATAAAAATACAAAGCTTTTTTATGTATCTCATTCCGTTAATTTTTTATTAGCCTTCAAAACCAGGGAATCTGGAGTGCCCCACGTTGTATGTTTAACGTAAATTGAAAACAATCACATTGATATGCGTTATATGCCTATCGTTACTTATGATTGAAACTTTATTGAAACGATAGTTTATGAGGGCATATTCCGGCTGACCGGCGTCATATTAGTAATCTGCATTAATTGAAATGCGCACGACCGTTATTAACTAAACAATTGAATGTCGTAATAAGGCAGACGTGCCAACATAGTAAGTAGTAATAGTAAACGCGGAGACTGTTCACTTTTAGCCATAGTCGCCGCTGCTCCTCCGAGCCAATTTATGCTATAATTACCTCAATTGATACAACAATAGTCGGACCTATTAATAGATTAGTGGTTCTATTTCGTGTGGTACTGTTTAAAGCCGACGTACCTAATGATCACGTGACGGTTGACCTAACTGTACATATCTAGTTAGCTCAGTCGGCGACCGCCTACACCTTTTAGAATAAAATTTGGTGTAACCTTATTCTTATTTTCATACGGTTTATAAGTCTCGTCGCAATATTAAACGCATTCACGTGAGTTTTCCGTGTCGGTACTAATAAAGAAGCGCAAATCTATAACGGAACGAATTCGCTATTGGAAACCAATCAGTAACGTTATACAACTCATAGATTAGATTCCATATAAAGATGGAAGAAATAATATAAAATATAACTTGCTTATTAATGTGCAAGATAGTCCAAAAGTCAGCTACTTAGTATCACTGTTATTTTTTAATGTATGTAACTAAGATATAAGTTTGCCTGTCAGCAATGAAATTATGGATTACTGTTAGTACAGTTAGTATTGACACCGAACAGAAATTACAACTAGAGGGTTCACTCTAAATTCCGCACGCTAAGTTTCTCTCCTTACACCGCCTCTTTGTCCAGCGAGAATTAGCTAACTAGCACGTGGCGCATGTATAGTATCGTACGAAGACGAAGTATCCCCCATTTCATCGAACAGAAATTACAATTACAAGGTTCACTCTCCGGCGGAACTTCTATCTTACGCTTACAAAGGGCATGCCGGCTTGTAGCTGTTGAATTGCGGCCTTCTTTAGTATATGGGGGATACTTCGTACGATACTATACATGCGCCAGTATGCGCAAGACGGAGCTTAGAGTGAACCTTGTAATTTCTGTAAACTAGTTGTAACTAGTAAAATAAACCTAGTTGTAATTTCTGTTCGTTGCCCATATACTGAAGAAGGCCGCCGTTCAACAGCTGCATAGCGGCGTGCCCTTTATAAGCGCATTATAAAAGTACCACCGGAGAGTGAACCTCCTGGTTGTAATTTCTATTCAGTGGTATTGATAATTAGATAATTGATAATTCTACGTTCTTATGGGTTGTAATTGTTCAAGGTCATTGCAGATTATCGCGGGTTAATCGAGTTTACTATACATTATTGTAGGTTATATATGTTATGGGTTATATTCTACATTATTATAGATCCCCATCTGGATACGATGTATCTCATTTAAAATGAAGACACACGGATAATTCTTTGTGAATCGTTTGAAAATGGCACGCCAAGTGCCGAAATTGCAGTAACGTGTTTGTTGCAATAAACAGTGTTAAAAACAAAGTAATTTATGTGTTTTACTATATCGTAATTGAAAAATACTATACCAATATTCTGTGTTCTTTTATAACAACCTTTAAATTTACAACACTGTATTTGTCTTATCAAATAATAATTTTGATAATAAAATTTAAGTTCTTTAAAGTTTTCCTTTTAGATGAATTAGATTTTATTTTTGATAAAATATCACAAATAATATTAAGAATTAATTATATTGTGATTGAGCAATAGCACAATTAGGAAAAACTAATTTTTTTCACAATCATCATTACAAATATTTATAAATCAATAATGGTGTTAAAGCTAAAATAATTTCCTACATAATTGCCTTGATGTACATATCGTTAACTTCATACAAAAATTAATTTCTGCAGCACAAAATCTTTCATTCGCTTTTCTGAAAATGTTCCTAAATTTTGAATTGTATCATTATTTTAAAGGTCTATCGATATTTTATAGGAAATGGGTTATGTTTTATATTGTTATAGGTCCCCATCTAGATAGGTTTTTATATATTCTTATGTATTCTTACAGCCTTTTCAGGTTCTTTTAGATCCTTTCTTGTATGTTATTGCTTGAAAATGTTACAGAGGAACACGTTATACATTTAGAAAAGGGCGAACGCACCTTTACCCAGGAAGAGGTGCTAAACTCCTGTCTTACTCAGATTCGAAACGAATCATACATTAACAGCCCCAATACTCCCAGCCCAGTCCACCACATGAACCACAGTACGCATGATATTGCAGGCACCTATGTATATGGAAGAATAGATCACCTATCTATGTTGTAGACGCCAAGCAACCCTTTAACTTATTAAATCTGCGTCAGGCACTTATCTCAATGCCTGACGTATTCTTAGAGTGAGTTATTATAAATTATTGCGGGTTATTACACGGTTATTGCCGGTTATTAAAAGTTATTGTAAACTAGTGGATGTTACGATTTACTAGTATAAGTTACGAATATGATAAATCAGTATAAGTTAGTGAAGGTCACCAGTGGCAGCTCGTGAGTTTTACAACTGAGGGGGTAATAAATAAATATTAATTTATGTATATCTTTAGGCACCTACATGGTTACATTTTTAGGTAGGTATATAGCAGTGTTTTAAGCCAGGTTTTAAATATCTGTATAAAATTATTAAATTAGGTACATATCTATTTAGCTTTAATTAATTTTCTTGAAAACAAAATCCATACGCCTGTCTTTGCGTTGGGTAAAATGGTCGATAACAAGTTCATTGAAATTTGTGGCTGACGTTATTAGCTCTTTTTCAATTGAACACATTACTAAAGCACATGTCTACTTCATTTCATGGTATTTCTTGAAATTGTTTTTATTCTTTTTAAAGTAGAAAAACATCGTTCTCTCTCGGCTGTCGCCATTGTACACAACATTTTTAATAAGTTTACAGTCTCCACAACCGAAAATGTTAAGTGTATTAATGTTAAGGCACTCGCAGCAGTTGCAAAATCTAGTCTATTATAAAACACTATTAGTTCATGTTTAAATGCTATTGGATCCAAATCGTAAATGTTAATAGCTTTCTGAAATTCAGTTTCGGGAAAATTTACTTGAAATATGGAAAACAACTGAGGTTGAAAAATATGAGCTATAGAGAAGTAATCACTAAACATAAGTCGGTCATCAATATTAGAAATAATAATATCACACGCTTCTTTAGCAACCATTGTATGTTTGTCTTCAAAACGCTGCCTTTTAAGGTGGGGAGCCCTTTACGATGGTCTTCATCATCACTGTTTTCATTTTCTCGGTAATAATCTTAATCAATTGTATTTTTCACATGCTGAATTGATGTTTTGAATGATGTCACGTAGGACTGAATTTTAAGACTGTCAATATCTCGTTGCTGTAGTTGATTAAAAATAATATCGCAATTGGCATAATTTTATTAAAAAAGTGTAACCAATAATTAAAATCATAATCCTTTACAGTGTTTTTTAAACCGCTATCTTTTCTTAAGGTTGATGAAGTACTAGTATTATCATTTCAAATGTGTTCCAGGCATTGAATAAGATTCATTTTGTATTTAAAAATAGTCACTACACACCGTGATTTAAAATTCCACCCGGTTGGCGCAGATCGCGGAGTCGCTTTTTTCACTACTTCATAGTTCATCCAAAACATTAGTACGTTTTGGAGATCTTGAAAAAAAAGGTAGAAAAGTCATCTAGGTTTGAAAAAAAAAAACTCGAACTTGTTTATTTTGTGAGGCAGCGCGTTCAATAATTAAATTCAACTGGTGTGCGTAGCAGTGGGAAACTAACTAACTGGGAAATTCTAGCTGCATCTGTAGTTTTGTCTGCTTGAATGGCTATATATTGCGTTTTGTTGATTTAATCCAGTATTAAATTACGGCAAACATCGTAAATTTATTTTTCCTAAAATCGAATATTCAATCACATTATTTAAATGTTTTTCACTAATTTTATGCCTTTTAATATTTTCACTGAGGTATTTCAAGTCACAAATTCCCTTAGTGGCCCAAGAAGGATCGCTTTGTAGAGAATTTCGAATTAAACAAACGAAACAAAAAAATCTATTTCGTACACTACATCCACACAACCGATCTGCTAAATCGTACATAGTCTCATAAACTCGTAAACAGCAATAATTGAAACTATGTAGTAGGTTTAAGAATATATCTAGTGCGGCACACGACCACTACAACACGCTTTGTAGTGGGCTAAAACCAAGTGGCTTGGGGCAACTTGGTTTTAGCCCAAATGATGACGTACATAATTCGACGGACTTTAACTGCATGCACTACGCTCCTCACCTCCGACCATCCCGGATGGCGCGGGACTACCTCGTATGTCACCCCACTGTACACTCGCTGTAACCAGTAGTACGCCCTCATTAACAAATTGCGCGATTCCAGCAGCTAATAGAAATTAAATTTCAATTAAAATAATTATAAAATATTAGAACTTCAATTGAAATAATGATAAACTTTACGTAGAACCTGAATTAAATTATTAATAAAATATAGAATTTTAAGAACTTGAGGAATTAATTGGGAGAGAGGGGGGCACTGTTCCATTGCCCTCCCTGCACCAGCCGCCACTGAAGGTCATTATACGTTATTAAAAGGTTCTGAAGAGAATAACATAAAGTCGCTTGTTACAATAAATCTTTAAGTTAATACTTAGCAAACATAGAAACTGTGAACTTTTGTGGAGAATGTACCATATGGATGATTACATTATATACAGTCCGTTTCGCTTTGATCAAGGTCACTGTCTTATATCCAACAGTATTAACCGACATATTTAATTGCCAATAATTACATATTCTTCTCTTTGCAATATCTTATTTAATTAGAAAGGAAAGGTGGGCGAAAGCTGGTTATAATAAATTTAAAACATTAATATCGATTGTAGGTTCCAACGGCATATGGCCTATCTCTTTTTGGTGGAAGGTGATATTGCTGCACCATGCCTTCTTTGAGACAATTATGATCAATCAATAATTTCACATGGATGCTAAATAGATTTAAAAAAACTAATATCAGAGAGATAAATAAAACACCTCTCAGACAAGTTATAATAGTAATTCAAATAATTTTGTTACATTACGTTTTCTAAGAAAATAATTCTTTGAATAAACTCTTTGAAATGCAACCTAGAATATTGCAGTAGTATTACTGTTACATTTATGTAAGTCTTATAGAAGCGAGTTTATCGTACACATGAGTAGAAAATATAGAACTTCTATCGGTATGTGATTTTACTCATATGTGGCAGTGAGTAAAATCACATGAGAAAATAATAGTTTATTGGAGAAATCACGAAAAATATTACGGGTATATTACCGATATCGATATCATCATAGATAACTAAAAATTCAATTGGAAAGAAATGTTCAAAATTCAATTTAAATATCGCCTAATATATTTAGTCCCAGTTCTTCTAGTAACTCCAGACTAGTAGTCAAAATATGTAGACCGTTTTCTAAGATTGATAAACAACTCCAAATTTTCGAGTTCTTGTGCTATTAATCTTTGATTGGTTTTGGTGAATAGAAATAGAAATTTGGTGAAATAGAAAACATTGTATTGTGTTTTCTATTACTTTTGTATTTATACCTTTACTTAAATCATAATAAAATACTCTTCAATTATCTCACATTAATAAACATTACACATAAACTGTATCGATTATATACAAAATGTTATCATAAACATAATTTATGCAATCCAATTTCAATACTCATCCATTCTATTTATTTGAAATATCTATTAATCTATTTTGCATTAATTTAGAAATAATACACATTTAACACGTACCATACCTAATTATTACTCGTGATAACACTGTATTTGTAAAAAATCGTTGTTATTATCCAGTTATTGCGAGCGTAAAAATTTAACGCCTTTAATAATGTTTTATTCGGTCAGTATTTGAGTCTGTACCATGGGAAAATATGATCTCTAAAAATACTCTCTGATATGTATTCTATATTTTTATAAGCTTATTATTTACAGACCTTGACCTTGAAAACTTAGATATTTTAGTCGGTCGATGTAATATTTGGGATCAAATGTTATGAAAAAGACTGCTTAATTTATTTACACGAATTTAATTATAAACTGCAATCTAACAATAAAGTTTTGGTTAGATAAAAACTGTATTTAAAATAGCATAAAAAATGTAATCCAGATGAAACTCAAATAATAAGGCACTAGCTAGGGATTTAAATATATAATATCTGATATTTGGAAAATATAGCATAAATATTTTCTTTAAAGAACTTTAAAGCGTAATTTGCTTAAATTTATACGTGACTAAGTTATCTCTAGATACCACCAAATTATACTGGAGTGTAAAAATTAATTTAATATTATATTTAATCTATTGTTTATATAAATATTTGCTTTTTTGATACGTTTATATTTCGTATACATCCATAAATATTAAATATAGTTAAATTCAATTTTAAATGTTTGAATAATAATTTCTATGTAGTTCAAGTATCATTATTGATACGTCTCTCCCTCATACATCAGTTATTCTAAATATTTGTAGAATTGTATTAAGAAGATAACATTTAAAAAATGTTTTGCAAATATCTCTGTACGTTGCTAATATGATTAACCCTCCTCTACCACGGTCCGATCGGATTCGACTCATTCGATTGTTCCCTCGCGTACAACACCCCTCCATCTTCACGCTTCAAGCGGTGGTTTCTTGTACCCTCCTCTTCAGTCAAATTGAAAACGTTATGAAGATATTCCTATGGTGTGGTGGATATCGCAGCAATCAACGGCCTGGTTCTTTATTCTATATTTATTAAGTGGAACTCATTGAGTCATACTCAAGTGACATTCGTTCCTCTTTCATGAAAGAACTGATACCCCATACCCCATAAAACTGATCATTCCCCCTGGTAATACCGTGGATAGAGAAGAGATTCTTGAACCAGCATCTACCCAGAAGTCTCCGAAGAACTATCAGCTGGGTATTAGGAAAGAGACTGAAAAGATAGTACCTTTGGTTGCGAAAAGTCAGCAAAAAGAAATGTATTTAACTAACGACAGAAAAGGTAATTAATTGTGTTCAAAATGTGATAGTTCCTTGTGCGAGGAGCACAAAGTCGTCATCTGTCCTGAATGTTGGTCAACCCTTGAAGAAACTAATCTGTGATATTTGAAAATCCCTATTCTACTACTAAATACAAAAAGTTTATTCTATATTATTTTGAATGTGTGATAAGAATTCTGTATTATTTTTTTATCTTGAGTAGTTAGGTTATTATAGCCACTGTTTCTATAGATTCCAATTCTTGTTCCATCCTATTGTAGTTTCTTAAGCAGATGATAAGACTGTCAATTTCAATAATGTTCGTTAATTATGAATACTGTAGTAAGACTGTTGATGTTTAATAAATCCCCAAAGTTTATGTTTAATAACTTAAGACAAAACTTGTTTCGAGTAAAAACTATTCATTTATGGATGACTCTCCTTTTTCTACATGATCATTGCGTTTTTTACTTGAAAACTAGCCTGAAGTCGGATCCTATCCCACCGTACTAAATGTGTGATTCGACACCGCCGTAGTAGAAGAGGGTTAATTTATGTTTGTATTTGAATTTTATAAATTATTTTATTTTTTCTGATATTAAAGAGACTACACAAATTAGTTTGCAACTCACGTACATGCTACTAATGTCTATTTCTTAAACAATAAGGTGATATTACAAATAAAGTTGCACATTTTTATAATATAAACGATATATGTCCTCAAATCCTTGTACGTGTTTATATGTTTTTGTTATTTCAGCTACTACATATATTACACAGATAATAAAACCATTTTAGAATAGGTAAGCTTGTAAAATTACTTTTACAATGAAATAATAAAATAGAAAAAATATAATAAAAATGATTGTTGGCAAAAATGATTTCAACTATAAATAAAAATACATAAACAAATATTTTTGAATGTGTTAACGTTTTACTGAAAATACAATACAACATTTTAATGAACTATAGAAGAACATGTTGCAGTTGATAATATCCACATTATTATTTCGTTGTTCATAGTTTATAATGAAACAGTTATGTAAATTGTGCACACATTATGAGGACAATTTTTTTATATTTGATCATGTAGAGTAGTCTTATAGTCTCGATTCCCGACTTATAAGTTACAGTCTTATAGAGTCATACAGTAAGTTTGATTGTCGTGCGTGCAGTCCTTTGGATACAGAAGTAAAAATATTATATGTTTCTTTTTTATGTTTTAAAAACATATTTATAATATATCAAAGAATATATATGTAACATAAAACTACTGAAGAGAATTGCGATGTTACGTGAATGTGTACTGACATTGCCGTTTGCTAGCAATTATTACCTGTATCATTTTTATCATTTCACTAGCAATTACCTGTAATCATTTTTATAAATTTCAACTAATATGAGTTAGAAGAATCATCACGAACATAATAGTATAAAATAAAGCATTTAGTAACAATGAAAGATGTGGATCCAGTTGCCCTTGAATTTACCAAGAAATAACAAAGAAAACGAAGATTAGGTGTCACTGCCTGTCTAATGATCAAGTAATTTTGTTGTTTGTTGTTTTATCTGCTCTGTCTGTTATTTTGTATGTAAGTGTGTATTTTATATAAAATTTTAATTACGTGACAATTCAAAAGATTAACCATTCGAAAATATTTTTTTTGTTCCAAAATTTGGTTCTCATTATAAGCCACGTGTTAGTTTCCATCCAGTATAAAGTTGATTTTATTAAATCTAGTGAATTAGTGAAATTCAAATCCTTTAACGTTTATGAGTAATTAAATCATCTAATTAATAGATGCACAGTCATGGTTATAGGAGCGATAGTTACATTTCTTTAGCCTAGAACCCTAATTAAACCAATTAAGATGAAATATCTAGAGCGAATATGATTTAATCTTGTCTATGATGTATGCCGATAGATTATGCTCATGATCTTTTGACGTATCAATAGTAGAAACCACAGAAAATGTGTAACAATAATATATTCGATGATATACTTGATTGTTACTGTTTGATAACAACATAAAATAGTTAAAATTTTAAAGCATGACCCATTATGTATCCTTATTAAGTTGTATTTATGAATGTTTTCAACAAGCTAATGTTATATTTATTTGAAGTAAACATGATAAACGTGACAGTGATTTTAGTGATTTAGTATTAATTTAGATGACATTACATAGATTTATATAATGGGAAAAATAAATAAAAATATATTTTATCTGTTTTATTTTGGTAACTTAGTGTACTAAAACGCATGTGAAAACATATTTAATCAAATTTAAGTATTAAATAAAGTAAACAACTATCTAGAATCACATGAAATTACTATTTTTTATTATTCACATGTATTCTTTCCCTTAAATATTAATAATTTATATTGCAACAAGAACTATAAAATTACAAAGAGCTTTTAATTCTTTAAATGCATATGCACCTGTACTATAGAAGCAAATATAGGTTATACTATGCATGTATTAAGCAAATATAACCTAATGAAAAAATTAAAGAAGTAACTGGTATTACAGAAAAAAAATCCACAAATTTAGAAAAACTGAGAAAGTAAAAAAATGTATAGTTTCAATTTCAAAGACACGAATAGTCAGTTATTCATGAATAATTTATCAATGGAAATATGTTCTTTTACATTGAATATTTGATATTATTAAGTGTCGTAATTATTTCTATTTTTATATCCCCTTAGAGTTAAGAACGTATATTTAGAATAATGAAGACTAGAACGTATGTTAATTATACATAAAGTGTTATATTCACAAAGCTCCTTAATAGAGTCGACTGAAAGATATTAAGATATGTGGTGGGTGGCTTATTTTATGACATTCTGACATGCAGCTTTGTAATCTTAAACAAAGGCCAAAATTAGATCAGCCTTCAGTTGGACTGAAATAAAATAACAGAATCGAAAAACCGCTTAAACTATTTCGAGCTGAATCGTTACATCGTATAGTACAAGGCGTCCTCAAATATGTTCCTCATTTGTTTGTTGAACATGAGGAACATGAGGAGTTTGTTGAATACGAGGTTTAATGAGAATATTTGGTTTCAGCACGATGGGGCTATAGCTCATACTGCAAATTTTTCTGTGGAAGCCAGTAGAGCAATGTTCCTACATAGACTTTATTTCAGTTAAAAGCGAGCATATGAGAGGAAATTCAATGAATTGAAACAGAAGAAGGCACTTTGACGTAAATAACTTTCCCTATTGTAAATTTAAATTAAAAAACAGTGCACGTAAATATATTTTTAATAACCAAATTTTATTCACCCAAAAAGAGGAAAACATTCCAGGACGCCTGTTATTTTGGATGTATCTTTCTAAGACTAAGCATAATTACACATGAAATTAAATAATGGATTTTGGAATGCTATATTTTTTATTTAACTCTCAAATGTCTGAAAATCATATTATTTACGTATATTATGGCAATAGAATTATTTAATCTGTACACAATCAAGTAGAATAAAGTTAAAAACAAAATAGACGTAATTTTAAAAGTTGTCGATTATTTAATTTCGATGTCGGATTATTTAATTTAGTTCATCTATCTTTAGTAACCTACTACCAATTTAATTCAAAATTGTTGAAGTCCATTTTTGGTACTTAATATTTTAAACAATCTCTTCCAACTCAAAAATAATATCCACTTTCAACGCCCCTTATATGTTTCTCTTTTTTTAGTCATCAATTATAATTTGATATATTTGTATCAATTATACAAACCCACTTCGCAAGAAATTAGTTACTTGTACTGCGAATTTTTGAAACGGACCATTTACTGTATATACTAAGCAATTTTTCCTAACAAGAAAATTTTTTTTTTAGATTATATATGACTATTTCTAACCACAACAACTTCTTTGAAAATCTCCTTAATATTTATTTAACATTTTTTATGAAACACACCAAAATAAATATTTAATTATAATTTTGGTGTATCTAATCCATGTATGCAGCATGAATATATATTTGTTAATAAATTTGGTATATCATTAAAAACTTTATAAGATTATAAGCTTATAAAGTTTTTCGGAAAAAAATATCAAAGAAGTAAGGCAAGTTATCACCTGAGTTTGAGTCACTTGAAATTGTTATCAATCTTAAAGGTCTATGATAGCATTAATGATTTATAATAACCGACGTTTCTCATGGGAATTTTGTTAATTTGTTTATTATACAAGAGAACTAACATGTTTATGTATATCTCTGTTTCTAAGACATGATAAATAACATGATAATTTAAAGAATATGTATACTGAAATATATTACTGGTAGTGAAAATAAAATTAATTCTTGACATATGAATTTATCTTAGATGAAGTTCTATTCACTTTTTCTAAACTTTTTAAGAACATACAGGATTTGTATCAGAAAATAAAACATCTAGTGGGATACAATTTGGGGGCCATTCTTACCATGGACATGCTGTCCATGAAAAAATGGAAACTGGTTTGGATATATCAATTTTCCTTCTCAGGCAGTCTTTATTTGCCCTCCTAAATATGATAAGAGATGAAAATGTAAAATATTTTAGTTATATACAACTAAAAAAACAATTAAAAAAAAAAAACAACAAAACGAAGACAACTAAAAAGATAAGACGAAAATAAAAGAAAATAAAGAGACATTAACTAAATTTAGGCAATATTGGTATGCTTCCAAACATTCCCTTCAAAAACTAGTTGTGTTAAAGGTATTCTATTTATTTATAATAGATTTTCACATTTTGTGCGTCGTGTTGTTAACATTAAATTATTTAAAGATTTATCAAGAAAAAATTAAAAAAGTTTTTTTATTATTCACATAATTGCTATTTATTTATATTGTAATACTTATATAACACATATACTATAATGCTGTATAATAAACAATAAAAATATTTTAAAATTTCATAGTAAAATTTTATAGCCCAAGAATTCATTAAATTGAACAGGCACAAAGCCAGAACCCTGGTGGGAATCATGACGGGCCACCATAGTAGCCTGAATGCATATAAGCACAAGCTGAAGCTGACTGATAGCCCGGCCTGCAGATACTGTAAAGAAGACGAGGAAACCTCGATTCATCTTCTTTACACCTGCTCCGCACTGAAGGAGAAGAGGTATCTTATATTAGGGACTCCTGTTATCCTAGAGGAGGCGAGGCTTAAGGCTGAGGACGTGCCTAAATTGCACCTCTTATGGGATAGCATTTTTGGATAATGACCCGGATAAGAGGGGATCGCCAAAGGATTACGCATGCGATCAGTAGCTGATAAGGCCCAAACCTATATAATATAATAATAATAATAGTAAAAGTGCTTTGGAAAATGTACGCAACAAAAGATATGTAAGACAGGGTCTAATAACACCTTTTCTATTTCCGGTAAGTCTTTTAAATATCAAGATTTGGATATTTGGATATTTGGATATTTGTATATATATATATATATATATATATATATATATATATATATATATATATATATATATATATATATATATATATATATGAAATAAAAACCACGAAATAGTAATTTTCAATGTCCAAACAAAAAATAAAAAAAATATATTGGACTATCGATTAAAGCCCTTTTAATTTTTGTCCGTGAATATTACGATAGGAGCAATAAAATTGATCGCTCTGGTTTATACTAACTTATTGATAATTATATAGTTATATTATATAAAATATTATTTGACGCATATTTGATTATACTACAACCACATAAAATACTCTGGAATATTTTGAAATGGATTTCCAGAAGATTTATCACAAAAAAATTAATCTATCAAAATTATTATAACCGTGTTGATTTTTTCCTCATTCATCAAAAACCTACCACATAATATAATTAAGTACTGATTAAATTTGTTAATAAAAAGATGTAATAATAATTCCTATCGCATTATAAACCGAGGCAAGTAAACATGATAATAATTGAAAGGGGATTTTAGAGAAAATAGCATGATTATTTGAAAATGTGGCGACTGATACGAAAATATGTAAATACAATCTAAAATCTAACTGTTAACTTATACATCACAAGATACGCATGCAGTTGTCTATATTATATGACTAAATAAGATATATATTTGATTATCACAGGGGGGTTTACAAATATGTTTGAACAGTTCTGTTGTTTATTATGAATCATAAAATATATCCATGAATTTTTTTATCACAATATATCACAGTTCGCTTGATCATATTTAGTATTCATCAAATTAGTAACCATTTGTTTTAAGTCATTTAGATTCTAATACGAGATAAGTGTACATCAATTTTAATTTTTGTACTTAATTTCGTTTAATTATTTTAATTTATATTCACTGAAATTATTAAATACACTTTTGGTAGTACTCATATATACTATCGTTAATATTTTTAATAACTAAGAAACATATCCATTTATGGATTAAATACACTTATTTCAAATTTATTTATAATTGCCGTCAAGCATTTTTCTTCGAACTTAATTAAAAAAAAAATGTTACGTTAGCATGGTTAAGTGTCCTGACCAAAACAAAAGAACACACAAAATAAATCAAGTTTCGATGACACTGCATTTCAATTTTATCTGATGTATTGAGCAGCTTCAAGTTTCCTTTTTGCAAGGCCGGTTTTTTCATATGCAACAACAAAAATGTTATTACGAACAGATTTAGTCATAACAGAAAAAATATTACTTCGAGGTGAAGAACGCGTCTGTATTAATTTTTAGCATGACCAGTTTTTACTTTAAGATATTCTCAATTTATTGTGTGCGAATTAAAAATTAAATGAGACCCATTTAAATAAGAATTGTGTTGTCTTGTACGTTAAGTTGCATTTTATGTAATATTTAACGTTCGGAAAAGAGTATGGATAATAATCGCCGAAACTTATTTAAATTATTTAGGGTCATGTATAAATCAAAATATTTGATTTAATAAAAAAATTGTCACTATATTTAAAAGAATAATCTATTGTAACTGAAGTTAAATAATTTATTTTTTAGCAAACAAAAATTAAGTAAAAGTAAATATGATAAGTGATAATTAACATCAAATATATCTTTGGTAACACTGAATGTATTACCTATACCTTTTGTATTTCTTGTCTGTTATTAAATTTATTCAACTACTCATAACAACGAAAATAAAATAGACTCAAGCATGCCTCCAAATTTAGTTTATTCCGCCAAACTTGCAATTAGTTTTAACTTGGTGAAAACTACATATCTCACGAGCTACTTTATATCTAAAGACTTGTATGTTGCAAAGTTTTACTAAACCACTAAATTGTATAATGCGTATGTTCGAATGCATAGCCAAAGAACTCATTTCAATCTATAAAAAAATCAGTGTATGATATAATAAACAAATCTCCTTTCAGGCACCTCATAATATTATTATGGTATGCACGAGGAAAGTAAAAATACTTCCTTCTACATGATTTTAACTTTACATTCACCAGTTGCCATTAGCATGATACATACGTTTAAATGAATGAGATATATTCCTTTTTTCTGATTTACTGTTAACTCTAAATCATCTTGCGTCGTTATACATTTATTTAGCATCCATCACAGCAATAGTCACTTATTAGTTTCCCAAAAGTGTATCAAAAATATAAAAGAACACCTATTGGCGATGTGTACGAGTACATAAATAATGAACTTTTTTAGTAGGTAGCTTGTAAAATAGTATCTTAAATAATCTATAAATATTCACTCTTATTGTGTATTGCTCAAATTTCACTGGGATCACAAATCGAGATAGATAGAATTCTAAACGATCATAATATACTGGGAGTCAACGAAATCATCTATCAGCTTGTCATTTTTATTTTATGTTGGAATGAAATTTTTTAAAATTTAATACTCACCTTTGAGAAGTAAATATGCTTATTTTGACATAATATATTATTAATATCACTTTTAGTTTCATCAGTATAAACAAGTATAATCAATTTTTAATTTTTAAATGGAAGCAATATTTTCATTCAATTCCATTGTCATAGTATATAATATGATTCAGTACAATTTCAATCTATTGTAGAGTGAATCAAATTTTTTAAAATTTCACTCAAATGCGATGGAACTAAATTTTTAAAATAAAAATTATTAAAAAAAATAAAGTATTTATTTTCCCTGATTTTTGGGCGCCAATTACTATTGTTTTTAATAGTAATCATTATGTTTTCTTCCACTGTAGGAGTCGTTATAACTCAAACTGGTGTAGAAGTAGTGTATTCAGAGTTGAAATAGTTGAAATGAATTCTAAAAAATGTAAAATTTTTAAGCTCATAAAAAATAATAATCTAAAACATTAAAGAAATTTATAAATTTAATTTAATTAGTTAAATTTAAGGCCATTTTTATCATTCATTTACAATAAAATCTATTGTACTCACTAACTTGAAATTTAAACTATAACGATTCCTATAGAGAACGCAAAAATAGAGATTACTATTTGAAAGAAACAATAGTTATTGTTGCCCAATAATCAGGAAAAAAATTATATTTTATTTTCAAATAATTCTATTATACTCCTAATAAATATTCGCCTCAAAATTACACCCAACCATCAATATCACACCATATTATAATTTCCAATGTCCACTTAGAAGACATTTTATTATTGATTGATTTTTATAATAAATTGAAATAAGTCCATAATATTTGAAGGAGATATAAACAATTTTGATTCGTTGTATAACAAACTTCATATCGAATCAGAATATTTTAAAATATGCAGTGTACTCATATAAAAATTATAAGTGGTAATAATAGTGTCAAAATAATCCTATTTACTTCTTATACGTGAGCTTTAAATTTGATGATTGTATTTCAATTTAAAATAATATCCGGGCAAATAGATGATTTCGATAACACTTGCTAAACATTTGTTTATTTCAGATTTATTACGAAGTGAATATTGTAGTGTGCAGCCTAATTATAATTTCTTACAAGAACTGTTTAAACTAATTTGTAATGTTTTAAAGTCTTCATTCACGAAATATCTACTCTAAAGCCTTAACCTACAAAATGCAATAGTTATAATATCTTTGATAAACATATTTTTATTATTGTCGTAGATAACAGTGGGGGGTTTGATTTTAAGGTGCCTGCATATTGTAGTATGCAGCCTAATTATAATTTCTCACAAGAATTGTTTAAACTAATTTGTAATATTTTAAAGTCTTCATTCACGAAATATCTACTCTAAAGTCTGAACTTACAAAATGGAATAGTTATAACATCTCTGATGAGACATATTTTTATTATTGTCGTAGATAACACTGGAGGATTTAATTGACTTCTCGAGTAACCTACCTGTAGAGCTAAGTACCTGGTGCTTTTCTGGCAGGTGATGATTTCGGAGAGGCTGCTGAGATGATTCCTCCGTGTTACTCTTAAAACTATCGGGTGTCTGTACGCACTTTATCGCGAACATCACTATTGAACCCACAACCGGTGGAATTCCAGCCAAGATAAGGGGTAACTTGAGGCTCTTCGTGTTGTCCAAAATAACTCCGGCTATGTACGGACCTACGGTCAACGGAATGGAACAGACCCCAAGTAAAAGTCCTATAGCTTGCGTTGCTCCTTCTCTCCCACATATGTCGAAAGCTATAGGGCCCAGCAGCGATATAAAACAACCATCAAACAATCCCATGCCCAAGACAATAAGAATCAACCATACATATTGACCAGATGAAAAAGGCAGAAGCATCGTAAGGAGTCCAATACTTAAAAATGAGAGTTGTTGAAGATATATACGGTTTATGTTCGGCAAATCCGCAATATAGCCAAATATCAGTCTTCCAATTCCAGATGTGATTCCTATACACAAAATGGGTAGATTGGGATCCGAGTTTTCTGGGAACTCACTCTTCACAAACTGGGACATATAAACGTAAGGAATAAAATAGCCGAACAAGGACATGGCTATAACTGTGGTCCATATGACATACTTACTATTTTTTATAACTTTCATATTAAACACGTCTCTGAAAGAAACTTTCTTGCTCCGTATATTTTGTTTAACAGGTTTGAAGAGAAACGCACACACCATAATTAACGCGGATATTATAGAGAGTAACCTCAACGTCCACACCTCTCCGTAATTGTCTAAAAATGAACCTATAACGTATGGCATAACAATGGTGAAGGAGGAACTTCCAGCTGTCACGAAACCGTTGACTTTGCCTAAGTATTTCTTGAAATAGTGGCCTAGTACGGCCAATGAAGGAGTGTAGGCCAGAGCACCTCCTAATCCGTACATGATACCGTAAGTAATACAAAGTGCGACTATGTTGTCCACGAAAAAGGAAGACAGGAACATTCCACTGGAAGCGATTAGTCCTCCCAGGAAGGTGGTCGTTCTTATTCCGATATAGTCCGTCAGTACTCCAGATACCGGCGAGACAAAGAACGTCGTTCCCATGGCCAAAGAACCGACCAAAGCTGAAACAAACAAAAAGTTTGTAAATAAGTCAATTTTGAAATAACGTATAAGTTTAAAACATTTGAAAGGGCAACGGGTCGTACTACCATCATCTGAGCGATGCCTTTCATACAAGTTCCTAATGCAAGAAGCAGAATATTATAGATAATTAAACAGTAATAAAAAATAAAATAAAGGTACGCCTAAAAATAATAAGAGTGGTTAAAAATACTTTTACTAAAAAAATTTACAATTAAATATTGGCACCTTAAAAGTAATCGCCTTGTGAAACATTACAACCGTTCCAACGGTTTAGTACTTCATCGTAATAGTATTGAACGTCATTTTCTATCTACTCATATTCTCTAAATTATCCTAGAGTAGTCATTATAGTACTTTGAGTATTCGGAATGGTCTCAAAATGAGTTCTCTTCAGGTCTGATTTTAGCTAGCGGAAAGAGATATCACAGGGGGCTAGGTCGGGGCTTTAGGATAACTATGAAAGTGTTTCAATATTTTTGGGTGTTTTTAACAGGCAAATCCGTATGGTAGGGAGCGTGATGGGGGATTCACGATATGACAATCTCAAGATCAACTCTCAAAGACCATTTCTTCAAGTTTTCAAAGATCTGTAAGTAAAAAGTTTGAATAATAGTACACCTCTCGAGTACAAACTTCTTGTAAATAACCGTTTAAGTCCAAAAACCTTTAAAGTCATCATTGATTTGACTCAGAATTTACTCATTCATGCTTTCATTGGCCTGGAAGTGGAAGAGTGCCATTCGCAAAAGTTTGCTGGACAGACGAGAAGAGTAATTGTAACCAGGTTCAAGGGGCATATGATCCACATACCGTATGGGAGATAAATTTTAATATTTCTATATGCATGAATTAAATTTTTAAGAATCAGAAGATTTTAATCATAATTTTAATTATTATTTGGAAATTATTGATTGATGAAATTTAACCATTGATACTATTAAAAACAAATTATTCTTTAACACCCAAAATAAACAAGCGCATATTATTGATAGAAAATAAAACAAGAAATAACTTTTGAATAGTCCTGAAAGTGCTATCAGTTTCAGAAACCTTCAATGAATAGTTTTCGAAATATTATTTCGATGAATAAATAAGTAGATATTATCCTACTAAAAAGTGGATTAGATGAAATTTTCTAATTAACTAATTATCATTATTTAATTATTATAAGGTGTATTACAGTGAGGTGAAATTATCTAATTATTATAATGTGCATACTAATAAATTTGCATATTAAAATAAAGATAAAGATGAGGTAGGTATTTACCTAAATAGATTTTTCATTTTATTTTCATAACTTCTGAATATTCAATATTACAAACCGAATTAGGATATGTAAGGAATCAAAATTATATCAGTTAGATACTTAGTTGATTTATCCATATATAATTAATTTCCAATAATAATGGGAAAATAATAAACAAAATTAAAACTTATATTCTTAAATAATTATAATTAAAATAATATTCAATAACAATGGAATAATAATAAAAATTTATAAACATTAATTATTTGAGGAATGCAATGCCACACTATTTTTATTATTTTATGTATTCTTCAGAAAATTGCTTAAAAACAGTATAATTATAACGTTATGTTTAGATACTGATAAGAAAAATGTAAAACAAAGGGTAAATTAGTATAAATAAAAAAATACAACAATAAAGTTATGACTGAGAAACAAGAGAAAAGTTTTTATAAAAATAAAAAAAAATGTTTGTCGGAATAAGCAGTCCAAGGCTTAGATCACGGTTATATCTCATTAAATGATTTTTTCTTTGTTGTGATAGTTAATCACAATCAGTGTTGATTTATTTTGTTGAATATTCTCTATTTTGAGAAAAATATGGCTATAATGAAATACATTCTTCGATCAAAAATACTAAATATCTCAGGTCTACTACATTTATTAACTTGCAGCTACGACTTTAATAAATATTCTAATTCGTGATTTTATTTGAATTTTGTAAATCATCCATTAAAAAGTCTTTACTATCGCAAATTAAAATTCCTATTCTGTTTATTCCTTCCTGTTAGTAGATATTTGATAATTTCGAGAGTAATAATTTACCGAATCAACAATAGACAACTAAAATGTAATTTTCATTTTACCCATGTTAAACAATTCTGAATATAAAGTGGTTAGTATTTATTTAATCGTCTACATAATCAGGATTTTCTTCAAATATTCCAAAGGCTCTGCTGAGCGGGGATCAGTTAAAAAAAGCGTGTGTGCATAACCTTCTATTCTTTAGTTGTCATATTATTAATATGAATATACAATTACCACGTAAGCACATCGTTTAATCCATTTAATCCTTAGCAAATAGTGCTAGTTTGCTTCATAAATATGCGATATTTTGTCACGGATTTAATTTCAGTGTTGAATAATCCTTTACAATCGTTTTGCAATAAATAAACCTAAATACATATTTAAATATCAAGGTACCAAGTTATACAGGATTTAATATTTTTAACAGGGGAAAACTATTATGTTTCCTTTACCCAAATTACCACAACGAGATGATTTATTAACTTATTCGTCTACCGATTATATAGATTAAATCATTATTAATTATCACTATTTATTACATGTTGCCCTTTTTTTACTTCTTGTTTGTTTTGTTTTTATACAGTGTTTTCGTAAAATAATGAGTAAATTTGTTAAAAATTCAAGGAATAATTTTTGGGAAAAACTCTTGAACACGACAAATTTTATTTTAGCATTGCATTTAAAAATATATAATTAATACATATAAGGTTATTCGTGAAGGAGGTAAGAGAGAACCACCTCTTTATTGCGGAACATGAAAGAGCATTTTTTTTACATACGCTACGTCAATAATTACATTAACGTAGGTATAGATTAGATAAAAAACAAATAAAAAAAAACATTTCTGCAATTTTAAAATACTAAATGGCAATGCCTATTTAAAAATCAATCAAACTAAATGTCCAAATTGTGCATTGTTGCCTATTTGACAGTAGCCCTAGCGATCGATAATGTGTTTTATTGTTGTCATTTAAAAACCTGAAGTCGTACCAAGAATCCTGGATGGATGATGGAGTGACATACTGAAAATCCCCAGAAAGGGAATGTGCGGCGCAGCATAATCATCGGAAGAATTCTGGGTCCCTACTTCTTTGACATGAACTTGATTGATGCAAGATATGTATTTGAATTTTCTTCGAGACGCTTTATTCTTGCACTAATAACTTTTTATCCAGATGTAAAGAAACCTGATCCTCCTAGAAATTACTTTTCCTTTCAACAAAATGACACACTTCCCCATTATGCAGCAACCGTTCGCACTTATTTAGATGATATTTTCCCGAATCGTTGGATAGAGAGGAGGGGACCGACTGAGTGTCCAGCCAGATCGCCAGATTTGACACCTCCAAATTACTTTTTGTGGAGATGCTTAAAAAGCAAAGTACAGTAGGACCTTGATAATCCGGACGAATTGTTGACACGAGGTCGTCCGAACCAGCAAGTCGTCCAGATTACCAAGCACTTAGGTGCTACAGCATCATAAAATAAAATGAACAGTGAAAAGAGTGATATGTATATATTAACATTTAGAATTGTAATTTCCAAAAAACATACATACATACATAATTGTTATTTATGTTATTTATGTTATGTTAATTTACACTTGTACAGAGTAAAGCTTTTATTTTTCTTTGAAAAAGTCCGTTATTTTTGTTTGAATTGTATTCTGTAAATGGAACTCAAAGGCACGATCCCTCAAACGACGGAGCAGCATAACTTCGCTGCTCGAGTTCACATTTTTCTCAGTCCACTGTAGTGCCACGTTAAAAGCTTTTACCGCCTCTGAAGGTGTTACACTGATTCCAGGTGTTATCGTCTTCTTCCTTATTATTTTCCTTTATCACAGCCTACACGATTTCCTCATCAGTAAGAATTTCTTGATTCTGTTGATCTTTGTCAGCACCACCAGCCGCCCAGTTTTAAGCCTCTTCTTCACTTATGGTTTAATTTTCTACCGCCTTGTGAAAAAGTTGACAAAGGCGAACCGCGTTCTATATACTATAAAAGTTTCTTGTAGACCAGAAACTAAGATGGAACAAAGGTTTTTCTAAGATTTTTGGATTAGAGTGGACGAAAGTGAAGATCAACAATTAGCCAAATTGAAAACTATATATTTTAGATTTACCTTTTTTTGTAGCAGCCACCAGGTTACCACAGTCTTCTTCACCAGCAAGAATATTTGTGAGAAGGACCTTTCTACAATTCAGTTTTATGGCCTGAATGATATTCTGATCCCTTGGTTGGACGAGTGTAGTAGTGTTAGTTTGAAGAAACATAGTAAAAATATTTCCGTCTTCAGTTTTAAGTTCGTCGGCAGACGGGTGGCCTGAGTAATTATCCATCAACAACACCGCCCTCTGAGGTAAATTAATAGACGAAGGATGACGGCGAACTTCAGGAACAAATTCAATCTTAAATCAATCTAGAAATAAATCTCTTTTGAACTTTTCTTCCTGAGGCACTCATTTCTTCAGCTGATGCTAATGTTTGTTTACGCAAATTGCACCAAAACAAGCTAGACTCATCAGCATTGTAGATTTGTTCAGGAACGAATTAATTTTCGTGCACCATTGCATCAAACATTTTTTGAAATGGTTCAACTGAATCAGTGTTGCTCGAAAGTTTTTCTCCAGTGATTTTTAGACGTTTGCCATGGCGTTTTTGGAAAATTTGCAACCAACCGTGCCTGGCGTTGAAGCCCATAGCACTCTTTATTTGTTGGTGAAACTGTCGAGGCATTTCACAAATCATTTCACCGGATATAGGAACGTGCAGTCTTTCTGCTGAATAAACCACATAAAAGCAGCATTGTCTACTTGCCGGTTCTCAGGCTGTTTAAGATTTATACAATCACCTGGTCCACGTTCTGCGCGGCCTACAAAGGTTTTAATATTAAGCTTATTTTTGTTGATGTCGCCGACAGTTGATTTACCAATGATATGACCTTTGTAGAATCTGATGCATGCTTTAGTTTATATATCTGTAATTCAAATTTTTTTTGGCAATCACCAGATAAATAACTACCAAGAAGTAGTACATAATATGCTAAATTGTTTTGAAACATTGAAAGCGAACGGTTTCATGAGGATATCCGAATAATGGAAGAAAGCTATCAATGAAGGTGGGATCATGACCTAATGGTCGATTACTGTTGAAGTCTGTAAAGGGACTATTCACAGCATAGATATAAAAGAAAATCGTACAAAAAAACTTTTTTATATTTTTTATTATTTTCTGTCTCAATTATTTTGTACTTTCTTGTTACGTTTCATAAATAAAGAAATTCAAAGTAAGAAAAATTGCTTATTTTATTTTGTCTTTCTTACTTTGCAGTAATATTTATCATGTATGTTTATTTCAGAAACTAGAGCCAATCAAATGTATTGCCATTTTCAGCATCAGGGTCAGTAATATACTAAAATGTACTCTTAAATTCCTGGCCACAAATTGACTGTTCCACAGTGTAATCATGGAAATATTGTCCCTGTACTATAAGGTTTTTCATAACAACATGGACATGGAATAATGGATAAATAATATTAAATTATTTTTTAAGTACTCTGAAACATGTCAACATCAACACCATAATTATGAGTCCCATTTTGTTGACAAAATTCTTTGATGGGGAATATTATCATCCTCATTGTTTGGATAATGGACTGCTGTAGTTGAAACTAAGTCGAACCGTAGATATTCTAAATACGTGCATACATAAGAGCAGTTAAATGTTCTTCAAAGAAGTAAGGCCCTAAAAGACGACTTTCGATCATTCCAAAATGCAATATTTGAATCCAATAAGGATACTCTTCAGACCAATATTTGCAGTTATGACCATGTATTATTCCATTCAGGAGAAAGTTTCTTTGTTAGAAAAAAGTAGCAAACTTCTACAAACCAACAACATCAATCGCAAAATCGTAACCACGATATGGGTCATCCTCATTCAACTATTGTGTTACATATCTAATATGTTAGAATTTTTCATTTTTAACAATTTTTTAGCTGTAGAATGGTCAACATCATTATTTAAATAGTTGTCTTGTAAAAGTGTGAGGATATCTTTGAATGTGGAAGATTTTTTATGAATATTGTAACGAATTTACTAGAAAGTTGTTTATTTCGAATACTTATTTACAAATCAACAATTTACAAGTCCAACTAACTAACTAACTTTCTTTCGACTTTAACAAATAACTTTCGCACTGTATTACACAATGTCACTTTCTTCGCATAGTATTGCTCACTATCGCGGTACAGATTTAACTAACTCCTCGCTGGACAACACAATTCTTATATAGGCAGTAGGACGTCCAGACGTTTCTAGATAAAGAACTTTGACGAACCTTCTAGTATAGAACGCACTGGAAGTCAACTCCACACGCTCTTGACGGTTTCGAATATTCCCGGCATTCGGGATCGCTCGGGGCGTTCGTGGCAAAATTAAGCAAGTTGTTATACTCACATCTTATAAACTATTAAAATACAAAATATATATTATAATAATTAACTGCAGCGTTCTGTATACACATTCGCAATTTGTACAAAATATTAATTTCATATACATATGTACATATATACATACAACAACTAAAACTTAGCAAGAATAATATGTTAAAAATAATTAATTAAATATTAAGATATAGATAGTTACGGTAATGGTAATGATAGTGATAATAGAGTATAGCCTTGTGCTTATATGTTTCATATACATATAATGCGACTAGACATGTGTGTGTGTAATACTGATAAGATCACGAATATGTTGGATATTAATCAATTGTAATTAAGCAATTTTTTCTGCCGACAAAGAATATTGGCATCTGTTGTTACACGGATTATATTTATATGTGAATAACTAAGTATTTAAGCAGTTTATTTTAATAACCTCAACTTGTTTTAATTTAATTTTAATTTTTGATAACAAATCACATTAATCTTAAAAATAGTATTTATGTAAATTCAGTACAAAATATAATTCAATACAAAATATTAAATTCTAATTCATATCATTCTAACATGCGAATATATAGAGGCGTTTTGTCCTCTATTTTGTACAAGTTTACTATTAAAACATCAATGAGCCGCACATTATCGGAACTCAATTGGGACTAAACACGACGTTTTCATCGACATTGTTACATAATATATGTACACTAAAGAAAATATAATCGAAGTATTCAGATTTTTAAACTATCTGTATTATTATCTGTGTTGAAACGATAATTTTATATACTTGGACACACAGAAATTAGAACATCCTTCCTCAGAAAGCCTACAGGAAGGTTTTGTGTAGGGGAAGGTTACACATATAAACGCGGACAAACACCCAGCCCCGAGGGAAGTGCCAAATTCCCTCTGGTGAGAATCGAACTCACGAAGACAATGTGCCCAGTATTTGGCCCAGTTGCCACCCTGTTACCAAATACCAAGTCAGCACTACCGCTGCACCATGAGAATAAGACCATGCGTCACCCATCCAAGTCGCAACCATCCAATCCGTTGCTTGACTTCGAACAGCGCAGGTCCGACAATGCACGGAGTACGCTGCCTCATCCTCTTTTATGAGCTAATATATTTTATATAATTATGGTTTGAAAAGTTTTGTTTTCTATTTTCTCCTTATACGTATGTGAGAATCTTCCAGATTATAGTAGACCGGATATTATTTCGATATCATGAAACATAAATCGACAAGACTTTTGTCTTGGCAATTATAAAAACATACGTACCACTAGATAAGGGTGTATTTAATATTCACAAATAGATAGGAAATGCATTAGACAAGTCTGCATGTTATGTATGAATGAAAAATGCACAGTTAAAAAAATAGCCGTGGTATAGGGTGGATATTAATAAGGGTCGAGGTGGTTCGCATAATATGGTGGCGGAACATTACGCACACATCGCTGCAGTAAAGATTCTTCTAAGAGACTAAATTATCGCTGAAATGTCCCTTCAATTGAGAATTCCTGCTATACACTGCATTTTAACGAAACACCTCTATATATTAAAGTAGTTGACTGGGTGGTGTAAATCTTTCAGGGTGAGTTAATGAGATTCTTAGGGAAGATGATTAGGGTTTCATTTGATAACGCCTGAACGTTGCCAAACATTTATTTCTACAGGTACAAAACAAACGTATACATATCTAAAAAAAATATCTGCAAACGTATCATGAAAATGATAATTCAATGTTTTCGTCACAGTGTAGTTAGACCAAATTATTTTATTATACCTAATAATCTTAAATGCCACACCGTCCAAATTTTTATACTATGACTGGATCCATGGATTACTTAAACGGTTACGCAGATTTACTCCGTAATCTCCCAGAGCCCGTAAAATTATCAGTTCATTAAAAAGTTTGATTTATCAATTTAATGTTATTTACACTTGTAAATTAATCAAATAAGCTTCGTTTCTGTTGTTTCAAAGATATAAACATTTAAATAAATCGATTTTCATATCAAAAAATCGGTTTTTATTACTTTTCCGCACTCCGCTACAAGCGAAAAAGTAATGTAATTATGTAAAGAAAAACTGAAAAAATAAAAAAATTTTTTGGGTTTGGTTTAAAAAAATGTTTTTTAAAATGTTTTTGCTGTGTGTCGTTTTGTCGTCTTTGTCGTCGTTGTCAACAGCATTTATTCTTGTTAGCACGATAACTCAACTAAATCGTGTCGGATCGATCGGGTCTTGCCTAATTCTGATCGGGGACGTCTCCCAGATGACACCTATTGACTTTGATGTGGACAGAATACACCCCACCCTGTCCATGGGTCGTGAGAAAGCACGATGGTGGACTATTTGCGAATTTTTTTTTGTTAACACGATAACTCAACTAAGTCATGTCGGATCGATTGGGTTATGACCGACTCGGATCGGGGATGTCTCCCAGATGACATCTATTGATTTTGAAGTGGATAGAACACACTCTACCATGTTCATAGGTCATGAGAAAGCACAATAGTGGGCTATTTGAGAAATTTCTTTGTTAGCACTATCACTCAATTAAATCGTGTCGGATCGATCGGGTATGACTGATTCTGATTAGGGACGTCTACCAGACGACATCTATTAATTTTGAGGTAGATAGGACACACTCCGCCCTGTTAATGGGTCATGGGAGAGCACGAGGGTGAACTATTTGAAAAAAGTGAAACTGTCGCATGAAATACATATTCTGCATTTATGTGTTGGTTTACTTTTTTTCAGCCACTCACTTTCGAGTTAAAGTTGTTCTACGTGCGGAAAAGTCCGTTGTGAGGTTTTAAAACTGTTTATTTTTTCTTAATATGGCGTACCTATTTGATCAATTTAAGAGTTTGAGGGGCAATTCTACATCGAGAAAGACATACAAAGTTTTAAAATCATTCTAGAACGTTATCATAAAGAAAAAAATAATTTCAGTAAATATCGCCTATTTCTAATGATTATTATGAATATTATGAGCTATTATAGAGTACAGTCTTTAGATGCCTCTATAATGTGTCCAAATTTCATTCAAATCGGTCGTGCCGTTTTTGAGAAACAAATTATCCCCTATTGGGCCGATTCACTATGATCATCGTCCTACGGCATTTCGTTTTGCATTTTAAATAAATCAGAATATGTTAATGTTCTTAAAACAAATAATATTTTAGGTTTAAGTATTAACAATTATCATTTCATCTACGGAATTTCTGTAATTTAGAAAAATACCGTTTTATATGAATCGGAATGTTGGAATGTAATATTTTTGCCAGAATCTATTGTTTTATAAAGTTTTTATCAAAATTCCAATCAATGATCGGCATATAATGATCATCATGTAATTGAATCTGTCGTGAAATAATTAATTATTTCAACGTCCACTATTAATATGGTAGACGGCGAAATAAATATAGAAAAAAAATATACGATCTACGTAATCTAAAATATATGTAAAAGTGGGTCATCTGGATACTACCTAAAACGTAGGAAGCAATAATATAGATTGTATAACATTTCTCTAGATATATGTGTAGAGATAGATAGATATTTTTCTCTTTCAAAAATAAAAAAATTTTCTCGTATTTTTTTTTTTATTGAAACCTAATATATTTCGTATTATTTTCAACAGTGTTCACTAAACAGTACAGTACAGTACTATATAGTGTAAATAGTGTGTATAAATTATTAATTAAAAACATGAACCTGTCTCAAAGTATCTTGAAAAAATGATCATCAAACATCTAAAAATCAAACCATCAAATTTCTACCTTTTATTAATAAATGTTGATGTGTATCTAATGAAACCAATAAAAAGGATCTGATAAAATTGAAGATTTCAAATTATGTATTTAACAATCATTTTCTTTATGAATGAAATTAGTTTTATTTGTGATAATTTGTTATTAACCTTGATTACTAACCGCAATCGGCAATAATTCTTTTACTTAATATTTCTAAGCAATAAACATGTTGCTAAATACTTTCTGGCTATATAGTTCTCTCCGTTTTGCAATACATCATTCAGAAAGCCAAATATGGTTTATATAATTTCTCTCATTCATGTAATAAATTATAATCTGATTAGTTTTACGTTAACTAAAATAAAAAAACGATGTTAACTTTTAGCAACTTCTACACCTTCCCTCTGTATGCATGAAGTCCTTATAATCAGTACTAGTTTTATATTTCATTGAAATACTGTTGATTCATCGTATTTCCCCGAGCATAACAATGTTGTCGCCAGCAGTTACCATGGAAGACAAGATATATATGTACATATATACAGAAAGCTGCGCTTTGTGAATATATAAAAAGTCCAAACTTTAGAATTATTTAATAAATTTGTGAATATATACATATATTCATATGTACATAATACAATAGAACTTGACTAGTGGTACCATAAAATAGTACAATAATAAATACGGAACAATATTTTGTACACATTAATTTTGAGATATTATTATAGAATGGAGTATTTTAACTATGCGTTACATATACGCAAGTGTTTTAATATTTAAAATAAGTATGATATGAACAGTAAATATACTTTTGATCTACCATTACATTAAATTTCTTTGCAGATTATTGGGGCACACTGGGAAACAAAAAAAACATATTCATATTACCACAAATTTAAGATCGATTTATGAGTACTAGAGAGTCCTAATTTTACATATCTTCATTTTCGCTAAATTGACTACGTTTGTTAAAATAAAGGAGACCTCCTGAAATTGCTTATTCTCAACATCAGTGGTTTGGTCATGTCGATTTAAAAATGATCAGCATAGTTATTGGACAGGAAAGTAGATATATCAAATATCCGTATCACCTCTGTTTATGGAATAGTCGTTTATGGGATAGTCGTGTATAAGAAAAGCATTGGCAGCAAACTTTTTGGCCTTTGAGAGACGCTATAATCATTGGAAAAATCAACATTGTTCACGAACCATTAATGAAGAGAGAAAAAATAACTGCTACCTCTTCACATCAAATTAAGTTTAAATAAACAGTTGGTAAAAGCACTGGATAAGTCAGGTTATTCTTTTAAATACATTTGTTAAGGATTTCCAGCACTGAGTACGGAAAAATTAAAATCAGAAATTTTTGACGGTCCACAAATTCTAAAACCGGTAAAAGATTAAAATTTTAATAGATATATGACCGTTGTAGAAATTGATGCATAATTTAGTTACGTATCTGTAATTCAAAATTTTTTGGGTAGTCCTAAGCCAAATAACTACTAAGAACTAGCACATAAGATGCTAAAATTTTCTGAAAAATTGGGGAGCCAATAAGAGCATTAAATACATTTTTTTGCATATTCACTTAGACAAATTTCCTCTTAGGAAACCTAGGAGATTATTCAGGAAAAACGTGAACGGTTTCATTAGGATATCCGAATAACCGAAGAAAGGTATCAAGGAAGGTAGGATCGTCACATGATGGCCGATTACTGTTGGAGTCTGCAGAGGAACTATCCCAGCAAAAATATAACAAAAAATCGTATTTATTTATAATTTTTTAATAGTTTCTGCATCAATTCTTTATTTTCTTGTTAAATTTCATATATAAAAAGTTCAAAATAAGACAAATTGCTTATTTTATTTTGTTTTTCTTACATTGCATTAATATTTATCACATATATTTATTTCAGAAACTAGATGCAGTCAAAAAAAGTAATAGTCCAATCAATAGGGAATGACGCGGTCACCAATTGTAAACAGCAAAAATAAATTTGAGCATATAGAAAATAAAATTTCAAGAAACTTACAGTTTTTTGCTCTCAATATGGCAGCCGCTAACATAACCTAAAAAATTCGCAAAAGTCAAAGAAACGGTTTTTCGCGAATAAAAAAGAAAATTGTGCTGGGATTGGAAAAAGTTAAATAAGAAAGTTGTAGATAATGAAAAAATTTTTCGATTCAATTTTTGTGAGCTCGAACCTATTCATTACTTTTCGAGATATATCGAAAAAACCGTTAAGGATTGCGTTTTTTTGTTATTGCTCTAAAAGTAACAATATTTGATGAAAACATTTAATAATCCCAGAAAATATAGTCCTAAGTGAGACGAAGACAATCATTTTTGTACAATTCCATAATATATATTTTTTCAAAGTTATAGCTGTTTTCGTAAAAAATGGTGTTTTCGTAAAACGGCTTTTCCATCGAAACGGATAGTCCTACAGACTTGTTCGAGGGCTTATATTCTTCGTTAGGAGTTGTACTACAAATATATTTTCAGCAATAATCGTTTTTTTTTATTTTTTATATACAAAATCGCGTTTGAATATGACGTAATTTTCGTACATCGGTTTTTTGGCAATAAATTCTTGTAATAAAACCGATGTACGAAAATCATGTCATTTTTAAACACGTTTTTTATATAAAAAAAACGATTGTTGCTGAAAACATATTTACAGTACAACTCCTAACGAAAAAAATAAGCCCTCGAACAAGTCTGTACTTTTTTACGAAAACAGCTATAGCTTTGAAAAAAAAAATTTGGAATTGTACAAAAACGATTGTTTTCGTCTCACTTAGGACTACATTTTCTGAAATTATTAAATGTTTTCATCAAATATTGTTATTTTTAGAGCAAAATCAAAATAAGATTTTTTCATTATCTACAACTTTCTCATTTAACTCTATTTCTTTAAGTTTCTCGAAATTTTATTTTCTATATGCTCAATTTTTTTTTGCTGTTTACAATTAGTGACCATTTAGCATAGGGGCTCAGACAGATTGATTGGACTACAATGCCAATCAGCATCAGGACAGTAATTCAATCAAAATCGACTCTTAAATTCTTGACAATAAATTTACTGTTCCCTAGTGTTATCAGAATATATATATATATATATATATATATATATATATATATATATATATATATATATATATATATATATATATAGTATTAACATTTAGCTTTCAAATTTAGTAATCATTATATCTATACAAAGAGCCTTAATAAAATGTTCTAATTGTTCCACCTAATAATTAATAAGTAATTCTAGAGTTTGTGCTATTTATCAGATTTTTAAAATTTGGACATCAAGTTCGGACATAAGCTTGGATATAAATCGACTTAATCTCCCTAAAGCCTCAGGAGGACGGGAATGATACACATAACGATGAGGACAAACAGACTCATGTTTAGGGAGAGATACATTCTAGGCCCACTGTGCCATACAGCACCGTAGTACAAATGGTATTATTTCAATCACCTCTATGTAACAATACGGCAGATCACTCATCAACATTGTGGTGCAGAGAAATGTGTTGCACTTTTATTAGCGAAGCGTTAGACAACTGATCTGAGCACCCATCATATTGTCAAATAGCACAAATAGCCTCAGGTGGCCCAAATAAATATGAACATTGACATTTTCTTATAATTTTGTTACATGTTTACCACTTTTCAAGTTCCTGAGCTCGTTTGAAAGCTATAGCTTGTAGCTCAATATTTCTTAGCCCAGAAACTATGGACATGTTTCGTAGAGTTAAGTTGCATTGACCAAAATTTAAAAAGTGCTGAAATTTATTGACACAATAATCTATAGATTTGGCATCTAAAACAGTCAACATAATTAATGTTACTGTCTTATTCCCATATTTCGGTAAATTAAATCATTATTATTTTACAATATCTACTTTAGAATTTAACAATAAAAACTATATTTATATGTGAATAAAAATATTCGGCTTTAATATAACGAAAGTAAACTATTTTTCATTGTTAAATTACATTGTTAATTAAGTCGAATGTGTACCAGTGCATACGAACATAAAGAGAAGAACACGTGCATTTTATCCCATGCATTTTTGGGTTTATAGTATAGACTTTTCAATATCTGATGTAAATAATACACATACGAAGCATACGTTCAATTTATGACGCCATATACACCATTCATTAATAAATTTACGTACGGCAAGGTAATCGTTACGTTTCTTTACGATAATAAATAATTCGTTTACTACAATCGAAATGATACCGTGGATCGCTATTCATTGGAAAGTATAGATAAGAGGTAAAATATTCATTGATAGTGTGAGTAAACAGATAGTAAAATATTTTTTCATATGTGTAGTCTACTTTTTTATTATATACATAAAATACTAATGTTTCTGTTTTTATCTAAAGAATTAATGTAACAATTTAAAAATTTAAATGTGCCTATGAAATATGTTAGAATTGTAGTTCAATTCCAAGAATCATAAAATATTTCGAATCTTTCAAAATATCTGTTGTAATAATCAAAAAATGTTTTAAAAATACATCAAGAGATTACTAAATTAAGTTAAATAGAAAGTCAATCGTCTGGTGTGTAAATAATATATT
Source organism: Rosalia funebris (assembly GCA_037954035.1). Taxonomy (NCBI): domain Eukaryota; kingdom Metazoa; phylum Arthropoda; class Insecta; order Coleoptera; family Cerambycidae; genus Rosalia; species Rosalia funebris. The sequence goes on along the minus strand of JAZFAV010000018.1, from coordinate 3,339,209 downwards.
TAATATTTAATCTTAAAAATTACCATGTACCTCTGATTTCCATAATTATTCACAAACTATTTTAATATTACTAATCAGGCATAAAAGTGTAACTATATTAGTAACTGTTTGTAAGGATTTCCAATAAAAATTTCTTACTTGTAGAATTTCGGATTTATCACACTGTGGTTCACAAAGTGGACCACAATTGTTGAAATTACTATAGACCACAGAGAAATCGTAAACATATTATTTAATATAATTATAAACATTATTTTTACGATGTAAAAGTAATTTTACCGTCGCCATCCCCAATCTGCGGTCAATAGAATAAAACAAAAATGTTATCATTGATTATAGATTTAATATGTCAATTCAATAGTGTTATCTATGTTTACAATAGAAAAGTGTCATATATCTTTCAAAAATCATGTAGTAAATCCATTTTATAAAAAGAAAAGAAATTATGTGTACCTGGTGGATACTGAGGAAAATACACATAAACCTACAAGGCAACAAGTACTGTTGTTTTGTATGTTTATAAGGATTTCCAGTAAGCAAGTTCAAAATCCTTTTCTTCAAATAAGTTCTTAATTCTCGCTTCTACAATTATATTAATAAAACATCCATATTGTATCCTCATCCAATAAAAATGGTACTCACATAAAATTAATTTGGTTCATAAACTTAACGATACATCAAAAACTCCGACCGGTGATTGAAAACGGCGAATAAATTTGCGAAATTTTAGTAAATAGTTGTTAAGAAGATCCCTTACTAATATACTTTTTAGACCTAATTAAAATAACACTGACTTAGTTTTCCACAAAACACCAAAACACTATACACTACACTCGACGCATGTTTCACCAACAAAGTTAGCATTATCTGGAGATGATTAAAACTCAGTTTTAATCGTCTCCAGATGATGCCAACTGGAAAACTAAGTCAGTGTTATCTTCACACCAAAGGTTCCAACCTACTCCACTAATAATATAATTAAGATGAAGTTTCAAATAAAGCCTCATGAGTAGCCTGATTCCGTATTAGTAATATTAATTATTCATCTGAAAATGACGAAATGGTAACATAAGAATTATTGTCAACTTATTCTAAGTAATCACTCAATTAACTGAAATGAAAATATTTTGGACATACGAAACTATTAACCACAATTGATTTAGATGCATGTTATAATCAAAAATTGGTGATGATAAATAAAACAACGAGTTAATAGAAATACTAAATTAAATAGCAAAATATTTGACGTCATTAATAAAAAAAACAGAAAGAGTGCAGAAAATACTAACGTTAATAATGTGATTAATGTTATTAAAAATGTAAATTTAAGTTCAGAATATATTGCTAAACAAAATGTATAATATATTGTTAAAATAGGAAAAGAATAATATAAGTGAAAGACGGATGGCGAAATACTACAATCGAAAATATATATTTTCGATATATACATATTAATAGGGTTGAACAGGTAAGACATACAGAGTTGTCCAGAAAGTTCGTTCGGTTTTCCGAGTTAACTTTTTACCACACGGCCTATGATGTCATGCACACAACTGCAGCCTTTAAGCTTTCTCCCTATTTAACCCTGATACTTAACTGTTGTTTACTGATACTCAACCCTGATACTTAATTGAAAATGAATGAAACCGAGCATTTTAGGCACGTAATGCTTTTTTATTTTAAAAAAGCTAAAAAGCCATTGAAACTTTGTGTTCTGTGTACAGCAAAAATGTTATTCAAGATCCAACGTGACAAAAATGGTTCAAGAAATTTCGATCTGGTGACTTTTCTCTCACGGACGCCCCAAAGTCAGGCCGACCTAAAGAAGTTATTCCCGAACATTTACGAGCCTTAGTTGAGACAAATCCTCGCCAAACCATACATGAAATTGCAGAAAAAATCGGGACGTCAAAATCTAGTATACAGATTCACCTAAACAACTTGGGTTAGTCAGTAGACTCCATGTTTGGGTTCTTCACGAACTCAGCGAATCCAATTTGATGGATAGCATCATCTGCGATGTGTTAAAGATTCGTCAGCGTAGCGATCCCTTTATGAGAAATATGGTTACTGGAGATGAAAAGTAGATCACTTACGACAACGTCAGTCGAAAAAGATCATGGGGAAAGTCCGGTGAACCTTCTCAATCCACACCAAAGGCAGGGCTTCACTCCGGGAAAGTTTTGTTGTCCGTCTGGTGGAATTTTAAAGGAATTATTTATTTTGAGCTACTCCCGAGGAAGGAAACAATAAATCCTGACGTTTACTGTGAACAACTACAAAACTTGAGCCAAGCTATGCTGGAAAGGCGCCCAGAACTTGTAAATCGTAAGAAAGTCGTCTTCCGTCACGACAACGCTCGACCTTACTTCTCTGTAGATGCGGAGGAAATTGTTGGAGTTAATGTGGGATGTTTTATCCCATCCACTGTATTCTCCAGGCCTCGCGCCCTCGGATTTTTACCTATTCCGCTCCATGGATAACAGTTAACGAAACTTAACATTTGCCAATGACCAGGAAGTCAGAAAGCATTAAAAACGTTTTTTGTGAGCAAACCTCATAGTTTTTATGAAAATAGTATTATGAAGCTTAGTGAGAGATGGGAGAAAGTTGTTGAAAATGGAGCAATGCACATTATTGATTAAAATAATTTGCAATAACTATAGTGTTAATAATTATACTTATAAAAAAACCAGAATGAACTTCTTATATTTATAAGTGATATTTATAAATATTCGAATATATTCGTCGAAAATATTCTTATAATTAATAAGTGATATTTTATATTTACCCATCAGTCAATGAACAAATAGAATTGCAATGTAAAATATAAATGTTGCCAATTCTTTTTCATCCAAAAAGGCAATTGACACTAAATATTTTTTACATTTACTAGATATTTTCGACGCAAATTATGTAATGTATTCATAAATATGAACTTCTGTTATGTATACTAAAATGATAATTTTGCCAACCGCTACTTTGCCAGTACAAACATATAATGATAAGCACAGTTATTAATAAACCAACGATAAACAATATTTTTATAATTATACAATAATAATATACAATAGTAAATAACAGTATTTAGCAGCTTGTACATTCCTTATAAACACTTGAAGTCGATAAGTTAAAAGTTCAATTACTTATAGGAGGAAAGACCCATCGATTAATTATTTCTCATAATTGTAATTAGTACCTTGCGCTTTCTCCTGTGTGGTATACCATACAGTATTCCATAACTACATTTTCTATGATTTACTTAACTTTTGTTTTATAGCAACGAAAGCCAGTTTAATCTGTTCACGTTGTTTTAATTCATATCTTAATCATAAACATTTTAATTGTCAAGCATTTTCATAGCATCCACTTATATTTGGACACTTTATTATTACAAACTATGAAATTTTAAATGCATATTTTTTTACATAATAAATATATTTAAATATCACTTCGATACAGTTTCAATTAAAGGATTTTCAAGAAAGTAACTGGAAACGATTTAATAATTTTCCTTTAACCAAAAATATTTATTATAGCCGATATTCGATTTATGCTTGATTTGAATTGTTCAATTATATGTCATATTATTACATTCTATTACCTATGTAGTCTTGAAAGTATATATTTACATATTATTGGTTAAACATTTAATTATATTCAAGAGCAAGTTCTCCAATACTAATAATAAAACGGAATTACATATCTAGATAATATGTACCTACTCCTATGTATTAATAATATATAAAATATTGTGTCACATACATATTGTTTGAACATTACTTACAATATTTTTATTTCTTCAATATTTCTCAAAAAGTTCTAGTGGCTGAATATCTTCTAATACCTTTGTTTTAATGTCTAGATGAATCCCGCTCAAACTGGATTATTGTTGCAACGTTTCGTCAGTCATTGTACATGATTTCTCCAAGGCTACTTTCTAGAATATTGATTGTCCAGGACGGATGAAAAGTTTCAATTCTCAATCTTCTTAGAAAATATAGTTTTCTCCTACATTCTCTACTATTATAAATATGTTATTCTATATTTTTCTTCACCTACATACATTAGTTTTATTCTGTATCCTTTCCACTACTAAATATGTAAATATTACGTGTCCACTTCAGTAGTATTTATTTTACGTGATTCTGTTTCTATAGGGCACTGTAAGACGTACCTTTTTTATAATGGCGTAGACATTTTTATAATGGCGTGATCATTGCCCACTATTTCTCTGTGGAAAATTCTGTTCATATTCTATATAGTAGATTGGTACCTCTAAGAAATTGTATTACTTTTAATATATTCCCATTCACTGTCACGCATCCCCTTAACGTGTTTGAGAACTTGGTTTTGATTGCGGGCGTTTTCTTATTCCCTACATTATAGTAATATATAATTTACAGTTAACCCAGCTTGATATCTCAGATATCTGTGTTGTTCTATTCCTCGTCGATGATGGGAATTTGTGAGTCTGGTGTGTCCTAATCAAGACGTGTAATTATCATTTCCTCTCTTCGAGATAGCTTGCAGCGAAAATGTCATCGTTCGGTTAATGACTTAATAAATTTTTAATTCGCACTCTATTCTGCTGCCATGTAGCAATGAGTTGGTTTCTAATAGGTGCCTTTATGTCATTTGCAAGGACATTTATTAGATTATCTGGCTCGTCATTTGGTGCAGTCCTCGAATCAATTATATCGTTGTCAATTATTCCTATATGGCTAGATAATCAACACAAAATAGACTTTTTACCCAAGTCTTGTGATCTCCCGGTTATAGGTAAACTTATATTTTGTCGCTTTCCCAACACTTAGAGAATTTGACCATACTAATATTGATGTATTATCGACATGTTCAGGAAATAAAAAATTATTTTATTAGTAACTAAGCAAATAATAATTCTTTTCTTCTATAACAAAAGCATCAAAAGTATTGTACATCTGTCATAATTATTTATATGAATACCATTATTGATTTAGATCACCTCAGAAAGTAATACTGTTTTGTTTCCGATCCTATATTTTGATTGGCTAAAGTAATACAAACAGTTCATTTCTGTTCAATAACAAATATAACATGTTGAAGCTTTAAGTTACTCATATGCATGGTTCAAATGAAGAAGAATTTATTTCACCTGCTCCATCCCTTTCACGAGAAGCTGTTAGATAAGTATAATTACTTGTTACCAGTTTAATAATAATGAATAACTTAAAAATAAACACTTGATACATATGTGTCAATATTTTTATTGTACCGTGGTTTAAATAACATTACATATAAAATAGATCATTAATTTAAACAATTTCGCTGTTTATTTAAGAACCAGTTCGACTTTACCAGTTACACCAGTGAACTAGTTAAAAAGTTAAGGTTAAAACTAATTTTAAAATTATAAAAAAGAAGATATCTCCCAAATCGTCTAATTCACATAAATGGAATAGTGAAGTAGTATTATTAGTAATATTATTATAGGCAGCAATATAGATATAGATTTTTATAAAATGTTTAATATAGAGCTGCAATTAAAGGAGTGAAGAAGTAAGTGAAGAAGAGAAAAATAGTAAAACAAGTGTAGGAACCCAAGTAACTTGGCAACGAACAACAGAAAAAAGAGAAAATTTGATGATAAATAATATGCAAGGATAACAGAACGGAAGACTATAAATGTAACTGTAACAATAATATAACCGTGATTAAAATTTAACTAACATTACAAGTTTGTGTCAACAATATATTTACAAAGAAAGCATAATTTACCTATGACATGCAAATTGTATTATTTAAATATTGATCACCACTATAAAATTGCTTGCAAAATCTTTAATACGTAATTTAATATCGCTTTCCCTAGACATAAAAAAGACCAACGCGGTAAGTATATTGAATCTAAATAGAACAAAAATAATAAAATAATATCCCATCAGAAGTAACAGGTATTTAGTAAAATAGACATATTTAAAAATTTCTAAACAGAAGGGAAAAGCAAAGGAGTAAGACAAATAAAAATAGAGGAAAAGCGAACGAAAAACTAAAGCAGAACTAAGAAAAGGAAAGATTATTTACAATGAAAAGATCGAAAACATTAAAAGAAAAATTTATTAGTTTCTTTTTAAATATAAAAAGAAACTAAAATAAGAAATAGTTAAACTTAATTTCAGAGAATGTATATATCTTATTTCTATTTATTTCTAGTGTTCATTTTGTTGATATTTTACATATTTCATCCATTATTATGCCCAATAAATATATATATTTCTAATTATTGTTTTCCTTTATATTCTTGAAACATGTTCTATTTTGATTTATATTCCTGAAAAATATATTCTTTTGAATATAATTATGGAAAAAGTCAATATTTTGATCTATGTCTAAACCACCATTTCCGTAATTTTTGTCATTAGCAAGACTCGGTTACTACATACATTCTATTTTTAAGTTTAGTAATTTGTTATATAAGTCATGCAATATATATGAAACCTTGTTATCTATGCAAGAAAGATAACCAATTTGCTCTATGCTATGATTGCTATACTCTTGAATTCAACTGTTTTGGATACAGAACAAACCAATAACGCGATGATAGGGCTGATTGCATAGCCACGATGTTTGATGTGTTTATATTGAGAATGAACAACTATGAACATAATTTTAATGTATTTTTGCTTAACCACTAAGAATTTACTTTATTACGCCCAAAAATATAGACAATTTTAACTTCTATGCAGAAACTATTCCGAAATATCATCGTCATTTTGTTTGATCAAAGCGTATATTTTACTCTTCGATAAACGCTTTCATAGCAACAAACTATGATTCATCAAATACTGGGGTACATAATAATTTCATAAAGAGTGCTACTATGGGTGACGTAGCGAGTCAATACACGGAAGATATACTTCTTTAAAATCAGATATGAATGTAGCAATATTACAGAACAAACTGAAAAACTTTGAAACCAGCGAGGCAAAGACAAACTATTGACGAAAAGGGCCACTGGTATCTTGTTCTTTAAACTAAAGTGTTAACCACACCTCTTTCTTTTCTTTAACCTTTCTTTTCAAGAAAAATATCACGGCAATGACAATACAAAACATCATCAGATATTTTAATGTTCTTTGGGCTTTTTAGAGTCGACTAACTTATTTTATACATTATAGAAGGGTAAGTTCATAGAAAAAGCTTTTCAATTACCAGATCCGTAGCTATTTTGATCAACCATGATCATATGCCATTTTATATAAGAAACTTTAACTAACATGGCACCTGCAATTATTATTAATCAATAAATTTAATTCTATAAATTTTCCCTAAATCGTAGAAGTACGATTCAAACCATTAGTCCGCTTAAAATAGTGCTCTTCAAGGGTTATTTCATAGATTACACGAACCATTAACTTTAAAAATGTGGGTAGTGATTAGTGGCAACATCATCACTTCTCTGCCTTTTCCGTCACAAAGAAGAGTTACTAGGTCAGAAAGTAAATAGTAAGTACGTTGAATAGAGACATTGAGTCTGTAATGCGACATGCCTAATTTACTGGAACTATATTTTCTTTATCTCCCTGCAATTAAGTCAACAAACCGTTAGTAATCTTAGAGGATGGTTATTTTTAAAGTCTCGTCCCAGTTTACATTGTTAACTTGGTGCACTCTCATATCCGGAAGCCTCACCATAAATAAAATGATACGCATTCATATATATATATATATATATATATATATATATATATATATATATATATATATATATATATATATATATATATATATATATATATATATATATATATATATATATATATATATATATATATATATATTAATATATATTTTAATTTTACTATAAACAAATTAGTACTTAATATTGCGACAGATACTGTATCGATTCCTTGTGGTCATTCATACACCAGTGCCAATTTTATTATCTGCGACTATCGCACGGTCAATGAAACACATTTAGATATCACAATTATTATGTATTATAATAAATTGGGCGTCGAGGAGATTATTACGATCAAAATAAATGTCAGAATGTGTTCAAGGATCTCATTTTTGAAAATTCTAGAAGTCTACAACGAAATAAATCGTCGATAAAATGAATACTGTACTGAGAGTATTTTTAACACATTATTTCTTATAAGAAAACGCGTTTATTATATGTATATGCAACATAAATATATTAGTTCACTATCAAATTGTTTCTAATTATGATTCTTATATTATTTAATTTTATTTATTGATTATTCTTTATGTACGGTCCTACCATCTATACATATTAACAGATCTTTCTTTGGAAGTGCAAGATATAATTTTATATTTAACGAACCCTATATTGATATTAATTTGGTTTAACTAGTCACCTGTATATAGCCAACTCTTATACATGATTATTTTATTGCGCGGAATATATACATATTAGATAAGTAAACTATGTCTACGCAAATTATGCGTCTGAAATTATGAATCTATAGATTATCTCACTTGTATGTTGCCTTTACGTCAAGTGCACATGTAGGGTAATGTGTACTTACTTATTCTTGTAGTAGGTAATTATTATTAGTTACAGGTACGTTATCTACTATCTATTCATATTAAGAGATCCTTATTTAGAAGTCCAGATTGGAGAAGCCGGTCTGCAGTTAGTAGTATCCTAAGACAGAGGACGGTTTGCATCTTCCTTGTGGTTTTTGAGCAATCTAAATCACTGTATTTTAACGCTAACTCTGTTACACAATATACAGCAAATTTCGCCATATAATTCAGCGCTCATCGTTGACACATAGCCAGGAGAATAGCTGTTTTGGCCTAATTTGTTTAGTCCTTATTGTATGAGGAATTTGCAAATGGTGTGGGGAGATATCTCCCCACTTCAGTAGTTCATAATTTTATATTCAATGAATCCTATTTGATATTCATTTGCTTTAACTTCCTCCCTCTTATACACGATCATTTTGTTGCACTGAGTATATACCAGATAAGTAAACTATGTGTCTGAAGTTATATATCTATGAATTACTTCGCTTGTATGTTGCCTTTATAGTCAAGTGCACATATGGGAAAATGTGTTCTTACTTATTCTTGTAGTAGGTAATTATTATCTGTTACAGATACGTTATCTACTATCTATTCGTATTAAGAGATCCTTATTTAGAAGTCCAGATTGGAGAAGCCGGTCTGCAGTTAGTAGTATCCTAAGACAGCGGACGGTTTGCATCTTCCTTGTGGTTTTTGAGCAATCTAAATCACTGTATTTTAACGCTAACTCTGTTACACAATATACGGCAAATTTCGCCATATAATTCAGCGCTCATCGTTGGCATATAGCCAGGAGAATAGCTGTTTTGGCCTAATTTGTTTAGTCCTTATTGTATGAGGAATTTGCAAATGGTGTGGGGAGATATCTCCCCACTTCAGTAGTTCATAATTTTATATTCAATGAATCCTATTTGATATTCATTTGCTTTAACTTCCTCCCTCTTATACACGATCATTTTGTTGCACTGAGTATATACCAGATAAGTAAACTATGTGTCTGAAGTTATATATCTATGAATTACTTCGCTTGTATGTTGCCTTTATAGTCAAGTGCACATATGGAAAAATGTGTTCTTCCTTATTCTTGTAGTAGGTAATTATTATCTGTTACAGATACGTTATCTATTCGCATTAACAGGTCTTTCTTTGGAAGTCCGAAATATAATGTTATATTTAACGAAACCAATTTGATACTAATTTGCTTTAACTAATTACAATTACTTTACTTGTGTCCCTCTTATATATAATCATTTTATTGCGCTGAGTATATATCAGATATGTAAACTATGTCTACGTAAACTATGCGTCTGAAATTATATAGATTATCGTTGTATGTTGTACTTGTATGTTGCTTTCATATTCAAATGCACATGTGGGTTAATGTGTACTTACTTATTCTTCTAGTAGGTAGGTAGTTATTACCAGTTACATGTAATTTATCTATCATCTATTGGTATTAACAGATATTTCTGTGAAAGTCCGACAAATTTTATGTTTAACTTTAATTTTATGCTTTAACTGGTCACTTGTATCCCTCTATATGATCACTCTAATGCGCTGAATATGCATCAGATAAATAAACTATGCCTACATAAACTGTGCATCTGAAATTATACATATATAGATATATATATATATATATATATATATATATATATATATATATATATATATATATATATATATATATATATATATATATATATATATATATATATATATATATATAACCTCACTTGTATGTTGCCTTTAAATTCAAGTGCACATGCATGGTTATGTGTACTTACTTATTCTTGTGGTAAGGTAATTACCAGTTACAGGTACCTTATGAGTTTTAATACAATTATGAAAAACAACTAATCTGAAACAATACATTATTATGTATTATAATACAATAATACAATTGACGTTAGTAGAACTAAAGAACGTATAGTATGAAATATATACATTTATGTTATATAAACGTACACTAAAAGTTTCTTTTCCGCACTCCACTAGACGCGGAAAAGTAATATAATCATGTAAAATAAGTTTTTTCTAGCACTTCTTTTTCTTTTTTCCGCCTAAGAACAAAAAAATGGTTGTTAAACAATTCTGTCTGTGTGTGTGTGTGTGTGTGTGTGTGTGTGTGTGTGTGTGTGTGTGTGTGTGTGTGTGTGTGTGTGTGTGTGTGTGTGTGTGTGTGTGTGTGTGTGTGTGTGTGTGTGTGTGTGTGTGTGTGTGTGTGTGTGTGTGTGTGTGTGTGTGTGTGTGTGTGTGTGTGTGTGTGTGTGTGTGTGTGTGTGTGTGTGTGTGTGTGTGTGTGTGTGTGTGTGTGTGTGTGTGTGTGTGTGTGTGTGTGTGTGTGTGTGTGTGTGTGTGTGTGTGTGTGTGTGTGTGTGTGTGTGTGTGTGTGTGTGTGTGTGTGTGTGTGTGTGTGTGTGTGTGTGTGTGTGTGTGTCGTTGTCGTTGTCGTTGTCGTCGGCATTAATAAAATTTCTTGTTAGCACGATAACTCAACTAAATCGTATCGGATCGATCGGGTTTTAACTGATTCCGATCGGGGACGTCTCCCAGATGACACCTATTGATTTTGAGGTGAATATAATACACTCTACCATGTGCATGGGTCATGAGAAAGCACAATGGTGGACTATTTGAGAAATTTTTTTTGTTAGCACGATAACTCAACTAAATCGTGTTGGATCAATCGGGTTTCGACTGATCTGATTAGGGACGTCTACCAGACGACATCTATTGATTTTGAAGTGCATAAGACACATCCCACCCTGTCCATGGGTCATGAGAATGCACGATGGTTGGCTATTTGAAAAAAGTAAAACTGTCGCAGAAAATATATATTCTGCATTTATGTGTTTGATTATTTTTTCTCGGCCACTCAATTTCGAGGTAGAGATGTTATATGTGCGGTGTTAAAACTATTTATTTTATTTTCGTTTCTTTTAACAAGCATATCATACACCCCAAATATGTATTATGGTATTAATTTAGTACATTTTGATTACATAACTTTAGTCTAAATATGTGTTAAATATTTAGACTAAATATTCATCAATCAATAGTTTTATTTCGAAGGTTACATTTATTTCGTATAAGTAATGTACAATATTTCTCATCTAATAAATAAGACTATTAAATCATATCTAATATGTTTTAATTGATTAGGGTTTATTAATATGTTGGAAAATATTATTTGTGTACGAGAAACTTTGTTATATATTTTAATCTTGCATTTTACCATATATGTCCTAAATCAGTATTTACTTATCACAAACGTAATTAATAAATAATAAATAAATCTCCGGGGGCACAAGGATACATTAGCGTTATCATTATTACGTTGTTTAGAAGTAGGTCTTAACAACAATGTTTTAATTAACTTAACTCTAAGGCATATATTTTTTTACAGCGGGTGTGATAAATATAAAATATGATAAGTAATCTTGCAAGTGAAATAATACTAGAAGATATATTTTGAACAGAATGTTTATGTTAGTATTATTATATAGTTTGTTGAAGGCTGTTCATGACGTAGTTAATTTTTATATTCTTAAAATATTAGGAAGTTCAATATAATATAATAATTTCATTTCTTGGAAATCAGGAATCTGTATAGAAATGGTAGGAGGGTAATTCACTTAGGAATTATAGCACATAGGCTTTATTGGGCCTCTTGTAGATTCTCCAAACGAGATTCATAAGACGCAAGTTTGTCCTAGACGTTACCCAGGAAGTTAGTTTTAGGATATAACTAACTAACTTTTTAAACTAACTTTTTATATATTATGCTGTTACTGTTAAGACCTTGAACTAGAAAATTTCTTATTTATTAGTGAAATATGCTTCAAGTGACTTACATTTTTCAAGAAAAAACATGCTTAACCGTAAACAAGAATGTTCAATAATTACCAATACAGTCCTGGGAAGGGTTACAAATAGGGACGAGAAAATAGTTATGTATACTTAGATATATATATATATATATATATATATATATATATATATATATATATATATATATATATATATATATATATATATGTATATATATATATATATATATATATATATATATATATATATATATATATATATATATATATATATATATATATATATAAAGAAATGACAGACTATTTTATAGATAATCGTTTTTTTCAGAACTACTTTTAATAGACGTCACTGCAGTAACTGTAGTAAAACTGATATCGTTCAAAAATGTATATAAATTATTCATTTAAAGCATCTATACCTAATTTTGTTATAGTACTAGGATGCTACTAATTTATCTTATATTTTCAAGTATGTTAGCAGGTATGTTCAAATATTCTCAGTACACTTTTATTTATTATGATGTACTTGCTCTTGCGTCACATCGATATGGTGCACGATACGATTAGAACTAAATGCTAGATATATTATACATCAATCATAGTTTCTTATCGTATTACCTATTTGGAATCCCATGTAGTGTATTGACTTAATTTTTCGTTAACGAACATACACTGATTTCATGTCTGCATTAAATAAATCTGTCTACTATTGATATTAATCTTCTAGTTTTGATGTACTAAAGCAATAACGTTTGTTAACATTTCCGGAATCTCTAATTATTAACAATGAGTTATTATTAAGTTTTAGTCATACAGAAACCCTATTATTTTCTTAATCCCTTATGTTATTAAAAGGAAACGTACATACAGAAGAGGACAAAAACAGTCTTATTCAGAGATGCCAAATTGTTTCCCTTGGAAATCGAACGCAAGAGTACAATGTCGTCCGCAGTCCTGGGTCTAGTTCACCATTCGGACCATAATACGAGTGACATTGTTGCAGACTATCGTATAAGGAAATAAACATTAATGTTGGAGATGTATAGCAAGCGCTTGATTTTATAATAATGTAATATAGGGAATTATGGGGAAATTGAACTACGACAATTATTCAAGAAAGTAATTCTAAGAGGTGGTAATATTCAGCGATTTAATAAAATCTAGCAAAGTTTACTTTGATGTGGTTCTGTGATTACCTTATGGTGTTATTATATACATGAAATTACTTATGTTTAAAGAGACGACGCTTTATAGAAATCTAATCAATGTTTAAAACTGTGTAGAAGGATATTATAGACACAATAAAAAATATGAAACATAGGAGACACACCGAAAGACTAATTAATTTGTTTATGACAAATATTGCGTTTGATACTATGAAACAAATACAAATCGAACATAATCTAAGCCAATAAGGCATATGAGAAATATATCTTCCAATTACTAGTGAAAATTAGAATCAAATCGAGACAAAAACCCGAACTATGTAAAAGTGTATCTTATATAATATTCTTCCAAACAGTGGTAATTTCATCTTGACTAATCATGACTATTCTATCTGTTAGAAACACTATTAAAACGATTAGTTTTTCAAATAAAACGTTATCTTTAAATTAAATTTGCTTACAATTTAACAAGTATAACCTACGATCTGGATCAGACGCAGTCAGCTTATCAACCATGTGAATTCGATTTAATTTCATAAGTTTTGCCTATGTTAAAGATTTGAGAGATAGTGTAGATTATTTCAAATTAGTTAATAAAATATTCAAATTAATGAGTTAATTTTCCTTAATTTGGTTTTTGAATGTCAGAAATTTTAGGGAGCTGTGTTATATATGCGAATGTTGAATACACTTATTCGGATTTTACTTCAAAAGTTATTAAAAGATAATATGAAGATGATTATGAAGCATTGAATCTCTTGGCAGGAAAGGGGCCGGTGGAACTCTTATGGATACCTGGGCATAATGGCATTAAGGGAAATCTAATTGACCTTGCCAGACTAGGAACCAGGGAAAACCTCTATGGACCAGACTAGGACCCAGTGGGAATAAGTCGGAATCTGATCAGAGACCGCATCAATCGCTGGGCAAGAGACCAGCACAATAAAAGATGGAGAGGAATAACGGGTTGCCGAATAACCAAACTCTTCATCGAATACTCAGAGATTGAGAAATGGGTCCAAGAATTCATTAAATTGAACAGGCACAAAGCCAGAACCCTGGTGGGAATCATAATGGGCCACCATAGTAACCTGAATGCATATAAGCACAAGATGAGGCTAACGGGCAGCCCGGCCTGCAGATACTGTAAAGAAGACGAGGAAACCTCGCTTCATCTTCTTTACACCTGCCCCGCACTGGAGGAGAAGAGGTACCTTATATTAGGGACTCCTGTTATCCTAGAGGAGGCGAGGCTTAAGGCGAGGGATGTGCCTAAATTGCTCCTTTTATGGGATAGCATTTTTGGATAATGACCCAGATAAGAGGGGATCGCCAAGGGACTACCCATGCGATCAGTGACTGATGAGGCCCAGACCCATATAACATAATGTAATGTAATTTATTAAAAGATCGATTATTGAGAATTTGCCCTAACCCTGTATAACTGTATAACAAACATTTCGACTTACGAATATATGTATTTTCAAGTATTGGTCAAATTATTACACAATTACTCAGTTTGCATGGACTGCACACCCACCTAAAAGCTGTTGATACTTCAGTGTTTATACAAGTTAATTAAATGGTTTGACATTTCCTGTAGCATGATGAACATAAATATAATGTATTATGACGTCAGTCAGTATTGATTGTTTACATCGAAAATCCGTAACCTGATAGCAGGTACTCAACATACGTTGCAGATTAGAAGGATAAATAAGGGATATATTTGTTTTCCCTCCTACATAATGGTAATAATTAAAACTAATAACTTCGTAGTTTAAGCAGGTACCCTGAAAACAAAATTATTCTTTTTATACTGACCGAGCAAATGCTCTTGCCTTTAAAATAAATATGTGAAGTTTGATATACTAAAAATTGTGTGCCATCCTTAGGTACATAAAATATTTGCATACAACTTTATTACACAGAGCTTTTTTACTACCTTTATCAGAAACATTTTTTTATAATTGATTTATTAGCAACCAGACATTAAGCTAATGTATTGACGAGTAAGATCTTCCCCAATGATAAGCTCTCCGTAATTTTCCTTCAGATCAGTTGGCCATTTTCTCGTGAGTCTTATTGAATTTTGTGGTTCCAGAAGAAGATTTGAGAGTATATTGGGATAGCTCTCTAATCTACTATGGTGTTTAATACTTTTCTCTTTTATGATTTTTTTGATAAATGGCACTTTCAGGTCTTTATGAATTGTCTCATTAGACATACCATGGGGCATTGGTGTTCATACACAATATATTTGATTAACTCCTCTGTATTATTGTCATGTTCGATTTGCTGGTACATCCCCAGAGTTCTATATCGTATATCCATATTGGTTTAAGGACGGTTTTGTATATTAAGAGCTTATTTTTAAGTGGTAATTTAGACTTCCCACCAATTAACAATTTTATTTATTTAACTTTTAAGTCTATCTGTTTGGGTTTTCCAATTATATGTTGTTTCCATGAAAGCTTATCCAAATGCATTCCTAAGTTTTTTGTACAAAAGGACAGCGGTAATTGTATGTTGCTTAGATAAACAGGAAGATATGGATTATTTCTTAGTATGAAGTTTACTTGCACAGATTTTGCTTCATTGATCTTGATTTTCCATCTATAGGTCCACGTTTCTATTTCGTTTAGATGATTTTGTAAAGTGGTGGATTCTAGCTGTGAACCTAAGTTGGTAGAAGGGATTACAGAGTCGTCAGAAAATGTACCCATTGCAGTATTTTCGTCGACTGGTAAATCTGATCTGTATACTACAAATTGTAAGAGACCTAGGACGGTACCTTGCGGTACTCCAGACTTGATTGGATTTATGTGAGATATATTTTCACTGACTCTCTAAATATCCTGTCACATAAGTAAGTTTTAATAAGATGATAGTAAGTTATGGGCAAGGATACTTTAATATTTAACAATAATCCCAAGTGCCACACTTTTTAAAATGCTCGACTTACATCTAAGAAGACCGAGGTGCAGAATTTCTTGTCTTCTAGTGCTTAATTAATATTGTTACAAACTCTGTGAGTTTGTTGTATCGTAGAGTAGTTTTGGCGGAAACTAAACTGATGCGGGGGTATTCATTCCTCAGTGTAGAATCAACATTATTTATTCTTTGTAGTACCTACAAAACTTTCTAAAAACTTTGAAATGACGTTCAACAGGTTTATTGGATGATATGCTATATTTAACTATAATCCAGGCTTGGGGATTAATATTATTTCGGTAATTTTTAATCGCTTGAGCCAATAATTCCGTTTTAGAATACCATTAAATATACAAAAAAATGCTAAGAAAAGTATTATCTTTTCTTACCATTTACTAACAAACTACAGCTTCCGAAAATGTCCAGTGTAAACTTTACTACATATCACGATAACATTTCCCACTCCATGTTCTCTTTCAAATCCGTGTGTATAAATTTTCAATTTTTTTTTAAGTTTACCTATTTCTGTTATGATGTATTTTGTTTATTATTTCTGAAAAATAACTGAAGTTTTGTTTATAACTGAAAAGACTCTTTTTTCAGAAGATTCTTATATCATACAATGTTATTTATTTCAATTCAATTCAACATTTCTTTATACCAAGAACCAAAAACTCCAAGACTATATAAATAAATAAGAAAACAATATATTATGAAAAAGTTAATTTTTGTAGGCCTTCTCAATTATAATTTATCCTTATAATATTTACCCTTGACGAAGAACTAATGTCAGCTTGAAAAAGTTTCAATGCATCGATCAAAAGTTCCATCTGTTGCAACTGTTTTTTTTTTACAATTTACTGATGAATTACGAATATATTCCTCTCCATATAGGCTACTAAGTATTTAATAAGTAATAAATATTTCTGAGCAAATGCAGCAATATTTTAAAAATATATCTAAAATCATATAGCTTTAATGCACTTTTTCAAATAAATTCTGAAATTCAGTAAGGCACAGTAAAAATTTTACAACTTATTTTAAGAAAATTATTTTAAGTAAATTAGCCAACAAGAACGTACGTATGTTCTACGTAACGTTATAGTTATATATCCTGTTCAGAACCTTTATTCATTACTGCATATATCGATATTATTCGTGACAATATAATAACATACAACTACTTACATAAAAGATTTCTCTCTTATTTAGTGGAAAATAATAAGTTTCAATATTTGATAACTGTGTCCGATTAAACTTGGTTAGACCCAACAAGAGTATGTAAACCTATTAGAGATGTTTTAGCAACAACTGTTAAAATTTGACATTGATTAACATGTGTTACAAAACAATTTTGATAGAAATATTTCAACGTAACAAATATATTTTGTATCACATCAAACGTTAAATTAAAGAGTTTGAATATAAATTTAATATTAGCAGATTAGCACTGTTGTTATTGTTTCTTATACTATATAATATATACCTAATTTTTTTTTTTTTTGAGAATTACATTTTTTAAACACAATTCATTTGTAAACTGAGTTTGCTCCACTGGTTACGTTCTTCGAGAACAACGTGATAAGTACAATAATATATGTAATATTTGGGTTATGAAGAATGCCAATGATACAAACAAAAATATTAATAATTACTGTCAAATACAATTTCTTGAAAAAATATTCTGTAAATGTAAACACAACATTTAGGAGCATATTTTGAATGTTCTTCCTCTCTGGTCTCGTCTGTACGTTTATAGATTTTTGCACATCAACTTCTAAATTCAAGGCTTCTGTTTACGAAAATGAAACCATTATATTATATATAGAGATTGGCCTATAATTATAATTACAGTTTAAACCTAAAAGTAACCACTCCTGCATATACTTGAAAGTATTTTTAATACTCGTAGCTCTTTATTAATTAGATTTATAGTTTGCGTTATATAGTTTTACAATTACTTTTACCTATTTAGAAACCTGTTACCGGATCTGTGTCCCACAGTGACGAAATTACAATAGGGATTACATTAATTTGCACACTTTTTCTGCAATATGATAGCGATAGTATCGATTTAGTAATATTGAAACAGAGGCAAGGCTTAAACAACTAGTTTTATTCTTAAATTAGAATCTAATAATAATAGATTTTCATATTTGTTTGTTAAATAAATTGTAGTTCGCTGACAGTTTGTCTGTATATATGAATATAAATAAACCGACATCTACCCAATAAATAAATCAAACCCAGTAGAGTATAACCCACTGGTTAATACATTTATAAAAATATAACTGAGAAAACAATAAATCCATACTTAATTAGTGTATTATAAATTAGAGATCCATTAAATAAAGCTTTAGATATGAGTAACATACAGGGTGTAAGATGAAAGAATAATGAATATTGAAATTACTCTATATATACTTGGTGGAATTTAAAATTTCACCCACGGAGTTTTACTTGTGTATATTTTTAATTTCCAGAAATAGTAAGAAAGTAGGGAAACTAATTTGTAACTGATTGAATAATTGTATAATTTGTATTGACATTTTTAAAGTGTTGAAAAAATCAAGAAAAGTCGAGAGCATTAATTACTATTATACTTTTTTAATTAAATTACCATTCTATTATTATCATTATTAAATATTTATTGGCTAAGTCACCACAATAAAATTACAAAAACTTAGACCCACTCATGAACATAAAATTTAATTCATATTAGTAGGGAATATTATATTTAGTTTCAGTAGAATACGTCTATAATCATTCTATAATCAGTAGAATAAGTCTATAATCAGTTAAAGACGAAATGTCCCTCATTACATCAAAATAGTTTCAAATGTGTATAACTTTCCAGACATGACTCAACCAGTGGAGAACTACTTCTGTTGGTCCAATAGTCACTAATTAGACACTATATACACAGTGAACCTATTTTACAATGTAACCGCTTATTATATGCGATTATTTTAGCAAGAAACTTATTCGTCAGTCAAGTTTCTTCTCAGACTTAATGGTGGTTCTTCGGATTCAGCAAACATTGTTTTCCAAGAAGACAGCTTTTAAATTAGTGCTTGAAGCGGTTCAGAATACAGCATTAATCTATGATTGCACGTATACAGGATTGATGGAGCATAATTGCAATTTTGATATCTACACCCTATTTAGCCTTGGTTACAGCTTTCAGAACATTAATGCCCTTTCCACATTTTATCGTAATATAATTAGCGTGCTTAGCCCACAATTTCTTTTATTTACTATTACACCAATATATTTATAATCATCAACAGGAATAGTGTAGGAGTTTAGATTTAAAAGATTGATAGATTTTTCCTCTTAAGATGTTTATATTTAGATCAAATTGTCATCGTGTAAAAACATACTGTGACTTGATAGGCGATTAGCATAAAAACGTAACTGACAAAATGCAAGTTCAAGTGTGTAGACATTGTTATCAAAAGATTAAAGTAACAATCTTGATATGTAATGTCAGTGTAAGTTTTTAGAAATACATAAAAGAAAGATGTACATTCGTCTATTTTCGATACAGTTAAACTGTATCGAAAACTAAATAAATACAAATTATTTTTACAATTGTTAAAAATAAATAAAAAAAAAATTTGAGACCAAAAACCTGTTAGGTATTTCAAGTTTTTAAATATTTTTCAATACTTAAATCAGATATTTCAGATTTATTTGTGGCAAATTTTACTTAAAAAATTTGCCATATTTACCACAAAGATTGTGTATAGTATTTCTCTTTATTCCACATGCAACTCATAGCATAAACGAGATTAAAAACTTTAAATATGTGTATATTCATATATGTTTCATATATGTCATTATTTTAAATGTAATTCATAGCATATCATCGGCTTGGAACAAATTATTTTATCTCAAAAAACCTAGTTTTCCAGTTTTTTCCATTAAACAATCCACAGTTGGTTCAAGCTTTATGAAAGAGATTCTCAACAAGCCTAGTTTAACTGGCTATGTCAAGAAAACTCTATCAACACTATTGCATCAGCTTTTTCTAATGCAGCTTTTGAAGAGAACCATGTTATCTCAGTTGTCTTCAGATTTTTCAGGTGAAAGGGTCGATTACTTTGAGAAATATTATAATTAGTCAAAATGTTACAGTTTCATGTTACATATTTACACTACTAAAAATTACGGGGATAATGTGTATCTTTGTCTCGAATAATGTACTTTTTTTAATCACATGTCCGTCTTTATAGTTGTAATATTCAAGTTTTTACTACTATATTTTCCAATGATAAACTAGTTAAGATCACGAGAAAAAAGTATTTTTCTTTATAACAAGATCCTAAATTTGAAAAATATTGAATACATTTCTAGAAAACCAAAAATGAAAGAAACTCGTAAACTCGTATAGTGGAGAGAATTCTTAATCAGAGAGAAGAAACAATGGGGGAATTGTTACTATTGATATTCAATATTATAAGCTAAGAATTTCAGACTCTTTGTCATCATGTTTAAGTTGAATTCCTGAAGTCTTCTTCCAAACTGACGTGACACAAGAGATGACTAACTCACAGCATTTTATTTTTTCAATTTGTGCTTTTGTTAATATACAACTACAAGATAAATACAAAAAATAACTTTCTAAATATGGATTCTTTTGTTTTACGTAGCCGTTTGGGGTCTCAGTTATATAAATATTATCAAGATAATTCAGGTTGGGTATTTTAAAAGGCTATTGCTTCTCCAAACTATACACTAGATCATTTAGTTAAGTTAGAAAAACGGATACAATAAAACTAGAATTTCTGATTTTCAAGCAATACCTTAATTGGTTAGAAAAACTATCAATGAACATCTTTAGACTACCAAAAATATACTAATATCATAGACTACACCAACTAGATTAAAAAAATTTTAGGTAAAAATATTAGGTACATTAAACAATTTTTTGATAACATTAATTATTTACATATATGGAATGGTATTTCGTAGGCCTCAATAAAATTTAATAAGAAATTATTACTTTTGAAATACAAAAATGTTTTGCACGAACATGATGTATAAAAGTAAATGATGTAATTATGTTTTATTCTGTGATTACATCTTATTTTTAAACAATACAACGACATATCTATTTCAGGAAATTCCCATGTATAGTATACGATTATGTACCCAGTTTAGAATATCTTCCAAATAAATAATTACCTTTTACTAAATAAAATAAAAATTATTATACCATCCACCAAACTGTTTAATGTAGTTTGTATAATTTATTCGAACGTAGGATATATATTCGTAACGTACAGTATAGAAACTGAAGACGTAGAGGTTAAGGTGGGTTGACATTCATTCGAACTCGAACTCTAGTGAAACTCGAATTCGAGTTCGAATGAATGTCAACCGAGTTACTCGAATGTTAGCAATCGAATGCGTGCGCGCATTCCAGTATAGTTACTCGAATATGAAGACCTAAATTTGCGCTATTGCCTTATTATTATTATGTTTTGTGGGTTCGGGCCTCATCAGCCACTGATCGCATAGGTAGTCCCTTGGCGATGCCCTCTTATCCGGGTCATTATCCAAAAATGCTATCCCATAAAAGGAGCAATCTTGGCACGTCCCTCGCCTTAAATCTCGCCTCTTCTAGGATAACAGGGGTCCCTAATATAAGGATAAGAAGGATAAATATATCCCTTATTTATCCTTCTAATCTGCAACGTATGTTGAGTACCTGCTATCAGGTTACGGATTTTCGATGTAAACAATCAATACTGACTGACATCATAATACATTATATTTATGTTCATCATGCTACAGGAAATGTCAAACCATTTAATTAACTTGTATAAACACTGAAGTATCAACAGCTTTTAGGTGGGTGTGCAAACTGAGTAATTGTGTAATAATTTGACCAATACTTGAAAATACATATATTCGTAAGTCGAAATGTTTGTTATACAGTTATACGGGGTTAGGGCAAATTCTCAATAATCGATCTTTTAATAAATTACATTACATTATGTTATATGGGTCTGGGCCTCATCAGTCACTGATCGCATGGATAGTCCCTTGGCGATCCCCTCTTATCCGGGTCATTATCCAAAAATGCTATCCCATAAAAGGAGCAATTTAGGCACATCCCTCGCCTTAAGCCTCGCCTCCTCTAGGATAACAGGAGTCCCTAATATAAGGTACCTCTTCTCCTCCAGTGCGGGGCAGGTGTAAAGAAGATGAAGCGAGGTTTCCTCGTCTTCTTTACAGTATCTGCATGCCGGGCTGTCAGTCAGCCTCAGCTTGTGCTTATATGCATTCAGGCAACTATGGTGGCCCGTTATGATTCCTACCAGGGTTCTGGCTTTGTGCCTGTTCAATTTAATGAATTCTTGGGCCCATTTCTCAATCTCTGAGTATTCGATGAAGAGTTTGGTTATTCGACAACCCGTTACTTCTCTCCATCTTTCTCTATGCTGGTCTCTTGCCCAGTCATTGATGCGGTCTCTGATCGGATTCCGACTTATTCCCACTCTATGTTCTGGTCCATAGAGGTTTTCCCTGGGCCCTAGTCTGACAATATCATCTGAAATTAGATTTCCCTTAATGCCATTATGCCCAGGTATCCATAAGAGTTCCACCGGTCCCTTCCCTGCCAAGTGATTCAATGCTTCATAGCAATTACAGACCAGCTTCGATTTTGTCGTTGCTGATTTCAGGGCTACCAACGCCGCCCTGCTATCCGAGTAGATACATACCTTCTCCTGGGTCCGATTTTGGTCGGCCCCCAGAACACCGTATGTAATTGCAACTAGCTCGGCCTTGAGTGCGGTAGTGTATTTACCCAAGGGATTTTACCTATCAGAAGGTTTTACCTATCAACGGTTTTGCCTTTAAAATGTCAAGATTTTTAGAAGACGACAATGTTAGACTTATGAAATTATATAGAGCACATTCATGTTTATGGAATCCAACTCTAAAAAAGTACAACGATAGGGATCCGCGTGACACCGCATAAAATAAATTATCAAGGCAATGGGTAAAGACAAATTAATGAATAAAAAGACAACTATAAAGAATAAAATAAAAACTCTGCGTTCAATATACTACCAAGAAACCAAGAAGTAAAGAGAATAAATAGATAGGTACATCTAAAAAATCTAGAAGTCACTCATGATTCACGCACTGATCGAATTCGTGTGTTGTTGATATACATGGCAATGTAAACTCGAATTCGAAGATATCGTTCCAGTACTCGATCGAATTCCATTTAATCGAATATGAACTCAACGAATGTCAACGCACCTTACGTGTAAATTGTACAATGAAATCCACTACAGAGAATTAAAAAATGCTATAACCCTTAAGGATATTGTGTTTTTCTCTGAAGGTTCAGACATTAGACATTTTAAATTATTTTCAATGAATAATGAATATAATTACAACTCTCCTTTATTCTCTTACAGAAATTTCGTTTCATTTTTCAGTATTCACAAAGTAACATTGTTGTTTTTACAAATGTAGCATAACTTATGCACTTCCATAAAAAAGTATATTTTCTGATCTATTTGTTGATGTTCTGTAACTAAATATTGCATTATAACTAATTTCATTCTTTTATAATGACAATAAAGTTAAATAGAAAAATAATATAAATCTTTTTTTAAAGCGTAGTTAAATATCTCAGTTAGTATTCACTGTACCTCTTTTATTAAATAGAGATATTTATCCACTTTAGTAATTGTACAATACACAATGATCTAAAGTAACTTTATATGTTCCTTCAACATTATTATTGGTGATTTTAATTTAATTTTACACACTAATGAAGGAGATCTTGAAGAATTCTTGGATCAAAATTATACGTTAAGTACTATATTATAAGTACTTTATTTACAATTCAAGTTTGCAAAATATGTTACAAGCCGCATATAAACTATCCGAATATCCAGATGTGATTTGCATTTCATTCAGACTTACGCAGCACTTCAAATCCAATTAAAAAAACTGGAACTGCGCATATTGAACCTTAGGTTTAATTAACAATGATGAATTTTAATAAAACGTACGTTTCAAAGTCCGCAGTACCAAGTTATTGATAAATAATATCTGATTATCGTAATTTCTTAAACAAATAAACGTGCATTAAGATGTCTTTTGTCTAAAGAATACTATCTATCCGGTTGCTCAACGAAATCGTGATAAAATCTCTTGGTAGCTGCTAAGCTACCAAGAAATCAATATAGAATAGACAATAGGCATTATGCAAATTTTAGGCTAATCCATTGTTATAAACGTTATTTATCTCAAATACCTAGCATTGATATTAGCAGGTATCAGAAATTAAATCAAACAACAAACCAAACAATAAATAAGAAAAAATATAAAAAGGTTGTCACTTGTTTACAGCTTGGTACCAGAAAGCAGTTATTTTTTCCAATTTGAAATTCACATCACTTTTGAGAAATATTTGCATCAGCTTTATTGGCAAAATGAGGTTTGAGTTATTTGTGGTATTACTTGTGGCGGCTGGGTATACTACAGCGTCAAACCAGAGTTTGGAAGAGGAATGGAGAGCTTTCAAAGTAAGTAAATTCTAATACTATAGCTATAGCATGCATTAATGTATGTGAAAATTCTATTAAAGTTAGAGACATAGGGTTATTTTACGAAGTTATTCACAAGTATCTCCTTATTTGTAAGACATTAGCATTTCTGGTTCCAGTAGTTGTAACTAATATATATAAAGATGATAAGTAAAATTAATAATTTACTATTCCATCAAGTCGGCCCTAAAATCTGTAGGTATAAATTGTATAGATCAGTGATAATTTTAGACGAAGAAGTTTTAAAACAATATTATTCCTGGTGAAAATTTGTCCTAATATATGGTGAACGACTATATATATTTTCAAAAATTTTATGAAATAATTTTAATTGTAATGTGTATTTTTTTTCTGAATACTAAAATATGTACTTTATTATCTAATTATCTATAGAAATTAACTAAATATATTTACGTAATTATCTATACAAGTAATTATGACAAGTGTTGAAAATATTTATTATTGTTACTTTCAATAACCCACCAGAAGCAAATAATAATAGCAAATACTTTATTTAATAATGGGGTATACGATGTATAAATTAACAACCATATTTTGTTGGGCTTCTTGGTTTTATTTCTTAAACTGGAACTACCTATAAATTTCCTTCTTTTGACAACTTGAAATATGTACATATATTTGTGAAGTTTCTCATTTTAAAATTTCGCCTTTTTCTATTTTTCCAGTCGAAATACAATAGTCAAGCCAAGGTTAATTTAATATACTAATCCCTACTTAAAATTTATTTTAATTGTCCATATGTTAACGATACTTTAACAAAAAAAAAAGAAATGTTTTGTTATAAGATTAACAAAATACAAATGTTATCCTGTAAGGGTTATTAAATACTCAACCTAACCAACTTGGCCCTACTTAAGTACTTAAAAAGATTAAAAAACCTCCTATATGTATTCTATATTTTTTTAAATAAATTTTAATACGACAACCCAAATTCAGTTAATTGCAATTTAATGCGTACATATTTTGAATGATCCTTATCATCCGGATAATATATGAATGAATCCTGATTATGAATGATTCTCTTCACAAACACACGTGCATCGTTATCTTTCATTGTTCCATGTTTATAATAAATAGAAAACAAAACAAAAATAAAAACTTGATCAAAATGCAAATCTACTTTAGTAGACATATTTAAAGATTATAAATCAACATACCCATTTTTAAATTACAGATTTAATTTTTAAAAAGTTGTTAATTAAATAAATAAGGCTGCGATTTTAACAGAAAGTTGATATAATAAGATTTTGATGTTTCATTTATTATACAGTGTAAATGTTTAAAATAAGGGTAGCAAATAATATATACCCTGTATTGTTTAAGCAAAAATCAGGGACAATAGTTTGTCGTTTTGACGTCATCATAATTATTTTGTCAATATGCACATTATAGACTAAAAATTATAATTAATGATTATATAGTTCGGAAGCATAGGTATTAGAGATTTCAATAAAAGCAGTTTAATAATTTCTTAAACTGTAATACAACTAATACAACTGACCAATTAATAGGATATAATTGTTAATAATTCATCAATATTATTTGTTTTACTTGTGCCTTAATATTAAATTAATACTAATAATTTATACCTTACTTTATATCTTAATCCCGATAATCCTTTAGGAAAATATCAATGGGATACGGTTTTAAAACCGAGCTGGCCATTCAATAAAACCTCTACAACCTGTATAACATATACAATGGTTAGGAAATATTTCATTAAAATCGTTTGCAATACTTACGTCATAATAAGAAGCTGGCCAATGTTTTTGATACTACAAGGACTCATCCGAAATAATCGGGCCATTATCCTTTGGCACAAATAATAATACAAATAATTCGGGAATTATCAGTCAAATTACTATCTGAAAATAGGATTCACAATCATGTTATCTACAATTCGTTGCTCATATATTTACTCATTGGCAGAATTAATTATGAGTTTTCATTATTCATTGAGCATCTTTTGGTGCTCAATACCTACAATTCCGTTTATTAATTCGGCAAAAACGTAGCTCCATCGGAAACATAATTTACCATACTCGTATTATTATATTAAAAATATTATGATGATTTTCGTTACGGAGATAAGGCATTTCATTACAAAATTCTACTTTACGATCAGGATCATCTTCGTATAGTTACTGAACAAACTGAATCATGTAGAGGTGCCATTGTATTTCATATATTTTACTGCCACACATGGACTAATACCATAATTAGATGCAACATATATTGTAAAACTATCTGGATTTCTTTATGCATCAAGTAACACATCAAACTGTACATCTTCTGTAATTGCTAGCTGATCTTTTGAAAAGATCCCAAACATTTACAGATTGTTCATTTTGTATTACAGTCTTGCTTATTGTCGATTCACTACACGAGTATGTCGACATTTCCATCAAGATTCAATATCTAGCATTTTAATATAATTTTAGAAACTGTATCGAGTATTGTAATAGAAACTGAAATGTTAAGAACAGAGAATTTAATTTTACAATGTTGATGCGTTCCAAAGTTTTTGGAACGACTTTCGGAACGACAAACCGATCCTTTGAGGTTTATTCTAAGGTTACTTTATATAACTTTTGTATATGGTATAATGATATCATGGAAATAAGCGATTATTTGTCCTGTGCCTAAAGTAAGTGTCCCAGAATATATTCTGGGGACCTACGTCCTACTAGCTTACTGCCCATACTATCAAAAATATTGTAGAAAATTGTATATAAATGAATGAAATATGTAATGAAATAAATTCATATTTTTATAACAATAGTATTTTACCAGTACTTACATAAGTCTGCCTGTCACTTTGTCCATAGTATATCTACAGCATTTCTAAATATATCTGACACTATTATAAGATTTAATGATCAAAATGAGGCTATACTTATAGTTTCGCTAGACTTCTCGAAAGCATTTGACACTGACGATCAAGAACTTACATATGTGCACAAAATTAACTTACTGTGGATTTGATATAATTTAAATTTAATTTTCAAAAACTGTTTATTAGGCTGGTTTAAAAAAGTTTAAAACAGATCATGATGAGTCTGATCGATAATGCATTTCTTCCAGAGTTCCAGAAGAGTCTCCATTGGGCCCTCTTTTGTTCTTTTGTTTCTCGTTTATACGGCAGATATATTTTATGTCCCAAAATACACCACAATATAGGCATACGCAGATGATATTCAAATTTTGCACCACCTCGAATATTTTAAGGTGACTGAAGTTTTCTAATAAAATTAATCAATATCTTAGGAGTATTATCTCAAACTACAGAAGTAAGGAGATTATACTCCAACCCATCTGCAAATGCCTTATATAATAAGGACTAAACAAATTAGGTGAAAACAGCTTGTCATGTAATTCAGCGATCGGCATTTGGCATATAGCCAGGAGAATAGCTGTTTTGACCTAATTTGTTTAGTCCTTAAGGCATTTGCAGATGGGTTGGAGTTATAATCTTCTTATTTCTGTAGTTTGAATATTACTCTCTGCGGAGTAAAACTTTGCATTATTACTGATGATCTCAAGTATTGTCTATATTTTTGAAAAAAACATAATTCCAAATAAAATCTTCAAGAATATAATGCTATCTTCTTCTATTCTAATAAAAAAGAAAGACATAAAGCCTTATAAAACATACAGATTGAAAGTCAAAATATTAATCTCACAAATTGTGCCAACTGCGTGAAAAATTTAGGTATTGTGTTTAGATGAAAAGGTAAAACTTGGACACTAAAAAACTAATCCAGAAGTATTTACTTAAAACTACAACGGAAAAATTTTAAACTTTAATATTATGAAGCAATTTGGTGAAACCCTAGTACAACCCATTTCTAATTAATGTAGTTTAGTATATTTTCCATGTTAAAATCAAAAGCCGAATCCAAAAAAAAAAAAATTAAAATACATATTGTCATTTTATATTTGGTTTGAGGAAGTATGATCACATTTCTGAATTCACAAAATTAAAATCCTAGATTGGGTTATTATGGATAATTTATTTACTCTTACAAATAACATTATTTAATTATTTTCCATAAATTATTAAATACTGGAATACATAGTTACCTGTCAGAAAAATTGCAGCTGGGATGGACATTGTAATTCTTATGCATATTTAAGGTAAAAATACCTTAAATATGCATAAGAACTCAACAGCTATTTTACGCAGATCATTTATATACAATGCAGTTATACTTATAATTCTCTTGAAAATAAATGCAAATACTTGTTACTTTTGCTATATAAGAAAAAATGTAAGGCCCTTAAATAGCTAATAGTTTGTATGTAAATTTATATAATTTTTCTGTTATGTATATCTATATATGTATCTATATCAATCTTTCTTAAGTATTAGCGTAATTCATTTAAATGAATTTCAAGCTGGCTCCGCATCGATTAATTAAGCCAGTAACATACACAACATTTGTATTAGATACATAACATAAGCAATAGTAATAGTAAATTGCTGTGATTCAATTTCACTGTTTATGTAATATATACTTTATTGTAGGGTAGAGTAAATTAATGGATAAATTTCACCCTTTATATACAACAAGGATTGTTCTATTCTCCTGATTCCTAGTTTAATAATTATTTATATTATTAATATTATTATTATAATTATCCATTCTATGAAAAATAAAGCAACCAGTTAACTTGTATTTTCTGATGTTATAAATGTCTAAAAATTATATTCACATGTTATACAGGTAATGAAAATTAATTATAATCTTTCATGTTCATTAAATAACATCCAAATACCGTATTTCTTTATTATTATGATAATTATAAAACAAAGGGACACTACTTTGGGGCCTAAGACGATGCCATAATATCAATAATTTTCTCTTAAGATGCATAATACTATGTATCTTTATATTTTATGCTATTGTATTAAAATAAAACACAGTTTCTTAAAATACCTCATTTCCATAGTAAATATCTGCATATTATTTATTTAGAACTGTATTATTTGTGTATTCTGAGGAGATGCTTGTTTTTTATTTTTTTTTTTTTGTGTGGATGACCATATTCTACAACGATAATTAAGAAACTACCATGTTAAAAAATAAAATCAACCAACTCTAATACTTTTTTGAAATACATTATCAGATATTTTATTGTAATGTAATTGTATCAGCATCTACGAGAAGTGGACAATACTTAAAAAATGACAATTAAACTCTTATAAAAATTATATTTCTAGCTCAAATATGGGAAACAGTATAGAAATTCAGTGGAGGAAAACACTCGCAAGCGAATTTTTGCAAATAATCTCGATGTAATAAGTAAACACAATGAGTTGTATAATCAAAATCACGTGACATACTCCATGAAGATCCATCAATATTCGGATATGACGACGGATGAAATGAGTAAAACTCTTAACGGTTACAAAGCAAGTCCTAGAAGTCGGAGTAAATTTGAAGAGGTACAATTTACTCCAGATGAAATACAAGAAGTACCAGACGAAATAGACTGGCGAGAAAAGGGAGCCGTCACACCAGTGAAGGATCAAGGATACTGTGGATCCTGTTGGGCCTTTAGTGCAGTAAGTGGAATTATAAAACAAATATAACTATCTCACATTAAATTTTATGTCTCGCCTAAGTTGTATTTGATCAACTTAACTAGTAATAGTAGAACAAGGTGTAACAGTTCACAAAACCTTTCAGACTGGTGCATTAGAGGGACAATACTTTCTAAAATCTGGTAAGCTGGTATCCTTGAGTGAACAGAATATGCTTGACTGCTCGACGCAACATAACAATCAGGGATGTTTTGGGGGAGATATGATTCCAGCGTTCAACTATGTTAACATCAACGATGGTATAGACTCCGAGGAAGCTTACCCTTATAAGGCCTATAGAGACTTTTGCACTTATGAAGTATCTGCTAATGTAACTTCCCTAAAAGGATATATGTCAATAAAGAGAGGTAAGTACTTGTGAGATTGTATTTTAAATTAACTCAAGCGATAAAATTTATAGCTCTCTAGAGTATTTCTTGGCGAAATTTAAGATTTTTTTGCACCTTAATAATAATCCTAACAATACATATATATATATATATATATATATATATATATATATATATATATATATATATATATATATATATTACGTTAATACAAATTAATTAAGACCAATAATGCAGAATAAATTATGATAGATAATAATTTTACTGCATTAGCATTAGATTAATAAAAATAACGAATGAGGAATAGAGACTAATAAATCTGAAAATAAAGCAGTATGTAACAGGAACAAAATATAAAACACAAAACCCCAGATTTAAAACTCATCAAATCAAATCACAAGAAAAATATTGTTTACTTAAAAGATAATGTACACAAAGTTTGAATTAGTATAGAAAAAATAATGAAAACATTGTGTGTGCCAAATAATAATTAAAATATTTAAGTTGTACTTTAAGCACATTTGACTGATATTGAATAGACTAAAAAATAAAGTGAACTCTGATTTACTGATTTGATGGAAGTAGTACTAAAATTAGATAAACTAATTAGATGGACAGATTTCTGTATAGGTTACTATTGAATTCAAGAATTTGTCTTGGTGTTACTGCAAGTCAAACAATTTGTCACTACTATTTAAAACAATTCATTATGCCTCTCAACTAATATTTTCTACTTATCTCAGCAATAATTAACTGTTTAGCAAAGAAGGGGCCGCAAAATTAATACATACTGTGGACAAGTTTATTAACAAAAAAGGTAGATATACATAAAACAATACGAAACAAAAATCTTCCATACGTTTTACCGATATAATGTTTTAGCTATTATTTCATTTCAGCTGTCATTTATCAAATATAACATAAAAAATTAGATGAGAACTTTCATCAGAAGTGTTATGGGTATCTAACCCTTCTCATTATTTATAACTCCACTTTACACTCCTGTGATTTGAAAATTCCTCACATCTATCATATCTAGAAATAATCCACGTATTTAATTTTAACATTATGTTTAAGATGTTTCAAAAGATCTTGAATAATTTTTACCAAAAAAAATTGTGTATCACTAAATTTGAATATATTTAATCATCATCTGAAGGAAATCATCATCAATATAAAAAAATTTAAAAGATCATCGTTTAATTTGATACTAAAATTTATGATTTTACGTCTGATGATTCACAAAGTATTATATATTAGTGGATTTTGAAACTTTCAAATCGATTGTATCATTTATCGCTCCTTAGGAGATGTATTTCGCAAAAATCTCTTTTACCCAGCATTACGAATTAAAATAAGTTATCATATGAGACTTCGTATCCATGTCAATAATTATTCCTCGAAAAAGCAAACACTATGTTAACACAGAGTGTCTGTCATTTAAAAAAAAAAAAAATTAAGATGGGACTAAACAAGTTGAAAGATATGCTATTTTCATCTAAGACTTATAGGTTAAATATAAATTCAACGATTGTCTTATATCCTCCTCATGACTATAAGAAAATTGTGAATTAAGCATTGGATATACACAATCGAAGAAAATTATTCTAGGTATATGATGATTCGTGTACCTAGAATATTTTTATTTAAATTGTGATGCAAAATTTTATTTCTCCTAATGTGTAAAAGCAATTTTAATCATCGCTTACCTCCCTTATTTTAGCCATCCCCCTTATAACTATAAAATATTGTATTATAATCTTAAGAATTGTTAAATCTCCGTTAAAAACCTTCTTCCTCCATTACAAACGCCTCATCAATTTTTGAGACTTTTTTGGTTGACTTTATTAGAAAATTAACTAATGGTCTTTGATAATTGTTAATTCAAAAGTTGAAACACTTTTTCAGAAACATGCAAGTAAGGAAATATACAGGGTGTGTTTTCAAAATGTATTAAATTTATTTCCATTTCTTCTAATTATCGACGAAAAACAGTTTATTTAATTTTTAGGAGTATATTATTATTTTTTATAGAGAATCACACATATGTGTCGCTCTAGAAATGTTGATTAATCTAAATGAAGTTACAAAGCATATAGTAGAATAATAATTTAAGATTGTTATGGGGTCGAAAAAAATATTTAGAAATAAATAACCGTTCTCATATTTCAGAACCATTGGCATATGTTCATGCCAATTTTTATGTCATTAGCATATTAATATTTTTCAATATCGTTAGAATTTCCTTCGATGGTCTAAAACTTTCAACGAAATTTTGCAAAGCTAGGGAACCGACACGAACCGCCAAGAAGGAATGTAATGACACTCGATATATTTTTCAAAGATATAGACAATGCTGAATTATTTTTTGAGTTAATTCTTGCTTTTAATACATAGAAGATGTACTAATTTTGAGATCAGGAGTATAATTAGCTCCAAAAATGAGTTCTTTATTGTGTATATTTCAAAGGAACGTATAGAAAGTATCTAATTACATCATTTCTCCATTATACATATAGCAATTTTAGAAACGATTGAATACCAGAGAAAAATCAAAGAAAGATACAAACACACGCTGCCATTGTGCTTTTATCACCAACTCAACCAACTCATAGCATCATCTATATTCTATTGTGCCATAAGAGAATTAGCATAACAACTATATAGCCAGAATAGTTTGTATTTGGAGTACGCCGAAATATTATATGAGTAATTTTTAAATAGAATCCGTAGTATACGATATCTGTGTGTATTACTTATCTGATAAATAATCTAATATTTGAATAAACGATGAAAACATTTGTATATTCAACTCAATTTAGGCAATTTAGGAGCAGTTAAAATAAATATCCAAATACATTTGAGAGAGGGTACAAAATATAATAGTAAGATACCCGAGGCAATTAACGCCTACTTATTATTATTATTATGTTATATAGGTTTGGGCCTCATCAGCCACTGATCGCATGGGTAGTCCCTTGGCGACCCCCTATTATCCGGGTCCTTATCCAAAAATGCTATCCCATAAAAGGAGCAATTTAGGCACGTCCCCCGCCTTAAGCCTCGCCTCCTCTAGGATAACAGGGGTCCCTAATATAAGATACCCCTTCTCTTCCAGTGCAGGTCAGGTGTAAAGAACATGAATCAAGGTTTCCTCGTCTTCTTTACAATATCTGCAGGCCAGGCTGTCAGTCAGCCTCGGCTTGTGCTTATATGCATTCAGGCTACTATGATAACCCGTTATAATTCCCACCCGGGTTATGGCTTTGTGCTTGTTCAATTTAATGAATTCTTGGGCCCATTTCTCAATCTCTGAGTATTCGATGAAGAGTTTGGTTATTCGACAACCCGTTACTCCTCTCCATCTTCTATTGTGCTGGTCTCTTGCCCAGAGGTTTCTGATCAGATTCCGAGTTATTTCCACTGCAGGTTCTGGTCCATAGAAGTTTTCCCTGGTCCCTAGCCTGGCAAAGTCATCTGCAATTATATTTTCCTTAATTCCATTATGCCAGGTATCCATAAGAATTCCACCGGTCCCTTCCCGGCCAAGTGGTTCAATGCTTCATAGCAATTATAGACCAGCTTCGACTTTGTCCACCTAACTTAAAATTTTTTTTTTCTATAAATGCTATTTAAATGGAACAAATAATGCGATAAGAAGATTAAATATAATTTTCTGAATTGAAAGACGCCAGTTGTGAGGTATGACTATTTATGATTTCCATGTCAATAACATCTTTTTAAAAACCTTTTCTTGGGTGTTATTAAAATGGTATTATTACCGGTTTGAGAAATAAGATGCTGGAGACAAAAAAAAATACATTCTTAGGGGTTATATATCTATCAAAACATAATTATCACATATAAATTTCTTTATTAGAAATAAGAAGTGAAATGTAGCAAATCAGCATTTAACATAAAAACTATCAAACTTCTTAATACGTGGAAAGTTAACTTCTTATCAAACTGTCAAAATAGAGGAAACTTGACACTTCTAGTTATTATTATTATTTTCAACAAAACTTTTTTAAGTACTAATATTTTAACATTTACATAGCATAACAGCATAATGCGTGTTTTTTCCAAAAATATTATATACCGATCATTTGGTGGTTCGTTAATATCCGAGTGAGCGTTATTGTCATTTCGAACGTTTTACACTAAATTACGTACGAGATTTTGTCTTAAAAATATTAACGAGACTTGAAGGGTAGTTGCCTACATTATAACACAAATATACAAGTATACAAAAAATACAACAAAATGACTAAAAACTTACAATTTTAACAGAGCAAATTTTTACCACAGTGGCGTCCATGACTCAAGTCCTTGAAGCACGGCACGCCACTGGCAAATGACGGCACGAGAGACTTGCGTTCACGCTAGGTGTGCCTCTATTGGTGTATACTATGTGTGCGTGAGCCATAACGCGGCTTACTCGAATAAAATACGGTTTTTATAGTTTGGACGTTATTTAACAGATGGCGTTAATTGCCATACCTATCTTATATAATTTATCACCCGGATATTAAATGGTTAAAAGAAGATTATACATATTTTGAAAAAAGAAACATATACAATACATAACCATCGATCCTTTTTAATACTATTTCGAAATTTTAGGAAACGAGGACTACCTCAAAGCAGCTGTTGCCACCCACGGGCCAGTTTCGGTTACTATCGACGCGGAACAGTCGAGCTTCCACAATTACGCTAGTGGTGTTCATTATAATCCATCCTGCATCGAAGGCATAAAGGATCCCGAATATGAACTCAACCATGGAGTGTTAGTTGTTGGATACGGTACAGAGAACGGTATGGATTACTGGCTGGTAAAGAATTCATGGGGAGCCACCTGGGGAGACAACGGCTATATCAAAATGGCTCGAAATAAGAACAACAACTGCGGTATAGTTTCTTTAGCTAGTCAGCCAATTATGTATTAATTTACTCTCGTTGAGGGTATACTTTTAGTGGAATATATAAGTTGGTTGCAATCCCTGGAAAAAAACGTCAAGTATAACTTGAAGGCGCAAGGAGTCTTCAAAGGATTCTTGTCGGTCAATGAAAGCATACAAATTGCTGCCACTAAAATAGTTCCACGCCACAATTGCTTTAAAGCGTTTAAATAATCCGCGTTGAAAGTTATCTTTATTTTAATACACCCAGACAATCGATACTATCCAACTATTTCCAGAAGACTCAACAAACATTTAACAATATATTAATAAAATTATTTTAAGTAGATATATTAATATACATATAGACCTGTATCAAATGTCTCATGACTAATAATTTATAATTTATTGAAATAAATATTCTGAAGATTGAACTCAAGCAAACTATTTATTGGTAATTAATTATAACCCTGAAGAACTGTTTGAACTCTACTGTTCAAAATATACTAAATAAAGTCATCAATTAATATATATATATATATATATATATATATATATATATATATATATATATATATATATATATATATATATATATATATATATTAGTAAAGCGTAATATTCGAAACGAATGTAAAGTAAAGACTTTTCACATTCGTGTGACTTGACCAAACTGTCACACGCATATAGTAAGCAATACTTTTAAAATACACTACACACAGTATGTCTTGAAGAGTATGTAACAAATAAAAAACTTAATATAACACTTACGTCAAAAGTCTACTAAAGATATGCATAAAATATAACATTGCTATTATTTTATAAACATATTTTAGACACGAGTGGAGCAAATAATAATATAAAACATGATATTTTATTGGCATTATTGTTTAAAATTAATTGTATTTTATTATACTGTTTACCTTCAATAAAAATTAATTCTTGGGATTTTTCCTTGGATTTTCATGAGCAAAATACAACGAATAAAAGATTTTATCAGAAATTTGTGTTTCATTCTTGTATTTTTGTATTTTATTTTAAATAGAATTATCAATACACCGTTCTACGTTAGTACTAGAATGTCATCCTTCATGACCTTTGAGAGTTAGTAACTTCCCACCTATGTTAACCAATATTGTGATTGATGTAAACTACTCTTAAATAAAAAACACTTTTAAATATAAAAGTTTCCTGTAGTGAATGATCTAATTTTCTGTATATTTTACTTTAATAAAAATTGTGGAATTTAAATCTTGTGTTAATTGTAGTAAGTTCAAGTTTCAATCTGGTAGTTGAAGAGAGATATTTTCAACTGCAGCCATGCTTCAATAAAATCGTGTATTTTGTCATTATTCTTAATTCTCTTAACTCTCTTTAAGATATATATATATATATATATATATATATATATATATATATATATATATATATATTTATATATATATATATATATATATATATATATATATATATGTATATATATATATATATATATATATACATATATTCTTTATAATTTTTTATATTAGTAATATGTGTTTAGTTTGTATTTATTTTCCCTCCTATTTTGTAATTGGGTTTCAGAACCTGCAGAATATAATAATAAATAAATAAAATATAAATAAATTAATTATTCTTTATCTTTATAGAAACAATTCGTTTACAGTTATTTTGTATGAATAATTTTCGAATTTAGTGAATTTTAGGTATCGAAAATTATTCGATAGAAGGAAAAAGAATTTCTTTGAATTGATTTGAATACTAATTTTTGCATTTAGATAAAATAAGATTCTTTATTTGAATAAAAATTAATATGTTATATGAAAAATCGATTTAGCTCTTACTGGAGCAGGAATTTGGCATAAAATTTTACTCAACTGGAGCAGGGTTCTTTTCAGTTTGCTTTTTCAGATTTCTTTAATTTAATTGATTGTAAAATATGGTACATAAGTCAAAATCACTAGATATTTTATCATAATACGTAAGATTTTTTCAGAAATTGGAGGTCTTCTTTTTATACCACCACTCCATTTGCATAAAAATGAAACAAATATATTTTTTTATACCTTTTTATACATATAGATGTATACTTTGACAAAACTTTGACAGAAACAAAAAATACATTCTTAATCAATAAACAAAAATGAAATCACAATATATAAAAGCATTATTTATTGTAATATGCTTAGAAGTAGGTTTTTGTTTCCCCAAATAAAGCGATACTCCGGAACGAAGTCGTGTTTCTGTTTTACTCCAAATGGGTGGATGTTAAATTATATGCACATTTCTTTTTTATTTTTTCTTGAAGCGCAGATAGAGGTTCATTGTCTTTCGCTCACATAAATATCATTATTTGTATTTACATCCCCATCTGTGCTTCCCTCCTCTATATCTCCTAATACCAACTCGTCACCAGATGGCAAAGAGTGAGCATCAATGGTTTCCTCAAACTCTCTCTCTCTCTAACTACTCCCAGCACATTCTTACTATACAGAATGGTAGATTGTCATTGCCTGACATTTCCTACATAAAAATTTATTTTTCAGAAATGTTCACTCTCATAAAAGACACACTAGTGGAGCGGTGGTAAAAATATTGAACCAAACAATTAAACTCAAATGTTTGCTTATCAAAAAGAAATATTAGAAACACAATATATCCTACTTACTTACGATGATGCACTTAACACTATTTTAAAGATAAATTGACGAAATAAACATAATATTTCATAAATATACACCCAATTTATAGACAAGCACATAAACTATCCAAATGTAAACAATAATTAACCAACTATTTGATCAAACAGGTTTCTACGAATCATACGCCACGTTTCACTATTTGCCACGCGACAAAATATGATGCAATGATGGTGGTTTAAACTCAGTGCGGTTGCAAGAATAAAAAAATAATTTTGAATTGGTGGTCTAAATTTAGCGCCACCGTATCAGTTGGGTGAAAATTTTGGTGGTCTACTTCATGTGCCACTTTTCTGGTAAGAGTTAATTATATGAATTACATTTCTTTGATTCAAGACAAATGTTTTAGCCAATAATATATTTTATCGCCAACCGTCAGTGAGTAAAGTCATACATACCATATCGATTTTCGGAAGTAATCAAATACTTTATTTTACAATGAAATAGAGTATTTTACCCAGGAAAATACTGTAATGCATGTAATGTATATGAAGGGTTCCCCATATAAAGTATAGATCTGTACATCTGTGTTAATACAAGTGGTCGAAATTACTTCGAGAATACTTTAAGGTCCACTCGTACGATCTAGGAATTGGGTAAATACCAGGGGCATAGCATACATGGATGCATCTCTTGAAAAATTGGCAAATTAGTGTTATTTAAAAATGCAATCGATTTATTCAATTATTACAATTTTTTATTATTTTAAACCGACCGCAAACATACATTATTTACTTTAAACGCTACCATCAACTCTTTTATTTCAAATCGGCCGTGAAGGCACCCGAAATTATTGGACTCCCGCGTTACTTGCTGCAGTGCTTTAATGCAATGGTCCACGTTACATCCATGCTACGCGTTAGATGGGCGAAAAGGTCAGTGATCTTACGCAGTCAATAGTGGAAACTCGAGTGAGTGTTGTCGTTATTTCCGGACTCAGTTATGCGATTATGTGAACACATTTTGGAGAACGTTGCCATAACATAAGGAAGATTTGGAAGCGCTGTTTCAGGTAATTCTGGAAAATCAATATGAGGAATGGGATCGAGAAACCGTTATTTGTGCTAGAGGCCTTTTAACTTTATTGCGCGATTTTGATTTTACTTTTTTTATCAGTGTTTTCTGCAATATTCCCACATTCCGAGAGTCTGTTTAAAATTCTACAGACAAAAATATCAGATATTAGTTACTGCAATAAAAAGATCGCCGATTTCAAATCACATATTCAAAAAATGAGAAACGAGTTTAGTGACATTTGGAACCGTATGGACAGATTTGTGTTAGAAAATCAACCACAAAGTAAAAAAATACGTTTGGATTTAATTCCTGAAGAAAATGAGAAAATCATCTAAGCACGATTGTTTTATGAAATCTTGGACGTTATCACTTTCAAAATTAGTGAACGGTTTAATTAAATTGTTAAACTGAAATTGTTAAATCTAGATTCCACACAATTTACTTCATTCATGAAACGTTTTCCTGACGAACTTTTTTCTTCTTTAGTAAATACATATTGAACATTATTTGACGCAAATCGTTTAAAAATTGAACTTTAAGCGATTTATAGTGATCCCGATATGAAAAACAGCATTGTGTTTGAGCTTCACCAATATATTATGTCGTTTCAATTATCTTCTGTTTTCCCGGAGTCATCAAAATTGTGTCGTTTAATTTTGACTATTCCTGCCACAAGCAGTTCCGCGGAAAGATCATTTTCATGTTTAAGGAGCATAAAGACTTATCTGCGAAATTCTCAAAAGCAAGAAAGACTGTCAGCTTTAGCATTAATAAACATTGAAAATGCCTTGTTAGAAGATATGAGATCGTCTCCAAAACATTTGAGGAAACAGTCCAGTGAAACAGACGTTTTCGCTGGACAAACAAAACCAAAGAATTGATCTTTATTTCAAATATTAGGATATATACCTCGGCATAATCATTTTAGGTTAGTGTCTTTTTTTATTCTACCATTTTCATATGGCCTACCATACATCTGACTTATACCTACACCTCTTCCCCTTATAAAATGTTTATCACATCCCTAGATTCTTTTCTCACGCTACGCCCCTGGCTGCGCTATAATTGTTTTAATAATATTTTGCCACCTAGATAAGGGATTTCTTTGCAGCAAATGATAATTTTTCTCTGTATATGAAGGATTCCCCATATAAAGTATGGATATTGATTTGTATACCTGTGTTAATACAAGTGATCGAAATTACTTCGGGAATACCTCAAGGTCCACTCATATGATCTATGAATTGGGGAAATACGTATATCAGAAGTCCATATCACGCTGATTGTATCTTTGTAAATACGTCTTTTTAAATAATTTAAGAAATCTCATCCAATCTTAAGATAAGATGCAGATCTTTACATACACCACATTCCTATTGATTACACTTTATTTATTGAAGTTAATTACAATTATATAAATTTAGTTCAATTATTACAATTGAAAATTGTTAATTAACAGAAAGCTTCTAATTATATCTATATGAAATAGAAATAATAACTTGTAATAATTTAAGCAAATTAAGCAAGTCAGGTTGTTAATTCTCAAGGAAAACTTATAGTGTATATTTATTATAGCAATGAAAACAATCACTTCAAATAGATTGAGAAACTCATAATAATGCGTACAAGCAACATGTTATGCTACAGTTCGCAGTAAATATTTAGCGTTTTAATATTCATAGTAAATCACAATATAAAAGTTCTACCGTCCACATATCTATTGTTGCATAGAAACGAAATGAAAATATTTAACAATAGTTATCTAAATAATAGGCATTCATAAACTTTAACAAGGCACGTGTTCGACGACAACGATAGTTTAGCTGTTAAGCCTATCGTCGAGACTCACGTTTATAGTTAGTTCTGCAAATTTTAAAGTACAATATTTCGGGTCTCTTACCAGCTTTCCCAGGGGCGTTAGTAACATTCTGTCTTTGGAGGTTTTCGTAGAATTTCGTGTAAAGCAGACTATACGAATTAACGACTCCAAAAAGTATCCCATTACAAAAAAACGAACCCAACATGACCATCCATGCTCTCGAGCCACCATCGGCGAGCGGTCTGAAGTTTCCATCCCGGAGGTGTTTTCTGGAAATCGATCCGTTTCCTAAATCCCCTGCGATATCGGAGTCCTCTCGTACGGAATACGAGTCTGCTTCAATGGCTTGAACCATCCTTAACTGAACTTCAAGAGCACTTCACACATCACACATCACCTCACGTTGATAAATCGAAATAGCCGGCCAGCTGGGGGTTCATGTGCAGATCAGCTGGAGCCTGAATTCGATTTGCCGCAGAACGAGCAGCTGCGTTGAGAACGTAGAACAAATTGGGGTTTACCAGCGGTGTAGACTTGGTGCTCCGCATCGTCTCGTCATAAATAACGTCCAATTTAATTCTTATCCAATTGGATATCATAGACATGTCGACTAATTGACTTAAATATCCTAATGCTATAAATCATTATTTGTTGTCAGTGTTTGGTCTTGGTTTTAGAATTCAAATAAATTCCGAGACAAGTCACTACTACATTCAGTTAAGTGGCATATCAAGATGATGAGATAAATATTATATTTTATTTAAAATTCAACGCATATGAAAGCAATAATATACGAGGTGTGTTCAAAAAGGAACGGGAATTTTATAATTTCGCGGGTTGTATTAGTCCGATTCGCGAGATTTTTTCGTTGTTGTGTTGGTAAACATGTCTGAAAAGTATCTATAGTAGAATTATTTTATGAAAACCAAGTCGGCAATAAATCGTGCGACAAAGACAGATGCATGTCTGACTGAATAAGAGACACAAACCTGCCTATAAATCATTTGCGCGCGTAAAATTCTTTTACTGCATTCGCGTGGGAGAAGGTAAGCTATAGTAAGCTATGCATTTCTCTTTATCGCACGGTTTATTGCCGACTTGCTCTTCATAAAATAATTCTACTATATATTGTTAGCCATATAGGTTGTTTAGTCTATTGTCAATTGTCAAAAAGGTTACATGTGTTTTGGTGCGATCGGCGATTATATATTTCTTCAAAAAATCATCGGAGATCAGAGAATTTACATTCAATTTTGTTATAAGAATAGAATAGAGTGCAGCAATGTTTTAGAAATGTTAAATATTGTTTTTGATGAGTCTGCTATGAGTAAAACAAGTGTTTATGACTGGTATAAGCGTTTCCCAAAAGGCCGTGAAGACGTTGCCGATGACGAGCGCCCCAGACGTCCCAGCACATCAACAACCGATGAAAACGTGGAGAAGTGAAATAAATAATTATGAACGATCACCTGATCATAATCAGAGAAGTCGCTGATGATGTGGCATATCAATTAGCTAATGCCATGAAAAGTTCTCGGATGTTTTGGGAATGAAACGTGGGACAGCAAAACTTGTTCCAAAATTGTTGAATTTTGGATAAAAGCAGCGGCGGATCGTTGTTGCTCAGGAGTCGCTAAATGAAGTCAACAACGATGCAGAACTACTGAAACATATCATAGCAGGTAATGAAATATGGGTTTAGGGATTTAGGGATATAATTTCGAAGCTAAGGCTCAATTGTCCCAGGGGAGGTATTCTGGATCGCCAAGACCGATAAAAGTTTAACAAGTGTGGTCGAATGTGAAAGTTATGCTCACTGTGTTCTTCAATGTTAACGGCGTAGTTAACATGGGTTCTTTCTATAAGGTTAAATGATCAATGAGTAGTACTACCTACAAGTATAATGCCGTTTGCGTGAAGAAATCCGTAAAAACGCCCGGATTTATGGCGAAATAATTCATGGCTTTTGT
Source organism: Rosalia funebris (assembly GCA_037954035.1). Lineage (NCBI taxonomy): Eukaryota > Metazoa > Arthropoda > Insecta > Coleoptera > Cerambycidae > Rosalia > Rosalia funebris. The sequence goes on along the minus strand of JAZFAV010000018.1, from coordinate 3,295,795 downwards.
ACCAGGATAATGCACCTGCTCCATATTCGCCAGATATGTCTCGGCGACTTTTCTTTGTTCCGAAAACTAAAGGGACCTTAAAGGGCATTTTGCAAGCATAGATGAGATTAAAAGTACATCGCTGAGAGAGCTAAATACTATCCCAAAAATCGAGTTCCAGATCTTCTATATTTTACTGACAGAGATCGTATCGATAAAGATGTATACCCCATAGAGTTCATTCCGCATTTGTCCTGGATCCGCGTACCGTGTACGGCACTGATGAGAACTAATAAGTTCGAAACAGCTGTATGTCGCTCGGTTCCGATCCGGGGCAGATGTCGAATCCTACCTGTGGTGGGTTTTATTTTTGAAACCATATCTGATCGTGCAGAAACACGAGAAAGGGGTCGAGGATCCTTTCTAGGTATAATTCAATGCTTGGCGGGGCTTTAGCCCGAGGAGTAGTTGTTTCCTAGAGCGATTATGTAATAGCTTTGCTATTCGAGAACTACTTTGATAACCGCTTGGCAGTTTGGTGGTTCCTTTCTCGATTTCCGACTTATATGTTACTGACAGAGATCGTATCGATAAAGATGTATACCCTATAGAGTTCATTCAGCATTTGTCCTGGATCGGCGTACCGTGTGAGACACTGATGAGAACTAATAAGTTCGAAACAGCTGTATGTCATTCAGTTCCGATCCGGGGCAGATGTCGAATCTTACCTGTGGCGGGTTTTATTTTTGAAAAATGTCATTAGAAAATAAAATCTTAATGTACAAATCTGTTATTCGTCAACCCAATATGGACATACGGCATGGAACTATGGGGCAGCGTTAGTAAACCAAGCGTATCGATTATACAACGGGCACAACTTAAAATCCTCAGGGCCATAGCTGACGCGTCATGGTACGTGACAAGCCAACCAATACTCAACGACCTTCGCATATCAACAGTCCAGAAAGAAATACATTTAAGAAGCAATAAGCACCACAAGAGTAGAAATACACACTAACCCCCTATTACAACCAGGAACACAACAGCAGAGGTTCAAACTTCTGCTGTTTGGCCATCAGACCTGAAATAATATTCTAGATGTATTTCTCATTGGAGGAGCCTCATCATGTCAGAATAAGGGTAACAACCTTCAAATTCCTTAAAGAATAGAATAGCCCATAGATTGCATTATCTAATTGCTGTTTTAATAAATAAATAAAATATATAGCACCTAAGCATGTAAAGGGAAGCTGATAGGGAAGATGTAGGAAAACTTATATTGAGAGAGGAATTTGAAATAGCACTAAGGGGGCTAAAGAATAATAGAGCGCCGGGTGTAGATAAAATACAGGCGGAAATTTTGAAATGTGCGGGACAGAAAGCAGTAAATAGGATGTTTGAACTGGTAAAATACATATATGAAACGGGCGAGATGCCGGAGGATTATAAGAGGAACATTATCGTTACTATACCGAAAAAGAGAGGAGCCGACAAATGCGAGAACTTTAGAACGATTAGCCTAACTTCCCATGCGTCAAAAATCTTAACTAGAATAGTGCAGAAGAGGATGGAAAATAGAGCGGAGGAAATACTAGGAGAAGACCAATTCGGCTTTAGGCGAAATAGGGGAACTCGCGAAGCTATTCTGGCGCTAAGAGTAATGTTAGAGAAAACAATAGAAAAAGGAAAGAACGCTTATATAGGATTTGTAGATTTAGAAAAAACTTTTGATAACGTAAGATGGGAAAAAATGTTCGAGATACTAAAGAGCGCGGGAATGAAGTATAGAGATAGGAGAGTAGTACACAATCTATACAAAGAGCAAACTGCTGTTATAGAAGTAGAAGGGGAAAAAAGGGAAGTAGGTATTAGGAAAGGAGTAAGACAAGGATGTACTATCACCACTAATTTTTAATCTGTACATCGAAGAGGCGATTAATGTGGTAAAAGATAGAGTGGATTTCGGGATTAAAGTACAGGGATAGAAACTAAAAATGCTGAGATTCGATATAGCAGTATTAGCATCTAGTAAGGAGGAATTAGAATCAGCATTGAATGAAATGGAGGCAGTGTTGACAGAGGAATACGGAATGAGGGTGAATAAAAACAAAACTAAAGTGTTAGTGTGCAGAGGGCGCGAAAGCAGAGCAAAAACGAAAGTACAAATTAATAATGAAAGGTTGGAGGAAGTTAAAGACTTCACTTATTTAGGAAGTAAAATAAATTGGGATGGAAGAAGCGATAAAGACATAAAACAAAGAATAGCGCAGGGTCGAGTAGCTTTTAACAAAAAAGAAAGCACTTTTATGCTCGGGGGTAATAAACTTAGAAACAAGGAAGAGATTTTTGAAAACATATGTATGGAGCACGGCACTATACGGTTGCGAAACCTGGACGGCAGGGGAAGCAAGTAGGCAGAAATTAGAAGCTTTTGAGATGTGGTGTTACCGAAGAATGATGAAAATACCATGGACTGATAGGGTTAGAAACGAAGAAGTATTGGAGAAAGTCGGCGAGAAAAGAAGTATGTGAAAAAACTTAAAGAAGAGAAGAGATAGAATGGTAGACCACTTGCTGAGACATGGGGGAATAGTCCGCGATATTTTGGAGGCAGAAATAGGAGTGAAGAAAGGCAGAGGTAGGCCGAGATTAGACTACTGCTCGCAAATAGTAAGGGATGTAGGTTGTAGCACAATTAGCGAAATGCGTAGGTTAGCACAAGATAGGAGAAGCTGGAGGTTAGCGTCCAACCAGTCTTAGGACTGATGACCTAATGATGATGAAGCATGTAAAGGTGTTATTTCAAAAGTGGACAATTTTAATAAAGGGAATATTGCTTATATATATTATCTACCAGTCATGTTTTAACTAATTATTTTTTATGTGTGGAGGAAAATCCTTTATGGACCTCATGCCTCAGTCCCTGCATGGTGTGTGGGACTCCCGTGAGTGGTGAAACCTCTCTTTAGTGGGTATACCACTCCCGTGAGTGGTATACCCACTAAAACCTCCATTCTTCTCTCTGGTCTTCTGGGATCTCATGATTTAGGTTACATCAGTAGCCAGAGTTATCCTATTTTGTTAGTTGTCACATGTTCTTGTATCTATGGCTGCCTGTGGTTTTGTCTTTCCCTATCGTCTTCTTCTTTCGTGTTCAAAATCCTGTTTATATGTCTATGTATTGTTTCCCACTGGATAACGTTTTCCATCATACATTTTATGACATTTTCCACCATTATTTGTTTCCTGATCTTATCCTGGATTTCGATTCTTTATCTTTCCCATCTCTTACACAGGAAAAACGTGTGTTCTGGTGTATCCTCTTCTCCGCAATACGTGCAGTCACTGCTTTGGGTGATCTTCATTTTGTTTAAATAACTACCGAATTTTCCATGTCCGGATAAGTACTGCGTCAGGTAGTAGTCTACTCCTCTATGTTCGCAATTTGTCCATTCCTTTATGTCCTGTATTAGTTTTTTTGTCCAGATTCCCGATTCTTCTTGCCGTGTCCATTGTTCTTGCCATTTTTGTGCCTTCCTGGCTGTTAGATTTGGATCTACTAAGATTGTTATCACCTTTCCTGTTTCAACATTTTGGAGGTGTCCAACTTCCATATCCGTTATCCTGAAAGTTTCCACGGGACGTTCCTTATCAAGGTTGCTTGTTGGACTAGTATAGTCTAGTCTATAGTATAGACTTCTGTCGTATTTATTATTCTATTTATTTCTTCTCTTAATTCTTGATTTGCATTTTCGCCTTGCTATAATATTTCAACTAATTGGGAATTGTTTTATTCACTATAGTGAACAAAATGATGAGTGAGAATCACCGATTATTTGATTGTGTTTATTGATATGATTATTGATGATAGGGTTCAATTCCCGAGATAAGTGATCGACACCGTGTCAATAATTATATGTATTTTTAGCATTTTTTTAGCAACTCGCCGTCTAAGGCAACTTAGTCAATAATAGGGAGAATATATCCTACTGTGATATAAAGCACTAGTAAAAACAAACTTCTGCTGAATGAAATTCATTAAAAATAAATCTAAATATTATTAATTCGTTCCTTTTTATGAATCACCTTACATAAACTGCCAGATTCTCAACAACTATGATAGCAAACAAATTACGACAAAGCACTTAGCGATTCATTTTGTTTGTAAGACAAATCGCAAGAGTTTATGTTGGGAGCTTTTCAAAAATGAATCATATTGGCCAGATGAAAATTGCTATAATTCGTGACTAAATTCGAAACAACGCGCTAAAAATACAACCAGGATTCATTAATCCACTTAAAAGTAATTTCCTACATTTTGTGGAGAGGAAATATGCTCGAAAAAATATATTCTGAAATACTCGTATTATTCTGAAAAACTGTGAATTTAACAGAAATTATACTGTAATGATTTTTTTCATATTAAGCTCGTCTAAATATCTTACACTTTATTACACGATAAAGTCTTTATAATCGAAAAGACAGATATTGTATGCTAATTTTACAAAAAGAAAAAAAAATCGGTTTCAACCATATAAAGAAGTGAAAAAAAATTTCTATTTTGGTTGAAGACTTTAATGGAAACGTGTTTTAGCTTTTCTATATAAAATAAGGAAAATCGATAAATTACATTAAAGTATTTCTTTTACAATTAGTTCTTTGCGGTATTTCATTTAAAAGTACAAACCACATATACTCGTGCTTCATTATCACTCATTAAAGAAACTGAAAGTTGTCTACAAATTATTTCAACGCAATTGAGTAAAACAACTACTAAGTTTTATACCACTATATTTGTGGCATAAAACAAAATATAGTGGTATAAAACTTAGTAGTTTTTTTTACTCAATTGCGTTGGAATTATGAACTACCACAGAGTAACGGCTTCCTCGATCAATTTCGTACAAATTATTTGTTTATTTTAAGCTGTAGCAGTCTTCCTAACAATATATTGTGACATTAAAACTTCGCACTAATAAAAATGTAAATTTATTACATTGAGTACAAATTAAAAGACTGATGCTATGTCCAGAATATTGGCGGTTTTATTGTAGGTGCATTTGTGCAGTGAGCTCCCTTAAAAATTCCTAAAAATACCTATTAAGTGTTTACTATACATTACATTATCATTATAAATGTTAGGAATGTTCCGATATCTAAGTCTCGCTTACAGCTTGTTAGATGTCGCGAGAGTCGCCAGCCTTAGAATTTATCAGATTTATCTACGGGATATTAAATCTGCAACTCTAAATACATAGCGCGTTCAATTTTCATCTAGCACACATCAGAGGACCGTTTAACCATGTGTTAGAGAGAAAGGACTCGGGCGCGTGAAACAGGAGATTTATATACGCATGTATATAAGATTTGCGTGCATTGCACGGCGACGCAAAGCAATGTTTATTCTGGAAGCTTTGACGCAAGTGCATTGCATCAGGTTGTCTATTGTATTGTCTTGTATTGTCTTGTATTGTATTGTATAGCATTGTATTGTCTGTTGAATCTAGGCTGTTTACGTGGTCACGTGTTGTTTATATTTTTATAACCACAACGAGAGGGAAGATATCGCAATGGAGGCATATTCGGTGGTATATATAACGGAATTTTAATACGCGAACTGTACGAACTTTTAAAAGAATGCTTAGAATGTATTTTTGACACTGCAGGAAATGATTATAATACAAAAAATCAGGCTCAAATGTTATTGGGTTATTTAAATAACGATAACTTTAAATACTGGCTCGCGTTTTTCGCCAAGGTCATGTCTCATTGTGAAATCCTTTTTAAAGGGTTTCAGTCTCGATCATTGGATGCTGTCAAGATGACTAGTTATTTGAATAATTTTGAAAACGCAATTATAAAAATCCGGACAACCAATTCTTCAAATTCGCCTGAAAAAAATACGATCTCATAATGACATTTTCTGCACAGACTAAGGAAGTGTGTGATATATTAATTACCCAAAGTAAAGACAGATTTGAGTTTAGAAAACACCTATTAGCGTCGAAACTATTTTCCCCAAATAAATTTAATGGCGCAAGACAGACTAAAATTCACTTTGAATGATAAGTATGGAGAAAGTGCTAATTGAAGTGATTCCAGATTATTAAAATCTGGAGTCTGATGATTTTGTAATTGACTTGTAATTTTTGCGAATTCCAAGAACAGACGAAAGGATTTTCTATATAAATAACCGCAGGCTTGGACATAGGTAAGTTTATTTTAATTTTTCGATTTTGTTATTATTTTATCGCACCCCCAGACAAAAATTACACCGGCCGCCACTGGTCCAGAATAGGTGTTATCATAACTTGCGTCATACGTATGACCTTGAATCAATTAATTATAAAGATTTACTTTAAGAACTTCCTGAAATGATTGAGAAATACGTAATTTCATCATTCAAGTGACAGAAAACTCTGTTGTGGTATCATAATTGTATTCATATATCCTCTAGACTAGTTCCAGTATTAATTAAACATGTTAATATAAATTCATTTGTTTAATCCACCCTACCATAAACTATATGAAATCTGTTTTGTTAAATGAGAAATCAATAATAAAAACACTTAAAAATATTTTAATACATTATTAAATTTATAATATATTTAAAATTCTATAATATAAATATAGGATTATAAATTATATACTATAATTTATTATACTACAATATCTCCGCACATTATATAATTTCATCTGATCATCATCTGTATTAACTGGCCAGAGAGCAATAAAGTATTTTTCTGGATTTATCTAGAGAAATATTAGATTCCAAAAATATGAACGGTATTTTGACTATGTAACCACGTCTACATAACTGCGTAAAATTTTATAAACAATACTTTTGCCAACTGGGTACTTAAGGTTGTAAGATTCGGCGATAGAATCAAGATCAGCTGATATAACAATATGATATTAAGTTGCGCTATCACATTTTAAATACAATTTACTAAATCGTGTTTACATGCATATATACAATTGCTGTCTCTCAATACTACATAACTTATATTTTTAAAATATTTCAAGCCGAATGACATTATATAATATATCTCAACTCAATCACTAACGATACAACAATAATATTCCCCGTTTTGCCAAGTCAGATATTTGACACCATGTCTCAATTATTGTACTTACTTTCATTTTTATTACTCACTTGGCATTAGAAAATACTTTCTAAAGCTATCACTCACAAATACATTTCAATTCATTTAAAATGCTACAGTTTTTTATATTCCAAATAAAAATATATCGATCTATTATTTGGCTTGCCTTTAAACGATACTATATGTAAAATAAATCGTTGAAATATTCATTCATGGAATAAATTAAATATATTTGACATTGATTTATTCCCTCCGGTAATGTAGATTATATGAATGAATTGTAAGATACGATGTGTGAAAGAAGTTAATAACCTAATTTAAAATACATAAAATCAGAACAAATAAAATATAACTGCAACATATACTGTATCTTAAAAGAAGTAAAATAAAAGGCTTTCAAAGAAACTGAAATAATATTTATAGTGCTTAACATTTAATTGAATTTGAACAAGTATGGAGGAAGTCAAAGGATTAAAAAAATCTCTATTTAATAAATGGCTGTTTTCGTGTCACGAAATTTTTAGGTCGATGTACGAAATGCTTTTCGTTCGAATTGCGGCATCTTGACAAAATCAATATAGTAATTCGAACCTTACATACAACGTGGTAAGTTTTGTTTTTTGATCCGAAGCCTCTAGGGGCATGCTCCGGAGGTGCCTTCGATATGAACGAGGAGGCGGCGCAATATTATTGCGATTTTCGTATTTGCCTTTATATACTAAACGGCTGTTTTCATGTGTGTGTTACGAAATCTGTAAATCGATGTACGAAATGCTTTTCGTTCTATTTCTACATTTCAACAAAATCAATATAGTAAATCAATCCTTGCGAACAACGTCGTATTTTTTTTTATCCGAAGCCCCTGAGGGGGCGGCGCAATATTATTTTGCGATTTGCTTACTCGTACATAATTATAACTCTACCGTTTACAAGAAAAGTAATGCATAAATCAACGAATTATGGATGTAATAAGTACATCATGTTACAAAAAAAAATAAAAAATAGTCTTGCAGTTTGTATTTTTGCCTTATAATGTATTTATTATAAATCCATTATAAATCCGATATATAAGAAGAGAGACAGAAAGAAGTGCGATAACTACAGAGGTATAAGTATAACTTCATCAACCGGAAGACTATATGGAAGAATCCTTAAGACAAGAATAGAGAAAGACATTGAGGAAACGGAGTAACAAAGCGGTTTTAGACCAGAAAGGTCCTGTACAGATAATATATTTACCTTGAGACATTTAGCGGAAAAGTATCAGTCAAAAGGAATGGAACTCCATGTCACTTTTATAGACCTAAAAAAAGCATTCGACTCCGTCCCGCTCCAGAAATTGTGGACTGCACTAGAAGAATCGGGCATCGACACGGTATATATAAACGCAATTAAGACCATTTATAGAGAAAATCAAGCTGTCGTCAAGGTTGGAAAACATACCTCGGCCTCTTTCTCACCAACAAAGGGCGTGAAGCAGGGATGTTGCCTCTCCTCCACCCTGTTTAAAATTTACTTAAATGCTGCTCTAAAACAGTGGACTAGAAAGTTCAGCCCGATGGGAATACGCTTAGAAAACAGTCACCTATACACCATCCTATTTGCGGATGACCAGATAGTAGTCGCAGAGGATTAGCAAGATATGTCATACATGCTCAATAAACTTACAGAAGAATATAATAAATGGGACTTAGAGATAAATACAGAGAAAACACAATATATGATTATAGGAGGTAAAGGAGAAGACATATAACTGGACAGCGGGATGATAAAAAGTGTGACCGAATATAAATACCTTGGGGTTACAATTTGTGAAAATGGCAGAGACGACAAGGACATCAGGGGGAAGATGGCTAAAGGAAGGACCTTGATAAAAACACTACATCCCATCCTGTGGAAAAGTAATATTACAATTAAAACAAAAAAGAATATTTTTAAATCAATAATAGAACCAGTCATGACGTACGGATCAGAGGTGTGGGTTACAGGCAAAAATATGAACCAGAAAATACTTGCAGCTGAGATGTCGTATTGGAGAAGATGTTGCAGGTTAACTTCATTAGATCATGTCAGAAACGAAGATATTAGAGAACGAATGACAGCTACAGACACAGGAAGGAGACTGGAATGATAAAGAGAGATGGCGCTTAGGATGCGAGAAGCGGCGATGATGCTGCAAAACCTCGCTATATATATATATATATATATATATATATATATATATATATATATATATATATATATATATATATATATATATATATATATATATATATAACTATGATTATAGTTATATGTGTAGCTAGACTAGAAATTTTAAGTTAGTTATTCCTTTGTCCTTCTTTTTTAAGCATAAAAGTACTGAAGTACCTTCTTTATTAAACATAAAAGTGATGAATTATATATGCAGCTAAGAAAGCATCTATTTGAGATTTATACAGTCTTTTCGAATTGCATATAAGTTTTTAATTTAGACACAATAAACTATACCATTACATAACTCATTAATATTATTTCATTGCTATAAATTTTATTTATTAAGTTTTTTATAAAGTGATTAATATAAGTAATATATTATATCCTTTTATAATTAGCCAATAAACATTATATTATTAATATTAGTATATAAACAAATACACTTATACATTTATGTTTATATAATATAAATATTATATAACATGTATAAGTGCAAGCAATTATAAAGAATTATCTACCTAAATAAATTAAAAAAGAAATAATGTATTGAATAATTGGGTACCATGCACACATGCAATAGTTAACAATTATTTAATTTAATAATTTTATATGTGCATTTTTCTGTACCAACTTTGTTACATATTTTTAGGCTAAAATTTGTATGTTTATTATAAGGAAGTGCATACACAATTTAAATACAATATGTACCTTAGAGGATTGCCATCTTTAATGAAATGAATATTGCTTAAACTACATTTAACGAAAGCTATTTACACCATATTTAATATATTTTAGTGTAACAATTTTCTGTCCTATTATTTTCATTATATAATATTATATTTTATGTATCAAAATAGAAATATGAACAATGATTGACTGATGAATGTTTTCGCCAGTAGATGGATAAGCGAAGAACCTACAACAGATAACGTCGCCCTCCATTCTGCTGTTCCACCTATATGTTTTTTCCAACTTGGTTTTACTGGACCCCATAAAAACACTAAGGCTCATATATTTTACGTGATTCCTGAGTCACCTAGTCATATTAATTTAATTTTGCCTGATTTTAATGTCTAATAAAATAATATCATAAAATAATATTAATAAAAATTGATTAATATAATGCAACAGAATACTATATAATAAACCGCAGCTACTTTTGTATGCTAATTTGATATTATTTTACACGTCTTTCAAAGACGTAAAGACTTTTCTTCATTTCATTTGAGAAGCACTATATGCATAAATATTTCCTTATAAAAAATGTGGTACATGACGCAGAGGCTATCGAAATTAACAAACGTCTTGAGAAATTTACAAACTTGTTGAGCGGGTTATCTGTCTTAATAGATATACATATAATTTGAACAGATAAAAATTAAATCCTGACCGATTCAATATTCCATGTTAATTCACCTTAAGATTTACGTCTTCTATCTAAAAATTACCATTATCTCAGATATTTGTTTATATTATGCTAATTGTGAGAAAATCTTGTTTATATTATACCTATAAATATATTTATAATAATATTAGCAATTGCTGTTTTTTTGAACGTAACGCTTTTATAAAGCACGTAAAAGTGGCATTTTTATTATGACCTATGATGTTTTTTGCAGCTTTTATCAATTGTGAATGAAATAACAAGAAAGAATTGCTACGATTCTACATCGTCTGCTCCACTTTTCGTTACCAGGGACGTAAAACAATTCATACAGTTTCGATAGATTCGCAGTGTTATTGAATAAAATCCGAGATGTACGAAACCTTCAACAACTTCTAATAACACTATAATTAACAAAAACCTCATATAACATCAACAATAACATTATCTTAAAGTCCCTACCGTTGTTAAGTATTTAATATGTTCAACAAGAAACATAAAATCTCCTGTATATCCTTTCATGACACGGTTAATGATATCTTTTCAAAATACAAGTATTGTTGTTTGTATTGTCATAATTTCGAAGATAATGACGAAAAATTGAGTAAATTTAGTAAACTTCCGTGTATACAGGATCAAGCTACAAAAAACCCAGTGAGGTCAGTTCTTGTTTCAGATTCTCGTGCGGTTTTTTTTAGATCCACTATTAATCATTTCCATTATGCATATACAATATATGAGGTCCAACAATAAATTTCCAGGAATAGCATTATCGCATCTCATACAAAGCAATTTACGTCACAAATCTAACTCGCCATGGCCTTAGTTATATCTACTACCGCTCCAATCAGTGAAAATAATATCAATGAATCGGTTGTCATCAAATTTTGCATTAAATTACCCAAATATTTAACTGAAACTTTAGAAATGCTAATAGGAGCATATGGTGGGACTGCCATTAAAAAATCTGCAGTGTTTGAACAATATAAAAGGTGCAAATATTATGGAAATCTGGACGTCCGAGAACTCAGGGAACATGCGAAAATGTGGAAAAGATACGATTACTAGTGAAATATGACTGATGGCTTGTAGATGACTTATTGCAGAAGAGCTAAAATTAGACAAATATATAGTAAGAAAGATCTCTGCCAAAGATTTAGTATCGAAAAAAAAATCTCTGAAGATGATTCCATGAATTTTGATTTATGTTTAAAATCGACGTTTTAAAATCAGACATTTCATTTCATTTTGTGTTCCATTTGGATGTTCTTGAAACTTTGTGTTTCTAGTACGACATAGAAATAAAAGGTCAACGTATGCAGTGGAAAACAAAAGGTTCACCAAAAACAAAAAAAAGCGCGAATGTCACGATCATATACAAAACCATACTTGTTTGTTTTTTTCAAAGCCATGCTTATTTGATTACAACGGTATTGTTCACTTTTAATTTATTATACAAATGCAAACACTAAATCAACGTTGTTACTTAAACGTGCAGACGTGCTAACTGACTACGCGATATAAACTTTGGTCAAACCATTGGTTGGTTCCTTCATCACGACAATATTCCAACGCATGATTTACAAACCATTCCCTACTTTTTAGTTCAAAATCAAATCGCAAAATTGGACTTTTAACTTTATTCGCCAGATAGGAACAATAGGGCTTTTCTAAAAAATTAATACTGAAATATTAGAATGCGGATTTTCTGATGCTTATGATGCATGTGGCCAGAATAATGAAGAGCATTCTAGAATACAAATTCCAGAAATATTTTTAACAGTGACAGCATCGTCTAACAATATATATCGCAGATCAAGAGGAATACTTTAACTCTTTCAGGGGCGGAGGTCTAATAAATGTACCACTAAAAATCGGTTGGCTTTGCGCGGTGGTATGATTTCTAGATCGCGTATTTAAATCCCTATACTGAAATAGTGCGATGGGTTAGTTTGTGAATCACCATTTGTACATGCAGTTTAACGTGTGATTATCTACTTCTAGGTGGCGCGCTCGGCAAAATTTGCTTCAATATCATTTTACTTGCATTGTAACAGTTGATACAACCTGTTGCTGTTTGACGTGTGATTTTAGCTTACAGCTTCGACTTATTTAAGTTTAAAATACTAGATTTAGTGAATTTTCTGGTAAGTATATCGTAGAGATAGTTATTTTTAATCAACAAATTTCTTTTGAGAAAATATATTGTCTTTTGTGGAGGGTCGAATTACATACCACCGCGCGCTTAGAAAACATTTTTTCATTTCAGAATAATGGATTTGCCATTCAGACTGGTCGATCTTACTGAGGAAGACCTGCTTGCTGAGTTTTGTATTGATGACACCGAAAGAAATTATACTGAGATAGAAGTCCTTCCCTCGGATGAAGAATCAGTTTTGGAGAGTGAAATGGAAGAAAATAATTTAGAAATTGAGCCAGATATGGAGGAAAATCCAAATTTGGAAATATTAGAAACTGATTCAGATAGCGACAGTGATGCTGAAATGAACATACCATTATGTGTTTTACGACAGAATCTACTTAACGCAGCGTCAAACAAAGGTACTGGTACTGTCTTTAGTAAAACATATTTACAAGCCGGCAATATTCAAGAATTTGATAGTCCATCAGGAGCTGCTGACTTTATACGGCAGCTGAACAACCCAACAGCAACAGATTTAGTTTTGCTTTTATTTACGGAAGAAATAATCGATGACATTATTTTTCAAACAAATATGTTTGCCCATCAGCTGGGAAAACAGTTCAAGTCAATTACAGTTGAAGAATTCAACACTTTCATTGGCATAAATATTTTAATGGGGATTAAGAAACTTCCAAGTTATAGAGATTTTTGGAGCAGCTCTGACCAGCTCCATGACCGTTATATAAGCTCACTTATGACAGTAAAAAGGTTTAGCTGGATTCTTACACATCTGAATCTAAATGATAATAGCTTACAACCTAGGCGTGGTGATCCAGCGTTTGACAAATTGTATAAAGTTCGGCCCTTTATTGCGAAACTTCAGACTAGATTTTTCGATGAATCTATGATTCTATTGATGAATCTATGATTCCCTTTAAAGGTCGGTCCACTATGAAACAGTATTTACCTAAAAAGCCTATAAAACGCGGATATAAAGTATGGATGCTGGGAGATAGTAGTGGTTATTGCCTCAAGTTTGATATCTATACTGGAAAGGCGAATGAGTTAGTTTAAAAAAATTTAGGTACACGAGTGGTAAAAAATTTATGCAGGGGTTTGGAACATAAATTTCATCATGTGTATTTCGATAATTATTTCACCAATGTAGATCTTCTGGAGTCCCTACAAAAGGATGGAATATATGCTTGCGGTACTGTCAACAAAAGCAGGAAGAAAATACCAATATTTGTTGCTGATAAACAACTTAAACGTGGTGAATATGATTATTTTATTAGTAATACTGGTCTTCAAGCTGTCAAATGGATGGATAAAAGATCTGTACATTTGCTGTCCAACTTTCACCGTTTTGATGACATTTTTACCATAAAATGAAAGAATAGAGACGGAACATCAGAATATATACCTTGTCCTCAGATATTAATTGATTATAATCGGTACAGGAATGGAGTTGATAAGTTTGACCAGTTAAAATTTGTTTATGAAATAAACAGGAAGGGTCATAAATGGTATCATCGCATTTTTTTTATTTTGTGGATATATGTGTGGTAAACGCAAACCGTATTCATCATAGTATTGGTTTACCCAAAATAACAATGAAAGGCTTTAGACTTTCAGCAGTTGGGGGTTTAATTACTAAACCGTCTAAAAAGAGACTCGAGAGAGAGCACGTGACTCCAGTAAGAATTAAAAGGCATAAGCCCTACATTTTGGAAGAACAAAGGACAAATGCGGCCGACCATCAGCCTGAATACGGTAGCAGAAGGAGATGTGCTCTCTGCAGTACAAAGAAAAAAGAACAACGGACCAACTGGAAGTGTACACAATGTAATGTACCGTTATGTTTATCGAAGTCTAAAAACTGTTTTGAAACATTTCACATGAAGTAATTAGATCTAAATGCGCAGTGGTCTAAATATGGCACCTCCTGTTTTTTTTTTTGTTAAACAAATTCTTTTGTTTATCGCCATTTTTTTGTAATACTTACACCTTAAGTAACAGTAATTAATAAATATTTCATTAAAGTTTACACTTTTCTTTTTCTGTCCCTTTAAGTGAATTTCATTTTAAAATATCTGCCCCTGAAAGAGTTAAAGGGAATAATACTTATCACTTTGCAAATATACGATTAAAGTTCGCATGAGTTAATTTCGGGAATTTTATTGTCAAACCTCATATACATTTGCGTCAACTATAAAATCAAACTACACCATAATTATCTTACAGAAACTGATATTCGAATAATTACATATTTAACGTGTTTCCAGCATAAACTTCATCGAATCCATTTGCGTAGTTCTTAAGTCCATTGACTACCAGATAAATTTAAGTAAGAACAAAGTAATCTAATATGACAGAATTGGTAATCGTTCTGGAAATAAATACACAATTGCACTAAATTACATTTGGTGGATCATTCAATCTATATTCTTAGAAATATTCAATGTTTTGTCTTGTAGAAACATTTGAAAGATAATGATAGCATTTTTATATAACTTTTTAAAATTGTTTATATTATAGCTCATTATCTGATTTAATTTTCATGCAATTATTCTCCTTTCTCTTATATAAGTGTTCAAATCTGGTGAAGACAACTTATTTCTTGAGCATTTACACATCTTCTTTGGTTATGCCGCCAATCAGCTGTATTATATACAAGAAAAATGCAAATGTAGGTCAGGTATAAAGATGATATTCTTACAAACTCTTTTGTCATGGAAAATTTCCCATATGAAAGGAAGATAATGTATATATAGGAAATATATATTTATGATGCATGAATATGAAATAAAAATGTAGATGGATTCATTTATCATTACCATTTGATTTCTGTTATGGGTACATTTAGCTACACATACGTTTATTGTCAAGCATTATGCTAACTGTATTATTTGTATATATTAGTTTTAAAGTCCTGCAAATATTAGAGTAGAAAATCTTGCACATTGTGCTAGTACTTCAAATTAAGACACACATGTTTCTCAGGGGTAAATTATATATAAATTATGTATTTATTGCAACGGCCACCTGACAACATAAGTATCATTTCACCTGACACCTCCAAGACCGCTGTAAATTGGTGACCTCGACGTCATTTTAAACAAAATAAGGCGGTTTTAGATGTGTTAGATGAAATGAAACTAATGTTATGTTGTTGCTAAAGCTAAGTTTCTTTAGAATAAATAAATAGGGAGCAATTTTGTACTGGAAGAGGAAAGCATATTTCAGATCAAGTGCCGAGAATTGACCATATTGAAAATTACTCCAAAAGTAAATAATCTGATGCGGTTATTACTAGGTGCCACACTTGTCAAACTATTGACATACTCTGATAAGGTTTATATCAATAGTATTGATAATAAGGATTTTAGCAAGTGTCAGATGCCGTTGCAGTAAATAATATAATTTGTTGCTTGGGATAATCACATTTTTACTTCTGAGAAACAATGTGCCCACACTGTAGTATATAATACCACGTTACGCTACATATATGGTATATTGAAGCAC
The DNA here is from genome assembly GCA_037954035.1 of Rosalia funebris. NCBI lineage: Eukaryota > Metazoa > Arthropoda > Insecta > Coleoptera > Cerambycidae > Rosalia > Rosalia funebris. The sequence goes on along the minus strand of JAZFAV010000018.1, from coordinate 3,279,462 downwards.
CAAGCCGGGTTATTGGTTAAAAAATTAAGAATGTTAATATCAGAAGATCTTACCGGCATTCCCAGATGCACTGGTGATATTTTGTCTTTCAAGGTTGCTGCGAAGCTTCAAGTATAGCACTCCATACGAGTTGATGACACCAAAGAGGATACCGTTGCAGAAAAACGAACCCAACATCACCACCCACGCTCGCGAACCTCCGTCGGCCGGCGTCTTGTAATGTTTTTCCTCTTCCATTCCAATCGAGTTTTCCTTCTTGAGCGCAGCCCCATTTTGGAGATTTTTCTGATTGAGTATTTCGACCTCCTGGCTCACTAGATGTACTTCCGCCGCCTCCACCATTCTTTAGCCTACTCTTACAATTAGAGCACCTCAACGTCACACATCACCACGCGGCGCGGCTATAGATCGAAGTCGGCGGTGTGCCGGTCTAGTCACGAACACGTGCTAATCAGCTGGAGCCTAGATTCGATTTTAAATGTCGCAAAGCCAGCTACTTGAGCTACTGTCCTAGCATAATGTGGGGAAACATAAATTATTAGTTATTTACGAGCGGTTTCGGCTGGGGACGCCAATAACGACGCGTGCGCACAATTAAACCTATGTTCATGCTTTATATTGTTATTATTAAATTATTGTAAATCGACGTATCCAGTTTAGCGCTAAAATTGGAGGCAATGATCCAGCGATTGGCGGAATAATAAAGTAAAACGTTATCGGCTTTTTTTATCATTATTAAATAACAATTGTCACTGCCAGCATCACGATAAAAACATTAGAAGTTATATTCAAATGATTATTTATTACAATGTTTATAATATATCAGTTCCATTAATGATATGTCGTTTTTTATGTCGTCATAAATTTTTAGATTATTCCAAAGAAATTGGATTATTTTCTATTTTATGGAGAAGCATTAGGTAAATAAATTCACTTTCTGATAACTAATTCACTGATGGTGTCAATTAACAAATAATTATAGTATACAGTGATTTGTATAAAATCAATATAGACTTCCGAATACAAGTAAAAGTTTCCTTTAGAACTTCCCCATATGGATAAAAAATTCTAATAAACTCCTGGACTCCTCACTTTTAATTATTTCAGCCAATATTTAACAAATTAGAATGGTGTTATTGCAAAAAGAAAACATGAATAAATAACAGAAAGGAATAATGTCAAATGTAACGAAAACGGTGTTAATGAAACACATTAGAAAAAAAATTGGAGGTGAAATTAAATCATAAGAATTTGAATTCAATAGTGTAAAGATCATTCTCTACCTCTTATCATTACTTCCATTAATTCGGACATGCTATTGATCGAGTGGTGAATAGCTTCCTGACGAATAATCTCTCACTTGACAAGAAATACTTCCTTAAGGTTCATAGCGGTAGGTATGTAGCGTCTAAGTGATTGTCTTAATACATCTCATAGATGCTTCATGGGGTTCTTATCTGAGCTTCTTGGTGGCCAATCCATAGTTGGAATATTCATAAATCAAAGGTAGTCCAGTACCTCTCTAGCAACGTGAGGCGAAGCGTTGAAAATGAAATTGTCACCGACAAACGAGGCAAATGCCATTACATGTTCTTTTATGATATTTTCTACGTAGAGATGTGCATTCATAGATCTCCTCCTTATAGGAATCAAATCCATGCAACCGTCGAAACAAATTTATCCCCAGAGTATTACTGATCCACTAAAATATTGGATCCTCAGAGAGGTATTGCAGGAAGCAAACCTCTCTCATGGTCTCCGTCAGACTCATCTTCCACTCCAGTCTCTGGATTGGACTCCCTTCCAGTCTCAATTTTCCGATTTACGTGTTCTTTTACAAAACACATTTTAATAATTTTATATTCTCTGGTGAGCAGTGGTGCAATAAGTGATCGTCTACTGTCCAATCATCTTTCATTAAGCCTTCTCCTGACCATTGATCCAGAAATGGAATGGCGATATTTCGAACTGCTGCTAAGGCCCTGCTTAACTCAAAGCCGCTAAGATGATTGTTTTATTAAGTCCACTTGCATGCATACGATATCATGCCATCGCTTGCATCTGTAGACTTAATATGATTTTATCCTGGGGTTCTACAGTAACTTCCAAGTTCATTGAAATGGTTAACTATTCCATTAATTAGCGATAGTCTAACTCCTAACAAATTAGTCACTTATCGTTGGCTACATCTCTCGTTAACCATCTTAACCGCTTTCACTGCATCTCTTAAGTTGCATAATCGACCCATTTCTTCTACTCTAAGTATACTGGGCAAAGTATTTAATTCACTTGATGATATTCAATTTTAAAAAATCACTAGCGTCACTAGTTAATCACTAGAGAAATTTTTTTCAAAAAATAAAACCAGCCACAGGTAGGATTCGACATTTGTCCCGGATCGGAACCGAACGACATACAGCTGTTTCGAACTTGTTAGTTCTCATCAGTGCCGCATACGGTACGCTGATTCAGGACAAATGCCGAATGAACTTTATGGCCTATACATCTTTATCGATACGATCTCTGTCAGTAACTTATAAGTCGGAAATCGAGAAAGGAACCACCAAGCCGCCAAGCGGCTATCAAAGTAGTTCCCGAATAGCAAAGCTATTACATAATCGCTCTAGGAAACAACTACTCCTCGGGCTAAAGCCCCGGCAGGCATTGAATTATACCCAGAAGCGATCCTCGACCCCTTTCTCGTGTTTCTGCACGATTAGATAAGGTTTCAAAAAATAAAACCAGCCACAGGTAGGATTCGACATTTGTCCCGGATCGGAACCGAATGACATACTGTTTCGAACTTGTTAGTTCTCATCAGTGCCGCATACGGTACGCTGATTCAGGACAAATGCCGAATGAACTTTATGGCCTATACATCTTTATCGATACGATCTCTGTCAGTAACTTTTTGAAACCTTATCTGATCGTGCAGAAACACGAGAAAGGGGTCGAGGATCGCTTCTGGGTATAATTCAATGCCTGCCGGGGCTTTAGCCCGAGGAGTAGTTGTTTCCTAGAGCGATTATGTAATAGCTTTGCTATTCGGGAACTACTTTGATAGCCGCTTGGCGGCTTGGTGGTTCCTTTCTCGATTTCCGACTTATAAGTTACTGACTAGAGAAATTAGTTAATAATGTTAATGCGTTAATCTTATCTAGGAGTGTATTTTGAAAACTTTACTAGGGATTTTCCATATATTGAAATATATTAAAAATATTGAAACTAATACAAATTAAAATATTTTAACTATTTTAAAATACTTAGTGTATTGTAACGGGTGTCCAGAAAGGGTAGGAGGTATTTGTAGATTCAATAAAAAAAAAACTAGAAGTCAGAAAAAATAAATTTTTGTGTTAATTTTTAGACAAGGTTTTGGAAAATTAAGTACTAAAGACTATGTTCTCCAAATGTTGACCCTCACGCTGCTGGCACTCCTCTAACCGTAAACGGAAATTAGCCACCACGCGTCTACACATCTCTCTGGAAACGGCGGCCATTTCGGTGCGAATGTTGTGCTTTAATTGCACTAAAGTTCGTGGTTTGTTTACATACACTTTCTCTTTAAGGTATCCCCATAAGAAATAATCAAGAGGTGTAAGATCAGAAAAGGGATTCGAATGTTTGAGAATACCGGTTCGACTGTAAAAATTCGCAATCCAGGTCGCCCGTGGTCTGTTCGAACCCCACAAGCGATTGAAGTGAGAGTTTCAGTGTGTGAAAATCCTTCTCAATCAATTCGCAAACTCTCACTTCTTCAATCGCTTGTGGGGTTCGAACAGAGCACGGGCGACCTGGTTTGCGAATTTTTACAGTCGAACCAGTATTCTCAAACATTCGAATCCATTTTCTGATCTTACACCTCTTGATTATTTCTGCAGTTATTTATTGCAATAATCCATCATTAACTCAAGAAAATTGTTTTGCGGCCTAAATCGTGAAACTCGTTAATTAACTGAGCTTGGTATGAGTGTCATCTATTTTTTTTTCAGCTGCTTTAATACAGAAGACTAATATATTATAAGCTGCAATAACATTTTGCGAGCTGGTCGATGAGGATTTTCCTACACAGGTAGTAACATTAAACTGTGTATCTTCTGGAATAACAGAACGACCTTTGTTATAATTATAGCTCATAGTACAAATTTTTAATTAAAGATCTTTATTTTCTATTACACATGTATATAGATCTAACCTATGAATAGAATTTGTCGGGATAAGCTATAGCCATCGCCTTCTGAAACAGACAAAAGGGGGGTAATAGGGCTGCCAGGTCATTGTTACTGAGCATCCCGACTCCTGCCATTTTTTGTATTTATTGTGTGAGCTTTTATTTCTCTCCAATTAAAGGTTTGATGGTCATATACGCTAACAGCCTTTTTGATAATGACAGATTGTTATTTGTGTTTTAGATTTAATGTTGACGTCTACTATGCTGGAAAATTCTCATTCAGTACCAAAATTTGCTTCTATTTTACTCACAGTTGTGGTAATAGGCTGTGCATGATATTTATTATTAAATAACTCACCAATCTCAGCTTGTGGATGGGTCTTGTCTCTATAGCCAATCATCATCAAATTCTCAATTTGTTGTATTTCACTTAAACGTACTATTTTGAAAAATGACAATACATAAGTAAAATTGTTGTCTAATCTAGCTGTTATCTAACCTAACAACCTCAAGTAACTAAATAACTAGAAGTACATAACTACGTAATTAGAAGAATAAAGCTCAAGGAGTTGAGAAAAGAACAAGTGACTTCCTTTCAAAGTTCTTCAACCAGTATTCTAGAACGAAGGATAGACAAGAAGTCACGCCAAATAACTTAAAAACAATCACAACACACACGAAGAGCAAACAATATATTTCTAAAAAAAGTAGCTACGAGTAGTTTTGGAGCGAGAGAATCAAAGTACATACTATTGAGATTAAATTAACAAATTTCTCGAAACTGTTGTTATGTAATTTATCATAATGCCCCATAAAGGTGTTTCAAGAACTGTCAATGATGTCATTATATATATATATATATATATATATATATATATATATATATATATATATATATATATATATATATATGTCAACTAATCGTTCGGCCGTCTTCAGTAAAAATGAAGTAAGGCTAATCGGCCGAAAGTCCTTAGGGGACGTATATCTGACCTAGCCTAGTTTAGGTATAAAAATAACCCTTGTGTCCAGCCACATTTCCGGGACCATCTTCAGTGCCAAGCTAGCCCTGGTGATCCTTATAAGCGAACCGAGGATTATCTCTTCTGCTTTCTACAGAAGTACCGGATAAATGCCGTCCAGTCCCTGCGATTTATATGGATCAAAGGACCTCAAGGCCCACCTCATCTTAGCCGGTGTGACTATCTTCTTCACAAGTTCCCTGTCGTCCCCCTCTCGGTTTACCGCCCAGGTCCTATCTGCCCCTACTAGCGGGTCGGAAATGTCTCCCCTCTCCGGTCTATAAAAGCCTGGAAAATGTGCTTTGATGAGATGGTCTAATGTTTCCTCACCCGATTCCGAGAATTTACCATTAGGGAGCTTGAGCGGCCCTAGAATCGCTTCCGGGCTGCGGGCTAGAATATTGTCCACTCATGGTACCTCAGCTGCCCTATTTATCTCATTACAGAAGGAGACCCAATTACTTCTTTAGACTTCCCTAACTTCAGCCCTATACTGATCTCTGGCAGTTTTATAGTCCTCCCAGGTTGTACGGATGTTTCGTTTTCTAACTCCATTGAGAAGGTCTCTTACCTTACATCTAAGGGTTTCCAGCTTATTGTTCCACCATCTTATCTTAGTTCGCTATCTTAGTTCGCTTAGGTGTACAGTTCCCTTCATAGGCTTCTGTCAATCATCTACAGGCTGTCTCCTCCAGTACTTCGCTCTCACCAATTTTTGAGGGGATCCCCCGAACTGTTACTAGAAGATCCGACTTAAATTGTTTCCAGTTTGTGAATCTGGGGTTATGTACCCATTTCGCCTCCTCATGCTCCCCTACTCCCAGATCAAACTTAATAGCAGAGTGATCCGAGGTTTGGTTTTATCCGAGACTCTCCAGTTCCGCACGTATCCCGCCAAGTGTTTGAAGCCTAACGCGAAGTCAATTACCTCCTAACTTATAGCATTATAAAAAGTGGGTATGTTTCCCACATTTAAAATATCTAGCTCTCTACTTACCAGATATTCCATGAGATCCATACATCTGCTATTAGTGTTCGTGCTACTCCAGATCATATGGTGTGAATTCGCATCACATCCCATCAGCAAAGGCAGGTCGGCTTTTTGACAGAAGTCCACAAGTCCTTTCACCTCCGGTGTCGGATTACCCCTGCTCTCAATTGGTAGATAGGCTGACGCTATGACCACCTTATCTACGTTCTCAAGCATCATAGTTACCGCCATTAGGTCTCCTGTAACCCATTTCCACAGGAGTGTGGCGCTAATGTTCTTCACTACGATGCCGGTCTCTGGGTCTGTTGGTACTACTGGTTCTGTAACAGAGGAAAACTCCCAGCCCCTTTGTAGATCCCCGCACTACCCAAGGTTCTTGGATGAATGCTATCCCTGTGTGCATCTTAGCCAGATCCCTCTGTAGAATAGAAGAGGCATCTTTGCTTCGATACAAGTTGATCTGCGTTATTTGGAGTCACGGCAAATCCATTATGTTTCCCCGCTCCTCCTTCAATGCTTGGGCCCTCCCTACCTCTTTCGGTTAATTTAAAAGTGACCCGACCGAAGTGGTAAAAGGGCATGTAGTCTAGTGCCGTGAGTGTCCTGGCCTGGTACTCGGGAATCTGCAGACCAGGAGCTTCTTGCTCTGAGTGTTAGCAGATTCTCCGTCCTTCTCCCTTGACGTGCGCATTACTCGCCACGCCGCAATTTTTAGGGTGGGGTTGAATGCTTTCAGATCCCGAAGAATCGCCCCAGGTTCTTCCTTGGAAGAAAACCAGGCGGTAGCCTTCGACGGTCTCTGGAGCAGCTTAACGCCCACCATTTTTATTTTCGGCCCCGACCAGGTTAAGGTGGTTGCTATACCGAACAACCATTTCCTCGAGCCCTGGTCGGAGGCAATGAAAATAAATATAAATATATATATATATATATATATATATATATATATATATATATATATATATATATATATATATATATATATATATATATATATATATACGGATTTCTACGGCTGTCGCCGTCTCTCCGTCCCCAGTTTCCACATTTTTCTTTCATGACACATTTCCTCGGTTAAATTTCTTGATCTCATTGCGTCATCTACGTCATTTCTCCAGCTCCTTCTAGGTCTTCCCCTCTTTCTTTTTTCTGGCGGAGTCCACTCTAGTATTTTTCTTGGCCACCTATGTTGCCTCATTCTTTTTGTATGTCCGAACCATACCAATTGTTTCTTTTCGACCTCATCTATAATATCTTTTTCAATGCCAATATTCTGCCTAATTATTTCATTTCTAATTCTTTCTGTTCTGGATATCCTACAACTTCTTCTTAGATAGTCCATTTCTGTGGCCAAAATTTTTCTTTTGTTTGCTTTATTTAAATCCCACACTTCCGCTCCATACATAATTACGCTTTGTACGATGCTTTTTTAGATGCGTAGCTTGGTGTCTTTCCTTATATTCTTTTCCCACAATATTGAGTTTAATGCTCCAATAGATTTTCTACCTTTATTAATTCTTTCCCTCACTTCATCATTGCTGTTTCCCTGTTTATTAAAGATAACTCCTAAATACTTGCACAATTGCACTCCTCTAATTACACCGTTTTCTAGTTCCAGATCATTACATTCGCCACAGCCGGCTGCCAGATATTCACACTTGTTTAAATTTATTGTAAGTCCAGCTCGTTCATACTCTTCTCTTAGCTTTCTCGTCATGTAGCTCAGATCTTGTTCATCTTCCGCTATCACTACCTGGTCATCTGCAAAAAATAGGCTGTAAAGTGTGCCGTCTCCCACTTTAAGACCCATGTTTCTGCATTTTCTTATCCACCCTTGTATGGATCTGTCAAGATATACTTTAAATAGAGTGGGAGACAGACAACATCCTTATCTTAAGCCTTTCGATGTTCGGAAATATTCTGTATGCCTGTTATTCCCAGTTTTTATTGCGGCACAATTATCTTTATAATAGAGTTGTGTAGCTTTGATTAAATATTGGTTTATTTCCAGGTTTCGCATTTCTGTCCATAGTTGTGATATGGGGACACTGTCATAGGCTTTCTCTAAGTCTATTAGGGCTATATGTGTTTCTCTGTTATGTAATGAAAATAAATGCACCCCTAAATTCGATGAATTCCTCCCACGTGAAGAGCCTACCTGGATAGTCCTCTGCTACCGCCACTACCGTAAGGGGATTGGCTCTCTGCGCAGCCGTCAGCCCTTCCCCGCCCCCAGCAGCTATCTTAACACCACTGGTAGCGGGTGAGGTCCCACGGCCCTCTTCTCTCGGTTTTTTGTTGGCCCTGCCCGCCGATAGAGGAGTTACATCAATGTCCTTCCTACTCTTCAACGGACCAGAAACATCACTGGAGTCGCCAACACTCCTAGGAACTGCTACCTCACATCTAGTAACTAGCTTCCTACGCTGGCCTCGCTTATTCTTTTCTTAGCAGTTGCATCACTTTCGTCCTTCTATTTGCCTCATTAGAGGAAATATCAAGGTCCTGAAGTGGCCTGGGTGTCGGCGGCGGAGCCACTGCTTGGCTGGGCGGATGGAGGCGTCCGCGATACAGGCCCGCTTTCGGCGTCCTTATCCTTCAAGATTATTTTAAGAAGGGTTGGTTCCATTTTTGGTACCACGAGTAGCTAGGGAAATAAAGATCCACCCCGGTGGAGTCTCGCATGCGGGGGTAAGGTGACTTAAATACTCAAAAGTTGCACCAGGTGCTCCTGAGACACCAATTGCGACTCTCGGTATCCTCTGAGAGCCAACCAGTCCGTTAGACTCGGTAGCTCACACCATAGGTTTAGGGGGGGTGTCATACCCATTCACTATAACCAAACTGAATGGGGGGCTGTTTCCTAGTTGTGAACCAGGTTTATCGCCCTCCCTTGAGTAAACTCAAGAAGGGTTTATACCCAGGATGCTGCCAAGCCACATCCCATTATTCGCATGGACAGGCCCTTTACTCGCCTCATTCATACTCCTACTCGCTTGGACGACCCCTACTTAAAGGGGTGCCATCCTTCATATAGGTATGGACCTTTTAGAGCGCCCCCCAGCCCATAAGGCCCCCCACCAACTGTAAGGTCTTACAGCTCCTTATAGGCGATAAATTACGTTATTTATTGCAACATCCATCCACTTGTTAAGACCTTTGCATATTTGGCCAATGGTTTATGACAAGTGTTATTGGCTTTTGGGATAAGTTTTTCAAGTTCAAGTAAGTTTCAAGTAAGACAATTAACGCAACTCGCCCCGAAACATTGTCTCTACTTTATTTACTAAATTGCTCGTTTTTCATTTATTCTAAATAAACGTAGCTACAGCAATAACTACTAGTCTCATTTTATTGCACACACCCCGACGACGGCGATACAACTATTTCCTTTCGTTACATTCTTTCATAAATTATTTACGACCAAAAGGCTGGTCCCTCGTAAACATGATGCAAACGAGAAATAAGGGTGAATATATCTTGCGCTTGAAATATTTGCAGTATGCGACTAAATATTTACCGAAAACGCCTTTCACATGTTGAATGTTATATTTATAATACAACTATTTCACCTTCGGCAGTATTTGTAAACATAAAAACTAAGGTCGCTAACATCTAATTCAGTGCTGTTAAATATAATTTTTGCTCTAGATATTTCTTAATTAACTGTATATAAATAGTATTCATTAAAAATAACTTCCTTCTATCCGCTCCTTATTCTTTATTGTAGTTCAATAATGACGTTCATTTTATATTCGTAAGATAGTAGAAAAATTTCGTAAGACAAATTAAAATGTTAAGGAACCCCATACTTCGCTAATAGATCAAGATGGCGTAAATAAGATTTTATTTGTTATCAATTAAACTATTCATTATACTGAATTTTTGTTTAATAGGTTACTTTTGGTTTAAATTTAAATAGAAGTGCATTATGTAAATTTCAGTTACTTATCATAGAAAATACTCTTTTTTCAATTAATAATTGAAACTTTCATTATGTATAATGTAACTATATAGCGAGCATACGGATTTTTTGCTTAATAGGTTATTTCTTGTTTAAATTTTAGTAGCAGTGCATAATGAAAAATGCACCACTGAAATAGGATTAATATAGAAAACATTCTTTTTTCACTAAATAACGTAACTTATCGCCTATAAGAGACTATAAGACCTTACAGTTGATGGGGGGGGGGGGAGCTTGTGGGCTGGGCGGCGCTCTAAAAGGTCCATACCTGTATGAATGATGGCACCCCTTTAAGTAGGGGTCGTCCAAGCGAATAGAAGTATGAATGAGGCGGGTAAAGGGCCTGTCCATCCGGATAATGGGATGTGGCTTGGCAGCATCCCAGGTATGAACCCTTCTTGGGTTTACTCAAGGGAGGGCTACAAACCCGGTTCACAGCTAAGAAACAGCCCCCCATTCAGCCTGGTGATACTGAATGGGTATAACACACCCCCCTAAACCTATGATGTGAGCTACCGAGTCTAACGGACTGGTTGGCTCTCAGAGGATACCGAGAGTAGCAATTGGTGCATCAGGTGCAACTGGAGCAACTCTTGAGCATTTAAGCCACCTTACCCCCGCATGCGGGACTCAGCCGGGGTGGACCTTTATTTCCCTAGCTACTTGTGGGACCAAAAATGGAACCAACCCCTGTTAGAATAATCCTGAATGATAAGGAGGCCGAAAGCGGGCCTGTATCGCGGACGCCTCCATTCGCCCAGCCAAGCAGTGGCCCCACCGCCGACACCCAGGCCACACTCGGGACCTTGACCTTGACCTCTATTGAGGCAAAGGGCTAGGGGAAGCTGAGCAAACCGGGAAATCAAAGTGGTATAACTGCTAAGAAAAAAATGAGCGGGAGCCAGCGTAGGAAGCTGGTTAAAGCTAGATGTGAGGAAGCAGCTCCTAGGAGTGTTGGCGACCCTAATGATGTTCTTGGCCTGTCGAAGTGTAGGAAGGACATTGATCAAACTCCTCCATCGGCGGGAAGGACCAACAAAAAAGCGAGAGGGGAGGGCCGTGGGACCTCACCCGGTACCAATAGTGTTAAGATAGCTGCTGGGGGCAGGGGAGGGCTGACGGCTGCGCAGAGTATCAAACCAGTCACGGTAGTGGCGGTAGCAGAGGACTACCGAGACGGGCTCTTCACGTGGGAAGAATTCATCGAATTTAGGGATGATTTCATTGGGACCATGCAAACGGTACCCCCTGAGAGTTGGGCCCGGCTCGAGGCTTCCCTCTGCAAAGGAGCGTTTATTTTCATTGCCTCCGACCAGAGCTAAACGGTCAGTAAACGGTTGCTCGGTATAGCAACCACCTTAACCTCATCGGAGCCAAAAATGAAAACGGGGGGCGTTGAGGTGCTCCAGACACCGGTGAAGGCTACCGCCTAGTTTTCTTCTAAGGAAGAACCTGAAACGATTCTTCGAGATTCTGGGCTTTCAACTCCACCCTAAAAACTGCGGCGTGGCGAGTAATGCGCACGCCGCAGGAGAAGGACGACGAATCTGCTAGCACTGAGAGGAAGAAACTCCTGGTGCTGCAGATTCCTGAGTTTTAGGCCAGGGCACTCGCGGCACTAGACTACAGGCTCTTGTACCACCTCGGTCGGGTGACTTTCAAAGTAACCGAAAGAGGTAAGGAGGGCCCAAGCATTGAAGGAGCAGCGGGGAAGACATAATAGCTTTGCCTCGTCTCCAAAATGACGCAAATCAACTTGCATTGAAGCAAAGATGCATTTCTTCTATTTTACAGAGGGATCTGGCTAAGATGCACACAGGGATAGCACTCATCCAAGAACCTTGGGTAATGCAGGGATCTATAAAGGGGCTGGGAACTTTTCTGTGTTACAGGAGTAGTAGTACCAACAGACCCAGAGCCGGCATCGTAGTAAAGAACATCAGCGCCACACCCCTGTGGAAATGGTCTACAGCAGACCTAATAGCGGTAACTATGATGCTAGAGAACGTAGATAAGGTGGTTATAGCGTCAGTCTATCTACCATATGATAGCAGGGACAATCCGACACCGGAGGTGAAAAAACTTGTGGACTTCAGCCAAAAAGCCGACCTACCTTTGCTGATAGGATGTAATGCAAACTCACACCATATGATCTGGGGTAGCACAAGCACCAATAGCAGAGCTATGGATGGATCTCATGGAATATTTCGTAAGTACAGAGCTAGATATTATAAATGTGGGAAACATACCCACTTTTCATAATGCTATAAGGGTGGAAGTAATTGACATCACCTTAAGCTCCAAACACCTGGCGGGTTGCGTGCGTAACTGAAGAGTCTCGGATAAACCTACACTCTCGGATCACTCTGCTGTTGAGTTTGATCTGAGAGTGAAGGAGCATGAGGAGGCGAAATGGGTCTGTAACCCCAGATTTGCAAACTGGGAACAGTTTAAGTCGGATCTTCTAGTAATAGTTCAGAGGATTCCCTCCAGAATTAGTGAGAGGGAAGTACTGGAGGAGGCAGCCTCGCGACTGAATAGAAGATTGATAGAAGCATATGAAGGGAACTGTACACCTTAACGAGATAGGCCGAAGGGCCAAGTAAGATGATGGAACAATAAGCTGGAAAACCTTAGATGTAAGATAAGAAACCTTCTCAAGGGAGCCAAAAAACGAAACAGCTGTACAACCTGGGAGGACTATAGATAGGGATCAGTATAGGGCTAATATTAGGGAAACCCAAAGAAGTAGATGGGTCTCCTTGTAGTAGTTGAAGTAGGTAATGAGATAAATAAGGGAGTTGAGGCAGCATGGCTGGACAAGATCCTATCCCGCAGCCCGGAAGCGATTCTAGGATCGCTCAAGCTCCCTAATGGTAAATTCTCGTAATCGGATGAGGAAACCTTAGAAACCTTAGAGGAAACCCCGCACCAGAGCGGGTGCGGGGGTGTATAGGTGACGCGATGGGATAGGTAAAACCTTCTCCCTAGGCAAATACATTACCGCACTCCACGCCGAGCTAGTTTCAATTACATACGGTGTCCTAGGAGCCGACCAAAATCGGACCCAGGAGAAGGTATGTATCTGCTCGGATAGCAGGGCGGCATTGGTAGCCATGAATTCAGCAATGACAAAGTTGAAGCTGGTCTATAATTGCTATGGAACACTGAACCACTTGGCAAGGAAGGGACCGATGGAAATCGTATGGATACCTGGGCATAATGGCATTAAGAGAAATCTAATTTCAGATGATCTCGCCAGACTAGGGACCAGGAAAAACCTCTATATGCCAGAACCTGCAGTGGTAATAAGTAGGAATCTGATCAGAGACCATATAAATTGAGAAATGGGCCCAAGAATTCATGAAATTGAACGGGCACAAAGCCAGAAATTTTGTGGGAATAATTATGGGTCATCATAGTAGCCTGAATGCATATAAGCACAAGCTGAGAATGACTGATAGCCCGGCCTGTAGATACGGTAAAGAAGACGAGGAAACCTCAATTCATCTTCTTTACACCTGATCCGCACTGGATGAGAAGAGGTACCTTATATTAGGGACCCCTGTTATACAAGAGGACGCGAGACTTAGGACAGGGGACGTGCCTAAATTGGTCCTCTTATGGGATAGCATTTTTGGGTAATGACTCGTACAAGAGGGAATTGCCAAGGGACTACCCATGCGATCAGTGGCTGATGAGGCCCAATCCCACATAATATAATAATTATAAAAAATTCGTTATTGAAGTGTTAATTGCAGCATGTTGACGTCGTTTGTTTTGTAGATTATAGACGTTAAATTTTGATACCCTATCTTTGATAGTACGCAAATGGCGCACAATTTAAATCCTATAGTTCCAACTGTGACACCCTATATATATATATATATATATATATATATATATATATATATATATATATATATATATATATATATATATATATATATATATATATATACATATATATATATATATATATATATATATATACATATATATATATATATATATATATATATATATATATATATATATATATATATATTTATATTTATTTATATATATATGTTTTATATATTGTTTCTCATATATTATTCCTTCACTTTTTTACTAAATACTCATTGTTTCAAAATCTTTTTTAATTTTCTTTTTGTCTTTTTATTTTATAAATCATAATTTGTATTATTATTATTAATAGTGATTTCTATTGTTTTCCTGTCCACTAATTGAATTTTTATCTGTTTGGGCAGTTATATGTTAAATAAATAAGTTAATAAATTGGTATAACCTGCATTAAATTACAATCACATGTTTAATTCCATAAATCACTCAAAACCTAATTATTACACATAACCTTATACGGGTATATAAATTCAAAAGGCGTAATTATCACTCCAAGAGGATTAAACGGGGACATACTGAAAAGATGTGATTTTAAAATAAATAAAAAGTTTTAAAGCCTTAAAATGGACTTTTCCGTACGTAGACTTTTTCACATCTCTATCTCGAACTTAAGTGGCCGAGAAAAGATAAACCAACACATAAATGCAGAATGTGTTTTATGCGACAGTTTTATTTTTTTCATTGGCGACTGCTTCAGTGCCGTATTAATACGTTTGTAATCTAACGGAATTATTTTTTTCTTTTTCATTCGTATATGATACAGGCCGAATATATGTTTTTTTTTTTGTTCAATGTAAAATCAGCAACGCGTTAAATGTTTATGTTTAAAATCTCAGAATGAATATTTACATCGTGCTTTCTCATGACCCATGGACAGGGTGGAGGTGTGTCCTATCCACCTCAGACTCAATAGATGCCGTCTGGTAGACGTCTCTAATCAGAATCAGTGGAAACCCGATCGATCCGACACGATTTAATTGAGTGATCGTGCTAACAAAAAGAGTTTCTCAAATAGTACATCATTGTGCTTTCTCATGACCCCATGAATGTGGTAGAGTGTGTTCTATCCACCTCAAAATCAATAGGTGTCATCTGGGAGACGTCCTCGATCAGAATCAGTCAAAACCCAATCGATCCGACACGATTTAGTTGAGTTGTCGTGTTAGCAAGAAATTTTAATGCCGACGGCAACGACAACGACACTCACACAGACACAGAACATCAAATTGTGTAAAAACCATTTTCTTTTTTTTTGTTCTTATGCCGAAAAACGAAAAATAAACGTTAGAAAAAAAAATTTCTTTACACCATTACATTACTTTTCCGCTCTGGTATAATAGTTGAGCGCAGAAAAGTAAAAACGGCCATATTGAAGGATTTCATTAAAAGTCCTTCTACCATAAATTGGGTAGATAATTATGTTATCACTTATATACATATTATGTACGATACTTGTTTATAACCCGTTACAGTGTATATGTATGGTAATAACGCAAGGAAGATAATCGACTCTAGTAGTTTGTTGTACCAGACATATACATGAGGTAATAAGCATACCAAAATTCGGTAGATGAAATATGAAATAAATAATTTAACATTATTCTTAGAAGCAAATGTAGCGCCCGGACGAACCTACTCTAAAATCGTGTGTATTTACAATAGATTGATTCAAGGTGTTGAATGAATAATAAAATATGATCAGTCATACAAGCTATATATATATTTTCCTCCACCTTCAAAATATGTATATCTAAATTGTCTACGCACATATCCCTGTTTGCCTCGAGTTTGAATGTGCAGCAACTATAAAAGATACGAGTATGTTACTCATTTCTGAGTTATCATGCTGGTATGAACGATGCACGACATGAAGGCGACAGGCGGTATATAAATAGATAATGAATTGACTGAAATAGATCTCCTAAATAAAATTTTCTCGTACTACGGCTTCTATAAATGTTCAGGACTATTTTTATTAGCAATGATTATTTTAACACGTATATATTATACACATATATTTGTTGTCCAAAAAAACGCTCAAATTGCATTTCGGTGACAAAAAAACTTGTCACCGTGAAGAAGGAATGTTTTATTATTTTATCATATCGTGAAAATGAAGATTATTTTCTGAGGTGAAAATATTTTCAGTTGATAAAATATTCTTCTTTAAATTATTCATTTTCCTTCACATTCTTTATTTCCCAAACTATTTTAATGACATCGAGATGGCAATTAAAAAAGTACAAAAGTTAAATATCAACTTGATCACTGTCTTGAATAGAGATTGAAAAAACTGCAAATGAGTTAAAATACTTCTTAGTACGTTAGTAGATGGAAGTTTCCTTGATGATCATCATCATGGGGTCATCAGTCCTAAGACTGGTTGGACGCTAACCTCCAGCTTCTCCTATCTTGTGCTAACCTACGCATTTCGCTAATTGTGCTACAACCTACATCCCTTATTATTTGCGAGCAGTAGTCTAATCTAGGCCTACCTCTGCCTTTCTACACTCCCATTTCTGCCTCCAAAATATCGCAGACTATTCCCCCATGTGTCAGCAAGTGGCCTACCATTCTATCTTTTCTCTTCTTTATGTTTTTCCACATACTTCTTTTCTCGCCGACTTTCTCTAATACTTCTTCGTTTCTAACCCTATCAGTCCACGGTATTTTCATCATTCTTCGGTAACACCACATCTCAAAAGCTTCTAATTTCTTCCTACTTGCTTCCCCTATCATCCAGGTTTCGCAACCGTATAGTGCCGTGCTCCATACATACGTTTTCAAAAATCTCTTCCTTGTTTCTAAGTTTATTACCCCCGAGCATAAAATTACTTTCTTTTTGTTAAAAGTTACTCGACCCTGCGCTATTTTTTGTTTTATATCTTTATCGCTTGATGATAACTTAC
The DNA here is from genome assembly GCA_037954035.1 of Rosalia funebris. Classification (NCBI taxonomy): domain Eukaryota; kingdom Metazoa; phylum Arthropoda; class Insecta; order Coleoptera; family Cerambycidae; genus Rosalia; species Rosalia funebris. Next base: position 3,262,499 of record JAZFAV010000018.1, on the reverse strand, counting down.
CATTATTTTAACATTTCGGTATTTAATTTTTTCATTAATTTTTACTTTTCCGCACTCAACTATACTAGCAGAAAAATAATGTAATCGTGTAAAGAAAAATGGAAAAAAAATGTTTTCGTTAATTTTTCGTTTTTCGGCCTAAAAACCAAGAAAAATGGTTTTTAAAAAATGTTGTCTGTGTGTGTGTCGTCGTTGTCGTCGTTGTCGTCGTTGTCGTCGTTGTCGTCGGCATTAAAATTTCTTGTTAGCACGATAAATCAACTAAACTATATCGGATTGATCAGGTTTTGACTGATTCTGATAGGGGACATCTCCCAGGTGACACCTATTGATTTTGAGGTAGATAGGACACACTACACCCTGTCCATGGGTCTATTTGAGAAATATGTTTTGTTAGCACGATCACTCAACTAAATCGTGTCGAATCGATCGGGTTTTGACTAATTCTGATCGGGAACCTATTGATTTTGAAGTGGATATAACACACCCCACCCTGTCCATGGGTCACGAGAAAGCATGATGGTGGACTATTTGAGAAATATTTTTTTGTTAACACGATAACTCAACTAAATCATGTCGGATCAATCGGGTTTTGACTGATACTGATCGGGGACGTCTCCCAGACGACACCTATTGATTTTGATGGGGATAGAACACACTCTACCATGTTCATGGGTCATGAGAAAGCACAATGGTGGACTATTTGAGAAATTTTTTTGTTTGCACGATCACTCAATTAAATCTTGTCGAATCGATCGGATTTCGACTGATTCTGATTAGGGACGTCTACCAAACGATATCTATTGATTTTGAGGTGGATAAGACACACCCCACCCTATTCATGGGTCAAGAGAAAGCACGATGGTGGACTATTGGAAAAAAGTAAAACTGTCGCATAAAACACATATTCTGCATTTATGTGTTGGTTTATTTTTTCTCGACCACTTAATTTTGAGATAAAGATGTTCTACGTGCGCAAAAGTCCGCTTTAAGGTTTTAAAACTGTTCATTAATTAACAAAATAACTTCTTAGAAGGCCTTCATCTACTGTTAGTTTGGTGAAGGTTTATTGACCCTTTGTAGGGGAAGGGTGGGAGTAGAATGTTTATCATAGTGTCGAGTTATATTATTCCAAATCATTTTAAATCTTCGATAATAATAGCTCACTTTAACGTGAGAGGAAACTTGCACCTTCTGTATAAGTCTCACTGGAATATATACATTGTGTACCAAATTTTGTTCTACTACGTCATTTATTTTTACAATAACGTCGTCAGATTTATTATGAGACAAATTAAGATTCAGTTTATGGTTACGCAAGTCAATAAATAGATGTTAATAAATGTTAGAAAACCGAAGTGTTATAAAGTTATGCCAAAAAGAATATTGAAAAAATGCTTGATAAAATGCGCCATCCGATTTTAATGTAAAATTCTGATCCATGCAGTTAGATGAAGCAATCTATTGAGGAACGCATGTGAAATAACAAATGTAAATATCAGAATTGTGAATGGATGAAGGTTCTCGATAGGCTGAAGGTTGAGGGCCTCTATTATTATAAATAAAATAGGAATATCAGAAATCACCCGGTTGAACCCAAGTTATGCAGGCGAAGAACTTGTTACCTTAAGCTCACAAGAACGAGTTATTTTCTTACAATTAATACAAATAACAAAACATGAGCAATCCAAGAATGAATCAAGTGTCAATTCAACTATTGGACAATGATTCTCATTCACGAAAAATGGTAAAGCTGAAAAAGATTTTCAACAAGACATCTCATAGCTATTGTTAGTTTTCTAGAGAGAAACTTTTAAGGGTGGTAATAACACTCATAATTAACGTAGAGGGTAACCACATCCACGACATTGATTTCAGAAGGGTAAAGCATCACCACCATAGAGTGCAGTCTAAATTAAAATTGATAGGTAAAAGCGTTGCCCCGTAAAAGTAAACAGCAGAAATAATCTATATTCTTTTCCATCAAAAACATTATGTCGAGGGGGAATATAATCGCCATTGGCAATTGCCGATGTAAGCAATTTTTTTATTAAGTGTATCAATAGTCAATATTGACTTGAAGTGGTAAATTTCTAATAGTTACAGAATTTATAAAACCAATTCTAAATAAATGACAATTATAAGAAACTAGTAGGTACACAATGTAATAGGATTATGCAAAAGTGAAAAAAGAAAACTCCTAATCTTCTGCAAACAATTGATTAATTTTACTTAACGAAAGCTTATACAAATGGAGGATGGTGGTAATATAATTAATTAATAGGAATCTTACATTTGGTTACACAACTTCGTATCCTGCTAAACATATAGACGTATTATACCATTGTTCTGTATGACATTTCGATCTACTCCTTCCACCTCCCATATCTTTATTTGTTATTACAATAACTTCAGTTAGATTATGCTTTTATACGATACATAGTTATTTAATTAAATTCAGATTTCTATTAAATCGTAGATTTCGTTAAATAAGATTTTTGAAGATAAGAAGAACTTTTATTTATTTCGCATAACCCCTACTACATTGTGCTGTTCTCTACTTCAGCAGTACAGAAATAATTTCACTTCGATTATCTTTAACTGTTGGTTGATTTAGCCATTGGTATTTTTGGAGGTTGCTTACTCTGAAAGATTAATATAAGTTGAAGATTATATCAATGTAACCCTTAGAAAATCACTACTTTAAATCAAATGCCAGTTAATAATATACTCAATGAAAAAGAAAATTGCAAATATCGCTGGTACAAGCAAGTGCCAATGAGTGTTGGTTTTACTTCTACATTGCACTTCGAATGGACAGTAATGTAATTGCGGATGTACTTCGTACTTAAGACATACATTAGAGTTCGTTTCCAATGGCAAAACTTAAAATAGCAATAAAGTAAGCTGTCCATCTACAGTGATCCTTCCCTTATGGTTCTAATAATTTTTTGTCAATGGTTGCATATATAAACTGTTGCGAATGTTCATAACTTTGTAAGCTATAAAAAATTACTATATTAATTAATGTCATCGACACAATCGTTTCATAAATCACAGCAACGTTATAGTTCTATATATTTTGCATCCAATGCCATTATTATTATCTTATCTTAGGTCAGTAAATAATAATTGTCTTGAATATATTTTAAATTGGCTCATTAAGTTTAATTACTAATTATGTCGACGAAACATTTAAAGAAATTAATTTGGAATTCATAGTCGTAAAGATATGTTTAAATTGAAAGGAAATACAATACTCTTTTAGTTATTGACTCCATATTCAATCAAGAAGATTCAATCTTGTAGCATATCTATGTTTTGTGGTAATTTAATTTGTGGTTTTAGTGGTTTGATTCTTTTAAAGTACGTCCACATCTTTAAATAGAAACCAGATCTCCTCTATTTTTCCTAGTTTACAAATGTATGAGTCTATTGAGAGAAAAATATAGATTTCCTTTTAGAGAAAGATATGGACGAAATATGTTTATTTTGAGTCGAAACAATATTAATAATTAAAAATGGGGTACACCTAACAAAGTTCTTTAAGCATTTCTCTTAAGGTAGTATAGCTGTGTAGTTTCGTCCTAATTAACTCAAGTGTAAACATTTGAGGGAAAGTTGTGGTTTATTTTCCTAGTTTTACTACAAGGAATTATTACTTTCTGATAATAATCAGTCAGGATATAAAATTATATGCTGAATATTAAATATAATGCAAAGTTTTACTACCAGAGTTTACAATTACTGAATTTTGAAACAATCACTGTATTTTTAGTGCTAACTCTGTTACGGCAAATTTTTGTCATTTAATTCAACGCTCGGTGTTTGGCATATAGCCAGGAGAATAGCTGTTTTGACCTAATTTGTTTAGTCCTTATTATATAAGGCATTTGCAGATGGGTTGAAGTATAAACTCCTTATTTCTGTAGTCTGAATATTAAAAAAATGTAAGTTTATATTAGATTTTAACTGGCTCCCAACTTAAAAATTGAGCACTTATCTGAAGAAGAAGTAATTTCAATTTTGATTATGGTTAAATGGTAACTCGGATAGAAACTAGTTTGTCGTTTAATCAAAAGCAACCTGATACACTATCCATTACTCGATTCATCATCATCATCATCATTAGGTCATCAGTCCTAAGACTGGTTGGACGCTAACCTCCAGCTTCTCCTATCTTGTGCTAACCTACGCATTTCGCTAATTCTGTTACAACCTACATCCCTTACTATTTGCGAGCAGTAGTCTAATCTCGGCCTACCTCTGCCTTTCTTCACTCCTATTTCTGCCTCCAAAATATCGCGGACTATTCCCCCATGTCTCAGCAAGTGGCCTACCATTCTATCTCTTCTCTTCTTTAAGTTTTTCCACATACTTCTTTTCTCGCCGACTTTCTCCAATACTTCTTCGGTTCTAACCCTATCAGTCCATGGTATTTTCATCATTCTTCGGTAACACCACATCTCAAAAGCTTCTAATTTCTTCCTACTTGCTTCCCCTACCGTCCAGGTTTCGCAGCCGTATAGTGCCGTGCTCCATACATATGTTTTCAAAAATCTCTTCCTTGTTTCTAAGTTTATTACCCCCGAGCATAAAAGTGCTTTCTTTTCGTTAAAAGCTACTCGACCCTGCGCTATTCTTTGTTTTATGTCTTTATCGCTTCTTCCATCCCAATTTATTTTACTTCCTAAATAAGTGAAGTCTTTAACTTCCTCCAACCTTTCATTATTAATTTGTACTTTCGTTTTTGCTCTGCTCTCGCGCCCTCTGCACACTAACACTTCAGTTTTGTTTTTATTCACCCTCATTCCGTATTCCTCTGTCAACACTGCCTCCATTTCGTTCAATGCTGATTCTAATTCCTCCTTACTAGATGCTAATACTGCTATATCATCCGCGAATCTCAGCATTTTTAGTTTCTGTCCCTGTACTTTAATCCCGAAATCCACTCTATCTTTTACCACATTAATCGCCTCTTCGATGTACAGATTAAAAATTAGTGGTGATAGCGTACATCCTTGTCTTACTCCTTTCCTAATACCTACTTCCCTTTTTTCCCCTTCTACTTCTATAACAGCAGTTTGCTCTTTGTATAGATTGTGTACTACTCTCCTATCTCTATACTTCATTCCCGCGCTCTTTAGTATCTCGAACATTTTTTCCCATCTTACGTTATCAAAAGCTTTTTCTAAATCTACAAATCCTATGTAAGCGTTCTTTCCTTTTTCTATTGTTTTCTCTAACATTACTCTTAACGCCAGAATAGCTTCGCGAGTTCCCCTATTTCGCCTAAAGCCGAATTGGTCTTCTCCTAGTATTTCCTCCGCTCTATTTTCCATCCTCTTCTGCACTATTCTAGTTAAGATTTTTGACGCGTGGGAAGTTAGGCTAATCGTTCTAAAGTTCTCGTATTTGTCGGCTCCTCTCTTTTTCGGTATAGTAACGATAATGTTCCTCTTATAATCCTCCGGCATCTCGCCCGTTTCATATATGTATTTTACCAGTTCAAACATCCTATTTACTACTTTCTGTCCCGCACATTTCAAAATTTCCGCCTGTATTTTATCTACACCCGGCGCTCTATTATTCTTTAGCCCCCTTAGTGCTATTTCAAATTCCTCTCTCAATATAGGTTTTCCTACATCTTCCCTATCGATGCTAGATTCTTCCTCTAATATCTCTCCTAATTCCTGATCCTCGTATAAATTTCCTAAGTACTGCTTCCATCTATCCGCTTTCTCCTCTCTTCCGATCAGTATGTCCCCCGATTGACTCCTAACGTTTCTACTTATTGTTCCTATATCCCTGAAGTTCCTCTTAATTATTTTGTAAGCCTCATCGGTCTTACCTACTTGCAACTTATCTTCTACTTCTTTGCATTTATCCTCTATCCATTGTTCTTTCGCTTTTCTACATTTTCTAATGATTTCCCACTTTATTGACTTATAAGTTTTCAGTCCTTCTTCGTCTCGTCTGTTTTTGTAGCCTCGTCTCTTTTGCATTAAGTTTAAGATTTCGTCCGTTATCCAGGGCTTCCTAGCTTCCCTTTTATCGTGTCCTAAAACGTCCGTAGCCGCGGAAGCTAGACTATTCTTGATACCCTCCCACTCAGTTTCTGCGTTCTTGATTTCGTCCTTACTCGTTTTATTTATTAATTGATCTGTTTTATCCTGGAACTTATCTTTCATATTCTGATCCCTCAATATGTATACATTTATACGTTTCTTATCCTTCCGGATTTTCAGATTTTTGAACTTTAATCTAGCTTTCATGACTACCAAGTTGTGGTCGCTGTCTACATCTGCTCCTGGATAACTCTTACAGTCTTTTACTTGATTTCTAAATCTCTTCCTAACCAGATCTAAATCTCTTCCTAACCATTACTCGATTATAGAAATATAAAGATTTTACGTTCACATGGTCCTTACTTTTACATGGATTCAAAGAAAAAAATAAACTGGACAAAACTAACTCATCAGTGAAACTTCATATTATTACTTTTATTCTTACGAAGATTTAAATCGTGACGTAAACACCTACGTGATATTATAATTAAATAATTTCAACTAATGTTTAACAAATTAGAATGGAATTATTGAGAAAAGACATAAATAAATAACAGAAAGAAATAATGCCAAATGCAATGAAAACGGTGTTATTAAGAAACTTAAAAAAATAAGGTGAAATTAAATAGTAAGAATTTGAATTCAGTAACGTGTAGATCTTCCTCTAGCTGTTATCACTGCTTTAATTCCTCTGGAAATGCTATTTATCAAGTGGTGAATGATTTCCTGAGCAATATTTTTCCATTCGATAAGAGCGACTTTTCGAGTTCTCTAAGGGTCATAGGCCAGGTATGTGGAACGTAACTGATCGTTTTAGTGCATTCCATAGGTGTTCTATGAAGTACATATCTGAACTACTTGGTGACCAGTCCATAGTTGAAGTATTCACAAATCGAAGGTGGTGCAGTACCCATTTAGCATCATGAGACTGAGCGTTATGCTGCATAAAAATGAATTTGTTCTCGACAAACGAGGCAAATGGCATCACATGTTCTTCTATGATGTTTTCTACATAGAAATGTGAATTGGAAATAATCATTATTATTACTATTATTCATTGATTACTTTATTATGAATTACATTATGGTTATTATTAATATATCCCTTCGTCCAATCGTACCCGAGTATAGATGATCATTTTAGCACGCATCAGTTTACTAACAAAAGTTGATAAATGTCATTATGAATAATTATCAACGCATTTATCAAAAATTGATGTGCTACTTGATAGAGTACATTCAATATTTCCAACTAACAGGATGCAAAATTTCAAAACACAGAAGAACAGAAAAATAGTAGCACATGCTTCTCATCGGTGACAGCGCCAAATGCCATAAAGCCCATGCTATGTCCGGCTATTTGCTATTTTGTTCCAACCCCCTTATTCTTCAGATAGTAACTCCCTGGATTATAACTGTTTATTATATGACTGAGATTAAAGCATTCCTCAGACTAAGCATATTTCTGTGTGGTATTGGAAATTCAAATTTAATATTATAACTAAGGGATGTTCCAGGGGTTGCATTAGGGGAGACGTGGTAGGTTATCCTTAAGTAACAGAGGCAATATTTGTAGTTATGTGTAAGTTTCATCACTGTTACATGACTATTTGTCTTGATATATTTTGTTTCTGTACACATATGTATTAAATGACCTGTATTAGCTGCAGTCAGTAGTTTAAGTAGCAGTATTGCTAGTTGCAGTCAGTAGTTATTCAACCATAAGCTATGAGCGTAAATATTGTGCATATCAATACATCATTCTATAAAATATCTGCAACTATATATAGCAATCAATTAATTACTATCGTATACAAACTGCCGCTCTGTGTAAAATTTCAAGTACTAATTGAATTGAACATATTTTATATATAAAATACACTCTGCGTATATCTTCTTAAAAACAATTTTATTCCAGAGGAAACCATGTTTAGTTAATATCTTAGGATAATCAAAAATAACTTATGTGTTAATGGTCACCTAAAACTACAGATCCGTCTTACATTTTCTTCATATGTTTATCTATTTCTGTAACTTTTTTATCCTTATCGCGTTCTATATATCATCGATCGTATATTCTAATCCGCGCAAGACTGCACCAGGCAAATCGGGCCTTGTTACCGTAACCTTTTGACTTGATATGTCGTACATAAAGTTAAAAACTACATATGAAACAATACGAAGTTCACAATTATTTACTAATATTCACTTTTTATAATATGTTCAAGGTTTGACCTAGCACGTCATACCAAATGTCCTACTTTTGATATATGAAATCAATCGATACAATGCAAAGTTTTACTTGGCAGATGGTAATTTTTACAAACTACTGAAATGGGGAAATATCTCCACACCACCTACAAATGCCTTATACAATAAGTACTAAACAAATTGGGTCAAAACAACTATTCTCCTGGCTATATGCCATCGAGGAACGCTGAATTGAATAGCAGACAAAATGCGACAAATTTCACCATTAATTCAGCGCTCGTCGATGGCATATAGCCAGGAGAATAGCTATTTTGGCCTAATTTGCTTAGTCCTGATTGTATTAGGCATTTGCAGATGGTATGGAAATATCTCCCAGCTTTCAATAGTTTATATGAAATCAATGTTCAAATGTTGAGAAAATCCGATCGAACTACCATAAATGCGGAACTGAATAAGAATTGTTTTATTATGATTTTCTATAAATCATTGAATAGGCGTTAATTATGAATTAACCTGATTTTTAGATGATATCTTCTAAAACCGAAATACTTATTATTTCTAAGGTATTTCCGAGAATATGGTGAGCAGTCAACTCAGTTGCTCAACGTGGAGCTAACAAAGGTGCCGCACTTTGCTCCAACGTCCACAGCATGAATGGTTGACCTGTCGTAAGTCTCATATAGAGGTTGTTGCGATAATGTCATTCGTACTGTGGTCAGAGGTAGTGAACTGGTCAGAGGTAGCGAACTGGGCCCAGTATTGGGGTCATTATATCCTTGGATTCGAGTCCCAACGGGGGATGTTTATCACCTCTTCCTGATCTCTGAGCATGGATGTGTTTATATGTAACTTTCCCTTTCTCAGCTTGGGATATTAGGGGAAAGAAGTCAATTTCTATTAAAACTATTATTACTATAGTCTCAAAATACTGCTCTTGGGCAGTTATTACAAATGATTCATAAGTAATGAATATTGTGATAACGTGGCATTATTGTAAATAGAATCATGTTGTTGTTTTGCAACCATACGTAACATAATATAATATAAAAGGTTATTTGGTCAAATATCCACTTAATATAAACGAGTAAGCAAATCGAAATAATATTGCGCCGCCCCCTCCCTCACACTGAAAGCACCTCCGGAGTATGCCTCTAGAGGCTTCGGATAAAAAAAAATAGTTACCACGTTGTTCGCAAGGGTCGATTTGTCAAAATGCCAAAATTAGAAAGCATTTCGTACATCGACATAAATATTTCGTGACACAAACACGAAAACAGCCGTTTAGTAAATATAGATGAATAAAATTACGTATATGGGCACATAATATAAATATCATTCCTCTCACCCAGTACTGTTTCCGGAAGACACCTTTAACAACAATCAACACTCATTTAGACTCAATCTGTTTTAGTAAACCTATTTTTAAAAAGGAATATAACAATAACTTCAGAAATATAGCAACAAAAGATGAATATTCATAGCATATAAGAGATTTAAAGATTTCAATCATTTGGTTGTTAAATATACAAAGAAGTTCAGCCCTGTAAATGTATTGACAAATCAAAACTAGCACTATCACTGGAATTAACTGGTAATAACTAGTAAATAATACTACTTCATTGAGTTGAATTGGGAATGACTATGTTTTGTGACTTTTCGTAACATGAATACGTGACCAGGGCCGGATGCAGGGATGTCGGGGCCCGGGGCAATGAAAAAAGTGGAGGCCCTTTCAATCAATAAATATCTTTCGATAATTTTATTTTTACATTTAACAAAAAAATTTCCACTATTAAGATATATACTATTCTAATTTTTGTAATTTTTTAAAAATCTTTATTACTTTCTGACGAGGGATGAACAATGGGAAACAATTGATAGACTTACTATATTTAAGTGAAAGACACTTTACGTGCTTTTTTTGGAGACAAAATCCTTAACGATTTCTCCGAAGTCTATTTCTCGAAGTAAATCACTCTCTATACTGAGCAATGACAGATATGCTAGACGTTTTGCGTCATCGTCGTACGCAGCCTATTTTTAATAATTTTCATTTTAGAAAATGAACGTTCTCCGCTGCAATTAGCCACCATCAACACTAAATACATTCTCAATGTAATTTCAATATTAGGGAATGCAGCGCCGAAGTTATTATCAACCAGAATCCTGTAGAAAAACATCTCTTTTGGTTTACTGTCGACATTGTAGTTCTTCTTGAAGACATCTATCAAGGCTACAAACTGGACTAATTCGTTTCCAAGACTGTTTTCAAGATCGTCGTTGTAAATTTTTACTAACTTGTCGGCATCCTTGTGTAGCTCGGATGAACTCAAATCCTCTAAATGATTCACGAAACCAAATCGATCGCAGACAACGTCATAAGCTCGAATCCTATCACTCAGAGATGCTGAAAGCTTATCGTACCGTATCCAATAAATAAACGTTCAATTTTGCCGCTATTGAATTTTGCATGAGGCCTAAATTTTGTAATTCCACCACTGAATAGATTTGACATAGGATGAAAATACCCCTTGTTTGGATATATTTCATTGCTCATTACTTTTTTAAAGATTAAAAAAATTTTATGTTATAAAATTGTTGAATCCAAGGTTTATGGAGGCCCTCAATGTGTGGGGGTCCCGAGGCTCCCGCCCCGGTTGCCCCGCCGTGCATCTGACCCTGTACGTGACATATATCATCGTTACACCAGAATCCCAAGAAATGAATTCTGGTTTGGTTAGCAAAACGATTTTAACTCACACTTGCACAATATCTGTATCTTATATTTGATGTCACTGGAAACTATTTTCTATAAAAAATCAAGATAAATTAACTGGTTCAATTCTTCAGGGTAATCTACTTGTGAAAATATAAGTTTAGGGTGAACGGTGATGATTAGATTAGAGATAAGTTATTTTGTGAATTAGTGAAGATGCATTGGCAACAAAATTCTTGGTTTATTAATGGGAAAATGATTTCGTATCGTATTGATACACTCTGAAAATCGCGCAATGCATATCAGTATCAATTACGCAAAAATGAGGTCCAAAGAGGAAGTGCTTGTTATTTGTCGGCTACGATGAAAATTCGGCTTATAATCGGTGTGAGGTACAATAAGATGAAAAATATAAATACATAACGATATAAGATATAACATTATATGAGAATAAAACTATAGAAGACATAGGAAAAATAATAATAATGCTGTGACAAAACTAACTTGAACTAAAATTACTAAATTTAAAAAAAACTAAAAAAAAAACTAAATTTAAGGAATGTTAAAATATAGAGGACGGAAAGGAAGTGGAAGAAGTATTCAAAATTGGACATAAGGAAAATGCGATAACAAATCATTATTTTGCGAGAGAACAAATGTCTAGCAATTTAATATTGGAAACGAGTAAGCAAATCACAATAATATTGCGCCGCCCCCTCGCTCATATCGAAGGCACCTCCGGAGCATGCCTCTAGAGGCTTTGGATCAAATAACAAAAGTTACCGCATTGTTCTCAAAAGTCGATTTACTATTTTGATTTTGTCAAAATGGCAAAATTCGAACGAAAAGCATTTCGTACATCGACCTAAAAATTTCGTGACACACACACGAATATAGACGTTTAGTAAATAGAGATTCTGGAAGTCGAGATGTATCAGCACGTCATTTAATTGACAAATATACTATTAGCCATGCAAATGTTTATGGATCTAACAAAAATTGAGAATGCAGAAAATTATCGAATAGTAATTAATAGGGATGAACCCGTTGGACTATAACAATACAAGAGGAAGTGCTTTGAGTTTCAATAAAACTTAAAAACGTTAAGTTGTTAAAAATGAATATATCTACAAAGTAAATATAGATACAACAAAAGACGTGAATCCATTATTTGGAAAGTGTGAATACCAAATACTTTATTTAAATAAATACAAAATATATTATACAATATATATCAACAATATAAAATGAAATCGAACAATGATCAAATATAAAAGTGTGAGTATCATTCACTAGTGCTCAAATTAATGCGTATAAGTGAGCATAATAACCTTTGATGAAAATCAAACTATAGAAGAAGAAAAATGAAATACGGAGGAGAAAAGCAAATTTAAATATTCCATGTTCCCAAAATGAATAAATCAAACAATTTTGATAGTAGACCTTCTAAAAATCGAGAAGTACGATGAAACTATTTATATTTTGAGCCTAATACGAAAAAAACATTAATTTGTCATTGAAAATTACTTTATCGTTTTTCAAAATATTCTCCTTCATGATGTATATACTTTTGCAGGCGTTCGAACCATTTGTTAAATAATTATTTCCATTCCTCTTGAGATGTCTACAAAACATGGTTTTTGAACACATCAACGGCTTCTATTGCCGACAAAAGTCATTGCCCACGCAATTTATTTTTGACGTTCGGGAAAAAAAGGAAGTTATTCGGTGCTAAATCATACTGTATGGCGAATGACCCATTAATTCGATTTTTTGAGTGTTCAAACATTAGGTTGTTAGACGAGATGTGTGAGAGCTCGCATTGTCATGATAAAGAATGATCCGACGGCGCTTGTTCGTTTTCCTTACTTCACCGAAGACTTCCGACAAACAAATGGTTGTGTACTATTCATAATTGACCATATTAGGTTCCTCTAAAGGCGACCATTTGTTTCAAAGTGCTTCGAGCGCGAACAACTTTTGTTGAATTTGGTTCATCTTGAAACACCCGTACAGTAGATCCATGATTCGTCACCTATTACAATGCTATATACGTCTTTTGAAGCACCGCCATTGTATTTTTTGAACATTTGTTTGCACCAATCAACACGAGTATCTTTTTGAGATTTTTTCAAATTATGTGGGATCCAACAAGAACAAACCTTTTTTATAGCTAAATAATCATGCAATATTTTATATATGCTAATCTAACTAATGCTTAAGGTTGCTTCAATCTCATAGTATGCCACACGATGATCTTGCATTATCAATTTTTCACAGCATCAATGTTCTCTGGCACAACAACTGATTTTGGACGACCTTCAAGACTTTCGTCGATGAAGGAATGGCGGCCAAGATTAAACTCGTTATACCAACGTTTCACAGTGACGAAGGAAGGGGGTTTATCGGCAAAAGTGGAAGTAAGTTGATCAATGCACTCTTGTCTTGATAATCCCCGTCAAATGTCGTAATAAATCATCGTATGAATGTTCACGAGTTAATTCCATTTTTTCGCTAAGATACAATTTTCAAATCAGTGTAAATAACATAAATCAAACTTTCTCTTGGAAACGTCAGATGACGCTTGACAGCACTTAGTATTGTAAAAGCTCAAAACATAAATAGTGACCCTCGTAACAGGATGACAAATCTACGGTTAGCGGTCTATATTTCCAAGAATAAAACTATATAACACAAGATTAGGTTTCAGAAAATTATCAAATAGCAATTAATAATGTTGAATTCACACAATGGATTAAGGCAGGGCATGAGGGAATGAATTCTTTGAGTTTTAATAAGACTTGAAAATTAGTACCTCTATTTAAGGACTTGTTAAAAATGAATAGGTCTATAAATAAAAACGGATGCAGCATATAACACAAAAATCGGTATATAGAAAATGTGAATAACAAATACTTTATTTAAATAAATACAAAATAGATAATAAATAGGACATCAACAATATAAAATGAACACGATGAACAATCAAATATAAAAGTGTGAGTATCATTAAATAGTGACTAGTGCTTAAACTAATACATATAAATGAGCGTAGTAAAGCTAATACATTATATCCCATATTTTGGCAAAGTGCCGGAATCTACAGTTCTATAATTTAAAGCTGAATTCTTCTTCAGGGTATTACCCTTATGAGGGTATAAGTTTAAGGGTGGCAAATTAGGGTTCTCTATACGCGTCGGCGAAGAAACCCTTGGCCTGTTGATAGGAAAATGCCTCCTTATCGTGTTGGTACCCATACCGAGACTCGCGCACCGCATATCAGTATTGTCGAGCATCTGGTAATGAGACGAATCACCGCTTTCCATGCTATTTAGTTGGTAGCTCTCAATCAGCGGAGTCGGGTCCTCGTAATCATAATCTACGAAGCCAGAATTGTCAAAACTAGATTTTTCTCTAGCTAGCTTTAATATCAAACCTTTTTGGTAAGGATGGTACTGTACTGGGTGGGATGGCACCACCGACTGAACGTTCAAATTGTCGATGGTCTCGTAATGATCGTCGACCTCGCCGTAGTCTATCAAGTCACTGGGGTAGTTCTCTGAAATGAAATGCTGAGTACCCCTAGGGGTTAAGGCGGCCCACACCATCCTGTTGTCTTGCATGTTCGGCGTCCCGTGGTACAGAACCGTTTCCGAAGGGTGCACCATTTTGTTGCTGTTGAGGTTCGCGACAGAGGAGCAGTCGCGAGATTCGTTATTTTTTATTTGTCGATGATCCCGCGTATGGAGAGAACATTCGTTGCCTCCGAACATGTTCATCCTGAAAAAGATGGACGTATTTTGGATACGTTCAATTCAAAAATCTATGTGTATACCCGTAAAGTATGTGCCATGTACTATCGAGAAGGAATGATGAATGAATTAATAAGTAAGCAAAATGAATTAATATTATAGTATCAAAATGATTATACATGCTACTTATGTAGAGCATAAGTAACTATAAAATTAATCTACCTATTACGATTTACATATTTAAAAGTAACTGCCCATATTTCTAATAGGGAAATATATTGAATGTGTCTCATTATAATCTTTCTCAATAGTATGTTCAATATTACCATAACATCGTCCATATATACTACCTAATTTGCTAATAGTGATTGTTAATAGTGATCTCATGCAACTTTGGTTTAAATTTTTTTAACGAACTCATGTCTCTTGTTAAATTAAATTATTTTAATTAAATATTTTAAATAATGACTAAAGCTAATCATTGTAAGTTTCGCATCTTTCGCAACGATTTCGTCAATATTAGATAAAATATGGAAATTGTCTAGCTAAATTACATTAGAGACATTTTGCTCTCTGCGCTAGATACTTGAAGTTAATATTAAATCCCAAGTACACAATATAAACTGTGGTTAGCCCTGACGAAACAATAGTTTCTAAAAAACAAATTTACTAACCAGTAAAAAATATAAAAAGTAAAGCAATTCAGCATTTATTATTAACTGCATTTAAAAAAATAATTTTTTCAAAACATCAACGTTTCGTCATTTGCGAGATTTTAACAAACACATCTTTAGTTTTATAGTTCAATGCTAAGGAATTAGCTGCTTTTAGAGATAAGATTTCAAGATGATCAAGAGAAAGAACATTTAATAACTATCCATAATAATTACGCAGAACTATTGGATATCATGAACTAATTACAAAATACTTCATTATTCTTAGGCGAGTTACTGGAAACAGTAAATAGTCTGCTACAGACTTTATATGGCATGGAAAATATTCATATTAGAGAATAAATTGACAGTGTAATGAAACAAAATTCAGATTTGACAAGATTAAAACATGTTTATAACAATAAGGCTGACACAGATTCATTAAATAGTTTAAAAGACCATTTTATGCAATGTTACCTTTTATTGCTGAATGGCCGTTTTATTTATATAACAATATTCTTTCATCGCACGTATCTAAAATTCCTTCCCTTTAATAAGCGATCTCTAGTCACTAGTCTAGTCTAGTGTAGGGAGCCAAGTTCAGTACAAGTGATATTCGGGGTTGAAATCCAAACCGGTGCTAAATTCCTTAGAACGGGTAGGGTGTATCATTTGATTTCTTTTTGATACAATAAATTTCCAAAGACGTTTTAAATGATTTGGCGCAAGATAGGAGTTTCACGTGGATTTCGAAAATTTGGATAACTGAAAATGAAGAGATAAAATACAAAATCTAACTGACAGTTGCTTAAAGTTAGCCTCCAAACCTAAATCGTTATTTTTTTGCATAAAACCGTATCTACTTCAAATAACCAAACGCCATGTTATTTGGGGTGGGTCATATATCACATATGCTTTACTATTTACACATAACTCAGATGTAATAATACTATTTTTAATGAAATTCTAATTTAGATTAGGAGTCGCAATATAAATTTGGTATGCTTGTGAATTTTAAACCAATAGCGAAAATGAATTTAGAATGTGATTATATATATTGGAAAAACATAGTGTTTTGTTCAATCTAAAACATCGTTATTGCTTGGTGCCGCTTAACAACTGATAGAATCAGATCTCTTTAAATCAAGATGAGAACGCCGCCAATAGTCTAACACAGACTTACTATTTTTTGCCCACTTTATACACTTATATATATTTGTCCATACTACCCCGATTGATGTATGCAAAAACGAATAGTGAGGGAAAAGGGGCACATATTTGCTTATCTGTTACAAATCCTTATTTATCCATGCATTCTGGTGTATCCCATTTTTTTATCAAAGTTGTTTATTCAGTGTTGTTTAAGGATCACGACAGTAATAGAAGTTTGGAATATTGTGAAATTAGTGATAACTTAAAGACAATCTGATATGCATACAGGTACACTATTTTTGCTGTTGAATGAATATTTTATTAAGGTGGAACTATTAATAAACAGAATATCAAATATTATAACCTTAAAAACCTTCACTTTCAGTAATTATAGGAAAGTAATAATTAACAACTCAAAAAATAAATGAACGGGATGATTCATTTCGAGTTCATATTATTTTGGATAAAATTTAAAAGTATATATTTACTTGAATTTCTTCCGGTTTACTCCTATTGAATTGGTAGTACTTTTTTTACAACCAAGATGATCCAAATATACCGATATGTCACAAATTATCTCGGTGAAAGCAAAGCATTTTAAAATAATTTTTGGTGGAAGTATTTTGTCAAGCATTTCTGGTAAGTTTTTCTTATTACTATAGTCTTAACCAATTTATGAATTATTGTTTATATCGCAAGACAGAAAATTTACATGATGAAAGTCTGTTTTCCATATAAATGTCCCAGTTAATTGAATGTGGGAATATAGTCTATGTTTGTCTATGCTTGAATAATTCTCGAGTAGATATAATAGGATATTTATGCCTGCCTTAAAATTTGAGTTATTATATTTTATGAAACTGGTTCTCTGATTCACAAGAAAAGGTGCTGGTAGACGAACCGTTGATACAAGAGAACTGGTTTATGACTCAGGAAATTGGACCCATCGAATATACCAAACTATTGTAAAGCAGAACTTGGACATGCATCCTTGTAAGAATAATATTAAGCTTTTTCGTGTGCAAATGATCTAGATATCTTGTGTACTTCCAGTGGTTTATTAATAATTTAATGAATGACTACGGGCAACATTTCTCTTCTGATGCAACCTGCTGTTACCTTTCATTGTACCTTTTGTTTAATTTCCACTGCGTCCCTGAGAAATTAGTATTTGGGTGACAGTTTCTCGTAGAAGAATAATTGTGCCCATTGTTTTTCAATTTCACCGTCAAGACGTTCTGACTTGACTACTTTTTTCTTATATTTTTTATAACTTTTCTCTAATAGTTATATTATGACCAATTCATAAGTTACATGCATGAGGTTTTTCGATTGCTCCTTGTTTGATTATTATGAACTATTATCGGAAAAAATATGGCTTTTGGTATAGATCTTTCATAAAAAAGATCCTCGAATAATTTTAGTCTTATATGTACTATATGAGTAAATATTTAAGAATATATCAAAATAATCTATAATGAGGAATATCGTGTACAAAAATCTAAATCAATAATGGTATTATAATATGAAATAAGTCCTTTCTTCTCAGTTGTCTTGAATAAACATTTTGTTATAGGGCCATTTTGAAATTTTGACAAATTAAACAAAAGGGAAAAAATTTTAACTCCTTAACTAGTATAAGTGTATTGTGGAATTATAAAATTACCTTGTTATACAATATTTAACAAATTTATTAATTAATGTTTTATTCTAATGTAAAACAACATATCACCTGCACTTGTAATTGTTTCACTTAAAACTGTATAACACAGAGTGCACTAGGGCCTCTCTCATTTATTAATTAAAAAATTAATGAATACTCATGTAATACAATTAACGGTATAACCTTTAGCCCGGTAATATTTTATTAATATATTTTATTTAATGAATTATTAATAATTAGTCTCCCTCTGCTCTTTTATTTTATTCTACGATAAACAAAGTTTTTAGTATAAGCGTCAATCTGTATCCATATTTTATTAATTATTTATTTTATATTATTATATATTTTGTAATCAACTTAATTTTCTTTGCTCATTGTTCTAAATAAATATTTTTTCTACAAAGACATATTTTAGTTTGAATCAACCAAAGGAATCAATCTGTAATTGTATGCAGTTTATTGTTTTTCCTGTAGTAACATTCGTACCTATTATTGTTTTTATTATACAACAACCTTGTTACTGGAATTTACACTATTTCAATATGTGCCCATTATATTTGTAAATGCGTAAAACAAATAATAAACATTTATTATTTGTTATAAATTTACACCACATCGTATCAACTAAGGTAATAATTTTTGTGTGCTGTCTATATGTAAACCTCAATTCACACTCTGTCTACAATAAACATCTAGTATTAATGAAGAATGAGGCCAATTTCTCAGCTTTATGTCATGTATTATACTTTGTAAAATAGGAAATTGTCTTTATAAAACTAGTATTATGAGATCAGTTTTACAAAGGATAATACTTCTTCCAAGCAGCCTTTGTTGTTTGTTTCCATAATAATTGTTATAATGATTACATTTATAAATGAGAGCAGTAGAAGTTACATAACTATAACTATTATTTCAAAAGGGCTTTTAACTCAATAGAAACCCAACCCAAAACTGTTTCAAATGTTCTATCTAAAAGTATATTATATATCATTAACTCTTCAAAATTCAATCTACCTAGAATTTTATTCTATATAATCTGTATATATAGAATATCCCATAATTTATTTTACAGTCAATAATATATCTATTATTTGAGATAATACAAAATGAATTAAAAACTATTTTAAATTGAATTAAAACTCCTTAAACCGTAAAAATAAATTTGAAACTTTGCTTTTGAACCTTATCAAACTATCCACAATTTCTTTATTCCGAAAGTGAATGCCTATATTTCCTTGTATACACAGAAATATAACATACTTAATATTTTTTATTACATTTCTCCATAAAAGAAAACTTTATACTTAAATAATATTATATCGTTATAGGTGTCATTTACAGTCAATATCTCCGTTATTTGAAACTATGAATCAAATACTTCTGAATTATATAAAACAAACCTTGCTGATTACAATCTTGTAAGTTTAATGCTTTATAGCTTCATCAATCTTGATGAAGCTACCCCTACTTTTTTCTACTGAATATATAAACTTAATTTTGTCATAAATAATGCTGACTTTGCATATTTTATAAGTACGTAATTATGTAAGTAAGTAAGTGATAATTATTTCAAGATAATGAAAATAAACACGTACTTTTCATATTTTATAATAAAGTAAAGATAATCTGGTAAAGATACTTGGTAACGATTGGAATGGAAATACAACAAATATTCGAAATTGTACACTCCGCATAAGCAACAAAAGGTCATAATAATTCCCTGGTATACGCAGCTCGAATCATAAACATAACTCAATTCCCGAGGCCAACTACTAAAAAACATTTCTTTTTTTGCAAAATTCTAATTTATTCATCAACATAGTCTCCTTCAAGAGTGATACATTAATTCCAATACTTCTCTAACATTTCGATGCCTTTATTTTAGAACGATTTTTCTTTTGACTCAAAATGAGTATTTGTTGCTGCTATGATTTCAACATTTGACGCAAATCTCTTTCGATAGAGCATTTTTCTTGTGTCTGCCAACAAGTAATATTCACTGGGAGTCAAATTCAAAGAATACAGTGGTTGGAGAAGCAATTTGGATTTCAATTCGTGCAATTTTGCCATTGTAGCCAACGGCGTGTGACATGGTTCATTGTTTTGGTGATAGAGCACTTTCTTCTTTTGCATTTGGGACAGTGTTTGGCAATTTCTTCTTTCAAACGCACTAATAATGGCATGTAATATTTACTGTTGATGGTTTTTCCGTTCTTAAGATAGTCGACCAATGAAATACCTTGCGCATTCCAAAATGTGTTGGCCAAAGCCTTACCGACCGACATTTGCATTTTTGTTCCTTTCGGACGGATTTCACCGGCTGCTGTCCACTCAACTAACTGAGGATGTAATTCTGGATTATAATGGTGGATTCATGTTTCATTCATTGCCACATACTGATGCAAAAAATTCTGTTTAGTACAATTAAATAGCTCCAAACAGTGCTCTGAAACGTCGACGCTTTGCTGTGTCTGGTCCACTCTGAGCAAGCGCGGCACTCACTTTGAACACAGCTTTCTCGTGGACAAATGTTCATGCAAAATAGTGTTCTGCAAGCTTCTGATATATCTTTAACGTGTCAGCTACTTTACTTTACGGTCTTCTAAAATGGTTTTGTGCGCTTTTTATGTTTTCTGGAATAACTACCGAATTCGGGCGACCAGAGCATTCAGCATTATATGTGTTTGTACGGCCATGTTTAAACTCGGTAAATCAACGTTCGGCAATTGCCTTCGATGGAAGAGAGTCCCCGTAATACTTATAAAGCCTTTGTTTTGCTTGAACGGTATTTTTTACTATCAAAAATCAGTGTTTAATTAACACACGATTTCTTTTTTCTCCATTGTTTCGAAAATAACAAGAGTAATATAAAACATGTAAACTACTACTGGGATTGTCATGAAATTTTAACACATATCGTTTGAAGGTTGGTACTTTCTAAAAATCATTAGATCAATCAAGTAGACCTCTGGACTTTTTAGTGATAAGTAGTTGGTACAATACGTCACCAAGGTTCTTGAATTCCATCTTTCAGATCTTTTAAGTTCAAAAACGTAGTTTAGTGCACAGCATCTTTAAGACAACTCCATAAGGTGAATACTAGTGGCATAGTAGACTAGGACCCTTGTTACTAATAAATTGGACGCCTATTATCAATCTATTTTGAAATACGCTATTTAAATGCACAATGGTCTTTAGTATGAGTATCTTGATAAGGGTAGTTTATTTAAATGTTCATTATATAATACTAATTAAATATCTGTACCCTAACTTATGGATTGAAATCTCATTCCAAGAAATTTGTTCTAAAACTCCTAGATACTTCTCCATTATTCTTTGAATTAAATGGATAGATCGTAGTAGGCAATTCAAATCAGTGGGTAGGTATCCATGCACTTAATAGAGTTTAAATGATCATACTTGTGTATTTCTATCATAATGCTCTCACAAACACAGTGCTCTCACTCTTTGCTTACCATCCTGTGTATAGTGCTTAATCTCACTCCAATCTCTTCAGCTACAGTTCTAACAGAAATATGTACATCAATGCCAACCTATTTCACGACATTTACTGCAATTTCCTAAGTTATAATTGATCATTTATGTTTAGTAAGTAGGAAAGGCACCCCTACGTATTTTTTTCTACATTTAAAAAAGTTATTTGCGAAGGATTATTACAGTCCTGGGAACATGTTTATCATAACTAGCCTTTTTCGCTAACATTCTTCCTACATTCTCCATAGATCAACTCTTATGGATTAAATAACATTTGTATATCACAATTAAGTCACAGTAATCAGTTGTAAAATAACTATTAAAAATCAAACATCAAGTGAGTAACGAAAATACACAAACTAAATAATTTTACATTTGTACAGTACTTTATTACTATATAAAGAAAATGGCTCGATACACGTCTTTCCTTATATTTTTTTATATTCTAAATTATTGAAAATTTAACTAGTAATATTTTATGCAATTTCGAGTACTTAAATTCTAATTTTTATTCATGTATCTATTTTGAATAATTAACTCAAAGTTTTTATGTAGAAATAAACAATCTAAAAATTATCATTTTATCTATGGAGAATTGTACTTAAATATTAAGTATGCTGTTTTTCTTTGTTCAGAATGAAGTGAGGTTTAATTTTCAGTACAAAACAAACAGGTGCGTAATTTTAATAAAATGTTAATTAATTATGTAATATGCCTATTAATTTCTTAAAGATTGAAAAATCAGCAATTTTTTAAGTTTTCAGTCATCCTTGTAAAAAGAACCAGAATAACTTAATGCCCAAACCAAGAAGATACCAAAAAACTTTTTCAAATTATATCAAAATATAATTTGAAAAAGTGTTGGTCTCTTTTTAGTTTTGGCATCTTCCATCTTGTCAAATAACGGATATATTAACTGTAAATCACAGTGTAGGACACCCTGTGTATTACCAGCCATATTCCTAAATCCACCATATTCCTAAAGCCATTCCAACTAAACAATGTAAGCCAACTAAATAATGCAGCTCAATAGCTCACCTGAATTATGTTTTTCAGAGGTTGGATGCAAGAGTAAATATATATGTTATATGTGTATTGCCAATGGCTAACGAGGTGAGTGAATTAATGGAACACGCACCAACACAGTGCAATAAGTATTGAGAAACTCGCAAAAAGGCCTGTTTTTACCTCATCCATCCACTCACCCCCTGTATTTGTGGTGTCTCGCTAATACTTACTCTCTGCATTTTAGGAGGAACATTGCTAAAAGGGCGCCTAGTAATAGGACTCCAATAGATGAAGCAACTAATACCAATAGCCAGGTATCGTCAATTCCAGACCAAGTTTCTACTTCTGCAACAGAAGTATGGCGTTACATTTAAATCAGCAATAACTGTAATGTGAATAATGACCTAGAATGACATTTAGCATCTGATAGGAAAAGTCGATATGTTACAATTAGTGATAACCCAAAAATCAGCGATAAAATGTGCGACAGTTTAAGTGCGAAGTTTATTTTGTCAAGATGTTAAGTTGTTTTAAGATCGTTCGATATATTAGCTCACTGACTGACTTATCTTGATCCATATTGATACACATTATGTACTTTTACTTAATTTTGTTCCAGATTCATGCACACGTGGTTACTATTACTTACTGATACAATAATCTGATGAATACAATTTTATGATATAAAAATTACGTGATTGAATTGTTTTGCCCCACAATTCTATTATTAATAAGGAACATGTGCCAGACCCAAAAATGTGTCGGCTGAATGATTAGACAAAAATGTATTAGTTTTTTCCTGAAAATTATTTGTACTTGTTCTGAAATTGTTGAAGGTTTAAAAACAAGCGCATTGCTCGATAATTTTAATATGAAGTCATTATCTAACAGAATAAAATGTATAACCATATCGTTTCTGTAAAATCTAATAAATATTTGAATTATCGTCCAATACTATTGCAAAATCATTTCTTTAGGTCTAAGGCTAAACCCACGACGATAATATTCATTTTACTGTATTTCCACACGAAATATATGCCTCATATATTTAGCATGTGTAGAATTATTAACTTTACATCAAGTCAATGTGACATTATTTATTTTAATAATCTAGAAGCCAAATTAGACATTACTATAGAAACATGTCCTAGTATAGATCATATATAAAAAATATCTGTTATTTTCTCTAAAGTAATTATTTATTATTTTATTTACGTTATTACTGCGTATCCATATTACTTATCTTATATTTCCTGTAATTAGCTTTATAAACTTATTGGGAAATAAAATGTATTAGTATTATTATTAAGAAATGCTAATTTTTATAAATGACAGATATTTTTCTTGTGTCAACAGGTATTTAAAACTACCACTAGTACCCTTGTAACCCCCTATAATCTGAAGGAGTAGATTCGGGAAGCCCACAACGTCCACATTCGTGTCTGGTTGTAATATGATTCCATAGACACTAATCTTATGTAAACAATTAAAGGTCCCATATACATATTATGTACAATACTTCACAAAAATTATTAAAAAGATATTAAACATCGTACTGTCTTAAACATACATATATGCCCGTTTAGACATTATTTTTGTTTTTCATATTAACCTAATAGTAGAAATAACGTATTTTAAAAGTTTTTCGTCGTCGTCAAACTATTCAAACTTGATAAAAATAAACTTTCATTCTCATGTTATGTGGTCCCTCAAACAAGAGACCACATTTAAAACTTATAGTTCAATTAACTTTAATATGCAAACATATTTCTTGCAATACCTGTATTGTAGCACTCGAATTATATGCAAATTTTTCTTAGTATAAATGAAACTTCATTTGCAAGTTTGACTATAGAATTTTTCTATTTTACTTACAGTGCACGGTGTACTACATGGTGTACAGTAAGTATTTCATATCAGTGACTATATTTATTGAGACTAATAATTCATTTTATATAGAAAACTCAGAAAAATAAAAGTGGAACATTCACTACGTTATTTGAAATCCCATTAGTATATGTTTGATGTAATCATTCAGTTTCTTGACTGGTGGTGCCACGTTCAGGCTTAAGTATATACCTAAACTATGGAAAATAGCAGAAATCGTGATGGTACCAGAACCCGAGAAAGCACCACATGTAGTCTCTCCATATAGACCAATATCATTACTTTCTATCATGTCCAAGCTCTTTCAGATACTTCTACTCAATAGAATACAATCAATAATGGAGAAAAAAAAACCTAATCCTAGACCACCAGTTTGGGTTCAGACATAAACACTCAACAATAGATCAGGTCCATAGAATCACTAATATAATAGAGAATACGTTAGAAGAAAAAAAGGAATTTGCTCTGCCGTATTCCTCGGCGTAGCGCAAGATTTTGATAAGGTTTGTATTGAGGAACTACATTATACATTAAAAATTATCCTATCTAAACAATATGCAAATATTTTATCAGACAGGCTTTTTCGAATTAAGCAGGAGAACTCATTCTGTCCTTGAAGAAATCAAAGCAGGAGTCCCACAAGGCAGCGTTCTAAGCCTTTCTGTATATGTGTGATCTCTCAGAGCTAGGAAATAATACTCTAGCTACTTTTTCCGATGATACTGCCATAATAACAACGGGCAAAAGTAATATAGAAACCTTATAGTTTCCTTTGCTTAAAATATCATCTAGGTTATCTCCATACTTCGTCTTTGCGGCAATCTCCGCCAATTTTCATTATAGCAATTACTTCTTTCATTAAACATGTTTAGTTAAGAATTTCTTATAAACTTAATAATGTCTTCCTTCGTAAATATTTCTTTAAGGCGATATTCGATATTTTAGTTTTTCAAAAAAGATATTTTGAAACGCCAACATATCAGAAATCAAGGACGACCGCATTGACCACTCATATAACTATATCTTTTAGATTTTTACAGAAAATTCCAAACAAAACAGCTTTACGTATATGAACCTTCGTCTTTTTAATGGTGGAATAACTTTTTATTAAATTTTTATAGTAAATGCATACAGAGAATATCTTCAGTGGATGCGATCCATTTTAACACAGTTCTTATTAAAGAAACTACAAGTAAAACTTGAGATGACAGCAATATATTAATTTTCAACAAATAGTTTATTTTTAAACTTCTTTATGTTTAGCTACTACATCATAAATAATTAAGGCAATTTAAAAGTTGCTAATTTACAAACACATTCAGTAGTTGTGTCTTTTATTTCTGCAGGTATTTCAAACAATAATTTACTATAGGTCAGTCTTAAGGTCTCGAGTGGATAGGAAATCAAACTGCATGCTCGACCTTAACATTATGTATTACGTATACTACACTTATAATTAAAGTATTTATTTCAACCATTTCACTATATACATATATCTCAGACCTCTAAGTTCTAATGCGATTGGTAATACAACTGAATTTCCAGTTAATTACCTTGAAAAAGAATACAAAATTACGTAGCTACGTTCTGGTCATATTTTATAGTTTTGTCGTTATTTTATCAAAAAATATTATATGCCATAAATAGTGCCTAAATTGTATTCTAGCCTGAATTAAAATGTTGTCTTATCTTGAATAAGCATTCTGTGATGACAACTTCAGATTTAATAATAACTTTCTAATCTACTGAGTACTGATTGTATTACTGTTCTACTCTTTGTGTTGCACTAATGTAATTATTAAAAACTCACTGTAATATGAATTAAATAAAGCTTCATTGTTACTGTATATACAGAATGGTTCGCAATCAATGTGCCATAGCCTAATGGCAGATAGAGCACGTTAAGGCAAATCTAGATCAACAATGAAAACATTTTTTTGATCACTGGTTAAGTTGAAAAGTTTTGTTGAGTATGAAAGTACTTGGTTTGGAAACATCCAGAGCCGGACTCGGTAAAAATCTGCCCGCCTCATTTTTGACAAAAAAGTACATTTTTCTATTGCATTTCAAACCAAGTAAGCCATTTTGACGAGTCCCAGGTGAGGAATGTTATCTAGCTCTTTGAATTGTCAGAGGAAATGCATAAAACACTTTCTATCTTCTTAAATAGCGGTCACAAAATGTAATCTTCTTGATGTAGACATTTCTAATCCAGACTAATTACCATGTTGATCTAGATTTATCTTGAAGTGCCTCTATATGCCATTAGGGTATGGCACATTGCTTGCGAATCGCCCTATATAATGAGCCTGAAAGATAATATATAAATGCAATAAAATTGGTTATGACGTTATTGATATTTTTTTAAAGAAAAGTCCCATTACGCAATTTGAAATAACTCATTATTACGCACAATAAAATGAAGTAAAATAACGAATTGATCACATAATTTTTGTTGAGTAAATAATGCAACAAAACAAATGAAGATGTAACGATTATTAAAATTTAAAACAAAGAAATTAATTTACACTATATGTACAGAATGTACTCCATGTTCGTATTCTAATGCTACCCACTATTGAATTAGAATAAAGGATTTTGTTTTTATTTCAACGATTTTGTTATAACTCTTTTTATTTCCTTTTGATTTCAAAAATTCACTTGCCAACAAATGTTCTTAGTAACCAATCATTTACTGGATATAACAAAGATGTTCTCTTAAATGGCGCAATCAAAAATGAAACTTCCATGCAAAGGCAATATCGATGTCATAACTTTTAAGAATACAAATTGAAAAAAATTATGTAGCATTTCAAATACATGTTTTCAAATAATGTCAAAGTAATTTAAAAAAAAAAACTTACTGAAGTACCAATATTATCGAATTTATATTTATTTACTTTTTGGACCCATTGTATATGTACATACCTTTCCTTGGCATTTCTATATAATCTCCAGATTCGGGAATCCTACTTGACGAAGGCAAAGACTCGCACAGCTGAGCGGCCGAGCAGGGAGTAGTGTTTAATAATAAATCAGGGAGGGAATGTTGAAGGAACGACGGTGCAGGAGGTGGAGGCAGAAACAAAATATTGTCGGGGGGAGGGCCCAGGTCCAGACATTCTCCTAGACAGCTCATCTTGGCTGCCTCCTGGGATCTGTAATATAAAAATGACGATTATGGCATGCCATTTCTCTCTGATTACTACATCAGTGACGACTGGTGAAATTAAGATGATAATTTCAGAATACAGGTTATTACGGGATCATTTTTAAGATACGGTTTCATTAATTCTTATAATTTTTCAAAGTTTTAAATCTTTAAATATTTTATGTAGATGTAATTGTTTGACAGATGTAGAGTAACATTTTGTTATTATTTGTTAATAATACATTTAATTCTGTTTAAAGTTTTTTAAATTTATGTTAATAAATTTTTATTATAAACAACTTAATGTTTAATAAGTTGTTTTAAATTTTATATCATTAAGTTGTAAAAGTACCAAAGGTTAGTTGCGGCTTGACCTTTATTCTTAATATTTAAGGGTTTATCAAAGAGCCTCGCACAAAGTTATAAGGAAAGGGAGTCTTACATAAATTTTTCTGATACATATCAATACGTGGGTTCTATCGTGAAATGCTCTTACTTGAAGCTAAGAAGAGGAAATCGCTTAAGAAGAAAGTAGACCGAAACAGAACTGACAAAAATTGTAACTTTCTTCAAGGGCTCAACCATAGGTGTGGTTTAGTCGAACCAAGCCAGGATTGGTTGATATATTGAAGCTTCTGTACTTCGACCAATAATATTGATTTTCGGTTTACCGTCTGTACGGATGTCAAATATCTGACATCTCTCTTTAAGTGAACAAAATTAATTACAATTGGAAATGTAATAACATATATAGATTACTAAATAAAACATCGATTATTAATACAATGCAAAGTTTTACCTGGCAAATGGTAATTTTTACAAACTACTGATGTAGGAAGATATACCCACACCATCTACGATTACCTTATATAATAAGGACTAAACAAATTAGGCCAAAACAGCTATTCTCATGGCTACATTCCGACGACGAGCGCTGAATTATATGGCGAAATTTTCCGTATTTTGTCTAACACAGTTAACACTAAAATACAGTGATTCGGATTGATTGAAAAACACAGGGTAGATGCAAGACGTCCTCTATCTCAGAATATCATTAACTGGAAACCGGTTTGGACTTTATCTTGGCCCTCGTCAGTGCAGTGTAAGTGAGTATACCTTTAACAAACGAGGCTTGCATCTTGTAGACGCCGGTAAGTTCTACCACAGTAGAGAATAACAAGCGCCATCGACAGTTTGGAATGCAATCCAAATCGAAATAAAACTTGTTATCATCAAGACAACGCAAAGTTTTACTTGGCAGATGGTAATTTTATTGCTGATTCGAGATTTCCAGATGGGATGGAGATATCTCCCCACTTCAGTAGTTTGTAAAAATTGCCATCTGCTTAAGATAAAGTCGAAGCCGGTCTGCAGTTAGCGATATCCTCACATAGAGGACGTTTTGCATCTTATTTGTAGTTCTCGATCAATCTGAAGCACTGTATTTAAGAGAGGCCCTAGACGATCAATAATTTTGATCAAAAGATTGCTTTAATCGATTGAGTCAAGCGTGATTGATCGTCTAGGAATCCGTTTGACGCTTGACTATTTATTTATAATTTTCTGTAATCTATCAAATAAAAGAATCTACCACCTTCCACGGAAACTCCACTATGAATGAGTTTTGATCAAAATACTGAGGGCTGATTGACGGGTTGATTTTAGCGCGAGGCAATGGATTGACTTAATTATTTGATCAAAAAGTTGATCATCTAGGGCCTTTTAGACTCCTTTAGACAAAATACGGCAAATGTCACCATATAATTCAGCGCGCATTGTCGGCATGTAGCCAGGATGTTTTGGCCTAATTTTTTTAATCCTTATTGTATAAGGCATTTGCAGATGGTGTGGAGATATCTCCCCACTTCATTAGTATGTATCGATTATTAACTATATCGTTAATCTCTTCCCTCGTATCCCGCCACGTGACGTTTACATGATCAGTTTATGATTGATCCATGCCTGTTACTATATAGAGAGAGAAACGAGACGAAATCTCTCCATGTACCGATCCATGGGTATTTACTTAAACACTATAGCATTAATTATTTTAAGTTAGTCGTTCCTCTAATCAATTCAATTAGTTTACTATCCACTATAATTTATTGTACTTTAATGAATGTGTGTCTCTTTATGCATCTCTTAGGTTGCCTAATTCATCTTTAAATATATAAACTCTTTATCTAACTAACCCTTGTTATAGGAATTTAGAAAAATATACGCCAAATATACTTTTATCGACACATGTTGAAAGAATGCCATCCACTTGATTGCAATCACCCATATTCAAACAAGCGTTAGTGCACTTTTACAACATAATATAGTCACCAGCTTTCTAATAAATTTTGATGAACACAACCTTGCTTTACTAATATTGAAAAAGGTTATTTAGAATAGAGAACTTAATTGAAACCATATGTTCACTAATCTGTCTATCTGCCTGAAGGGACACCATACAGGAGGATTCAATAATGAGAAAAATGCACAATTATCATCTTGTTACAAAGTGAATGAAACACTTTGAAACAAAACTCCAGTACACTTAAAACAGAAGAAATTAATCTTCCACGCAACTTAAGAAAATAATTTCTTATAGGTTAGACAATCAACAATTAGTCAAATAGTTAAATGTTTCAATAAACTTGGAAATTACTGTAAAACCTCAGGACATTATGAAGCCTACAGATAGATGCAAGAGATGAGCAATGTATTATGCAAGTCACCTTAAGAAACAGACATTCTACCAATTTGGAGCTAAGCAGAACCCTAGCAGCAGTTCGAAAGGTAGCAAATTCTGAACGAACGGTCAGGAGAATGATTAATGAAGAAGGATTAGTCAGTAGAATGCCAGCTATTTCACCACTGCTCACTAGATAACATAGAGTTACTAGACTACGTTTTGCAAGAGAACATATATAGTTTACGTGTGCGTCACAGATAACAATCGTATAAATCAATCAATTGACATTTTTAAACAGTGTCGTGCCGAAAACACATTTTAGGGTAACAGTTAGTACAATACAAATCCGTCAACCTATGGCAGAGTAATGAAAAGGTTCTCCACAAAAACATGGAAGTGATATTTCCATCAAAATATGTAAGAGTGCATACATCTACAGATTTAGGTTAGGTTATTTTTTCCATTATTTCTTATTGAAAGTACAGTTTATGGTAAGCACTTACTTTAATTTTCACTATATAAGAACACTTTCTTTCAATCAAGAATTTTATTGTAAATTTTGGTTGAGATGGATTTCTGTCAGCGTATTATAATTTTCGTCAATACGGTTATGGTAAATTTCGTTATTTATACAATGAATCATTGACGATTTGAAACGAGTTTTGCGTTCAAGCGAAACAAGAGTAGTAATTAATTCACCAGATACACGTCAACGAGTCTGGCGGAGGCCAGAAAAGAGGTTTGCTATCTGCAATATCTCTCCGATGATTCCATTTTTTGCTGGATGAATAATGTTTTGGGAAGGAATTTGTTTCGATTGTCGCACGCATGTAATTCCTATAAAGGAGAGATCCAAGAGTGCATATTTTTAGGTAGAATACATCGTAGAATAATATGTATTTGCCAGGGACAATTTTATATTTATTCAAGATAACACTCGGCCCCAAGTGGCTAGAGAGGTATTAGACTACCTTCAATTTGTGAATATTCTAACTATAGACTGGTCACCAACAACTCCATAGAATATCTATGGGGTGCACTACAACGATCAGTTAAGCGCCATATACCTGCCCCTATGACTCTTAGGGAACTCGAACACTTAGGGAACTCCTCATTCTTGCCGAATGGGAGTATTCCTCAGGAGATCATTCACCACTTGACCAATAGCATGCCCATATGAATGGAAGTAGTGATAAGAGCTATAGGAGGACATTACACGCTACAAAGTCCAAATACTTACTCGATTTTGAGAAGATTTTATATTGGGAATCGTTTTCATAAAATCGAAATGCATATTGGCTTATGTATTTCAATAGATTTTTTTATTCTTAGATTTTATTTTTAACGGGAAGCTTTGAATGAAATAATAAAAGATTAGAGGAAGTTAAAGACTTCACTTATTTAGGAAGTAAAATAAATTGGGATGAAAGAAGCGATAAAGATATAAAACAAAGAATAGCGCAGGGTCGAGTAGCTTTTAACAAAAAGAAAGCACTTTTATGCTCGGCGGTAATAAACTTAGAGACAAGGAAGAGATTTTTGAAAACGTATGTATGGAGCACGGCACTATACAGTTGCGAAACCTGTACGGTAGGGGAAGCAAGTAGGAAGAAATTAGAAGCTTTTGAGATGTGGTGTTACCGAAGAATGAATAAAATACCGTGGACTGATAGGGTTAGAAGCGAAGAAGTATTAGAGAAAGTCGGCGAGAGAAGAAGTACGTGGAAAAACATACTTAAATATAGCGAGTAAAGAAGAGAAGAGATAGAATGGTAGGCCACTTACTGAAACATGGGGGAATAGTCTGCGATATTTTGGAGGCAGAAATAGGAGTGAAGAAAGGCAGAGGTAGGCCTAGATTAGACTACTGCTCGCAAATAGTAAGGGATGTAGGTTGTAGCACAATTAGCGAAATGCGTAGGTTAGCACAAGATAGGAGAAGCTGGAGGTTAGCGTCCAACCAATCTTAGGACTGATGACCTCATGATGATGATGATGGGAAGCTTTGAAGAATTTTATTACTATTGCAATACACAGCATTTTAACCCTCTGGGGGAAAGGTTCCTGCAACGTTAATGGCAATCTGATTTAAATACTGATCTAAATATCTATCTATATAATCTGATTTAAATAAATTACAAGGCACCTATAGTTCCTCGCTTCTGACTTTTGACACTTATAATACTGGTAATATGTTTACGTTTTTTTTTTCTACTGAAATTGTTTGTAAAATTAACTTTATTCTAGGAAATGATAACTTTAGTAACTCCGGAATAATCTAGTGTAACAAATATATAATATGATTCTAGAATAAATCATGAATGTTTTTAGAATGGAACAAAAAACGCATATTTTTGACTTTCATAAAATAATTTAACTAACTAACAATCACGTTGCATTGCAATCTTTGAATATATCAAATACGTTTGCAAAAGACTCCTCGATTTTAATGAGAATGCGGTGATGGAGTGATGATAATATTCCACGAGAAGGATAATGCTGGATAATAATCTGATGTAAATTATATTTTGAGTACATACTTAAGTTGCGTAATTATTTGAATTAATGATATTCACGTGAAATACGTGCACTTCACATTATTCCACTCACATGGGTATTGTAGCTATTTTATCTAAAAGTACACAAATATTTATTTTGGATTTTACAAAGATTAGCCAGAATTAAAACCAGAAAACATATTCTATGGTATCAAAATAACCTAAATAAAGGTGACGCCTTTCAAACAAATAGCAGAATTCTTCTACATCATGACTTTTTAAATTTTTGTCATGTGTGACATTATTATTTATTTTTTAATAATGTCTTTTGTGAAAAATCAAAAATTTGTTGTTGACACCGTCATCGACATTGTGCCAATATAAAAAAATTTCTTGGAGAAATCTGGTTATGAAATAGAGAATATCTGTCTTACTTTATAACATCATCTTCAAATAAACCTGTCAAAGTTTGTCAAGTTATGTGCCATATTGACCATATTAATAACGTATATATATGGCATACATATATATATATATATATATATATATATTTTTTAACAATTTCTGTTTGTGAAGTCAAAAAATTGTTGACGTTTCAAATGCTTAATTTTATCGAAAACTGAGGAACTGAATAATAACTTTACTTTCTAAGAAAATTACGTGTAGATTTCTTGGAAATTGAAGTTCTTATTCCGCATTAGTATCTTCTTTGTATCGTCTAAATAATATTATAATATGTACGTCAATAGTCTAAAGAACTGAGATCTGAAACAACGAAAATTGGCATACATACAATAAAGTATAGAAATAATGCTTTAATTAATAAATAATGATATAATCATCAAAGACAGAAAACATTAATTAACAGAAATCACACAGAAATTCACTTCGTATTGTGTTCACATTTAGAAATAACTTTGCTTTAGCGTACGTTTGATTAATTCTAACAATATGGCTTGTACTTTAGAGGGAAATTTAATACAATTCTAATGTTATTATTGGTGAGACTGGAGGAAATCTACATGCATACTGCTGAAGTAATATTCAACGAAATATATCCCCATGACCCTGCCTCTAGAGCATACATACAGGTACATACATCAGATATTATCAGCCACTAATTTTGGGGATTCTAGAGGAAAATCTGATGCATTTAGAGATCTGGAAATAACTTTTCAACAGGATAGTGCTCCTTCACACCATTATGATGCAGTAAGAGTTTATCTCAGTAAACAGTATCCAATAGGTAGATTGGACGCCGGGGTACAATAGCGTGGCCTGCTCAATCTCCAGATCTAACGTCCTTAGATTAATATTAAGACGATTTAAAATTTAAAATATACACTACGCAACCTGCTAACATCGAAATTTTAAAGCAGGTGATAATTGAAGAATGTAGGTCAATTACTAAGACTTGAACGGGCGAGAGAAGAGTGTTCTCACAGCAGAAAGGTTACATTTTGAGTATTTATTTTAAAATTCTTTAAAGGTTTTATCCGATACTAATTTTTACTTTTACTACTTTGTTATTTGTGAATTAAATTTATTGTTTACTAAACTAGAATTTATTTTTAATGTAAACAAAAAATAAAATTCGGATATTTAAAAAAGTGTACTTTTTTGCATAATTTATGTGAGCAAAAAATGACTGATAACTTTTCCAGACAGGCACTGCGTAAAAATCGTTATGGTATGCTAATGTTAAATGTATAACAGCCTAAATTTTAATTTAATATGTCACAATAAGAACAACGTTTGAATAGATATTTAAAGCAGTTTCCAACCAATCGCACACTATTGCCGTTCAAAAATTATTTTCAAAATGACGGCGCAACGCCATCTTAGATGATTATATCACTATTTATTAAATAAAATATATAGTGATATAAATTTAAATAGTTTAAATTTCTTTATACGCGCCCTATATACGAGGTGACAGAATTTCATATATAGGGCACGTTCAGAAGAGTATTTTCAACTACAGTATTGTTTCATGCTATTACATTTAAATATCTTAGAGCTATTAGGGATTCACATACTCGTATTAGTTCAATTTTACACAAGATTTTTATGTTCACTTGCTCTATGTAAGTAGGTATCTTATACTAGACAAAAAAAACTTTACTTGATAATTGAATTTTTCGCTATGATTTTGCGCGAATATTTCTTCATAATAAAATAATGTCTTAAATAATACATTATTATATAATAATTGTAATTGACAATATTGGTTTCGTTATTTTTATATAACGGCAATAATAGGTAGTACTGCAAACACCGTGCTCTCTTTCTTCGCCACTCAAACAATCCAACTAACCTGAAATTGTTATTTTATTATGATGCTATTATTTACATTCCTTTAATTGACATTGACACAATTTATTAAAAATTAAACAAATATTTTCCCATGTGGTATTTTTTTTTTTAATATTCATTACGTAGGTACTACATAATAATTTGGACGCGTTGGTGAATGTATTGTACAAGATGATGTAATTCGCTATTACAGCCAATTTGGTATTTTATTTGTTTAAATCAATAGCGCACTATTAAAAGCAAAGTACTTTAAAAAATATATTTTATTATTATCTAATTATTTAATACTCCTATGGTTATTTAATTTTAACATTATTTAATATTTATCCATTTACATTTATTTTCCTTTTTTTTTTCTATTGATATGTACAGTAAGTAGGTAAAGGTTGGAATGAATTTTTAAAATTCACGCTTTTTTTTCTCGGAAAAATGCTAGAAAGTAATTCTTCATAAGATCATATTTCATAAAACTCATCGTATTTCATATGCTAACTAAACTGAACTGTTTTCGAGAAAAATTATAAATGTTATAAAATTTATTTAATGGTAGAATTATTAATAAAAGGCAAACTTCTGAAAACATTATATCAACAAGTGTTTTCATTAGCCCAATCCCTCAATATCTTGTTTTAAAGATTGTATTAATCTATGCTTTGTCTTATTCGGCTTTTCGGGTATTCGATATTATTTGGTCTATAGATGTACACTTTGCATTTGAGGTAACCCACAGGAAATAATATAGCGTGGTCAAATCAGGGCACCCGGTTTATCGTTCTATTGGATCCCGTCTACCAATCCATTTCCTAAGAAAAATAACACAGGTCTGCAAAAAAAACTATTTTAAAAATTGTTTTGATTTAGTTAACTGATCTTTATGTAGTTTTTTGCGCTGATTTCAAAAATGACATTGGTTTTCTATCACGTAAGACTTGCCTACAAAATAAAGTTTGAAGTTTTTGGAAAAAGTACAAAAAACGGAAAATTTTGGATTTGTTTTTATTATTTTAACATGAAATAAAAGCAAAAAAACAACGATACCTAGCTAAAATGAGCATAATAGTGATGCACATGTGTTGCAAAGTTATAATAAGTCTTTGTAAAAACGTTTTCTTTTTCCATCAAAGCTTCTTTTGATACTTTTTCGGCTGTGTTCTTGTGAATTTTTCCTTTTTAACATCCAACAGTAGTCTGTCATCATGTTGACATTCCATCGACCTTGGTATCTGCGCTCCATTTCTTTTATATCTTGATGGAAACGTTCTCCTTGTTCCTCACAAGGAACAGCCCCAAGATTTTCTGGAAAGTAGTCCAGATGTGAGTGAAGGAAATGGACTTTCACACTCATGTTGCAGCCCAACATTTTGTTGTTTTGTAACAATTCAGCAACCAAAGTTTTGTAGTTTCGGTTTTTTTGTTTCCAAGAAAGCATTTCCAGGCATTTTTTTCTTCCATCTCCATTTTAGTGACAAAGCTTTCATCTTTTAAAAGTTTTCTGATGTCAGGCCCAACAAAGACTCCCTCTTTCAACTTGAAACACTCTCCTTCTTTGGGCAATGCTTTCACAAACTCTTTGATTAGCCCCAATTTGATATAAAGTGGTGGAAGTAAGATCTTTTTAGGATCCACTAAACTTTGTCTTTCAACATTTTTAACTCAAGACATAACATATGTCTTTCTTTAAGTCTAGACCCTAAAACTTCCACTGAATCCTTTGGGAGGCCCATATCTCGTACTAAATCGTTCAAGTCTGATTGAGAGAAAAGTTTATGGTCATTGGTACCTGGATCGTAGCTGTCCTTACTATCGCTGCTACTATGTGACATTTGGTCTAAATCGTCTAAAATATTGTCCAGAGTAGCCGGAGGTGAAAGAATAGTCAAGTCAGGTCCATGAGGAACAGGGCAAATAGCCGAACGTATGTTGGTTGGGTATAAAATGTTCTTCCTGTTTTTTAAATTGAAACCTTGCACTGAACAAGAACAAAAATAACAGTCATCACTGTGATTTTTAGGCTTTCTCCAAATCATGAGTACTCCAAAACGAAATGATTTCTTCTTATCTTGAAACCATTGTCTCAGTTCTTCAACACACACAGAACACACTATATGGGAAGCCCAAGATTCTTCTGAGCAAAATTAGAAATGTTCCTTTGTTGCTTCTTGACGGTATAAGACCCACAAATATAACAGAAACAGTTAGAAGAGTTGACACATCCTCTAGTAGCCATTTCTTCTAAATACCACAAAACTGTTTGATGTGTACACCACAGTGGGTAGCTCCACACTGAGTCACTGACTGCAATCAAGGTTACGGCTCACCACATTCCTCACGACGTCTAGCAGACAGTAAGATTGGGGAGGGAGCAGACAGACTGAGACATGTCTTGTTCCAGTAGGAACTGGATTTTCTCAGTTTAGATTCATTGTCTTATTCAAATAAATAGAATAAAAAAATTTTTTTTGCAAATAACATACTCACATTGTTTAGTAACCTGTTCACCATGAAAGCTCCATAATTCAAACTAAATTTACCACTTATATAGGCTATAATATTGAAAAATCGTACGCATACTGAACCTGAAAACCCCTGAAAATAAGAAAATTTCAGGTGAAATTTGTGACTTATCTAGGGGTGATGGAATTCTTTCACTATTTTCTCCGTAATCAGCACAATAAATACTGTTAAGCCCACTAGTTAAATATGCTACAATTTTTTCATCGCAGACCTGTGAATCAGCTATATATAAGAAGGCGGTCTTATTAGTAAAACAAATTATTATTGGTTATATCCAGATATTTGACATTTAAAATTTGAGCGCGCCGATATTAACTGTTTCTAAATAAATTCAATATATATTTTACATAATTCAGGATGGATGTTTGTCAAAAACATCCTTCTAAGACAATACTAGGACTCTTAGCTTTTACAACAGCTTTAGGTTTGTATTTTCAACGGACACTTGCAACTATACCCTTTCTAAGACTATAAGCTAGCCCTTTATATAATTGCCTATCACATGGCCCAAATCCCTATGTATTCATCCATTTTGATAACAGTAGATTGAGATATGGGCACTTTATTGGGGTATTTATTATTAATCAGTTCGCAAATCTCAATTTAAGTGAGCAATCTGTCTTCATACCTAATCATTACCAGTATTTATATACGTTCTTTCTCACTTGGACGTATCATTTTTTAAGTAGCACAGGATAATATCGAGAATCATGTGATTAATGTTTACTAGGCATTGACGTCACTGTCATTAAGACTTAATGCAGGTAACAGGTAACGCCATTTTCGGTTATAGTTATTTAAGGAAAATTAATAATTTTGAACACTTACTGACAATAGATCAATTTAAATATGGAACATGGTACATGAAACATGAAATATAATCATAATTTTACGTACGTTCAAGATAAAAAATATAATATAAAATGAAATAAAAAAATAGTAACCATTTATCAAGTAAATATCCTCTTTGTAGGTTACCCTATATGCATTAAATGTAATTCAAAAAATCTTAGCTCAGTTCAGCTGTAATCAGAAATTGATGGGTTAGAACCATTTTCTCAGAAAAAAAAAATCTAAAATGAGTTATCCAAAATATCGACATATGACAGATCAAATTGTCATGCTTGAAGATGTCGTACAAAATAATTTCTTTAATTGCAACTACTTCGCAGCATTTCTCAATTTAGAAAAAACCTACGGAATGACTTGGAGAATGAAATCTTGAGGAAATTAAACGATTTGGGAATGCGAAGCAGTTTACCAGTAAGAAAATTTCCTATATATCGATACTTTTAAAGTTATATTAGGAAGTAAAACATCAGAAATATATGAGAGAACAATCCTCAGGATCACACTTTTCGCTATCACAGTTAATAGTATAATATAATCTATACCAAAACCCATAAAAACAAGATCTGTGTTGATATCCTAATCATATTTTATTCTTCTAAATCCTTAGATAATATAGAA
Organism: Rosalia funebris; assembly: GCA_037954035.1. Classification (NCBI taxonomy): domain Eukaryota; kingdom Metazoa; phylum Arthropoda; class Insecta; order Coleoptera; family Cerambycidae; genus Rosalia; species Rosalia funebris. Next base: position 3,223,266 of record JAZFAV010000018.1, on the reverse strand, counting down.
CAAAAACTACAAGTAACTACCAATAGTAGTCTAATTTACCATAGCGTAAAGGATTGCGGTTTTCAGAATTCACAACGAAATGTATTCATTTCTGCCAGCTTCAGAAAAGGCACCCTGAACCACAACATTCTATTTAAAAGGCACTGATATAATGTAGATCCATGGTAAAAGTGTTAGGTAAAAGTATTACCTTTAACTTAAAACTTACATCGAATATAAAAGACCTTTTTGTGAAATGTAAGAAAATCATGAACGTACTCCGCTTTTAAGAAAATATTAATAATATAAATATTATTTTGCTCAGAATATACTATAGATATGTAGTTTACTCATCTTCCCAAGGCAAGTATACTACAAATGATGAGTATTCTACAGTATAAATCTCAAGAATCTCGTTATCCTACAAAATGCGGCACTAAGAATAATCACTGGCGAACTACCCCTCTATTATCACTGCATTCTGAAGCCAATATACATACCTCCTCTCAAGTTCAGATGGAACCTTGAGGCAATTACGCAATCGGTATACTAACTCAATCAAAATAGCCTTTCCATAAAATCCTCTTGAAGTACAAATATATAAATTGCTGCGAAATCTAGGCATGACCAAGCTATAACTTTATTTTCAAAAGTTCTGTGATGTATCACAGTGGAAAATAGACAAATTAAATTGTAATATGGAATGTAGAGCTCTTAAAAGGAGGGACACAAATATGCATATCTAAAAAACAACAATACCTCTTGGATATGAATATGGCAGGATCAAATTCTTTTACACTGGGTCATATTTCTGGATCTTGGCTCTATGTTCTAATGCGTTTCTGTGAGATAACTAAGGGGAAAACTTTCTCTGTTGAATCTTATTTCTACAGAGTACACAAGTGCTATTAATGCAATAAGTGATCATTTTAATAATGATTTCCTAACTCAAAGAATAAGAAATTTACGATGGCTAATACTAATAAATAAAAAAGAAATATCTTGTTTGGACACACATACATGATAATAAAGTCGATTGTACTGCTTCAATTGCTACAGGAAATCAGGTTATTGAAAATATAGCAGTTAGAATAAGACGCGAGGCACTTTCTGAAAATTAAAAGAAACACCATTTGGTAGAATGAATGGTACAACTGTAACAAATGAATGTTAATGAAGATCATAGTTGTCTTTAGAGATCAGGCTATAAATTGACTCGGAGAGAACAGTTAGTGTTAACTTTAATGAATGTGGGGTACAGTAATTTAACATCAGTGTATCCATTCCTTGGTAGAATTCAACCTGGATGCGAACCTTCTAACAGTATTATAACAGTAATATACTTAGTAACTGAATATCCGCCTTATAATAATGCAAAACAATAACTTAATTTACAAAATAACATAATTTATCTAAAAAATTTAAGCAACTAATGAAGATCATTTAGACAATTGAATATATTTGTTCTTGGGTTCCGGGGAGATACCAGGACAAATTGAAATGTAATGCCAACGTTTCGTTAATAAATATAGGTGACTTCCTCATGGAATTTGTTTGAATAATTTGTGAAAAGTTTTAGTACTGTGAGATTGATTCCAGTTGCCGCCCAAAAACTTGTGCCAATTTCGTTACTCATTATTGATTACTAAACTTTTTTTGACAAGCTATGATATTTAGTTTTACATTTTTAATTATTATATCCTTGTCTGGTCAACGCAGTATTCATCTTTTTGATTTCATACTATTTCTTTACATATCTGTCCAAGTTAAGGATTTAATGGCATTTATCAAGTTCTAAGTCGAAATTTAACAATTCCTTTGTTAAATATTTTTTTCAGTAACGAACATAGGAGATTCAGGAATGAGTCAAATCTCCCATGCAGGAACAATAACAAAAAAAATTGAAACCAATTTCTCATAAAGCATTGAAATACTGTATTGTATTCGACACACTTTTGATGACTATAATTAAGAAATGAATAAATTTTTGTATAGTGTTTACGATAACTAAGTGTTAATCATCCAGATCCGATAATGTCAACCTGGTATATCCTCGATTATAGTATAGTATAATGCGTCGGTGTATTGTAGACAATTGGTCTCCTACCGTTTTTTATAGAAACATACAATATCAGAATTTCTATTTTTATATTCTCTATTATCTTCTATAGCAAATTTATTGTACAATGTTCTGTTACATATATTAAAACAATACTTCATTATTAGTGGTATATTAATCATTAACGTAATACTACTTGGTATTAAATTGATCTAACGAGCTGGCCTAGATTACCAGTAGGCTTGAAGTAATCTGGGAGAAGGTTCGATTCCCACATAAGTCGGCTGGGTATCTCTGTATGCATCATGAATCTCGTGGGTTAGGTAGAAAAGTAGCATACAGATAAACCTCACCCCCGTAAAAACAAAGGCGTAAAATGCAGATACATGGGGTGGAAGTAGTTTACTAAACCACTTATAATCAATTATTACAGCCATTATACAATAATAATTAATACAGCCATTAATTGTAATTACTGTATTAATTATACAATTAATACAGCCATTAGCAGACTTATAAACTCTTCTAAAAGATATATGAGTGGACTTGATTTTATTGAGAAAAAAATGAAAGTATTTATCTACAAAGTAAGGGGTAACAACGAGAAGTGAAAATTTTTTCAAACTAAAAATATGAAAAATTTCAAAATTTTTACATTATTCTTTACCAAATACTAAATAAACATTAATAATAAATTAAAGATTTAAGTATTTTAATTAAATGCCTATTACTTATACTGTAAAATTCATACAATTATTGAGTTATATTTGTTATATTAAGCTTTGATCTTCATATATGAATATCTATAAATTATGAAATATAATCACAGCCTTTAAATAATTCGAAATATTGTTAAAATAATTCCCATAATGAATCGCATTTATACTCATATTAGTACTATATAGACAACTGTTAAAACGATTAGGTGTTATATCAGTTGCAGAAATATTAATTTATCTTCAATTTGCATACCTTAAAACCTTAATTAATTCATCATCATTCAAATATTTCCTATTCCCATATGCAACTAAAAAAAGCGACGATAAAATTAAAAACTACAAATATTTTATAGAGACATCAACCTGTTAAGGTACTATAAGCAATATCAATAACAAGTTTTAAGTATTCTGCTTTGTTTACTCTCATTCGTTTAAGAAAATAAATGTTTTTTATTTTAATTATCCAAATAGCTAGTAGTGAATTGAAATTTCTATATTTCTATTTTATATATAAATGATAATAATAATGGGGATTGAAATAATAATACTAATAAAATAAATAATATAAAAGACATTATCGTAATAATTGCGGTATTTTTTAAACATCGTTTTCATAAAACTAAATTTAAATATACTTACTATTGTAATTTTCCATCTATTGCAAACATTTGTGTAAATAAATAAAACGCATGTAGTGATTGAAATTGATAGATTACACAACGCAGTTATTGACATATATTTTAGGGAACCATTACTCAAAACAAACAATATCAAAATATTTACAAAAGTTGAAAAATGAATCAAGTACCTTATTTATCTCGGCTTTTCCCTCTTAAGACCTAAACGAAAAACAAATAAATCTTAATATCCGCTACCATAATTCATTTAAATAACACTTCAAAACAAACAACCCACATACCTTTACGTTATATTAGATAGATAAACAACGATATTAAGACACTATTGAAGACACCCTACAGCGTTGGGTTGTATGTCGAAATGTACCCTATCGATTATGGATGTGGACGCATGCGTCGCGACGCTGTACGTCGTATTGATTCGCTCTCGCGGAGGATCAAGTGCATCTCACGTTTGACGTCTATGGCATTTTAACAGCTATTTGTACTTAATGGGTAAATATTGTATGGTGTAAGGTCATGCTCTGCGTATGGTGCAGACTGGGAACGTGCGTGACTGAAAAATAAATACCGCCAATAAATTAATATTTTATACAGTTATTAAAATCGTGTACACCCATATTTGTAGAATTGACGAGGGTTCAGTTCATATAAATTATTTTTTTAATCTTAAACTACATTCACAGTCTTAAAATGAAATATTACATATTTTATTTTAGGTCATTATTTTTATATTAATTTTCCTTTAAAACTTTTTATGTTTTTTATTGCTAAATACACTGCACTGGAGTGTTTTACGTATATTATAGTCAAATAAATTACATATTGAAGCTTTACAACAAACTTGTAGAGGAATTAATAAAATAGCTTGAATTTGGTTATCACATTTAATTAGAAAGAGTAGACAATAACGACAATATAACAATACTTTAAGGCAATATAATAAAAATTTAGTACTTAGTACTTCCTTCTCTATCTCTAGCGCTAGTTTATATCCTCCTAGGCGTTCTCCGCAGAAGATCTTTGATTATTTCTTGCGGAATTTGATTGCATTCTTCCTGTGCAGCAATTCTTAATTCTGCAATTAGGTTGAGGGGTTGAATTTCATGCTCGTACATGTTCCTTCAGAATTTATCTTTCCTCTTTTCAATTTGTTCTATGGAATTAACATAAAGACTCATTGGTGACCACTTTAGTGCCTCAATCCGACAACGTCAAGGTACTGGATCACTGTTCTAGCGGCATGAGCCCGGGCATTAGTACAAAGTTATCGTACCCAATGAACCCGGCATAGGGCAAAACATGCTCTTCAAGGATGTTGCGTATATACCAGTCAGCATTCATTCTTGAATGTACCTCCATAAGCTCCGTACAACTCTCTCAACTAATGCCTGCCCAAAGCATAAGGGAACCGCCACCAAATCTAACGCTTTATGCAAGATTACATTCTGCAGAACGTTCCTCGGATCTTATGTATACTCGACCACGTACATCTGGCTTCCATAATTCTATTCTTGTTTCGTCTGTGAGAAGGTATTTTCCCCATTGATTTTCATTCCCATTAGAATGGGCGCTTGAAAATTGTAACCGTCTAGTCTTGTAACGTGGAAGAAGCCTAGGAACACTAGCAGGACATTTTGGGTTTAAACTGGCTTCTTTAAGTCTCCTTATTACTGTGTTAACACTTACATTGACTTGTGTTGTAATCAGTAATTCATTTTTCAGAAACGTAGCTGGAAGTGAGAGATTTCGCAAGGATAGAGTTCTTAAATATTGGCCACCTCTTGGCGTTGTATATCTTTTACGTCCTTGACCATGCAGCCTTTTGTATTATCTAGCCTCATTGTATCGTTTTACTATACGAGAAATAGTCGATTGATGAATATGCAATCTCCTCGCAATATATTTTTACCTGTAACCCTTGTTAGCTAAAATAACAGTTTTAACAGAAACTAACTCGCTTATATGTGACATCACTAACCAAAACTATCGAAACAAGAAATAAAGCACTAGAAATATAATTCTGATAATAACAAACAAAACAGCAGTCGTTGTTAGTCGCCAAGGTAAACAATGATATATTTGTAATTTGTAACATTGCTTATTCAGCTATAAAAGTTATGTCTAAACATTCTTTTATCCGAAATAAATTTCAGTATACTTAAAACACTCGAATGCAGGATATCTAACAATAAAAAATAGAAAAAGTTTTAAAGGAAAAAAAAATAGAAATGACAAAGTTAAATATGCACTATTAACAGTGCAAATTAGACGCTTATATTTTCATATACACAGTGACCAATTTATACGTGAGGCACCTCTAAATATTTTATTTGTTGGTCAATTTAAATTATTATCTTTTTAAATAATAGAGCTTCAATAACTCTATTATAGTACCAAATTCCATAATAATATTTACAATTTCAAAGCTTACTTCGAATTTTCTTCAAATCCAAATATTCAAAAAAAGGTTAGCAATTTTTATCGTAAATCTGCCTCGACGTCATTAAATTTAGGATATTTTGGATTTAGGAAAGATGCTTTAATTAGATACTGATCCATGTTAAGGAATATTATTTTTATTAGCAAACTTTGCAATTATTTTTATTTTCCTGTTCGGACGTTGGCCGAATAAATCAAAATTTCAATCAGTATAGGCCGTCTCTAAACACATTTTACAAATAATATTTTACAACGACAGATAATGAACGAATTCGAAATTATTTTACAGATAATTGAAGAAATAGTTTAAGAATTGCAAGTTTAGACTTCAATGTACCACATGAAACAACAAGAAGAATAAACTGCCCATCTTTAATTAAATTAAATAACATTACTATATTACAATTAAAAGTTTATCAATTTTACAAACAGTTTCAAAAATTATTACCTTTGTAGCAATATAACATAAGACATCATAAACAAAATTAAATATATGAATCAATTGGCACGATATCACCATGCACTTTAAATTTTAGATGTTTCGACGATGTTTTTATTTAATTCTAAACATTTATTGCCATAATTTTAGATAAGTGGTTTGGTTTAATTTCTACCCAAGCTTTTATTTAATAAAATCTAATTTAAGTATCTAATTATAGTATATTTATAGAAAAAATATGCCGTATTATAAATAATTATTGATTAACAAAATTTTACAATTCAACTAATAACGGTTTAAAGGAGCATTGTAAAAAAATGTATTTATTATTATATTAGTAATATTAAATGGCGATTTACATGGCAACTATTCGATGTAATATATACTTTAATTATGCTATATTTCTATTAGAAACAATTTTTTTCTTTAATTTCAGTCACATCCATTTCCAGAAGATATCCAGTAGTCACATAGAAATAAAAGACATTAACATTTTTTGAATTTTTAGTTTTGAAGAAGATAAATCTCATTCTGAGATTGGGTACCACATTAGAATTATTGGAATGATTAATGTTATTTGGAAAGGAATCGTTTAAATCGGTGAACAAATACAAATTTTAGAGAGATGGCTCGTTTTTAAATATGTAACTCTGCATATAGTTTTGAGTATAAGGCCTGAAATTAATTTAACAATGTAAAGGTAGCCATACAGGTACAGGAAATCCTATAGGTTTGGACTGCGCAGTCCAAATCTGGAGGAATTCCCAACTGTGCGGTATGTGTGGAAGCGGCCTTGAAGCCACCTGTAGACTGTGTAGTACCTGGAGTCCCGAACAAATAATTATTATTTTTCCGCCTTAAGGCCGGAACTACGCAGTCAGATACGACTTGTATTACATTGACGATAGTCGACCTCTAAGATTTTTGAAGTGTGTGTCGTCAAAGTGTTGTTGAATTTATTTGTTTGTCATTTTAAGCGAGGTTATATTTATTGTGTCATATTTCGTTATGTCTCCAGAATTTTTAATATATTTTTTATAGGTTTCCCTGCGGGTAGTTACACTTCACTGTCCTACCCCAGTCCGACAACTACTCAAAACCACCAGGCTGAATTACCCCAACAAATGGGACACAATGAGGATTTTCGTCCAAATATACATTACAATTATGTACCCCAAGGCGATTATATAGCGGCATCTGTTTATCAAGCTTTGATGGAAGTGTGTAATTTGGATATTTTCATATAAATCCATACAAACGTAAAATCTAAGTTGAAATAAAGTCAAATAAAATCTATAAACATTTCAATAACTATTGTATTCCATTATCTACAAAAAGTCTTTATGAATATTTGAGGTCTTCATAACCCCTTCCAGTAGCCAAGAATCTCAGTATTGCAATAAATGTTTCGTGGGGGAGTATAATAGCTTGCATCACCACTTATCTTTTTTAACAATAGAGGGGTGACCAATGAAAGAAGATACGTACGTAAATACGTATCGTACGTAAATACATATAAATCCTCAAGTAGTTGTCTTTCGGAAAAGTCTCCAGTTCAGTAATTAGAATCGTGTAGGAATACACGCTTCTCTTTAAAAGCCACTCTTTGCACCATACACTTCTTTTGCTCTTTTTCTTGCGAACGTAGTTCCACGCAGGCAACCGACAGCCGCCAAAATATTATCATCCGTTGATGTAATGATGACAAACTAAATTTGAACAATCGCGAGAACAACCAACAACCATACCAGTCAACACTGAAACTTGAAAAACCTTCTGGAGAAAATCTCAATTCCTCAAGGAAATCCTCTCCGTATAATATGGGCGAGGATTCGATAGAGAAAAATCTTTTCTTGGGAAATTTACAACAAAATCCCGCAGGTTTCTTTTTGAGCATTTCCTGTACGTGTATGGCTACCTTCAGAAATCCAGTCCTTCATAATATATCTTAATTTTTAAAATCATTTATGTCACTTTTTATTATAACTCTCCACAGTATAAAATGTAGATTTTTGTATTGTATAAAACTGTTCCTTAAAGTAAACCATAGTTAACTTGAAAAAATAATTATGAAAGTAGGTACAGCGTCTAACAATATTGGTTCTTCTATCACTATGTTGCGACTTTCAAACCAGAGCAACATCAATAAAATATTAAAATATGTTGTAAGATTTGACACATAACAAGTTTTACATGAGAAGCACTGTAATACTTAATACCTTAAAGGGTAGATTTACAATATGAAATGAAATGGCTAGTTATGAACGTCTATTCTCAACCCGAGAAAGTAATTACGGAAAAATATGAATGTCAACTAAGGACTTACAATTATAATCGTTGATATTGGCATCCAAAAATTACCATGTGACTACGTGAAATCCTTCTCATCAAAGTTCCTTCATCTTTATTGTGTATCGAAGTGATGATTCAGACTACGTTCATTCATAAGAAGAGCTGCTCACTTGAATGCTTCATCAACGGCAGCGCCGTATATGTACACTACACCGTACATGATGTACCGTATATGTACATGAAACTACAATGTAGTATCTATAATATAATAATTTATATATGTATTGCACCAAGCGACATATTATTCTAAACTAATACAAATTTATCGTTTAATGTAGATGGAACCTTTATGTAATTTAATTAACTCTTCTCACTTTCAATGCATAATTTAATGAAATGTATTCTTGTTCATTGCAACTTAAACATAAATTTCAAAACTTATAATGCAAAGTTTTACTACTCAGAGAATAATATTCAAACTACAGAAATAAGGAGATTATACTCCAACCCATCTACAAATGCCTTATATAATAAGGACTAAACAAATTAGGTCAAAACAGCTATTCTCCTGTCTGTATGCCAAACGCCGAGCGCTGAATTACATGACAAAATTTGCTGTACTTTGTCTAATAGAGTTAGCACTAAAGTACAGTGATTCAAATTGTTCCAAAGCCACAATGAAGGTGCAATGTGTCACCTATCTCAAGATACCATTAACAGCAGACCAGTTTTGACATTATCTTGGGTCTCGTCAGTGCAGTATAAACGAGTATACCTTTGACAGATGAAGCTCACATCTAGTAGACGTTGCTACGTTCCACCGCAGTAGAACGTACCAAACGCCATCTCTTGGTAGTTCCGAGAACAATATAAATCTGAGTAAAAACTTGAGATCATCAGTATAATGCAAAGTTTTTATAAGTCAAGACCAAAGGAGGTCGAAGGGAGTGAAACGCTGCCAGTCGCGCGGGTCTTGTTTGCGGGCGGCACGTGCCTCTCGCGTAGCCTACCTTCGTACGACGGTCCCAGTCTACACGATGGGTGAGTAAAGAGCGGTAATCTCATTTGACTTGCCGACAAAACCCATCAAGGCCATTACGCCTGTCAATTAATATTGGCGTGTGTCCCTATAACGTAGTTATCGTAACGTAATAGATAAGTAAAAATTATTTCCCACTTTAGTTTCCTATCCGTAATAAAGTAGTGATATTTACGTGCCCCTGGTTAGTGATAAACTGTAGTAGTAGTGGTCTATAGAACCAGAACTAGAACTGACCATGGTAGTAGTTGGTCTATAGAAATGTCTAAAATTGCTTCATAGAGGACACAGATAATGAGTGTATGAAGTATGAATAGTTTTAGTACAAGTTTGACACCAACAATGGTATGCGAAGTCTCAGCAGAAAAATGAACCATGAGTTTCTGATATAATTAATATTTTTTAAAACTTCAATTCGAGAGAAAAATCACATTTAGTTGTTTTAATGGCCGTATACGAACAAGGACAATGCCAGTTGAAAAGTGGAAAAAACCGATACCTCTCTTTAGAATTATTATACGCATAAAATATAAACTTTCATATTTTTAACAATTAGATTGACACTTAAAGCGACATCCTCAGCTTAAAGCGACGTGATTCCGGTTTAGGATAAAAACTCCATTTGAGTATAAGCTTATTAGTCAGAAATCACGAACAGGCACACTGCTTGATATCGTTTTTATTCTATATTGATAACCATCAATGCAGAATATAAAGCAGTTACATGCATGGAGTATAATGTATCCCATGAATTGTAACATGTATGATACTATAATGTAAAGTACAATGCTTTCCTCAAGTAATGAGTAAATTAGTTAAAAATTCAAGGAATAACTTTTGGGAAAAACTCTTTGATCTGTCCAATTTTATTTTTAATTGCGCATATTTTAAAATATCATTTATGTATACAGTGTGATTCATATAGGCGGTATGACGTCTTCAATGTTTATATTTAATGAAAATTTGCTTTTTTATTACTACAATAGCCTACCTTGACGACAATTATGGTGTCACAAAAATGTCAATTATACTCTGGATGTATATGGTACATCACAGTGAATAGCTCTCATTGTGTGAGCATTTTTTGGGAAGCCACATATAAAGTGAAACTGAGAATTTTATCGCATAGGTTGCTACGAGTATTCTATATAAACTAAAAATAAAAAGTATTCTATCCTAAACATTTATAGAGTTATGTACCTCTATATGGAGTAATGAAGATTATCCAAAAATAAGTTTGGATTTGAACAAATTAAATTAAATCGCTTATATTAAATGAAATATACTCTACTCTGCCAAATTATTTGTTTTTCTGTTTATTACTCTACGATACATATGGACAATGCTTAACGCTAAAGTGTATGGGTTTTGAGTTATTTTGTTATTTAAAAAGTTTGTATAATTAACATGAATATGGAGTGGGCTATGGAGAACAATTTTCAAAAACTATATATATAAAGAATAGAAGAAAAACTATATATTATCACCATCTTTGATTATTGTTATTGTCATTATTTTTTTTTTTTAATTTAAATAAAACTTAAATACGTATCCTGTTATTTTAATTAAAAGATAATTTATTATTATTACTTTTATTAGCGTTCTCAATGTTGTTTTGAACTATTTTATAATTGCATTTGTTAATTTTGTTACCTTTGTTGTTTGTTCTTGACAAAATTTATATAAACTTATATTAATTTTTCTGGTTATCTTCAATAATAACTCACGATATATTTTACACTAAATGTGAAAAATATATGTCTAATGAATCATATACTTTTCACGTCATGTGCTTTTCTTGTATGTACTTGGTATTGAATAATCCCCTGCTAAATTATGGATTAATCTCGCCTTTTGCTAACAGAAAGTGATCCTGATATGCATTCAATAATATTCTTTTTAATTTTTCGACGATAATAATTGGATTTACGAAACTTGCTTTACGAACAAACGAGAACACACTTTGTCCTCCATTGCACACCATACTCGATATTTATGTTAAATATCGAGTATATATTAAATATTTTGTTCTTAATAATTGCTAATAATTCAAAGGGAATTATACTATGACAGTTAGGTTATTATGATCTCCTCAACTAAATGTGGATGTAGATCTAAAACATCCATATCTACCGACTCATTCTTTGAGTTAAGGAAACAAAATTTGCGCTTTTTAAGAGGCAGCAGAGCTTCTGCCTCTGATGGTCTTTTTCATATCGATGGAAAAAGGAATAAAAAAAGGATACTAATAGAATAATAAAATATAATTTGTACTATTTAAAGTAAGCAGTTTAATTGTGGTCAATTATTTTCCTAGTGGTCGGTTTCCTTTTTTGTGCTCGCTCTAAAATTTGAAGAATTTGTAGTTTGTACATACATGTTATATAAAATTCTACCCTATTGCTATATTAGACTTAGTATAATATCATACTGTATAATATTAATATTCAGGCCATTCACAAACAGGATATTGTGTCTGAGAAAGAGTATACCTGAATTTATTGTTATCATGTAACTATCCTAATCCTAATCCTTTCATGTTTTATCATAAAATTGTATTATTTATCACATTTATTGCGAGTTGCAAAGCTTTAGAGAAAAACGCTTCTTTAAACCTTCCTGCCGCCTCAGCAACCACAAAAGTATTAAATACAGAAATATTTAGATAAGCATTCATTGATCTTCGAATCAGTATTAAGTAATCTCTGAGAGATCCTAAAGTACTCTCAAGTAATTCTCAAGTAATCATCGAATAAGTCTTCAAGTTTAAAGCATAATAAGAGGTTACTCAATTTTCGACATAAATAAATGTAGAAATTGTAAACTGAAATAAAAATATTTTTTTAAAAAGTTAATCACATAAAAAGTGATATAAAATACATAAACTCTATTTCTCATAAATATATAGCACCAAATGGTTATTAGATTTTATCATGGCAAATGTTATAAACAATCAATTATCGATTAGTTTTCATAGAACATTTCATTAAAAATCGAAATATTTCAGTTGAGTTGAAAGCCGGCTGATAGATTGTCGGCTCAGAGTAATTCGGGCGTGGGTTCGATTTCCACATCAGTCGGCTAGGTCTGTCTATTTGACATATATACCATACGTTACATACGTACATCAATTAGAGCGTGTAAATCCATATGAACTAGTTTTGAATTTCCTATTATTTGTAGTATCCTAAAAACATCTAATATTCCAGTACTAGGGAGGTACTTGGTATAAATTGAAGTTGGCTTTATGAGCAAGTTTTACTTCCTCGCCCTGTAGAGAATATATCAAACCTTACGTACTTACTAAGTAATAAATCTTCAAAAGAGAAATACGAAATGTTTCTGTAGTATTGTTACATTACTCAAATAGTTACGTCTTGTTTTTGCTACGTTTATTAGACGCTCCTCTTACTGCTATTACGTCTTTGCTCAGACGCCCAACAAACTGGCAGGCGCATGACGTCGAAGTGTACCCGCTGCGTCGTGCGTCACCAGCTACAGGTTAATTCATCATGTCCAGTTGAAGAGAAGGTTTCTTTCGCCCTGCAAAGGGTCTATCGTCCCTCGGCTTTGCGAAACACGTAGTGTCCGCCAGATTAATAACATTATTCTTAGTTTGTAATCTGGTCATGCACAAGAGGATTGCGACGTAAAATCGACCCCAAAAATGTAGATCAAGAAGCAGGTAAGCCCGGATTTGATATTTCTTGTTTTCTAATAGTTTATAAGTACACCATTCAATCACCTTTTGTCTAGATATTAAACTATTTAGGTCTGTTTGTTTACATATCAGCAATAATTGCTACATAAACCTGTTTATTAACGTAAAAGTTGAGAAAGGGATGCTTTTATGTTAATCGTATTTTTATCGACTTTTACCTAAAGTATTTATGAAGTAATTTATTAACTTATAAACAAGCAATATTATACTGAGTACTGACTTGATATTATAACGTTGAATTTATAGATGAAATATGTTTATAATGATATAAGAAGAGTAATAAAAATAAACGAAAAGACCGCATTATAGGCTGCAATTAAACCACGTGTTCAAGAAAGTTGCTTTAATTGTTAAAAACTGGAACGTAGGTATACGAAATTATCTGCTAAGCTTTTACGCGATATTTGAATATGCTTGTATTTATTTCAAGCAATTAATGGTTTTTGAGTTTTATCTAATCTACCTACGAGGCGAAGTATATGGTGAGCAGTGAAAGTACTTACATTAAAATTGCGATAAACTATTTTTTCTGTATAGTAAAACTGGTTGATAAATGACCGAATTTAAAAGTATTTCTTTATTTTTGACATTATAGTTTGCGGTTGTCGGTGTAGTGGCACTAAATTCAGCACCAAAATGCTAACAAGAAAATTGCTTGAAAATGGAAAGGTAAAAGGATTTTGTAGGTTTTCTTGTTTTAATATAGTTGGTAGGTACAGTAAGCAGTGAATAAATACAACAGTTTCATTAAAATTGTAAGAAACTATTTTTTAATCCCAGGATTTTGGTTATTAAACGTCTAATTTAAAAATCGATTTTTATTACTAACAGTCATTTCTTTGCAAGTGATTACGAATATATCTTTTTGTAATGGTACTCTCCCATGTTTATTAAGTTCTTCATTTTAATACGTTGATCAGTAACTAAAAGAACTATAAATATAAAAATGTTATCGATATGCTTAAGCATTCTCTTTAAATTTAACTCTTCAGTTAAATTTTAATAAGACCAAATTTTATTATCGACGAAAATAAATTGAAGAGTTGCAACGACTCTGTAAACATTAAGTAATATGATTCTCATTAAATCAGACATTTAAGAAGTGTTCCTTTTTACAAAAATAACATTTTTAATTGTCAATCCAAAATTTATAAAAGTAAATTTTTTGTCAGTATTATCATAGTATTAGTTTCATGAAATATTTATTGAATCTAGTTATGGCATTTTAGCGAAGATCTCAATATATCTCAAACATTAGGGCATAAAATATTGGGGCATAAAAAATTCACCTTTACTCAAACATCAACAGAAAAATCTCGAAAATAATAGTTGATAATAGAGTATTAAATTCCTTTTCCATTGAAGACCGCCTCACTAAAGAAGAGCATTTACAATAAATTTTTTTTGGAACAATTTTCCTTCATGCTAGTACCAAAATGGTATCAAAAAAATTTGCATCTCCTCATCTTAATCATCAAGTTTGAGATTATTTGGACCGATGCTCTTGTGAGTGACAGAAAAGAACCTATTAAGTGGCATTCGAGGTCGTTAGATTTTAATTCTCTTAACTATTTTTTATATGTATAGTTACAATTAAAGATCTCTCGACAAACTATATAATTCGGAAGATTAAGAAATCGTATAAGGACTGGCGTCTCAAATTGGTAAATAAATAATGCATAATATTTAAAAGAAATTTATAAATGAACTTGTACTCTACTTGTAGACATGAGAGATACAATTTTATTCAAAATTGTAATGTAGTTGTTCAAAATTAAGTAATCTGTGGCATAGAGATCAATGTTAAGTTATGTATATTTTATTAACCAAAATCAGCGGAGGATTTTTCAAAAATTAATTTATAATAATCCTTCACGAATCTGGTCAGTACTTTCCGCAACCACTGTACTGTACTATTTACCAGTTGACTTATCTTTCGCATGAATAAAGTTTATTTCATCTTTATTAAATAATTTTTTCTTATTTTCATTTGGAGCTAATTCAGTGCCAGTTAAATAATAACATGAATAATATGCCTTTTTAAGTTGTAACTTTTAAACTCTACTGACCCTTGCATCGTCATAGTAAGTGAAATGTAAAATATGTAAAAAATTAAGTGGGATGAAATTTTAGTGGTACGTTAAATGGTTCAATTTAGTTATGAAGTTTATTAAAGTATTAAAATGTTTTAAAATATTGTAATTTTGCTAATACATTACATAATTTTTTATATATTTTTCCCAATAGAATACTTTTTTAATATAGAGTATTTTTACTGTCAAATTACTTGTGATAAAACAATTAAGATAATTATGGACATATGAATTTTATAATCTGCTATGATATAACTTACTAATTATACCCTATTAATTTAATTTACTATTTACGACTGTCGATAATATACTAAATTAATTAAATATATATTATATATTTTTAAATTTATGTACCTTAACATATAAAATGTCCATGGAGTAATATGAAAGAAAAGAATGATTCTCAAATTACATTCTATAAATATGAACAACTCTTGGGCAGTTCGTTCTGAAAATGTAATATAAAATAGATAAAGCAAAACATGCAGATCAAGTATGTGCTTGCAAAATTTCTTACGTTTGAATAAGCGCTAATTGATCTAATATTTTAAATATTAAATAAACACTAATTGATCAATAAAACTATATTTCAAAGTCTTTTTATCCATGTTACTTTTCAAAAGATGCAAAATTAAATTTAATTTAATTCGAATGTTATATACTCGTATATTATTGCTTCTGTCTTCTTTACCTATTTTTTTTCAAAACAAAGTGTTATAAGTAATTTTTCAACTTTATAATTTGTGTTTTCATCTAGAATGTCTCATATATTTATACTAATATCCCGTGTCCCTAGTCTACCTAATAATTTTTAAGTAAATGGCGAATGCGCCGCTGTCATTTTAATCGCGTGTGTTGATATTTTTTAAAACTCGTGTTTATTTAAATATACCTTTGCTATTTTCTATTTCTATGCCACCAACATTATATGTAACGGTTATATATGGTTACTTTTTTGCGATGTTTAGATGTCAGAGAATGCGCTAGCAGTGGCAGAAAAAAGCAGTAGAGAAATACTTAAGTTAAATTTATTACATAGTTTATTACATAGTTTTCCACAAAACATCAAAACATTATCCACTATATGTGATGCGGATTTCACCAATAAAATTGGCATTATCTGGAGATGATTAAAAGTGAAACGAGTTTTTATGAAATGAGTTTTAATCATCTCCAAATGATGCCAACTTTGTAGACGATGTTATCTTTACACCAAAGGTTTCAATCCACTCCGGTAATAATAATATACAATCTAAATACCTTCAAAGTATACTGACATCCCTATCAGCTAGTTCAAAATTATTAACTGGATACCATAAAATGAGATTAAATCTCACTATAAACTGATTATGAAGTACAGAATGTAGGGATTCAATGAAATAGCAACTTTCGATTTTTACACGAAAACATTACATCATATAAGTTGGATGATAAGAAGTAATTATGTAACTACGTGAAAAAATGTTAATACAAATTAAGTTAATTATTTCATAATAAACTTAAATCAAATATTATTACGAATATGATGAAAATTCCAGTGTTACACGATCATTTTACCACAAAATTAACCGTGTTCGATGGCCACCTAATTCCTAAACTATAAAAACATAGTTTCATACCATTGAATTTCAATTCGATATTATATATTATACATAACATGTTTCCTAATGCCTATCTTTCTACTGCCAAAGAAACATATTAAATACCCAAATTGTCCCTCCAGTATAATATTATTATTCGTATTACATTGTCAATTTAATACACAATATACAAAATTTATGTCAAACCCAAAGTTTCAATTAACAGTTCTTGTATAACAAATTTAAATTTAAAACGTAAAACTTTTTGTTATATAATGAATATTATTAAGGAAATACGACTTTGTCACTGCAACTATATAGATCTTATTAAGACATTAATAGAAGAACTATGACAGTTATTATTCAATTGTTCTTACAAGTGTATAACAAATCTGACTTTTTAGTCAGATGGTGTAAAAAGAGAGAAAAGCTAAATCACATTTAAATAAACCTGAATTAACAAAATATCTAAAGTTTATTTTATCGCTATTTGCCAAATAGAAAATCTCAAAACATACCCTGCCTTGTTTTTATGGTTAGTCCCAGATAGACTGTTCCATTTATCGGCAAGATAAGAGAGTTTTTTATTTGGCAAATAACGATGAAATGAATTGTACACACACATATCAAAATGACAGTGGCGCATTCGCCATTTTTATAATGGTTAGGTAAGGCCTATTAAAGGACACAAAATATTAGTACAAATAAGTGAGATACGTTCTAGATTATAACACAATTTCGAAAGATGTTTAGAAAAAATGTACATAGAAACACAAGCGATAATGCCAAAAAATGTGGATAGAAAAAAGCAAAAATATTGTATATAAAATTCGATTTAAATTATAGGAATTATTCTCGTGTCGTTCGAAGAGTTGAAGGCTTTGAAATCTAGTGTTATTGTGCTTAGTCAAGTAGTGCTTATTTAATGGCTTAAGCACCTAATTTAGTGCAGACTTTATGACCTTTAATTTTGCTTTCTCTAATTTGTATTACAGTTTGAGAATTACAGGAGCCCAAAAGTTATTTATATTTTCAGCATGTAATTTAGGAATCACCATTTACTGAAGTGCTGAAACCTTCAGCTATTTCAAGCTACTCTTCCTCATTATATACTATTTTAATGATATTTTACTGTGAGGTTTGTCGACTCTGTGGACAGAAGAAAAGATGCTAAATGGTGATTACATGATCGTTCAATTTAACAATATATTTATTTTATAAGGTTATGATGTATGGGCAATACCGTCAACTAGTATCATAAACTTATTGTTTAAATATTCTAAAGTATGTGACAAACTTGTTTAACATACAATTATTTCGAAGATTTACTAAACTTATATATTTATATGTAACATCTTTATCTAGTTATTATCTTTACTGGAGCGTAGTTCTTCGGAAAATATTATCACTAATTAAAAAATTTAGAGATAAACGCCAACAGCTTTGGGAATCAAATGACGAAATCTAATATATAAAGTGTTCTTCTCAAAAAATAATTCAGTCAGTAACTTATAAATCGTAAATCGAGAAAGGAACCACCAAGCCGCCAAGCGGCTATCAAAGTAGTCTGTAGCCTGTAGGCATGTTCAGGACAAAAAGTTACTGACAGAGATCGTATCGATAAAGATGTATAGGCCATAAAGTTCATTCAGCATTTGTCCTGAATCGGCGTACCGTATGCGGCACTGATGAGAAGTAACAAGTTCGAAACAGCTGTATGTCGTTCGGTTCCGATCCGGGACAAATGTCGAATCCTACCTGTGGCGGGTTTTATTTTTTGAAACCTTATCTGATCGTGCAGAAACACGAGAAAGGGGTCGAGGATCGCTTCTGGATATAATTCAATGCCTGGCGGGGCTTTAGCCCGAGGAGTAGTTGTTTCCTAGAGCGATTATGTAATAGCTTTGCTATTCGGGAACTACTTTTATAGCCGCTTGGCGGCTTGGTGGTTCCTTCCTCGATTTCCGACTTATAAGTTACTGACAGAGATCGTATCGATAAAGATGTATAGGCCATAAAGTTCATTCGGCATTTGTCCTGAATGGGCGTACCGTATGCGGCACTGATGAGAACTAACAAGTTTGAAACAGGTGTATGTCGTTCGGTTCCGATCCGGGACAAATGTCGAATCCTACCTGTGGCGGGTTTTATTTTTTGAAACCTCATCTGATCGTCCAGAAACACGAGAAAGGGGTCGAGGATCGCTTCTGGGTATAATTCAATGCCTGGCGGGGCTTTAGCCCGAGGAGTAGTTGTTTCCTAGAGCGATTATGTAATATCTTTGCTATTCGGGAACTACTTTTATAGCCGCTTGGCGGCTTGGTGGTTCCTTTCTCGATTTCCGACTTATAAGTTACTGACAGAGATCGTGTCGATAAAGATGTATAGGCCATAAAGTTCATTCGGCATTTGTCCTGAATCGGCGTACCGTATGCGGCACTGATGAGAACTAACAAGTTCGAAACAGCTGTATGTCGTTCGGTTCCGATCTGGGACAAATGTCGAATCCTACCTGTGGCGGGTTTTATTTTTTGAAACCTCATCTGATCGTGCAGAAACACGAGAAAGGGGTCGAGGATCGCTTCTGGGTATAATTCAATGCCTGGCGGGGCTTTAGCCCGAGGAGTAGTTGTTTCCTAGAGCGATTATGTAATAGCTTTGCTATTCGGGAACTACTTTTATAGCCGCTTGGCGGCTTGGTGGTTCCTTTCTCGATTTCCGACTTATAAGTTACTGACAGAGATCGTGTCGATAAAGATGTATAGGCCATAAAGTTCATTCGGCATTTGTCCTGAATCGGCGTACCGTATGCGGCACTGATGAGAACTAACAAGTTAGAAACAGCTGTATGTCGTTCGGTTCCGATCCGGGACAAATGTCGAATCCTACCTGTGGCGGGTTTTATTTTTTGAAACCTCATCTGATCTTGCAGAAACACGAGAAAGGGGTCGAGGATCGCTTCTGAGTATAATTCAATGCCTGGCGGGGCTTTAGCCCGAGGAGTAGTTGTTTCCTAAAGCGATTATGTAATAGCTTTGCTATTCGGGAACTACTTTGATAACCGCTTGGCGGCTTGGTGGTTCCTTTCTCGATTTCCGACTTATAAGTTACTGACGTTCATCTAGAATGTCTCATATATTTATACTAATATCAGACTATCAAAGGATACAGTCCTTCGATAGTCTAACTATTTTAAAATAAATGGCGAAGGCGCCGCTGTCATTTAAATCGCTTGTGGATATTTTTTAAAACTTGTGTTTATTTAAATATAATTTTGCTATTTTCTCTTTCTATGCCACCAAAATTATATGTAACGGTTATACATGGTTACTTTTTTGTAGTGATTAGATGTTAGAGAGTAAAAATGCGTTAGCAGCAAAGGAGTACTTAAGTTAAATTTATTACAATAATATACCCTGACGTAGTTTTCCACAAAGCACCAAAACATTATACACTACACTTGACGCGCATTTCGTCAACAAATATTGGCATCATCTGGAGATGAGTTATGAAAAGTGAAATGAGTTTTAATCATTTCCAGATAATGCCAACTTCGTTGTTGAAACGCGCGTCGAGTATAGTGTTTTGGTGTTTTGTGGAAACTACGTATTGTTATCTTCACACCAAAGGTTCCAACCCACTCCAGTAATAATAATATACAATCTAAATACCGTCAAAATATACTGACATCCCTATCAACTATTTCAAAATTGTTAACTGAGTATCATAAATTGAGATTAAATCTCACTATAAACTGATTATGAGGTACAAAATGTAGAAATTCAATAAAATAGCAATTTTCAATTTTTACACGAAAACATTATTACATCATGTAAGTTGGATGCTAATAAGTAATAATGTAACTACGTGAAAGAATGTTAATACAAAACAAGTCAATTATATCATAATGAACTTAAATCAAATATTATTCCGAATATGATGAGGATGCCAGTGTTACACGATCATTTTACCACAAAATTAACGATGTTTGATATATATAATATTTTTCCTAATGCCTATCTTTCTACTGCCGAACAAAGATTTTAAATACCCAAATTGTCCCTCCATTATAATATTATTATTCGTATTCCATTGTCAATTTAATACACAATACTCAAAATTTATTTTAACCCCAAAATTTCGATTAACGGTTCTTATATGATAAACTTCAATTTAAAACGTAAAATTTGTGGTTATATAAAGATATTAAGAAAATGCGACTATGTAACTCCAATTACATAGATCTTATTAAGACATTAATAGAATAATTATGACATTTATTATCCACCTGTTCTTACAAGTGGATAACAAATCTGACTGTTTACTCAGATGGTGTAAAAGGAGAGAATAGCAAAAGCATATTTAAATAAATCTTGAGTTAACAAAATATCTACGCACACACACATACACACACACACACACACACACACACACACACACACACACACACACACACACACGCACGCACACACACACACACACACACACACACACACACATTAAAATGACATTGGAGCATTCGCCATTTCCTTAAAATTGTTAGGTGAGGCCTATTAAAGGACAAAATATTGGTAAAAATAAGTAAGATACGTTCTAGATTATAACACAGTTTCGAAAGTTGTTTAAAAAAAATGTATATAAAAACACAAGTTATAGTGTAAACAAAAGTAGTTATAATTTAAATCGAATTTTATATACAATAATTCTGCTTTTTTCTAACTTATAATTTAAATCGAATTTTATATAAAATACTTCTGCTTTTTTCTAAGAATTAATCTCCTGTTTTTCGAACAGTTGAAGGCTTTGAGTGTTATTGGTTAATTAGTGCTTATTTAATGACTTAAACACCTAATTTAGTGCAGAGTTTATCACCTTTAATGTTGCATTCTCTAATTTGTTTGAGAATGAGTTTGAGAAACAGGAGCTCAAAAGTTTCTCACCATTTACTGAAGTACTGAAAACTTCAGCTATTTCAAGCTGTTCTTCCTTATTATATATATTTTAATGATATTTTACTCGAGGTTTGTCGACTCTGTGGACAGAAAAGAGAGATGCTAAAGGGTGATTACACGACCGCTCAATTTAACTCCAATAAATTTATTTTACAAAGTTATTACGTATGGGCAATACCGCTAACTAGTATCATAAAGTTATTGTATAGATGTTCCAAAGTATGTGACAAACTTGTTTAACATACAATTATTTCGAAAATTTACTAAACTTATACCTATATTTATAAGTAACAAATTTAACTAGTTATTATCTTTACTGAAACATAGTTTTTCGGAAAAATATTATCACTAATTAAGAATATAATTAATTATGTAATTCTTGTCATTTAAAAATTTTGAGATAAACGCCATTACAGCTTTATGAATGGAGTGACGATATCTAATATATAAAATGTTCTTCCCAAAAAAATATTCGTCGTATCTGACACTTTCTTCCTAATTTTGAATCGAAAATGCCTTTATGTCCTTTCCAATCGATCTAACTATATACCTATATTCATTAAATACGACACTCAGAGAATAGTTTGTTTATTATTAATGAATAACGCTTATGATAAAGAAATGTTGATTTTGGATATGGTAAAATAAATATTAGCCTCGAAAAATATATATAAAATTTCGACATATTGACAAATATCTGAATACGCACATATTAAATATAATTTAATGTTTTTATTTATTACGTAAATAACATATTTCGTATTTCTAATATATATTACCTTTTAAATAAAGCCTTTAAATAAATTATATCATTAGGATAAAATATTTACAATGAAGTTAAATAAGTCAAAGTTACTATGTATCGAATTACCAAAACAATACCGTAATACATTATCAGTTCAATTAAAACAGCTCGTGAAAAGGCACAAAATAAATATATTTAATAGAATATATTTTACTATATTTTCTCTTTCTATATTACGTTCCACTGACGATACATAATGCATTATTTAAAATTAATATCAGCTTTATAATCGTATTAAAAATAAACAGGAAATAAGTAATTGGTAGTATTTACTTGCTACAAAAATAAGTATATACACGTTATTCACATACATGTATCTGAATGTTTAAATATAACATACAAGTCAGGTAATTTATATGATACATTTTCTTAAATTAAATAGAATAGCTCCCTCACTGTCGTATCTATACCGATATCCAACTGCCTCATGTCAGGACAATATAAAATATCACCGGTCGATATTTTATATTGTGCTAACTGTTATAACTGTTATGCTGTTATAACACGTTTTAATTCATTTCGAATAGATACTCAGCGCAACGGGTCCTCAGGTAAAGGTACCTCTTATATATTAAGATGATTGATCTTTTTAATATAAAAAAGAAGAAGATATGAATAGTAAAACAAAATTCATATCAATGTGATTTGTTAAATGTGGAATAATATTTTGTGTATTTATCGTAGTACTATACAAAAAGAATAATAATTTTCTAATTGTGGAATCAAATAATTTTACAATTAACAAATATATTTCTGATAAACAAAAATTTCCTCAAATAAAGAACATATCACTGTCTAAGGTAGAAACTTTAAGATAAAATGCATTATATTAACTACGTTTAACATATTGACGTTGAACATATGAAGGCTGAATAAATTTGCTTTCTTGTCGGATAAATAAACTGCTCTCTCAGTGTACAAGTATTCTTATTTAAGTTTTTATGTATTGTTCTTTTGTTGGTTTCTCTTAAATTCCTTTTATTTTACCAACAACGCTAATTACTCCTAATGAATACACTATTCATATACGCTGCTGACTGCTATACAATGAACTTAATAGCTTGATTATGGAAAATTAGTAAAAAAGAAACAATTTCAACCCATTACAGGACTATAATAACGTGGTGTGCTTTCAAGGCTTTATCCAATAACTTTGAGTTGAATTATAAATTCTTCTCATCTAATTATCCAACAAAATGTTGATTGCCAATAAAAATATATATAATAGAGAACATTATTATGTAGCGTGTTGTTGTAAGTATTATATAACAGATATATAACAGATAAATCCATGCTATAAAGATAAGTATTACTCATATCAATTTAGGTTTTCATTTATATTAAATTAAGTGATTCAAATTACGGTCTTGTGATTGGCATCAAACCGATAGAGTTCTATTCGTGTTTCAGGCGATATCAGCAAAACTTTATTAGTTATTTATTTAAGGGGCTCTAATTATTAGTTTCAATTTATAAAATAAGAGTAATAGCGTATCCAACGTGCATATTTAATTTCTAGATAAACTAAATATAAAAGAACCTTATCATAACAAACAAAACTGTATCTTCATCAAGATATTTTAAAGTGAAATATTGATCTGCGTAATTAAGATGGGTGAAAGAGCGATAAAAAAGATATATCCATGATGTAAGAAATACCTGTGAAATTTTAAAAACATAATTAGGACAGCTTGGTGCTAAACAATTATTATTCAAAATAAGTAGTGTTTTCCGTATTCATGATCATCGAACTGAACATAATATTTTGCTGATTATCCTGTCAACTTCTTCACATACTAGGTACTTAAAAACTAATATTAGAGTTTGCTTCTCATTACATTTCGTGAGTTTGTTTCATTTCCGTAGTCTTTTGTAGTGCTCGTGATTATTAGTTATAATTTTTCGAACTATTAGTGCTTGACAAAATCAATTTCCATGTATTATTAATGTAATTTCCGGTCCTCTATTAAGCTAGCTTTTATATTATTTTTGAAATCAATCTCAATTTCCATTATTTAAAGTAGTATATTTTGTATTTGTCGATTTGTCCAGGAATAAGATTTATACAAGAATAATGAGGAACACGAGTGGTCATAAATCATAAAAGAGAAAAAGGAGAAGCCAGCAATTTATGTTTGTCTAATCATACGTCTTTGAAATAACTGACAGACTAAAAAGTGTTTCATTTAAGAATATGAAAAACATAGGTGTACAAATACCTATATAGCCAATAAACAGGAATCCTATGCCTAAATTTTCAACGAAATGCACTTATGATCTCAAGTTCACACGTTGAAAAGGTTACATTAACTAAGGGCGTGCATTACAAGTTAAAAAATTCGATAACATTGATATTTGGCTTATCTGAAGAAGTTAACAGAACGTTAAAAAAAGTGTCAATGAAAGGTTGTTGATTATATTTCTTCTGAATCCTGGAGTAGGTTGGAACCTTTCGTGTGAAGATAACACTAACTAAGTTTTCCACAAAACACCAAAACACTATGCACTGCACTCGACGCGCGTTTCGCCAACAAAGTTGGCATCATCTGTGGATGATTAAAACTAAGCAGTTATAATTTTATGCAATTTGACACCAAGCGGGCTACAGAAGAACACATCAATTTTCTATAAAATAAATATCGTAAGGCCATGGTACAATTTTACCATTCGCTGGTGTCAATTTTTATACCAGTATTGCAGTAAAATCGACGTCTGGTGTAAACCATCACCGTTTGGTGTAAACTTTATTTCAATTTTACACCTTTTACTATCCATATTGTACAATTATGGAAGAAAACGCCTTTGATATAGAATACACTTTATTTAATTTTTCCTTTTCGTATACAATGTTTACAAAATTTGTTTACTGCACTAATGAAATATTAGTGTATATGCATTATGCATTAGTGTATATGTATATGCTTGTGTAAGTCTAGAAAATATTTATGTATTCGTGAAGAATGAAATCAAATTGCTAACTAACATATTTGAATTAACACTTATATTATCGCGATTGTTCTTCCAGATTAATAAGTAATAACTATGCTTCGTTGAGATCTAGATGCCTTTAGATATTTACTAGTATCTAAAGGGTAGTCAAGAATGTATCCAATTCTTAAATTCATTATTTACAGTCACATGTACATGAAAATAGCAGTATTCAAGTTTTGTCGAGTAATATGTAGAGTTATATATAATATTGAAATTTAGAGTCGTTTAGGATACTTTAGATAATATATATTTTCATATTGATTACAATAAAATTGTCTTAGAATATTGTAAATAACTGTCTTAGAAAGATAAAAAATAGATATTCATAAAAAGTAATATTACACTTGTTCATGAAAACAGTAGTGTTATAAAAAATAACTAAACTAATATGTTATAAGGAGATTTCCTAAATATTCATTAAGTATTTAGTTCCTCGCATCTGCGTGGCACAGATTCCACTAAATTTCGACATCGCTGAAAATTAATGGACTTCCACGTTGATTCGATGCTTCTTCACAAATCGTCTGCATTTGTTGAATTTGCCAAGGCAACCACCTTTTTTACATCCGCCCATAAGTTTTCAATGGGGTTTGAGTCAGGCGACTGTGGTAGTCAGGCCATAACCTGTAACTTATTCTCGTTTAACCAGTTTTGTACTTTATGGGCAATGTGCTTTGGGTCTTTATATTATTGCAGGACCTAGCATAATTGCATTCACAGTACATTACGTCATTTTAATGATTTTCAATGAATGAGTTCTCTTGAAAAGATAGGAAGCCTTTTAGCAATCTGTTTACAATTTAGTGGTGGTTTAGTACAATGACAAATAATATATTTTTTCAATTAACTCTTTGTTAACTCTCATGTCTATTTGATAAAAATGCACACAATTTTTGTTAATCTCTATTTCTCGCTTCAATACACAAAACTATAATATCACAACTATTTTAATGCAGAGCCTGTCAGGTCTTATTTGGTAACTATTTTACTGATAAACAGGGGAATCATTTGAGTTGTGGAATAGACACAATGATACCAATCTAGGATACTTGATACTCTTAAAGGAAACTACTATTTAAGTTAGAACTTCAATATGTCAAAATAAATATTAAATATAATAGTTTGTTCTTATGGTAACACTGCACTGCACATGACTGTAATAGTTGGGTACATTCTTGATGAAATTAATTTGTTATTTATTATTAGTAAATACAAAGTAAGAATGGAAAATATAAAGTATCACTTAGCTACCTACCAAACTATATCCTCCAGTAAATCTGTAAAATTTTAACGTATTTTTTTTCAGATATGTAATATATATTAGTTTTAATGTACTTTGTCATGACGATGACTATATTTGCTTCTTATGACACACAAAGAATTTAAACATAAATTGATTATTCAGAAAACATAAATAGCCGCATTGCTTCAGGCTTCAGGGTTAATATTTCTAATTGTTAAAAGATACAAATTAAATAAATGTAAAACATTTACATAGTTCCTGTAAAACATTTCGGTACCTTGAATAAGTTCGTAGAAGAATATTAATTATTTTATATTTCCAGGAATTGCTATTTACGAGTATTACAATTGAATGAATTAATTAGGGTTTCCTTCTCGTTTCATGTCCACTGTGAAATTCATCACATCACAACACATCATAGTTCTTCTATAAATGTCTTGTTTTTAGAGTAGAATAATATTTCCATTAATTTACCATTTGAGTAACTGAAAAAGAAAAATTTAATTTAATTCATGTCGAATAAATTCTGAATTATATTTAACGAAATATTAACTATATATATATTTTATGGTCCCTATCCAGCACATAACACTTAAATTAATAGATTCCAGATCTAGAAGACTTTTTCAGTAGATACCCATTATATTATTTCCAATTATTATACTTAAAATATATTCATTTTATTAACAATATACATATATTAATAATCAAGCGTAGTACAACATTGTTAATAGTAAATGTATTATGATCCAGACACCTTACTTTTGCTGTTTTAATTTATGAGAGCCTATTTCAATTGGAGGTGAATATAACCTTTATCTACTGCAATACGCTAAAATTTACATAGAATAAATTGTTACCAGGCTATTCAGTCATGAATTGACTTTAAAACATATTTAAAGGCTTGGGTATAATTAAAGCTAAAAGTAGTCTATAATTCGTATCTTATTATCTGCATATACACAGCACTATAGTTAATATCGATCAATAAAATATTTAATCTGCTCTATACTATTTATACGGTTATTTCGCGAAATGTACTTATATTAGTAACTTCGTAGCCATACCACCAAACTCAATTTCAGGAGCATGAATAAATAATGAGTATACTGAAAAAAATATGTTGCGTGGAACACGTTAATGTAAAGAAATAATTATCATATATCGGTAGGACGTGTAGATCAACAAATATTATTTTCAAATATTGTAAAAGCTACAAGATGAAATTAAAAAAATATTGTTTCATTTTAGAAAGATATGAAGAATTAAATGCATTAAAGTAAGAAAAGCCGAAGTATTTTAGTTTTGTGAAACTTACATTTTCCTCCGATATTCAAGTAGGTGACCATAAATACATTTCATGTTGTTACGATATTTATTAAGATACAAAGAAATATATATATATATATAATTGAACTGTATTAATTATTTATACAATAATTATGCCAATATGTTTGCACAGATATTGCAACTTGTAAATATTATGAAAATACAACTAAAAAGTAATACACCAATGCATAATATAAATAACAAAAAACATCACCAACTGCTACGTTACGGCATTTTGTAAAGTGTCACATCATTCTGGCCAACCTAGTATGAAATGAATGGAGAAGATTTAAAGCACTTATATTAAACGTGTGTAAAACATAATATACCTAAACCGTTTTTATTATATCGCATAACATAAACAAAATTGGACAAATCAGCAATCCACGATAAAAAATAGTGTGCTCCTTTTCCCTGTCAGTTTATGATGCTCTTAGTCAATAGCAGTGTATATAGAGAGAGGCTACTCGTATTTTAATACCATTTAAAATTAATTCAGTATCGCTCAAAATTCAAACGGCAATATCAAAAGCATTTTATTACATTCTTTATAAATGATACGTTCATATACGAGGCGGTACCCAAAAGAAACCGAACTGATGTTGTATTGAGCGGAGTTTTTGTTTATAGTACCGCGTTCTGCCGTTAGAAGCTCATAGAACTACCATTCCCGAGTCAGTAAGCCAAGCATCGTCGCTAAAGAAGGTTCCGTTCGATTTGTGTGAATTTTTTAGATAGAGTTGTTTTGTGTGCTCATCATTTTTGCAATGGCTGATTTTCATGGATAGTGCGCGGCCGTAAAGTTTTGCTTCTTGCTCGGAGAAACTGACACATAAACTCTTGAAATGATAAAAACGGCCTACAAGGATGATGAAATATTAATTGATGACAAATATCATTCTGGTCGTCCTTCCACGATTCTAACTGATAAAAATGTTGAAAAAATTCGCGAAATATTCCTAAAAGGTCGACGATGGACCATTGATGAAGTTGTGAAGCTGTCTGGATTGACTTGGAGTTCAGTTCGGCTAATTTTAACGGAATATTTGGGCATGAAAAGGGCGGCTGCCAAATTCATCTCATTTCAGAACTCTTCTTTCAAAGCACAACATGCTTTCACATGACCTTTTTTTGTTCGGTAGTCAGCAGCGGAGGCACGAATTTGACCGCCTCCATTTTCATGCCCAAATCTTCCGTTAAAATTAGCTAAACTGAACTCCAAGTCACTCCAGATAGCTCCACAACTTCATTAATGGTCCATCATCGACCTTCCACGATTATTTCGCTAATTTTTTCAACATTGTTATCAGTTGGAGTCGTGGAAGAACGACCAGAACGAGATTCGACATGAATTAATATTTCACCTGTTTTGAAACGGGAAAACCAAGATTTTCTGTGTCAGTTTTTCTGAGCAAGGATCAAAACCTTACTTCCGCACGCTGTTCACGAGAATTAACCATTGCAAAAATGACGAGCACACAAAACAAGTCTCACTAAAAAAATCACGCAAGCCGAATGGAACCTTCTTTAGGAATAACGCTTATATTACTGATTCGGGAATGGTAGCTCTATACGCTCCTGGCGGTAGAAAGATACTACAAGTCCGCCCACCACAACATCAGTTCGGCTTCTTTTGGGTACCCCCTCGTATGTAACGAATGCATATTTTGAATATTCTAGTTTCTGTTTTTTCTTCTCAAACTTGACCCTTCTATACTAGATAAGAATATTAGAAATACCGAAACATAAAAATTATATTAGTTTATTTAGAGGATGGTGTGTTTTAAATAAAATATTGTCAGAGCTACTACTATGCATTTATGTCAATAATTCTTTAATTGTAAGAAGTTGTCAAGCTTTTCTGACGAAATTTTATTCATATTAAAACAATTGTAAATACTACTTACCATGTAAATGTACATTTACTAAGTAAATGGTAAACTTCTCTAAATTAATTTAAAATTCCTCTACGTCATAAAATATTTAAAAGTGGCTGACAACCAACAGCAGTATTTTATTTTCAAACAGCATAACTATCATGCAACTTTTAAGTTATTCTACGACAACAACAGATAAGTTCTCCATTTAGGCATTTTTATATTCTCCGCAATAAATTTAACTTTTGCAAAGCAATAAAAAATCTCTCCAGAATTCTACACTGAGAATTCAGTAGAATGTTTATCGAAGTTTAATTGTAAAGAGGCATTGTGTCCTGTTCCCTATTCCATTTTAAATCGTGCTGAAGTTTAAATTGTTTGAAACAATAATGAAACTGCGTCACGAATTTATGATTAATGGAACCTTTATAACTGCGGGTTGTTCCATACAATGCGGTAGCATAGAGAATATAAATAATGAAAATGTTGATATGCTAATAAATGTAATTGTGGCTTAATCAGTAACATGTATCTAGAGAAATGTATTAAACGTATCCCAACATGTATTTAACAAAAAATGAACAATTTGGTAATGATACTTAACACAAGGGATTTACACAGTGGTGGTGCGTCAGGGAAGGCAGGATTGTCTAGACAGTACCGAGCAAAATCAGAGTAAAAATTGTACCACGGGTTGATTGCGGCTTGACCTTTAATCTTAATAAGCTTACCAAAAGGTAAGAGTTTATCAAAGAGTGTCGCACAAAATTATAATTAAAAGGAGTCTTACATAAATTCGTATGATACATACTAATACGTGAGTTCTATCGTGAAATGCGCTTACTTGAAATTAAGAAAAGGAAATTACTTTTTTCTTACCCAACACCTACCTCTCGTTACGTCAGGTGATTGTTCTGCCTCCATATTAAAACAGATACTCACTTGGTTCGACTTATGTCGAGTTACCACAACAATGCTTATATTGAAGTTAACACTAGCCATCGAGAGAGAAACATGATTTAATTAACAAGGGAAACGATTAATTTAATAATAAATAAAGTTAACAAAAATATAAAAAAAGAGATAAAATAAGGAAAATGAAATAGTTAAGTTACTGATAAGTACAAAATAATATTGAGAACTTACGGAAATAAAATAATGTAAAGCTTCATAATATTCTACAGAGGTAACCGGAGACTAGCAACAAAATTTAAAGAAATAATAATAATTGATAAAATATTTACTGAAGGAAGACAGGACTTACAAAAATTGTAATTTTCTTCAAAGTCTCAATATCCCATAGGGGTGGTTTTGTTGAACCAGGCCAGGATTAGTTAAGATCTTAGAGCTTCCGTATTTCGACCAATAATATTGATTTTCGGTTTACCGTCTATATGGATGTCGAATATCGACCTCTCTCCTTGTGCAAACAAAATATTGTATAAATAATTAATTACAATTAGAGATGCAATGACATATATAGATTATTAACTGTATCATTAGTACTCTGAAGAAAATAACATCCAAAGAAAACCATATAAACATTATGAAATATAACCTCGAAAGCCTACAGCACGATAGTACAAAATACCTATTCTGCAAAAGATTAGACGAGAAATTAACACAAATTGAAAGAACAACGGAAGAAGAATACCACCATATTAAATCCTGTATAACTGAGGCAGCCCAGGAATCTCTCGGAATGCAGAATAACAAAAACAAACCATACTGGTGGGACGAGGATATAGAGAAACAAATTAAGGAGAAAAAACAAATATACGAAAGAGTCCTACAGAAGAAGGATGCAGAAACAAGAGAAGAATATAAGCAAACAAATAGAAAAGTAAAGGCAGAAGTATTAAAGAAGAAGAACCAATCTTGGATTAAAAGATGCGACTACATAGATCAACAGATAGGAGGTACACGAAGTTCAGAAGCCTGGAAGACAATAAAATCAATGAGAACAAATAACAAACGAGGAACTAGTCTAAACGGTATAACAAATTCAAAGTGGACACAACATTTTAAACACCTGTTAGAAGAGCAGAGACCGCAATATATGAGAGAAGATCAAGAACCACTCAATGCTGATCACATACATCTCGAGATATCGCAAGTACAAGAGGCGATAAAATCCACAAAAATAGGAAAATCACCCGGATCTGGCGGAATATATCCTGAACTTATAAGATACGGATCATTGAAACTAACACAAATGCTGAAAAATCTATATGAAAGGTGCTTAAATGGAGAGGAAGCCCCAAAGGAATGGAGAACTTCCTATATAACACCTATATATAAGAAGGGGCCTAAAGATGATCCGAAAAATTACAGAGGTATAGCGGTGATACCAACAATAGGAAGAATATATTCACGAGTTCTTAAGAACTTGATAGAAGAAGACATAAAAGATAAACAACCGGAAGAGCAGTCAGGATTTAGAGCGGCATTTATCGACAATTGATAACCTTTTCACACTGAAACTTGCCATGGAAAAACGTACCCAACATAACAGAGAAACACATATAGCCCTAATAGACTTAGAGAAAGCCTATGACAGTGTCCCCATATCACAACTATGGACAGAAATGCGAAACCTGGAAATAAACCAATCTTTAATCAAAGCTACACAACTCTATTATAAAGATAATTGTGCCGCAATAAAAACTGGGAATAACAGGCATACAGAATATTTCCGAACATCGAAAGGCTTAAGACAAGGATGTTGTCTGTCTCCCATTCTATTTAAAGTATATCTTGACAGATCCATACAAGGGTGGATAAGAAAATGCAGAAACATGGGTCTTAAAGTGGAAGACGGCACACTTTACAGCCTATTTTTTTGCAGATGACCAGGTAGTGATAGCGGAAGATGAACAAGATCTGAGCTACATGACGAGAAAGCTAAGAGAAGAGTATGAACGAGCTGGACTTACAATAAATTTAAACAAGTGTGAATATCTGGCAGCCGGCTGTGGCGAATGTAATGATCTGGAACTAGAAAACGGTGTAATTAGAGGAGTGCAATTGTGCAAGTATTTAGGAGTTATCTTTAATAAACAGGGAAACAGCAATGATGAAGTGAGGGAAAGAATTAATAAAGGTAGAAAATCTATTGGAGCATTAAACTCAATATTGTGGGAAAAGAATATAAGGAAAGACACCAAGCTACGCATCTACAAAAGCATCGTACAAAGCGTAATTATGTATGGAGCGGAAGTGTGGGATTTAAATAAAGCAAACAAAAGAAAAATTTTGGCCACAGAAATGGACTATCTAAGAAGAAGTTGTAGGATATCCAGAACAGAAAGAATTAGAAATGAAATAATTAGGCAGAATATTGGCATTGAAAAAGATATTATAGATGAGGTCGAAAAGAAACAATTGGTATGGTTCGGACATACAAAAAGAATGAGGCAACATAGGTGGCCAAGAAAAATACTAGAGTGGACTCCGCCAGAAAAAAGAAAGAGGGGAAGACCTAGAAGGAGCTGGAGAAATGACGTAGATGACGCAATGAGATCAAGAAATTTAACCGAGGAAATGTGTCATGAAAGAAAAATGTGGAAACTGGGGACGGAGAGACGGCGACAGCCGTAGAAATCCGTATATATATATATATATATATATATATATATATATATATATATATATATATATATATATATATATATATATATATATATATATATATATATATATATATATATATATATATATATATATAACTGTATCATTAATCTATTCCATCGTATCCAGCCACGTGACGTTTACGTGAGTTTATGATTGGTCCATGCCCGTTATTATACATGGAGAGAAATGCGGCGAGTCCTCTCCATGGACTATTCGGTGGATATTTACTTAAATACTGTTAAATAGCATTAATTAGGCATTTGAATGCAATAGTATTAATTAGGTTTTAGGTATTAGTTGTGCCTTAATTTCAATTAATTTACCATCCAATATCATTTACTTTGATGAATTTGTGTTTCTTTAGACATCCCTCAGGTTGCCTAATTCAATCATTAAAAATATAAACTCTTTATCGAACTAACCCTTATTATAGGAATTTAGAAAAATGTACGACAAGTATACCTTTATCGACACATGTTGAAAGAATTCCATCCACTTGACTACAACCACTCATATTCAGGCAAGCTTTAGAGCATTTTTACAGCAGAATATCGTCGCCAATTTTCTAATAAATTGTGATGAACACAAATTTGCTTTACTAATATTGAAGAAGGTTATTTAGAATAGAGAGCTTAATGGCAACTATATATTCACAAATCTGCCTGAAAGGACACTATACAGGGAGTGCAACAACAAAATATTATTTTCTTTGAAATAAATGTTTCACTTTTGCTATTGACAACTTCATTTAGTTCTAAGTTGCTGAATGACTTTTATATTATACACCATCGATGCCATGAAATCCGTTATGATTTATACAAATTATATGAATCACTCAGTGATTGGCATGAGGCGAGATGATAAATAAATTGGAGTCTGCCTCCTTATATGACATATCTTAGTTTGGTATAGATGTAAATTCAACTCGAGTTGACTACTCAATTTTGAGTAGTTTCAACAAATTGAAATTTGAAGAAGATCCAATTTGGTCAAATTTTAGTTATTTCTCCTTGAAACTTGAGACCCAGCTTGAATAGTAATTTCATGACACACACTAAATTATGCCATGCTACGTAGTAAGGGAATTGTCACTTTTATCCACTTTAAAACAGTTCCTAAATGATAATTATATTACAAATATACTTTCGGAAGTTTAATAGCTTCACTATGTATCACCTTCATGTGCTAAAAGACTTTAAACAGATCTGGACAATTCTCTATCCACTAACAAGTTATTTTTAGAGACTTTGGATTTTTTTTGGATTTAACAATAATAAAATCCAAACATCGTTTAAAGGTATTAAGTTTCATCCTTTTTTAAATTAATATATCGCACTAAATTTGACCTCTATAAATATAACTTCCCTCATCAATTAATTTAATTCTTTGGTTAGAAATTATACATCATTATTTAATAACATTTAAAATTTTAAGGAAAAATTAAAAGGTAAATTGCAAACATGCTCCGAATTTGTATATTATCATAAATTTATTTTATATTTTCGGATTTTATTCAGAATAAAACTTTAATCTCTACCTCACAGCTCTAAAAATTCGCGTCAAGTATTTATTGTGTATAAAAAATGTATGTCTTTTTTCATAAAGTGTGACACGTTTTCCTTATTTTACTGCGTACCGCTTACTGCTACTTTCATTATTATTTTCTCTTCCTGGAATAAGTATTCTACACCTTCCTATTGGTTTTTACATAATTATTATATATTTTTAATCTATACATAAAATTTATGAGAAATGTGCCTTAATTCTTAGATTAGATGATAGATTAAAGACAAATTAAACCTTCACCTAACCCAACACAACCAATTTTCACACTCACTTTCTCAAGGTACGAACCACCACCGATTTACAGAAATTGAAATTTTATATAAGTGAATGGAACATATTCGAGATTTAAATTAAATCTTATAGAATTAGCTAACTTCCTTATTTAGTAACAATGCCAAATGAATCACGAATATAAATACAAAATACTGTAACGTATTTAATAGAAAGTTCTTTATTTCTCGAACACTTATTTACACTCAACTATTCACAAGTCAAACTAAGTAACTAACTTTCTTTCTACTTTAACTTTATAAGCTAATTTTCGCACTGTATATCGCTCACTATCGCGGTCCAAATTCAACGACCTCCTGGCCGGGCGACACAATTCTTATATCTCTCCAGGCGTTTATAGATAGAGAACTTTGGCGAACCTTCTAGTATAGGACGCACTGGAAGACCGAACGCCGCACGCTCTCGAGGTTTCAAATATTCCCGGCGCCGGCGTTTGGGATCGCTCGAGGCATTCGTAACACTGCCCCCCTCCTAATACTGATCGTCCTGATCAGTAGATCGCCCTCGGAATGGTGACAAGCGGTCGATGTGAACAACTTTCATTTTTGCGCGTGGTCCTTTCTGGATCCGGTAAACTAGGTCATTTATTCTGATCACAATCTTGTAAGGACCTTCCCAGGATTTCTGCAACTTCGGACATCGACCCTTTTTCGAGACGAATTGTATAACCAGACCAGGTCGCCTTCTTGAAAACCTTCAGTACTCGTCCTTCGGTCACACCTTGTCTTCATTCGGTCGTTCTCAAATCTGGTCTTTCGAATTCGGGGCAACTGACACACTCCCTGGAACACACCCGATTTAGTGCGTGGACATGGCCCGGCAACGTCGATAGCAATTCGCTCAAAGGGAGTACCGACGTTGTATTGCTTCCTGAGTCCCAGGCGCCGAGTGTTTGGGTCCTTGCTGCTAGCTCAGACGTCGCATTTCCTGCACCAATCTTCTACGTCTGACCGTCTTCCTACCCAGTAGAATCGTTCCTTCACTTTACCCATCGTTTTAGCTACCCCAAAGTGCCCTTCTCCAGTTTCGCCATGAGCAGTTTCCAAAACCTCGGCCACTCTATTCTTGGGTAGCACGATCTATAGTCGATTCCTTGCACCATCCGGACTTTCCCAAACTCTTTTCAGAACCCTGACCAGTGAATCCCATTGAGCCCAGTAACATTTCGTAATTGCGCCGAGGTCGCTGATATCCGCCCACAATGGTCTATTCTCTCCTGTTTCTTTCCGACGCATTATAGGCCCAATATGTTCGTCGTTCCTTTGATCCTCGGCTAGATTAGCATCCCAATTGTCATCCGGCTGTACATTCGTTAGACAACAAGTAACTTGAGGGAATCCTTCCTTTTGCTCCAGATTCAAACAGTGCTGGCAGTGATCATTTGCACATGGCCTTCTAGACATGGCATCAGCATTGTGGTGATGTTTTCCAGCTCTGTGCTTAATGGTGAAATCAAAGACTTGTAATCGCTGGAGCCATCTCGCAATTTGCCCATCTGGATTTTTGAGTTGGAGTAGCCACTTAAGAGAAGCGTGATCGGCTCTTAACAGAAATCTTTGTCCGTACAGGTACTTGTGGAAATGCTCCAAAGTCTTCACTACGGCTAGAAGCTCCCGTCGAGTTACACAGTAATTTCTCTCGGGTTTGGACAAGGCTTTACTGAAATAGAAAACTATTTTCTCTTGTTTATCCTGTTCTTGCAACAGTATTCCTGCAATTCCCTTGCTGCTGAAATCGGTGTATACGATGAATGGTTTGTCAAACTGTGGATAGCCTAATATAGGAGCTATAGTCAGTTTTTCCGACTGCCTGTCTCCGCTGCTCGTCTCCACATGGGACGTCGAAGATGTCCCATCGGATGTATATATCGAGAGCCTCCCCTCTTAAGGCGACCATAAGAGCTATAGCCTTTTCCTGATCGTCCCAATAGTTTGCGCAAGCAGCAGCCTCGAATTGTCTTCGATATACCGACCAAGGAATCGAACCATCAAAAGTTGATGCTGTCACTCTGGCTGGCTGTTGGACCCCAGGTGCAGCACTTGTTGGACGTATTCTTAGTCGGTTAACCTCCCTTTGGATCTCTTCCACTTTTGATGCTTAGGACTGATTGGCTTTTTGTATCTTCACGTCTATTTCTGCTTCCTGCTTAGCTAGCCCCGCTTCTAGCTGTTTCATACCCGCTTCTACCTGTTCCATACTCGCTTCTAGCTTCTTTTCTGTTTCTTCCCGTAATACTTGGAGGTCCATTGTGACTTGTTCTTTTATCTCATCTTGAAACATTCTCATGGTATTGTGTACAGCTTTAAGTTCGTCTTTCATTTCCTCTTGGTCTGCTGTCATTGCATCTTGGTGTGCTTTCATTTCTTGTTTCATTTCATCTTGTCCTACTTTTATTTCTTGTTTCATTTGATCTTGTCCTGCTTTCATTGCAGCTAACATTGCTAGTAGCTCATTCATTTGTTCCCCCATGGCCGCAGATTGGCTTCTAGTTCCTACTGGCATCCAATTCGCTTTTCTTCAGAAATTTCCCAAAACCCAGTAGACGTCTTGTCCTTGACGAGACAATTCCGGTGATGCGTCACACTTAGGGGTTTCCTTGACTGCTATGAAAAGTTCGAGAATGTTCTCTGACCTTCTTAAAACGTCGATCTTCGACCTCTTCACGACGAGACGAGTTCAGTGGTATGTCACATTTGTGGGTTTTCTCGTCCTTTGTCAAACATTCCAGAATATTCTCAGGCCTTATCAGAACGTTGATTTTCAGCTTTTCCACGCCGGGACGGCTTCGGCGATGCGCCACACTTGGGATTACTCCTCCAACTAAACCAAATGTTCCAGAACATTCTACCACGTTCTATCCTAACTTCTGACACCAATGTAACGAATTTACTAGAAAAGTTCTTTATTTCTCGAACACTTATTTACAACTCAACTATTCACAAGTCAAACTAACTAACTAACTTTCTTTCTACTTTAACTTTATAAACTAATTTTCGCACTGTATATCACTTTCGCACTATATATAGTTCACTATCGCGGTCCAAATTCAACTAACTCCTGGCCGGGCGACACAGTTCTTATATAGGCAGTGAAGACGTCTCTCCAGGCGTTTCTAGATAGAGAACTTTGGCGAACCTTCTAGTATAGAACGCACTGGAAGACCGAACACCGCACGCTCTCGAAGTTTTAAATATTCTCGGCGTTTGGGATCGCTCGAGGCGTTCGTAACAATACGAATAGACGTTTGATCGTTGAGACAGTATCAATAAGATGATTGACCTGCCAGTCTCAGAAAGTCTCCTGTTCTGTAAATTTTTGCCATTTTTCATGATTGCAGTCAACTTAATTTTAATTTTGCGTTAAAGTACATTAGATAATAATTATGCTTATGAACTACTTTACATTCTGTGTAAGAAGAGAACGAGGGATTGTAGGCTGTTTAGATGCTAGATTTTTTTAATACTTGTATGACAATTAAATAATTTTATAATTCACTAAGTAAAATTAACTTAACAATGTAATATCATTACGTTATTATAAAAAAAGAGTTCATAAATCAGGGACTTCAGGGCATATTAAAAAAGAGATTCTTTACTTAGTCAACTAAGTATTTTATTATGTAAAATTTTCTTCACGAAATAATTTTTATTGTCAATTTCACAACTTGAATCTATAAGACTTGCAAAACATATTGTTTAGCTAAAATATGTAATTTACAAGCATTTGAAATATGATTTTGATGATTACAATATTATTTTATTGTTCACCATAAATTTTAAACTATATCCCCATTTCGTACAGTATGTTTATCTTAAAATGGCAGACACTACAAACACAATAATGTATTTTGTACTGCACTCTCCATCGGACACGAATATTTTGTATATCACATATTAACAAACCGACAGTTCGAATTTAGACTATTTTCCAAAACATTTTTATTAGAGATTTATTTAAATCAGAGCGTAGAATACCCAAGT
This sequence comes from Rosalia funebris, assembly GCA_037954035.1. Lineage (NCBI taxonomy): Eukaryota > Metazoa > Arthropoda > Insecta > Coleoptera > Cerambycidae > Rosalia > Rosalia funebris. The sequence continues at coordinate 3,183,598 of JAZFAV010000018.1, read as the reverse complement.
GTTTATGGGTTCAACATAATACGTGAATTAGTAGAAGAAGTCACAAGAACTCCAGGGGATCACATTATATTATTCCACTTCCATTTTCTTTTAAGTGGATATCTTAAAACTTATGTAACAGGAATTAAGATTTTCAATAGGTTGTAACTTGCATACACCTACCATTAAATTTAAAAACGTAAGTTAGGAGTAATTACATCCGTTCCAATGAAGGTAATCTACTAACTTTCTATATATTGTAACATGATGTTTAACGCTACATTTTGATCTATAGTTTTGGCGTCTCCCGGCTATACGTCGTCTACTATGCGAAAAAACTTTTACACATCTTTCCGTTTCAGAAAATGCTTTCAGCTACTAAAGATAGCACTAATAATAGCACAATACATGTTTTTTACACCCCAGCGCTCTCTATACATGACGCATTTTCCAGGCAATACATCATCTGCAAGAGTTAAGCAATTCTAAGCCATATAGATTTAAACACTATAATTTCCGAGGTAATATATCATTCAGATGCGATTTCTTATAATTTAGCTATAAAATAACGACAAAGATTAATATCTTCGAACCCATCTCTTCAGGTGTGATGGAACGTTAATTTTATGTTATATCCTGGTCTTGTTCTATCTTACAGAATTTCTCACCGTGGCAGTTATTTCTCAATCTTACATAATTGTCTCTTAAATAATCATCTTGAAAATGTTACTGCTAACATCAATCTTTCGGCAGTTTTCAACTTAAGCAACTGCCCTCATCTGAAACTCTAGTCGCAGGTGGATGTTGCACTCCCTAGACATGTTTTAAAATTACTTTATTTCAATTGATTTATCAATTATTAAAATGAATTGTATGAAAGTTCTGAAATGTCGACTTCTAAACAACGATATCACGACATCGTATAAAGTTGAGTAGTAAGTAAATCAATTTATAAACTATAAGATCTTATTTTCGAACATAAAATGTTTATTACATACGTAAGTTACTGTACTTATTTTTTGTAAATTATTGCGTTTTATAATCTATATATATATTCGTATATATATATAGATAGTCGTATTTCTGAATTCTTACAAGCAAGCAAAGTTGTTTTACCTATTTGATTTTAATAGAAGTGTACTAGTGCATTATTTTGTAAAGAAAAGTTTAATTTACACTTGACAGTTTGGTATTGGAATGAAAAAGGTAAATTTTTTGTTAACTACCATATTTATCTGAACGTTCGTTGTTGGATTCAGGAAGTAATCTACTGATATGATATATTTACGTGACTGTGACAGGATATCCTATAGAACGAGATATTTTCTGACAGTCTGAAGATAGTGCTTATATTCGAGCAAACTTTAGCGATGTTTTCACAAGTTTATAATTTACTGCAATATAGAAATCATCTACGGTTTAGGACCGAGTTTGCAGGAATTACTAAACCATTGGATAAGAAGAAAAATGCAGGGTTAAACAACTTATATTAGCACAGCTTATCGATATACGTAGTGTTTCAAATTTCGTTATAACTGTTGTATCCAATATAGTGATATAAAAGAAAAACCAGGCATAATTGATATTGGAACAATCTAAAGAACAGAAGTTGTCAAAAATAGTAAATAGCAATGAATACAGAAGAAAATTCATAGATCTACGGTTGAGTTGCGAAAATGTTATGAATAACTCTAAGGCAGGAAGTAACAAAAATAACGAACAAAATATACACCTCAAACTCAATTGTCACCATAATAACAGATGATCGTAAATTTAGGCTCCCTAATGTTAAACATAAACTTTGCGATGGGCATATTATATGTCTGGTTACCACATTGAAGCTTCGGACGTTGACGAACATGATGAAATAGAAGACTTCATTCGAGCAGCAGTTTCAAGTAATAGGGCCAGGTAACTAGTCGAACAATTTCCAGGAATTATAGGAAATTGTGAAAGAACAATTGAGATCACCTTGATTTGGAAGGACAGGTTTGCAGATTAAAGTGTATGTATCTGATCCAATAACTGATATTTTTTATAGTATCTAATAAAATGCCATATAATTACATAATTTCTCATTTTATCATCTTTTAGTTCGCATCATATTAACATTTTCATTAAAGTTTCTATTCAGCTAGCTACTATAACATATTTCTATTATAACATATTTTGCTCATCATTGTAAGCAAAATATGTTTTATTAGTAATAGCAAAAAGTTAAAGCATTATACTTGGTATTATATAACATTGATGCAGTTCCAATTTTTATATTACACTTTATAATGGAAACTTTATCCCTTTATAACGTTGCCAGCGGCAAATTGTGCACTACATTCAGCTTATTTGTTAGTGCATTAGCTTTTAAAAAGATTTACATCTAAGCAGAGAGGATTTAATGATAATATACATATATTCGACTAGAATAACAAATATCTACAAGTGAATTCAGATGTTATCTATTATTTCAGATCATTGGCTATTTAGAGATTATAATACGGCTCTGGGCTTTTGAGATCCTTGCATATATTATTAAAATTCAACCAAGAATATTACAGAATTATGCAGGACCCTAGAAATTCAAATGGATATAATAAACCTGATGTCAATTAAACAGTACTATTAAATAACGAGAACAAAATTATTGTGTTGTGTTATGTATCACTTTATTTATTCTTTGCGATTGCAGTTTCATTCAGTTATTAAGGTACGTTTTCCTCGGTGCAATTATCGCGATGATCGTTCAGCGATTATTGTTAAACGATAGTATTTGATTGCCATTTTGCTCGGCGCATCTACGATTTATTTATTCGAGTCAAAGATGATATCTACAAAGAATAATACAGTATAAATCTGTACCCTGTCACACCCGATGAAAAATTGGCGATTACATTGAGGTAAGAAAGTAAAAAACTACTGTTATTTACAATTTGAAATTAGGTTGTCTTGCATTTTGAAGCCTTACACATATTCAATAAAAAACAAGGATAATAAGAGGCAATGTATATCAAACAAATTTATTAAAATATGAAGTTCTCCAAAATACAAATAGTATAAGACAAAAAATACTGCATATATATATTTATTTATGGCAAAGATCCATCTCCAAGGTGAAAGTTGTTGGAAGGAAAATAAGATTGAGAGAACGGAGTGAGCTCTGTTAGTGTTGAAGAGTTATGTGAAGAATATTCTGCAATTTTCTGTCTGCTTTTTGGTATTTTCGATTTGCATGCTGTGGTGGGGTTTTTGCGGCAAGATATTACAAGAAGAAGGAAAAATCGACAATGTTGTGGGCGTCGCTGTTGAGGTCCGCGTTGGTATGGTTTCCGTTGGTGTTAAGGTTTGCGTCTGTGAAATTTGCTCATCACAAATCAAACGCGAATTTATTTCCTCTTCTTGTGACTGATTGAGATTAGAGAAGCTCCTGAAAGAAAATAATATACATAAATGTCACCTATATTATTTTTAGGATTGATTTAGATTGAAAAGTAGTTACGAACCCACGATGTTCTTCAGCTGTTCTTAGAAAGGATAATTTTTCTTCCAGAACCCATTTTTTCCCTTTTTTTGTTAGCGCAGGTGCTGAGTCAGTTTTCATATATTTTTTTATCGTAGGTGTCTTTTATGTTCCTCCAGCGTTGTTTGCACTAAGCAACTATAAACAAAGTATAAGTGATAATAAATTAAAAACTACTTCTTGTTATTCCCTGGTATTCGGCAACTGGCGAATCCTTCCATTCGCTGCAGTTTCAGTTTCGATTAAGTATAAGCGAGATCAGCGAAATCCTAAAACATACGTTAGCAGCCCTCAAAAAAACTCTAGTGCCATTGATATTGCTCTGATTCAAGAGGACTTAGAGAAAAAGGCAAAAGACTTTGAGTTGAAATGGAATTTCCCCAACTGTTCAATAGCAATTGACGGCAAACATATTCGAATTGTGTGTAAAATTATTGCAATTATTTTACATAAAATTATAATTATAAATAGAAAATACAAGTGTTTATAATTTATATCGTTTTCCAACTTTATTTACACAACATTATTCTAAGTATCAACATGGCAGAATGTTGCAACTGAGATGCTTCACAATGCCTATATTAGAAATGAAAATACCTTAAATATGCCTAGGCATTCGATAACTATATTTCGCAGATCATTTACATACAATACAATTTTACAATTATACTTTATAAAACCCTTGAAAGACATTGAAAATATTAGTACCTTTATTATTTAAGAAAAATATTAAGGCTCTCTTCTTAGATAGCTAATAACTTTATGTACATTTGTATCCTTTTTGTGTTAAGTGTATCTATATTTCTATTTTTGCTAATCTTTATTAATTAGTATTAGTATAATTCATTTAAATAAATTTCAAGCTGACTCCGCATCTATTAATTGGTCCAATAGCATACAACATCTGTATTAGATACTTCTATTAGATACAGATTAATACATCTGTATTAGATAAGCACTAGTATTAGTAAATTGTTGTAACTCAAATTAACTGCTTATGTAATATATAGATTTAGGGTTAAGTGTAAGAGTAACCTAATGACTTAAAATCGCCCTTTGTATTAGGATAAGGATTATTGCATTTTCCTAATTCCTAGTTCAATAAAGATATATTATTATTATTATTAAATTTTAACACACTAATGAAATACATATATGTATTATGCTATATAGTACATAAAATATATTTTACGACTATTTCTATATTTTGGCGAATGCGACGGTTATACGCACTGGGCATATTGCAGACCATTAAAATCAACAATAGTTGTTCGATGTTTGTTTAAAATACTGCTTGACTTTCAGTTAGAATCTGGATGAATCGAATCCATTGACCTCGCAGAAGGCCCCCCAAGTTCCTTGAATTTATCTTGGGTAATTATGTCCTGATCATCGGCAACTTAAATTGACTGTTCGAAGTAATCTGAGCTTGGATTACATAGATTCTCACATCGATAGACTGGGTATATGCCTGTGTACTATTCATTTCATCGCTATTTGCCAAATAAAGAACTCTCTTACCTTGCTGATAAACCGAACAGTCTATCTGAGCCTAGCCATAAAAACAAGCCACGGTATGAGATAAGAGCCGTTTGGGATTTTTTATTTGGCAAATAGCGATGAAATAAACTCATGTTTTTATCCGAGTATTAGATGGAAAAATACTTTAAAAATAACAAACACCCCCCCTCCCCCCGCCCAAAATTAATAACAAATAAAAACAAAACTTATGACGCTCAATACAAAGAATACGTAAACATCGCTAACTGTATGTCAGTGAGTTATTTCTTCCCAATTATGCTAAGGAATACAAAATAGACTGTAATTATAACACTTCACTTTTTTATGTACGTATCAGTGAATGTTAAATAAATATAGATGTACAGATATACCTAAAGAACGTTAGTGGAATGTTCGAGCAAATATATATAACTTGTATATATTTTTTTATATTGTAAATTCTGATTAGAAAAGTTCATGCATATAACTGAATAAGACATAAAACAAAGTTTGTAGTCTTTGTACGTGATAGGTATTAGTGATGATAAATAATATTTATTTGCTTTATGGATATATTATTGAGCTGGTGCTAATATACCACTCTTTTCTACTAGACGTGCACTTTTGTGCATGCCTAAAACCATTTTTAGTTTTCCGCACTCCACTATACGCGGAAAAGTAATGTAACCTTGTAAAAAAAATTTCTAGGGTTTATTTTTCGCTTTTCGGCTTAAAAACCAAGAACAAATGGTTTTTGAACCATTTTGTGTACGTGTCGTTGTCGTTGTCGTTGTCGTCGGCATGTATTCTTGTTAGCACGATAACTCAACTAAATCGTGTCGGATCGATCGGGCTTTGACTGATTCTGATCCGGGACGTCTCCCAAATGACACTTATTGCTTTTGAGGTAGATAGGACACACCCCACCCTGTCCATGGGTCATGATAAAGCACGATGGTGGACTATTTGAGAAATATTTTTTGTTAACATGATAACTCAACTAAATCGTGTCGTATAGATCAGGTTTTGACTGATTCTAATTATCTGATCGGGGACATCTCCTAGACGACATCTATTGATTTTAAGGTAGATAGAACACACTCTACCATGTTGATGGGTTATGGGAAAGCACAATGGTGGACTATTTGAGAAATTGTTTGTGATAGCACGATCACTCAATTGAATCATGTCGGATCGACCGGGTTTCGACTGATTCTGATTAGGAACCTCTACCAGATGATACCTATTGATTTTTAGGTGGATACCCACCCTGCCCATAGGTCATGAGAAAGCACAATGGTGGACTATTTGAAAAAAGTAAAACAGTCGCATAAAACATATATTCGCATTTATATGTTGGTTTATTTATTCTCGGCTGCTCAATTTCGAAATAGAGATCTTCTACGTTCAGAAAAGTCCGTTTTAAGGTTTTAAAACTGCTTATTTAACATGAAATGATGAAAGATAATTATGTCTTAGTGATTGAAACTATATTATGAGTGAATATGTTTATGAGTTCTTTGGAAGTTCCCTACTTTTACCCTATAATAATACATTATCTGAAAATCAAAGAACTAAGCTTTATTTGACCAGTATTTTTTATATAAACGTCTTTAAACCTTTTAGATAGAAACTTTAGCATTTATTGATGATGATGACAATACGATGATATATATTAAAGTAGAATAAGAATGATTCGCTTACTCCAAAATTAAGACTATTGAGTTAATCATTATAGCTAAAAACCGTGCTATTGAAATTTCTGTCATAAAATGTTTTATGATTATTGGCTATTTCTATAAACAAATATTCATAAAACACATTTCTTGATAAGTTTTATTGTATCTTCATTTAAATTATCCTTTCATATACATATTTTCGATATAATTCTGACGTACTAGTTAATTTACAATATCTATGTTCAACTAAAGAGTACTGTAAAGGATACATTTCCCTTTTCCAATAATTACAAACTTTTTCCAATGCCCATAATTATGTCATTATAATGATATAGTTTAGAACATACCACATCATTGTCATAAATCTTCGCAAAAACTTTTCTCTACATCTTCTTACACAATATAAATATCTAACACAGTAGCTTCAGGTTTTATTTCATTCGTGTCAAATATGAAATCTGATGAACTTCCATATAGATCCTTTCTCACATTTTCACTCATTACTAGCTAAATAAAAATAATTATTAACCAATTCTTATTATTAGTTAGTTATTAGAATCTTGGTGTGTTAATAGCTATTATTTTTAAAATGTTACTAATATAATGACGCTAAATAGATCAATACATAGTGCGTCTAAAGTCTCTTCCACAGCTCATTTGGAAGCTGCTTCAAATATCTATTCAAACGTTTTTATTTTTTATTTTTACATCTTTCTTTTAATTTGTAAAATATATCGATTAAATATAATGTTGGCATAACATCAAACTTTGTGTGCAGTGCCTGAATGCAAATGCTAAGTTTTAGTCTCTTTCTGACAGAAATGGTGCAAAAATCCTAGCCATTTTTACATATCCAATTGAATAGCAGCAATTATTTAACATTTTCTTATTAAGTTTCAAAATTAGTTCTTTCAAGAGGTTGTTCTCATTCTTTACGTAAAATAACTGCAGTTATAGAATATAAAATTTTCATTGTACGAACATTTAAATCTATGAATATATTTGAAAAATTTATAAATGCGTTTTTACAACATTTATAAAAAAGGCAGTTAACGTGTTCTCACGGAATCTTCTTTATAGTCACTTCATGTTATAAAAACCTTATTAAACGTTAAACATGCTTTTGTTGATAATAATTTTAACTTTAATGGTTTATCTATTAAAAAATAAAACAGAATTACGTGTCACCCTCCACAATAGAAAATTGAATTCTCCGTACGTTCCCCTTAAAATATACATATGTTTCAATTTCCTCTTGAAATATAGGTATGTATACCCCATGTTTTCAGAATTGAAACAAAAGCAGTGATTTACAATTAGTGAGGTCTATTTCTGGTCCGACAATAAAACTTTGATGAAATATGTATATAATTAATATCTACAACTATGAATGTGTTCAATTTAGAATATTCTTCAGACATAAAAGGTTGTATTTAATTAAAGTAGTAACAACTGAATGGTGTAATAAATGAATTAAAACAGAAAGATAAAAATGCACATCTGTGTACGTAAACAAGGCCAAAGACCAAACTTTGTGTAGGCGCATAGGGCAAATTGTAACTACATGGGTTTCGGAATAACAAATAATCAGAGATTATACAGTTTAAACAACTAGAATATCCGAATTATAATTGGGACTATGTAGATATAACTCATTACCCTAGTTACCGAATTGATCTCAGGATGTTTATTCATATACCAGAGGGTTAAAGTTAATCCAAAGCGCGGTACTAATGAACAAATAACCTTTGCATTAATTCATCACATATACAGCTTTATACATAACGTAGAAACTATATGAAATATGTTATACTATAAACAGATTGTGATTATTTTACAATTGAGACTAAGATATGAACTATTTCTTTTTAGACAATGACCCTAACCAGCCGTGGGTTGTTACGTTTCCTGCTTTTTCTCAGTGGCTATCTTCTATTCCTAGTCCTAGGTGCCTCAGTATTCTCAGCAATAGAAAGTCCGGAGGAACTTCAGAAAGTACAAAGTTTAAGAAGTCTTCGAGCTGCCTTTCTTCATGATCATTCGTGTGTCGGTGGTAAGTGGTAGTATAACACTAACGGTTAACAGTTATTAATAAAAAAATGATGTAAAAGAATGTGTCTTTCACTTTTTGTAACAATAAATAATGCTCCGTGGAATAGCTTGTAAAAAATATACATGAACAATAGTTTTTAACGAACCATGGAAATGTGTGTAACGATTTTGAAACAAATAATTTCTTAATAACCATTTTAAAAAAATAATTTTTTCCTAGGTTTCAAGGAAAATAATAATATTAAAAAATGCTAAATTAATATTACACCTCACAGGTGTATATTTGATGTATCTAACTAACACTCATAGATTCATTTTTAATTACTTCTATGAGAGTTATCAACATAAAATGACAAGTTTTAATTTTCTGGTCCATCACTTGCTATGTTTTCCACTTAGTAACGATAAGTTCAGAAAAGAAAAGGAAATTCTTGAGAATGCAACTAGAAATAACGGGTATACTTCTTACATAATAGATAATTAATTTAGATTTAGAGAACGTAGATTTAGGGCAACTTTTTTTAATTTCACGACCCTTAGAATAGACTCCCAAAATCGTAAAATTGTGTAAATTCTATATAAACCACAATTTACTAAAAGTCTCAAAAGAGTTTTTGCAAATTTGGAAATGACATTAGTGCACTCTTCTATAAACAAACCACCATTTAGAAAATCCCAAAAACACATAATAATGAATAGTCTAGGATTTATAAAACAAGTTGCCAAGACTGTAATCAAAAGTATATCGGGCAGATGAAAAGAACAATTAATTCTAACTAGGTTTAAGAAGTACATGGTCCATTAAAATATAGAAGATTAGAAAGATATTCCGTTGCCCAACATGCTTTCGAAAATAATCATAGAATAGACTCTAGAAATTTGACATTCATAAAAAATATACCAACAATTAACTACTAAATACGCAAACTACAAATATTGAAAGTATGTTAAATAGGAAAGATATTAGTAAGATATAATTTTATATATATATATATATATATATATATATATATATATATATATATATATAAAATTACAATTAAAATTAATATTGCTGTTATTAAAATAACGAAATATTCCTAATTTGTTCTAGCTCAATCTTGACTCCCATAATGAAAAAATATGAAATATACATCATTCGTATTACAGAAGTCTAATAAAAATTAAAATACAAAAATATTATTAACTAAATTAATACAAAAAGTGTATTAAAAACGATGTGAAAATTATGTTAGAGGAAATAGAATATTCACATATTTTTCGAATAAATTCAACTTAATGATGGTTAAATAAAAGTTCAGCTATGCTTGGGCATTATTTTGATTGCGCTGCAGGAAATTCCGGTATGAGATACCATATTCTCAGTACTTTCAAGTGAGTAGTTGCAATTAGAGCATTTTTAATTGACGAAATACGAAGAAAGTGCAGCAAAAGAAATACGTAAGCTATTTGTCAGTCTAATAATAAGGCACGTACATATAATAATGCAATGTGCAATAAACATGATATATTATTCCTTGGTGACATTGTTGCATTAACGCAAATTATCGGTTTAGAATGCATATACCTGATCACATTGTTTCCTTTTCATAAAGAAAGAAAACTAATTTCTTGCTTTATATTTTTATATAGAAAACATAATGAGAGATTAAATTTGAGAAGATATAGGCTCTTCTTGCAAATGGACTTTGGCTACATGAAAAAGTGTCACCTTCAAGAAACCATGCTACTTCTCATTTCTAACAAGGACCTTCGTCTAAGACAAGGCTTCACGTGACATGAGGGGGTAATCAAAAGAATTATTTCCATCTAATTATTCTCACAATCAATCATTGTCCGGTATACTTGCACTGATGATTCCTAATAAGGATGAAATCGTCATGCGTACTTCCGTAAGAGCCTGGTGTGATTTAGATTAATTAGATGGAAATAATTGTTCTGAATACAAACATTGTTCCCAAAAATCATATATGTAAGAATAGAGTATAATAATATAGAGTGTCTCAGTTAGAACTATAGAATTTGTAATGGGCACTATTTGTACGCTGTCAAAAATAGGGCATCAATATTTAACGACTATCATCTACAAACTATATGACATCAAGGTGCTGCGATTAACAGTTCAATAACAAATATATTGTGTACAACTGTTTTATAAAAGTGAACGATCATTTACAGTCGCATTAAGAAAAATTCGCACAAAATTTGGACAAAATGAAGCGAATACAGAGTTAACAATTCATAACTTAATCAAGAAATTTGAAGAGATGGGTTCTGGTATTGATAAGGCAATACCAATATGTCCTTGTCGTGGTCGGTCAGATGAAAATATTGCTCCAGTAAGAAAGAGTGTACAGGAGTATCTAAACACATCAATTCGATGTCGTGCACAATAATTGAATTGCCAAGAGCCACCACGTCGGACCACTATCGGATTTTAAAGAAAGATCTGTATCTGCCAGCATACGAAATTCAGTTGACAGACAATCGGAAGTTACAGACCATTTACAACGTCATACATTTGTTAATTAGGTGTTAGAAAAGAATGATGCTATATGAAATGATGCTAATTTTTGCAACAAAGTTTTGTTCAACCTTGTAGCACATTTTCATTTTGACGGACACGTCGGCAAACAAAATTGTCGAATTTGGGGTGCTGAAAATCTACATGCTGACCACGAAAAGAAAATGCATCCGTAGAGATGCATGGTTTGGCGCATTTTGGAGAGGCGGAGTAATTGGCCCATACTTCTTGGAAAATAAAGCTGGTAATGCTATCGCCGTAAATTGGGAACGTTATCGTGACATCGTGATTTATTTTCCCACAAAATAGATGATTTGAATTTGAACAACATGTGGTTTCAGCAAGACAGTGCAACATGTCATACAGCACATTCAACCGTAACTCTATTGCATACCAAGTTTCCTGATGCTTCAGAAAATTTGTCAGCATTCCTTTGCCGTAAGGATTGCTGACACCAATTGACCTGCAATATCATATAATTTAACACCACTGGACTTTTTTCTTTGCGGTTATGTCAAAGAAAACATGTTCGTCAGCTAGTCAGCAACAGTCAATGATCTCAAAGCAAGCATTCAACATATTATTCGGGAAATAGAACCAGTTTTATGTGTCCGTGTTATGGACAATCTTTCTAAACGAATGACCATATCAGATGAGTCGAGGTGGCTCTATTAACGATATTATTTTCCATTTGTAGCTGTATCGTCTCCATTTTATGTTGAGGAATAAAAAACCTCAGTTTGTCAAATATTTTTAGATTTATTCACAAATCACATCATATAGTTCCAATGAGATACCGAGGCATGTTGACGTCATATGGTCCGGTCCGTATAAGGCAGTCGTTAAACGCCCTATCCTTTACAACACAAATGGCGCGCAATTGAAATCCTATGGTTCCAACTGACACTCCCTATATTATAAGAACTCTAATGCAAAACCAAAATTGTTGATAAATTCATGTAATTTACCAAAATTCCACCCATTTTCTTACATCCATACATATAGGTACAAACAATATCATTTTAAGAATAATAAAATATAATGACATATCTGGTAAAATATTTTTTTTTGTTACGCGGGAGAAGGATCAACTTAATAAGATGTTGTTTTTATTTACATTTTATGAATTTTTTTTGGTGATATTTTTAAAAATATTTATTAATATTTTAATGATAAGATTTAATTTATAGCTATCATTTTAGAAAATATATTTACATTGAGGTGTTTTTATTTATGCTAAATTTGCAGATGACAGCATTTGTCTTCTGTTATCTTTTATTAAAAAAAACATTTTTGAAGTTCAAAGATAATGTCTTATCAAATATATACTATCAAATGTATGCTTACAAATCTCTATAGTTATAATAAAAAATAATAAACATTACGAATTCCTAACGAAACGTTGTAAAATAAATTTATCCTCTATTAACTTAGATTTACGTTTCTATTACTGAACTGATTTGCAATTGGGTCTGCAGTCTGCATCAATAGATTTTTATCCCCCTAATTTCGTTTAAAGTGTACTAAAGTCCTGTAGTAGCTGATTGCAAAGGGCAAAAGTACAGACTCTTTTTGTGCAGAATTTAAACAAGGAGAACACTGCAATATAACGTAGAATCTGTTATCAATTTGGTTAATGCTAAAAATAATTAAATAATACATGATTCGATATATTTTGTTTTGCTTGTATGAAGCATATTGTCAATAAGCAATAAAGAAGATTTGTGATGATAATCATCAATTGTAATTGTTTGAAAGAATACTTTTACACATAATTTCGACAAAGATTTCTAATCTTTATAGTAAACAAATTGTATTTTGGAATTAAAAACATAATAATGTGTTTATAAAGATATACACATATATAACATATTATGTAAACTAGAATCCAATAAGAGGAGGATATAATCACAATAACAAGAAGGTTGTTAGACATGCATAAATGGGGAATCAGGAATCTGAATTGCGGAAATAATCTCTGAAAATTCATGTATGATGACTAAAATTAATTTACTATACGTTCGCCCACAAAACCTGTACATATATTCATATAAATTCTCCCAGGAATCTTTTCATTTCGGTCATTTAATGAAAGTTGTACATTGCCAGCAGATTTACGAAAACCTTGATATTATTATTGAGGTTTTGAATTAAAATAATATGTACTGAAGAATGATAGTAGTATAGCAAAGCCGGTACCAGGCCACCCTCGGATTTGTCCGCGGACATTTGATGCGGATGGCATGTGGTTATTGTTGATCTGAAGAACTCTTAGCGCAGGTATAAAACAGGTATGTACAGGTATAAAACAGGTCTGTACTGTAACCTGTTTAATGACATCTTGTTTTTTCCTAATACCACCATACCTGTTTTAAACCGGTACAGACCTGTTCTATACCTGTACCAAGAGTTCTTCAGATCAACAATGACCACATGCCATTCGCATCAAATGTCCGCGGACAAATCCGAGGGTGGCCTGGTACCGGCTTTGCTATACTACTAATGATTTAATTTAAATGAGTGCATTAATTACACACGCATTATTTATTTAAAGCTAAAGCCTGCAATTCAAAGCAAACGTCGAGGACTACTGTCGAAAGGTGTTGTGTTATTGCACTACAATGCCCGTCCACATACTGCTGCTGATATGCTCTTGTCCAGAATATCAAAGGTATTGCAAAGTAAACGTAAACGTTTTGCACATTACGCACAATTATGGACATCAACTAACCAACCAACCACAGTACCAACGAACAAAGCGTAAACGAAGTTACGACACAATAATAATTAATTAATAATCAATCATCGTTACATCGATAAAGGATATTGACTGCAGAAAGACCCAGCGGCACCTGAAGATCGGCACATGCAGCCAGCGCGATGAGCTTGGTCGGTGCCATTGGAACCTGGACCAAAATAGCTCGCTCTAGTAATTAGTAAAGTCTAATTTTCTTCAGAATCATTTACATTGAATATTTACGTATTTAATAAAGTATTTTTTTAATAGGAGTAAATTAAAAAAATCTATTTCATTCGGATGCCAAAGAAAATAATAGTATGAAAAAATAAAAATATGGTTAATGTTATCTATCCTGTATATTATTTCACTTTATCGAATACTCTGAATTCGGTAACATGTTGACATTAAAGGACACAAATAATACAATTTCGAATCATTATCTGCAATATCTGCAATACGTGAATAATTAATTCAGTATTCATTCACGATGCATTTATAAGGATTAATAAATAGCATTATAAGAAATTCTAGAAATCAGTTTAGAAGGGGAGTGTGAGAAGTATGCGAATAATGGGTTTAATGGGAGAATTTCATCAACTCTACTTAAAGAAGTAATGGAATCTAAGATCAAACATTAATTTATCACTTCACTTTAACATTTCTCCCCTTATTTTGCTGGGAGAGAGTGACAGCTACTTAATGTTGCTTCTTTTATGTCTGAAGAAGCAATAAACGCTTGTATCTGCATAGCATTATAGGATGTGTTAACTCAAAATAGTATAAATATTAACACAAAAACGGTAAATGCCTACAATGTTAGTGATAACTAATTATTTCTTAAACATTTATTTTAATATAAAATATTTTAAGGTAATAATTTACAACTATTAAAAAACGATGTACTTGTTGTATCTATCAAATATATTGACATATCCTTACATTTGAAAAAAGTTTAGGGAGGTTACATCTCTCAGGGTGAAGATAAGTAAATGTCATTATCCCCTAAGAGTGGGCAATCAAAATTATTTGGTTTCAAGAATCTTAATTAAAATTAGCCATATACGAATTACAGAGTTTATTGCGATTATCGTTTCCACCCTGTATAATAGAATCGTAAAATTGAAAAATTATTGATTTTAATAAAGTCAATTAATTTTTTTATTATTGATAATTTTCTTCAAACTCAAATGATCTTGATAAAATTAAGAATCAAATAAAATTAATCGGCTTTACTAATTTTATAACAAAAACAAGTTTTATATGTTTATAATTCAGTTTAAAGTTAATTCAATTAAATACATTTTAATCTTAACTGTCGATTATACGTAACAGGGGACTAAATCTGGATATTTAACCATTCATCATATGATACTACACGTGGGGAAAATACGATGGGTGCTCGGTTAGTTGCCCGGCGCTGTGAAGGTTGTTGTGACAATGTTATTCGTACTATAGTCCGGGGTGGCGGACTGAGCCCGGTAATGGGGTGTCATTGTATGCTTGGGTTCGAATCCCAACAGGAGGAGTTTGGCGCCTCTTCATAAACATGGGTGTGTTGTCCTTGGCTTTCCCTTGCGCAGCCTCAGATTTTAAGGAAAGGAAGTCGATTTCTGTATATTCAAACTTTATGTAATTAACATGATCATTAAATAAATACCTTAAAAGGTACATAAATCCCACTCATTCAATACCAAATTGTGACTGCGAATATTGGCTGATAAAGGGTTGCTTATTAGAGAAAGTGTGCATCAACTTGGATGCATTAATTTGAATTTTTATTTAATTCATTTCTTTAACTGGTTCCTATTATCTTTAAGTCTCTTTTATAGCCTCTCCCGTTTTTAACATAGGTTATAAAAAGCTAAACATTCTAGTAAGTACTTACTTTTATTTAAGTCATCATTGTCTATCTCGGATTTAAAATCCTTTTTTATTATTAATTCGTTTGTACGTACCCTATATTACAGTGATAATCACAACTCACAACATGATAAGCACAACATAATGACGACATTTTATGTAGTACAGTTCCACCACAACTAGTACTAAAAGTAAAAAACTAATTATCTTGAAAATGGTACATTAAGAAATTACGTAGAAGTACAAAAATATAAACTTGTTAATGTTAATTATTTTATATATACCATAGTTCATAAATTAAAATCTTAATAATGTAATAATTGAGAGAAATATGGTCACGCGCTCACACAAAGTAGGCCATGGTCATTGAATAAAAAATTAAGTATTTCATACCGTGAACACTATAAGGACCTTTTATTATATTTTTATATAGATTTCTAACTGTCTCTCTTTCAAAAAAATACTTGAAATGTAAAATTTTACATTGTTAATTTGGCAACAATATCAGGTTAATACACAGTAGCGCCCTTAGTGGTGCGGTGATCCATTAGATAAACATTAATGAATATTCATCAGAGTCATGTGAATAAAATAGTAAAGATAACAATCCATAATTTTTAAAATTATAAATTTATTTAATGTAACAAATGTTCTATGAAAACAATTTATAATTAAAGGCAATAAATAAATAAAAGTCAACAAATCCTAAGTAAAAATGACATATCTACATAAATTATTGAAAGTCAGATACACGCAATTTAAGAAACCAAACGTTATAGTACATTTGTATTCATAGAAACGTCACATCTACTATGTATATCCAAACACATCAATTCGACATCGTGTACAACAATTGAATCTGTCAATAGTCACCACGCATCGGATTTCAAAGAAAGATCCGCATCTGTTTGCATTTTTTGCATCTGTCTGCAGTTTGCAAAGTTCAGTTGACGCAACAGTTAAAAATTACAGGCCATTTACAATGCCGTAATCTGCTAATTGGGTCTTAGAAGAGAAAAAATGTGATGCTGATTTTTAGATATTTACTCCCGCAAGCTTTTTCTCTCGCTGCAGCAATATTTTCATCTTACCGATATTGATGAGGACGTATTGGTGTTGCCAATCAATAACAGAACCCGTAGTTTCAAATTGCTTGACTATGTTACGACCTGTTAACTCTGTAGACGGTTATTTTTGTCCTAATTTTGTACGAATTTTGCTTAATGCAGTTGTAAATAATCGCTCACATTCATAAAACAGTTGTACACAAACTATTCGTTGTTGAACTGTTAATCGCGACATCTTGACGTTGTATGATTTGTAGATGAGAGCCGTTAAATATTGACGCTCTATCTTTGACAGAACACAAATGGCGCGCAATTCAAATCCAATAATTCCAACTGAGACAACCCATATATTTGTGAAAAAACATCAATATTATTAGACTAGAATTTTCTTAACAAAAACGCAAATACACTTTGGTCAATAGTTGAAATAAAATCAAATTAGTTATTGTAACTATCGTATGAATGGAATTTTGAAGTAACATTCATACTAAAAGCATTCATTTTGTAGTTAATTAGCAATTTTTTCGAATTTTTGCGAAGATTGGGCACTTTTACTTAGGACGGTTATATAAAGGAAACATACAATATCAAAAGTACTAAATTTAAAGACTTCTATAAATACAAAAAAAAAGTTAACATAAAACCAGAACTTCATAATCCAACAGTAACAGACAGTAAAATTGAGACCTTCTCAAATTTAAATATTACTATCATTATTTGGTACGCTGTAAATGACGGTATTTTATTCTGCTCTTATTTGTTAACAAACTAGATGAATACAGAAATATCTGTGAAGACAAAAAAATCGTTTAATGTATTACCCAATTTTCTAAAATTATTCTTTTCATCCCCAGAGCATAAGGCAACGTTATTACAGTCCTAATTATATGTATTTTTTTTATTTTCATGATACGGCATAAAGTATACGTATACGTTAGCAGCAAACCGTCCGTAATTTTTTTCTCTTCTCATCCCAGACACACACGACATAAATGCAATCAATTACAACCCGAAACGTTATAGTAACGGGCAAGGCAATTTGTCAGACTTCATCCTGTTAACTTTTGGAACGACCCTTAATTTACGAGTCGTTTTAACATAATCCGATATAATATTTTAAGTTCCCGCTTGCCGCTTTCACAATTCTGATAACGGCATCTCGAGCGAATTTAAGTAATTGTGGACTTATGTGTTAAAATTCGAAGACACAAATATGTACCGAAACTTGCTAGCTAACTTTTAATTATGGCGATTAATAAAACTAAATTACACAAAATTAATTTTGTATCTAATTTCGTCGGCCGAGCCTCGTTAAAATGTCATCCAATTCAATTATGAAATAAAATATATCCTTGTGGATGGAATTTTAAGAAAACGTTATTATTCATAATTAACATTAAAAGTGGCCAAGGTCGCTTCTGATCACCAGAATTGTATTAATATTACAATATAAAGGGTGTTACAAGAAGAGCGCAAGATTTGAATTGCGCGCCATTTTGGTTGTCGTGATTCGATAGGTCAATAATTCCGACTAGGCGATAGAAAACAGATAAGAATTAGTAAACATGGAGCGCTACATGATAAAGCAGCGCGTTCTTATTGTTAAACATTACTGTCAAAATGGTGAAAGTTTAGTTACTACGATTCGTAAAATGCGTCTAATTTTCAATGGAAATTGATTTGCATCTGCATACATACAAGCCTAATTGATTCAACTTCTATCAAGAGAGCAGTGGCGGCTGATGCAAGGAGGGCAATAGGGTAGTGTCCCACCAAGTAATTCCTCAAGTTCTTAAAGTTATATATAGTTTATTAATAATTTAATTCAAGTTCTGAATATTTTTTTATAATTATTTTAACTGAAATTTAATTTTAATTGGCCGCTTTGCTGGAACCGCGCAATCTGTGAATAAAGCTGTACTACTGCTTACAGCGAGTATACAGCGGCGTGACATACGAAGTAGTCCCGCGTCACCCGGGATGGTCGGAGGTGATAAGCGTAGCACATGCAGTTAAAGTCAATTGAATTATTACGTCATCATTTGGGCTAAAACCAAGTTGCCCCGAGCCAAGCGGCTTTCAAAGAGTGTGTTGTGGCGGTCGTGTGTCAAGGTAGATACATTCTTAAACCTACTAAGTACATAGTTTCAGTTATTGCTGTTTACGAGTTTACGGGACTATTTATTCATGATGAATGATTCAGTAGACAATATTTTAAAATTAATAGATAACAATGAGTTCACGTATGAGATAAAGGTTCAAATGAAGAATTTGGAATGTCCTCGGTCGAATATGATAATTTTCCCGAAAATATCAGGAGCCAAAAATTCATGTAAGGGATGGACCATGTGTCAATTAAATAGTGCATATCGATTAAATATTATCCAACAAAATGAACAGATAGCTAAGAATCGACATATTCTCAGCAAGTTAATTGATTGTATTAAATTTTGTGGACTGTTTAAAATAGCACTACGGGGTCACGATTAGAAAAAGGCAGTGCGAACCCCGCAATTTTTCGTGGATTGGTAAATTTGCTTGCAGAAATCGACAGTACTCTGAAGGAGCATATCAAAAAATTTAATAGTAGGGTGTTTGTGGGTTTGTCAAAGACTATGCAAAATGAATTATTGGATTGTATTTACGATGTTTGATCATGTTTGCCGTAATTTAATACTGGATGAAATCAACAAAACGCAATATAGAGCCGTTCAAACAGACGAAACTACAGATGCAGCTACAATTTCCTAGTTAGTTTTTATAGTTCACTATGATTTAAATGGAAAAATATATGAACGTTTCGTGGCATTTCTTGAAACATAGGATCACAATGCTGATGGCATAAGCAAAATTATTTTGAAGGAACTTGAAAAAATTAATTTAAACCATACTCCCGAAAAATTAATTTCCCAAAGCTGCTATGGTGCATCTACAATGAGAAGAAGAAACAACGAGGTCCAGGCAAAAATTAAAAAAATATAAAATAATGCTAATTACACTCACTGCTACGCACACCACCTGAACTTAATTATTCAACACGCTGCCTCATAGAATAAACAAGTTAGAGTTTTTCCTTTTTCAAACCTAGATGGATTTTCTGTCATTTTTAAAGATTTCCAAAACGTACTAATGTTCTGGATGAAGTAGTGAAAAAACAACTTCCGCGATCTGCGCCAACCAAGTGGACTTTTAAATCGCGGTGTGTAGTGATTGCTTTTAAATACAAAATAGATCTTATTCCATGCCTGGAACAAATTTTAAACGATGATACTAGTGACTCATCATCTCATCAACTGTAAGAAAAGCTAGCGGTTTAAAAAACACTTTAAGATATTATGGTTTTAATTATTGGTTATACATTTTTAATAAAATTGTACCGAATTACGATATTCTTTTTAATCAACTACAGCAACGAGATATAGACAGTATTAAAATTCAGTCCTACGTGACATCATTCAAAACATCAATTCAGCACGTGAGAAATACAACTGATTACGATTGTTACCGAGAAGATGAAAAGAGTGATAATGAAGACCACGAGGGACCTTCCCACCATAAAAGGCAGCGTTTTGAGGATAAACATTCAATGGTTGCTAAAGAAGCGTGTGATGTTATTATTTCTAATATTGATAACCGACTTATGTTTAGTAATTTTCCCGAAACCGAATTTCAGAAAGCTATTAACATTTACAATTTGGATCCAATTGTATGGATCTATTAATCATGAACTAATAGTACTTTATAATAGACCAGATTTTGCAACTGCTGCGAGTGTCTTAACATTATACAATGTTTTTATGAAAATAACTTAACATCTTCGTTTGTGGAGACAGTAAGATTATTAAATATTTTGTGTATAATGCCAATGACGACAGCCGAGAATGAGCGATGTTTTTCTACTTTAAAAAGAATAAAAACATTTTCAAGAAATATAATGAAAGAAAGTAGACTATATACATTAGCAATGTATTCAATTGAAAAAGAACCAATAACGTCAACTACAAATTTCAATCAACATTTTATCGACCATTTCGCCCAACGCAAAGAAAGGCGTGTGGATTTTGTTTTCAAGAAAATTAATTAAAGCTAAATAGGTACCTAATTTAATAATTTTATTCTGATATTTAAAGCCTGACTTAAAACACTGCGATATTCATACCTAAACATGTAACCATGTAGGTGCCTAAGAATATACATAAATTAATATTTATTTATTGCCCCCTCAGTTGTAAAACTCACAAGCCGCCACTGCAAGAGAGAGTTCACCAATTGGATCATTGAACAAGAAGTGAATGTCAATTCTGTTAACAAAGTCATCTTCAGCGACGAAGCCCATTTTCACCTTTTGCCTTCATTAATAGGCACAATTGCCACATTTGGAACTCAAAAAGTCCACAAATGATTCATAAGAAACAAATACATCCCCAATGTATCACGTGTTTCTTACACATGTCTATATCTATTTATTCTGAGATAAAGTGTACCTTTTCAGTAAGGGCATATAATTATTTATATGTTGTTTATATATTGTATCCCAAACCAGATAACCAAAGTTTTGAAATATTAATAGTTTGCTACAAGTTTATGCCATGAGACGAAAGGCTTTATGTAGTTTTGGGCAAAAATAAATTAACGTCATATGTGAAACTCGATTTACATTATTAATTAATCATACTTACTTCTGAGTTTTATATAAAAACGTATAATTTTTCATTATTTTAAAAACTTGATTTTATTACCTAGATAATCCATTTCCCCTGTCGCTTATAATGTTAACACCCTAAGTAAGTTTTCTGTCCGAGACCTCATTTGTTATTGTCCATCAGCTGAAGCCATATATTACTGTCAATACCGTATGCCCCTCAGTGGCGGCTGGTCAGCAGAAACATTGTAGCTTGTGCCTGCCCTTCTATTTCATTATCAACATAATATCTTAAAAGGAATGTATTTAAATATAAATTAGGACTTCTCGTCTATTTCCACACGTAATATATATTTAGGCCACCGGCAGTATATTCGTATTCGCCTGTAGGTATTCCTATACCCGTAATAATAAGTTATTTAATACAAAATATGGAAAATATAGGTTACCTACATATAAATTGGCACTAGTCGTGGATATTGACAGAGTTTAGATTTTTGTTGATAAAAAAAGGGGATACAGAATAGATTTTAAGAGGTAAAACTAGTGAATAGACGTTACATATAGTTCCATCCCCTTTTTTACCCATTCCATCTTTCAATTTTGAAAATTGGAATCTGACAGAGATATTAGGTAATTTAGTGCAGTCCGCCTTTTAGTTATATTTTTAAACAGTAAGATATTACTTTTCCGCACTCCGGAATAGTAATGTTATCGTGTAAAGAAAGATTGAAAAAAACATTTTTTTGGGTTTGTGTTTTTTGGCCTAAAAACCAAGAAAAATGGTTTTTGAAAATTTTTGCTGTGTGTGTGTGTCGTTGTCGTTCTCGTTTCCGTTATCGTTGTCGTCGTTGTCGTTGTCGTTGTTGTCGTTGTCGTCAGCATTTAAACCTTGTTAACCAATAACTCAACTAAATCGTGTCGGATCGATCGGGTTTTGACTGATTTTGATCGGAGATGTCTCCCACACGACACCTATTGATTTTGAGGTGGATAGGATACACTCTACCATGTTAATGGGTCATGAGAAAACACAATGGTGGACTATTTGAGTAATTTTTTTTTTGTTATCACGATCACTCAATTAAATGATGTCGGATCGATCAGGTTTCAACTGATTCTGATTAAGGACCTCTACCAGACGACATCTATTGATTTTGAGGTTTTAAGACTGTTTATTATACTACGTGATAGCAAAATTAATATTTAGTTGGTCTCTGCCACTAAGTATACTACATATGTATATACTAAAATTTTTCTTTTAAAATCATTTTAAAATAAATAAATAAAAACCTATGATAAAAATACGTAATGTGTCTCAGGTGTAGTATGAATATGTAAATTCTAATAATTGTAATTCAAAGTTTTGTTTTCATATAAATACAAATATCCCAACCCGCCACTGATGCCTCTCTTTTGCCTGGATCATACACATATGCTTATAAGCATGCCCCTTTTATAGATATTTCACAAATACCAGTTCTTGCAAATACGTACATAAATACATTTTATGAACATACATATACAGTTGGATTGAAAGCTTTATAATATGATAATCAATACTGACAAATTCGCTTTGTGTAAATGATTATCTGCTCAATCAGAACCAGCCAATGTTATTTCAGAAGGTATCTCATTTTAGAGGGGGATTTATATCAAATGAGAGCTATACTTCTGGGGCTCATATTTTTTTCATATGCTATCACGGTAGGTAATTACGTCAGAAGTAGAAGGGAATTGACTTTGGTTTTGATAAAGAAAAGGATTATATAAATGTAGAAGGTAAAATATATTCTTTAGATACAATTTCCTAGGATACTCACATTTACCACCATCCATAGGTAAATGTGTACATTCTCAGATAAAAATTGCAATATTGGTCAATTACTAGTGTTATACTTACATTTACCACTCGATTTGGATGATGTTCACTTTAACCGGACAATGTACACATTGTCCGGTTAAAAAAAAAATTCAAACAGTATTGTACAGTATTCAAAAGTATATATACAAAAAGAGAAATAACCTCTTAATAATATATGATAATGTACTTACACATAAGGAGTTACTTTCTTAAAAACAGTGATTCATTATGAGTACAACTGTTCAAGTCATAAGTGCTAATATTATATTGAAAAATAATGGCATTATGACGTTGAAAAATAATGGCCAGTATTACACTGATGATTTTAACAGCACGTTAGTTCTTGCAACTTAGCAGTAAATCATAATTTTTCCTCTAGAGTCTAGTCTAAGAATGTATTAAACATATGTATTAATGCAGGTGCATCTATTGAATTATAGAAGAGTTTAAATAAAAAATTTAGCCTCGTAAACACTCTTCTAGAGTTCAACGACTGGATATCAAATCTTTGTAGAAGCATAGTATATTCATAACTCCTTATATTTATAACAAATACTTTAAGGAACGTCAATATTCTTAAGTGGATTCATGACTTAGATAACGGGAATACCAAATTTTGGCAGCAATATTCCAATTTAAAATGAACTAACGCAAAATGTGATAAATGTTTTATTACATTTTAAGGTAGCTGTGTTATTAAACAATATTGTGTTTCTAATTATAAAACCAAAGGTTTTATATACATTAAGAGCTACATGATTGATATCCAGAGAACGACAGAACATATTAAAACTGTATCACCAAGCGAATAATTATATATTAGTGGTTGATTCTTTAAGGTATACGAGTAAACTTTACATTTATCTAAATCTATTGATAGTTTATTCTCCGACAACCACTACAAACCAAGGTCAATAAGTTTTTACTACGTTCATTAATCTAAACAAGTTATATTTAACAATAATTTTGTCCATCGGCAAAAGAAAGAAGACTCGTTAACCAGTAAGGTAAAGAATATTGAACCCAAATTCAAGCCTCGAGGTACCCAGAGGAGGCTAAGAAGGTCTGGTATTTAAAGCCGTCATATGAAACAAATTATGTACTTTGGTAAAAAACGATTTTACTAGGAGATTATTACTGAATTCATATAATTCTAATTATTATGTTCTGATTCACCTTGTCAAAAAACCGAAAAAATCAGTCCTATAGAAAAACCTACTTGACCTTTATTATCTATTGAATTTGCAATAATATTGATAAATTCTGCTAAATTTGTAACTGTGGGGAGTTTGGCTGTGAACTCATGTTGATCAGAAGATAAAATAGGTTGCACACCAAGATGAGTGTGGATGTATAATGATATTTCGAAAACTTTTGCCAATATTTGACAGAATAATGATTAGGTTTTTTTGTATCAGATGAATTGCCACTTTTTACTATAGAACAAATCCTTGCTACTTTACAAATCTCAGAATACTTGTGAGTAGAGAGTATTAGATTAAACAAAACGAGAAGTGGCTTTATTGAGGCCTCTGGGCAATCATTAATAAGAAATCTAGGAATCTTTTAAAATTTAGTAATGATTGACGATTGTTAGTTTCTGTAAATTTTGCTACATTGATACAGGTTGAGTGATTGTAAAATGTTTATAGCCTGTACATTTTATTTGGAGTATTAAACGATTCCTCATCGAAGAAAATAGTTGATGGAATATGCGTCGAACTTTTCTTACTCTTAACAAAAGACTAAGAATATCTGATATCAATCTTGAAGTTTTATGGAATTGATGTTAAGTGATTAGTATAGGTATCAGCTATTTATGCTTTAATAATATCTTGAAATTGACAAAGTAGCCGCCTTTATACACAGAGAGAATTAATTCATTTATAATTTCGGAATAATAAACAAAGAGATCAATCAACGTCATATTGCAATATACCGGACCGGGTGATTTGGGATAAAAAGAAGCCATTTTAAAGACGTTACCAAAAATATGCAATGAAGCTAATATAAAGTTCAATTCTCATCAAACACAAAGATAATTAATGTATAATAAAGAAAATAAGAAAAAACATATTATAATACCAACGCCAACTTCGAGCACATTTATCTACGCGTTTATAAACTAGACTGGTGACCGATTTTAAGGACGTCTCCCTTTTTTTTAAACTATGTAACGTAAACCAAAGATATCATCCATTCTTAAAGACAAAAATCAGAAGTTAAGATTTGAGTTAAGTGATTTTGGTCGCTAAGTCTGCAGACTATCTGTTAATTTAACGATCACCAAAATGGATATTAAGTACCACATTAGCGGAATATGGAGGCGCTCTATCACGTTGAAAGTACATTCGTCGTCAAATATTTCAAGGGACTTCATCTAAAATTCCTAATAAATGATCTACCAGAAAGTGTAAATTTATACTAAATGGATTTAGTAATATATAATTTCTTAATAATACGACTCATCATTAATAATTATTAAATCCATTAAGCATAAATAAAGCTTCCTCCTTAAATATTTGATCACTAGCATATTTTTTCTGAATCCACCGATAAAATTGCAACCTTAAAGAACACCCTCCTTATTGGTGATGTTATACTGATTGAATATGAAAAAGCTTCAAACTCCTTTGTCCAAGTATTTTAGAAACGATTAGATTACCTGCAATGCGCCTCCTATCTGTGGTTGGTTTATTTTCTATATTATCGAAAATATTTTCGTGTAGTTTTAAATCTCGATTTTTCAAAAACTCTATGAAACTACTTTTTATCAGAAGTTCTTTGATTTGGATAGCGACGACGCCGATAGTTTTATCTACAATACGAATAACACTATCATTACAGTCATCATAAATCACGAAAGGCATACTTTCTATAAATAAATATTAATAAATTATTATATATTATAATAAATGAATAATATTTATGAGACATTTTATGCAACGTTATTGGCGTATCAGAAAATCGCAACGAAAGAGTTTTATCTAAGTACAACAATATAAACTTGAAAAAATCTGTCAATCGTCTCATTATGATAATAGTGACATATGGTAATAGTCTCTTTATGATAATAGTCTTACTGACTTGAATTAATTGCCAGTTAAAGGATTGTCTTAAACTTGCGAATGGTATTTTCGGCAATTATTTTTAAATCAGTTTCAGATTTTGTGTTTAAGTTGTGGCATCATATAGTATTTTTTATCTTGCAATCACCTATTTCTTAAGAAAAAAGAAATACATAAAATCTTTTTTACTACACCGATGCTCCATGTTTCCTATTTATCGTGTATAAAATAGCGGGTCTATTTCAGTAAGTCAAATAACCTACTTGAATTTAGTTTGAGGATCTGCAGCAACCAATTCGAATCGAAAAGAAAATGCCAACCGTAAATTAATGAATATCGAATACAAAGTATTTACATTCATCCCACCAATGTTAGTTTCTCAATGGAGAACAATTAGGTTATTCACAATCTTAAAATATCAAAAATAAATTCGTATTTGTTTTATTAGTATTTCTCTGAAAAATATCCTGTCTTGTAAATGGTTAACAGAAAATCCCTAAGAAAACCATTATACTTGGAAAACATAAGGTTTTCCATATAAATAATTTGTAGTAAATAGACTATCTCCAAGTCTGAAATACAAAATCTGAAAAAGAAAATTTATACGTCAGTCAACATCTGTTAAAACATTAGATTGACGTGTTTCAAAGTTATCCAACAAATCATTCAATAACAAACTTATGAGTATTCCCGAAACTTCACTTCATAACTATATCACCATGAAACTACTTTTCCACTTTATAATCTTGCTGTAACTAGAATTCACGGAACTGATGTCGGTAACATTGTTTCCACCAGATACAATAAGCCATAAATACCCTGTCATTTCGCCAAAACTATTTCATAAAATACTTATATCGTGCAATTACGTTTGTGGACTATGATAATTTAGTCTATCGCTAGTACTTATTCTCTATTTAATAGGTATTCCTATTTCCTTTCCTATTTAATAGGTAGGTGGCGCAGTTTTACCTCGCCGATGTGGTCATTCCCATATTTAATTAATAGGTGAAAGTTAAAATCATGATACAATTTTCTATTACAGGTTTATTTTAAGTTGCAAGTAAACGTCTTCTCCAAAATATTCATTGAGGCATTATATTCAGTATAATCAGTATGGTGTTATTTTATAAACAAATACTTTAGGCAAAAAAATTTTTATATAAATAGATTTCAAAATTCAGCTTTTTGAATTCTGAATCTCTATTTTACGCCTGGAAAGGAACTGGAGCCTTCCATGCAGCACTTCCATGCAGCAACACAAATAAGAGGTCAGTTTTCCATGAACCCCGAAAGATTACATGTTTTCCAACACGCGTTTTGCAAATTAGGATGACATCATCGAGAGATGGTTAAAACTAACTTAACATCATTAAAATAGCTATAAAACTGGTCTTCTGTTTTTAAATTCTATTGAGTTACATGATTTGATATTCCCCTACTTACAATAGAACTAACACAAACGTGTTAGTTCTATTTTTAATCACCTAATATTGTTGTTTTATGTTGTTTAAATAATATTCGTATAAATAATGCGAAAACTATTATCAGACGATTCGTGTTTCATTATGAATGTAAGAGAATTTTTTGTTTAATTTACTGTTTATACATAGTTCCGCTTAAAATGTTCGCAAATACGCTCAAATAAAAGACAAATACGCCACCATCAACAGTTCACATAAAACTCGCTAAAAATTACTTCACAGACATTCTAAACTAACTGACTAAGGGAGTATCCCCCAATACGCAATTTTCCACTCGAATCGGCTTACTTACAGACGGCACTTAGGCCTTTTGTTTTCAACTCTTGATTCACCTTGTAAAGTTCCTCAAAGTCGAGAACAATCGCTACCATAATCGCTCGTCAGTAAATTCCATCATGCTGATTTTACTATTACTAACTTCTCAAAGAGTAGCGAGTTTATTCAAGTGAAGGTTCTAATATATATATATATATATATATATATATATATATATATATATATATATATATATATATATATATATATATATATATATATATATATATATATATATATATACATATATATATATATATATATATATATATATATATATATATATAATCTGCCCTCATTATAATTATATATGTTTATTACACATCCAATTTTTTCAATAAATCGAACTATATTCATTCTCATCAATATACTCGTATAATGTAACGAGGTTTTTATTATAATGGCGAATGCGCCGGTGATGTGCAGGGTTACTTTTGTCTTATAATTTTTTCCTATTACATTTTTTTTGCTTTATTGATTGTGTACATTCATTGTTCTCTGTTTATAGGATATTATTAGGAGTGAGATGAAATTCATATGCACTGTATGAAATGCGGTATACAGTTAGAAACATATAGGGACACGGTTTGAGTTTTTTTCTTGAAAATAAAGATTTTAAATGTAAACAATTTTAACATTTATATGGTGGCAACATGTAGCCTTCACATAATTAATTATTTAATAATTAGGTGCATCCTTGATAACATTATAATATGTAATGAATAAGTAAGTAGTAAATGAAGAATATCAGATATAAAATATGCGTCTTAAATTGCTCTATTTAATGCAATGGCACGAACCAGAATTAGATACGTACCGAATGAACGAAATACTCCCGCGACTTGGTCGCGGATGGTATTTGGAAAGTTAACTTGGAAAGGATACTTGGAAAGGGATGGTACTTAACATCATTAAAATAGCTATAAAACTGATCTGTTTTTAAATTTTATTGAGTTACATGATTTGATATTCCCCTACTTACGATAGATCTAACACAAACCTGTTAGTTCTATTTTTAATCGCCTAATATTATTCTTCTATGTTGTTTAAATAATATTCGTATAAATAATGAGAAAACTATTCTCAGACGATTCGTGTTTCATTATGAATGTAAGAGAATTTTTTGTTTAATTTACCCCCGAGCTTAAAAGTGATTTCTTTTTGTTAAAAGCTACACGACCCTTCGCTATTCTCTGTTTTATGTCTTTATCGCTTCTTCCATCCCAATTTATTTTACTTCCTAAATAAGTGAAGTCTTTAACTTCCTCCAATATTTCATTATTAATTTGTACTTTCGTTTTTGCTCTGCTCTCGCGCCCTCTGCACACTAATACTTTAGTTTTGTTTTTATTCACCCTCATTCCGTATTCCTCTGTCAACACTGCCTCCATTTCGTTCAATGCTGATTCTAATTCCTCCTTACTAGATGCTAATACTGCTATATCATCCGCGAATCTCAGCATTTTTAGTTTCTGTCCCTGTACTTTAATCCCGAAATCCACTCTATCTTTTACCACATTAATCGCCTCTTCGATGTACAGATTAAAAATTAGTGGTGATCCTTGTCTTACTCCTTTCCTAATACCTACTTCCCTTCTTTCCCCTTCTACTTCTATAACAGCAGTTTGCTCTTTGTATAGATTGTGTACTACTCTCCTATCTCTATACTTCATTCCCGCGCTCTTCAGTATATTGTAAAAAAGATTTAGTTGAATGAGTTTTGAGGATTGTAGTGAAATCTATTACATTATTACAAATGTTGTACAATATACAGCACAACATTTACCGTTCTTCAATTTAACCACTCCCTAAAATATTCCTTAAATATTTCAATTTTGAATATAAGCTTCTAATATAGGATATATAATATACATTTTTAATGCAGCTTTTAGAGTTGGATACTGCCAAGTCAATTATTCAGTAAAGGAAGAAATAATAAAACATAGTATCAAATATATTATATATGTTACAAAATGCAAGGAACAAATTTTGTCATCAACTTCCAATATACATTAATGGTGTTGCCTGAATAATGAAAGATTAATTCCAATGGATTAATGGCCTACCTTCGGATGATATAAATATATCAAAAATATTCTACCACAAACCTTTTCTCTGATCTTTTTTTTATTGCGGTTATGAAGGTGTTACAAATTTTTATTAAAAAGAAATAAAGCAGTAGTACTGTAAAAGTAGAGTTAGCAGATCAGTGATCAGAGAGTATTTGACTCACATGCAATGTACATGATCGTTTATTTACTGTACATCAAGTTATAGAGAAAGCAGTGGCAAAAGAAGAAAACATATATTTAGGATGTATACATAAGCATAAAGCGATAAAGATATAAAACAAAGAATAGCGCAGGGTCGAGTAGCTTTTAACAAAAAGAAAGCACTTTTATGCTCGGGGGTAATAAACTTAGAAACAAGGAAGAAATTTTTGAAAACGTATGTATGGAGCACGGCACTATACGGTTGCGAAACCTGGACGGTAGGGGAAGCAAGTAGGAAGAAATTAGAAGTTTTTGAGATGTGGTGTTACCGAAGAATGATGAAAATACCATGGACTGATAGGGTTAGAAACGAAGAAGTATTGGAGAAAGTCGGCGAGAAAAGAAGTATGTGGAAAAACTTAAAGAAGAGAAGAGATAGAATGGTAGGCCACTTGCTGAGACATGGGGGAATAGTCCGCGATATTTTGGAAGCAGAAATAGGAGTGAAGAAAGGCAGAGGTAGGCCTATATTAGACTACTGCTCGCAAATAGTAAGGGATGTAGGTTGTAGCACAATTAGCGAAATGCGTAGGTTAGCACAAGATAGGAGAAGCTGGAGGTTAGCGTCCAACCAGTCTTAAAACTGATGACCTCATGATGATGACATAAGAATATGAAATAGCCTAGAAAACAACTAAGTGGGACAAATGTAATTAAAATAATTAAAAGTTTATATAGAACAACAGACAAATTTGGAACATATGCACTACTAAATATAGAATACGGTAAGAGGGAATGAACTGTTAATATCTCTTATTGATTAAATTATAAAGGAAATTGGAAAATGTTTAGTAGGTTGCCCAAATTTAAAACTACCGCAAATAGAAGCCTTCGTCTTTGCTGGCGATATTTGCTGACTCGTTGCTACCCGCGCTAAGATAATACAAACAGATACTCATATAAAACTACTCGTAGACGTGACACGTCACGATATTGTACGCGTTACTCAAAGCGCTTAAGATTTGCAAACAACTATAAAAGAATTGGTATAAGGGTGATGTGAAAAGCTGAAGGACTGAAGGAGTCTTTTCCATCATATTCAGCAGCCCAACAGTAGGTTTCTAAATTTAAGGAGGGTCGCACGAGATGGTGAACCACGCTCAGGACGTCCGCGCCCGCCCCGTTGAGATTACAACTGCCGATTGAGAAAATTCATAAAATCCTGGTAGAGGATCACAAACTGAGTGTGAGAGGATAGCTGAGACTGATTTTGGTTATTCTATAAGCAGCTCTTTCCTCAGTTGTAGTTGTGGTTTTATTGTACAGGACCTTGTTACCATTATACATCTTTCACCATCATTACTTTTCGGAGAATCTTCTTAAATTTTGACCTTGCTTACATATTTTCTATTTTGATTATTTCTTTCTCTCTCTTCCTTTGTACTTTCTCGTCATTCTTTTGCTGTAATTTTCATTTTTTTGCAACTATAATTTTATTGTTCATAAAAATTAACAAAAATGAATAAATCTTGCGTTTCTTAATAAAGAAAATAGATTCAAAAAACGAATAAAGTTTCTATAAATTATGAAATACATATTTCTGTTATCCACTTCACAACAAGGAACGTTTAAGTTGAAATGAGAACTTTTGTTTTCCCTCTACTGTCCCAAACTAGGCATATTTATACAGAAAAAATCTCTTTAGATTATAAGAAGAACATTAATATTTGTTACAGAGTTTATATTAATTAAATTCTTCATATTACATTTCCTCTAGTTGGTATACGTTCTGTATCTTATGATTTCATATATCATTTATTTTTCCTTTTGAAATATGAAAATGCTGCTCAATATTCTCCGAAGGCAGAAGAGCCACTCCTGTTTGCTCTTTCCGCGATGTGACTGGAATATTATTTAATCGTCTGCTTTCGAGTTCTCCTCTCGTACTTTCCCAAGTCAAGGATCCACTTCTCCATTTCATATTTTCTTAAATAAATTAAAAAATCCGCCGTTTCTAAATTAAAAAAGTTTTTAAAGGGACTAGTTCCACCACAGTTGTTGGAACAAGAAGTCTAAAACAAGTATACAGGTACCAACTAGATCTAATATTAAACTTTGCGACTACGTACATAATTTAAAATACTGCTTGATATATAAATCACCTATCTTTGCTCATTTTCAAAAGGGTTATGAATAGCATTTAATATATGTATAGAACATTATGAGAATAAATAAAGTGACTAAATACAATAAGGCAAAATACATTTTTCTTTTTCAGTATAAAATATATATTTACTAGTTTAAACGGATTAATTAGTTTAGAAACTCCATGAAATATTTACCTAATATATTTAAAAGGTTCTATAGAGTATTTTTATACTGTTAAGGATTTATTTGTAGGCATTAACCTATGATAATATATTTCTTGAAAAAACATTATTCCGCATATGGAAAAAGTGTTCTTCACTTTATCAAAACTATTCCAATGTGTCATAAACTGTGTGAGCAAAATTATTACATTTAAGTTTTAACTCGAATTCAATATTATATATAGTTCAATACTATTATTTCTGGGAATAATTTAATTGAGCCTAATTTCATTAACTTGAATATTATTAAATAACCCTAGAATATAAAAATTATATATGGAAAGTCATGAAGGCTATTCAGGTAAGCCTCTTCTAACTGCCCAGAAAATTACAGTATGTGTACATTCATTGATAGGGGTGCGGTTTATTTTGTATAAAAATAGTTGAAATAATTTACTCCGTAATTATTGTAAGCACTTTGGGAAGTTAGATTACCTAATAGAAGGAGGCCTCTGTAGAAGGAGGCCGACCATAGAGAATTTCCAGTGAACGAATACCGACAATTATGTCTGCATTTATATTTTCACTTAAACATCATGCCTTGTCATCAGAACAAAAGAAAGACTTTACATGTTTATTATCGTATATTATTTTACAGCTCCCTTAATCAATTGAATATTCTTTTTTGTAAAATTTTCGTTTAATTAAAGCGATAAATTATCACCAAAACCAGCAATATTATGTTGTCTTGGCTACCAACTCTAACTGTGCAGATGGTTTATTTGTTAGTTTTTTTCTATTGCGTTTTTATAAAAAATGGAACGAACCAGATAAATTTAAAAAATAAAATTAACTACCGGAAGTAAGAAATATGTTGTAACTTTATTTAATTTATTCTATATTTATTCTATATACAATCTATATTTATTTAATCGCATTTAAATCTTAATTGCGTTTAATAATACCTTATTTAATAATACCTTTGTAGAGAAATTTTATTGAATCGTCAATATATAACCAACTTTCTAATAAAAAAAATTAATTTGGGGTAAAAGTAAAACTGATTAATATAAAACTGCCATAAAAATTACTCCTTAACGCTATTATAAAAATTAAGATTTTTTTTTAGTTAAATACCTTTGCATGTGCTCTGAAAACTATTGCACTATTAAATTATGCACGTGTCCATCGACTATTCTAGATACATATAATGTCTGCCCTCATTATAGTTTTATATATATATATATATATATATATATATATATATATATATATATATTTATATATATATATATATATATTACACATGTAATTTTTCAATAAATCGAACTATATACTCGGCATTCTCATCAATATACCCATATAATGTAACGAGGTTTTATAATAATGGCGAATGCGCCGGTGATGTGCAGGGTTGCTTTTGTCTTATTATAATTTTTTTAATATTACATTTTTTTGCTTTATTGATTGTATACATTCATTGTTCTCTGTTTATAGGATATTGTTAGGATTGAGATGAAATTCATATGCACTGTATGAAATGCGGTATATAATTAGAAACATATGGGGACACGGTTTGGGTTTTTTCTTGAAAATAAAGATTTTAAGTGTAAACAATTTTAACATTTATGTGATGGCAACATGTAGCCTTCACATAATTAATTATTTAATAATTAGGTGCATCCTTGATAACATTATAATATGTAATGAATAAGTAGGTAATAAATGAAGAATATCAGATATAAAATATGCGTCTTAAATTGCTCTATTTAATGCAATGGCACGAACCAGAATTAGATACATACCGAACGAACGAAATACTCCCGCGACTTAGTTAAAATAAACAAAAAAAATTACAGTCATGCAGGTAATTACATTTGACAAACTTTTTTACTTTTTTTTTATTAAACACTTTTAATGTTTCTTTCAATAGATAAGATAACTAAGGCATAACTTGACTACTTTAGTTACACCCTAATTATGATATATCACAAATAGAGACATTTTTTCAAATTTTAACTACCATTAATAACTGTTCATACTTCTTATAAAAAGAAAATTTAGTTTTTCTCCGAAATTAAAAAACATAAAGGGATGGTAATAATGTGTCCCCATTAGTATTTATTTCATGATGGGGTACATATTTTATATTATTAATATATTACTAAAAAGTACTTTGTGTACTTCATTGTAACGAAACAACAATAGGTACATACCAATTCAATGAAATACGCCAGCAATATTATTTATAATTCAACACATATTACAATAATTTAAGTGTATAATTATATTTACTAAGAGTGACCATCTTTTTTGATGAAGTATATCGTTCCTTATCCTTACTGTTTTCCTTACCCAAACATTGGAATTGTCACACAACGTATATCGATTGACACGATAATTTATTCACCCAGAAAATACAAGAATATCAATTTGAATATATGTATAATATAGTGTAACACATATTAAATGTGGCAGATACCTTACTTATGTTGAAGTGAATGATTTAAAAACTATCACAAATTGATGTACTACTTATATATACATGTACATGATGTACTGTAGTTGGGAAATAAAATTAAATTATATCTAAGATGATAAGAATTTAATATATAAAAAGTGATACGTTTCATTCAGACATTCATTAATTTATTTTATTCGGGTACCTTTGACTGTAAGATGACTATAATATGTATAAGAAAAATAAAATAAATACTTAAATAAATAAAATACTGCTACTAAACTAATTTGTTAATTTACTTGTAACTATATTTTGTGTATATGTATATACTGATGCATGTTTCTAAGAAAACTAGGGATCTCAAATAAGTTTATATTTTCTATATAAGCTTTATACCTATTCTCTCAGTATGCCCTAGGGCTTATTGACACCAGAAACGCTTGTAACTTTTTTGCGTTGCCGCCACTATATCTTGTATATATTCCAAGAAATATGTTTGAATTAAACTATATATTAACTCTATTTATATATAGAATATATAAACTATATATTTGGTTTTGCATACAAAACATGTATTTAATCTGATATGAATGCAGTGCATGTCGTTAACCATTGTCCATGAAAATTGACGATTTAAAATGACAGATTGAATATAGGATGATCAAGATATAGTATGCCATTATGAGACACAATAAGTAACATAATAATATACATTTAATAACAACTAACACTACTATCTACTTTTCGTTTAGTTTCAAGAACTCCCCAAATCGTAAACGATTAATGTTAAAATGTTAAAAATATTTTTCATTAATAATAAAAATGCTTTCATCATGCCAGAACTAATAATCCCAAGATTTTATAAACAAATAATAAAAGATTTTTTAGTTCAAGAAAAATCGATTATTAAAAAGTCCTATCTTAATGTAAAATATCTTATCCATGCTGTAACAACTAACTCTTTTCTTGATATTCTTATCATCAAAATTAAATTATATGAAGTATAATAAAAGCGCATCTAGGTTGCCATAATGGGCTTAAAAAATTAAATTGCTTTCTTCTCACTACACCGAGAAAACAACCTATTTACAACAAATTATTATTCTGAATATCGACGAAACAAATATTTAGTTTCTCTTAACCCCTAAGTTAAAAGAATATTATATTTTCCAATTCTTGAGGACAAAACTGCCCATTTCTTTTGAAATCAATAGAAAATTACGATAAAATTATATATATATATATATATATATATATATATATATATATATATATATATATATATATATATATATATATGTGTGTGTTTGTGTGTGTGTGTGTATGTATGTATGTATGTGTGCAGTATATAACTAAATAATAAATAGAAGATGTAATATCTAAATAACTTTAACATAAATAAGCAATGAAATTATTCGGTAACATATAATTGACACGACTATAATGTTGTTTCCCTAGAGATCGTAATTCGTTAAGAATACAATTGTTTAAATCTGAAGTGCTAGGTGTTACATTAAAACGTGGCGACATTACAAATGTTGGCGATTTTAACATCATGTTAGTTCTTGCAGTCTGACAATAAAACATACTCGAGTGCTTAGTCTAGATAAACATATACTACACATACTTAGTGATGCGAGTGCATGTATAGTATTATGGAACAGTTTAAATAAAAATGAAAGGCTAGTAAGTAGCTTTCTAGAGTTCAATATGACTGAATGTAAAATCCTTCTAGAGACAGGGTATAGTATAACCCTTACTGGCTAATAATTATTTATGCGAAATAGCAAATACTTTAAGAAACACCGTTGAATATTTTCAATTTAATTCATATGACAATTTCGAATGAACTAATACAAAATATAAACATTTTAACATAGCAATTTAAGATAGTAGTATTAAATGTGCTTCTAATCGCAAAACCAAAAAGTTTTTTATATGCATTAAGAGCCATTTGGATAATAAATCCAGAGAACGATAGTTTATCATGAAGGTACATGCCAAGATTCCGCCAATATTAAAAGAGCGATATTTCCAGAACGTAGTAAAACTATACCACTAAGAGAATAATCATATATTAGTGGTTGTTTATTTAAGATATACGAGCAAACTTAGCATTTATCTATAGTTATTGACAGTTTGTACTCCGAATACCACGACACAACAAGGTTGATGGGTTTCTGCAATCTCAGATGATCATCTAAGCAGGTTATATTTAAAAATAATTTTAAGTCATTAGCAGAAACAAGATGCTGCGACATAATTACAGCATTAGAGTTAAATCATTAATAAATAATATTAAGAATAATGGTCCCAAATTTGAGCCTTAAGATCTTCCAGCGGACACTAATAAGATCTCAGATTTGATGTCATTTTATGAAACAATTAATTAATGTACGTGTGGATAAATACGATTTTCTAAGTGAATCAACATCCTCGTAAATATTTTCATATATAAAATATATGTATTTCTATTTATTTATTTCTCTGTTTGGTCATTTTTACTATTTTTTATAAAGTGTACCAATTTCTTTATTATATTTATTCTGATATAATGATAAATAAACAGTTTTAAAACTTTAAAACAAACTTTTTTGCACGTAGAACATCTCTATCTCGAAATTGAGTCACCGAGAAAAAATAAACCAACACATAAATGCAGAATATGTGTTTTATGCGACAGTTTTACTTTTTTCAAATAGTCCACCATTGTGCTTTCTCATAACCCATGGATAAGGTGAGGTGTATCCTATCCACCTCAAATTCAGTAGATGTCGTTTTGTAGATGTCTTTAATCACAATCAGTCGAAACCCGATCGATCCGACACGATTTAATTGAGTGATCGTGCTAACAAAAAAAAATTCTCAAATAGTCCACCATCATGTTTTCTCCTGATCCATGAATAGGGTCGGGTGTGTCCTATCTACCTCAAAATCAGTACGTGTCATCTGGGAGATGCTCCCGATTATAATCAGTCAAAACCCGATCGATCCGACACGATTTAGTTGAGTTATCGTGCTAACAAATAAAATTCTCAAATAGTCGACCCTCGTGCTTTCTCATGACCCATGGACAGGGTGGAGTGTGTCATATCCACCTCAAAATCAATAGGTGTCGTCTAGGAGACGTCCCCAATCAGAATCAGTCAAAAACCTATCAATTCGACACGATTTAGTTTAGTTATCGTGCTAACAAATATGAATGCCGACGACAACGACACACACATACACAAAATGGTTTAAAAAACATTTTTTTAGTTTTTAGGCTGAAAAACGAAAAATTAACCCTAGAAAAAAAAATTTTACACGATTACATTACTTTTCCGTACAGTGGAGTGCGGAAAAGTAAAAATTTGCCATTCATTAATCTCTCAATATACCCAATATATTGGCATATTCTTATCGGACCATGTATATTTATTAACTAAAAGTAAACTATCAATATCAAAGTCTACCATATAACCCCTGCTCTTTAAATCTACAGCACTAATTTCGCTATCATTTTGGAACTTATGAAACACAATAAAGTTTTGATTATTAAATGTAACGACCTTGCCTAAATTTGATATATGAAATGTATTATAGACAACAAAATAAATGAATTAGGTCGTCCTCGTTTGAAAAAAAATAAGTCTACATTTATATAATCCCTATATAGATATGAATCATATAATTCACCGATATTCACTATTATTGGCACATCGTCTCATTAAGTCAGATAGAGAAAACGTACATTTGCTTAAAGTCATTCATAAAAATAAGGGGTTATCTGAGATTGATTAGGATTGTACGAGTATATACTTCGTTTATATAATGCTTAATACTTGTGTGATAACTTCATAATCATAACACAACTTTTAAGACGAAAACATTAAAAAAGTGTTTATTTTGTCTACTAACTGCGAGACTGTGCAGTTTCTCTTTTTAACTGTAATAGCGGCTACCATATAGGCCAGGGTTCGGCAATTGGCAGAGAATATAAAACTAGACTTTTTATCTATTTCTACCATAGGCATCGGTGCATGAGCCAATAGGAAAAATCAGCAGAAGCGGCCTTGTGTGTGTTGGATACTTAATAACCAACAAAAACCATTTTCCGACTCGGATATCGTAAAAAAATGTTTGTTGGAAGTGAACAAAGCACTCTTTGAAGAAAAGAAGGACATTTCTGCTACTATTCAGGGTATTCCATTATCGGCAAGAAGTAATAGAAGAAGAACAGAAATTTTGGCTGCAGAAAATAAAAGCAGCTTGTTCGAACTTTTGCAAAATGTACCCAGTTACGCCCTTGAACTTGATGAATCTTGCGACATTGCTGATGCTGAACAAATGTTCATTTTCGTGCGAAGTAAAGTATTTATAGGACAGTTATTAGCAATATTGAAGGCAAAGACTAGAAAACTTAAAGGCAAGACTTGTGGAGACGACTTGTTCCAGACTTTTGATGACTTCATGACACAATCAAATACTAGTTATGATAAAATTTTCCCTTTCGACTGACGGTGCTCCACAAGAAAAAGGGCAGGGAAAAGGGGCTAGTAAAGAGAATCGGGGAAAAGAGCTTGAGTTACTGCCTTATCATTGCATAATGCACCAGACAACCCTTTGTGGTAAACTCAGTACTATACTGAAGAACACAATGGACAATTTGCTCAAGTTGATCAATTTTATGAGGTCTCGCTCTGCTCTTCCGCATACACAGTTCAAAGAGTTTCTGCCTGAATGTGACTCGGCGTATTCTAACTCACTGCAACACAACAATGTTCGTTGGTTAAGTAAGGGTCAAGTAATCGAACGCTTTTAGCTAACAAAAGAAGTGATCGCATTTTTGGGAAACTTGAATACCGAAGAAGCAAGGAAGAATTTAAATTTCCTTGAAAATGAGAGCAGTAGGTTAAACGTGGCTTTTCTAAAAGACATTCTCAAGTATTTATATGCTCCTAACACTGAGTTACAGGGAAAAGAGTCTGATTCAAAATATAACTGATTTTCGCCGAAAGCCCGTTATATGTAAACATGACATTGAAAATCAAAAATTTATTTATTTTGCAACAATTCTTGACTATAGAAAGAATACATTTGTTATAAATACTGTAGTATTTTCAAGTTTTCGATCTGATCTTGAGAAAGAATTTGCAGCATGATTCCAAGACTTTGCAGAGATTGGAAAACTGTCGATGTTTTTAAAATGGCCTTTTGGGGTGACTCCAACCGGAAAATGGACTGATGCAGCTGTGAATGTGTTCAGTCTTTCATAGCCTCAAATTAAAAGGAAATAATATGTCTGCGAGAAGATTTTTTTTGCAAATGTACAAATCTACATTCATCAATAAATTTTGGAGTGGACATGTTTCGGATAAGTACGCAAATTGTAAAAAACTAGCTATCAATCTAATTACCATATTTGCGTCCACGTGAGAGGAGCTCTTTTTCTAAAATAAACTTCTTAGAGAATAAATGTCGGTCGAGGGTTACCGAAGCCCGTCTAAAAGACGCTCTGCGCAGTAGTTCGTCTACGCGAAAACTTAAAATAAAAAATTAGCTCAAGACCAAAAGTGTCATTTTTCGCATTAATTTAATAGATAAGTAAATTAATTAATGCGAGCAATATTTAATTATGTTCTATTGTGACTTCCTTAAATAAACATGAAAATAATTATTATAGATTGTTTTTATTGGCCACGTTACTCTTTTGGTATACAAATTTCTTTTAATTTTTTTTCTGGACTCTCGATTACGAAACTATATAATTATCTGGACCCCACTTGAAAATAATTGCCGACCCCTAATGTAGGTCTTCGATACATTTTATGAGAAATATTCCTTGGGTGATTCTGACATTCGTTGATGTTTTTAGATTCCTAAACGTATACTATGTTTGTTTCATAAACATGCTCCTTTATATAATTACACGCGTAACAAAGCCCTATGCTCTAGGGTTAACAGCTGGTGTAAAAGCTTTAATAACAGACAGAAATAAAGCACATCGTAAATATAAAGCAATCCAAAGCGTTGAAGATTGGAATTACTACACAAAGTTGCGAAATTGTACTATCAGTATTATACGACAGGAAAAAATAGCATAATTGCAAAGAAATAATTTTCCTTCATATAACTATCCAAATGCAATACATATAACTTCATATGTATTTTTCCGTATATAACTATTCGAAATCAACTCTGTGGTTTTCCTCTC
This sequence comes from Rosalia funebris, assembly GCA_037954035.1. Taxonomy (NCBI): domain Eukaryota; kingdom Metazoa; phylum Arthropoda; class Insecta; order Coleoptera; family Cerambycidae; genus Rosalia; species Rosalia funebris. The sequence goes on along the minus strand of JAZFAV010000018.1, from coordinate 3,142,131 downwards.
GTTAGTTACAGAAAAACAAGTACAAAAATTAATTGATGGTTAAAATTTGGCACTTATGGCAATGCTAACGTTTCAGCGAAAATGCTTTAGCATAAATTGTTGCCTTCAACTGAAATATTTTCCAGATAAGTGGAAACTATCAGTAGTTAAACCTATTCCAAAAAACAACCATCGCAACAGTCCAATGCAAAATGTTGAACATTTAAGGCAATACCATACTACCTGCTATATCTTTAAGTTTAGACAAAAATTTTCATCATCAAGTATACGATTATATAATAACGAAATATTGTTTGGCCGTTTCAATTTGGCTTAAGAGTGGTCATAGTACAACGATAGTATTAACTGACAATATATTGAGTTCTTTGGATAATAGTAAAGTTAACACACTAACTAACAAATCTCTATTGCTCTAAAGCTTCTGATATGTTACGATATCATTCACTTTTATGCTCTAAATTACAGGACCCTGGTTTTTATAACATAACAATAATTCTTATTTAATTAACCGCTTTCAAGAAATAACTATTAATGAACAGATCTTTGATAAATGCTTAATAACATGTGGTGTACCATAAGGTTCCGGACTGGGTCCTATTTTATTTAAGATTTATAATGCCAACATTGTCAAAACCGCAGTTTTTTCTAATGTACAGTGTTATTCAGCGCCACTCAATTAACTCTGTCATTTTCATGAAGTAAACTGCGTGTCTGATGTCAAACGATAAATTCTGATCTAAATGCAATATCAGTAAATTCATTAAAAATAATCTTAAATTGAATTCTAATAAATGTACTGTAATTTACTTCTGTCAAAAGTCAGTTAGAGACTATATTTTATAGCACGTAAAAATTAATATATATAGACGTTTGTGACTTGTTGTAGAAAAAGTAAAAGACCTATGTAGGTTTCATAATAAATTCTTGAGTTACGTTTTAAAATATCATATTTATATGTTACTAAAGAGATATTATGTTGCATTAAAGTTATTGTATATTAATGTGGCCGTTATGAATTAGTCGCAAAAAAATTGTTGAAATGTTAGTACTTTCTATACCATATTATTGCAACAATTACAATAGTTCAATATAGTTGTTGTAGATTTGTTTACAGATTAAAAGGGTACTACCATGACTCACAAAAATATTAACAAGTTTAACTGGTTTCAAATCGCATAATATTTACAAATAGTGTGTTTATCTAAATTAAGTAAATAAGTAAAGTAAATTTTAAGTAAATTTTCTAGCTGTCTTACCTCTGAAATAAATTAATATTTAAGTATAATATAAATATTCGATTTCCTATCTCTCTTTCTCCTCCATTTTATCGTATCTCTCTGTTTCAGCGACAATTTTCAATAGCTCTTGAAAGAAGGTAAAACTATTATAAGTCAACAAGAATTGAATGTTGAACATTTAAGTATTTTTAAACGAAATGCTTTTATCGAGTTTAACAACTTGTATGTATTATTTTTTTATTAGATTTATTGTCTATCTTTTATAAATGTATTCACTTCGCTCTGCACTGTAGAGTATACCATGCTATTTGCTTTTTGAAGCATTGTACATTACTGGTTATCGGTTCATTTTATTTTCTGCTTTGTATTTACTATAAATTCATACATGTAGTTGCATTAAGTTGAATAGAATTTGTATTAAGTTGAATAGCCTCTAACTACACTTCGCTCATGTACGAGAAAATTGTATATATTTTGTTTATATAGCTACAAAATTTCACAAATATAGTTCATAATTTATTATTATTATCTCTCCGAGAGACTTGGAATAAATGGTGTAAACCTGGTATAAGTTTTGTCATTTCTAAAATAGCTAATTAGCCGAACATATTTTATAATAATCTGGGGGATTATATTTCTAATCATTTCAGTAAACGAATTTTGCTGTTCTGGAAGTTTCTTAGTACTTATTTTCGCACCAGCCCAGATAATTTCTTCCCTTAAATATTCTACTGTCGCGGGATCAAACTGTGGCACCTCCCACTGATAAGTGCCGCTTAGCTGAAAGTTCCGATGCTTTTAACATGTCAAATATACGGTAACATTGTAAGCTTTTCACAGTTTTAAAGACACCGCATTATCTTTTCTACGACTTTTCTATACATATGTAGAAATGGCGTTTTTTATATCATAAATATGGCCGCCTAAACTTATCATCTCTACGTTACTTGACACTTATAGAATATATCGCCAAAATAACATTAAACATTAAATATTACAGTTATTGATTAGCGTAACCGACGTATACAAATCCATTTATCATTTCAGTGAGTTATTCAAAGTTATTTCATAAGTTTATAAACGTTGTTTGATTAACATATCAGATCTTGAGTTATTTGTTTTAAATAGAGAGACGTACACCTGTGAAGTTCCAGATTTTCTTGAATATCTAGGATTAAGTTTTGTTTGTACCGAGCGTCTCATTTAAAAGGGAACGCCCAGAATAACTGCTGTAATATTTTTTTATAGAAAAATGCTGTAACATGTCAATTTTTGTTTTCAATGGACATATTTTCATGTAAAATGCGTTACTGTTACTAACACTCCCTCTCGCACATAACCACTCGCTTAAAATATTTAAATGTGAAGATAGATCTAGTGATACGTCACTTGAATGGTCCCATCGGCAAATAATGGTGGTGGTTTATTTTTTCTCGTTAGACAATTCATACTCTAGCATATTTGACTAAACCTATTTGGGAAATGCATCTGGCAAAAAGGATATATAAAAAACCGACATATTTGCAGATAATTTGTAACAAGTATTTACTACACATAACGATGATATAGATCAATAAATTGAACAGGAGTTAATTATAGTCGACCATAGCCAGCAACTGCTGAAAGAACTACCAGAAAACATATAGGTAGTCTTATACTACCAGAAGAAGTATAAGAATACTTATATATTTATATAACACAATACTTAAGTTAGGCTACTGGCTGAGATCATTGAAAATCGCATAAATAATTATGATACCTAAGCTCGGCAAAGATGTAACTAAGCTTACATCCTACCATCCCATAAGCTTGCTCTTAACAATATCAAAATTACTTGAAAAAACTGATCCTTAAAAAAAGTCAATGCTTACGACTGGGTCCTAGATCATCTAGTTGTATTAAAACATTCACCACAGTCCTACCATTCAATAGTATCACAGGAGTGTATACGTCATCAACAAATGCATGGAAAATCATCAGTATGTATCGCAGTATTTATAGATGTAGGTCAGGCTTTTGAAAAAGTCTGGTATATATGCTTACTATTCAAAATCAAAAGGAATCTACCCAAGAAGTACTTTAATTTACTAAAATCATATAGGAACCAAATATAATACTTAACAAAAGTTAATGAAGAAATTTTCAAGTGTTTTCAAATCTACTCGGGTGCGCCACAAGGAAGTATACTTGGCTCTCTTCTGTATGTACTAGATACATTTGATTTACCAACTTCAAGACATATAGCTACTGGAACATTCGCTGATGACATAATCCTAATATCTAGAGATATAAATCCCAACATTGCAACACATAATTTTCAATATCAACTAGGAACACTTGAGGAGTTGTTGTAAAAGTAGAAGATAAAATAGTTCCATTTGTGTTAAATGGTTCCTTTCTCGATTTCCGACTTGTAAGTTAGACATAGATCTTATCGATTTAGATGAAAACTCTGCGGATTTGTTTCGGCATTTGTCCTGGATCGGCATACCGCGTACGGCACTGATGAGAACTAATAAGTTCTAAACAGCTATCTGTCGTTCGGCTTCCATCTGGGACAAATTTCGAGTCTACCCGTGTTGAGGTCCCTTTTCAAAAAAGCTCTGGTCGTGCAGAAACACAAGAAAGGGGTCGAGGATCGCTGTTAGGTAGAATTCAATGCCTGGCGGGGTTTTAGCCCGAAGAGTAGTTGTTTTCTACAGTGGTTATGTAAAAGTAAATAGATTCAAATATTTTCATATAATATTTGCCATTAGAAAAGAAAGTTGTCTTGCAATTCATCTCAACCAGAAAATTGTACTACAATTAACAACCGTTAAATATCCTCGTCTCCATCTAGACAGTAAACTTACCTGGAAGGAACACGTGCAAGTCCAAATTATCAATAAAATATAAACTACTTCTATATAAAACAATAATTAGACCCATTTGGATATAGGAAGTAGAACTCTACAGGGAGTAGAAGGGGCTGTCCAGCTAAATTATACATTTATAATGCAAATACCTTAATTGAAGGGTTTTCATACCATAATAGATGCATCCTAGTATGTTCCAAACTACACGTTACATATAGACTTGGGATATTCAAGTCTATGTAAGTAAAGCTATCAAAAACCGAACCCGTATCGAAGCACATCCTAACCACCTCCTAGAAACCCTATTACATTCTGTTGAGAACCGAAAACTCCATAAATGTTGGCTAGCTAGGTTAAATAGTACCTGAGGTGACTTCGTTGGATTTTCACCTCTTCAAGTCATCAGTGATCATCATCAATCTTTAGGATAATGTATTAACAATTATCTTAAAGATTGTATTGTATCTGATTACTAATAAAGTTAAAAAAAGAAATGCATCTACTCCATATAAACTAAATTTCATTTATTCATCTTTAGGAATAGGATAACATAAAGAAAATAATAGAAAAGCGGAAATAAAAATGTATCTTTGGTGGAAAAACAGTGTGGTTTATTGCATATGGTGTAATACCTATGATCAAGAATATAACATCTCAAATAATTCTACCAATAATGACTTCTTTTCTCACAGAAAGAATAATTGTTGAAAAATTGTGCTAGAGAAGCTATTTGTATTTTTAATAAACGCTCTCCTGATAAAAACATTCAGTCCAAATGCATAATGAACCCGATATAAAAATTTTATCAATCTGATTCAATTGAAAATAAAAAAAAAACATATAATGGCACACGTACTATAACCAATTAAGCTGATCGAGTCAATACAGCTGGTTGTGCCAGTGTGGTAGTCAACCCCTGGAAATTGAGCAATCTCAGTGTAAAAGTATTAAACAGCTATCTCAATAATCTGGAATATCCAGGAGTTCCGATTATAGAATCCTTAAGATTGCCAGATTCCATCCCTATAAATTTACATTTTTCATTAGCTAAGGAGGATTAAGTACTCTGGGATCGTTGCTTACACTTTTATGAGATCCTGTTTGACCGGATTCGAGAAAACTCAAATTAGTTTATAAAATTTGTCTTTCAGTTGGGAGTACATTTTCTATGGCATATGATGCTAACAGACACAACTTCCGTTATTGACTTGCCGAAAACCCTTATCTTTATAAGAAACATCATATGCGAAAACTGAAATAAATTAATATCTGAACGGGCATTCTGGGGGATCATATCATTAAGAATCATTTTATGTCAAAAAATTTAAATTGATGAATTTATCTTGATCTATTAGAGAATATGATAGATTCTATGATCACCCCAACTCCAAGTATTAGAGCATGATGGTAATCTACATGAAGATGGACTGTTGTTCAAGCTGTTGTTCCTCCACATTGTAAGGTGCAGTGAAGTGACCAACAATATCGCTAGATCTGACACCACAAAAATTAATCACACCTGAAATCCATTGTTTATGCTGCTAAGACTCGTTATCTAGAGGAGCTGAAGCAACGAATTATACAAGAGTATCAACGAATAATACGAGAAATATTACAAGCTATTCATACACAGTTCGACAAACAATTGTACTACCGCATGGAAGTCGGTGGTGGTCGTTTTGAACACCGTTAGCTTTGATGTCGTTGTCATTTTTATATAATTTTATGTTTACTTCCTCCGTTTTTATTTTTCTATTTCTGTGTTCTAAAACTGTATACCCTAAAAAGGTATACAGTTAGTAATACTGTAACATTTATGTCGCTGTCATGTTTGTCATAAGTGCACTTCTGCAATCATCATCATCAGGATGGAGAGACCTTTCAAATGATTTATCACTTGGCCCATATTCCCGTTTGAATATTTTACTGGGTTAGTTACTTAAGAGAAAGGGTCACTATCAACGACAGTGAAGGCTATCATGCCAAAACTGCTCTTTGAAAACAATAATTGACTTATTACATTTTCATATAAAAATATATTTCAATTGTTATTTCGTGTGTTTTGTTTTAAATTGCACACCCTGTATAGCGTCACTAATAAATTCTAGAATGTAGAATTTATTAGTAACCCTGTGTATACATAGGGATACGCATAAAGGAACTATATGACATTATTATTGTTTCATTCAGCTTTTGCATACTACACTTAACACAGCTCGTTATACAGAGTAACGTAATACCACTCCAATTAAAACAACTACATTACGTACTGAAACTAAATATGTACATATACAATTTAATCTCGCCACGTTCGAAATGAATGTCAGACGTGCTCATAGTGTTTGCAATGCTTAAATATTCTTTATGATATTTTTCATGGAACATATTCTTCAAAGCACAGAAACGTGATTCTTATTAATAAATGTGCCATACTAAACTTACATTTTTCTAATGTAACAGCCTGTTTATTATTTTCGCCGCACAGGCATTTAAGTTTGAAATTGAAAGGAGAATGAAACTTTACAACTCCATAATTGTTAATTCTCTTTTGTATTGTGTAGCCTCTTGGGTCCTAAGATATATAAATGTTATTGAAACAGTTCAGGTTAGGTTTTTCAAAAGGTTATTACTTCTACTAAAGTATACGTCAGATTATTTAGTTAGGTTAAAGGTGGGTACAATGAAACTAGAATTGTTGATTTTCAAGTAATGCCTTATTGGGTTAGAAAAGTTGCTATCACTAAATAACTCTAGACTACCAGAAATTTATTATAAACTATTGTAAGTGGATTCCAAAAAAAATATTAAGTTAAATTATACTTAATATTTTTCATCACTCAAATTAAAAAAAAATTGATAATATTAATTGTTTACGTATATGGAACGATATTTCGTTGGCCTCACTAAAATTTAATAAGAAATAATTACTTCTTAAATATAAAAAAGTATTGCACGAACACAAAACATATGAAAGACAACTGAATATCATTATGTTTTATTCCACGATTACCTCTTCTTCTCAAATAATATAACAACATATCTACTTCAGAAGGTTCCTATATATATATATATATATATATATATATATATATATATATATATATATATATATATATATATATATATATATTAGACGATTATATGCACACTTTAAAATATCTTCCAGATGAAGAATTACAATTTACTGCAACAAAAATTATTATACCATAGACCAAATGGTTTAGTGTAATCTGTGTAATCTGTTCGAACTTGAAGACGTAGCTATATTCCTTAGATGTCCGTTATATGATACAATGAAATATACATTCGAAAATTAAAAAATACTATAACCCTTAAAAATATTGTAGTAGTCTTATCTGATGATTCATACATTTTAAGCTGTTGTCAAACTTTATCATTGGTTTTCTGAAAATTAGGTTATTTATTTTTAATGATCTATCAATATAATAAAATTACAGCTCCCCTTTATTCTGTAACTCGAATTTTGTTTCACTTTTCAATTATTATAAAGGTTTATACAGCATCATTGTACTAATATATATATATATATATATATATATATATATATATATATATATATATATATATATATATATATATATATATATATAGAAGAATACTTTCTGATTTATTATGTTGATGTTCTGTAACAAAATTTTGTATTGCATCACTACTGTTTTGTTTTTTCTTCATTCTATTAATTACTATTGCAAACTCTTGATATATGATTTCTTTATCACGACAAGCAATAATGTTAAATAAGAGAAATTAACATAAAAATGGCATTGTTAACTGTTTAAAATGTTTTCGAATACTAGCCATTTAATTTGTTTCATTACAACAAATGAAGAAGAAAAAAAGCTTTTAAAAAGAAAAAATTACTGTACTCGTTTTACAGTAAACTATATCTTCTGAATCTGTAGAACTATAAAATTAAACTAACATGGTGAATTAACCATACACAATGTTATATTTAAAAAATGTAAGTTTAGTGAGCCACGCGTATGTTAAACACCCAGTATATTAAAATATATTTTAAAGAATGCCTCTCTTAAACCTGTAAAACTACATTTGAAAACATTATTTTCAAGAAGTCGTGTTTTGGGATGAACATATGCTGTTTGTGTCTAACCCTGTATATTCAATTGAAGATTAAATTAAAAAACTTTGATGCTTTTACCATTAATACATAAAACAAAAATTATATTTTCCATCCATGGCCAATAAAAATCCTTCCATGGTGAGACTTACAAAAGAAAGCCCAATTTCTCTCACACCATTTCTATTAATTTTAATTATAATAAATTAAATTTTAAACATGTAAAATAACTCAAATATCATATGCAGTTGTGGTTTATATGCCAGAGAACGTTTAATTGATAGCCAGTTACGTTGTACGCTTTATACAGGGGGTCTGCATAGAAATCATGTCCATAATTAAGAGTTGAGATTGGCCCTCTAGGAGTTAGACATTTAGAAGTTACAATCACCTGTTCGACCAATTAATCGAACCACTAATTCAAATCCATCTATTCAGAAATTATTGAATGAAAAACTGAATTCCAGTGATGTGTATCAAAATTAAATCAGCTGTGACTCAAACTTCGTGTAGAAGGGAATTGTTAAAAGATTACGAAGCTTCTGTAGAAATTACTGATATCACTGTGAGTTATCATTTGTCACCGCCATTATTTACTTGATTTAATCTAAATGTGCTCCGTATGCCAACACCCTGTATAGAGAATAGAACATGACCTGTTATCAATGATTCTGAAATTATGTTACCATTTTTAATTTTATTTTTATATACTACAATAAAATCTCTTTAGAAGTCGAAGGTAAATATGTTTATTATACGATACAAATCTAATAAATATATTAAGTATAATATATGACTGTATTCGTGAGATTCAAATTCGATGACAAATATAAATATTTCCATGGTTTCTTTGGGTTTATAACCACCAGAAGCCAATAATTTTTTCTTTACTTACCCTGTAATGGTTTTATCCAACTTGTTGCCATTTCTACGTGCAGACTGTGTATATTATAAACGTCGACAAAAACTATATGTCAATCACCTTAATTCATACATTTATTCTGTATTATAAATATAGGAAGAATACATGTTTCGTCTATAATAATTCATTCAAAGTTCCTGACAGGATTAATGGGTGTTGATAAATATGGATCAAAAGTTTAGCCAATATCCCGGCCATAGTTACAACAGTGATTTATTACATTCACGCAATTTTTCATGTCATTAAAATTTCCTATCATGTATCCTCTCAGTTTAATACCCTTTGGAAGTGGTTGTGCCACTTGACACAACGTGACTCCCAAGTGTGAGTCACGTTAGGGATATACCTGAAGCAAATATGGGTAGGTAATAAAGATATGTTTACTTTACGGAGAATCGACACTATCGCCATCATTTCTAAACTGTGGTTGATTAGTAACGGATAATGGATGAATCAACCAGGATTGTATACTTCTTTTATAACATAGGCCAACAAAGATTTTGTGATCGGACTTTTTTGCCTTTTTGACTTTTAGTTACGTACCATGAACTACAGAAAAGTTGTTTTTTGTTTCCATCACTCACCATTATTTGTAAATGTACATTGTACAATAATTTATAGTTTTTAAAACCGAGTTTCTATGAAATTAAATTTTGCCTCAATCTTTGCGGCGCCCCTGTGTTTAATCGGTTTGAAACTTACACACAAGTGTGGGGGATTTACCGAAACAGAGTTGGCCGCTAGGGATATTCTAGTTTTATGCTATTCGGATATTTACAAAATCGCTGTAGTATGTTTTTAATGTGTGTACGTTTACTTGTGACATCGCGTTTGCTCGTGTGTTTTTATTTTGTTTCAAAAATGCCTACAAGTTGAAAAATACACCAAATATATTTTGTTATAAACTTAACACCTGATTCAAAAAAAGTTATTTATGCAAATTTGGTTGATTGATGAAATTTCTGCTATCACTTCATATTAAAGTAGGATTAATGAAGCAATATGTAAAAACTACAGATAAAAATGGGCATTGTTTTAAGTTATTATGTGGAATATTTCCAGCTTCTCCTGTACGAAAATTAAAGGAAGGTATTTTCGTAGGACCACAAATAGGAAAATTAATGCAGAACCAACATTTTGAAGAAACAATGATAGAAATGGAAAAAATCTTGGATATGCTTTAAAAATATAACAGAAATTTGTTTAGGAAATTATAAATATCCAGAGTATGAGGAAATTGTCAACAAAATTCTGGATAAATTTAAGCAACTTGGTTGTAATATGAGCATAAAAATTCATTTTCTGCATGCTCATCTGGAAAACTTTCCAGAAAATCTTGGTGAGGAACAAGGTGAAATGTTCCATCGGGACATAAAAGATATGAAAAGGAGATACCAGGGTCAATGAGATGTGGTGATGATGGCAGATTAATGCTGGATGCTGAAAAGAGAACATCTAACGAATTATTACACAAGAAAAACTACAAGACGAATATCTTTGTTAATAGGAGAGGGATTTTCAAAGAAAAAGGAAAACTAGAGACTCAAAGATCTATTTGTGGTGTTGCTTTTTACTATGTTTGTAATGTTTATTAAATATAATGTTTATTAAAATGTATTTTTTTCCTCTAGTTTTTGATTTATTCTGATTATTCGGTTGATCAAAAACCTTACGTGAAGAGCAAAAACGGAAGATAGATATGAAATCAGCATAAATAACTCACTTCAAACCCAAATCAATTTTCAAAATGTCAAAATTTGTAGGCCTGTGTAATTCATAAATGGAATTAAGGCATATGTGGTGATGCCTGTTGTATATCGTTATTCAGCAATATAAGTTTTTCTATTTCCTTGTTAAGATAATTAATTTTAATTAAGGTACATTGCTATGTACAATTTACTACCATAGAAACTTGAAAGTGTTTATCAATAGTTAGGGGCACATAAATAATCACAGCTATGTTACGGATAGAAGACTAAACTACCCAGTTATAAGAGCACTTACGTCGTAATTACGACTAAAAATACGAACTTACAAAGCAACTTAGATACCGCTACTTTAATAGAACTTCTTTGCATCCTAGATCAAAAGATAGTATCTACATGATGATACAGCAGTCATGTTATTAATTATTTATATATAGATAATACCCAGATATATATAGATAACACCCACAGAATTATAGATAAGTATATCATTGAAAAATTGACTATTTTAGTATTGTCAATGTACAGAAATTAAAACCCCCCACAATTTTATGTTAAATATGATAATAATAAATGGAAGAGTAACGAAGCACCAACCCAGTACATGGCGTATACTTATAAAGTTACTTTATAGTCATTTGGTGCACAGTGATATAATGAAAATTACTTCAGTATAAAAAAATCACAAGTATCGAGTAATTTTACTCGATATTTCAAGGTAATCAGATAAGCAGTCGTAGTATAGAATGAAAATTATGCTTGTGTGACTTATAAATAATAAACCCATAAATGAATAATTCCAAACATGGACCCAACCGAAGCACAGAAACTATACATGTTTTCGAGCAAAGTATTAACAATGTCCGAAATAAAATAGACCCTATCGTATGTACATCAAGCTTCAAATTTAAGTACGGCGCCTAGTGTCCAAAAAAGAAAACGACCAAATAACAGCCCACAGGATCATCGTATTGCCTGTATAGAAGTTTGTGATGTTATTATAAACAATGCAAAAGAACGGTTTGCATATACAAATCACCTAATTGCAGCAGCGCTTTTATATTCAGAACATTTCGAAAAATATAATAATAAGTTTCCTGAAAATGAATTGGACTTAACTTGTACAGCTTATAACTTTTTTGATAAACAACGTTTGCGAGCAGAACTATCAGTTTTGTATTCCAATATCCAATAACCAAAAAATTGATACAAATTCTAGTGACTACGCCAATGACCACAGCAGAAGCTGAGCGTAGTTTTTCAACGTTAAAACGGATAAAAACATTTTTAAGAAATTCAATGTGCGAAGACAGATTAACAGCCCTTTCCATGCTTTCGATAGAAAAAAAGTTCATCACTTCAATACCGAACTTTAACAACAAAGTAATCGAAAAGTTTGCGGCAAAAAAAGACCGGTGTATTAATCTCCAATTGAGGAAAATGCAATAATGTAAGTTGCTCAGACTTTTATACTATTCCATTATTAATAATTACTATTAGAGCTAATTTAATTGTTATTGGTTTTCCTCTGTTATTCTATTTCTATTATTTTATATATTGATCGTGATTCATGCACCACACCCAATAACAATTATCGCGAGCCGCCACTGTTCAAAACACATTGATTTTAACATGTTTGGAATTATTCAAAGTTCCAAAAACTTTTAAGTGACAAATAAGTAACACTAGACGGTTGTTGGTATTACTGCATACTACTTTCTTGTTCTTTAAAGTGCTTTGACTTGGTGACGATATACCATTCGATAAATTCCAAGTGACTTTGAAGTAATAAAATTATATGGTTTCAATAGGTAATAGAAAGAACTATATAACGATTACAACGATCTGGTTTAGAGTAATTTTAAATGTGATGTATATTTAGTACAAATCACGTAATATCTACCCACTGATAATTCCGATCTTAGTTGGAGCACCTTAGATGCTGTTGTATATAATTAACTGATATGTGTATACAGTTAACTGGATTCAACTGTAACTTATATTTCCTGTCTGCCAAACATCTGTGAAATCTGTATTTTTGCAGCATGGTTCGACCCTAAAAAATATATAATTACTGCATAATTTATGTCGTTTTTTTCGAAGGTCCGTATCCATAACTCCCAGAGGAATTAACAAAAATAAAATCTGCAAAAAGAATTTTTTAGAGCATCGTTCAAATATTTTAATGTATTTAGATGATTTTCGACCTGATTCTTTATCGCTGAGTAAATTCAATGAAAATTTAGAATATGAGAACCATTTAACGTGCGATTTGCTGACCCCAATTCTTGAAAATAAAGAATTTCTTAGAGTATTGTCCAAATCTTTTGATGTAATTGGATTATTTTTGACCTTGATTCTTTATCGCTGAGTAAGTTCAATGTGAACTTAGAATGTGAGACCCATTTTTAACGTGCGATTCGCTGACCTCAATGCTTAAAAAATAAATAAAAAGTACGAATAGTGGATGTTATTGATTCAATTTTGTCAAACAACTAAATTCAATAAAAAATCGTCATAACGACTGAATAATCTAAAAATATTGATGTACACGTGGAGCAATGACTGTACTCTGCTTTATATAGGTTTGCTGATATTTTGACAGAATTAAAATTAAAACGTCATACAAAAAGTATGTCAAATCCAAATTAAAAAATGGGTAATCTTCACTTAGCATCTCTATACGTTGTTTTGTATAAGTTAATATGTTAAAAGTAAGCATTAATAATGATGGTCAAGTCACTTCCAAAAGTAATGTATCATGGCACAAAAATTTTCCTTAAATCCATACACAAAAGCATTCTGGAAGAAATCGAGTTAAGCAAAGAAGCAGCAAAAATCAGGTATATAGAGAGAACCGCAGTAATTACGTCCAGTGAACCGAGCAGAGGTGAGCAGATGTCGCTAAATGAAGCCCTTCAAATATTGAATGTTGATAAGCTCGATCACGAAAAAATCGAACGTAACTATAAACATCTATTCGAGGCCAACAGTAACACCCAGGGTGGATCCTTTTATTTGCAATCTAAAGTATTCAGAGCAAAACAACGGTTAGATTCTGAATTAAATAAAGATATAGATTTAAGGAATAACCTGGCCAATATGTCCAATAAACTTTTAAGGAAATGATCCTGTGTATACTTTATCATTTTTAATATTGCATAATTGAAGTAAATAAGTACATTTAAAAAAAATAATCTTCGTGTTTACACCGTTCAGAGCACCTATGAATTTGGATGTATAAGAAAATATGAAGAATTTGCTGTGTATGTGTTGTTATGTATTGAGTAAAACTACATCATTTCTTTATGATATATAGTATAACTGAGGACATACGTATAAGAAATCCTGTTTTACAATAATATATTCACAAATTTAATCATTAGTTAATTCCATGTATGAGTAATATAACACCCGATCTATTTTCTTATCAAGTGAACAAAATAGATATATAGGAAGGTGTAAATATACAATATATCAAAAATTACTATATACAGAAATGATCAGAGCAATATAATATCGGATGATGACAACATAATTAATATATTAAAACAATATTTTAAGATGTTGTCAGTACTGATACATATCAGAATATCAGAAAATATTACTTTGTTGAAGCATTTTATGTTAAAGAACCTATGTATGGAAAGGTAGAAAGGATTATTATTTGCTTGAAAATTATAGAACACCGGACCATTACCACTATGACTGCCGACTGTTTTGAGGAATGGGGGTCAGAACAGAGATCGGGCAGCTGATATGGGTTAATGTGGATCTTCCGAACTTCTACAACCCATACACATACATCAGTGATAAAATGAGCTACTTTAATTACTTGTTTTTGTGGGGACATAGCCGGCGCTTACGCTGAGAGGACAAGAGGCCCCCCAGAATCAGTGTTCCACCTACCTCGGCACCGCTCTCGCATCTCCTCGAGGTAGGCGTCAATCTTCTCCACGATGTTTAAAATTACCATTCTTCCTCACCCTACGCCCCCCCCCCCAACCATTCCCCAACGGCCCGGATCGTTGCGTTGGTCATATTCCCCATGTCGGCCACAGAAACGGCCGACACCACCAATGCGAGATCGTCCGCATACGCAACCATCCTTACTTCCTCCAGCATTGGTATTTTGAGGACGTCGTCGAACATGATGTTCCACAGGGTAGGACCCAATACAGATCCTTGTGTAACGCCACACGTCATGCTCCTTCTCCATGACCGACCCTCCACCTCCCATATGATTTCCCTGTCCGTGAGGTAACTGGATAGGGCCTTCAGCAGCCACGGGGGGGCTCCGATGTTCGTAGCCGCGTCCATAATAAACCTCCATTCCGCCGTGTTGAACGCGTTAATCACGTCAAGGGTGACGATGACTGTCACCCTCCTCCGGTCCATGGCCTCCTCCGCTGTCCGCGTCAGGTATTCCATCACGTCTATCGTAGACCTCCCCTTAGGGAAGCCGAACTGAGCATCGGATAGACCCCCCCGCCCGCTCAATCGCCTCCCCCAACCTCCCCAACAGAAGGTATTCTAATAACTTCGCTAGCGAGTCTAACAGACATATCAGGCGAAATGCCGACAGTTTTACATATTTTCCATATTTCTTTTTCTATATGTTTTACGTACCTAATGATTTCTATAAAAAGTAAATACATATTAAAATTATTACAACAATTTTATACCTAATGTAAATTATTATAATAAAGATGTATTGAATATTATGATAAAATAATTTTTATAATAAGTGATCTCATACAATTATGCATTCAGGAAAAAGTAACGTTTTAAAACGTGGAAACGATCATAATTCGAGACGTTTATATTTGGAGAACAGAAGGGTTGGTTATAAGTCAAAATTTAACTTTACAACACTGACATAATGCGGTCTTTATGGGATCTAGAATTCTCATGGAGCAGAAGGACGTTGTTGAATCTCTTCTGTGTTGTGATATCCTCAGTTTGTGACACCACTCAGAAACTGGGGATATAGCTTACCTGTAACAGTTTTTCCCATATTTTCCAGTGTGCTGCGCTATCAAAATTTTCATACATAACCAATGCCTTCTCCATAAACAACTATTGTGTGATTTTTGCTCAATTGTCTTCCATGAGACAACTGCGGTTAGTTGAGCAATTTTCTGTTGGAGGAACATTTTTACTACGTCTAGTCTCATCATTCCTCCAGAAAATATTTCACTTCAGCAATGCATTAATTATGTTCCACCACCACAATATATGGACCACATTGATCCTTACTGATGTAAGTCCTGCCTTCATGGATTATTTTTCATCCAATTCTTTGTTCTTAAAGAATACTCAGACATGTCCAACTAATTCTTTGTGAATATTGAATATAGTATTACTTATAGTACACCATTGAAATACTTGGCAGAGAAGAGACCGGTGGAACTTTTATGGATACCTGGGCATAATGGCATTAAGGGAAATCTAATTGCAGATGACCTTGCCAGACTAGGGACCAGAGAAAACCTCTATAGGCCAGAACCTGCAGTGGGAATAAGTCGGAATCTGATCAGAGACCGCGTCAATGGCTGGGCAAGAGACCAGCACAATAAAAGATGGAGAGGAGTAATGAGTTGTCGAATAACCAAACTCTTTATAGAATACTCAGAGATTGAGAAATGGGCTCACGAATTCATTAAATTAAACAGGCACAAAACCAGAACCCTGGTGGGAATCATAACAGGCCACCATAGTACTCTGAATGCATATAAGCACAAGCTGAGGCTGACTGACAGCCCGGCCTGCAGATACTGTAAAGAAAACGAGGAAACCTCGATTCATCTTCTTTACACCTGTCCCGCGCTGGAGGAGAAGAGGTACATTATATTAGGGACCCCTGTTATCCTAGAGGAGGCTAGGCTTAAGGCGGAGGACGTGCCTAGATCGCTCCTTTTATGGAATAGCATTTTTGGATAATGACCCGGATAAGAGGGGATCGCCAAGGGACTACCCATGCGATCAGTGGCTGATGAGGCCCAAACTCAAATACCATAATATTAATGTTAATGTATACACCAAGATTTATATAATTGTGTTGATCATTATCATCAACTAAATTTCGCAATTTCTGTGGAATCGTCTTTCACGATACTAAAATACCTGCATAGGGAAAAAAGGTTTTAATTCTGTTTCTTTATATTCTACTTCATTCATAAAAAATATTCTTTATTCAAACAAAAATGGATTTCTTGTATAAATAAATGGTCTTTTATTTAATATTTTCTTGATTTTTCAAAATATGTATAGGTACATCTAAATTAAGTGTACTACTGATGTACTTATCTATACACTATATTATTAAATGTAGGGCACAAATGTTTGATAAATAATGCTATTAATTTAAATAATTGCGTGTGTCTTTAATATTTGGAAGAAACTAGTCTTTTGTTTGAATTTATATATTTTATTGATGCTATCGAAATAAACAAATTATTTTGAAACAGTAAATATTTGTTTTAATCAAAAAATTATTTCTCGAAGAACGAATGTAATGAGATAATAAGAAACTTTCGACAAATTGCCCTAAAATTTAGATATTAATGAATTAATATCTAGAGTTATATATGCGCAATATTTCGATGGTGCCCTCTGGTCAATATAGAGCATGATCATTTTTAGACCAAAAGTATAATTCACTTTAGGACTAATATATTATTGACTGTATTCTAGGGAAACGTATGATATACTATCTATTCTCAATGATATGTGATCGATAATGTGATATCCAGATCTCCATAATTTAAAGTATTATTTAAATAAAAGTTTAAACTTTTATGTACAAAAATATATATAGAAATGAGTAAATATTGGACGTAACAAACTTTCTATAACGGTAAGATCTTCTACATAAAAACCGTTGGTTGAAGACGGCAGCGAGGGAAGTTGTCATGCCAACTGAAAATAGAGAATATCAATCAAATCAAAGTTAATCAAAGAATAACTCGATATTCTTTGATTTGACTCTCAACGCTGCGAGATATACTCCTTTTTCCGGAACCATTTAATTAATTTTACTGACTCTGGTTTGATTTCTTGTTCATAGGATTACCGTAACGAATTTAAATAAATATTCTAATGCTGAAAAGAACTTTCATCCTTTCGAAATGACGCTGCACACTTCAGTCACAATCTGAAGACATCACTTCGCTATAACACTTTTCTTCTAATTGTACATATGCCTATATAGAATTCAATTAAAATTTAGAGCGACAATTAACTTGCGCATATATTCTACTATTTGTCACTGAAAGATTTGTAGTTGTTTCTCTCCCATCGCTTTAATGGCGGTATTTCTCAAGAAAGCAGGTATATAGAGTCATAAGAGAGATTCTCGTTTCAATTAGAAGCATTTGTTCAGTGTTCTTACAATAGAATGAGCTCTAGTACGATATTATCGTAGACACTCCACGAAATTTAAGTTATCCAGCAAGCTTATGTTCGATTCTATCACGGTATTTCAAGGTGTCAGAAATATTATCGAAATTCCTCAAATATTTTATACCAACACAATTTCCACTACTATCGAAGAAACTAATAATAATACAATGGCAGTACAAGAAAGGAATATAAGATTTTTATCCATAGAATGCATAGAAGCCTCCTTGATGTTTAAATAATATATTCTATATATGCAGAAGGAAGTGTATAAGGTTACGTCGTCGAACGGCGTAGCCTTGTAGACTTCGACGACTTTCTTTCTTCGACGACGTAGTCTTGTACACTTCCTTACGCATATATATGAAATAGATTACACTGGTCTGCAACGAAATCCTCCTTCAATTAAAAATATTGCTGAATGTACATCTATTTTCTATTTTTTGCTATCACGTATATATTTTTTAAAATGATTTTTTTTTTTCATTGGCAATCTTCATTTCATTCAACGCTGCTTTAATTCATTTAAATCGTATATACAAATATAAAACCGATTTGGACTGATAGAAATATAAATATGGACATCGACTGACGTTGGTTTTACACCAATGCATGCACATACGTTCTCGTTGTGATCCATAGCGCTCTGTACGTTAAAAAGTTGTATAGTGACTGTTTCTGTTATAAACCGGATTTTTTGGTAAATTTTGCATAAAATTGATATATGATTAGAGAGATAATAATAAACAGCAAGAGATAAACACTACGTAGTAAAAAACTGGCCACAAAGAGAAAAAGTTTGCCCTTGAAGTCAAAAATGTAAATGAAGAAACTTTAGTGCAAAGTGAAAAAATAAAGCTGAATAAAGCAAAAACAGAGCATGGACTGTTTTTGTAGAAGTGCGTCACAATCTTCTTGGTAATAAAGAAGCTGAGAACTGCCAGAAGATCGTCCGAGAACTTTTTTCTTCTTATAAAGCTCTGCAATGTCCCATGTAACATGTCCCTTAAAATTCATTTTTTGCACTGAGAAATCGCTGAGATATCTTTCCCAAAAATCGTGAGGCAGTATCGGATGAACATGGAGAAAGGTTTCATTAAGATATATTTCATATAGACATACGATATAACGGGAAATGGTCAGAAGCAATGCTGGCAGATTCTTGTTGGTTGATTTGCCTTAAAACTCCAATGAAAAATTAGGAAAGGAGGAAAACTACAAAGTGAAATGCTATTAATATGCAGCTAGTTAGACTGTTTTAATTATTTTTAGTGTTTGTAACGAATTATAACTTCTGTTGAAAATATTGTCGCAATCATTAAACATATGATTATAATTTTATATGATTATATATGATTATATATTAATGATTATAAAAATCGATTACAGAAAAAGTATACTTGAGACATAATTCTTATTATTACATCTCGATACATAAATATGTACAGACTAGTGTTATTTAAATATTAGGGAGGCTTCTGTGCATTCTATGGTTAAAAATCTTATATTCTTTTATTTGGAATCAATTATGCACTTGCAAATTTACGATCTCTAATTGACAATTAATAGGGCCTTATTTTCTAAAAATATAACAATCGCTCTTGCGTATATGGATATAGTAACTATAGTATATTTCTGTAATAGATCTAACCCAATGATTAAACAGATCTGATATATTTGGTTTGCTGTAACTCACTTAATATAGTAGTGAGAGATTGCATGAGACTAAATTTCTACTTGATTTAATTCTAGTTAAATCAATTTAGAAATTGAATCAACCTCACATTTCAATTAATTTTTTAATATCTACGTTGTGCCAGTTTCTAAACTCCGTTCGTTAATAATAATAACAAAATTTAGTTGCTAGGCTGTTTTAACAAGCCTTTAGAAATTAATCAATACTTAATTTATCGCGACTAGGCCAGAGGTCAACAGTAAAATAAATAGGCTATGTTATATATTAGGTATTGAATATGTTTCACGTATCACTTCTTGTTTGATATATATGTATACTAATTAATATATTATTATTATTGCACGTGATACGTATATGTTTTAAGAATGATATTCGATTATACGAAATGTGTTAACCACGTATGTGGTTTTCGGGTGGGCATGCTACAAGTTGAGTTATTTTATTTAGTTTAGGACTTTTAAACTCAAATTAGACACACATGTGATTGTCAAAATTCTAAATAGAAATATAAGGATGTTCTTGAGTGAATAGTGATGCCCAAGGACTAACCGAATTGTGAAATTTAATTTTAGATTATGGTACACATTGTTTCACACAATTACTACCCGAATCAGTGACGTAACTACCACTACGTGTTTTTCGGAATACAAAACCAGTGTTAAGTATCAGCGTATACTTATTTAACAGAATATATGTCTCATATATAAGAAAAGTAGTACGGATTCTATTTTTAATATTAACTGGCGTTTTTTATATCCAACAGCATAGACAACAGCAAAGACATTATATATACAACTTATAGACAACATATACTTTTAGACAACAGCAAATAGAAGCAACGTGAGACAATAAAACCGTCACCTGCGTGTCACAGAAATTATTAATTCAAGAGAAAGACAATTGGGGAAAATGCATATACTGGGTGTGAGACGGGATTGGTCAATTTTTTATTTGGCTAATACATCAATGGAGGAGTAGTAGTTCAACTACTGTCATTGGTTCACCATTAATGTAGTCAGTGGCCAACATATCTCATGCCTACTCCTACACCGCATTTTCGCGTATGATGCGTCGTCAGGACGAGTGAATCAGTTGTAAATGCACAGTGAGAATTCCAACGGCGTTTTAAATGGAAATGTTTCATCTAACATAACTATTATTCACTGGGTTACGAGAAGGAAACCTCCAGGCCTACAGAAAACTGCTCGGATCCTAGAGAATGTGGAAAGAGTAACACAATCGAGTGAAGCAATTTACAGAACTGTAAATTAATGAATACATCGTAAAATACATACATTCTCCATCGAGATTCAGGATTACATCCGTATAAAGTTAAGATGATACAGCAGCTCAATGAAGGAGACTACCCACAAAGAAACGCGTTCCTGCAAACTATGCAAACTGTTTATGGGAAAACGAAAATGCGATCATCAGTCATGATGAGGGATGAAGCGCATATTCACATAAATGGTGCAATCTACAAACAAAACTGCCAATATTAGACAACAAAATATCCTCGTAGGTTGCACGAACGGCCACCACATAGCCCAAAAGTAACTGTTTGGTGCGCGGTCAGTAGGCATAATTGATTCTTACTTCTTATGAAAACGAAATGACAGTAAGTGGTCGTTGTAATGGAATTAATCAGAAGACGAATCAGTAGACAACATGTGTGATTCCAACAAGACGGGGCTACCGCCCACTCTGCAAGAGCTTAGATGGCAACTGTATCTGCTTTTTTTCTGAATCGAGTCCTGGTTTTCTGGTTCGGCGATGTTGTATGGGTTCTTTACTCATCAGACATATCAGCCTGCGACTTTTTCCAATTGGGTCATTTCAAGGCGGGTTTTTATTCAAGGAAATCGAGAGCACTGGAAGAATTGAAGGCCGCAATATGACACGAGACCGATGACATGAATCACAAACTTCTTAAAAGAGTAGATCTCAACATGCAGAAAAGATTTACAACTTATACCCAACAATATGGTAGTCACCTTAACGGCATCATTTTCGAACCTAATTCTTGTTAATGGTTTGTCATAACCTACGTTTTTTGTATCAATAATTTTTTTCCAAAATTTCCTTACGACCGGAGGGGTTCGATGATTATATTAAATATGTCTGAAAATGTATGGTTACCACAAGGTTTCTTCAAAAAAATACGGAAATTTCAGTCCTAAGTTCTATAAGTAAACTTCGTTTCCCCCTTATAGTAACCATTACAATAAAACTAGGCTCTTGGTAGACTGCAACATTTGTTGCTCTATCTGTTTATTCGCTTGAATTCCCAATAGTCATTGTTTTACTATCTTATAAGACTATTATAAATAAATTACTTCAGAGTATAAATACTTGGCCATAATTTGTTTACCAACAACTGAAACCAATAAAGTAATTTATTTATGGTTATTTATTTATTTGTAAAGGAAGTTGTGTGAAGCAGCCAGTAGTCTGCATTTAATATAGCTGACAATTCTTATATTACACACTTTATTTCAGCAGCATATCTATTAGCTTATATGAGAATCTAATCAATAGTACATTTATCGATACAGTCGATACTTATCTGAAGTATGAATACCTAATGATAATATTTTATAATATTTAGTTATTAAAAATCTTCAAATGCATCACAACATAGTGTTTGAAATAAGGTATAAAATTTTAGACCAATTTCACATAAAATGGATACATATGGGAACATACTAATTTTCGATAATTTTTCGTTTTCCGGCCTAAAAACCAAAAAAAAATGTTTTTTTTTTAATTTTGTCTGTGTGTGTGTGTCGTCGTTGTCGTTGTCGTTGTCGTCGGCATTAAAATTTCTCGTTAGCGCGATAACTCAACTAAATCGTGTCGGATCGATCGGGTTTGACTAATTCTGATTGACTGAGACGGAGACGTCTCACGACACCTATTGATTTTGAGATGGATCGGACACAGTCCACCCTGCCCATGGGTTATGAGAAAGCACTATGGTGGACTATTTGAGAAATTTTTTTTGTTAATACAATAACTCAACTAAATCGTGTCGGATCGATCGGGTTTTAACTGATTCTGATCGGGAACGTCTCCTAGACGACACCTATTGATTTTGAGGTGGATAGGACACACCCCACCCTGTCCATGGGTCATGAGAAAGCACGACGGTGGACTATTTGAAAAATATTCTTGTTAACACGATAACTCAACTAAATCATGTCAGATCGATCGGGTTTTGACTGATTCTGATCGGGGATGTCTCCCAGACGACACCTATTGATTTAGGGGTGGATAGAACACACTCTACCATGTTCATTGGCCATGAGAAAACACAATGATGGACTATTTGAGAAATTTCTTGTTAGCACGATCACTCAATTAAATTGTATCGGATCGATGGGGTTTTGGCTGATTCTGATTAGGGACGTGTACCAGACGATATCTATTGATTTTGAGGTGAATAGGATACACCCCACCCTGTTCATGGGTCATGAGAAAGCACGATGGTGGACTATTGGAAAAAAGTAAAACTGTCGCATAAAACACATATTCCGTTTTAAGGTTTTAAAACTGTTTATTTTAATTGTTTTAGTTATGTTTCCGTTTACTTTTAGTTCATATTTATATGTTATACATTCCTTCTTCTTTCTTTTAACTGAAGTTGAGTGAAGGTGGGTTTTTTTCTTGTAAGTGAATAAAATAATATCTAAGACAATAAATATTATTTCCATAAAAAAATTGTTAATGGTCCACTCCCCCTTAGTAGACATTATATATTATTATATTATAATAAAATATAATAGAAGATAATAACTGTATAGAATATATAATTATTCAGCTACTAATATTATGATAATAAAGAATATTGAAATCTGCTCAGAAAGTTAGTTTTTCCATCATATTTATCTTACCATTTGAACTACATGATATGGCAAATTCAATATATGTACTTGAGAAAAAGCAACAAATATATACAAAGTGACAAACATAAAATCGTTAAAGCAATAAACATAAAATTGTCATATACTATTAAACTTTATGCCATTAAAAATGGATGATGGTAAGTTATGGGGTTAGTCAAAACTATTTTTATATAGTATATACATGTATATATTATAATTATATACATGTATATATTATGTTATATATTGTAGTATATATAAATTACTAACAGTAATTATACAGTAAGTACAATGCGTACATTATTCGGGAGCAATTTAAGAAATTAAAAATGTCTTTTAATGACTCATCATTTCTCTTACAATAAGGATGAGGAAACCAATGTTGTAGTTGACAGAAAATATAAAAATATATTAATGGTTTTACGATACACATTCCAATCAATATGATCTGTTGATGTAAAGGAACTCGCCCCATTAAGTAATCCACCACGCAATATATCTATAAAATTGACAAAATGAAACACATTGAAGATTTTGCAAAATTTTTCGATAGCGAGAATACTGTGTAAATATTTTGGAAAAATAGATCTAATTGGCTAATTGATAAATGAATCAGTTAAAAATATCAAATCTAGACTAGTTTTTTCATTATCTTGAGATTTAGATTTTATGTAGTTGTGTATTCTGCACCAATATACTGGTTTTTTTTTTTACTACAAGCATTTTTGTTGTTGATTCTTAGTGTTGACTGCAGAAAAGCTAATTATGTCAATTTTGAGAATATTTTTTGAGTATAGTGAAGAACAAATATCATTTATTGTTTTTTTAATCCTATTCGGTAATAATTTATATATTCAGATCCTGAAATTTCAAAATTTGTTTTTGTGCTTCCACACATAAATAAATATATCCTACATTACAAATATATTTTGTGTAGTCAGCGATTCAATTATACAATCTTCCATAACTACATCATAAATCTTTAATATACAAATTGTTGTAATTTGCTTTAATTATGGAACATACTCAGAATGAAAAAAGCCCCATATTATACATGATTTCTCAATTTTAATACTATATACTATATCTTATACATAAAGCTCTGATAATCCGTATTAATAAAAATTGTTTACTAAAATTCCATTTAATAAATCCGGAAAATTGGACCCTCTTTAAAAGTGGTAAGCAAAGAATTATTTTATGAAGAGCAAGTCGGCAATAAACCGTGCGACAAAGAGCAATGTATAGTACCTTCTCCCACACGAATGCAGTAAAAGAATTGCAGAAAAGAAGGCGCGCGCAAATTATTTATAGGCAAGTATGTGTCTCTTATTCAGATTGGATTGGTATGGAAGAAAGTCAGACATGCATCTGTCTTTGTCCCACTATTTATTGCCGACTTGGTTTTCATAAAATAATTCTACTATAACAGTTATTATTAATTGAACCAATTAGACAACATTAAACTATACTAAATTGTGAACTGTAAATAATTCAATAAAGCTAACCATACGAGAATTTACGAT
This sequence comes from Rosalia funebris, assembly GCA_037954035.1. Taxonomy (NCBI): domain Eukaryota; kingdom Metazoa; phylum Arthropoda; class Insecta; order Coleoptera; family Cerambycidae; genus Rosalia; species Rosalia funebris. The sequence goes on along the minus strand of JAZFAV010000018.1, from coordinate 3,116,804 downwards.
TTTTCTATAATCGCTGGTCAACTGTGTCCTTATGGCATGACCAGGGGTATTATCAATTAATAAAGAAGTTTTGTTGGTGAAGTTATGGCTCATCTAAAACATTCTCACCCTTCTTCAAAACCAGATCATTGAACGAAACACATAATATAAGAATTTTATATTTCGGTTTCATCTGGAATATTGTGAAATTCGGATTACTGAGTGTCTGGATTACCGAAACATTACTGTATAGTCGTATTGTAGTGCACCTATACAAATTACTGTGTAAAACTTTATCTAGATACGTTCTAAAGACTGTCAAAAAGCGAGACCTAACTAACATCAATTCAACACGTAGTTAATAAATTCGATTCAAAGCAGTTCATTCAGTCGGTAACAAAATGTATTGCAAATTTACGTTAAATTATTATAAATATAATAATTCATTCTATGGTATCATTGCTTTGACATTTGTGTGAAAGAAAACTGTGACTGAATAACTGACTAACTTAGATAATGAAATGGCTACTTTACTTGTGGAAGTTATTTGCAGAAAAATAGTGATCTGACAAATAAAAGTAATAATAAAATAGAATCCATAATAAGGTCATATAAATAATTATAAAGTAAAAATCTGAGAGTTTTTTTTCTTAATTCTTAATTCTCTTTAATCAATTCTACTAATATTTTCATCATTATTAGGTCACCATTCCTAAGACTGGTTGGACGCTAACCTCCAGCTTCTCCTATCTTGTGCTAACCTACACATTTCGCTAATTGTGCTACAACCTACAGCCCTTACTATTTGCGAGCAGTAGTCTAGTCTAGGCCTACCTCTGCCTTTCTTCACTCCTATTTCTGCCTCCAAAATATCGCGGACTATTCCCCCATGTCTCAGTAAGTGGCCTACCATTCTATCTCTTCTCTTCTTTATGTTTTTCCACATACTTCTTTTCTCGCCGACTTTCTCCAATACGTCTTCGTTTCTAACCCTATCAGTCCATGGTATTTTCATCATTCTTCGGTAACACCACATCTCAAAAGCTTCTAATTTCTTCTTACTTGCTTCCCCTACCGTCCAGGTTTCGCAACCGTATAGTGCCGTGCTCCATACATATGTTTTCAAAAATCTCTTCCTTGTTTCTAAGTTTATTACCCCCGAGCATAAAAGTGCTTTCTTTTTGTTAAAAGCTACTCGACCCTGCGTTATTCTTTGTTTTATGTCTTTATCGCTTCTTCCATCCCAATTTATTTTACTTCCTAAATAAGTGAAGTCTTTGACTTCCTCCAATCTTTCATTATTAATTTGTACTTTCGTTTTTGCTCTGCTCTCGCGCCCTCTGCACACTAACACTTTAGTTTTGTTCTTATTCACCCTCATTCCGTATTCCTCTGTCAACACTGCCTTTATTTCGTTCAATGCTGATTCTAATTCCTCTTTACTAGATGCTAATACTGCTATATCATCCGCGAATCTCAGCATTTTTAGTTTCTGTCCCTGTACTTTAATCTCGAAATCCACTCTATCGTTTACCACATTAATCGCCTCTTCGATGTACAGATTAAAAATTAGTGGTGATAGGACATCCTTGTCTTACTCCTTTCCTAATACCTACTTCCCTTTTTTCCCCTTCTACTTCTATAACAGCAGTTTGCTCTTTGTATAGATTGTGTACTACTCTCCTATCTCTATACTTCATTCCCGCGCTCTTTAGTATCTCGAACATTTTTTCCCATCTTACGTTATCAAAAGCTTTTTCTAAATCTGCAAATCCTATATAAGCGTTCTTTCCTTTTTCTATTGTTTTCTCTAACATTACTCTTAGCGCTAGAATAGTTTTGCGAGTTCCCCTATTTCGCCTAAACCCGAATTGGTCTTCTCCTAGTATTTCCTCCGTTCTATTTTCCATCCTCTTCTGCACTATTCTGGTTAAGATTTTTGACGCATGGGAAGTTAGGCTAATCGTTCTAAAGTTCTCGCATTTGTCGGCTCCTCTATTTTTCGGTATAGTAACGATAATGTTCCTCTTATAATCCTCCGGCATCTCGCCCGTTTCGTATATGTATTTTACCAGTTCAAACATCCTATTTACTACTTTCTGTCCCGCACATTTCAAAATTTCCGCCTGTGTTTTATCTACACCCGGCGCTCTATTATTCTTTAGCCGCCTTAGTACTATTTTAAATTCCTCTCTCAATATAGGTTTTCCTACATCTTCCCTATCGATGCTAGATTCTTCCTCTAATATATCTCCTAATTCCTGACCCTCGTATAAATTTCCTAAGTACTGCTTCCATCTATCCGCTTTCTCCTCTCTTCAGATCAGAAGAATATTTTCATAAGAAAGACAAATATATTTTCAAAAGGAACGTTCAAGGATTTTTTTAACTTTCTCTTTATACTTCTTTCTCTAGATACGTTATGAAAACAGCAAACAAGCAATACCAATATCGGTCAAACGAGTAGTTAATGTATTTTATCAAAATCCATTCATTCAATTACAAAATTAATTGTAAACTTATGTTAAATATTCATAAAGATAATAATTCATTTTCATAACGTATGGTATTATTACTTCGACATATATGTGAAAAAAACTGTGGCTAAACAACTTATCATGAATTTGGTAATTTGCTTGTAAAAGCTTTGCAAACAATTATAATTTAACAAATTAAAATAATTATAAAATAGGAGTCATAATAAAATTATACAAATAATTATAAAGTAGAAATATATGTTATTTTTAAATTCTAATTTTGTATAATCGATTTTATCAATATTGCCAACAGAAAAACAAAGATATTTTACAAAAGGACGTTCAACTCATTTCTTAACTTTCATTTTCATTTTACAACATTTAAAAAATTGCATTTTATTTTAGTTTACTTTCGAAAAAAATTAATTAAGTTATTTTTTCTTTAAAAAACATCTAAAATTTCTTTTTAGCATGAACTGAAAAATCACGTTTGTTTTAATGGAAGCCTAGAAGAACATTGTAATGGTAAAAAAATAATAAAAATAAAAAGATAATACATTTTTTTCTGTTTCAACGTCTTTAATAAACATAAGACGGAAGAGTAATCTTTAATTTACACACTATACATTTATCTAACAAAACAATTTCATGTTATCAACATTAGACAACCCAGAGTATCTGAATCATAGAACATAGTTTAGATTGTGATTTATTGCAGTGAAACGAAGTGGAACTTAGGTTCAGTCTAAGTATATTTGTATAGTTGTAATTTACCTAATAGCTTATAGACGATATAGTCTTTAGATTATTAGATATTTTTTAATTAATAGTTGTTGATAGTTTTTATGTCATATGATTCGCAATTACAAGTATGATATTACAATTAAGTCATTTACAGTTCATATATTTGATCCCAAGCTACTACACTTACAAGATAACAAGAATTAAATAACTGAAACTGAGAGAAGAAAGTGCATCTCCAGGTTAACAAACCTTTATCTGAAATTTACAACATTAAATAAGAACGTAGTAAATAAGTCCATATCAATAAACTACAGGATTAGTCATTTACTGCATTGGTGTCTATAATATAATTTTACCGGGTTTACAGCCCTTTTAACCCCCACTTAAGTACCTAAAGTAACAAGACGGTCGACAGGTATGAAACTAATTATATTGTAGTTAGTTGAATCTAATTCTATTTGTTGTGATACAAGTTGTCTGTAGTTGATAAGAAGGGATATTTAAGAGGCGCAGTGTCGATTAACATTTCAGTTGATTTTAAACCACGCATGGTGCTCAACGGTACGCAGTGAGTGAATATTTATGTCTAAATTTTGAAAAATGGAAGACCGGACTTTAATGATCACGTTTCTCCACATAATAAGTGTTAACATAAGCAGTAAATTATTTACTCACCCCAGTGAAAATTTATAACAGTGATGAAAATTTTCTTATAGTATAGGATTTTCTTAGTATAGAAATATAACCTGGTTGAGACTATTTCATAATTTATTACGAAATCTAATACCGTGTTTTGATTGTTTGGCGAGATGAACTATAAAAATTACGGAAGCATTTACATCACGGCTGAAAGAGAAGAAATAATTCCCCTGTATCCGAGTGCCAAGAAGAAATATGTGGGTACGAAAGTCTTAGGACTCTGCAGGTCGTCCTGGCTGTTCTCTATGTATCTGTTTATGTACGCGATGTTTCTGATTAGCGGAGCGGTGATATTTAGTATTCTCGAGACCCCTGTAGAGAATATCGTAAGACTGAGCCTTGAGAGCACGATAAAGAAATTCCTTGTGTCAAATCCGACAGTAACTGGTGAGTTGTTTATAAAAATTTCACATGTATATATGAAATATTATTTTTTGCTATTGTTCATATCACACATATAGGTTGGAATAAATTGGATAAAACCGTTACCGGGCAATTTTAGATGCACATGCACATAATTACATTACAAGCAGCTTAAAAAATATAATTGTGAATAAAAATGTCTTTCCAAAATTTTACATTTTAACTTTTAACTGAACGAAGGCATTTCTTATTATTATTATCCGATGATTTCAATAGTTACTATGGTGAATAAATACATCTTAAGAATATTATTATTATTATCCCATGAACTTTTACGTATGGTATCATACATCAGATTTTATTGTAGGTTTCATAATATTTCGAGATATGTATTATTTAATTTTTTTATACCATGTGTTTGCATTATTTCGTTCCGACCCTGGTTGTACCTACTTTTTGGAGAACTCCGTTTTTTGCTGCTTTTAAATGTTGTTATTGTTCTTACGTTAATGACGTGCCTTTTTTAAATTCTTCTGCGCTTTCTAATATGCTGTATTGTTTCTAAATCACTTGGTTACTTGCGTTTGAGGCTGAGGTTTATCTACTATCACAAGTTTGCAAACTACGGTACGTTCAACTGAAACACAACATACTGAAATGTTGATGATGATTAGCTGTGGAGATAAACGGTACACAAGCTAAGGTTTGTGAGATATTTAATAATAAGTATCCTAAACTCGTGAAGGGCATATTACATTCTCAACTACAAGTAAAAGAGAAATATTTATAAAATTCGGTATAATACCACATACACCGTGTTTACTAATTGTGCGTGATTACTTAGAAACCGTCTGTTGCGTATTCACGCACTTTTTTCTTTTTTCTATTATTTATTAGTTATTTTTTCCGTAATATATCTATGAGATTTATATATAAGAATTGTTATTACTTTAATTATTTTAATATTCTTTAGTTATGAGTTAATATAAGTTGTATTGCACCAAATAGGGACACTCACTACTCATTACATTCTTTAAAAGACATCCTAAATCTCTGCTTTACATTTCAAAAGAGACTCGAGTAGAATATACTTACATTATGTACAAAAGTGTACTATTTCTAGATTTTCACTTATTTTGCTCGCTATTTTTCTCTTGCAAGTGCGCCCGCCATACAGTCTACAGACAGAGGGAATAAGTGAAAAACGCCATATATACCGTAAATACAATTTCAACTCTCGTGCTACTAAAACCCCCTTTTTCAATTTTTTTCGCATATATCGCAATATATATATCGCAACACCGTCTTTTCCAATAAATAGATTGAGTGAAAAAGAACCATTAAGTGGCAGATCTCTGGATCTAATTCCACTGGACTATTTTTTGTGGCATTACGAAACATCAATCTTATTAACCCTATATAACCATAACTAATTAACACTGAAACGCTAAATTGCGTTAGACCTGTACAGAAAAACGGAAATTTATGTTTATCTGATTTATTAAAAATATTAATAAAGACAATTCATTTATATTTTTTCCAACCCAATTTTTCCAAAGCATCAGATTTCAAATATCTAAGAAAGATAATGGATGGAATATACAGATGAATATACACTCTGTATATTATTCACCGTAGATAATATATAGTGTAATTTGGTAATTAATTTAGGTAGACTTTTATTATAATTTCTGATTAATATAATCTTTATACGAGAGGGTCAAAGTAAAATAAATGCTTGGTCTCATTATTTTAAAGCAAAAACATGGTAGATATGTATTAACCGTTTCTGATGGTATTCGCCATAAAATATTCTTGTACGAACTTCATGAAAAAAATATTATCTCTTTTATGCAACAATATATATTTGTATGTTTTATTAATAAAGATATAGTTACTAACAATAAGATACAATACGTAATGTACATATAAGTGCCTTAATTGAAGTGTATTTATATCTTAAAGTATCCAATAGGAAACTATTTCATATTATTTCCTAAAAAAGATTCATTGACAATCGATAATTAGAAAAAAACACTGTAACTTATTCACTTTGTGATATTGATGTAATTATTGAAAAACAAAACAGAATTTCTTAATATTTAATATTTCTTAATAATATCTTGTTCTAATCCAACATCAAAATATGTTTACATTACGTCACAATAGCGAAATTGGTTAGAGCGCATCATGTGACAAATCTACTACTGCCTAGCTGATAACCATCGTAATCTTGGTTCGATTCCAAGCACCAGCACTGGCAATGTCGGTGGGTATTGTTCGCGTTTTTCCAATGTATAACCTCACCTAAACAGCTTCGGCTTTGGATTTGAATTTGCATTGGGAGATTTATGTGGTGTATTTTATGTTTTCTTTTTAGTAGGTCATAAGACTTTCGTGTTTGGATCAACATCAATCGTGTTTGAATCATCTATTTCATGAGGTTCGTATCTCATAGCATTTTTTTTAAATACTCATGTACTATTTCAGTATTAATATTGCTTGTTGAAATAATACAGTTCGTATAATCCAATATGGTCACACATGTATTGATATGATTTACATATACACATATTTCTGATATTTTGTTTTCTTTGGCATAAACTCGGAAGATTATTCATATTGATTATAAACTAATACGAAATGCATTACATTGACGACTGTATGAAATATTTAATTTTTATAAATGATATCAAGAATTAACGGTGATCACCATATCACTGACTGATTTTTATTTATTTATTTATTTGATACAATTACCAACCACAATGATACCACATTATCACCATTATTTAAAACACTGTATAACTGGCTTAGATTAAACGAATTATCATTAATAAATACTAAAAATTAAACATTGTGTTGATTAAATATTACGTTGATCTTCGTAAAATTAAACAAAGCATCTTAATTCTGTTGAATTAGTAACTTAGGAAAGGAATTAGACAAATGCAGAATATCATCTAGAATAAGTCTACTATCGATAGGCGTAGTATTATTCTACGTGAGACGATTCTCTTTGTAGACGATAGAATCAATCCCTATCATAGGAGTATTATTTTTAGTGGATCCTCTCAATATTATTTCCTTTTACCAGAACGATACTATGATTTTTACTTTTCCACACTCAACTATACCAGAGCGGAAAAGTAATGTAATCGTGTAAAGAAATTTTTTCCTAGCGTTTATTTTTTGTTTTTCGGCCTAAAAACCAAAAAGAAAATGTTTCTTCAACAATTTTGTGTGTGTGTCTGTGTGTCGTTGTCGTTATCGTTGTCGTTGTCGTCGACATTAAAATTTCTTGTTAGCACGATAACTCAACTAAATCGTGTCGAATCGATTGGATTTTGACTGATTTTGATCAGGGACGTCTTCCAGCCGACACCTATTGATTTTGAGGTGGATAGGACACACTCCACCCTGTCCATGGGTCATGAGAAAGAACGATGGTGAACTATTTAAGAAATTTTTTTATTAGCACGATAACTCAACTAAATCGTGTTGGATCGATCGGGTTTTGGCTGATTCTGATCGGAGACATCTCCCAGACGACATCTATTGATTTTGAGGTGGATAGGACACACCTCATCCTGTCCATGGGTCATAAGAAAGCACGATGGTGGACCATTTGAAATTCTTTTTTGTTAACACTATAACTCAACTAAATCGTGTCTGATCGATCGGGTTTTGACTGATTCTGATCGGGGACGTCTTCCAGACGATACCTATTGATTTTGAAGTGGACAGAACATACCCTACCATGTTCATGGGTAATGAGAAATCGCAATGGTGGACTATTTGAGAAATTTGTTTTGCTAACACAATAACTCAACTAAATTGTGTCGGATCGATCGGGTTTTGACTGATTCTGATCGAGGACGTCTCCCAGATGACACCTATTGAATTTGAGGTGAATAGAATACACTCTACCATGTGCATGGGTCATGAGAAAACACAATGGTGGACTATTTGAGAATTTTTTTTTTAGTACGATCACTCAATTAAATCGTATCGGATCGATCGGGTTTCAACTGATTCTGATTAGGGACATCTACCAGACGCCATCTATTAATTTTGAGGTGGATATGACACACTCCACCCTGTCTATGGGTCATGAGAAAGCACGATGGTGGATTATTTGAGATAAAAAAAATAAAACTGTCGCATAAAACACATATTCTGCATTTATCTGTTGGTTTATTTTTTCTCGGCTACTCAATTTCGAGATATAGATATTCTTCGTGCGGAAAAATTCGTTTTAAGGTTTTAAAACTGTTATTCTTTTTTTAGTTTATTTCATTCAGTCATATTATTTATAGGAGGACCATGAGATTCAATTCATCGTAACGCACTCACAGCGCGTGAAATTTGTTAGGTTCCGCGCTGACTGGTCAACGATAATACTGATAAAATAATTTAAAATATACGAGTACAAATAATAGTACTACATGAGTACTTATACTCTTTATTATTTTAAGAATATTATAAATAACTATAGTAATATACTGAATTAAGTATGATAATAACTCTGTTTACTTGACTCACGCTTACCACCAGGCAACATTGTAAAAATCTTTCTATATTTTATCTTTTAACTGTATTAAAAAGTTGCAGAGGTCACAGTATGTTGAGGAAAAATCCTTTGTGTTATCTTTGCCGTTAAAGTTACATAAATAAATATTTAAACGGCGATCAAAACAAAATGTTAATTTATGACAATTTATATTTCCATAAAGAATAATTAAAAAGAAAATATATGTTTCCACATTTTATTTTTACATAGTACGAGTAGTTAATTATTTTTGTGACTAGTGATACTTAATTTTTTTATTATTACTTGAGTTGTACATAACAATCTCGTAAGTGGTCAGTATTTAATTTATCATTTATATGCAATTTAATGTTTTTTGCATTATTACATTTGAAATTAATGTCTTTGATAATTGTTCACTCATCAGGTCATCACATACATACATAATATTTTACTTATCAACGTTAAATAATGCTAGTTAAAGTTATATTCTTAAAAATTACTTAATCTTTCATCTTAGAGCACCATTCGTATTGCTGGCCTATGGTATTATCTTCAGCCTTTAGATGCGTGATAAATTGACAGGCCAGTGTTCATTATGTTACTAAACGTACAATACGTTTTTGATATATACATATGTACATATTTGTATTGTATTAATTAAGTAAAGATGAGACAAGGTTTCATAGGAATGTTACATAAGGCGTTTTAATTGACGCTATTATGTCAACACAACAATACCGTCAACATGAACTTAATTTGCCCTTAGGTAATTTTGTCTGGATTGATTTTTATCAATATTAATTGCGATAAAGCTTTCGAGGGAACAGTGCATTTGTAACTGAAGTGTACTTGGTAGCTATTGGAATAACACCCAAGGGTTTCTGATTCATTAAAAAATGTAAAATAAGGCATTGCAATTTAAATAGGAGTATTTCTATCAAGTTTTCTTAAATTCTTAAAGTTATCTTCGTCTGAACTTAAATAAAAAGGAATTATAGTGTTTATATAAAACAAAATAAATTAATACAGACTTTATTATTATAATTTTAGGTACTTGTAATACGCACTTCTTTTTAAAGTTTACTTTATTGTTATACGGAATAGAAGCGCATCCTGTTGCTGATATTGACATCTTCATATCACTTTTTCCCCAATCATTGATGCATAAATCATTTACAGATATTACGGCTCAAGTTTATATTCTCAAACATTCGAAATAGCATGCTTTTCCATTAATTTAAACTTATCCCTTTTGCGGTGATAAATACATTTTATATTACCTGTAAGCTGAAATGGATACCAAATCACTGTATTTGGATTTCGGTAACTTCCCTTGACAGTCCAACAGTGCCAACGAAAAACCAATATAATCAATCAAGCAACCAATATAAACCAATATCGACAATCCACAATACTGCCCAGTTATATTCTTGGACGTCAGCCAGGCGTCTGATAAAGTATGGCATCCGAGATTAGTACATAAACTGATCAAAATCAGAACACCTCTTCCCGTATATCAAACCAAATATCTCAATATATTGAAATCCTACTTAAATGAAAATCAATATTAAACTAAAGTTAACAATGAATCCTCTGATCGTTATAATATTTTATCAGGAGTGTCACAAGGAAGTATTCTTGATACTGTACTTTATGTTCTATACACATTCGATATACCAACAAAAACAGAAACATCAATAATCACATTTGCCGATAACAGCCATATTTGCAAGTCACGAAGACCCATAGCCTCGCGCAGTCTTCAAACGCATCTCAATCTCATAGTAACATGGTTACAAAAATGGAAAATTAAAGTCAACGAGTCCAAGTCGTCTCAAATACCATTCATTCTACGTAAAAGTAATTGTCCCACAGTCACTCTTAATCATAGAGATATACTACAACAAGATACAGTAATATATCTGGAATTACACTTGAACTCGAAGCTAAATTGGAAACAACTCATAAGCAGCAAACGGAAACAAATAGACCTAACAACAAACATTTACAAAGCGACAATCAAGCCCATATGGCCATATGGAGTTGATCTCTAGGGATGTTCCAGCAAGTCAAATACCGTGATTATGTAGAGAGCTCAGTCCAAAATACTTAGAATTGTTACATATGCATCCCTTTGAAACCATATCCTCAAAACAGACATGAAAATACCGTACGTAAGCGAAATTATCACTAAAAGAAGCAATAAACACCACAACAAATTGAAAATCCACCCAAATCTATTACTAATACCACCTTTGTAACCTAACACGAGATTGAAAAGAATATGGCCCATAGACCTAAGAGGAGACTAAGGTGAGGTCGATGGATGGACTCCTCACCACGCATATGCACGAATCTCCAAGAACCTTGCACAAAGTCATGAAAATTAGCTTATAAATTGTATATACTTGAGTGCTGTTATCTGATTAACATTGTTAATTAATATTATCTGATCGAAATATGCAATATTTTGAATTTCATCATGCTACTATATCCGGCTACTCCTGTTATTGTTACAGTTTTCATTCAATATTGCCATATATGATTGATTTGATCGCTTCGTCAGAAAGTTGTGGAGCTGAAACATTAGACACGCACTATATACCTTTTATCGTTTTTAATTTACCTCTACAGAAATGTTACATTCAACGTAGCTCAGTAAAATTGAAGAAGTTATCATAACTCTACTTCACCACCACTAACTTCCAATTACTCTGTGTTCGAAACTAGTACGAACTTGTCTCAAATATTTTATACAGAGTATCCCAGAATTATTTTATAATATTAACTATTTAAGCACAAATTTTTTGTTGTGATTTTTAAAATTTGTTAAGATTTTTGTTTTGTAAGGGTCCCTTATTATATTGTTTTCAATTTGACTATAATTATTGGGTTCATATTTCTCTTTACAAACAGAAGCATACGATTCTTACAATTTAGGAACATGTCATGACTGTAACCACTATTATTATTTTTTCCATTAGTATTAAAAATATAGATACACATTAAACGCATATGTGAAAATTGTATGTAGAATTAGTTCGCAGTGATGAAGAATATGATGTGTTTAAAGAATATGATATATAAAATAAAAAAATTGTGAATTATAATGAAGCTGAGAACATTGTAAATTTTTAAAATTGGAATTTGAATCAGAAGTTATAACTACTAGTCTATAACGTTTGTTAATTGTTATTATTTATTTATTGACGTATTTCGATGAACTCAGAATACTGAATATTTACTTCCATGTAGTAGCTACACTACTACGTGACTTACATATTTTATGCGAGGGCTCGATCGATAAATATTTAAAATAATGCCAATATTTCGAAATGTCAATGTATTCTGTTCTTATAATTTGCGATACCCTTTGGCCTTTGATACCATGTGTAATATAAAACTCACCCGCAAACATTCCCAAGAGATAACTTGAATATGCAAGACTTTTCAAGGTCCTTGCTCTTCATGCGTTTATCTAACGCCTCTGAGTCTGACCGAATTAATTACAGTATGTGATATATACAGTGTACATCATGGTGACTGGTCTATTAAACGTTTTTGGAAAATCATAAATAATAGGAAACTGAACATTTGCTAGATAATATGTTCACAGGTACTCTATTGTATGAAAACAATGCTACGTATGTGATCCTTTTTTCCGGGAAATGCACTACTGTATGTGTACCGGAAATTAACATCATCTTCCTTATTTTAAACAGCGCACAATATTTTTTCATTATATCTGAAATATTGTGATTTTATTGAAACCTGATGGGAAAACTAAGCCATGGATCATGATTAACCTCTCCCTAGTAACATCTATGTTATTCCTAAGTTACTTTAAAGTTATTAGAACATTAAAATAGTACACAGTAGTAACAATAATCGTGTGGTGTTACTTATTTATCACTTAGAACTTTTTTGAATTTTGAAATAGATCTAAAGTAATATAAGTAGAAACTAGAAATTATTCCAAATGTGCAGGGTATCCAGAAAAAGGGGTAAAATTGCGACAAATGCATCGTTAGGTTAATAGCTTATTTCGAACGAGGCATATTATACTTTGTAATTATATTTGTTTCCTTTTTTGATTCTCTATTATAGATTCTCTACTATATTTTATCAAAAAGTTATGAAAGAATGTATTAATATAATATATTACCTAATGTAGCAGGTAATTAGTATCGTTAATTTAAAAAAATCAACATTAAAGTCGCCTCCAAAAAAATATAGTCATATCATGGTCTCAATTCGACTAAGTAAAGACCAGGCTATTTACTGTGCACCTCGTGGGTGGTCCTATATCGCAGTTTTAAGATTTGTTCCCATTCTTGATGAACTGTACATATTAGATTTTCTAATTAATCCACGCGTGTTTAAATTAACACATAAGGGGTCTGTAGAGCGTGCTAAATTATATCTTTTACCTCTAAATTATGTACTGCAAATGAATATTACAAAATATTTTTGATACTGAATAGATTCTGGTTATCCCTTATACTATCATTAATAATTGGTTTTGCTTTATAATTAATTACTCTCGGCGTGTTTTCCTTTTACCACTATTTTCTAAGCTCTTTCTCTCTTGGAATAATGTGGATTTGATGAAAAGCTATTTTTTCCTCTTGCCACTCTTTTCCGAGTAACGCAGGTCTGAATTCAAACTTTAAAACATAAAATGAGATGGTTATTTCATTACCACCATTAAAGAATATTAATTAAAAAATGTTACATTAAAATCAATAAAAAAATAGATACTTAAAATAGGAACTAGATAGAATTCAGTATAGTTACTGATAATCAAATAAAACTAAAGTTGGATCCAAAAATTAATACTTCAATTGATTGGTGATGTCTTCCATATAGCTAGATTCACATTGTTACAGATACATAACGTAATATACTGATACATACAAAAATAGGTGTCAGGTTATCTATGCGGGTGTCTATTAGTTAACATTATTTTGTAATTACTACGTTGATACAAAAATTGGATCATTAAAATGCAACATTTAGACAAAATATTTAAATTCTTCTAATTAGTGATGTCTTCTCTTCCATCTTCAGTCGATGATCTCTTCTGACCTGCTTGTGGTGGGTAGAACAATGATTTTCAATGGGTCTGGTTGTCGTGGGATCCTTCAACCCCTATCTATATATATATATATATATATATATATATATATATATATATATATATATATATATATATACTCGTTCGTAGCTTCAAATTTGTTCTGCAAAACTTATCAAATATTATACAGTTTAACTAGATGTCGTTTTTATTTCAGATCAAGCCTTGGAGGACCTAATAAAAGAAGTCGTAAGAGCCAGCAATCGAGGAGTGTCTGCAGTAAAGAATGCCACCGGCGAACCTAATTGGAGTTTTGGGCAATCCCTGTTCTTCGCAAGCACAGTCGTGACTACAATTGGTAAAGACGGATGCAATTAATTTTGTCCTTCGTTATAACATAACAGAATATTATCATTATAGGTTACGGTCATGTAACGCCCCTAAGCAGAAGTGGTAAAATATTCTGCATAATTTATGCAATGGTAGGAATTCCTATGACACTTGTGCTGCTTTCGGCCCTAGTGGAACGACTATTAGTTCCTACAATATGGCTCTTGCAATGGCTTAATTCACGCCTTGGACATTTATATCAGCCTTTCAACATTAGGATACTACACTTACTGATCATAGGTATGTAGAAACTATATTATACTACTAATATAAAAAGTGGTATAAGGTATTTTTTTTATTGATGAGGATTTTGAGTTTTGTTTAAGATTTAGAAATATACGAGTACACAGAATACTGGAGTAGGCTGGAACCTTTGGTGTGAAGATAACACTGACTTAGTTTTCCACAAAACACTATACACTACACTCGACGCGCGTTTTGCCAACAAAGTTGGTATCATCTGGAGATGATTAAAACTGAGTTTTAATCATCTCTATATGATCCCAACTTTGTTGGCGAAATACGCGTCGAGTGTAGTGTTTTGGTGTTTTGTGGAAAACTAAGTCAGTATTGCATTAATATTAATTGGAAACGTTCTTAATTTTTTTATTACTATAACTTAATGAAGTTCTATATCATTTCTTCCATCTTTCGTTTTGTTGTATACGTAGTGCAGTAATTATGTTACAACTTATATCAGATTAAACGTTTGAGTTTCATAGCATGAAATCTTGATTAGACCTTTAAATATAACGGGTATTACATTTAAAATGGAATACTTTAAAGAAGTATTATGTATATCAAGAGAACAGTTTACTTCAGTTAAATAAAATACTTCAAATAACTATAAAATAACAACAAAATACTTCAACTTTAGTTCAAATAAATTACATTTGTGACAAATAAACATTGATTTTAGATATTATGAAAAAAATACAAGCTCCACAGAATATATTCGCAAATCCTGATGAATGCAAACATATTACTTAATATTTGTAATCACTAGGAATTAATATTTTTATTTATTATATAAGAAATACATTTGTTATGTCAAATATATTTGATAATAATAATAATAAAATGTGATTTCGTGAAAATAAAGAAAATTGAAAATAAATGAACTCGATAACCAAGTAATGTACAATACTAATATGATATACTGCACAGTACAGAACGAAGTAAATACATGTATAAAACATAGAAAATAAATCTAGAAGCAATAGAAAACATAGGCAAGTTATTAAACTTAACAAAAACCGTTTCGTTTAAAAATTTGTAAACACTGCCAACATTCTATTGTTGCCAAAAATAGTTTTGCTTTGTTTATTACTATTATAAATAATTACTGCATTATAAGACAATGATTGCTGAAACAAATCGATAAAGAGAAAGGGATCTAAGAAAACAAATATTTATATCGTGTTTATTACACCTAAATATTAATTTAAAATAATGAAAAATGAACTGTATAATATAACTAATATTTAACACATACTGATCCCTAAATAAATCTGTGTATGTGAGACAGATGCTATCTTATATTTAGAATAAAATGTTTAGATTGATGTTAAATAAACCAAAGTTACCACGTACTGAATCAATACCGTAGGTATACATACAGGTATTTCAGTTCAACTATGTTCAAAAGCAAATAAATAAAAAAAACAACCTTTAATGGAGTATATTATACTATATTTTCTTTTCCTAAATTATATTCCACTAATATCACGTAATGTATTATTTTTCATAATTACATTAAAATACGTAAGAATACTTATAACCCATATTTACCTACTACAAAAACAAATAAGAATACATTACTCCAATATGTACCTGAATAAATATAACATAAAAATGTTGGTCAGGTAATATACAGTTTATGATACATCAAACGTGTTTAATTGCATTGTATAGCTCTTGTACTGTCGTATCTTTACCGGTATCTGGCTGCTATATATCAGCGCAATATAAGCTGATAGGTACTCAGCGCAATGGAAATGATGATTTTAATATATTAAGAGGAAGAGATGATTAGTAAACCCGCGTTAGTATGAAGTAGAATTTGTTAAATGTAAAATTATATTTTGCGCTTCCAAAAGAATATCTGTTACAAGATAGACAAGAATAGATGGTAAGACAGTATAAAAAAAATCTATTTATAGCATACTGTAATTTTCAAATCAATAAATATATTTGTCAAGAAAAAAATTGCCCAAATAGAAAATATATTGATTAGTCATCAACAGATTTTCTATTCATAACTAAATTTTCTACTTAGTCGAACTAAAAAAGACATTGCTGATAATTTTGTGGTAAAATGTATTATATTAGCTATAATTTGGGATATCTACGTTGATCAAATTAAGATCAAATAAATGCGTTCTCATATCAGAAATAAATTGTTCTCTCGGTGTAGAAAAGTATTTGAAAGTACTTGTACGACTTAATGAAAGTATTTTTAAAATTTTCAAATTAATAAATATATTTCTGGCAAAGAATAAATTGCCCAAATAGGAAACATGTTGCTTAGTCAAGCTAAAAAATATATTAAAATGTATTATATTATATCATTTAAAATGTTTTATATTATCAAATAAATGCGTTCTCATATCAGCAATAAATTGTTCTCTTGGTATAGAAAACCTATTTGACGAAAGTGTAGTATCTGTCAGTATATTATACACTATATAGTATAGTATGTAGACGTCAAGAAAGTGTAGTATACGTCAATTTTTGTGTTTAGACTGACACTATATCTCATAAATTGTGAGTTGTCATTGCCCCTCACTCCTCTGCAAAACTTTTCAATAGTTTTCAATAAATATTAAAATCGACTACACATTACACATTTATAAATGGTAATATCCATACAATTTATTCTTACTCATTTATGGATTTCTTAAATATAGTTTTTGATTTTTTTTTCATTTCTCATGTATTTTTGACATGGAATTGATTAATATTAGTTATAGATTTCTTCCACAAATAGTGCCTAAGTTTAATACCCTCACTAAGGAAACACAATATTCTTCAACAACCATATCATAATTGTCATCAGTCGTGATTATAAAATCTGATTTTCTAATGATTTTAATTTGAAATACATTTCCCCATTTAAATTATCCATAATATAAACATAATAACATATCCTTCTTGTTTCCGTATATGCATCATTAACTACATGTTCATAATCTTGTAAAATATGGGTGCAGAAAATCAAATATTATCACATAATGAAGTGTTGTGTCAAAATTCGGTAAAGGTTGCTGTATACATTTCCAATTTGAGTAAAACTTCAGAAATAGTCTAGTCTCTTCTTTACTCTTCTAGATCTTCGATTATTTCATTATATTCTATCGCCACCTTTACGAGCTACCTTAACTCTCACTAGTGTCCGTCTTGGCCTCACGAATATTTTCACCATATTTATATTTACCTTACCAGCACTCTTGCTAGCAGCAAGAATTCTCTCCAAAAAATTAATTTTCAAAGCTCGATGAAATGGCTTATTAAAATAAATTATCGTGTGTACTAACTTAAAAATAAAATAAAAGTAAGTATCATAAAGTAAGAGTACTTATCTAATAATTTAATCATCTTATCCAAACCAAACTATTAATTATTCACAAGATGTGAAATAAATATAAAACTATTTACAACGAATATTGCAACAACAAAAACTGATTATTGGTCTAAATATAGAAGCTATATATTGTCTTAAGACTAAAACTCTAAAAAAATAACACCGTTTATCTTAATTTCAGTGGCTATATTGGTAGGATTTTTCCTCCTTGTACCTGCAGCTGCATTTGCAGCTATAGAACCAGAATGGGACTATCTTGACTCGTTCTATTACTGCTTCATTTCTCTTACAACGATAGGATTAGGTGATTATATACCGGGAGACGCAGCTAATCAACCATATCGTCCACTGTACAAGATTGCCACCACATGTAAGTATAACAACAAATATACAAGTTTGGCATGCAGAACTAATGTATAAAATTAGAAAAGTGTTCCCTGATAATCTATATAGCATATTAAAATAATACTTAGAGAACAGGTATTTCCTAGTAAAAATTTAAAATGACCAAACCACGCTCTTACCGATAAAATCTGGTGTCCCACAAGGTAGTGTGACAGCTATACTGTATTTGTATTTTATTTAGAAAGTATGTTATCTATATCTTTAGTATAATAAAATAATATCCTCTCTACTAACGTATAAAATAAACTATGAAGAAATTTTATGAAGAGGAACTTATGATATGTTTTTTATTTTTCTGAAAATAAACCGGACAGGAGAAAAATTAAATAATATTACTTCCTTTTGGAACATACTACAATTGCAAGGAATGTCGCAAAGACTGAACAAACGCTGCATTGTTCTTATCATTTATGCATTTTCGAAAATTATTGACGACTTTGTATTATCTCTAATTTTTAAACAGGAAAATATTGATGTGGTTCAACTTAGGCTCATTACAGCCCTATATACGTCAAATCACAACTTCCTAAGCCTTAAGTGCGAGGTTTAGTTTTAATGGAATATCACCTAAAACTATGATCAGAGCAGAGACATTACAATACAATGTCACAAAACGTCCTTATGTTCACGCCCTTATTATATTCAACGAAAACAATATTAAAATATTATTTACAAAAATGAAACGTCTTTTAATTAATATTATCGTAAATTCATAATCTGAAATTTATCTTATACAACTGATGAATTTATAATTTATAAATAGTAATTATGGGAATAGGGGGTGATTAGCGGAGCACTAGATAGATGCTATACCCCCAGAATAATATCTGAATGGATAGACCATATATTGGGAAACCGAGCTGGATTACCTCTCAATGGAGACATCTGGTACACGGATGAAGCCAAGATTGAGAACAGAACGGGCGCGGGGGTGTATATGCGGCGCGATAGTATAGGTAAAACCTTCCCCCTGGGTAAATACACTACTGCACTCCAGGCCGAGTTAGTTGCAATTACATACGGTGTTCTGGGGGCCGACCAAAATCGGACCCAGGAGAGGGTATGTATCTGTTCGGATAGCAGGGCGGCGTTAACAGCCCTGAATTCAGTAACGACAAAGTCGAAGCTGGTTTATAATTGCTATGGAAGCATTGAACCACTTGGCAGGGAAGGGACCGGTGGAACTCTTATGGATACCTGGGCATAGTGGCATTAAGGGAAATCTAATTGCAGATGACCTTGCCAGACTAGGGACTAGGGAAAACCTCTATGGACCAGAACCTGCAGTGGGAATAAGTCGAAATCTGATCAGAAACCGCATCAATGACTGGGCAAGAGACCAGCACAGAGAAAGATGGAGAGGAGTAACGGGTTATCGAATAACCAAACTCTTCATCGAATACTCAGAAATTGAGAAATGGGCCCAATAATTCATTAAATTGAACAAGCACAAAGCCAGAACCCTGGTGGGAATCATAACGGGCCACCATAGTAGCCTGAATGCATATAAGCACAAGCTGAGGCTGACTGACAGCCCGGCATTCAGATACTGTAGAGAAGACGAGGAAACCTCGATTCATCTTCTTTACACCTGCCCCGTACTGGAGGAGAGGAGGTGCCTTATATTGGGGACCCCTGTTATCCTAGAGGAGGTGAGGCTTAAGGCGAGGGATGTGCCCAAATTGCTCCTTTTATAGGATAGCATTTTTAGAGAATGACCCGGATAACACGGGATCGCCAAGGGACTACCCATGCAATTAGTGGCTGATGAGGCCCAAACCCACAAAACATAATAATAATTATTATGGGAATAGTCAAACTAGTTTAGTGATAATAAAAATAATATATTTAGTTATATATGTTTTATACTTCCCAGACATCAGACCTCTTGTAAAAGTATGCTACACGAAGTTAAATTGAATGTTGTATGAACATCGATATTAAAGTTTATGAACAATATTACAATTGTATTCAAAGAGTAATTACTGATCAAATATTGACTAATAGTAGTTTCTATAAATGTTTAACAATATTATGCAACAACGCTGTTCATAACCAACGTCTATAGAAGCTACTAGTAGTCAATATTTAATCACTCTTCTGAATACAATAGTTTACAACCAATAGAATGGGAAAAAGTGTACCCCATATTTAACATGGAAGGCTTTCAAGAGAACTGTGTATAGCTTTCTTTTAAACCACCCACTAGCCACTATCTCTAGTATTCAATGATTATATTTATTATTATTTTTTGTTACAGGTTACTTATTTCTTGGAATAACTATAATGATGTTAACTCTAGCAGTATTCTACGACATTCCACAACTTAACCTGGGTTTGCTCTTCACAACAAGCGAAGATTTGAACTCTGAAACAGTAAGGCTAGCAAGTGCAGGGCATGGATTACAATATGGCGCAGGTACCTTTAGCCCACAGAATGACGAAAACACTCACCGTCAGGTTGTTAGAGTCAGATCGCGAAGAGCGGACAGCCCCAGTCCAGAAGACCCAGGCCCAAAAGAACTCAGGCTTCCGTGAATGTGCTCTTAACTAATAATGAATATTAGTTTGTAGAGGCAGATGTTTTTAGAAATATCGGGTTGGACTAACTAATATAGACTTGGTTAAATTCCATCCAGTACTTTAAATTTAACATAGCGTGTATATAGCTTAGTTATTTAATATTGGCTATGTATATTGATCAAGCATAAGTAATTAAATTGACTGCACAAAATTATTTCATATTCATTTCAATGGAAGTGCACAAAAAAATACAAATTTCTTTTTCAACAATATCTACTAGTGTTTTATAATAATCGCATTAAAAAATCTCATAGAATCATACATATCTTCAATATATATATATATATATATATATATATATATATATATATATATATATATATATATATATATATATATATATATATATATATATATATATATATATATATATATATATATATATATATATATCATATTAAACAAGTTAGTCCAACCACTTAGTCAGTAGAATATAAATGTTGAACACACTAATAACACCAAACTTGTAAAACATATTTGCCAATGTTTTAAGAACTAATTAACAGTCTCAACAATGTTAAGGATATTTTTATTACTGTATTTATTGACTTTTACTCAAGCACAGTATTTTTATTTATGTATTTTTGTAAGGCACATTTCTTAATTAATTTAATGTTTATTTATAATAAAACATTTTAAAGTGGCTGTACGATGTCTTATGAGAAATATTAGTGTTAGCATATTTTTAGAATTGCAATGAATATAATAAATCTGTGACTCTTAGATAAGACTTAAGTGAAAATTCAGTTTCAATTAATTGTGGACCAAATAAAACATGTATCAGCAAAAATTGTTTTTATTATGAACCAATTGATAGTCATTATTTTAATTATTGAAATTACTCATTCATTGGATTAGTTATTTTATATCATTGTGTTGAGTTATAGACATTTGCAACTTCTGAAACATCATATGTCAAGCTACCTTGAAAGCTGTTTGCCACTTTTTAAAACATTTTAATAAACATTTGAAGATAGGGAAGCAACCATAGTCTAGAGTACTAAATATAGAAACAAGAAGGTTGTTTTCTAAGTCAAAACGTGATTCTACAGTGACATCTTTGACACAATGTGACCTTTCTGGGTCTATAACATCGACATTACCATAGAAAACATTGGCGATGTTCTACTCTTCGACGATGGAAAATTTGTGATGGTTGTTCTCCGATTGCTAGCCAACACTCAGAAGCTTATCTTATTTCATTAAATACCCAGCTTTCATCCACTACCAATACTTGCCACAAATATCGCCGATTTTTCCTAACTACAAGTTGTCAAAAGCCACGTCACATCTCTGGTTAATCACGGCTTCCAAGAGAAAGGAGGCTACTTACCTATTCGGTAACTTCTTCAGAAGGTGTTTCGTTAAAATACAGTATATGGTTACAGTAAAATATCAGGAACAGCGGTCTCTTTGTTGCTCTAGAAATCTTTCACTGAAGTTTGTTATATTCCACCGCCACTTTGCATGGACCACCTTGACCTTTACAAGTACTCACCTTGCTCTTAAAATTTTTTCTCTCAATCCTGCATTATCCTTAGGGAATACACAGGTACACTATTGCTCATATGTAGAGCAGCTAAATTTAAACATAAGTAAGCATGTTATACAATTAAATATTTTCTACATTCTGTTGAAATATATTCGGTATTAGCTCAAGTATAGTGTATCTTCGTGTTTTTGTTAACACGTGTGGTTTACATTGTCTTTATAGACGATGTTGTTTTCTTGTACAGGTCATATGTAGAACAACAAACCGGTTTATTCAGTATACGTTGAGATATCGAACGTGCTGGTAACAGTATTTATTAGAACGATTTCACGAGGCTTTCATTTAGCATTGCAGTTGAAACAAAAAATTTGAAAAGGGGGAAAACAATATAAGATTGCAGACTTAAATTTGAATAGATCAATATCAAGGTTACTTTTGAATTTTTTAAAACACGAGGTACTTTAGGTGTTCCAAAGTGTGGAAGAAAACGAAAAGCGGACCGTGTGGTATGAAAAATTAAAATATTATCCATCCAAAATCCTTTTATGAGCGCACCCCGCATAAAACAGCAGTTATATAGGAGAAGTTACTATATCCATGAGTATCATCAAACGACGCTTAGATGATGTTGTTTTGTATGGTAGAAAGGCAGCAAAAAAGCCCTTCATATCCAAGAAAAATAGAGCGGAACGGTTACAGTTTGTGAGAGAGCATGTGAATTGGTCACACGAAAAATGGAGAACAATCCTATTTTCCAATGAAAGTCAGTTCAAACTATTTAAATCAGATGGAATTTGCTGGGTAAGAAGACACCCAACGAAAGGTTCATACACAAGGCCGACGGTCAAACATGCAGGTGGGGATGCTTCGGCAGTTTAGCATGGGTCCATTAATAAAAATTGACGGCATTATGGATCGATATGTTTACCAAGACATCTTGGCGAACGTTACATCGAACTCGGACGTAACGTTCGCTACGGCGACTGCAGCAGCAAAAGTGGTGCGATGGAGTGTCTCTGATAAGGAAATACTCAGCGACCACAAATACATCCTATTTGAGAGCGGGGATGGTGCGGGTCAGACGCTTAGCGTGACCAGGAACAGAGGCTGGAAGCTGAACAGCTGGGACAGGGCTAGTTACTATGGGGTCATGGACGACCAAAGAGAAAGTGGGAGAATTAGGGATCCCAAATCTTTGGTTGAAAGCGTCACGAGGGCATGTGACGCATCCATGGCCAGAAAAGGGAGAAGCAGGCAGTCCCCAAGGATATATTGGTGAACAGAGAAGATCTCTGCCAAAGGAAGAAGTGCGTCGGTGCACAAAGGCAACATATCAGGGACAGGGCCAGACGAACCTGGAACCCTAATGAGCAGGGAGAGGCGGAGGCAGCGTACAAGGCTGAAAAGAAAAAGCTGAGGGGTGCTATCAAGGCAGAGAAGAGGAGAAAGTGGGACGAGTTGTGCGCCGACCTAGATATAAATATCTGGGGTAACGGGTACAAACTTGTGGTGAAGAGGACGAACAGTCACCAGCAGGAGATTCCTCTAGAAAAGATGAGAGTGACGGTGGACGCGCTCTTCCCCAAGAAACGGGTGAAAGAATGGGAACGTCAACCAGGAGCAGTTTTCGACCCGCTTACGAAGGAGGAACTGCTAAGGGCTTGTGTCAAGATAAAAAATGGCAAGGCGCCTGGTCCTGACGGTATCCCCCCTGAGATCCTGAAGGCCATGGTGGAGCAATATCCTGCGGAGGTGCTACGAATCATGAACGATGTCATGAGGAGCGGCGACTTCCCCGAGGTATGGAAGATGGCCAGGCTTGTTCTAATCCTCAAGGAAAACAAGCCGGAAGAAGTGGTATCAACGTGAGGGAAAACGCCAGCCTCACTGTCGAGAGGACCAGGAGATGGATTGAAGATAGGGAACTGACTGTGGCTTTGGACAAAACGGAGGCAGTCCTCCTGATAAGGAGAAGAAAGCCTCCGTGCATCACGTTTCAGTGGAGGAGAGAGCTCACCAAAGTCCAGAGAAGAGCACCGCTAAGGGTTTGTAGTGCATACAGCACCGTATCGGCAGCGGCAACGCTGGTGATAACCTGTATACTACCCATTGACCTTCTAGCAAGGGAGACGGGAGGTGTACGGAGAAGCTGACAGAGGTGCAGCAAGGGAGAGCCTATGGGAACACTGACAGGAGATGGGACGCGGAGCCTCGAGGGAGATGGACGAGGGTGCTAATCCCGAACATAAGGCCATGGTGCGAAAGGGCACATGGCAATGTCGGGTATTATTTAACCCAGGTCCTTACTGGGCACGGCTGTTTCGCGGACTACCTGCAAACGCGAGAACAGAGTGCTGGTCCTGTGGAGAGGTCGACGATGCCGGCCACACAGTGTTCAGCTGCAAAAGGTGGATAGGAGGAAGGAGAGCTGCGGAGCAAAAGATAGGACATGCTATCATTGTAGATAACATGATCCCAATCATGCTCGAGGAGCAGGGAAAGATGAACAGTGGTGGAGCAGATGGTAACAGCCATCATGAAGGTAAAAGGGAAGGATAAAAGGGAAGTGGGGAATGAATTAGTATCCTAATTGATATGCTGAAGAGAAGTAAAACGAGAGCAGTTCCTCTTTGGCATTACACCGATAGGATAGTGGGGAGTTTTTAGTCGATAGGTGTATACGAATCCGACACTACCTGGCCAAACAATAACAGAACACTAGAGACCAGGTGTTATATATTATGCTTAATATATTTTGATGTAATCAGTCATACAATCTATTACATAAAATTCGGCTTGTTCTGGACAAAAACCTAAAAACTTAAAAATTGCTCTACATATGAGCAATAGTGTGTACTAAATGCTTTCAGTGACTATTTGTGAACATCAGATGCATTTTTATAGAGTAGCATATCAAACTATCATACCAATAGTTGAACGTCTTAAACTTGACATTGAGTTTAATTGTTAAAAAAATTTCAAAAATTACTAATTTCATTCCACTATTTGTTACTAATTTACTTCATTATCTGTCACTCCTTTCACGATTTATTTTCAAAATTTTATTTTTTCCCATTTTTTACTTACCCATGAAATTACTTTTATTCTTTAAGATTAATTTAACCATCTAAGGCTGATTACTCATATATAGAGAAATAAAGAAAAACTTCTGAATTTAATTCTTTATCATTATGTGTAAGGAACAATTCATAAAATCTAGACTAAAAATATTAACACAGTGCGCATTGACATAATACAGATAAAACATAACAATAAATTACATTATCTACAATTCCTCTTTATTCTCCTTTTGAGTCTCTTGGTCCTGCAACACGGACATAAATTTACTAGCGTAACTCGGATGAATGGAACGTTGCAGTTCATTTAGAGATTCTTCTGCCTGTAAAAAAAGATTTAGATAAATAATTATCATTAATATGTTTTGGATGTGTGGGTCATGTATGCCCACTATAGGTTATCTCTTAACATATGTGCAATACATATTAATAGTAAATATAGAAAAAATGTTTTTCAAAACTGCTAAATCTATCATGAAATTCCTTTAAACTATTTCAAAATCCTCGCAGTGAATTGCTATATGTTAAGGAACACGAAACCAAAAATCATTTTGTTATTTTCAATGCATGAAAAGCTTAAATCAAATGATCAACTGATTACTTCCATACTCATATTACTCAAAGATCTTTGAGTTAATATGAGTCTGGAAGAGAACAACAAGAGACCAATTTGAACTGTAGCGCCATGAGAGAAAAGAGAATGTCAATCCATATACCTTTTATGGTCTGAATGTGTAACTACTTTCAAGGTTAAAGAATATATATGTATGTTGGTAGTAGACTGTAACAACGCAGTAATACGAGAATATCACAAAACTGAAAATAATTCAAGAAATGTGGACACTTTTCAAAAGTTTCTAATACAGTAGATTATACGAGTAGACATTATTTCAGAGGACAAGGTATTAAAAATCAAATCAAGAATTATGTATCTATATAGTGAAAATTTTTACATGTTCAAAAAACAATCTTCCCAATTAACTGACCATATAAATTGGATATTAGGAGCTCGATATTTTCCATCATAAAAATAAATGAATGTCATGAATAAACGCAATGAACAAAACAGACAAGCAAAATAAATTCCAACTAAAGGTTTTGCAAAAATGTCAATATATTCCAGATACATATTAGATACATATTAGTGGAATACTTTAATATTGAAATAAATTATACTGAATGCAAAGTACCGACAATATTTTAGTAGAAGAATTAAGCATTAATTAATCTGTTGTTTTATATTAGAAACTGAAAAATATATTTTCAATTCAGCCAGATTGAATGTTCATTAATTAAATTAATTCTGAAAGTAAAATTAAAATAGCCTACTGAATACAATGTGAATTCCAATGGCTACACACACAAGGCTACACCCGAATATAAGGGACTTGATACAAAAGATATGAAGTTAATACAAAAGATCAACAAATCTTCAATATCGGTCTTCTCAATATCAGTCTTCAATGAATGTTATATCTGAAAAAGCAAGAGATATTTTATTGAAGAAAAAAAAAAATACAGTAGACAAAGGAAACTAACGAAATTAAATAGAAGTGAAATTAAGAAATAAATATACATGGTGTGGAAGAAAATTGATATGGTGTAGAAAAAACAGACTATTAAGCATGTATTTTTTTTTTTTTTTTTTTTATAGAGAACTATTAGGCATGATATAAAGGGTGTAAGTATAACTAGCATTATTTTAATAATTGACAGTTTAGATCTAAACAAACAAAAAAGTGTTATACAACATAGATGCTCAATTATACCATTTACAAGAAAAAAAGTTTACACCGCCTAATTATGGGTATGATAAATGTATTATGGGACATTATCAAAATAAATTATACTGTAAATAGGCGTATTATTCAATTTTTCCAACCCTTGGTGTTTTTCTGCGGACATAAATTTATTTCTCTTTCAACTTTTCTGATCATTTCTTACCTTTTAGTGCAACCCAAATTAATACTGCATTTTTGTTTTGATTTTAATAGGAAACCATTTAAAGACATTTTTGGTTTTCATAACAATTTTTAAATAATTAGTAGATGAATCTACTAATACCATTACTACTATATCATTAAAATGTGAAATATTTTAATACAATTTAATTTTTTATATTTCAAAAATGTATTTATATTACATATCAGACTATATTGTCAACAATAAAAATGAACTAAACCATCTAAACTGTATACATATGTGTAAGTAGTTAACTTCAAAAAACATTCTACAGGAAAATACAAAAATGTAAGACTGAAGTGTTGCAAACAGTTAAATGTGTTTAAAACTAGAAATGCATTAAATTTAAGTTAGTATTAAATAATTCCTCCAAATATCAAGAGCATAATTAGTATAAAATAATTCATCGTAATAATATGATATACTACAATCCACAATATCAGATGACATCAAAGACATTCGATAGTCTGGTGATTTTTAGTTGTTAATGGTCCAGGTTGGTATATGTTGTTTTAAGTGGTGCCTCGTCACGGTAGGCAAGTGAGGCATTATCTCACCAATAAGAACCGAGACAGAAAACAATAAAACATTATTATTAATTCATTTCTAGCTTTAATTATAACCATAATCCCAATATCAATAACTACTATCCACTACTTAATATCTTAATATTTTATCAATAAAATATATAATTGATATAATCTGGTACACAGAGAATGACCAAAGATTTAGTAGTGTTTATTTAAATATCGTACTATGCTTTAAATTCATATATATTTTTTAATTTTTCTAATACATTTAGGGTCAATGGTAAAAATGAGCGGTTGCAAATTCTAACGAGAAATAACGAATGGGCAACCTCCTTATATCGGTTTAAAAGTGTAAGATTTAAAAATATACGTATCTAACATTTCCCAGGAAGAACGAAATTTGTAACATATTGAGGTACCTTCATAATTTGCCTTGAACTAATCAGATAAACTTTTAAATAGTTTGTGCTGTTATTTTGCTTATACAATTTAAGAACAGTATCTGCAATGTTACAAAATAAAAAATGAAGTTACAAATGAAAATGTGTTACCTGTTTCAGGAGATGTATGGAAGCCTTTAGAACCTTTTGCCATTTATTAGCCTCTATTGAATGCAAAGCTTCTTGTTGCTGCAATAATTTAACCCATTCTTCATGAGATTTTGGAGGATTTCTAAAATTATAGGTAAACATTAGTTATATATGTCATCACTTTTCATTAGTACTTACTTTAATACATGTAGATCTAAAAGAGAATATGGAGTAGTCTCTTCTAGTGACCATAATTTATAATACAATATTATATTTAATAGTAACAACAACACAAGTACAGAGAATACTATCAAGGTACATACATCCGCATTAAAAATTCCACTATTTTGTATTTTCTTCCTATGTGGTACACCTAAAATATCCAGTAATTACTGAGTTACATTGAATTATAAATACAGTTATTTGATAATAGAAAACAATAAATGGGCCAAAATACTTTTTGATGCCTAAAAATTGGTCCCTTCGGTTGAATTTCACTTTTCATGAGCAAACAGTACAAATATGTGAATAAAATACACTAATTTATAAATATAACACTATTTTCCTATTCAACAAAATAAAATATAACCAAAATTTTATATAATTTATTCGCAATTTTTTTTTAAACCACCGCCCAAATTAGGCATTGAAAGGTATTTTGGCCCAAATATAAAAGATTGGGGTATCTCAAAACACCCAAAATTTGTATCAAACTAAAGGGTGGTCCAACCATAATGCACGATGTTAATTGTGAGTCACACCTTAACGTCAAGTTTCTTGCCCAACTTAATTTGACATTTGTTTGTTTCACTGTTTGACAAATTCAACTATGGAGAGGTACACAATTGAGCAGCGCGTTAAGATTGTTGAAGCCTTTTACGAAAATGGGCGTTCAAATAAAAATGCATTTCGTGCACTTCGTGACTTTTTTGGTCAGCATAATCGACCAAATGTGTCCACAATCGGGAGAATTGTGCGCAAATTTCAGCAAACCGGGTCTGTAGGAAATGTGAAAACACCTGTGCATGCTCGCCCAGTTCGTTCTGCGGAAAACATTGCTGTTGTTCGCGATAGTGTAGCAGAAGAGCCGTCAACCTCGACGCGTCGTCGTGCCCAACAATTGAACATCTCACGGACATCACTGATGCGAATTTTGAATAAAGATTTGAATTTACACGCTTACAAGGTTCAATTGACTCAAGAGCTGAAGCCTATTGACCATTTCAAGGGTCGTCAATACGTCGAATGGTTGGTTGAACAGACAGAAGTGAATGGTGACTTTACAAAGAAAATTATTTTCAGCGACGAGGCACACTTTCACCTCAATGGATTCGTTAACAAGCACAATTGCCGCATTTGGGCAAATGAGAATCCACGAGTGATTGTTGAAAAGCCGATGCGTCCACAAAGAGTGACTGTTTGGTGCGGTTTATGGGCTGGCGGCGTCATCGGGCCGTACTTCTTCGAAAATGAGGTCGGCCAAGCAGTTACCGTGAATGGTGTTCGCTATCGTGAGATGATAACGGACTTCTTGTGGCCAGAAATTGAGGATATGGACCTGGACGATATGTGGTTCCAACGGCATGGTGCCACTTGCCACACAGTCAACGAAACAATGGCACTTTTGCGCGAGAAATTCAATGGCCGTGTTATCTCACGTCGTGGCGATGTTAATTGGCCGCCACGATAATGTGATTAGACACCGTTGGACTTCTTTCTTTGGGGATATTTAAAAGAAAAAGTGTACGTCAATAAGCCAAGAACAATTCAAGAGCTAAAGGATGAGATAATTCGGCACATTAACGACATTGAACCTGAATTATGTCTCAGAGTCATTGAAAATATGGACCATCGGATAGAAGTATGCCACCGAAGCCGTGGCGAGCATTTGGCCGATATTTTGTTTCGCACATAATTGTCATAGATCCTTCTATCATAATAAAAAATATTAAGATAATTTTCTGAAAACTTTTTGTTTTATTTACAATTAACATCGTGCGTTTTGGTTGGACCACCTTTTATATGAATTTCACCAATGAACCAAATGAGCATCATTCAGGGATCATGGTGACAGTATATGCTGTTTTATGGAGAAAAGTGATGCTGTTCCGTTTTTCTTTAAATACTTTGATCCACACTCAATATCAAAGAATAACTTTCAGTATCACAAATTAATATAATATTCAATGTGAATACTTCACATTAATTTTCAGAAAATTATTTGGAGCTATATCATGTCTAATGAAGGTTGAATGTGATCGACACAAAATACTTACTTATCCTAGTATCTTCTAAACCTATTCTAGGAATACTGTGTAGCCGCCTTTTTCGCCTCGACTTTCTCTTCAATTCTGGCACATTCTCTTCTCCTTCGGCATGTAAAGCTTTAGCCAAATGACTAAAAAAATCATCCAGTCCAGCCCAGGTATTTCGTTCAATCATACCTTGAAGTTATTTTTTTTTTTTCATAAATCATATAAAACTATACCAATCACTCACCTTTAACTAAACCCCACACCGACTTTTTGTACCTAATTTGTGCAAATACAGTAATAGAACTATGTGTATCAGACACCCTTTGGATGCAGTAATGCATTAACACACAAAAACTATCCGCATATGGTACACCAGCATTTATCGTATCTATATCTATGGAGTAAAGATGACCCGCTTTACTACATGGAAGCATCACCTACAACATTAAAACATGTTATATGTTTTTCACTAAATTAAAAATTCAGCCACAATTTTATTACACTATAAATTAAACACTAGTATACTCGTGTGTTCTAAGGAAAAGGCATGCTTACTTGAGTCTCCGTAACTTGGGCACTTTTTGGACCCATCCCGCTAAGAGCTACTGTTAAATTGACTACTCGACTTTTACTATTATCTAAAGGATTATGCGTCCAAGGTGTTTGCGTTAAGTCTGTCGTTTTTCTAGCTGCATGAAAATTGAGATAAAACTTGGAACTCGTAAAGAGTAATGTAAACAACTGGTCTATATGAATCGGTACGACATCGTTCATTAATTGCCGACCTTCATGGGGACATGTACATCGAACATTAGCCCTGTAACAGAAAATCATGTGAAATAAAAAAATCTGCATCTGACAAAATTTTGTATTATCGCTTATAACCATGTGAATAGTAAGTCGAGATTTTAATACCAGTAATAAGTGTTCAACACTTAGCAATGTATAAAATACTGAAAAATTGTTATTCTAATATTTTGTTTTCCACTAAACCATTTAACTTTTCAATGAACACATTAAATTATTTATATTAATAATTACACTATTAACTTACATATATTTCGTTTACATCTGTCCCATATATTTAATTTTTTTTTTACAATAACAAATATATATGACTACAAATTTTAATCATGACTAACATTTGCTGCCACAATTTAAATTATTTAAATATTGATTAACATGTGTGTTTCAGCAGCAATATACTAAATTATTAATATTTGTCACAATTATAAAATTTAAACATTACATCACGCTATTTAAAATGAAACTTCCTCTCTCTCGTACAAGTGAAGTGTTTTTTTCTTAATTTTAATTACTATTCGCTTGCATTCAATCGAATGTCGACCTTTGATATCAAATTATTAATCATGTCATGTAATTTTGGGATACCAGTTTCTTAAAATGCGAATGTATTTTTGAGTATACTATATTTTAATCCATGACTCAATATCTCTTAATGATTAGTTTTCGTAAATTAAGAGATAATAAATTTGAAATCTATTATCTTATTCAGTGAATCAGATATTAGTCATGAGATTGTAGACTTCCAAAAAATGTTAATAATATCCACGTAATATACACAGGTGTTAATTAGTATAAAATATTATAGATTAGATCTGTAGAGTAATAGAATATTGATTATCCAAGGTAAAGATTGCATACAAAAGGAAACAATACTATCTCTCTTATAAATTGATTATCTCGATGAAATTGAAAAACTTGATAACTTTTTGAAAACTAAGATGTCCAGAAAATAATTCATAAAATAGAAGTTAATAAGAAACATACTGTCTGGCATATTAATATTTGTAGATATAGAAATAAAAAAAAGAATCTTGTAAATCATCTTTAGTTATTTAAAGTTGAATATACTTAGGAGAATGGTTAATAAGAATAGCTTTTTGTTTACGGAATTACTTTGTCAGTTGTTAATATGTGCTATATCAGGATTTCTTTTGGACCAAGCAGTCATTTCCTTTAAAAAACTGATACAGTAAGAGTAAAAATAGATGTAAAAAGTTATGCAACACATTTCTTGTATATTATTCATTACCTGAAGATCGGAATTAAAATCTTTCACATTTATAAGCTATTTTTTATGTAGAACTTAAATTTTCAGATTACCATGAAAAAATTAAGGTAACCTCTTATATCACTGAACATCTTACCTCAAAAAGAGTAAAAACCCAGTTTGGCAACCAGATCACAACTAATATGATAAAAAATAAATAATACTTACATTCGGTAAAAATGAATTAAATACTACTAACTCAGATATCGAATTATCTATGGGCAAACTTTAAAACATTTTGGGAAATTTATCTGTAACTATATTTTAAGCAGTAGATAACAGTATAAATATAATAATATATTTCATACACCTGTTAGACCACCGACAGTTGTAAAGCCAAACTAATGAATCGGTTGACGAGTCAATATGTGTTATTCTATTGGTGATATTGGTTTTATTTTAACCCTCTACATAATTTTAATCGACCTATGTAATGTAATTAAACTAGATTTATGCAGCTTCATTTATGAATTAACAAAATTGTATGATTAACATGTGTTATAATTAAATTAAAATAATAATAATATGGAAGGAATACAAAATATATTATAGTATGTATTATAGTAAAGTATACATACACAGTGTTCATATTATCATGAACAGTTAATTAATAAAATTAAATAGATTTAGAGTGATATAGTAGCAGCAAACAGTTCAGCATATTCATGAGATCAGAGAGTTATTAATATCAATCTGGAAAGTTTCATAAACATTTAAATAGTTACCAAATTGTTCTTTGCTAATTTGCATACCTTAATGTACTACATAAGTTGAAATTTTATAGATTCTTATAGAAATAATCGATACTACATACGAGATATTTAATATAATGGGAAAAATCCTAAAAGTTAAATTTTTTCAGTCTATTTCAAAAATCTATATAAAAAATCAAACATTCAATTTTCTGCATTTCAATTTGCTATAATATTTAAGTTTCATTTTGAGTTAACATTTCCCTTTCTAGAGTCTAGTACAAGCTTGTATTATTCCCAGTAAATAATGAACTTTTAAAAGAAAAGGGGAAATATAAAACATTTTTTATTTAATTTTAACCCTCTGTAAAAAAAGGACAAACTTATGAAATAAATCTCAACTCTTTATTCAAAACTCAAAAAGAAAAAAACTATTTTGTTTTTTAAAACATCAACAG
The DNA here is from genome assembly GCA_037954035.1 of Rosalia funebris. Lineage (NCBI taxonomy): Eukaryota > Metazoa > Arthropoda > Insecta > Coleoptera > Cerambycidae > Rosalia > Rosalia funebris. The sequence goes on along the minus strand of JAZFAV010000018.1, from coordinate 3,082,900 downwards.
TAACCAGTTATATAGACAGTTTGTCACCTATATTTTCAGATACCTATCCAGACAGGTTTTTAAAATCATTGGATGGATAATCATAATCTAAACTCAAAATGTCTTCCTTAAAAAAATAGTATAAAAAAATTTTGGTTTCAATAAAAAAATCGTTAATATAATGCAGTTTTTACTTCGTAGAGGGTAATTTTCCAACTATTGAAATAAGGACATTATACTCCACCCATCTGCAAAAATGCCTTATATAATAAGGACTAAACAAATTAGGTCAAAACAGCAATTCTCCTGGCTAATGACTATATGCCAAACGCCGAGCGCTGAATTAAATGTCAAAATTTGCCGTATTTTGTCTAACAGAGTTAGCACTAAAATACAGTGATTCAGATTATTCCAAAACCACAAAGAAGATGCAAAGTGTCACCTATCTCAGGATATTGCTAACTACAAACCGGTTTCGACCTTATTTTGGGTCTCGTCAGTGCAGTGTAAGCGAGTATACATTCGACAGATGAGGCTCACATCTAGTAGAAGTTGCTACGTTCCACGCAGTAGAACGTACCAAACGCCATCTCTTGGTAGTTTCGAGAACAATCTATATCGGAGTAAAAACTTGATATCATCAATATAATGCAAAGCTTTCACTTCACAGAGGGTAATTTTATAATAAGTATTCTACTAGCGATCACCACTTCAACATTTGTTAAACAAGAAACTAATACTAATAATGAGTGTTTTCTGTGCTTGAGATACCAAATGTATTATGTAATGTAATTAATTAATCATAAAGAGAACCCGTATAAAAAGATTTCAGACATATGTACAATTGTTAATTCACTTTTATACTTCACAAGATTAGTATATTAGTAATTAAAACTAACAGTGTTGTAAAATTTCTGTTATCACTATGATACTTCCGCAAAAATTTCCTAGTACAGAAGTAGAACAGGCTATAACCAATTAAGTCTGTAATAATTCCTGTTTATTTTATTTTGTTTATTGCTAAGATTCTAAATTTATAGTTTTGTTCAAATTTTTTTTTTTTTTTTTTTGGCGCCCTATGTTAACTTTTTAACACCAACTATTAATTATCCTATCATTATTATGTGTAATCAAACTCAATTCAGCTTGCTATATGTAGTTTCCTCATACAAACAAGAGTCCTAATTACTATCTTTAAGATGGAAATTTATAAAGCAGATGTAAAAACATGATAGTTTTACGAATTTATATTATATCAATGGAGAGCCAAAAAATTACATTCTTAACAAGGTGTGCAAGATCCTATCGACCTTTCCTTACATTTCTCATTAAGAACTTCTTCGGAAAAGTGATATTTTACAACACAACACAAACAAATATGCACAAACATGCAATCCTAGATTATTAATTACATATTATCAAATAATTATTAGTTAGCTCTATGTGTAAGCCATATTAGCAGATCTTCAAAAATAAAACAAAAACTTACTTTGATTTTTCCAAAACCAGACCATCATCAGACTCGGGGGTTGGTGGGGTTTTAAGGGAGAAGGAATTCTCTCTTGGAAAGGGGAGGAAATGATTTATTCTGAAAAGCCAACACTGATAACGTTAATACTAAAATAAAATAAGAACAGTCTTTGGTGTTTTATACTAGCATTGATTTGAAGCATAACGTGGCCCAAATAGTATGAAATGATTTTTAAAATAAAATGGAAATTTGATTATGATAATTTAGTCACAGTTCAGGGTGACTTTAAGAGTAGTCAGCTGTCAAATCGGGGAAAAGTATGTTAAAATTAAGTATTACCCTTAAGTTCGCACAAATATATACGGATAATAATGCAGTGACACCTATTAGTAACGTCACATGTACGACCCTCGATCAATTTTTTATGGTTGAGCTTCAAATAAAAATCAAAAGTAAAACGTGTGTGATACAACTTTGCTTAGAACATCATAATTAATTCAATAGTAGATTTAATCTACATTTTCTTTTGATTCTTCTTACCCACCTTGTACCTTATTTGTCCCATATAAAACAAGTACAATACAAGAGGAATGAAACTACTTCACACTTACAATTAATATAATGAAGACAAGTATCCCAATATATCATACAAACAAAAATTAGAAGACATGATAGTGCAAATGAACTCAATATTATTTACATATTGCTTATAAAAATATCAATCAATAAAACAGCCTTTTGTGTTCCAGGTTTGTCTGCAAAATATTTATTTGCACTTGAGGATGTCTTTTTGTACCCTGTTTTATGTATTATAAACAGAACTTAATCAGCAATGAATAAATATCAAATCATTAACCACTATTCGGATACAACAGAATGAACTATAAGAATGATATCTATAAAAAAGCTGTAACCCATATAGATGTTGGAATATTGAAAGTGTTCAATAGTGTCTAACGTTTTGGCTTATGGATGTGGATGAGCTCTGCTAGAGTGTAATCGATTCAGAAATATCAATATTAACATGAATGTTTACCTAAGCTTGTATGTTTACAAGTGGTGTTTTGATAACTTCATACTATTGTTTGTTTTATCTGCAAGATATTCTTTGTTGGAATCAGTTTTGTGCAAAAGTCTTTTCCGAACCATATAATATTCTCACATTAACAAAGAGATATTATAATAGGTAAACTAGATATTTTTATGCATAGGTAGATAGATAAACCTAAAATGACCTAATTCTGGAACTCATTCCTTTATACATTGTTTCATGGAGTCAGCTAACTACAGAATATAACAATTCAACTTCACTACATTCAAAAGGAAAGCCCCTGAATATTTGAAATGCAATTGCTGGATACATCGGATCTATGATGTGATGTCGATTGAAAGATAGTTTATCTGTCATCTGGAATGAACTTGTAGAGAATTCGTAAGGCCACCATATTCACAACTCCTGCCTCAAATTGCAACAAACTTAATCTTTTCTTTCCTATTTGATACAAATGACTGTATGACACTTCTACCAAAAAGGAAGTACTAAACATTAAAAAAATAAAAAAATAATTTTTTATATTCTTCAAACTATGACGTGTATGAAGAGAAAATGTCCATATTGTCTTTATACATAATTTTGTACATTTGGCGCATATGAAAATGTCAAGTACCCTTCAATACCTAAATATTAAGAAAGCAGGAAAATTGAATACCCTCAGCATAAGCACCATGAATAAATACTCTTTTCCATAATCGTCCCAAATGTAAACATCCAAAGTGGGAGACAAATTTCTAATAAATAATATTTATGTACAACTCATCATGAATAGGAACAAGTCTCGAAACTGCGATATCGGACCGCCCACGAGGTGCGCAGTAAATAGCCTGGTATTTGCCCAGTCGCATTGAGACTTTTGCAGAGTGAACATCGATGAATATATGTACACAGAGTTCGATCTGGCCGCGCGTAATGTATCTTTTTCCCTCCAAATGTTGACTCACTCTTTCCTCTACGCATACCTAGAGAATCTCACACTTCTAATTCCTATTATTGATTAGCAGTATATCATTTATTTAAAAAAGATGTTTTTAATTAACGTTAGTGTTGGTAATTGATAATATCATTAAAATGTTGATTAAAGAACCAGTTCAATAAATGCCTATTATATTAGACTTTTCTAAATACTGTTAAACTTTTCTAAATATTCCTGTAAATACTGTTAAACTTCTATAAGTTTTAAATTAATGCCCAACATATTGTCCTTCGTTGTACTTCAACATTTAACATTAGTTTTATCTAACAAGGTGAGGAACGGCCCTTGGAACATGGATTTACTTTACTTTGACATATATGTATAGTAGCACCTCTCAAAAATCATGATATTTACACCTTAAATTTAGATACTTATATAAAATTATAGTTGCATAATGTTAGATTGCATGGTTGAAATTCATCGTCTAACTTTACTATACCTTTTTGAGGTGTTTGAAATTCCGGCAATAAGTTTTTTCAACGAACTACAGCATTTTTCGTATAGTTATTGCTAGCTTGAACTATGTTAGGTTCCTTTCAAAAATAACAGAAGCTCGTGATTATAAGTCAAATATCTATTGGACATGCACAATGTCGTAATATTAGGAACTGTTTTATATTTTAAATGCTTTATACTCTGCTCATTGTTTATTATAATGATTATATTAAATATATTTTGTCATTTGCCTTTTATAGTTCTTTGGGAAATTGCAATGGACAAGGTACCAAACATATTTTCCATAGTATTAGTTATACATAACCTACATTAAGGCCTGTAAAACCTCTCTTTAGGTTGGCAACATTTTTCCACATATCTAAATCGAATTAACAAACGTTTGATACTATCTTAATTTTAAATGAATAATTTCTCAAAAATTTTCAAAGAATTGTAAATTAAGAGCTCATTAACAAGTTAGCGGCTTTAAGATCATATAGACTTGTAATTATGCCAAATTTAAAGCGATTCAACATTCCAAAGGTCATGTATATTCCTTATAAAACTGTATTATAAAAAGAGAAATAATTTTGAGTGAGATATTTAATAAAAACAGAAACTAATAATAATGTATGTTTTGTGTACTTTTATACACAAATTATGAACATGAATTCAGTAATTTTATTTCTTTTGGGAACAGCTTTAAATGTATTATTAATTCTCGATAAAATTGTAATATACTTTCATAATTATTATATACAATATTCATAATTATGGAGCAGAGTATGTTTAATGTAATATCCAAGAAAAAATACATATATACAGAAGCTACCAATGTTCTTTAAATATTTTACACACCAATAGCAAAAGCAACCCACTTTCAAATTCCCTAAATGAAAGCCTTGAGTCATGATTTTACTAAATTTGTTTTACCAAATTTTCTACAGAATATCCACCTCCAGAAACACTAGAATTGCTAGATATAGATGACAAAAAAAATAGGAATTACACAAAGGACATAATTAGGAATTTATTTTTTTAGTGGAGGGCCCATACAGCTTTATGATAAAAGGAAATTATTAAAAATTTGTTTTACTAAATATTGCTACAAATACCAATAAAATATTTTAGATAATACATATTGTACACTAACAGTATACCCTCAAATGAAAGAAGACAAAAACCTTTTTGTTTTCTTTATTTGTATCTCATGAGTTTATTTTTTAATATTTGTGTATTTAAAGCTTATTGTTACACCATGTCATAAATTCACAACTTCAATACGGCCCTGTATTAAATTTTTATTTCGTATTTAATGGGCACATCAGTTTAACAAGCCTTATATAGATAACCTTTACAACTCATCAAACTTAGTTTGTTTCAGTGAACAAGAATATTAATGAGAATAGAAATAAACAAAAAGAAGAGTTATAATTTGTATATATTACAAAAAATTATGTATTTGATGATTAAGGTTAAAAAAAAAGGACTTTTTAATGGAAACTTACCTTAAACTTGATAGTCCATGGGAATTACCATTGGAATTTGTGACAAAAGAAAATACTATAAAAAGTTTCCTATAGTGATATTATAAAGGTAGATCATAAAGACTGATCAATTTTTAGATATGGATTCATAACTTTAATGCTAAGAATTGGAAGAAAATGTAATCAATAAAGATGTTATAATTTATTTTAGTTACAATTCCAAATATGGTAGAAATGACAATTGAAAAAGCTTTGCACTTTTCCGGCTAAGATACGGTTTTTTTTTTATTTTACCACCTATTTATAAAAAACGAGTTATTTAAAAGTTAATTGATCTTAAGTTAAAATTTGTGACAAATAGAAATTTTAAATAAGATTACTTAAGTGATGATTAAACGAACTAAACAATATTTCCAGTGAAAAACTTATGAAAAGTGGCTTAAACCTATTTTTAAGTTATGTAAACAAGTTTAGTTACTGAAATGTGGTACTTAACTATATGTTTATTTTAAATGGTAGAATATTTGAACTAGATTTAAAATCACTGTTGATTTAAATTTTACTTTATTAATTTTAAAAAATTTCCAGTTCCAATAATTGGAGCACATCCTTAACATTTTCAATAAATCCAAATTCACACTCGGTAAGATACATACCTCCAAACTTTACATATGGTGTATTTTAGTGATACACACGGTAACCCCGAATACAGTATTTTAAGCTATTTACTACTCACATTCAGAACTAGCCACTAATAAAAATAAGATACAAGCTTAATTGAGCCAAGAAAAAACTATATAACTAACTCAATCGCCTAATAAAACTCAATCGAACATACTACGGTTTAAAAAAACAGAAGTCAGTTTTATAATGCTCTTAATTTCATATACCCCAATTATTATCGAACTAATTAAATAATATTAATAAACTATTCACATTTAGGGTAGTTCCCGTAATGTGACTGCCTAAGTTTATGTTCAGTTATAAGATAAAAATGGCTCGGAATCGGGAAATGGACCAGTGAAGTTACTACAACAAATACCAATTCCTTGTCATAAATTTAAAGTTGGTTGTTCTTGTCCCTACTTAGTTATAGTTGCAGAAAATTATTTTAAAAAATAGTTTTTTGGGCATACGTTACCCATATTACCAAAAATCTAATTGTAAAATTACCTTAATTTTTGTAAACCTATGTTAGTATCAAAACAGTGGCATCAGTATCAAAATGTTTAAAAAGCCAGTTCAACTTCAATGGAATTTGAACTTAATTTTGAAAAATGTTAAACGTTTCAAAATTTAACATTTGTATACATAAATTTTTAACTGACATGTCGAGCAAGTACTATTTAAATATTTTATTTTAAATGCTATTTATTATTCTTAGTAATTTATTTAATGTTGTTATCCTAAATCTCTTTGCCAAATCGATATAACCATAGAATGATTATACAATTTGTACCATTCAGACATTCCAGTTACCCTTCCAATCAATGCTAAAATCGTAAAGAAATACACATACTTAGCTAATTTCTCGGGTTCCGAATCTGAGTTATCCGTCACGTCTGTGGGAATATGAGAATCTGATCCATCATGCCGATGTAGCAGAGGGTTAGGACCCCTAACATCATCGTCTAGTTTATCATCCATATTATTTACCTGATCCAACATACTTTCTACAGCATTACAGTCCTGATGGGAAAAAAGAGAATAAAGTCATATCCTCAAATGACACTGAAAAAAATTCTAAAAATTCAAACAGGTTTATTATTTTATAACTAATATTGGTAACTATATTGTAAGGCATGCCATTTCTGAAAAGATTCTTTATACACAAGATTTCAGTTCTTTATGTTTACATAGACGACTAGATGTTATTCATGGTTAGAGCTAACGATTAGTACTATTAAAGTAATCATACTGTAAGGATTACCACAGGATTACTACAGGATTAACAACTATCCACATTACTAATTGAATTAAAAAAAATCATGTAATATTTAGTATAGAATTTTAGGGATTAAGAATATTTAAAGGATTTAATACTTCGATATGATATTAGATACACTATATTACCAATATTTGGAAAACAAAAATTTATAACTCGATATTGGGCAATATTTGCCAATATGATAAATGACAATACATATGTTTAGATGTTTATATTGGTTAGACTGCTAAGGATTATAGTCATTGGACTGCATCTGAGCAGATTCAAAAAGCCCTAAATAATATTTTACTTCAAACAGGCCAGAATTTACGATACAAGACAAATAGGGTGCAACTTTTTATTACTTTTCCACTAGGCGAATATGGAACAACCCAAATAAGTGAAGTGAATTAAGATAATTTAAAAATTTAAATATAAGGTCCTTGCGTTCCCTGAATTAATTTCAATAATAGAGTTTAGAATTGTTTTGGTTATCTTAATCCTATAATTCATAAGTTATATGTTTATGCAAATTAGAAACATTTCTTGAATGTTTCCAATAATTGTTATATCTAAGAAGCAAGTTTCCCTTTATTTCTGGATTGTAAATAAAATTTTGCAGATAATACTTTTATTAAATACGCAGTCTGTTAAACAATAAGGAATATTAATTTATTACAGGGTCTTATAAAAAAAGATAAACAGTTAACTTCCTCTGCAAATTTGCATATTCATATTTTCATTTTTGCATATTCATCCCATAAAACAAGGTATGTTACGGAATGAATGGAATAGAATGTTATATTTCATTTCATCATCATATTTCATCATCATATATTTACAGTCACCTCAGAATTGCACTCATTTAATCAGTTTTCTTCTTAAATATATTTGATAATTCGGCACTCACTTTGTTTTAAAGTCACACAATCGATGCCTTAATAGAATTATTCATTGTGTTTCTACTGTAATGATCAATAATATTACACAAAATTTAAACATTAGTACTCATAGACAATACATTAAAAACAATCTGGCAAACACTCACATGTAACTGACTTTTGTAATATACATAATAGGAAACAGTCATTGCTGTAAAAAATATATAAATTTTTTTTATTTCAGACCTTGTTAGCATGCTAAAATAACAGCTAAATTCCTTATCTAAATTTATCGCTTCAGAAGATAATACATTTATTGTCCCTTATCAAATATTTCATAAAAGAGAAATTCCCTTTATTAATAATATTTAGTTTGTATAGCCAATAATCCAATGTTATTTTTTATGTTACATGTGACACTTGAAAATCATATATTCAATTATTCATCAAAGGGTCTTAAAGTATATATAAAGTAACACTTCTTATATAAAAAAAAAAAAACAGTAAAATCAGATAAAATTCAACCTTTGAATAATTCTGTAACATTTTAATTCAGAATCATTTTTGTTATGTGTAACTGATAAACATTTTTTTTTTTAATTTTAATTTTTATTATAACGTTCAACTATAACAGAAATAAAAGTCATTATCAGTGTAAATAATGTTATATATCTCTCACTTACCTCGGGAAAAGAATCTACTGAAAGCCTGATAGAATATTTGTCGTCTTCAGTTACTGGGGGAATATAATCTTCGTCGTCACTTGTTAAACCGAGTTCACTGCCGTAGCATTGGTGAACCTGTGTTAATAAAATGAAATTTTATAAAAATTATATATTCATTTACTTTGATGACATGAAAGTGTAGATTCCAATTTAAAATCAATATAAAATTTGTATCAACAATTATCAACTTTTATTTTTACTTGTCTGTAAACGATGACAAACATCATGAGATGAACAGAAAATACTAAAAACTAATAAATATTTGTTTAAATTTTAAATGAACTTGAGAAATATACAACCAAACTAAAACTCTTATTTACTATTAATTTTCACATCTAATATAGTTTAATAAATATTTCCTAGTTATACTAAAATCTTGCACCACAGTGACAAGAAAACAATATTTTTGTGAATATACAAAATTATTTGTGGGTCATTAATTTATTTTACGAAATAATGAAAGTTTGACTGTATGACAAATACTTAGGAAATATGTTGTTCATAAAATGGTGGCCAAATATAGTGTTAAACACTATTATGAAATCATAGAGTTACATCAATGTTTTTCAATTGTACTAATTGCACAAAATAAAAAATAATATATGATAAAATTAATGATAAATTAGTTAAACATTAATAAAAATATGGGCACTTCTTGTTGTTAGTAATATTAACTAATAGCTAATTTTGTGTTTTAAATATATAATTAACATGTACAAATAAATTGTGAAGTACATGTGGCAAGAACCTCTGCAATTGTATGGTGGATAATTATAAAATACTATTTGAAACATCTGAAATCATTTTGTATCAAATTGGTTCAATTGATTGTAGTTTGTACCTTTTTCATTACGTTAATATACTTGTCTAGAATCTAGAAAGATAATCCATGAATATTATCAGATAATTATCAACCTAATTTTAATATATTGTTATTCTCTGGAATATTGGAAGTCACTCTAATAACCTTATTACAGAACCAAGTATTTAAAGATACAATCCAGCATCCTGGACTTCGAGGACCCTCACCACGACCTTTCACCAAAAGAAAACACTTTTAGGGCAATTTACGTCGACATCCTTGACTACTGGACAATGTTTTTTTTCACATAAATAAAATAAAATCAAGACACTACGGCAACAGACTATTCTTTGTTGATAATTTAAACATCTCTAAAAAGGTTTTTCCAATGTGCAGTGATTAATATTTAGTTATTATATTTCCCAAAACTTTTAAATAATATCTTAAAAAATAGCAAGTTATAGAGGTGATTCTAATATCGCTAACACCCTGTATAATAAAGTGACCACCAAAAAAATTCATCATATTCAGATGAACTTAAAATTACAATATAGTAAAGTCTGTTTATAGCACAAAAACCTTTGAAAACAAAAATAAAAATGTTCTTGCAAGTGAAATAAATTTTTTATTTTTGTTATTATGTCATTAAAATACAAAATTAGACCATCAGTCAAAAAAATAAATGGAAATATAAATTTGTAATTAAGTGTTAACATAGAATTTAAAACAAATATTTTATTTTGTACTAACAGCTGAACATAATAACAAACTAATAAACTAAATGTTAATTTTTTTTTAATAACCAATTTTGGTATATGACAATTTAAGAACCACGTTTTCATTCTAAATTAAGAATTGCTCAACGTATTTCATATATGCTTATTTGACCTTCAGATATACACCCATAATTTTTCCAGTTTTCTGGAAACTTTCTGCCAATAGCTTGCACATACATAACCTCAAATCGCTGAAATTATATGAGTTCTTTATGAAGTCAAAGAATGAATTTATATTTTTGTATATACATATTTTGTAATGTAAACAATTTGCAGAGTTTTAGATTCATCTACTCTTTAATAATCAGTTATCAAAAAGGTTAATGTATGATAACTGTTTATCACTTGTCTTTAATTGTCTAAGTAAAACTGATACGTACAATAAAATATTTAATATATTATCAGAAAAAGTTGCAACTTATATTTCGATGATGAATATTAATAATAACCTAGTACATTATTAAATATCTAACGTCTACTAAATGTCTGGTACCCACCCATTGCCACATTTCTTGGGCAGACATCGGTTGATCCATGAGAGCATTTTGCCAGACACGAAATAACATCAAATAAGTTTTGTCCCTGGCCACGAAGCTGGTAAAAAAATACTTTTCCGATTTTGTACTTATTAACACAGCATTCGGTATAACTAAAGCAGTTTTCTCTTTGGTTATTGAAGCCACGTCTTTCCATTTTAATGTAACATTTGTTTCCCATCCAAATATGTTAGCGTAGAAACATAAATAGTTTTGGGTTACATATAGTCTGCCCTGTACTAGAATCTCTTTTTGCAGGGCACAAGAGTAATCTGTAAAGGATATATAGAATGTGATATAAATACAAGATAAAGGCAAACTAAATTAAAAAGCTGTGTAAAAATATAATTTCTACTGTAAATACAGTGAAACTCCCCTAACGGACACCTCCAATAAGCGGATCCCTCTTTTAAACGGACGATTTTCTTGGCACCGTTTCAAGCTAATGTCATGGCATGCCACCTGCCATTAAGCAGACTCTTCCTTAAACGGACGCGGACAGTATGATCGGCAACTTTGAAAAAACAATCTGCCCCTTAAACGGACAGCAGAATCGGATATCTACGATTGTTTGATTATGATGGTCAGGGAATCACAGAACTGAATGTGTATTGCATTCTTCGATGATTTCTTAAATACGTTTGGGGCCCATCGACGATTAGCAGTAGGTATCTAATTTACGGTAAGTTCATCAGTTGAAGAGACATACAGAATGTATTTTAACAGTCTAATTAAATTTCTCATGTAGCGTTACCATGGCTACCACTACAACTGAGAAGAGCATGTTAACATTAAAGAAAAAATTCAAATGCTTGAGTGGTTTGACAAGTGAGGGTTGGAGAAAACCCAACCTGCAAATATTGTTAAAAATAAGAGGAAATTAATGAAGAAATGGCAAGGAACATTAGTGAAAAGCGAAGCTTTCTGAAACCTAGAGGACTGAAAATCGACCAGCTTACTTACTAAATCGCGATATATGTGCAAGCTTGAAAGGAAAAAAAAATGTGCAGGCAGAAAAATGATCAAAGGCCGATTTACAATTTTGCACTGTGTCAATATGGCTGGAGATAAAGAACCGGTACCAGTTATCAAAAAATCAGCTAAGCCAAGAGCATTTAAGTAACCCATTATTTGTCAACTGGAAATCTGACAAGGCATGACTTGTGAAATAATGTAGGAATGGTTACTCCAGCTCAATAAAAAATGAGATTCCAGAAAAGTAAAATTCTCCTTTTTATGGATAATGCTTCTTCGCATTCCAAACACCTAAAGCTGTGCAACATAAAAATATTGTTTCTTCCACCTAACACTACAGCAATTTGCAAGCTTTTGTACCAAGGCATTATCCGAAATTTTAAAGGGTTCCACAGAGTGCTTATTTTGGAATCACATTCTGGCCCTACTACTGGATACTGTTAACTATGTACAAGATTTAACCAAATCCATTGACCACTTAGACGCTATATATTTTGCGAAGAAAGCTTGGGACCAAGTCACTGCCATAACCATCAAAAACCGCCCTTCCAAAGCTAAATTTCGTTTAGATTTAGAGACTGCTACACCTCTAGAAGTTGACCCAGAAAATGAAATTCCATTGACTGTCTATGCACAAATGCAGAGAGCATTTATCGTAACGGGCAACGATAAAGTTGATCCAGACGATTTTATTAATTTGGACTATCACCTTTTTGTTGAACATGATGACATTCATTCTGCAACAAAAAATGCTGTTTCGCAGTCCTCACAACCTGAGGAGGTCGAAGACGAAACAGAGGATGTTGTTTTGGTGGATTGTCCAATAAAGGATCAGATGCTATGACGGCAGTGAAAAATCTGAAATCGTTTACAAAGAATCTTACTTATACCATTACTTTTGCTATAAATATATATAAGTATGTAGGTACTTAGTTATTAACACGTGTCTTATTAGTTTGTGCTGGATTAATATATTTACTTGTTTACTTTTATACCAATAAAATTAATCACAAAAAGTTATTGTCTCTATTAAGAGGACACCTCTATTAACCGGACAAAAATGATGGCACCATCGCTGTCCACATATAGGAGATTTCACTGTATACCACAGCATATACACTACAGTATATTGTTAGATATTGATATCTAACCTTAAATATTTTAGGATCATACTTAACACAAATATCATTTACTATAATATTTAACAGGTTATGAAAATCACTGTTTATCTAAAATATAAAGATATACACGTAAATCTAAACATTCTATTTTAAGTTTGTTAACACTTCAGAGAAAGAAGCATTGTAAATTTATTATCTAGAAAATTAACACTATGGTGAATTGTGAATCAATACTAGATAACTATAAGAATAATATTATAAGACTGACAACACAAAATTAGGAGGCACCCTAAAGTTATTTATTAAAATATTAATAACACCTTATACCCAATAATTTACTATTTTAAATCTTCATTCAAACTTTGATTACTTATACAGTGCCTTCATTAATGTTCACAAACCACGTGAAGACCATATTTAGGCAACCAACATTGCGCTATTAGTATTAATTAGAAAATTCCTCAGAAGCAGTGTAGTCCAAGCTGCAAGGTAATAAAATATAATTTTATTAAATGTCAAAGTACCTGTAATTATACAGATAATTTTTTTATATAAAAAGATATTTGAAAGTTTAAAAATAACATCAGTTAAATCAAGTATTAAAACACCGTGTAACACTCATGATTAAAAAATATAAAAATACATTAAACAAGTGTCTCAAATTTCTACTTGCATATTCACTGTCCTCAGGAAATTCAATCATGAATTGTTGTATACACGACTGTAGAGGATAGATATACATTCATGTTTTGTCGTATTTTGCATTTCGCTTTAAAAACTGTGATTACAAGCCAAAATTTATTTTATTACTTAACTTAAAAATTTTCATTTTCAATTTCTACTTCAACTTACTATAAGAATAATATAATGTAAATTATTTAGCCCCAAAAAGCACTGACAAATTATGCAGGTAGAAAATAAAAAATGAATGTAAATAATAACGCTAAAAAATAACAGTGTAAAAGACGCTAATGAACAATGATATAAATGTCAAATAAGAAAAATGCTATGGTGTATCCTCGGTACTGTTTCTGTGGTCATCAATTCAATAGCTAATTAGATACATATCACGTTTCTTATAGCCAACCATAAGACAATAATTAAACAGACAATAAGGTTACAATTTTGTGAAAATGTTACCTCAGGTTCAAAAAATTACTAGATGGAGTGCGACCAATTTAAAAACAAAATAACTATCTAAAAAAGAAAAAACGTGGTCACGTGGTTTAGGAGAACGTTATGATGGCAATGTATAATTACTGCGCATTAAGGAATAACTTATTTATGTTCATTCGCCACTTCTCTTATATTCTTAATTCACCTGTAATAATAAATTACTTTCAATCAAGTCATAAATCTGCTTGGAAAAATGATTTGTTTGAAAAATATCGAGAAACTCATTATTTTTATATTAAGTTGATACAAGATACTTTGTAAGCACTATTTACAAACATATTCTAATTTTTCTCAACTATAACCTGAAACTGTAACTGATTCAGTTATACTTGTAGATTACATAGGTATAAACAAGATTCTTACTTTTTTTTTGCAATATATTATCAATATATTGCAAAATGTTTAATAATATAGTGTCCTATAAGAGGCTAATATATAATATCATAGATGTAAAATATATAGTATATATTTATTATGAAACATCTGTCATGATGGAAAACTAAAAAAAATTACAATATTTTGAATGAACTTTTAATTAATTCACAAATACAGTTCCCTACAATGATTAAATATATAAATAGATTCACTGAGTAATTATTAGTTAATATGTTTTTTACGTCCTAAATTACGTAAGTATGTTGGCAATCACTTACATAAGTTATAAAATATTAATAGTTGTAATTTTCATATTTTTTAAGCCAGGAAATTTGAAATCCTAATGTTATCAATCATATACCTGATTGTAAACCTACTTGTACATTATACTAATTGATAAATTGTAGCAATAATACGTCAACAAACTCAAGCATGACCAAAAGTGTTTCTAACATCACCACAATATCTTATAAAAATTATACTGCTGCCCAGTTAACCGGAAAGTGCCCTATTATCATGTCAGCAGAATTTTTTTATACATTATTCGATTAGAACACTATAAAATCAAACTATTATCTGTTTGATACTCCAAATTTGTAGTAAAACTTTTACAAGTTTACAATTTATAACACTCTGTGAAAGTAGTTAACCTGGACATTTTCTTACCAACCACTAATCGTTCATCGTCAGGCACTTGTTTAAAAAGTCTTTTAAAATCCTCAGATCTGGATTTATACGACGGATAAAAATTAAACCAAGAAGATTTCTTTTTACTTCTGCCGTCTCTCCTTTCCTTGGATGTACTATTGCCAAATTCACTCTTAGGATCAGACTGTGGTGGAGTTATTTCTATGTTGCTTACATTACTTGTACGACCACTGACAGAACTTTCTTGACTCTGAAATTGAAAATATTACATATTAATGATTTAATATTTTTTGAATATGCAAAAATTATTTCCAAATTAAATTACCATTATTTTAATACAATGCTTTGAACTATTCACTATTTGAATTGTGTTAAATGAAAGAGGAAATTATGGAATAATTAACAGAATTATACAGTATATTTATCTAAACTATTTAAAGTCGTTATAAATAATTTTAAGCACATGACTTTTGCTTCGTTACGAATGAATTACGTGTGTTAATTTTGTTAATAGATTTAGCATGTTTTCCACTTGATTAAAGTGGACTTTATATTTTTGCTAAATACATGTACAACCACGATAGCTATGAACTTTCTATGGATACTACAAAGAGCGTTGTTATTTTGTCGCAATATTAATTAGCAATACAGTGTGATGTTCATTAACCTTACATACTAACATATCATTACAACTAACTATAATTAGTTATTAATATATAGAAGAAGATGCACTAAAATGCCTTTATGTTGATGTTTTATTTTTACCTAATCTTTTAACCGTGTAGATAAAAGCATTATTTGATAAGATAGTATTGGATTCGATAATTTACATTATATGAAATTACCTGATTAAAATTAAATAAACAATGTAATCTCCACATTCTATTAAATTCATAGTACCAGCCTATATTGAGGATATATGTTCAGAATGTTTTTAAACACAACTAAATGATCAGCAATTTTAATAACCAGCATTAATTATAACATTGAAGGATTATGTGATATGTATATGGCTTTGGAAATGTTTATCATTGAACAACCAAAAAGACTACTGAATAAGATAATGGGAATAAAATAACCTAACTTTAGAATATTTAAATCAAGAGAGAAAATTATAATACTAATTTAAAATGAACTATTATGTCTTTAATATCTCATATAGCATGTGTATGAGACATCATACATCTCATGAAAGTATGATGTATAGAATAAAAAATCTTTATGCAATCTCAAAATTTTAACAAATGGCGAATTAAAATTTATACTTGCATCCTTCTAAGCATACAACAATTATTTTTACAGACCAATCAATAGCCGTATATAAACATTTATTAAGCATAATAATATGCCTGGCATTAGATAAATAAGACTTAAGGTCTCATTAACCAATTTACAGGCACTTAAAGAGCTTTTTTTATTTATTTGTTTATTTACAATTTAATTATAGCCTGTAACACTGAAAGTCAATTCTCAGTTTTAGTTCATTGATAAATAACATTGATTTTGTTAAGAAAACTTAGATGTATATAAGATAAATTAATAAATGTATATATGTGTAACAGATATATACATGGTATATTTTAGAAGTACAGATTCTCTCGTATACATTGACATAATTTACGGGGTTTATTTTAAAGGATATCTAACAATAGTAAATACGAAAATTGAACATTTGTATTTACACTTTTTCTGAACTATCAAAATTGCTACAAAAATAAAAGAAAATATTATCAAAACGTTTTGAAATAAGAAATCACAGCTCGCAGGTATCTGAATGAAAAGTTTATATTATCTATTATAATTAATATGCTGAATACCAATAATAAATTTCTCTAATATGCTTCTAATATTTGTTTTGTTTAGTTTAATTAATTGTATGTCTCATTTTGTAATTATTCTATTGATAAGTTTTTTATCCTTTTTTATGTATTCAATAAAGTTTATTTAAATGTAAGGGCGTTTTTTTAAGAACAACCTTTCCCTTTCTTTTATTATAATCAAATTTTACACATAACGTTAAAATGCTTATATAAATATTATATAAAAAATAAATATATTGATGAGTACGGGTCGGGATTGGCTTAAGGGCATAGGCCCGTAACTGAATTGTCACGCCACTGCCCCTCACAGCAATGGTCAATTGACTACTACCACACTTCGATTAAAAAAATATTTATTGTAACCATACAAATTTCTATTGTATTTTGATCTTTAGGAACGACAAGAATATTTGAGAATTCGACTTTTGCAATAGATGAAAAAAATGCAAAATATTTCAGATAGTACTGATTCATTATTATACACCTAATATAAGTTAAAATTCATAATATGCAAGAAGTAGCGTTATTAATGTAAACTAATAATAATGGACTCAATTAGTACTTTATTTTAACTACGATTTAACGTCCTAATGTGCGTGTAAGAAATAAATTAATGAAATCTTATGCAACCAATAAAACATTCATATTTGTGTGTATTTATTGTTTGAAAGGATTTAAATAATTCTTACAAGTAATTGAGGTAGCAATGGTTTTAATCACCTGACGTTACTTATACCCTGGCATATGGCGCTACTTGCATGCATTTACCTGAATGGTACAGACAGCTACATGATATTATACAGCTACATTTCCTTGAAATATAGGCAATACTGAATTAATGTTAGAGTTAAATATTCGTTTGGCCAATAGATGGCGTAATCATTTTGAGACCATGAGCATAATTAAGATTGTTGCCTACAGGGAAACGAGACGTATTGAAAGAGTCTCATAACATTAGTTCTTGATGGTACCTATGCTTGCATGTTTACGAACAAGGACGCATCTCTATCTGCAACTAAAAAGAAGTATCAAAATGAAGCAGTGACTTATTTGCTAATTTCGAGAAGCAACAAAATAATCGTCACAAAATGTAAATTCAAAGGTATTTATAGGAATAAACGTTTATAAGAAATAGAGCGAAGTTAAACTAAATAATGATTATACCGCTTTAAATTAACAGAATTTTACATAAAAATAAAGATGAGAAATGTTGAGAGATAACACAGTGTGTTAAGTTGATGACTGTTGCTTAAATCATCTCGTGATGTTGCACATTTTCTTTGTAAACTTTAACTTGTGGAAAAATGAAAGTAACCATTTACTAAACACTATATTTTCCATTTACAAGTATTTACAAAACAGTAATTTTAAAAAGAGAAGGTATCTAATGATACATGCAGCTCATTGAGCACAAGGTAGAAAACTACGACCTTTCCGTAGCACCTTTACATTCGAACTGGTTAAAACATACATTTTTCTTTCCTGGTCGACTTACCTATCAGGGATACGCTATTAATCTAAATTGGAATGTCACAGTATATTGTCCCTATTTCAAATATCTAACTTAACGTAGGATTTACAAGATAAACACATTGTTAAATTAAAAAAAAAACTAATTTAAGATGCCATTTCTATACGATATTTCATAGTCACAAGAAGGGATTGAATAAAAAATTACTATATGAGAACAATGTAATGGGAGATAAATCCATTTTATAAACATTTCAAGAAAGAAAAACGATTTTCTAATGGGAAGTGTATTTTATATACAAAAAACTTATTTGCATGAGAAAATTGTATAAAAATCATGTTCTAAATTTCCACTAATAGCTTTTCAAAATGGTCAAAGGATCGAAAAGAAATTAGAATTATCATTATATCTTGTTTTGCTTGAATGCACTGGACTTGTCTATTTTCGCAGAATTGCAAGAAGTTAGGACATGTTCAGTTTTGAATAATTTTTAAAATATTGAAGAGAAACTGGATTTCTTCTTTTTATGTAAAAATACAAAACATGATAAGTTTAAGGTATCTAATAGTGAAAACACGAATAAATTAAAAATACGATTCTGGAATAAATTGTTGAAAACATCACCCATGGAGACGAAAGAAATGTCTTTCATAAGTAAAATAAGTCTTCCGTAACGCTCATGTATTTTCAGTACCCTCATAAGTTCTCGTGTGCATTCATTTGATCACAAGTAACTATACAAATATATAAAGAAACAGAATGAACTTAGACGACTACGTATCCAAAATTAGTGCGGATATATAAAGCCCGCCATTTTTACCTAGATTGAAATTGTGAAAGGTATTGATTCCAATATACCAGATAAAAGTAGACGATTTTTAACAAAGATAAAGACGAAGCAAGATACGTTTAGCATTGCCAAATTTTTCTATCGTCGGTAAAACTGCTATATAACATTTTTAAAATTTAACGTACTCTTCAAGATTTACATTTACATAAAGTATATTTTTAAAGTATTTGATACAGGGCCAATACTCCCAAACTTAAATCCTCTTTCGTATCGACCTCAAAATACAAAAGGGACTCCAAAAATGTAAAAGTTGTTTGGCAATGTTGCTGTTACTATTAGGTATGGTTCGTGTAAATTGTGAAATTCATAATATAAGTTTTAACGAAAAAAATAAAGTGTGGAACATTTTTATTGGTATAATAATTCTATTATGAGTTGCTGCGTAAAGAGGTGTAAAGTTATGAAATGTTTATTATCTCGAGAGTCGAACATAAGATTTCACAGGTACGTACTTATTTTACTTTCTGCACATATCCTGTCTATTAAAAACAATGGATTATAGAATAATTAATATTATGAAGAATTTGTAAGAATTATTTATTTGGATCAAATACAATATACAGTAAAATTATTTGAAAAGATATAAAAAAAAATATTGTATCGAATATAAATATTGAAATTCCTTAATCACTATTTACTTGAAAGATAACATTTTACAACAATATTAGAGAAAACTATTGGCAATAGAGGCACAATAATGCCGCATCCAAATACATCAAAAGTCCTAAAAGGATCGCCATATATTCTTCTGCAACTTCAACTTTCTTTCTACCATGATCAAATGAAAGAAGGCAAATAAGTTTTTAAAAGAAAACAAAAACGATCTGGTTATGAATCACTATATTAACATCCACTTTATGTATCCTTTCAATGAACATAATGTATATGTTCAATGTACTTTTTTAACCTGTGCAAAATGTGCAATGGACTTACTAGTCATTTTTATTATTCTAAGGGGCTTGTTTATAACGGACTTATATATTACTTATTAAAAAGATTGATTAGTAAGTCCGTTAGAATATCAAAAGTGAACGTATTCATTATCTTAAATATATATAATAAATAAGGAGGAGCCTTATGCCGGTCCTGTTCAATAATCCAATTTACCCAGTAAAAAATTTACGAAACATTCTTTCAAAAATCTGCCCATAGATTTTCGCTGTTTACTTACAGATGTCACTTGAGGCACTAAAATAATATTCTAAAGCACGGAAGTTTATTTTTCATTTGCACTTTGGTTACAGATATTCAACCTGGCTATACAAACTACTTGGCTTGTTCACTTTTGTTCGATAAATGTCTACTAAAACTACATTTTGTTTTTAATTAACTACATGCATTTTCCTATCAAATTTAAATCGTAGCGTAATCGATAAACTAACATTTTCATTACAGAAACATGTATTCCAACTCAATAACTTGTCGAAAATGCTTTTCATTTGCATAAAACTGCAAATGCAATTTGGATAATTTCAAGTTGTAATTGCAACTGTATTGGAAATTGTAATAATGTTTTACTCATATCCTTCCTATTAAATTTAGCCCACGTACGTTTATATTATTGCACTATGTTTGGCAGTTCACAGAACCTTAGCCATAGAATGTAAAACGGCATGATTAGATGAGTACCAAACGATGTTAAATCGCAAGCAGGAACATCCTAACTATCTCATTAACTATTAATACAGAACGAACATATAGCACATTATACGATAGTTATCATGATTTTTACTTTTCCGCACTCCACTATACTAGCGGAAAAGTAATGTAATCGTGTAAAGAAAAAGTGAAAAAACCTTTTTTTGGGTTTATCTGTTGTTTTTCGGCCTAAAAACAAAAAAAAATGGTTTTTAAAAAAAATTTCTGTGTGTGTCATCGTTGTCGCCGGCATTAAAATTTCTTGTTAGCACGATAACTCAACTAAATCGTGTCAGATCGATCGGGTTTTGACTGATCCTGATCGTGGACGTCTCCCAGATGACGCCTATTAATTTTGAGGTGGATAGCACACACCATCTCCTCCCTTGGGCCTATTTGAGACATTTTTTTGTTAGCACGATAACTCAACTAAATCGTGTCGGATCGATCGGGTTTTGACTGATTCTGATTGGGAACGTCTCCCAGACGACACCTATTGATTTGGAGGTGGATAGGATACACCCCACCCTGTCCATGAGTCATGAGAGCACGATGGTGGACTATTTGACAAATTTGTTTTGTTAATACGATAACTCAATTAAATCGTGTCGGATCGATCGGGTTTTGACTGATTCTGATCGGGAACGTCTCTCAGACGACACCTATTAATTTTGAGGTGAATAAGACAAACTCCACCTTGTCCATGGGTCATGAGAAAGCACGACGATGGACTATGAGAATTTTTTTTTTTTAACACGATAACTCAACTAAATCATGTCGGATCTATCGGGTTTTGAGTGATTCTAATCGGGGACGTCTCCCAGACGACACCTACTGATTTTGAGGTGGATAGAACACACTCTACCATTTGCATGGGTCATGAGAAAGCACAATGGTGGATTATTTGAGAATTTTTTGTTAGCTCGATCACTCAATTAAATCGTGTCGGATCGATAGGGTTTCAACTGGTTCTGATTAGGGACGTCTACAAGACGACATCTATTGATTTTGAGGTGGATAGGACACACCCCACCCTGTTCAGTGGTCATGAGAAAGCACGAGGGTGGACTATTTGAAAAAAGTAAAACTGTCGCATAAAACAGATATTCTGCATTTATGTGTTGGTTTATTTTTTCTCGGTGACTTAATTTCGAGATAGAGATATTCTACGTGCGGAAAAGTCCGTTTTAAGGTTTTAAAACTGTTTATTCTATAGTGATATACTATTATTGTTCTTGATTGAGAATACGCGACCTATAGTAGCGCTTTTTCCGAGGTTATTTTTTTAACAAATAGTACTTCTTACAGTTTTGCTGTAACATTTGAAAATGACGCTATTCCTGTTAATTGATTCGCTGCAACTTCCTGAAATTTTATATGTTTTCAGGACTATTTTGGTATGTGATATTAGCTGCTTTTCATTTTTACTTCTATTTATTTCTGATATGACGTTCCGCAGTCGGGCACACTTGTTGTATAAAAATACATAAGGCATAAAAAAGTACAATCGTTTTATTAAAGAGCCTTAAATTGTATATAACGTCGTTAATATCATGCTCCGAAACTTATGGTAAATTAAATGGAGGATGAAAATTGCATAGCGACGTTTGTATTATTTCGCCTAGCCTCCCGATTTACTCGACGTACTAAACACCCTGTATAAAATCGAATTTTTGTTTGATACTCCACATAATATTGAACACTTGTAGAACTATTAAAGATAATAACTGATAACATAACCCCTGATATTTAAAGTATTAACTTTAGTTATTTGATTTATTTAACATCTCTTATATGTATTTCATTCGTTAGACTTTTTGTAAATATATTTATCTTCATGAATAAAATGTTACAGGCATGACGGCTCATTGAAACGACAAGAATCCAGTTTTGTAAATACCAGAGAACTGTCTTGTCGTCACATCCTGTAGAACTTACGTAATTCCACGAAAATTCGATTACGCATTGATTCGTTAGTCTTTAAGACTTAATCGAGCTACATAAACAGTTTTCTTACAAATAAAAAAAGTATGATGTCCTGCATTCTTTTATAGAACCCAAATATAACGGAGAGGAAATTTGCCTCAAAAATTGAAAAGCACAAAAAATTATTGATTATTAATAAAGGATTTACATTAAACACATACGATTAGAGTAAATTCCACAAATAAAGAGTTTAAAACTAAATCTTGTAGGTTGAACCAAAGATTTTTTATTACGTACTTTATATTATAACAATTACTACATACCGTATTACCCTACCAAAACAATTATTACATAAAATGTAGTACGATAAATATAGTATGCCTCCCCCTGTTCTGATAAAAGTACAGGGTATCAAACAAAAGGATGACCGGCATAAATTTTACCTGAAAACTATGGGACTGATAGATCCGGTATAACCAGGTAGATGCATTCCATCTCTACATAAAAAAACAGTGTTCCTTTATATACGCCCGAAAGTCTCCACCAAAAATGTCGCCAAGCACCGCAGAAAAATTTATGTAAACCGAAAAAGCGTTTGTAAATAAGTAGGTGAAGCAATTTGAAGAGAGAGAAACTATTGTGAAAATATTTAGTAGTAATCCCCTCGACTCACTTTACGTGAACTAAAAAAACTAGTTACGTGATGCAGTAGAACTTCTGAGGGTATAACCATATCTGCTGCGGGTAACTATGCCGTTCGTTTGGGCTAGCCTAGATTGCCGGCTCGGAGTAATCCGGGCGTGGGTTTGATTCCCACATTAGTCGGCTGAGTGTTGTGTACCCGTGTGAATAGCCGGGGGTTAGGCGGAAAATATCACGCGTAAAAATAAAGACACATAACAGATTTTAAAAAAAATATGAAAAAAAAAAATAGTAGATATAAATAGATCACATTCAGCATACTCTTAAAACATGTTCTTATTGTAAAACGGAGGATCACGTCCCAAAATCATCACATACTCAAAAAATATGCTTTCATTAAATTAAAACTCTAAAAACCTTCCCAAAAGACCTTATTGTCATCTGTTAAAACATAGTTTGAAAAAGAAAATTTCAAACTATGAAATGGATTTTGGAAAAGGTGAGTAATTCAAATATCAGAGTAGTCATAGCAGGCAGTAGAAATAAAATGAATTGATGAACTGGGTGGGTCACCAAAGTCTCCCAATGCTAGTCTAAAACAATATGGGTATATATAAAACAAATTTCGTGGGTAGAATATACCATGAAGCAATAATGATGAGACTTCCGACACATTTTCATGGAATATAAACAATGCTGAATCAATGTTTAAGTTAATTATAATTTTGGTTAATTTCGCATTAATTATACTCCGAAAATTAATACAATATTGCCTATTTTCAGGGTAATGTATTAAAAGTGTTTTACGTACAAAAACATGCTGTCAATTTGTTAAAAAGCATACCGCGAATATGTCAAACAATTATTGGCAACGGTGCAGTGGTTACGGACATCAATGGTAGTGCTAATCTCAAAAAAATTTACGTGGTAGTGCTAGTGTAGTAAAAATATCTGCATGCTTTTTCGTTTGTTGGGGCGACTATTTCCAACTGTATAAGTGGCAACGAAATCAACGAATGTTTATGGGGCCATTGAAATGTTTCAACACATGACAGCACAATGTAATTATTCTCAATCAATTCTTTCAGTCGGGCAATGTTAAATAATAAGCCTTATTTCCAGAAGCTCGTTTCAATAAGGTACAACATTCGCAAGACAATGTGGAAAGTGGATAGCAATCATTTTCGTGAGATAACAAACTTTGTTGCAAATATGTGTCTTCGACAGGATAGCGCCACCTGCCACATTTCACAAGAAACACGTGATTTATTGCAAGCGATGTTGTCTAGTGGGGCAGTTTCCTCATTTTGGCGACATAAACTGGCCTCCAAATTCGTGCGATCTAACACCAATAGACTTCTTTCTTTGGGATTTCATAAAAAGTCAAATATACGCTGATAAACCTGCATGATCATATCCAAACGAGTAGTTTCTTATAGGAATAGCCGAGGTGAACATTTGAATGGTATATTCTATTATTATTTATTATAACGCTAATACATGTGAGCTATATATTCCACATATAGCTCACATGTATTAGTGTTATAATAAATAAGGAAAATTCTAAATATTCGTAACCATTTTCATGTTATTGAAGTAAATAATAATAAAAAAACAGTCAGTTCTTATTAAAACATCCTTTATATAATCGATTGAACATATCTTTTTTGTAATTAGTTATTTCTAAGTTAAATAAGCGTAAAATATGTCTGATGCAACAATTTAAAACTATTAAAAAAAAAACTAAAAACGTTAAGGTGCGTATACTATACGTTATATATTTGCGAGCCGAACCGTTCGCGAACCGCTTGTAAACCGTTCGTGCCACTACCTGTCGGTTTTCTTGACGAACACAAAGGCATTCGCAGTTCACATTGAGACGGCGCCGGCGTCGTGTGCAGTTCGTTGTTTTTCTTCTGCTCGCGAACCACGGGGCTGGTTCTATTTATTTGTTGTGCCTTTTTGTATGATTTTTTCTCTCTCGGTTGTTTATTTAATTATCTGCCTATCCTTATAATTTTATTTAATAATTTTTATATTATAATAATTATTATAATGGAGTGGACAGAGGACAATGTAGTCAAACTAATTAACATTTATAAAACCAAGTCGTTATTGTGGAATCCTTAACACAAGGACCACTATAAAAAAAAATTAAAAGAAGATGCGTAGAGGGAAATAGGTCTTCCTTTCCTCTTCTTTTTGCACAAACTTTCGGCTATGATTAAAGCCGCACCACTCATAACTAAAATCGTATAATTTTCCTCGCTCGAAGACATTATTTATTACACGTAAGCGCGCCGAGCAGGACTGCTGGTGGTTCGTGGTTAGTTCCTTCTTTCCCATGGATCGTGTTTAGTTCAGTAGATGTTCGCTGTTAAACTATTTTTAACGAATGGTTCACAAGCGGTTCACAAACGGTTCGGCTCACAAATGTATACGCACCTTTACAGAAACATGCTTGATACTAAAAGAGGTGAACTAAATACTGTTATACTTTCAAGGACCATTATTTAGTTTGGGTTAACCTTTTGTATTTTATCGACATATCTTTCCGTTTATGTCACCTCATTTCCAAAATAAAATCTATTGTTTAGAATACTGTATTGTATTTGGAATATTCTTGTTTGTACGTATTTCTATAACTAGTACATCCATTTTCATACGCATTCACGATAAATATAAAGCTGATATAAATTCTGACGTTTCCTTTGAATTATTTTGCGGAAAAGAAAGTGAGATAGACCATTGAAAAAACTGTAACACCCACGGCGGTTTCGCAACTTAAATCGTACTAGCAAAACGATTTCTGTTCGCTTGGTAATTATTTTTTGGTTATTACATAATCACTTGAATGTTACGCAATTAATACACCTTCGCACCACATTATTTTTCAATGCCAAGTACTTAATTTCGGTAGATAAATAAAATGTGATCATAATTACATATAATGTAAATAATAACTGTGCTTCGTTACCTGAGATCTAGTGAATATTTAACTATTCTCAAACTAATTCAGTATTGGCTAATTAGACGAAGTTCAGTCTCTTAATGACCGCAGTTAAAATTTTTTCAGTAAATAAATGTAGTACAGTAGTATATATTCTAGAAAAGGTTATTTACCATTTGTTAGTATATAATACTAGTACGATATTATCTACCTATTACATAAATACTATCTGCTTTTGCAGATAAAAATATTTGTTGCATTTTTTGTTGTTTACGTGCGATGCGAAATGTAATTAAAAGAACGAATGATAAATAGAAATAAAGGCTAGAGGTAGACATAATCTATCATTGTTTAATTCTGATATCATATTTAAAAAAAACGAATGATAAATAGAAATAAAGGCTAGAGGTAGACATAATCTACCATTGTTTAATTTTGATAATGTCATCATTTTAATAACACTTTGACAATAAAAATAGGAAGTGATTATACGCAAAAGTCATCATATCATGGATATGGTTAAATAGTGATTTAAAAGTCGAAACTTCTGGTTAAACTACAAAGAAAAGGACATTGTTATATTATGTCAGAATAAAGTGAACGTTGGTCAATATGCTATTGTTATATACATAGCTCTATATAACATAGATGTATATAACATAGATGTATATAACGTAGTGAATATTATATACATATGTACATGATTACAAAACTAATTGATTAACGATAAACATTTTAAAATGCCTGTTCCATATTGACAATAATTAGATTAAAATGTTCAGTACGACCGAAAACTAATATACTAGTCATACGAGGGTAGTCCCAGAAATACCCGACCTAACAAAGACAACAATAAATTTGGGAAGAAATATCTTTATTTCTCTACATAGTCTCCCTTTAGCTCGATACAGGGCCGGATGCAGGGGTGTCGGGGCCCGGGGCAATGAAAAAAGTGGGGGCCCTTTCAATCAATATCTTTCGATAATTTTATTTTTACATTTAAAAAACAAATTTCCACTATTAAGATATATACTATTCTATTTTTTGTAATTTTTTAAAGATCTTTATTACTTTCTGACGAGTGATGAACAATGGGAAACAATTGATAGACTTACTATATTTAAGTGACAGACACTTTACGTGCTTTTTTAGAGGCAAAATCCTTAATGATTTCTCCGAAGTCTATTTCTCGAAGTAAATCACTCTCTATACTGAGCAATGACAGATATGCTAGACGTTTTTACGTCATCGTCGTACGCAGCCTATTTTTAATAATCTTCATTTTAGAAAATCAACGTTCTCCGCTGCAATTAGCCACCATCAACACTAAATACATTCTTAATGTAATTTCAATATTAGGGAATGCAGCGCCGAAGTTATTATCAACCAGAATCCTGTAGAAAAACATCTCTTTTGGTTCACTGTCGACATTGTAGTTCTTCTTGAAGGCATATATCAAGGCTACAAACTGGACTAATTCGTTCCCAAGACTGTTTTCAAGATCGTCGTTGTACATTTTTACTAACTTGTCGGCAGCCTTTTGTAGCTCGGATGAACTCAAATCCTCTAAATGATTCAAGAAACCAAATCGATCGCAGACAACGTCATAAGCTCGAATCCTATCACTCAGAGATGCTGAAAGCTGATCAATTACTAGAATCATTACTTTCAAGCTCATTACTTTTTTAAAGATTAAAAAAATTTAATGTTATAAAATTTTTGAATCCAAGGTTTGTGGAGGCCCTCAATGTGTGGGGGTCCCGGGGGTCCCGCCCCGATTGCCCCGCCGTGCATCTGACCCTGGCTCGATATACTTTTCTCAGCGATGTTCAATACCTTCAATGTTCAATACCCTGTTTATGGTGAGAATCGTCGAGATTCTCAAAACAGCCATCAACCGCAAACTCCACCTCTTTGCAACTCTTTTACCATCATCATTTTTTCACGTTTGGAAACAGAAAATAATCCGAAGGGGCTAAATCTGGAGAATAGGATGCGTGAGGAAGCAATTCTAACTTTAACTCATTGATTTTGGCCATTGCGATAACGGATGTATAAACTGCTGTATGGTCTTGATGAAATAAAACTTTCTTTTTCGCCAAATGCACCCGTTTTTTTCTTGATTTCATCACTCAAACGCTACAATAAGTTCGCATAATACTCGCCTTTGATTGTTTTTCCTTTCCGAAGATAATCAATGAAAACTATCCCACGCATATCCCAAAAAACCTTTGCTTGCAGATGGAACTGTCTTCGCCTTCTTTGGAGCCGATTCTCCCCTTTCTGTTCTGTTCTGTTTTGACTGTTCCTTCGTCTCAGGTGTGAAGTAATGGACCCATATTTCATCCATGGTTATGAATCTTCGCAAAAACTCGGCTTTATTCCTGTGAAACAACGCCAAACGCTTGATTGAAACATTCACACGACACTATTTGAGTTCCATTGTGAGTAATCGCCGCACCCATCTTGTGTACAGCTTTATTATATTAAAATTTTTAATCAATATACGATGTACTGCATTTTTTGAAATGCCTACCATGTCTGTTAGCTCGCGCACTTTCAGTCGACGGTCATACGTAGTGTATGACCGTATGAACATTTTGTGGATTTTCTTCACCACTTCTGGCGTGGTCGCCTCATTTGGTCGACCACTGCTATGTTCGTCTTGACAGCTCGTACAGTCTCGTTTAAACTCTGCCCTAACCTAATATTTTATTGTTGTAAACGAAGGAGCGGACTCCCCCAGAGTAGAATATAGCTCCGCTTTCATATCGGTTGGGCTGAGGTCTTCCAAATGAAAGTATTGTATCACATAACGATGTTCAATTGTTTCCATGTTTATAAAGAGCGTCCACTATCGATGGCTCCAAACAAATACTAAACAATGTAGCGTCGTCAAACTTCAAACTTAAGCTTTATAAGGTTGGTACTTTCTACCATAATCATTATTTTCAAACAACCGCCATCTATCAAGTCGGGTACTGCTAGGACTACCCTCGCATTGAAGTTAGTAATGTAATCAGTGGCGTTTGATGAAATTTAAGGTGGCAATAACTTGGCCATACATGAATCTCCAAAATAGTTTGTATACCATATTTTAATGATATTTTTGCAATAAAACATGCATACACAAACCCGTTTCTTTATTTTATTATATGTTAATAAAAAACGGGTTTTCAGTTAACCACAAGAGCATGAAAACACTATTTTACAAATCTTGAAAATTTCATTTTAAGTTTCTATAGTTTCTGCACATTTTCTCTAGTTAGCTTTTAAAATATGGTATGTATCCCATGTTTTGTTATCAGGATAGACACCAGCCGTTATCAATCCCATTTATTATACATACATATGTCTTAAATTACATATGTATTTCATTAAGCTGATAAAAAGAACATTCTCGATTTACTATTTTATATATCTATCGTGTGTATTGCACGATTTGTCTTATTTACAATTAAAATTTAACTATTATGTCTAGACAAACAGACTATCTGATTAAAATGTCCTCAATTAGTATATTTTGCAAAAAGAAACCCCACCACAACTAGTATTACTGGTTAGATTCAGTGGCGTACATATGAATTGAAAATCGCAATTTTTATACGCAATAAAAAATAAATGCACTAGAAATTTCACAATATTCATTATCTCAAAGCATTAACAGAAACATCAGCATACAATGTCTTCAAATTATTGTCAATTATAAGATTAGCATAAAAGAAAATTATTGTAAGCGTTATTGATTACCTCTGAGCCAACACCTCTCTCTTGGCGAATGTTTTCTTCCAAATACTTTAAATTAATTATTGATGGTTTGGTAGCGAAATAATAAGTAATTTAAATTATGAATCTAATATCAGCGTACTATCACTATTCAGTGTTTCAAATATTTCTAAATAATCAGAGTGATGACGTAATTTTGTATGTACAAGTGAAATGCTGCTTTATAAAGGCCTAGTGCCTAGTAGATAAAGTAATCGGTTACTTAGTCAGTAAAATGGAAATCCCCGAGTGACTTGTTTTCAATTAACCTGGTTAAAAACGCAACAGTCATACAAATCTTAACAACTAGGTGTGTGAATGTCTCGGTAATAACATGCATTCTACATATTAGATGACGTAATCAACGATGCTCAATGAATCATAGCTTCAAGGGACATTGTTTCCGCAAACAGTGTGTAAATTATTATAAAAACTAAGCTTTTCAGGACCTACATCGATAGCCCTACCTATTGTCGATAGCTCTAGAATCTCCTTTAGAAATATATAGGTCTTCTTTCCAGACACTCTGTATATTGGAAAAAGTACTAGTTATGTAAACAGTATAATAATTTTACAAAGAAATATCGTGAATCGTAAAAAGAAAGTAAAATAAAATAAACAGTTTTAAAACCTTAAAACGGACTTTTTCGCACGTAGAACATCTCTATCTCAAAATTGAGTGGCCGAGAAAAAATAAACCAGCACATAAATGCAGAATACGTGTTTTATGAGACAGCTTTACTTTTTTCAAATAGTCCACCATCGTGCTTTCTCATGACCCATGAACAGGGTGGAGTGTGTCCTATCCACCTCAAAATCGATAGATGTCGTCTGATAGATGTCCCTAATCAGAATCAGTCGAAACCCGATCGATCCGACACGATTTAATTGAGTAATCGTGCTAACAAAAACATTTCTCAAATAGTCCACCATTGGGCTTTCTCATGACCCATGAACATGATATAGTGTGTTCTATCCACCTCGAAATCAATAGGTGTCGTCTAGGAGACGTCCCCGATCAGAATCAGTCAAAACCCGATCAATCCGACATGATTTAGTTGAGTTATCGTGTTAACAAAAATAAATCTCAAATAGTCCACCATCGTGCTTTCTCATGACCCATGGACAGGATGGGGTATATCCTATCCACCTCAAAATCAACAGGTGTCGCCTGGGAGACGTCTCCGATCAGAATCAGTCAAAATCCGAGCGATCCGACACGATCTAGTTGAGTTATCGTGCTAACAAAAAAAAAATCTCAAATAGACCCATGGACAGGGTGGGGTGTGTCCTATCCACCTTAAAATAAATAGGTGTCATCTGGGAGACGTTACCGATCAGAATCAGTCAAAACCCGATTGATCCGACATGATTTAGTTGAGTTATCGTGCTAACAAGAAATGTTAATGCCGACGGCAACGACGACACACACATAGCAAAAATTTTTTAAAAACCATTATTTTTTGTTTTTAGGCCGAAAAACGAAAAATAAACCCAAAAAAAATTTAGTTTTTTTCACTTTTCCTTACACGATTACATTACTTTTCCGCTAGTATAGTGGAGTGCGGAAAAGTAAAATAAAAGCTATATCCAATGTCAACTTACGTAACAGGAAAGGGGTCCGAGGACACCACAAAGAAATTGCTAATTAGCATCTATGACTAACTGTAATTGCCCTTAATATAAAAAATTACGGTAATGTTACGACATAAAAACAAATTCTGGGTACTGTACTTTGTCAAACACTTGTTAAATTAACCTTGAATTACTTCCTTGATAAATGCACTAATTGAAAATAAACACTTTATTTAGGAGAATAAAATAAAACCGTTTTATTACGATTTAATAAAGAAATATACACATTTAAACAACGAAAGCAAAGTAAAATCAATGACAAAATAAATTCGGAGTATTGGCATTGTTTCTATGTGAAATATATAGGGCCTTTTAATAGGGACGCTCGAAATTTGTTAGGTTATAGCGGCCATGTTGCTAAAGCACATCTATGAAATTTGTTGAGAATTACTCAGTAGTGTATGGCAAATCACCAAACTTTATTTTCAAAATCAGTGTTCCGCAAGGTCTACTGAAAACGCCGCTGCTATGCGTGAGAGTGTATGGGAAAACCCGATGCAGTCAATTTCTCGTCATTCACAAGAACTTGGCCTTTCTGCGACTTCAACTTGGCGAATTTTGCATTGGAACTTGAATCTGCATCCGTGCAAAATCCAACTGACCCAGGAACTTAAGGTAAACTACCACAGACAATGATGGATACCGGCGACATGCGGTTCCAACAAGACGGCGCAATGTGCCATACAACGCATTCCACGATGGTCACTCTGCACGAGCGATTTGAGATCTTACGATTTAACGCCTTTAAACTTCTTCCTTTGGGGCTATCTTAAATCGCACGTCTATGTGAATAAACCGCAAACAATTGATGCTCTCAAAGTTAACATAACGAACGGCATCCAGCAAATTCAGCCATTGCAACATTTCAGCATTTATGCAACAAAATCATAAAAAGTTGGACCTCCCGAATACGTGCCTCCAAGCAAAGCGGCGGAAACATTTTAAAGACGTTATATTCCATACTTAATGCCATAAAATATTCTTTCAAATAAAAAACATTGAGTGGATATTTCACACACAACTTGTTTTATTACGTTTAAGAATCGAGTGTCCTTATTGAAAGACCTTTTATAAAATATACAGAAAATGCAGTTGTTATATTATATGTATATTATTTATGTTTATACAGTGTATTCCATTAACTATGAAAATGTAAATGTGAATTCACATAAATTAAATATTTATGTGAATTGGATTTCTTTTTTATGGGTAGCTCTCGAATAAACACTCAAATTATTTGTTAACGTTTCTTATATAATAGTATTGTACAAAAATATAAAACATCTTGTAAATGTTTCTGATATTATCTATTATTTTCGCGTATACATTTTGATATCCCCCTGGCTTTGACATTCTATTAAAATGATATAATACTATTTATGTTAATCCATCAATTGCTCTCTTTAAGAAAACAATATTTTTCCCTTTCTATAAAATTGCGGATTACTATTTTTTATTTGATACTCGAAATAAATTTCTTTGTTTACTATTTTCTTTATTTATTTTTTTTTTATGTTTATGTGAAAACATTCCACATTATTTGTTATTATTTATATTTAATTATAACTGCCAGTTATCTATATGTTTATGTATCTATTGCCAATATATGCTTCCTATCTATTGAGAATGCTACAAAATTAATAGACTAATGTGAAATGTATACAATTAAATTGTGATTAGATTAACAAGATGTTTTTGTAAACTGGTATATGATATTCGAAAAGGCCTAAAGCCTGGAGCAGACTACAATATATCGTTTTTAATCATCTCCCGATGTCGCCATTTTGTTGGCGAAACGCGCGTCGAGTGTAGTGTATAGTGTTTTATAGAACAAAGTCAGTGTTACAATATATCTGACAAAATTAAAACTACGAAACTGTCAATACCAGACAACCATTGTAAAAAATAACAGGAAATGAATAGTAACACGTTATGTCCTACAATAGATACCATAGAGAAAGAATATGATGAAACACTCAATGGCAATGAATTAATTTTTAGAGTTAATTATTCTTAATTTTCTATTGCGGTGAATAGAGGGTATGGTCATTTTAAGAGAGGGCATAATCAACTCCAGCATAAAATTAGTTCATTATTGCCTATGTTTAATCCGAAAGTGTCTCCATGGTACATCCCCATCCATTACACTTTTTCTCCATGGTACATAGTATATCATGCTTGACTCGGATATTTCCTAAACTTGATACATCGTATAATAAATAATCCATATTTCTTTTAAACTTTTAACTCTATCTCCTGTACCAATGAAGTTTCGAAGAAAACACTAAGTAACTAAGTTATGTTATTTTTTATTCGTTTATATCAAAGTTTATCAATTTAAAATTATTTTGTCCTGCATATTATTATTATGTATTGTTTTGTATTGTATATATCATATTCTGACAGGATACACAATCGGATTAGGATTTTTTATGTCAGTCTTGTGATTTTCCGTTTTCTATTTCATAAATTGGAGACACTAAAAAGAAATAGTGGCCTAAAGTCTGATTCTTATACGTTGCAACGTATTTAATTATATACTCATAACTTGGCTAACTAGCTTGAAGTGATAATTCAACGTGAAATTTTATTACCCTATTGATTTTCTACTAAAATACGTTGTTTATTTTAAATGCAAAATATAGAGCATTAAAATAAAATCCAAAACAAATCCATGCAAATAATGTGGCAAAAAACGAGTGTCAAAATTTTGCTATAGTATGTTATCATTGAATTAATGATCATTTGAAAATGTATACTGTGGGTTCGTGTAACCGAATTAATTTATGTTGTAAATTAAACTATGAACAATAAAGGGGCGGTATCACAGACCAACTATTTAAATTACTAGGTGTGTTGAGTTTATCTTTTGAACTGCTTGTGAAAATAGATCGGAGCGACTTATGAGGATTTAATTAATTTTAAATACATTTTGTTGCTTGCATAATTACGACAAATTAATAATTAACAGATGAATAAACAGTTTTAAAACCTTAAAACGGACTTTTCCGCACATCTCTATCCCGACATTGAGTAGCCGAGAAAAATAAACGAACATATAAATGCAGAATACGTTTTATGCGAATTTTACTTTTTTCAATTTTTCTCAAATAGTCCACCATCGTGCTTTCTCATAACCCGTGGACAGGGTGGGGTGTGTCCTATCCATCTCAAAATCAATGGATGTCGTCCGTGGTAGACGTCCTTAATCAGAATCAGTCGAAACCCGATCAATCCGACACGATTGAATTGACTGATCGTATTAACAAAAAAAAATTCTCAAATAGTCCACCATTGTACTTTCTCATGACCCATGTACATGGTAGAGTGTGTTCTAGCCACCCCAAAATCGATAGGTGTCGTCTCGGAAACGTCCCCGATTAGAATCAGTCGAAACCCGATCAATCCGACACGATTTAATTGAGTGATCGTGCTAACAAAGAAAAATTCTCAAATAGTCCACCATTCTACTTTCTCATGACCCATGTACATGGTAGAGTGTGTCCTATCCACCTCAAAATCAATAGGTGTCGTCTGGGAGATGTCCTCATCAGAATCAGTCAAAACCCGATTGATCCGACACGGTTTAGTTGAGTTATCGTACTAACAAACGACGTGCCGACGACAACGACACACACACAGCAAAAAATTTTTAAATACCATTTTTTTTTTTTGTTTTTAGGCCGAAAAACGAAAAATAAACCCAAAGAATTTTGTTTTTTCACTTTTTCTTTACACGATTACATTACTTTTCCGCTAGTATAGTGGAGTGCGGAAAAGTAATACACAGTAAAATAAATAAACAGTTTTAAAACCTTGAAACGGACTTTTCCGCACGTAGAACATCTCTATCTCGAAATTGAGTGGCCGAGAAAAAATAAACCAACACATAAATGCAGAATATCTGTTTTATGCGACAGTTTTACTTTTTTTAAATAGTCCACCATCGTGCTTTCTCATGACCCATGGACAGAGTGGGGTGTGTCCTATCCACCTCAAAATCAATAGATGTCGTCTGGTAGACGTCCCTAATCAGAATCAG
This sequence comes from Rosalia funebris, assembly GCA_037954035.1. Classification (NCBI taxonomy): domain Eukaryota; kingdom Metazoa; phylum Arthropoda; class Insecta; order Coleoptera; family Cerambycidae; genus Rosalia; species Rosalia funebris. Next base: position 3,046,817 of record JAZFAV010000018.1, on the reverse strand, counting down.
TCGAAACCTAATCGATCCGACACGATTTAATTGAGTGATCGTGCTAACAAAAAAATTTCTCAAATAGTCCATCATTGTATTTTCTCATGACCTATGTACATGGTAGAGTGTATTCTATCCACCTCAAAATCGATAGGTGTCGTCTGAGAGACGTCCCCAATCAGAATCAGTCAAAACCCGATCGATCCGACACGATTTAGTTGAGTTATCGTGCTAACAAGAATAAATGCCGACGACAACGCCAACGACGCCAAAGACAACGACATATGCACGGCAAAAAAATTTAAAAACCATTTTTTTTTTTGGTTTTTAGGCTGAAAAGCGAAAAATAATCCCAAAAAAATTTTATTTTTTCACTTTTCCTTTACACGATTACATTACTTTTCCGCGTATAGTGGAGTGCGGAAAAGTAAAAAACGATAACTAAGTTTCGTAAGTTTGATTTTGTATATTTTTTTAAAACAAATTTTAAATTAAATTTTAATTATAATCTTTTAATTTAATTTTTTCACTTTTCCTCTACACGATCACATTACTTTTTCGCGTATAGTAGAGTGTGGAAAAGTAAAAAACTATAACTAAATTTTGTAAGTTTGATTTTGTATATTTTTTTAAAACAAATTTTAAATTAAATTTTAATTTAAATCTTTTATATATTTTATACGGTGTATTAAAATGGTGAGCAGTAATCAAAATTATTACATTACACACGTGGTACGTATGTCCTACAAATGTGATTTTTTTAAATATTTCGATTAAAAAAATACAATTGAATGCTGTCTGTCGCCCTTTAATAACCCCCTTGTGAAATAATAGTGGTTCCAACGGATTTTCCATTCGCCGTAGTAGTGCTGGAAGTCGTTTTCCGTAAGGTTGTTTAGAGTAGTCATCCAGCTTTTTTTGAGTATTAGTAATGGTACCAAAATGAGTCTCCTTGAAGTGAGATTTTAGCTTGGGGAGCAAACAAGGAGTCGACTCAGGTCTGTGACTGATTAAAAGGCACAATCACGTTTAATTTAATTAGAGACATGCTCATCACACTTCATTGATTTGATTAAATGATTTCCTTGGTCTGACCAAGGAAACCTGACAGTATCATGACCATATTAGAACACCCAAGATTCATGACAAGTGACCACTCTACTAAAAAAGTCCACTTCATGACAAACGATCGACAAAATCCTGGCAGATGAAGATTTTCCCTTTATTGTTCAGTCAGATTCTTCGGGGCGAGTTTTGCGCAAGTCTTATGTTCAAGTATTCAGTAACAATTCGAAGGATGACAGATTTCGCTAACCCCACTTCAAAGACAATGGCTCTGTTCAAATACCTATTTGTGTCCAGAACAGATTTCACACGGACATTTTCATGTGTTCTTGATGTTGAAAGCCCTGATAATTCCTCGGGTTCAACACATTTCTCTTCCATCTTTAAAAACCCTAAAGCTTCTAAATGTGTACCCGAGACAATACATCTTGTTACTGCTTTAGCCATTTTAACCCTTTGCAAAACAGATTTACCCAGTTTAACGCAAAATTTGATGGCATAGCTTTGATCGAGAGAACTTTGGGTTCTTTCCCGTGACGGGGCGATAAAAGATGCTCTTTCCTGCTCCCTTTAACGGTAGGAAGTCAACTGAGGGTCAGAGTCTACCTAGCACGTCTGAACTCACATGTCTTCTCGATAGGCCCAGAGGAATTCCCAAGGGAAAGACCATTCATTTTTGGTATATACCTAGTATTACTAGACTGGCATTATCCGTTGGTTATCCGGTCACTACCGCTTCAATAATTAATTGCTTAGCATCTTCGAAACATGCTTTCAACTAAAATGGCAGTATGTCCTTTGGGTAAAGCTCTCTAAATTTGAAATATGTTTATTAAACTTTTTCTCCTTCTATATCATCTTTCACATTTCCACATTGTGCTTTATACACAAACATTTTCGATAGGATTAGCATCAGGCGACTGTGATGCCTAATTCATTACCTCACTGTTTCATCATGTTTGTATCATAATTTTTGTATTTTGATTGTATGCAAATATACCACTGTAATATTTTAAATTATTCTCTAGATTTTTTAAACTATATGTTAACAAGACAAAGTGTTTTAATAATTTTCTATATATATATATATATATATATATATATATATATATATATATATATATATATATATATATATATATATATATATATATATATATATATATATATATATATATATATATATTTATTACAGCGCCAACACAATATTGACGAACTGTGCTTAATCACCTAAACATCATCTTTCCCAATAAGTGGATTGGTAGAAGAGTGTCCAACTAGATTTCCAAGTTTAATTGGAACTGGACTATTTTTTGTGACGTTGTGTAATTTATATTGATTATTATTTTTCATAATAAGGGTGGTCCAACCATAATGCACGATGTTAATTGTGAGTCACACCTTAACGTCAAGATCTTTGCCCAACTTAATTTGACATTTCTTTGTTTCAGTGTTTGACAAATTCAACCATGGAGAGGTACACAATTGAGCAGCGCGTTAAGATTGTTGAAGCCTTTTACGAAAATGGGCGTTCAAATCAAAATTCATTTCGTGCACTGCGTGACTCTTTTGGTCAGCATAATCGACCAAATGTGTCCACAATCGGGAGAATTGTGCGCAAATTTCAGCAAACCGGGTCTGTAGGAAATGTGAAAACACCTGTGCATGCTCGCCCAGTTCGTTCTGCGGAAAACATTGCTGTTGTTCGCGATAAGGTCGGCCAAGCAGTTACCGTGAATGGTGTTCGCTATCGCGAGATGATAACGGACTTCTTGTGGCCAGAAATTGAGGATATGGACCTGGACGATATGTGGTTCCAACAGGATGGTGCCACTTGCCACACAGCCAACGAAACAATGGACTTTTGTGCAAGAAATTCAATGGCCGTGTTATCTCACGTCGTGGCGATGTTAATTGGCCGCCACGATCATGTGATTTGACACCGTTGAACTTCTTTCTTTGGGGATATTTAAAAGAAAAAGTGTACGTCAATAAGCTAAGAACAATTCAAGAGCTAGAGGATGAGATAATTCGGCACATTAACGACATTAAACCTCAATTATGTCTCAGTCATTGAAAATATGGACCATCGGATAGAGGTATGCCACCGAAGCCGTGGCGAGCATTTAGCCGATATTTTGTTTCACACATAATTGTCATAGATCCTTCTATCATAATAAAATATATTAAGATAATTTTCTGAAAACTTTCTGTTTTATTTACAATTAACATCGTGCGTTTTGGTTGGACCACCTTTTATGTATTGTTCTTTTTAATGTATTAACATATTTTTTGTTTATCAAAATCCTTGTTATGTAATCTATTACAAAAATAAACGCATCATACGTAAGCAAATGTGTTCTCTTAAATAGCATCATCAGATAAGGGTATTGTTATTTAAAAAACTGTCGATAATGTGATAATTCTAACAGTGACGATATAAAAAATATGTATTCAAAAAAATGTGCAACTAGAAAACAAAATTGACATGCCGAGCATTTTTTTACTTGGCCAGTAGCATTTTTATCGAATTTATTCCAACCTTTACGTGCTCGCTCTATTATGTACATAGTATACGTGTGTAATCATTCTTTTTGCGCTACACATTCGATACTTTTATTGAGTTTCAATAAAAAAGTAAACTTATAGATTCATTGCAATTTTATAAGAGCGCAGTAGAACATCTAAATGGAACATTCTAACAATTATGAAATTACAACCTATCAATATAATTTGGTAGAGTGCGATATATAATGTATTGGAATCACTTTATAAAACAATTCATTCACTAGAAAAGTATCAATATTCTACTCATTAAAATTTCCTTAAGTCTATAAATTAAATAGATTACGTATTTACAAACCTAATGTAATGGTATTCTCAATATAATAGAAGACCATAAATATATCATTGATAAGGGGATATTTTTCAATTAATTTATACAGGTCTTAACAGATATTTTGGGCAGTTTAAAATAAGTATTTACTTTAAAATTGAAAACCCTCCATTAAAAATGTTCGTTTAATTCAGAAATTATGATCTTAAGAGACATCTTAAATACATATAAAATTGACAATGGGTTTAAAATTGAATAAAACAGATTGTCATTATGTATATAATCTATTATAATGCCATATAATAGATTATATGGCATGTGCATATATGTATATAGGTAACCTGCCTTTTAAGTACGCATCAGTTTACACCCGATGCTTTTGTGGCTTATGTAGTGCATGAATGTTTCGCATTATAGTAGACCGCGTACTACTTGGCATCATGAAACACGAATCAACAAGAGTTGTGACATTCAGTTAGTGACAATGACCATCCTAATTATATAAAAAGTAAAATGTGGTGTGCTACTTAGTAAGAATGCACCTGATGTTCTTAGTGTTACAAAGGTCTGCATATTCCTTAGCCAGTGCACAATTGGCAGAAAAAAGTCTATGAGGGCAGAACGAACAATAGTGAAGTTTGGGATTGTTCACAGAATATGATGTCGGAACGTAAGTAATGCAGTGCTTCAATGAAATATTTAGAGGAATGGAAAAATTGGACTATCGCTGAAATTTTCCTCCACTAGCAATTCCTAATGCAATTGTACACCACATTTTAACAAAGAAAAACCCCCACAAATTCCTGATTGACAAAGAGTAGACTTTAGGCGCATGTTAATATTAGCAATACATTTTTATTGCATTGCATACTAGCCTCTGTAAATGAAGGTGAAACTGTTACATCCCCTGCAACATCCTCTGTTTCTGAATGACATGGTGTAAGACTTCGGAACACAAAAGAACTTTATCAACATCCCTCTTCTCCATAATAATTCCAGATCTCATCATAAGGCAAAAAACGTATGAAACCTTTTTCTGTGGAACTGTATTTCGACTTCAATCAACCCGCTTATTCTCCAGGTGTTTTTTATATGTTTATTATGTCGCAATCTTTATCAATGGGTTAAATGTCTGTGCCATATTAGATGTTCAAATTCAAGATCGGATTGGCCAAGAAGTGTGCCAGGGGTACAAGAATTGTGTGTAGCACTTTGCGGCTCCCTTTCATATCTAATTTTTTTATTCTGCCCACACATTTGCATGATATGGCCTTATTTAGTAGGAACTATTTAATACCTATGACATGTGTAGACTGATAGATGAATAAAAGACAAGCAATCGAATACGCTAGCTATCCAAAAAAAAAATTGCTGATCTTTATTTTTTTCTTATGCTGACGCTCTTCCCAAACTCCTTCTTTGAGGAGTCGTATTAGCAGCAAAGATACACAGGAACCATCCAGATGTGTGATTGAAATGTGTTACTTTATAAATACCCAGCACCACGCAATGCCTGAAATAATTACTAGAACATTTTGCTGCTATTAAAATGAAATAACAGTATTGTATATTACCATATGTCAATCATGTTATGATAATATCTAAACTGTTTTACAGACGGTTTCTCAAAAAACTGTAACGAACAATTTACCTACATAATTATTTTTACTTTCATCTTACAAATACTTTATCAAACAAATAGAAATCTAATCATCTAAAAATTAGGCAGGCTGGGGCTGAAGAGGCAGAATGCAAAACGATCTACGAATAATGATTTTGAAATTAACCACTGTGAACTAAATAAATATATTTTACTTTGAATATTATGTATATTTCTGATTACAGTTATTTAGTGGTAAGTCTACAATTTAAAAGTGGTGTATAATAAAAATAAGAATGTGTTATAGAGAACGAAATATCAGTTACTTTTTTAACAATATCTCTTCACTGTTGATGTTGAAATCTGATTCAGAGTAATTTATTAATTTGCTCATTATAAGTATGATGTCTACTGCAATGTTATTAATTTTTATGGTTTTAATAACCTATTGTATATAGACACTGCTGTTAATACTTGAACAAGGTTCAATTGTGTAAAAAAAAATTAACTATTTAAGTATTATTATTACTAGTGTACCAAAGCAGTTGACTACTTCTATAAAAATAATTTACTTTACATGCCACTTTCACAAAAGACTTGTAGAACACTTTTTGTAAATCTCCAACCAGAAAGAAATACCTATGATTAATACAATGAAATGACAAAATTAATGGTTATCAATTTTTACATTTCTTTCTTGAAATAATTTAAAATAGTTCGTATAGGTATATAATAAAAATTATCATTTTATAAGTTTAATGATTTTTTACTGTACATTGTGAATTATATTTTGTTGCAAATAAAGTTATTATTCCATAAACATAAAATTATCTTATGAGATACTAAAAAGTTTCAAATTATCTACAAATATTAAGCACTTACATTCATGTATTATTTATCTAATACTTGTATTTAAGTATTTTGTTAATATTAATATAGTATAAAAATTGCTTATAAAGTATATTTTTTACGCTTCAATTGTCAAATTCTTCAGATGTAAGGTATAATAACAATTACTATGTACTATATACATAACTAGTAACGTAACGTAGTAACCAAGTAACCCATGTGAAACGTTATTTTAATAATTCACACTTTGAAGTTGATCATGTATCTACATGATCAACGATAAAATAAAATGGTCCCTTTTTTGCTTTGTTATTATGCTCTGCAAAATACTACAAACTAAAAATCCAAATCTCTGTTTATTTTATATTACATGATAGAATTAAGTAATATTGTTAAATACTGAAGTAGATTCCACTTGAGTAGAATTACTTGAAGTAAAATTGCATATGAAAATACAATCTTTATGTGTATGAAAAGAATGGTAATCAACTAATCAATCACTAACTGCGTAAACTTTACAACACCTCATTGAATAGATGCATAATAGTTAAAGAGAAATGCATACAATAAAAAATTCATTTGCATTGTAAAAATAATTGTTTAGCATTGGAAAATTCAGAAACAAAATTACCATAAGGCAATAACAATGTTTAATATTCAGTTCAAACTGATGAAAATAAATAAATGGTCCCCTATACCAATTTTGGATGCAATTTTAAATTTTATACAACACACAGTTTTTATTTGTATCATTTTTTAGAACTACTAAAAAGTGCTGTATTACAAAAACAATAAACTAAAAAATATTTAATACTTACTGAAGGAGATCCTTCATGCTTCAGTGAAGATTGTTGTTCTTTGTTATAATTTACAGTCAAAAGTGAGTCTGATTTTGAATGATCTCTTTTTGTTTGAGGTTTAGGGGATGGTCGAGGGCTACTTCTAGGGCTAGAACATGGGCTTATAGATCTAAAACAAAGCGATATCGACATTATAAATACCTATATTCATAGCTACAATGTAAATTTACTTGTTATCAGCGTTTATTGTCTGTTGCCTTTCATATGCTGTAATGTTTGTTGAGGACAAATTCGTCTTCATTTTGCTTCGGAAAAATATTTCTTCATACTGATGTCGTTCTCTCTCCCGGCCACACAAAATTTAATTAATACCTTCGACTAACTGTTTTCGAATAATTTCTTAAGTCGCTTACGTTAACAATTTTTTAAATACGATATCTGATCACTTGATCAGCCATTCATTAAGAGATAACACTTCCACATAAACTACATTATAAACTCTATTTTATAAAAAAAATTGTCTACGTCCTTTGTTGTAATTTTCCCAACTATTAACGAAATTAAATGCGGCTACATTTCTTGGTCAATCGTCTTTATCATCCCCTCCTTTTATATAAAAAAATTGACAACCTCCTGGTTAAATCATACTAGGTCATGTAAAAACATCTGACTGACAGCGTTCAGTTCTAAAGGTGCCTTTTCAAGAAAGCTATACGCTGCGCGTTCCGATACGTTCGCTGATAATTTCTCGTATTAATTATTTTAAACGTTATGTAACAATTAATATAATTAATATATCATTTTTTAATAACTGAAATACATGATATATAATATTAACTACGTTACGCGTTAATTATATCTTAATAGTCTGATTTGTTTTCTCATAACAAACATGTAGATAATATCTCAGTATACTGCTGCATCGCATAGTATGTAGATTTTAATTTTCGATGTTAATTGTATTAAAATAATGTAAAATATAATTCTGTATTCCCAGAAAAAATTATTAAATCAGTTTTAAATCATTTGGCCACTTTACAAGCAACAAGACACTGGCAACTGAAAGAAGTATATGTAAAATGACACCAGGGAATATACCAGGAAAATGACTAATGATAAACCAACTCACCCTGATAATAATTTATAAAATATATAATTTATATCAGTATATCAATTTTCTTTGTTTGAAGACTAAGCTCAATGAACTTTCAATATTAGTTACACATATATATTAGTTACATTTAACTTGTTTTTTTCTTGGAGTTGTCACACCATTTCTAGGGATTGTTCGGACTGTCGGTGACTCAATTGACTGATATTTCTCAGAAGAAAATACCATGTGAAATATATATAATTAAATCTTACGATCCATAAAATAAAAATCATCTGGATTGTATATTACTTACGATAACACATAATATTACTACTTGGTTATATTTTAAAATAATTAAAGGAAAGTATAGGTCAAGAAGACTAGAGGACAAGAGACATAACTCAAGTGGTGGGGGTAGCACGAAAAGCGTCCGCACTGTGATCACGTGGTGTGCTTCATCATGGCGGTCATTGCGTAGAATCGAACGAGGTTATTTTTGTTTGCTGTGTTTTGAGCGTTTCCAATTTTTTCTGTTGAATATGTCAAAAGCGTCGAGATACTGCTGCGTTGAGAATTGTTCCTGCAAAAGCCCTGATCGTGGCTCAATTGAACCCGACATTTTGATAGTGTGAGAGAGAAACTAGACGAGGATAAACGGCATGCGCAGATCCCGCGCGCTTCTACGCGAGCCTGCCATATTGTCGACGTTTTTCGTGCCACCCCCACCACTGATTTTTCGAGGAGTTATGTCTCCTTACTCGCTAGTCTTCTTGGTAAGGTATAGGTATATACCGCTACTGTGAGTACGTCATATACTATACATAAGATGTGATATGTCACTATACTGTTAATGATTTGTTATTTTTCTTATAAAATAAAAAATAAAACAAAAGAATATAAATGCAGACATATGATGTGTTCTATTGAAAGCTACCATCAAAGCATAGAAACATTATGCAAACCTACTTCGTAATACTTTTACTACGCCTAGACATTGTATTGCATACGAGAAAAATAAGATTAGAATTTCAAATTACCATTTTCTATTCGTATTTCATAGAGCAGGATCATATTGTAATTTGTTTAACAAAACGTAATACCTACATACGTGTATTGTATGTAGGTATTGCGTTTTGTACTATATTTTACTATGTACTATATTTGTGTACTATATTTTAGAAGTTAATCCGTCTCTGTGTATTCTAATAAATTTAGTATAAATTTAATTGGTTGGCATTATTTTTGTGTTGCCATCACAGTTGTAAATAACATTTTATCTGTTATGTATTTAACAGATCATATGAATTTACATTTATATTTTGCCTACATTTTACACCAACGTGTTAACAAGGCCTCACGCCCGGAATGTTTTTAGGTTGTATTTATTTGTAGTTCGTAAACACGCCTTTAGTAAGAATCACCTAGATGCTAGACGACAAAGATACTAAACACTGATTTGAATAAGTAAGATAAAGACAGAAATATAGTGAAATGACCGACAAGCCACAACATTGGCAAGAGGGCGAGAGTATACATACGTACTGTTCGTACAGACGCCATAAGTGAGTAGTGAATTTGTGTTTTAAATTTGGGATTACAGCGGAAACAATGAGATATAGTGAGTAATTATACTTATACGGAATTAATTATGTTCCGAACGACACATTTGGTATGTTCGCATTATCTATCCGCATACATTTACGTTTCCCTCAATTTTTCCACCAGTTTACCCCAAGCTGTTTGTACCGTAAACAACAATGAAGCATTTTAGTTTCATATCTCCCAAAAAAACCAGACGAGTACCCTTTTCAAGTGTTTTAGTGTCACGATAATTGATTGTAATTGATGAAGAATAAATAGGTTTTCAGATGTTTTGATTTAGTTTATCGTGGTATGTAGTATTTAAACACGTCTACGTTTATTAACCGGCTGTATTAAGTTAAAATTAATAGCTATATATTTTTCATCAAAATTCCTATTTTAAACAAATAGAAAAGGATATTGAACATAAATATTGCAAAAAGATACTTCCTCAGTAAGTTGTTTTAGTTACTAGTTACTATAGTAGATTATATCTAGTCACCTCCAGGATCGTAACAGTGGCATTACCGTACCGTGTTACATTCCAAGGGCATTTATACATCATTAATTTGTAAATAATGATTTTTTAAATCAAATGTGTTGTTTTCTCAATAATTTTCTTATGAATGCTAAATATTGCTTTATTAAACGCATTTGCGTACAATATATAAACTCGTATCAATATAAAATTATAAGATAATTAAACATTTTTGCAGCTAAAACTACACTTCTTTAAAGTAAAAGTAATACAGTGTTAGGTATGTCTTATCGAAGTTCAGTTTAAAATAATTAATAATTTTATTCTAATCGTTGATTGATATGATGCTGAGTAATCCTTTTAGTTTATAAGTCACTAAGTAGGTATATCTTAAACAAAAATACAGTTGATAACAACTTTTTTTCTAGTTCATAGACTAACAATGTGTAGACGTCTATAAACTTTGATTCTAAAATTTAATAATAAAATAGGTACAATTACTCATTCAATTTTATATACATACGTATATAATTATTTAAATAAACATCGAAATAAACCTTTAATGTACAAAACGAAATTATAACTTTTAAAGTAGTTTTTTTGATTCCCTCAATGTAAGTTTGCGTATCTTACATTTTACGTATCTTCTTACATTAACGCATAAAATGGGAGATAGTCATATATGTTATTAAAATTTTTAACTCATGATTAAGTGACGAAAATAGATCGGATTAAGTTATTATCATTACAATAAACCTTAACCTACCTGCGTTTTGCAAATTACACGAGAATTTCTTACCTGCTCTCTACTAGTTAGGTACTTTAGCAACTGCAAATAGGTGCGCCCTTTTTAAAGACATATTCTTCGGCGTTACTGTTAAGTGTTAATAGCACCAAAGTAAAATAAAACGAAAAGTATATTTAGGAGAATCTAGCGGCATGTTTTATCACCGATACGCCACTGGGAAAACAGTTAACACAAGATTCCGGCATGTGGTACACATGCCCATAGTTGAGTAATCCAAATTTGATTTAACTACCAGATTTTGATAGTACTTTATTATTATAAGTTTCATTTTCTATTTTTAACACGACCTTATGCAGCAGCGTGCGTGTAGTCTAGACCTGGGGCCAATATTTCTTAATCCGCGTTAGACCATGTTATTTAACGTAGACTGTATCAATTAGAGCCGTAATATGAATTCTATGTATCTAATGGTTTTTATGTTAACTTCTAAAACCTTTATTGAGTAAGCGAAACTTTGTTTCATAGATCTGCCAACAGAGGCTTATCAATAAAATTTTAACCGAACGGTGATTTATTTGACTCCAAAGAAGCAGTGCAATATCTTTAGGATTCTACAGATACTGAACTAACATCGAATTAACTAAACGACAATTGAAAATTTTAAATACCCAATAAATGTAACTACGACTGTGTAGATTAAAAGTATACCAGTATGATTTATGAAATGTATCAGGGTACAATAAAACATTTTAATTATAGAAGTAATTGAAATATTTTGACTACTCAAATCAATGTTATAGATTCATTTAATGATTTGCACTACAGTCTTAACAGAATTAATTATCGCTGAAACGCACTTTCGTCATTCCCATGTTGATAACATTTTAAAGGAGGTGTATTGATATCTGGAGAATAATAAATCAAAATACGGTTCTGCTACAAAAAACTCTGGCACGGTGCGGCCTTTATGGGGCTTGAGAACCCCTTATGGAGAGGAACGCTGCTAATGTTCTGTGTTCTAAAATCCTGCACCAGGTCAATCAGAAACTGAACATATCACCTCCATGTAACACATTTCCTCATTCCTTCATTGTATAGATGCCATTATGCAACAACAATAAAATCAATCGCGACTGTTAATATGCTATTACGTTCTACCTTTTGTCAATAAGGAATTTGCGGCGATAACCTTCTGATCGCTAGGCAAAATCGACCCTAACTTCATTCGAGAGGTCAGTACAGAAACACCCAAGTTTTATCCATATCCAAAACGTGCCATAAATATCGCGAATGTTGTCTTACACCAATTCTACTGCTACGTATGTAAATGCACTATGTAGAATACACTAGGATTTATATAGAAGACACTAATTTCTACGTATACCAGCAATGATGAACATTGATAATAGTTCAACATTCAAAAGACGAACGAAGAGAAACTGATAATGAAAAGATATATATAAATATTTTCACAATTTAATCGGAATGGTAACATTCCTAACCGAGATCTTCACAATCACTTGCAAAACATGTTTTAAAATACGTTTCTTATTATATCATCACTTCTATTTTTGTGTAGAATTTTTGGTTCTTATGGTAAGATAATTAATAATTTCTCTTTGAATTTTCATGTTAAGAAAGAAAGAAGTTTTTCTTCTATTCTTATATTTGTAATCTCATTGTTAGCATCGCTGTTCATGAGACTAATTAAATGTTTAAACTATACCGAATAAAGAAAGTGTGAGGAAATTCTCTGAAGTCTCTGAAAATACGTTGTATAAAAATAGGCATTTGGCATGAAAAGCATAAGGTGTTTTACGCATAAGCGGAAAGATGTTTTACTTTAACTGGAACACCCTGTATATTTTTGTATTATTGAATTCTTGATAATCTTCAGCGATATATGTATAACACGTTTGATTTAAATAATTAAAGAAACAGTTAAATTTATTAAAAAAACAAATGTAAGTATAGTGAAGATTTTTAACATTAATTTGATTTTTGTAGTGTTTGTGCTATTTAAGTACGTACCGGTTAAGAAATTGAATGAGACGTCTAATTCGAAGGCATTTAGGTTTCCAATCCGTCAATTTTAATCCAACTAATACGAAAAACGTAAGAGAACAGAAAGATGATACAATAATGATAAAAAGTGTCACATATAAGGTACCACGTACATATATGTATGTACTATTCATTTCATCGCTATTTGCTAAATAAGAAACTCCCTTTATCTTGCCGATAAACGGAAGTCTACCTGAGCCTAGCCATAAAAACAAGTCACTGTATGTTCTGAGATTTTTTATTTGACAAATAGCGATGAAATAAACTATATATAATCGTTTACTTTTATGACTATATTTTCCAAAAAATAAAAAGATCGCGAATATTCAATATCGGTGATATATTCCCCATTCGTTAGAATTACGTATGTGTTTACCTTCTCATAACTACACAATGTAGGTAATATTTAAAAATAAACAATTAACCCAAATTTGTATAAACATTGGTAGTCAAGCAGGAGGTGTGACTTTTAACATAGTCAAGGACAAGGCGGGTATTTTGCGCGAACCCGCAAAATAACCGTTATCTGTTTAATCGAATCATAAATAAATAGAAATATTAGTAATTGCGCTTTTCGAGTTATAATGAACATTAGGAAATAATGTAGACCGATACGAGAATTTATAATAAACAATAAACATGTAGCTATGCTTGTGCTGTAGATAGAACTGCGATATTTTAAATTATTTGTGGGAATTTTTTCTTCTGCCAATAATAGAACATGACATAACTAAATGTACTTAATACATACCTACATATGTACAGTACTGTGAAAACGTTTTTGGACACATGTAGACTGTTAACAATTTTGTGTATAAAGTCTGCAAAATTATTATATTTAAATTCAGCTTGAGTAGAAAGTAAGTAATAAGTTTTTCATACAAGTACAATATAGAAAATTACGCTGCTGTGACATCTTCGGCCAAATTTCAGTTAAATCGCAATGTTGATAAATAGTCGTATGCAGATGACTGATTTGTCGATACCTGCATATTCTCGTTTAGGGCTAAAACCATCAGTTCCAATATCAGCATTCAGTGTATGATAAACCGCTGCAAATCCTACTATTGTTTGTAGAAAACAAGCTTAATTTACGCAGTAAGGCGTTAAAACCTGCCGATATTAGAAAAAAAAGTAATGGTGCATTAAACATCGCGAGGAACAATTTTGTATGAAAAAAATGGCTAAAATAAGACTAGTAAATCGTACTGCCCTAATTACATTGTACAATGAAGGCCAGAGTGTGTGTATGATTTCCCAAAAATTAAACATTGCTAGGTCTACTGTAGAATACATTGTAACAAAATATAAAAAAACTGGGATAATTGAAGATCAACAAAGAAGTGGATGCCCCAAAAAATTAACACAAGGTGCAGTGCAATATTTAAAATTAACTTCATTGCGCAATAGAAAATCAACGAGTAAAGAACTGACAGAAAGTTTAAGAAATGCGCAAGGGGTTAGTGTCGATTCTTCTACTGTCCGTAAGGCACTACTAAAGTCGGCCTTCGCGGGTGCGTAGCCATGCAAAAACCACTTCTGCATCGCAATAATAAACAAAAACGCTTAATTTATACCAGAGGACACAAAAATTGGACAGTCAAGGACGGGAGTCGTGTCTTATGAACTGACGAATCCAAATTTCTATTATTTGGTAGTGCAAGGCGACAATATGTCCGCAGATGAGTGCAAGAGGCTTACCAGGAACACTGTTTACAACCCACTATAAAACATAGTGGAGGATCTTTGATGGTGTGGGGCTGTTCTTCTGCTGCAGGAGTTGGAGATTTGGTAAAAATTGATGGAATATTAAACAAAGAGCGATATAGGGATATTCTCCAACAGCACGCAATTCCTTCTGGTATTCGTTTAATTGGCAAAAATTTGTTTCTGCAACAAGATAATGACCCCAAACATTCATCTAAGCTGGTACAAAAATATTTGCAGGAACAGATTGCACAGAAAAAATTACAGTTAAAGCAATTGTCCCCGCAAAGTCCGTACCTCAATTTATTGAACATTTGTAGGATTATCTGGACCGAAGGAAGACTTAAACGTGCTCCAACATCTACTGCTGAACTATGGAAAGTCCTTCTAGAGGAATGGAGACTGATACCAGAAGATACAATACAGAAACTAATACCTAGTGCTCCAAGACGTATCGACTCCGTTCTACATAATAAAGGTGGACATACAAAATACTAATTTTTTGGTCAGTTACTTACTCGAATAAACGTTTTTCTACATCTTACATTGTTTTATTGCCTGAAGGTATTATTTATCTTTTATTTATATTAAATTTTCAGTGTCCAAAGACTTTCACAGTACTGTATGTATGCACTATTCATTTCATCGCTATTTGCCAAATAAAAACTCTTATCTTGTCGATAAACGAAACAGTCTACCTGAGCCTAGCCATAAAAACAAGCCACGATATGAGTTAAGAGCCGTTTGGAATTTTTTATTTAGCAAAAAGAGTTGAAATAAACTATACGTGGTCGTATAGAAAATTATTTCCAGGGTCTTAAGTAAATTAAAATTCATGAAAAATAACAAATTCTACCTCCGGCCCTATCACAGTCGGCTTAATTATTTAGTTTGCTTTTATGAAACTGCATACCTTCTTCATAATTTGTTATTTTCTAGTAACAATCTTATCCGGACGTATTGTATATAATACAATGTTTAGTAAACGTTAGTGAATGCTAGAAATAGATGTGACTGTTTCAAAACAGTATCCTAATACAGAAAATAGGCCACGTTGCTTCATTGTCAGAAGATAGTTTGTGTACATACGTGTTATGTACTATACAGTACATCTCAAAAAAAAACCAGATTTTTTTTGTTTATTTTGCTTTCAAGAAAAAACAAAAACACATCAATTAAATTATCAACTTCAAGTTCACAATCAAACAAGAAACAACATATCCTGGTGACAAAGATAGCTTTACTATTGAAATATGTGCATCGAAATTGCACCTGTATATAATTGCACAGGTGCATTAAAATTTCGGTTATAGTAAAAGGGAATCTGATAAATGATATGTTTAATAAATATTGAAAAATACAATATTTGCTACGAAATATTTTAATTAAAGAAAAATAATTATTTCAAATTGTATAATCAGTATTAAAATAATTCTTTTTGACAAAAAAAAAAACGATCATACTATTATTCTTCCAATCTTCGATCCAGTGGCAGCTCACCAGAAGAGACAGGGGAAACTACCTCGGTTTAAACGCAAAGTCATTTTTCTTTATTAGTTAATTTAATACGCATTTGAAAAGAAATATAAAATTATAGACACATAATAAGTGAAATAAAAGATTTTACTGTATAGGTACATCACATCAGAGGCATACCAAATAATATCACCTGAATAGAACGAAAGCTTATACCTGTAATTCCAATTTGAATTCTATTACGAAAAATTGTTTTAAATTAACCTGTAAAATTATTCATAATTCTGTTAAACACAATAAAAAGACAAGTGTAGACTATGTAAGAATTTAATAAATACTAAATATTAAAATACTATTTGACGTTTGTCTGAGAACAGAGGAAAAATAAATAGGAATTTTATTTCTTACTTTGGGGACATTTATAGGCACATAGCTACATCATTCTGATATACTTGTCTAACCACTGTTTTAACCAGAAATTATAAAAATCTAATAGATATGTTATTGTAAATGGCATCCCCATTCCTGGAGTAGACAAATTGAAGCATTTCCTCATGTACCTCGATAAAGTACAAATTAATTGATTAAATGAAATTAGTTATATTTGTATTATTATAATTTGTGTATAACATTTTTATTTGGTATTTGCTCCTTCTGTTGATTGTTTCTGTACGTTCTCTAGTTACATCGTAACTTTTTTTTAATAAAATAATATTTACGTGGGTGTAATTTAGGGATTGTGAATTATAGCCAAAATTATCGACGACGAGCCGCCCCTGGCTAAATTGTATACCCCTTCTTTTAGTCGGGAGTGTCAAATTATAACTGTCGTCTTTCAATTGTTACCTGATCTCGTGGAATTTAGTATACTATTATAATTAAATTTATAGAATAAGGGGCTATTCAAGAATCAATGCCAAAAATGACTACGCCAATATTCAGGCTTATAAAGCAACATATTGTAACATGCGACTGTTGGAACTTTTAATCGATCAGAAGCAAATATTTTTCAATAAGTTTGCCTCTGATTGGATATAACTTTAAACAGCTGTCTGTTGTAATAACAGGAATGTTCCATCATTTCAACCACCACAATTTATTTCTTGCACCTTGCTAAGGACAGTACCATACTATTGCCAAATTTATACATCAAAATATTAAATGTGAAGCAGCAAAATAATAATTTCAATAACCTGTCCATTGAAGAAAGACTTTTCCTTCAATAATAAACGACTCAAAGTTAATTATTACTGTATTCATTATTGCTTGCTAATATTAATGAGTGCTTGGCAACGTTGAAGGTTCCGCGAAGAAACCGTGAAGTTCATTTATAATATTTTGGCTTGAATTAGCAGAATAAAACAAAATATTTGGAATAGGCCCATTTTCTCCATTTAAATTTAACGTTATTCTACTATACGAGTATTTCTATTTATGTGTATTTCGTTCATATAAAAAAAACTTGATTATATCCTTGACTGGTATCTGACCATTGTTGTAAAATTAATTTTACAAACAGTCAAAGCAACTTTATAGTTGTTTACTTAGTATTTCCACGTGTGATATTGGTTTTAGTAGGATGTTTAGAGTTTATTGTTAAAACGCGTTGTAACACGTATACGTTTTTAAATACTCCATCGAATATAACTTATGAACAAGTTAATAGAAATAACATTACTTTTATTTTGATATTATTTTAATTGTTATTGTTTTGATTTAGTTTGATATAACCGATGTAACAAAACACTTTTTTGACTTCCCGATATCTGAATGGAGTATTTCAAATGTTTAGTGATATAACAAAAATGCATCTGACACCATTATTTTTACAAATTTAGACTGCTAATAAAAAAATGTATGGGCAACTCAAATAGTATTGAAAAATAGAGTAATACATCTGTAAATTACAACTTGATTGCAAAGATAAAGTAGGTATTATGTTGGAATGTTCTATGATTAATAATATTAATAAAAAAAAAACAGAAAGTGTCTATTAATAAAAGAAATACAGTAAGAATTTGACAATATATATATTTTGCTAGTGGGGTCCAAATTATATACTACTTAACATTTTGATATATTTATAGTCAAAAATATAAACATTAGTATTGCTATTTCCGAAAACGTTGTTTTAAAACAATCAATTTATATTTTTCTGCTCCCTCAAATTTTATTTCCTTATAAATGATACTAGTATTCCATATTTTATATAGGTGTCAAGTAGGAGTGTAATTTAAAAAGTCAAAATCAGTAGGTGTGTAATATTAAAAAAAAGGGATGGTTCTTTAAACATTGAAAAGAGTAAGACGGTTTTCAGTTTGCAATCAGAAACATTTTTTATACGATTTAAAATACTTTTTATCTTCTCAAATAACGAACATATAGACTGTAAAATACATTCTGAGATACCCTGTATAACTAGTATACTTTTATAATAAAAATGTATTGAAATATCTTATGTTACTTAAGATGTGGCGAAATATTGATTTGTCCTATCGAATTTAAAACATAAATAGTTTCTGTTTGAGATTAAAGAAACTAAATATCTAGCGGTTACAATGTCATTTTTGCAGATCTTTCTTAATTAGTCCTGGTCGTTATGCCATGAAGTTTAGTTCTTACACTTTAATCGAGATGTTAGGCCATAGTTAAAATACATCTAGTCGCTGATAAAAGCGTTGAAGTAAAAGCATTATACCTTTTTGTAAAGATTTGGCTAGAGTTCAACGACCTATACGAATATGCATGTACTTTTGATAAATAATATCCCAATATTTTGTAATGGCAGATATTCGAAGTGGCGGTAGTTGTCAAGCAACTTGCCTACTATGTTAGTCAAATTGAACTCTACAGGGTGTTAATTAAGTACGTAGACAAACTGTAAAAGGTGATTCCTTGTGTGATTTTAACACAAAAAGTTCATGTAGACATGTGTAGATATAAAATATAAACATAAAACACCCACATAGATTAGACAGTCCCCCAAATTCAAAGCCGAAGCTGGCTCGTTGGAAGATACACATTGAAAAAACGCAGTAAACCCCCATTCTCACCGACATTGTCAATGCCATTGCTTGGAATCGAATCAAGATCACAACATTGGTAGAAGGCAATTGTTTATATAATTTGTGTTCCATGAATACTAAACATAACTTTTTTTTTATTTAATGAATTGGAAATATATTTTGTCTCTGATCATACCTGGACATACACATTGAATTTATTCCTGTATTCTATAACACTAAACTAAATATTATTAGTACTGGTATAGTGTTATATTTCTACAATCCAAGGTTTCCTCGTTCTCAGAAAGTATGGTAAATATCTATTATAATATGCACTTAATGCCCTCATCTCATTGTACAGAACAATTATTTATTCTATGTAGGCCTTCTTTTAGGACAGGCCTTGTCTTGGATAGGACAGATTTTGGTGTACACGGAGAAAATGATCATTAAAAAAAGCAATTGTTTTCTTTTTCTTTAAACTGTTTTATCAACATTTAAAGACTAATCTAAAATTATTCATTTTGCTACTGTTAGATTCAGAAGTATAAAGGTCGCAACCAATTAATAAAACTTCTATTAATTTTATACTTAAGAAATTTGAATTTTAATTAAGCAATTTATGAACCGTAATAATTACACACACAATTACGCACAATTATTGGTCATAATTACCGTTTCTTCTTTTGCAGATTTTGTTAACTGAGACGGAAACATAATGAACTCAGCCTTGAAACCAGTATTGACAACGTCCTCGCAGAATCCATCAGTGGCGAATCAATTAAATAAACCAATGCACCCTCAGGGAACACCAGCCTCATACGGTCAGCCCTCCGGTCATATGGCCCAAAATCCCTATCCCAATATGAATGTTGCCCACAATCACCCCAATGCACAACCGAATCATTTTTCGATAAATGTTCCGGGTGCCACTCCGCACTACATAGGTGGGACTATGGGTACCATTCCGCCGAGCAATCATCCCATTGCGAATATTACCCAGTCCTCAGCTGGACCAATGTACAATCCACCCAAGAATATCACTTATTCAAGTGGGTATCAGCCAAATCTCGGACATCCTCCAAACGTAAGTGGCTTTGTTATTCTTATCCAGTGTCTTATATTTACTGTTTCTATTTTATATACCAGGATTTGTTCTCCTGGCTTGATAAAACTATCCTGATCATTAGAAAGATTTAAAAAAAAAAAGGAAAAAAACTATTAATTTTTCACAAGCACCAAAAGGTTACATATTATTTGACACATTGTTTCGCCAATCAAGTTGACATCAGGAGATGATTTAACTCTGAAGAAAACTTCTACAGAACTAGATACACCATTTTTCAATATTTCCATGGGAAAGAATTTTTAAATGGCCATTGAAGTGTACGCCAATTTTTTATTTACTAAATAAAACGGCAAATAAACTGTATTGATGCTGTATGTTCCCGATATTTCACAATATATGAAAGTAGTGATTTACTGAAAATGGGAAAAACAATCAATCTTCTGTGGGAGACTTTCCTTAATCTCCAGTAAGACAAATAAATGTGTAAGAATTTTCTCTACAAGAAATTGAATAAATTAACTACAATACACACGACTTAATTTTCACTTAATTCAAAGAAAATTATGGTAGTAAAATTTAATTTAACACTATATTTATAGTATTTAGATATGCAAACTTTTTAAACTAAAAATTTGTTACTATCTTGATAGAAATCCTCTAATTTCGAGATTGATGAGGGGAATTTTATAAAATGTAGTACATTGTATATAATGTAGTTTATTTTTTATAAAATCTTAGGATTTCAATCAACTGCAATATGGGGGTGTTGAAACATAGGGGATGATGATTGTCATTTTGGTATTTCAAGATGGCAAACCCTAATGTATGCGTGTTCTATACATACTATACATTTACTTCTAATGATTACAAATTGGTGAGCAAGATAGATTTAATATTAAATATTTAAGTGAGCAAGATAGATTTAATATTAAATAATGCCGTGATGTTCTGAATATTTTCGGAGTCAGCCAGTGCTGAGGCATAAATTCCAACTACATGAAATATAAAAAAGTAAATACGAATGATTCGCTGAAAATTTATTAAAGAAGAAGTCGTTCATGTTTGACTGTAAATAGATAGAAGAAATGCCATCTTAATTTATCTATGCATGTTGTGAATTTATGGTGCTGACCAACTAGCCAGTATTAAAAAACTAAACTGATTGAAACAACTAAATTATAACCAACAATTATTGTAATTGGTTTTTCATTTTTGTTGTTATTTAAAGTTAATAGACTTCATTTTTTATATCATATAATATTTATAATTCAATTTAGAATGTAAATTAATAATTTGCCGAGTTTTTCAAAATTTTAATACTACAAAGATATATATCATAACTATAGATGTCTATTTTTATTTCATCGTTTGAAATTTAAATTGTTCTAAATTGGTACCTATATTATAATTTTAAATATATACAAACATAATATTTATATAAAATATGCAAATACTAATATTTATATGTAATATACAGGAACCGGCAAGCTACTAGGCAAATGGTTTTGTATTTATACTACAGTTTTGTGTCAAAATGGGGAAAATTTCCCCGCCTGAGATTGGCGTCAATCATAATACAATCTACAAACTGTTCTCTTTAATCACTAATTATAAAAAGATAATTTATGGTTCTTTCAAGTTTATGGCTGGAATGTCCTAGGCTATTAGCGGAAAAGAAAATCTTTATTCATTTTTCAATTTGTTACGTACTTGATATTTAATAATGAATTGAATAACTTTTTACTTATATTTAATAATGAATAATGAAATAAACTAAAAAATTGATGCCACAAACCTGTTACGACAGTTACTTGTAAAATACTGATTTATAAAAACAGAATTCAGGGAAATAAAAGAAAGTTAGTTATAATAAATATTCAAATAGATCCCCTTTTTGAGTTACACAATGACCCAATTACCTAACCTCTTCGACAACCTCCTAAATATCTATTTTCTGCTTATTATTAAAGGTATACATAATACATTATATATAATACACTTCTTTTTTCGAGAAGGAATAAAGTGATTTGTTTTGTTCCTCTCTGTTTTACGATTTTATATTCCTACCCCTCTACTTTGTCCCGGTTGCTGTTCCACTCGTTAATTCCCATTGATTGACTCAGTAATCCACCTAGTAGTGTGCCGCTTTCTGTGTAAGCTAAATACCCTTTATGAAAACTAGCCATTCAAATTAAGTTATAAAATAATCTCCCTAATATATAAAAGAAATATTTCAGCAAAACATGTTACCTCCTGTAAGTCAAACTCTACCTGCCACTTCACAGTCTCCACAGAACTCGTCTAGTTCTTCGAATTCCTCAACTCCGACCTTAGAAGTGTCTACGGAGAAACCCCAGTCCAATGGAACCCCGGAGGTGAAATCATCGCCTAAACAGGAAAACCAGGGTAACCACATCACAACCCCAAAAGAGAAGCCACCCACACCTGTACCGTCTCAAGTTCCGCAGGTATATACTCAGAATTTCATACATCATGAAAACAATATGCTTGTCTGTGTTGAGGTTAGGAATTTAATTCTTTAAAATCTAAATCCTGTAACTAAATCGTCCTTTTCTGTTTTTCTTTAAACATTTTATAAGATCAAAATGAATTCGTCAGAATTTGCAATACATAAAATAGATTCGACCTTAACACATAGGCCAAGAAAACTTTGCCTAGTAGCAATATTCCAGAATATGTACAGTAACATTATGAAAAATTACTTCAATTACATTAACCGATAGTGCAATGTTTTTAGAAATTCAAATAGATCCATAACTAAACTGGAAACGTCACAGGATGTGTTGCTAAAAATATTAGTACATTCACATTATGAATTATACATCTATGCATTAGGAATTGTACATCTAGTAGTAAAGAAGCAGCTATAAGGAATGGCATGGCTATGCTTATGTTTATTCGAGAACGAAATATGATATTCTGGGGTAATTCTGTTGAGACTGACAGAATTTTTAGGCTAAAATAGGCCTGTCTGAACTATTTCCATTTAAAAAAATAAAAACGTGTAGTGCCACTTTTATACAAAACATTTGTAATAAATTACCTGATAATTATAACAACTTGCTTACTATTGATTTTAAAAACACTGCATAACATTTGGACTACTGTTTTTATTCAGTCAAGAGTTTTTTTAATTACATTTTTTCTTTATGTTTATGAATGTATATGTATATGTTCTTTGTATTTCTTTAAAACTGCATATATTATGTATTGATTCATACTTTTGTAAACCAGACTTGTTCTGTACCTATTTGGTTTTTATAGAATAAATGTTATTATTGTTTTATTTTCATCAAAACATTTTATTTTGTAGGTTTCGCAAGCGACAGAAAAGCCCTTGGAAAAACCCAAACCAACACCTCCAGTCCAGGAACAAAAATCGCCCCCAGAACCGGCTAAAGTACCGGAGGAAACAAAAACCAGCCCGCCAACGCCGTCAACTCCAGCAGCAGATTCCAATGTGTCTTCTGCAGTGGCCTCAGGTACTTCTTCTCAACCGGAAGTAGCAGCATCCAGTTCTACTAAGCCTCTAGAGAGTACAGAGAGTACAAAACCCCCTGCAGAAAAGGAAGGTAAACCTGCACCCTCGGCAGTCTCTGAAGTGAAAAGTGTACAACATAAAGAGAAAACACCTGTACCTCAGGAAATCCCCGAAAGCAGTAGCACG
The DNA here is from genome assembly GCA_037954035.1 of Rosalia funebris. Taxonomy (NCBI): domain Eukaryota; kingdom Metazoa; phylum Arthropoda; class Insecta; order Coleoptera; family Cerambycidae; genus Rosalia; species Rosalia funebris. Next base: position 3,022,776 of record JAZFAV010000018.1, on the reverse strand, counting down.
TGCGAAGCTGATAGAGACATTAAATCCAAAGAGCTTAGTGAAAAAGAAAAGAGCTCTGATAAAAGTGTCAGTGAGAGTACCGTTGCAGAACTTTCGCAAGTTACTGCGGCACTCGTTTCCGTTAAACCAAAAGAACAGGTAATTTTTTTTTAGGGTTATCAAATTACATATCACGATATAAAATTATATATTCTACTTAATCTAATACACAATAGCATGTGTAGGAGTTACAAGTGATGCTTTAAAAAGCCATGAACAGAAAAGAAAATTTCTTACTAATCATTTAATTGAATCAGTTTTTTGAACTTTTAATGTGTACTTTTTTGTGGAATATTTTGAAGCATTTAGTGATCTACAGATAGGTTGTTTTTATTTTAATTGCCTTTATTTTTACGGCGCTTGCTTATAATGTGGAGCTATCCATCGAAGCAAAATATAAATTGATGGAACACCATCAAGAAGTCAACATTGTCAAAAAGAGAGTGAATTTTAATATATTTCTTGAGCGCTGTTTTCATAAAAATTTCTCTAAGTATCTAATAAACAAAAATAAAACGTTTTCTAAAAGCAGTAGAAAACAGCAATATAAAATAGAAAATGTATATAAAGGAAAATCCTCCTTCACAGGAAAACTTTTTCCCTGCGAAAATATTATTTTTTGCGAAAAAATATTTTTAATTGCAACAGCATGAGTCCAGTTACATAATGTATACTATATCTAATGCATCATCACATACTTCCACTCATCCTGAATATAATATACACCATAAATTATAACTAACTATAGTTATTCAACTAAACAAATTATATTCATGCTAATAAATATTTCATCGAACTGGGTTTATAGTCACACAGCCTTAATATTCCCTCTTTATTATATGGAGATATGATTTAGTACAGTCTGTCACTTAAGAGCGTAGCAGTGATTATCCGCAGCCAGTAAGTCGTAGGCATTTACCTTTTTTTTTTTTTTTTTCAATGTAGAGGGAACTTTTACCATTTTCACAGTGCCATTAGTAAGGCGTTCAATCTCCTCCAGCATTGATAATTGCCTGGCACCGCCGAGGCATACTTTTCACAAGATTTTTGGCGGATTTCTTTGGGAAAGACTTCCAAATTTTTCGAATTCGTTGGGAGAGCTGAGCCAAATGCAGGGTCGGTTTTTACGGAGCTTCAGCTTGATAAAAGCCCATACATGTTCAATGGGATTTGCGTCGGGCGACTGAGATGGCCAATCCAAAGTGACAATGCTTTTCTGCTCTTTCCACAATTTGCACGCTTTGCTCCAATGTTTTGGATCGTTCTCCTCTTGGAGTATCCAATCCTCGAGGTGTTTCTTATACCAGCGTTTAGCAGATGGTAATAAAGATTTTTGTTCATTTTTTCGGTCTTCAAGTTGTCTGTGATGAGATCCTAAGTGCCGAAACTCTTTTTTGAAAGACCCCCAAACATGGACCTTGACGGGGTGTTTTACAGTCCGTTGGAGCATTTTGCTTGAGGGATTTGCCCAGGCACGTTTGATGCTCGAAAACGCCCAAAAAGATGCTTTGTCGGTGAAGATTACATTGCTCCAATCATGATCCAAATTCTCTTGAGCCCACGCGAGGTGTTTCGCGACGTGTTTCTCACTCAGCATTAGTTTCAGCAATGTGCTCCGATATTTAACGTTATTATCGCGCAAATGCGTACGAGTTGTTTCGTGAGATATTTTCACACCTTTTTTGTTCAATTTTTCAACCCCTTCACGCAAAGGCTGGGCAGGATTTTTGGAGTACAAGTTGCGAACCATTTTTTCGACTTTATCTGACTTTTCCAATACGCTCACGATTCGGAAAGTCATCGACATTCCCAACCTCCGAAAACCGGTTCGTCCACTTAGTTACGAACTGCCGCAACATTTTCATGTATTTTGCGGCAGCGGAATGTGTCATTTTTGGTCCTCAGGGGGTGAGAACACAAACAACACCGCCTCGTAGCGTTTAGCGTAAATAGCACTCATTCTCTTTGACCTGCCAGAATCAGACTGAATCCAAGTAACAAGTGTTCCTTCCCATACTGCAAAAACGGCAAGAGCTCCATCTACATTAGTATAAAAAAAGTAAATGCCTACGACTTAACGGCTACGGATAATCGCCGCTATGCACTTATGTGACAGAGTGTATGTGGAAATGTTTGTTTATATCAAAGTTGGTAGCAATCTTCAGTTTATATGGCTGCAATATTCATGATAAGTTATTTGAATTGTACTTAATTATAGATGTTAATATGTGTATTGTCCTTATAGTAGTTAATGCTCTTAGAAGCTACGCGTATTTATAATGTTGGTTATAATGAAAAATAAATTTAGTATCTTTTGTTATGAAGAAAATATTAGGATAATAGGTAATATTAAATGAATTGTATCTGTGCCTCATTAACCCATATATGCCAACTATTTTTTTTATTCGCATTTTGAAAAAACATTTTTTGGATATTATTAATTCCAAATAATGTGAAAAAAACATTAGTAAACACATACCATAATGTGGACCATATATAGCATGTTGCGAAGTCGCAACACTGGGCATCTGAGGAGATTACACGCTTCACTTTAAAATTAAAAAATTCCTTTGATGAAATACTTTCATTCAATTGATGACAAAAAATTCTTCAATTAACATAATACAAAAAGTGATTATTATAATAATATGAAATACAACTTAAAATTTTATAAAAATTATTTTTTTGGTATGAAATGCAAAAAAATATTTTTTTTTGTCATTTAGATGTAAATATTTCATTATTTCTTCAAACCTGTCCTTCTCAAGGCATTTGCTATTGCAATGTTGTGCACATCGGGTTTTTCTTCCCAGTACATCCGACGGCTTGACAATTGAAAAACCAATAACTACGAGAATTCCGAGAAATGATTTCAGTTCTGGAGCAGACAACTGGAACTGATTTACCCTTCTGCACAGCATATATTGCTGACTTTTACAATATTTTTTAACATACTGCCCGTGAAGAAAAAACAAATCTCTAGGGCAGTTAAATTTCAGTCAATATAGCAGGGCTTATAAGATTTTGGAGGATCACTTAGTATTTGAACTATTTTATTTTTTGAAAGATCTCCACCTTCCCATCTGCATTTAATTTTCAGTGTAACAAAGTCTAGTCAGTAACTTAACTGGGCTTTGACCGTTTTTTGATAGTAGCGTCCTTTTTTACTTTTGTTTTTCGTTTTGGGGTTTTTTTTTTTGGTCACTGGAAAGGCTGATGTCAAATTATTATGACTGACCACATTCTGCTGCTGTTCAGCATCAGAGTGCGGATTATCTGTGAGGCGCAGATATTGTTCCTCATGAACTAATTCTGCCTCTGCCGAAAGCTGTTCCATGTTCAAATTATTTACTATACTGCCGTCATCTTCATCAGCACTGTCCTCGTCCGTCTCTTAGCCCCTCCACTCACTAGATATATGTAGATGCTACATCACTTACCGTCACTAAAGAAGCATTTTCCTCTTCCTCCGTCTCTTGCAGAACGAAAAAGATTACGTGTATCGAACGATGTACTTTTCTGGAAAAAGTTATAAAGCAAAATATAGTTATAGCTCTAATGACCAGTGTTGCGAAAATGCAACACCTATTTACAAATAATAAAAAAAAGCAATCCAAGAAATCAAAATCCAAAAATAGAAATATAAACCTTTAAGTAATTATATAAACCAGGGATTCCCAAAGTGTGCGCCGCGGCGCCCTGGTGCGCCGTAGAGAGTATAGAGGGGCGCCGTGAGACGCCCCTGTTTACCATTGCCCGGAAACGAAGTTTAGGTATTCGGGGCTACAGAATAAACAATTCAAATCGCGCGCGCTGCATTCAAATATGATGATAGCTATTGGCTTTATTTCAATAGAAGTAAACAATGAAGAAGGGCCACAGTGTGTGCTCTGTATGAAGATTCTGTCGTCAGAAAGTATGCTCCCAAGTAAGCTGAAGCGACATCTTGAGACAGACCCTGCTGTGGTTGAAAAATCACATGATTTTTTTAATAGGGAGTTGCAAAATTTACAAAAACAAAAAAACGTGTTCACTCAACAAGCCTCAATACCTAGCAACGCACTGTTAGCATCATTCAAGGTGGCATACAGGGTGGCGAAATGCAAAAAAAAACTCACACTATCACAGAAGAGCTTACTCTACCGGCTACTCTCGACATGGTGAATATTATGATGGGAGAATCCGCGGTAAAACTAATTTCTAAGGTACCTTTATCTAACAACACTATTAGTCGAAGGATCCATGACATAGCTGACGATCTCAATCAACAATTAATAGAAAATATGAAAGGCAAGGAATTCGGCCTGCAACTTGATGAGGCTACTGACAGTAACAAAGACGCACATCTTATTTGTTACGTACGTTTTGTTGATGACAATATTATCGTTGAAGACCTTTTTTTCTGTAAAAGCATTACGGAAAGCGCAAAGGCTCAAGATTTGTTGGAAACTCTTGACAAGTTCATAAAAGAAAATTATTTAGATTGGGAAAAGTGTATCGGTGTATGTACTGATGGTGCTCGATCAATGTCTGGCAGGTATGGAGGAATACAAGCGCTTATTCGTAAAAAAGCACAGCATGCTATGTGGACCTATTGCATCATCCATTGGGAAGCGCTTGCGTCGAAGTTAATGAGCTCTGAATTGAACCAAGTATTAGAGCGTATCATTGACGTAGTAAACTACATAAAAACTAGACCGCTAAAAGCCAGATTTTTGATGTCTAGGTATGCCTAGATATGGGAACTGAACACAGAGCCCTGCTATATTACTGTAGTTCACGATGCCTTTCACGTGGAAATGTCTTATTACGTGCATTCGAATTACGTGAAGAAATTCACACTTTTTTACAAGAAGAAGGTCATGAAAACTCCAAATACTTTACCGATTCAAACTTTTTGCTAAAACTAGCATATTTGTGCGATATATTTGACAATCTGAATAATTTGAATGTGTCTGTGCAAGGCAATAACATGCACATTTTGAAGTTATTAGAGAAGATTGCGGCGTTTAGAAAAAACTACAATTGTGGATAACAAAAATTAATGAAGATGGCGGACAAGATTTTTTTCCGCATTGCATAAATACTTCTAATGAGCTTGTTGTCTCAGAAAACTTAATGTCTCTGTTTACGGAACACCTTTCGAAGCTCACAGAATGGATTTCGAAATACTTTGCCGAAGACGATGTCGAAAAATATGCGTGGATCCAAGATCCTTTCCATGCACAAGTTCCACCAGAATTCCCTTCGCAAGAAGAAGAGAGTCTTATTGAACTCTCTTGCGACAGCAGCCTAAAAACAGGATTCACGTGTTCCGATTTGGTGGAGTATTGGATATCGGTCAAAAATGAATACCCAACTTTAAGTTCAAAAGCATTAAGAATTCTCATTCCCTTTGCAACATCTTATTTATATGAGGCCGGATTTTCAGCTGCAGCTGTAATAAAAAGTATATATCGGTCGAAGATAAATGTGGAGCAAGAAATGAGAGTAGCGGTATCAAGCCTTATCCCGCGCTTTGAAAAAATGTGTGGAGATCACCAAGCTCACACGTCACATTGATTAAGTTGTCATTGTATTTAATATCCTATTTTTCTTAAATTATAAATGTTTCTTGCGTGTCAATGAAAATATAAAAACTCAGTTTCATATTTCGGATGTTTTAATTTTTGTGCCTATCTACCTAGTATCCTTGTACCTTCTTTCGAGTATTAACGACTACGGGGCGCCGAGCCAAAATATTTAACCTGTAAGTGCGCCGCGAATTGAAAAAGTTTGGGAACCCCTGATATAAACCATAACTAGCTCAAAATAATCCCGAAAATAAATTTTTTACCTTTCGGATGCCATTATGGAGATGCATTCTAAGCAAACGTATCGTGTTTCTTTGTCAAAGGCTAGGGTTGCATCGAGAAATATTTTGTTTCTATAAAACCGTTTACACTTATTGAATAGGCCTTCCTACCACGAGGAGGACAAATATAAACATTGAAAAGCTGCCAAAGACTTTCGAGCACCCTGATATTCCTTATATGTTTCTTCGTTGCGAAAACGCAATGCTGGGTATAAATGGATTAACTTGGCATTTCTGTAGAGTTCTATAGTCTTTGTTAGTACAAAATTAAAAACTATTTTTACATTATTGGCGACTCTTGAGTGCAAATGAAATAAAAGTTTGTGTTAACTTCATGAATATCTGCCATTATCCTTTATAAAGATAATGTTTTAACTGTCAGGAATGCAATTGGGTTTCTGACTATATTTATTTTAAATTAAATCCATATTTCAGCCAAAGCACTAACTACGATATGTATGACATATGAAAATCTGACGATAGTGTATGACATATTTTTAAAGTTTAATAACTCCATTAATAATAATGATATTAAAAGATAGTCACACCTAATCATTTATTAGGTGTAGATATTGAGCAGGCAAAATTATTATAATTTTGAGTACTCGATGAGTTTTTCTTCTTAAGAGGTTTATTGTAAAGGGAACTAGAATTATTTACAAGCTATTTTTTCGCAAAACAAATTGACAATTCTGAAATTGGGAGAGAAAAGGTTGTACCATTGAGAAGGAATATAGAGAGGCACTTATCGATGTGCTCTTCTGAAATGTGTGTAGGCAAAAATAAATTAGTCTTAAATTCACTGTGTTCTTGGATTCAAAATAGTGTCTTCTATTGATCAAAAGTATAATTAGCTCAAATTAGTCATTGCCTATATAGCACAGGAATGTATTGAAAAGAACATTCACATTGAAAATGTATTGAACAGTATTAAAAAGGTACTGAATGGATTGAAAGGTAACAGATTGAATACTGAAAGAATGTATTGGAAAGTTACATTCTCAATGGTATTTGCTTGGTTGAACATCTTATAATGGTCAAAGGAAGAAACTAGATGCTATTGGTGTAACAAGAAATACACAAAAAGCCCTGCCCTTTCAAATATTCACCATGGTTTAAGAAGCAACTTAATTTTTTTATAAGCCAAATTTCTGGATTTTTTTACTTTGTGACAAAACATAATATTATTTATGTAAAATCTAGATATAGTGTAGATTTTTGTAGAAAAATTACATGTGCATCACTATAAATACATATGGTGACAAACTTTATCGTAATATATTTCAAGTTAGTATAAGATAATTTTTTGTCTTTCAGTCACCGTCTAAAAAAGAACCTTTGCCCCTGAAATTAGCCACAACCCCTAGATCGCCCACGAGAAAATCAAAAACACCAAAACCTGAAGAATCGCCGAAAACACCCAAACAGGAACCTAAACCCGTCACATTAAAATCGCCCAGTACAGGAAAAGTCAAGAGGCAACGTACAAGAACCCAGCCATATCAGAGTCCCCTACCGGAAATTGAAATTATTACAAAGATTAGTTCGTCCACTCCTAAGAGTAAAAATAATGATGAGAAATTAATATATTTTTACAAGTAAGTAATTTTTATTCACATTGCTACGAATGTTTTTATGCAATTAATTAATTCAATTTGTAGAAATGAATTTTTGGCGGTGAGAAATGCTGAAGGTGGATTTTATCTCTGTCAAGCTGTACAAAATATTTATAAGTCTTCTTCAAAAATCAAAATCCGTTGGTTATCGCAAGACAAAAACGATAAGTCCGGGGAAATTTACACTCCCGATTTTTATGATTTGACAGGTATGTACAGTTAACAGTAATATTTCTGTAATAATTACATAAGTATTTATCACATAATTATATATAGTTTTCTTTTATAATTTTATTTAATTATTCAGAAATGCAAATTCTGTATAATTTTCTATAAACTTGTTATATTGTATCACAGTACACATAAATTTTGCTGACAGAATTGCGAAATCCATTATAAATGAATTATTGAAACATTTATTGTTAAATGTATTAGATGATTTTTTTACTATAATTGTGAAGGTGAAAAATTTTGATTTGAACTTGTAGAGGCTTACAATTATCGATGAAATATTTTGATATACAATTTTGATTGTTGATCTTATGACTTGAATATATAGGGTTCTCGATATTTAGTGTGCCTAAAACAGTACTACTTAGAGTATTTTTTATCGTTTGTGATGAACTTTTAACATACTCCCATTTTAACTAAGTGTTTTCAGCTATGACACAGACATGACCAACCAAATAATTTATTTTACACTATACTTCTCATCAACCAGAAACATTTTGTATACATACCACACGTTAGCAAATTGACCATCGGTTTTTACTAGAACCTTTTTTCAATAAAAACAAGAAAAATATGAATAGAATGTCGATTTACCAGAACTGTAGGGTATAAAAGTTTGTCACAGCTACTATCTTTTACAATTAATTTTTCAAGATGAATTGGAGATAGAAATACACATTTTACAATGACAATTAATCAATCAAAAGCTGTGAGCCTCGACCGCACAAGAAACTGCATGTTGTGCAAAGTAACGGTGCAGCTTTTCCTGCTCTATAATACATATGAAGAGTACAGGGGAAAAGCGATCTAAGTCACATTTGAAACAAACGGAGATAAATGAAGTTGAAAGTTCAAAACGTTACTTTAGTCAATTTAAAAACATAAAAAAACACAATCTAGCACATTCTTATTTGATATTTTGACATCAGCATTACATAAAAAATAAACCAGTTGTCTCCTTGTTGATAAAAAAAAAAACAAAAAAATATTTCATGTAACTAAATGTATGGAAGAATGAACTAATTCCTTATTTATTCAGAGCTCCTGCAAAAAAAAAACAGCTACTAGTATCATTTTAGTAGGCAAAATCAAAAACAATAATAACACGTCGATTTCGTCGTCGCTTCGTTTGCTATCGACAAAGGGTAGTTCTTGATAAAAGGGCTGGAATTCCTCTGAGACGAACTGTTTTAAGTCTTGCAGTTGGTCGTATTTTTTTCTCAGCAGGGGTATCAGGTTGGAGTAAAGTGGTTCTGGGCTGACGTCCGGATTCCATGTTATATTTTTAGTTACGATGACGAAAGAAATTAGTCGTGAATTGTATGCCGTCTCTCTAACTGCCACAGTACATGGATGTTATTTAATAAATTGCAATTCCCTAACTGGTCTAATACTGCTGCACGAAACACTTCGACCCACTGATCAGGAACTTCCACTATAGATTTTTGGTTGATTAGTCCAAAATCTTTCTCGCATTCAAGATATGAATGCCCTCTTATAGAGAATATCTGAACTGAATCAAATCTTTTTTTGGTTTGGACCATGTAATGCAAAAATCTAACAAGAATAAATTTTTTATTTTGACCCACACAGGAATGACAAAATATATGTAGATGTTTCTCTTCTGGATTCAGAATTTCGCAGCAAAAATGGTACAAGAAAGACGTCGCCTCATCAGTCCCCTTCTTTGCTACTGTCTGTGGATATGTATAAAACACCGATTGGTTTGTAGATAAGACATGGATATTAAATCTAATGAAAGTAAGTTGCCTTTTATAATAAACATCGTTGGTAGTGATATTAGGTGTCGGCAAGTTTTTGGAAAAATCCATTGTGACAGCTTCCAAATTGGTATATTTTCTAGCGCGTTTCTTCTCCAGCCGTTTTCTGTTATAGAATGCTTGGGCCCTCAGTTTATGGAGTTTGTCTTCTATTCCAAGTTTTTGCAGTTTTCTCTTCAATTCGACTTCTGCATCTTTATCAGGTGGATTTTGTTGACTAATCTTAGACTCTACCGACGTAATTTTCACTTTTGCTGCATCACAGGCACCGCAGGTGTCAGACCTGAAATAGCCCAAGCCAATGTTGAAATCTTTAAGGAAAACATTCCGATAAGTTTCATAGCTTACAAGGGAATATCTTTTTCAAGGTACAGTTTATGCATTTTCTTTACATTTGATGTTTCTGGTAAGTATAGTCATCTAATATTCTTCAGGCTGTAGTGAGAATTCCTACCTTTGAAACTTTTGATGTCCTCATGTATTTGTCTTAGAGTATCGTCCTTTGTCTTATGGGGTCGATTTTGATGTGTGTCCCTTTTGTCATCACAAGAACTTCCGGTTTCCTTCAAATAACTTTTTAACGTTATAAGCTGTCTGTTTGTAATTCCATGTAAACTAATGAATGCTCTCTGACAAACATCGATTTCTTGCATTACGCCATTATTTTTCATGACTAATTTTAAAAGTGAAAGCATTGTCTCGTAAATTAGCTATATTTTCTTCTTGTCTGGGACGTCTATGTTTTATATGATGAATACTTATAAGGCCACATAGATGATTATTCTATTCATCTCTGTCTCCCAGTGAATTGAATTCATTTATGACACTACGCCTTGTCTCCATTATAATTTGAAAAAATCTGAACCTCTTGCATTCACAAGACTCACCAGTTTCATAGGCTTGATTTCGTATTTTCTTTGCGACATCCTGAACACGGCCATAAGATTTTCTTTTACGGGTTAAATAAATATTCAGTGGTTTGTCATCATCGGCATCACTATTTGCACTTTAAGTCATTATTTCAACACACAGAACTGGAACTAATGCATAAGAACAATAGACCTGCACTAGCTAATCTGGTATTCTACGCAGTGGAAAAAAACACTGATAGTAAACAGGATCACAAAACTGAAAACTAAAGATTTTATTTGGTAGTGCGGACTTGGATCGGTGTTTCATACAACGGCATGGACTTAGATCGCTCTTCCATTAACCACACTTTCATTTCCCTATATTTAATATGACTTAGATTGTATTTATGAACATTTGAGCTAGTCTACGAGAAAGGCCACCTTTAAAACTACACAACAGCATGTCTGGCTCAATTTATATGCCGGTGTGACTTAGATCGTTTTTTCTGTGTACCCTTCACATTTATGTGGAACCCTCACCTGTTTACCCTGTTGTGACATGTGTATTTATAAAATAACCCTCGTATTGCTAATTTATTTGTTTAACACTAATACTACTCAATTATATTACATAACATTTATGGTTATTAATTTTGAGGATGTAACTGATGTTTGATTTCAGATTTTGATTGTATTCTGACAAGTCTTGACCTGAATCGTGTAGATAAAGGAAAGTACAGGTTGACGTCCGCAGAAAAAGAAAGAACAGACAGTATTTTGAAACGATGTTTGGCTGTAGAAAAAGGAGAAATTTCTACTCCTTCACTCTCGGAAGAACATCCGGACGGATGTAAGTAGTTTAATTCGGCGAAATGAAACACATTAAATGTATTGTTTCATTACGTTAATGACTTTCCTCTTTTTAGTGGACTTGTCTCTGTATAAAGATGAAGAACAGCTCAAGAAGAGACGGGGGACTAAGCGTAAAGGCAGACCATCGTCGAAATCACCGAAAAGGACCACACCCACCAAAAAGTCACCTGAAAATCCTAAAGTGCGGAAAGTCCCAGCAAAACCCGCCAAAAAGGTGGCAAAGAAACCCGCAGTTGTTGCAAAGAAAACGCCTCCTGTAGAAACCAAAAAAGCTGCAGTTAGCACGACAAGGGCAGCTAGAGGCAAGAGAAAGGCCGAAGCTAAAACTAGCCCGATTGTTGATTCAAAAAAAGCGAAAGTTCTAGCTAAAATCGGCAGAAAAACCGCGATTGCAGCTAGCTCTAGCCGGCCGCAAAGCACAATTAAAAGTAAGTACATATATTTCCCTAATTCTTATTAATTGAAATTAATTTTGCCATGCAGTATTCCATTTAAAAAGTGCTGATTTATACTGTTATTGCAAATCAAGTGTTGATATTGGTACTTGAAACTGTTCTATAAATTTGAGATACTATTGATCCACACATGTTTTCTCTACACCTTTTGGCAACGTCTCATATGAAAGAACCCCAACATGTAGATTAATTTTTATTACAAGTATAGTATATTACAATATATACATTTTTCCAATATTTACATTGATTTTTTTAAGCAAAAATAGCACCACTTTTAAAGAATGAGTGGTGAACCTATTTTGATGAAAATTATTTAATAATGTACAACGGCTTAGAGACAACAATAGAGCACACAGATTTTGAGCAAAAAATTATTTCAAGTGTTTCTTCGTCTTTTTAAATAGATGGTAGTTCCAAAAGGCCAAATCTGGTGAATAAAGGGGCAACTAATTAATTCAATGCCCAGTTATTGCTTCCTTTTCAGTGCAATCAGATTTATAAACATATGCATTATCTAAAAAAATCACACCTTTGGAGAGTGTTTTATGTAATTTGTTTACAATCTGGCTCAACAACAAATCTGTTGTTTCAGTTTTACCATTTTTTAAATAGTCGCACTCTATTTTGGTCTTGAAAAGGAGATATAAAAACCTTGTTTTCCAAATTTTTGGGCTTAGGTTTTTTTATTTGCAATAACAACGAGCATGTTTCCATTCTTTTGATTGTTCTTTTCTCTTTGTATTTAATCATGGATCCATGTCTTGTCCATAGCTATAATATAATCCAAAAAGTTAGAAGAATTACTCTCATAATTATAGCAAAGCAGCTCAAAAGTTGTCACATTTCGTTGTTTCTTATCGGCATCCAGAAATTTTTCTCACTCCCAAATCGTAATGAGTTATATAAAAAAACCTATTCACCGAAAATATTGGAACTGATTCCAACACGTGTTCTTTACGACTTCCTGTTTTAAATTTGTCAAGTCTATAGTGGTATATGAAGGACAGTGTGTTCGACAGAAGAAATCTTAATTTTTTCCCAATGGGGACATCAGAGATGAGAACTACACATTGTGATTTCACTTTTGTATTTGACAACCTACATTAACAAATATTGACAGAAGCTGCTATAGGGTGTTAAGGCACACGCAATGGTTTTTCTATTTCCTGCTCTCTCTTCTATCCCAAACATCATTTTTTATATAGGACTCCCATACTCAATCGAAATGATAAAGTAATAACTAATAAATATGACGGTTTACATTAAATGTGAAATTTGTATCATTTTTATACTAGGCATTACAGCTTTGATATGAATGTTGTCTAATTTCAATCAATATGATCATTGTCTAATGATTTATCAAGTTTTTTCAATAATAATATCAGCATGTGACAATTATTTGTTACATCGATTCCGGTATTGTTATTGACCTGTTAACACTGTTATTGACCGTTTTTTAAAACGTTTTGCATTTTTAAGAATGACAAATCATAATTTTTACTCTGATAAGCATCAATTTTATTATCTGAAGATTGTAGTGATTGATTCCTTAAATATCCTTAAAATAATACCTTCTCCATTTTTTTACTGGAAAGTATTTGCATCTGTAAGATTTTATTACTTGTTTGACCTTTCTGTGTGTTTTGTCATAACTTCTGATGGAAAATCATATAGCTGAGTTGCTTTTCAGTAGCTCAAATGCCAATATAGAAAAGTTTTGAAGAATCTATATCATAAACCCACTATAAACAGAGATACAGATGTGTTTCCCTTTAAAGGAGTAACGCAGTATATAATAAATAAGCAATTAATTATCATTTGAAATGTATAGATTGGTGTTCTTAATGTTATATTCCTGAATGTGTCACTAATTTCAGGCAGAAAAGGGTCCAAACCATCCCCTTCGTCCTCGAAAGTAGTGACAAAACCTTCATCGACGACAGCTACAAAGGTTGCAGCTACACGAAAGACCAAACGGTCTACAAGGAAATAACTGAGTACGGATGAATATTAATCTTACTGTCGGATTTAATTGTGTATATTTTTTATAATTTCATTACATATTTTAGTGATTCCCATTTATAAAAAGATAACTTCAATATGCATATCATGACGTTTTATAAAAATTTTGTGATATGTATTTTTGAAATAATTTACACGTAAAGAACATTTTCAATTCATGTTTTGACTTTTGTTAGAAAAAAAAATGTTGTACGTAACTGAAAATATGTACTATAATTTAGAAACCGAACTAGGCCTTAACCATAAAATACTGTATAAATAAAATATGCATTGAAATGGTTCTTTATCGATACGTTGCAATGTTTATAGCTATAAATAATAATTATATATTGGCCATTTTTATAATGGAGGCAATTAATTTATTTTAATTGTTTGAATTTTATTTAAAGAAATCTCCCACATTGACGAAAATTATATTGATTCTCTTTTTAAATTGTTGAACAACAATTTAAAACTTTTGTAGTCAGTGCGGTAGGTTGGAAAGTTTATGTTTAATAATAACGTTTTGTGCTCTCAAAATTGACTTGTTATAAATTTTGAAGTATGAACTTTGTTTTGCACTAGTATTATTTTGTTTTATATTGAGTACTCATTTTTATATGTACATTTAAAAGCTCTACAAGTAGATGATGTAAAGTCACGTGAGCGTATAATATAGATTTAATCTATAAAGAAATTGTTTCAATGATACTTAGGCGACACAAAAAAGTATATATAATGACCAAGATATATATTTGATTAAAACACAAAGGCACATGCGAATTTCATTTTTATGTTACATAGAATGTAGTCCATGTATGTGTTGTGCTTAAAAAAAAAAGTTAGGAAGTAAGACCATGTGGAATGAATGTTCGTGTAGTCTTGTGAATTGTCAAAATTTGATCTGAAACGTTAGATTCTGAAAATATTATTTATAATATTATAAATGGTTTTTGAATAAAATCTGAAGAATTAGGAGGTATTTTAATAATAAAGTTTTATTTTATAAATTTTCATAACTTTGTGGTTGCTTTTATATTGTATACATTCAGCCAAATGACCATAAACCGATGTTTATCCAGTATTTCACATTTTGAAGATATAATTTTTATCTTGAGGCAATAATAATAATAAATGATTGTTGGATTGGTGGATAATGATGTAAATACCTCAAGACTCAACGCCGAGTGTTATATTATTTGCCATAATCATCAATGATCTATTTACCAACCCAGGCCCCTATGTAGGAAGAATGTTCTATGTCGATGACTGGTAATTTACCACTCTGCAGAACATACAGAAGACATTGAATATAACCTTCCAACAGCCATAAACACGTGTAGTTCTACAAGGGTAGAAATTAATTTTGCTTCTTATTGAAAACACTGTCGTGCTATAACAAGTAAAACTACAACAAAATTTTCAAAAAGTCGCACTTGGCACACATTCAAGAAATTGCCAGCAAGTAACAAACAAGAGGAAGTAGGGATGCTCCTTAGATTATATGTGTATAACACTTTAACACTACCGAAAATCGATCATGCCTGTGTAGTAGTGATGGGTTGCTAATTAGCAGTCTGCTATTTTTTAACTGCTAAACGATAAATAGCAGTAGCAACTGCTACGGGTCCTTAAAAATAGCTGCTATTTTTTAGCAATATTTCACGTCTTCAGGATCTAATCTGGTTGTCCGCTGCAGTGTCAGGCTGCTACGAGAACTAGTTAGCTGATCGGCTCCAGTCGAATCGGCAGGCGAGGATTCGGGACGGGGAGCTCTACCCGCGAGGTGCGCGCTCACTGGTTATTAGCGTTTAAAAAATAGATTGCTATTCAGCAACCCAACCCAGCGAAAATTTAACAGTGAAAAATAGCTATTTTTAACTGCTAAATAAAAATAGCAGTAGCAACATTAGCAGCTATACAAAAATAGCTGGTTTGACCCATCGCTACTGTGTAACGTACTGGTATGCCAGGAAATTCCATCTCCAAATATTAGATACTATACACAGCACCAGGCTAAGGCTAACTCTGGGCGCTTTTTGTACAAGTCCCTATACCTCCTATTCCCTATTGTCAACAATTTTTGATCTCTTAAGCTTAACAATTTGGGCTCAACGTATACTTGTAGAGACAGGCCCACTATATCACATTCCACAGGTATAGGATTTCATGAAAGGATGAATTCACTTAACGAGAACCTTCTACAAGTCCATATATTACGAAATACCACCGTGGGCCCTACTACCATCTAAAATAATGAAAGATTACCGCACAAAAAAAGTGAGACTAATAACCAAGTACTCTTCACACACTTCTCTGCTACAATACACACAACACATTCGATAGATATTTTAGGATGATTCCAAACTAGAGCCTTTGTGCCTTTTTAGATTGACGTATGATTAAGACGTATACCTGGATGCCACCAAAAACATCCAGCATTTATACTCTAGGACTATATGTAGTACAGCAAGGTACAGTACATAGAAATTGGTGAAATGAATTACAGATTCATTAAGCAGTTTACAGAGATAGAACCTATGGTATAATCCATATGTGCACTTTGTCATTGGTGAAGAACACAGGAATTGTGTTTGTTTGAATGCCAAGCCATGTAAAACAATAGTTCACTGATAAATGGCAAAGAGAATGGAAAAATATAAACTCAAATAAAAATAAATCAAGTGTAGAGTTAGTAAATGAAAAACAAGCTGATGTGGAAGAAGGGAAAAATGTGTTATTGCGAGGTTAAGAATAGGGCATACTAATTTAACAAATATTTTTTAACCAGTAATAAGACAATCTATATGTATAGAATGCAATAAATGCTAACAGTAAAATATATTATTAAACTGCCCGAAATAAGAACTACCAAAGGTAATTATTTATAATTGACAAACCCTTGAAAATGCTTACCAAATATGTCTTACCCCCCTATTTTCGAGAGTGCTGGAGACGAATCTGGCTTCAGTTTCATCCACACAGACATAGTTCTTGAGAAAATGAATTTTCTACTTCCGCACGAGATGCCACTTTTTCTTATCAAATAACTTTTACACTACATAGATGGCTAATATTAATACGAGTAGATGCTACACGCTATACATATCATATATTAAACCGTCATAAAACCTATTATTCATTACGATTTTCTTAATTTATTTCAAATGTTTACAATTTCCATGCAGTTGTAATCCATTTGTATCGTGCGCCCTCTGTGATACTACATGTGAATCGACACTGCGACGTACTGGTCAGTGCATGGAAATTGTAAACATTTGAAGTAAATTAAGAAAATCGTAATAATAGGTTTTATGACAGTTTAATATATGTGTATAAAGGAAGTGTTGTAGCATCTACTCGTATTCATATTAGTTATTTACGTAGTGTGAAGTGAAAGTTATTTGATAAGAAAAAGTGGCATCTCGTGCGGAAAAGTGGAAAATTCATTTTCTTGAAAACTGTCCGAGCGGATGAAACAAGCCAGATTCGTTTCCAGCACCCTCAAAAATAGAGGGAAGAAATACTTGGGAAGCATTTTCTAGGGTTTATCAATTGTAAATAATTATCCTACCACAAAAAATCTAGCACTGCTCAATACACAATATGGGAAGGTGTGGATTGTTATTCATTGTTAATATTGGAGTTGCTGCGAACTTTACTATTGTTTATATAAGAGAATAATTGCCCTAGAGGAGAATGATTGATGAAGAGTGCAGCTAATGACTGTTGAAGTCATGCTATTATGTGAATAAAATAGGTAATATTTATTGAACATAATCTTGCATAAGGCGATTGATCGAGTTTCTTCAGCTCATTATCTCTTTCTGTTTACATTACTACATAATACTAATTAAAATAATAAATTAATGTGACATTTGCGCTATTAGGAAAAGGTACTAAAGATGTGCTGTTCTTCGAGTCAATATTACTTGGTAATTTTTTTTCTACACTTGGGCTATCCAAGCAACATGTATT
This sequence comes from Rosalia funebris, assembly GCA_037954035.1. Taxonomy (NCBI): domain Eukaryota; kingdom Metazoa; phylum Arthropoda; class Insecta; order Coleoptera; family Cerambycidae; genus Rosalia; species Rosalia funebris. Next base: position 3,005,097 of record JAZFAV010000018.1, on the reverse strand, counting down.
ACTAAAATAAGTTTTAAATAAGTATTTTTATGGTTAATAAAAACAATAAGGTATATTTATTAACCATAGTCATGATCATGAACAATAAGTATTAAATACCATTCTGTTTACTCAGCATTGCCTTTGGTTGCAGATGTGAGCTTTGAGGCGATCTGTAAAACTCCAGTGTTGCACCACTCGTATTATTACAATTATGTTATTAATTTTTTTAATGTTTATAGATTATATAATCACAAATTTAGAACTGAATTCCAAGATTTACCTGAATTTAAAAAAATCGCTAACAAATGGAGGATTATGGTGGTGCCAATCGCTTTAAAAAAATTGGGTAGGCTGAACATGTCCAACCCCAAATTCAAGATAATTTTGATCAATACAAAGGAATGCAAGAGGTAAATGGATTATAGAGGTAACTGACATCATTCCACAAAAAAAAAAAGCTTATTACTGAACACTATCACAACTGTGATAATGTCCAGTAAAGTAACTGTGGTGCATTGTAAATTTAACGCAATTGAAATTATTTGGGTGTATGTAAAAAGCCGGATAGCTAAGAGGATTTGTAAGACTTTAGCACTATATAAATACGGTTCAAATAGTAAATACACCAAGAGATTATCTAATTCATACATTTAGTTATTTTTTGTTTATAGAGCTGCCAATATTTTTACTTTACTACTACTTTAATACTAATCCAGCCATAATGAAATTCTAAAGTGCTGTATTGTCTTGGAAAATTAGCGTGAAGATTAAATTTTATTGTTATCTATCTGAGATATTTTACACTTATTTATGGTCTGATTGTATAGTTAATATTGGTGAGTTTCTTGACGACGTGATAAAATATATTCATGTAGGATTGCTGTGAGTTAAGCTCTAATCTCTTTATTATGTGCTTTATTTAAATATTTTCTGAGTACTACAAAGGCTCTGTCATAAGCGCACTGCAGAATCAATTTCTCCTTTGAATAATAAGGGCAGTTCCTGTAGATATCACTACAATAAATGTGAAAAGGAGAGTGGTGATCTCTGTGGTAGTCCTTATTTTGGTGTAATTTCTAGAGTATGCTTGACTTCTACCTTTATTTTGGAAAATTATGTTAACTAGTCAGATTAGGTGTTTGGTGCATGCCACCTGATTGAATTCTAAATGTTGTTCAGTCTACTAGCTTTTATATCGTTAGTATGTATTATTGCTGGATGAGTTATTGAAGAATTAGATTTCAAATCAAATTGATAAATTGGGTATAATTTGATCTATAGCATCTTTAAACCTGTTCTTTATTATACTATCTGAGTTCTTTCCTATGCAGTGCCCGCCCAGCTGTTTCAGGAACACACAGTTCCAAAGTTCGTTATTTATGGTTTATAGAAATTAGTTATAATTAATTATAGAAGATATATTTATGTAATATGTAATTAATTAAATACATTATATATTACATAACAACAATAATACAAGGAAAAGTTCTGATTATATATACTAATACTAACAGCGTAAACGTGGTGGAAAATTGCAGTGCAAGTAAAGTGCAGCAATTCACTCTTCTAACCGTGGGACTAATAGTTATCGTCGTTATACCTAGCGTGGTGGGTGCCGGACTGGGTGGCAGCCACGCCTTTTGCCTTTCTGGATTTGTACATACGAGACAGCGCAAGCGCCCCTCGCACAAATAAAAAATATATATTTATTGCTTTAATAAATAAATACAAGTAAACAAGTGTCTACCAAGATTAGTTTTAAAATTAATATTGATATTATTTACATAGGTATACTTTCAACATCCCTTGAAAGTTTAAATTATTTCACAATAATATGGAAACATGGGAGTCTGGAATATAAAATTAAATAAACAGTAAACACATGAATAGAATTAATTAATAGAATTACGAATGATTTGGTGGATTTGAAGACATAAAAACAGAATTATACACATGTAAACTACATGAAACAATTTGAAACATGGGACAGCTTACTCGAGTAAGCTGTGACATGGGTGGGCTAGACTACCCTGCTGAAGAAGCCTTCGGCAAACCGGGAAAGGAATCGAGAATCTCCAATCAGTCCGATCTCCGAGTTCAGTTTTCAGAGACATTGTAGAACGTTGTTTATCTCAGCGAGGTCTGTACTCTGTAGGTTAGGATTTTCAAAATTTTAACGAACGTGAGAGAAATAGTAAATACTAATACTGATATTGTTAACTTTTTGTTAGAACGTGAATTTCATACATTAACTTATGAAGATAAAATTTAGGTAGTTTTTTTTTATTATAATTTACTTCATTATTTTGCACTATATAACCTACTAATAGTTAGTTGTTGCCCACCCATGACAAATCACCACGAGCCGCCACTGTTCACATAACAGATAGGAGTGTAATGAACCTGTAATTATTTTTGCATGTGGTCTAAATTAGGTACAGGAATATAACTAAGGCCCTTTTCCATTCATCAGGACAGTATGTGTGTTTCAAACAGTATTGATACATTTTAATTACAAATAAACGGATTCAGTAAGCTAATTAAAAAAAAAATATCCGCATATAAACTATAAGGCCCCACAAAAAATATTTATTTTGGATGCATTAGATTTTAAGATTAAGCAATGTTAAGTTGGATAGTTAAAAAAATGTTTAAACCCGAATAGAAAATAAAAGGGAATATCTAGATTGGGACCACTCCAAGTGTAGTACCTCAAGCCATAAATCCTGCTAAATATCATCGTTTAGAATGTCTCAAAAGGTATTGTAGGTAGTGCACTGTGTGCCTTGATGAATTTTTCAAAATGAGCCTGCAAATTTACACAGATATTTAGTATTACAAAAGGATTATTTGACTAAAAATATTACTTATAACTCTGAAATATAAATTAAAAAACATCACAATGCACATAAATTGACTTTCTTCTAAAGCCTCAGACTATAGAGTTGGAAGGTTACACATAGAGATGGGGATAAACAGACCCACGCTCAAGATTATATGCCTAACTCATGCTAAGGCACAAACCTAACAACATTAGATCTAGTCTGCCACTGGATCAAAGTGCAAAAGACATTATTACAGACATCTCGAATATAGGAGAATACGATAGGTCACCCATTCGTATTGCATAGAGCTAGAGCTAGAACACTTGACTTTTATTAACCTGTGCCAGGCACTCACCTGATTGCCTAACACGTTATCAATGTATGTTTCATTAAAAAAACTATTTGGTTAAAAAATAATAAGATTGTTACATTAAAGAGGAAATAGAGCAATTTTATTGTGGTATTACATACATATTAATACATCACAGGTTCCTGGTTATCTAAGCAATAATAAAAAATGGTAAATAAATATTTAATCAACAAATATTAAATATTTCGTTAATGATTTGTGTTATTCATTATAGGAAATAGAATAAAAGTAGGATATTTACACAATAAAAGCTTATCTTTTTGACAATATAAGAAACAACATTACAAAATGATTCCATATACATAAAAAATACTACATAAATATATAAAATAATCTCTATATGACTTAAAAGTACTCATAATATGTGTATAGAATATGTACCAGGATGTTTAAGAGAAGTGTAAATGACAGGATTATTAAGAGAAGAGATTAGTCTTTAATATATTGGAATTGCCTACATGATTTAATAAAAGAGATTTCTAATATGTACTTAGTTTTCAAAGCCATAATGTCAATACGGGACACCCCAATATCAGAACCTATCTTATAAAGTCTTCTTTCCATAAAATGGTTGAAATTATTTGCAACTATATTTCAATTTATTAATTATTCATATCAAAACTATCTTATCTAAAATTTTATATAGATATATTTTTTTAATCAAGTTTGCACAAGAGCACAATGATTAATTTGGGGGCCAAGTTATCCTAGATTATTCCCATTTTTGAACATTTCACGGAAATGGTATTTAAACTACACAAAGATTACATTTATAATTCATATATAATTTTTATAAAGTATTGTGTATTAATGCTTGTATAATGAAAAATTATTGAAATTTTTTGGCGTTTACATGTCCAATTTAGTCTGACGAATTTTACATATACAGGAAAACTGCCAATTTTATTTAAGATATTTACTTTGGAATGTTCTCGTTGAATTTAATAATAAACTCATGCCGTACATCTAGATCTAGGTTATGTATCATTATAGTTTTATTATTTTTTTCAACACCACAAGAATACGTATTTTGAAAATCGATACTTATACTAATACCCCCACTAGATCGAGTAGTCGTATCCTTCCCAATATAAACTTCACTTATATCAATTTTTAAACCGTAAAGAATAACGGAACTTAAGATTGTTGGTTGATTATAAAGAGCATTTTTATTGATTACATGATTAGTTAAAGTGTTATTAGTAAAGTTGAAACTAACATAGGTATACTTATCTTCTAAATAGTCGAATGAGACTTGATCATCTTCATACAGAGTTCCCGTAGCATTATTTCTTTTATCTAAGAAGACAAGTAAAGTTATTGGATCTCTTTTCATGTAAACTGTAGAGTTTCTGACTGTCTCCTTAAGTGGTATAATGCTACCACCTCTATAAAATACAGGTACAGTATCTAAAGTAACAGAAAAATTTAAAGAACCCATCCCACTATATGTATTATTAAAGTCATCGATATTATACCACAGTTCGTCTTCCCCTCCTGGCAAATACACTGTCACATGCTTTGCTTGTTCTTTACATACGGGATGAATTAATATATTAGCACCAACTAAGAATTCATCATCGATATCATAGGTGGCAACATTTTCATAATAATGATAACTTAATGGCCTGACAACAGGTTCCCCAGTGTTATAATGTTCCCAAAACAGGGTATACCAATAGGGCAGATGTTTATATCGCTGTTGTATGGCCTTCCTAATTCTAAATTTCACATCCTTAGCAAAGAGATATGGTTCTCGTTGTTTGCTTTTGATATCGGAATGTGCTCTGAAGAAGGGATACCAAGCACCAAGTTGATACCACCTCTGTAGAAGCTCTTCAGTTGGGTTGTTAGTGAAACCTCCAACATCAGCGCCCACTAAACTGAGACCTAAAATGACTTAGCTGTGAAATTTAAGAAATTCAATTATTCGTAGTACAAAGGACTTGTATTTTAATATGCTTGCTTATCACCCTATATTTCAATTTGAGTATGGTTTGAGTACAGAACGATTTTTAAAACGTGTCAATTTAAGAGCAAAAGATATCAAAAATGTTACAAATTTTCTCCCATTCTGGTCTGTTGTCGATAATAGATGAAATTTTGTTCAAACTTATAAACAAAATCATGTTAATAGGTAATGGTAATGAACTTTGTATTATAATCATAGCTATACAAAAAGGCTTACTTCTTTTTAAAGATGTTTTACTAAAATTACAATAAATTATACAACTATAATTCATTTCTTGATAAATATTTAATAAGTCCAGCCTTTATTAAATTTTGAAATAAATGACTAGTTTCCTTACTTCTAGTAGTTCTATTGCATAAGATTATATCTTAAGAATAGTGGCTAAATGTAATCGAAACCAAGTCATAAGTTATAACAAGTGTTTGTTCAGTGCTGTTTTAAGTAACGCAAAACAAAATGTCATTATTAACAAAATGAATGAATTCAATAATGAATAATATTATCACCTATTGAATAATAAATCTAATATATTAGTACATTTTACAGCTAAGAACATATGTAAATGAAATTAAAATAATAATGTGTGATTCTATTCCAGGTAGTGAGATACTGACCTGCTAGAGCTTCTGTTAGTATCATAGGGATAGAAATCTTTAAATGTTCCCAAGAAGCTACGTTATCACCCGTCCAGTGGGCGGCATATCGTTGAGATCCAGCAAAAAAGGACCTGGTCAAAATGAAGGGCCTTATCTGATACTCTCCTCTCTCCATTAATCCATCATAAGAACCCATAGTTTGATAGAATCCATACTGATTGTGCACATCTCGATGTGGCCAGCCATCATGATGGATGCAATTTCCATCCATTGTTTGTTCCACTGCCTCAAAAATGGCTGGTTCATTCATGTCATTCCAAATGTGAAGGTTCTTATTTTGAGCGAATTCAGCAATCAGATTGGAATAGTAGCTTAAAGCTTCCGGGTTGAAGAAATCAATCCAACTGGATACACCCGGCCAACAAGGAGCTTTGAAACTCAGGGTTCCATTTGCTTGTTTCACAAAGTAACCTCAAAATAATTAGAAATATAAAATGGAAATTATTTTATATTTTCATAGTCTTAGTGATATTAAATGATGCGTTAACAATTGTTGTACTACAAAAGTTTTTTAAGATTGGTCAACTTATCACTGATCGTTACTCGTTCCAAATAGTTTAAAGCTTTTGTAAATGACTAAAGAAAATTACCTTCTTACCTTTTTCCTCGCATTCATCAAAAACAAAGTACCCCACTTCTCTTTTAATGTGTGGGTCAATTATAGCCACCAGTTTTCTGCCTTCTTTATTCAATTGATCTAACAAGTGATTTGGATTAGAAAATGATTTTGGATTCCAAGTGAAGTATTTCTTCTCGTTTGTATAATCAATGTCCAGCCAAACGACATCCAATGGTAAATTATTTTCCTTAAATTGTTTGCTTACATCTAAAACTTCGTCTTGACTCATATAGCTATATCGACTTTGATGATAACCCAAAGCAAACATCTGGGGTAAAGGTGTAGTGCCTATATAAATTAAGTTAGTGTTCATATTGCAATATCAAAAAGTCATTATTAAGAAACCGTTTCATTCTATTAACTATAGATTAAATAAATCATAAACTATATTGATCTAAGTGATCTAAGGAGTAATGAATAAAATAATGAGTAATGAAGAAATAAATAATGTTTTATTTATTTTTTTGCTGCATAGTCAAACACTAAGACAGGTTCAAAAAGCCTTCTGAACAAAGAGCCTCTCGAAATGCCCTCTGATGTGCCTCTCGAAATGTCAAGCTATAGTAAATGAAGACATCACAACCAGCCTGGATATCAAATAGTTAGATACTTTAATATATTGATATTTTTTACAATATGCGACATATAGTGATGTATTTAGAATGTTTCAGAAGACATGGTTTCACCTATTATATATGACTGCAATGCTTTTGGAAATATTGAGGAAAAACTGAAATATCCTTAAAGACAATATCCCTAGATATGTCTTTTACTTGAAAAATAAAGAAAATAAAAACAAATTATTAATAAAGATACTTTTTGCCTTGAAAGAGGAATATAAATTTAGATTAATTAAAAACAAAATCTTGTTTTGACTATATCTGAAAAAATTGTTGATCAGCATGGTATACATATACTATAGAGGACTTATGAGGACAAATATTGACATAGGATTTCTCCAAATTCTATGGTGTTTTCAGATTTTTTCATATGCCGTCATATATTTTTTTACATACTCTTTGTTCCAAATATTTAAAAATGAATACATATATGTGGTGATATAGATAGGCCAGTCCCAATCCCAATAATATTGTGTATATGTGTACTCAGGTACAGTAATAGCTGAAGATGACCACCATACAGTTATTTCAACGTTTTTTCATCAATCCTAAACTATCTACCTCTTAGGACTTTCAAACAAATATTTGAATTAGAATTTGAAAAAGGTTTTTGTTAAACTGGTGATTATTCGGATACAATTTATTGTAGTTTTGTTGGGTTCGTCTTGGCAATTATTTAATTAACAATAAACCGCAATCATATTCATCGGTTTGTGTTAATGATAACAATGTGTCCAGGCATCCTTACAAACAATCAAATATAAACTTAGAAGAGTTAAAATAGAGTTAATATTATATTAGAGAATTTGTTATAATATGCAAATATAGAGTTAAAAGTTAAATATATAAGTAGTTTTGAATACTAAATCACTAAATTTGTTTTCGTCTTTTTTTTTTTTCCAAAATTGTATATAATGTATCATATTATACATGGATAAAAATAATACAATATGATAAAATATGATGCAAAAACGTTTCAGTAATGGTTACTAGAATAGGTAGAAATATGCTAAAAAATTTCTAATTATTCTGTAGTATTTGGCAAGATCACTCCGAAAATATGTATTCCGAAATAAACCCAAAAAATATGTATTTTTTTAAAGTTTCAAAAATATATCTAAATCCGAGTACTTTTAGATTAATGCATGTTTATGTTTTGATTCATCACAATGAAGTTTAGGAAATTTAGGGATTTTTATTAACAATTTTGTTTAGTGTATATAGCACGCTATGAAGAAATTTAATATACCTTGCTCTTATTTGTCAAAATCTGATTATTGAGAAGTCTTCCTATATTATATATTTCAGAGAAATGTATTAAGTGTTTCATTTAATGGCGTATCCACATACATGGACATCCACACAACATGTGACCATGAATAATTAAGGATCTATCAGCCATCTTTTACAGTTCCGATCAATTGTTGTATACGATCTAACGAAAATCCAGTAGAATTTCCACCAGAATGGCAACCCTGATAGTGTTAGTGAGATAATGATAACATATTTAATTAAATGAATCTTTATAGTTTGTTTACAGTAAATAACAAACGCTGAATTTGTAAAAGTTTATTTTTTAAGTTTTGGGCAAACAAAAATCTACTTCCTTTCCCTAAGCCTCAGAGGCTCCGAAGGGGAAGTTACACATACAGGCCTCTCAAATATGGTGGACTTATTTCAATTTTATATACAAGTCGAAGTTGATAATTGAAAGTCTTTGTATAATGAAAATTTTCCAAGTAGAAGAGTTAGAAATAATATGGTTAATTTTCTATTTGCATAATATTTCTTACAATAAAATTATTTGAAAAAAATCAAAATAGTTTTTCCCGATTTTTAAGCGACAATTTTGCACATATATATATATTTTTTTTAGTATTTTTATATACAACTTAGTTTATTTGCAAATTGTTTGAATGCTTTAGTATTTGGATATATGTATGTACCTATGTATGCATATATTATATATGAAATTAAAAGATTCACTACAATTTAATACTTTTATTTTTGTAAAAAAAGACATCCGTTATACTGCTTACAACAAAAAAGAAAAAATGGGGTTACTATTTGAAAAAAGAAAATAGTAATTGTCGCTCAAAAATCAAGAAAATAACAATTTAGAATTTTTTCATAATTCCATTATTATAAATATTCGTTTCAATATTGTACCTAAACATAAATTAACCATATTATCATTTCCAATGACTAATTGAGAATTTTCATTACACCAAAGATTGTCAATTATTATTAATTTTGATTTTTATAAAAAAATTATGAAATCCGCCGAATTTGAGGGAAATGTCAAACATTTACCATTTATTCATTCTACATCAAATTAATGCACAATCGGAATATTATAATATATACAGGGTGTTCCAAAATACAGGGTGTTTAAAAAGTTCAAAATTGATTACCACTCTCAATTGCACCGGAAGCGGAATTGATAATATATAAATATATACATGTCAAAATAAATCTATCCATACGTGAGTTTTAAAATTGAGTAATTTATTCCAATTTTTTAACAAAATAGGTAGGCGTTCATTCATGAGTTTCTTGACATCTGATATGTGGTCTATTGTTACTTGTGATCTTCAAATTATGTTCCTCCAAATACAATTCGACCAACTTACCTGTTAAATTTGAATATTGTCGAACACATTCTTTTAATGTTGGACCAGTCAGAACAAACGCTTCCAAAGATCCGCTCTCGCTCATGAAATATGACTCTATGCCTGTTCCAGTATTTGTGATGTCGATAAAAGTTTGGGCTGCATTATGCCAGTAAACACCTGCCGTTATATTAACACCAGGGCAATACAATACCGGAACGGAACCGTACAATCCCTCCGTGGAATGGACGTCGTAACCAAAGCGATCCGTGTTATAGAGTCTGTATGGGTCTGATCCGTTAGTGGTGGTGGTCCTTAAGGACAATTTTTCGGCATGTTCCGGCAAACCATATGCCCTCAATGCTTGCGGGAATACGAAATCGAGAGCTATCGCAGTGTCTTCGTTCTCGCCAACGGCGAGGAGTTGCAGCGAATTTACTTTTACAACTTCTTTACCATGACGATACGCAGTTAGATTGAATGGATCAGTAAAAAGGATTATTTTAATATTTTCAAATTCTACGAATACTTCTTCACCCACATCTAATAGATTCACGTTAACGTTCATGTCGGTTTCTGCGGGCATTTCTACTAGGGAATCATTTACTTGACGCTTTGGATAAAAGGGATCGTTAATGTAAATGCTGAATTTTCCACCAGACAGTGCCGTGAGAAAAAAATCAAAATGTTTGTCGGTTTCCTTATTCACTAATTTTCCAATTAATGAACAACTCAGCTTACTCGAAAGTTTCAGGAAAAATTGCGATGGAGTTCGTTGGCGAAATTTTTCACAAAATTTTAATTGCCCGCACTTGTACCAACATTTCACGGCCGATATGAACAACAACGTTAGTCCGCCCATGTATATTAGATATTTAATATTCATCTTGATGCGACTTAACTGAAGAAAACCACTGAGAGGGTTACTCATTGTAGTTGATATTTATATATTAAACGTCAGTCACTTGATTTATAATGCCGGCTGGGAGATTTTAATTCAATTCTTTTAACCTTACTTGCGTTTGCGAACGAATTGTAATGACTAGTATAATTATTTTTGATTTGGGATACACGGAATATATGAAATTACAACTTTGGAGTTGTCGATGATACTAATTTAATATCGCTAACTTTTTGTACAACTTATTAAATAAGAATTATATCACGCTTCCATGCAAAGCACTAAAACAAAGATAAAGTGAGATAATAATAAACAATCAGGGTCGGAACAAGCAGAAATTAATAGTTATGGTCGAGAGCGATATTCTAAAATACTACATGAGTTATTTTTACCAATTCTATTATTAGTAGCTTTAAAACATTAAGCAAAAGCAATGTGGATAATAATACAAAGTCAAATTTGGAGCCCGCAGATGCACTTACTGGGTAAACTTGTGTAAACGTACTTTTTATTAAAGTTGTGGGCGCTAAATAATACGCCCTACTCCTCACACATACTCGTAAGAAGGCCAATTCTTATAAAATATGCCATCTATTATATTATTGTGAAGCTATGACAATTATTAAATTGTTACCGAATTGATTCTTAAATGGAAAAGCATCCCATAGAGAAAAATTAAGAAAAACATTTATAACCTTATTCATGTCACTTACCAAATAAATCTGATTTTTTTGTTTCTATACTTCAGAAATACCCGTTTTTAAATAATTTTACACAACTGTAATACAAATAAAAAAAATTGTAAAAAAACCTTTTTGACATAAAATAAAAATATATTTACAGAAAAAAGTCGCCCTCTTATAGGTAATTTTCGAAAGTGTATAATTATTTTTGAGTATACAAAACACAATCGAATGTATGTAGTTTTTATCCAATGAAAGGAAAACACATTCGAGGAGTTATATTACATTATAACAAAAATCCATTTTAACAAAATAAATATATCTTTGATGGAAATTTCGAAATACATATTTCAACTTTGATTTAAAAAGTTTGTGATTTCAAAAACGTTTTAATAGACGTTTAAGTTTGTGTTGTGACGTATGCCGCAAAATTCTAGTAAAACGAATTTTTTTTATTAAAAAAATAAAGAAAGAAAAACATAGTTTGTTTCATTTAATCATTTTTTTAGTTTTTTAGATAACTCAGTGGTGGCTCGGGGGCTAGAAAATAGGCGAAAAGTTAGGATGTGTAAACAGATAGAAAAAAGTAGATTGATTTTTCTTAAGACTTACCTATAGCCGAGCTTCTAATTTTTGTACACCAAATCAATTCTTTGGTCTTTTAGTGACGCGTACTTATCCATTATATCATCATAAAATGGCTGATTCTTTTTTAGTTCTAGCAACAATTCTTTCTCGATAGAAATAGTTGCTAAAGATGAAAGTCTTTCTTGGGAAATGATATTTCTTGAATACGTCCTTATACGTTTAAGACACGAAAAGCTTCTTTCCACTGAACTTGTTGATGGAATAGTTAAAATTATACAAAACAGTTTGTAAGCTTCTGTGAAAATGTTTTTATATTCATTCAGTTTTTTGAGCAGTTCATGCAGTGGTATATTTCTGTAACTTTCATCATTATATAACAGACCAAGTTCGTTTTTAAGTCGTTGATGGTTGGTAAATATATTTCCATAAAATTTTTCCAAATTTTCAAAAGCATTAGATGGGAAACACGAGCTATATTGTTTAAATTTTGCAGTATCAGCGAGACAAACAAATTGCAACTTTTCACAGTCCTGAAACCTGACGTCTATTTCCATTAAAATATGGTCCAATATTTTATAATAAAGTGCTTTATATCTGGTACTAATCGTTTCATTAGAAAGACCAGCATATTGTGGTTTTGTAATTTCTAATTCCGTCATTCTACTTGCTTTATTAAAAATTGTCTTAAAAAAATCGTCATTTCTCTTTTTGTTCAATATTTCACATGTCTGCTTTATTTGATGCACACAAAAATTAATATCTAATGATTTTTTTTGTAGGACATCATATAACATATCTGTAGCACAAAAAATATCATTAAATACTACTACCAAAAACGTAAAATCAAAATCATTCATATCATTTAAAAATCCTCTAGCAAGCTGAATCGATTTCTGATCCGATTCTTCAGAAGTTATAATAAATTCAAATACTTCTTTCAGTTTGTCCCAGTCCTGAACTATTGTATAAACTAATTTGGAATTGGAACACCATCGAGTTTCTGCGATAGTCGGTATACGTCTTGCAGATGTTGAGGAAAGAGCATAGGATCGCTTTGCTGAATGATGGAAAAATGACGGAATTCCACTGAGACTTGCAAAAAATATTCTACATTTAGATATTTTTTTGAAACTTTGTTGTAATACAAGATTAAGACGGTGTGCTAGACAATGTACAAATGCAGCTTGCGGAGCTCTATCTTTGATTTTTTTTTGAAGTCCATTTAGATGGCCAGACATGACGCTCACACCATCATAACACTGCCCAATTAACTTATTTTGATAATCAAATTGATTTAAAATTTGATCCAACATGGTATATAAATCCTCTGATGTCCTGTCAGTACTTACATCATGAAATCCCAAAAAACGTTCTACTATTAGACCTTCAGAATTAACAAATCTTACTACTAGGGAACATTTAGAGGTTTGTGTGATATCAGTAATATCATCAACCTGTATAGAAAAGAACAATGCTTCATTAATATCTTTTTTTATATATTCATTCATATAATCAGAAATGCAACTGATGATTTCATTTTGAGTGGTTTTTGAATTTTCACTGAAGACATTTTTAATTTTTTCATAATGATTCCTGATTTCTAAAGGACACCTTAATAACAGCAATTCTAAGAGTTCCTTGAAATCTCCACGGTTTACGGAGTCTGTGCTTTCGTTGTGGTCGCGAAATCCTAATTCTTGCTTGCCAAGATACAAAACTGCGTCAATAGCCGTCATTAGGAAAACTCTGTTTAGACGAACGTTTTCATTAAATTGTAGTTTATAAAGTCTAATGTTCTCTTTTAAAGCGCCGGCTATAGTGTTCTTGTTTTTTTCAAAATTTTTTAACAGTACTTCACATTTTAAATGCTCGCCAGAATCGGTATGTTTATGTAATGCCCTCGTAATATTTAAAATATCTACAAATCCATCCCTGCTCCAAACAGATTGTTTATTAGAAAATAGTAAACAGGGCCAGCAATATAGTTTTTGTAACATTGGGCTGCTACATAACCATTTATAATTTCTGAACCAAGTACACTTGAAATTTACATTATAAGATTTACCAGATTTCTTAACCTCTTTTTTAGCAAATATTGATAAAACAGTCGTAGGTCTTCCTTCCAGTAAAACGTCTCTTTTATCTTCGTCTTTCCAGCGACAGAACGGTGTTTCCAACAAATTACAAATAATATCGTTAACTGGATTCATTATAAATAATGTAAATTATTGTTTCATTTAATATTGTCACTATCAAAGTTGAAAAATCACTAATTATACGATCACTCAATCGCTAAACACAGTAAAATTAAAAAAGCCTACACATGATGGAGACAACGCAAATTGACGTAGTTATTGCGTGACGTCACGTTACCATGGCCACCCGCTTTGACCACAGATCATAAAGCTTTAGCTGTGACTGCTCTGACAGTGCATACTTGAGGGCACTTGATTCTCATCTCTTCACTTGCCTGTTATTTATATCATAGATAACGCGAGCATGGACTATTCAAGATTTAAAGGACGTTCCAATGCAAACAAAGTGTTTTTAGTAACATAGCGGCATATTATGCTTGACATAAAAATATAATAGGCTTTTTCATGACAAAATTTATTTGAATGTATGTATATATTAAAGACATGATTAAATATCCCAAAAATATAAAAAAATTCCAGTCTCAATTACAAAAATGTTTTCATTTATATTAATGATTCTAATTACTTCTTTAAACATTTTTTATCTTAGATACGTTCTAATATGTTTCATCTTTGAGGAATATAAAACATGTTCAGGGCAAATTAAATAAAAACTAAAAATCTTGAGAATATGGTAACACTTACTTGGATACTTTGTATGTATTACACTCAATATCTGGACTATTTATGAAATTATTAAGTTCCAGAGAAATTATAATCTACAACGGAAAACAGGAAGTCAAGAGTCGAGGAACAAAGTCAAGAGTGTCAAGACACAATTTTAATTCTGTAAAACGTTTGTGAATGACTAAAGCTGTCCACAGCATATGCTACATCAGTAGTGTTACACTAGGGTAACTTTATAGTAGCCGAGATTATTATTGCTTAATAATTATTGCTTATATATGGCGCCGCCACTAATGAGACATCCAAGTGGGTAAATGTATTTATAACTTATAATAGTTATAAGTTATAACATAACTATCGAAAACATTTGGAGTAGATGTAGTTTGTCATATGGACACTAGTCGCATACAGATTTCTGCTATTACTAGAACAACACAATGTCATTAATCAACAATCTTGTATAACAACATAACAATATTTTCGGTTTTCTATACCACTATTGTTTATTATTTTGTGACAATATTAAAAGTATAAACACAGAATTAAATTCGGATTTGTAAAAGCGCCAAAGTATCCTTTAGGCTCATACTGTATATTACAATGAACAAAATTTCTTGTTAACAATATTCTTAAAATGTGATTTTATTGATTTTGAGCGAAGTAGTAAAACTCATTTTACTTTGAGTGTTACTATAATTTTTTTCAGTTTTAAAATTATAATAAAATGTATGTATATACTTCGATAACATTTTCATTATAGACCCCTTCAGAATAATTCTGGGTCTGAATTAAAAAATAGGGACTGATGTGTCGACTAGATGAAAATGTCTCTCGTTTTGTGGGAAAATTATGTGGTGAATCGATCATTGCGACAACTAAAGCTGAGTCGAAAACAATGTCTTTATAAATTCGAATCGACAATATGGTACGTCGAGTCGACCGCAGATTCGACGAGAACCACTCATCGCTCCGCCTATTTCAGCTCCAAATTCACACTCTTTATCTAAAAACTTAAAATAATCTTGACAGAAATTTTTTTCATTTAAAAATCTATCTTAATTTCTTTTATTACTGTATATTGAATTTAATTTTAGTAGAATTAAGTCATAATTCTATTTCTTTTTTATAAATAGACATTACTAAAACAATTCATGCCTTTTTTCTAAGTATCCTATTAAAACACCAATTTAAAAGATTTTTCAATTGCCGAATGTAATAGTAGACTATTAAAATGTGTAATAAACAGATAACATCTTAACGTGTCCTGTTTTTGAGATTAAATTAATTACCAGCATTAAATTTATCACAGAGTTTTAGATAAATACTAGACACATAGGGAGAAAACTTCAAATAAGTTTATAAAACATATTGAATAAGTGTACACACTAGTTTCAAATCCCCCAAATGGTTTGCAAAAATTTACAAGATATTTTAATTCACACATATATACGAGTACATATTTATATTTTTGCTTATATATATTGTTTTTTTTTGAAGTGATAACTTCTTATGGGAGGGTAAACCGCTTCGTTACGTAACGCGTTACAGCGCCAGTCTGTCTGGCTTCCCTATCTCCTCCTCTCTGCGTGCTTTTGCTGTCTACATCTACGTGCATGTGCATGTGTTCGTCGCTGCTGCTGCGGGGCCGCCTCTATGATTTAGTAATTAGTAAATTTAGTAATTTTACAACATATCATAGTAAAAAAATAATTATACACGTTCTGATAAACATAATTTAAAAAAAAAATATTATAGAATTCCGTTAATTTTAACCGGAGATTTTAATGTTAATTTTGCTGCTGATCGAGCTAAAAATTTAGTATCGTTCCTACAATCAAAATTACAATTAAAAATTATTAATAAGCCAGAAGAAGCTACAACAAGTCATGGAATTGTACTTGATGCAGTCTTTGCATGATTTTTAGATGACAATGTAAAAATTTCGTTGCTTATTATAGCTACCATAAGCCAATTGTTACTTTTATATGATTAAATAATGATACTAATAATGTACATACACATAATTCTAATGTACATATTCAATAATTGTAACTAAGAATAAAATATATTTTATAATCAATAAAAGATTTAATTAATAAATAACCTTTCCTTACATTATCGTATTAA
The DNA here is from genome assembly GCA_037954035.1 of Rosalia funebris. Classification (NCBI taxonomy): domain Eukaryota; kingdom Metazoa; phylum Arthropoda; class Insecta; order Coleoptera; family Cerambycidae; genus Rosalia; species Rosalia funebris. The sequence continues at coordinate 2,988,320 of JAZFAV010000018.1, read as the reverse complement.
TATACATAAAATTTAAGTAATAACCTAAGCTTTTCTCAAGTTAAACAATTTCAATGTCAAATAGTTCAACTTAGATTAGTTTAAGTTATCACTTCTGTCGGGCGTCCCGTGACGCACGTTTTTTTTTTTTTAATTATGGTTTGAAAATGGAAAATAAAATAGCAATTGTTTTAGGAAAGGAAAGTAACAAAAAAATTATTATTTTTTTAAATTATTAGATTATTTCATGAAAAGAATTGTAAAACTACCTTACTTGATTTATCTCGAATACGTTGACTTCTAATAGTAACCCCTATGAATACAGCGGAAAATTTGTAGCTTGTTGGTACTGAGATACGTTGACCCTGCATGTTTGAGACCTCTATCAATTCTGGTTTTTGAATAAATCGAAAAAAAAAAAAAACGAAATATCAGAAAATAATTTTTTTTTTTCGAACGGTTTAACCAATTTGAATGAAATTTGGACACTAAAGACTAACCTCGGAAAAAAATAACAGCTCATGATTTTCATAATAATCATTAAAAACAGGCGATTTTTTCCGAAATTATTTTTTTCTTCATGATAACATTCTAGAGCAATTTTTAATCTATTAATAATTTTTATTAAAAAGTATAAACTATATTTAGGTTTATGAAGATTATGAGCTGTTATCTTTTCAGAGTATAACCTTTATATGCCTCTATAATATGACCCAATTTCATTAAAATCGATGAGAAAAAATTTTGATTTTTCATTTTGTTTAAAAACAAAGAGGTCTGAATCTTGCAGGATCAATGCATTTCATTAGTACCAACATGCTCTCAAAAGATGATCCAGATATTCCTTTAGGGTCGATTCACTATGCTTATCGTCCTATTGCCTGTTGCGACATGTTAAAACAATAGGTTAGTTTTTTAAGGTTATTTATTTATGTTGGTTATATTCCCTCGAAGGAAAAACCTATTCACACCACATATTGGTAATGTTCTTTTCTTATAAAATCTCACGAGATGTGTGGATTCGATGCATTCAATGCAGTGACGCAAAAAAAAACAAAGAAATTCCTTGATATATTTTATTAAAACTAAATATAACAAGGTTTTTTACAAGGGTTTTCTGAACAATATACAAATCATATTATTTATCTTCTGGTTTGGAAAACACCAATGTGTAGCCACATTTACCACAGTAGTGTCGATCTTCCATGGCTGCCATGAAGACACCAGCTCCACATTGTTCTCCAGGGCATTCACGCCTCAATCTATGGATTTTACCATTTTCATCAACCTAGAAACAATTACAAAGACAGTTAATTAAAGCCATTAGTTATTAAAAATAATAAATAAATACATCTAACTTTTGTCTACATAAGAATAATAAAGTGTCGGGATCACATTAATATATATATTTTAATTTTTGTTAAGTTAAAATTGTAAAAATCAATACAAAAAAAATTTCCTATTAACCATATATAAGTTTTGCCATCGGATGTGCTATATCACCAAAGTAAAATATTTTATTAGACAATGAATACCATAATATTCAATTAACATTTGTCGAGGTATGATGGCTTATTACTTAATTAAATACATTAAGCATAAATGGATGCAACTTGACATAAATTAAATCAATAAAGTGTAAACTATCATATATTTGCTTTAATATTTGTGAAGTGGCCATTATGATATTAACTTCAATTGACATTGCAGTTAAATTACTTGGATTAACATTACATTATATATTTGAAAGTACTTTTATTCTTTTGATGTTCCGACACTTGAATTATACGGTTTGTTTAAACACTTATTTATTTTTATATCTGAATTAAAAGGGTTCTAGTCGCAGTTTCAATGTAGATTGCTTTTGTCAGCTACACACATTGCACATTACTCAAATCCACACACTTATGTAAATTGAAAAAAAGTGTTTTTTGATGATTTTGAATTTTACTTTGTAACAGGAAAATGTGCACAGGAACAGTGAAATTAGTATAAAATAATTCTTCACAGTCTAGATTTAACTTATTTTTTCTAGAAGGAAGTTTATTTGTAAAATACTATAACTGAAGCTTTATGCCAATATCATTGACATATTTTTATTGAACTGTTTACAATCTACCCATATATAACTACTTATAAGCGGGAAATACTATATATATCTACAATATATATTATACACGAAGCTTCAAATTTTTGTTATCGACCAAATATTTAATTGGTCTATCGCGGCAATGCAAAGTTATTCATGCTGATGCGACCTATAAACTTATTTGGCAGGGGTTTCCAGTACTCATAGTTGGAACCACGGATAGAGATAAACATTTTCACTCCTTTGGTCTTGCTGTTACAACCACAGCACAAACAAATGATCTTGTGTTTTTATTTCAAACGTTAAAGAAGACAGTTCTCTCACTGTTTTCCTACGATTTAACTTGTAAGGTTTTGGTATGTGACGCAGCCAAAAGTATCCAAAATGCGTTTGTGCAAGTATTCGGTCAGGATACAATTATACGAATGTGCTGGGTGCATGCAAAAAAGAAGATGCAAGTACGAGTTGTGCAAAAGAAGTACCAGAGGGACATACTAAAGGATATTGATTTTTTGCAATGTGCTTCAACAACAGAGGTTTTTGACAGGGCCTGTGAAAAATTTCTAGGTAAATGGAAAGACGAAAAAAATTTTGTACTTTATCTCAAAGACGAATGGCTCACTAAAAATCGTTGTTGGTATTTGGGTGCCGCACCGAGGACACCTGCCACAAACAATGCATTGGAGTCTTTTAACAGAATAATAAAAGACAAAGGTACACTTTCAACGAATGGCATAATTTGGTATCGTTAACTTTGTTATTATTTTTAGGTACACTTCGTGAACGCCATCCGCTGGCTCGATTCTTAATAATTGCTTCAGAAATGGTGAGGGATTGGTCTAATGAGTACACTATAAACAACGAGCGAGAGTTTAGCCACTTGCCAACGATGGCTTTGAAAATGTGGACAAAAGCTTATCAGTGGGCCAAACTGCCTAAAAAAAGATTGTTAAAACATGCTAGTGAAATGAAACGGTGTTACCGAATTCCAAGTGGAGATGCAATGGAATGTGAAACTTTTGAAGATATGTGGGAGACGTTTGACGACTACAAAAAACAACATTTCAGTGAGTGGGAAGTACAGTTACCACAGGACGATTCTACTGGTTAAATGGCACATGCAATTGTCCAGATTACCTTAGAAATTACGTTTGCAAACATTTAGCGGTGTTAGCAATTCGTCTGAAACTTGTTGAACCACCTACTGAAGCAAGGAATGTACCAATTGGAGAAAAACGAAGAAGAGGACGGCTAACTAAAGCTAAGAAAACCTTAATAGTGCAATAAAAGTGCTTGTTTCATTTTCATTTTTGTTTCGTGAATGTTGTGTTTCATTTTATGTTAAAAAATTATATTGTTTTATTTCTAAGAATTCATAACACTAAGTTTCGTTTTTGTTTCGTGAATTTTATGTTGCATTTTCAATATATTGATTTATTTTCATGAATTCTTTACTTATTTCTTTTCCCCCATTTATTAACGAGACCTAATAAAATACGATAGTTTTTACTTACAAGTGAAATTTAGGGTAACAAGAATAAAAAATCTGGGTATACTTTTCAAATTGAATGTGGTATAAAATATAGTAAACATTGTGTATTTTTGCTCAACAAAGAGTGTTTTTAGCTGCTAAATAATATAAATCACTGACGAAAATGAAATACTGGGTATCATGTTAGAATTAAATGCAGAATAAAATTTGGTGAACATTTAGCATTTATAACCAACAACAATTATTTTTAGGAATAAATAATATGAAAGACTAGCATTGTCAATATTTGGTTGTCGTTTTAAGATTATGCATTTTCTTAATTTTGGTGAGCATTTAGTATTTTTGGGAAATGAAAGTATTTTTTTGTATGAAAATATTGGGTAAAGTTGTAAGTTGGTTAAATACCACCCGTTAAAAAATTGTTAAAAACATTATTAATATTACTATTGCTTATAAAAATAGTAATATTGCAAGTAAGGCTTTCGTACAGCAACTTATACAAATATGTTTGTTCAAATTTCTCAAAGTAAAATTTCATTTACCTTATAAAATTTCAAGACGGCCAACTTGACCTTCTTCTTCTTATGCTTGATTTTCTTGGGAGTAGAGTAATTCTTCTTCTTACGTTTCTTTGCACCACCTCGAAGCCTTAACACAAGATGGAGTGTGGATTCTTTCTGGATATTGTAATCGGATAGAGTCCTGCCATCCTCCAGTTGTTTACCAGCAAAGATCAAACGTTGTTGATCTGGAGGAATTCCCTCTTTGTCTTGGATTTTGGCTTTGACATTTTCGATGGTGTCAGAGGGTTCGACCTCAAGAGTGATGGTCTTACCCGTCAAAGTTTTAACAAAAATCTGCATTTTGTGGAGTTATCCTGTAATAAAAATCTAAATAAAAATATCGGCTTGAAGTGATATTTATAACATAATAAAACAAAAATAAAAGTCTGACTATAAAAATAGATAGTGTCCTTCCAATAGGTTTGTTGAAGGTTGCTTTAAAGGGATACCGATGCTTTAGACATACACTATTATATTCCAATTGTTGAGAATATGCTTTTCATTTTAGTGAAATGTTGCATCTACTTTTTTCATTTATTTATTTAGTGATAATATAAAGTGATAATACAAATATAAGTAGTAGTATTAATTGTTTTCAACTCAAATAATGTTTTGATTTGTTTCTGCATGTTACAAAATTTAAAAAAATGTGTACATTCATTGATATTTTCACTAAATCTCATATTTGATGAAAAGTAGAGTTTTTTTATTGTATCATGAACAGAAGACAAATTATAAGGTCGTGTTAGATGAAAACATATTTGAATCACATAAACTTAACAACCACTTGTATAATGTTAAGTAAACACCTACATATTACTAAAGACATTATTCCTAATGCAACCTGTATATTATTATTACCTAAAATTAAAACCCTTGTGAATCTGAGGTGGTTTATGTGACGATAAATTGTCTATGATATATTCAAGAATATTACCAATTAAAGAGCTAAATAAAGTAATTAGATTTCAGTGGAAATTAATTTGGAGTAAAATAGAAGTAATCCAATATTGTGAAATGTGTCTTTTCTTCTATGCGGGTTGATTTCACAATAGTACGTCATCATGCGTTTTTTTTTCTCGAAGTGATATTAAAATTGTATCAAAATACAATTTTATAATATTTTAAAATATTTTGATAAAATGTAATATTGAGCCTCAAGCAGAAATTTAGAGCATTCTTGACATCAGCCATTTAGAAACATCTCTATCACTATTTACAATTTGATAACAAAGACAGACAATTTTTAAAGCACTAACAAAGATCCTTAGCTACGTTCTATTGGACACAAAATAATACACACAATTGTCCAAAGAATTGCATTCATTCAGTCAGCAACAAATTTGAGTTCAGTAAGATTTAAGCTGTTATATAAAATAACCATGTTTCCTGTATTTTTTTTGCTAATTAGTTTAATGCATCAATATACAGAATTGGTATTAGTCAATGGAGATTGTGGATATCGAGCAATTACCCTCTTCCTAGGTATGTGCAACAGGATTTAAATCGGACGTCATACAGAGCTACATACAGCCTGTTTCTTAAAAAATTATGGATGGAATTAGTTGTGTGGAGGAGCATTACCATCTATGAAAACAAAATTACCTCCAACAATTTTTCTCCACAGTCAAATGTGTCTCTGGAGAATGCTAACACAAAATATCCGAATACGAACTTTCAGTTCCAGACTATCTTCAAATATGACTACACTTCTGTGGCTGTCAAAAATTACCCAAACATTGGTAACCCAAAGACATTGTCTCTAATAATCCATGTTCGGTCTCTGGAATTTTTGTCACCAATGTAATCGAATCTGTCGATGTTGCAATGTTAACTTTTGTATTCTTGTAGGCCTCCCAGAATGTAATTCAAAGTCAGCTATTCGTCTCCGTACTGTAGTAAGAGATAACGCAACAATAGTATCATATTTAAGTTCTCTCTAAATGTTACGAATGGTTAAAAATCTATCTCGACAGGCTATTTATGACAAATCTTAAAATTTGCATTTTTGGATGATTCTATGTTGCATTTGTTGTTATGAACCTATTCCAAGTTCGGCATACATTAGATTGTCAAAGATAAGCAACTTTTCTTCGAGAATGACTCCATTTAATTACGATTACTATTCGGAACCTGTCAGATTGTGAAATTACATTTTGGACATTTTTACTCAGTGCCAATAACAACAAAGTAGACACCACTTAATGTTACTTTAAGTGACCATTTGTCTTCTATGTTGGCAAAAGGATCAATGTGGTCCTTGCAAATGAAAGCGCTAGCTCTGGCCCTGTATATGTATGTTATCCTAGAAATTACAGTACTACTTTCAGCATTTGTAGTTCTACTTGTATAATGGTTATATTATAAAACACAATTTATGTACAGCCAAACTTTTTTCATCATGAACAAAATAAACATACCCACTATGTCTGTATCTCTATAGATATGGACATTTTTATAAAAAAATTTTAAATGTTAATGTTATTAGGTATACTAAATAAAAAATGGTTTACCATGAGGAACATCTTTATTTAAAAATACACTTAATACAATTTAAACTAGAAGCACAGCATTAATACATCCATCATTTTCAGGATTATTTGTGACTTGGGCATATTTACCCCAAACAACTTTACCAGCTTGTGTAACTAAACCTAATTCTGAAATGTTTACTTCTATAACTGTACCCTTTGTAATTACTCCTAGACTTGTGAACATTGGTGAACTTGGGTTCTTCTTCACACCTATAATAGGCAAACAAAATGTAGCTTTTAACTCTGGATGGGTGACATGCGCCTTCTTAAATCTAAGTGCCATAGGCCTAATAAACCTTTCAAATTTTGGAGGTTTTCTTGTAAAGCCTTCTCCAACAAATGTAACCTTCGTAACCATTCTTTTCCATGCCTTTCTCTTAGATTTACCAGACTTTACTACTCTTAACACTTCAGAGTCAGCTTGAGCTCTAACTTTTGGAATTGGTACATCCCATTTACCAGCTTTTTCTTTACGCTTTTGTTTTATCATATTGGACAATACTTTGGCTCTAGACTGCACATCACGGTCAAGTAAATATACAGGCAACGCTCCTTCAGAAACATTCTCAGTAGTTTTCTTAACTTTCTTTTCTTCATGCGCTTTGATTTTCTTTTTCATCTGTATCTTTTCATTTCTACGTTGTTTATTGAATAGTTTTGCTTTTATACCACGTAAACTTTGGGCTACCTGAGCCCTCTTATGGGGCTCTCGAGCTTCTCGTTTCCTCTTCCGTTCCTCATAATCAAGCCTCCGACCATACAACTTTCGATGACGTTCAATATATTCGTTTTGTGGCATTGTGTAATAATCTGCAACAGAATATGCATCATATTTATATTTAATTAATTAATCATATTCAAGAAGAACGTGGCACTCTTTGAATATGACTAGAATAAAAAAATATTAACAATTTACTTACCTTAATATGGGAGACCTAACCAACGACTAGTCATAGTCATATTCATAGAGATTTCACTAGCACAAAGGTAATAAGTGTAGAAATACCATACTACTATAGATATTGTACGATATAAAATACGGTATGAAATATTAAGTATCCGAGATTATTTTAAAAACCTAAATAAAAGCCATGTGGCCAATTGACATATTAAATATGTCTTTTACATAGTATAGTAAAATTTATTCTATACAAATTCATGAGACAAAAATTGTTAATATGTTAATGAGATATTAATACATACACTAAATACCTTTTTTGTTTAGAATAAAATATGAAAAATTAAACACACCTTCTACTCCACCATGACACGCCGCGTAAAAGAAAGAGAACAGAATACAACCCGGAAACGAGAGAGATGACAAATCATCATATCCTCGTATTACTACCAACTGTATATAAAAGAAACAGTACTAAAATTAGTGAGCCAACCCCCAATTGAAGCTTAAATTCAACCAATTCTGATCACGCTCACTTTTTCACGTGCTTTTAACGTTTGAATCATTATTCTAATATCAAAATCATGTTATAATCACAATCAAACAATAAAAATTTGTTCATTTTAAGGTCTAAATGGAAGATGGCTAAATACTTCATTGGCGAACAAATTCTGAGTATGATCATTTCTTCATAAGAATTTAACATTGAGAATACTCATTTAAAACTCAATCACCTATTGTGAGATTTTTAGTTCCTACTTCATCTCTTAGGTATTCCTCGATGGGTTTGTTTACTTGTTGAGTTCAATTGATTTATTATTAAGCTATGTTGCTTACCATCAGCAAAACATCCGTATATGGAAGTATTTTACATAATAAAATCAGTAAACTAATTAAAAACAAGAACTAGAAAATTATTCATGGAATGAATATCAACATGGAATTGTGGAAATAATAATCCATATTTTGTTAAATTAAATGTTCTGTTAAATTAAACTTGAAATTTGTGACATTAATAACTATATTATCATAACATATGTAATAAGATAATAATTCTCTTACATGCTCTGGTATTTAAATCAATTCATATTCAGTTGAGAAGAACTGAACAAAAATTGTAAGCAAAAAGAGGATAGCTCTGGTAACCACAAACTGCTATTATGAACAGCAAACGGTTGTACTGAGTTGTATCTTCGATTACTAAATAATTAAAGCGTTTTATATATTTTTTATTTGCACGATAAAACATGGCAAGATTTTTACAATATTTAGTTATGTTCATATAATCGAAAAATTATATTGATTATATATTAGAACAAATTTATAAATGGCTATACTTAGAGTCGTAAGTTGGACTCACAGAACACTATAATAATGTGGGATAATTAGTCTGACCGTCAAAAAGAAAAATAGATAATAGTCGTTTAAAACCCGTTTCTCTGTAGAGTGCCTTCTAAACGTTTTAACTTTCACTTGGTTTTCTCCGAATGCGTATGCCACTTTCCCAATATTTATTTTTATGGAAAATATATGTATAATAGATATAATCTAATTGTTAGAAATGTAATGTAGAACCAGTGTTCTGCGTTAAAAAACAAATATTCTCGTTAAGCAATAGCATGTCCAGAAATCTAGTTCTTTTTAACAATTTAATCTAACTTAACTAAATAAGAACCTAAAATTGGAAACAGTGTCTGCTGTTATTAGCCAAACAATTATACTAATTGCTCTTAGAAGTTAGCAAACACTAAGGCTAACCGCACATTGGCAACTATTTAGTCTTGGTATTCTCGAGAACTATTTAATCGCCAGTGTGCGGCTAGCCTAAAGGTGCTCGGAACACTATTCGAACGATATACTTATTTGCTCATAGTTATTTTTCGGAACACACATTTGGAAATAATACCTATTATGATTAGAATGATAAAACATTCATTTCAGTATGATGCCATTTTACTATCTATCTTTTTTAGATAAGACAATTTAGTACAGGTGAAAATTATTTTTCTACTTGAAAATAATGTTATCTTTTTTTTTTCTTAACTATTATTTGAGACGAAATGGCATAGCTGATAGGTACTGGTTTCAGATAAAATCACTCTCGACCTCTTTGCATTAAAGCATTTCCCATTCAAATTAAAAAGACGTTTTTGTACATTGGGTGGTCTGTGGTGGCTACCCTGTTGTGAATTGTGTTCTGTGATACTGACTAATTTCAAGGATTTGAAGACTGGGGTTCGTCTGTGATTTCAAGTGAATTTATGATTCTGATCCTACGAGCAAAGAGTGATCATTTTATCGAGCAGCTAAAATCTGACCTCCGCTCTTCCTTCTGCACATGCACGAGCTCCCTGCTACACAGTGTTGTAGCGCCATTATTTCAAATTAAAAGTTATGTAGCAGGTGATCTGAATATCCGGATTGCACTAATTTAATCATTGTAACGAGGTTAAGAAACATATTAGTTTATGAATATATAATTGTAGATAAACTTGTTCTTTATCTTCAAAGGTTCAAAATAACTAAAAGGTATAAGTATAATTATTGTTCACTCAAAAAAAGAATTAATAAAACAAATAAACAATATATAATTATAATAATCTAATTTTAAACAAAAAACCATCTAAAAATCACATAAATAATGCAGTAAATAATTCAGTAATAATTAATAATGAAATATACAATGGTACATATAATAAAAAATACATATTTCACTGATCTGTAACGCTATAATACCGATGGTCATACTCAGCACTGGTTGAAGTGTAAGGAACTTGCTCTCTATTCAGAAGTGAACAATTAATTTTTGTTTCTTCTTTAGTGGGTTTATTTTGCCTTTTTTTATTGGAAGTGCGTTTTTTTAGCTTCAATTTTTTGCTTCAAGTATTACACTTGTATTATTGCACTTAGGTTAGGAAAACAAAACACAACCATAATTCAAGTGGATTATTGTACTACAATCAAGAAGACTAGAGAGTATCCTCTTGACTACAATCTACAATAACTATTGCACTTAGGTTAGGAGAAAAACTTGTTAGTTGACGGTGACAACACAGAATAAGGAACAACAAGGTTGTTCCTTATTCTGTGGTGACGATTTGCGCATTGTTGGCGCATGTGCAGAAGAGCGGAGGTCAGAATTTAGCCGCTCGTCATTTTGATAGATTTAGATACTGAGGTTATGTGTATAATTTTATAAACTTTGATAAAATGGAATAGTTATTTTAAATCTTTTTAAAAATGCCTGGTTGGTATTATGATAAAAAAGAACTAAAACATTCACCATCTGCTCAAGATGGAATTGATTATAAGGTTGAAATGCGGTATCGAAAGGAAGGTAAGCTTATTTCATTACATAAAAATAAGGATTTACCTTGTAATAATAAAGATCTTTATAAAAGTAAGTATCTACCTAAAAATATTTATACCTCTCTTTTTTTAGGAGCCAGACTCATTATAAATACTGGGTCTAAAATGGATCTAGGTTATAATACCATGGCTACAGGGGTAGTATATTACCATCGATTTTATATGTTTCATTCGTTTAAACAATTTCCTAGATATGTAACGGCCTGTTGCTGTTTATTCTTAGCAGGCAAAGTTGAGGAGACACCAAAAAAGTGTAAAGACATAATTAAAACAGCTAGAAGTTTATTAACCGATCAAAAATTTGCTACTTTTGGCGAGGATCCGAAGGAGGAGGTAATATTATTTTATTAATAGGTCACTATCCAGATATAATATTAAAGATTAATGTTTCCCTTAGGTGATGACACTAGAAAGAATTTTATTGCAAACCATAAAATTTGATTTGCAAGTTGAACATCCGTACCAATATTTACTAAAATATGCAAAGTGCTTGAAAGGCGATAAAGTAAAACTACAGAAAATGGTTCAAATGGCATGGACCTTTGTTAATGATAGCTTGTGCACTACATTAGCTCTGCAATGGGAACCTGAAATAATAGCAGTTGCTCTGATGTATCTTGCAGGAAAATTAAGTAAATTTGAAGTTGTTGATTGGATAGGTAGAACTCAAAAACATTTGCGTTGGTGGGATATGTTTGTTGAAGATGTCACAATGGATTTGTTAGAGGATATTTGCCATCAGGTGAGAATTCATACATTTTTTTAAAATCTAGTAATTTGATGTTAACGATAAAGAATTGAAATTGCATGATAAAATGTAGTCTGTGGTAAGATTAACAATAGTGGCATTTAAGCAATATTTGTTGTAGTTTCAATATATTGGCGGTAATGCTTGGAGTATATAAGCATCTCTATAATATGCTTTATATTAAAAACAATAGTCTTGCACATAGGTATACAAAATATTACATGCTAAGGAGAGATAGATGAGAGTATTTTTCACAATCGCTTAGAACTTTTGATAGTTATAGTAAATCCTATTTATAATTAACACTACAAAACATCCAAAAGTAATAACTTTATTCAGTTGACATATTACTTTGTTGAAAATAGACATCTGAATATTACACTTCTAGCCTAATTGTGATATTACTCTTGTCAGTATGTTTTAAATTGTCAGTGATTAATCACGTCATTTTAGTTAGAATATTTAATTTTGCTAATGATTTTATAATACGTAATTCACATATGAATTCAAATTCACATATGATTCCAATCTTACAAAATGGTATACAAATATGTTTTTGTATCGTATATGTTGTGATATAATTTGAAAAATGCTGTGTCCTTATGTAAACTTGTAATTTGAGTGTAATATACAGCAGATCTGGAAAAAATTACTCATGTATTTTTTAAGATCTAAATCATATATCTTACTTTAAATTTTCGTCTCAACCAAATCAAAAATCATCTCATATTCTACTGGTATTAACAAATGAGGATTTTAAGAAAAATAATTAAATATTTTATTGAATGGTTGTATTCTCTAAGATTCAATCTGAAGTGAAATAGATGATCCTCATAATTTGTAGGAGGTGGATTAAAAATTCAATATATAATTTACATGTTTTGTAAATAATGTATTAAAAAAAAAGTCGTGATAGTACAATAACAGTCTCCATGATTTGTAAAGCATAATTTGTTCTGAAAAGAAAACAAAACAGAAATGTTGATCTTTGATAAAAAAATATGATTATATTATCAATCAATAATCTCAAGTTTGGTATTAGTTTATGTAATAAACCATTACTAACCTCAGTGAAACAGGCAAGAGTTTTATGATTCTCTATGACATTATGATTTTAATTTAGGGTTTGAAAATCATATTGTTTATATAACAAGAAAAAAACCCATTTACCATTGCTGTGTTAAAATAAAAGTAAGATATTTTTCAGGTTCTTGACCTCTACTCTCAAACGGACCCTGCCAATACACCAGATAGTCCCCCGTTACAGCCTCCGAAACCAGGTCAATTACCTTCAACAAACACACCAAGGGCATCTAATGGGCAGGAAAAAGCTCTTTCCCCAGATCAGCCCCCACCAGTTAATATGAAGATGCCCCCACCTTCATCTGATATACCACCATTTCCCTATCAAACATTCACTGGGGCACCGCCTCCAGTAGCTAGCTACGCACCACCATTTCCATCGCCGATGGCTGCTCCTCCTGGAGTAGCTGCGCCTCCCCATTTGGCAGGTCCTCCACCAGGACCTCCCCCACATATAACTGCTCCACCCCCAGCAGTTTTTCCCTATGTTAGTCATCCGCCACCTTTTACATCGGTCGTGCCGCCAGGAGGACCACCGTTTTTCTCCACAAATGCACCTCCTCCAAATCAACCCCATAGACCGTTCTATCCCCCACCAACGTAAAATTAAGTTTTTATATTGAGCTTTATTAAAATAAAGTTTTATTTTATTTAATTACACTTGACTATTGTTAATATTGTTTTATAAAACATGAAAAAAATATGTAGAATAATTTATGTCCATGGTTTTATTATTTAATGCTTTACCTATGAATATATCATAGAAGGTGTTTCCAAAAGGGAATGAAATAGATTAAGTAATGTTGAACTTTTGTTAATATACACATAACACTATAGCCATCTACTTACCAAATGGCAAAGCAACAATGCGTGGGATGTCTAAAACACCATATTTCACCACAGAATCTCAAGCATTGGAGGTACGCCTTAAAAACCTTATGAAGAATTCTCTTGTGAAATGTTTTAAGTAAATTTTTATGGTTCTATAGGAAACAATATCATTACTAATACAGTGACAATTAAAAGTGATTGCTACAATTGCTCCAAGTTAACAGAATGGTTGCTTATGAAATATATAGGGTTTATTAAGATTGTTTTCTAGCTAGGACCTGTTTTCCATAGAAAATGATCGTGTAATTCTCTTCGATAAAATTAGGTTAATGTAAATCGAATTTCTAAACTATATTCATATACATAGTCAATCAGTAACGACACACAATTTGTAGTGTGTATCGTTCTTACATATCCATCTTCGTCTGCAGGTGTGTTTATGATCTGTGATATAAGTTATTCATCCTATAGTTTCAAATTCAAACGCAAAATAATCTTAAGCTGACAAAACAATGTCTAAAGTTTGGAAACCACTCCAACTGTCACTCAAGTTTTTATTTTTTTTTATAAAATGAAGCCATGGATCACGACTTTCCAACTGTGTATAGTTATCAGTTTCCTGAATTTTTGTTATAATCTCTTGGGCAATAGTCCCGTATATTGTTATAACGATATATTTTTCACTGCTGGTTTTCGTTTAGTTGTAATGTTATTCGTCCAACTACTAAATGTACATCCATCTCCAGAGTGGAATAAATACAGTCGAAACCTAATAAAGCAATCGGAATATAACCATTTTAGAAGTTCTCAGAGATGTGAATAATATTTTTGTTAATATTACTTATTGAAAGGAAAAAAATTCATTAGATTTTTCACTGGGAGAAAAAAAAACAATTTTATTTCATTATGTAAATTTATAGTACTTTGTTAACTAACACTAATCCACAAAAATTCGCCAATTGTGCAGATATAAAATAACAAACATTAATTCATTCATTACAGCTATTTTGCCACATGTACTGTGTGATTTTCAAACTAACGAATTAATAACCGTAACAAACTATTTAATTGTATATTAGAGATCTGACATCTTAAACTAGTTTAATCAAATTGTTCATAGTGATTACAAATTAGTCAAGGATTTATTTGAATAACACATTACTTCTATTAGTATAATAATTTTCAGTGGTTTTAAATAGACTGTGATTAAATTATAATACAAGAAATAAAAGCACTATTATGTCCAGAAAGTTTTTTAAATTCAAGATATGAAAATGTTCAGAACTTGTTAATATTCATTAAGTGTTTGATTCAGTGTCTTATAGATTCCACCTATACAAATTTAAAAATTAAATTAAATTTCATCAAAATTAACAAATCACTTGCATCCTATTTATAACTCAAGAAGTAACGCGTATTAAATAATTTGTATGCTTCCTCAAGGTACCAACCTTAGACCATTACTTTTCATCACGTTTATTAGTGGTTTAACTGAAATAAATCTTCTGTTTTTTGTAGGTGACAAAGATTTGTGTCAAAATCATAAATATTCTACTCCAGAATGACTAAGAAAATTTTATCAATTGTCTATTCAAAACAAATTGACTGTTTTATCATAGTATATCTTGTACTAGAAAACCAAAACCAGTCATGTATGAGTGAGACAAAATTGACAGGGTTGAGGTCATGAGGACTTGGAACTAAATTATAACCCACATTTTACATTCAGTAGCTATATGTATATATCTTCTGCAATAAATGTTTTAATATAAATGGTTTTGTAATACAAAATATGAGAATGTTTACCAATGTAAATGCTATCATGAACATCAAGTTCATATACATCATATAAGATGCAAAATAAATTTCTCAGATTTATGTAGGTACTTTAAATTGTTTGGCATATATAATTTTACTGTGGAAAAAAGTTTGTTAAAACAACTGTTAAACAAACTTTTTTTTAATGAATGGGTTTTTATCACCAAAAACCACTTTAAAATTGGTTTTATTTATAACCTAATTCTAGTATTTAGATTACTTATCGTTGCTATTATATAGTTACTCTTATTTGTTTTTTTAAATAGAGGTCTCCTTTTATTTTGAAACATAAATAAATAATTCAACTAATTTGTTCCTTAAAAGTTCCGGTTGGATTTTTTTTTGAAAATTTAGAATCGTAGGTTTTCAAGGAAGTTCCATTCGACTTAAATATTTCCAACTCTCTACCGATTATAGCCGGAAGTGGCTATAAACTTTCTTATACTAAATGGAATACTCTATATCTTTTTATTTCTATGCCAAAATTAGCTTTTTTTTAAGTGGTACAACCTATATGGAAATTAATTGATTTTTTTGAAAAATTGGGATTTTGTAGTATCTTATTGAAATGCTCATCACTGATTGAAGAGGGAAATCATGCTAATAATAATAACTATAGAAAATTATTATAAATCGAATGTAAATACATCCATTGCAAGAAAATGATAACGGTTAATGGTAACAATTGAAAGATCACTTGATTCTTCATATAGAATAAAAACAGGGCGTTCAAAAAAAAAATTAACATTTAGGCACTTGAAAATTAGTCAGAATCAACTAAATATTTTAGACACTATAAATAATAAAATGTCAAATTGCACATATATAGTTTGAAAACTTGGTAGTCCACCTAACTATTGCCTCAAACTTGGTACCATAAGTCTCCTATTCTGTCAGTAACAAGTATTTCAATGATGTACTAACAATGTTAATAAACATAAGAAAGTTCAATGAGAAGTTCACAATTTTTTAACGAGTAAGTTGGCTGAATCACCCTATATACAGTAAACTGTATATTAATAAGATCCTTTTTATAAGATAAGCAATGACATTATTAGTGTTCTTGAAAGCCAAAGGAAATTTTACATACTTACATAATTTGTTACAAGGCAATATTGTGAAGGTTTCAAGTTTTATGCTTGATAAATTTCAGTGTACCATTTATCATTAAAATGCTCTCAGGTCATTTTATTCAGAAGTCGCTACTATAAATTATCGAATTAATTGTCCACTCGATAGAAAATTCATGTATTTATTATGAAATATAAAACATGCAATATTTTAATGGCTTAAGAAGAGTATTCTGAGTATGTGAAAATGCAGACCAATTATTGAGAGTAATTCTTATCGTTGAAGTAATTTTTAGAATTATATTAGTATACGTGGATAAAGCTCTAGATTGGATAATGAAGTTTCAGATCATATATGAGCCTTAACAACTATATGTTGGAAGAATATTTTATTTTTGAAATAATACAATTGTTTATTTATTCATTTTTTAAAAAAGAAATGTAATAATATATTCTACACTTTTGGGTCTGGATAAACCAATCGGTTTTAATAACTGATTGTATCATTGGACGTTTAAATTTTGACAACTGAACAACTAAATGTGGGGACATTATTATTATATAGGTTTGGGCCTCATCAGCCACTGATCGCATGGGTAGTCCCTTGGCGATCCCCTCTTATCCGAGTCATTATCCAAAAATGCTATCCCATAAAAGGAGCAATTTAGGCACGTCCCCCGCCTTAAGCCTCGCCTCCTCTAGGATAACAGGGGTCCCTAATATAAGATACGTCTTCTCCTCCAGTGCGGGTAAAGAAGATGAATCGAGGTTTCCTCGTCTTCTTTACAGTATCTGCAGGTCGGGCTATCAGTCAGCCTCAGCTTGTGCTTATATGCATTCAGGCTACTAATGGGCCTGTTCAATTTAATGAATTCTTGGGCCCATTTCTCAATCTCTGAGTATTCGATGAAGAGTTTGGTTGTTTGATAACCCGTTACTCCTCTCCATCTTTTATTGTGCTGGTCTCTTGCTCAGCCATTGATGCGGTCTCTGATCAGATTCCAACTTATTCCCACTGCAGGTTCTGGTCCATAGAGGTTTTCCTGGTCCCTAGTCTAGCAAGGTCATCTGCAATTAGATTTCCCTTAATGCCATTATGCCCAGGTATCCATAAGAGTTCCACCGGTCCCTTCCCTGCCAAGTGGTTCAATACTCCATAGCAATTATAAACAAGCTTCGACTTTGTCGTTGCTGAATTCAGGGTTGCCAACGCCGCCCTGCTATCCGAGCAGATACATACCTTCTCCTGGGTCCGATTTTGGTCGGCCCCCGTATGTAATTCCAACTAGCTCGGCCTGGAGTGCGGTAGTATATTTGCCCAAGGGGAAGGTTTTACTTATCCCGTCGCGTCGCCTATACACCCCCGCACCCGCTCTGTTCCCATTCTTGGCTCCATCCGTGTACCAGATGTCTCCATTGAGCGGCAATCCAGTTCGACCCTTCATCCAGTCGGTCTTACTGGTGAGGGTGATCTTATATTTCTTGTCAAACAGGAAGTGGACACCCGTATTGTCAGAGGGCATCCATAGGAGTCCCTCCTCAGCTAGCTCTCTTGAGAGTGTATTCAGGTCCCTTACCTTCCTATTCATGTTTCCCACCCTGTGCATTGCCTTTGCGGCTTCCGCTTTCAGGATGACATTAAGAGGTGGTATCCCCATCGCCTCGATCGGTGTTGATCTTGGGGCTCCGGTTATACTTCTAAGAATCAATCCTCTTAACTTGTTAAGTCGGTTGGCTTCCGACTTTAAACAGGCTCTCTCCCACCAGACCAGTGCTGCATACGTCAGTCTGGGTTTGAGAATTGCCTCATACATCCATTTCATGGTTTCCGGTTTCAAGCCCCAGCTACTACCAATGGCTCTTCTCAGTTGCCAAAGTGTTGCTGTGATCTTGGAACATATGTGACTTAGATGTTTTCCCCATGACAGTTTCCCGTCCAGGATTACTCATAAGTATTTCACTTCGATATTATGGCTTAGTTCTTGGCCACCAAGTTTTAGCAGACATGTTTTGTTCCACTTATATTTCTTGGTGAACACCATCACCTCAGTCTTAGAGGAATTGACTGAGAGTCCCCTCTCCCTGCACCAATTCCCAACCTTGTTTAAAGCTCCCTGCATTATATCGAGAATCGGCTCTAGGAAAGGGCCCTTCGTTATTATTACTAAGTCATTGGCATAGCCAATTACTTGGTAATCCTTTAACCTTTCAAGCAGCTCATCTACTACTAGGCGCCACAAAAGGGGGGGCAATACCCCTCCCTGTGGAATGTTGGGACAAGCCACAGAACAATTTAATTTAATAATCAATTTCCAAATGTAATGTATGGTTTCAATTTTTTTCATTATGTAATCTAAACCTATATACTCACATACCTAATCTAACACGTAAATTATCATTATACTCCTAAAAATTATTTCAATGAGGGAACATAAAAAATATGTAAGTTGTATATTTAGAAAACTTCCCTTAAAATATAAAAAAAATCTATGCTAGATTAATTGTTTTGGACTGTAGTTATATTAGGTGAATATTGTAGTATGCCTTTTTTATATGCTCTATATAATGAAAATTTATATTTGCAAATATAAGATAAGTATTGATTAAAAAAAATCTCATTTTTAAAAAAGTCAGTCATAGCCGATAATTGATATTTATTCACGTTTCCCATCAGTGGCGGCCGGTGTAATTTTTGTCTGGGGGTACAATCGATAAAATAATAACAAACGAAAAATTAAAATAAACTTACCTATGTCCAAGCCTGAGGTTATTTATATAGAAAATTCATTCGTCTGTTATTGGAATTTGCAAAAACATCAATTATAAGATCATTAAAATCCAGCTTTTAATAATCTGGAATCGCTGCAATTAGTACTTTCTCTATACTTATCATGCAAAATGAATTTTAGTCTGTCTTGCGCCATTGTATTTTTCAAACAGTTTTTAACTCTTTTAAGCGTCGAAAAACAGCGTTCACTCTCAACACTTGTCATGGGTATGGTACAAATTAATTTTAATAATAAAACAGTATCATTAAAACAGTCCGTCAGGTTTTGATCTAAAAATAATTGCAAAATCGCAAAGCAACTTGCTGCTTCACGAAATTATTCCCTGCTGTATATAACCGTTAATTCACTTTTCAATTTAACTTTGTCCAAAAATCCATAAGCTTTTGTTACATTGTCAAAATCTTGAATGGGGAATTGTTTCTCAGTCACTAAATTTATTGGGGAAAAATAGTTTCGATACTAATAGGTGTTCTCTAAACTCAAATATGTCTTTAGTTTGGGTAATTAATATATCACACACTTCCTTAGTTTGTGCAGAAAATGTTGTCATTATTGGATTGTATTGTTTTTTTTTTTCAGGCAAATTTGAGAATTAGTTGTCCAGATTTTTATAATTGCGTCTTCAAAATTATTCAAATAACTGCTCATCTTGACAGCATCCAATGATCAAGACTGAAACCATTTAAAAAGGATTTCACAAAGAGGTATGACCTTGGCGAGAAACGCGAGCCAGTATTTAAAGTCATCGTTATTTAAATAACCCAATAACATTTGAGCCTGATTTTTTGTATTGTAATCATTTCCCGCAGTGTCAAAAATACATTCTAAGCATTCTTTTAAAAGTTCAGCATTTTCAGAAACGGTTCGTACAGTTTGCGTATTCAAATTCCGTTATATATTCCACTTAACATGCCCCCATTGTGATCTCTTCCCTCTCGTTGTGGTTATAAAAATGCAAACAACACGTGACCACGCAAATAGCCCAGATTCAACAAACAATACAATTTTGCGACATCTAACAAGCTGTAAGTGAGACTGTTAGATATCGGAACATTCTATGTATAATGATAATGTAATGTATAGTAAACACCTAATAGGTATTTTTAGGAATTTTTAAGGGAGCTCACTGCACAAATGCACCTACAATAAAACCGCCACTGTTTCCCATAAAAATATTTCTACTACTTGAATGCAAAACAGAATGATAAAAAAAGGAATATAAAAGGAAAGTAAATTTGTTAAAAAAAGCAAAAACTTTTTTGTACAATTAGGTCATTAACAATTTACTTTTTAATAATATAATATAAGTAATTTTTAATAATAATAAAGTAACATCTTACTATTTCTTTTTAAATTCCATTGACTTGGCCATTGATGTTCCACAGCATAAATAGCTACCCCCTTAGTAAATTCTCACATCTTACCTGTTTATTGTTGTTTTATGGATGAAAGTATTGATGTGCTGAGGAAATGTTCAAATAATAAGTGTGAAATAATTTTTATTACCATAATACACAATATTAAAATATTTGATAAGAATTTAAAATGGTATTGTATAAATAAGGCACTGATTATAAATCACAATAATTAATTACTATAAGAAAATAAAGTTAAAATATCAATACAATGTTATATACACAGCCTTTTTAAATTATTAATAAAATAACTATTATTACAACATAATATTAATAGAGCATAAAATTTCAAAGGTGACCTTAAAATAAAATCAAATTCGATATTTTAAATTCCTCCCTATGGCTAATGAAAATGAGTAACAGCAAGTATTAAAAGAAAGACATACTTTGTTTTTTTCCATTACATAATATTCCATATTAAACATTCCTGATACAAAACATATTTTTTGTACCAATTAGAAAGATATTCATTACTATACATACTTACTATTCTAGTCAGAACAAAATACCTTATAAATAAACAATACAAACTTAAAATTTCTTTTAGTACTTCTGTCGGTGTTTATGGCACAGAAAACAAATATTTTGTTGGTACATATTCCCTTTTTTTATCCTTGATCAGGAGATCAAAAAATAATACCACCAATACCAAAGGTATTTATTGGTCTCCCGATCCCCAAATACAATTAATAAACTAACCACTCTGTTGAAAACTATTCAGACTAATAGCATAAGTATTAAGGTTTTATAAATATTTACAATAAAAGAATAAATTATTTTTATTTCTTAAAAACAATCTTTCTACACTATTAAGGCTATCTTTATACTTTATGTATATATTTTTTAAGTAACTGCCTGAGCATCTAGATTAAAAAAAAAAGAAAAGAAAGTCATCAAGTCTTAAATGCTGCCAAGCCTTAACTATTTGGCAAACTCCATGCTACAATGTTCAAGAAACTAGTATTTTTAATAAAAACTTGAACACTAAGTTCAATATAAATATTCACTATTGACTACCGAATTTTATTCATTTTCAAACAGGTCACCTTATTAAAATTAAAAGTTAAAATAACATTTAAATATTTGTACATTATAATTCTAACAGTACAATCAGACTTATTTAATAAATTTATTTTTGTGGATCCACATCCGATAAGAAAGAAAAAAATTAAGTACATAAAATGAAAGCAACCGTAAGCATGAATACTGAAACACAATAAAATAATAGAAACTGGACTTTTCTTTTTAAGAGGAAAGTTACCTCTTTGAAATATAATACTTAAAAAAAGTTCCAACATGCCAACAATGTCAAAACCTCAATTTTTTTTAAAATGAAGTTAAAGTAACAAAAGTGTCTGCACAATTAATTACAAAAAAAAAAAAAAATGGCATCGACACATCCACCAACAAATGTAATGCTATATGAGACGAGTTTGTTTTAAATAATGTATCAATAAAGAATACACAAATCTGTATTGCGCAATTGTTTGTATCATATATGCCCTTTGATGTCGCAATAGGCCAACTACTCTGGGAATGCAGACTTCCTAGAAAAATTAAGAACAAATTAGCATATTAAAGAATATTCATTAATTATATTGAAGTAAAATTATTAAAATCTGAAATTTTATTTATACTTTGCATTCTATAAGTCTTAAAAATATAAATCTTATATAAAATATACTTAAAATCATGATATGGTCGTTAAAAAAAGGGTTTACAATTATTATTTTTTTATCATTTACCTGGTTGTGATCTACAGTATACAACAACAAATCACTTAATATAGTAAGGCCAGTCCTGCCAACACCAGCAGTGCAGTGAACAAAAATTGGGGGATTTTTGTTATGTCCAGGTGGAATTTCTCCCATAGAATGTTGGTGAACTGACTGCATTTCTTCTAAGAAACCCAAAAAATGGGCTACGGAGTTAGGGCAGCCCTGGTCACCCCAATCTGTGTAGTGAAGATGCCATATTGTCCTATATCTGCGAGAACCTACGTGGCATAATCTCACTTTGCTGGTGACACAATGACCAGTTTTCTGGGAAAATTCCCACCATACTTGGTAATCCTGCACAAAATGTGAATGTTATGTTGATTTTTTTATTCTGTACTAACAATTGTTAATGTTCTATTAACAATAAATGGTACAAAAGAAAAACCTAGTTGAATGATACTGTTGGGCGAGATATTTTTACTAACAAGACTTGAGTTTGATCATACATATTCGGCCTTTTGTATTTCATAGGAAAGTATAAGGAATATTTTTAGATATAAAATTATGGTGCCTAAGAATATAAACATCCTTAAATTATACTTACTACTTCTTCTGTTTTTTTCTACATAAAAGTTAATATTCTTAAGAAAAAAAAACTATTTTTATGTGTATACGTCTGTTATAAGTAAATAGCGGAAAATTTTTAGAGTTAACCATGAACAAACAATCCAGTGGTGTGCGAATCCATTAGTATCAGACCCACTGCTACATTTATAGAAATGATTGTATGTCTATGTAAAGCAATGTTGCGCCACTAGGTGCATAGAAATATTACATGAGCGATATACAGTGCTGTGCGAAAAGTAAATTATACCCTGAGCATCAAAGTTATGAATTAAACTTCTTCAAGAGTGGGTGGAGCTGTTTAGATTCCAAATTGACATTTTTAATGATTGGAAAATCATATTCCATAAGTATATAATGCAAAAATGTAGCCAAAATGTAGCCACCAGTGGAACTTGTATGGTCTTTTGCAGCCCCCTGGCACTGCGGTAGTTCGCTGGTAAATTACCGTACAAGGGGCGCTACTTGTCTTGCAGGTCATGCAGCGCGAAATTGCCGGTAAATTTGAACATAAACGTTTTTGAATTGTAACATATACATAACGGATGATGTAAAATTAATAACAAAATGAATTTATAGGAAAATTATCTGAGCCACAATGTATTACCTAACGATTATTATTGTTTACCATATAGGTGAAATTGAATTAGGTTAATTTGCAATTATAAAAAATATATTTTCTTGTGTTCCTGCAATAATTTTTTATTTACACGTAATATGTACACATACGTATATAATCTGTCTGAAAAGTGAAACTTATTCTATGAATATTTCTGTTACAAATAAGAGAAATCATTTGAAAATATTAATTCACAGAGACAAAAAAAGTTTGTAGTATATACTACAAATTATAATATTGTAAATTGGGAGTAATCAAAGTATCATTAAAGGGAAAATGAAGCTGTCTATTTCACTGCAGTTTACCGAAAACAGAACACGCCACAACATTTCCAAGCGAGTCTTGACAAATTTTTACATGGCACTGCTCCCCTCATTAAGTGGACAACTTTATATGGCCCCTGTGCAAAAGGAAAGATGTATTTAGACTATTGCAATTATATTCATTACTTCGATTGAAATAACAATACAAAACTTTGAATAATGTCGAATCATAATAATCTTTTAATTAAGAAATTTTTTTTAAAAACACTGAATTATTCTTCGGTTAGTTACATGTCATTAAAGTACACTTGTAAAAGGCAATCAGAGTTAAATCATTCCGAACAGCACTTTGCCACAGTTCTATTTTTTTTTTCGTTTGAGGGTACTCTGAAATAATGCACATTTTCGCCTTCTACGGGATGTTCTTTTTCATAATTACATGCGGGCACTATGCAACGTCATCTCACACGACGCATTTTGTTTTTTACTTTCGGGGGATTCTCCATTTTACACTATTATATTTATACACTGCAGATTGATTACAACTCGCGATTACGCGTTTGTTTACATGTACACGAGGTTATGTTTACTGTTACTATGGGTGAGGGACATAAGGGAAAGGGGGAAACGAGACTGCACAGAGGACAAACCGAGACTGCAAGACCACTAGCACCTCTGGCGGCCGTTGTACACGTAATTGCAAGATCGCACTACGTGACAATACAGGGAGTGCCATCCCCCTGGTCTTTTGGGATCAAATATTTAGTATCGACCCCCGCTTCATTGTCCTGGGAGGCCATAACTGGTTGACAGCCCAGCGGAGCTCGGCAAGGGGCTCATAGAGGAGCTGCTATGACTGGAGCTGCCAGATATAGTTAAGCTAGAGTTTAAAGATCTCCAACTCCTAAAGGAGGCACCAGAGAACGCCTAGAAATACGAGGATCTGCATCAAGTGACACTCCACCACACGAACTTCCTCCAATAGATAATTTACCACCAAGAGATCCACCTACAATACTACCTTCCAGCCCAGCTCCAGGTGAGAACTTTCTAGGTCTTGTAGCCGATAAAGCAAACTTCAGGCTTTGAGGGCTGAGTTGGAATAACGGTTGGAATTTAAATTTCTAGTTATCTGTCTAGCTTCTTGACCAAGACGTATACAACGTCCTCGTTTTGTGGTTGAATGGGGTTTCAATTGAAGATGGTTGCACGTAAAATAAATACATTAGCTGAAAATCGGTATTCTAGAACAATGCTGATGTAACAGTTTTACCTGTATATGTACCTGCAGAGTGTAAAGAACTCTTGAAATTCCATTGCTCCTTGTACAATTTTTAAGATAATTTTGTCACTAATAAACACAGCTATGTATTTCATACCTAAATAGTTATTTTTATCATTGATACTCCAAAACACAGTATATTGTGTCAGTATATCCCTTGACAGACCCATGACCAATGCATCCTGATGATAATGCTTAAAATTTCTGCATTTTTCCATGCTTTCTGATGGCATAATGCATAACTGACTAAAAGCCATGTCCTGGAATAAACATAATGGGATACACGACATACAGAGTTGTCAGTATTGTCGAGTAAGTAAACTGCATGTTTTAGTCAATTTCAACACTTACATAACCATTACATAAATTGACAAGTAAAAAAGTGGTCATGTATATATACATAAGTATGTAATATGTATGTTATACAGGATGGAAAACTTAAATAGAATAAATTCTGTAAGTTGAATATGGAAGATTTCAATAAACATTCTTGAAACTGAATGACTTATATTTTGTTTGCCTAGATTTGGGGGAGATGATGATCTTTAGTTATTTTCACCCTGGAAGATGTAACCACCTCCAACTTTCGCTTTTTAAATGTAAAGGTATGTCAGGCGACACGTCATTTGAAAGGTATTGTACATCGAAAGGAATATGTAACTATGTATTCGAAAGAATGTTTGTGTCATAAACCAAAATATACAAAGTGCCTGGCCACTTCACAGTAATATCAAGTTACAAGGGGCAAAAGCCTTAAAAAAAGGCAAGTGATGAAAGCATAAATGTAATACCAACAATCATATTGTTGGTATTACATTTATGCTTTCTACAGTACATTTATGTACAGCTAGAGGGTTGGGATATAGATGTCCTATTTTTTACTTGCTTAGATCTCAAATTGTTTAAGTAATAATAGAACAGTCAGTATTGTGAACATATGAAGATATTTAAACTTAAATAAGTAGTGGAAAATAGGCCATTAGCTTCAAGTATGCACTTGACTAAGACACTGCTGAAGACAGCATTACCATCAAAATATGAATATGCAGGTGCCCGAGGCTATAAGTTGTGGTTAAGGGAAATAAAATGTATTGAATTTGTGACCACCACAGAATCATTGTCTAGTGTGAAGGCTCTTAACTACTTTCTAAAAGAATCTGTAGCGATAGTATAGATTCTTTAATAACATTTCTGTTTAATTACGTTTCACGTGATAAATTATATATTAGATTCAGGTATTCTAAGCTATGATTTAAGTAAACAATATGTCGTATAAACAGTAAAAGAATATTCTAATGGCAAAATTATTTGTAAATTGCATGTTTTAAAACAATATGTTGCAAAATATAGATTCAAGTTGTAAAATCGACGATAGAAATTATTCTATGAAGATTTGACATCCAATTATCATCTATCTCGGGGAATTCACTTTACACAATTTAAATTTTGAAAAATTTATTGTATTATACAGCAATACTACTGTATCTTATTTTCAAAAGTAATGTCTTTTAAAATCTTTATCTAGCCATATGAATTAATATTATACTCCTTTATTTCAATGATAACTATTCTCACAAATAGGTTGCATATTCAGAACAACCCCCCTCCCCCCATAAACATATATCCAAGTAGTGAATTTACTGTGTTAAAATAAAATCAACTATTTATAAAGTCAGAAGATAACAATTTATGTTTTAAGATTTGCCATTGTCTTAGTCCAGCCTTTATAAATAACTATACTCCGGTTTCAAATAGTGGGCAATAAGGTATACACTATTTTTATGAGTTGGTAATACGATTCAACAAGTCTCGTGTGCTGTTTTACGTGTAAATTGTAAAGACCACTCCCTGCACTCTGTGATCCTTGTTTGGTCCACATATTGTGAATTACTTACTGCCTACAATTTTGAAACCGGGGTATAAGTGATCATATATATCTACTGCTACATTATTTGCATTATTATTCTCAGAAAATTACTATTACAATTTTTAAGTATAATTAATTGATGGCTGATTCCACTGTTTTCTAAAAACTGGTACAAAATTATTTCACACTCTTCCACATACACTTAAACGTATATTTACAAATATCTCAGTCAACGGTTATAGAGTTATCATAAAATCAGTTTGCTCTTCCATAAATAATCCATAAGAAAGTTCAGTAGAATTTAGTGGCTACATATTTCTTTTCAGCACCCATTTTTATTATTACAATAACTGTTTATTAAAAAGTAAGAAAAACATATATTTACAAATTGCATAATAACATAAATGAAGTCGACTTCAATGTCTATTGATATTAAAACAAAAGATGTTTTAAATTTTTAGCATAAATGAAGCTTGAGGAAGATAGATATTAAACAAAATTATATAAAACAGATAATTAAGAAAAAGTGTCGACAAAAAACATTTTTTTACTTCCATATTTATTAATAGGAATGGTAAAACTAATCTATATAAAATATGGCTGTTGCTGTTTAAAACTACTAGCTATTTGATCTACTACTGTTCTTTACAGATTAAAATGTCACATAAAAACACATTTTGACAATATCTTCCTGTGTATATCCATGAAGCAAGAAAAATAATAAAAAAATATACAGACAACGCATATTTAATAATACAGTGATTACATAGATTGTAATTAAAGATGAGATTTAATCTTACCTGATCTACGTCAATACACCTTTCATCGGCGTCTGGAAGATAGGCCATATCTTCTGTGGGATCGGTAAGTTGTATCATTAAGTAGACCTCAGCTTCCCAGACACATTGCCAAAAATATGGAAGAGTCTGTCTTGTAGGTCCTTGAGCTGCTACGTAAAATCGTTGCTTGCTACCAACAGTCGCCTAAGTACACAAAATAAGCAAATATCAATATTAGTATTGGACACATTACATTCGTAAAATACCTACCGTTATATGAGACGCATTTATATATCCAAACTTATTATTTTTAGTAGGCATCAGCCGTAATCTATTGTCTTCGTAAGGAAGTACATCCTTAAATCTGTTGAAAGCTACGTTATCTGGTAGAAGGGCAGTTGTAAAGTCGGCATTCTGTTTTTTCTTAGGAATCTTATCAAATTCGAAGAACAACTGACTATCCGCTAACTTGTTTTCTAATAGCTGACACTAAAAAAATATAAATCAAGTTATGTTCACACCATATTTTTTCACATTTTCACTTTTTCACATAAGATCACACTTTGAAATACTGAGTAACTTAATCTTTCAAATCCTGTTACACAATATTTATATCACCGACGGGAGACCTTATATATAATATATGACTGTATCTACTATTTAAATATCATACATATTGGAGTTTGAAAATAAATATTTGATAAAATACGTTATAGGGTTCCCACCAAAATTTGAAAGAGATTCTCTGAATTTTCTACGATTTCATGGATTGACATCTAAAAATATTCCTGATTTCTTATTAATGAAAGTATATTTCTCGTAATACACTGACTTATGTATATCACAAGCTTTATACGAGGGCGGATCAAATATAAATGTCATTTTTTTTTAGTTTTTAATAATTTTGTTTTTTATAATTTAATGAATTATTCTTCTACATAGTCGTCGTCCAATATCTTAACCCCTTGATTATAAAAAGCTCTGGGCCAGAGAGTCATTGGCGCCACAAGGCTTCCACCGACTCGTCGAATTTTTGGCCCCTATGCTTCTTTTAGGGGTCCAAACAGATGAAAAGTACATGGCGACAAATCGAGACTATATGGGGGGGGAGATGGATGTTGCATGACAGACCAATGAAGTGACTAATTTTTTTTTATGGTTAAATCTGCAGTATGCAACACCTTGCAATATGTAAAGGAGAATCACATCCTGAACTGGTGATTTCTTTTTTAGCTGGTAAGTTTGCTTTGTGTGGTCTAGTAGCTTGTAATAATATTCAGCTTTAATGGTACAATGTTCATGTAAGAAGTCTATGAGTAAAACTCCACGAAAATCAAAGAAAATCGTCGCAAGAACTTTGTCGGCTAACAGACGCGTCTTGGCAGGCACAGGTACAGCGTACTTATTTTCGCTTCCACTCCATATTGGCTTGCTTGGATTCAGGTCTGAAATGGTGCACCCATGTTCAATTGCAAGTGACTATGCATTCCAAAAAGTCTTCGTCTTCTCCCCCATAATGCTTGAGATGGAATTGACAAACATCTGACATAGATAGAGATCTGACATAGAGCCAAAACATGTCTTTGTTTTGGCTCTAGGTTCAAAAGTCGTAGAACCCATCTAGAGGATACTTTTCGAAACATTAAAATTGTTTGTTATGATTTTTTGTATGCTGCCATGATTTAAGCCTAATTCTAGAGAGATTTCAGCTATGATAAATCGACAATATTCCTGAATAAGCCTTCAGACCGCTTCAATGTGTGCTTCTGGAAGTTCTATAATGCTAATCCGAGAGCGACATTGATGGATCACGTTTTCGACTTTTTCTCTGCCTTCAACAAACTGTTTGTACAACAAAACAACAAAAGTGTTTTTTGTTGAAACTGAGAAGTTAATTTCCGAAGAATTTCGGCCGGTTTTACGCCTCCAAGAGCTAAAACTTTTAATATAACACATTGTATCACCGAGTATCCGTTTGACTTTCGTAGCGCAAACATCTCGATAATTTAACCAAAGCGTTTCGAAAATCCGCTAAGCTTTTGTTTGTTGTAAAAAATTAACATTCTGTTAATGTGGTTAAAAGAACTCTAGCGAATAGGTGATAAAAAAAAGGACATAAATGGATCCACAACACAACATGTATGCGCCTCTTGTTGCAAGCTAATATGCAACAACCATATTTTATTGCCATCTGCAATAGAAATTCTACCACATCAAGAGTTATAACCAACAGATCGTAACAATATCTTCAACAAGTGAAGAACATGGTGAAACAGAACACCCTAGTAACATACCTTGGCAATAAGTGAGAAGTACCAAACGCAAAAAGATCTCGAGGCTACGTCATAGTGATTTGGCAACAAGTAATGAGCTATCAACAGAAAATAGATACAGTTCGTTAACCCTTGAAGGTAATTCAGCAGAAAACACTGCCATAACTAACATTAACTCCCCCCTCCCTCCATTTTTCTATATGGAGTAGTTAATTATCCAAATATGATATTATTAATAAGAGACTATTTAGAAGATGAACAATACAACACAAAAAGTTTGATTAATAAGACTGTTAAGTCGTTAATAACCATTGACAAACTAACTAAATTGGGACAAAGTTAGAAACATCATAAATGTAAAACATAAGAACCACTGAATCTATTCATTGTAGACCTGCTAACAACAAAGATGCATACAAAATTGGGATTCCAGAATATCAACATAACAATAGAGCCACCTAACACATATAAAAACAGTGTCACTTGATGCATGGGGCGTCAATAATATGGTCATTCAAATTCCTACTGAAGTAGACCCTAAGTATGTGTGAAATGTGGTGGAGCAGATAGTAGTACTAGTTGTAAAAAAAACCAGGGACACACCTTGCAAATGTGTGTTCTGTGGGAGTGGCCACCCACTAAATTACAAGGGTTGTGAACATTACCATAAAATAATACAAGGAATTAACAAAAAATCCAAACAACCCACAACTACAGT
This sequence comes from Rosalia funebris, assembly GCA_037954035.1. Classification (NCBI taxonomy): domain Eukaryota; kingdom Metazoa; phylum Arthropoda; class Insecta; order Coleoptera; family Cerambycidae; genus Rosalia; species Rosalia funebris. The sequence goes on along the minus strand of JAZFAV010000018.1, from coordinate 2,957,499 downwards.
TAACATCATACCACAACCAATCAATCCTATCAGACAACAAAATAGTTATGCAAGTGTAGCAAACTCCAACACAAACCACAACAATGAAATAACTCTAATGAATCCAGACCCAAACAATATCTTAATATAATTCTTGAGTGAGTTTAAATCTCCATGTTCAATCAACTAATGCAACAAAATAGCATGGTCTTAAACATGCTCACCACACTAAACAATTAATGTAAATTTTTAAGGATAGCATTATGGAACCCGAATGGATTAGATCAGCATAAAGATGAAATAAAAATACTCCTGGCGTGTAATCAGATCGATGTTTTACTAGTAAGCGAAAGTCATTTCACAGAACAAACATATTTCAGTCTACCTCACTACAAAGTATACTAATAAGTTGAGAAATAAGTTCGTAAAGTTTTTGTTTTCTTTAATTGTACAACGATTTTCATTGTTGTTTGGCAATATGTTTATATTTATTCGAAAGAGCTCTTTCTGCTCTACAAAACCCTGCTAATAATTTTTTTGAGTTATTTAATTTTTCATTACTTTTCGAGTTAAGAAATGGAATATCCAGGCGGCAAAAATCAGTATTTTCGTCACCTGCTCTTCTTCGCTTTTCCTCGAGGTCAAAAAACTGCTGCAGCCGCTCGGGACATTGGCGACGAGTACGGAGGTGTCATAGGCGAGTCTACCGCACGGAAATAGTTTGCGAAATTCAAAAACAGCGACATTGACCTCGACGACACGCTTCGCGCCAGACGACCTTCAGAGTTCGAGAAGGAGCATCTCGAGGTACTTTTGAAGGAGGACGGTCCCCAAACAAGTCGAGAATTGAGCGAAAAATTTGCCGAAAAATTTAGAGCTTGGGTGCCTCACGAGTTTAACGACAATAGAGAAAATCGGCTTCAAATTTCTTCTCAACAGCTCGCCCGCCATCGAGCAACACGCGGTCATAGGCAGTCTAGGTAACAGACACGCTTTTTGTACCGAATCGTCACAGATGAGAAATGGTGCCTATACGCCAATATGAAGCAAAGAAAGAAGTGGGTGGCTCCAGCAGATACGCCAAAGCCGAGAATCAAGTCACTTCCACCTAAAGAAGACAATGATCTGCATTTGGTGGGACTGGGAAGTCATGGTGCATTGGGAAATGCTTGACAAGAACGCTACAGTCAACAAGGAACTCTATGTTGCCCAGCTGCGTCGCGTAAATGAGGCTATTCGACTAAAAAGACCCGATCGACAAGGTCAAACCACATTGCTTCACGACAACGCCAGACCGCGGAACGGGCTCGACAAATTGGTCGAAAGGTGGGAGGAAGTTGTAAACAGTAACGGCGAATACATTATTGATTAATTTATTGTTATAATTATTATTTTTTATTCCAATAAAACTCTGATAAAAACTCTACGAATTTATTCCTCAACCAATATATCAACCATCTGGATGGCACAGCCCACAGTGATCCTGCAATCTTAATAAAAAAAAAAAAAATAATCATGAGCTATTTAAATAAATATAACAAAACTTCCTACAGACTTGATCAATAAAAGTCTCACCCCTATCTCAGGATTTAAGAGTGGCAGCAGTATTATACTGCTCTCCAACATAATATAAAACAAAATGATTTTAAAGTTTAGGTTTTTAGGTCTAAAGTTTATAGTTTATATATATTACAATAGTAAGCACACAATGTGGAGGTCAAGACTTTCTACGACTAAAGGCAGCGAATTTAATGAATTTTATAGAATGAAATGTAAACATTCTGATTACTGATTAAAGTATTATAATAAAGAAAAAAATATTGTGCCACCAACGGGTGAACTTCCTTCTCTGACATATCATTTATAACTAAGAAACAAGTGAACCCTGACCGATTGCGGGCTCTGTCTCCTCCTCATAACATTCCCTCCTTAGGCCTGAAAGTATTTCTCCTTTGCTGCCTCTTTTTAAACCGTGAGAACCTTTGTATTATTGAAGTATTTTATATGAATGTGTTATTTTTTAAAACATATCAAAGAAACATAAGTCAATAAAGTGGGAAATCATTAGAAAATGTAGAAAAGCGAAAGAACAATGGATAGAGGATAAATGCAAAGAAGTAGAAGATAAGTTGCAAGTAGGTAAGACCGATGAGGCTTACAAAATAATTAAGAGGAACTTCAGGGATATAGGAACAATAAGTAGAAACGTTAGGAGTCAATCGGGGGACATACTGATAGGAAGAGAGGAGAAAGCTGATAGATGGAAGCAGTACTTAGGAAATTTATACGAGGGTCAGGAATTAGGAGAGATATTAGAGGAAGAATCTAGCATCGATAGGGAAGATGTAGGAAAACCTATATTGAGAGAGGAATTTGAAATAGCACTAAGGGGGCTAAAGAACAATAAAGCGCCGGGTGTAGATAAAATACAGGCGGAAATTTTGAAATGTGCGGGACAGAAAGTAGTAAATAGGATGTTTGAACTGGTAAAATACATATACGAAACGGGCGAGATGCCGGAGGATTATAAGAGGAACATTATCGTTACTATACCGAAAAAGAGAGGAGCCGACAAATACGAGAACTTTAGAACGATTAGCCTAACTTCCCATGCGTCAAAAATCTTAACTAGAATAGTGCAGAAGAGGATGGAAAATAGAGCGGAGAAAATACTAGGAGAAGACCAATTCGGGTTTAGGCGAAATAGGGGAACTCGCGAAGCTATTCTGGCGCTAAGAGTAATGTTAGAGAAAACAATAGAAAAAGGAAAGAACGCTTATATAGGATTTGTAGATTTAGAAAAAGCTTTTGATAACGTAAGATGGGAAAAAATGTTCGAGATACTAAAGAGCGAGGGAATGAAGTATAGAGATAGGAGAGTAGTACACAATCTATACATAGAGCAAACTGCTGTTATAGAAGTAGAAGGGGAAAAAAGGGAAGTAGGTATTAGGAAAGGAGTAAGACAAGGATGTACGCTATCACCACTAATTTTTAATCTGTACATCGAAGAGGCGATTTATGTAGTAAAAGATATAGTGGATTTCGGGATTAAAGTACAGGGACAGAAACTAAAAATGCTGAGATTCGCGGATGATATAGCAGTATTAGCATCTAGTAAGGAGGAACTAGAATCAGCATTGAACGAAATGGAGGCAGTGTTGACAGAGGAATACGGAATGAGGGTGAATAAAAACAAAACTAAAGTGTTAGTGTGCAGAGGGCGCGAGAGCAGAGCAAAAACGAAAGTACAAATTAATAATGAAAGATTGGAGGAAGTTAAAGACTTCACTTATTTAGGAAGTAAAATAAATTGGGATGGAAGAAGCGATAAAGACATAAAACAAAGAATAGCGCAGGGTCGAGTAGCTTTTAACAAAAAGAAAGCACTTTTATGCTCGGGGGTAATAAACTTAGAAACAAGGAAGAGATTTTTGAAAACATATGTATGGAGCACGGCATTATACGGCTGTGAAACCTGGACGGTAGGGGAAGCAAGTAGGAAGAAATTAGAAGCTTTTGAGATGTGGTGTTATCGAAGAATGATGAAAATACCATGGACTGATAGGGTTAGAAACGAAGAAGTATTGGAGAAAATCGGCGAAAAAAGAAGTATGTGGAAAAACTTAAAGAAGAAAAGAGATAGAATGGTAGGCCACTTGCTGAGACATGGGGGAATAGTCCGCGATATTTTGGAGGCAGAAATAGGAGTGAAGAAAGGCAGAGGTAGGCCTAGATTAGACTACTGCTCGCAAATAGCAAGGGATGTAGGTTGTAGCACAATTAGCGAAATGCGTAGGTTAGCACAAGATAGGAGAAGCTGGAGGTTAGCGTCCAACCAGTCTTAGGACGGATGACCTAATGATGATGATCAAAGAAACAGACCAATTTATATAACTAGTTATTTTTAATGACTGTTTACGGTTAAAGCTAAAAGTTCTCCACTCTTTCATCAAGTCACAAAGCGAAATATTTTATATAAACAGCAACAACATAGACAGTGGGTTTTTCAAATGTATGAACACTTACCATTGTTTCTTTACTGATGGATGGAGGCAGAGGATTAAACCTCGGAAGGCCTGTTGACCAACGGTGTTTATTATTGCTCTGATTTTTATCTTCTTTTTTCTTTTCCCTTCCCAAAGTGGCACTTTTTACCTTCTCCCCACTTTTACTTCTACCTATCAAAATCCCCCACCGCTTCTTCTTGGTCTTATTTGAACTAATATTCGAGGTGGAACTTGCGTCCGCATAAGAGTCATTAGTAAGGTTACTACTAGTTTCCACAAAAGGTGGAGGTGGTGTATTATTTATAGTATTATTCAGTGAGAGATTCTTGTTCAAAAGAAACGTGCTTGTTCTTCCTATTGTACATGGTGCATCGTTTACACTAATATTAGTACTGCTTGTATGAGGCGGCGGCGGCGGGGTGCTGGTCACCATATTGCGAGGACTATGAGGAGTATTTATACTTTGGGCTGATCTATTCAGTATACTGCTAGTGTCGCTTAAGTTGTGAGTGCTAGTATTATGAGTATTTATCTCAGTTTTGGAGGACTTTATACTAAGATTTCCACGATCAATGTTGGCATATAAGTTTTCTTTGCTACCTGTAAAAGATGGATATCCTAAAAAATATTTAGTGGTGGAAAATGTATACTAAATTTGAAATAATGTAACTACTGCTACTGTATTATTGTAAAATAGTGCAGAGATTTTATAAATTGTTGGAGAATATTTTCAACAGGATTTTTTTTCATTTTTCAAGCGAAAATGAACAGCAAAATTTTAAAAACATGATTTACTTTTTCATTCAATAAGTTAATTTGTTATTGATATGCATTATTCAACACAAGTTTTTCTCTTAAATCGATTAAAATAATTTTTAACTCCATAGTGTTTTTACAGTCATTAAGAAATCTGCATCATATGGGAAAAATTTGTATTATTCTGTTTATTGAAAAATAATTATAGTGAGACTTAGTGTTGGTCTAAACACTAAAGAAACAAATGTCTAAAGTTTTAACATCACTTCTGGTATGTAAACTTTCTTCTTTTTTAATTTCAAAACATTAATTATTATTTAAGAGTTCAAAAATGAAAAAGATGATTTGGATGTTAAAACTAATAAATGACCAATCGCTCAAATCAATATTCAGAAAACCTTCTTTGCTTCAAATATTTTTGTGTTTTGTCAAATATAAATATTGAACCTCTTTTTCCACCAGAATATTTGTTTAAATTGAAATTAGACTCCTCACTCCAAAATATCCAACTATATCCCAAATGTAGGGATTTACTGTTAAAAGATACCACCCACCTTAGTACAAAGTTGTGTGAACTTCAGGTAATTCTCCTCGATTATGAAACTATTTAATAATAATATTCAGGAAGCATTTATTCATTTAAGTTGAAGCAATTGACAATTTATTTTTGAAATAGTTAATAAAACAAGCATATTTTTAAATACTGTTCATATTTATAAATAAATAAATTATATTTAAATTTATAAATACTGTTCATATTTATTAATATACTCAATATAGAAAACAATTGGTTGCCTTAAATGCTGGTATTTTTCTGGCACTGTTTTAAAAACATCTATAACTCGTATACTCGCAGTTGGTGAAAAATACTTTTTGAAGATATGATTATATCTTTATTTTTAATTTAAATAAATGTTCTGGTGGAAAATAGGTGTTCTGAATTTTGATCTGAAAATTTTGGAATATGTTAATCTTGACAATCTGAAAATCTTTTTCTAATATAAAATATACATACCTCCACCATACTAAGTAATACAAAATAAAAAACTGCAAAAAAAAAAGAGCCCCGCGCAATAAAAAAAATTATAATTATTCTTCTGCCTCCCCTCTACCCTAATAGTAACATTCATAGTAACATACTCAACATTACATACAGTAAATAAGTCATGATCATTGCGTGTTCATAATGGGAAATTTAGATGTAAAAATTTCACCGCTTGTTCAAGTGATGAATAGCACTCAGACACACTGTTAATGTCATGTGGGGTCATGTAGTGCCGTGAATATCCTGAATTCCCGAAGACAAATCAAACTTAACCAGTATATTTCAAGTAACCAGTACTTCAAGTAGCAATGCTTTTGTTTAGTGTCTTGTTTGTTTGGGGAACTAAGGTTCCCCAATAAACAGCTGCAATAAACCATAGCCCAATACCTTGTTAATTAAATAAATTTTTCTTTTGCTTTCATGCAATAGACTACTTTTATGCTTTACGTGCATATTTATAAAATGCTCATTAATTAATTTAAGCTTAATAAACATTTCATCAACACAATTTTATGCAAGAATTTCTTATGCAGATAGTGGTTTTATATATACTGCACTTTTCCTAAATCCAATATCCCCAACTCAGATTATAATAGAAACAAAAAAAGCTATAAAAAACAATATTTGGTAAACTTACTTTGCCGACTATTTAGTTTCAGTTGCTGTAACTGTGACTGTACTGCATTTACCACTGGATGGTTAACGACCTGACTAATCTCAGGGGCAGAATGTATGCTCTGCGTCCTCGCCCTCATCTCCCCTTCGCTTTGCCATGGTAAGGGTATATTCTCATAGATAGGCTCTGTAGAGTTGTTCAAATGTGGATCGTGAGCCACCATAGCATTCTGATTACGTGTCACCACGAAACCTCTGCTCGGTAATTGATTCTCTTGTAGAATTTGCTTCATATTAGCTGGCATGCAATAAATGATGTTTCCATGCTCATCATAAACCTTCTTTATATGTTTGGTTATATTAGGATTCTCAACTATCACGGCCTGAGGTCTACCAAGCATGTTGTTATTGAAAATGGAGGCTAAATTCTCATAAGTACCATGTTGGGGAGGTAAGAAACTTTGAGAACGATGTATGGGATGGGGCTGATGATTGGGATATAGTTGTCCATAGTGTTTTAGATAAAAGTTACCCCCAGAGACTAGATCCGGGCTAGAACCGCTCACTATAGTGTTTATGAAACTTGCATGGGGTTTAGCATGTTGAGACATGCCTGCTAGGTCTGGAGTCGAATTAGAATTAATTCTGTTAGTTGGATACGGAGGAGGGGACTTGTACATATGTAACATCCCAACATTATCTGCAAAATCAAGATGTCTGGTTTCATTTGCTAAGATCTGGGACTGGGTAAAACCCGAGTTGTATAACAAATTTTTTTGCTCAATATTATTGTGAGTCACGTCTGGATATCGCAGATGTGTAGCATAAGTATCAGTCTGATGGATTTCAGGCTGAGAACTGTACAGAATAGCATGTGTGTTACGTAAAGGCTCCCTGGAAGTTATGGCACTGGATGAGTTTCTATATTTTTGTTGTATAGCAGTCTCATAGTCAGGGACAGGACGGTAAGCAGGTAACAGGTTTCTTAATGTCTCTAGATCAGTTTGTTTGTTTAAGTCTAGGCAGGACGTAGATTGAGCTCTCTGGCTTAAACTTTGTGTTGATGATATAGGTCGTTCCCATTGATGAGCCGGGTTAGTAATATCTTCATAGCTCTCCATTTGCCTCATTTTATCCTAAAATCCAAATGTAGATATGCATTCAAAACAATATAGATTTAAATTTTATTCTGAAATAAACACTCCTCAAGAAAAATACGCGTTTAAGGTAATCTTAATCATGTAAAGCTAAATATTTATAATAGATAAGTTTTAAAATTATATGTTAATACTTTAAATAACATACATTACATACATCAAGACAGTTATAGGAACTGAAAACATTAAGTTTCTGTTCAATTGTAACAATTATTTATTTAATATTATATTAAAGTAATTAAGGTTATTAACTTATAAGTCGGAAATCGAGAAAGGAACCACCAAGTCGCCAAGCGGCTATCAAAGTAGTTCCCGAATAGCAAAGCTATTACATAATCGCTCTAGGAAACAACCACTCCTCGGGCTAAAGCCCCGGCAGGCGTTGAATTATACCCAGAAGCGATCCTCGACCCCTTTCTCGTGTTTCTGCACGATCAGATAAGGTTTGAAAAAATAAAACCGGCCACAGGTAGGATTCGACATTTGTCCCGGATCGGAACCGAACGATATACAGCTGTTTCGAACTTGTTAGTTCTCATCAGTGCCGCATACATCTATACATCTTTATCGATACATGATAGAGATCGTATCGATAAAGATGTATAGGCCATAAAGTTCATTCGGCATTTGTCCTGAATCGGCGTACCGTATGTGGCACTGATGAGAACTAACAAGTTCGAAACAGCTGTATGTCGTTCGGTTCCGATCCGGGACAAATGTCGAATCCTACCTGTGGCCGGTTTTATTTTTTCAAACCTTATCTGATCGTGCAGAAACACGAGAAAGGGGTCGAGGATCGCTTCTGGGTATAATTCAACGCCTGCCGGGGCTTTAGCCCGAGGAGTAGTTGTTTCCTAGAGCGATTATGTAATAGCTTTGCTATTCGGGAACTACTTTGATAGCCGCTTGGCGACTTGGTGGTTCCTTTCTCGATTTCCGATTTATAAGTTACTGACAGAGATCGTATCGATAAAGATGTATAGGCCATAAAGTTCATTCGGCATTTGTCCTGAATCAGCGTACCGTATGCGGCACTGATGAGAACTAACAAGTTCGAAACAGCTGTATGTCGTTCGGTTCCGATCCGGGACAAATGTCGAATCCTACCTGTGGCCAGTTTTATTTTTTCAAATAATTAAGGTTATAATAAGATTATCAACGATATATTCAATAATAACTTTCGGCTTTCATTAATTTCAACTTATTTGAATGTATATCGAAAGCAATTTAAAAATTTTCAATTATAGCTTTTTATATATTGTTAACTACAAATGAATGTGGAAAGGAAATGCTTCATATATATGAAACAAAATGAGGCTAACCTTTTAAAATTGTTTCAGAGATAGTGTTTGAAGATAGACAGGAAAATATTTTATTTCGTTTTCCAAAATTTTCAAAATACTAAACATTTTTGTTAAATGTTTTATGAACATTTTTTACAACAAAAAATATTTAAATTATTGAATAATATTCCATTATATAACGCCCATTTTGCATTTAACATTTTTAAATGGAATGAGGGTGTGAGTGACCCCATATTTTCACATGAGGTGTCACATATTTTCATGTGTGTGAGGAGATTTTTGATTCTCTATTCAACAATATGAGGGAGTTTTTAATCCTTTTTTTTTTTGTGAAAAATATTGTATTTTTAATGATACCAAATTTCAATTTCAAACATAATTTTAAAATGAAACACTACATCAAACTTGAAGCAACTTACTGCTTGTTGAAAATATTCTTAAACATTTTATATGGTTTCTGGAATGGTTCGATTAATTTGTTGCCATATCCTGTCTTTTAAATTTACGATTTTATCTCATCTGTTAGATCGAAGTGAAATTTTAATTTAAATACCACATGATAATAATCTAGTGGAATCAAATCGGGAAAACCACATCTACCTATCCACCTGTTGGAAAAAACTTTGTTCAAAGGTTCTCGTTTCCACTTCCTTCCCTTTTGAACATTCAATTTAAGCCATTCTTTTTTTGCAACTTCGTTTCTAGTAAAATTTTGCAATATTTTTCACTAAAATATATTAGAGAGACCTAAAGAACCTCATATTACTGAATAAAGAATTCAAAAAATTCTTTTAGGTGTTATTAGGGGAGATATCAAATGTTGCTCAAATAACTTCATTTTAGAATAAACAATCTCATGTGTTTCAGGATTTTACTTTAAAATGAATGGATATAAAACACAGAAAATGAGTAATATACATAATATACTATCCGTTACTTACCACAGTGTATGATTTGTTTAATATTATAGTAATTCAAAAATTTGTGTGTATAAGTAATATTCTGAGAATTTGATACAGGTATGGAGTTTTTATTAATTACTTTGTAAAGTAATATCATTTATGTTACAAAAATCTCATATAAGTAGTACCTATTAACTTATGTAAAAAATAATTATACATACGATTTTGATTTCGTTTTGTTGGAACATGGGTGGTTGTGGTGGTCCCTTATCAATTTGATCCCCGCCACTTGTTAATTCATATTGCCTATAGAAAATGTGTTGCAGCACACAAAAACGCCATGCATTTTTTGCATTCTCTACATCGGTAAACTGAAATTCAATTCTCTCGGTTCCTCCAACTGATTCTATAGTGAATTCCCTTTTGTGATTTATTACGTTACTTATGTTAGACCATCTGAAAACAATGATGTCAATTTATGAAAATAAAAATATTTGTCTTAAATAATTTTACGTAATTGGTAACAAAATTACCCAAAATGTCTTCCGTCTCTTCCTCCAGGATAACCAACATACACACCAGTTAAACAAATACCAATTAAAGTATCAAGGCCATCCTTATCTTTTACAGTGTAAACTTCTTGGCCATACCCTTCTAACCTCTGACACGCGCAAATATAATACTCCTCTGCCGTTCCCTGGGGTAAATTGTGGAGTGCTGCGTGTTGCCTACTGGCAGCATCTGTCAGTGTTTCTAATAAAGCTGGATCCGTAAAGGTCTACAAATGTACATAATCATAGCATATTAAATTTATTCCTAGCTGTAAATAAAATGGCACTAATGTAAAATTAAAATGGCACTATTTAGTGCTGTTAGTGTTTTAGTGCTTAATGGCACTATTTAGTGCTGTTATGAACATTCTAAGTATGATATATAAAACACTATGTTCCCTACTGCGAACACTACAAAATTTTATTTTTAATTTGTTGCGACATAAATTTTAATACAACAGCTAGTGTATTATAAAGTCCCACCCAGTTTAACTATTTAAGGGTAACTATTTCACTAAATCATTTACAATATGTACTTTTTCACTATTTAAGAATATAAATACGTCATTTTGTCATTTTTTTCTGTAACCATATATTTCCTAAATAGCTTTAGGTGCAGTCGTGAAAAAAATTGGTATTAAAGGTAAACACAAGATCTCGTTCTAGAATTATATAACGTCTACCTTGTATGCCTGTACCAAAACAGATATCCAAAATGGCAACTTTTGGTACACTTGTGAAAAAAAAAAAATCCAAACGGGTAATTCTCTTCGTGAAATATCTCAACAACAAAACACATATTCAAAAATGAACGATAAAGGCACGTACAATAAAGAATTTAATGACAAAGAAAATACTGCATAGGTTTTCAAAATTGGTACATAATTTTTTGAGTTATGTTGGTGACTAGTCAAAAATATCTGGGCCTAAGAAAAATGTGTTAACATTTTTTTATAAGTTTGTTCATATAAATTAACTAAATGCAAGTGCCCTATACACACGGGCTTGGGTGTGGTACATGTAGGGCTTGTGAATTTCGGGCTGGACTTTTTACTCAACGTGTCAAATATGTTAAGCTATTGAAATATGGTTTGAAAAAAAATTGTTTTTCTGAAATATTGTTGATTCAGAAGTTACATGAAGTAAAGTTTGGCATATACGATAAATATGTATTAATTTTTTCTCTAGTTATGATAAAAATTAACACTAAATATTTCACGTTGTTCAGTTGGGCTTGAACTTCCCTAAATGGTATTACAATTGGACATTGTTCATAGAAACTGCAACTATATAATGGAATGTACAATTTTGATTTATAAAATTATTACTAAGTTTGTCCATACTTAACACGAAGACTAAAATTAATAGTAAAAAGTCTACTAGCCTTCTTTTAGTTACTACCCATTTATTCACATGATATAGATCTAGTTTTTGAATTAAAGAGATTAATAATTCAATTGAACTCAAAGTGAATCTAGTTTACATAGTTGATAAATTCATTCTTGAGTAGGACATTTTTTAGAAAGCATATACATATATATATATATATATATATATATATATATATATATATATATATATATATATATATATATATATATATAATAAACAAAAACATATAATAGCTAAAAATGGAGATTTTCTAAATATAAAGATAAAATGTATATACCTATAAATCAAATGCAGATAGTATAACCTATTTACTTTTTTTTATATAAAAAATGTTTTAGTTACAATAACAGTTGTATGCCATTCACCCATAACAACAAATATGACAATTACTATTTATGAAGCCTGTGGTATATAATTATAATAATATAGTTAATTGTTATCAATTTCTGTAGAATGATTTTTTTTTTCGTTTTCTGAACTGTTATTCTGAGAAATTATGTTTTCTATAATGCAGTAATTTGATATTGCGGATCATTTACCATGTAATTATTATATTATATACTAATAGACTAATATATTTTAAATGAAAATTAATTTATAATCGTTTATTTAAATTTTTAGAATTTAATTTTATTAAAATCTAAAATAAATTAATTTTTTAAGGCATTAAAAACTTCAATTTTTAATTTTGTTATAAAACTATAAGCGTAACCGATTTGTAATTATGATTTAATATTTTTAATTACCAAATAATCATATTTATATACTATCATAATATTTAATTTTAATCCCAGCAAAATGTGTGCTATTTTATAAAAATATATCAAAATATATATGGAATAATATGGAATTATCAATGCCATATTAAAAGCTTGGAAATGGTTCAAAGAAGGTTTCCAAAACTACCATGGTTCAAATCTGACACTGTGCATCCACCTATTGGCTTCCCTCAGAATATTTTGACAAGATTTGCGATGACAGCATTTGACGCAAGGCAGGAATGTTGTTTTCAAATATTTCTATATAAGCTTATACACAATATGATTGACTGTCAAAACCTATTAGGCAAGCTGAATTTTTATATACCATAATTGCATGCTCGAACATCCAAAAGCCTTTACCTCCCTATTCCGCATACTAATATTCTAAAATTCTCACCCCTGTTTTTAATGTGCACTAAATACAACAACAACTGTGGTAAATTCGATATATTTAACTGCACTCTTCTGTTTATTAAACATTGTTATGCTTGATCATGCATCTTTGTTTTTCTATTTTTCATATACTATTTCATATACCGATGTATTAAATGTATTTGTATTAAATTTGTTTGTTTGTTTGTGTAATTTATTAATCTAATTTGAATCTGAACACTCACTGTACTTTCCTGCCCTGTAAATGAGTTTTCCTGTAGAGTAGTTGTAATAAATAAATAAATAAATAAATAAATAAATAAATAAAATATAAATAACAAGTAATCAGTGAAACATATCACTTAAATATAAAAAATAAACCCTTCTTTGGTCATTACTTCTAACCAAATTCTAATGCAAATCCATTAAAAATACATACATTATGTATTCTTTGAGGTATAAAAACTTGAGATCTGCCTGACAGACCTTGTATATTTTTATACCTTGCCTTAGCTGCACATAACATATTAATTGTCACCCTCGAATATGATTAAAAAAATGATATTTTCACTTAATTACCTGTAATTACTTACATGTAATGATTATGTGTAATTATATAAATACCTATTTAAATTTAAATATCCAGGCGATCATCCCACACTATTCCTATTTATTAACTGACCGATTATTACTATTAGACAAATGGGATTAAAAAAATATTTGTGTTTCAAAGCTTTCTACAAGAGCACTACTAGTCAAAATACAATAAACTTGTATATTATCTGTGTAATATGCTGGTTATTACAGTTTATATATCTATTACATACAAGTATGAGATCATAGAGGAGTAAAATCTCAGGGGTACTATCTGATTAAAATATTACATTTCATACAATTCTGTTGACAAAATGTAATAAGCACATATACATAATTTACTCTACAGACCAATTATTTAAATAATAAACAGGTAATATAAGTATCAGACTAATGCTTCTTTCTGTTCTAAAGTACAAAAATCATCAAATTTACTTTGTCTAATAACTATCTTAATGTAAAAATGTATTGATACTTAAATTATTTAAACTTTTAAGGAGATAAGGATATCAGATCCAAGGTAATTCTCATATTATCAAGTCAATAAAAATGTTTGTGGGCATTTAAAATATACACAAATACTATACAATACTATACAACGTATGAAAATTTACTAGAAGTCATTTGTATTTAGAATTCTGTAAGGTAAATAAAAAAAGGATAACGTTGATAAAGTAAATAGTGTCGGCTACTTAATTTACTTATTGCTGTTTATATATTAAACAAGGTTATTTGATTAAGGTATTAATGTAGTTCATAACAATAAAATATTTTAAGTTTATTAAATTAACTATATTTTAAGTTTCATATGTGCTTCCTCTATTTTTTTAACATATTTTGTGACAAAAATTAATATTATGATATTGATATACAGCACACGCCTCTAAGAACAAGAAGCATTACCTATTTATATTTTCACAATGTGCATATGATAAAAGGGTAAGGCTTCTTTTACCTTGGGAAATAATTGAAAATCCTTTAAATAATGGGAGGTATGTCTTTCAGCATCAAAGTTTCCAAATTCTGCTTGCATAGAATAACTAGCAAGCTCTACAGCTTGTTGAGGAGTACAAGATATTCTTCCTTCGATAACATCCTGTTTCAGTTGTAAGAAATATTGGTATCTATAATCAAGGACATATTTTAGAAGACTATGAATATTTATAATCACCACACATAAAACAAATAAAAATAATTCAGATACATGCCTCACACTTTTATCTGCATCAGCACATATAGAACAAAATATACATATTTACTGTGAACATAACGAATCATGGAGGTATATGAAAATTTTCTAATAACTATGACCCAGGTGTACATGACTCAAAGTAGGTATTCAAAGAATTTCATATTAAGAATGTTATGCATGTTTGATAAAACCAGTCTATTTGTTTTGTTTCTATTCTTTAAATATTGAAATAAAAGAATAAGATAAATTACTTAAAAGTAAATACAAAATATAATTAAAGTATTATGGAATATTTATATAACAACTAAAATAATGAAAACCTTCATTAATCATAATGTGAATCTTAATATGATAATTTGTGCGAAAGAATTTAAATTATGTTAATAACCTTTACAAGAAACAATAGTTGATTAATCAATCACTGTATGTTAAATTCCTTATCTTCTAGTTCCAAATTTCTTTTTAACATGGAATGTAATAAAACATATTTTGTTGTCAATTATATTTGTAGTACATTGTTAGTTTTATAACAAAACTAACACAAATTTACATACAAATATAAAAAGTATACTTAAGGAATCAGCATAAAAAACCCAATTTATTTGATACAAAAATCTACCAAAACACAAAACATAATTGTACAAGCCCTTACCTTGTAACTTCATCATTAATTAGCCGCACACCAGATATAACATAGTACATGACTCTTAAGTGCACAACAAGCCCCCTTGCATATTTATCAAGCTGCCTTTTTATGGGCCTGTCCAATTCAAGCCAACATAAGTTGTTGTCACTATTTCGACTTACATATTGTAATCCAAAAAATTTTGGTTGGTTAAGACTTAACTTTTGGCAAACTACATCAAGACAATCCTGACCGGTGCTTTCAGAGGATAACGTACATTCCACAATTGTACCATCTAATATTTCTACAGATATTACATATAATGATTTTGATACGACACTGTAGTGTCGAGACTTTTTTAGTTTCAATTTAAAAGGCATTGCTGTTCTGAAACAAAAATAACACATATTGATTGGGCTACTTTGCTGTATGGAAGTGAATGTTTATGAACGGAAATGCAATATTCTAAATATAGAAACGATTTGTGACCTAAAATGTTTATTGTGAAGCTTTATTTAAAGCAGCATGCTATCACAAAATATGTTAGATCAGGCAAGTATGTTAACAGTAGTCATGACTGAAATAAATGTTTTAAATGTTAAACTGTAATTACCTTTAAAGAATTCGACATTCACAATAGAAATTATTAAACTATCTAAAAGGGGATAAATATAACTTATTTATATTCAATTCACATTTTTGACAGTATGTGACATAAAATTTTCGTTTGATGGTTGTGGTAAAATAGGCACCTGCCAATAAACAAATACCAATGATAATTCATTTGATATTTTTCAGGTGTCGCTCGTAAAAACAGGTGCTCCAAAAACCAGGACCGTATTTAGAATATTAAGCTCGTAATTTATTTCAGCATATGATACACTTTTTAATATTCATTTTTTATATAAGCCAGAATTATGGAATTTAGAAAATACCAACAAAGAAATAAAACAATATTAGTTATTTCTGAAATATTTTATAGTAATTATAACAATGTCATAACATATTCCGCATGGAATAATTTTAATACCTTCAAGAATAATTTTTTGAGAAATATGCAGAGCCAATTTACTAAAAATTTTTGTCGTTATTGCCTCTGAAAGACCGGCAAATTCTTAACCTTTTTAACAGTAACCACGATTTCTATACATTTTTTAACACTATTGTGTTGTTCATCTTGTCTACTCACAATAAATGATTAAATAAAAATGGTAGAAAGTGCAGTAGTAGAAATAGAATTTCAATAAATCACTAGGGATATTAAAAACTTAATAACTCTAGAATACAACTAGAATATAAATATGCTGTGCATATAAATAAAATTTGTTTATTAAAATATATTATATATTGAATCAATATATAGACAATATAAAATATTTATGATAATACCATAACAGATACATGACCGCAACAAAAATATGTATATTATATAACCTATCAGTTTTAGCATAGATAAATATACCATATACTTATCTTAGTATAAAACTATGCATAAAGTAAGTCTAAATTTAAATTACTTTTCCACTAATTCCTTTAAACGAAAAACTCGAGGCAGGTCACTGACATCGATATGGGTATTTTTGGAATTAAAAAAACTATTACATAATGTATATTTAAGTTGGGATGTCATTGCATATCTTGTAACTGCTATATTTTTAAGAAATTTATCGAGGAAGCCCTTACTCTGTGGTAGTTCATAATTTCAACACAATTGAGTAAAACAACTACTAAGTTTTATACCACTATATTTACACAAAAATCGTGACTGCAGTTTCGATTTTTAGTTGTATCATCGTTTTGAAAATGACATGAAAGTGTCGAAGTCACGACAACACGTAGGCCAATGGAAGAACTGGTGACATTTCTGGCCAATCTATTACACCACTTGTTTCATCATTGTTTAGAAAATATAATATTTAATAATTATCAAACAAACGGCAATATGTGATGATAGTAAAGCCAAAACCATCTATTTATCAATTTAGAATAGAACAGATTGTCACTGAAGTGTGATAAATATGTTCAAGGTATAAAATACTCCTCTGTAATATACATAATATGATCCCTGTAATAATATAATAGGATACCAGTGTAATATACAATATAATAAAACCTATAGAATAATATTTGTGTAAATCTTGAATACAGTATTTTTATATTCAATTTATCACATTTGGCTATTACAATATTGGAATATCTGGTTGAAATTGTTCTCTGTGAGTCCATTAACTAATTGTAATCTGCGGGATTTTATAATGGACATCAACACTTATCAAATTTTCAGTTCTGCAGATTTTAAAATAGGGTAATCTGAATAAATCTTATTCAATACCATGTGTATTTCTTTATGGTACATATTCCATTTTTAAATCTTATTAAGCATTAGTCTTTCAATTCAAGTAAGCCTTTCAAATTCAGTTCGCATCTGTAAGAAACATTTTCAAAAAAACATTTATATCATGTTAATAAGTTGAGATATGAATAAACAGTGATGCTTATATTAATAATCATTTTGTCTTACTTTTTTATTAAAAAAGACCTACACATCTGTTTTTTATTTTAATAAAAGATTAGCTTTTTATCTTTTTTATTGTTATAAAATGTATCTTTAGTAGGCAATATTCATATTGCAATTTAAATTCAAAAATGTTTTGTTTATCGTTTGAATAAGAACAAATATTTAATGCTGAAAATGAGAGTATTACTATTGAAATATGAATATAGAAGGGGTTTATAATAAAAATGTTGTATACTTGTAGAGATCAGAGAAACATGCTCAGTGTAAATAATTCTAGTTAGAATGAGTTGATGTGCAATTTTCAGAATATAAATAACTTGCCTATTTCACGACTGTTCATGAAACTGATAATTTTTGTTAGAAAAATAATTGTCAATACTTCATAATAAGAGAAAATTTCAATTGAGATACTTTAAAGCCAGAAAGACCAAAGCAAGTCAAATATGTATGGGTTTGTTGGAATGTTAATGTTCTTTTCACCCCTCTAAAAGAAATAGTACACTTCAGTTAAAAAATAATACTAATATAATAATAACACTACTTAAATATATGAATTCATTTTAGTTAAAAAATATGGAAAACCAAGATTTAAAACAAAACATTTCAATAATTTCTTTTTGGACAGTTCAGTAGTTTATATTTAATTGTTGAATATATGTATACCAATGCTTGCTTAATTATTACTATACCACAGCAGCATGCATGTGAGGCAAATAAATCACAATTATATAATAAATATTTATTCAAGCATTACAATAAAATAACAAATAACACAATGAGTTAGTAAATATTTATGTGAACAAAAATCACACAACTGAAAGGGCAATTGCAGAAGAAATTGCAAGAGCTAACATTATATATCCAGTAATGTAAACTTCTCGAATTGATAAGAATAAACCACTATCCCATAGAAGGTGACGAATTCCATTCCAAAAGTGATAAGTCAGCGGAAATGCCAGAACAAACTTTATACTGCTAATACAGGCCGCACCTACATTAGCACATTGTAAACTTTCAATGTAGTGAGGTATAGATTCCGGGAGCACTACAGCACCTAATCCAAGACCGATAGCATATGCACCGAGAGCCATACCTAAACATAAATGGAACATGTCAGTAATATTCTAGCCTCATTTTTTAAATCCATTTTTTAACATTTCGTCTCTTCACCTCTCTTAATTTTCTCTCAATTAGCCAACAAGGTATCACCCTTGCTGTCTATAGTGTCCTTGTAGTGTCTATACTATCTTCAATTTTCTTTTAATCAAAGACACGATAATCGACATTTATTATTATGTAGTAAAAAAATAAAACATGATTTAGATTTACATCACCCTGACGATGCCAATTTGGTCGTCGAACGCACATAGAAAAATGTGTAATGTTTCGGTATGTGTGGAAAACTGGTTTCCTATTTTTGTTACAGAATCAAAGGTTCCAGCACCTTCCCAAGAAGTAAGTTTGTAAAGCACTAGTGTGCTTTTATATTTTTTGAAATGAAACCAATGAGTTATATATTTAAAAAAAGTCATCCATAGTTGACATAGGCACATGTTTATGTGCCTATAAACATTAACTTCTTCTAAACCATCAGTTTCTGAGGAAGAGGAAAACCTTCACATTCATGTGTATAATGACATCCCCAATTGGGGGTTGATCATCCCCTGGTGGTGGGCCTACCACCTCAAACTATAGTACGAATAATATTGTCGCAAACACCTTTAGAGAAGAATGTTATAGGTTATTCATCACTTTCAGGAGGCAATAATTCACAATTTAACTTACCATCAAATTTTTCATTTAATCTTGGAAAAATATTTGTAAATAAATTAAAAAATGTCATTCACTTACTTAGTATATATATAATTTCGGTAAAATAAATTACATCACTTTCAAAATGATTTATGTAGTCTTAATTTAGGGGCTTTATATAATTGTTATTCTTGGATTTCATCAGTGAAATCACACTTGGATAGGTGATTCACACTGATCTTTTATCAGTGATAGAGCGTCCCTTATTTTTAATTTCATGCTAGTATTGATTGATGATGGAAAATGCCGTAACAAAAAAATTGGTGCTGCTTTTAGTTAAAGCCAAGTATAGGACACATTATTTAAAATTAATAATTTAAATATTTTTTTGTGGAAAGATTTTCCTTTTAAAAAATAAAAAAATTAAGAGTTATTGCATATATTCATATAGTTTACTGACATTTAAAACATTTTAAAATTAGAATTTTAGTTTCAGTTTTAAATAAAGAAACTTTAAACATTGTAATATTTATTTATGTCAAATCATGCATTTCAATATAGCAGTATAAAACTACTATGTGTGTGTTCTCTAAAAAATAAACTCAATCATGTGTATCATTCTATTAATGAATTTTGAAAGCTATTTAGGACATTCCATCTGTTTGGTGATGCATTACAAGTTAGAAGTAATTATTACTTTATCCTTGTCTATTATACAATTTCTATTATTCTTTTTATAAAAGTATTTTTTAAATTATTCCTATATTATTGCTATTTTTTAAATAGGATAATTTATAAGCTTTGAAAATTCATATTATCCAGAATATTATATTCTATTTACATGCATTCCACTGAAATAGTTTTGTTAACAAACCTGTAAACCGATGGCTTATTGATAACATGCTAGTCAATTGTGGAGCATATATGGTTAAATGTGGGGACTGGGGCCTCTTCAATCTCATATTACGCTCATCATGGCTCTCCTCTTTTGGACATTCTGCTGGTTTTGCTTTCAACATTACAGGCCGTACAAATGATAACAAACCACTTCTCTCATTTCTTAAAACCTGTGGTACAAATTTTTGACCAGCTAACCTAAAATATTACATAATTGAATATTTATGTAACAAAATATTCTTTCATTTAATCTAATATTTAAATACGATTTACTTATGATATTAATACCAGCTATTTACCTAAAAATTAATGACATTTTTACTCAAATAAATTTTTCGAATACAAAAAATACTTCAATTACGTCTGTCACAATCACAGAATGTTATTGTTTTTGATGCACGCTATGCAGATTATTATCCGTTTTAAAACATATTGACCATATTAAGCGCGCCACAGACTTCGTACATTTTTGCCGAACGTCGTAGCCGCGATGAAGTTCGTCGTGCTAAATCGTAGTCTGTGGCATACATCCGTCGTGCAGAATCGCCGAACAACATATCTGCACAAGCTTGAAATCGTGCACGACGAGCCGCTTGTTATCGCGCAGAAACCCAGTCTGTGGGGATTTCGCGATGAAAACCGTGAGATATTCCAGTGCCGCCATTTAGTACAATACCAACCATGAGCCAAATCAAACAATTTCCTATCAAATTTATCGAAGAATATCGAAAATTTCGATGTTTATGGAAAGTTAAATCGGAAGAATATAGAGATAGAAATAAAAAAAAAAAGAGCAAGGCCTACGAAGCACGTTTACAAAAATATAAGGAAATTGATAAGGACGCAAATGCTTAAACCGTAAAGAATGAATAGATTCCATGAGGGTTTCTTAGGAGGGTATTTTTTCTTTATCATTAATGGAGCCACAGCTTTTAACACCTCCAAATATGTATTTTCGTCCATTTTTAAGTAATTGACCAATCCCCTGGTTCAAATTTTAACTCATTCTACAAATTAACATGAGAAAACGTTTTTCTTTGTAGTAACCATTTAGTGGCATTTAGTAACCATAATTGTATTTTTTTCTTCACTTAAAACAGCCGCTGCCACTGCCAACAGCTGTGACTGATTCATCGCGCGAGCACTGATGATCCGTGTTCGATGTCTATGTTCAAAACTACTGGACGAACATGTTCGTCGTACAAAATCGCGGCGATGAAATCAGACGAACATGCTCCTAGTCTGTGGCCGGCTTTAGAAGCAGAACATAGAGATATAAAGATATAAAAAAATATGTCTATGGCAGGACATCCGTTCAACGATACTATAATAAGGTACTTGTTCAGTTTACACCTTTACATTTTTCTACTTAGCCAATACGGAAGATTTATTTCTACAGCTACAAACAACTAACTGTTTACAAATCAGAAATTCTGATCTGGAGTTGAATATTCGTGTAATTGAATATTTGTGTTTTCAAACTATAATCAAATTGTTTGCTGTTTGCAGACAGTCATAATGGTTCGAGGTTTATTTATGGACCATTGATCTGACGCAAGCCTATTAACTTAGATTAACTCAAGAAAATAATTCATATTCAGAGAACAGATTAAAAGAAAGTTATATAAAATTAATTATTGAAATAATTATCGGCTGTAACAAATAATAGAAAACGTACGTGCAGGATTTAAGCTAACTATTTCTCTTACATCCATCAAAAATTTTCTGCAGAAACAAACTTATATAAGAACTTTAAAACAAATATATTAAAATATATATATATATAATATATATTTAAAATAATAATTTACAATAAACAATAATTTACATCCATAAATTTCAGTAAAATATTTGATAAATTGCAACTGCAACTTTTTGTTTAAATAACCGGTAGTAATTTATTAAATATCATTTTAGAAAAATTTCTGAAAAATAGAGATATTGTTTAGTCCCAAAATCCTACAGATCAGGAATATTTACTCAAATTGGCAATGGTGTTGGTAGATTTAATTGACAATTGACTAGTGCAGTGATTCCATCATTTTCTTTCAAGATTTTGAAAAAAAAAAACGATGCATAATTTTTTTTCTAATTAAAAACAATACAAAATCGTCAAAATAAAATTTTGAATATTGACAAAAAAAATAATATAAAATTAATTTGGATTATATTGTCCATGACCAACGTCTTACAAATTACCCAATCCTGTCAAAGAATTTCAAACAAAAAATTCCTCTGGCATGTTTAATTATCCCCTCCCAAGCGTCGTTTGACGGCGTCCCTTCGTAACGAAAGGAGAGCGTGGAGTGTGTTAATTATTAATTACCTACAAGGAAAAGAAAAGTAAATTTCTTGCACCAAAATAATATAAAGTAAGTGATATTGGTAAATGTTTTGCATTATGTCTATTTAATGAGTAGAGTATTTGAACATTTAATTTTTTTTTGGCGCCACATGTAAAACAAACAAAACAAACTAACCTCTGCATTTGTTGATCTCTCTGTTTACATTTTGAAATGTGATAGAAAGCAAATAAACATTATTCATATTTACTATCTTATCGTTACTATCTTATCTTACTTTTTTAGGATGGTGGGAAAGGCAAAAGTAGGATCAAAAAACACCCCTGAGCAAGTAGAGTCAGTTGTGACCACTGAGAAAAGAAAGAAAAGCCCTGGAAGGCCCAAAAGTCCTGGCAGGCCGAAAAGTCCTGGTAGACCAAAAAGTCCTGGAAGAAAAAGCCCCGGAAGAACTAGCCCAGCTAGAACTAAACCTGTCGAAACGGCAAAAGCAAGACCTGGAACTCCCACAAGAACAGGCACTAGAACCAAGAGCCCTTCTAGGTTAAAGAGTACTCCACCCACGTCATCTTCTATACTTACTCCTTCCAGAAGAAGTCCTATTCGTAGATCTCCAGCAAGAATTGCGAAGGAACCATCTGAGGAAAAAGAAAAAGGTACATTCGCATATAATTTGTGAATAAAACATCATAGATAATTGCAATATGGTCAATCTTTCATAAATTATTTAACCAGATGCTTTATTTTATGTGTTATTGGGCACGATATAATATTAAAAAATTATAGGAATGTATAACGGGTTTAAAAAATTCCAGAAAGCGTTGAATTTTTTTTCATGATAACTAAGAAATCTTGTTGCAATTTTTGGAAATTATGAAATCTTTCAAAACTGTAGGGGTTTACACATATATTTTCTAGAAGTTTCCTCATGAGTTCATGGAACGATAACAAGAAGGATTATTCCATAATAAGATACCTATTATTGTTTACATTCCATGCAAGCTTGAAGTATTTGATATAATACACAGTACAAATATTGCAATATCAAAATTTAAATACTGCTATTTAAACATACAAGTTCTCAGAATCAACTTCTGTATAAGGTACTTTTATTCATTCATCATATTTTCAGGAGTGGCATTGTTATGGTACATACCGGGTATCCAAAAAGTCTGAAAACGGTCAAATATCTCGAGAAATACACATTGGATCCAAAGAATAAAATATACTTCCTTGATAACCTAAAGAGCGCTATCCAATGATACCAAACATAACCCCCCACCACCACCTCTTGGGGTGGGGCGGGGGGCAACTTTAAAATCTTAAATAGGTACCCCTATTTTTTATCGCAGAATCGGATTCTACGGCAAAAATTACGTCAAGTTTGTCTGAAACGATTTCTTCGATTTGCTACAGATTTGCCTCACCATTGGAGTGCTTGTTTTAGGTGAGTTCCCTTGCTCTTCACCGCCGAGGCTATAACGGCAAAATCCCCTACTGAATGAGATGTTCAAATTGATCTTCAGCTATTTGACAGTGTCCGAATCGTGGGCACATGTTATCAATTACTTTCTGCAAAGTTTCTGGTGTTATCGTATTAGAATACTGTGTTATCCTTTCCCTTAATTCATCGATGTTTGCCGGTTTTGTTTTGTACACATTGTTTTTTAAATAGCTCCAATAGTAATAATTTAGAGGAGTTAGATCAGGTGGTCTTTGTGGCCCCTCAATCGCACCCCTTCTACCAATCCAGCGCCCAGGGAAAGTGGTATTAATATATTGCGTACAATCAACGCAAAATGACATTGAGCCCCATCCTGCTGAAAGCAAACATTGGCTAACGCTATACCAGCAATGTGTTGGATTTCCGGCATTATCTGGTTGTTCAATAAATCGATGTAGTTTTGACCTGTCAAATTACCATCAATGAAAAACGGCCCGACAATTCGGTTGCACAATATTCCAGCCCAAACATCAAGTTTTTATGGATATTGTGTATGGGAATCCCTCATCCAATGAGGATTCTCATCGGACCAATATTGCATATCGTGTCTATTGACCTCTCCACTTAATTGAAATGCGACTTCAGAATCAGAAAAGCATGTTCAGAAAGAAAATTGCTCATTTTCGTCTCATCATTTCATCACAAAACTCTTAGTAAAACAGTTTTAATCATCTCCAGATGATGCTCACTTTGTTGACGAAATGCGTATTGAGTATAGCGTTTTGGTGTTTTGTGGAAAACTAAGTCAGTGTTAATAAAAAATGAGGGCTTCCATTTAGCATCTGAAAATTGTCCTCCATTTTCCTCCCCCACGGTGGTGGGAGGGTATTAAATTTAACACTATGAATGGCTATTTTTAAGTAAATGAACTCGTACGTTATTATTTTTCATTCTTCCATAGAATAATTTTGAAAAAATTTTTTTTGCGATTACAGCGCCATCTGTCACGAATCGAAAAAAAACGTTTCAGACAAACTTGACGTAGTTTTTGCCGCAGAATCCGATTTTGCAATAAAAAATAGGGGTACCCGTTTAAGATTTTAAAGTCTCCCCCGCCCCATCCCAAGGGGTGAGGGTGGAGGGTCGCATTTAGTGTCATTGGATAGTGCTTTTAAAATTATTAAGGAGGTGCTATATATTTTTTGGATCCAGTTTGTATTTCTCGAGATATTTGACCGTTTCCAGACTTTTTGGACACCCGATATACAATTGTTATTCTTTTGCCAAAATTGTTTTTTTTTTGCATTTTTTTCCATTTTAGATTTTCTAGCAACACGAAGAAAACAAAAAAAAATTTTTGATACAGATACTGATTCTGACAATAATGAAAGTGTGCCAGAAATAAAAGAGAAACCAAAAGCCGCAGTCCGAGGACGAACTAGACGAATTGACATTGAAATAGAACCTGAAGACAAGGTAGGAATTTTTTAATAAAAATATGTGGCTTTATATTATAAGCTTTAACATGTTCTATTAAAAATGTTAGGTTAAAGGCATGTACAAATGTTTGTAGGCCATTAATAATGATATCGATATTTGTAAAGCATGAATTTTAACTCGTCATGGTTTTTTAGAATGTCATTATTATCTTTTGGACATTATTTGCAGTTTGCTATAGAGAAATAATTTATGATTTTGACGACACTTAGGGTAAGTGTTTGTCAGTGTTAAAATGAAGCATTTTTGTGTTCATCATCATGAGGTCATCAGTCCTAAGACTGGTTGGAAGCTAACCTCCAGCTTCTCCTATCTTGTGCTAACCTACGCATTTCGCTAATTGTGCTACAACCTACATCCCTTACCACCATTTTTGTGTTGCTCAATTAAAATCTGATTAGACCAGCAGTTTTTCATACAAATCAGCTTTGTATTTTTGTTCATACAACGTGATAAATTGACGTTTTTGGAGAGTACACTTTTAAACATGTATGTACTGATAATGATAGTTATTAAAGCGCAAAGTTAAAATACTATCTCTCTAATTTTCACCGTGCAAAAGACATTTTCCTAGCCCACAATATGTTTCAGATTAATGACTCAGTTATATTGCACAGTTATAGAGTCTCAGGTGTATTGTTCTAGAGAGCACAACAATTCATCTGGACACAATAATCAACACGCTAAATATTGTTTTCAATCTACCAAGTTTATTTTCAATTATCAGATCATCTGGCAGTCTGTAAACAGTCAATTTTAAATAAACTTTAACAAGAATCCTAGATTTCAGACAGTGTGTGCTATTGTAATACCGTTTTGAGGGTTAAGATTTTGAGTTTGTGTAACTTCATTAAATTACTAATGAACACATGAGTCCCTCTTGAAATGTCAAAATTCTTAACATTTAGTGCAGTTGTTGCTAATTATTTTTCTCTACAAATAACTAGTGTGTGATGTTGTGTGATCCGCAATATTCATTGTCCCTGTTATTTTGGATATTATAAAAGTCCAAATTGAAAATTGTAGCATATCTTATAGTTGTAGCGGATCTGTATGAAGCACCGCTGTTCTTTATTAATATATCACGAGATGCAACTATTAATTATTTAATAATATATATTAATAGGATATTTCGTTATATGTCGATATTGTAGATTGGCAACAAATTTTCATTAATAAAATTAATAGATTTATATATAAATAATAAAAAAATAATAGTTGTGTTGATTGATTTTGTAATTTGTTTGAAACAAATATCTATATTTTATGTATAACCATCTCAGCAGTCATACTTGAAAACCTAAGAAAATATCAAACAGAATAATTATCATATCAATGATTTATCAACTCATTAAGATTTGATAATGATATATGATCTTGTTGACACCTGGTATATACTCCTATTTTTTCAATAGATAGACGAGAAAATATCCTTTAAAATTAATATTGCTTGGTGAGAGACACTTTAAATAGTTTTTTCATATCAATTATATTAACTGATATAATAATTCTCGTAATAATAAGTTTATGTGTGAAGACATAGATAGTAATTTATTTCAGGAAACTTTGCAATTAAGTGTATTATGTAATCAATTAATACAATTGTTTTTTACAGGTCGAACTGAAACATCCAACAACAGACGAAATAAATTCAGTAGGTTTAACTCGTCGGTTTACCCGTGCATCCCAAAATCGCGAGGTCGAACGTGTGATACACTTACAAAATTTCGATACGATGACTGTAACAAAACGGTTAGGTGAATTTTCAGATGAGGACGAGGGACTTGCAAAAAAGTCTCAACTGGAGAGACAAGAGTTTTCTGAAACTAAGTTACAGACAGAATTTGGAGGTGTCTTTGGTGCCTTGCTTTTCATAATCGGAGTACCTCTCACTGTTATAGCCGCGTTCATTTTATGCAATGAATCTCATTGTTCATTTACCAAAGTACCAGATTTACAAAGGTACAAAATCTTATCAACTTATTTTGATGCCAAATCCATGTTAGGTGTTATCGCTTATGTTACGTTAGTAGGTGTTCTTTCTGCTCTACCTTTTGGTGGTCGAAAACTTAGCGGTTTGCCCAATAAACATGAGAAATTAGATTATGTAATGAACGGCTTTTTTGGCTTTGTTGTAATATTAGCAATAGGAATTGGTTTACAATTAAAAGGTGTACCCATAGTTGATTATATCGTTGATCACATCTTTCACATGCTAATCGCATCAATTTTATTTGGCACCTTTCTGTCTATTTATGTTTATATTAGAAGTTTCTACGTCCCTATTAGTGCTTTAAATACACATGTAGTTGGAAAAGATGGCGTTTATGCATTTTTTATGGGAAGAGAAGTGAACCCAAGAATATTTTCACTTATCGATTTGAAAATGTTCTCTTTGAGAGCCTTAGCCATAGCAGTGGTAAGTACATTTAATGTTTATTTATAAAATTATATATAGAGTTCAACCTAGTATTATTGTTTAATTGAACATTTCTTTATTTGGTTCTACATATACACCTGATTTTATTGAAATGTTCAATAGACATTCAAAAGGAAAATCTAGCAGTGGCGGCTGGTCAGGCGTGGCAGGGCGACAGTGCCCACCCAGCTGTTTCCTAGAAGAAGAGGAACACACAGTTCCAAAGTTCGTTATTTATCGTTTATAGAAATTAGTGAAGATATAATTATGTAATATGTAATCAATTAAATACATTATATATTACGTAACAACAATAATACAATGAAAAGTTCTGATTATATATACTAATACTAACAGCGCAACCGTGGTGGAAAATTGCAGTGCAAGTAAGTGCAGCAATTCACTCTTCTAACCGTGGAACTAATAGTTATCGTGGAGACAGGGCAAGCACCTCGCACAAATAAAAAATTTTATTTATTGCTTTAATAAATGAATACAAGTAAATAAGTGTCTACCAAGATTAGTTTTAAAATTAATATTGATATTATTGACAGATATACTTTCAACATCCCTTGACAGTTTAAATTATTCCACAATAATATAGAAACATGGGAACCTGGAATATAAAATTAAATAAACAGTAAACACATGAATAGAATTAATTAATTAATAGAATTACGAATGATTTGATGAAAATAACAAAATTATATACGTCTAAACTACATGAAACAATTTGAAACATGGGCACAGCTTACTCAAGTCTCGAGTAAGCTGTGACACGGGTGGGCTAGACCACCTTGCTGAAGAAGCCTTCGGCAAAGCGGGGCTTTTTCCGAGTTCAGTTTTCAGAGACGTAGAACGTTGTTTATCTCAGCGAGGTCTGTACTCTGTGAACACTGTATTTGTTACCTATATTATTAAATAAAATTATTTTGGTTATTAATGTATTAGAAAATGTGTAAATATAAAAATTGTGTAGCATTCATAATAGTTTACTAGTTTTATCCAATTTTAGTGCTATGCATTTTTAACTTGAAAGCTGAAAGAATTTTAAATCTTAACATATACTTGTACAGTGACTAACATAGAGTGACGAGTCAAAGTTTTTTTTTTTACTATATTTTACTTTATTATTTTGCACTATATAACCTACTAATAGTTAGTTGTTGCTCACCCATGACAAATCACCACGAGCCGCCACTGAAATCTAGATCTACCTTAAATGTTAATGTACTGACAAAATAAGAGGACAAATATTTCAAAATTGTGTAAATCTATTATAAAAGCATCGTTGATAATAAATAAAGGGTTAGTGCTAATACCTATAGTTGATACTTCGTTTTGCTGCCTTATCTAATGATCGATATTTTGTTATGAAGTAGAACTTCAACATTGCTTGCTTAAAGTTACTAAACGCTAACCTTAAGTAATGCTTGAGGGTTTATCTGTGATAACAAAGTCACTATTTTGGTCAATAAATGACGATAAATAATATGTTTTAATTATAAATGTTGAATAAGGTTATTTTGTTATATAATCTGGAGTATTTGAGTTTGTTGATGTTGAAGATACAGTATATGCTAAATTCATGATACACACAGTCTGAACTTGAGTCATGAATATCATTCGCCTTATAGACTCGACAAACATGTTGTTCTGTAAGTTCTTTTATCACTAATAATGACCTTTTCATCTTTTATCGTTACCATATTGATTCTGTTTGTCTCAGTTTTTGTTTAATACGTCAGTACTGTAATGTACACTTTAAACACTTAATGTACACTATATTTATTAGAAGGCAGTAAAATTTATACTTAATTGCATAAATAGGAAACAAAGTACGAGGGTTATTCAAATATGAACGGGAATTTAGTTTACTGGTTTATTAGTTATGGACACAATTACGACAATAATACATTATTTTTCTACATAGTTTCCTTCTATAGGTATGCATTTTTGCCCCCCAATTTGACAGCTTCTTAATCTCTTGTCATAAAAAGAAGCAGGGTGTCGTCATGGAATCTCTCCTCTTCTAACGCCTCCTTCGGTGGCCCACACATGGTAGTCGCATGGCTATAAGTCAGGACTGTAAGCAGGGCGTTCAAGAGGCGTCCAGTGAAATTCCATGAGTTTTGCACGTTTTAGGGCTACTGTGTGTAGCCAAGCATTGTCGTGAAACAGCAGAACGTCGCGAATGGGTGACATCATTTATTATGATAAGTCGTCTTCACCTCATCCAGCAGGTTGCAGTAGTACGTTGCATTCATGGTGCTTCAATCGTGAAGAAAATCGAGTATCTATCGATTTTCAGTATCGATGAACTCCAAAACATGGTAACAAGATCTTTTCCTGCTGACAAACGAATTTTGGCTTTGATCGGAGCCTTCTTTCCATTTTCACTCCACTCCTACTCGCCTTTTTGCGTTCTGGAGTGTAGTGATGGACCCATGTCTTGTCAACGATCACAATTTGGTTCAAAAACGGCTCTCCTTCAATTTGCCTTTGATAAATTCCTTTACGGACATTTCTCTGTTGCTCAATAAGGAGATGTGGGACTTATATTGCGAACACTTTATGAAACCCAAGCTTTTTAGAAAGAATTTTGTAGATATTCCCAATACATACGTTTATCTCTGATGTAATATCTTCCACAGTTAGGCATTGGTTAGTTTTCACAAGGCTTTTAACGACACGAATGTTGTCATTGACACTCGACCCAGGTCGATGATTGTGTCTTTGATTTTCCACTGCATCACAGCCACTTCAAGTCTTTTGGCCTAATCGAACGCCTGGGTTTGTGACAGAGTATTATCCCTAAATTGCGCTTGGGTTCTTGTCCAAATCTCACTCGATTTGACTCACTTAGAAACTGCTATTGCCTTTAGTAACAAAATTTTCCATGTCACTTTCTATAATGCAACCCAAGAGTCTTTAAAACACCAGGTTATTAGTTTTCAACTAAGCATTGCCGACACATTAACTATAGGACAATGTTTTACAATGTCATGAGCACGAACTATATGTGAATAATCATGTCCTAGGTACAAACTGAGTATTAACCGTGGGCACAAACCTTAGGTAGATCAAAATGGTCTTTATATAATATTAATGTAATGTTCAGCTGAAAAATATTATTAAAATGAAAGTACAAGTTTTATCAAACTCAATTTTTTAAAACAAAACCATTTCTTTCCATTTTGTTCATTTTCTTTTAATATACTCGTATTGCACAATATTTTTTCTAAATTATAACATTTCATATTGCAAATAAATTTGAACATATCCAATAAAACTTAGCTTGCAAAGTTTGCATTTTAGCTTGCAAATTTAAAATGTTTACAATTTTAAAATTTCCAATTTTCAAGATAAAGATTTGCACGTCATTGATTTCTATTACTGTGTTTTAATAAAAAAGACGAGTAAGCAAATCACAATAATATTGCGCCGCCCCCTCGTTCCTATCGAGGGCACCTCTGGAGCATGTCTCTAGAGACTTCGGATCAAAAAATAAAAGTTACCATGTTGTTCGCAAGGGTCGATTTACTGTATTGATTTTGTCAAAATACCGAAATTCGTACATCAACCTAAAAATTTCATGACACAAAACAGCCATTTAGTAAATATAATGTATAATAAATGTTATTTATCTTAAATTATCAAAAATAATTGTTTTCGATAAGTAATTTAATTGGAAGTTATTACCTTACATCATAAAGGCCAAACAGTGCAAAAAATCAACAAAGATTTAGAAAGTGCAATGTCCTACAATTAGAAACGTCATAAAATTATATGAAGGAACAACCAGTATCAATGTAAGAGGAAGAAGTTAAAAGAAATAGCAAAACAGCTAAAACTTCATCATTGATAGAACGAAGAACGATAGAATTCATAAATCATTGATAGTTGTTACAAATTTACAAAAGTGTCAATCGAAGGGCTCCATGATGATAATCCATTATTACAACATTAGAGACAGTTCGGTCTAATGAATGTTAAGTAAATACAACAATCTATCTCTACTAATTAGAGAGTAATTTATTTTGCATATTTTATAATGTATTTAAATTATTTCATTTTCAATTAAATTTTATTAAACAATTCTGTGGTAATGGTTGTGGTTAAAGTGGACAGTATTAAAGTATTTTTGTCAATTTTCAGTAGGTTTTCAATTAGGTTTTCTCACTCCTAGACTATGCAAAATTAATTTTATGGCAACAATAGGGCATCACATGTGTACCTATGTATGGTCAATAATTAATTGCATTTACAGAATGTTGTAGAAAATGAAATGGAGTTGTGTAAATAAATGAATCTATTGGTAAATGAATTCATAAATTAAACAAATATCATTCCAGATAAAGAAAATCTACTTTTAATTAAACACCAAAAAGAATTAGATTCATGTATCCTAAATTCATTTGACAAATACTTGAAGATCGATCTAATGTAGTCGTTAGCAACAAATCATACTAGGTGTAGGTGACTTTAGAATGAACTCACCCACTTAAGAATGAAGTAATTCATATTACTTGAATGGCGCTATGCGATTTCCTTAGACAATTGTCGTCTGGAGATGTATGTATGTTTGGAAATTATGCTAGTAACTTGAAGTTTATCAATAATACAATAAACATGAAAAAATATCAGGACATGTCATTGTCAGATTGCCAAATCAAAAAAAAAAAAAAAAGCAGTAAGATTGTTTTTATTTACAAACAGTTCATGTAATTAAACAGTAATATAATTGCAAACTTGTGACTTGGTAGAAAATTAAAGATGGCAAAATAATTTTGAAAAGTTATTGAGTTTAAAGACGATCAACATAAAAAACATGAGACAAAGTTGCTCATAATTTTTGATCGATGTTTATTTCTACAGCGTTTAAAAGAATCATAGTTTATATTCATTCAAAGGGCAGCATTATTGCATAATTTTCTGTTTAATTTTTAAATGTCACCTCTTATATTACAATAAAATAGAATTTATTGTGTTTTATTATAATTTTATTAAGAAAAGATATTACTAACAATACTTTTTACTGTATTAAAAATATAGCATGAACAAATTTAAATATAAATAAGATGGAAACTAAATGTTTCAATTGCAAAGTATGTGTCGATAAAACTTTTTACTTTGTGGTTTCCTGTACTGGTTTTATCTTTACTCGTTTGTCTGAATATAAGCTTGTTTGGGCTTGTGTAGGTTTACATATTACACATTTGTCTTAATATCATTCCGTTAAATTGGACATTTACTGTCGTAATTTTTTAAAATGCGTTGATTAAGTTCTTGTAAAATCGTTCAGCAAATTGTATAATGGAACAACGAAAATTAAATAGGAAAGAATAAAATTATAAAAAATAGTTACAAACTTAAATGCGATAGAAATTGCAGTTGATGATATATTACTCAAAAATCCTAATTTTAATTCACAAACATTCAAAACAAAACAAACATCTCACTAATTAAATGGAGTTCTTATTATGTACTTTCCGGATTGCTGTTGTACATTTGTTTTCTGTTTTAAATTTCTAAGATAATTATTTAAAACGTTTTCATTATTAATCGTGATCTGAGTGATTAATAACACAGGCCTACAAATTTTGACATTTTGAAAGTTGATTTGGGTTTAAGTGATTATAAGTGAGTTATTTACACTGATTTAATATCTACCTTCCATTTTTGCCCCTCATAAAGTTTTTGATCAACTGGATAATAAGAATAAATTAAAAACTAAAGGAAAAATTACATTTTAATAAACGTATTTAATGAACATTAAAAAACATATTAAAAAGCAACAACATAGTTTTGAGTCTAATTTCTTTTTTCTTTGAAAATCTCTTTTAACAAAAAACTTCGTTTTGTAGTTTTTCTTGTGTAATCATTTGTTGGATGTTCTCTTTTCAACATTCAGCAGTATTCTGTCATCATTGCCATTGTGTCTTGATTGAACCTTTCACCTTGCTCCTCATCAACAGCACCAAGATTTTCTGGAAAGTAATCCAGATGAGCATGCAGAAAATGAATTCTTATGCTCATATTACAGCCCAGTTGCTTAAACTTATCCAGCGTCTTGTTGACAATTTCCTCATACTGCGGATGATTATAATTTCCTAAAAAAAATTGTTACATTTTGTTAAATCATATCCAAGATTCTTCTTCAATTTATGTCATTTTTTCTTCAAGCTATTGGTCCTGCATTAATTTTTTTATTTGTGGTCCTATGAAAATGCCTTCCTTTAATTTTGCCTCAGAAAGAGTTGGAAATTTGCCACATTTGCATAAACACCGTTTCATGAACCAAGTGTTAAGTTTATAACAAAATATATTGGTGTATTTTTACAGCTTCTAGGCATTTTTAAAATAAAATAAAAACACACGACGCGAAGTCACGAGTAAATGTACACACATTAAAAACGTACTACAGTGACTATTTACATAGTCACTGTAGTACGTTTTTCCTGTATCCAAATAGTATAAAACTGAAATATCTCCACCGGTCAACTTTGTTTCGGTGAATCCCCACACTTGTGTGTCCGTTTCAAACCCATTAAACACAGGGGCGCCGCATAGATTGAGGCAAGCTTTAATTTTATAGAACCTCGGTTTTAAGATCTACAAATTATTGTACAATGCACAATTACAAATACTGGTACGTGATGAAAACAAAAAACAGTTTCTGTAGTTCATGGTATGTAAATTAAGCCAAAAAGTCAAAAAATGTCTGATCACAAAATATTTGTTGATTTGTGTAATTATACTTAACTGTAACTATTTAATTGACAATGTTTGTCATGTTAGATTTAGATATTTTTAGTTCTATGTGAGTAATATACACTGGTTTATAAGTATCGAATATAATGATTTTCCAATGTAATTTATGAGTCTTAAATGGGTTTTACCTTGTTTGAATATATTCTGTCGGGTTATTTAAAATCAATCTGTTCAACAGATTAAATAACATGGGTGATTATTTAGAAAATGCAATAAGGCAAGACGTTAATCAAGTCGCCCCTAAAGAATACAGAATGTTTTAAAAGAATTTCAATAATCCATCTATTATTGTCCAGAAGTGATTTGCTCCAAGTTCAAACATTTGATTTCAATTTTAAAATCTCTTTTTGAAACTCTCGTTTTATAATTCCGTTTACAATTTTTTACTATTCGATATTTAAATATTTTCCTGGAGAAAACAATACTAATCTTTAATTTTTCAACCCATTTATAATGTTTCACATACATTTTAAACAGGTATTTGTTACTTCAATAGATTGTAAATTGTGAATTATTAAAAAATTAATTAACTCTATACTTGTGGACCACAGTGTGTATACTTTATCATCATAATATTTTTATTGTATATAATTTGGGGTAAATTGTTTGTTTTTTATAGATGTTGTTCGATTTTGCATACTTATACCATACCATAGAAGTTCCTTCAGTTACAAAGAAAGCAGAAAATGAAGAGTATGATCCGGCACGGCTTTATATACAACCGACACTGCTAGTGTATGTTTTACTGCATTCTATTTACTTCTTAGACGGTCTTATGTCGGAATCATCTTGGGTTACCTCTTTTGAAGTACAGAAAGAAGGTTACGGTTACATGCTGGCTATGGGTTATTTTGTGTACCCCTTTTTAACTGCATCTGCGATTAAGTACATGGTAGAACATGGAGTTGAATTGGAAACATGGAAACTAGTACTTTCGTCTTTAGTATTTGCTGTCGGATATATTATATATAGAGGTAGCAATAATCAGAAAGATGCGTTTAGGAAGAATCCATACAGCCCATCTCTTTCACGTGAGTTTAAATTAGAAATTACAAACGTAGAGTAATTGTTATTCAAGCTGAAATTTAACTTATTAATAGTTGACATCAACTTAATTACAACTGCTTACTTGTATGGAATCACTTAAAACCAGAGTTTTAATCGTTGCAAAAGGGACAACAATTGGCAGGATTTCTCGATTGACATGTTCATATCCCAGAAAAATTTAATTATACATATAGTTCTTGTCATTTTGTGGTGACTTTTAATAAATATTAATAAGTAGAATGAATTCTGTAACTTCAGATATGGAGGATTTGAATAAAAATTCATGGAACATGTCGATTTTTGATTTTGATTATTTTAAGGGTTAATGATTCTTACATATCTTTATCTTGCGGATGGGGGATAACCACCCCCAAATTTTTTTTCAAACTTAAGGACGGTATGTCAAGTGACACCACATTTGAAAGGTGGTGGTGTGAACATATCAAGAGAAATACAACACACACCACTTTTAGTCGTTTTGTTTTGAAACCCTGCTTAAAACCTGCCAAGATCTCCGGGCCTTACCCTGGAGATCTTGGCGACTTACCCCTTATCAAATTTAATAAGCAATACAAAGTATAGAAGAATATAAACTACCAGAAATCAAATCTGGAACTATATATTAGTCCCTTCAAATTAGACAAAAAATCACTGATTTTGGAAAATTTTTCCTACAGTTAAGCGACATATACAGAAAGTTGTGCTGGGATTGTGTGAACATATTTTTCACCTAGCGCATGATAACAAAAGGGTTGTTTTTTTAGATATAGACATATATACATGCGTTTTTGGTCGTTTTTTCGGTTTTTTGCGTTTCTCTGGAAAACTGCATTTTTAGGAAAATATGACCTGATTTGACGTAGATTTTGCGATTCTCCACAATTTTTGTTCTTTTCATTTTTCCCAAATTCTGCTTAGTTGCGCCGTTACAGCGCGCTGAAGTATTTTTGAGTTGTTTTTCTATTTTAAGCCAAAACTATGCATTGTAGAGAAAAATATCAAGAGATATTTGTAGATATAAAAATTTCCGACACGTTTTGTTCTTTTGTTTAAAGTCGCACGGTTTTGCCACTAGAGGGCGATAACCATTTTCTGTTTTTTTGTAATACCCTTGTGCAAATGAAACAAACACTCTAGCGCATTATTTTTGATTTATAGGCAAAACTATGCATTTTTTTTAGAAAAGTTCAATCACATAAAAAAGTTGGAGAACAAAAAACTTCCTACAAATTGTCATACATTTATTTTTACAAAAAATTTTATAATTTACTTAATTAGAAGTTTTATAATTTACTTTATCCAAGAATCAATTGATATTATTTATTTAACAGTGTGAAAAGTTGCTAATATTATGTTTGATATTTATTCATTTAAATTGCCCTCTTAATAGTAATAAATAATACATTTTTAGGAACAGTAGGATGTTCATAAAATCCCTCCTTTTTCAGATTTAGAAACTATCCCAACAACTCAAGGCAAGAAACTGCTCGTCTCAGGATTTTGGGGAATCATCAGACATCCTAATTATTTAGGAGATATGTTAATACACTCATCTTTTGTGCCTTTTGTTATATGTGCTCCCCCTGTAATTTGTTCTTACTTTACAATATTCATGCTTATCCATCGTGCAGGCAGAGACAATGCCAGATGCAAGCAAAAATATGGTGCTGCCTGGGATAGATACTGCAACAGGGTTAAATACGTACTTATACCTAAGGTTTATTAGAAGAGAACATATCCTATGTTCTATTTTTTTTTTTTCATCACATATTTTCACATTTAAAGATGATTTGTACATTTGAATTTATAAATGTTTATATATTTAGAAGAGAGCATATCGAGTACAATTTTTTCATCTTTTTATGTTTCTTGAGTAGAATGAAATTTTTAATGAGTTTTTTGAAGGAATGTTATTATAGTACTTTATATTTATGTAACTTTATTGTATGTGTCTGTTCAAACATATTTTAAATTTTATTGACATGTCTCAAAGATATATACTAATTAGTGATTTTATACATAGATGTAGTATATTTGTGTAATATTTACACACCTTTTGCCAAAATGTGGCCTGATATTTGATTACTAGAAGACTTGAAGAATTTTAATTGCAATTTTTTTAAATGCGAGTGTATTTTGATTGGAATATATACACACACATATATATTTATATTTTCCCCATTGTATGACATTTACCTAGAGATTGCAAATTTGTGTTATTGACTTGGTGTATTACAATGTGGGTAATGGGATTGTTCTTGCAGATTACTTTTATTTAAATGAATCTGTTTTTATTCAAATTTAAAGTTAACATTTAACAAGTTGTAAACATTTTGCGAGGTAGTGTTATGAAGATAAATAAGGAGTAGATATCTAATCACGTTATCAAAAATAGCATTTCAAAGATAACAAAGAAAATTTTTAACATATCTCTATAGATTTTGTTTTATGATGGTTTGGCGGTAATTGAATTCTATTGTTATTTCAGTAAAACAATTTTCGTATAAATTCATATGTAAAACAATATATTTGATACGCTATTACATGAAAATATATATACCATAGAGGAAGAATTATTGAGACACTTTGGACACAGGCAAGCAAATATAGGCAATAATCAATTAATTTCAGGGTTAATTAAGCTCTTAATCTCAGAATAATCACACCTTCTAATAACCCAAAATCATAATTAACTGAAATTAATTCAGTGTTGTCTATATTCATTAATTTTTTTTCTCAGTGTACGTCGGATCACTTATAAAATGACAAATAATGTTACACTGATATAAAGCGTTACACATACCATGATTCAGTAT
Organism: Rosalia funebris; assembly: GCA_037954035.1. Lineage (NCBI taxonomy): Eukaryota > Metazoa > Arthropoda > Insecta > Coleoptera > Cerambycidae > Rosalia > Rosalia funebris. The sequence continues at coordinate 2,918,780 of JAZFAV010000018.1, read as the reverse complement.
CTACTTCTTAATAATAAAAAATGTTATAGTATTGGTTAAGTATTAGTGGCAATGACATTTATCTATTTGTTTACATGGTGCTGCATGCGGTACTATAACTTCTAAAGAAGATGCATTAAATTGCAAAAGCACTAAACAAAACATTTCTCAGCCTTGTGCTGTGTTTATAAACATAATATACCGGATGATTTTGAAGTACAAAAGAATATATTTTATATTTCATTTTAATAAGCATAACTTTTTTGAAACCGTCAATATAGATCAAGGGAGAATGAACAAGTTTCAACTTCTTTATATAATATATAAAGGAATCTTATAAAGTTCCTTTGGATGATGGTAGGAGCAGTAACTAACTTTAATTGTCTTAAAAATGTTATAGTATTTGTTAAGTGTTAGTAACAATGACATTTATCTGTTTGTTTTCATGGTGCTGCATGCGGTACTATTACTCCTAAAGAGGATGCATTAAATTGCAAAAGCACCAAAACAAAATATTTTCCAGCCTTGTGCTCTGTTTAGAAACAGAATATATCGGATGATTTTGAACTATCAAGAATATACATCATGTTATTTAATTTTAATGGTTAGGAAAACAACTTTTTTGAAACCGTCGATATTGATCAAGGGAAAATGAACAAGCTTCAATTTAATAATTAAGTTTATTTCAGAAATATTTAAAATTTAATTAAAAACATTATACTATAATAAATAGAGTTCGTATATATGATACATAAAAGAACTTTATAAAGTTCCTTTGGATGACGGTAGGAGCGGAGCGAGTGACTGATTTTAATTGTCTTATGTTGACATACTCAAATTAAAAAAACAAAAACCCCTCGACCAATCTTTCACAGGAATAACAGTAGTGATGAATATCTTTGGGAGTATTCTAACCCACAATAGAAATAAACGATATATTAAAAAAAATGGTTGGGTTTCTTGTAGTAAGGATATTTAAAGTGTTCTACATCTAGCACCTGGTTGCCTTTATGTAAACTAGATGCTATTAAAAGTACTACTGTGCAATTTGGAAGATAATGAAGAGTGTAATCTGTCTTAATATTCTCATGATTCTTCAATTTTTTATGATAACGACTTATTGTTCACCTACTTATTCTATTATCTAACCCATATCAACATTTGTAATAATTTTTAGAACAATTATGTACTATGGATTTAAGGCTATGTTCTCTAAAATATTATATGTTCAAAATATTCTATCTACGTAGTAATAATAATATATTTTTGTTTTTCTTCTTCCTGGTACTCTTCACTCGTACTTCTACATACCCAATTTATATGTTGAACATAAATTATTGTTATTAGATGCCATTGAACACCATAGGGAGTCAATTATAAAATTGTCACATCACGCGTAAAGTACAAATCCTTACATATTAATGAATGTTGTGTCATAATATTTTAAATATACTACGATTTTCATTTTTATTTCGTGGTATTTTTCAGCTCTCTGAAATTTGCTTATTATAATCTATAATTGTTTTTTCGTGCTGTACTTTTGTTTGCACTTGAAGATTTTTTTGATCTCATAAAAATACCTTATTGTGCAATGTTATGTACAGTGACTATTTACCAAAAATGAACAAAGTATTTTCATATTGTGTCGTTTTAACTTGTACAAAGTTGAAAGTAATAAATATTAAGAGAGTAATAATTAGCTTTATTAAGATTTTAGTTAGTTAAATGATTATTGTAGAGTTTTTAAAAATAAACTTTTTAAATAATTTTTTTTTTATTGTATATTAGAACCAAATGAAGTATTTTAGGCAGAAAGTTTTCCAAAGATTTGTGGATGAGGCAAAATGGAGCAAATAAAAAGAAACAAAATCAGGGTATATGTAAAGTTAAAGGCGAGTTAGTACAGATAAGTAAAATCCTAGAGATATTGTCTATAAGATTGAAACTAAACCAAAACCAAGAAGTGCAAAAAGTGTAATGACCTAAAAAACTGATAGGCGTTATTGTCATATTTAATTCCTAAATTTCTTATATGTTCTACATATTAATTCAGTAATATTAAATTTAATTGCAATTTATAATCAAAATTAAACAAGAAATGTTAGAATTCAATTGTATAATGCCTATCTGCGACATAGCGCATGTAAATTTATGTAATGTTTGTCAAATATAAAAAGATGAATAAATTTCGTTGTATTAAGTCCTCATTATGAAGATATTCTGCAAAAAATGGCAACGTCGTACTCCAATATTTGCAGGTGTTGTCGCCCTCTTTGCTTCTCTCATTTGAAGAATATTATTTATTTCACTCATTTAGCCTGTCATTTATACGCAAGCTGTAATTCTATACAACAGCTGATGATCATTGGCGACACACAGGGGCAAAATTTATTAAGGTTATATTAATTCAATATATATTCACAATACAACATAGGATTATGTAGTTAATTTAATGATATGTGATTTTGTTATTATTTAAATTAAAGATTGTGTTGTAAATATAGTAAAAATATAATTTTGTGATTTCTTGCAAACGTGATACGTGTGAATCTGGTGCATATAGTATATGAAGCTATTAAATATAATAATATTGATAGTGTAATAATAATTTCGATTACGTTAGCAACGGAGGAAAGTATGCCAGGGCCGTCATTAACTGCAAAAGGATTGACCAGTCGAACCGTGGGTGAAAAGAAAATTATTTTATGTGTTTTTCAGTGTCTACAAGGAGATCATCCTGGTTTAAAAAATGAAATATGTGCGCAGATTATACAGGAGCCTCAAAGTCAGATATATATATATATATATATATATATATATATATATATATATATATATATATATATATATAAAATTTTTTGAGAGAACAAAAAATATATGGACAAAACCAAAAAGCGATCGAACAAAAGTGGAAGTTGACGAAGATGCAAATTATGCTATAAGAACCGTTCATACTTTTTTTTTTTAGGAAAAATGAATTACCAATGTTAAAGGCAGTGATGAAGCTGTTAGTGAAAATGAGATAATCCCTCAAATAGGTAAGGAGACACCGTGGAAAACTTTACATGGAATGAAGTTTAAATATGGGAAAATAGATACAAAGAGTATTTTTATTGAAAGAAGTAAAATAGTATAGTGGAGAAGAGACTCAGCAAAATTAAAGAATTTTGGAGACAAGGAAAGAAAATTTATTATACGGATGAGACATGGATCAACGAGGGGCACACTGAAAAAAGTATGGCAAGATGAAAATGTGAAAAATGCACGGCAAGCAGCTATTAAAGGTTGGTCAATTGGTATAAAAATGCCATCTGGGAAAGGTCGTCGTTTGATAATTACACATATAGGAAGTGATAGTGGATTTTTAGTAAATGGTGAATTAATATTTCAGTCCAAGAAAACAGGAGACTACCACGAAGAAATGAATGCAGAGGTATATGAAAATTGGTTTGGAGGCATTCTTGAAAATTTGGAACCAGAATCTGTCGTTATGGATAATGGAATTATAGTCAAAAAACGCCACAACAGTCATGGAGGAAAGCACAGATTCAAAAATGGTTACGGGACAAAGGTATCCCTTATGCTGAAAATAGTTTAAATCCAGAATTGCTTCGAATTGTGAAGATACATGCAAGTAAATATAAGAAACTTGCTGTAGAAGAATTAGCATTGAGCCACGGAACTACTGTTCTACGATTACCCCCATATCATTGTGAGTTGAACCCAATTGAGTTAATTTGGGCACAAATTAAAGGGGACGTGGCCAGAGAAAATAGAACATTTAAATTGGCTGATGTCCAACGCCATCTTCAGAAAGCATTAGAAAATGTTAGAAGACTGGAGAAAGTGTATTGGTCATGTTTAAAGAGAAGAACAGAAAATGTGGGATGTAGATAATATGACTGATGAAACCCTCGATCCCATTATTATTAGTGTCGGTAAAAGTGATAGTGAAAGTGATAGTGAATGATGACTCGAAAATTGGAAAGGGTAAGATTGTTTTTCGAACATTTTCTTCTTATTTCTGTAGTAGAATTTCGTTTATTTTCTGTAGAAGAACATTTTCTTTTGTTTTTGTTACAGAATTTTGTTTATGTTATGGGGTTTTGTTAAATTCTGGAAGATAATTTTTTATTTTGTTTTTATAGAATTTTGTTTATTTTATATGGAATTGTTATTAATGTGGGAATAGGTCCCCTGACGAACCACCCACTAAGAAAATAGTAACACGCCATTAGTAATACTTCATAAGTGGTGTGGAAACTTGTTTTTACTCACAATATTCTCCCTTATGTGATTTAGCAATTTTTTTAAATTTCCGCCATAAAATAAAAACATCTGTTCCAGACAAAATACCCACCTTCTCTCGGCAATTGCACTCTTTATATTTATTGGTTAGACTTTAGTATAATTTATTATTATTTTAAGTATTACTTGTGCTATAATAGAATACCCTTTTCCTAGAAGAAATTTTTCATTTACATTTACTTATTGCCAGCTTGTGTAAAATTTCGTGCTATACAATATAACACCCAGTGGTGGCGACAGGGGTGGGCGAGCGCCCAGGCAAAATCATCTTCGCCCAAGCTCTCATATAACGCCACTATATCACATTCGCACATAAACTAATATAATTAACGCCCTCGCCCACCCTAGATATTTCCTGCCTATTTTCGCCCAACCGCAAAATAATGCTAGCGCCGCCACTGAACATACCCCTATCAGAATATCTCTTAAAACATTTATTGTCTGTATTTATGCCCTCATTCTTACCTCAATATGTATATTTAATAGCTTAGATATGTAAGGACAAATTGACATAAAGACATTACAGCAGACTAAATAAAAGATAAATTGGCAGACATAAAAAAGATTTTATCATTCACCCAGGGAATTAAAATATATAATTTTGTATATGTACGACTTGTCCATGTAAGGTGGCTTTGGTTAATATCCTAATTCGTATAATTGATCAGGAACATCTACTGAATGGATATCTGATATGTGTCATGTACCACCGGGAATGAAAATACTGAAACATTTTCGATACATTCCAATACATTCATTCGTGAAATGAATAACCCAATAGAAAAAAAAATTGGGTTTTTCGTACTAAGGATATTTAAGTGTTCTACGTCTAGCACCTAGTTGCCTTCACGTAGGCCAAATGCTATTAAAAGTACTATTGGTGAAAAGTATGGTTTTAAGACCCTATAATATTCTTTGTTCAAAATATTCTATCTACGTAGTAATAATATATTTTAGTTTTTCTTCTTGGTACTTCTACCTCGTATTTCTACAGATCTAGTTTATAATATGTTGAACATAAATCATAATGTTATTAGATGCCGTCAACATAAATTTAATTAAATACCATTAAACACCATAGGAAATCTTACAAAATTGTTACATCAAATGTAAGCTACAAATATTTACATTATTAATGACTGTTGTGTCATAATATGTTAAATATACAATCATTTTCATTTTTATTTAGTGGTATTTTTCAGCTCTCAAATTTGCTTATTATAATCTATAATTGTTTTTTTCGTGCTGTATTTCTGTTTGCACTTGAAGATGTTTTTGATCTCATAAAAATACCTTATTGTACAATGAGTTACGTCATCCCACTGCACCGCAGCATATAAGAATAAGATGATAATATATTGCTGACTATTAAATTTCATTATACTTTTGTTCTAGTTCCGTAGGTTACACAGTCAGTCTGTATTATACTCTCTTGTAATTAACATAAAATATATATTGTATAATTAATCCAGAAATAAAGTTCGTTCTGTTCGTTTTAAATCAAATTGTAAAAGTTTTTAAAAACCGTTCGGTTGTTACACGAAACGTAACTAATGTATCTGTAGCTACTATTTACAAAAACAAAGTATTTTCATATTGTCATTTTAACTTGTATAAAGTTGAGAGTAATAAATATTAAGAGAGTAATAATTGGCTTTATTAAGATTTTAGTTAGTCAAATGATTGTGCATTTTAAAAATAAAATTTTTGAATAATTGTTTTTTTTTTATTGTAAATTAGAACAAAATGAAATATTTTAGGAAGGAAGTTTTCCAAGGAATTATGAATGAGGTAAAATAGAGCAAATAAAAAAAACCAAAGTATATGTAAGTTAAAGGTAACATAGATAAGTAAAGTCCTAGAGACGAATAGTACCTGTAAAATAGAGACTAGTATAATTTATCATTTTAGGTATTACTTTTGTTATATTAGAATATCGTTTTCCTGGAAACAATTTTTCATTTACATTTATTTCTTGCCAGCTTGTGTCAAATTTCGTGGTATACTTTGTGTAACATACTCCTATCCTAATATTCCTTAAAACATTTTTTGGCTATATTCATGCCCTACTTACTTCAATACATTTAATAGCTTAGATCTGTAAGGACCAGTTGAAAGACAATCAGCAGATAACATCAAAAATAAATCGACAGACAAACAAGATTTCATTCACCCAGGGAATTTAAAATACATAATTTTGTATATGTACGACTAGTCCATGGTAACATAGCTTCCACTGACATCCTTATTAATATACTTGATGTGTCCATGTACCATCGTGAAAGAATATAATGTAACATTTTTATACATTCCGATACATTCATTTATGAAATGAATTAAGTTTAGAGTTCATTATATTACCGAAAGTGTTTCAATCAACTACATGAATATTTATTGAATTCTAACATTTTAACGCTATTTTTACTGTTTGCATCAAGTTTAATTATAGTACAATTGCTTATCTTCTTGACTGGTATTCTATGTTATTTTACCTTCAGCTTTAATCATAACTAAACTAATATGGCAGAAATAAAATAAGGAGAATTTTAATATTTTGTGTAACATAGGGGGCAATTATGTATATTTTAATAATTTTAATATTTTATTATATAACTGTCATTATGAAGGAAATCCATTTAGGAATATTATTATGAACGTTGTTATCATTTAGAAAACCTTGAAATATGTTTTTCTAATAATGCGTATTTACATAATTTACTTGAGGTAATACTGCGTAAAGGCTATATTGTAAGAATATTTTATAAAATAGGGAAGCCAGAATAAGGTTTTTTAAAAACCTAATTCAGAAAAGTTAAATTGGTTCGATCAACCTTTGCTATATAGGTACTTTGACTATTAAATAATCTATTTTCGTTATTAAGTATAATTATTTGTTATTATTAATGATTGTTATTTATTACGCACGGAAAACAAAAAATTTTTATTTAAGTAACAATATTCATTTCTTCAATTTCCTGCTAATTGAAGAAATACAATTCATTAAATATTTATACAAAATTCGATTGTACCTTTTTTTTGAAGTACGTAAGTAGATAACAGCATATATGGTTTGTATAATGATTCTTTGCGTGTGCGTCACATATAACAATCGTATGAATCAATCAACTGACATTTTTGAATAGTGTCGTGCCGAAAACACATTTTAGGATAACAGTTAGTACAATACAAATCCGTCAACCTATGCCAGAGTAATGAAAAGTTTCTCCACAAAAACATTCAATGGAAGTGATATTTTCATCAAAATAAATGAAATGAATTCAACAAAAATCAAAATAAATGAAACAAAAATGAAATAAATTTTACAGAAATATTGAGACGCCAATGAATGAAATTATACAATAAAGCTAAGACGTGACTTCATAATTGCATTTTGTTCGGCAAATTATTAATAATTGCGAGTGGTGTAGCATGTGATCCGTGCGACGTCACTAAATTGATATACGCGCAAAGATCAATTATACAAATGATAAAACAGGATATTAATAATAGAATATGTAAGCTATACAGCAATTAACTTTGAAAAATTGGGGAAGGTGCCCATTGTCACTTCAATAGGCGGAGACGCCGCTGCGATTTTATGGATATTTAATTGTATTTCAGGTTATTTAAATATTTTTTGATATTATGTTTACTTAACACCCATCTTCATATGTAACTGTTATATGTGATTATCTGCTACGCCTGAGATGTGATTAGCAAGTAAGGATTTTGTAGCTTTAAAGAAATACAAAAAAAAAATAAAAACTTTAAAATATCTGTGATCATTGGACAATTTTTTAAACATTGTTCATCGGGTAATAATTAATAACAATACTGACAATGCGTCTTTATAAGTTTATATATATAAACTTATAATCATAAGTTTTCTGTATTCTGTTTATAATGAAGATAAAAAAACGAAGGACAATTTTTAAAGAATTGGCGGAGGCGCCGCTGCCGTTTTAATTTGTATGAATATTTAATTGTATTCGACTTTGTGTAGGTATGTATGATGTAGGTAGGTTGGCACATTGGAGCCCTATACTGATGAATGTAAAACTGTCATTCATGTAGTACCAAAATTACTAGTCATGATGATATAATAAAAAAATTGTAAAGTAAGTATTCGACTTTATTTAAATTTGTTTGATATTAATCCTTAATATCAAACCTTAATTAACCTGATCTTTATATATAAATATTATATGTGATTATCTACCGCTCTTGGCATATGATTAGCAAGTAAGGATATTGTAGCTATAAAAAAATACTTTAAAATAATTATGACCCTATCGCCAATTTTTTAAATATCGTTTGTCGAGTAATAAGTAATAATAATAATAACAGAGCGTCTTTGTTCAGAATTATTATGAGAAATGTGCATTTTACAATAAAATAAACAACAGTAAATAAACAATTTATAATGAAGACAACACATTTGTAAATAATTGGCGGAGGCGCCGTTGCGATTTTAATTTGTATGAATGTGATTGTATTCGAATTTATTTAAATATTGTTTGATATTATGTTTTCTTTACAAATGATCATCATATATAACTGTTATATATGATTATCTGCTATGTGATTAGCAAGTAAGGATATTGTAACTGTAAGGAAATGCAAAAAAGGTATTTTAGAATAACTGTGGGCCTTTTGCCAATTTTTTGAATATTTGTCAGGTAATAAGTAATAATAATAATAAAACGTCTTTATTCAAAATTATTATAATAATATGTACGTACGATAATAAAATAAAAAAAAATGTTTATAATAACGCTAAAAATATGAAGGCTTATATAAGTGGGAGATTTGCAATTATAAAACCCAACAACTTATAAAGAATGAACATGATTATCAGCTACCAGTGGCATGTGGTAGCAAGTACGAATACAGTAGCTATAAAGAAATAAAAAAAAACTTTTCTGTAACCATTTCGCCAATTTTTTAAACATTATCAGATAATGAATAATAAAAATTATAACAAAGCGTCTTTAGTCAGAATTATAATAAACATGCATAGGATAATGGAATGAACTAAATAGTTTATATTGAAGACAAAAATGAAGGATCATCTAATGTGGGAAATTTGTAGCAATGGTATCCAGAAAATGTTATTGGAATTGGCGGAAACACTGCTGTGATTTTAATTTATGTTGATATTTAATTGTATTTGTATTTATTTAAATATTGTTTGATATTATGTTATTTTAACATCTACCTTCATATACCGGGTCCGGCAACATGATTGAATGGTTTTGAATAGGTCGCTGTGGGAGTACTGTTTATTTGACAAACGTCAAACAGTGATAAAATTGTATTATATTATGGAAAGTTTTGTGTTACAATTGCCAATTAGTCGGTGAATCAACGGGTCTCTGCTGTTAAATCATTTATCCTGACCCAGTCCATCGTGCACACCCAGAGGCGTTTTCGCCATGAATTCAATTTGTCAGTGCGCGCTGAAGTTCCGCCAAGAAATGTAATTTTGAGATGGGTAAGAGATTTCGACGAAAGGAGCAGTGTAAACTCAAAATTTGTCGGAGGTACACGTACAGTTCATATACAAGGTAATATCGAAAGAACCAGAGTAACCGTTGATCGGAGTCCACAACGTTCTGCAATTTGGCAATCAATTGCACTGCGAATTTCAGAGCGAAGTTTGCGATGAATTTTAAATCTGGATTTGAAATTTCATCCGTATAAAGTACAGATTGTCCAGCAGCTGAACCCTGTTGATAAAGTTAATCGCCTCAATTTTTGCAGGCGATTTCTTGAAATATTGAACAACAATGCAGGAATTCTTGATAAACTGATCATGTCTGACGACGCTCACTTCTATCTCAGTGGGTACGTTAATAAGCAGAACTTTCGCTACTGGGCGGAACACAACCCAAGAGAAATGCATGAACACCCCCTTTATGACCAAAAGGTAACGGTGTAGTGTTGAGTGTGCAGATTTGGTTTTATCGGGCCATATTTTTTGAAGAAATCGGCCACACCGTTAGAGTAAATTCGCTTCGATACGTTGAGATGTTCGAAACATCTGTGGTTGTGGAACTTCAAAGAATAGACTAAGATGGAGTATAGCTCCAACAGAATGGCGTCACAGCGCATACAGATAGACGACCCATTGCTGTTTTACAACGTATGTTCCCGAATCGCCTAATTTCAAGGTTTGGTGACTTTACATGGTCGAAAGATTACCGGACCTGACGGTCCCGGATATCTATCTGTGGGGATTCTAAAGTTCAAAGTATACTCTACTCTACACAAAGTATAATTGTGTTTTAGTTGCAATAATAATTAGTTCAAATATATTCTTTGTTTCTTAACAGTGGCATTTTAATAATCGTTCAATCTTGTTGCCGGGCCCTTTACAACTGTTATATGTGACTATCTGTCACCCGTGGCATGTAATTAACAAGTAAGGATATTGTAGCTACAAAGAAATAAAAAAAACCCTTCAAAATAGCTGTGACCCTGTCACCAATTTTTTAAACATTGTCGGATAATAAATGATAATGAAAACAAATTGTCTTTATTCAGAATAATTATTATAAAAAATGTGCATACGACAATAAAGTAAATAAAAATAGTTTATAATGAAAATAAAAATGTGAAGGTTCATCTAACGTAAGAGATTTGTAGTAATAATACCCAATAACGTTTAAAGAATTGGCGGAGGTGCCGCTGCGATTTTAATTTGGTTGCATATTTAATTACATTTGAATTTATTTTAATATTGTTTGAAACTATGTCTTGTTAAGACCTATCTGAACATATAATTGTTCTATATATTATCTGTTACCCCTGGGATGTGATTATTATATATGGAGATAATAATAAACAGTAATTTGGATTGGCGTAGCGCTGCTGTAATTTTAATTGGTTGATGGTTATTTAATTGTATTAGAATTTATTTAAATATTATTAAATATTACGTTTTCTTAACACCTAATCCTCATATATAACTTATATATCTTTGATTATCTGCCACCCATGGCAAGTGATTAACAAGTAAAAATATTGTAGCTATAAAGAAATACAAAGAAATACTTTAAAATAACTATGACCCTTTCGCAAATTCCTTAAACATTGTTTGTCGGGTAATAAGTAATAATAATAACAAAGCGTCTTTTTTAAAAAGTATAAGAAATGTACATGCGGCAATAAAATAAACAAAAACAGTTTACAACAAAAATAAAAATGTGAAGGCTCATCCAATTCGGAGATTTGCAGCAATAACGGACAGCAATTTTTAAAGAATTTATAAAGAATTGGTGGAGGCGATGCTGCGATTTTAATTTGTAGGTACATTTAATTGTATTCAAATGTATTTAAACATTGCCTGATATTGTTTCTTCATAATACCTAATCTTCATATATAACTTATATATGATAATCTGCCACCAGTGGTATGTGATTAGTAAGTAAGGATATTGTAGCTATGCAGAAAATATGTTAAAATAACTGTGACCTTGTGCCAATTTTTTAAACATTTTTTGACGGATAATAAGTTATAATAATAACAAAGCGTCTTTATTCAGAATTATTGTAAAAAATGTACATAATAAAATAAATAAAAACAGTTTATAATGAAGATAAAGACGTGAAGGCTTACTTAATGTGAGAGATTTACAGCAATAACACCCAGCCATTTTCAAATAATTGGCGGAGGCGCCGCTGTCATTTTAATTTGTGTGGTCCTTTAATTTTATTCGAATTTATTTAAATATTATTTGATTATGTTTTCAATACCTAATATTCATATACAACTATCAAATGGTATCTACTCGTTGTATATGATTAGAAAGTAAGAATATTGTAATTATAAAAAAATACAGAAAATAGAAAAATAATTTAAAATAACTGTAATTTAATTGTGTTTAAATGTATTTAAATATTGTTTAATATTATATTTTCTTAGCTACCTTAGTATCTATCTTGATTATCTATCTTGACTATCTTCTACCCATGGCATTTGATTATAAAGTAATGATATTGTAGCTATAAAGAAATATAAAAAAAAATAGAAATTTTTTAAAGCAACTTTTTAAGAATTCGTGGATTTAATTGTATTTGATTTTATTTAAATATTGTTTCATATTAGGTTTTCTTAATACCTAATCCTCATGTACAAGTGTTATATTAGATTATCTGCCACCCGTGACCGTGATTAGCAAGCCATAAAGAAGCCATAGGGATATTGTAGCCATCAAGAAATACAAAAAAAAAACTTTAAAATAACAGTGACTTCTTTGCCAATTTTTTTAAACATTGTCTGGTAATAAGTAATAATAACAATAACGAAGCGCATTTATTCAGAATTATTATAAGATATGTACATCCAACAATAAAATTAACAAAAACAGTGTTAATGATTAAAAAAATGTGGAGACTCATCTAATGCGAAAGATTTCTAGCAATAATATCGAGAATTTTTTAAAGAATTGGGGGAGATGCTAATGCGATATTAATTTGTATGAATATTTAATTGTATTTGAATGTATTTAAATATTGCTTGACATTATTTAACACCTAATCTTATATGTGACTGTTATATGTAATTATTTACCACCCGTGGCATGTGATTATCATGGAAGGTAATTGTAGCTATAAAGTAAGAAATACAGGTTAGATTGCTGTTAGGTATAATTCAATGCCTGGCAGCGCTTTAGCTGAGGAGTAGTTGTTTCCTACAGCGATTATGTAATAGCCTTGCTATTCGGAAACCACTTGATAATCGCTTTGCGGTTTGGTGGTTCCTTTCCCGATTCCCGACTTGTAAGTTACCGACATAGATCTTATCCATTTAGATGAAAACACCACTGATTTGTATCGGCATTTGTCCTGGATCGGCGTATCGTGTACGGCACTGATGAGAACTAATAAGTTAGAAACATCTGTCTGTCGTTCCGATTCCATCCGGGACAAATATCGAATCCTATCCGTGGCGGAGTCCCTTTTCAAAAAGCTCCGGTCGTGCAGGAATACGAGAAAGGGGTCGAGGATCGCTGTTAGGTATAATTCAATGCCAGGCGGGGCTTTAGCCCGAGGAGTAGTTATTTCCTACAGCGGATATGTAATAGCCTTGCTATTCGAGAACCACTTGACCACTTTGCGGTTTGGTGGTTCATTTCTCGGTTCCCGACTTGTGAGTTACAAAAAAATACAAGCAAAAATAACTGTTACCCTTTTGCCAATTTTTTAACTTAGTATATCGGGTAATAAATAATAATAACAAATCGCCTTTGTTCAGAATTATTATAGGAATTGTATATACGATAATAAAAGATACAAAACAGATTATAACGAAGACAAAAATGTAATATGAATGAAAGTAGACATCTAACGTGGGAGATTAGTAAATCTAACTAGAACCTCACTAGAACAAATTGTTTTCTTAATATCTAAACTTATATATGAAGACTAAGAAATTTATTAAATATTAAGTTGAAGTTTAGGAAATTAAATTAGTATTAAGAAAATATAATATCAAACAATATTTAGATAAATTTTAATACTTTTAAATATCCTTAGAAATAAAAATTGCAGCGACTCCTCCGCCATTTCTTTAAATAATGCTGAATATTACTGCTGCAAATCTCTGACATTAGATGAACCTTCATATTCTTATCTTCATTATACACTGTTTTTGTTTACTTCATTGTCCCATATATGTACATGTCTTATAATAATTCTGAATAAAGACGGCTTTAATACCTATTTCTTTTATGTAGTATATTATAATATTTTTATATATGTTTTTATTGCTATATGTGATAATCAGTCACATATATAATAATAGTGGCGCCAATTGGCAGGTAGTGATTGTACGCCATTTTTTTCATGTAATTGAATAGAGAACCGTCTACTAGTAATTCATAAAGAAACTAAGACCCCTCAAAAAAAATTATAATTGAAAATTATAATAACGGCTCTTCTGTGTATGCATAAGAAATGTATAAAAAGTATATATAAATAGCTGTAAAAAATATCTGTATGTATCAGGATGTTTATAGGTACTTAATAAAGAAATAAAATTGTATTTTATTTCCCCCAAATGATCACTTAATTAACATGAAAACCAAGATCACATATTAACTTATATGAAAATCGTATGCTTCCGAAAAATATATAAAAGCAATAGAGAAATATAAAAATTCAAGAATTAATTTTTAGTTGAAAAAAAAAATTAATATTCCATTAACCAAGTAAGGAAATAATAAATAGATTATCTGTTGGAGAGTTCGAAGAGGCGTAGATAGCAGGCAAAGTAACACAAGATTGCTGTTAAGTTCTGTCCGGCGATGTTGGCGGGAGAAAACTCTCCCCGAAACAAAGTATCCAAAAGGAAAAGTGCAATTCTCTCGAATCGTGTTTCCAGCTCTGGTGAAATAATCGAGGACACTCGGACGATGAAACGGAGTAAAAAAGAAACAAACATGAAGAAAAAAGATAGCACATTTAAAAAACAACAAGACAAAAAAGAAGAAAGAGAACAGAACACTGACTTATTTTTCGACAGAACACCAAACTACTATACATTACACTCGACGTGCGTTTTACCAACAAAGTTGGCATCATCTAGATAATTTCATTACAATGAAAAATACTTTCAAAAGTACACTTATTCTAGATGTGGGACCGATTAGTAAAGACTCCGAATCCTTAGCTATCTGGAAGATTAGATGCAAGTTCTAATGATAAAAAAGAAGATACACATTAGATATTAACTTGCAGAAACAATAAAAAACTTACAGGTCAAGTTCAATAGAATCTGACAAAAAATCGAGAAGAAATTTCACAAAATCTAAAACGAGAAAACTTCAATGGTGAGTCTGGAATTATGAATCCCAGCAACCTGGATTTACAGTAAAATTACACTAAAATATTTGATCAAAAGCACCGACAATCTGAACTTCACGCTAAAGAGGTATCAACTGACTTAGCAAACGGATGAGTAACTGAAATAAGTAATTTTAACAAGAATACAATAAACGAAATAAAGTGACAAGAAAAGGATAGATTAATCAGGGAATAAGAAAACGTAGAAAAAAATTGGCGAAAGGGTCACAGTTATTTTAAAGTTTTTATATTTCCTTACAGCTACAATATCCTTACTTTCTGATAACATGCCACTTGTGGTAGATAATCACATATAATAGTTTTATATGAAGACTAGGTGTTAAGAAAACATAATAGCAAACAATATTTAAATAAATGTGAATACAAATAAATATCGATAGAAATCAAAATAGTAGTGACGCCTCCGCCAATTTTTGAAGAATTTCTGGATACTGTTGCTGCAAATCTCTCACGTAAGGTGAGCCTTCATACTTTCATCTTTATTATAAACTACAGGTGGTAGATAATAATTCTGAATAAATAAGTTTTGTTATTATTATTAATTATATAAACCAATCAACAATGTTTAAAATTGGCTAAAGTTATTTTGAGGTTCTTGTACATTTTTCTATGAACATGTTCTTTGTTATATTTCTTTATAGCGACAAATTAACATCTCACCGGCGCCCTCGCCAAACCAATTAAAATTTCTGGATATTGCTGCAAATTAGAAGAGTTCTCGCATTTTTATCTTCATTATAAACAGTTTGTTTATTTTATTGTCGTATGCACGCGCATGTAATAAGTAACAATAATAACGCTTTGTTGTTATTTATTACTTATTACATGACAAGCAAGTTTAAAAAAGGTTAGTTATTTTAAAATATTTTTGTTTTTATATACTCATATCTTTATAGCTACAATATCCTTACTGATCACATACCACGGGTGGCAGATAATCACATATAACAGTTATTTATGATGATTAGGTATTAAGAAAACGTAATATCAAACAATATTTAAATAAAATCGAATACAACACAAGTTATCATACAAATTAAAACTGACACCTCCGCCAATTCGTTAAAATTGCTGGATACTATTGCTACAAATATCCAAATTAGTTGAACATTTATATTTTTATCTCTATATAAACTATTTTTATTTATTTTATTATCGTATGTACATTTATTGTAATAATTCGGAATAAAGACGATTTGTTCTTAGTATTTACTACCCGACAATATTTAAAGAATTGACGAGGGTTACAGTTACTTTAAGTATTCTTTTTTGTATTTCTTTACAGCTACAATATCTTTACTTGATAATGACAATCCACAGGGCAGATAATCATATACAACCGTTGTATATGAAGATTTAGGTATTAAGAAGACATGCTATATATTAAAATAAAGTCGAACACCACCAATCCTTTAAACATTGCTTGATATTATTACTGCAAATCTCTCAATTAGATGAACATTTATATTTTTATGTTCATTATAAACTTTATAAAGAAATATTATAACTTTAAAAAAGACACTTTGTTATTATTATTATTATTATTTTTACCCGATAAACGATGTTTATAAAATTGGCGAAAGGCTCACAGTTATTTTAAAGTGTTTTTTGTATCTCTTTATAGATACAATATCCTTACTTGCTAATCACATTCCATTGGGGGTAATTAATCACATATAACAGTTATGTATTATTATATACTACCGCTGAACTATTTCTACAAAATTTTGAACTTTCATTAATACTAAAAATTCCACGGGTGGCACATAATTACTTTTAATAGGTCTATACAAAGCTTAGGTTTTAAGAACACCTAATATAAAATAATATTTAAATAAACTAATAAGACAGCGTGTTTATTCAGAATTATCATAAGATTTCTTTACACAGTTTATAATAATAAAAATATTATGGTTCATCTAATTGGGAGATATGCAGTAATAATACTTAGCAATGCTTAAAGGAGTGGAGGAGCTTCCGCTGCTATTTTAATTTGTGTGGATACTTAATTGTAGTTGACTTTATTTAAATATATAGCATGTTTTCTAAATATCTAATTGTCATATACGACGGTTATATGTAACTGTCTGCCACCTATGCCTTGCGATTATCGTAAGAATATTGTATTGTGAAGAAATACAAAAAAATAATTTATTTAAAGTAACTGGCCTTTCGCCAATTAGTTAAACATTGTCGAGTAATAAATAATAATAATAAAATTACAATAAAATAAACAGAAATAGTTTATAATGAAGATTCGAAGAATGTAAGGGCTTATTTAATGTGAAAATTTTGTAGAAATAACTTAGAAATATTTAAAGAATTGGCGCATGCGCCGGTGATGTTTAATTTGTATGGATTGCATTCGAATTTATTGGAATATTATTTGATATTATGCTCTCTTAATACCTAATCTTCATATGCAACTATTATATGTGATTATCTACCATCCGTGGCATGTTATTAGCAAGAAAATCTACGGTACCATCAACCGACCATTTAAAAAAAAAAGTTCGAGTGCCAAACATAGTTACTTGAATGGTCGCTGGATGCGCAGAACTATTTATTGCCTTTCAAGCTGTACTGTCTGCGATACAAAGTTAACTGCCGCACCCTTCTCAATCGCCCCATTCAGAATACCATAACATAAACACTCATATTGCTGAATGAGCAACACACATAAGAAACATGAAACATCATGGTCATCTAGTCTCGGAACTTTGATACATAGGGTGCTAACATACACGACAATAAAATAACCAAAAAATTTATAATGAAGATACAAATGTAAGGGCTCATCTAATGTGAAAGATTTACAGAAATAAAATCCAGAATTTTTAAAGAATTGGTGGAGGCGCCGATGTCATTTAAATTTATATAGATATTTAACCCTTTATAAGTTGGTGGTACTTTATAAGGTCTAAAATGTAAAGGTTTTATATAGTAGAATGAACCTAACGGATGCATAAAGTTGTCGTAAACGTTAAGGGGCTATATCTTGGAACCACTTTAAAGGAGTATGCGCTCAGTTGCTTTGTATGCATTTAAGTGGATCCGTATGGGACCATCAGTTCTTTCAAAGTAGGTGCTGTGATCTGTTGTTGTCAATTATTTCTGTAAATCTGTGTTTGTGTACTTTTTAGTGAAAACAGTTGATTTTTTCTTTCTGGTAAGTAACAATAGATATATAAATAAATGTAGTCGAGTAAAGGAATTAATATTTACGTCTCTTATCCGCCAAAAACTTTAAAATAAACGTAATTAAACGACTCTAACCTAAAAACTGCCAATTTACAAGTTGAAATTTTAGTATTTCTGTTGTTATGAAATTAATATTAGTGATGTTACAACATTGTTACATCATTGAAATTACACAAAAGACTTATATACGCAGTAAATTTAGCAGCAGTAAGATGTTATTGTTACTTTTCAGGTAAGGTACCTGTTCACACATGTCTAAGAATAAGTGGTCATATCTAGATCTTGAACGTATGGACAGTAATGAAGTATTTGAACTTCTAAACGGCATATCGGAAGAGCAAGCAATATATTCCGATGTTGATGGAGACTCTGATGCCGAAGATGATATGCCAAACTCAAGGCCATCGATTGACGATTTGAGAAAACGCAGTACTCGAAATAAAACATTACAAAATATAGCTTCAACATCGGTGCATTCATCTGATTCTAACGATGATTTCGACTCGGATGATTCTGTTCAGGACCCTGATTTCAATATTGAAAATGAAAAAGAGAATTGTTCACCAAATATCAACCAACATGCCAATTTCGGAAACGGAGAAGATGGAGAAGATTTTAATTTATCAGTTTGTGGCATGTTTGATGTTTCTCAAATGGAAGGTGCCGACAGAAACAATCATGAAGAGGAAAGTGATCAAGAGTCAGAAGTTGATACGAGTAATTATATTTGGACAAAAACGGCTTCGACGCCCAAAATATTTTCTGCCCCTACTTCAACACATATTAAACACTCTAATATTGTTGTATTAGATTCACCATTACATTATTTCACTAATTTCTTTGATGATGACATCCTGAATATTATTCTAACGGAATCGAATAGGTATGCTGTACAACAGGGTGTCAGTTTAGATTTAGATCTCCCCGAATTGAAAGCTTTCTTAGGGATATTACTAATTATGAGTTTCCATCGACTACCGAGTATAAGATTATATTGGTCCACAGATGGGAATTTTAATGTCCCTCGTGTATGCCAGATTATGTCACAAAAACGTTTTTTGAAAATACTGCGTTATTTACATCTAAATGATAACAGTAATATGCCAGCCCGCGACAGTATAAATTTTGATAAGCTTTATAAGATCCGGCCTATTATTGATCTACTGAATAGGAAATTTGTAAATTCTTTTGTACCTGGAAGAAATATCTCCATAGAGGAAAGCATGGTAGGTTTCAAAGGCCGTTCATCTCTCAAGCAATATATTCCCATGAAACCTACCAAGCGAGGTTTCAAAATTTGGATGATAGCATATGCAGAAACCAATTACCTTTTAAATTTTAAAATATATGAAGGAAAAGAGAAAAACCAACTCTCAAATCAGTTCGGGCTTGGCGAAAGGAGATAGTTCTAAATATTTCAAAAGGTTTTTATAACAGAGGTACTCCCTATATTTTGATAATTTTTCACCACCTTTCCCTTATTGATAAGACTTTTAGAGTTAGGTACGTTTGGCTGCGGAACTTTACGCTCTAATAGGAAACATTTCCCTAACAATAAATTAACCGCTGACAGAAACCTAAAAAGAGGGGAATATGACTTCTGCATGATAGACAATTTGTCAGTATGAAAAATGAAAAGATCGTGGAAAGAAAAGTGTACTTTTAGCTAGTTCTTTCCACGATCCTTCCCAAAAAACTATTGTACTTCGAACTAATGCCGAAGGCCGACGTGACACAATTCCATGTCCCCAGGTGATAAGAAATTATAATATAAACATGGGTGGTGTCGATAAATTCGACCAGCACATGGCACCATATAACATATCTTGGAAAAGTCGACGCTGGTGGCTAAAATTATTTTACTTTTTTGTGGATGCTTCTGTCGTGAATGCATATCTTTTATATAAAATTCAAACGAAAGAACAAAATTCTAAACAATCATGTATGTCTCATTTGAATTTTAGAAGTATTTTAGCCAACCAGTTGAAACACCCCATACCCCCACTCTCTTATTTGATTTACGAAGCCCCGAACTAGAAACATCCCCTCGCGAGAACGTTCCTCCCTTAGGCGTTAATTGATATCACACCTGCAGAATATGATACCAACGAACCCCCGCTACTCCTACACCCTAGAGCGCTAAGCACTAATGATCATTTCTAATTGAACCAACAAGTAAACTTTCCCGGTAGTATAAACTACCGAACAAGCGCACCTGTGGCACTGCCAATAACTTTTATGAGTTGCGGTCGACCCCAGACCTGTCGATGCCCCCGTTCGGGAACGCTCACAGCTGATCTGCAAAGTGCAATAAACTGCAGTTGAAAGCAATATGGGTAGAGGGTTGTCGGCCTCTCAAGAACATCATAACACAGGTGAATTTACCTTGAAGGCAATTAGAGAAATGCAGGCCCCACAGGCAGACGTAGCCCCACATGAAAAGTATAAAATATAACAGTAAATCAAAGATAAGTGAAAACATAACAGTGAATGGATAACAAACGAGTGAATTATTATTATGGCAGAAATTATCTAAATAGTATTGAATTCTAATTAAGTACCACAGTGAAATATCGATGTAGATATAGAGTCATTAATTAAGTAAATCCCCCCTCCCCCCTTCCGATAATGCGTGTTCGCGATAATTTGACTATTACTGGAAATACGAATGATTAAATACCCTCACCTAGCAACGGGCCGATAGGCACGGCGTCGAAAACTTCTCTCCCAAGTTCACAACCCCCGCTCCCGGTGGTGTCCATGATATGTAGAGCCCAGACGATGGTTGACGGTGGACCGTCGTCCACCGTCCATGACCGCCCAGAGCCTACGAAAAGCCGGCCCCGGACTTCCCTAGTGTGCTGCGTAGTTCGAACGGCGAGACCCTTCCTAGGCGGTGAGGTAGTGGATACGAAATATGAATTTCGGATCGACGGTCTTCTATGCTCCGGCACTTCAGCTACTCGCGTCTACGGATTTTCCCGGCCCCCAGTCTTCGGTTCTTCTGGTCTTCTTCGGCGTCCTCTTCCCGGATATCCCCCAGCAGCCTCATCTTGGGTTGAACGTTTTAGAATCTTCCCGGCTCCCAGGCTTCGGCTCTTCTGGTCTTCTTCGATGTCCTCTTCCCGGATTACTTCCAGTCTCCTCTTCCCGGATTACTTCCGACTTCCTATTCCCGGATTACTTCCAGCAGCATCTTCTTGAGTTAATTTTAAAACTGTCCTATTACCTCGATTCCCTCCGTATTTAAGCAAAATCTCGGCGTCATGTGAGAGAGAACGCGTATTCCCGAAAACCCCTGTATGAAGGAAAGGGCTAGCACGCCATCGTACCGCGTATACGCTTTCTCTAGTCGACATTGTCTTCAGTTTCCTAAATATCTGGTCCCGTTCCCATATAAATCTTAACGCATAAGGGCGATAATCGTTTCTCGAGTTACCTGCATCGCTTGCCTGCACCTCTGGTACGGTCTGAAGCTTCAAGCCGAGATGCGTTTTTTTTACACAAATATTCTACTTTTATGATCCGGATATTATGCATTGAATATTTTAAACTCTAATTTCTCTCTGAAAATTAATTTAAACGTGCCTAAATCTTTGGACTAATTAATAATGAAATAAAAGATAATTTAGGAAAATTTATATAATCCCTGTTAATGTAATAAAAATAACTTCGGTAAAATTTTATAGGCCAAATTGATTTAATAGTGTTACGAAAAATTGAAAAAATACCGCGTGATCCTATAGCCCGGGTACGGGATGTTTCACAGTTAATAGGAAGTTATTGCAGCCGAAAATCCATGGGGCATCCCTAGACTAGGGAGAAACAAAATAATCAAAATGAGTGGTCGTAAAGTAAATGTTCAAGGAACATTTATGCGCAGTGATGTAGGAAAACATTTTCCAGTTAAAGGTACAAAACGTCGCTGCGCATTTTGCAGTACAAAGAAAAATGTAAAACGTTCCCGAACATCATGTTCTCATTGTAATGTAGGTTTATGTCAAGATTGTTTTAAGCCATTTCATGAACAATTACTCTCCATATGTAACTTAATTTATATAAATATAATTTCTGAAATATGTGTATTGGTGCATATACGAGAAGTTTTACTTACCTTATCTTATTCTTGAAAATGGCATATGTATATTTCTTAAACTATGAAGTGATCCTTCTTGGAACCACCTACTTTTGTAGTTGCACTATGTTTCGAATTAGTTGGTGGTTCCAAAAGAAACATTCCTCTAAAACAGAAAAATTAAATTAAAAAATCAAAACCATTACACCTTGCGCTCAATTTGTTCCTTAATAACATAAGTAAGCTAAAAGAAGGATTAAAATGTAAAAAAAAGTATTGCCCTGTAAAGGGTTAATTAGATTGGAACTATTGTTTACATGTGATTATCTATCACCCATGGCACGTGATTAGTAAATAAGGATATTCTATCTAAAAAGAAATACAAAAATAGTAGTTTATAATGGTGATAAAAATGATAATAAAAAAAAATGAATAAGCAGGAGGAGCTTCACAACATCCATCTGGCCTTTGGTGAGTAGCGACACCACTTACTCCAGCTGGGGTGCAAAACCGGACCGGCAGCACCAGCGTACCCGGGAGAGGATAACAGATTCCCCTCTGGTATCGGCCGTGGGCTTACTAGGCTAACTCCCCGGTAAGCCCGAATTTCTGGTTCCAAACAACAGAAGAGCAGGCCCCCACGATCGACCCCGTTTGGATAGGGGTTATGGGCAAGGTGGTGGGGTCCAACCGGACGGATTGTCTGTGGACGACATACGCAATGAACATGGACGCTTTGAGTGGACCGACGAGCTGAGGGACGACCTGCTGCAATGCTATGAAAGCAGTGAGCCCATACGGAGGGGATACATGGCACGTATGCATGACCTGTGGTGTGAATTACACCCAGAGCATGATGCCTTCACTCCACAGAATCTGCGTGATTATGTATCCTATCTTCGTAGAAAGGGCTATGTGAGGACTGCGCCCCGATTGGCGAATGAGGTAGCTGAAAGGCTGCCTAATGAACCAGTTGAGGATGCGGTCTTCACCGTTCCACCGATAGTAGAGGGCCCCAGTACCAGAAGGGGGTTACATTGCATAAGACCCCCTAGGCCACAAGACCTGGCCAGAGTGGATGCTGAAGTTCAAGCTTCGCTTCCAGAAGGGGCCGACATCTGGCACATAAATAGTGCCCTGTATACTGCCGCCGAGAGCTTCTCTCATATGGAGAGGGCGAACAACTCTTCCTCTCCGCGAGAGAGAGCGGAGTGACGTGTACGGAAGATGGAGGCCAAGATCCAGTCGGCAAGACAACAGGTATCCCGTATCCAATGTGTGATGGACTATATGGCGGCCAATAGGCCTTTCCCGAAAAGATTGCGGCGAATTTAAGACGCGTCCATCACACACTTAATGAGGTAGTGCTGCGTACCACCAAACAGCACTGCCTTGATAGGATCCGGATGCTAGTGACGTGCAAAAAGTCACTAGTGAGGCGGGCGCGAAGGCTGGCGGAAAATAATTTTTCGAAAAGCTCTTGCGGGCTCTAAGAACTTTGCTGCTTCAGGTCCCGACGGGATAAATAACTTCTGGTGGAAAAAATTATCTGGTATCCACAGCCATTTAGCCAGAATTTTTACTGCCTGGCTAAATGGGGAGCAGCAAATTCCTGCTTGGGTTGTCGAGGGGCGGACCGTGCTAATCCCGAAGACCGGAGATTTGTCCAACCCAAAGAACTACCGACCGATAACCTGCTTAAACGCCCGTTACAAGGTGTTTACACGCATCTTGTACACGCGAGTACTCCTAGCAGCTGAGCCGGTTTTCGGGGGGGATATACGAACAACGAGGGTCTAAGAGGGGTGTCGCTGGCTGCAAGGAGAATCTGTTGATTGACAGATGTATCACGCAGGACTCCGTGCAGTACAGGAGAAACCTTTCCATGGCCTGGATCGACTACCGCAAGGCATTCGATATGACATCACATGAGCTAATAATTCACTTGCTCCAATGCCTTGTGGTGCCCGGTCCTATAGTGAGATGCATTCAAGAACTGATGCCGCTCTGGAGGACTCGGTTTACCATAACATCGGGTGATACTAGAGTTCGGACAGAGCCGGTGTCGTTCAGAAGGGGCGTGTTTCAGGGAGACTCCCATAGCCCCCTTCTGTTTTGCATCTCACTGTTGCCGTTGTCCGTGTCCCTCAGGAAAACCCGTGGCTATAACTGCGGCACCCCCGGCGATCGGAGGCATAAGGTCACCCATCTATTTTACATGGATGACCTAAAACTCTATGCCTCCGGAGAAAGGGAATTACGCCAGTCCCTGAGGGTGGTGCAGGAGTACACGCAGGCCATCGGACTGGAGTTGGGATTGGACAAATGTGCACTGGTTCATCTCAAGAGAGGACGAAGCCGGGAATACGTAAAGGATGCGCAGCTCGTAGACGGAAGCATCTTACATCACTTAGATGCCGGAGAGTCGTACGCCTACTTGGGTGTTGAGCAACGCTCCACCCAAGAGGTAGGTGTCGTAAAAAACGCTCTCCGCGGCAAGTATCAGCACCGCCTCCGACAGATCTGGTCTTCAGAACTGTCGGGGAAGAACAAGGTGTCTGCAACAAACATGCTTGCCGTTCCGATCCTTGTCTACTCCTTCGGAGTAGTCAAATGGACATAGGGAGCTGCGACAACTCGACGTAGTAACCCGAAAGTAGATGCATCTCAGTAGGAGTTTGCATCTCAGATCGTCCGTTCCACGGCTATCTCCCACGACATCGCGAAGGCCGTAGACTCTTGAGTTTGGAGTGTCTTCATAACAGGATGGTTCTGGACGGAGCCTGTAAAGTTATCAGGAGTTCGGATCCCCTTCTCTGCATGGTCCGAGATCACGAACATGCAGGGATAGGAGCACTTTTATTTAAGGCAGTACGTAGAGCAGCCGATGATCTCGGTCTCGTCTTCGATACCGAACGGGCCAATCACAACTCTGTCACCGAGTTGGAACTCGTTTGGTTAAAAGCCCAAGTAAAAGCTGCAGAGCATTTAAGAGCTCTGCAGTTTCATAAGGATAAGCCCATGTACGGGGTCTTCTATAGGAATATGGAAGCCCTGGGCTTATCCGAAAGGCTGACCTATGCTTTCTTAAGGTCAGCCGGGCTAAATTCAGAGACCGAGGGATTCATCATGGCTTGCCAAGATGGCGTATTTAACACGCTCGTCTATCAGAGTAGTGTCATGGGTATGGAAGTCCCTGATGTCAGCTGCAGGGCCTGCCGTAGGGCGCCGGAGACATTGATGCATTTACTGTCGGCTTGCCTGGTATATGCAGTCTCGGCCTATATCCATAGACACAACGCAGCGTTGCGGGTGCTTTATTATCATTTAAGGCACTCGTATCAGATAGACGTGACACCAGTGCTGCCTTACGCTCCGGGGGATATTGAGTCCGTTGTGGAAAACGAGAAGTGCCGAATATATTGGAACTATTCGTTTTACACCGTCAGGCAAATATAAGCCAACAAGCCTGACGTAGTCCTCCTCGACCACCAAACCAGGACAATGTTAGTCATCGAGTTCTCGGCACCCGGTGATGGTAACATTGTAAGGAGGAGAAACGGACAAAATATCGAGATTTAATCTTCGAACTCCGTAGACTCTATCCAAGCCATACTGTTAAATTGAAGGTACTGATTATAGGAGCCCTTGGTGGAGCGAGAGATACACTGCTTTCCGAATTAAAGAGCATACCGGCATGCCAAAACTCGGCAGAAATCTTAGCCGTATGCAGAAAGCCGTAATTCTCGGCTCGCTACGTCTACTCAGGGCACACGACTCGGCCCAGTAATCACTAACCGAGCGGACGCGAGGAGTGATTGCTGGTAGTATCAGCGCACCTTCTGTGTGAGTCGGAGCCACAGAAAGGGGTGACTGGCTTTTAGTAAAAAAAAAGAAAAGGTTCATGTAATGTGAGATATTTCCAGCAACAGTACCCAACAATTTTTAAAGAATTGGTGGAAGCGCCACTGTGATTATAATTTGTATGGATATTTAATTGTACTCGAGTTTATTTAAATATAGTTTGACATTATGTCTTCTTAAACCTAATCTTCATATATAACTGTTAAATGTAATTATCTGCCACTCGTGATATGTGATTAGCAAGTAAGGATATTGTATCTATAATGAAATACAAAAAGAACATTAATATAACTGTTAGCCTTTCACCAACTTTTTAAACATTGTTTGTCGGGTAATAAATAATAGTAATTATAATAAATCAAGCCTTTACAAGATTTGATTAACTGTCGAACACCCTTGCAACGGATGATAGAATGATGTTTGGGCGATAATTATTTATGTCAGATGGAATGCCACTTTTTAGTGTAGTGTAAACTGTGCTACTTCTTAAACCTCAGAAAAAGTGTGGATAGTGAGTACTGGATTGGAAAATATGAAAAGTGACTCTACTAAGACCCTTGAGCAACATTTAACAAGAAAACTTGGGATCTGGTCATCCCGAGAGGTCATTTTGTGTTTAGGTTTTGATAATGATTAACGAATACTCGTTTCTGTAACTTTTACTATATTGATACAGGTTGAGTGGTTGCTAGAACTTGTATTTATAACCTGCACAGCGTCAGTGGAAAATCCACTGAAAAAATATTTAGCAAATCTATTTAAAATTTTTTCTGGAGCATCAAACGGTTTATACAATTAATAGAATACGTGTCGTCTTTTTCTTACTTTGAACATAAGACCAAAAACTTTTGGGCTAACTTTTGGAATATCAAAATTTTCCTGAATGTACATATATTTAGCAGTTAGTGTAAGCATCAACTGCTTGTGCTATAATAATGTCCTGTAAGGTCAGGAAATGTGATCCTACATGACAAGGATCAGTCATGTGACGCCTTTTATTAAATTTGTTATGCTGGTAAGATTTTAGTTTAATATTATTAATTATTTCAGCAGTGTACCAAGCTGGAGATTCACGTTTAAATTTTATATATACAGGAACAAACAAACTACAATTTATTTCATAAAATTCTTCATATGCAGAATTGATATCAGTATCAGTATTGACATCAGTATCCCAATTAGTATATAGTAAAGCATCACAGCCCAAGAAAATGAAATTTCTTAAAATTGTATATTTTGTTGTTAGAATGGTTGACGAAGGAATGTTATATCGTGTTCAGATGTACTAACATCAATAATTATGATAAGGAGGGTAACTAAGTAGTAACTATCTTCTTCAAGATTCTTTATTCGAATTAAGTAAGTAATTGAATTATCGAATGTGATAGAATTGTAAAATATTTAACATTGCTCTAGTCTATAAGTTATATATATATATATATATATATATATATATATATATATATATATATATATATATATATATATATATATATATATATATATATATATATATATATATATTATATCCGAAATAATGAAACAGGAAATATTAAAATCACCTAGTAATAACACATTTTTAGATTTAATGAAAATGTGATTATTATTATTATTATGAGTTTGGGCCTCATCAGCCACTGATCGCATGGGTAGTCCCTTGGTGATCCCCTCTTATCTGGGTCATTATCAAAAAATACTATCCCATAAAAGGAGCAATTGGCATGTGATTAATAAATTAGTAGATACAATATCCTTATTGTATCTACAAAGAAATACAAAAAATCCTTTGTAGTAACTGTGACCCTTTCTCCCATTATTTAAATATCGTTGTCGGGTAATAAATAGTAGAATGACAGCAAAGCATATTTATGTAGAATTTTTCTTTATTCAGTCTATAATGAAGATAAAAATGTTAACGCTCATTTAATTGGGAGATTTACAGCAATAATACCCAGTAATTCTTAAAGAATTGGCGGAGGCGCCGCCACTATTTTAATTTGTATCGATATTTAATTGTTTTGATTATTTGAATTTATTCAAATATTGTTTGATATTATGCTTTCTTCACACCTAGTCTTTATATATGTTATATTCGTAAAGACGCTTACGTTTTAGTATATTATAATACCAGATATAACATTTATTTTATCAAGCGATAACAACTTCCTTTCCCAGAACCATTGTAAACATGCAAGTTTGTTGCAATTCTAGCAATGCTGAAAAGAAGCTTGCATGGTAATAGTAGGTTATAAAATGCACTGCATGCCAGAAAACAACCTACTTCATAAAGTCACTTTAAATGTTAATGTTACTAAGAATGTTAAATTTAGTTTTAATTCAATTATAATATTTTTCACGTACACAGCTTTTCAAATAAAAATCAAATTCAAAAAATAATATATAAAATACATGACTATTATATGTGATTATCTGCCACCACCAGCATGTAATATGTAAGGAACGGTATTATAGCTATAAATAAATAAAATAAATACTTTACACATTGTCGGATAATGAGTAATAATAATAATAATAATAATAATAATAACAAACCGTTTTCATTCAGAATTATTATAAGAATTGTGTATACGACAGTAAAATAAACAAAAAGAGTTTAGAATAAAAATAAACATGTGAAGGCTCATGTAATCAGATTTGCAGCAAAATCCAGAAATTTTTAAAGAATTAGTGGATGCGCCGACGCCAATTTAATTTGAATGGATTTCAATTTTATAGGAATTTATTTAAATATCGTTTGATATTATGTAATTTTCTGCCATCCGTGGTTTGTGATTAGGAAGTAAGGATACTGTAAGTATATATATACTACTGCGCAAAAGTTTGAAAGCAGCAACTGTTTTTTATACGACGCTAAAAATATATTAGAAACATTAAATAAACTTTACATTATTGAACTTCGTTAGTTAAGACGACTGATTCAAGTAAAACAATAATATATTTGCAAATTTCTTAGAAAATCTTGTTATTATATATTTCCAGTTATGCATGTGTTTTATCACCGACGAATTTACCAACACAAAACAAGTTTTTTTACTTGCCGGATGGGTTTAAAACTGAATGGCCAATATTTCAACAAACTAGTAAATAGAGTGCCTAGAATTTTCGAACAAATAATTAAAAACAGGGGTGGCTATTTTGACGAGGCCAAAATTTGATTTTCTTTTGGAAAATTGCTGAATTTAAAGAGTTTTTGTTTAATTAAGTGTAGTGTTACTATGAGCTTTATGCCTAATAAATAACCTTGATGAGCATATTTTGTTTTTCAATCCTTAATGCCTCCAAACTTTTGCACGGTAGTGTATAGTATTGTATATATCCTAAAATATTTTGTATGTGATTGTAGAATTTCCTAACTTGTATATACTTACATAAATATTTTGTATGCTTTTATAGAATATTTCATAAATTCGTTTGTAAAGCAACTTTTAAATTTTGATGGAAGGGCTAGCAATAAAATATAAGTGGTCCTTTTATACTAATGTACTTCGTTTAAAAAATAAATAAAGTCGATCTATATAATTTGTTACCGTAAGGTGTCATAATTAGCAAAAAAAACCTACGGTTTCTTCTTAATAGACTTGCTGGAATTGATTAGGATTACTACTTTGAATTAGACACAATTTCGTAAAAATTTAAGTTCCGGTAATAACATAATTTTTAAACAAAAATAGATACAAATAATATTTAAAAAGTCGTATGTATTGGTAGATCTATTTTACTTAATTTCATTGTTGTGTATATATCTAAAATATTCTGTATGTAATTTAAGAATTTTTTTAATTTGTTGGTAAAGCAATTTTTAAAATTTTGGCGGAGGCGCTAGTAATAATATACTCAAAGTTGTGCTTTTAAATAAATATTGTTAGCAAAATAAATAATCGATCTTATAATTTGTTACCGTAAAGTTTCTAATATAATGAGAAGAAATTATTTAGAAACTGCGGGTTTGTAATGTTGAAGTGTTAAAGATTTTTCAATTTTCGTCGAGTTGCCGGTAATATCATCGTTTCACAATAGAATGGATACTACTGGATACTACTAATAATGAAAGAATCCATATATATTTATTAAGAAATCAATCTTATTTAATTCCGTCTTTATTCAGAGTTATTTATTATAGAAGTCCTAGAAGTATTAGTATACACTTTAAATTTCAAATAACCTCATACAACAAAATCCATCGGCAGTAAATCGGGAATCTTATTTACTTCCATCGTTATTCAGAGTTATTTATTATAAGAAATGTACATACGACAATAAAATGAACAAAAATAGTTTGTAATCAAGGTGAAAATGTGAAGGTTTATGTAATTGGAAGATTTGCAGCAAGAACATCTAACAATTTTTAAAGAATTGGCGGAGGCGTCGCTGCGATTTTAATTTATAGGGATACTTAACTGTATTGGAATTTATTTAAATCTTGTTTGATATTTACGCAGAAAATGCTATTTTTGCCAAATGATTTACAGGTTGTACAAAAATTATATTTGTATTGGTTCAAGATTCGATAGACGAAAAAATGAAAATTCATGTCATAAATAAATATACAATACTGGTTGTTTATTATTGCGATAAACACTACAATTGCGTTAAACAATAAAATTTTGTTGTGTTTGTTTATTATTGTGTTAAGCAAAATGGAAAATCAGAATTATTAGAATGTTATTGATCCATTTTATATTCACGGAGAATGTTATTGAAAAATTATAATTAGGAAACGGGTATAAACATTTTAAAATTTGGAAAAGTGAAACAGAAGGCCTATGCTAATCCTGCGTTAGATAAGATCCACTTCAAAAGATCTAGGTTTATCCTGTTTTAACAGGTGTCCTGATGTTTTCCTCTTTTTGGGGGAATAAAACCCGGTTATTAAAAAATATATTTATATTCACTATTTTTCATTTAAATTTACAATGTAGGATAATTATGTATGAAAAATAATATTGTCAAGATATTTGCCTTCACGCTGCTATATCTCCTCAAGGCACAACCTAAGATTTGCGATAATTTGCTGACCCAATGTTGGTTCAATTCTTTGAATTTCCTTGCGTATGCCGGCTTCTTACTGAAGCAAAGTCCTAGAAGTATTAGTATACACTTTAAATTTCAAATAACCTCATACAACAAAATCCATCGGCAGTAAATCGGGACTTCTGTGCGGCTAATTAATGTTGCTCCAGTTAGTTATTTTTTCTTAGTATCTAATCTTCATATAATAACTGTTACATAATTATCTGTCAGCCATGGTATGTGACTAGCCTATCACTGAAGTAAGAATATTGCACTTATAAAGTAATACAAAAAAAAATACTTTAATAAAAATTAGTGAACCAGTTCCAATATAATGTTTAAAGAATTGGCGGAGGCGCCGATGCGATTCTAATTTGTGAATATTTAATTGTAGTTTTCATACACAACTGTTATTTAATTATCTGCAAGTAAGTAAGTAAGGATATTATAGCTATATTTAGAGTTATTGTAAGATATGTACATACGACAATAAAAGAAACAAAAACAGTTTATAATAAAGACAAGAAGGTAACATGAGTGAAAATAGATATATAATGTGGGAGATTTGCAAGTCTAAACAGAAAATTGCGATAATAAATACAAAGAATGCAGCTTGATGTAGCAGGTGAACGTAGCACTATTTAGAATGCTGAAAAATGTTAGAAATTTAAGTTATACCTACCTACTTTTTTATTTATACTTTAATTTTTATGATTAGTTTTAATATAAAAAAGTTAAAATAAACTTAAATTATA
The DNA here is from genome assembly GCA_037954035.1 of Rosalia funebris. Taxonomy (NCBI): domain Eukaryota; kingdom Metazoa; phylum Arthropoda; class Insecta; order Coleoptera; family Cerambycidae; genus Rosalia; species Rosalia funebris. The sequence goes on along the minus strand of JAZFAV010000018.1, from coordinate 2,886,698 downwards.
ATAACATATATGAAAGACAAGATCACTATTGTATATATAGTATGTATATACAATAGTAGTAATAAACTATATGTAGGTGTAGTAGTATACCTACTACATTTACTATAGGTAGATGTAGGAGGTTATACCTACCCACTATTTCATTGACAATTTTAATTTTATTCATTATTCATTTATAACTTATTTTTAATAAAGGGAAAGGAGAAATAATAATAAAAATAGTTCATATACACAACAGTAAACCAGCCCTTCACACATTATTATAACCACCAAATTGATAATAGGTGATTTTTTATTTTTTTTTAAGTTTCTCTAATGAATAACTAGAAAGCTCGTGAGGAAGCATTGGATCATTTAGAGGCATAATTGTGTGTCTTCTAAACAAGGATGAAGAAAGGTTGAGAATATTATAAAGAGAGATCATAAGAAGAATTTTAGGGTTAAAGGGGATTCAAGGGAGTTCCGCATATTTATGAAGCATGAAACCAGGAATAATTTTGTTGTTGTCACAATAATTGGTTAGGCCTCAAGCATATGGTTTGCTTTCTTATGGATTTAAATTCTTCGTCAAATTTAAGTACCGAAATCCATGTCCTAAGTAATATTTGGCTAAAAAAAAAAATAATAAAGATTAGATTTATGCAGAATTTTAAAAGGAATTTAGAAATAACTATACAGGGCGTTAGTCACATATCGAAACAAAAGACTTGAAAAGATAATTGAATTAAGTATAGGATATCAACATACAGGGACTATCCCATGTTCGTTATCCTGCGAAAGTGACTATCATTTGGATCGTTTGACTTATGTTTTTCGTAATTTTTTATGTTCTATTTTCATCTATGTGTCTTGCATCACGAAACCAAGATGTATCGTTTTGTATAGTTATCGTGATTAATATAATGAAGAATCACGTTTTTTAAAGTCCACGACCTCAATATTATCTATGATATCTCATATTCATACTTTTCAACCCTCCTCAATTTATCGATATGTAGTACCTGTTATTTATATTTAATATACACTACAATACAATTTTTTCTTGAGCAAAGAAAATTTAAATACAGTTTATAACTTTTTAAGTTAAAACTGAGGGTTTGGTCCAAAAATTTCCTTGTTTTTTGCCTTAGGTAATGGAGTACGCCTCTAGCCTTTAGATAGGTAGCTGAAATAGATCTACGTTAAATGGTATAAAAATCCATGTTAACAATCTGTAATGCTTTCGGCTCACCCTGGCATATAAATGGATATTTTTTATTATACCATTAAATTTACAATATTATGTCTATTCGAACGAATAATACACATTGTATAGTTTATTTTTATCTATTTTCCAAATAAAAAATCCCAAACGGTTCTTATCTCATACCGTGGCCTGATTTTATGGCTTGACTCAGGTAGACTGTTCCGTTTATCGGCAAGATAAGAGAATTTTTTATTTGGCAAATAGCGATGAAATGAATAGTATATTTGTTAGAATATGATGTTACTTCTTATACTTGAAATTATTCACTACTAAATTATATTGTCAAAATGTTTTCTATTTACTTTATTGAAATAGTGACATATGAATACAGGTATAGAGGGTTGCTATTCAAGTAAATTTAAGTTCTTCAGAAATTAAAAATGAAATATAACATATACCCAAAAGACTAAATAATTAAGTTGCCCTACGTAGCCGGTATTATCGAGTGGTGAGAATGATATTTTTTACAGCCGGCAATAATTTGGGAATCGAAATAAGCTCGTTTGCCAAAGTAATATAGTTTGATTTGCATTGATTGCGAATTTAAAGATGAAAATATCAAATAGCTCAATAAAACACAACAGTGAATACTATTATTTATTTATTTAGAATATAAATTACTACAATTTAATACACAGCATTTTCACTACAAACGTTACACAAACAGAAAAAAATGTATTATTGTACTCTCCGCTTACGTACTCTGTTCTCTGTGACATTATCTATGAGGTAGAGTCTTTACGTTCATAATGGCAGTATTTAAATTCAACTATAAAATATAAAAATTCTAAACGGACGATTCATCTATGACAGTAATTACACGATTTGGAAAGACTTTCCACTTATTTCCGTTACCCTTAGATACGCCATTTTCTTCCTCAATTGGAGCATCTTCGTTTTGCGACACCTTGGGTCTCGCTAGAGACCATCGCCTACCCTTCCTGTCCAATATCACAGGCATTTCCGCTATTAAATTATTTTCGAATTCACTAAGCATTAAATAGTTTTCTACTTTATTACACGACGTGATGCAGTCTCCTATGTAATCTAAATCATCTAAGAGGTTATCTGGAAGATCCATATCGGCTATACCTGTAAATAAGTAGGTGCGTTAGTATACGTTTTTTTGGCTTTTCAGAGAAAATATTGATACACTCTTCACTTCAGCCTTTGGTTAGTAGAAGGTGGCACATTTAAACAAATTATTTTTTAAAGGTGTTCCAATAGTTGCTTTCACTCTCTCAGTTTCTTATATATGAAAAGAAACGAGATAAAATTTCTGTATCTTTGAGTAGCATTAACTGTATTGTGTTGCATTAACTGTTTTCTCTATTTATGATTCATGATGTCAAAATAATATTGCCAGCGTAATATAATATGGAAGATTTATATCTTTAATTACAGCCATGACAAGTCAGATTTTAAACATTAGTCGCAATTTGTTGTCATTGTTTATTTTCTTGCTGTTGTCTTACTCTGTGTTGTCTTGTTCTCTAATTGTGTATAATCTGTTGAATATTGTAGTAATGGACGAATAAATAAATGAATTATTTTATAATAATGTATCCTGCAATTTGGCATCCACAACAATACTTACTGAGTGCGTTTAGTATAGTCAACCTTAAGGGTAATAAAAGAAAATATTTTTTTCTATCAATGGTGCAAACTAGCATTTTAAAATATGTATCAATAATTTTCACAATTTCTTACATTTACAACATATATTAGAAGGAAATTTATATCTTTAATTACAGCCATGATATTAAGTCAAATTTTAAACAGTCGCAATTTGCTTCATTGTTTATTTTCTTACTGTTGCCTTACTGTGTGCTGTCTTGTTTTCTAATTGGGCATAATCTGTTGAACATTGTAGTAATGGATGAACAAATAAATGAATTATTTTCTAATAATGTATCCTGCAATTTGGCATCCACAACAACATTTACTGAGTGCGTTTAGTGTAGTTAATCTTGAGGGCAATAAAAGAAAACATTTTTGCTATCAATGGTGCGAACTAACATTTTAAAATAAGTATCAATAATTTTCACAATTTCTTATATTTATAACATATATTGTAAGGAAATTTATATCTTTAATTACAGCTATGACATTAAGTTAGATTTTAAACATTAGTCGCAATTTGCTGTCATTCTTAATTTTCTTACTGGCTCTCCAATTGGGTATAATCTTTTGAACATTATAGTAATGGACGAATAAGTAAATGAATTATTTTATAATAATGTATCCTTGGCATCCACAACAACACGAACTGAGTGAGTTTAGTATAGTTAACCTCGAGAACAAGAAAAGAAAACATTTTCTCTATCAATGGTGCGAACTAACATTTTAAAACATGTATTAACAATTTTTATTTCTTATATTTGTAACATACTAGCTGGTACCCGGCACGTGCTGCCGCAGAAGAAATAATTGTGGTAAGTTAATTAATTACCTACTGTAAGTTAATTGTACTCTGCCTATAACCTTTGCGCAGTAAGTTGACAAAGTTTCATCGCAATTGAATGAACGGTATGGCAGCGCATAAAATACGAAAACAAACAAATATTGATTTTTATATATTAGATAACACTTATTTGAAGGAAGTTTAAATATTTAATTATAGCCATTACATTAAGTCAGATTTTAAACATTAATCGCAATTTGCTGTCCTTGTTATTTTTTACTCCTGTAATATGTTGATTGTATGTTCTCTTATTGAGTATCTATTGAACATTATAATAATAGACGAATGAATAAATGCATTATTTTTTAATAATCTGTTCTAAAATTTGGCATCCACAGCAACACTTACTGAGTTTAGTATACTTAACCCTGAGGACAAGAAAAGAAAACATTTTTTCTGTCAATGGGTCGAAATAATATTTTAAAATGTGTCAATAATTTTTATAATCTTTTATATTTATAACAGATTTTTTTTAATTTTTAATTGCAGTCATAACATAAAGTGAGATTTTCAATATTAGTTGCAATTTACTGTCATTGCTCATTTTCTTATTTTCTTACTATTGTAATATGTTTATTGTGTGTTAGCTTGTTCTCTAATTGGATATAATATATTGAACCTTGTAGTAATGAACAAATAAATATATTATTTTATCTCTAATTGTCCTTTCTGTCAATATTATAGTCTCTAACTGTGAGCATACGTGGCTCCACATACGCCTATTGACAGTCGTGATGATATTTTTGTATATATTAGTTTTAAGTTGTGTAAATATTAGAAAGTAGAAACTCTTATTTAGCTAGTATTAGGATCCAGGGTCCAGTTGTTTCTAATGGGTAAAAATGCGACTATCACAGGCAATACGCTTGACTGCCTCAGCCACTTAGTAAAACCCTTGCAGAGTAGGTGAATGGTTTATGACAAGCGTGGCGTCAGCTTTTGAGATGAGTTTTTATTCCTGCATCTCGCCCCGACGACTGCCATACTAACATTTTTGGTATAATTTATATAGATAGCGGTCACGTACCTTCTTCCGAAATACAAGTTAATTCTGGTTTCTCATTGGACACCACTATATTGTCTATGAGTCCACCGGCTTGATTTGCTCCTAAGTCGGCACCCAGGACAAGCGCTGCCGCGGCTGCCCCAGCAGCGACCCCTCCTTCGTTATTTTCCGGTTCCTGCGAGAACGAAAGCTTCCTCCTCTGAGGACACGTTTCGGAAACGCAAAGGTGGCGGGTACCATTCTCCCTCGTGTGTTTGTGACGAGAGATTTTCCGTCGATGTAGATCGATCAGGAACAGAGTTAGGCTGCCTACTAAAACACACGTGGAACTGAAGTAGTACCCTGCTCGGTCTCCACATTTTTCGTTCATATAACCTGAAACCACACAAAATAATCATTAAAGTGTTACAGAAGGTACTTAATAGGAAAGAATCCAACTATAAAAACAGAGTGTTATTATATTATAAAAACAGAGAGAGATTTTGTCAAACTGTGAGGAACTTGCATTCAATAGATGAATTATATACCAAAATGTAGAGAAAAATGTGAACTTTCTCTGTCTTTTGCATAGACTTTCTGTTGCAATTGGTTTTGATTAAGCAATTTTTATTAAGGTAATCGAGAAATTGGATTAGTTATTAAACTTTCTATAAATATAAAGTGATGAAAAGTGTTAAATGTAATAAGAAAATAGCAGACAACGAAGATAATTTAAAATGGTCAGGACTGTGCTTAATTTTATTAAAATATTTTCATCCTAAATGTCTTGAAATGGCAGGTAGACAGTTTAATACAATTATTAATTATAACGGTGTTAAAATGGTTTTGTAAATATTGCTTAGTTTATATAAACTCTGCTGCTAAGATTGCTAGAGATTTTGAAAATCTGCAGTCCTGTGTCGTAATTGAAATAGGTGATCTTGAAAATATTATTCAGTTTAATAATAACGCTGAAAATAATAATTTGTCAAGAATACATACAACTTTTGCCAATGCTGTTGCTGAGGAAGTAGTGATAATAAAACTTAAGGCTAATCAAGAAAGTAAAAAGACTAAAGAAGTTATACAGAAAAGTTTGAAACCGGCGAACTTGAAAGTCGGAATAAAAGAGCTAAAGAATATTAAACAAAGAGGAGGTGTGACAAAATGTAAAACCAATAAAGAAAAGGAATTTATGAAAAATCAACAGAAAAGAAACTGCATAAAAATTATGAAATCAAGGCTCCCGACTTAAAAAGTCCTTCTATTATAGTCGGAGACATAGAGGAAAATATGGATGGTGATGAATTACTTAACTTAATAAGAAAACAAAATATTTCAATTTTACATGATGAATGTGAACTATAAGTAAATCTTATAAAAAAGATGTAAACTAAATGTATAGCTATCGTTCAGTGTGATCCTGAAACAATTAAGAAAATTATGTAACAAAATTCTCTTTCTCAGGGGTTTCAAATGTGGTAGTTTTGACCATCACGCTGATAATTGTACAAATCCAGGTAAATGTTTAAAGTGTACCGCAGCAGACCATTCTACCGAATCCTACGTAGATAATAATTTTAAATGTTTGAATTATATTGAGGCTAAGCAAAGATTAAAAATAGATATTGATGTAAATAATTTTATATATGACAATAAATGTCCACTTTATTTAAAGAAAATTAAGAACCAGAAAAAGAAGTATACATAATCTAATCCTTAGCACTCCATTACTACTACATTATTTATTTATGTTTAAAATTATAATAGTATTCTATTACTCATTATTTTTCCAATTTTTTCCCATTAATATCATGTTTGTTGAACTGCACATTATTGTTCCATTCTGTCATTTATTCGTGATTCTTTCCCAATAATATCATTCTGATTTGTTACACGTTAGTTGAAATAATTTAACTATAATGTCACGTAGGTACTATGATTTAAATTTTGGAAAAAATAAAAGTAATAATGTGAAGTTTCACTGATGTATTAATTTCGCCCAGTAGTTTATTTTAAAATTGCTAGAACAATTTTCTATATAACAAAATTGTTTTTACACAGAAAAATCCTCCACGCCCTTTATATGAATTGTTTTTATTACCTGGATTACGTGAAATGGAGGCAGAAGAACAGGCCAGTTTCAGAGCAGGAAGATCCAAAATCGATCATTTATATACAGTCACACAAATATTGGAGAAAAAGATAGCATTTAACCAAGAAGTACATCTACTATATGTGGATTTAAAAAAAGCATATGATAGCATTCCTCTGGTAAAACTCTGGGAAACTTTACAAAACACTAATATAAATGTAGAATTAATAAAGGCTGTAAAGTCTCTGTATGATAATACCAGATCTAGAATAAAAATAGGACACAATATAACAACGAGATTTATAGTAACTAAGGGACTTAAACAAGGATGCTGCCTATCTCCTACACTATTTAAGATATATCTAGAACGCGCATTGATGACTTGGAAAAGAAAATATCACAATATGGGCATACCAATAGATGATACATCAACACTATACACATTATCCTTTGTGGATGACCAAGTTGTTATTGCGCAAGATATCGATGATATGGAATATATGACACGTAAATTTATCGAGGAGTATGAAAAATGGGGTTTAGAAGTTAATGTGAAGAAAACGGAATACATGTGTATTGGAGGACAACAACAGGATCTACTTCTGTCAACCGGGCAAAACATCAAACACTGCAATGAATATAAGTATCTAGGCATGAAAATATCAAACGACGGGACACTTGATGAAGCGATTTCGGAAAGAAACACTCAAGGAAGGAGAGCAATTACAATGTTGAACAGCATTCTATGGGATAAACAAATAACAAAAGAAAATAAAAGAAGAATATATAATTCAATAATTAAAAGTATAGTAACCTATAGTTGTGAAGTATGGCCAATAAAAGAAAGAACAGAAAGAATGATAAGAACCACAGAAATGGACTTTTGGAGGAGATCAGTTGGAAAATCAAAGAGAGAAAGGGTAACAAATGAGAGAATAAGAAATATGATGGGAATAACACATGACATTGTAGATGATATAAGAACCAAACAACTCGTATGGTACGGGCATGTTCAGCGAATGCCAAATGACAGAATACCCAAAAAAAAATTCTAAACTGGAAACCACAAGGAAGAAGAAGGCGAGGAAGACCACGAAAAAGCTGGAGAGAGGGCATTGGTAATCAAATTCGGGAGAGAGGTCTGGACGAGGACATGTGGAGAAATAGAGAGGAATGGAGATTAGGAATCGGAAGACGGCGAAGGACGTTATAAACCGATATGATGATGATTTTATTACCTGAAAATGGAACTCCAATAACTATTGGTATAGCTTGTGAGCACTGGACGAATCCCCAAGTTCGAGCAAAATTTCGAGCCCTCACCCTTTCATAGGTATACATTTTCAGCGAATAATGGTATCCTCCACAAAATATACCTGAAATTAAGTAGAATTTGTATTAGACATTTATAATGCATTACCAGCTAATACATAGTAATTATTTTATTCATAGTTTTGTTGTAATAGAAATTTATTGGTTTTATGAGTTAATACATAGTAATTGTTTAATTAACAGTCCCTTAAAACATTGAAATGCATAGTAACATTTTTCTTGCAATTAGTACAGGTAGGACTTGTATTGGAAATTTACGATCAATGCCAGCGGATACATGATAATTATTTAGTTCATTTAGTTCATAACAGACATTTCAAGTAAAAAAGCATTGAAAAGCAGAATAACATTTGTATTGCATTATTTTTTTTTATTATAACATTGCATTTTAAATTTCTATTTGATTTACGTAATTATTTATTATAACATGTAGGTACACTATATTCGAAATAAATCGTAATACAAATAATAATTCCTGAATACAATGACCTATTGTGTAAATGCTAAACTATTGTAAATTTAGCATTTTGAAAGCACATATGAATACCAAATAACATTTTAGATAGTCAAAAGTTGTTAGCCATACTGTTATATTAAAAGACACCCTAGGTACGAGGGGCACTATTTATGGTATGTTATGAGCTTAATAATAAAAAATATTAATTTGTCATTGAAAATCACTTTATCGTTTTTCTAAATATTATCCTTCATGATATATACACTTTTGCATGCATTCGAATAATTTGTCAAAGCATTTTTTCCATTTCGCTTGAGATATCCCGAAAACATGGTTTTTGAACGCATCAACGGCTTCTTCTACCGATGAAAATCTTGTCCACGCAATTTATTTTTGACGTTCGGGAAGAAAAAGAAGTCATTGGGCGCCGAATTAGGACTGTATGGTGGATGACCCATTAATTCGATTTTTTGAGTGCTCAAACATTTGGTTGTTAGACGAGATGTATGTGAGCTCGCATTGTCATGATGAAAAATGATCCGACGTACCTCCTTTGTTTTCCTTATTTCACCAAAGACTTCCGGCAAACAAATGGTTGTGTACCATTTAGAATTGACCGTTTTACGTTCTTCTAAACGCACTGTTTTCAGTAAAAACAGGCGACCATTTATATCGAAGTGCTTCGAACGCGAACAAGTTTTGTTGGATTATGGTTAATTTTGAAATACCCATACAGTCGACTACTTTCCGGCTCAAACAAATAGATCTATGATTCTGTGACAATATTATATACTCCTACGTATCTTGAAGTACCGTTATTATATTTATTGAGAATGTGTTTGTACCAATCGACACGAGCATCCTTTTGAGATTTTTTCAGATTATGTGGGATCCAACGAGAACAAACCTTTTTTACAGCTAAATGATCATGCAATATTTTATATATGCTAATCGAACTAATGCCTAAGGTTGTCTCAATCCCACAGTATGTCACATGATGGTCCTGAATTATCAGTTTTTGCACAGCATCAATGTTTTCTGGTACAACAACTGGTTTTGGACGACCTTCGCGACTTTCGTCGGTGAGCGAATGGCGGCAACGATTAAACTCTTTATATCAGCGTTTCACAGTGGAAAAGGATGAGGTTTTATCGCTAAAAGTGGAATTGTTGATCTATGCACTCTTGTCTTGATAATCGACGTCGAAAGTCATAATAAATCATCGCACGAAAAATTTCACAAGTTAATTCCATTTTTTTTGCTGAGATATAATTTTCAAATCACTGTAAACAACACAAATCGCGCTTAAATGATAAAATGTTCTGAAGAAGGTTATGGTCAAAAATGTAAAACTTTCCATTGGAAGATGGCGTCAGATAGCATCTGACAATATTTAGTGTTGCCAAAACTCAAAATACGAACAGTGCATCCTTGTATCCTTTTTATCATTGTTTAAGGAAATCTAAGAATAAAAGATAAACTAGTTTTGTACCACCATATTTTGTAATACCATATTTGTAAAAAATAAAACAAAGTTCTCCTATTTTATACAGGGTGAGTCACGGGAAACGGACGTTTTTCAACAAAGAATAACTCTTGCAATATTAGGAAAAAATAAGTTTTATTTTTAAAGAATTAAACGGTAAACTATGCCATTTTATATGCCTAAGTGCGAAAAATAATATCTGATAAATGACGGCCATTTTCACGTATACACAGCTGAAGTCGTTTTCGAAAGTTTGATTCTACGTTTCGCAACGTATCTAGGTTGATTTCTGCAATTCTTTCACGTATTGCTGTCTTCAGGTCCTCTAATGTACGGGGTTTACGCTCATATACCCTTGATTTTAAATACCCCCAAAGATAAAAATCACAAATGGAAAGATCAGGCGAGCGCGGCGGCCAAGAAAGGCGAAGCGTGAAATGAGGCGATTAGGAAATGCAGTTTGAACAACAGCCAGGGAAGCACTTGCTGTATGAGCGGTCGCCCCGTCCTATTGAAACCACACCTCTGCCCTATTCATTCTTAGCCTGCGAAGTTCAGAAAAAAGTTTCAAATATGTTCACATAGCGATTAGAATTAACGGTCACCGTTCTCTCGTTTTCTTCAAAAAAAAAAAAAAATGGTCCGATAATCCCGCACCGTCCAATACAGCACCAAACTGTAACTTTAAAGCTGTGTAGCGGTCTCTCATGTAATCCCCGAGGATTATCTGCAGCCCAATATTGACAGTTTTGCTTATTAACCGCCCCTTCCAGGTGAAAATGGGCTTCGTCGCTCATTATGATAATAAAATTTTCATTTTTTTCGTATAGGTGAAGCATTGCTTGACAAAAAGTCATTCGTTGCTGATAGTCTCTCATTTAGCTTCTGAACCATCATAATTTTATAGGGATGAAATGCAAGGTCTTTGTGTAAAATTCTCTGCATCGTGGATTGACTTATTTGCAGTTCCCTAGAATGTCGTCTAGCAGAACGAGTGGGGCTTCGGTTCATGGCTTCCCTTACTCGATCCACATTTTCAGCTGTTCGGGCCGTTCGAACTGGGCCGGGTGGTTTCCTTTTAAACAGTGACCCTATCGTTCGCAATGAATTAACTCATCTAAGAATGGTATTCCGCTGAGGGAGGGCACCATGACGGCCGATGTTGAAACGCCGTCTGAAAAAAGACGTTGCACTATTGTCACTGAACCTCCACTTTTTATAAACTCGTCGTAAACAAACACGCGGTGTTCCCTTGTCCACAATGGCATGATGGATACTAAATGGCAACTCAAGGAGTGTTGACTGTCATTTCTCCCACTTACATACGCCTGACACAAGCTGTGTACTATTTGTTCTAAAAATGTCCGTTTTCCATGACTCACCAATGTAGTTATAATTAGAAGTGTTCTACTTCTTGATATATTTAATATCAAAGAAATGCATATATGTTTTTTATTTTTGTTTTACATACTTAGAATTTTTGTAAATATACACCGTTACATGTAAAAGAATTATCTTACTTAATATTAAATACTTTTTTACTTATGTTAAATTAATAGTTATTCTGTGTGATATAAAGTAGCGATGTACATATCTCTGCAAGTAAAAAAAATAAATTATATATTCTTCTACTTTGAGTATATACTACTCGTATACTTAATTTATGTATATATTATTTACGATCCTGTAGATAGTCACCTTTAATCAATAAAAATAAGTAAATTAAGGGTTATATTTGTTATAATACATTACACGTATATTTTTGGAATTTACTTTTATTAATTTTATTGATACATTGTATTTGTAAATATTTGCATTTTCTGACTTATAATGCTTGTGTTACTATATATAGTATTTACACATAAACAATTACAATATCTTTTTATAACAAATACATACATGTTCTTTATCCATTATAATAATTTCCCGGTAAGAAATTATATTAACAGTCCCTAGTTTATAACAAGAATCTATCGTTTTTATGAAAATAATTCACCTTAACTAAATGTCACAAATAGTATATAACAGTTGAATAGTCAACAGTAGACGGTTTTCTCTATGAATTTGAAAAAAATATGTGAAGATGAATTATATTTTCATAGTTGTTTAACTATGAAATAAAAATTACAAATTTAATCATATATGTATGATATGATCTCCGTAATAAAAGGTATGTATCGCAAATACGCATCGATTCACTATCGACGTTGGTATGGATAGTAGTACTACTCTGGATTATAGTTACCGGCATATTTATGTATCGTAAAACATGAGTAGCGAAATTTATGTGATGATAATTACGACATATGACCAATTAAAATATTGTGTGCTTCTCGATAAGAGTATAATTAAAGCGTTAGATAGGTCCGCATAATCCTTAAGACTAGTATAAGATTGGGTGAAAAAAGTCTGTGAGAGCAGGACGGACACTGGTGATTCACGCAATGCGTGATCAATAAAATATCTATCTTCTTCTGTTATGGAGAATTCATTCTTCTTCATGATAATACGAGGCCTAATAAAGCCTTATTTATATCAGCGTAGGATCGTTGCTGTAGGATTTCGAACCAACCCTATTACTCTGCAGATATTAGTCGCCCAAAGTATATTTCCACACTAAGTGCGAAAAAGTTTAATAGTGGTGTCATTAAGTGACAATCATTGTAGAATTGATCCTGTCTCACATTACAGATTCAAACTCAAAATAAGAAAGAAAAAGGTATATTTAAAAGGTGCGTAAAACTTTAGGAAGAGATTACCACTTTGTGGAGAGGTGGTAAGCTGTCCTCTAGCCATAGGAGCACTAGTTGTTGGTATATGTAAGACCTTGTTGCTTTTTTCATCTTACATTATTACGCAGCTGCTTTTCCAAACCGTTTTTGTATGCATATGTGCATATGTGCCAAAAATATGGTGAGGCAAGGTTGTGTGTCACCACTTCCTTTTAATACATTATTCAACAAAGTCACGAACATAGCAATCGTAGGATTACATCGAATATCAGACCACGTTATTTACAAGACTAGAATACTTTGTGACCCCCATTCTAACCCAATAGTCTCATCTAAATTAATAGTAAACTGCAGCTGTAGTACTAGGATCTTTTCTTCAACTCATATACTCAATAAAGAGGTTTCAATTTGTATTAATCAACAACGAACTGCAAGATAAATAAACAAAAAAAGTGGAAATGAATAGACCACAGAGTCCGGCAGTCTGGAGGGAAGACCACTGTATCAACAAAAGAGCGCTAAAATTCTTCCACAAGGAAGAAGAAGATTGGGACAACCAAAGGCATAGAGAGTCATAGTTGAAAAATTCGCTAAAAAACATGATAAGAAGCAAATCAAAAGCAGAGCAGTAAATGATGCATATACATATAATTGAAAAGGATGACCTGTTGCTTATGTATGATATTAAATACATGATCGTTTTTCATTAAAATCTAATACATTTTTCGTAATAAATGATAATACAGTTTCGATAAAGATACATTTCAATATAACAGAATAATATATAAACGTACGTTGAGTTTTGCTGTGGCACAGGAACAAATAATATAAAATTTACAAAAATTTGCATTTCTTTTTATAAAATAATGTGAATAACAAAAAAGTTATTTTCTTCAAGGGTAACACCACTGAAAATATTAAAAAAATAGACTTTTTATTAGCATAAAAAATTCTTTGAACCTTTTAGAATATGGGGCAGAAGTTTTTTTCCTAAAAAATTTCTTTTCCTTGAAATTTCGCGATCTTCCCTAAGTGCAGCGGACTACCCCGAAACGACGTCTGACAATGAGTCGAATAAATACCTGCTGGGAAGGTACAGTCTAGGTACAGCCTAATGTTTTACATTATCATTTCTATCTCGTAACATCTCTAATACACAACAGATGTCGTTAAAATATGTTTATGTGTAGTCAGAAACAGTTACATATACAAAAACGACAATTTCCTCGCCTTGAAATCACTGTTTTTGTATGTAGTGCTGACCTTATTCCATAAGTTATCAATCGACGAAAATATGGAGCACGAGAAGTGCTTAGAGTCTTGGTGTGACTCGAAGAAGGCGGAAGCAGCGGATTCCTTGGACACCTTTCAAATATAAGCCGCCGCTTCCTAAGGAAGTATTTAAAGCCATCAAACCGATTTATCCCGAGACGAGTTACTTAACTGCTTGGGAGGCTACACGCAAAATAGCAATGAAAGTCTCAATGCTACTATTTGAAAATTGGCTCCAAAATCGTATTTCAGTGGCAAAATAGTCTTGAATATAGCTGACTGACTGATTAATATTACTCTGTGCACTTTTAATGATGATTTGACTAATACTCTTCGAATTACGAAAGGTTTGGAGATGCATATTGGTGTTCAATTATACAGTTTTTCTCTAAAAACCGATGCTAAGCGGATCAAGTACGCCAATGATATCTTTGACAGATGCAGCGAAAGAGGCACGCTCTAACATAAAATGTTCGAGGAAAGAGAATGAGGAAGAATATTTAAATATATAAGGACACATTTATGGTTCTGGAATAGCAGATCAATGGTAAACAGTTTTAAATAGTTGGATTTTTCATTTTTAATGTTTATAACACATTTCAAAACTTTAAACGTTTTTTTGTCGAAACATGAATTTTCAAAACGGCACGCAGCATAACTCCAACATTTTTCATTCTTTTCATGCGAATTTGTCTTTTATATCGGATCATCTTTAAAATAATATTTTGAAGTAAAATAAGTACGAAATTTTCGCTAAGTTAATTTAAATATTATTTATTAACAAATGATTGCCCTTTTTTGTTGAAAATTTAACATTTTTTATTTAGATACTCGCTAATCACATAAAAAACCCCTACGTATTTCACTAGCTATAAATATGTAGATTAAATAATTTTTTTCCAGATTCAAATTTGCACCAGTTACACTGATTGCTGCAGAGTGCCTTAGATTCGAAATATCTCGGGAGAACGGCTTCAGTGTCGTCATTTTTGATATCAAGTAATTTTTTGTATTGTACTTCAATATATGCCTAATAACTTCCCTAAATATTACTATCGTTAAATATTACTAGCTTATTGCCTTTTTTTCACTAAAAAAATGTCAAAAAAAGTCTTTTTTAGCTTGTTACAGTGGAGTTTTTTTAGTCATAATACTGCAGTGGCGGCTCGTGGTATCCATATTAGGGTAGGCGATAGCGGCGTATGAGTTTCATCAACCTTGAAAAATAGCGCCGCAGGCGAAAATTTTTAAAATTTTCAGGGTCACGCGTTTTCCTGGTACTTCAGAATTTCAATCATTGAATTTCATTTATACAAAAATATAGACTTTCACAAGAATTTTTTGAACTTAATACCTCTTTGTTATTCGTGAATAATAATAGTTATTGTGGGTATAAATAAATTGGAATAAACGAAATATATTTATTGAGTATTATACCTATATTATGTAAATTGGGTTGGCAATAATACATTATTACACAGCCTTCCTTAACCATCGCCGTTATTGACTGACAATTACAAAGTGGATACCTACTACTTTTTATAATTTAAATTAATGCGCCTATCTTTAATTAATGAAAATTTGTTAATTATATTTTCCGTGAAGTCAGCAGATTTCTGAAGTGTGCTAAATAATTTCTTTTCAATTGAAATAAGTGCAAGCGACGATAAACGTTCATTCTTCATAGAGTTCCGACTATGCGTTTTAATACGTTTTAAATAAGGAAAATGTATTTTAACCGATGTACTTGTTGCTGGAATTGTAGCAATTAAAACAATAAGTTTAAAAACCTCTGGAAATATTTCTCGAAATTCATATTCCACAAAATATTTCAACATTGACTCGATATTTAATGTTTCAAATTGATCATCACAATATATAACCCAATATCCCCAGTAATGTCATGGCTTATTCAATGCGTAGGCGTCTTCGGATCTGCCGAAGAACGCCGATCTACTTCAGGCGCTGATTGCATTCGCCTTCAACTGCTTTATTTAAAGAATACAATTGGCTGCAGACGTCTGAGCTGCGATTATTTTGCCATTACAACAACGCTGTTTGTCGTCTTACCGACATCTGGTTGACGTGTAGCTATCGATTTTCAGGCGGTGGGATGGAGAACCGAGCCTGGTCTGGTTGTTCTGTTTAGGAATAAATGATTTAATTCGGTGTAGCCCGGCGCCGTGTGGACTGCGATAGTATATATAAAGGGTGTTTACGGCACCAGCGCCGCCGACGGCGATAGATAATTTAATTAGTATAAAGTAGTTATTATTAATTATATTAAATATTTCTGTATTATCAGGGACGTTAACAGTTCATTGTAATTGCGCTGTTATGAGAAATGACATAAAATTTTAAAGGTAGGCGGCGCCTACCTTGCCTACCCCGACTAGCCGCCACTGTAATACTGTCTTCACATAAGGATATTTCGTATCTTTCAAGGTAAGCGATTTGACAGTAATGAACAAATTGGACAACTTCTATAATAAATATATAAGAAAAATTGCTTTTCGTCCATTTGAGCAGAACTCATTAGACTGATGGATTCATCGTACAAGGGATGTTCGACAACCAAAAAAGTATGCATACACATTTATATATTGCTGTGACATGATAAAATATTATGTACAATCGTGGCTGTAGACTGAATAAAATGAATTATAACATTAATATTCCGAAACGGGTTCAGCGAGGCCACATACCCCCGAGAATAACGGATGGAGAGAACATAATTTATAGTGCCATATTTTTTACGTTCTGTCGATTGATGAAATATATTGTGAACTTTAAAATAAAGAAATGTTAACATACTTCATATTGTTCTTTTTTTTGTGAAGAGGTTCACACGTAGGTATTTAGTTAATTAAATTATTTCAATGAAGCAATAACATATCAAGTTTCTACATTTCATCGAAAATCATTGAATTTACTAAATATGCATTTTACACTGAGAAAAAAATGTATTTATTGTTAATAAGTTACGTTGATAACAAATAAATTCTGATTCTTCACATAGCGAAATAAATGCAAGTTTCATTTCAACAAATAATTTCGATTACATCAACAACCCTTGATGAATGCAAATACATTAGATATGATTCAATATTCTCATTTACTATATAAGAAACACATTTGTAATAAGAAACAATATCTATTTTAAAAGAAAATTGTTGGTTAATATTTAACATATAGCGATAAATTTAAAGTTATCATAAGAAAGTTACAGTTATAAATATATAAACTTATCATGGTATTAATCAATATAATAATATTTATTTAAGTTTTACTATATTTCTTGTTAAAAGAAACAAAAAGAAAAATAAACAGTTTTAAAACCTTAAAATGTACTTTTCCGCACGTCGAATATTTCTATCTCGAAACTGAGTGGCCGAGAGAAAATAAATCAACACATAAATGCAGAATATGTGTATTATGCGACAGTCTTACTTTTTTCATTGGCGACTACTTCAGTGCCGTATCAATACGTTTGTGATCGAACGGAATAATTTTTTTCTCATTCATTCGTATATGATACAGGCCGAATATATGCTTTTCTCGTTTCAAAATCAGCAATTCTTTCTCAAATAGTTCACCATCGTGCTTTTTCATGACCTCAGAATTGCTCAGAGACCCACAACCTCGAGTGGGTGTTGTCGTTATTTCCGGATTCAGTTATGTGATTATGTGAACGTATATTGGCCATAACATAAGGTAAGGAAGATTTGGAAGCGCTGTTTCAGGTAATTGTGGTAAATGAAAATGAGGAATGGGATCGAGAAACCGTTATTTCTGCTAGAGGCCTTTTAACTTTATTGCGCGACTTTGATTTTAATTTTTTCTTAGCAGTGTTTTCTGCAATATACCCACATTCCGCGAGTCTGTTTAAAATTCTACAGACAAAAATATCAGATATTAGTTACTGCAATAAAAAGATCGCCCATTTCAAATCACATATTCAAGAAGAGAAACGAGTTTAGTCATATTTGGGACCGTATGGACAGATTTGTGTTAGAAAATCAACCACCAAGTAAAAGCAGGCGTTTGTATTTAATTCCTGAAGAAGATAAGAAAAGCACCTACGCACAATTGTTTTATGAAATTTTGGACGTTATTACTTTGAACATTAGTGAACGGTTTAGTGAAATTTCTAAACTGAAATTCTTAAATCTAGATTCAACACAATTTACTTCATTCGTGAAACGTTTCCCTGATGAACTCTTTTCTTCTTTAATAGATACATATGGAACATTCTTCGACTCAAATCGTTTAAAAAGTGAACTTTCAGTGATTTATAGTGATTCCGATATGAAAAAGAGCACTGTGTTTGAGATTCACCAATATATTATGTCCCTTCAATTATCTTCTGTTTTCCTGGCGTCATCAAAATTGTGTAATTTAGTTTTGACTATTCCTGACACAAGCAGTTCCGCGGAAAGATCATTTTCATGTTTAAAGAGAATAAAGACTTATCTGCGAAATTCTCAAAAGCAAGAAAGCCTGTCAGCTCTATCATTAATAAATTTTGAAAGTGTCTTGTTAGAAGATATGAGATCGTCTCCAACATTTGAAGAAACAGTGATAGACGTTTTCGCTGGACAAACAAAAACCGAAGAATTGATCTTCATTTTAAAAACTAGGATATATACCTCGGCATAATCGTTTTAAGTTAGTGTATTTATTTTTACCATTCTCATATGGCATACCAAACATCTGACTACACCTCTTTCCCTTATAAAATCTTTAGCAGATCCCTAGATCCCTTTCTCACGCTACGCCTCTGAAACACATGTATTCCGTGGGGAGACAAACGTCTGTGAAATAATCATGATTTTATTAACCACATAACGGATATTACTATCCGCATACATATAAATCGTACGGAAACCTTTTACCATGAATAATCGCGCGTCAGTCTGTTGCACATAAAGTGCGTTCATTTGCATCAAATTTATGGCAATATTAGCGAAATAGAACAGAAACTATGTCACATTAGTTGACTTGAGTTATTTACATGGGGTTTTTATTAGAACTTGATTGAGTCCGTACATAACTTATCTTGGCTCGTTTGATTTTTGCTCACACCGGAGTGTAATAAATTGCAAACTTTTGCTGCTTCTCAGCGCCTATCTTCGAAAGAAAATGTTCTTATATCGAATATATGGACACGGGGCAAAGGAAGCGGTATTTATACTCCCATGACTTTAGTAGTAAGTTTTAAAAGTTAGGTCTTCCTAACTTTTAAAAACTACTAACTTTTTAAACCGTAATCGTATATAAGATTGGGTTTTTATACAGGATGTCTTATAATGTATTTCACATCGAATGTCTCAGTTATTTCAAAAAGTAAGAAGATGTACTAAACACTATTTTTATTGTTAAAAACCTTGCCGATTGCGAAATTGTTCCTCTTTTTAATCTTTAATAAACCACTACTTCTAATTTCATAAACTACTTCTTTAATTTGCACCCCTACTTTTTTTGTACTGAATATGAATTTCCTTCGTTCTTAATGCAGTAGTACCTCCTACTTAATATACTTGTACTTAATTTTCTAAATACAATTCTTCATAGAAAAATGTATTATTTTTAAATTTTCGCTGCAAGTTTGCAAAATAAATTTTAGTCGGTTATTCAAAGAATAAAAAATGTAATTTTAATAATTTTTTTTAACGTAACTAGTTTATCTAGTGTAACTTTGTGTAATCCGGGACTGTCACTGATGTACGTTTAAATACATTAATTTATAAACTATTTAAGAATAATGTTTTCTTCTGCGGAAAAATGTAGTTAAAAGTATCACGTATGTTGGGAGTGGTTTCTTATGGGCTAAGATTATTACGAATATTTCAAGTTTGTAATCAGCAAGGTTTTTTGAAACAATGTAAGATAGTTCTTGGATCATGTTTTAACTATTCAAGTAATGGAGCTATTGACTGGAAAATATATTCGGGGACACCCCGAATATGACGTTGGACAATAAAAAGATAGAGCAATCGAGGATATTTTTTATAAACATTCTAAAAAATGATTGGCATCTCCAGTTCAGAGTTCAGTTCATTATTTTGTTTTATTTTTTATAATAAGGTCCACATCTTATTTAAAAGAGGGAATATATACTCACTAATTATTATCAGTGAACTGTAAAGGAGCATAATAAAATACCAAAATGATCCTGTATTATATTTTATACTACAAGAAACATAAAGTTTCTAATGGTACTAATATAGGGTGGGTCATAGAAACCTGATGATTTTAAATTATTGTTTACCGATGACTGCATTAACTGATCATGTCCAGTATGAGTGAAGGGAGAGCCCGCCTAATGTCGTTTCAGCTGATATGGAGCTGTGGATTGGAAAGTATTGTGCGTTCGTGATAGAACAGTTTTTGACGATAGTTACGTGAATTTTGCAGAATAATTTCTTGGAATTCTGCCAGACGAAGGTGTGGAGAATCTTCTACTTATACAATAGTATACAGAGTCTTTCAATAGGGATGCTCGAAATTTGTTAGGTTATAGCGGCTATGTTGTTAAAGCAACATCTGTCAAATTTATTTTATTGTCAACTATTCAGTAGTGTATGGCAAATTACCATGAAAGGTTATAGAGTTCAACAATGTGTAAAAATCGTTAAATTTGATTTTCAAAATCGGTGCTCCATTCGAGAAACGTTCTGCGCATTACGCGATTTTTGTCTTCATCACAACCGTGCCGTTGGTGACGTTTGGTGGCCTAATTCGAGTCAACCGGGTTGATAAATAATCAGCCAATACCCGTACGTCACCAGAACGCAAGGTATGCTGAATACATCGCTGCTTCGCGTGAGAGTGTACGGGAAAACCCGGGGCAGTCAATTTCTCGTCGTTCACGAGAACTTGGCCTTTTTGCGACCTCAACTTGGTAAATATTGCGTCCGGACTTAGGCCCGCACTCGTACAAAATCCAAGTGACCCAGGAACTTAAGATAAACGATCATAGGCAACGAGAATCCAATCAGCGAACACATCGCTGATTAAGTTCTGGAGCAATTGGAAGTTGACCCAAATATTCCCAAGAAAATATTTAGCGACGAGGCCCATTTTTGGACAAATGCATACGTGAATAAACAAAATTGTCGGATTTGGGACGATACCAATCCACACGAGATACACCAGCACCAAATGCATCCCGAGAAAGTCACTCCTTGGTGCGGATTTTGGACTGGCGGAATCATCGGTCCGTACTTCTTCCAAAACGAAACTGGCATTGCCATAACCGTCAACGGCGACCGCTACAGATCGATGATAAGCAACTCCTTGTGGCCTAAACTGGATAATATGGATACCGACGACATGGGGTTCCAATAGAACGGCGCTATGTGCCACACAGCGCATGTCACGATGAACAATCTGCACGAGAAATTTGACGGCATGGCTATCTCGCGCAGCGGTGACGTAAACTGGCCATCGAGATCGTGCGATTTAACGCCTCTAGACTTCTTCCTTTGGAGCTATATTAAATCGCAGGTCTATGCGAATACACCGCTAACAATGAATGCCCTCAAAGTCAACATAATGAACGCCATCCAGCAATGCCATAAAATATTCTTCTAAATAACAAAGAATTGAGTGGATATCATTATACCTTTTTATGGACATTTTAATGCACACAAAACTTGTTTTATTTACTTTTAAAAATCGATCATCCTTATTGAACGACCCTTTATTAGACATGTCTCGGTCTTCCGAGATCTGACGTTCTGTAATTAGGTAATAGGGTTATCTCAACAGAAAAGTGTATTCTTCTCGATTTTCCAATTTTCAACATTTACATTAACAAATCAGCGATGAGCTTACACCGATTCATCACGCAATGATACAGAGAGTAACAGGAAATATCAAGGGCTGATTAGAACAATTTGTTTTTTTATTTACAGACTTTATTAAACCTCTTCTAATCCATAAATTGCATTTTATTTCGTTACTTTTAAAGTCGACTTGTATTTCCATTTACAGATATAATTTGAGCATAATGGTAATTTTATCCGATCCGATAGGACTTGAACCTTGATGAAGTTCTAGTGCAAACTGGAACGGGTGGGTCGGCTTGCGCGTTTTAATGATTTAAGGAGCCGTACCATAGGTTTAACCATAGTGGGGGGGTCCTTATTGAAAAACCAGACTAAGACAAGTCCCTGAAGGAGGGCAGCAGCTCTTTCAGTAGTCATAGTGGCAGAAACCGTGGGGGTTGGTATGGTGCTATGACACACACGACTGCGATGTGGAAGGCAAGAGGAAACCACCACATTATAATCCTCAGAACAGCTAGCAGAAAGCTTATCCTAAATTAATGATGGCGTCTCCTGGGACAAAAAACTCCGGAGGTAAAATAGTCCTCCGTTCGGATCTCCGGGTGAGGACTGTTCCGGGAGACGTGATCGAGTGCAATAATAATAGGAAGTGTAGCATTTCACGAGTCGGAGCGTGGAATGTCAGAAGCATGAGACAGGCAGGGAAGCTAGAAAATCTGAAGATAGAAATGGATAGGTTAGGATTAGATATAGTAGGTATAAGTGAGATGCGCTGGCCGGAAGTAGGAGATTTTTGGAGCGGTGACTATAGGGTAATACACACAGGATCGGTAAATGGAAACGCGGGAGTAGGGATCGTTATGCGGAAGAACGCAGGACAGTGTGTAGATAGCTACCTACAATACAGCGAGAGAGTAATGATGGTTAGGTTAGATTCGAAGCCAGTGGAAACAGTAATAGTGCAAGTATACATGCCTACTTCTAGCCACAGCGAGGAAGAGTTAGAAGCCGTTTATTCGGACATAGAGCAGGTAATAGGATTTGTGAAGGGTCATGAAAATTTAATAATAGTAGGAGATTTTAACGCAGTCGTAGGTGAGGGGAAAGAAGGAGAATTTGTAGGGCCTTATGGATTAGGAAACAGAAACGAGAGAGGTAGCAGACTGATAGAATTCTGTGAGAAGCACAAGATGGTAGTCGCGAACACATTGTTCAAGAATCACGTTAGGAGGCGGTACACATGGAAAATGCCAGGAGGGATAGACAGGTATCAGATAGACTACATTCTGGTTAGGAAGAGATTTAGAAATCAAGTAAAAGACTGTAAGAGTTATCCAGGAGCAGATGTAGACAGCGATCACAACTTGGTAGTCATGAAAGCTAGATTAAAGTTCAAAAATCTGAAAACCCGGAAGGATAAGAAACGTATAAATGTAGACATATTGAGGGATCAGAATATGAAAGATAAGTTCCAGGAGAAAACAGATCAGTTAATAAATAAAGCGAGTAAGGACCAAATCAAGAACGCAGAAACTGAGTGGGAGGGTATCAAGAATAGTCTAGATTCCGCGGCTACGGACGTTTTAGGACACGATAAAAGGGAAGCTAGGAAGCCCTGGATAACGGACGAAATCTTAAACTTAATGCAAAAGAGACGAGACTACAAAAACAGACGAGACGAAGAAGGACTGAAAACGTATAAGGCAATAAAGTGGGAAATCATTAGAAAATGTAGAAAAGCGAAAGAACAATGGATAGAGGAGAAATGCAAAGAAGTAGAAGATAAGTTGCAAGTAGGTAAGGCTGATGAGGCTTACAAAATAATTAAGAGGAACTTTAGGGATATAGGAACAATAAGTAGAAATGTTAGGAGTCAATCGGGGGACATACTGATAGGAAGAGAGGAGAAAGCGGATAGATGGAAGCAGTACTTAGGAAATTTATACGAGGGTCAGGAATTAGGAGAGATATTAGAGGAAGAATCTAGCATCGATAGGGAAGATGTAGGAAAACCTATATTGAGAGAGGAATTTGAAATAGCACTAAGGGGGCTAAAGAATAATAGAGCGCCGGGTGTAGATAAAATACAGGCGGAAATTTTGAAATGTGCGGGACAGAAAGTAGTAAATAGGATGTTTGAACTGGTAAAATACATATACGAAACGGGCGAGATGCCGGAGGATTATAAGAGGAACATTATCGTTACTATACCGAAAAAGAGAGAAGCCGACAAATGCGAGAACTTTAGAACGATTAGCCTAACTTCCCATGCGTCAAAAATCCTAACTAGAATAGTGCAGAAGAGGATGGAAAATAGAGCGGAGGAAATACTAGGAGAAGACCAATTCGGGTTTAGGCGAAATAGGGGAACTCGCGAAGCTATTCTGGCGCTAAGAGTAATGTTAGAGAAAACAATAGAAAAAGGAAAGAACGCTTATATAGGATTTGTAGATTTAGAAAAAGCTTTTGATAACGTAAGATGGGAAAAAATGTTCGAGATACTAAAGAGCGCGGGAATGAAGTATAGAGATAGGAGAGTAGTACACAATCTATACATAGAGCAAACTGCTGTTATAGAAGTAGAAGGGGAGGAAAGGGAAGTAGGTATTAGGAAAGGAGTAAGACAAGGATGTACGCTATCACCACTAATTTTTAATCTGTACATCGAACAGGCGATTAATGTGGTAAAAGATAGAGTGGATTTCGGGATTAAAGTACAGGGACAGAAACTAAAAATGCTGAGATTCGCGGATGATATAGCAGTATTAGCATCTAGTAAGGAGGAACTAGAATCAGCATTGAACGAAATGGAGGCAGTGTTGACAGAGGAATACGGAATGAGGGTGAATAAAAACAAAACTAAAGTGTTAGTGTGCAGAGGGCGCGAGAGCAGAGCAAAAACGAAAGTACAAATTAATAATGAAAGATTGGAGGAAGTTAAAGACTTCACTTATTTAGGAAGTAAAATAAATTGGGATGGAAGAAGCGATAAAGACATAAAACAAAGAATAGCGCAGGGTCGAGTAGCTTTTAACAAAAAGAAAGCACTTTTATGCTCGGGGGTAATAAACTTAGAAACAAGGAAGAGATTTTTGAAAACATATATATGGAGCACGGCACTTTACGGCTGCGAAACCTGGACGGTAGGGGAAGCAAGTAGGAAGAAATTAGAAGCTTTTGAGAGGTAGAATGGTAGGCCACTTGCTGAGACATGGGGGAATAGTCCGCGATATTTTGGAGGCAGAAATAGGAGTGAAGAAAGGCAGAGGTAGGCCTAGATTAGACTACTGCTCGCAAATAGTAAGGGATGTAGGTTGTAGCACAATTAGCGAAATGCGTAGGTTAGCACAAGATAGGAGAAGCTGGAGGTTAGCGTCCAACCAGTCTTAGGACTGATGACCTAATGATGATGATGATGGTAATTTTATAGATTTACAAATATATTTACGAAAACGAATGAATATATATTTACGAAAACGAATGAATACCTGTGTTGCTTATAACTAATATATCTACTTGGAACTTACCATATATCCAAGCGAACATAACGTATGCATGGTAATTGCCGCTAACTACGGTAAAAGCTAATATTGACAACCCACACATGAATACAGCAGTCTGGCAGAGATACTGTCTAGCAATTCTACACTCAGTGGAATTGTGCAAGACGAGCGTACTGAACACCACACACCCCACAGTCCAGGCAAGTCCCAGATACATTTGCAGGAACACCGTGGAATCGCCCAGTCCTTCCTCCTCCGCCTGATAGGACAGGTAGAACAGGGGTGTGTTTATTCCAAACGCGCTGATTCCAGTAGATATAAGCAATATTCGGACGGTTTTACTTTTCAGCGTACTGAAATCAAAAAATGGCACTTTGTCTTCGATTTTGTTTTTGTCTTTGATTTTTCGTTTTTGGTTTTTTATGTGCAGTATTGCTCGTCTTTGCGGGTGGTACAGGGAAGCGGACCTATAGAACGTTCCCAAGATAAAGGTCACCGAAATCGCTCCCGTTACCACTTGAAGGCCTAGTCGCCAGCCGAGAGCCCTGAAACAAAAATAATTAGTCAGTAATCTTCCGGATAAATTTCATGTATAGTTTATTTCATCGCTATTTGCTTAATAAAAAATCTCAAAACATACCGTGGAGTGTTTTTATGGCTAGGCTCAGGTAGACTGTTCCGATTATTAGCAAGATAAGAGAGTTTTTTATTTGGCAAATAGCGATGAAATTAAGAGTAAGTGTAGTTGAATACTATACAACGTGTTGATAAGTCCCATAATATTTATAATATTGTTATTAAATGATTTTGTTAAAAAATTTATATTATTAAAAAAACAATATTACATCTCAACAACCAACATCAATATTATTAAAAAAATGTATTGACCAGCCTTAAAAAACATAAAAGTCGAGTTTTTCAGTTTTGTGACGTCATTATAGTTTTTTTTTAATTGCAACCCCGCACTCTGTTTTTTATACAAATGAATTCCGTAAAGCTTTACGAGTACGAATAAATTCGTTAAAAATTCAAGGAACAATCCTTAGACCGGATCGGTCAAATTTTATGTTTAGTTGCGCATATATTTAGAATACAATTAATACATACAGGATAATTCATGTAGGACTCATGTAGGTATGCCGTAAAAGAGTACATTGTTTTATATACGCTAATACATAAGCGTATATAAATATAATATTTATATTACCGTGAGTATAGGTTAAATACAAAAAATGAAGAGAAACAATTGTGTAATTTCAATATACTAAATTTAATAACAATGATTATTTAAAAAATCAACTAAATTAAATGTTCAAACTATGCATTGTTAGCTATCAGACAGTAGCGTTACCGACTAAAAACGTTTTTTATTGTTTTCTAATAAAAACTTGAAATGTTATTTCGCTAAATAGTATTTTTTTGAGTTTTGGAATTATTTCTTTAAATGATATATTTCTTCCCTTTTATTTGGGAAAAACAATGTGAAAGAACTGAAAGAACACACATTCGATCGTTAACCCATTAACCAAAGCATGGTATGCAATGTTGAATATAAATGTCACGGGATACAAATGATCGGGGTTTTCCTAAAAAAGAGAAAGGGGTACCATTCATTAGCTAGTCAGATTTGACACCTAGATTACTTCTTGTTGGAATACTTAAAAATAGAAGTAGACGTTACTAGGCCGGAGAATTATATTTTAAATAAACAGTTTTAAATTATTAAAACGGACTTTTCCGCACGTAGAACATCTCTATCTCGAAATTGAGTGGCCAAGAAAAAATAAACCAACGCATAAATGCAGAATATGTGTTTTATGCGACGGTTTTACTTTTTTCAAATAGTCCACCATCGTGCTTTCTCATGACCCATGAACAGGGTGGTCCTATCCACCTCAAAATCAATAGATGTCGTCTAGTAGACGTCCCTAATCAGAATCAGTCGAAACTCGATCGATACGACACGATTTAATTGTGTGATCGTGCTAACAAAAAAATTTCTCAAATAGTCCACCATTGTGCTTTCTCATGACCCATGGACAGGGCGGGGTATGTCCTATCTACCTCAAAATCAATAGGTATCGTCTGGAAGACGGTGCCGATCAGAATCAGTCAAAACCCGATCAATCCAACATGATTTAGTTGAGTTACCGTGTCAATAAAAAAATTTCTCAAATAGTCCACGTCGTGCTTTCTCATGACCCATGGACAGGGTGGGGTGTGTCCTATCCACCTCAAAATCAATAGGTGTCATCTGGGAGACGTCCCCGATCAGAATTAGTCAGAACCCAATCGATCCGATACGATTTAGTTGAGTTATCGTGCTAACAAAAACATTTCTCAAATAGACCCATGGACAGGGTGGGGTGTATCCTACCCACCTCAAAATCAATAGGTGTCATCTGGGAGACGTCCCCGATCAGAATCAGTCAAAACCCGATCGATCCGACACGATTTAGTTGAGTTATTGTGCTAACAAGAAATTTTAATGCCGACGACAAACGACAACGACACACACCCACACACACACACAGACAAAATTTTTTAAAAACCATTTTTTTTATTTTTAGGCCGAAAAACGAAAAATAATGTTCTGTGTTAATTCATCTCATGATATTCATATTATTGAAAACATTAAAATTATTAACCTAAAAAATGTTACTTTAAAAAACTATTTAAAAGAAAACTATGCAGATAAAACAAAATGACACAGATATACCGAGGGTTGTATTATTTAATAAAAAATGTTGAATAGAGTCTATTAAACAGTATTTCATATATTGTTGGCATTAAAGTGTAAAAATAATGTTTCAGTTAATAAATAATGATATAATCATCAAATATGTTTTTATTTTATCATGTTTTTTAATTTTTGAAGAAAATGTTAAGTTTAATATCGGCATACCATCAAACTTTTTAGCTGAGTTACACTTTTTTTTCTGACATAAATAACGCAAAAAGTCAGACGTGTTTCTATATCCGAATTTTATTTTGTTTACATTAAAAATAAATTCTTGGTTAATGGAAAACAGTAAATTTAATTCATAAATAACAAAATGATAAAAGTAAAAAGCAGTACCAGATATATTTTAATAATTTTAAACTTAATTCTCAAAATGTGCACCCCTTGCTGATTCTCTTTAGTAACTCTCTGCTTCAAAACATTGATGATTGTGGGTTTATACAACATACACATTAGATCTTAAGTAACCCAATGAAAACTACAAGTTAGGTTTGGAGACCGAGCAGTCTAGTCTATTGTACCCCGGCTTACAATTCACCTATTGGTACTTTGTACCACTATCAAATATTACTTCTTTCTATAAATTCTTTCTGGGTCATAATAGTCCGGAGAAGAAGTGCATCCTATTGAAAAGTTATTTCTAGATCTCGAAATTTATCAGGATTTTATTGTCTAGGAATAATTATAGAAATATATGACGATTCATATCACTCCAGCACCTTGCAATTCTCATGAGTTTTAACATCACAACTTAGGAATAACGTGAAATTATCAGTAAAATAAGTCGCTTTTGAATATTCAGCTTTGCGGGATAATTTTAGGTAATGAACCTTTTGTAATTTATGGAGGTGGATATTTTGTTTGTTTCAAGTACTTTGCACAGTTTCTGCAGATATTCTACAAACAGCTGCAGTTTGAGATATAGATTACGTGAGATTCACGATGATTCTAAAGTACGCGCCATGTTTTTA
Source organism: Rosalia funebris (assembly GCA_037954035.1). Taxonomy (NCBI): domain Eukaryota; kingdom Metazoa; phylum Arthropoda; class Insecta; order Coleoptera; family Cerambycidae; genus Rosalia; species Rosalia funebris. Next base: position 2,857,619 of record JAZFAV010000018.1, on the reverse strand, counting down.
AGATCAACTAAAAGTGCGCTAAAGTGAATTTATAAATGTAAAAACAAAATAAAATTCGAGGCTGTAAAAACTTTTAAGTCACTTTGGGTGAGTTTTATCAGAAAAAAGTAAATTTTTTTTTTCTGAGGCACTGCTTAACAAGTTTAATAGTATGCAAATATTATATTTAATTGCTTTGTTCTTAAAAATGAAAAGACATGTCAAAATAAAAACGAATAGATGATTACATCACTACTTATTAACTAAACCACTTTTTGCACTTTAATGCATGGCTTGTATAATGATTCTTTGCGTGTGCGTCACAGGTAACAATCGTATGAATGAATCAACTGACATTTTTGAACAGTGTAGTGCCGAAAACACATTTTAAGATAACAGTTAGTATAATACAAATCCGTCAATCTACGATAGAGTAATGAAAAGGTTCTCCACAAAAACATTCAATGGAATACATAAAAATAAATGAGTTAAATTAAACAAAAATCAAAATAAATAAAACGAACATGAAATCGAAATTCGAAATATCTAAATTTAAATAATCTGAAATAATTTGAACATTCATAATAATAATGTATGTTTAAGTTTCAAATTCTATTCTATTACCAACAATTCAATTATCGGGTCAATTGTTGGAATAGAAATGTTTTATATTTTTATAAATGAACCGAAATATGTGGAATAATATCTTTAATTACTCGAACGCCAATTAGGAAACGTCCATATTCCATTCTTCACGTAGCGTCATGAAACAGGGGTTATAAAATTGAAAAACTCAAATTAATGACGGACTAATTGCATAACATGCGATTGACTATGGAAATGAACTTCCAATTAGATACTATTATGACAAAACCCGTCATTTTAAAGATGAAAACTATGGAATTCTTACTAGCTCATGTTTTATTATTGCATTCTTCTCTTGGATTGTCGACTAACGACAAGCCTTAATCACAATAAAACACCAAATATGTCACGAGAGTTAATGATGTTGCAAAGAAAAGACTTCAAACCGCAATAAAATTTTTCTAGATTCTCACAAGTTTTAATTATCTCAATTTTATTTTTTCTCAAAAGTGATGTCGTTTCGAAAGACGTAATGAGTAAATTGTATTAAAAAGCGCCTTGTGAAATAAACGTTAATGAATGGCCAACTATAACTTTACCATCTATGGACGGTCACAACTATGGCATTTAAATGAATAGTTGATGGATTTCAGTTAAACTGCTAGCATAATGGAAATGCTTTTAAGGCATAAGTCGTGCCGGAGAATCGATTTATTTCGATAATTCATCGATAATTTTGACGATGTAGGGGAAAGAGGGGTAACCAAGATTCTACAAACTTCTAGCGTTAATAAAATAGTATATAAATAGAATAATTGTTTAATTTGACTAAAATTATTTAATTTTTTAATTTGACTAAATTTGTTTAATTTGACTAAAATTTAACAGAATATTTGGCAGCGATTTTTCTAAAAAATTTTTACTAAATGGAAAAAATATTTCAGGTTTATTTTAATGTTTTTTGACATCAATAAGTTGTGTATGTCTGTAACCTGTAACGAAAATTCTTTATTAAAATAATATGAAAAATTTTTGCAGTTTCCACTTAAACAACAATGCAAAAAAGTAGTGTAAAAAATCGTTTTTTTAGCGTTTATTTTTCGTTTTTCGGCCTAAAAACAAAAAAAGGTTTTAAAACCATTGTGTGTGTGTGTGTGTGTCGTATTCGTTGTCGTTGTCGTCGGCATTAATAAAATCTCTTGTTAGCACGATAACTCAACTAAATCGTGTCGGATCGATCGGGTTTTGACTGATTCTGATCGGGGACGTCTCCCAGACGACACCTATTGATTTTGAGGTGGGTAGAACACACTCTACCATGTTCCTGGGTCACGAGAAAGCACAATGGTGGACTATTTTGAAATTTTTTTGTTAGCACGATCACTCAATTAAATGGTTTTGGATCGATCGGGTTTCGACTGATTCTGATTAGGGACGTCTACCAGATGCCATCTATTGACTTTGAGGTGGATACAACATACCCCACCTTGTCCATGAGTCATGAAAAAGCACGATGGTGGACTATTTGAAAAAAATAAAACTGCCGAATAGAACACATTCTCTGCATTTATGTGTTTTTCTCGCCCACTCAATTTCGAGATAGAGATGTCCTACGTGTGAAAAAGTCCGTTTTAAGGTTTTAAAACTGTTTATTTTTTACCATGTTCATATTATTATTTAGCACACACTAGATGTGCGTGCTGTCTTATGTAGTCAACAAAAATTCAATTTCTAAGGAAAAAATAGTACTGGAGTTGGAGGGAAAAATGCAGCAGTTCTTATGATGTTTGATATATGTACAACTATTAAGAATAAACTAATTTGAAATTATAATGAAATAAAGTACTTTGAACCACAAACATTAGACACAACACAATACAACATAACAAACAACACTTAAATATATGTATTTATTTCTTCCACTTCATTTTTTTTTGTATTGACTGTATAATGTAACCATTATGTATTAATATAAATACACATATGATAATTATCTACTGAAGTAAGACGTATTTTAGAGCTTTTGAAATGGAAACTGAAGCACAAAGTAAAAACCATTTTACTGTTACTTTTTTAGAATGTCCTGTTAGTAAATATCTATATTATTTATTCTTGTATATATTACTGTTCAATCTTCGTTTAAATAAAAGTCGTAAAGATCTTATGTAAGCTAAGCTAATAATTTGTAGAAAAGCTAGTAGTTGTTTTTACATGTTTTTTACATTTTCTATAAAGTGCATATCAAAATATTTTTCCTTTCCTTTGGTTTTTAATAGTGAAGCATATAATTTGTTATAATTTTTAGTATTCACAATTTTTTTAAAAGTAACAGCGTTTTAACGAGAAGACCATATCTTTCCAGGTAAAAACACAGTTCCACGCGTAACATCAAAGAATTAAATACAAGTCGAGTAGAAAATAAAAACTAATTTTTAAGAACAGCGCAACGCAGAGCATAGAGATGGATTACTAACTTAAAATGACGGATATATGCATGTATATTTTTTGCTTTAAAAATAAAAACAAAAAGCTGATAATAATACACGCGAACAAGAGTTATCAAGAGGTAGTCATCACTGTCCACAATTTCACACGTTTAATATAGGCATGCCTACAATATTTTCAGAACGCCATCAGTAATATCAGAAATATTTTCAATCAACTCAATCTACTCCTATGTGCTTTATTGCACAGTACAACTTCCATTATCTGTAAAAATACAATTTTATTAATTTCTAATAAAAATTTGAACAATCCATTCTGAAATAAACATGTAATCGTTAATGGAGACTATCAGCGCAAACAAATCATTACGAAAAAAAAAAAAAAAAAAAAAAAAAAAAAAAAAAAAAAATATATATATATATATATATATATATATATATATATATATATATATATATATATATATATATATATATATATATATATATATATATATTGACGGGCGAAGTATTTCTTGGCAATATTTTTTACGTGGCTATTTCCAACAGTCTCTTAAGTAACAGTATATCTTGATATTTGTTTCCGCCTATTGGACACAGGTGGAAAAAATTGTAAAGAATCTGAATGTTTGACTCTTATTGAATATTTAAAAAAATGACAGTCTTCCACTTCGTCTTTATCCTTAGTGTTTCTTATATATTTACAGTTATTTCCTCATCTGTCAGGATATTATCAACAACATCACCTTCCAGTTGCCCAATTAGTAACTTGCGATTTTGTTAGTTCAGTATTTAAGTTTGAGTTAGTTAGTTCAGTCTATGATCCGTAGTGGTCGAACTATTTCCTTAAAATCATTATTTTGTGGGGCAATGAGTCGCTGACGAATATTGGCCAGTGAAGTATTTTCTTCTTCCTCTAACATCTATTTGAAGTAATTGATCAGATATCAGTGTACAGACTTAGATGTTTGAAAATCTGTCGATCAATGCATTGTCACTCTTATGTCTGTTACTATATAATAATTGATACATTGACACAAGAAACATTGAAACATATGACAGGAAATATATCAAATATGTAGGATAAATAAAGAATTTTTATTATTATTAAGTTAGTTGAGTTATTTGAAGTTCTTCGACTTCTCTTCCCGATCCTGAGACTTTAAATGACGGTATTTATTACTCTGTGTCCAAAACTGTTTTAAAATTATGTATTATACTACTTTTTGATTTATATATTCCCTGAAGAGTGACAGAACGAAGTACAAATATATATATTTTGTAAAATTAATAGTATTTTTATAATTGTTTTTTTCATGGTCGAAATACTTGATTCTATAAAATATTTTCATAATATATAAAGACAAGGAACCTCAGAAATTATTGCGACATATTATTGAAAGCATAATGCAATTGAAAAATTGATTCTGAGAACGTTGATCTTTGATACCTTACCTCGTTAATTTAGATAAAATGTAAAATATGTTATAAACGTTTATAGATATGTCTGTGTCTTGTGTATTTGTTGACTTAGATTTTCATATTTACAATGTATTATTAAAACATTCATAAAACTAAATAAAAAAGGTTCTAAAACTAAAACTTATTTTGAGACATGGTAAAAGATTTCACGATTATAAGACTTCAGAAGACTTCACGAATATAATACACTTCACGATCTCATATAAGTTTAAAGTATGTGAATTATTTTTCTAGTATTACATCCAGGCACAGCTACTATTTTTTATCAAGAGTTGATAATGAATAGTTTAGAAAGTATTAATTGAGGCATCAACACATTCATTTTAACAATTTCCCTAACCCTAACCATTCCTAGGTCTAACAATATTCTTAAGTAGAAAAGAAAATCGTTTTATTTTACTTGAGAAAATTAGAAAAACGTATAAACTTGCAACATATTACAACAGCATATACAAAGTAAATACAATGTATACAATAAGCTATTTAAATACAGAATGGTTATAAAATTTAACACAATATTTATAATTCAGTTATTAAATGATTTTTGAAACACTTATTTTTTAAAGAGACATTAACTGACGTTCGGCTTTAATTTTTTCATATTTAGTGTTTGACTTTTAACATCATTAACGATTTTCTTAAAGTTTTCTATATAGAATACTACTTCATATTTTAAGGGTTTCCTATAGATCGTTTATGAGATAGAGGGTGTAAATTGACCTATAGACAAAAAGGTAACAACAATTATTCTAAATCAAAACTATTGCACGTAGAGTTTTTAAAGATTTAATATGTATTAAAGTGTAAATCTCATTTAATCGAATGAAAGAGAATTAAAATGTTAATGATGATTGGATGTTGTTGGCAGATAAAGGTCTTACAATAAGTTTTGTCGATTGTTTAATCAAGAACTTCTTGATAGAATTTACTTTATGATTAACAGTAACTAGACTAATTAAAACATTTTCGAAAACTACTAAGTTACGAGGCAAAATTCACACTTATAAAACACTTTGAGTACACGAGTTGAATGAGGATAATCTAGATCGTCACTTATAGTTTTGCGAAAATATGTTGATGAAAATTCCAACTTTTTAAAGTTGGAGGAAGATTAAAAGCGATTTTTTCCTTTAATGGAATGATACATCGTATTAACTAAAATTATTGGTCTCATGAGAATCGTTACTGGATTTAATCGAATAACAAAGTAAATGTATAGGTTGGGAATGATGGGAAGACGTCTTTTACGGGCTTACCTATTTGAAGAAAGTTTAACTACTTCTAGGTATTTAGAATGTATGTCTCGCTTTAGTTCAGCTTTAGTAGTTATTTATCCAAACAATGAGAAGGATGATGTTCTCAGTCACTTTGGTTTCAACCAAATGTAATTCCCCATTTTGGTGTTGATGTGAAATTATTTTTTTCAAATAAAGTCGGATTTACTTTATTACTTTATTTGCATTTTTCTCAAAGAACAACCTCTATATTATATAAACTAATCGTGAATAATCTCATATATACAAGCTCGTCCAGAATAGGAAGAAGTGTGAGTTTCTCTGTGTATGCGTAGAGAAAAGAGTGAGACAACATTCGGAGGGAAAATAATGCACTCTACACGCGGCCAGATCGAACTCCATGTACATATATATTCATCGATATTCACTCTGCAAAGGTCTCAATGGGACTGAGTAAAGACCAGGCTATGTATTGCGGTCCGATATTGCAGTTTTGAGTTTTCTTCCTATTCTTGACAAGCTGTACCTTATTATGGCCATCGTACTAGCAGAACATTAGGGAATTCATTTGTGTTCAAATACAGAGGTGATTGTGACTGAAAAAGAAACTATAATAACGGCACAGGTCAAACACGACATTTAGAAAAATGTATTTGTATGCTATTTAATGTTTTTTCAAAAATAACCAAAATATCATTTAATAACAGAATTATGAATATTGTGCGAATTTTTATCGCCACTCTGTATATTAATACATGTAAAGTCACAGGATTATTTCCTATTTGAAATGCAACGTGACGCAACGGATTTAAAAATCTTACGGTGTGAAAAACCTGACTATATCCACACAAAAAATATAATTTAATTATAACGTTATCGGGACTTGTAGTATTATTAATTATATCTTAGAGCTGAAATAATTGTTATTGAATAATACACGTGATACGTGTGATATGTTACTCGTTAAATCGTTCGAGTTCAACAGCATGTGACGGTAATCCTTTACTGTTTGGACGTGTCTTAGATCCTTTACAGGTGTCAGTAGATAAAAACAACATTGGTAAGAAAAGGACGGGATGTAATTAACAGCTAGTAAGTCCTGTAGTTTGTCAAGTCTACATAGGTGCTTTAACGATTATAATTTGTTATGGTTATCCTTTCAGTTGGCATTAACGATCCAACATTAGAATTACAACTGGAATATGTTTAAACACAAAAGAAGTTTAATTTTTTTACATGAAATTCCCATCGCATTTATTTCCGGACCATACAGTTTATTTTTTATCGCCATACATATTATTCTATTAAGATTAATCTTCGGATAGCCTTCGTGGATAGACTGGCAAAATATTATGAGTTCAAATCGAGATATGTAATTAGAGAAGAAAGAACTGTTCTCCCCTACCTGTCACGAACAGAAATCCACGAAAAGGCCAGGTAGTATTGTGAATATGAAATATTATTGACAACCATCTTGATAGGTAAGGCGATAATAATGTAAAATCGAAATGTGCTAATGAAAATAAAGCGGCAATACATGAAACAAATCGAGTTTCTATTGTACACTATATTTTTAACTGTCTATTGACTTCATGTTAATGTTACATCATGTTATATTTTTAACTACCTGTGGTTTCAATTTAATTTAACTGATGTTTTTTTATTATTTATGAATACTTCTTAAGGCATTCACGGATGTTACAATCTGATTATAAAGATTAATATGTAATTTTTTTTTTAACTTATAATACTATCTAAAAAAGTTAGAACTAAAGTTGAGCTCGACAGTATCCTTAGATTTCTAATAAACTAGGTACACCAAAAACTAACGTATACACTAAGGTGCACAATGCTCTGATTTGTCATATCACTGAACTAACTCAAAGGGCTTGACTTTCTTGAGTCTTCTTGTCAATTCTGCGTTGTCAAGGAGCTGGATCGCCTCGACGTTGACATGTTGGAGGAGTCGTTGTTCATGACTACTAGCAATCTTGATTGTGGCTTGTTCAACAGTATCCATACCCAGGTCCCGATGGAGGTTACTGTTTTAGATGTACCAAGGTGCATTAACAATGTACCTTAGTACATTATTCTGAAACCTTTGAATGGTTTGTACATTAGTCTGACTGGTATAGCCCCACAGCTGAATTTTATAGGTCCATATCGATTTAAATATCTGATTTTATTATAAATAGTTAAAGTGGAGCTTCCTCCAATCAACCAGTACATTTTTCTATATTTAATTGTAAGTTCTTCTCCTCTCTTTTTCATATTGGCTAGCTTTTTTATATTCAGCGTAGCCTAGCATCAAGCGTAATACCAAGATATTTAGCTCTATTTGAAAACGGAATTCGTTTATCATTTATGATTATGGGTATATGTTGATTAGCTCTGTTTGTGAAGTTAGTTAATACGGATTTTGATTCCTTTAATGTTATTCTGTACTTTTTTGTCTGATTATTAATTTTCTTGATTGATATAAGCAAGTTTTATGCTGCTTTTTTTATCATTACCTCCTGCTAATATAGCAGTATCATCTGTAAACGTTGCTATCGTGTCATTTTCTAATATAGGAATTTCACTTGTGTACAAAAAGTATAGGACTGGTCCTAGTACACTTCCTTGCTTACTTCTAAAATGTTTTTCAAAGATGTAGGATTCCAGAATATCAGAAAACTGTTTACGTAGATACATGTTCACTTTATATTTTAGACCTTCATGCCAAACTTTATCGAAAGCCTGTGCCATATCAAGGAAGGTTGTAAAACAGACTTTCTTTCCTTCTAGAGACTTTTCTATTATATTTGTAGTTATGTGAGTCTCATCAATAGTGAAATGTCTTTCTCTGAACTCAAATTGATGTGACGGGATTAGATTATGTTCCTCTATGATTACCTGTTGTCTTTTTAATAAAAGTTTTTCGAATAGTTTCGATAATACAAGCAGGATAGAAATTGGTCTACAGGAGGAAACTTCATGTGGCGGTTTGCCACATTTAGGGATAATTATGACCTCCGCTACCTTTCGCATCAATGATACAAACCTTAATCTAAAAGCTGCATTTACAAGATGTGTCAATTTAACGATTGCTTTTCTGGGGATCTGTTTCAGGATTTCTCCATTAATGAGATCAAATCTAGGTGCTCTCCTGGAAGTATATTTTCATTAATCTATTTAATGATTTCCTTGGGGGTGGCTAGACTGATTTCCGTATCTTCCTGGTTGATATCTTGATTCAAGGTATCATCACCTTCATTTGGTAGAAACGTATTTTGTAGGTGAATTGCAAATCTGTCAGTATTTTCTTCATTATTTCTCGCTCACTTATCATTTTCCATTCTGATAGGAGAGATTTGCATGATGGGTCTTTGTAATGTCTTAGTAGCTTTCCATAGTGAATAGTCAGTGCTACTATCACATATCAGTTCACTTAGGTACGTACTATTTGATTCATTTTAATACGTTTGATTTCCCGTTTTAGTTACTGAGTGGCGTTGTTTAGGTTAGTCTTGTCTATTGGCGCTCTGGATTGATGCCACTTCCTTCTTAATTTTCTTTTTCCGACTATTAGGTTTCTGATTTCTCTTGGGTAGTTATTTCCTTTAGTTTTATGATTGATAGTAGGAATGTTGTCCCAAACAGCCTGTTGTACCTTTATTACAAACAGCTCAACATCTTCATCCAATTGGTGCGTATTTTGTAAAGGTACTGATAGATAAATCTTCCCTTCTAAGTCTAACCCGAAGCTTTGTCAGTCTATTAGTTTGTTTATTAATATCTGATTATTAGCGTTCATAATAATATGTTCACTAACAGTTAGGACAATTGGCGAATGATTTGAATTCATATCCCAAACCTCTTCAATTTGCAATTAATTTTCAGAAATATTTTTAAAGATAAAGAAATGAATTAGATATGGAACCTTTTGCGTTACCATTGGCCAGTATGTAGGTTTCCCTGTTGAAAAACCTTCACTTCTATCTTCTTTGATTGCTTCAAGTAGTTCACTACCCTTAGTACTAGTTAATCTATGCTAGAGAGATAAATAACGTGGAAGACCTAGTAACAGTGATACAGAGATCAACAAAGGAAAGCACGATTACCATACGCAATGGGGAAAGGAAAAGATGTTTATCAGGTATCCCAATACCTGATAAACATCGTGGAAAGTTATTTCTCTAATAGAAACATCGTAATATCTAACTCAAAATCGATAGAGATGACAGCGGGTGTTCCACAGGGATCGGTTCTGGGACCGCTCCTCTGGAACATTCTGTATGATAAGGTACTCGCAGTATCCCTCACAGAAGGAGCAGCTAGCATAGCTTATGCTGACGATTTAGCTATTATGGTGGAAGCGGCGGACGATCGCGAACTCGAATTCCGGGTAAACGAGTCGTTGGAAAGAATACATTTCTGGATGAAGAAAACTGATCTGACCTTGGCCCCCCAGAAAACTGAGGCGATCATTTTGAAATGACCCCGAAAGAGAAACCATATCTAGTTTGAAATCCTGGGTACAAAAATAACACCAGCCAGAGAACTGAAATATTTGGGAGTAATCTTAGACGACAGATTGACATTCGGAAACCATATCAAATATACTACCGAGAAAGCTCAAGTGAAAATGGCGGCACTAACACGGTTACTACCAAATATAGGGGGACCTAGCGGACCAAAGAGGGCAGTACTATGTGGACTTATACAATCGGTAATCCTATACGGCGCGCCTGTGTGGCATCAGGCCATAAATGTACTGAAATATAAAAATATGCTTCTGAGCATGCAAAGAAAAGCCCTATTACGAGTAGCCAGCGGGTATAGAACAATATCGACTAGTGCCATTCAGGTAGTCACGGTTCACAGTTCTTGACAGGCCACGGGTACTTCAGATATTACACCAAAAAAATGGGAATAACGCAAGACGACAAATGTACATACTGTGGTAGTATAGATACGGCAGAACATACAATACTGATCTGCGATAGATGGTTGCAATGGAGACAGGAATTAGAAGAAGAATTGGTTGACAGAATTAGTAGGGAAAATATAATCAACATGATGATTAGAAACGCGAGCAACTGGGGAAAGGTATGTCGGTTTGTTAAAAAGGTATTACAGAAGAAACGGATTGATGAGAGAGAAAATGAGGGATAAAGCAGGAAGAGAAAGTAAAGACGGCCGGGTGGCCTGACGGTATGTCGCTTGGCGACGATTTCCAGGACTCCCATGGTGTGAGAAAAAAAAGGGGGGTTTTAGTCGGTTAAAGTCCGACACTACCATGACGTTATAGACACCGAGCGCATGGTGTCCATGAGGATTTCCCCCATAAAAAAAAAAAAAAAAATAAAAAAAAGTACTAGTTAATCTCAATCCTCAGTGGGTATGCTTGGCATTAAAGTCGCCACCTATAATGAATCTTTTCCTTGGTTTTTCAGAAAATTAAGATAACGGTTTTTCTTGAGTCTGTTTCGGAGGGCTATAGGGCTGTCACTGTCACCTCCTGATTCCTGGTTGTAACAGTCACTGCAGTAGCCTAGATTCCTTCAGTCTGGTATTTTATTTCTGCAAAATGCGTAATATTTTCTTTAATTATTACGGCACTGCCTCATTTGGCGGCATATTCTTGATATGATATATTTTACAACTTCTAAATTTTATAAGGAATTGCGTAGTAAAATACCTGTATATACCTGTATATACCTATTTAAGTAAGTATATACCTGTATATACCTATTTATAAATCTAGGACTGCTTTAAGCTCGTGCTGGTATTACAATAGCTCATTGGCATTCAATTCCACTATCCTAACATTTTCAGCTATTAAATAAACCTGAAAAGTATATATGTGCCTTTACACTATATTTTGCTTTTTGCTGTTTTATTTCATATTGTTATTTGTAAATTATTAACATTACTCAAACTGCTCTGAATTATGATTATTTTATTAATTAGTAATGGCATTTACTCAAATATATGGAGTTCTTTTTCGTCTTCATATTACTTCGGTGTAATTCGTATTGTCTGCGTATGCCATCTACAATTTCATTTTGGTTAAAAGGTCTGGCTTGACTTAACAAATTTCTAACTATTAACTTAGTTTGTGGTCTTCCCGGAGTCCTAAAGGTATTAACCGACAATATACAGGTTGACGTCAACTCTATAATATACAGGAAAGTTTAATATTGTTGTGGCTTATGCTGTTTGGGTCATTCTAGTTTTGAATACTATGAATTAACTCGGACTGTAATATAATGGTGTTCCTAAGCTGTTTAATTAACCAACAGATATTTCCATGGACAAAGCTGAATAATTACATGCACCCAAATTATACATGATAGAAAAAATATATGAAAAGAATTTAAAGGTATCTATAGTATTTAAACGGTTAATTTTTTATCTCTATTTCTATTTTCTCCATATTACTACATATTCTTTCTATTTTGTAGATTTATTTCCGTTAGACACTTTTACATATTTTAATGTTATAATAATACCTATATTCAGGATTGAATAGAAACTATTCTAAATAGTGGAATAGAAACTATAAATAGGTGCATAAATGAGGTACACACTCTCAAATAAAAAATGATAAAATGATGATTGGCCTATAGTTACTATTTTATATTATTTATAATTACAAACTGGTTACTGTCCATGTTTGATGTTCCAGTGGTCTACCACTTCTGAAGGACTACTAATTCCTTAAGATCTTGGTATCCCTTAAGTTCGTTTCGGACGTTATACAGAGTTTTAGGATAGTTCCTGCCATAAATTTGTATATTCATATCTCAAATACTAAGCAAAACAACAAAAAATACAACAAGCGTCCTAGGAGATAAATAAAATTGTAATTAATATCCTTCTTCCTGTTCTCTACGCTAATGCTAACATTCATAGCAATATACTCAACATCACATACAGTGAGTAGGTTATTGTATGTTATTACAGGTTGATACTGGAAAGTTCAGTTGTGCTAAATTTACCGCCTGTTCATGTGAAGAGGCTTACAGCTAGTCAAGAATAAGAACAGGTTTCAAAACTGCGATATAGCAGCACCCACGAGGTGCTGGTCTTTACCCAGTCGCATTGAGACCGTTGCAGAGTGAATATCGATGAATATATATTGAATGTTAATGTACACAGAGTTCGATCTGGCCGCGCGTAAAGTCCTCACTCTTTTTTCTACGCATACCTAGAGAATATCACACTTTTTCCTATTCTTCACGAAGAGTATATTGTTTATGTTGTTTTATGGGTATCGTCAATTGTCGTGTCCATCCCGAATTGCATACATAATGCAAGTTTGGTGAGTTTACTTTTTCTGGTAAATGTGTACCACCGCAGGTATTGTTATAACAACTCAAATTTAGCAGTATTAAAAATGGCAGACTTTACTAACCAAGAATACACAGTCACGTTGTTAGTCACGAAACATTATTTTACACCTTGATTTTCTTTGATTCATGTTCCCAGCTTTTATCCGAATCAAGTAATGTCATCATGACATTCATATCCGTATTTTATTTTTTGAGACATTTTCGACAGACAAATAGAATTATGTTAATTTTTTGCAAATAATACGTTTCAATTGAATATTAAAAGATGCCATTGTACATAAACGGAATATTTTCCATTCTATATATTTTATATCTTATTCCATGCAATAGCTAATCAAGATGTTTTCCATTTCAAAATAAGATGGAAAGATGGAAGAAAATTCCGTATAAGATTTTTTTTCGTATATACATTTCCCGCTGCGAAATGGATAAATGACTCCACAGAAGTCCGTAGAAGCTGAATGTCACGAACATAACGGTGATTCAAAATACTATTCATTTCATCGCTATTTGCCAAATAAAAAACTCTCTTATCTTGCCGATAAACGGAACAGTCTACCTGAGCTTAGCCATAAAAACAAGCCACGGTATGTTTCGAGATTTTTTATTTGGCAAATAGCGATGAAATTAATTTACTCTTTCTACTTTTTTAAATTTACTTTTTATAGCCATTGACTATGGCTTTCCTTCATGCAATGAAGTATTTACGATATTTCAATATCAATTACTTTGCTTATTACAATATGGAACAAGAAAGAGCAAGTTGTATTAATTTATCTTCAATGATTTTACAAAATTCCACAATCTATTAGTGCCATCAGTATCATCAAAATAATCTATGTATATAGATTACCATCTGACCATAACTCTCGAGTGACATAAATCAAATTGAACATAAATATAGCTAACTTGTGTTGAAATGAATTAATTAATGGGGATTTTGTGATATACAACAGAATGTTTAGAATCATCTTTCGGATACTGTTCTATGATAGTTGCTCTACTGTTAGTTTTTTCAGAAGGTTTCAAATATGAATAATTGCATTTGATATTTCTCTGGATTTTCATCATCCTTTGTTTGTCATATTAATTACGGTTACTTGCTCGCGGTCGTTATCAGGTCTCCGAATATTATCGGCTTATATCCATTCTTGTTGAAGTTGTTGCTGGTTTTATTTCGACAATGGACTTCTTTATAAGTATTAGACAGTCATTTACGTTTCTAGTAATCATGAAAGTCTCCTTAACATTAATACTACAGTATATGATCCATATGTTCAGCGACTACCGAGTTATTCTTCTCATATATACTTCTTGAGTTTGCAGTTTTGGAAGATCTTCCACTATTCGATGATAATACTCTGGGCTAGTTTCTTCACTGTGTCATATCATATATCAATATTTATTAAGCACTCAGTTTAAACGTATGCTAGAACAGAGTATGTGATGGAATTGTTCTTTAGAATCTTGTAACGCGTTGACGCCTTTAGGTTTTAACGACTGAATCTGTTCCGTTCTAGTGTTTTATGTAGCTGCTTCATCTGTGATAATTTATAATTGGGATCGCTGATATTTTTCGATCTCATTACCAGAATGTTAATGCTGGTGATGTAATGCTCTATGTATATACTAAAAATTGACTAATAATTTTATTACGACATCCTGTTACAATCAAAATGTGTTCTATCTGTGAAGACATTTATTGTTTCCACATTGTTGTTCACCTTTTCGCTTATTATATTTATTGCGTATGATCTGTCAAACATAAATTGGGAAGGGGTGCTGTCAAAGCTTACTGCGTTGTACATTGCATTGATAGCTTCACTCCATAGGGAGCTCCCAGCATTCTCGTACTCGACTCTCTGAACTCGACTGGTTGAATTAAATTATTTGCATTACCTTTAGACTCAAAGTCTTCTTTTGCATAATTGTGTTAAATGCATACTTCTTTACAGTAAACAATATTATTTTATACAGCATTTCAAATGCTGTACAAAATAACATTTTTATTAAAAAAATTAATAAACTTATTCAAAATAAACAATTTTAAAACCTTAAAACGGACTTTTCCGCACGTAGAACATCTCTATCTCGAGAGTGAGTGGCCGAGAAAAAATAAACCAACACATAAATGCAGAATATGTGTTTTATGCGACATTTTTACTTTTTTCAAATAGTCCACCATCGTGCTTTCTCATGACCCATGGATAGGGTGGGGTGTGTCCCATCCACCTCAAAATTAATAGATGTCGTCTGGTAGACGTTCCTAATCAGAATCAGTCGAAACCCGATCGATCCAACACGATTTAATTGAGTGATCCTGCTAAAAAAAAAAAATTCTCAAATAGTCCACCATTGTACTTTCTCATGACCCATGTACATAGTAGAGTGTGTTCTATCCATCTCAAAATCAATAGGTGTCGTCTGGGAAATATCGCCAATCAGAATCAGTCAAAACCCAATCGATCCGACACGATTTAGTTGAGTTATTGTACTAACAAGAATAAATGCCGACGACAACGCCAACGACAACGACACACATAGCAAAAATATTTTAAAAACCATGTTTTAGGCCGAAAAACGAAAAATAAACCCTGAACACTCATTTGTTTCTCTACAAAGAGCCTTGGAAGTGTTTTTGAGCATTCGATGTGACAAAAAGAATTAATAGGGGACTAGTTTCCCACAAATAACACAACACCTATTAATAACTCGATGTGTACTACGTCAACCAGATCATCAACCAAGAAGGCCTCATAAGGAGATGCTTAACATTCTAATTAGGTTAGTGAAGTACCCACCGAATGACGTATAATTGCCGTGGTGTTTCGCAGAAAACTGGTCTCTTATTTTTTTCTTACAAGACAAAATGTTTGTCAAGGAATTTTTCTTGTGTTGGTTATATTTAACGTAAGTTTTCCTAAAATGAATTTTCGTATTTTTAAAAGGACAGGATAGTCACATTGTATGTGTTGCATAACTTCGCTTTCATAATCTCGGCGGACCAGTACCAGTCTTTATGAAACAGTTTCTTCAACTTCCAGTGTCAATTTGAAAATTTTGACTAAAACTAGGAAATTTCTAGAAAATTTTTTCTAGAAATTTCCATGAAAGACTATGATGTGCTTTGGCTAGGATATTTTAAGAACTCCCTAGCAAATTGATGTTTCTGTTTCATCTCAGAACTTCTAAAATTGTTCATGTATGGTGTCTTTAATTACATACTTTATTGCAACGATTGGTAGTATACTACAGGATGTAAAAAAATATCAAACTAGCAGTCTTCCTAATCCATCTCAGCTCCATTTCTGCCTTTACACTCTGTATATTTCTTGGTTAAACACACAGAAATGGTGGTTAACATACTATTCTTGTTATTATTTTATGATTATGGGGGTCTAGCAATGGCTGTCTTCTATCTGCTTATATTTTAATTGTTTTGCCTATTACCGACTACCTACTTTGCTTATTATTATGTAGGTACGATTATTCAGTCTGTCAAAATCAAATTGAGGAAGCATATTGTCAAAGCTTAACTTTAAAGGCGTAACATCGATAACTTCACTTCATAGACAGCTCCCTGTATTCCTGCATCCCTCTTTTGGTTGTAAGTTACCTCTCATATATGTATAAATCTCTAGTGGTGGCAAACATAAGACTACCTCCTCCAGTTACGTTTCAATAACCAGCTCTTTAAACTTCTTTGTTTGACTAAGTTTATGGTTTCATTCAAGCTGCATTTTTGCTTGTTGGTTACATTATGTTTCCAATATATTTGGATTACATGGTAGTGTAAACTAAATAAACCTATGGGAACATACGTCAGCGTAAATTGTCGATCAAGATGTTACTAACGACCAGAAGTTTCGATAACAGAAAACTTGTGTGATCGTTACCTTTGCTCAAATGACAATTATATAATATTCATTGCGGAACCGGCGATTTCAAAGTAGTTAGAAAGTTCTTAATAAGGTTTATCAGGCAAGGCATAAAATACTTATTCTCTTGTCTGGATCCTGTTCTTTATTCTCGACGCGGCACAGAAGCAAAGGCGATCTTATCTGCGTTCCACAAGGACACCTCCATATTAATCAGTTGTTAAGCTGGCGAGATTGTTAGCGTGCCTACTATAGTAAACTGAATAGTATTTTCGAAAAAGGAAAACCGCCAGATAAGTGTTATTCGTAAGTACGTTGTACTCATTTCGCTGCTCTTTCTGAAGCCATATATTTTATATCAGTGAGGAGAAAGGACTTCTGGGAAGCTCTACGTATTTTAAATTACATAAAAAAAGTTATTTAGAATTAGAATACAGTATACAGGGTATTATTACGTAAGAACCATGTTCGTATAATGAAACTGTCGTCTCTCTGGTATAATAATAATATACGAGGGCCATTTATGTCAGTTGCTTAATGCGGCGTTATAAAAAAGCAGCATTTTGTTTTGGGGCTATTACATGGACGAGTGACCAATTGTATTCTCCTATATAAGTGGTTTCCAAGCATACATAGCGCCATTGATCGAAAATATAAAGCGGACATATAACAACAATGAGCCACACACTCACAGATATTTACATGAAAACATCAACGACTAACGAGAAACAACACGGACAATATCAGTGGATGATCTAGTAAGAAAAATACAAATTCATCGACCAATGAGGAATAACCAAACATCCATTGGACGTAGCTGAAAATATACAGGAGGAAACAATACAGCGACATCAAAGTATCAATAAAAACAAAATAAAGGAAGCAAAGCAAATAATCTGCTGATAGGTAACGTACAATATTATAAAATAATTATCTAAAGTCTTTAATTAATTATTTCCCTATAATAAAATAACATAAAATATAATAACAAATCACAAAAATAAAATATAATAATTAATTAACAAAACCATACGCATTAAAGTTAAAATCAAAATTCTGGTTTAACAGGAGCTAGATTATTAGAAATGAAACAACAGAAAATCAAAAAATCTATGAAGATTATCCACCGACTAGATGCCTTACATTGTATTGTAGGACATACAAATAACAAGGCATCTGCCAAAATAAATATGTAAATATATATACATGGCTTATTAAAATGTCAAGTAATTAAATACTTTTATACAATGACATGTTGATACATAGGTTGAGATTATAAGATGTAAAGATTGGCATAAAGAACGAATAAAAATATTTCAAAGTAAGTAGGTATGTATATAAATGGTTTCAACAAGTCATTAGTACTGCGGTTCGGAGTGATAGATTGAGCCCTGTATTGGGGATGTTAGTGTGTGCTGAGGTTTGAATCTCATCGGGGAGAGTTTAGTACCTCTTCCTTAGCATGGACGTGTGTATTTATCATCATCTCTATGTATAACCTTCCCCTTTGCAGTCCAAGATTTTGGGGGAAGGAGGTCAATTTCTATTTGTGCAAAAATATGATAAAACGGACAGTAGCTCTCTAATTAGACATCTAGTTTGCACTATTTAAACTAAATTAAGTAGGTAATTTATAGCAATACTATTTTTTAATGTACAAACGTACTAGATGGAAAACTAATTTCTTAACGATTGACATCTAGAATGAGGTTAAATATTGATTAAACACATAATTTCGTATTTTTCAAAAGATTTTTAATATATAAAATGACTCATGCCGGAGTTAAGACGGCATCGAACTACACCCTATATATTTCAAATTGTGAGATTCTTCCCGAAGAGCACGTTTCCAGAATGTAATTTTAACCGAATGTAAATTTTAAGATCCTAAATTTATACAAGTGTTAATAAATGCTTAAATTAATTTTGATTAGAGAAAATATGTTCAATGGGAGTATTTAGACAAGTTGAATTTTTATTTTAATTTATTATAATTTTATAATACATTATTAAAGTGATCGTTCTTAGTTATTCTTAAGATTTTTATTAATATTGCATCAACAAAAACTTCAGAAGTAAATATTTACATTGTCCTCTGTTATCCAACTTCTTCTACTTTCTTCTTCTAAGTAGGTCTATGACCTGTTCCTCCTCGATGAATATCATCGATACTATGAGCTGTTTATCTGTTTTTACAGGGGGTAGGCCTACTAGAGGAGGGTTAGAGGGCCTAACCTGACCCTCTAACCCTCCTCTTTCTTTCGGGATTGGGACCGGCAATAGTACTACTGGGCTACTCAATCCACCCAGCAGCACTGCAGGCTGGATAAGTTATCTAGCTGGTAGACCTAATTGATGAATAAATTCTCCTCTGATATATCTAGGTAATCGGGTGTTACTTGTCGAATTTTTAATTCAATTCTATGTTTCAACTTAAGATTGTTAGTGGTATTTTCACACCAAAGGTTCCGACCTGCTCCAGTACATATTGTTTAAATCAAATTTCATATTTTCTTAGTAATAACAATAACATCAGATTTGAACTGGGTATATAATAGCAAAAAGTAAAATACATGAACATATACAATGCCAACATATATACCGCCAACTATAGTTTTGAAAAACGAAACAACAGTGTTTTTCTTGTAACCTTTTTATAATACTCAACATATAATATGAATAGCTGCTCGAAATCAAGACAAAAAATACTTTGGTCTAAAAACTTATCTACATTTAATGGTTGAGAGGAAGGATAGTAGGTAAGAAAGGGAAATCATTCCATCAGTTTTACGCTGTAGTGACTGAAAAATAATTTGACATTAATTGAGTCCAACGTGATAAGGATATTCATGATGTAGTGTTAGTTATTGTTAGTGTATTAGCAAGTTTATTGGTTTATTTACGAAGTGCTTTATTTTGAGTTTAGTGTAAATCAGTGTGGAATTGGATGATTGAATATTCGAGAAATCATGACGAATTGCTTTAGGGATAGGGCAATAAAGGTATTCTCAAATCTTAATAATAATTTATGTGGCTTTATTAATTTTGATTTATCTGTTTGTAGGTAGGTTCCGAACGAGAAACAGGACATTGGTTGAGGTATGTTTTTTTATTTATGATATTGTATTACTTAGCTTATTTAACGTAATATTATATACAAGTTTTATTGTAATAATAGAAATTAATATATTACTCAAACTACATGTATATATTTTAATAATAACCGCTGAATCGCTACATTAGAGTACATTATTTGAGTACTATACAGGGTGTTGAAGAATATCTTCTTATCTTATTTACTTAACTTATAAAATATGAAATTCTAGATTTGCTTATAACGAAATATATATAGTTTTATGTAATAAAAAAGGCGGGGTAGGGGGAGAAATATAACTTTTCAAACATAACGTTTTGTGACTCAACTGATACTGTTTATTTAGAAATAATGATTTTCTTTATGGAGAGATATAATTAAACGGATTAATTTTCAGTAAAAAAAGGAGAGGTGAAATTTGATAAAAAAAGCTCGAGTGATTTTTAAGGTTTGAAAAAAGTAATGTATTAGGTTTGCAACAGGCAAGGTTTTTATATAATTTAAGTAATTTTTGGTTCACCTTCTTATCCT
Source organism: Rosalia funebris (assembly GCA_037954035.1). NCBI lineage: Eukaryota > Metazoa > Arthropoda > Insecta > Coleoptera > Cerambycidae > Rosalia > Rosalia funebris. The sequence goes on along the minus strand of JAZFAV010000018.1, from coordinate 2,837,051 downwards.
TTCAAACAATGAACGTACTGACTATAGAAGACATATTGGGACAATTGGATATAATATGCAATTAAATATTAAGGGACGATAGACGAACTGAAAAAAAATATCTTCCAGTTAAATAAAGTAAATGAAGTTTAGCACATATTGACTCTTGACTTATTTTCGAATTTGCTAGGCAAAACTAGATTTATTTAAAGTTAAGTGGAGTCTGCTCAAATAATATTACGATTTTTTAAGACATGGGAACAACTATCCCTAGTATATTTTTTTAGCTACGAAATTAATGATTTATTTATGTAAAAATTTATACAATGATATAAAAATACTTGGCAGTAACTTATACATATGTAATATTTAATAGTTTATGCTTATACCATTCTTCATATAGAGAAGGGCTAAATTTATGGATATGGTAGGCTTTATAAATAGTTCTTGGTAATTCGTAAGCAATGTTAAATTTATATCATATAATAATAAATCATTAATAAGAAAAATCAACTCCATAAGTTTCTAGTTCTGCGTAATATACAATAATTGATTGTAAGTTGTTTTCCGTGAAATAGAAACAATTTCACGATAATGTTTGTATAAATTTTGCATTTTAATAATATGCTTCGAACTACGATAAAATAGTAGACGATAAGAACGCTCACAAAGTATTTAAAGAAAAATTTACAGACATATTTGGGCTTTTTTAATTTCCCATTCTTTATATTTAATTTATCAATCTATATTGGTTTATTATAAAATATTGTATTTATTTACTATTTCAAGAGTTTAATTATTGATACTATATTTAAATTCACTATTTAAAATAGTGACATTTTTACAAAACTGTATATGAAAGACAATATTAAATGTGATAAATTGTCGATTCCCTTAACCGTTATTATAAACTAAAGTCTTTGAGGCCTTTACAAGTAACTAAACTTTACTAGTTAGTAAAGCTTTAAAGTTTGTAACTATATGATAAAAACAAACTATGTCATGTATGTAAATCACTTTTAAAAAAAGCACAACTTGTCACGTGATGTTAAATTTATTATATCATATAATAATAATTGTTAGTAAAGAAAATAAAGTTCGTAAGTTTCTAGTTTTACATAATATGTAGTAGTATTTCTATGTGGAGATCATTGCTTTTATTATTTGCTGTTTTAGTATGTATTTATAGTATAGCGTCGATTAAAATATATTAGATTAAAATATTTTACATATTTTAATCGACGATAAATTAATGTAGTTGATATTTGGCTATCATTTGATTTTATTGGTATCCATTTTAATACAAGAAATTAAATGGTGTTCCAAGATTTCCATTAAGGGAAAGCTCAAATGTATTTAAAACAATCGCTTATTTTTTAATAAATATAACTCTAGAATACCCATAGTGTACAAACAAATTATGGATGTTCTTTCATAAGAACGTACGCTTTTGTAGATAATAAAAGTACATGAAAAACTTTGAAGTTCATAACCATGCTTTATAGCCTACATCTACAAATATAATAAAATAACAAAAAAAATCGCATTGTTGTATATAAGTGTATATTTACATATATTTGTTAGATTAGTTAATTTTCAAGACAGTAATTGACTGTAATTTGCTTTCCGATAAATAGAAACAATTTCATGAGATATTTTGTATAATTATGTAAGGCGTGTTGTTCACATTTTAATCATATGGTTCGAACTATGATAAACATAGTAAACCATAAGAATGCTCAGAAAGTATTTACTTTAAAGCAGAAGCTATTTGCATATCTGGTTTTTTAATATCCATTATTTATATTTCACTTATCAGTTTATAATGGATGTGTTTTAATATAATACATTTTCAAGAGCCTCACTGTATTATTGGAGCAGGAGAATATCGGCAGTTTAAAAAGTTTATTACTCACTAAAAACTATGTACCATTATTACATAATTATCGAAAAAAAAATTTATATGCTATTGAAAGTATTTTATCTAAAATTACTCTTACTAAAAATATTATAATATACATGGGTTGTCTAGTTTTAAAATTTATTATATGAGATATATATTTACAGTTATGTATTACATTTTAATGAAAAAGGTGAATTCAATCTATAGTATGTATTTGTGTTAATTTGTAGATTTTAAAATTCAGTTATGAATAAAATGTGTGGATTTTTAAAATATTTATTATGTAAATAGATTATTTTCTTTAAATAAAAATTTCACATAACTTGTTTTGAAAATAAATATCATTATACTGATTTTTAATAGCTAGCAATATTACCGTCTTGTAGCGTTTAAGTGAATAGAAAGGCAGTTATTACAAAAAGCAATATAATTCATAGGTCACAGTTCTCTGTAGATTTATAAGTAATAGCTTTCATCCATATTTCATCTTTACTTTAAACTGCTTAAAAATATATTAAAAAACTTGCAAAATTCAGGCAGCGTTGTCACTTATTAAAGTAAATACAATTTAAAAACATACTCCCTCTGTCCCAAATTAGTTGTTACATTTAATGTCTAAATTTTGTCCCAAATTAGTTGTCACATTTCGAAAAAATTACAAATTAAAAAATTAGGCACACAAAAGCGGGTAAATAGAAACTTTAATTATTATTTTTTAACTAATTTCACAAAAATATTGATTTCGTACTCATAATTATGGATAATAATTCTTATACTCCTACATGAAGGTAATTCTAAGCTGCTACAAACTAAATAATATTAAGACAACTTTTGGCTGATAAAAGCTAGTTTGGCTGAAATAGCTTCAGGGTTACATTTGTTATGTGAAAGGCAGTTTTCACGGCTTAATTTTTCTTTATTCATATGTACAATTTTGTATGCATTGCTCCCAGAACACATCATTATTTTTTCCATACATGTTTGTAAAGTTAAAGAAATGTTGTCTAATTTCTCTCTCTCTCTCTCTCCAATTTATCGAAGGTAGTTTCCACAACACCTATTAATTCATCTATGTTTTTGATCGCCATCTGATGCGTTAAAAAAATCTTTAATCAAGCACATTCAGGTCGGAACTATTTGGAGGCTTACATTTCAGTTTTAGATACCACACATCTTTAATTGCCTCTGCTTGTATATCAGAATCTTCAACGGATAAGTGAGGCTTCGCATTGTCTTGTAGGATGTAGATCGGACCATTCTTTGCAGACCGAGGAAACTTCGTACGAATGGCAGTCATTATAAAGAAAGGTTTTACTGCAGAAGAAACATATTTAAATGTTTTACCTTCTTTTAACATTTGATGTAATGAAGCTCTTGGTATGGCTATTGCACACGATAAACATCTCAGAGTACTTCTTTTATGCAATGGAACATTTCTCAATTTTGTTAAATTTTCTGAATAATTTATCTTTTTTCTTCTATATCTGCCTGGTCTTAATAAATTGATGTTATAGTGTATACTTCCAGAAAGTTTGAAGTGGTTTGGCTGTTTCCATAGCCGAGAAATTGTACGTCTATGGAGCATGAATTTCTTTGAAGCAACAACCATAGCACCATGTTTGAGATTTTCATTTTCACAACGTTGCAGCAAAAACCGAAGAACTGCATTTCGGGTGATGTTATCCATTTCCCTTTTTTTAATTAATCTTATTGACGAATCACTCACTTTTGGGACTTTTCACAACAAATTAAATTGACAGCGGGTGCACTTTCAAAACAATGTTATTTGCCAATCTGGCACCAGCATACTTGTAATTACAACCTTCAAACAAATTTTATGAATGATGTGATTTTAAACTTCTCTTTCGAGTATTTAATTTTTTAGTATATTACTTCCTGGATTAAATTGTATTTGACAATAATCAGCAGAAAAATGGTCAAATGTGACGACTAATTTGGGACAGAGGGAGTACTTTTTAATTTGATCTTGTTTCTACGCTTTTGATTGTTTAATTTTTATTCCAAAAAAATTCTATTTAACCGTCCACATTTGTGTATGAGATGAAAAGTACGAAATAAATATTTTATCGAAACAAATATACATTTTATATATTTATCGAATATTTGACAGAAGAGATGAAAATTTTAAAGTAGCGTATAAATAGTCCATTCCTCGTATCGTTCGCACGAGATAGCGATGTTGAAGGTTCATCGATGAGAAAATCATAGAGGATGAAGTAGAGACCATGCAAAAATATATAATTTCAATAAAAATCATTATACTGGCTTTTAAAAGCCAGTAAAGTTAATGTTTCGTAGTGTAAGTAAAAAGGCAGTTATTACGAAAAGAAATATAATTCATAGGTAGGTACCAGTTTTCTGTAGATTCACAAGTAACAGCTTTCGGAATTTCATCTTCACTTTGAACGGCATAAAAATATATTAAAATATTGGAATTGTCGCTTTGTGGCACTGTCGCTTTCTAAATACAATTTAAAAACATTCTCTTTAATTTGACCTCGTTTCTTTCCATCTTTGTTTGGTTGTCTAATTTTTTTCGGGCACTGCTTGATGTCACCTGTACAGTAACCTTTTCAGCTGTATCCATGTTCTGAATTTTAATTCCAAAAGCATTCTGTTTAACCGCCCACATTTGTATGAATTGAAAAGTACGAAATAAATATATTTTCGAAACAATTACATATATATTCTATATATTTATCGAATATTTGATAGACGAGATAAAAATTTTAAAATAACCCATTTTTCGAATCGTTTGTATAAGATAGCGATGTTGAGGGTTTTTGAAAATGATATAGGATGTAGCAGAGATCACGCAAAAAAAATTTCCAAATTTCCAATAACTACCGTTATACTGGTTTTTAATAGCAAGCAAAGTTACTGTATCGTAGGGGACAAATAAATAAAAAGGCAGTTAATTACGAAAAGAAATATAATTCATAGGTCACAGTTCTCTGTAGATTCATAAGTAACAGCTTTCGGGATTTCATCTTCATTTTGAACTGCCTAAAAATATATTAAGATACTTGAAATATTTAAGCAGCATTGTCGCTTACTATAGTAAATATTATTTTAAAACTTTATATTTAATTTGATCTTGATTTTTTCCACGTTCTTGATTGTCTAATTTTTTTCTCGTACTGTCTGACATCACCTGTTCAGTAACATTTTCAGTTGTATCTCTGATGAAATATTTTCTGAAAAACTATAGTAAAATATTGCTTAACTATCCACATTCATGTGTATCAATTGGAAAGTATGAAACAATTATGATTTGTAATAAATATACATATCTTTAATAATCGAGATAAAATTTTTAAAATAGCATATAAAAAGGCATTTTCCCTATCGTTTGTCCGATATAGCGATGGTGACGGTTTTTGGAAAGACAGAGAATGTAGCAGAAATTATGCAAAAAATACATTTTCAGAATGTTCCTCTCGTATTAGTGGTTCTAAAATATATTTGTTGTAAAACAATAAATCACACCCTTTGAATAGGGAGAATATATATTTTATAAAAATGTTAAAACATGAAAATTTTCTTTATTCATAGAAGTTTCATAAGAGCATTTAATTATAAATCTAAATTTATATGTTAAATATAAATTTCCTTGGAGCTTTATTTCTATGGCAGATATATGCTGATATAATGAATAGTGTTTTTTAATGTCATTTTAATAATTTTTATAATTTTCAAATACATATTTTGTTCTGTTCTGATTTTGTGTTTGAGTTGTATCTTCATTATGCCACTGTTTAAATTACAACCCTCGTTCTTTTGATAAAAATTAGATAATTAAAGTTTTTCAAGTACAATATACCCTCTATTATGGAGTTTCTATGTACTGGTTATAAGTTAGAGGGTGTTGACTTAAAATTGTAAAATACAAAGATGTGGTATATTATTGGATGTGTGATTTCGTAGCCTGGTAAGAACCTTGGTCTCGTTGAACTAAACATTGGTCTCGTACTGTACACTAATTTTATTTTCAAAATTGTAAATAAAAGTAAATAAAAAACACGTTGTGAATGAAAAAGGTAAACTAATGTCTAACACACTGCCTTTCGCGTATTTACAAAGGAATGATCATTTTCTTTGACAAATCTATAGTCTGAGGACCAACTAAATAGTTACGACATTTACCTGATTTCACCTCTTCGGATTTCATATTGTTCGTCTATTGTAATAGGCTAAATAATTTAGAGGATTTAAAGCATTAGATTCGAATCAACAGGTAAAATGTTAAATGTTGAATACCAAATGTTTCCGTATGTAAGCGATCCGCCAATGTCAAATTATGAATGAAGGACATTCTGAACAACTTTAAAATATGGATGAAAAATAAAGTATTTAAAAAAATACCCTCTATCTTCTAAACGGTAAATAGGAAAAACTTCCTATAAAAATAGGAGTATTCTGTATTCGGAAAACTTTAAGGAATTCATTTTTGTTTAAAGAAAACGGAAACTGTAATTTACAAAAAAACTATGATGACATCACAGCTCAAATATTAAATCTGAAAAAACTAGACAATATATTTAAAAAAAAATAAACTACTCTCGTAGTTTTTAACGAAATCATTCAATAAGGAAATTACTAATAGTGTGTGAAACTTTATCACCACTCACCGTAATAAAATATACAAAAATTAAAGCTTATTACGAAACAAATATACAAGGTGATTAAAGAAAAACTGCTCTGCACCTATGATAGTGTCTTTCTGATATACATAGTTTTTTTTAGAGCGTTTTTATATTAGTATGTAACTACTGAAAGGCAAATAGAAGTATTTTACATCAGTTCCGGTAATAAATCCACTTTTAACAGAGATACAGATGTGTTCTCTTTTAAACATATCACCCGATATATTTTAACACTATACAAAAGTGTTAGAGTTTTTATTTTGTGGTAGATTTAATGTTACTGCGTGTTTCTATTAAATATGAGAAAACATATGTCAACGGTAAATTTGATTTATACATACGGTATATTTTATTTTTGGCTTGTTAGCATTAAATACATTTTTCCGATATGCGCAACCAATTTTTTTAAATATTCTTGACTAACTGTTAGTGACTCATTTTTGGAAACTATTTTCTTAGTAATAACATCAGATTTAAAATGTGCATATTCCAGCAATAAGGAAAATAAAGCAAATATTCACAAACATTCGCAATAGTAATTACCGTCAAGGATATTATTTATAAACGAAACGGTTTTTTGCAATCTTTTTATAATGCCCAACTTGATAATGATAACGATTTCCGTTCGAAACAAAAAAAAGGTTTTAGGTAAAAAAACTTATCTACATTTAACGGCTGAAGTAAGGGATTCCATGTAAGAAAGGAAATCATGCCATCAGTTTTTCGTGAGTGCTCCGAAGGTAAATACGTCGCAATTTAGAGTGAAAAATACTTTGATTTTAATTTAAAGGTGACAAGGATTTTCGTGTTTTAGTGCTGTTTATCGTTAGTGCCGTTAGTGCTGTGCTAGTACTGTTAGGAACTTTTTTGGTTTATTTTTAAAGTGGTTTCATTTGTGTCCAGTGTTTGGCAGTTTAGGATTCAACATTTAAAAAATCATGACGAACTGCTATAGGGACAGGGCGGTAAAGGTATGATCAAATTGTAATTGTAATTTATGTGGTTTTATTAACTTTGATTTATCTGTTTGTAGGTAGGTTCCGAACGAGAAAGGGCACTGGCTGAGGTATGTTTCTTTGTTTACGAAATAATATTACTTACGTTTACGTTTAATGTTTACTGTATAATACGTAGTACACAAGTTCTCTTATTATAATAAAAATTAATGTAATACTCAACATATGTTATATATTACTCACCATACAGTACTTATCATACGTATAACAAATTAATAGAATACTCACCATACAGTGAGTCCGAAATGTAATGTACAAATTTGATAAAATTGGTATTGTTTCTTTTTTATATGTATTTGAAATATCACTTTATGAGCTACATTTTAATTTCTTCGAGCTGTATTTCTGATAGTTGTATAGTCTGATATTTTTTTTTAATAGAAAGCCCCATTTTTGATTGCGACATTTGAAAAAACTATTTTTTTGTTCAGTAAAATATGTTATGGGTTAAGATCTTTTTTTGAATAATAATTCGACAAAGCAAATGAAAATCTGTTGATTATTGAAATTTAAAACAACAAAATTAGTTTACACTAAATGTGCAACAAGTGCTCTATTCATAGTTTGTGAATCAACTGAAGAAATTGCAGATATCTGTGTCCAGTCAATGTTTGGACAAAGAAGTACAGACCTAGTATTTTCGCGTCGATTATCTCCCACTACATGCTTAGTTTCTGATGATATTGACTGTGTTTCTTCATCATCATATGTAGGATCTCATTACTTTACTGTCCGTAAAAAAGAGTTCTTAAAAATCGTAATAAAAAACGAGACTTTCCATTTAAAAATACTTTGACAATGTCACACCTTAAACATACAGTTCGAAAAAATCAAAAGAAGTACCACGTCAAATACATGTTAATATATTTTCTTACATATATCTTAAAAAAGAAAAAGGATTAACTGTCAACTTTATCGAATTTATACATTACTTTTTTGAACTCATTGTATATACATTAATAACAATTATTGGATTTCCACATTACAGTACATTGCTTGAGTATCATAATCGTACAGGGGGGTCCCAGAATGTCTTTTAATGTCAATATCCCCGTTACTTGAAAAAGTAGAAAGATAAACCGAAAATTATTTTAAATGATGTTAAAATATTTGGTAATTACAAACTTAAAAACCTTTTTGCTTGATCTATTTTAGATACATACTTATATAATATGAAACACCAGTATTATTCTTTAATAAAATAATACTGGAAAAAAGTGGAATTATGTTCAAACATAACAGGGAAATGTATTTACTACGACATGTTAAATATATTATTTTTACATTTACAAATTAACTTAACATTTACTTAATAACATACTGTATTGAGAACAAAGTGGGGATCCATTTTTAGTATAAAAAAGGAGTGGTGCAATTTGGAAAATAATGTTGGAGGTGCTTATTTAAGGGTTGAAGAAAGCAAAAAGGTTTTAAGTGCATAATCGGCAAGGTGATTTTATATCATTTCAAACAGTTTTTGTTAATCTTTCTTATGGTATCATTCTTTGGTTTATCTTTTCAAATAATGAACATATTGACTGTAAAACATTTTGCGGGACGCCCTGTATATAAGTGTCCAGTAATAACATGCAAAACTATATAGAATATTCTATAAGTGAGTGATTATAAGAACACCTCTCAGTTGCATATTTTTGTAATATGAATTCGCTATGAAAGAAATGCAAATTAAATTATTTTTGTAAATTTGAAACCCATTTATATTTTCTCTCTCTTTTTCGATATTTGTTTCTGGGAATTAAAACATATAATATTGTATTGAAAACAGTTTAGAAGTTTTGTGTTTGTTATTTTTCGTACATACTACTTGGAACCTTACGAACATAATAATTTTCGAATGCAAAAAGCAACAGAAGTTTCGATGTAATTATTTCTGCTACCATAAACATTTATAGAAGGTGATTTTCATTAAAACGTATATTTAGTGGGTGTAATCAATATTATGTTATACATATATACATCTTTGTTAAAGTAACATTGATCAATTACACGTTTATTATATTGAAAATACTTATATAATAAACATATATTAATTGTATTATAATTACACTATAATTAAAATAATAGTCTTTATTAATAATTAATTTACAGTCGATTAAAACAAAACTTATTTTGATTTCGCAAATTGATTGAATACTTTTATATACCATGAAATATATACTCAAGAAGGTTCAAAATTTAATAATGTATATTAAATTGTGAAAAAAAGCTAAATAAAAATATATGAAGTTATGATAAATCGTTTTTGAGAATGAGATGTGAATATATTTATTACAATTACCAAATACAACTACCCAGACAGACCAATGTCCAAATAACAAATATTAGTATCTAAAACTACAAATTACTAAAGTAACAAAACGGATTATTTAAAAGTAGTATATAAAGGGTAGGCCAAAAGTAGCTAACCCATTTTAATTGCTTCTATTTTTTGTCTTATCTTTTATTTGTTTCTATTTTGTTTTAGAATTGTAAAGAAAACTTCTGAAATTTATAACGAAGCATATAAAAGTTGGGAAATTCATATGCTCCATTACAAATGTTCCAAGTCTTCTTTACAATTTTGAAACAAAATGTAAACAATTAAAAAAATAAGAAAAAAGTATAGAAGCAATTAAAATTACCTATTTTTGGTTTACTCTTTATAATGTAGTTTCATGTACATCATGTAAAGTAGGAAAAAAATGTAATAAATAAGAAACATTAAATAAATTTAACATTATTAATTTAAAATACATTCTACTACATTCTACTGATAATTCATATAGTTTGCGCACATATTATAAATAGAAAAGTATTTTAATTATTTTATGCGGTGAGTTGTTAAATAACATACTGAGTAGGAGCGAGTTTGAGCTGAGGAAATGTTGAATAAATATGATTTAATATACCAGGGTAATCTATATTATGTTTAATGGAATTTTATGCAAAAACAATACTAAATAATCGATAATTATACTCTTTAAATTGAATCTATTTAATAATAATTCTAACTGCGAGGTATCACGCATTGGATATGTATGTACTTTCTAAGAACTAATCTTCTTTAGAACTAATATACTTTCATGCATACTTTTTTGAACTTGTTCCACTTTAAAAATATTAATATCATGTTAAGTACGCCAGACAATATTTTAGCGATGACCTAAGAAATGCATTGAATACAATAAACTAACCGGCAATATCTCTAAAGTCTTTGGAATATCTCATAATAACATTATAATTAATAATTCTCTGATGCTATTAAATATGTAAGTATTTAACTCAAATACATTCTGGATTGAGTATGACCTATTTTCGTGATAGAAAATATGTATTTCTTATTGTTTTCATAGATAAGAATAACTTGACAAGAGAAACAAAAATCGTAAAATAAAAAAAAAAAACAAATTATTTGTCGATTTATTGACTGTGTGTATGACATATTTCACATGTCTCATATTTTATGGGTTTCAGACAACTAAATTTAAATGAAAAACGTTTTTTTTCCTAACGTCTCTGTTTTAATTACCATCATCAGAGAGACAACTGCAATAACTAATAAACTACAAAGTCAATTTTCTGAATTATTTCATGAGTTACTATAATTCGTTACTTTCAATATGTTCACGTAACATTCCATGTAGTAAATAAATTATTTGTAAGTAACAATAACTCATAAAATAATTCAGAAATTTATTTTTATAGTTTATTAATCATTGCAATTGTTTCTCTGATGATCGTGACTAAAACCGAAACGTTACAATATCAGTTTAATTGAGGGAAATTCCAAGAAATATAAAACGAATAACATACAAATTATTAGCAACCATAATTATACAACAATAAAACATATTAGTAACAATCTGAAGCAAAATAGCGAAATAAATATTGAATAATGAGTTGAATGTTTACTAAATGTAAACGTGAGATGTTTACTAAAATATACAGTGAGATGTTTACTAAAATATACAGTGCTTTTGTGAAATAATGAATAAATTCGTTCAAAATAAAAGGAATAACTTTTGGGAAAAACTTTCGGATCCATAAAATTTTTTGTATTGTTGAACTATAGTTAATGCATACAGAGTGATGTGTGTATCGTCATCACCTCCATCACGGCATCATCGATATTTTTCTTAATGGTAACCTCTTTTTTATTATGGAATGTGAAATAGCATAGAAATGAATAATTTTTTACATACATTACGGTAATAATTACATTAACGTGAGTATATATTAGATAAAAAAAAAGTATAAAACGACTGTGCAATTTCAAAATACTAAATTCAATGGCAATGATTATCTAAAAAATCAACTAAATTAAATATTGAAATTGTGCATCGTTGGCTGTCTGAAAGTACCCTTAGCAACCGATAATGTTTTTTTACTGCTATCAGATAAAAACTTGAAATCGTATTTCCTTAAACAGTTTTATTTTAGTTTTTAGAATTATTTATTTATAGAATTAATTTCTTATCTGTTTGAAAAAAGCCGTGTGTTGAAGCGTTTATTGATTAATAATTTTGTCCTTAAGATTTGACATCCCTAGATTACATTTTTTGTTGATACTTTAAAAAGAAAAGTATGTGTTGCTAGGCCGGATAATTTAGAAGATTTAAAAGCAAAAATTCGTCATGAAATACAACGTATACCTCTTGAAGTTATTGACAATATTCAAATAGAATTTATTAATCATTTTAGCCAATGGTGCATAATTTGAACATTTAATTCAGTTTATAAGTTAAATAATTATTGCCATTAAATTTAATATTTTGAAATTGCACAATCGTTTTTCTTTTCAATTTTTTTTTCATCTAACCTATATTCACTCTGATGTAATTACTATCGCAGCATATACAAAAAAATGTATTTCTTCGCATTCCGTAATGAAAGACGGGGTTGCCATTAAAAAGATATCGATGCCATCATATATCTTACATGAATCACATTGTATGTGTTTATTATGTTTTAAAAAATCAACAACTAAAAATTAAATTCGAGGAGTTCAACAGATCTTTTCGCAACTTATTTCCTGAATTTTTAACACATTTATTTCTTCCCTAACGAAATAATTGTATAGTATTTGGGTATTTATAATAACAGGACATTTTTATGATAAATATTCTCTACAGTTGATTATTTTACACTTCTAGAAGTACTGATATGTTTACTATTGATTTAATGCCAAGAAATATTTACTACCTGGTTGTTAAAATTTTGTTTATATATCCGTTTATAACCAATTAAGGCCGGTTTGAACCCGCAATGTAGTGTATTTTGTCAAATATACAGTTTCGTGATGTTCTTATATCGTTTTTGATATGAATAAATGAGAACTATTTCTGGATAGATTGAGTGAACATTTACATAAATCCAAGGCGTTTGAGATAAATGGATCAAATCGATATAAACGTACAACTTTTGGCTGCAAGAATGCTAGTTATTGTCATCGATTCCTAATTATGAATTGAAATTTTTTTACTAAATTCAAAAATATTTGGAAATATTCTAATAGGTATGGAAATTATACCAATTCTGTTATTTATCTGCACTGCTGAGTTCGAAAAGTAATGTATAAATCCCATTATATTGGTATTAACATTTTTTTTTAATTGTTCGGGCATGTTGATAGATGTATTCGAAATATTTCATTGAGAGCTAGGCTTCAATTTTTCCAAACTGAATTTTTGCACATCATGATGTCATCGACAATTTTTAATGGATATCCTTATTTTTGATTTTGTGTCATTCGAAAAAACTCTTTTTTCCGTAGAGTAAAATAAAATATGGGATTGGCTACATAAGAAATTTTGTGAGCAAGTACATTTTTGCAATCAACATGAAATAAATTATATATGTATAACAGTCATAACGTTATAACAAAGTTATTGAAATAAACGAAAATTTTTCGTTTATATTTCATTTATTAACATACAAAACTATTATGTTGTATGTTTATTAACAGTATTAACATAAAACTATTAATTTTCTTGGTTTTATTAAGAAATTATTACAATTAATTAATTCTCTTGTTTTAAACTTCAATAATCATAACATTTTTCATTTGGTTAGTCGAATTATTACCCATAAATAATCTTATGTAATTAATCACCAAACTTACTTTAATGTAAGTAAAACTAAGCGATCTTTCAAATGGCGCAATATAAAATGGATCTTTCCATTAAACAATATCGATGACGCAGTAATTTTTAAAAATAAGGCTCGAAAAAAATTAAGTATAGCTCTTAAAGTGGCATTTTATGTATAGTTTTAGAAATGTCTGGGTGATCAAAAATAAATTAGTACCAACTTCATTGAATTTATACATTATTTCACTCACTGTACATTATTGTATTTATGGGTGTAGGTTAGAGCCATTATTACTCCTTTAAGGTTTATTAAAACAAAATTGAAGTTTTAAATAAGTATCTAAATAAACGTGAGTCCTTAACATATTATATTTGATATTAACAGGCTATATAACTATAACTGTAATTATATAATTATAACTATATAATTATAACTTCCGAGAAGACTGTAAATTATATAAAGTTACCATATAACCAAATATATAGTAGTTAAAAAATATAAATTGATGGGTATGAGCATATTTAGGGCATATGTTAATTTTTTTAATTATAAAAAATTAAGGGGAACCTCTTGGAAACAAATCCGGAAATTCTTTTGATTAGAATTTTTTGCACATATCTGTGAAATGATCTGGAAATTATTTATGATTATTATATACGCAGAGCGTTTTCTGAAAGCGTTCCCTTATTATTATTATCTGTAACAAGTTCATTTAATGAAGGAAAAAATGTACCCTATATGAATTATCTTTTTGAATATTTACTTATTTTGAATTTACTTTAAAATACTTCCTGGTAATTTGTTTGGCACGATAAATCATAGTACTTACTTCTTGGCAAATAAACATAAACCATTTACGCACAGATAGATATGTATGTTATATCCTAACTTTGTTATACAATGAATATAATTTATACAAAATTATCCTAATAATGGTCTAATGTTTAAAATTCAAATATAAGTTTTGTACGTTTAAAAGAAACATGTTATAAGGAGAACACCATTAACTCATTTCACTTTAACGACTAAAGTTTTAGCAAGCTTTTAATATAGGAGTAATTTTAAAGCTGAGTGTAAAGCGCTATCCTATCTTAACAAAAAATAATATCAAAGTGAGAAAAAAAGTGCACCCATAAAGATTTCGAAATACATGCGATTTCATGAAACTTAGTAGTTGAATATACAATTATTATATGCTGTGATAGACTTCCAAATGGTAATCAAAATATATTTATAGATAAAGTAGTAGTTTTTAAATTTTATTTTTAAACCAAATGTTAATGATCTATTATGAGGTGATTTTGAAATGGATTATTATACTGGTAATAATAATTTTATGGCTTTATATAATGTCTTCTCTACGTGTAATTTAATACATATCTAATACTACAACATCTATACAATCTATTAATACAACAATATCTATAATAGATAAAATATTTTTTAACTTCTCAGCCAGAGGAGTAACATACCGATTATAGAAAAGTATTATTTGAATGGAGATCTGGGGTGAAAATCTTACTCGAAGGTACTTATATCAAAATAAAGATTTTTAATTATAATTCTATACAAAATTAAAACATTCCCTGGTTAGATTTTCACCATTTATTTGTTAGACATAACAATTGTTTCGCCAACACAGTGGCTTCATCAGATGTTGAGTACATAGACTAAATTTTACAATGTGGAACTGCGTTTATATAACTTGGGTAATGCTAGGTGTATTACTATGGGGATTTTTACTATTAAACTATTGTAATTAAATTACAAAATTTTTCAACAGACGGTATCTGTAAATTTTAAACAAAATTTTTGGATAACAGTAGGTACTAAAATAAATTTAATAACGGAGACGAGTTTGTTTCAATTTGATCATTTAATGATATTAGATTTCTTTGCCTGATATCATATTAAATTACTCATTTAACATTTTATTTACTATAATTACTATGTATGCTATAATTAATGCTATAATTACTCATTTAAAATAAAAAAAATCGATTGTCTTCGTGAGGAATGTTAAAAAAATACTATTTCTAAATTTGTTTACCAATTTTAGGGTTCTTTGTACAATTTCTAAATTTGTCTACCAAAGTTTTAAATATGTTTTGAAAATAGAAAACTGTAACAGCTGTTACCCAAGAAATTTTTCGTCGTGTATTCTTGTATTTAAAATAACTCGGTAAAACAATAAATCACCTCAATAGAAATGTACTATTCATTTCATCGCTATTTTCCAAATAAAAAACTCTCTTATCTTACTGATAAATGGAACAGTTTACCTGAGCCTAGCCATAAAACAAGCAGCGGTATGTTTTGAGATTTTTTATTTGGCAAATAGCGATGAAATAAACTATACTTTATACAAATGTTAGAACATAAAAACTTTCTTTATTTGTAAACGTACGATATAATTTAATTACTAACTAACTTTATATTTATTTAAAATATACAGATAGTGTATTTATTTATTTATTTATTTTTAATGGGTGATACATGTTTACATATAAATGGTGAAAAAATAAATCGATCATTTCTAACATTTATAACAGAATAGTCAACATTGTGAGAAAAAATAGGAGACTGTCATTCATATTTAATACGTTTTTGCAAAAACGTTCTTCATACACGAAGCATCAATATTAAATTCATCATAAAATAATCGCATATTACCAGTTACGCAGTAAGTTATTAAACTAGTTCAGAGGTCTCCAGCTGGCGGCCCTTAATATACGGCTCGTATTTTTTTTTGAAAAGTAATTTATCACTGAAAACTATCTTTTTTGTTTTGGAAAAGTTGGAATAAAAAATGTACAGATATAATTAATTATTACGCTTTGTTGTGATATTATAAATATTTTTTATATTTAATTAAATGTATGTTTAACTAAATGTTCAACTAAATATAAAATAAAACTTTTTATCTTATTTATATTTTTTCTGTTCCCTTCGATTTTTGATAGCCTGAAAGAGAGCCTGTTACTAAGAAACTTTAAAGAGCTTATTATTTATGTGGTCCGCGGCTACATCTGTAAATATATAGATATTTGCCCTAGATGTATGTAAGTTAGAAACTACTGAACTAGCTACTGAATAACTTTAAATTATATAATAAGTAAAAAAGTTTATTTCTCCATTATATAGTTGATTTTCAAAAAAAGCATTAGTTCTGTACCCCCTTAATCAAAGGTCACTACGACTGTCACAATATTGGCGTTATTTAAAATAAAATAATATAAATATAGATATAGTTTTTTCTATTTTGTGAAAAAAAAAAACAACAATTAAGTTGTTTTTGTGAATGAAGTATTGCAATAGAAGTACCATAATAAAATTCTAGATCTTATGTTTGTTCATATCTTTCCTATTTCAAAGATATTAAAATGTGGTTTTCTAAATGAAAAATTTGCGATTTTAAGAGAACACTAATCAAAACCGATTAAATTTAATCATTTCAAATGACGTAAGGAGTATGTTTGATTCTTGTGCAATTTGAAGTGAGTTTTTGAACAGTTTGCAATTAATGCAACTACTGTAGATTACATACAAATAGAGTTTATAAGAATTACTGGACAGTGTTGTAATTTATAATGATTTTGTATTTATTCTTGCTGCTCTAAGTATTGCATATTCTTTTCAATGGAGTCTTATAGACGTTGATGACATTTTTTAATATGATATAACCTTAGTTCCTGCACCTTGCACGTATTTTATGATTTTCCGAATCATTGAATTGAACTATTTAATTTATTTTGGTTACTTATAATTGAATACATTATTAACAGTAACGTAAGTAGGTACTTATAATAAGACTTACCCTATGGTGCTTCTTATGACGACGGACATAGTCGCAATTCCCAATCCGCTACCTGATACGATAAAAATCTCTACGAATTCGCGTCTCCTCTTGAAGTACTGGGCCACCATGAGGGTCGAACAGTCACGAGTTATTCCCACACCAATACCAACGACGGTGCCATAGCTGCAACAATAAATTACTTACAAGATCTTACTTAATTCATTACTTACAAAAACTTCGTCTATGGCCACGATATTCGTTGGCAAATGAAGTAAAAACCAGTATATATTATGAAATTATGTGCATATCTGTGTTACCGAAAACAAAAAAGAGTCCAGTACATTTTCAGCAAGACTATTGAAAAATAAATTGTTTAGAGAAGATATCCACAGTCTAATTCTTCTTATTTGATTCTAAGAATATATTTTATATTAAAAATTTACGAGAATGTAAAGTAATTCCTATTATTACTACAACAAAATGTGATAATTAAATGATGGAAATGGTGAAAACAATAAACTACAATTTTTATAATGGATGATGAATTTAGTGATGACGTACGGATCACATGCTACACCACTCGCAATTGTTACTAATATGCCACAATTACCAGCACGTATGTCTAGCGACATATGTCTCAATCAACTACGTACGACTTAGATAGTTAATAATTTGAAGAACAAAATGCAATTATAAAGTCACGTCTTAGCTTTATTGTATAATTTGATTCATTGGCGTCTCAATATTTCTGTAACATTTAATGTCATGTCTCCTAAAATGAAAAAGGGACCAGTTGTTGAAAATATACAAGATTGTTCAAAAAGAGATTTCTTAGAGAAGATGTCCACAATCTAATTCTTCTTAAATGATTCTATAAATATATTTTATATTAAAAATTGGCGAAAGTGTAAAGTAATTCCTATTATGACTAAAACAAAATGTGATATAGTTAAATGATGAAAATGGTGAAAGCAATAAACTATTAATTGCAAACTAGCATGATAAATATTATGTAACTATTAATATCAATTTATTAGTAGACATAATAAAAATATATGTTTTGAGTTAGTTTTTTTTAGTATATATATATATATATATATATATATATATATATATATATATATATATATATATATATATATATATATATATATATATATATATATATATATATATATATATATATATATATATATATATGTTACTTTTGAAATCACAAAGTCAAATCGTAAGAAAATTATAAAAGCAATTTATATTTGTTTGTTTGAATTGAGTTTTGTCTCTTGGGATGTCGGTTAATTATATTAAAATAACACACTTTTATTCCTATTTTTCGGGCTAAAATCGATATTGAGGGAAATTTTTTTAACAAACGTTATTCCTTGGAATATATGTACAATCTGTCTGTAAAAAATGGTTGTTCCAATCCAAAAATAACCTGTTCCGAAAATTTTGAAGTAAAATATAATTAAAATATGATATAAAAGACAAGTGAAATATTATTCAGACCGACTTATAGTCAAGCGCATATCAAAAACATCTGCATAAAAATAATTTAATAAACAGACATAAAAGGGATAGCAATAATTCCAGTTTAAAAATTTTTTTTGGACTGGAATAATTAGTCGTTCGAGATTCTTGTCAGAAAATGTCAGAAAACATGATATGTGATACTTACTTTTGAAGTACACTGTATATTTGTAGGCATATATTGCTCGCTGTAATTTCTATAGAGCATTCTCACTTAACGTTTTCGTAATCCTCAATGCAGATTAATTTATAATTTAATAGTAACTTCTTTACTGGATAAAAAGAAATAAAGTACAGATTGATTCAGTTTTTATTTTATTTTTTTTGCGTAACTATTCAAGAAATTCCTAATTGAGTTTGAATTAACTTGTGTTGGTGATTGTGAGGATTTAAAGTGACGACGCTTTCTGGGTAGATGTTACTTTGTGCTCGAAACATTAAGAAATGCTTTGCTGAGGGGGTATATAATGTTCAAAACAATTGTCTGCTGATGTCTTTCCAATTCAGAAGTTCTCCTCTTCTTTTTGTGACTTTACATGAAGTAAAGTGAATTCAAAAGTAACTTAAAAGTTTAATACTTATTACTTTATACTTATTTTATACAAATTGTTAAAAACATTAATTATTACTTATTTATTTTTCTTATTACATCATAATAATTGCAATTTATTCGTATGCCTATATATATATACTTTTTCTAATGAAGTATTTGTTTTGACATTTTATTTCCCAAGAAGTTTAATACTTGTAACGCTGGAAATCAAAATATCCAAAGTGCATTTTCTATAAATTTAATAATAATAGTAATAATAATAATAATAATATTTATTGCTTCTAAACAAATGTTCACAGCAATGAGTACATTTGTGCATCAAATTTATAAATGAAAAAGCTTTAATAAGTAATCTGTTGCTACGGTAATATTTTTGTGATACAATTACATACTATATTCTTACAATTTTCAGTATATTATTTTAATGATCTACAACATTTTATGTTAGAATATTATTAATCTAAAGTATTGATATTTAATAAAAAAATGAGAGAAGAGTAATAGTTAATGTCTGAATATATATGTACCTATATATTAGTACCTATGTATATCTACACAAAACAGGTATCGGAAAACTTATGACTGGTTTTAAAATTTGAATAGAGAGGAATTTTAATACGATAGCTCTATTAGATGAAAAAATACCCTCGAATCGTATATCAAACTTATTTCAGTACCTTAACATAGCAAGAAGATAATATTTACAACACGATTAATTGACTATATATTAGTAATACACAAACATCAACGCTAGCATCAGATGAATTTAATTTATACGATATATTCTATTAAATACAATAAACGGATAATACCAGGTTTGAAAAAGTCTGATAATTTAGCTATAATCAATGTTTGAGGCTAGTCGAATTATTCTCATTATAAATAAGTTGGCGGATCTCAAACGATAATGTATGCGATATTTCTTGTTGTCATTCACTGCTAACATTTATTAACGAATTACTTTATCAAGATATATTATCGTGGGAAAGGATTGGAGCCCATGATGTAGCAACAAAAACAGGGGACTAATTTTTCACGAACACCAACGGATTGCACGTTACATGATGCACGTTTCGTCAACCAAGTTGGCATAATCAGGATATGATTAAAACTGTTATATAGACATATTATGTATAATTAAGACTTATTCATTTTACAAAAAACATTATGCTCTGTATTCATCACTAGCTAATAATAATATTAATATAAAAATCAAAGTAGATGACATTTCAAACATTTTTTTCTGTATATTACTAAATATACTAACGTTTATTTATTTGTGGAACTACTTTCCTGATTAAAAAGGTGAAACCTACGATTTTTTCATACAAACGCCCTTGACTGTTATCCAGACTATGCTCGACGTTATGAAATTTCAATTTAAATAAGAATCAGGCCTCCTAAAAAAGACGGTAGAACGTGCGATAAAAAATTAAACGGTTGAATTTATGAGTGAAATTCCATTAAGAAGCTTGTTTTACAGAATGTTTTACGATCTATGTCGAGATCATATATTTTAGACTTAATGTTAAAGCGGCCTATGCGAATGCAAAATATTTGTCTAGATTCCCTCCTTGTTGCTTTCGATCTGGTTATTCCGTCAGATACAGGGTATATACGGAAGTGGTTTAGAGTTTAATACAGAAACTCCGGGAATTTGTTGTAACTCCGGGAATTCATTGAGATGGCTTCATGACGTCCTACTTTTGAATTTGAGTATGCATATGTAAAAGTTTTACACATTTGTATATTGTTACACAAATAAATATAGAAATCTATCACTATAACATGGAAAAATTTTAATATTATTCTTAGTTCTACTGCATCTAAGCCTATTTGGAGAATATACAGAAATTTCAAATTGTAATGAATAAATTCTTTAGAGATCCAAGGAATAAATTTTGGGCAAAATTGTCGGACCCAATGAAATTTCAATTTTAGTTGCGCATTTTTTAACATATAATTAATATACACAGGGTGATTCGTGTAAGGGGGATCACGTCATCGATAGTTTCTCTTTAATGGCAACCCTCTTTTTTATTAAGAAATATGAAAGAGCACATTTTTTACATTCGGCGTGGTAATAATAATATTAGCGTGAGTATAGCTCAGATAAAAAAAAAAATTAAGAAGAACGATTGTTCAATTTCAAAATACTAAATTAATGGCAATGATTATTTAAAAAATCAATTAAATGCTGAAATTGTGCACCTTTGACTACCTGGCAGTAACCAAGACTATTAATAAATTCTTTTTGAACATTGTCAACAACTTCAGAAGGTACATGTTTAGTATTTCGTGACGAATTCTTGATTTTAAATCTTTTAAATTCTCCGACCTAGTAACATATACCTACATTGCTCTTTAAGTATTCCCACAAAAAGTAATGTAGGGGTGTAAAATTGGCTCGCTCCCTTCTCCCTATTCATTGATTTGGGAACATCTCATCTGAATAAGCGCACATAGGTGCTGCATAATGACGAGGTGTACCATCCCGTTTAACCTAAAAATCGTTTCTCTGAAGATCAGTTATAAAGTTATTAGTTTCGCAATAAGATTTTCTCTAAGAAAATCTAAATATATTGGAACAATTAGGTTCACGTCAAAGAAATAGGGATCCAGAATTCTTCCGTCAACTATGCCTCACCACATATTCACTTTCTGCGATTTTGAGTATAATACCCCATCATCCATCAAAGATTCTTGGTATGATTTCAAGTTTTAATCTGACAGCAATAAAGAAAGCATTATTGGTCGCTAAGGTTACTGTTAGGCAGACAACGGTGAACAATTTGAACATTTATTTTAGTTGACTTTTTAAAAAATCATTGCCATTAAATTTAGTGGTGTGAAATTGCACAATTCTTTTTCTTAACGTTTTTTATCTAACCTATACTAAAGCTCTACATATAAACTCACATATGAAAGAGCACTAATAGGTTCTTTCATATTCCGTAATAAAAAAGAGGGTGTCCACGAAACACCCTGTATGTATTAAGTTTATTTTAAAAACTGCACAACTAAATAAAATTTCATGAGCCTGAGAGTTCACTCCAAAAGTTATTTCTTAAATTTTAATTGAATTTATTCATTATTTTACGAAATCACTTTATGTTTTGGAGGTATTTGTAAAGGGTTAGTTTACGAAATATACGATGTGAATATATTAACAAATGCTGTGAAACTATATGTGGGACAATATATTTGTTTTATTATTAAGACTATGAAAACAAATTGCCTTACACTCTTATACTAAATTGATTGTTCCCGGGTATTTGATTTGATCTTCAATATAAGTATTTCATGCAGCAGTTAATATATTTAGTACAACAGAATGTTCATAGTTACATAAACTTATGTTTCGAAAAAAACGGTTTCCTTAATTAAATGGCTACTAATCAAGGTTAGAAAAATCGAAATTAAAAAAACAAAAAAAAAAACAAAAAATAGAACGGTGCGGAATTATATACTTAATAAAACTTTATAGAATACAGCTAGCTTACAAAATATGTTACATGACCTAATATAACATGTTCTAATATTTTGTTCATAAAATATTAATTATTAAAATAATTATTTATTTTATTAATGCACGCCATATTATACTACTTATTTTTTCATAAATTAGATTTCTCTTTATTTTTGGTGAGTTTTTGATATGCATAATTTACCGGTTGCTGACAGGACTAGTCAAAAATTCTAATTAAAGTCTTTGACAGCTCTATTACTCTGTTTCTTCGTTGAAGTAAGAACGGTTTCTCTCGTTTTCCAAAGATTTTTAAGAGGGTAACTTTATCGTTGACGAATATCTAAATGATGAATATCTAATTAAATGATAAGAGGCATTGTCAACAAATATTATACAGTGCTTTCATTAATTTTTACAAAAGATGGAATATCTTAGTTTAGTTTACATAGTTATTTTGTTGTTGCTAAATTAGCTGGAGTTCATCTAATAATTTTTTGAGCCCAAGGTAACATTTTCACAAAAATTGTAACCTTATAATAGTTCGCTAAACTACTGTCTTCTGATTAACTATAAAAAGCGAGATATCACATTTTCTTTGACATTACTTTCATTAGTCATTAGCTAATTGTCGAAGAGGAAAGCAGAATATGAATGTAATCTCTACTAATGTATACAACAATTTATAACTGAATTCCCTGAAGAAAATATTGAATATGAGCAATACATAATTTTAAACTAGATATTTCAGACATTTTTATATAATATATTTTTTGATATTGAGTCTAATACATATATTTGATTTCTCTGACCTTGTTTTTGATTTGATTTTAAACTTTCGAATATCTTCTTATTTTAAATATTATTATTTGCGAAAGCTGTATAATGACACATTGTCATTTCATATTGCTCTGGAACTGGAGAATTTTTCAATTAATTAATACCAATAGTGCAATTTTGGTTTCCTAAATATTATGGTCACATGGTTTGTGACCACAAATGAAGGACCTGTACTTTTTAAGTGTTTTTTAACACTAACATTATCCTCGTGGTCTACGAAAAAATTCTACGTTTCGTTTTAGCAAAAACGAAAATCATACCATTAACAATAAATAAGGGATTATCTATTATACCGGACATATTACGTAAAACGTTATTAGTAAATAAGATATTAAAAATAAAAAATTATAAAGTAAAATATCTGGCCAGATATGTTTGTTGTATTCGAAATCAAATGAAAATCTGTAAAAGAGAGTTTAATTTCAACATTAGGTACCGTTGAAAATATTCCTATATCTCATGATTTTGCTAATTCGTGTTAAGAAAAATTTCAAATGATAAAAAACTTGCAGATGAAAATATATCTGTATTTATTACTAGACATTACAGGACCTATAATTATCAGAATTGTATTTGAAAAAATGTCTACTGTACCTTTCGATTTCCTTCCTATTATCTAAAATAATAATAATCTATAAGAGCTTCCAATTTTACTAATGATGAAGTTTGAACAAAATGCAATTATTAAGTCATGTCTTAGCTTTATTGTATAATTTGATTCACTAGCGTCTCAATATTTCTGTAAAATTTATTTAATATTTTTTCATTTATTTTGATTTTTGTTGCATTTATTTTATTTATTTTGATGGAAATATCACTTATATTGAATGATTTTGTGGAGAACCGTTTCATTACTCTGTCATAGGTTGACGAATTTGTATTGTACTAACTGTTGCCCTAAAATGTGTTTTCGGCACGACACTGTTTAAAAATGTTAGTTGATTGATTCATACGATTGTTATCTGTGACGCACACGCAAAGAATCATTATACAAGATATAAGGTATCAACTTGCTTGACAAAACGTCGTATAATGTTTCAGTGCTTGCAGAAAACTGGTCTACTGTTTTTGTAGTATCTGATGACAACATTTTTCACTATTTCATTTTCACTATTTCAAAGATATTTAGAAAAATAGAAGACAAATAATTTTACTACGGATAACTTACATTGTTAGAAAGCTTTAGAAATAATGGGAACTTATTTTTGAACGAAACTATTTCTCTTAGAGAAATTAGTAAATAAGTTAAGTTCGTTTATTCCCACCCCTTTAAACTATTTTTGAGAACGACTGATATTTAATTAAGTTAGACTAAGTCTATCACCTCGCAACTGTTCAATTATTTTTTGTATCGTTGACTCTCCTAACCATTCCTGCGAAATTTATTTTAATTATAATTTTATGGCACACCGACTCCAGGGCGAAGCCCTTACAGACAAAATCTTGTATAGTGCCTTCGTTAATGTTCACAAACTATGTGACCTCTTTGTTCCTTTTAGTGGGTTATATTGTTGTTTCGGGATTGGTTGCACTTTGTCTAGTAATTCCGTTAATTTAAGGTAATAGTTTTGCAAGATCCTAATCTTACAATATTCTCGTTAATTACTGTGATTTAATTAGCCATATGAATCGTGACATGAATGTAGCCAACGAAACGTGACGTTTCGTTGATGGAACGCAGAAATAATATTGAAAACGCGTCGTTAGACATTAGACTTATTTGACATTGCCGTCATTGTTTACTCGCGTCTCTAGCCTTGAGATTTCCTGGAGCATTTCCTTTGGCTATTTACTTTCCTATTTTATTGCTTATTTCCGTAATTTGGTAGATCCTGATAGGGCTAAATAATTTACCTTATTTCATGGTAAGTTAAAGTAGAAATAACATGTTATTTCTATTTCAATGATTAACAATTTACAAGTCATCAACAAAATAAAATGTCATTTTAATGAATAGATAGGCAAAATATTAAAATAATAAATTTTGATAGGCAATAAAGTTATATATGAGGTTATATATAGTCTTAATATTAGTATTTATTTTGCAATTCCTTAACAGTTGTATATTTTATTTACCATTCTTTACCGTTTCTAATTATTGTGAGGATCCTAATTATTATCTGTTGTTTCTAATTATTTCGAGAAAAGCGATTACCTTCAACCATAGGTTATTGAAATTGCTTTATGATACAGTCCAAATGATAAAGAATTTTACTTGATCGGAACGCTATATTTAGTTTAATTAGCACATTCTACATACTTTATTATTTCAAATACATTTAATTTATTAGAGTTGTTTAAGTATATACCATTATTTAAATTTTTAGATGACAATTATTTTGACTATATATACTCTTAGCGCCAGAATAGCTTCGCGAGTTCCCCTATTTCGCCTAAACCCGAATTGGTCTTCTCCTAGTATTTCCTCCGCTCTATTTTCCATCCTCTTCTGCACTATTCTAGTTAAGATTTTTGACGCATGCGAAGTTAGGCTAATCGTTCTAAAGTTCTCGCATTTGTCGGCTCCTCTCTTTTTCGGTATAGTAACGATAATGTTCCTCTTATAATCCTCCGGCATCTCGCCCGTTTCGTATATGTATTTTACCAGTTCAAACATCCTATTTACTACTTTCTGTCCCGCACATTTCAAAATTTCCACCTGTATTTTATCTACACCCGGCGCTCTATTATTCTTTAGCCCCCTTAGTGCTATTTCAAATTCCTCTCTCAATATAGGTTTTCCTATATCTTCCCTATCGATGCTAGATTCTTCCTCTAATATCTCTCCTAATTCCTGACCCTCGTATAAATTTCCTAAGTACTGCTTCCATCTATCCGCTTTCTCCTCTCTTCCTATCAGTATGTCCCCCGATTGACTCCTAACGTTTCTACTTATTGTTCCTATATCCCTGAAGTTCCTCTTAATTATTTTGTAAGCCTCATCGGTCTTACCTACTTGCAACTTATCTTCTACTTCTTTGCATTTATCCTCTATCCACTGTTCTTTCGCTTTTCTACATTTTCTAATGATTTCCCACTTTATTGACTTATAAGTTTTCAGTCCTTCTTCGTCTCGCCCGTTTTTATAGCCTCGTCTCTTTTGCATTAAGTTTAAGATTTCGTCCGTTATCCAGGGCTTCCTAGCTTCCCTTTTATCGTGTCCTAAAACGTCCGTAGCCGCGGAAGCTGGACTATTCTTGATACCCTCCCACTCAGTTTCTGCGTTCTTGATTTCGTCCTTACTCGTTTTATTTATTAATTGATCTGTTTTCTCCTCGAACTTATCTTTCATATTCTGATCCTTCAATATGTCTACATTTATACGTTTCTTATCCTTCCAGGTTTTCAGATTTTTGAACTTTAATCTAGCTTTCATGACTACCAAGTTATGGTCGCTGTCTACATCTGCTCCTGGATAACTCTTACAGTCTTTTACTTGATTTCTAAATCTCTTCCTAACCAGAATGTAGTCTATCTGATACCTGTCTATCCCTCCTGGCATTTTCCATGTGTACCGCCTACTAACGTGATTCTTGAACAATGTGTCCGCGACTACCATCTTGTGCTTCTCACAGAATTCTATCAGTCTGCTACCTCTCTCGTTTCTGTTTCCTAATCCATAAGGACCTACAAATTCTCCTTCTTTCCCCTCACCTACGACTGCGTTAAAATCTCCTACTATTATTAAATTTTAATGACCCTTCACAAATCCTATTACCTGCTCTATGTCCGAATAAACGGCTTCTAACTCTTCCTCACTGTGGCTAGAAGTAGGCATGTATACTTGCACTATTACTGTTTCCACTGGCTTCGAATCTAACCTAACCATGATTACTCTCTCGCTGTATTGTAGGTAGCTATCTACACACTGTCCTGCGTTCTTCCGCATAACGATCCCTACTCCCGCGTTTCCATTTACCGATCCTGTGTGTATTACCCTATAGTCACCGCTCCAAAAATCTCCTACTTCCGGCTAGCGCATCTCACTTATGCCTACTATATCTAATCCTAACCTATCCATTTCTATCTTCAGATTTTTTAGCTTCCCTGCCTGTCTCATGCTTCTGACATTTCACGCTCTGACTCGTGAAATGCTACACTTCTTAATATTATTGCACTCGATCACGTCTCCCGGAACAGTCCTCACCCGGAGATCCGAACGGAGGACTATTTTACCTTCGGAGTTTTTTGCCCCAGGAGACGTCATCATTAATTTAGGATAAGCTTTCTGCTAGCTGTTCTGAGGATTATAATGTGGTGGTCTCCTCTTGCCTTCCACATCGCAGTCGTGTGTGTCATAGCACCATACCAACCCCCATGGTTTCTGCCACTATGACTACTGAAAGAGCTGCTGCCCTCCTTCTGGGACTTATCTTAGTCTGGTTTTTCAATAAGGACCCTCCCACTATGGTTAAACCTATGGTACGGTTCCTTAAATCATTAAAACGCGCAAGCCGACCCACCCGTTCTAGTTTGCACTAGAACTTCGTCAAATCAGAAACAATAAATAATAAATAGAGCTCTCAGAAAAATTAGAAACAGTAAAGAATGGCAAACAAAATATATATTACTTTTTAGGAATTGCAAAATAAATACTAATATTTAGTATTTATGAGGTTATGGTCTTTATGAGGTACTTTATGAGGTTATGGTCTATTAGTTGAGCATAAAACCAATTTTTATTGCCAATATTAAAATAATAAAATTTATTATTTTGACTGTTCATTTGTTGAAGTAGAAAAGACATATTATTCTGTTGATGACATGTTTGTTAATTAGTAAAATAGTTGATATGTTCTTTCTACTTTAACATACGATGAAATAAAATAAATTATGTAGCCCTGTCAAGATCTAACAAATTACGGAAATAACTAATAAAATAGGAAAGTAAATAGCTAACAGAAAATGCTCCAGGAAATCTCAAGTCGAGAGATGCGAGTAAACAATGACGACAATGTCAAATAAGTCTAATGTCTAACGACGCGCTCCCAATATTGTTTCTGCTTTCCGTCATCAAAACGTCTAGTTGTCTACTACATTTAAGTCACGATTCGTATGGTTAATTAAAACGCAGCAATTAACCATACTATTATAAGATTAGGATTCTGCAAACATTTTACCTTAGATTAAAAAAATACTAGACAAAGTGCCACCAATCCCGAAACAACAAAACAACTACATATCTAAAAGGAACAAGGAAATCACATGGTTTGTAAAAATTAACGAAGGCACTCAGTATAAAGGTGCGAACATTTACAACGCGTAACGTTTACAACGTTAGGCGGCGATGTTCGCGACAGGCTACATATGTAGACGTACCTTAACGTTGTTGATGTGGCCATGCGTATCACAACAACGAACATTTCTTTTGATGCGACGCAAGAAAATCGACAACCGATGGATCGCGGTGATGTTACGCGACACTGTTACGGAGTTCTGTCTACACTATGCGGCGATATGAATGCGATGAAGTTCGCAACGAAGATCGCGACGGGCTTTTGTTATATATGTAGACGCGCCTTAAGGTTTTGTCTGTAAGGACTTCGCCTTGAAGACTACGTGCCACAAAATTATAAGACAAATAAATTTATTCTATTTCACAGGAATGGTTAGGAGAGTTAACGATACAAAAAATAATTGAACTGTTGCGAGGTGATAGTAGAGATGAATCTACCTTAATTAAACATAATTCTTTTTCAAAAATAGTTTAAAGGAGTGGGATTTGTATTCATTTGCTACTTTTCTGAATATTTCAAGAGCAGTAAAAATAATACAAAGAAACGGTATATTTTACAAGATGTAATTGTGTTGTACGTCAACTTAACATATTTATTAATTTCCCTAAAAGAAATAGTTTCATTCAAAAATAACTGTACTGTATTAGAATACTATTATTTTAATGTGTTCTACAAACGGCTGCGATTTCCACCTTCACTTTACGTATTACTAGAAAACAAAAAAATATATTAAGACCTCATTATTTACCGAATTAATATTAAATGCACCTTTCATCTTGTTTCGGGAATTCACGCATAATATATGTATATAATACCTTTAGGCAAGTCGTGCATTCTGTTCCACCCAGGACGCATTAACATTTTTCATGTTGAACGCATGAAGTTAATTAAAATAAATGTGGCTGCGAGGAATATTGATTTCATCTTTATTGCCAGATAATAAAGGTGTAGCCCAAACCATGTTACCCACTTACTGAGAATTGAAATTTACGGGCACCTTCGAGGAGAATGCAACTTCTTGTAATGTACGAGTATAGTATATGTATACATATGTGTTGAGTTAATTTGTCGATTTCCTCAGTTTAAACGGGTCTTATTAAAATTAATAATAGTACATCTACATTTGCTTGGTAAAACTTAATATCCCACGTAGGACGTATTTAGGAAGACACTTACTTATTCCAATAATTAGAGTCGGTTTCTATTCAGTGCGAATAATATAAATCAACTGCTGAATAACTTAATTGCTTGCTTGAATATTAAACATAGCATTTACACGGTACAAGTAATTAATGTTTAGCTGTTCAATCTTGTAATTTGATTTAGTTTTAGGTTTATTCAATCAAATTTATCCCGCTTTATTTTGTCCAAAAAAGGGATTCTAAATATGTCAAAATGCAGATCAATTTTCATCATTCAAATAATTTTTAACATTTCCATTAGGTAATGACGAAGTTTCAGATCATGAACTACGTGAGAATAAAATATATAAGTTTCTAGTTACTCGGTTCAAGTGTAACGAAGTTTATTCAACACAATCTATGACATAAAGTTTGTGAGAGTTTCCTTTATTAACATTTCTGTACATTAGTTCCAAATGTAAATGTAGAGTATACCTTCATTTAACCGCGTAGTTCATTAGATTTCTAAACGTCATGAAAACATGATATTTCTGAAGATAATTTTAACGATGAAAACTATTCTCAAAAATAGAGCATACATTGAAAATCTCCTTTTAACTATTATTTATTTCCAAACAGCGCCACAGTGGGACGAAACGGGAGATTTTCTGGACATGGATTTTTTTCCCCGTTATTCTCCTAAACAAATTTTAATCAGGGTCATATTCTATGTATTTTTTGTGCTGAATCGAACAGTGAAGTCCGTTTGGCGATGCGATTGATGCGAAAGAAGCTAGAGCCCATAGAATAACGACAAGCTTTGGTTTTATGTAGTTTGACATGAAATAATTTTATTCACATAATAAGTAATATTATTTTTTTGACGAGTAGAAAAAAATCACATACAAAATAAATTCGTAAATATACAGTGAAAAAAAGAAAAGAATCTCAACTTAGCAACTGGAGAAACTTAAGCATTAAAATTAGTAAAATATAGTACCTTTAGTCAACTGCCATATTTTCCATTTCTTCTGGATGGGTCTTCTACACAGTTTAACAAGGAATCTTGTTCTGATACCTCTTTATATCTTTCCGAAGCGTCCAAATCTGAACCAGGGTCGTCTTCGGGGACATCATCAGCAACAAGAAGTAACAGTTGTCTTTCGGGGAATAACTTCTTGTCCATTGAATTTTTAAAAGAATAATGTGATCTCAGTTCTCGGATCAGAGCTGATAAGGAGATTATTCAGGATATCCTCATTTGTTGATTTTCGCAACATTTTCTGGCTCTGAACTCTCTGCAGTGATGAAATACTTTATTAAGAGCTTCTTGAGCCTCTTCCGAGAATTTTCCAATTGGAAGAATAAAATTTTCGATTATTTTCTCCCCATGGATCAACAATTTATGCACAGTTGGTGGCATGTAATACCACCCGTAGTGCTTTACATAAATTTCGGCGTTTTCTCGAGCAAATGATCCAAATTTTTTGAGACAAACCGGTTGACCTGAAGATATCGCTTGTAAGATAATAGCAAATCTTCTGATGATCTCTTCATTAAGCCCAGTGATTTTTGCTGTAGCCTTAGGATCATAGAAAAACATGCGTGCCACATTACCATCGTTATAAGTTCCAGCACCTTGTTTCACCCGATCAACTTGAAGACCCAGCTCATCTTTAAACCGTTTTTGTATTTTCATTTTTCTTTCTCGCTGTTGCTCCTTGTGCAAATCTGTCTTTGCTGACCACTTTTTGAAATCTAACTTATAAGAAAGATGCAAGAGGCATTAAAAAAATCTAATTTTGGCGTGGAGAGGAGAAATGCCAAACTTATAATGCTCTGTATTAGTAGTTCTTGTGTCAATTTGCTTCAAGTCGTTCATCATTGTTGGTGTTGCACCACACACATAGCAGCGTATGTATGAACTTGTGTCAGTCACTACATTTATGATTTTACCATCGACCATTGTCATATAAAGTTCGTGTTCTATTCTTACTTGGTTAATCTGTGTAGGGATTAGCGATGAAATTTCTGATTCCATTCGTTTAATTTCTGATTTGATTATTTCCGGATTTTCTTTGCAGTACACGAATTTCACAGGTCTGCAAAAATGTGTGGATGAGGGTTTTAGGTTTTCCCAAACAATTGATGAGTCGTCTGTGTCAATTAACCTGATCGGGACTAGTGTAGTCAAAAACAACGCTGAATCGTCCACATTATTGCCACTGTTCAATGAGAAAGGTTGTTTGTACACACTATGGCTAGATGCGCCATCGCATCCCCATTTTTAAATAAGATTTAGGTTTTTATCGTTTGTTAGGCTCTCATCAGCGGGGGTGATTGAAAAAATTCTCGAGGCTGTATGGTTCAGCAGAGCTTGAAGAGGAACTTTCGCTTCCCACTCAGTTACCTCACGTTTTTCAGGATAACATTCTTTCTTAGCTTTGCTGAGCTGATAATAAGAGGGAAACACTGTCCATCCTGCTTTCAAAACGACATCTCTCAAAATGAAGTACTGCGACTTAGATAATTTAGAGATGTAGTTAGGGCAAGTGTATTTTCACTTGAGAATGAAATCGCGTCAAATTGTTCACCAATCACGCACATTTTTTTCAAGTTTTCCGAATCGTCTGAATGGTCCAGTACTTTACTAACAATTTTGGCTTTAATATTATGACCTTCTCGCCTCAGATTCATTTTAGCGGCAAGAAGCAGTTCTTCCCCCGAATAACTTACCCTCAACTCTTCAACCCTACGCATGTCTTGCCTCTAAGACAGTTCACCGAAGGGCTTGAATGTAACGTTAATTTCTTCAGGAGGCTGAAGAAATCCCTCGGGATATGTAAAAGCTCTATTGAGCCAATCCTCATTTTCCTTAAGAAAATATTCTTTCCTGTAATTACATTCTACCCACTTTCTTTTTAAATGAGCACAAAATAATTTAAGCTTATTTTTAAGCAGTAAAATGTTGCTCTGAGATATATTCGAGGGGGAGATGTTGAACAAAAATTTCCTCTTTTAAAATTAGAAAAGTTTGCGAATCACTAGGATTTTTAAAAAAATTGAAAAGCTCACGGTTTGTCTCAAACATTGTAAAGATAATCAACGACCGATCAGGACTGAGGATGGAATGAAACTAAATGATAAAAGCAAAATTAAAGACACAGTCACCAAACACTGCTTGTGCTGGATTTTGATCCCTCCTGGCCGCTACTTGTTCAAACATGACTACATGGGCACAGTCGGACGTAGTCGGATATGATTCTTTCGTATTTCTCTCACTAAATATCTAAGGTAAACACCTGTGAAGTCCATTTTTCGGAACAATTCGGAACTTCTTTGTACTTGAAAACTTTGTCGAATAACATGTTATTTGAAAGAAATATGACATACACCGGCTACTAAAATACAAAAAATGTTTCTATTTCCTGGTATAATTCACCTTTAAACAATTTAAATTGAGGTATTAAAATATAAGACTCAAACAGTCTGATTGCGTAAAGAAAAACGCAACCCTATTAATCGTGAATTTTCCTTGAAACACCAGATGTTTTAGCTGATTAATTAAAAAACCGGTGGAAAACCGAGATCTCTGGCGCCAGAACTTCATTGATGGATTCACCACAGTCTATATGACAGGTGTATGGGAAGTATATAACTTCCCAAAGTCGTAGAATAAACTGCAACTTTCGACCAATGTCGCGATTTTTACACTATTCGTCCCACTGTAGCAGCGTTATGCTGGTACATCATAATCATATAAACCTTCACACAATATTCATTTTCTTGTTAAATAATTTTATGAAAAATTTTAATCTTCTTTTTAATAAAAATGAAATTCTTAAAAATTTTCGAGTACAATGGCAACCTATATTAGGAGTTTCCTAGTTACCGCTTATAATATAGAGGGTGTTAAACTTAGAATTATAAAATATGGTTATACGGAACAATAAAACCTTTGTTGATACGAAATCGTCTTTAACCTATCTTAGTTACTTCAAGAAAATTTGACTGTTACTAGATATCTGGAATTTTAACATTTCGATTAGATAGGTCTAGTCTTAGTAGTTTATATCCAACCAAAAAAAAATATATTTCTCCCCACTAAATAATTTGGTTTCACGAAGACAGAGCTCCTTTTTAACTTGGTGTCGATGTTTAGTTTTTGACGATAAATGTTTATCAAAAATTAAGTCATATTTCCTTTATTTGTATCTCTGTCGAACTTCTATCTCATAAAGTAAATATGATTATATTAAATTATAGTAATACTTATTATAGCAATATTTTATATATTATAGTAAATACGTTAGTTTACAATATCAACTAATAATAAATTTGCTACTAAACTTTGTTAAATGCGTTACTCTCTACACTTGAAAACCATAGAGCATATAATTTAATCTTTAAAATAGTGTAAGAATAGTACTACTTAATAATCAGACATCCTCTGATGAATTTATGATTATGATATACAACCTATGTCCTAATACCATAAAAGCAATTCTATGTTTTTTCATAAGGTCTCTACTCGTGAACACTTTTATTTTACACAGATAACCTCTCCTTGTGCAGTTTAATTTAATCTTTCTCTATCTTTATATATAATAGTCTACATGTATTCTTTATAATAGTTATCTAATACATTAATTTACCATGTTCATTAATATCAATATATTATGGTTTTCTATAATATCATGATTTTCTCCATTTTTAGTTTTTTACTTTGTATTTACTGACCTTCATTGCTTTTCAATATGTTAATTTTTAAGATATTTTCATTTATGTTTCTAATACTGGTTATTTCTTTATTTTGTCTTATTATTTAATATCGCTGTTCTACCCTTGGTAGGACCGAACTATATCTTTATATCAATGTAGAAATCAGTCATACCACAGATCTGTCACATAATAAGGAAATTCTTGAAGTGGTATTAATAGACAGAGTAGAATGATCTCGTTTAGACAGAATTTATTTCTCCTATTGTCCGAGCCTAAATTCCTGGGGTAATATTCGGAATAGATGCATATATTCCAACAATTTTTTTTTCTGAGAAAGTCCACTTACGTCCATAATAAAATTATAATAAATCGTACCATTATTATATATAAATAAATGGTAGGGTAACCCCTAATATAGGGTACAGTTGTACTCGGGAAAATAATAAAAAGTTATTCACATAATAGTATAATAAAATTATGAATATTAAGCGAAATATTATTACCATGCTGTGTATAGATTACACATTTGAGCTTAGCTCATATATAAACTAGAATTTTCATACAAATATTGGTTGTATGCAACAGTGTCACCTGCCAAAATATTATTTCACAATTTTCTATAATCGTAGGGATATCACTTTCTTAGCTATCCATAACATATTTAATCTTTA
Source organism: Rosalia funebris (assembly GCA_037954035.1). Classification (NCBI taxonomy): domain Eukaryota; kingdom Metazoa; phylum Arthropoda; class Insecta; order Coleoptera; family Cerambycidae; genus Rosalia; species Rosalia funebris. Next base: position 2,801,457 of record JAZFAV010000018.1, on the reverse strand, counting down.
TTTTTTCTCGTTTTGGTTTGGAATTTATAGAAAAAACTCATTTGCCACAGACTGTTGTATTTTGATTTGGACTTAAAAAACCTTAACTATATGAGATAACCTTATTGAGAGGATGAGTTTGGGTATAACACTCTTCTTGTCTAGGGGTCAGTCATATATAGATAAGTACTGCTCGTCAAGAATATGAGCAAGTCTGTATTGGACTGTCGACGAGGTGCGCAGTAAATAGCCTGGTCTAAGTAAGTTAAATAGCCAAATGCAGAGTATAGCGAGCAGTAGACCACAGTATGACTGGCATAGTTATATAAATACGTAAGCTACATGGAAATACACATTCAAAACCTGACTACATTATTATACATAAGTGTAACTTTATTTCCTTAAAAAGGTAATTAATATTTAGAGAAACTATTCCTTTAATAAAATCTGTGCTCGCTCGGATATGATCCCACACATAATTTGTGATTACCGCAATTGAAAAAAATACAGGATTAGGGTCACCAATAGCGACATTATCGCATGTATAGTTTGGAGTGTTACTTAGATCTGAATATCGGCCATGATTTAGCCTCATCCTGGTAACATATACTCATAAAAATCTTAAGTCTTTATAGCTTGGATGAGGAAGAGTTGATGGTAAAGAAAGTTACAGCTTGTGAAGGTTGGTTGGTTATTCGAGTTTAACAAATATCTTTTCCAATTTTTTTGCCATTTATTTGATAACTGTTCTTGATTTATAGTAGATATAAAATTTGCACAAAAAATGTATAAATATATAACGTAGTAAAAATAATTATATACACTAGTCACCTAAATTAACGGATGTAAAGAAATCCTATATTTTTAGATGATTTTCAATCGCATGTAACTTGGAAAAAATAATAGAAAATAATTTAAAATAAATCAAATTAAAGCTTCAAGTTCATAATTTTCAGATTTTGAGTTCAACATTTTTTATCATTAACACTTTTTGAGTAATATCAGAAAAAAATTTAAATTTTTGCTTGCCTTTCAAAAGCTCCACCGACTTTAATAATTTCTTTTTCAGTGATTTCATCATAATTTTTTTAGATAGTTTTATTCTTTTTAATTTGAGTGGTCTAAAAACCTTATACGATGGTTCTTCGCTGAGTTATCATCATGCAATCACGCAATGGAGATGGAGCTTTTTCCTAAAATATTTGCTACTTTGTATTAAAATTATATAAGCATTTCAAGTTAAAAACTATTGAGAGCAAATGTTCACGTTTATGTTATATTTCCCGTTTTTTTATTATTAGTTTTAAAAATCTTTCTTTGATATCTCTGACATTTCGTGCTATAAAACGATACCATATTTTTAACTAAAGCAATATAGAGTGTAGTTCATATATTGTGTAATTTATATGTGACGTTCAAAGTACATGAAGATTAATTAGAACTCAAACTTGTTTGTAGTCAACTGTGTGGTGTGTATATAAATAAAACAAAAACAATAACACAAGTAAAAAATAGTGTATCTAATCGTTAACTATAAATACTTTATATAGATGATATTTTTAAAAACACGTTTCTAGTTAATGTCTAAAAATAATGAAAAAAAAGTGTCCAAGATAAAACAATAAAGCCAACATGCATATAAAAGAAAATACAAATGATTTTAACTCTAACAGCAAACACATCATGATACACAACATCATAATACACAACATCATTTTTCGTTTCGTTCGTGATTTATCGAATACAAATAATTCGATAACACTAAAGGTTGCATGCATATTCATAAATATTAATAACTGGCTCAATTATTTTGAACCAGTAGAAGTTTAAACTACTAGAAAAAACTAGTCAGACTTCTAATATCATATGTTCATGGATTCATAACACACGAGTATATAACACTTCCTTCATTACCATCAGATATAGCTGTAAAAAGGTAACAACAATTTTTTCAGTAAATATTACCAGAATAGGGTTAAATCATAGTCGATTTCCAGAATATCTAAATAAAATTGGGATCCTGAACTCTTTCAACTATACCGGGTGTAACAGGATCATGGTATGCCCCCCTTTCCTCCTTTAGTTTTGAAGATAATTGCTTGAAATTTGGGATATCCTATACACATAATAAGCGACACTTTTTGATATACAATTGATTTTTTTTTCACTTCTGGTCTTGCCGGAAGTGACACTAACTTTCGATTTTTAAATGGAATACCCTGTATATTTGAATTTTGAATAATTTTATGAATCCAACGATACCAAATAAGTGACATTTCAAAAGTCAACATTTTTTATAATCTAATTTTTAGTTTTCCATTTAAGTGTGTAGTAAGATGGTTCCGATTTATTCTAAATGACCCGTGTAATGCTACAAAAATCGAAATTCCGTCAAAAATACTAAATTACGTGATTTATGAACAAATAAAGTTCATCAAAATTGTTTTTGGGACAAAACTCAATTTTTTCAAATGGAACCATATTGGTACCGTGGTACCATTTATTAATACTGTTAATAAGGAATTTATTCATATGTCGTATTAAAATATGCAATAAATAAAAAGAAAATTACAGCTAAAAGAAAATAAGAAAATACTAAAATTTTCTTTTAGCTGTAATTTGGTTTGTATTTATTGCACATTTTAATACGACATATGAATAAATTCCTTGTTAACAGTACTAATAAATGGTACCACGGTACCAATACGGTTCCATTTGAAAAAATTGAGTTTTGCCCTAAATACAATTTTGATGAACCTTATTTGTTCATAAATCACGTGATATAGTATTTTTGAGGGGATTTCGATTTTTGTAGCATTACACGGGTCATTCAGAATAAATCGAAACCGTCATGGCGCACTTAAATAGAAAACTAAAAATTAGATTATAAAAAATGTTGACATTTTAAATGTCACTTATTTAGTACCGTTGGATTTATAAAATTATTCAGAATTCAAAAATGCAACAATATACAGGGTATTCTATTTAAAAATCGAAAGTTAGTGTCACTTCCGGTGAAACCGGAAGCGAAAGAAAAATAAATTGTATATCAAAAAGTGCCGCTTATTATGTGTATAGGATATCCCAAATTTCAATCAATCATCTTCCAAACTAAAGGAGAAAAGGGGGGTATACTATGATCCTTTTACACCCGGTATATGTAATAATGACTTTGTCGGCAACCTAAATTTTTTATTTTTTAATTGTGGACACCATATCTGCTTGAGCACAGACTTTATAAAAGGAATAGTTGCTTTATATATATATGACTCCCAACTAATATTCAGGCACTAGTATTCTTAAATATTATTATATGCCTAACGGGATAAAACGGGTTGCACAACAAGATAAATGTTTATCTTGTTGTGCAACCCGTTTTATCCCCTAATCAATATGGATTCGTAGCAAAAGCATTCAGTCTTTAAATCAAGTTTTAAATAGTTATAAATTTAGCAAAATTTACCTAGATCATCGCAAATCACATACATGATAAAGGTCAACTAGATGCAGTGTATACTGATTCTTCGAAGGCCTTTGATAAGACGATTAATAATATACCAATTTCAAGTTTAGAATTATATTGATTCGGTAGTAATTTTCTTCACTAAGGTAAATACGATTTTAGTATTTATCCGGATGTATATTATTTGTTTCATATAACGGATTTAAATTAGATTCATATAATGGTTCTTAAGACTTTGTTAGCATCCTCTGGAGTACCTCAAGGCTCAAATCTGGGACCATTATTATTAATACTATTTATTAACAATTTGTATCTAATGTCTATGTCGCATAATTTTCTTTTTGCCCATGACTTAAACTGATCTTTAAATATAACCTATTTAGATAATCACCTGAGATTGAAAACACTCGTCGACTTTGTTGTATCGTGGTGTTTGGAGAATAAACTATCAACAAACATAGATAAATGTAAAGTTTGATCGTATATCTTAAAGAAGTAACCACTTGATTATTCTCTTGGTGCTACAATTTTAAAACATTCTGAAAGTATCATGGGTCTTGGTCTGTATTTTGATGCTAAACTATCGTCTTCCGGGTATATCAACCAGGCTCTTAATTTATATAAAACCTTTGGTTTCGTGATTAAAAACACGACAGCAGTTAATAACACTGCCACGTAAAATGTTTATATTTTGCGTTAATTCGTTTGAAATTAGAATATTGTAGCCCTATTTGGTATCCTCTGTATTTATTTCATATGAATCAACTTGAAAATGTTTAGCGGCATTCCTTAAAGTATCTGTTATTTCGCATAGGTAATTATTATCTAGTAGGGGGCTACGATCATACTCAATGACATCCAGTCATTAAACTCGAGCTTACTAGTCTCTCTTTGTTATTTAAACTGTTCCATAATAGTATAGATGTACAATTTGTATAATGGATCTTTGCGCGTGTATCAATTTAGTGACGACACATGGATCACATGCTACACCATTCTCAATGTTACTAATATGCCAGAATTATTAGCACGTATGTCTTGCGACATATGTTTCAATCAACTACGTATGGCATAGACAGTTAATAATTTGCCGAACAAAATGCAATTATGAAGTCACGTCTAAGCTTTATTGTATAATTTGAGTCATTGGCGTCTCAATATTCCTATAAAATTTATTTCATTATTGTTTCATTTATTTTGATTTTTGTTGAATTTATTTTATTTACTTTGATGGAAATACTACTTCAATTGAATGTTTTTGTGGAGAACCTTTTCATTACTCTGTCATAGGTTGACGGATTTGTATTGTACTAGCTGTTATCCTTAAAATGTGTTTTCGGTACGACACTGTTCAAAAATGTCAGTTGATTGATTCATACGATTCTTACCTCCGACGCAGACGCAAAGAGTCATTATACAAACCATACTTAGATTAGGTTCTCGAAAGAAAAGTATTATTTATTGCCAGACTGCAAGAACTAACGTGCCGTTAAAATAGCCAGTATTTATAATTCCAAAAAATTTTAATGTAATATCTAGCACGATTCGAACAATTTGTGACTTCAACAATTGTACTCATAACGAGTTACTGTCTGTAGGGAAACAATAACTTGTTACTATCGTGTAAGTTAGTGAAGTATTCGATTGCTTATTTACGTTAAAGTTATCTAGAAGTTAAATTTTTTTAGTTTATATTTTAATTATATACTCTACACATGCATATGTATTTATTTGTATTCCATATTTTTGTCCTATAAATGAACATTTACTGTTTTTACTTGGATTTTCCCTTGGCAATAAAGGCATTCTTATTTTTATTATTAAACAATACAATGGTACATCCAATCTTACTTACGTTCTTAAGGAATATAAAGTTAGATGTATAAAATCAAAGTCACATTAAAATTCGTATTCATATGTGAGGAGTTTGTTTTCAACAGGGAACATTTCTATTTTTTTTTCGAAATTCACTTTTCGACAGTTTCTGAACCTTTGGGATGAGCTCTATTAGATTATACAACAGGCCCATTTTTAGTAAAAATTTGAATGTAATGTCAGTTGTTCCTACCAAAAGGACACATATCCACCTGGTTCATTCCAACAATTTGCTAATATCAGTTTTATTGTGTTTTATAATATAAAGGCGTTACGAATATTTTTAAGTTCCCAATTTTCAGACGTTTATTTTATGTAATTTGCTAATTTTATTTTATCTTATTTTGTTTTATAGTAAAGGCATTACGAGAATATTTTTTAAATTTACAATTTTCAGATTTACCTCATCAGCCTCAATTTTAATCAGAAGAAAAAATTCTTGGAAATGTTATCTAAGAATTCTTTTTCAAAACTGGACATTCTCAAAATTTAAATTTAAATGTAGATAACTCCTTGAAATTTTGATAAAAAACATTGTTCCTTAGTTTTCAAATTTGGAAAGAATTCGTTCTGTCCTCTTGTAAATTTAGTTATTTTGGAAATGTTCCCTTTTGAAAATAAGCTCCTCATGTAGATTATCTATCTGTAAACCTACTTCACTTATACCGCTGTCTACCCATTCGTGTTTAAGCTGACTGCTCCTGGTGCAAGAAAAGTGTTATACTTATATTACGTCCCTCCCACGATAATCATGGTTAGGGTATTTAAGATGATATAAGAAAAAAGTACAAGTGAGTTTTTTCAATAACTTGAAACCAAGAGGAAACAAATAACATGTATAGCACAACGAAATATGTACATTCACTAACCTTTCATTTGTATTAGAATTTACGACCCGTTTTAATTTTAGTGAGAGGTATTATATAAAGATATCTGAATTTTAGTTTATTTTTATGCAATTCAAAGTAATTTATTTACTACATCTGTCTGGTTTTGCTAATATTTGTCGGTCATCGTAGAAATAATAATTCCTTCCTCCACGCCAAGTACTAAAAATTGATTTATGGCTACTACTTGGAGCTATAAAATTATTAAACGACGAGATATCAGCATCGATATTTATCTGTTTTATGATCATAGCTTCTGAAGAAAACATGTTTATTGACAAACAAAACAGTAATGTGGTTTATTGGTTGTAAAAATCGATACAAATAAATGATATAGTGGCTGTTAAACATAGCTTTGACTGTATATGAAAAGTAATTGATCATGTTAGGTCTATTGAATTACATGCTATGTTTCATTATAGCGTGGTAAAGTCAGGTGGAAAACGTTATATTACAATTAACCAACATATATAACGTTCCCATCATTCCATTAATATTTTTATGGCTTTTACGAAACGGAATATCAGCAGAATATAAAATATATGGTTTTGTTTTTCTCATAAGGTTGTTCGTGAAATGGTCGCATCTAAAGGTTACTTAACAATTTGTGAAACTACAACGGAAATTGCCGAATCTCTCGGTATGTTTAACATCATTAACATTTTCGAAAATAATAAACCTCAAAAGCCATGACTTAATCGACAATGTAGAAAAAATTAGCTAAACAAAATTAGCTAAAGAAATTTAAAAGAAACAAACACAGTTGAAGACAAAAATACTTATCTGCTTTAAAAAAATAACTTGACAATTACACAATTAAGCAGAAAAAATGCTCTTTGACAAAATTACTTTAAATACACTCAGTAACACTAGATATCAGAAAAATTTGTGGAAAACAGTTAATAGGTACCTTTAGAATCGTGCTATCAAATATTAATTTGAACAAATTTAAATGGAAAGCATTCTATGATATAGTTCTATGATTTATCTTATACTTATCAATTTCTTACTTATCTACTATAGAACTGGATGTTATCTATGCATCCTATTTTCAAAAATAATAGAATCTAAACTTCCACCAGCATTATGGGTAGAACACCATCTCTGCATGTTACATAAAAAATTGTATACCTAAACTGCTTTTTATGATTATTTTAGGCCATATAGAACTACATATAGAAATAAACTTATACCAGAATATCCTTTGGGCTATTATGATATTATTCTCTCGCTTAAAAGTAAATTTATGTTTGGGGCCTAAGATATATACATGTTATTGAGAGAGTCTAAGTGAGGTTTGTCAAAAGGTTATTACTTCTACCAAAGTACACACCAGATTATTTAGTTAGGCTGGAATTGGGTATAACGAGACTAGAATTTTTGGTGTATTTCCATGACTAATTGCTTATAAAAGCTCATATCAATGAAGAACTCTAGACTGTGTCATGTCAATATATCTCATGTAGACTACAGTAACTAGATTCCAAAAAAATATATGCTTTTTTTTATAATACTCTATTAGTATGGTATACATACTATTCATTTCATTGCCAAATAGAAAACTCTCTTATCTTGCCGACAAATGGAATAGTCTACCTGAGCCTAGTTATAAAAACAAGCCACGGTATGAGATAAGAGCCGTTTGGAATTTTTTATGTGGCAAATAGAGATGAAATATACTATACATATGTTAATATAAATGGAACTAAAACTTTTGTGGTCTCACTAAAATTTAATAAGAAATCGTTATTTCTGAAATATAAAATTTGTTTGGAGGAACATGATGTACAAAAAGCAGCCGAGTGTCATTATTCATTATTATGGCTCTATTCCATGTTTACCTCTTCTATTTAAATAATACAACAATATATCTACTTTACAAAATTCCTTATGTATATTATACGACTATGTGCCTAAAAGAATGAAAATTAACATATATTGAAGTAAAAAATAATGTTTTAGATAATAAGTACAGATATAATTATTAAAGATGACGTTGCAGAAAGAACTATGTTGAAAATTAATGCTGCAACTAGATTTAAGCATAAACGTTAAACATCCGACTGTGTGAGTAACTGTAAGTGACTTTTTGGCGCGAATTCTGCCTCTTACCTTTTACAGGAAGGCACTGCCTAAAACATTTGATTGTAGTCCATATCATATTAAATAGATTTTGTGTAAAATCAACAGATAATGTCAAAATAAAAATAACATTTGAAAATATATTTGAAGCAGATTTTAAATGAGATCATAATATTCTCATTTAAAATTAATCTTCAAAATGATGCTGCAATGCTATATTTGATGATTATATCACTATTTATTAATTAAAATATTATTATTTTTATACTTCAATGTACGTATGCCAGTTTTTGTTATTTTAGATGTCTCAGTATCAAAGTTGAAGAAGAGGGAAGGGATTTTGGATGCGTATTGTATTTCATTTGTAACTATAGATTAATTTATACGTGAAAAAATTTTATTATATATTTAAAAACGTTACCATATCCTAGAAAATAATGTTAAAATACCATTAATAATTGAGGGACATTCATTTAAAAGGAAAAATAAGCTTATTTATTCAAAACTAATCAATAATTTTGTACTAACTAATGATATATGAACTGTTAGATTCGATCAAACAAACAAGAAAAATATTCTCCACACTGAGAAAAAATGTGTCTGAATATGAACCAATAAATAACAAGTCAACATATCTAATAGCGTATAAGTATTAAGGAACAACAAATTTGAAAAATGCAAATAGTTAGTTACTATTACATAAAGCATTAATAAGCACAACAAAAAGTACTCGTAAAGTTATTGTTGTAAGACATTACTTGTCAGAGAGAAATTTATACTTAAACAATAGTTAATATTTGAAAACGTATTCTTTCGTGTAGATACCTCTTAATGTAGAGTCACCTTCGCTGTTGTGTGATATTTTGATAATATTGCTCAATAAACCATTATAATTCAAATAAAATATTGCACGCCTCAGCAACCAATAAAAGTATATATAGATAGAGTCCTGAATCCTAAAATAGCACTTTATGTAACAACCACTAAAATCTGCAACTTTGCCGTAATTCAACGACGCAAATTTTATAGTTTACGACATCCCAAGAGTGTAACATCAATGATGCTGATTGCACAAACTGTGTAATGGGAAAGAAATCTCGGCAAAAGCCCTGCGATTAAAATCTTGACGCCACATTTATTTCAAATAAAATTTGTATAATCGGACGTAAACTAGAGACTAATAGAAAAGGGAATTGGTTAAGGGGATTTTGTCCAAAGGGAAAATCTAAAATTTATATCCACCCCAGTTTAAGCGTAGATTAAATGTACTTACGTAAACCTAAAGTTCGTTACTGAAGTATTCTGTTGCGTCCTCTATTTACTAAAATAGGGACCCTTGAAGTTTGTGAGTTAATTTAAAAAATATTATTTATTGCTATTCTAAAATTGTTAACATGATTAAAATATACTATTTAGTGTCTTTTCATACAGGGTTGGTAAAAAGTACCAACATTGTAATACAATGGTGGAGGAGCATTGGGGGATTTAAATTAGATAGATATGTAAATAGGAGATAATGGATAAATTATTTCAGTTGTTATTTGATACTGAAATTATTTTGTATGAAGGTAATAGGTGTCTATTATGATATATTTTTTCCTTGCATAAAAAATAGAACAATTTAATAATATCAGTGAATGAAAAAGGTTTAACTTACTAAGTTTACGAAATATCTATACACATTGGACCTCCAGATAAATTTTTGGAGAGTAGGGACGAAAATCTTAAGTGTAATAACATATTCGACTACTCATAAGGTATCTATTATATGTCTCCAATCAACTGTCGTTTGTGGATTAAAGAACCGCTTTGTTATGACATTAAAAAATTTTGAATACCCAAAAGTACGTAACGCAATACAGTACAAAAATTCCTGCTTAATGCAAGAAAGATATGTTGACCCCTTTGTAAATATAACCCACAGTATATTATGCAGAACAAAAATAGTTTACTAAAAAGCAGCTAGAATTTCTTTTATTGTTCAATGAAATGTAATACTGATCATTACCTTTTATTAATGCTAAAACAAGTTAATAAAAAAATTAGAATAAATATCAAAAGTATATAAAAGTTTAGAACCTACTTTTATTAATTATTGTATTATTACTAGGCAAGTTCAATATTTCGTGTTTACTTCAGATATCACGACTTTAAGACTACGGAAATGTTAAATGTTTTACAGTTCAATAACTTTCAATAGTTGCATTTTGTTCTTAATTTGAGTAAGAAAATCTTAGATCTATGCATTTAAAATCTTAAATGTTACTCAGATGTACAATCATCCCCTAGTTCAAGAATATAGTTATCACTCCTCCATATTAGTAAATATCGAGGTTAGTACATCTCAACCCTGAAATATTTCCCCTAATTCTAATGATAAAATTTGTTGAAAATAATCAATTTTCAACAAACTGATTTTCCTGGGCCATGTGATGCTTTACTATAGTTTATTTCATCGCTATTTGCCAAATAAAAAATCTCAAAACATAATCTTGGATTGTTTTTATGGCTAGGCTCAGGTAGACTGTTCCGTTTACCGGCAAGATAAGAGAGTTCTTTATTTGGCAAATAGTGATGAAATGAATAGTACATAGTAATTCGGAGGTCTTAAACCATACTGATTTTATTTCTGCATGCAAAACATTTTATATAAACATCTATAGTTCTCTTGATAAGTTTGATCTTGTATATACAAAATTTAACTGCAAATATCGAACGTAGTTCACCTCTGAAATAATTAATAAGAAACGTATATAAATGTATGTAAACATATTGTGATGGTAAACTGAAAGCTTACCATCATAAAAATTTAAGAAAAGGTATCAGTAGTATGAATAGAAGTTCTGACAATCCTTCAACCTGATTCTAACAATCATTATCAAAATTTACAAATAAAATGACTCGATCCCCAAATCTCGAGCTTCCTTGGCGATTGCTCAGGGACTATAATCAAGTAATTTTTAATTTTGTTTAACCTGATGCTCTCTACCCATACGTTTTCTGAGGTTTAAAGAATAGCAAGAATTTACTTGATATTAAAAAATGATAATCCATCTGATATAAAGAATTATCGCCCAATCACTTTTCCATTAAATCTTGTAAAGATTTTCAAAATATCATTATACATACATCAATATTTATCATAAGCGTGCAACCCATTTTATTTTCTAATTAACATAAGTTCGTAGCAAAACGCTCCATAGCTATAAATTTCTAAGATTGAACACAATGGTGATTGGGTAATCATTTTTTATATCAGATGAATAGATAGTTTTTAATATAGGACAGATTATCAGATTGAACAAAATGAGAGGTGCCTTTCAATTAAGGCTCATGAGAAATTTTTAAGAAAAATCCGGATCTGATCATTTCTTCGGGTTAAGTTCGCACTCCCTCGGCTACATTGATATAGGTTAAATGATTTTCAAAATTCGTGTTTATAGCATGCATATCGTCAGTGGTAACAACACTAGAAAAATACTAGTAAATTTCCTCATCATATTCCTAATCAAAGAAAACCGTCGATGGAATACACGTCAAACTTTCTTTACTCTGAACGTAAGATCAGAAACATCTGAGAGTACTCTTAACGTTTTGTTCATTTTATGTTAAATAGATAGTACAAGCATCAGTTATTTGTGGTATAATTATGCCTTGAAATCTCTTCAATACAATAAGATCAGTTAGGTGATGTCTTTTCTTAAATTTATTGTTGTTTTACGCTCGAATGTGTGTGCTTGTTTTATACACTGGAACAAACTGATCAAATAAACTATAAACTTTTACATAAAATGCCTCTTATGCAGAAGTAACATTAGTATGAGCTCTTAAGAACTTTCAATTACTATGTAGTAAAGCATGATACAGCCTAGCAAAATTGGTTTCTTAAAATTGTATATTTTATTGTTAGAATTGACGGAAGTGTTATAGGGTTTAGATATACTAAACCCAATATTTACTAGTTACTAATTACGCAGAACATATAGTGCTGGTAACTATCATTTTCAACTATGGAACGGGTATCGATTCGAACAACACATTTAAGGTGGGCCACTAAACCAAGGTGGATGTATTTTCAAGAAATTTTCTCTTTAACAGTTCAGTTTGTTGTATAAATATTGTGCCATATTTGGGTTACTAAATGTATTAGGAAAAGTCCAGTCGATATTAGAAATATGTTGTTATAATGTAACAAAATTCACATTTTGGAAATTATATTTGTAATATGTAATACAGGGGATACTTACTTTTTAGTCAGTACATTCTATTCTAGTAGATTCTATTCCGAATTTGCCGTAGGCTAACGATCTTTTGAGATAACAGCAGAATGAATATTATCCACTAGAGAATTTATAATAGATAAGTACTAAATAAAAGTAATCTGCCTTGCAAGTTGAAGACTTTATTGCATTGAATGAGACTATAAAAATGTATATGTTGTATAGGGTGCCTCAGTTGGACCTATAGGATTTGAATTGAACACCATTTGTGTTCTGTCAAAGATAGGGCGTTAATATTTAACGACTGTTATCTATACACCATACGACGTCAACATGCAGCGATTGATAGTTCAACAATGAATAGTTTGTGTACAACTGTTTTATGAAGGTTATCGATTTTGTGGTCATTGATTGTTACCGCCTGGATGGCATACACTTTACCTTGACATAACCCCAAAGAAAAAAGTCCAGTCATATTGTAGGTTAATTGATATCAGAATTTCGTGAGATACCATGATCAGGACATTTAGTATGTAATAGAGTTATGGTTGCACGTGCTGTATGACACGTTGAACCGTCTTGCTGAAACCACATGCTGTTCAAATAAAAATCATCAATTTGGTGGTAAAAATAAATTGTTTAACATGTCACGATAACGTTTCCCATTTATTGTGATAGCATTACCAGCTTAATTTTCAAGGAAGTATGCTCCAATTACTCCACCACTCCAAAATGTGCATCAAACCGTGTATCTCTGTTGATGCATTTCTTTTTCATGAACAGCATGTGGATCTTTTGTATCTTAAATGTACAGTTCTGTTAGCTGACGTATCCGTCAAGATGAAAATGTGCTTCATATCTGAACAAAACTTTATTGCAAACATCAGCATCAACTTCTTTCTTTTCTAACACCCAATTAACAAATGTACGACGTTATAAATGGTCAGTAACTTTTAATTTTTGTAATCCGATGCGTGGTTGCTCTTGACAGACTCAATTGTTGTGCACGACGTCGAATTAATGTTACTGGATACTTCCGTATACTTTCTATCACTGCAGCAAAATTTGTATCTAACTGATTACTATGACGACGTATTGGTATTGCCTTATTATTAATGAGAGAACCCGTCTCTTCAAATTTATTGATTAAGTTATGGACTGATAACTCTGTAGGCGCTTCACCTTGTCTAAGTTTGTGCCAATATTTCTTGATACAACTGTAAATGATCGTTCATTTTCATAAAATAGTTGTACATAAACTATTCGTTGTTGAACTATTAATCGCGGCATGTTGACGCAGTATGGTTTGAAGATGATAGTCGTTAAATAGTGACACCCCATCTTTGACAGAACCCAAATGGTGCGCAATTCAAATCCTGGAGTTCCAACTGAGGCACCCTATAGCTCACCCTAGCTCAAACATAGGCCTAGTTGTATTTGAGATGAGGCAATTTAAAGATTCTTAAATGTTCAATGATACATATTAATACAGCAATAAATAAATGGTGAATTAATAAAAAAAGTAATAAAATTGATATTTAAAATTTAATTATGAGTTATTAATTTATTTAATTTAAATACCGAATACATAATAAATAATTGATTACTAATATAAGTTACCTTAAAAATAATTGATGGAATTGTGTAGCGAACGACGTAAAGAGACACCCAAGAGCGGTGATGAGACCTCCCATGACGGCAGTCACTCTCGTTGACTTGCGTCGACAGAAGGCTATTGTTACTGGGGATATTAAGAGAGCCACTCCAGTTGACATCGCACCCAGCCATCCTGAAACAATGAAGAAGACCATCAAAGAGAATACTGTATTAATGTAAACAATACGTTATTGTCATAATTATAATATCGATATTAACAAACCAGTAAGGTGTTTCAAGTATCAAATAACAAAAAAAGATAAAGGGATAATAATGCAATTTATCTGGCAGAAATATTAATTAACTGTCGTGAGATGGAGTTTTGTTTATACTCCAGTCCATATGTAAATTCCTTAAACATTAAGGATAAAACAAATTAAGCCAAAACAGCTATTCCCCCGGCTATATGCCGTCGATGGGCGCTGAATTACATGGCGCAATTTGCCGTATTTTGTTCTAACATAGAACTAAAAATACAATAATTTGGATTGTTCGAAAATCCCAAGGAAGATGCAAAGCGTCCTCTATCTCCGAATACCAATAACTACCGACCCGTTTCGACTTCATCTTGGGTCTCGTCAGTGTAGTGTAAGCGAGTATGCCTTTGACAAACGAGACTTCACATCTCATAGACACCGTTACGTTCTACAGTAGTAGAACGTAAATCATGCGCCATCTCTCGGTAGTTTTGGAGACAATCCAAATCGAAATAAAACTTTATTAACTATAATGACTAGGAATCATTTACAACACAAAGTTTCCAGAGTAGTTTTATGAACTGTCTATCTGTGTGGTAATTTTATAAACTGTCGCGAGATGGAGTTTTGTTTATACTTCATCTTTTGTTGATACTCCATCCATTGGTTTACTACTAATATATATTTCAAAATTTGTTGTTACATTTAATTATTAAAAATGGCAACTATTCTTCTTTTTCTATTTCGTCGTAGGTAAATTCTATTATAGGGTATTGAAAATTTAGCTCTACTAAAAAGTTTTTAATATCTGTTTATACTCATCGCAAACCTAGCAAACATCATTCACATATTCAATCCACATTCTTCTGAGATATTCGCATGATTTCTTTATATTATTTTCGAAATTCTATTGCAGGGTGTTGAGAGTTTAGCTCTTCTAAAATATCTGATTTACTCTTATTAAAAACCGCGAAGACATCGTCCACATATCTGATCAATATTCATGGAAAATATTCACATAACTTCTCCGTTTTATTTTCAAAATTGTTATATAGGGTGTTCAGAATTTAGCTCTTGTAAACAATTTTTAATATCTGCTTTACTTTTATTAAATATAGCGAAGAAATCATCCACATATCTGATACACATTCTTGGGAAATTAATTTATGAGCCAAATAGTTATCACTTGATAATCTCTGTTTCGATATGGTTCGAATCCTTAAATATATCTGCAAACATATATTTCTAAATTTGTTGTTACATTTAATTATTAACACATATAAAAATGGCAACTTTTCATATTTTTATATTTCGTCGTAGGTAAATTCTATTATAGGGTATTGAAATTTAGCTCTTCTAAAAAATTTTCAGTATCTGCTTTATTCTCATTACAAACAGCGAAAACATCATTTATATATTCGATATTCTTCTGACGTATTCACATGATTCCTCTGATTCGTTTTCGAAATTCTACTATAGGATGTTGAGAGATTAGCTCTTTTAAAAAATATTCTCTATCTGATTTATTCTTATTAAAAATCGGGAAGACATCGTCCACATATCTGATTAATATTCATGGGAAATATTCACATGACTTCTTTGGTTTATTTTTGAAATTGTTATATAGGGTGTTGAGGATTTAGCTCTTCTAAACAATTTTTAATATCTGCATTACTCTTATTAAAAACAACGAAGACATTATCTATATATTTGATCCACATTGTTGGAAAATATTCACATGACTCTTGTTTTATTTTGGAAATTCTGTTATAGTTTAGCTCACCTAAAATATTCTTCATATCTGCTTTACTGTTATTAAAAACCACAGAGCCATCATGTACATATCTGATTAAAATTTTTGGAAAATATTCACATGACTCCTTTGTTTACTATCGAAATTCTATTATAGAATATTGAGAATTTAGCTCATCTAAACCATATTGAATATCTGCTTTATTCTTATTAAAAATGGCGACAACATCATCCATGTATCTGATCGATATTCTTGGGAACTATTTATATGAGTCCCTTCTTGTAATTTTGAAATTATATTATAGGATGTTGAGAATTTAGCTCTTTAATACACTTTCAATATCTGCTTTACTCTTATTAAAAGCTGCAAAGATGTCATCCACATATTATAGATATTGAAAAATATTCACATGTTTTATTTTCGAAATTCTATTACAGGGTATTGAAAATGCAGCTCTTCAAAACATTTTCAATATCTGCTTTATTCTTATTAAAAACAACGAAGACATTTACATACATGATCCATATTCTTGGGAAATATGACTCCTTTGACTTATTTTTCAAAATTTTATTATTGACTGTTGAGAATATAGCTCTTCTAAAATAATTGAATATCTGCTCTATTCTTATTAAAAATCGCGAGGATCATCCATATATCAGATCCAAATTCTTGGGAAATATTCACACGACTATTTTGCTTTATTTGTGAAGGTCTATTATAATGTGTCGAGAATTAAATTTTTCCAAAAAATTTAGATACCTGTTTTCATTTTTATAAAAACCGTGAAGACATCATCCATATATTTGATCCATATTCTTGAATTTCTATATTTTCGAAAGTCTATTATGAGGTATTACGAAATCAATTCTAAAAAAACCGCATTTTGCTTCACTCTTATTAAAAACCGCGAAAATATCATCCACATACATGATCCATATTCTTGAGAAATATTCACATGATTGCTTTGTTTTATTTTCTACATTCATAAAAGGGTTTGTTAGATACGATAATATGCAACTTCTCATAACAGTTCATACCCTTTAATCGAAAAATTCATTACTTGCACTAATTATGTATCATAGATACACCTTTAAGTTTGTATAGTCCTCTATAATTTTGTTTGCATATTCCTCTTAAATATAATTTTCATTATACGAAAGATCATACGACGAATGTACTGCTAATTGCTTGCTTATATTAAAGACAACATACTGATAGGAGAAATTTTCAGGATTACAGCATCAAAATATCACGATAAAACAGTCAAATTAAAAGTATTATCGTTCTAACCTATAATATATAATTACCGTACACTCTTGTATATTGGTTAAAAGATATACTTTTTGTGTATAATGTACGGTAACATGATTGTCCTATTGTAAGGAGGAAACTAATTTTGAACTATTATATTTATTAGATCCTGCATCATAAATTCTCGTTTAGTTATCCCCTCAGGCATTAACTCTGATGAACTATTTGAGTAGATCGCCCTAGAAACATAACTCATATCTTAGTGATTAATGGCGTATTCCTGGTATAAGTCATTAATGGATCTATACTACGGTAGATCAGACAGGGAATTTAACAGTGGCGCATTCGCCATTTCATCAAATAATTACTTTCGCAAATGATTGTTTTCTTTGATCTGTTTCTCAAGAGATAATGTTATCCAGCGTTAAAATATATTCCGTTTAATATCATCAGATAGTATACACAGTGTTTTTGTATAGTAAGGAATAAATTTGTTAAAAGTTCAAGGAATTTAATAAGCATAGTCAACTAGAAAATATATTCATCAGGTTAATATTTGTAACATTCATTGATAACTCCTTTTTAATCTATAAAAATATATTGAATGATACAATTTAACGTTAAGGAAGGATTCTTTTATATATTTTACTATTATACATTTACCAATATACAGTGCTTTCGTAATGTAATGAATAAATTCGTTAATAATTCAAGGAATAACTTTTTGGGGAACACTCTCGGACCAGTCACATTTTATTTTTAGTTGCGCTTTTTTTTAAATATAATTAATACATACAGAGTACATTTTTTATATACGCTACGGTATATAATTACGGTGAGTATAAAAAGAAATTAAGAAAAACAACTGTGCAATTTCAAAATACTAAAAGCTATAGGACGATAAGCATAGTGAATTGGCCTCAGAGGGATACCTAGATAATATTATGAGTGCACATCGGTACGAATTAGATACGTCAATACTGCAAGTTTTAGATCTATATCTATTTTGATTATTGAATAAATCGAAAAAACGAGAAATTGGAAAATAATTTCTTTCTCAAAAACGGCTTAACCGATTTGAATGAAACTTGGACAACATTATAGAGGTATATAAAGACTATACTTGGAAAAGCTCATAATCTTTATAATAAGCATTATAAACAGGTGATTTTCTCGAAATTATTATTTTATTTATGATAACGTTCTAGAATAATTTTGAAACTAACTTCTTTATGTCTTTTCCGATGCACAACGGAAATGAATAAAACAACTACTATGTTTTTATACCACTATATTTTCATAGAAACGTGACTGGAGTTTCGACAATTATGTCATTTTCAAACGATGATTCAACTAAGAATAGAATACAAACATTCTCTTCCTATAATATATACTATCCAAATACAGATACTAAGTGTTATGACAATACACAGGTAGTTAAGGTTTATAAGAAACGTGTTTTCCAAATGGTGGAATCCCGAGAATCAAATTGTGGGAATTTCCATGAATATTATTAAGAAGTATTATACTATTATACAGGAGGTTTATTAATTTGGGTAACAGTAGAAAGAGGAGAATATAGTATATCTACTTGATCATTTAACAAGCTAAAATTATCACTATGGTTGTATTTATAGATTTCTATTGCTTCTAACCAATTAAGTATTAAACTTTTGCCGGCATAGTGTAGGATTTTCATATTATTAATATCTGGGAAATTATGTCCACTTTCCAAGATATGATTAGCAAAAGTAGACTCTGTTTTCTGTAATCTGAAGGATCTATTATGATTAAGGTAACTAGTTCTAAATTTACGTCCTGTTTGTCCTATATATGTGGTATTGCACGCCGAGCAATTTAACCTATAAACTCCCGATTTTTCATATTTATTAGTTTTATCTTTGGCGTTATAAACTAAATTTGATAACCGTTGTTGGGGTTTCAATTTTACATTCCACATAATTCGTTTTTGGT
Organism: Rosalia funebris; assembly: GCA_037954035.1. Classification (NCBI taxonomy): domain Eukaryota; kingdom Metazoa; phylum Arthropoda; class Insecta; order Coleoptera; family Cerambycidae; genus Rosalia; species Rosalia funebris. The sequence continues at coordinate 2,782,120 of JAZFAV010000018.1, read as the reverse complement.
ATCATTTAACGTTAAAAATGTGTTTTCAAATATTTCTCCGGAGGAATGTTTAAATTTAATTCAAAATTTACTAGACAAAACTAAATTAAATAACACTATAGCAACAGAAGTTTTATTAGCTTTCGACACATGCATCAATCAAAATTATTTTGAATTTAACAATCAGTTTTATATACAAAACAGCGGTCTACCTATGGGATCACCTTTAAGTCCTCTACTAGCAAATATTTTTTTGTCTAACCTAGAAGAACTAATACTAAATTCTCAACTGGGTAAAAAGCATATTCAACTTTGGTATAGATATGTGGACGATATTTTAGCTTGCTTTAAAGGTACTACTAGACAACTAAAAATTTTCCTAGATAGTATGAATAACTTACACCCTTAAAATTCACGATATAACGAGAAACAAACAATAGCATACATTTTGTAGATCTTGCTATCACACAAAAATAATCAATTCACATTTGATGTTTTTCGAAAACCTACATATACAGACATAACTATCCCCTTTGATTATTGCCACCCATATTCGTATAAAATAGCTGCATATAATTCAATGTTACATAGAGTTCTTTCACTACCTTTATCAGAAATACAGATAGAATCAGAACTTACAACAATTAAAAATATATCCAAAAACAATAGTGTCCCACCAAAAACTATTACCAAATTAATAAACAAAAAACAAAATCGGTATACTTTTAAATTAATTTATCCAAATATTAGAGAAGATAAACAAATGCATTATGCCACCATCACATATTATGATACACTGTCAACAAGAATATCAAATATTCTCGAAAAACATAATATCAAAGTAGCATTGAAACCCCAACACAGGTTATCAAATTTAGTTTATAACGCCAAAGATAAAACTAATAAATATGAAAAATAGAGAGTTTATAGGTTAAATTGCTCGGAGTGCAATAGAACATATATAGGACAAACAGGACGTAAATTTAGAACTAGATACCTTCATAGATCATAATAGATCCTTCAGATTACAGAAAACAGATTCTACTTTTGCTAATCATATCTTGGAAAGTGGGCATAATTTCCCAGATATTAATAATATGAAAATCCTACACTATGCCAGCAAAGGTTTAAAACTTAATTGATTAGAAGCAATAGAAATCTATAAATACAACCATAGTGATAATTTTAGCTTATTGTCCTCTTTTTACTGTTACCCAAATTAATAAACCTCCTGTATAATAGTATAATAGTTCTTAATAATATTTATGGAAATTCCCACAATTTGATGGTCGGGATTCCACTATTTGGGAAACACGTTTCTTATAAACCTTAACTACCTGTGTATTGTCATAACACTTAGTCTCTGCATTTGGATAGTATATATTATAGGAACAGAATGTTTGTATTTTATTCTTAGTTGAATCATGGTTTGAAAGTGACATAATTGTCGAAACTGCAGTCACGTTTCTGTGAAAATATAGTGGTATAAAACATAGTAGTTGTTTTACTCATTTACGTTGTGAATTATGAACTACCACAGAGTAACGGCTTCCTCGATTAATTTCTTCTTTTCCGATGTATAACAATCTCTCAAATCCTTAAATTGATCAAAAAGGTACGCCGTACTGAAATAAAACCCAATTGTTTAATATTAACATCGATTTATTTCAATATATTCAGTATATTTTAATATTTAAAAAAATACATTTTCACATTATTGTTTTCAATATTTAATGTTAACTGCATGAACTATATTTAGATGTTAACAATTTTACTTAAAATATTCTTTTGCATTTTAAAACATCAAAATAAGTATTATTTATCAATATGTTAATTTAATCAGAATCAGTTTTCATTTTTTATATAATAAAACTGCAATTTAGAGAATATAAGGATTCCCTCTTGATTATCAGTTCATTGGAAAACCATAAGATTGTACTGTTATTTAATTTTGGTGATATTGATATGTCGATGTTGAACAACTACCAGATCTGCGGTTGTACGTCGTTTACGAGCAGCTATACTAACCTAATAATTATTAATTGTTGATTTTAATTAATTGAGTATTTTAATAAAAAAATTGTTATCACATTATTGTTTTCAATATTTAATGTTATTTGCAGATATAAATTAATTAATTATGTTTCGATTCTGTTATTTCAAAGGTATAAACATAGAAATAAATCGATTTTTATATAAAAAAATCGGTTTTTATTTTCTTCAATATGGCGTACCCTTTTTATTAATTTAAGGATTTGAGAGGTTATTCTACATCGAAAAATATATAAAAAAAGTTAGTTTTAAAATTATTCTAGAATATTATCATGGAAAATAATTTCGGAAAATATTGCATGTTTTTAATGATTATTATGAAGATTATGAGTTGTTATCTTTTCCAAGTATAGCCTCTATATATACCTCCGTAATGTATCTAAACCTCATTGAAAGCGGTTAAGCCATTTTTGAGAAAAAATATTTTTTGATTTTTGTATTTTTTCGATTTATTCAAATACTATATAGATAGAAGTCTGACACTTGCACGATCAACGTATCTCATTAGTACCAACATACTCTCAAAAAGGATGATCCAGATATCCCTCTGGGGCCGATTCACTATGCTTATCGTCCTATGGCCTTTAATAGCAAGGATTATTTCAAAAATCAACTAAATCAAATGATCAATTTGTACACTTTTGGCTGCCTGATAGTAACCAAGATAAATAATAAATTATTTTTTAATATTGTTTATAACTTCAGAAGGTATACGTTGTATTACGTAACGAATTGTTGCGTTTAGAATTTCCAAATTCTCCGGTATAGTAACGTATACTTTGCTTTTTAAATATCTCCACAAAACGTAATCTAAGAGTAACGAACTTGGCGATCTGGCTGACCATTCAATCGGACCCCTCTTCTCTATCCAATGATTTGGGAACATCTCATTTAAATAAACGCAGACAGGTGCTACACAATGGAAAGGTGCACCATCTTGTTGAAATATGTCAGAAGATCAGGTTCCTCTACATCTGGACGTAAACGTATTGGTGCAGGAATAGAAGGTCGTTTTGAAGAAAATTTATTTGATAGCAAGTTTTTATCTGACGACCAGTGGCGAATGAATGTATAACCATTACAAGCACGTGCTTGGGGTCCCTGTCCTACAGGGGCCTTCTATCCTCTGCTGGCGTTTCTTCGCGAGAACATTTAGTTCTTTGAAATACCTAAAGCGCGATCGATGATCGACATCGACACGTCGTGTGACAGCACGGTACGCATTCACCCTACACAAACTAATAATTATTGTGGATGGGCTTACTGTAGTACTTAGTGTAGTAGCTACGAGTGCAGTATTAAAATCCTGTATAAAATTTTAGACGCTTTAGACAACATTGCCGATGATATAAACTAAAACGAAGAAACCAGGCTAGAAGCACAAAATATTTCAAACAAAATGCAATAGTTTAAGTTTATATTTATGCACACTTTTTGAAATGATATTCTACAAGTATTTCGATGCACCAGTAAAGGGTTCCAAGAAGAACGATTACACCTTAAATCGTGTGCCAATTTGTATCACTCTTTATCAAATTATTTCGTTCAAATGAGAAGTGTCAGTTTGATAAAATTGAAAGGAGACAAGAAAAATTTATCCTAATGGGGAATACAAGCAAACTTGAAAACGAATTAGGGAGAAACAAGTAAATGATGGAAATGCAGCAGAAGATGATTTGAGTCCAAGGGACCAATTCCGTGTCGAGACTTTAAATGTAATAATTAACACACTCAATGCTCAAATGTATAGAAGAGGTGAGGTACACAACAAGCTTCACAAAAGCTTTCATTTCTTGCGGATCTAAATAAATCATGTACAGAATATGAAAAAGCTTTTAAACGATTACCCGGAAGACTTCGATAATAACTTCCTTGGCGAAGTCAAGCTTAATTCTTTAGCGCTAATATGTATTGAGGTAGACACACTTCGTCAGATAAATTTTGATCATGTAATCTCGGAGTTTGCCCTCGGAGAAGAAAAAAATATTTGAAGTTTTCAATTATTGTAAACCAAACCGAATCTAACCTAATATAAATTTTGAATATCTATTTTTGATTTTCAAATATCTATTTGAATTTTGTGTTATTCTCTAATTTCTATCTTCCAAATTCAAGCAACAGAGGGCCTACACGACTTCTATGTTAGAGCCTCCGAAACTCTTAATCCGCCACTGTTGACGACAATAAAAAGGATTATCGGTCGCTAAGGCTACTGTCAGGCTCCTTCCAGCTACCTATGCTCTTTCGCGTTCTGTAATAAAAGGACCTTGCTGTTAAAAATCTATTATGTAATACCTCTTACATAAATCACCCTGTATGTATTGATTATATTTAAAAAAATTCACAACTAAAAGTAAAATTTGACGGGTCCGAGAGTTTCTTCCAAAAATTATTCTTTGAATTTTTAACGAATTTATTAATTTTTCTGCATATCTACTATACCCAAAGTATACCTACTTTGGTAAGGTGTAAATGTATATTATCAAGCCGTGGTATTTAACAATCCTTATCCGTTAGATGTTGAAATACTGCTGTTAGCTTACCAGGAAATGTATAATCAATATTAATTAAAATACCTATCTCTACCTGTTGGTTCCGCTACAGCCGTCCCGAATTTTCTAATGATCTCGATGTAGAAGAGTCCAGCAGATGTCACAAGGCCCTGGCATAGTATATGTACAAGGACGGCACATACGAGCACCACCCACCCCCAGCCGCCCTCGGGGTAGTAGTGCTGTTTAAGCGTCAGCAACTGTCGCAAATCAGCAACCAATCGGGCCGCTCGACTTGCTGGAGCCTCATCGGCACCTGAACCCTAAGGGCGGGGATCGTTTATTTTGTTTACTATTTGTTTATACGGGCCACAACTTTTCGCAATATCTCGCAAAGTTGATGAGAGCGGCAGATTTCGATGGTTATTACTTGATTTGATTTTGTATTTCTCGCAAGTATCAAATTTCAGTTGAGGATTATGATAGTACCTCACACAAATACAATATATAGCGAAATGCTAGAATCTAGAATAAAATTAATAAACCAATTTTTGTCGATATCTAAATACAATCCTCGGACACGTTAATTTTTATTTGTAAGACATTGGCAATATACAGGGCAGCTGAATTTCTTGTACCAGTATCAATGCAATTATTTTAAAATAGGATGCATTATAATGGCTGGCTTTTGAATTGTGATTTTTTGTATATAAACAAAACTACGACATTATAGAATTCTACAGCAGTTAGAAATAGAGCTATTCATTATCATTACTTGTTTTCAAGAAGTTTCTCAAACTATTACATGATACAGGGCAAATAATAATCAAAATCACTGTATGTGTAGATGATATACACTCGGAAAATTGTTAGGTATGTTTGAAAGGGTTGTTTCACACTAACAGTAATAAAAATAAGCTTGTGAAGGCTCTGTATCTTCTCTTTCATATATTCAATCACGATATAAACCACTGAAAGCAAACTGGAAATAAACAGGAACAAAAAAAAAAAAAAAAAGAAAATGATGCATTTTTCTAGACACATAACTCTAGACATAATAAAGATGAGATTTTTTACGATGTTTCTATTAACTCGCTTTCTTATCTGTCTGTCTGTTCAAACAAATTTTGCAATTGATTTTAACTATCTCCCGATGAACTAGACACTTGAAACTTTAAACATAGCTCAGAACTGAATGACAATGCAATATATCTGTCCGTCCGTCTGTCTGTCATACCCTTAAAAATCTGTATATTTTGAACCGTAAGGGATAATCCAAAAGTCAATCAAGACTAAAAAGTATAAAATAATTATAAAAAAAAATTAATATACCACGTTTTTAAAACGGATTAAAAAGTATAAAATGATTTCTCATAGCCCCATACAGATTCCTAATCCCATACAGAACGGATAGTCCTGAGAATTTGTGATTGTGAATTTTTAATAGCTATGAAAATACTTGTAATATTTAAAATGGAAAACGTGGGGCGCATGCAATAGATAGTTGATGCATGAATAATTTATTAACAATGTTATTGTACTGTCAATGATATGAACTATTCTCTGTGGGTTTTCTCAACGACCGGTACTGTCTATACCCCTTACTTATTATCTATTGCATGCATGTGCCCCACGTTTTTAATTTTAAATCTTACAAGTATTTTCATAGCTAATAAAAATTCACAGTCACAAATTTTCAGGACTATCTGTATGGGGTTAGGGATCTGTATGGGGCTAGGTGAAATTATTTTATACTTAGTCCGTTTTGAAAATGTGGTATATTAATTTTTTTATTCAAATAATTATTTCTAAACAATGCCTACAAGGATAAATCCTGATACAAATATCTCGGAGTTATATTTACGCGATCCTCATTTTTTAGACAAATGGTATATATAACTGTGGACAAAAAGGAAACACAGTGCAGGAGCAGTATTTTCAGTAATCACGAAAACAGAAATAAACACTTGGACTTCTCGTATCAAGCTGTTTAATTCTTTAGTCCTAAATTTTATTACCATAGTGCCCCTATCCGGACAATTCGATATCTGGACATACTTGAGAGGGTATAAATATGATTATTTAAAAGACTCGTATTCTTGTTAATATATACTCTAGATTTTCTAGTCAGATCCGAATGTGGAATAGTGAAAATTTCTCTAGAAATTCTTAAGTTAGTGATTCATGGATTATCGAAACTCCTATCAATGAATAATAATAGATATCCTGAATTATGCTATAATAGGCTCAAAAATTTATGATGTTGATCCCATGTATAACTGGGTTAAGCAGGTCGTTTCCCTTTTATAGACCGCGAATCTTCAGAATAATGGGAACATATTTTTTTGGCAAGTCTGAAGGCAAATAAGAAACTCTTACGCAATAAATATGAAAGTTTCTTGTTTAACTTGGACTGTAATAAATTGACACCCTCCTTGTATCCCTTATTCCATAAAAATCCTTTCTATTCCCTCAATCCTCAACTCTACTTAAAATTGAATACGCACACCCATATAAGAATTATTTCCCAATTACGTGTAAATCATAATTAGTATACACGTTTTTCATATAATTGTCATATATACTATAAATTCCAGCGAAATATGTACCGTATGCAACCTAAATATGCTAGAAACCATAGAACACATTTTTCTTTGGGTATCCGACTTATGATCCTATTAAAAGTCCTGAAAGTAAAATCATTTTGCAAAATTATGATTTACTTACACATGACCGCAACAATATCACAATTGGGAAAACATAGTCAGTTTTATCGTATCGGGTCTTTTAATAGGGACGCTCGATTTGCAAGGTTATAGCGGCCATGTTATTAAAGCAACATCTGTTAAATTTATTGTGAATTATTCAGTAGTATATGGCAAATCACCATGAAAGGTTATGGCGTTCAACAACGTGTGCGAATCATCAAATTTTATTTTCAAAATCAGTGCTCCGTTCATGAAATGTTCCGCGCATTACGTGATTTTTATCCTCGCCACAGCCGCTCCGCCGAGTCGACTATTCGACGTTTGGTGGCCCAATTTGGGTCAACCGGTTCGATGAATAATCAGCCAATACCCGTACGTCACCGAAATGCAAGGTCTGCTGAAAATATCGCTACTGTGCGTGACAGTATACAGGAAAATCCAAGGCAGGCAATTTCTCTTTCTGCAACTTCAATTTGGCGAATTCTGTATCGGAACTTGGGTCTGCATCCGTGTAAAATCCAACTACTCCAGGAACGTAAGGTAAACGACCATAGACAACGCTGTGTGTTCGCTGATTGGGCTCTGAAACATTTGGAAGTTTATTCAAAAAAATTATCTTTAGCGACGAGGCCCATTTTTGAATGAATGGATATATGAACAAAGAAAATTGTCGGATTTGGGATGATATCAGTCCACACGAGATACACCAGCATCAAATGCATCCCGAGAAAGTCACTGTTTGGTGTATATTTTGGTCATAGATCCATACTTCTGTCCAAACGAAACTGGCATTACCATAAGCGCCAACGGCGGGCGCTACAAATCGATGATAAGCAACTTCTTGTGGCCTAAACTGGATGATAAGGATACCGAAGGTATCACAAGGTGCTACACAGCGATTTGAGGGCATGCTTTTCTCGTGCAGTGGCGATGTTAACTGGCCACCGATGTCGTGCGACGCCTTTAAACTTCTTGCTTTAGCGCTGTTTTAAATGACAGGTCTATGCGAAATAAACCGCCAACAACTGATGCCCTCAAAGTCAACATGACGAACGCTATCCAGCAATTTCAACCAGATTTATGCGACAAAGTCATCGAAAATTAGACCTCCCGAATATGTGCCGATATTTGAACAACGTTATACTCCATACTTAATGCCGTAAATGTTCATTCAAATAAAAAAAAGTTGATATCTTTGTATTAATTAAAATACCTATCTCTACCTGTTGGTTCCGCTACAGCCGTCCCGAATTTTCTAATGATCTCGATGTAGAAGAGTCCAGCAGATGTCACAAGGCCATGGCAGAGTATATGTACAAGGACGGCACATACGAGCACCACCCACCCCCAGCCGCCCTCGGGGTAGTAGTGCTGTTTAAGCGTCAGCAACTGTCGCAAATCAGCAACCAATCGGGCCGCTCGACTTGCTGGAGCCTCATCGGCACCTGAACCCTAAGGGCGGGGATCGTTTATTTTGTTTACTGTTTGTTTATACGGGCCACAGCTTTTCGCAATATCTTGCAAAGTTGATGAGAGCGGCAGATTTCGATGGTTATTACTTGATTTGATTTTGTATTTCTCGCAAGTATCAAATTTCAGTTGAGAATTATGATAGTACCTCACACAAATACAATATATAGCGAAATGCTAGAATCTAGAATAAAATTAATAAACCAATTTTTGTCGATATCTAAATACAATCCTCGGACACGTTAATTTTTATTTTTAAGACATTGGCAATATACAGGGCAGCTGAATTTCTTGTACCAATATCAATGCAATGCCGTAAATGTTCAAATGCATACTTAATGCCGTAAATGTTCATTCAAATAAAAAAAGTTGATATCTTATTTTATTTACGTTTAAAAATCGAGCGTTCTTATTGAAAGACCCTTTACAATATTTCATAACGAATAATACCAGCTTGCTTACTTTTTTATTTATTTCATTTTATTAATTATACAGCGTCAACAAGGAAACATTTTACTAAACTACTTGAAAAATTCATTAGATATGAAAACTGCCTTATGGTAATATATTTCTGAATGAATCCCTTTGAAATAGTCTCGGGCTTGGAAAATCATCACATATGTTTTTTCCGTTTTTGTATTAGTACAGGGTGTTAAGGGCTTTGTGAGTTTTTCAAATTAGTTTTCATTGTCGATGCAAAGCGAAGCGTGTTGCAATCTGCGTCTGACTCAAGATTGGTTTAAACTGTTTTGATATTTCGCGTGGAACAATATTGCGGTGAAACACGTGAGAACGTGCTGGAAACTTCTAACTTATTAAGTGAAGAGTATATTGAAGAAATCGCGAAAAGTGAATATCAATACGAGGCTTAGTAACAAGTAAATTTGTTTTATTGAAAATATAACGCAAATCATTTCAACGAAAACCTTATAGTAGAGATCTGAAAAGAAGTTCTGAAAATAAACTATAATGTAAAATAATAAACTAATAATAAACATTTCATTATTCTATTATTCTAAACAAAAATATTAAAATTTCTTTCCACCAAAAGTATTCACTAAATTTACAAAAGAATCACTTTCTGGCTCATATATTTTTTGTTCATTAATTATGCTAGGTCGAAAAAATATAGAGAATTTTATTATCTAGAAAATTGCTTTCTACAAATTTTTTGTGATTCGCATTATAAACATTTTCTATTTATATGTAACAAAAAAATGAATATTTCTACATTCCTGTCAGTAAAGATATCTATTGTAGATTATAAAACTTCGAACATTATACTAGTCTAAGTGCTGAGCACTAATAAAATACAACGATAAACATATACATTATTGAAATACATTTCTATTGCACAGACATGTAAAAGCATTGTTTTGCTAATGATTGCTGATTTTGATATTTAAATCAAACGACATACATGTACTGCATTTTGTTTTAAATACTTTAAATAATTCAGTTAAATATTATAAAAATTTAATCGAAATTCGCTCGGGATAACTTTGTCATTTAAATTTTCATTCATATAAATTATATTTGTAAACAGACCGCGAAAATAGATAAAATGTTAGGCATACATAAGATTTTTCAATGAATCAACATTTTGCCTTAATGGTATAGTGAAACCACCTATTTATTAATATTAAGTTGAGTCAGAATTTGTATTGGATGAAGAACTCATTTACCATTCAAAAACCTTGGGATGGGGTCAATTACAAAAAATTTTATTAAATTATCCATGGTATCTTTTACTGATAGATTTTTCTCTTCAAACCTGATTTAATTCTACTTGAATTGATAATGCGCATAATTGAAAAAGTCTTCACTTTAAAAATAATTTAAATGTTACTAGTCTATTTATATGAAAATAATGGCGATTTTCAATAGCTAATATGATAATATCCACAAATAAATACGTGTTAATTTTACAACCTATGTGACAGTGAACTCAATAAATCTATAGTTTTTTAATATATCAAAACATGTTTGCCTCAAATTGATACAATGTATCAAAATAAAAAAGAAATAAATGTACAGGTAGTGAAAGCAAATAATTACAAAAATTATTTAAGATATATTACTTACTTTTAATACCGAATGTTTAAAGTCATAATATCTGTTACATCTATATTTAATTGGAGCATGAACCTTAAAATAATAATGTCTATATCTATATGTGTTATGAACAGGAATTTCTCATATAAAGTAATGCACAGTAGAAGGAGGGAAAAACTAAGAAACAGATATAATTTTCGATTACAATAAATCTTCTCGACTGAGTTTAAATTTTAGATAATAATTTTGTTGTTGTCCAAGAAACTGTTGAGAAGAAACAAAAGTATTTAATCATATATATATATATATATATCTATATATATATATATATATATATATATATATATATATATATATATATATATATATATATATATATATACATTATAAAATAATACTACTGTAATTAGATACCCTTTTGTCATAAATGTATTTAGTTATACGTTTCTATATTTAAATTTTGCCCATATTCTTAATTGAAGAGTCTTCAGTTATGTTGCGCTCTTTATGACTCACCACACATTTGAACAACTCTTGACATGAAATATGCTCTTATCTGCTCCTTAAATTCGAGAAATAAAATAAAGTTTGTTATGCCTCTTTGGTTTGAACTTTATGCCTTTATGGGTTTTTCTGTAGCTGTATTTATATTAATATCATTAAATTATATCTCAATAGGCTATTTTTGGAAAAGAGGCTGTTTCGGTTCTTTATTCTCTATAACACAGAGTATACATGATAGTGGCTTAATGTCCTGAATTAATTTGCATAATTTAGATTTCGAACTTTGTTATTGTTATGTACGACATTTTCGTGCGATTGAGCAGAAAATTATAAGGAAATAATTTATTTTCGAGAATATATTATTTCGTAAATAGCTTTCGCGTTAGGGCATTCGGGTGCCACCTTCCACTTTTCACAAATGGATTATTCGAATTGAAAATGTTCGTTATTCTTTGCGGAATTACTTTTTTCATCATTTATTCGATAAAAATATAATTTAAGAGAAGTGATTAAGTGAGATGGTGATATGGTCATTCTATAATGCATATTTGGCTTCTGGTACGTCTAGATTTGCATGTTCTATATTTTCCGAGTAGAATCATTCTTATTCACGTAGTAAGCAATTTCTCTAAACGACATACGAGCACTTTAAGTAACCTAATTATATCACTTCTTTTAAATTCATTAAGCTGTTTTACTCTAGATATTGTTTTTTAATGAAAAAGCGCGAATAAACCGAAGCATATCTAATATCAACACATTTTTAAAGTAAATATTTATTTCAAAGATATTGAAATAATTAACTTTATTGTCGTCGAAGAAGCTGCATCTTAATGCAGTTTAATTAAGTGCCTTTCGGGGAGGATACAATGCGGTCCAATGTATGGAATAAATTATTTTAAAAGCTATAGTTAATTTCTAAGTCTTGAAACAAGTCGATTTTTATGTTTAAATTCTCAATTCTTTACATCAAAAGTTAATCCTGTTAGAATACCATCTTCTGTAATTGTTATCTTTTCAACAGGTTTAGAGGTATTGCTGTACAAGAATCTGACATTTATTCTGTTAGGAAAATGCATTTTCTCTATGAATTAGAGAAAATTAAATCATAATTCAACGAATAATGAAATAATACGATTAATACATGATATGTCCATCATTTGAATTGTCTTTATCAGCTCTTTATATTGGCTTTACAATACTATATAACTCAGTACAAATATCAGGAAAGATTTGCAATAACAATTGCGGTTTTATACAATTTCTTCGTGCTATTCTAATTATATACTAATCGCATACTACCAGGATATTTATGTTCAAACAATATACGTATCCCATTTTGATTCTTATTTTATTCTCACATACAATCATAAATAAAATATTTATTCTCCTAAATGAGCCTTTACTATAAAATTAAGGTATATTATTATGAAATAATATACAAATTTTATTAGCGATATTGAGACTTTTGGTGAGTAAGTTATTAATACAGTTAAGTTGACTGGAAATAATATTTACTGATAGCCCAGTGACTTTTAAATTGACATTTTATATGACAATTTGAAAATAGGGACATTCTGGTTTAGAACTTTCGTTGAAAATTAACAGTAACATTTAAATAAATTCTTTCTATACATATGGAGCACATTATATCATGAACATAGGTATATTCCTAGTTATGAACATGAAAATGTTTCTTCTGATAAACTATATGCCTTATTAACTGATATTTATTGTTAACTGACACCTGGTTATGTATTGATTTTTAAATTGACACCTTTTGATGCAAATTTAAAAAGAAAAATCATTCTGTTTTAGGCTTCTTGTTAATAATTAACAGTAATGCTTAAATATATTCACTCCATATATATGGAGCACACTGTATCATAAATATTCCTAGTCATGAATATGAAAATATTTCTTCTGATAAAGTGTATATCTTATTGACTGACATTTATTGTTAACTGACACCTGTTTATAGACCAGCTCTGAAGAAATTACATGTAATAGATGACGAAACATTGGCAATAAGTTCTGGTTGTTGTAAGAATTGAATTAGCGCATAAAATTTTCTAGTCTGTGGTGTTGAATTGTGTCAATTATATTGATTTGAAAAAAAAAACTATTCGTGTTCTATTTTGAACACACCCAATCTCATAAAATAGACTATCTACTATCAGTTGCTTTACATATTTAATTTTAGAATATATAATACATGAAATTATATGAAAAGCATTAGGTAATCTTGTAAACAAAATTTTTAAAGAAATGTATAATAAGAATTAGCAAAAAAAATTGCAAAGGTTGCATATTTATTTTATCTATACATAATAGGTGTCTATAATAACAAAATTATCTGTGAACAGAACGATAAAAAAATAATATTAGACTTTAACAAAGTAGTGTGGTCTTTTAAATATTTATAAAATCTTAATTGTGTTTATATTTATGTTATCATACAACGTATTAAAGAGAATGAGGAAAAATATAATATAATTATTCCTTTCCTCTGATAGCACAATTTTATGTAATACATTAAATTAAAATAGTTTCAAGTTATGTTACTAATGTATCTAATTACAATGTAATCTAAATTATAAGTCATAGTAATATGTCTAAAAATATGCATTATCATTATATTCCTGGTTTTATTTCATGTACAATAAAAGTACATATTAAATTGTCTTTATTTGTGAATTAATTTGTATATTCTGAAATAAAACATTTTCTATTAATCCAAAAACTTGACACGCTATTGGGAAATAAATTGCGAGACAATAAGTTATTTTTAGATCTCCCTTACACTCCCTTACTAAAGTTGTAAAGACACCCCTCTTTGCTTACTAGAAGGTAATTTGAATTCTTTCTCTCGCATCTCAACTTTGTTAAATTTACGCATTCTGTTTAAAGGAATTCTAGGCTGAAGCATTATTTTTGAATGTATCGTATCGGTCATAGTTGAATAAACTCTCTTTGCTTCCAAAACTAACTAATTTTCCTGATTACCCGAATGAAACGTTAGTTTATTTTATTTCTTCAATATCATATCGCAATAATATTTTCTTTATACAAGGTATAAGAAGTGTAATTATTGTTTTAACAGTTAACTTTAACAACAATTATGTTGTTAAAGTACAGTTGAAGTATGGACTTAAATAAACAAAAATTGTGTTATATAATATCCCCCACCGCCACCTATGAGAGAACTATTTATGAGAAAAAATACGTGTAATTACCTAATTATGGGTATAAATACATTGAGATACAGTAAAAATAAAAATAAGAAATAAAAGTAAAGACTACATTACTTCTGGAATTTATTAAGTAATAAAGCAATATTTCGTGGATTCATAAATAGTTTAGTTTGAAGAAAATGCTTTTGTATTGCCCTTTAAGATTTGTCGAATGTGTATAATAAAATATTTTATACAATAAAAATTATTTTCTAAATAATGGCATTTATATTTCTTGCACCCTGTATATTACGTTAATTCAGGATTAATTCTTTAAACTCAGGCATAGTCAATCGCATGTGAATCGAAATAACTGTAGATTATCCATTTCGGCATTTTGTGGCTTCCTATTCAATGTTTTAAGCTTATCGATTCCACTGTAAAACACTGGATTTTTTTGTTCGGATATACATTTTGGACAAAATACATTTAAAATTATTATTTATTTTTATTGAAATGACTATTTATTTTGTTAAGTATATATGATATCAATATATATGTAAATGACATCATCTACATCGACATATGTAGAGGACCTTGAAACATCTCTTAATTCTTTAATGAAGTCAATAAATATTTATTATATTTATTGAATTATTTAATTAATAAATTAAATAAGTATAAAAATAATGTATAAAATAAATATGATATAGTAATAAATGTTCTTTAAATAAATAAATCTTCCAACCATCAACAATAAAGCCGTCAGAGAGAAAATATTTCTTTACTTTCATTCGACTCGTTTTATCTCTTTCGATTTGGTGTGGTGTCAGTTAGATCATGATGTCAGTTCTTTTCAATTTCTTCAGATCTCGGAATTTTTCACGGGATTTGTTTACCTTAACCTTAAAATAATTTATACACAAATAATCGAGAAACCTAGAAATTCTAGAGACCCAGATGGCTATTCAATTGATATTCTGCTTTGAACTTACCTATCTATCGCTAAAAACTTCTAAACTTAAAAAAACTGCCTGTCAAATAATTTTGTCTACAGCAAGTTTCGTACAAACTTTACAATTTTGTTTAAATGATTTTTTTAAAAACTCTTAAACACGGCAATCTTATATTTTCAGAAGAAATTAACTGACGTAAAAACTATTTTTGTTCAGATTTTGTGTTAACTTTTAACCAACTTTTAAGGAAAATTAATTTCTCATAGTTTTCCAAGTACAACCGTACCCCATGTGAGGGGTTTACTATTTACTGCGCACGACATTATTTGCAAAAGAAATTTTAAAGTTGTTTAAAATGTCGCCCACTAACAATCAACATTGTCCGACAAGCATGTAAACACTTTGTATTGAACGTTCAATAATTTTTGGGCCATATTATGTTTCTATTCGAATTCATTACTTCAGATCTTCTAAATTACTTGGCCTATTAAAACACATCCACCATTTTAAGTAACCCCACTAGAAAGAATACAAAAATGCAAAAGGATCAAATCTGGTGAACATGCTGATCATTCAGTTAGTCCTTGTCGTCCTATCCAACATTATTTAATAAAATTATGAATATTGTACGAAACTTTATTACTACTCTGTACTTTCTGTTGGTGCACGCATATATTTATAAAATATCGACAAAATTAAACCACGGTTATGGAGTGTTGCAGTTTCTATGTCACTTAGTATATTACACTTCTACAGATAGTTAATCTGGCTTTACGTCCTTTATTTAACATGATACAGAACTTTTTAAATATTTTATATAAAATAATGTATATTATAAATAATAATATGCATATGATATAAAATTATCTTTTGTGGGTAATTGGGTATGCAGATAGTGAAGTCCAGCCCTGCCTTATATAAAATTTATGTATGTATTTCCGTTTTATTTTCAGTCACTATAAATTTATCGTGACGGTTATTTATTACTTCAACAAAATTACGCTATTAGATTATTTTTAGGGTTATGTCGAAAATAACTTAAATATCTTAATTATTAGGAAATACCATAGTAGTTATACCAATACTATTTTATTATTTATGTAGACCTAAAACTTATAGAGTTGTTTTGCTTCATTAAAAGTGGCAGTAGAAATCGTGATGAATTGTGATTCTAATGAGAACGCCGAATAATAGTCCTTGTCTAATAATATTCATATTCATAGTGAATTATTAGCCGCATGTTTCTTTTTTTTTTGAGAAGTAATTCATCCACCCACGAAATATTGAGATACTTGCGAATAGTTGTGGCTAATTTTAGGTGACCATATGTTGAACTGTATTTTAGTTCATGTGACTAGATTTCGTCCCGGAAATGGAAGTCTTCCCTCAGCAGTATTTGTTTTGTATTCAGTAGGAGATTTGTGTGGTATAGAAATGTAGATAAATTAATTTTCATATGAGAAAATTGTCTTTTGTTAATTACAGATCAATACTTTATGTTAATATAGACATTAACTAATGGTATATTAAAAATTAATAAATTTTTAGATTTTATAGAGGACATTCTGTTTTTAGTTGAAAGTGGTTTCAGCCAAAAATATTATTGGCAAAAATATATTAATATGAAACTCGAATTAATTATATCATCAATATATAATCAAACTGATTATATTGCAGACAAAATAATAAAATTAAGAAACACTACAAATATTTCCAACATATCTTTAAAATGTTCTTAGAATAAATAGAATAATTAATGATTTTTATGTTTTCTATGTTACACATGTAACTGCAGTACAAGAAAGGTGTTTTCTAAATAGAACATCCTGTATATTTTTATTCTACTGAATTATTTTTATGAGATAATTTCAATGACCTATAATACTTATGGCTTAAATTAAGAAATAAAAGGTTACTTGGTTATATAAGATTGCAAGAGTAGATAAAGTGAATATTATTGATACCAGTATGACTTTTGTGTAGTGCTTGTCATGTTAATTATATATGTATCGAAAAGCAACTGAATTTAAAACGTTTGTGAGCTGTATTTTCCCAAAAATGTTTTATTTTGAAGAAAAAACAATTTTCGCAACTACATGCAATACAAAAAAGTCAGTAGGAATGTGTATGTAGTGATAGTGAACTTTAATATAATTAAATATGTCTACTTGTCTACTATAAAAAATTAGGTGTTACGTTTTATGAAAATCTAATATTTATCACGTTAACCACATTATAGAAAAGCTATATGTAGCTCTTATTTTAATATAAATATTATAAACTATAAACTTAACACTGACTTAGTTTCCACAAAACACCAAAACATTATACACTACATCGATGCGCGTTTCGCCAACGAAGTTGGCTCATATATAGAGTTTTAATTATGCCATCATGCATAATTAGTCAATTAGTAATTAGCAAGGGTTGGCATCATACAAGATGATGCCAACCCTTGTTGGCGAAATGCCTGTCGAGTGTAGTGTATAGTGTTTTGGTGTTTTGTAGAAAACATCAGTGTTTAAGTCAGTGTTATCTTCATACCAAAGGTTCCAACCTACTGCAGAACTATAAACTTATAAAGAAACTGCGTGTTCCCTTTCCTTATTTGTATATGTCTGTTTCTTATTTGGATAAATTTACTTCTCTTAATATCATTTCCCAAAAATCCCATAATTATTGTTATTTAAGAATTTGGATTTGTTTCTGACATGTCAAATATATTAGATGTACTCAAAACTAAAGAACTAATCCTATCAAAATTGAAAATCTTTTTTCAATATAATTTACCAGTATTTGTCTACCTTAGATTGCTAATTAACTCTTCTTCTTGCGTTTAAAATTCACATTTACATATAACTTTCATTTTAATTAAATGCTAATCTTAGATATATGAATAATTTGTCTCTGCCTAAATATAATTCAACTTTACTAAAAGGATAGTTTTCCCATAACTCTATTATTATTTATAGTGACTTAGATGAGGAATTAGGATGTTTGAAGATAAATAATTTTCGTAATTAATTGTAAGTGAAATTACACTTGTTTCCAATTCAATAAATAAGGTTAGTTCATTTTGTAGGGGATAAATTACGAAATTTTATGCAACATTATATCATGTTGTATCATGTTACACATTATGTTTGTAAGGTTTGAAATACAATCCCTTAACGAAAATTTTTTGGGGAATCTCTTGGGACACGATTTTTATTTTTAAAGAATATTTGTAGAGGTTGTACACTTTCTCTCTAAGCCGTAACAGTCTTACCCCGTGCAATTCCTCGTTTTAAAGTATTTATTGCGCCGAATTCAACAAAAAAAAAAAAAATAAAAATAAAAACACAACTTCATTAATAAACATACGGACATATTCAACCAAAATATTTTCTAATAAGTTACGTCATCCCACTGCACCGCAGCTATATAAGAATAATATGATAATATATTGCTGACTATTAAATTTCATTATACTTTTGTTCTAGTTCCGTAGGTTACACAGTCAGTCTGTATTATACTCTCTTGTAATTAACATAAAATATATATTGTATAATTAATCCAGAAATAAAGTTCGTTCTGTTCGTTTTAAATCAAATTGTAGAAGTTTTTAAAAACCGTTCAGTTGTTACACGAAACGTAACTGGCGCAGTCGGTAGGATTTCCAAAAAGACATCCATACCGGATAACTTGTGAAGTGTCATCTTCTTAATTGGAAAGAACACAGCATTCCATCGAGGAATTGGTCCATCGAGGATCTGGCGAAAAAGACGAACTTCAGAACCATCACACAGAGAGCAGTATCCACCAGAAGAGAGAAAGGAATGAAGAAAGTACTGTAAGTCACTTGCTTTCCTTTATAATTTCCTTGTATGACAGACTCACAAAGAAATCAGGAACTGCCAAACTCTAGTGTCGATATTGATTCGGAAATAATCGAATTAACAGATAAAATATTTAAACTCTTTTTAACGACAGAAAAGTCACAAAAATCTAATAAATCAATATTACCTATTAGTAATATTCAAAGTAATTTAATAAATTTTAATTCAAGTAATTTAAATATCATAATGGCAAGGCCAAGAATCGAGGTAAAACCATTAGAGTTAGTACCTGAATTTGACGGGTCGCCATGTCGCTTATTTAGATTTATATCAATGGCATCAGATGTATTAAATACATATTGGGATTCCACACCAGAAAATGAAAATTTTCAACAAAATCGTTTTATTTTTAATAGTATTATATCAAAATTAAAAGGACGTGCTGAAGAGGTTATCTCTATCAGTGGCGCACAAAATTGGGAGGAAATTAAAAATACTCTGATCACTAATTTTGGGGATCAACGTGATGAAAATAGTCTTTTGGCAGATTTAATTGGCTTAACACAAAAACCAAACGAAGATTGTGTACAATTTTATTATCGAATTATTGCAAATTTAAACACATTGCATAATTATATCAGCTTACATGAGATTGACGAAAATATTCGTAAAAGTAAATTACTTACTTATAATAACTAGGCTTTGAGAACTTTATTTGTCGGCTTGCGAGAACCTCAACAATCAATGATACGGTCATTGAAACCAACAAACTTGGCAGAAGCTTTAAAATATATGATAGAAGATAATAATATTAGATATATGTCCCGCCAGCAAAATTTCCAAAAACCATCGACAAATAAACCTAATCATAATAATAATATTAGACCAAATTTTCAGCAACAAAATTTTAATCAAAATGTAAGATTACCATTTAATTCACACATGGGTTCAAATATTAACATACCAACACACTCTCAATTTTCAAGAGGGCCGATTCAAATTCAGTCTAGACAAAATTTGCCTCCTCAAAGATTCTTAACTAATCGACAAGTTTTCGGAAAACAAAATAATAATGTTTGGAAACCAGGTCAAAATAATAATAACGTTCAGTACAAACCAATCCCTATGAGTACAACTACTCGTATTAGTACTCCTAATCGTCAAAAAAATTTTAGATCAAATAATTTTCAATCAGCTGGTCCTTCTAATTTTGTTTCGGAAGAATTATTTAATGTCGATCAAGAAGAAAATTACGATGAAAATTCTTTTTATGAAGTACCAACTTGTGACGAAAATAATTACTCTGACGAAAATACAGATGTGTATGAAAATGATACCGAAAATTTTCAAAATCTTCATATGACCCAGGAACCGAACACGGACACGTAGTAGAATTGCATGTTGTTTCAGATAAGAGAGAATTACCATATATTGAAATTAAAAACCCGCCTTTAAAATGACTCATCGACACGGGCGCAACAAAATCTTTACTTAATCCTAATATAGCACAAAAATATTTTTCTAACTAAATTTATACTGAACATTTTTCTCTTAGTACAGTTTTCAAAAAATATAATTGTAAATCTTGTGCAAATATTCCATATTTTCCAGAATTCAAAAAACAAGGATATATTAAATTTCATTTGTTTAGATTTCACGATTATTTTGATGGATTGATTGGATTTGAAACTAACGATAATTTTAATGATGATCAATTACCTAATAATGACAATTTATCAATGATAGCAAACATTAGCGAACCACCAAATCAAAACAATGGTGAAACTACAGAAACAGCGTATACAAGTAGTCATGATAATGAAAGTACTGAAACAGTTTTAGATGAAAGTACTGAAACAGCTCACAGTAGTACTGAAAATCCTGTACAACTTATTGAAATTTCAGAAAAACCTTTAAACTATTATCAAAATCAAATTATAATAAGAACAGTGAATATGCCTGTAGGAGAACCTATTATACAAAAATTATTTTCTCAAACAAAAACCAGAACAATTGCAAATTTTGTTAAAAATCAAATTGAAAACAATACAATTAATTTCTTTAAAAATTATATTGAACCGAACAAAACTTACGCAATCTTTATTGAAAATGAAAATATCATACCAGACCTTTGTAACGCAATTAAAAATACATTTAAAAATTTCACCTTTAAATTAGTACGATGTACCTGTCTTTTAGAAGATATTCAGGATTCAGAACGACAAAAAGAGTTAGTACAATATATACATGATGGCAAAAGAAACCACAGAGGTATAACCGAAACCGAACTACAGATTCGCAGAAAATATTACTGGCCGAATATAAAAATTGATGCTCAAAATCATATCAATAACTGTGACATTTGCCAAACAACAAAATATGAAAGAAATCCTCATCGTATTATTTTACAACTTACACCTACAGCAAACAAACCATTTGAAGTCGTACATTTAGACACATTTCAAATTGAAAATCAAAAATTTTTAACAATCGTGGATTCATTTTCTAAATATGGTCAAGCTTATCCAATGACAAGTGCTAACATGATACATACTATACAATGTATTGTAAAATATATGTCTCACCACGGATTACCAATAAGTTTCGTATCTGATAATGGTACTGAATTTAAAAATTTTATTGATTTAAAAATCAATATTCATTACATTACGCCACAGAATCCTAATAGTAATGGTGTAATCGAACGTTTTCATTCGACCATTTTGGAACATTTAAGAGTTTTAAACATAAAAATGCCAAATTCCAATATTATAGATTTAATGCCATATGCAATTTGGGGATATAATCATTCAATACATTCTGTTACAAAATTAAAACCAATTGAAATTATTAATGGTCACTTAGATACCAATGATCCTTTCGATATTGATCTTAACAAGGCACTTATCACAAATTATATAGAATTACACAAAGAAAAAGTACGCTTAATGTATGATCACATACATAATATCTCGCAAACACACAAAGAGAATATAATAAGTAAACAAAACGAAAAGCGCATTGAACCTCCTACGTATACTTTGGAGAAACCTGCTTACAAAATTTTACCAAATCGTGATAAAATTGAACCCAGATATAGAAAAGAGATAGCTACAGGACAAGATGGTATTAAATTAACAACAAAAAAGCGAACATTGCATAAACAAGTATTTAAAAAGCCTCGATTACAACGAAAAACATTGTTACAGGCTCATCACTCTAGGGACCCTCGTCCTGGCCCAAGTACCGAAAATGGAAATAACTAACCTAAATAAAAATCCAGGTATACTTCCGTTCAAATTAGGGTATGCAAGAGTCAAAATTGCCACCCACACCTTCCTTCATTATTTTGATTTAATTCCTATATCAAATCAAATTAATATAATAAAACGACAATATGTTAATGTTACAAAAACTATAGAACAGGAACTAAGTTCACCATATTCATTTGCGTTGCAAAACTTTAATCAAGGTATACAATTCCAATTAGAATCGGTAGAAAATAAATTTGATTCTATATATCCTTTTTTCGATAATAATCGTCTAAAAAGGGGTTTAATAAATGGATTGGGATCAATAATAAAATCAATTTCTGGAAATCTAGATCAAGAAGATGCAGTAAAATATGATAAAGCTATTGAAAATTTGCAAGACAAGCAAAGGCAAATAATATCTCAAGTCAATAAACAGATTTCTTTAACAACTAAAATTTTAGACAATTATAATAAAACACTTTCATTAGTATTACATAACCAAGATATAATTACTAATGGTATAGAAAGAATTCAAAATAATTTGAACAAATTTGTATTCAAGTTTTCACGTTACATGAGGATTCGCGATGTACTCGATCAATTAAGTATTAATCTAAGTATGGTTATGCAATTATTAACAAATATTGAAAATAGTATATCTTTCGCGAAATTGGGAACTTTACATCATAGCATTTTAAAATTAGACGAGATGGAGGCCATTGTCGAAAACCTTGTGGAATTTCATTCACAAAAACAATTGATGTATTTTAACAAAAATGACTTATATAAGTATTATGATATAGTTCAGGTAAAAGCATTTTATTCAGGAAAACGGTTAATATTCGCACTAGAGTTTCCTCTTGTACATCCTGATAAATTTTTCCATTACCATCTGTATTGCATACCTACCTCAATGTCTACCACTATTATACCTGAAAATACTTACCTTACCATGGGCAGTGACTCTTATCAGTACCAGCCGCTGCCATGCCGAAATATGGACCCTGTATATTTTTGTGAGGACAATAACCTAATTAATGGAATTCGGGAAGAAGACTGTGTATTCTCGTTACTACAACTATCTGGTAACAATACTAAATGCGAGCAAACACCTATATCAATTAACAGCCACTTTGTTGAACAAATTACTAATGGCTATTATATCGCTATATTCCCAGACCCTCTAAAGGTCCAAATTCAGTGTGAAAAAATGGACTTTACAACATTACAAGGCAATTATCTCATTACATTACCACCAAAGTGTATTTTTCAAACTCCAGCATACAGGTACATTAATGAAGAAGAAGTTCTAGAAGGTCAACCATTATTATTATCTGAGATAAAAATATCGAAAATAAAAAATAACGGTTCCACTATCAAAGTAAACATTAAGAATATCCCGCTTGATCAATTACATATGCTTCAGCAAGAGCAACAGCAGATAAAACTGATTAATCCTGATGACAACCCCTTAATCAGACCTAATCTATGGACAATCCCTTTATATGGTATAATCGTAGTTATTTTTATAGCATTTATTATTCACAAAATTTGGAGATGGAGATCGAGAAAGCCCTCTATCCAGCCTGACGAAGAAGAACCCCAAAACTCCGGATCACGTGGAAAATCCAATGTGAAAGTTTTATTTGTTCCCGATAAAACTTCCCTCTAAGGGTGGAGGAGTTACGTCATCCCACTGCACCGCAGCTATATAAGAATAATATGATAATATATTGCTGACTATTAAATTTCATTATACTTTTGTTCTAGTTCCGTAGGTTACACAGTCAGTCTGTATTATACTCTCTTGTAATTAACATAAAATATATATTGTATAGTTAATCCAGAAATAAAGTTCGTTCTGTTCGTTTTAAATCAAATTGCAAAAGTTTTTAAAAACCGTTCGGTTGTTACACGAAACGTAACTAATAGGTATCTATGTATTTATTTATGGACTTGGTAATAAGGAGTTAAATAATTCTGCTAGACTTTTGCATTTGAGAAGAAAATTGAAAA
The DNA here is from genome assembly GCA_037954035.1 of Rosalia funebris. Classification (NCBI taxonomy): domain Eukaryota; kingdom Metazoa; phylum Arthropoda; class Insecta; order Coleoptera; family Cerambycidae; genus Rosalia; species Rosalia funebris. The sequence goes on along the minus strand of JAZFAV010000018.1, from coordinate 2,757,643 downwards.
TCCCACTATTTGAAAATCTCGGTTAGTAGCGTTATCAGAGAAGCACAGAATTCAAATCCTAATTATGATTGAATGTGAAGATAAAATTAGAAGTCAGCTCAATGTTTAACAATGCTTGTCCCGATCTCATTCCATTATACAGTCAACCGTGAGTAGAATTTACGACAAATTTGTACAAACGGCTTCTGTAAACTATTTAAAAAAATCAGGCTGACATAAAAAAATTAAATAGTGACTTGAGACTTCAGGTAATGCTCCATTTAATTGAAAATCAAATTATTCGATGAGAACATTAGCTGTTATCAAAAAAACGTTTCGTAATCAACAATTCATGTTCATTTGCATAATTCATCATTATGCAAACAAACAAAAATGGTCTTCAGTTAAAGAGTCTCAAAAGAGGTCGACATTTTGCAAAAAACTAAATACACAAATAACAAGATATTAAAATGACAAATTCTTATTGACTACAAGAGGCTCTTTTGCAAAACATCACAAAAAGTGTATGTTTGATTTTTTTTGAGGTAGAGCTTAACGAAGATTATTAGATATAATGAACGAAATCTGATTCAAAGACGTATGCAGTTCTAGCAAAGTTTACAGAATTAATAAGTTACTGCACTCTTACGCTCGGCCCGATTCGCTGTTTCCCTTCCCCTTCTAGCTTTTAGCTGGCAACGAGCGGTCCGTATTACCCGGTAATCATGCATATCTGTACTGAACACTGCGGCTTACTTTGATCCGCGGATCGCTTTTGATTCCGTAACTTGAAAGTGCCGACGGGGAGTGAGGTAACTTGGTATTTCTGTAAACTTTGGTTCTAGCGACCTGGTTTTCATGCACATTATGTTTATAAATTTTACAAGATTCTTAAACGAAAGATTTCCAAATAGATAAATAGTTAAACAAGGAGTTGTAGAATGGCCGCGAATGGAAAGTGCGCCGCACACAACCCCCGTAGACTTTTATTTATTTGAATTCTCTGAAAAGTACCGAATAACTGAAAATTAAAAATAGTTAAACAAGGAGTTGTAGAATGACCGCCAATGAAAAGTTCACCCGACATAGTTGTCAAATTGAGAATGGTGGTAACATTGAACAACTGTCGTAATTTTTGTTGTCCAGGTTCATCATTTGTAATAGAAACATTAAAGATATGAATCCATTTTCTTGAATGTTTCTTTTATTTATTAACCAATTTTTTGTTCTTGAATTCTGCAAGAAATGCTTTAAAACGAGGTATACATATATAATACGGGGTTTTAAATCAGATTTAAAATTTTAAAGTCGGGGTCGGAGTTTAGGAAGCTGATAGTGATGAATTGAAAACAACTCTGTAGGTGTTATTTTGCAAATAAAAATTGGTATGCTCAAGGATTTTAAAGAAAATCCTTTAGGCATTAATTTATTCCTTTTTACGAAAATTTTAATTTAATTAATTCCATTTCGAAACTTAGGGTTAAACTTTAATATGGTCAACTGACATTCTATTCAATACCATTTAAAAATTTATTTACAAATGATAGTTATTTTTACGAAAAAAACTTTACTGCTGGACAAGACTTCCACTTAAAAACATAGGAGTTAGTATTAACCATATTGGACAATGACAAACCCCATAATAGCTGCCGAGGCCGGAGTCGTGGTGGGACAATTGGGGAAGGCTCCGGGACCGAGAGAGACCGCTCCGGCGTGGCCGTTCATCGCATGAGAGTTCTTCGTCGGTCGTTGCCATACCTCCTTCTCCTCTGGCTCGAAATTGGACTAGCAGCGTCACTCTTCAGTCTCATTCTTCATACGCATATGTGCACTTCCCGGAGATAGTACTGGCGATTTATCTACAAGATACGGAGAATGCGGGTTGTAAAGGGAAGCTAAAAGGATAAGTATATAGCAGTTTCGACAGTGACAACATACAACAGGCCTTTCATACGTGTACGCTGCGTCGGTGTAATGAATAAATCCGCACAAGGTCGAGGATTTTTGTAGAAAGGAATAAGTGATCTAAATCAATACGTAAATATCTATAAAAAATGAGTATGGTGCCTCATTGAGGAGCGTTTTTTACATAAAATTAATAATGGCAGGATATTGGATGACAAAGGCGTTTGTTACTTTTCGTATTTTGATTATTGAAAACAAATAAGATACGCTGAAATCCCTTACTGTGTTTTATATGAAATATATATTTTGCTATTAAGAAATAGAAATATACGAGGGACACTATTTATATTTTGAGTCTAATAATAGAAAAACATTAATTTGTCATTGAAAATTAATTTATCGTTTTTCAAAATTTTCTCCTTCATGATCTATATACTTTTGAATGTGTTCGAATAATTTGTTAAAGCATTCTTTCCATTCCGCTTGAGATATCTCCAAAACATGGTTTTTGAACGCATCAACGGCTTCCTTTACAAATGAAAATCGTGGTGCATGCAGTTTATTTTTGACGTTCGGGAATAAAAGGAAGTAATTCAGTGTCAAATTAGAACTGTACGGCGGATGACCCATTAATTCGATTTTTTGAGTGTTCAAACCTTTGGTTGTTAGACGAGATGTGTGAGAGCTCGCATTGTCATGATGAAGGATAATCCCTATTTCACCGAAGACTTCCAGCAAACAAATGGTTGTGTATCATTCAGAATTGACCGTTTTATGTTCCTCTAAAGGCAGACCAGTTTTTCCGAAAAAACAGGCGACCATTTGTTTCGACGTACTTCGAGCGCGAACAACTTTTGTTGGATTTGGTTCATCTTGAAACATACAGCCGACTGCTGTTTACTTTCCGGCTCACACGCATAAATCGATTATTCGTCATCTGTCACAATGTTATATACGTCTTTTGAAGCACCACCATTGTATTTCTTGAGCATTTGTTTGCACCAAATGATACGAGCTTCTTTTTGAGATTTTTTTCAAATTATGTGGGATCCAACGAGAACAAATCTTTTTTGCAGCTAAATGATCATGCAATATTTTATATATGCTAGTCAAACCAATGCCTAAGGTTGCCCTAATCTCACAGTATGTTACATGACGTTCTTGCATTATCAGTTCTTGCACAGCATCAATGTTTTCTGGCACAACAACTCATTTTGGACGACCTTCATGACATTCGTCGGTGAGCGAACGGCGGACACGATTAAACACATTATACCAGCATTTCACAATAGCAAAGGATGGGGCTTTATCGCCAAAAGTGGAAGTAAGTTGATCGATGCACTCTTGTCTTGATAATCCACGTCGAAAGTTGTAATAAATCATTGTATGAACATTTTCACAAGTTAATTCCGTTTTTTCGTTGAGATACAATTTTCGAATCACTGTAAACAACATAAATCGTGCTTAAATGATAAAATGTTCTGAAGAAGGTTATGGGCAAAAATGTCAAACTTTCCATTGGAAACGTTTGGCGCCTGACAACACTTAGTTACCAAGGCTCAAAATATAAATAGTAGTGGTACAAAAAATTTATAAAAAAATAAAATTTTCTTTAACCATAAGCTATTTAAATAAAAATGTACAATGTCAATAAAAAATTACATTCTCAGAATTTAGCTAATATCTTATCCTTAGTTGTGGTAATCTTACTTAGTAATATTATTAAATTTACAAAAAAAATTACTAAAATAAAAAATAGGTAGTAAAAAAATGTATAATACAAATGTGTAAAACGATGGTTTTTGACTTCAGTGCGAATTTTTATCGACTGCACGAAAGCCAAAAAAAAATACTTTGCACAAGTACAATATTATTTTAATTGTAGTCAAGTGGGTGATCTGATATTTTGCAAGGAATATACGATTTTATAATATAAACATTAACGGACCACATACATTATACTAGCCCCATACAAAGTCAAAGCTATTTGGGTGAGGTATACACATTGAAGAAACGTGGACAACACTCATTACCATCGACATTGCCAGTGCCAGCGTTTGGAATTAAACTAAGATTACGACAGTCAGCAGCTAGTCGCATTGGCCACATAACGCGCTCTAACTATCTCGGCTATCATGACGGCAAAGAGATTTTCATACTAGATGGTCAATTTTGATCTCATCCAATAATCTAACGATTTTCTGAAATTCACCGTATAATGTGAATAATTTAGATTCAGCGACAATATACTTCTAGACACCCTATCAATTATTAAAATCTCAATAATGAAAACCAGATACAGCGCACGACTATGATTAATATATTCAAACTTCGTTTCACAGTTGTATTACACTTCACAGTTGTACTACTTTGTATACAGTTATGTTTAAAATCAGTTTATATAATGGATATAATGGCATTTTTCTTAATAACGAAATGTTTTTATAACTTAAATAATTTATCAATTTATTACACCAACTCATAGATGATAAATATAATTTTTTTACGGCCGTCGTGGCATTAAAGATATATAAAAATTTTTAAAACCATCAGAAATCGTATTTGCATTAGTATCAAAGACACTGTAAAAGTAATATAAAATTATAAAAACATGTATTCTCAGTAATGGTAAAAAAATGATGGTTTCTTGTTTTATTAAATCATTAATTTTTCCTTGGCAATTATTTAAATAGCACAACAAAACAGCATTTTAATATTTGTTTATTTTGGCAACTAAGAATAGTCAAAACACATATGTAACTACAGTAAAAAACTACTCGAAATAGTATCGTAGAATATACGTTTTGTACTATTAAATTTATTTCAAGTACCTTCTCAAAAATTTCAGAAGATTTACGGTTTACTTTGAAGTCTTATGCAGATTTCAGAAATACATGTTTTAAACTGTACAAATGTATAATTAATTAACATGATTAATATTTTTATATTCAATATTTTCCAATATTCAATATTTTGCTCCATGTCTTATTCCCTAATAAGAATTCGAGTTAAATGTTATGCTTTGTTTCTCACTAATTGTAAGTAAAAAGTGTGTAAAGTAGTTGATTTTAGACACCGATGATTATTTTACATATTAGTGCGATAAAGTCTCATTTTACATGCTGTGTGAATTAGTATTTTTTGCATTACCGTAGAAAAATGGAATTTTTATTGTCGTTTATATTTGTTCATCTATTTTTAATTTATTTTTGATACTTGGAGCTAAAATAACTTTTTGTCAGAAATTAACAATATGAACATATTTTGCAAAGAATATATGTATTTTTAAACGCCAGTTTTTTATATGGTGATAAATCTATTAACAAAATCTCGCGATTTAGTTTGTAAAAGTTGTCTGAAAATAATACGAGGTATGGTAAAAAATATACAACCGTTTTGAATAACGATATGTGCCTCAGCGGTAGCTGTACATATAAATTAATTTTTAATAATGTAAACATATATTTTGCTGCACCGATGATTAACAACAAATCAATATAAGATACAAACCATAATCATCAAATATAGAAACTGTTTAACCTACATAAAATTATTCAGCTCATCTAATTATTATCATGTAATTATTGTTAGAATAATAGTGTTAATAAATGAAGACAAGACTTTGCTTCGAGGTTTCAAAATCTTGGACGTTTTGGAACAATTTCTCTATAATAATTTAAATAAGTTTTTTCATGCATTTGCGTGAAATTTCGAGAAACCAGATTAATTGAAAAGAAACTTGCATACCGAGAGTAAACATAGGGGTTGGTTTTTGTTATTACTATTTTGTGTTTTAGCATCATAGTTTAATTGCACTGCAGGGTAATAGGGACAAGTAATTAATTAAGACTAAGGCCTAGTAAGGTTACAATAAACCGGAATCTCTAGAAGCTCTATTACGAGTTTTGTCAAATTTGACTTGAATTTGAATCTTTTGAAAAACATTTTGAACGGCGATTATTTCCATGCATATGTCTTAGTTTCGTCATAACACGACATAGATGCATACAATCTGGGTCAATGGATAGCAAAATTGTAGCACCTTTTCCAAAAAATATCTACATAGAAACAAGAGTTTTTAAACGAATATAAACAGTTAAAATTTTACGTCTACCAGCAAAAACTAGGTTTGTTATCTGAATTCCATAAATTTGATTAGGTATCTTTTAATTTTCAATCAATAATTATTAAAATCGATCAAGCAATAAAGAAATTATTACAGCAAGGATAAAATAAACTTCTATTAAATTTTCTTGTTGTAATTTATAATAAAACAATATAATATAAATATAATAAAACTTATAATTGTTTTACCATTCCATTGTAGTTATAAAAATAAGATGCACTGGAAGATGGACTAAGATATTCTCTATAAATACGCGAAAAATGACATGAACGGGGAAAAATGGCGTCATATATTTAACAATGATGATATTATTAGAAAACTAATGACAACAAAAGATGTATATGTCGAATTAATTGGTATTACATTTGTCAGTAACATATAAGTCGGAAATCGAGAGAGGAACCACCAAGCCGCCAAGCGGCTATCAATGTAGTTCCCGAATAGCAAAGCTATTACATAATCGCTCTAGGAAACAACTACTCCTCGGGCTAAAGCCCCGTCAGGCATTGAATTATACCTATTATAGAATGCCTAAATAATGTAACTTTATTCATGAATCATACAATAATGCAAATATACACTGTGTATTAGTATATACACATATAATTATTTAACTATCCATGCTATATAATTTTAAATATGTTGATAAATATCTCAGGGGATGCTTTCAAAAAATAAAACCCGCCACAGGTAGGATTCGACATTTGTCCAGGATCGGAACCGAACGACATACAGCTGTTTCGAACTTGTTAGTTCTCATCAGTGCCGTACACGGTACGCCGATTCAGGACAAATGCCGAATGAACTTTATGGCGTATACATCTTTATCGATACGATCACTGTCAGTAACATATAAGTCGGAAATCGAGAAAGGAACCACCAAGCCGCCAAGCGGCTATCAAAGTAGTTCCCGAATAGCAAAGCTATTACATAATCGCTCTAGGAAACAACTACTCCTCGGGCTAAAGCCCCGTCAGGCATTGAATTATACCCAGACGCGATCCTCGACCCCTTTCTCGTGTTTCTGGGCGATCAGATAAGGTTTGAAAAAATAAAACCCGCCACAGGTAGGATTCGACATTTGTCCCGGATCGGAACCGAACGACATAAAGCTGTTTCGAACTTGTTAGTTCTCATCAGTGCCCTACACGGTACGCCGATTCAGGACAAATGCCGAATGAACTTTATGGCGTATACATCTTTATCGATACGATCTCTGTCAGTAACATATAAGTCGGAAATCGAGAAAGGAACCACCAAGCCGCCAAGCGGCTATCAATGTAGTTCCCGAATAGCAAAGCTATTACATAATCGCTCTAGGAAACAACTACTCCTCGGGCTAAAGCCCCGTCAGGCCATGGTATTACATTTAATAGCATTACTCGACTTAATACATTGTAATGACGAAAACAGTTACACTGAAAGAACAGTTTATTTCTGTTAACAAAGCAGTGGAGTTAAATACGTTAAATACGAAATAAAAAAATAAAATTGTATGTCAATGTCTTTTTAAAAGTTAGGTGATCGTGATTTAATACAATTATTTGACAACAAAATCATATATCATTAATAATATCCATTGCGTCGAGTACCTGTGAGATAATTGAAATATGATATGGCGCGCGTGGTGTTTTATATCGTGTTGATTTGAGGCGGCCGGAAATAGTCATAGGCACGACAGTGTGGGAGTTATATAATTCAGTTAAATTAAGCAATTGAAATTCCATATCATATAGATGCATTTTATAACATACATTATACCTGACCGACATAATGCAATCAGGTGTATATTTGGGGTAATGTTGTAGTTGATTGTTGTTGTAGTAGGTGAATATTACCATTTGTAGGTATTCCTTATCAATTTTTAATATAATTATGAAGAAAGATTAAACTAAAAATTTTTACTGGAATATGAATTGGGAAAAGGGAATATAGTACAATATTTTGCATTAATTTGTTTTATTTTGGTCCTTTCAATGAAATAAGCATAGTGAAACTAAACTGGGTATTAAGTATTTAACTCTTCATTTACCAGAGTAAATATTTTATCCTAAAGATAGAGTTTGTTTCACATAAACTAATTTGTTTAGGGATCATTACTTAATATGTCTAATAACATTCAATAGTTTAATTTCACAGTTAACACTTGTTTAACATATAACATATGTGGATACATGTGAATACTAAATCGTATCTAATATATTTGTATTACTCAGGGTTTGCTAATGCTTTCGCAGTTATTATCTGTTTCAGGTAACCTCATGATTGTTTCCCCATAATCATTATCATATACGTAATCCGTTGTTACCCTCAATCTGTTACTTGTTTGACAAATAATATAGATTGTCGTAGACTAATTCATTAATAATAAATATATCCTTCTCTCAGTGTATATTTCCGTTTTCAATGAATTTAAATTCCAAATTTACAACGATATATCATCTTCCATACGATATATAATTCGGTGTAATGAATATTGAAAATGCCATAAATTTATTAGCTGTCGTTGTCATTTCGTTGAATATTCAGCGATTACAACACGTTGCATAGAAACGTATATGTAGATCAAGTTGGCAGGTTCTCTGTGCGCTTGTTGGGTAGATAATGACTGCATTGAATTTGAATTTTGCTCCTGCGAGTTAGTCGCAGGATTACATTTTAAATGGATGTGTGCAATTTGGGATCGCGCCTCGGCTTTTAACTTAGATAACTGTAGGAATAAATCTGTATGAAATTAAAGGCTTATTTTAATAACTGGATGTAATATATCAAAGTCACATGCAAACCTATACCGGGAATCAAATCGCAAACTGTTATCATTTGTGCTGTGACAAGTTTCGTGTCAACACAAGGACTAACGTCTTGCATAACTAATATACATTAATTAATGTCAGAAATTATAATTCTATTAACTATCATAATATAGCTTTTTTTGTATTTCAAAATACTGTAAGAAAAGCGATTAGGGAAATTTAGATATTAAGGAAATAGTGGTCTTAAAAAAATCAGTATCCATGCGTATGCTTATTAATTTTTAGTTGTTGGCCGGAGACAGTATTATACTTATACTAAATATTACCGGTATCTTAGGAAAAGTTGTTTTTGAGTAAAATATATAAAATAAACATGCCTTCTATGAAGCTGAATGAAGGAATGAATGGCTGAATTGTTTTTATCCTGCAAAATCTGACTTGAAAAGACTACCACTTCTAGTGGTGTGAAAGTGCCGTAAAACATTATTGTATCTAGTATAAAACTGAATATCGGCATAATTAATAAATTTTATATCACTGTAATTGTGATTTTTAATAGATTTTAGACATAAGATTAACATTCTGTAAGTATTCTACAATATTATGTAACTATTATGTAACTAGTATACAGTACGGATGCACGTTGCCTTTAGAGTACTGTTAATAGGCTGATGCAGTTTGAGACAATATGGCTGTTCGTAATTTATGACTAACCAAATTCTGAACCGCTGAACATTGTTCTCTGTCACTTAAGTGACAGAGAACAATGTTCAGAGAAGTGTCTTAATTAACGCAATGACAATTTGTTTATTTATTAGTTTATAAACAACTATATACCTAACACGAGCTTTTATTGCAGTTTCTGTTGATGACGAATTTGTGGTGATTTCCTTCGATCTGATCTCATTGGATGGATCGTTATACAGGGTTTCCCAGATTTAAACGGACATACTCTAGTGGAAGGTAGAGCACACTTAGCTGAGTTCAAAACACCCATATACTTACCATTGAATGTGAATCGTTTTTGAGATACGGGGTGTTCTATGGTTTTTGAAAAGAACTTTAGTCCGCCAAGTTGACATGTGCCTACTTGGGGTTTTTAATGCCACAATGTCATGTGTTAATCGCATCGTTTTATTCCTTATTTTTTATGCGTGAAATAAATGGAATGTGCTTTATTTTGGACGGAAAAAACACTGCATGTCAAAACAAAAACAAATAACAACCTCTTCTGCGAGATGTTTAGCTAAAATTAATAAAATAATGATGTTAGCAATTAGATTGTGTTATTTGTAGAATGTCAAATTCGGTCTTTCAATACTTTTGAAAATTTATTGAAGAATAACCATAAACGTGCCATCAAATATTATGACATTATTTCATAAACTGGTCCATAGGCTTTTTAAAAGTTTACTAACGTTTACTACAAAACATATACAGTGTGATATTAACGACCCAAGGAGCCATATTAAAAGAGTATAATATGTATACCAAATTTTATCTAAATATGTGCAGTCATCTAAAAAAAGAACTAAAGTTCTGGTCAAAAGCCATAAAACACCCCGTATCTCAAAAACGATTCACATTTAACGGTAAGTATAGGTGTTTTGAACTCAGCTGAGTGTGCTCTACCTTCCACTAGAGAATGTCCGTTTAAATCTGGGACATCTTGTAGAAATACTCAACTTTCTTCTATTGCCAATATTTGCTTTGTTAATAAACATATTATTTTGGGAAACCACATCACATTTTTGTCCAATCACGTCTTTTATGTAGGGTGGTACCCCCTTACCCAACAATTTCCGTATTCGCTAAATTGCGTGTATGCATGTAATAGGAACTTTCAGTAGTGCAGGAAAATTTTAGCGACAGTCTACATCCTTGATTGATCTAAAGATCGTTTACTGCAACAATAAATTCGTTACAGTTCACCACCATATTGGATGAGATATTCTAATTCTTACTAATACTTATCCTACCATAATGAAATTTTTCACTCCATCCTTTTAACATACATAATTTTTTATATATTTGTGTTGATGACTTCATTGCCACACTATCGATTTTAATCAGTTCATGTTTCAAAATGCCGAAATTATATACAGTTCTATAATATGGAAGACTCGCACTACTACTCTAACTACAGAGATAGTAATCTGATACGTACTTATAGGGCTTTTAATGATGTATATTTTTGAATGAGATGACATATTATTTATTATCTTTTCCTTAGAAAGACTAATCATAAGATAATTATTTGAAGATAATGCATTAATTTTATAAGCGGCATATCCTTATAAACGGGAAATATTTACACGCTCATTAACTTACCTATCCACTAATGAATACTACGAGATGATATAAAATGTAACAATATCATTCATTATGTATTTCATTAACGTTTAAAATATTATTTATTATTCAGGTCCTCCATCCACAGATGAGAATTTAAACAAATTACACAGCCCACCGCACTTATAGTTGCAACCATAAATTTCATTATTCCGCATTAATAGCTGCCGCTAGGGGCATTACTATGTTAAGGAGGTTATTTGTTAATTGGAAAAAGTAGTTTATTGCTACATGTCGGCAGAATGCATACGGAATACGATTATGACAAATTACAGGACGATTATCGGTCCAACGATTTATTCTCGTGTTCCGAAAATAAATTTGCCTTCACTTCAGAAGTAATATATTTTAGCCTGTGGTGTGAAGAGAGGTCAATTTGTGAATTTAATTGGAATTTATTGCATTTCTTTTTCGCATAAAATAGGACATTCCATCTTGAAAAATCTTACAGTAGACGCATGCATAACTGTAACTGTAACAGTTGAAATTTCCAATTAAAAATTAGGTACATAATAGATTAAGTTAGCAACAGATTAGTATCAGAAGTGTGAATACTAAGAGTACTTACATCTCAAGATGAACTTACTCATGAAATGAGTAAATTCATCTTGAGTGAAGTCTTAGGTTCATTTAATAAGTGGCAGTATAATTAATTAATTGACTAATGAATTATTAATAGCAAAGTTAATAATTTTTTGGATATTTTATTTGGTTATTCACGGACTTTTTGAACAATGTAAGAGGTCCATAAAATATTTTTTTTTTAATAGCATTACGTGGTACGTTGAATATTCTGGATTAATTTTTAAAACAAATTGTTTTAATAGCAATACTAGCACGACATTTCAGTATGTTATTTTTATTTTAATGCTCGTTGGGTAAAGGACTGGCATGCTATCTTGATATATATTAGGTGGGGATGTGAAGAGGAGAGAACTCCATCGGCGCGGCTCGCCAAGACTGATTAACTGTTAGTAGCATCATGTCTGAGCAAGAGGTACATACGTCCGTTAGGCAATGCATTATTATCAAATTCTTGACGCGGAATGGCATAAAATGGTTGAAATTTTGCGTCGATTGACCGAACAGTTTTCCGACAAAACCTCTTCAAAGACCCAAGTCTAAATTTGGCATACCTTCAAAAAGACCCAACTCGAAAAGCCAAAACTCGTCTTTCTGCAGGCGAAGTTCTTGCCGCTGTTTTTTTTGGGATTGCAGAGCGGTACCGCTCATTGATTTTCTTCATGATCGGCGTACAGTTAACGCTGCCTATAACTGCCAGCTCCTTGACGAAGTAAAAACCAGCTTCTTGACTGGGTTTTAGGCGGAAAAGATGAGATATGCCTGTCCGAAGTGTGATTATTCTTCACGACAACGCTCGGCTACATACAGTTGCTTTGACCCGAGAAAAATTGGAAAGAGCCCATTCAGAATTAGTTAAAGATCCGCCCTATGACCCGGATTTGTCATCATGTGATAATTACATATTTGGGAATTTGGAGGATGCCGCTTTGATGACGACCAAGACTTGAAAGCGTTTGTGCGCAATTGATTAGAGGCACGACTAACTTCATTTTTCGATAACGGCATTAAAAAACTTCCAATCGTTGGAAAAGATGTATTAATAAAAGAGGAGACTATGTAGAAAAATAAGATGTATTCAAAAATATTCTTAATGTCACAATAAATTTATTAAACAAAATTCCGGTTTATAGGTATTTGACCCACCCTCGTAAATTAAATGTTTAAATTGTGCACCATAGGCCGCCTTGACACTTGATAGTAACCAAGACGATTAATAAAGTGTTTCTGAATATTGTCAATAATTTCAGGAGGTATACGTTCTACTTCGCGATGATTTCTTACATTTTAAATCTTCTAAATCCTCCAACCTAGTAACGCATATATTGATCTTAAGGCTTTGGTCAATGCTAGCATAATAATATTTTCATATTACCTACTTTATGGTTTGTATAATGATTCTTTGCGTGTGCGTCACAGGTAACAATCGTATGAATCAATTAACTGACATTTTTGAACAGTGTCGTGCCGAAAACACATCTTAGGATAACAGTTAGTACAATACAAATTCGTCAACCTATGACAGAGTAATGAAAAGGTTTTCCACAAAAACATTCAATGGAAGTGCTATTTCCATCAAAATAAATTAAATAAATTCAACAAAAATCAAAATAAATGAAACAAAAATGAAATACATTTTACAGAAATATTGAGACGCCAATGAATCAAATTATACAATAAAGCTAAGGCGTGACTTCATGATTGCATTTTGTTCGGCAAATTATTAACTGTCTATGCCGTACGTAGTTGATTGAAACATATATCGCTAGACATACGTGCTGGTAGTTGTGGCATATTAGTAACGATTGCGAGTGCCGTAGCATGTGATCCGTGCGCTGTCACTAAATTGACACAGACGCAAAGATCCATTATACAAATTGTATATTTTATACTACATTAATTATCTATTTTCACTATATTGTACATCTTATATAAAACAATACGTAGATTTTAATAAGTTCACTGGGGTCGAATATTACATACCGTTGTCTGCTTCAAATGTTATATCTATTGTTAAGTTGGATGGCAAAAAAGTTTATTGTCATCATATTAATTTAATAGAACCATAAATCAATGAGTTATTGATTATTTGATTAATTAACATATAAAAAATCATCCTAAAAAGGTGTGACGCCAATCAAAATGAATAAATAGCATCCTTATTTGGAAAAGAATTTACCACTCCTACATGCAAAAAAACGAGTAGGCCATAATTTACTTTTAAAACATTGTGTTAAATACAGCGTGGCGATAAAGTTTCTCATAGTTGTGTTTTTAAAATTTTGTTCTGGAAAATATTTAAATACGTCAAGCTAATTTTAAAGGCATTAACTGACGTACAAGTTTAGATTTTGAGTTGTACCATCATCATAGTATTCTTTAAATTGCAACCGTCTCTGTTTTTTTAACAAAAATGGATTCCTTATAGTTTTCCGAGTTCAACTTAAGGGTTGCCTTTTACCGTCTATAGGATAGAGGATATTAAACTTAAAATTATACAATAATGTTACAGTGAGAAACAAAAATATTTTGCAATTATAAAAGTATCTGGTATCAGAATCTGAGAGACATTGTGATAATATTAGCTTCGTACCATACACTAATTTAGTAACAAACATTATTTAGAAACTAAAATTGAATATACAGGGTGTTTACTAAACATACGGTAAGAATTGAAGAGGTAATTCCTTGAGTTATTTTAAAAATATTTTGTTTCGAAGATACAGGGAGATAAAGGTTTTTCAACAATAACAATATTTTATTACATAAATATGACATTGAAAGCTTTTTAATTTACAAGAACTGTTCAAAATGACTACCACCAGCTAGGATGCATGCATCCAATCTTCTCCTCATTGATTCGCGAACTCTTTCAAAAACACGAAAGTTGTTTTTTATTAAATTACACCCCCCAACTATTCGATTTCTCAAATCTTCTTCATTTTCTACTGCAGTAGTGTAAACTAATGACTTCAGATGGCCCCATAGAAAGAAATCCAAGGGATTTAAATCCGGGGATCGAGCAGGCCATAAGTGGGGTCCACTTCGTCCAATACAGCGATCTCCATATGTTGCTGTTAAAAACTCACGAGCAACCAAACTGAAATGCGCTGGTGCACCATCATGCATAAACCACATACTATTTCTCGTTGCCAATGGAATATCCTCTTGAAATCCAAGTAGTGAGTGTTCCAAAAAAAATTCGATACACCTCGCCGGTAAGTCTTCTTGGTAAAAATACCAGTCCAATTATGAAGTCACCCACAATTCCAATCCAAACGTTTAATGAAAACTGATGTTGAAAACGATCTCGAATTACCTCATGTAGGTTTTCTTCAGCCCACACATGTCTGTTGTGAAAATTCATTATCGCATTTCTCGAGAAATTCACTTCATCAGTAAAAAGAATCAGCGACAGTAGTTGTGGGATTTGAACCAATGTTTGGAGAAACCATTGACAAAATGCAATACGCGGAGGAAAATCAGCAGGAATAAGAGCTTGAACTCGTTGCATGTGGTATGAATACAAAAACTGCTGACTCAAAATTTTCCACACAGTTCCATTACTTACATTCAAAGCATTTGCAATTTTTCTAGTAGAGGTACCTGGATCTTCTTCTACCATGTTTCAACACATTTTCTTCTATTTCTACCTTTCTTACTGTTATTGGCCTTCCTGGTCCTCCATTTTTTCGAACTGCGCCTGTTTCATGAAGGCGTTGATGAATATTTTGAAGGGTTTTTCTATCAGGAACATGACGGTTCGGAAATCGTTCACTGTACAACCGCCTAGTCTGTAATGAGTTCCCATTGGCAAATCAATACATGAAATGCATGTCAGTCATCTCGGCATTCGTGTAGCGATCCATGATAGAGGACTTCACTGAGAAACGTTTAGCTCGCAAACATGTCAAATGTAAAAAAAAATGTAAAAAAAGACAATGTCAAATGTCGCGTGAGCGCGCTCGTGTGTTACTAATTTTAAAATATTAATATTGTTATTTATTGCGAAAAAATCTTTATCGCCCTATATTTTCGAAACAAAGTGATTTCCAGAAAATCATCAAAGGACAAAATATTTCTAAAATAATTCAAGGAATCACTCCTTGAATTTTTGCCGTATGTTTAGTATGTTATACCCTGTATAATTGCTACAATTATTAAATGTAATGTGGCTTGTATCTGTCTTATTAGTATTCAGTGTATTAATACAGCCTATTCAGCGAAATTGCAGTACTGGATGACGGGGCACCAGCATCAAAATTATCTCGCGAAATTCGATTCTATTTCCAGATAATTTTCCATATAACTCTCTGCTAGTGAGGAAGATCTTCATCCTCCGTGTCTTTTGGCGTTAATATGTCAACACCCTTATTGGACAATAGGTTTACCTTCTAAAAGTCCTTCTAAAAGAGTGACTAGTAAAACTTTTGGGGTGCTCTAATTTCAAATATTTGCCAATTTCTTATCACCAACTTCCATTAGTATCCCTGCGCATTACCGGCATACTGCATTTCCGTGTCGAAAATTTAAAAATTATTGTTTTCTTTTCGTATGACCTCGTCGGAACTCAATGCATTTTCTAAAAAATTCTACGTAGTGTGTTTCTTCATGTGATTTATTTATCATGAAAGACCATTACATATTAGTTTTTGTATTTGCAATTATTACAATCATATATTTTTGAGGATATTCTGTTATCTATCGTCATATTATACAATACACCCTTTCAACATTTTCTATTTCATTATTGTCTTCATTGTATAATTAGTTATTAATGGTATAATTAATTATCGAAAGTAAGAGAGTACAATTCTCTTTGATAGTTTTTGCTGTGCATCATGCAACACTATCCTGTTGGAAAATGTACTGCGCGTCGGTGCCTTAACATACTGCTATCGACGGCAATATAATTTGTCTGTCAAAATTAGTTTGAAAAAAAGAAAAGAAAAAAGAAAATTTTTTTTGTTGTCACAGTACCATCTGCGAAATGCAATTTTCTTACGTTCATACCATTCATACACCCCCCAGACCATAAGAGAAGCAGGGAATTCCACTTATCAAACAGTCAGACTGATAATTTTCCTGTGGGGTTCCTCGCACACGTTTTTTAGTATCACTCAAATAGATTTCATATTTGGATCGTCACTTCAAATTACCTGGTGCCATTATTGTAAAGTCCAGTGCCCGTGTTCTCTGGTCCACCATAACCGATAGAGTTTTTGTAGTTTAGTTAATAAAGGCTTTTCGTTTGCCTGAAGGAGAAATGGGTAAGTTCAAAAGTAAAATGTAAAGAATTAAGACTTTTTAGAATTTGTAACCTATTTTCTTTATTGAGAGTTTAGTTGTGGATATAGAAATATTTCTTCCAATGGATTGTACCATAATATCTTTTGCACAGGATCGTCAGTTTATTGTTACAATCCTCTTCAGAGCATGTCGATTTAAGCGTGAAATTTGGGATGGTCAATCAGTTTTCTTCTTTTGGACTCTGCATCCAGTTTTTTATGTAAGTTGATAATGTCTTGTAGATTTAGGCAGTGAATACATTTACAAACGTTTAGCCTATTATGCATTTCAGCAACTGGCCTAACTATTCTGAACCACGAATCTTAATGTTTTTTAGTAACAAATTTATCGTTGACACATTATATCATAGTAATATTTCATCAAACAATGTGACTACGATAGTAGAGAAATACATTCTAAATTCGCTGAAGTCAGTTCAATAGCTGAGTCCATTCAATCATTGGAAAATGAGAAACCAATTTCAAGCTACCCGCATATTGATGAGAACATAAATATTTTAGGAAATACGACACATCAGCATAGAAAATATAGGATATATGTATGTATAGAAAATAGCTAAGGTCCCAAGGTGCTACTTTGCAGTATGCTTATTTTTAAATACTCAAATGAAGAAAAAAATCCACACATAACAACTTTGTTATGTTTGTTTGATAAGTAATTGATAAGTAACTAATAGCCTCTACATAAATTAAGACCAAAATATTTCAACTGTGCGCACAAGCTTGTACTGACTATATTAAACGCTCTCCTGTCATCGTAAATTGTAAAAGAAAATGTAATCTATTCACATATAATAATCATCATTGTAATGATGATTGCGCCGGGTGTAGATAAAATACAGGCGGAAATTTTGAAATATGCGGGATAGAAAGTAGTAAATAGGATGTTTGAAGTGGTAAAATACATATACGAAACGGGCGAGATGCCGGAGGAATATAAGAGGAACATTATCGTTACTATACCGAAAAAGAGAGGAGCCGACAAATGCGAGAACTTTAGAACGATTAGCCTAACTTCCTACGCGTCAAAAATCTTAACCAGAATAGTGCAGAAGAGGATGGAAAATAGAGCGGAGGAAATACTAGGAGAAGACCAATTCGGGTTTAGGCGAAATAGGGGAACTCGCGAAGCTATTCTGGCGTTAAGAATAATGTTAGAGAAAACAATAGAAAAAGGAAAGAACGCTTATATAGGATTTGTAGATTTAGAAAAAGCTTTTGATAACGTAAGATGGGAAAAAATGTTCGAGATACTAAAGAGCGCGGGAATGAAGTATAGAGATAGGAGAGTAGTACACAATCTATACAAAGAGCAAACTGCTGTTATAGAAGTAGAAGGGGAAAAAAGGGAAGTAGGTATTAGGAAAGGAGTAAGACAAGGATGTACGCTATCACCACTAATTTTTAATCTGTACATCGAAGAGGCGATTAATGTGGTAAAAGATAGAGTGAATTTCGGGATTAAAGTACAGGGACAGAAACTAAAAATGCTGAGATTCGCGAATGATATAGCAGTATTAGCATCTAGTAAGTTGGAATTAGAATCAGCATTGAACGAAATGGAGGCAGTGTTGACAAAGGAATACGAAATGAGGGTGAATAAGAACAAAACTAAAGTATTAGTGTGCAGAGGGCGCGAGAGCAGAGCAAAAACGAAAGTACAAATTAATAATGAAAGATTGGAGGAAGTTAAAGACTTCACTTATTTAGGAAGTAAAATAAATTGGGATGGAAGAAGCGATAAAGACATAAAACAAAGAATAGCGCAGGGTCGAGTAGCTTTTAACAAAAAGAAAGCACTTTTATGCTCGGGGGTAATAAACTTAGAAAGAAGGAAGAGATTTTTAAACCATACGTATGTATGGAGCACGGCTCTATACGGTTGCGAAACCTGGACGGTAGGGGAAGCAAGTAGGAAGAAATTAGAAGCTTTTGAGATGTGGTGTTACCGAAGAATGATGAAAATACCGTGGACTGATAGGGTTAGAAACGAAGAAGTATTGGAGAAAGTCGGCGAGAAAAGAAGTATGTCGAAAAACATAAAGAAGAGAAGAGATAGAATGGTAGGCCACTTGCTGAGACATGGGGGAATAGTCCGTGATATTTTGGAGGCAGAAATAGGAGTGAAGAAAGGCAGAGGTAGGTCTAGACTAGACTACTGCTCGCAAATAGTAAGGGATGTAGGTTGTAGCACAATTAGCGAAATGCGTAGGTTAGCACAAGATAGGAGAAGCTGGAGGTTAGCGTCCAACCAGTCTTAGGACTGATGACCTAATGATGATGATGATGTACTGATGATTATTATATGTGAATGATGATACATTACATTGATGGTAATAACATTGATATAGAGAATCTATATGTAAATCTTATAAATATAGGTTACAACTTATCTTATAACCTTACAAATATGTTTTTTTTCATTTAATTAATGAATAAATATAATAAAAATGTAAATAATAGATACAGAAGGGTTAAAATAACATTATAAGCTGAAAGTTTCCACGCAGTAAGATTTTAGTTCTTTCCTTGTTCCTGATTAGAAATAAATAACGAGAAAGCTCAAATTGATTTACGCCTTTGCTAAAAATGGCACGAAAACATTTCTACAATTAAGCCCACGCTCTTACAGAGGGTATACGCAATAGAAAACGTTTTACCATATTATAAACAGAGCGATTAATTCATAAATGCTAAATCATAACCCCACACTCTGACAGCAGAAATATTTATTTTTACTTAATATATAATATATGTAACAATTCTACAGTAGTTTTACATTACATTTTATAAATAAATAGAAAAAAATTACATTTGTAACAAATTCTGGTAGTTCATCTTATGGTGAACGGTTAGAAAAGGTAATTGGAATAAAACGTCTGTTGTATTCAAATTATATTTCTTTAATATCTAGAAATTGGTAGTCATGAATATATTATTAGTAAAAACTAAATATTTATGTACATATTACTAATTATAAGGGAAAAATTGATTGATTTAAGTAAGAATGTTTATTATTAATTTAGTTATGTATTGCTTTTTTATTTATGATATTTTAAAGAAATTTGGTTTTCGTTTTACTACATATACGTTATTAAACGTTATTAAGAAGAAACATTTCTTGGAATATATTTCTTAATTAAAGAAATCTTTACCTCTATGAAGAAACTTGTTTTTTTTACTACATATATATTATTAAACGCTATTGAGAAGAGAAATTCCTATATTCCTGGAATATATCTCTTAATTAAAGAGATATTTACCTATATGATAAAATAATGGAAAATCAAATTTAATTAATACTGCAAATACTTAAATAATCTTGCTGCCTTATATTTGTATATAGCATATTACTGGATTAACTTCTGCAATTGCGACAATTCATAACATTCAATTCATTAAAAATTAAGTTTGTTCCAACGCTTTGTTGAGAGAACTAGAATTTTGAGAATCATATTAAGATAGTTTTATTATCTGAATATATGTGAGCATACAAAGAATGGAACAAATTTGATGAAAGTGCTCCAAGTTAGAAAAAATATCCTTATCTCATGCCATTTAAGAGTGTACATAATAACGGCTTTGAAAAATTTATTATTTTAATTCTACTTTTTGGTCTTTCTAAAATTCGTTATTGGTTTCACGCTAGTATTGGTTTTACTTGGCAGGTAACTATTTTGTTCCATCTTTTTCTTGTCGACTCTATGTACTCCTTCCCTAAGGAATTTATCGGGAAATAGACAGATAATTTGGTATTTTATCTAGTGAGACTTGATTAATTTCTACAAAAATAGATAACATATACTATTCATTTCATCGATCTTTGTCAAATAAAAAATTCTCTTATTTTGCCGATAAACGGAACAGTCTACCTGAGTCTAGCCATAAAAATAAGATACGGTATAAGATAAGAGCCGTTTGAGATTTTTTATTTGGCAAATAGATGAAATAAACTATACTTCTTTTTGGTTGGATTTGCTCCATTTTCTTAGATATAAATGATTTGATCCATGAATTATTAGGTAAATAAATTAATATAGTGACAATTGTATTTCCGCTATTGCATCAACACTTTAAACTACACATAATAATTAAAAAATATGATTTTTATATTAAATATCTGTCTGTATTTAAATTGGGTCAATAATTTTAGATAGAAATAACCATAAATCTGTGTTACTTACTATGAGTCTAGTCTATAAACATAAATAAATAAAAATAAAATAGCGGAAGTCAAATTTCAATGAACTGTTTTTATAGAATTATATTTATATAATTCTATTAAAACATAATATAAATCTTATATGCGAAATGCAAATCTTTCAGTTAAATTAGAATATCCATAAATAAGACAACGTATGATTGCAGAACTCTGAAAGACGAAAAAAGATCAAAGTTAAAATCTAAAATTAAAAATAATAAGCTTTTGTTTGATATATTCCCTTTCTTTTTTCCAGTAATAGAATCTTTCAACTCCTATGATTTTTATATATAAAGTCTATTTGATAAAGCGCGTAAATAAAAAAGTGGAGTCGAGTGCGGATGCCTACATAGTTTTATAATTAGTTTCATAAATCATGTTAGTCGTGGCTTTGTCTTTTATACATTACATGAGATGAAAGAGATGAAACTAAAAACTGAAATTCCGGTACTTCCGGTAATTGGGATTTCATACAAATGAGAAGTCATTATATTTTTAGGTCGCAGGCGATATTCTATTTTCTTCCCAATATACAATACGATCAAACATTATCGAACATCACGTGGCCAGTAAAATAGGGAATTTTATTCTGGCGATTGGCAACAGTAAACAATGACAATTTTTAAAGCTTTATTCGTAATTAGGAATCGTCGTTTTACTAATTTTTATAGGTTAAGATTCAACATATTATTCACAAACTGTTCAGTAATGTTTATTAATCTTGAATAAACATTAGCTTTTAAATTGATTTTAGGTGCGTTTGGTGTCTGATAATTTCCACTGTGTGATATTTTCGACAGCAATTAATCATTAATGATTACAATGCCCAATACCCTTTCGTAATCCGACATAATTACAACCGAGTAGTTGACTATATTCAATGCTATCAATGTGAAAAAAAAAAACTTGCCTTATTAGAGTCACTTAGTGTTGGGCCATTTTCGCTCGCAGTGCATTTTCTTTCCATTACATTGTTAAACTCGTATATTATAAATTATATTACGTAATATATTTTTTGAATAAAAATTATAAATAGGTAATAGAACTTTATGTACACATACTTTACTAAAAAATGTATCTAAAATAAGAAATTATTTATGACTACTGATATATGAGTTTTATGATAATTAGGAGATAGACACAATAATTAGATATCATTTTTGTAGTAATTGTTTACTTTTGTGTATAATTCTCAAACCCTCACGAAATTTTTGGGGTCGTTGAATACGAATCAGATTTTAATTTTTAAGGCTCGGGCACAGTTTTTTATTAGTTTCTATTAGTAGAGTTAAAATAACTTTTAACTCCTCCACTGAATACGTTCCTCTTTACTAGTTATTTAGTAAAAAGGATTCACGTTACATTATCTAGATACCTAATATTAACTTAATATATGCTACACTTCTCCTTCTCTATGTATTTTACATTAACATCGTCAATACTTTCATAAAACTTATTTATCATCATTTTCTTAATTTACTTATAACGTTTCAATTGTCACTCGTTATTCTATTTACTATCCACGTGCTCTCTTTAAAAATCCGATGCGATTGGATGCGTTTGAGCATGCCAGAAGATACATTCTCGTTGATAAAGGGGTTCAATAAATTAACTATTAATAATGTGTATGTATAATATCTCATTGGAAAATTATTTATGGACATTAAAGTATATAGAGTAGAATATACTTCGCACAAAAATTATAGAGTATGTAAGAAAACAGGTCAATTTCATACACTCATATTATTCTTAATGTTTATGTAACTTCAATAATGTTTTATATACGGATTATTCACTTCTCCCGCAATTTAATACCGCATGTTTGAAACTCGAAAATTCTTAGGACACATAAATAATCACAACAATTTTAATTGCATTTGTAGCAGTTGTAGCAGCATCCCTGCAAGTCTGCAATCTCACATGTTTATTTGATAATTTGTCAAAACCAGATAGTTGTCTGTTCTATAAGATACGAATACTAAGCCAAGCCACACATCAAGGAAACTAGAAACGTGAAATATGAAATACGAAATCTGAAACATGAAATATGAAATACGAAACAGAAAGTTTGTGCTTCATCGATGCACAAACCAGAATCAAATTAAATTAATTTGTTTCGGTTAGCAATGGACACCGATGATAGTTTGGACGACGCAGTAGTTGGGGTTGTAACCACATTGTTATTATCAAAACACAAAAATAAATCAAAACGAAAGAAACGACGTTACTGGGTACATCCGTATAACCACATAAATCTTAAACATGGTTCTCATATAGTGTCAAAAGAATTAAATGAGCATCCGGACAAATTTCAGTCTTTTTATAGAATGTCTGTACAGACATTTAGTAGATTAGTTTCGCTTGTCGGGCCTCACATAATTAAAAAGGATACAAATCTTAGACTGGCTTTGGGAGTTGAAGAAAAGTTGTTAATTACACTGAGGTAAGTAAAAACTAAAATTGATATCTAATATTATATTGTAATTTAACTAGGTTACAAAACTTAAAATAATACTTCATTCATAAACAACAGCACGAACAAGGTCCGTATATTGTTTATCATTATTACTTGAATACTGCAAGTTGCTGTCATAGGAAGACACTGATACTGCCTCGGATACCGAAGAAGAATAAGGGGATGGAAAAGGAACCGGGACATGTTGTACAGTATTACGTACAGAGTCTTCATTTAGAATGTCATCAAAAAGAGCAAAAACTCGTTGTTTGAATCGTTTCTTTTGAGCATCATTTAGTTTTTTAAATCGGGGAGTAAGCTTCTCAGGAAAAGTAAGTCGGCGTCTTCTTGGTCAGACGATTCTTTCTTTTTTGTGTTTGCATTATATTTATTACTCAAGGCAGTCAGACATTGTACAGCTGAGTTTTCCCAATTTTCAATATTTTGCGTTTCTTGGAAGAGGATCCCTGCGGAGTTTCTTCTGACAACTCAAATGACATGGAGGAAACAGGATAACTTTCCACTAAGTCTGAAGTCGATGTTTTATTAACTTTTTGACTTTGACTTTCTTCAATATTCTTCTGTGAAATATTTGAAATATTTACATTATTCTCTTCATCAGTAACAGTTTGACTTTCCTTCTGTTGAAAATCACTGTCACAAACCTCATCTTCATCAGAATCCGCAGTTCCAGTTTGATGTCTTGACTTTTCGTATATGGTATCAAATACTTCATTGCGTCTTCTAAATAGAAGGGTTTCTTCTTTCTTCCAGAACTGCCACTTGGTTTCTTGCTTTCTCTTAGATATCTTAAGAGGCTAATTCGCAACATTCTCCACCTCTTTTTACATTCATCCACTGAAACAAAACAAAATAAATTTCTTAGATCTATCCCATGTGGGTTCATTTTTAATTAGGTGTGTTCGAAGAACACGTGGGGGAGAGGGGAAAAGGTCTTAATTCTACAATTCTATTTAAATTAAAATTTTTATTAAAATTTAAATTCGTGACGACTACTTTTTTTTTTTTGTTTAATAACCTGAGGATGGGCTTCACTTACGCCCTAGTCGTCACGAATTTAAATTTTAATAAAAATTGTAATTCAAATAGAATTGTGGGATTAAGACCTTTTCCCCCCTCCCCCACGTGTTCTTCGGACACACCTAATTAAAACCAAATAAATACACTAACAATTACAAAAATATAGTAGAAGTTAGTTATAAACAGTGATAATACTTCTACATGAAAAAAAAAACTAATAATATTTTTTCTGTTACAGATTTCTTGCTACAGGTTGTTCATTTCGAGCGCTATCCTTTTACTTTATGAGAGGAGAAACTACCATAGGATATGTAGTAAACGTAATATGTAAAGCTATTTGGCAATATCTCAAAAAAGAATATATGCCTTTACCGTCAGAAAATATGTGGTTGGAAATTGCTAGGAGATATGAAGAACTATGGAATATGCCCAACTGTATAGGTAGTATAGACGGCAAACATATACGGATCCAAGCTCCACCGAAATGTGGCTCTGCTTACTACAATTATAAATCGTATAATTCAATTCTTTTAATGGCAACTGCTGATGCTGATTTTATTTTTACTATGATATCTGTAGGCGATTATGGAAGAAACAGCGACGGTGCAGTGTTTACAAATTCACGAATTGGTAGCCTACTCAATGAAAATAAGTTAAATATTCCACCGGCCAGATCACTCCCTTGTGATAATGGTGGTCCTTTTCCAATGTTTTTCGTTACAGACGAAGCATTTGCATAAAGACAAGAAATAATGAAGCCATACCCACAACGAACCTTAAATAATGAGAGAAGAATTTTTAACTATCGTCTTTCAAGAGCGAGAAAAAGTGTTGAGTGTGCTTTCGGCATTCTCTGTTCAAAATTTAGAGTCTTTCATTCACCAATAGCATGCAATGTTGACAAAGCTGAAAATATTGTAAAAGCTGCATGTGTTTTGCACAACTTTATTAGAAAACACGATGGAGTTTTAATATCACCAGATACTTCCTTGCAATTACCACAAAACCTTATAAATAATCCATCACAATTATGTGGTCGACCAACAACCGCAGGACTTCAATTAAGGGATAGATTATGTCAATACTTTGTAAAACCAGAAGTGGCTTTACCATGGCAAAATACAGTATGCGTTTAATACAGATTTTTCAGTTAAAATGAATTCGAAATGTATTCAGGCAGTATTTTAATAAATAGTATTTTATTATTTCATACAGTATTTTAATAAAATATACTTTACAACACTCACCTGTACATTTTACTTCAGCAGCCACCTGTTGCCATGCTTTTTCCTTGAAGTTTCTATTGGAATACTTCTCCAACTTGTAATTATGAAGAACCTCATGTTTTTCAATAACTGATACAAATACTACATTAAATTCTTCGTCGTCTTTCATTTTGAAACTGATCGAATATTGCCTGCAACGCGAAATAACGAGCAACAAGAAACAAAAATATAGAACAGAACCTATTTCATAAAAACACGTTTCTACAGGATTTGCTTCGCTATGACGTCACATGAAACACATTTCGCTGATGTGCGTATTCTCATTTACGGCAATGTGTACTTATTTTACGAAACGTGTTTCATGTTTCTCGTTTCACATTTCATGTTTCATGTTTCCTTGATGTGTGGCCGGCCTAATAGAAACATAACATATATATATATATATATATATATATATATATATATATATATATATATATATATAATCGCTTTGAAAATGATATGCTAAAGTATCGAAACTATAGTATCGTTATCACAATAAAAATCTGTGATAATAATAAAGTTAACTGTTTTACTGTATCACTATGTATTTGTATATATTTGTTTCTTATTATTTCATTTATTTATTAATAATGTGCACTTAGTTTGTTTCTCATTGTTTAATTGGGTCTCATGACTTGTAAAATAGCATAATAATTGAATAAAATAAATAAAAAATATTCACACATGATTTTCCCATTGGTTATATTACATAGTATAGTAATATATACTGTATATAGTATATAATATATTATTTATAGTTAACTTATGGAGTGTTTGTGTACTGAGTGATGAACTTGCAACTCGAGACATTTTGAAAAACCAAGGCATATCGGATTTTAATAAAAATGATGAAGTTTGCAAATGAATTAAGACGATCGTAATGAATGACAAGTACAAAGTATGGCAGAGATGTATGATGATTTTTAAAAATCAATAAGTCTGTTATTTTCAAATGAAGGTAATTTTTTATTTTTTTCAAAACATTCGTTACAAGATGCCATTTTGTTATTATATAGAAAACATTAAAAAATAAGTATGAGGAGCGAAAAATAACGTCATCTATTATTATTATCTTTTGTGGGTTTGGGCCTCATCAGCCACTGATCGCATGGGTAGTCCCTTGGCGATCCCCTCTTATCCTTGTCATTATCCAAAAATGCTATCCCATAAAAGGAGCAATTTGGGCACGTCCCTCGCCTTAAGCCTCGCCTCCTCTAGAATAACAGGCACCTCCTCTCCTCCAGTGCGGGGCAGGTGTAAAGAAGATGAATCGATGTTTCCTCGTCTTCTCTACAGTATCTGCATGCCGGGCTGTCAGTCAGCCTCAGCTTGTGCTTATATGTATTCAGGCTACAATGGTAGCCCGTTATGATTCCCACCAGGGTTCTGGCTTTGTGCCTGTTTAATTTAATGAATTCTTGAGCACATTTCTCAATCTCTGAGTATTCGATGAAGAGTGTGGTTATTCAACAACCCCTTACTCATCTCCATCTTTCTCTGTGATGGTCTCTTGCCTAGTCATTGATGCGGCCTCTGATCAGATTCCGACTTATTCCCACTGCAGGTTCTGGTCCATAGAAACGTCATCTAAGTGGCGACAATCTTTTTGAAGGGCACTCCCGGAAACGAGTAGAAAAACTGTCCATGCATCACTGTATCACGTTGGCTTGAATAACTTCAATTTTCATCTATTCGTATTTTTGATTTGGATTGTTTCCGAAACTACCGAGAGATGGCGCTTGGTTACGTTTTACAGTCTACTACTGTAGAACGTAACGGTGTCTATAATATGCGAAGCTTTGTTTGTCAAAGGCATACTCGCTTACACTGTACTGACGAGACCTAAGATAAAGTCGAAACCGGTCTACAGTTAGTGGTATCCTGAGATATAAGACGCTTTGCATATTCCTTGTGGTCTTCGAGAAATCCAAATCACAGTATTTTAGTTCTATGTTAGAATAAAATACGGCAAATTTCGCCACGCAATTCAGCGCTCGTCGACGGCATATAGCCGGCGGAATAGCTGTTGTGGCTTAATTTGTTTAATCCTTAATGTTTAAGGACCTACAGATGGATTGGAGTATAAGCCTCCTTACGACATCTTGTAGAACTTAAAATCGTGTTCCGAGTAAGGACACTACCGTGTCCTCGAACATTGGAATGATTTCGGAATCTGCGTTGCGTAGCGACAACAGAACGACTGGTCTCTATGAACGTGTCGTCAACAAAAAACACGATTCTCGAGTGTCCACGGTTTCATGGTAACTGAAACGGCATCTTTTGACCTTCACATACCAAATATTCCGAAAACATTAGCATCCCCCTTTGAACTGTTATACTCATTTCAAAAACGTCATACATCTTTGCCGGACCCTGTATTATGACGATTTCAGGAAGCATCGTTGCATGTTGCATTTAATTATTTGATAGGAAACAGTGCCGTGTTTAGTGGAAAAGTTGATAATTCGTTTTCTCTGAAACTGTGTTTGACGGCTAAAGACTAAGTTTGATTCGTATTCAGCGACCTCAAAAATGAGAGGAGACGTAGCTAGAATTTCGTGAGGTTTAGAGAGTTTTACGCTTTTACTAAGTCAATAAATACCACTATTACAAACATTGAAATTATTAATGTGATATACTTCAAAGATTCTCTGATAGATTAAATACGGCTATGTTTGTTATCACCTACCAAGTTAAATTATTTTAAAGTCTATATTGTACTTGCTTTAATTTACTTTGAATATGTTTTCAGGATATAATGTTATTTATTACAAAAATTAACGCCTAGACAAATTTTCCAGACAATGTTTTGTTTGATGTATACACAAGTCGACTTATTTGAGCTGGGTAATTCTTTTAACTACATACGAAATCGTCTTGGCCATTAGTCAGAGTTTTAACGACTTGCGGAATAAATTATGCATTATACGTTACAGAAGATAATATATTGGTGAATGTATATTTAGAATAAATTACATCTATAATGAACATTAATTTAAATGGTGGAGCTAATTAACTGAAATATAACTTTAAGTTGTCTGAACTATGTTTATCAGAGAATAGTAATTTTTAAAACCATTCTCTGTTTAAGTTAAAAATAGCTCTAGTGTCTCGTGTAGTTGAATGCGTCAATTCTAGGAAACAGTGCAGTAGAAATTTTAGTGTAGAGGCCGATTAGACTAATTCTACGTATTACAATGTTATATATTTTTGATAGACCTGTCTTGATTTCTAAGCAGTGGTGAAGTCCACTTCTACAATTTTAAAAATCAAATAGGTTAAATAGATAGATATAAAAATTGTTAAACATTATTCAGAACATTGACAGTATTTGAACCATGACAGCGTTTGATGTTTGATTAATTATTAACGTTTGTAGACATCTTAATTTACTTATAATATTCATTTATCCATTTCATTTGTTAATTATCAGTTTTCCATTTTGAAATTGATATAAATGATTTTGATATATACGTTCTTCCATGTGTTGATTTGGTAAATATGATATGATCATTTATGTTTATAGTCAATTATGTTGTGCACTAGAAGGCAATATGCATTTCCGCAGTCAAAAATAACTGCTTTAAAATCCCTTAGAGCTAATATTATTATTAATATTACATACTTGAGACAGGTAAATTAATTGCTACTGTGGTTATGGATGGATAATATAATGAATAACTTCAGTCTCTTATCTAATACGACTTCTTAGAAATGCTTTAGGAACCGATATTATTAATTCTTCCACTTTAGGCATTCAAAATTTATTTATAATTCTGACGTACTTTATTTATTTGTTCATCATAAAATTAACAAGCAATTGTTTCCACCTTGATCAATATTTAACACCTATTTTTTACTTATTTAATGTACAACTATTCACACATATAAATATCCAATCTATGGGTAGGAAAATAATACAAATTATGATTTATAAAGTAAAAAGGCAAAAATAAGCTTAAAAAAGATTAATTTTCTACAAAAAGATGAGTATTTCGTACAAAGGTGAAGGAACAATATTAGCAACTAACTTAAAGTAGGTGACTAAATAATAGATAAACTTATAAAATAAACTACTGAGTGATCTCAATGAAATATTTTCTATTATTCGTTTTCAAGAATATTTATTTTTTAACATACTTTTCTTAAACTTAGCAATACGTCTACTCACAGTAGGTTGTTGAATATTTTGTGGATCCACATACGCCTGTTGACAGCCGTGATAGTATTTGTATATATTAGTTTTAAGTTTCGTAAGTATAGGAAAGTAGAAACCCTTGTATATTATGCTAGTACTCGGAACCAGAACGCTTCTGTTCCTCAGAGGTAAAGATGCGATTATCTCGGGTAATAATATACTTTATCTACTGTCCCACCCATCCACTTGTTGAAACCCTTACATATTAGGTCAGTGGTTTATGAAAAGTGTGGAATCAGGTAATAATCGCACCAGGTTATCGGCTTTTGGGATAAGTTTTTCCTTCAATCAATTCCCGCAACTCGTCCCGAAACACCGGCTCTTCTTTTGGTACTAGCTTGGTTGATATTCATTGTTTTTCAAATAAACGTAGCTATAGCAACAACATAATCACTGGTATGATTTCACGACATGCACCCCAAAGACCACCATGATATTTATCGGGATATCTTACATTAAAAAATCTTTTCTGCCTACCGATGGCTTGTGTTTTAACACATGTTGAAACAATTTCATGTTCTTCTTCCAAAGTTAACATTTTTTAATTGGGAACCAACAGTAATACAAAATTCGAATTAAGTATTACTTTAACAATTGCATCATTCACATATCATAACTAGAGGTGCGCATTTGTATATTTGATTAAAGGTAGCACCATATACAATCAATACTTACAAGTTATAATAATTTACATACAGGGTGATTTTGTCAAGAGAAACACTTCTGTCCAAAAACTATCTGTTTATAGTGAATTAACGATATAGATTCTTTAAAACTTTTTCTACATCAAAAATTCATTAACAAAAATAAAAATTAGTTTAAAATTTTGCCTATTTTTATTGAGGCCAGTCTCGCTCGACTTTTGTCACAATATGTTGAGTCGCTTTAAATATGTTTACTGGAACACTTTGCAGTAATTCTCGCACGCGGTTTTCCGTAAATCTACCACCAAAGATCTTCCAAATTTATTAATTAATTCAGTTTATTAACTAATGCAAGAATTGCCTATCTTGCCTTAGATCAGTCACTAATATACATACATATTTGAATGAGATTATTATTTTATTTTAATCAGTTCGCCGACTATGACGTACAGTTTAGAACACATTCTAAATTATGAACATTCATAAATATTATGCATATCAAAAGTTGGACAAAGTTATCGAACATGAAACTATTTCATCGGGGCAATCGTATCACAATACCTTTAATAAACCGTTGGATTGTGCCTTGGGGACAAATTAGACGACGCCTTGTAATTATTTTATGAATAGATTTGCATAATACTTCGAAATTTATTACATGCGCCAGGAAATTACCAACTAGTAATTTGAATTTCTTACCGCTTCATATAATTCTTTGCTCGACCTATTGTTAGAAATCTCAGGATTTTCTGGAACGATAAGACATTTACACGCGAAGCACTGGTAATGTAGAACGGTGTTGGCTTATTTTGAATTAAATTGTGAACTCGCATTCAATGTACTTTTTTTAGTTTTAACTTTAGCTTCACATATATTTGAGTCATAAACAGTGTCAGTTTTGAATCGTTTAAATTCAGTAGCTGTAACTTTAATGAAAATATGTAGATATGATGTACGTTATATAATGTTCGAATAGTTTCTAGCTTCATAGAATCCTTTGTGAATGTTCAATTTTAATTATGTGATGTAGTTTCACATTGTTTGTTTTAATTTTTAGTTTATTTAAAAATTAATAATATTATTTTGATGTTTTATTTTAAAATGATTTCTGAATAATTACAATTATTAAATGACTGATTAAATAGTGAGACTTTTATAAATGTTTTTAGAACGCTATCAAGAAAATATATTTGATATATTGTGTAGCCTATGTCAATATAATATACAGTTCATGATTTCAGTACGTGTTTATAGTTTTGCCTTCCTTTGTGAGGGAATTTAACCGATGCATAGCTCATTTGAAACCAGAAGTACATGAATGAAGTCACAGGATATATCGCAAAACTGCTTTTTTGAATTTCTAATTGTATAGGATGTCTCAGTTGGAACTATAGGATTTGAGTTGCTCGCCACTTGCGTTCTGTCAAAGATAGGATGTCAATATTTAACGACTGTCATCTACAAACTACATGATGTCAACGTGCCACGGTTAACAGTTCAACAACGAATAGTTTGTGTACAACTGTCTTATGAAAGGGAGCGATCATTTACAGTTGAATTAAGAAAAATTCACATAAAATTAGGGCAATATGAAGCGCCTACAGAATTGATAGTTCGTAACTTAATCAAGAAATTGGAAGAGATCGGTTCTGTTATTGCCCGGATATGCGTGTATACAGGGATGCGAGCATACAAATTGGCAACATAAATACATAGGCCATGAGATAATTAAGAGTAGCATAGGATAACATTGTAAATCAATAGATAATAAACGTTTCAAATGAATGGTTCTGTTATTAATAAGGCAAACACGAATACGTCCTTGTCGTGGTAGGTCAGACGAAAATATAGCTGCAGTGAGAGAAAATGTACGAGAGTATCCAGACATATCAATTCAACGTCGTGCACAACAATTGAATCTGTCAAGAGCCACCACGCATCGGATTTAAAAAAAATCTGCATTTATCAGCATAAAAAATTCGGTTGACACAACAATTAAAAGTTACAGATCACTGACAATGTCGTATATTTGTTAATTGGGTGTTAGAAAAGAAAGAAAGTGATGCTGATTTTTGCAACAAAATTTTGTTCAGCGATGAACTACATATTCATCTTGACGGATACGTAAGAAAAAAATTTTTTAATTTTGGGATACTGAAAACTCACATGCTGTTCACAAAAAAGAAATGCATCACAGAGATGCATGGTTTGGTGCGCAAAATATGTTTAGGGTTCGAAGAACAGCAAAACAATTATAGTAATACACTTTTATTTACTTCTGGATGACAAATTATGTAGTACTAACTCTAACGAGTAACAAGTATAATCTGACTTACAATTCGAGGGGTTACACTTTTATATGAAATTATATCAAGGCAGAGGGCGTCTGAGGGCAGCTTTATCGGTGGGTTTGAGATAAAGCTGTATCTTTAACAATTATTATTATGTGAGAAACTCATGCAGTGGTTAAAAATAAATATACGGAGTGTTCTGGCTATCCATGTAACTCGCATTTTGGAGTGCTGGAGTAATTGGACCATATTTCTTTGAAAATGAAGCTGATAATGCTATCACAGGCATGTTGACGTCGTTTGGTTTGTACATGATAGTTGTTAAATATTGACTACCTTTCTTTGACAGAACACAAATGAATGATCAAGAAGCATATTTAACTAGTTCTCAGAAGACTACTTACTGAGTTTACGGCATTACTTACTGAGTCAAGGGGATAATTTATTAAATAAATCTACATATAATGTTAAAATATCTCTCCTACCGCTTCTCAATGTAAAAGAGAAACAGTTTTCAATGTTGTATCTGCCACCTTACTTGACTACTAGACACAGTATTCAAGGAAGGTGACGCATCCAAAATTTTATTATTAATAAACACAGAGAAAAACCTATTATGACACTATGTAATTTTAGCAAAGTCTTTGAAATTCTGCTGCACGATATAATATTCTATCAAACAAATCTCAAGTAGTTATTGAATGTCAACATGGATTTGTTAAGGGTAGATCTACTCTAACGAATTTGGTTCATGTTACACAGTTTGTTGCTTTCGCATTGTATGAAGCTTTCCAGGCAGATGTCATTTATACCGATTTTTCAAAGCTTTCGATAGGCTAGACCATGGTGCTTTGCTCGAAAAGCTAAGCAATTTCGGATTGTCATACAGTTTCACTGTGTTTTCAAAATTTTATATGCAGACGACTGTAAACTATTTCGTTAGATGACATGTATGCAGGATTGCATTTTACTTCAAAATGATATCAACAATTTAAATATATGGTGTGAGGCTAATATGTTACCACTCAATATCAGTAAGTGTAATTTAATATCTCTCGTTCGTAAAGAGTCTCCTACCACTTTTTATTATAATATTAATAATATTAATTTAAACAAAAATAATTAAAAGTAAAAATATACGCATTGGCTGGAGTAACTGCAGAGTACATTAGAGACTGGACGTTCTTATATGTTATAGATGTCTAGAATTTGGGCATAAGAAGTCAGACTGTAAAGGGAACGATCACTCAGATGAGTGTTTAAAGTGTCGAAAAAAGAAAGCTGCTAGACAAATTACTCTCGATAAGTGGCAGGAGCAGTGGGAAGGAACGCACGATGTTGCAAAGTGGACTAAGAAATTGATCCCCAATGTTAGACAATGGGTGAAATGTCAGCATCGAAATCTAGACTACTGGATGACACAAATTCTTTCAGGACATGGGTCATTTAAATCTTTTGCGTATCGTATAGGGAAAGCTACAGAAACGAACTGCAATCACTGCTCAGCAGACATAGATACACCGGAGCACACGCTTTTTCAGTGTGTGAGGTGGGAAGCTTACAGAAGGCAATTGGAAATTAAAATTGGAGAACCACTGGAAGTAAACAATCTGATATCCATAATGTGCACGGAGGCAAAAAACTGGTGTTTTTTTACAAAAAGCATTTCATGAAATCATGGAAATCAAAGAAAAGAAAGAAAGGCTAAGGCAACAGCGAGAACATAGAGACTGAAGCGGTGCAGATATACTACCACTCTGATGATATGCTGGAAAGCGGTACCGGAATGATTAAGTTGAAGAAAAGGGTTTTTTAGTGGGTGCGAATCCCACACTACTTCACCATATACGCCGAAGAGATGGTGAAGTGTCTTTTTAAGATTTTCCCTTTACAAAAAAAAAGTAATTAATTTAAAGTTAATGAATGGAGAGTCTAGAATGTGAAACCTTCATGTTCCTAGATTGCCTGTACGTAACATAAATGTTGTTTCTATCTTACAACTTCTAATACTAAATGTGTACAGATTTCCAAACAATACAATTACCACAACTCATCGAACAGTAATGAAAAAATTTTAGATATAATGCTATTTTTATTTACAATTATACAAATGGGGAACTAAAATAGTTACCTGTAAATGATTTTCGCAACAAGTTAAACTTCTGTATGCTATATTTACAATAAATATTTATAAAATAATAGATCAATTGAACAAAGAACTCAAATTGCTTGTCTCAAGTCTATTGTATTTGAATGTTTATGTACCCATTTCGCTACAAGTACCAAAGTCGTCATATTTTGATTCAGATTTTGAGTATGTTAGACAATATTTACTTTGTAATATCAGATTGAGTTGAGTAGCTCTGAGCTAGACATTAGCTGATAATGATAAAATAAAAGACGTTAATTATTATTATTGTTATTAGTGACTCAAATTCAATTAAATTATTTTGATACATTGCTTAGTGTATTATTAAAGATATTGATATATAAAATTATAGATATTAATTTTTATAAAATATGTGTCACCTTTCAGTTTACATATGCATTACTTTGAATCATATTTATTTTAACACC
This sequence comes from Rosalia funebris, assembly GCA_037954035.1. NCBI lineage: Eukaryota > Metazoa > Arthropoda > Insecta > Coleoptera > Cerambycidae > Rosalia > Rosalia funebris. The sequence goes on along the minus strand of JAZFAV010000018.1, from coordinate 2,721,962 downwards.
TACGTGTACTTATTATATCGATTAGTCCACCTGTCAACTTGGATATATTTATTAGATATATACGTCTTCTGCTCCAATAAGTAACAGTACAGGAAAACAGGTTTTTTCAATCTTAGTTTGTACGTTAAACATGCTTACAATCCATTAAAGTTCACTTCACATAATGTCACGTTTGAATTGTTTTTCATGAACAAATAATTATACAATTAAATAATTTTATAGAGTTAAGTCCAATCCTTAACTTCTCATTTTAGTTCGTTAGCAATATATTTTATTGCAAAATTACTGGTAATAATGCATAATACAGTCTTTGACTTTCAGCTAACGTTTAAATTAAAAAACCTCCAGTGCGGTGATTCTCACGGATCTGAAATAGGTTCAAATAAGTCTTCTTATAGGAAATAACTGAAAATACATCTCGTTAATTTTATAGGTAATTAGTGTCATTAGTTTAAAGACTTTTTGTGACACGGCAGGCAACTGCAATGCTTTCAGCATACAGTAAAGATAATGGCGCTAATCTTTCTCTCCCAATGAACTTAAAAATGTTCTCTTACATACATAGGAAGTTTAAAATTATAATCGTTTAAAATCGGATAAATTGGACTGGATGAAATATGTAGATATATGTATTATCTATTTATTAAAATGTCAATTGGTTAGATTCAATAATTAATATTTTGTAACAATTACATTAGCGTATATTATACCCAATAACGTATCTCTCTAATCTTTCTATTTCGCAACTACTGTTTTATAGTAATACTACTGATTTGATGATTCTACAAGTATTAGTTTGGAGAAACAACGACGTAAAATTTTAAACGAGCATAAACCGATATAAAAAATAATGTTAATAAATTTGTAAGCTTTTTTTTGTATTTTGTTCACAATGGTGGTCTGTTGCATCAAGTTATAAAATTTATATAAATATTCATAATAATTATTATAAATAAAATTTTAGAGTAAAAGTTAGTTGTATTCGTTATTGTTTATAAAAAATATAGGAGGGGGATTGTAGGGGTTATAATTGAATTTTGTCATTGGGGCATTGCCGTCGTAATATGCCTTATATCTTCACTTAAATAACAATTATTATGACACTTCTGAGATAAATATAATGTCACCAGAAGTTATCAGAACGGAAAAAATGTATGTACTATCTGCGCGGGAACAAATCGAGAACAATTCGAAATTTGAATCATAGTATAAAATTATGGATTTGTGTGGACGAAATGATCGTTGCATTACTAATGTTATACGAGTAGTACTTACACTGATACCTAAACCATTACGTTCATGTACCAGCGAAGTAATTATGAGGGTGATGCATGGAGGGTAAATTCATTAGAAAAACTTCAACAAAACTACGTGGTCATGTTTGAGACTGATGTGTTGCATTCATGCGCTCTGTAGGTTGTTATCTTAAACAAGAATGTGGTAACTTCTTACGTATTACGTATAAACTTCATGTGTTACATCTTGTGACTAAATAAATTCAAACAAACAGTTTTAAAACCTTAAAACGGACTTTTATGCACTTAGAACATCTCTATCTTGAAATTGAGTGGCGGAGAACAAAATAAACCAACACATAAATGCAGACAGAATATGTGTTTTATGCGACAGTTTTACTTTTTTCCATTTTTCTCAAATAGTCCACCATCGTGCTTTCTCATGACCCAGAGTGGGGTGTGTCTTATCCACCTCAAAATTAATAAATGTCGTTTGGTAGACGTCCCTAATCAGAATCAGTCAAAACCCGATCGATCCGATACGATTTAGTTGAGTTATAACAAGAAATTTTAAAGCCGACGACAACGACAACAATAACGACAACAACGACGACGACAATTACACACACGTAGATAAAGAATTTTTAAAAACCATTTTTTTTTGGTTTTTATGTCGAAAAACGAAAAAGAAACCCTCTGGTATAGTTGAGTGCGGAAAAGTAAAATGTTAGCCGAAAGTAAGTGAATTAATATAATCTACAAAAGTGGCGTTTCTCAAATCTCTCGGGATTCCACAGATAGCATTCAGACATCTCTGAATCACCACATCCGATTATTACTCATTTGGGAACATAGCTACAGGCAGAATTTTATTATTTAGAGCATTTTCACAAAATAAAATATGTAGTATTACATTTTCATTCCAAAGAGGTAGCTGTTATCATTGAAAGTCAAGCGATATTTCAAGATTCTCAGGTTGGAGCAGATTCACAAACTATTCATAGGACTTGACAAGAAAAAATATTTTTGTTTGTAAAATTCATTTTATTTTTCAACGTAATCACCTTTCAGTTCGATACACTTAGTTCAATGTTTTTCTCTCGTTTGTATGCCCTCTAAAAAATACGATTGCTCCAACCCCAAACTTGGTGTAGATTTACATCGAAAATCCCACTGCTTATACTGTTACTTGGTCTCTGGTATGCTCTGATGAATCCATGTTTCGTGCGCAGTAATAAACCGACGTCAAAAATCATTCCGATTGTATTTTAACATCACCAAACATTCCTTTAAGGTTGACACACGTGTGTCTATTGTCAATTGTGAGTAGTCGTGACCCCTATCTTGCGGAAAGTTTTTCCATATCCAAATTAGTTGTAAAAATATTCTGTACTCATTCAATTGAGACGACCACAGTCTCAGTAATCTCACGCACTTCCACTCTCCGATGGTTCATCACGATATCGTAGATTTTTTCAATGATTTCAATGAAGTGGTAACCTTATTTGAACGACCTGGACGATCTTGTTTGTACGGCACGTTTGAATTTAGTTGTCCAATATTTTATGGTTGATAACGAAGGTGCAGAGTCCCCATAAACTTTGCTGAGATCCGTTTTAATCTCATAATGTGTTTTCTTTTTCAAAAACAAGTATTTTACCATTGCTGGATATACAATTTTCTCCATTGTTGCAAAATCACAAAAGTTGTTCTATTTAAATGGATGGCATTCACAAAATAAATCACGCAGCGACTTGACAGTTTGACAGAATTATTATGAAAAGTTATATTTACGAAACATATCACTTTGGCCTAGGCCAGGTACTTATCATACAGCCCTCGTATTATCTCGTGCAAGGAAAAAATCTCAGGAATATTCTTTCTCAATTTAGATATTAGAAAGGAAGCTCTTAAATGTTCCGCTAGTAAGGAAGCTTCAGTTGAATCGATGTGTTGAAGGCTTATTCGTGACCCTTAATTAATTAACCCTATAATTAAGTTTTAGATAAAGGAACTGTATGTGATTTGTCGCTGTACGTTCGAGATTGCCATAGAAGTTATTTAATTCAACTCGCTTTTCTATCTGGGCTGAACATTTAGAAGAAAAGTAAAAGTAAAGCCACTCTAATTCCACAAGAGTTTATCATTGTACACCACAATTTATGATTTTTGATGAGTTGTTCTAACACAGTGTAAATTGATACAGCGTAGTGATAAAGTTTCGCACATTATTCATAATTTTATTATTGAATCATTTTTGAAAAAAGTCTGAAATATGTTAATCCTTATTAAAAATACACTGATGACATTAACAACGTATTTTTTAAATTGCAACCCCTCTAAATTATTTAGCATATAAGATAGACCGCCTATTTTAATAGTTGAGTCAAATAAGTTGGATATAGAATGTCAATTTCTTTATCTGATTACATCTAAATTGGTGAATGTTTCCAGTCTAGAAAGAATGTTATTTTCTAGTCTATAATCATAAACTACGGTGTTTTATTTGTTTGTTATGGATAAAATATTATATTTGGTGATATTAAGAGACAACTTATTACTTATACATCAGGAATGAACGCTATCCAGATTTTATTGTAAAATTATAGTCTTCAAAATATGAAATATTGCAAAATAATTTTAAGTCATCTGCATCCTTTATATGCAGATGATTTTGATGAAATTTACAGTAATTCCAGTCACGATATTATTAATAGAAATACTAAATAAGAGCTGTCCTAAATTAGATCCATGTGGAGCACCTAATATTGGTAAGCCTAATGTAATATTTATCTTCGACAAACTTGTTATCATTGTGTTCTATTTTCAAGATAAGAGGAGAAATAATTTATTATTATAAGTTGATAGAAAATCCGAAAGTATCTAATTTTTATAAAAGTACATTGTGGTATAATTTGTAGAAGGCTTTTGAAAAATTTATGTAGGTTACATCAGTTTGCTTACTATCATTAATAAAATTTAATAAATATTCAGTTAAGCACAATAAATTAGTAACTATCCTTTATAAAAACCATGGTCAGTAATTTCATCATATTTAGTGTTCGTATTTAGTGACTTGAATTTTCACATGCCAATAAATTTGTTCATGTAACAATATTTCTAGAACTTTAGAGAAATTATGCAGCATAACCAATGGGCCAATAATCAGTTATTAATGATCTGTTTGTTCTCCTTTCTTAAAAACCGGTATCATTGTTGACTTCTTCCAACAATGGAGAAAAGCTAAATAGAGAAATTAAAAAGAATTGGTAAGGGTATCGCAAGGGTAGAAGTACAGTCATATACTACAAATGATGGTATAATGTCAGGATGACATGTTAATTCTAATATCAACTTTTTTATTGTCTCGTATACCGTCTCCATGGGAAGTTGATGAACAGTTAAGCAGGCACTGTTATGAGTTTCCGATTAGCAGCATCTCTCTGTTCGGGAAAAGTGTATGATCGCAGAAGTGAACCTATTACTTACGATTTAACAGTTGGAATTGATTTCGTTGTTAGATATCATATTCTTAGACAGGTTATATACATTCCTCTTATAGTTCACATATTGCCAAAAAATTAGATGGATTAAACTTAACATTTCTCTCCATCCATTTGTTATAATTTTTGTGAGCTTTGTATACATATATTACTTTTTATTTCACATCATAGTGCATTAAAATCATCATAAAAACTAGACTGCTTTCAGATTCATAACTTGTTTAATGTGTTTAATTATATCATTGGTAAACTAGGTTTCCCTATGGAGGGAAACTGGATTTTCCTTCATAGCGAAAAATACTGATCTTGAATTAAGCTAAACCTTAACGAAACGTTAATAAAATTATTAATTAATTCTCTAAGCACTATAAAAGGAATATAAAATTGAATTATTTTACTATATATTTTTCTTCTATTTAATCATGTAATCGATTCGCCCGCGTATAATATCTGTGATTTTCCAAAACTCCGTAAATAGGATGATGAAATAAAACTGCAGCCCTTTCCTAGCAAACTACTGATTTTAATTTAACTGCATGACTTTTATATTTAAACGAACACTTTGGAATTGTTATTTATTAACTTAGTTTCTGTATATTTTTTATACGAGAAAAAAGTAGTGACTCAATATAGTTAATTAAAGCTTTTCTAACAATAAGAAGCTGGAATGATACGATACAGTCGAAAACTTTCTCATCCTTGATAAAAGTTTGTCTATATATTTAAACGAATTATGTCATGAACACGTACTTGTGTGATTTATTACTTGATATGAACAAGTTTCTACTCATAATGGGGATAACAAATTGTCTCGAATTTTAAGACGCAATAAGTTACCCGCAACCTACATCAAATGTGTCCAATGGCACAGTTATTTTTATTACTATACATTATTCATTATTTGTAAATATAAAGAATGAGTATGCTTTTTTCAATGTATCACAACAGCAAGATATACGAGTATACGGAAGTTTAAGAAAAACCTACTAATGGAGATGTTTCAACGTGTAAATCAAATCTATGATAACTGTTGACGTTGTCCTTATCTTAATTTCCTGATAGTATTAGCAACTGTCAGTTTATAACCCTCTTATCATTTCAGTGATCAGCTAAAATAAAGAGAAGGTTGTAGTGTTTTTCTTAAATACTGTTAAATACTGTTATTATTCACTTTCTCATGCCAGTTTAACTAACGACTAATTTGTGTTAATAAAGCAATGAAAACTAATGACGTAGCTATAAACTACGAGACCGTAAAATAGATTGCATTTTTCTATGCTAAAGAGGGGCTTGAAGATAATGTAAAAAAGTAAAGGTAGACAATGTATCAGTTAAAATTTTTAATATATAGAACGATAAATTCTTGATAGACTGTTAGATATAGAAATCCAACACTCTGAAGCTGTTCAATAGCGTATATGCACTTTCTGTATATAACAAACAAATATACAATAATTTAGTGTTAGTGCCTCATGGAGCAGCTTATATGCCTAAAGTGTGTAAAAAGTGCTACAAGAAACATGTTCAAATTTGGTACATAAGCTTTATTTCACTAATTTATCGCATTGTTAATTCTATAATATCCTTATTACTATTCCTTTCTACTCCTGTAATTGATATTACAACTCGATACTCAATCAGAGTGAAATGAGCAGCAATTGAACATATGTATATCAAACCATATTTACATATAGCGAGCAATAATTATTTGGATGGAGATCAATTTCGCTTACTGGGAATACCTTCGTGATTGTCGGGTTATAATAAAATCTGAAATAAACGAAAATGAGAAAGAACGATAAATATGTTGTTTTAGCATAATCAAATAAAACTATAGAATATACTAATCTACAAAACTCTACATTGTAAAATATGTGTCCGCCCATCGTATGTCATACTGTCGACATACATTTTCAGCTTATGTTATCAATGACAATATCGACCACAAGACGCTCAATATTTTTATGAAATAAATGTTAGTGGAGTGTGTATTTAATAATAATAACAATAAAAACAGCATGTCAAAAAGAGAACGCCGAAAGAGTACACGTTACTTGATGCACGTTACGCCAGCCAAGTTGGCATAATCGGAAAATTATTCAAATCGTATTAATAACGTTCGGATGATGCCAACTTGGTTGCCGAAATGCGTATCCAGTAACGTAATCTTTCGGTGTTCGTAGAAAACTGGTTTCCTGTTTTTGTTGCTGCATCGAAGGTTCCAGCCCCCTCCTAGGAATGATACTAGTAATAACTAAAACGATTTCATGAAACTAGAAGTAGGTATATATGTATTTAAAAATATATGGATGACGTACTCTATTAGATGATGGTAAAATTTAGTATCAATCATTACATTATCAAAATACTACAATGTTTGCAGATTATTATGGATGGTGGTCGAAAATGTGAACCACCAATTAAATGTAATGTAAGATGTAATATTTGATTCCAATAAAAATTTTGGATTCCTTACGATGCAACCTCCCAAATAATGTATCACTCGACATACCCTCACATTTTAAAAAAAGTTGGGGACGGTTACTTTCCCCAAGTTGAAAATACCTAAAAGTCATTATCACCTAACTAAATAAACAGTTTTAAAACCTTAAAACGTACTTTTCCGTACGTAGAACATCTCTATCTCGACATTGAGTGGCCGAAAAAAATAAACCAACACATAAATGTGTTTTATTCGATAGTTTAACTTTTTTCAAATAGTCCACCGTCGTGCTTTTTCATGACCCATGAACAGGGTGGGGTGTGTCCACCACCACTCATCATCATCATCATCAATCAGCCCAATTGTGTCCACTGTTGAACATAGGCCTCCCGTAGTCCATTCCATCGTCTGCGATTACGTGCTGCGTTCATGCGGTTCGTCTCAATCCTTTTGATATCATCTGCCCATCTGATTGGTGGGCGTTCTCTGTGTCGAAAGGCGTCTTGTCGCGGTCTGCATTCTAAAATTTTTCTCGCCCACCGTCCGTCTGTCATTCTTGCTACATGCCCAGCCCAGTTCCAGTTCAATGTTGTTATGCGTTCGATTGCATCGGTTACTCCAGACATTTGTTGGAGCCTTGCATTTGAGTTTCTATCTCTGAGGGAAACACCCAACATTGACCTTTCCATGGCTTTTTGTGCAACACGTATCTTGTTGACGGTCTTCTTTTTTAATGTAAGAGTTTCTGCTCCGTAAGTAAGTACAGGAAGTACACATTGATTAAAAACCTTCTTTTTTAAACAAGTTGGAATGTTCGACTTTACGAACGTTGTGTTCGAGTGTTGTTAAGCTTCCCAAACGCTGCCAAAGATAAGCCAATTCTACGTCCTATTTCACAGGTTTGGTTATCTCTTCCTATGCGGACCTCATGGCCTAGATATTTATATGAGCTTACTTGTTCTATGTGGTTATCACCTAGGGATATTTGTTCGCTTATTACCAAATTTGTGATGTATTGTGTTTTGTTGGTATTAATCTTTAGACATACTGTTTCAAAAGCACTGTCTAGTCTCTGTAGCATTTCTTTTGCTTCGTCAATACGGCCAGCTATTATGATAATGTTTTCCGCGAATCGTAGGTGATTTAGTCTCTCGCCGTTGATGTTTACGCCCATGTCTTCAAAATCGATTTCCTTGAACATGTATTTTAAGAGCGCCGTAAAAAGTTTTGGGGATACAACATCACCTTGTCTAACTCCTCTTTCTATGCGAAAATCTTCGGTGTAGTCATGTAATTTTATGCAGCAGGGTGCACCACGAGCAGGTGAGGTTGACGTTTAGGCTAGCATATAGTCTCATTTTGCTAACGCCCCTTACGCCCCTCCACCACCACTATCCATCTCAAAATCAATAGATGTCGTCTGGTAGACGTCCCCAATCAGAATTAGTCGAAACCCGATCGATCCGACACTATTTAATTGAGTGATCGTGCTAAAAAAAAATTCTCAAATAGTCCACCATTGTACTTTCTCATGACCCATGTACATGGTAGTGTATTCTATCCTCCTCAAAATTAACAGGTGTCGTCTGGAAGACGTCCTCAATCAAAATCAGTCAAAACCCGATCGATCCGACACGATGTAGTTGACTTATCGTGCTAACAAGAATAAATGTCGACGACAACGACGACGGCAACTACACACACACACAGCAAAATTTTTTTAAAAACCATTTATTTTTGGTTTTTAGGCCGAAAAACCAAAAATAAACCCCAAAAAATTTTGTCTTTTCACATTTTCTTTACACGATTACATTACTTTTCCTTGTATAGTGGAGTGCGGAAAAGTAAAATGTGGACAACAAAAATAAAAAATCGACCTATATCAGGAACTTTACTTTTCCGCATTCAACTATACTAGCGGGAAAGTAATGTAATCGTGTAAAGAAGAATGGAAAAACAATTTTCGTTTATTTTTCGATTTTCGGCCTAAAACATAAAAAAAACGGTTATTAAAAATTTTTTCTTGTGTGTGTCATTGTCGTTGTTGTCGGCATTAAAATTTCTTGTTAGCACGATAACTCAACTAAAGCGTGTCGGATCGATCGGGTTTTGACTGATTTTTATCAGAGACGTCCCCCAGATGACACCTATTGACTTTGAGGTGGATAGGATACATCCCACCCTGTCCATGGGTCATAAGAAAGCAGTAATGGTGGACTATTTGAGAAATTATTTTTGTTAATGCGATAACTCAACTAAATCGTGTTGGATCAATCCGGTTTTGACTGATTCTGATCGGGAATGTCTCCCAGACGACACCCATTGATTTTGAAGTTGAAATAACACATCCTACCCTGTCCATGGGTCATGAGAAAGCACGACGGTGAACTATTTGAGAAATGTTTTTTGTTAACACGATAGCTCAACTAAATCATGTCGGATCGATCGGGTTTTGACTAATTATGATCGGGCACGTCTCCCAGACGATACTTATTGATTTTGAGGTGGATAGAACACACTCTACCATGTTCGTGGGTCATGAAAAAGCATAATGGTGGACTATTTGAGAAATTGTTTTTGTTAGCACGATCACTCAATTAAATCATGTCGGAGGATCGATCAGGTTTCGACTGATTCTGATTAGGGACGTCTATCAGATGATTTCTATTGATTTTGAGGTGGATAGGACACACCCCATCCTGTTCATGGGTAATGAGAAAGCTCGATGGTGGACTATTTGAGAAAAATTGAAAAAAGGAAAACTGTCGCATAAAATACATATTTTGCATTTATATGTTGGTTAATTTTTTCTCGGCCACTCAATTTCGAGATAGAGATTTTTACGTGCGGAAAAGTCCATTTTCAGGTTTTAAAACTGTAATGATGTTTCGGGAGAAACGTTGTTTGAAGAATAACTACAGGTTCACAAAAACTTTTTATTTTGTACGAAACTAACAGCGATCTGACTCTAAAACCGACTGGAATAATTGTATCTGCTTAGAAAGAGTGCAGATTTAATTTATAATTAAATAAATGCTAACTATGGAAAACCATTATTATTATGATAGGATTACTCATGGCGGCATTACGTTATGTGTAATGCCGGTGACTCAATTCTTATCAAAAATAAAATATGAACGGAAATGAATCATAGGCTATTACTCCTCCCTCCTTAAATAAGAGACGTAGGGTTGGCAGAAGGCTGACCTGGAGTCTCGTCAAAAATGATTTTAGCTGTTGATTTTTGTTTCCAACATGATTTAAAAATTATCAATAATGGTTTTCGAAAAATATACACTACAACAAAGATAATAATAATAATAATAATAATATATAATATGTATATGTGATAATTGTGATCATTAGAGTTCTCAAGTGTCACTGTTTCAAGAGCACTTAGGGTCTCGTGTAAATTCCTTATCTTTTCCAAGGGTATCTGCGAGAGATGTATCGCAGGGAGGTGTGGCTCTGTTTCTATGTCGAATTCGGGTAAATGGGGGCTGATTCCGTCTAGCTGGGATTCGTCGTAGTAGTAACGGTATCCATTGATGGTTGCTGGACAGGATGCCTCTAGTTGAGTTTCGGTGGGTTGATCCAATTTAATGATTTGATCTTTGTCACACGATGAGCTGGCTATTGTCGGTTCATCTGGGAAGACTAAGATTTTGTCTTTGGCAACTTGCAAGACAGTGGACGATATGCTGGAAACTCGAACATAAGTACAATTTGAAGGCTGTTGGCCTAGCAGAATGTTTTGATAGCAGTGGTCATTCCAATAGGTAGGTAAACCATTGCAAATACTGTTGTCCTCGAGGGTTGGACATGGCTGCTCTTTCCAAAGGTGGATATTTGTAGAGCTCAATACCAGGTAAGGTAAGGGTGGTATAAGAGAGATGTTTCTTATAGGAATAGGGACCAGGTGGTAACTTTGAAAGGTGTCTCTTTGAAAAGTTGGTACAATAATTTTGATTATCAATTGATTATTTTTTGTTATAGTTTTTACATGAAAAAGTTGATAATAAGATTGTATGTCCTTTAAATGGATGAGCTCACTCTCAGTGTACAGTTCTTTCGTTTGTTTAAGGATATAGCGAACTTCTGTATTTGATAAGAAAAAGTAATGGAGAAGATTAGCATGTGAGGCAATAATCGCATTTTCTATATTATCAATAAAATTTAAGAGGAAATTTAAATTTTGACTTAATTGTGTCATGAGTTGGTGACAGTTTACATCAACAATTAGGTTTTCTAATAAATCCATGTCTTGGTTAATTTTCTCAGTATTATTATTTATTATTGTTAATGTTTGATTAAGTCTTAGTGCTAATGAATCCATAAGGGATGTGTGTAAATTTAGTTGAGTGGCTAGATTATTTTGATTTTTCTTAAGAATTGTTATTTGATTATTAATTTGTTCAATGTCATCAGCATCGGCTGTGCCAAAAAGAAATTTTTGGATAGTTCCTATACCATTGATCAATCCTCGTTTAACTTTAATATCGTGATTTTGTAAGTTGATTAGTCTTTGATTTGTTAAATTATACAAAGTGTCAAGTTGTTCGATACGATTTTTGTTTTTAGAACAATATTTTCTCTTTAAGTCAATTTGATGGTTTAGTTGATTTAAACTGGTTGATAATGTATTGTAATCAATCGAATGAATGAAGGTGTGGTAAGAATTTATTAATCTGGTCTGTTTGGAAAGTCTAAGAAAGTATATGGGATTAGTTAGTTTTCTTGTTTTTAGAGCGTGTACATGATCTTGTAACAGGACGAGAAGCATGGGGAGGACTAGGTGTACTAGTCGAAAGTGAGATTTCTGTTCGCGGTATTTCTCTGTCATAGTCAATTTGTTGTGTCTGTGACGTTGAAGGGATATTATCAGTTTGTTGTGTTCGTGACGTTGAAGGCTGTGGTTCAGTGTTGTTACTGTCAGGTGATGTCTCAGCCTGTAAAGAGATTTTCTTCGTTAATGAAGGAATTTTGCGTTTTCGTTTGACAATACTTTTATGAATTTTGCCACGCTTTGTTAAAAGAACGGGGCCTTTGTCTTGAATAGCTTTAGTTTTTAGAAAACGAGGTTTAGCCTTATTAAATTCGGCTTGGTTGGTTTTAACTGAGACAGTTTCATTTGGTTGAACTATTTCTGGTTCGTCACGTTTTTCATTCAGGTTAGAAATTTGTTTACTTTTTGTTTTTTCTAAGTTGTCACGAATGTTCTTATACAATTCTTTTGTTAGGTCTTTATGTTGTTGTATGTAATCTGAAGTGATTACATCTTCGGAGAGTTCGAAGGGAGATGGTTTGTCAAGATGACCAAAAAGAATTTCGAAAGGGGTATGTTTTAAATTTGTGTGGATCGAATTGTTATAACCTAAGACGGCGATTTGCATCAAATAATCGATAGGGGCATTAGGGTTTTCATGTTTAAGGCAACGGAGTGATTCTACTAATGTCGAGTGGAACCTTTCAACAGGTGCGTTTGATGTATGGCCTTGAATGGAAGTAAAATGTAATTTAATTTTGTGTAAATGACAAAAATCTTGGATCATGACATTATTGAATTCTTTACCACAGTCAAGAATAATTTTATGTGGTAAACCATAGTGTTGAATGAAAAGGAGTATATTCTTTTGAATTAACATACCTGTTTTAGCTTCTAGAGGATAAGCTTGTCCAATTTTTGAAAAAGGGTCAATGACTGTTAGAAATTGTTTATGGTCAAAGTGGAATGTGTCAATATGTAATGTTTCCATAGGTTTTTCCGGTGTAGGTGTGATTTGAAATTTTGGATGTTGAGGTTTTCTGTCGTATTTACAAGTTTGGCAAGTTTCGCAAGTGTTAATGTATTTAACTACATGTTGTCCTAAATTAGGCCAGTAATATCTTTTTCGAATGGCTTTAATAGTTTCGTTTTGTCCGCGGTGCACTGTTTTTCCTTCGTGCATATATTTAATTATGTGTTGTTGTCTTTGTTCACTAGGAATATCTTCGACTTTTTCGCGGCTAATTACCATTTTTACGGAATTTGAATAATATTTTTGAAGTACGCGAATAATTTTTGTTTCAACATTTTGATCAGAAAAATAAAAGCAAGGTGTATGGTTACTTATATTTTTAATCCATTGAATAAGAAATTTGAAAACATCATGGTCAGATGATCGACTTTTAAGACTTATGGTCCATCTGTAATGGTTATCAAATACTTTTTCGTAAGAACAAATATGACTAATATTACGATCATTTTCTGAAATTATATATTGGTATCTATAAGAATTTAATGATTTAGGGGTATATTCCATAGTAAAAAGTGGATTTTCATGAGATGTATGGGTAGTCTGATTGTCTGAGTCTTGTATAGTTTTCACGGGTTCAGTTTGTGTCGGGAGATTATTTTCAGTGGTGACATCTTGATTTTCATTTCCTAATATTTCGGAGATAAATTGGTCCAATTCTTCGGGGTTGCCTAGTTGAGCATTCATTGAAAGTGTTTCTAGGTCGTCTAATTCGGGGATGTGTATTAGGACTGGTTGATCTTGGGCGGTGTTTTCATTTTCTATAGCGTTCAAATCGTCAATTCTGATTCTAGAGAGTGGATCAGCGGGATTGTGTTTACCTTTTTTATATTTAATTTCGAAATCATACTCCATGAGTTTGAGTCTCCATCGAGCTAAACGAGAATGGGGATCTTTGAGATTGAACAACCATTGCAAAGGTTGATGATCGGTTTCGATAATAAATTTCGTTCCAAAGAGATATGGTCTAAAATGTTTGGTGGCATCAACAATAGCTAAAAGCTCTTTTTCAATAGTTGAGTAGTTACACTCAGCTGGATTTAGGGTACGAGAATAGTAACTTATTGGGTGACCATCTTGTGATAAAATAGCGCCTATAGCAAAATTGCTAGCATCTGTAGTGAGGGTAAATGTTTTTTCATAATCGGGATAAGCAAGGACAGGATCATTGCAAAGCAAGTCTCTGCATTTTTGTACGCATTCTTTGTACTCGGGGGTAAGGATGATTTTGGCATCTTTTTTCAAACAAGACGTTAGTGGTTTGGTAATACGAGCGAAGCCTGGAATGAATTTTCTATAATAACCTAGCAGACCAAGGAAAGACTTAATTTCTTTATGAGTTTTGGGTATTGGAAATTTTTTAATAGCTTCAATTTTCTTTTGATTGGGTTTAATACCTTCTGGAGTGATGACATGACCAAGGAATTCAACTTCTCTACAAAGGAATTCAGATTTATCGAGTTGAATTTTGAGGTTGGCTTTTTGGAAAGTTTTAAAGATAAGTTCTAAATTTTGGATGTGTTCTTGAAGGGAAGTACTAAAGATTATCACATCATCCATATAAACGAAACAGATTTTATTTTGGAGATTTTTAAGAATATTGTCCATGACTCGTTGGAAAGTGGACGGGGCATTCTTTAGACCAAAGGGCATGCGGGTGTACTCATAGTGTCCGTTTTCAACGGTGAAAGCCGTTTTTTCGATACTGTCAGGATGCATTTCGATTTGATGAAATCCTGAAGCGAGGTCTAACGTAGTGAAATATTGACAACGTCCTAGTTTGTCAAGGATATCTGTGATGTTTGGAAGTGGGTAACGGTCAGAAATGGTTTTTTCATTAACTTTTCTATAATCTACGACCATACGCCATTTGCGGTTGCCAGAAGCGTCCAGCTTCTTGGGTACAATCCAAATAGGTGAGCTCCATGGGCTGAAAGAAGGTCGAATGATACCATCATCGAGTAATTTGGAAATTTGTTTTTGGACTTCTTGTTTGTGACAATATGGGTAACGGTATGATTTTGTGTGGACAGGAGTTTCATCTGAAACTCTAATATAATGTTTGATTTCGTTGGTGAATGTAAGTTTATCATCGGAAAAATAGAATACGTCAGAATATTGATTGCATAATGAGAGAAGGGCATTTCGTTCTTCAGAATTGAGGTGATCTGTTCTTAAAAGATTAGCAATATCTGTAGGTTTTTCAGAAGGGGATAAAATTTTTGCATCATAAGTGTTGAAATGATCAAGGGGCAAGACATTTAAAGGCTCTGGGAATTCAACTTGAGTAGGTCTACTTTCCAAGTTGTGAATTTCGACAAGGGCTAAGCCATTTTTTGCTGTGGTTATAGTCTCTGGAATGAGACAAGTAGAAGTCGAATTTTGAGGAATATATACGTCGCCAGAAGTTATATCAACGGGGACATGTTTTAGAATAATTTCATTCGAATTTATAGAATAAGTCCTTGAAGTTTCATTTGGAGTTCGCATATAAACAGGAATTTGAGTGAAGTTATTATAAAGAATTTGATTTTCAAAATCTAATTTTAGATTAAGAGCAGTAAGATCTTCAAAACCTATAAGACTATCATAAAAATCGTGAAAGTCGAAAAGAAGGACATCTAATGTTTTATTAGAGTTAAATTCTGCAAATGCTGGAATTTGGGCGGAAAATTGAACATCTGTTTGACCAGTACAAGTCTTTAATCTGGTCGTGTCTTGATAAATACATTCTGGGAAATTAGTTTGAATAATGTCAGGACGGATGATACTTTTTGAACATCCTGTATCTATAAGAAGTTTAAGAGGAGGATTTTGAATTAAGATGTAGGGTAATGAACAGGGGATTGAAATATTGTTAAACTCGTGGTTTACGTAGGGGAGATTTCTTGAGGTACCTGGATAAAATTTTCTTCATTGTCTTCATTTGTACGTTCTTCCCATGAATATTCATTGTATGTAGATTCTCTTCCTGACGCAAGCGGGGCGACTTCTTGTCGTTCTTCAATGGGGAATGTTTCATGTTGGTAATATTGATTGGAGTAGTCACAGTAGTCCGGTTGGTTGTCTGGAGTGGTGATTTGTAAGTCATTAGAAAATAATTCTTCTACGTGATACTTAGGTTGTCTAGTATTTTGGAAACGGATGCCTGAAGGTTGTGACGGACGTGGTGGCATTTGTCTTTGTTGAGTTTGATTATAGCGAGGTTGTATAGAGACTCCTGACATAGGGGTCGGTTTGTTCACAGGTTGATTAGGTCGCTGAGATGGCGCAAAGACATTTTGGGGCTTACCAAAGACTTGAGAGTTTGTTGGATAATTCCTATTTACAGGACGATTTTGAATATTAATTGGTTGTGACGGGAAGTTTTGTTGCGATTGTGGAGGTCGATAAGATTGTTGAAAATAATTAGGTTGTGAGTAATTGGGTTGTGAAGAATATGGTCTTTGATTCCAGTTGGTTTTGACTGGAGGTCTTTGGACTTGTTTTAAATTATGTTGTTTTGTATGACCTAGAGCTAAGTTTTTAAATTCATCGTATTTTATTTGTTCGTCTATAAATGTCATAGCATGTTCTATAGTTTTTATATTATAATTAAGACGCAACATAGTTTCATAGTGTGATGGCAAATTCATTTTGTAAGTATTGAAAATTTGATTCTCATAAAATTTAATTGAACCTTGTTTTTCTTCATTTGGTATTGGGGACATCATAATTTTAGAAATTATTTTTGATTTTAATTCTACTAAACGATTCCCAAAACAAAGTAGTGATTCTTTAGGCTGAAGGCGAGTTTGCTGTAATTCGCACTGCAACGTTTCTATACTTTTATGATCGCTAAAATTTTGTGAAAATAAATCTCTAATTTGGGGCCACGTTAAAATATCAGGTCTACTATCTAAAAGTTGTTGTGCTTTTCTGGTGATTTTATTTTTTATTACACTTAGGAGGACTCTAATATGTAATTCATTTTCTGCGGGACAACAATCAAGTAAATTATCTACTGCTTCGAAAAAGTTTTTAAGTCTAGTTTCATCTCCATTGAAAATAGGGATGAATTCCGAAAGGTTACGAACTTTTTGCAAATCTAGAGACATTTCTGTTGGAAAGAATTGATCAGAACTTTTTACAGTTGGACTTACTATACTGAATTGTGAAAGTACAGCGGTTAATTGGTCAAGTTCAGGTTCAGATAAATTTTGAGAAATTTTCTGTGTGTGATGTGATGACATAAAACAAAGTAAATTAATTATTTACTGTGTATTTATATGTACTTAAAGGTAAAAATGATTGACTCTTAAAACTAAGTTTTCAAAATTGAATTGATTGATTTGTTTGACTTAATCTAACATTAATAATACTCGCACAAAGTAAGCGAAATTATTAATCTTCTTTAAAAATTAATCCTACGGCAGTTAATCTTTAAAGGTTTGTTTCCGTAAACTATCACACTACGTAAGTGATAGCGATAGGAATTTCCTTGCAAGTGACCTTACTGAGTCGCGTATATCGTTTAAACAATTGAAGGACTGTTACGCGAGCGTTCACACCTTAGTCCGGTAAATTTGAGTAAACAACTTAAATCGAGACACAGAAAAGGGTTGAGAAAGGAGGCGAGATACAACTATTGAGCTCTACTCACTGTGTAGTTTCTGCCTGTAGACTTCTTCTGGTCCTGGTTCAGCTTAATGGTTGAAACCAACGTTGTCCTGATGAAATCCGGGGTTGGATGTCTTCGATAGACTGCTTCACAGGAACAACTGCCAAATCCTACCGCGACTGCGCCAATGATGTTTCGGGAGAAACGTTGTTTGAAGAATAACTACAGGTTCACAAAAACTTTTTATTTTGTACGAAACTAACAGCGATCTGACTCTAAAACCGACTGGAATAATTGTATCTGCTTAGAAAGAGTGCAGATTTAATTTATAATTAAATAAATGCTAACTATGGAAAACCATTATTATTATGATAGGATTACTCATGGCGGCATTACGTTATGTGTAATGCCGGTGACTCAATTCTTATCAAAAATAAAATATGAACGGAAATGAATCATAGGCTATTACTCTGTTTATTTATTGAAATCTTTTATATTCGATTTACCAAATTAGATCCAGTTAAGATTTTCTTATCCTGAATAAATTTATCGTAAAATAACATTTGTTATTTGGTTAGAATATAATGAAATTTACAGGAAGTATTTGTAATATAATGATATAATTTATCCGTCCATTTACTACTAGCTATAAATAAGTTGAATGAAAATGGAATTCTACTATATCCAAGGAAAGGAGAAAGAAAATGCCAAGTTGCTATTTTTTATCTTAGTACAAACAAACATGTATAAACTATTTTTATTCTGCTGCTATATAATCGTTTCCTCTTCGGTGGCATTTATTTTAGAAGAATCAAGACTTATTTTCGTCCATGATATACGGCAAACACGTTTTTACTAATTGCGCTTGAATTGCACTGAGTTCTGTAATCTGTTACTTAAAAGCGCATTTGATTATCATATGCAAATGGGACAAAATAAATTCTGAACAGTTGTAAAGGCTCTGAAGTAATTTTAGTTGTGACTGATATATTGCAGTTTTTATGGTAATTAACTTGGTTTTATGAAATGTAGACTGTATATACAGACGAATATATGTACTTACTTGTGAAAAAAACGGTCAACTTATTCCAGTATAATTTCATTGCCTATTATTAATATCTCAGATATTCGACAGTGGCAAATTGCTTCGGCTTATTTTCACAAAAAAGTAAATAATGCTTAAGTGGGATTTAACTTTAAGCTTTTTATTACATACCTGTAATCTTTGCCAGTTCATTATGGAAGAGAATTACGTAAATCAATTTTAATGCGCCGCTAATTTCACAAATTACTTTAACGTAGGTAATTTATTCTTGACGTATCTAAATGAGTGCTTAAAAATGATTGATATATTTATTAAACAGTTTATATTTTTGTTGA
Source organism: Rosalia funebris (assembly GCA_037954035.1). Classification (NCBI taxonomy): domain Eukaryota; kingdom Metazoa; phylum Arthropoda; class Insecta; order Coleoptera; family Cerambycidae; genus Rosalia; species Rosalia funebris. Next base: position 2,703,006 of record JAZFAV010000018.1, on the reverse strand, counting down.
GGTTCTGCTATTTAAAATTATATTTCTTAGGAATACTGCCCTTCAATTATATCATTAATAAAATAAGATTGCTGGATAATAATACTATAGCAAAGGACGTCATCTCGATGTAATTTGAAATTTCAACTATTTGAAGAAGCAAACAAAATGTAATCCAATATAATTACATTTTATTTTGTGCGTTATGTGACGTTATTTAAGTGATATTTTATATGAAAAAAAAAACATAAAACACTTAACATAAATTAGATAATCCCCCAAATGTAAAACCGAGATTCTCTGGATGGGAGATATACATTGAAAAAACGCGGACAATATCCATTCCCACCGACATTGCCAGTGCCGGCGCTTGGTATGGAAGCAAGATCACGCCAATCAGTAGTTTTTAGTAGCATTTTCCACATAACGCCCACTAACCAACATTCATTTTCATTTAGCGCTTGGAGTAATTAAATAACATCATCTTTTATATACTATCTTTCATATACTCGCAGCTGTACTCATTGTCTAGAGTATCCTTCCAAATTTTTTTTTTCATCGGTGAAAACCGTTCTGGTCTAGATTAACTTCTTTAAGGGCAGTCAATCTCGAGGTTTCTTTACTCGAAATTTGCGATAGACTTTTGGAAGGGAAATTTTATGGATTTTCTTCCACTTAATACCCATTTGAGGAAGAAATTATATGGTTTCATCTAACTTCCTCAAAGTCAGAGTTCTCCTTTTATTGTTAATCAGCGGACTTCTCCCTTAATACGCCCGTCACTTCACTTATTTAACTTGGAATTAGATCTTTCTTCATTTTCATGTGATTGAATAAGTTTTAGCCATTTTCCCTACCGTAGTATGCGGAAGACTATATTTTTCCGGGATAGCCTAATAACGCGCATCCTGTTCAACTTCTTTTTTAACACCGTTAATTAAATCCATAGAAAACATCGCTACTCTCTTAGTAACAAAATAGAACTGATTTAATTTTATGTTTACCTTGCAAATAAGGGGTGTACACTATAATTTGGCTACATTTTGTTATTTTTTTCTTATCCTATTCTCATTTTAAAATATTCCTGGCGAATAGGTCGAGTAAAGAAAATAAGTAACATAAAATTAAATTAATAAAATTTGCGTAAATAAAGAATATATTGTTAAATAAGATTGCGATTACTTTAAGATTAAATCCATTACAGTCACCAATATTTAGAATATTTACGTTAAACAAATAAAAATCAAATTAATACGTATTTTTATTATAAATAAACTGTTTCATATTACATGGTACTACTCATATAAACATGTTTATTTCAGTAATACATATATTCTAGTTTTATCTTATTCTCATTTTAAATCATTCCTGGCAAATAGGTCGAGCAAAGAAAATAAGTAACATAAAATTAAATTAAGAGTAATAAAATTTGCGTAAGTAAAGAATATATTGTTAAATACGATTGCAATTATTTTAAGGTTAAATTTATTACATTCACCAAAATTTAGAATATTTACATTAAACAAATAAAAGTCAAATAAACGCGTGTTCTTATCATAAACAAACTGTTTTATATTACATAGTACTACTTACGTAACATGTTTATTTCAGTAATACATATATTATGTATATTCTAGTAAACAGTATTAACTCGTCATATAACAGCGCTAGAAAAACATATAGCCGAAGTGCCTATATTGCCATTATCTGATGCACAGACCCGGAATTAACTACATTCCTTCGGATAACACATATATAACAAATAATATTGCACATAAAAAATAATCCTATTTGATATTTGTTCTCATCTCAACTATTGACCTGCAGCTAGGAGAATTTTTACGCCATAAAAACTGCTTCGTCATATAAACGGAACCACGGTTATTAATCAATGACAGCACAATTTTTTATGGGTAATCACGAGCTAGCGAACAGGTTCCAGTTCGACTATGATTTATACGCGTCGATACGAAAACGAGTTAATTGGTATTAGCATTAGTTTCATTTCAGAAGGAATGCGTAAACCGTCAGCGCATTGATGAGAAGTGTCTCATTCTCGTGGACAGAAACAGATAGTTTCTTGGCAGTATCAAAATGGATATTGAAGGAAATTGCTTAATATGTGGTGCAAGATAGTATCTAGTTATACAGTATGAGTACAAAGTATGGCGATATGATAAAATCGTTGAAACGACCTGACAAATAATAACGAGATTTTGTGTGTGTAGGTTATTGAACCCTTCCCACTGAATTGTTGTAAGATTATTAGTTCCGAAATATAATGGGATATCTTGTATAAATTCAAATGTTCTATTTGAATTACAGTTATTCAGTAGTACAATATTATTGTTTTTCGTTGCAATGTCCACCGGTCTACGTTTGTAGAGGGTAGTATACATAGAAAGAAAAAGAAAACTTTTTATTTCCTAAATAATATTATGTTTATTTCCTGATATGAAATATCCTAAAAATTGAAAATGAACATGTAAATCAAAAACTAATATAATATATACCCGTATATAGTGTGACCAGTTCTCGAGTTACCCTTGTAAAATCTTTATTTATTGTGCGTTTTTAACAGGATTATTTTTTAATTCTAGAGCTTAATAAATTGTGTTTTTTGAGCAAAAGCGCCATATTTATACAAAATCGAAGGCCACCCGCACTTTGCATTACAAAATTTACGTTAGAACAAGATGTAAACAATAAAGTCAATTCATTCAATATCATGTCAGTTTTTAGGAGTAAAATTTTGAGAATTCATATTGGCGATTTTTTATACAAAAATATGTGACGCCACTGGATGTGACTGGACTACCTCTTAAAATGGACCTGTACTAAGCTTTATTGAAATATCGATTTTGTAGCTAAACTAGAAATGACACAATATGTGGGGGTATCCAAAAGAAACCGAAATACATATATATATATATATATATATATATATATATATATATATATATATATATATTTTTTTTTTAAATTTATTTATTTAATTTTTAAACAAAACACCTTCAATCTCCTTCAAAAATATCTCCACTGGCACTAGTACATTTGTCTAATCTTTTATTCCATTGTTCAAAACATTTTTGAAATTCATCTTCTATGATGCCTGACAGTGCCTCCGTCGTTTACTTTCTTCAGCTCAGCAACATCGGCAACACGCTTTTCTTTCATATCTCTTTTCAGTTTGGGAAATAAAGAAAATCGCAGGGGGCAAAGTTGGATAGGGGGGATGGGGCAGAACGGTCATGCCATTTTTGGTCAAAAACTGCACAGACAGTACAATCGAGGCACGAATTTGGCAGCCACCCTTTTCATCCCCAAATTTTCCGTTAAAATTCGTTGAACTTAACTCCAGATCACTCCCAGATAGCTCCACAATTTCGTCAATGGTCCGTCGGCGAAAACTTTCAGAATTAGCCATTGCAAACCCGACGAGCGCACAAAACAACTCACTAAAAAATTCACACAAGCCGAACGGAACGGAATTTAGCGCCGTGACGCTCGGCTTATTGACTCGGAAATGGTAGCTCTATATGCTTCTAGAGGCAGAACGCTGTACTACAAACACATCGCCACCACAACATCTGTTCAGTTTTCTTTAGATACCCCTCGTACATATCATTTTCATTATTTTCATTATCAAAGCCAAGTTATCCACGAAAAAACAATTGAAACAATGAGTAGAAAAATAATTGACAAATTAAGGTACAGAAAATATATAACAGTTTGTATAGTGTTAATAATGATGGAAAATCTAACTTATAAATGTTAATATAGAGACAAAATAGAAATTGTACGTCTGGTTGGCGAATAACGTGTATTCGGTAAGAGAAATTTCGAGAGAATTTAATAATATACATCCAGATAGACGAGTAAGTCGTAGTATTGCACAGCGAATTAAGAAAATTTTCAATGAGACAATGTCTGTTTCAAAAAAATTGCTTAAGAACGTCAAGCATTTTAGAATAGTTTAACAACAGCTCCCGGGTATTAGACCGGCTGGTTTAATACCTCTAAAATTATTAGATGTTTGGAAAAAAAACTAAATAAATCCTTTTAAGCTAAAACTTTTGTGTATATTGGACCTGGGACATAACGCAAGACATGCACATGCACATTTTTCTATTGGCGATAGGAGGAATTTCTAAATAATTTTAATTTTTTTAATGAAATTTACTATAAATGTGGGGGTGTAAGTTACAATTGCTGTCACTAGTTACCTGAGAATCCAAAAGTCCTCATAAATGTAAAGAGACACTAAAATAACGTTTGGTGTAGAATACTAAATGATAGGATAATTTTGCTTTTCTTAATTGAGGGTAATTTCAATGCGAATGGGTTTTTAAATATTCTTAGGAACAAGTTTTGAAACGAATTAGGTTATTTACTATTACAGAATCTCTTTAATTTAAAGTTTTATTTGAAATGGTAGTCCTATGTATAACATGTTTTGGTTAAGAAAACGACTATTTGACTATTTCGAAAAGCATTGCGTAGGACAAGACAACCCTTTGTTTGAGTGGTTATCAAAATCCCCAGACTCGATTGCAATTGATTTTTTCTTTGAGATTTACTGAAACAAGAAATATTCTAGTTTTGTAACAGAATTCTTAAATTATTTTGTTTCCGTTTTATTTTAAGTTTCTATTTCTTTCTTGATTGGCCAAAACTACGAATAATAATAATAATATCATAGTACCGTAGTTTAACTTTGTTTCCTTTTTTAGTCATGGATAATTTGACTTTTAGAATAAATTTACTAAAATGGTAATAGCATTTTTAATTTGACTACAAAATCAGTAATACTTAAAAAATTTCGATACAATGTAGTATAGGTCAATTCTGAGAGTCGATGAATTAATTTCTTCTAGAATCATCGTTAAAATAAATTCTGAAAAGTTTACTCCCAAAAACTGACGTAGATTAAGTAGATATTAGATTTTGTAGGAATGTAGTGCATTGTGCTCCAAAAATATACATCATCAATCTAAAAAAATCCTGTTCAAATTATACACTAAATAAATGCATTACAGAGTGACAAATGAGTCATATTGTAAAAGACAATATTACTTATATAAATACATTGACAAACTGTAAGAGATAATTTCTTGTACATTTTAACACAAGAAATATATAAGCTTCTTGTCTTGTAATGTATTCTGTACATGCCTTTAAAGCCCATTAGAGATACATAATTTTACAGTCTTACTTTTTGAGGTTTTACATTTCTTCTGATGATTAATATCTTAACTCATAGTATACGTATACTATCTTAATAATAGCATATGAAATGATATGTTTAAATATTGACTTTATTGTTTAAATCTTGTTCCAACGTAAAAATTTTGGAATGCAAATATTAATAAAACTTACAATAATATGTGGTTGTCTAGCAATATTTTCAGTACAGAATGTAATGAAATACTTTTGATATATTCCTTTAGAATATAGGAAATAATTTTAGAATTGAGTATGCTCTTAGTCAATGGCAGATACAACCATTTTGAGATCAAATGCATAATTATCCTTAAAATTAATTACGCTTTGTTTATATTTTAGCGGAATGTAATAAAAGTATCTCACTATATCTTCCCACAGAAATTCGTTTAAAGCAAATCAAAGTATCGTCCACGTGCCAGAATATTACCAGAAATGAAATACCCGAAATTGTTTTTTTTGTCGGTTTCAGGAGTTAATAGGTTTTTATAAGTTAATCATGAATATATTTGTTAATAATGGCTTAAAGATCTGTCTAGGCCACTGTTTTGTGTATAAACACTACTACCTAAAAGACAGGTTATCTTTATACATGCGCATAACCCATTATAATGCATATAAAATTGTCACAGGATATATAATTTCAGTTGTCTTGAAAAGAAAATTCTTCGTTTGCATCACGTACTTCGATCGTACCTTGGATACGATCCCCTGCTATATGGGTAATAATCAACTTAAAATTATTTTAGTATTACCTATATTTGAAACAAAATGTGTGTCTCATATTATTTATTAATGGTGAATACAGAAATGTCAGTTCAAATATTCCTGTCTCTACATTTAATAGCGTCACTATTTACTGTTTTACGAGGGTGAATAAAATATAAAAGAGTCTTTTGGTCCTGGGCATGCAATAGTAACGCGTGAGGGTTCCCCCTTCGTGGGGTCTTGGGTAGGGATGTCAGGAGGGGGGAGAGCAGGTGGGCGACCTCGCTCATTCCTTTCAGTACCCGCCGTGACAATGTCGGAGCAGGAGGTGCCTTCATCAATTGCGCAGCGTGTTATCATCAAGTTTCTCGCCACGGAAGGTGTAAAACCATCTGAAATCCTGACGAGATTGACTGCGCAGTTCAAAGAAGAGACACTGTCCCAAGCTAGAGTATTTGCATGGCATAAAAAAAGTTTGTGGAGAGTCGTAAGAAAGTTGAAAATGAGAGCCATGACCGCCGACCTCGCGCCAGCATCACCAGCGACAACATCGTCCGCGTTCAACAACTTCTTGAGGGTGACAGGCGTCTGACCACCAATGAGATTGCATCCAAGGTTGGAATAAATTATGGAAGCACCGTTTCGACCATCATAGAGGGGTTTCGTAAGGTGTGCGCAAGGTGGGCCCCTCGTCTTCTGACAACTGAGCAGAAATTGCATCGTTTTCAGGTGTATGAGCGTCTTCTAGCGAAATTTCGGGCAGAGGGAGGCTCGTTTCTCACTCAAGTTATCACCTGCGATGAAACATGGGTACACCACTATACCCCTGAGTCGAAACAAGCGAGCAAGGAGTGGAAACGTCAAGGCGAGGCTGGGCCAGTGAAAGCCAAGTCAAGGCTTGTACAGTTTCTTTTAACCAGCGTGGCTTGTTGCACCTCGATTTTTTGCATGATCACAGGACCATTAATGCGGCGTACAACTGCGACATTTCAAGCGAGGTTACTCTTGCATATCGCCGCAAACGACGTGACCTACCGATGAGAGAAGTAAAACTTCTCCATGACAATGCTCGTCCTCATACAGCAGCCCTGACCAGAGGAAAATTGGAGGAATTCGGCTGGGAGACACTTGAACACCCTCCCTATAGCCCCGACCTATCGCCCTGCGACTTTAATCTCTTTGGTCCTCTCAAGGAAGCCATGGGAGGGCAGAGATTCAACAACGATGAAGAGGTTGAGGCCTACGTGCGCAATTGGCTGTAGACACAAAAAACTTCATTCTACGAGCAAGGCATTACAATATTACCTACACGCTGGGAAAATGTGTTTCCAGATCAGGAGATTATGTAGAAAAATGAGCTGTTATTCTTTTTGTTTTTCAAGTTCAAATAAAAAAAAAAAAATAAAAAAAAGCTCGTTTATATTTGATTCACCCTCGTATTTCAGCTGTTACTGTTATAATTATACATATTTCATAACATAATTGTCGTTTAACAAAAGCTTGAAGTAAACGTTTGCTATTTCTCGAATATTGTATATAGGTATAATACATCTAAAGGATGAATAAATGTAAGTTAGTTCAACGAACAGATTCTTGTATAAACTCCACTAGATTTATATTTGCTCCGTCTATAGGAAATCCCTTCACAGTAACAACTACGAGCGATGTATAATAAAGATATTCAAACAGTTATTCCATAGCCGGGTTAACATAGCAAGCTTAAGCACCGCTGCAAGTGACGGCCACCAGTAACGTATCTCGTCGTTTTATTTTCAGTGATGCTTGTTTGCTCTTAAGCTGTGTATGACTTCATGAGTACAATGTACTAAATAGAGATTAGCTTGGCAGTAACTTAGGATTATCGCGTATCTAAAATTGCAGCCACTAACTGCCGGAAAACAAACAAAAGCATAAATGGAGGCGGCGCAAGATGCATTCAACTTCGCGAAATTCTATTTCCTCACAGATATCTGCGACATACTCAGCCCTGTACTGGACCGTTAAATTATTGGGAAGAACCGCCGGGATCTATAATGGCGATGTACAATGAAGTCTCTGTAATTTTAAACTCACAATCTTGGTCTTTATCCGTATACGTCTTTATCTCAATGCAAGAAGAAATCAAGAACGACTATTACTGGATAAACTACGCAGGCGGTTGCCTGGAAAAGTTAGATATTGGACCGCTTAAATATTTTATAATTTTGATATAATCGTAATAGGTCTTTTCTGTGACTCTTTACATTAAATGATGTATTTAATTAGTATTTAGATATTTAGATATCGGCAAGTCAGGTACATTAATTTATTTTATTCGAATACAAATTGCATATTTGTATTCTAATAAAATAAATTCATGTATTTAGCTGTTTGTAATAGTTATACATACAACAACTTATCTATCACATTTTCAGAATTGTTTTGTATTATAAAGAAAAATAAACGTAATACATTCCCAGGTCTTCATCAAATACCGTATGTTTATATGTTGTTTATATAATCGTATTTTAGAGAATGAGTCGCCTTCCTCTAATTAGCCTAAAATTATATTGACAATAAGTCTCCTTCCTCTACTTGACCTAAAATTATATTTACAATATTATACATTAATTACATTAATATCCAATTAATGATTCTGAAAATTATACCACAATATTTCTTGTTAATTGTCCAGCAAACATATTGTCTGTTATATTGTTAAACCAACTAACGTAAGAGAACATTAAATGGGTATAAAGTTAACATTAAATAGGATAAAGTTGCCATAGAATGGGATAACGGCTAGGAAGAAGATATTGTTAAACCAACTAACGTCTTTCCTTGAACATGGGTGTATTTGTCCTCGTATCTATGTGGGTACACATAGATACTGCAGCCTGAGGCTTTAGGTGAAGGAATTTAATATCATCGATCTGAAGTTATAAATTTTAAAGATACAATTCGCAATAATTAAAAAGTAATCAACTAAAAGTGACATTTCAAATCCATCTTTTGACACGAGTGATACAATGTTAAAAATAGTACCAATTTTATCGAACTTATATTTTACTTTTCACTGTATAAATATAAAAAATGGTATGTGTTAAAAAAATTCATTGTCATATCCTTAGATGGCCGAAAATTAAATGAGAAATCTCTTCATTGATTCTTAGATTTTTATTGTTGTTAATTAATTACACAAGCCTACAAATTTTGACATTTTGAAAGTTGATTTGGGTTTAATAAGTGATTCTAAGTTATTTACGCTGATTTAATATCTACCTTTCGTTTTTGCCCCTCAAGTAAGAACTTTGATCAACTGAATAATAAGAATAAATTAAAAACTAAAGGAAAAATTACATTTTAATAAACATTAAAAAACATAGTAAAAAGCAACAAAAAATAGTTTTGAGTCTATAATTTCTTTTTATCTTTGAAAATCTCTGGCTTTTTAACAAAAAAACTTCGTATTGCAGTTTTTCTTGTGTAATCATTCGTTAGATGTCCTCTTTTCAGCATGCAGAAGTAATATGCCATCATCGCCACATCCAATCAACCCTGGTACTTCCTTTCGACCTCCTTTATGTCTTGATGGAACCCTTCACCTTCCTCCTCACTAATAGCATCCAAATTGTCTGAAAAGTAGTCCAGATGAACCTGCAGAAAATGAATTTTTATTCTCATATTACAACCAAGTTGCTTAAATTTATCCAGCATTTTGTTGACAACTTCTTCATACTGCAAATATTTATAATTTTTAGAAAATTTTCTGTTACATTTCTAAAGTATATTCAAGATTCTTTTTCAATTTCTGTTATTGCTTCTTCAAACTGTCGGTCCTGCATTAATTTTCTTATTTGTGGTCCTACGAAAATGCAGTCCTTTAATTTTGCTTCAGAAAGAGCTGGAAACTGGCCACTAAGTACTTGAAACAATCCCTATTTTTATCTATAGTTTTTACACATTGCTTCATTAATCCTAATTTAATATGAAGTGGCAGCAAAAGAATTTTTGCGGAACAACCAAATTTGCATAAATAACGGTTTTTGAGCCAGGTGTTAAGTTTTCTCTACGGGGCCAATTCTTCTTCTACCAATGCTGTCGCCTATCTCTGCTGTCCCACTCGCGGATACACGGATACTTTGATATGGATAAAAAAACACGGATACTTTGTATACCCTGATTGCTGGTCTAATAACAAACCTATAATTTTTAAATCAACTTATGATCTTTATACAGAATTTTTTGAAGCAGTACTTTTAGATTTTCGTAACTTTCTGTCATTTGTACAGAATGGCAACAGGAATAGATGCAAAAATGTTTCCATTATGGAGCAGAACGTAAAGATTGAGATAAAATTTAATTTTATGGAACCTCGGTTCTAAAAACTATAAATTATTATAACATGTACATTTGCAAATACTGGTGCGTGATGGAAACAAATAAATAGTGTCTCTGTAGTTCATGGTATGTAACTAAGCAAAAAGTCAAAAATAGTCCCATCACAAAACCCTTGTTGGCATGTGTTACACATCATAAAACCGGTCCTGTATGGTGAAATGCTTGTAATATTGTGTGACGACGTATAGTACTGATTGCACTAAATAAAACGGCATATTTTCGCAGATTTTTGTGATAAACAATTTCACGAATTTAAGAGAGTTACCAGTTTTGGTAGATAATTATTTTTCATTTATCGACATTCTGTGCCGGAGGGTTAGAACGCGCACCAAAGATACATTTTATGATAACGAACTTAGTTACCTTCTATAATGTGCCGCGGGATAAGTCTGCCATTCGATGGTTATCAGTTTTCAGTCCACCAAGAGAGTGGAGTTTGACTGACCTACATCATATACTACCATAACTTTTTGCCTTTTTTAGTCATATTAAATAATTTACCGCGATATCCAATTTGCACTTAAATATATTGAACGTCTAGTACAAGAAACCGTCTGCACTGCAAGAAGACAAACAAAACAATAAAGTAATAATTTTAACTTTTTCAAAGCTTTTATTGGCGGTATAAGTCGTAATGTAATGTAACGCGAAACTTATAAATGAACTATTTTACGAAATGCTACTTAATAGTGGGTTAATTGAAGATATATGTTGTTTTCCACTTTGTAAAAAAATGTAGGGATAAATTTCTCATTCTTTTTCCAATTAATTAGTTTAATTTGAGGAATTAAATTGATTTTTAACCGATTTCAAAAAAGGAGAAGGTTCTCAATTCATCTGTATATATGTATATATGTAGATATATTTTTTATGTATGTTCGAGGATACATTTTGTGTTTATGAACCAATTTTAATTATCCTTTTTGAGTTGGGTTAAGTATAACTCCAAGGTGGTCCCATCTTAATTTCATTGGTATTGTACTTTGAAATTCGAAGATACACAACGGAACTCCTTATTCAAGTAGCTATCGTTTTATTATTTGTAAAGCATTTTTAGTAGATTTACTCATCACTTAAAATTGTAAAATAATAAGTTAAAAAAATCGACTTAAATAACTTAACTAAAAACCAAGAAATGAATGTTTTATACAACAGTTTAATACTTATTTGTTGTTCCGTATAATATAATTAGGAAATTATTGTTTATTATGTAATTATTATTAACTGTTTTATATAATTTTGAAGTTGGTGCCATACACTATTAGTAATGCGAATGCCGGCCCTCGGCAATTTTAAATGTAAACTCGTTGTTATAGTAGCAAGGTATATATTTTTTTATGTTTTACTTAGCACCGTCTTCAAAATTATATAAAACCATTAACAATAATTAGACAAAAACAATAATTTCTTAATTACATGAAACGAAACAACAAATAAGTATTAAATTGTTGTAGAAAACATTTATTTCTTGCTTCTTAGTTAACTATCTTTTTCTTTTTTGAAGTCGGTTTTTTTAACTTATGATATACTACTCTTGTCTTAAAGCCTCGTAGAAATCATCAAAAATATATGTGCATCATCGTGTATCACAATCGTGCGAATTGAGTTATTATCAAATATATACTCTATTTAAAATATTATATATACTCTATATGAAATATTACTCATATTGCATATATTCACATATAAAAAGGAGTAGAAATTAAAGTCATTTAGGACAATAAGGTCTTTGAACACTTCTTAATGTAAAAAAAGCTTAAACCTATTGTGTTATTATGTTTAAATTATGCTAGTGATCAATTAAATTAATGTTCTGCGTTGATATTTTCATTTTCAAGTGGTGAAATAATTGTACTAAATATATTAAGATAAAAAAAAATTACGGCTGGGTTAAAAAAATTCCAAACTATTTCAAAATTGTGGTGTTAAAACTAAGATACTATTGTGAATATCATAAAATAAATGCATTAAAAAACCATTTAGTCGATCTAGTCCATTTCAGTATAATAAATGATTTTCCTGTGTATATCCAAACACATAGAATAGTATTATAGTCCAATCTATTTCCTAGATGGTAAAATACGTTCATTGAACCTGAACCATCATTTAACTGACTCTTAATTCTTTCTTTATTTTGAATTTATATTCTACAAGAAAATGGCTTCTAATTTTTATTTGATAGGGAAATATTGGGCACGAGAACTACATATTACGATCTTTGTAAGGAGTTATCAGTACAGAGTTGCTTTGCCAGTTGCCATATATCAACAGGTAGATGACCATAGTGTTATTATGTGTACGTTCTATTAATCTACCCGCAAAATGGTAAAACATCTTCATTGAATTTAAAATCCCATTTAATTGATTCTTAATGCTCCCAATTTTAACTCAATATTTTTTTTATTTTGCATTTACATTCCACGAAGTAATTTTTGTTAGTCTGCTTCCTTATTAGATTTTCTTATAGATACGAGGGTTGTCTCAAAAATAAGGTTCCCACATTTTTGTTTAAATAGACAGTTAATTGTTTATTATCAAAGTTATTTACATGGTTGGAAAGCTTGAGCATTAACCTATTTTCTACATAATCGCCATTTCTTTCGATGCATATTTGTAGATGTTCTTCCAACTTTTGTATCCCCGTGTCATAGAACTCCACCGCCAAACCGTTGAGGTAGCGATTAATCTCTTAGTAAGGAGGGTGAGGAATGAAAGTCCAGTTAAATTTTCTCAGGAGATCTTGGGTTTGCCGAGAGACATGGGGACAGGCGTTGTCGTACAACAGCTTCACATATTTGCTCAGTTTTCTTCTCCGACGGTTCTGGATGGCTTGTCTGAGTTTTTCTAGTGTTTCACAATACCTCTCTGAATTTATTGTTGTCCCAGGAGGCATAAAGTCGATGAACAATATTCCCTTACGGTCCCAAAACACAGTTGCCATTATTTTCCCCGCAGATTACGTTTGCTTGAACTATTTCGGTTTATGCGAACTTGAGTGACGCCGTTCGCGTGATTGTTCCTTTTTTTCGGGAGTAAAATAAAACACCCACGTTTCGTCGCCTGTGACGATGGAGTTCAATAATTCCTCCATATTGTTGCCACATTGTTGAAGAAGTTGGCAAGGACAGTCGACGCGTTGCTGTTTGTGCGCATCTGTGAGTATTTGTGGGACCCACCGCGCGGACACCTTGTTGTACTGCAATTTCTCGGACACAAGTCTGTCAACTGAGCTGGCAGATATCTCAGGAATGTGATGAACCAGTTTACGGATGGTGATCATTCGATATTTGAGTAGTAGACTCTCGACTTTTGCGACAGTCTCGTCGGAAACCGACGGTCGTCCGGTCCGGTCTACGTCATGGATATCTGTACGACCGCTCGAGAACTCCCTACACCATTTGCGGACGTGTTGAATGGTGATACACTTTTCACCATAAACTTCACACAACTGACGATGAATATCTATGGGTGGAACCTTTTTTGCGTTCAAAAATTAGATCACTGTACGTATTTCGCACCTGGCGGTGACGGAAATCGGGAGGTCCATCGTAGACGGCTGTCTACGATGTAGCTTAACAACGAAGGTCAGGACCGACAGAGGGAGAAACGTCGCGCACGATAGTGTTGTCAGATTTCGCCTAATACTTCTTATTGCAGAGCTATCGCGATGGGAACGTTACTTTTGAAACACGCCTCGTAGTTATATAGATCTGAAATAATTGCCAGTAAATCCGAATGAAATTTGCAACATATTGGAGGAAATTGGTTAGAATATCGATGTAAGACACTATATGGAAGACAGGACAGTTTAATTATGTTTCTATTATAATATTTAAAACATAGATTATTTTAGCAGTCGTAACTTAGTGTCGACTCCCGGAACTCATAATTGTGCACGTTTTGAAAATCCTGTATTATAAATAACCAGTATATGCCAAATGTTAATCCTAATATAGTAGATACAATCTTATTTAATAATAATAATAATGCCCTCATTGCCCAACAGAAAGAATCCATGTATAGGACAAAAGTATAGAATACAAATAAACTAATAATGCAAAACGAAACAAACGATCTAATGAAAAATATAACATTTTAAGGTAGTAGTGTTATTAAATTTATACGTGTTTATAATCACGAAATTAAGGGTTTTATATACATTAAGAGCCACATGGTTGTCACGACATGTCCAGAGAAGTTTATCATCAAAGTACACGCTAAGATCCTTAACATTTTCAGAACGTATTAAAACTATACCACCAAGAGAATAATCGTATATTAGTGGGTGTTTATTTAAGGATACTAGCAAACTTTACATTTATTTATGTTTATTGATAGTTTAGTCTTCGAACACCACGTTAAAACAAGGTCAATAATAAAGTGATCGCTCAAACAGGTTATATTTAAAAATAATTTTAAGTCATAAGAATTAAAGATAAATCGTTAATAAATAATAGGAAGAATGATGGTCCAAAATTTGAGCTCTGAGGTCCTTTATTATATAGGACCTTAAGGTCTTGGATTTAGAGATAAGTCTCGGATTTAGAGATAAATAATGTACGTCTGGGTAAATACGATTTTACTAAGTGAAGAAAATTATTACTGAATCTTTATGAGTCTAACTTTGAAATTACTATATTATGATTCATGGTGTACAAAGGCCTTCGAAAAATCAGTTTACATCATATCTAGTTGATCTTTATTATATATGTGATTTGCGATTGTCTGGGTAAATTCTGGAAAATTTGTAACTGTTGAGCATTTTGCTACGAACCCATGTTGATTGCAAAATAAAACGGGTTGCATATCAAGATACATGTGGGTGTATAATGGCATTTTGAAAACATTTGCATAGGCTACATCTAACTCCTAAATTGACCAGGAACATAAGTGAAAATTTTCTATAACCTCCACATAAAAATTGTAATTTAGGAAAATATAGTTCTGATTTATTTACAATTTTTCAGGAAATCCTTTTTGAATAAATATAGTTGCAAATGATTTCAATAATAACGACTTACAAATAAATAACTTAATAGAAATAATGAATTTTCAATTAAAAATAAATGTTGCATACAATTGAATTCGAATGATTTAATGTAACAAATAAATGTGTCTATCATGAAAAAGAAAAGAATCTTATACCACTTGGAGCCAACCACAAATAAAGTGTAGGAAAATTAATTTGCAGTGGATATTATCTAAAAGATACTGGCATATTATATATGTACTAAATAATATTTATAAGCCTTATGTGAGTAGGTATAGCTGTAGGTTTATGGACTCCGTATTAGTTTACATTCTTGCGCCAGTTAATCTTTTAAATTCAATCGTCTCTGGTATCTTACGCCCCCGTGAATGGCTACGTTATTCACTGTAATCCTTATTTGCATACGAACTAATAATATATTATAAAATGATGTCTACACTCTTACACGCCGGAAAATAATTTAATCATAGGCCCTCAACAGGGCTATGTAATCCTCTTTTTCTTATGTCAATTTTCACACACAATTCAAAAATCTGGAGTAGCAGTTAGTTCTAAATCATATAGTGAACAAAAGGCCATATTAAAAAATACTAAAATGAAAAAAATATCATACATACTTAAGATATATAAAGAAGCCCAAGCAAGAGTTCGTAAAATGATATGTATATAAAAGAATTAAAAATGGGAGGCGACATGTTCTAGACTTAACACATATATAGAAGGTAGGAAAAGTACGGAAAGCTGGAGACTACTCAGGAAAATGAGACAGGAGCGGAAGAGAGATATCATCTCACCAATACCAGCGCAAACATGGAATCAATATTTTGAAAAAATGTTATCAGAAGATAGAAAAAAAATTAAAAACATAGAAAACGTTAATCCCAGTATAGTTACTCAAGCATCTCCGATAAGAATAAGTATATCAGAAGTTAAGGAAGTATGTAGATCACTAAAGAATGGCAAATCTTGGAGAAGAAGATAGCATTTAACCAAGAAGTACATCTACTATATGTGGATTTAAAAAAAGCATATGATTTGTAGTACTGGAAACAGTTTTTTCAAACTAATACCCCATTGCAACGCCCTATAACCCACATCAGTAGGTTCGAAGATTTCCCCTCGTCTTGTATGAGTTATCAAATTTACAAGCCCAAGTATTTAATTGTAGCGTCCTGAACGCTTTTGATTTTAGCCATTTGATCTGCGACTTCATTTTCAACTAAACCCAGGTGCCTCTTAGCTTAAACATACACAATTTTCCGATTAAGTTCTTTCAGTTTAATGGTAATTTATAGAATCTTTCCTATTATATTATTCTTCGTAATGTGTTTCTAATGCTCTAAAATTGCCGAAGGTACTGATAAAGTGTATAATATGATAACAGAGGTTTCGAAGTAGTTGTAAATTGTGTATTGCTCATTCTAAACTCTCATTAATACTTAGAGAGTCTGCTGTAAATGGAGCACCTATCGTTGAATTTATATCCAAAGCCACTATTCCTATTTTTAATGTAGAAACCACCCACTTCGAACCCATTCCGTTATTGGATTTGAATTTATCAGTATCAATTTGACAACTTTGTTGTTGAAACTGGTTATTAGTGTTATTACTTCATAGTGTCAGAGTATTATTTGTGGACTCATACTTCAGATAGATTATATGGTATTTGTTTTGAACTGTTTTATAGTCAGCCTTAAAAATGACAAGTTACCTTCGGCATTAATTCGTTCAGGATTAGGGATATCGATAAATATATCGACCAATAGACGTAATTTTCTAGTTTGCCAGTAGGGAGACCAGGAAGTTGAACCTTACCATTTAATGTTGATAATAATGACAGTAATTTGGAATGTATCTAAGAGTTAAATATAAGTTTTAGTCTATTTTATCAATTTTTAGTGTATAATATAAAAAATGGCAATTAATCATTGCTTTAAATATCCGATGTAAAATTTACCAATGTGAGACGGTTGTTTGATTTTGTAAATCGTTGATCGAAAATTGTAAAACTTCAAATAACATATTGTTCAAACATATTCTATTCGATTTTTCTCCGGCTTTTGTTTTAAATTTACTCATCAAAAGGTTCGTAATAAAACCAGTGGCGAAGCGTTCATTAAGGCTGTAAGGCGCAGCCTACCCTATATATTTTAGATGGTAGACTACGTTTTTATATTGCCACTTGCCTTTGCTAGAATGATAAACATTTTCTATTCATATTATCATACCTACTTCCATTTAAACTGAAGCGCCAGCATACCGGCAACCGGCAGTGCGCAAGCCTTGGCAGGCTTGCGCACTGAGAATCTGGGCTGACTTTTTACCGCCTTGGATTTTATAGACATCCGCGGTGCACGGGGGGGGGGAGTACGCAAAAAATTATATGCAATTTAGCTAATCTGATCGATGAGTTTGCGTAATACAGTGACTATAATATTGACCTGTTAGAAGAAATAATCTCTGGTTGGCTCAGTTCAGTTAAGTTCAGTCCTTTATGTCTATAATTTATGGGGTCATGTATCAGTGTGTATGTTCTGTGATTGCATTTGATAGTAGTAGTTGTATAGAAAATAAACATATTTTGTTTAGTCTGCATTCAAGAGTTGCATTTAAAAAACAAGTAAAAATAAAGCGCAAGTAAAAGTAACAATTCAACAGACCTGTCGTTAGTCGTAGTGATTAGTGTTATTTTCAAGGATAATGGCAGCCCTAGACACTACCGATTTAGTAGACTTCTTAATTAATAAGAGTGGTTCGTTTTTAATATATCATTAGAAGATAAACTGAAAACGGAAAAATCTACCAATTTGTTTCAAGAACTATATATGTTTTTGCAGAAACGAAAATGCGGCGAATGGAATTGATATACAAAAAAATATTGGTAAGTTGTTTTTGCGATTCAACTATTCAATATATATATATATATATATATATATATATATATATATATATTGCATTAAAAATGAGCAGCCCCCCTCCCTCGTCTAATTCAGGACAGCCTACCTTCAGCTAAAATCGACGCTTCGCCACTGAATAAGACGAAATATAGAGTTACCAATTATAGTGCTTTTCTATTTTACTAAAAAAATCATTATTGGATACGAAACAATTTTGGTCCATACAAAGACCAGTTAAGTCGATGTATTCGTCGATGGTTTTGTCTTTATCCCGTCATAGTTCACTAATTATGACGGAATATAATTCAAAGGGGTTAGGGTATTAGTGAACGGTGTATGAAATCGGAAAAGTATGTGTAATGGTTTACCGCACCTAAACAAAACTTGGTAAATTCGGATTCGGTGGTTTAGTTAGTTTTAAGTTGATTTTAATAATCTCCTGATGATGTTATCTTGATTGGCGAAAGATGCATCGAACGTGTATAATATTTCGGTGTTTGTGGAAAACTGGTCTCTTGTTTTTTGTTGCCGCATCGAAGGTTCTAACCCTCAAACCGAAGACGTACTCGAAGAATTATTAAAACACTAAATATTTATTATTGTATTTAACTTCTTTGTTTGTCGTGATATAAAAATTATATGCCAAGAGTCTGTAATAATAATTACCACAGAGAATGAGGAACGAAAAAAAAAACAGTAGTTACAATATAAAATTTCATTACAGAACATCAATGTAATAGATCAGAAAACTTGCTTTTATATACAGGTGTATAATGATACATATACTTTTATATATATTGAAAACCGAAAAAAATGCTAGTAAGAGAATAAATAGGAGTTGTAATTATGCTGATTACTCATTAAAAATAAATGACCAAAGTTTAACAATAGTTTAAACTGTGTAATATCTGAAATTTCAGATAAGGACACAATATTCTTAAGGGTTACAGCCTTTTTTAATTCTCCTGGGTGGATTTTATTATACAATGGACATCTAAGGAATATATAATCTACGAGTACGTCTTCAGATTCGAACAAATTACACAAATTACATTGAACGGTTTGGTCGATATTATAATCATTTATATTGTAGTCAACGATAATTATTCGTTTGGAAGACATTTTGCATATAATTGTGTAATATATATGGGATTTTTCTTAAGTAGATATGTTGTATTATTTGAAAGAAAGAGGTATTCATGGAATATAGCTTAATAATACTTTTGTATATCATGCAAAGTTTTCACAATTTCACAAGTAGTTATTTCTTATTAAATTTTGGTAAAGCAAATGAAATATTATTTCATATATACAACTAACATTATCAAAAAATTATTTAATTTGGGTGACCCTGTTATACATACTATATTTCTAATATAGTTGCTGTAGTCTATAATAATATATTTTTAGCTATCTAGAGTTGTTAATTGATAGCAGCTGTTCTACTCAATTAAGGTGTTGCTTGAAAACAAGAAATTATAGTTTTATTGTACCCATATCTAATTTAAGTAAATGATCTGGTATGTACTTTGGTAAAAGTAATAATCTAAAACCTCTCTATGAACTTTCTCAATAACATTTATAGATCTTACGCACCAAATGGTTATACAAAGCATAAGATAATTAATAGTTATGGAATTATAAAGTTTCCTTCTAGCACCCCATGAATTATTTGTGCACCACCAGCACCAAATAATTGTTTAGCTTTAGTATTGGCAGCAACAGTTATTTCATGAAATAGTGAAGATGTTGAGAATGAAACGCACATAGTAAGCACCTCTGGATTTAAAAAACATTATTGAGACAAATAATGAAAAAATCAAAGGCTTCAAATGTTCAAACTTCTTAAAGGACACCCTAAGTGATTTGCAATTATTTGGTAAAACTGTTTTCAACTTTAACTAAAATTTACCGTATTGTGTTTATTTTTAATCAAATGCATATATTTAGAGCATAAATGAAGATTGCATAATTTACATCATACCAGTGCATGATGCACACCACCAAAACGGCTTTTGATGGTGTCTACAAACATTTCATAAACACTCCTCAAACGCAAATTAATCTGTATTACAGAATTAACATAATAGATATGGTCTTTACACCCTCTTTCTTTTATAAAACCAGCCTGAAATTCTGGGACAAAGTTATTAATTTCTACATACAATTCTATACGATCTAAAATAATTATAGAAAACAGTTTAGTATTCGTATACAATTTAGCAATGCAATACCCCGAAAATTTTCTAGATTATCTTTAAGTCGCCTTTTATGTAACATACATAAATGGTGTTCTCCTTATGATACTGGTGGAAGTTCAGATTCCATTATTTTTGAATAGAAGTGTTGTATAGATATACCTTCTAGTTCTGTGGTAGATAAACAAAATAATATATAAGGTACAACATGCTTCTCTCAGTTTGCATCTTGAAAACGCTACGTAAATTCACCGATATTCACGTCAGTATCCAAAGTAGGGAAACGGGTGTTATAAAGTAGTGTCAAATTTTTCGGTTTACAAGTGCTATCATAGAATGCTTTCCATTCACATATGTTCAAATTAATATTTGAGGGCGGGCTTCTAAATATATTAACCGTTTTCCAGAAAGTTTTCTGATCTCTAGCCATACTGACAAGGGGAGGGCACGACCTGGGAAATTAATTTCGGGATGAGACTCAATATATAATTAGTATATGTTTAGGGTGTTCGACTGTTATTAATAGTATACGTGAACGTGCACTAACCAGCTAAGTCTGGGAAAATAAGCTTTAGTAACCCAAGTCACTTATATACTGGTAAATTTTCACCGTTGACAGATAGCCTAGATAGCTGACTGAAGAGCGTACTTAGCTTATCGTTGCACAGTCGGTTTCGAAAACCGGTCCGGTATCTTCTTTTTTTTCAAAAATTTTGAAATTAATCATTTCTAAATACATCTACAGTCTACAAATATCATTTATTTAATTATAAATAACTGGTTTAGTTTATAAAAAAAGTATTTATTATTTTTTTAATTATACTAAAAATTAAATCCTTTAACTACTATATAATTATGGGTACAATAATAATAGTTACAAATAAAGCTTATAATTATTACAAAGTTTTAATTTTTTTATTGTTAAATTTTAATCTTATATTTTTAATTGAAACAAGAACCTGAATGATATTTGTTATGAAAATATTGGAAAATATTTTAACATCTAGCACAGCTAAAAAAAGAAGATTGTTTATAAGAACAATATTTTTCAAGATCTGTTTGGGAATAAACTTAATTAACATTCAAAAAGATTTCCTTGTTCTCAGAGTTTTGCAGCCTATATATAAATCATACCGAATCATTTTATTTATAGACTGTATATTTATTTAAATATGATTAATTTTAAAATTTAAAAAAAATAGATACCGGACGGAGTCTTGAAACCTATTGTCCAGCAGTAAGGCAAGTCTAGTTTATTTCATCGCTATTTTCCAAATAAAAAATCTCAAAACATACCGTGGCTTGTTTTTATTGCTAGGCTCAGGTAGAATTCTTCGTTTATCGGCAAGATAAAAGAGCTTCTTATTTGGCAAATAGCGATGAAACGAATAGTACTCTTCATTTAGCTACTGGGCTACCTGTCAACGGTGAAAATTTACCTAGGTATATATAAGTGACGTTTGGATTTCAAAGGCTTTTTTTCTCAGAATTCGCTGGCTAGTGCGCGTTCACGCATTAACAGTCAAACACCCTAAACGTATACTAATTATATATTGAGTATCATTCCGAAATGAATTTCCCAGGTCTTGCCATCCCTTTGTGAATGTATTTTGTCAAAAAACATAAAAAAAAATTATAAACAGTTTTAAAACCTTAAAACGAACTTTTACGTACGTAGAACATCTCTATCTCGAAATTGAGCGGCCGAGAAAAAATAAACTAACACATAAATGCAGAATATGTGTTTTATGCGACAGTTTTACTTTTTTCAAATAGTCCACCATCGTGTTTTCTCATGATCTATGGACAGGGTGGGGTGTCTTATCCACCTCAAAATCAATAGATGTCGTCTAGTAGACGTCCCTAATCAGAATCAGTGAAAACCCGATCTATCCGACACGATTTAGTTGAGTTATCGTGCTAACAAGAATAAATGCCGATGACACAACGACAACGATAACGACAACGACAACGACAACGACACGCACAGTAAAAATATTTTTAAAACCATTTTTTTTGGCTTTTATGCCGAAAAGCGAAAAATAAACCCAAAAAAATTTTGTTTTTTCAATTTTTCTTTATACGATTACATTACTTTTCCGCGTATAGTGGAGTGCGTAAAAGTAAAAATTAAATAAATCCCAAGCAATTTAACAATATGATTTTTTATTGCATGAAAAATACATGTAATGAATCAATACGAGTTGATGGCGCCTATCAAATGCAGAATAACATCAAACGTCGAAACATACGTACATATTTGGAAAACCTCTGGAGAGAATATTTATGTTCCCTCTTAAAATAGTTTACTAATTATGGTCAGAGATCATCCAAATAATATTTAACTCGTATTAATCCTCCGACTACATGGAGACACAAGGCTTTTACAATCACATACCCAGCTGTAATGTGGTGTATCGATGATTTGGCTTTTCCTTTGTATGCAATATAAGGATATGTATATTGTTTAATCTCTTCGGTTCCGCAACATCAAATTCTTGTCGGTATTACTTTCTCACAACGTAAACAAAACGACGCCTTGTAATGTGACCTGTTAAATAATTCAAAGCAATTGGGCGGCCAAATATAATTATGTGTATTACAGTAAATGTTTGTGACATGGATTATTTCGTTTGATTTGAAAATAAATAAGTTTCGCATAATAGATAATTTATAGTTTAGTTTTTACTTTTCCGTACTCACTATACGCGGAAAAGTAATGTAATCGTGTAAAATTTCTTTTTTTCTAGGGTTTATTTTTCTATTTTCGCCCTAAAAACACAAATTTTAAAATGGACTTTTTCGCACGTAGAACAAACATCTCTATCTCGATATTGAGTGACCGAGAAAAAATAAACCAACACATAAATGCAGAATATCTATTTTATGCGACAGTTTTACTTTTTTCAAATAGTCCACAATTGTGCTTTCTCATGACCCATGAATAAGGTGGGGTGTGTCATATCCACCTTAAACTCAATAGATGTCGTCTGGTAGACCTCTAAAATCAGAATCAGTCGAAACCCGATCGATCCGACACGATTTAATTGAGTGATCGTGTTAACAAAAAAAACATTCTCAAATAGTCTACCATTATACTTTCTCATGACCCATGAACATGGTAGAGGTGTTCTATTCACCTCAAAATCAATAGGTGTCATCTGGGAGACGTCCCCGATCAGAATAAGTCAAAACGCGATCGATCCGACATGATTTAGTTGAGTTAAAAAATTCTCAAATAGTCCACCGTCGTGCTTTCTCATGGCCCATGGACAGGGTGGGATGTATCCTATCCACCTCAAAATCAATTGGTGTCATCTGGGAGACGTTCCCGATCAGAGTCAGTCAAAGTCCGATTGACCCTACACGATTTAGTTGAGTTATCGTATTAACAAAAAAAATTTTTCAAATAGTCCACCATCGTGCCTTCTCATGACCCATGGATAGAGTGGGGTGTATCCTATCCACCTCAAAATCAATACGTGTCAACTGGTCTCTGATCAGAATTAGCCAAAACCCGATCGATCCGACACGATTTAATTGAGTTATCGTGCTAACAAAAAAAAATCTCCAAATAGACCCATGGACAGGGTATGGTGTGTCCTATCTACCTCAAAATTAATAAGTGTCAACTGGAAAACGTACCCCATCAGAATCAGTCAAAGCCCGATCGATCCGATACTATTTAGTTGAGTTATCGCGCTAACAAGATTTAATGCCGACGACACGCACACAGGCAAAATTATTTAAAAACCGTTATTTTTGTCTTTAGGCCCAAAAACGAAAAATAAACGAAAAAAAATATTATTTTCACTTTTATTTACACTCTTACATTACTTTTTCGCTAGTATAGTTGAGCGCAGAAAAGTAAAATGGTTTTTAAACCATTTTGCGTCTGTGTGTCGTTGTCGTTGTCATTTATTCTTGTTAGCACGATAACTCAACTAAATCGTGTCGAATCGATCGAGTTTTGATTTATTCTGACCGGGGACGTCTCCCAGATGACACCTATTGATTTTGAGGTGGATAGGACACATCCCACCTTGTCCGTGGGTCATGAGAAAGCACGATGGTGGACTATTTGAAAAATTTGTTTGTTATCACGATAACTCAACTAAATCGTATCGGATCGATCTGGTTTTGACTAATTCTGATCGGGGACGTCTCCCAGATGATACCTATTGATTTTGAGGTGGATGGAATACACTCTACCGTGTTCATGGCTCATGAGAAAGCACGATGGTGGAGTATTTGAGAAACTGTTTTTGCTAGCACTATCTCTCAATTAAATCGTATCGGATCGATCGGGTTTCGACTGATTCTGATTAGGAACGTCAACCAGACGACATCTACTGATTTTGAAGGGGATGGAAGACACCCCACCCTGTCCATAGGTCATCAGAAAACATGATGGTGGACTATTTGAGAAAAATCGAAAAAAGTAAAACTGTCGCATAAAACACATATTCTACATTTATGTGTTGGTTTTTTTTTTCTCGGCCACTCAATTTCGAGATAGAGATGTTTTACGTATGGAAAAGTCCGTTTTAAGGGTTTAAAACTTCTTATCTTTAATGATTTACATCTCGTAGAGTCATAAGAGGTGTAGCTCCAATATACAAACTTGATCCAGTTATTATCGAAATTTTAAATACAGAAATTGTATATGATACATAACAATTAACTCAGTTCAAATTTGGTACAAAACTATATTGTTGGGATCGTTAAGAATCATAAATTTATATTTTTTCTGAATTAATGTGATAGCTAAAGATTAAAACTAATTTTCGATATTCAGTTAGATACTGTTTATTAGTAACGAGGGAGAGAGAGAGAGAGAGAGAGAGAGAGAAAGAGTGATAGTCATTGTCTAATACAAGTTTCAGAGACAAAAACTTGTTTGAGATAAGTTGTTGTTTGAGAGATAGAAATAGCGAGAGAGAAAGAGATAAAGTAAGTTGGTCTATTGTAATGGGCCGTCAAGGTGAAGTCCACAGAACTATAACTACGCCTAAAGTTGAGGAAAATGTTCTGGTTGCTGTCGCCGAAAATCAAAAGTTAGTGATACAAATATAGTATAAGAGTTTCTAGTTTCAAAATATAGAGTACATTTAGTTTCTACAGCAATCTAAGGCTTTAGCGCGGATGACTATCCTACAAGAGTACACTTTTGCGCCGATGACTACCCTAGACAGGACATGGTTCTTGGAAAAGGTTAACCGGGATAATGAATTTATTGCTTTATTATTATTTTTCGAGCAAACCCATCAATTTGAATAATCTACACATTTATGAGAGAATCTTTACGGTATAAGACAAACCCGACATCAAATGCAATTGAAAAAATTAATTTATGAACAGGAATAACCGAACCATCTAGATTATATGACGAAAAGTATTTACAATTTCTGCTTGAATAACTATGCAATCCGTAATCTTATGCAATCCGTAATGTGGTTATGCATGATGCATGAACTCCAAATTAATTTTAATTTCTTAGTTAGAGAACACTTAAATAGAGTTTATCTCAGATCGGTGGATGGGTTGGCCTGGACCGGTGTCCTGGTCGCCTAAATTACCAGATTTACATCCTTTGAATTTATTTTTCTATTGCGGTGAATTAAAAATACGTGTTTACGATACGCCTGTGACAATTGTGGATGAAATTTAGGAAAGAATGTCCTGACATTACACAACCATGAAATAAAAAACAACATTCAAATGCTTTGGAGACTGTAGTAAGCATTAGTTTAACATACTCGTGAGTATAATAGGCAAGATAATGCTAATTTTGAACAATTTTTGCAGTTATTAATAGATTTTAATTCCTATTTTTCTTATTTTATTTGTTATTTGCCCTTTATAACTAGTTTCTAATATTATTATTTTTGCAATGTGGGAAATTTTTTCTATTAACATTTTAGTACCCATTAAAATACAAAGAAATATTCGAAGAGTAGTCATAAACCTTTGTAGTTTAATTTAAGGATTAAAAAGGGCGTTTTTGTATATTTTTATTCACTTTGTCCATAATTCTAAAGACAAACTATAACTAGCCAACTATAATTTTAGGGTATAACTAGTGCCCTCTACGAGTAACGTTAAAATTAGTTAAAAGTTCTTATTTGTTATGTTAAAAAACATAAATATGAGAAAATTTATGTTTATACTACGAGAACTTATTGAGAGAAATTATAGAGAAATGTTGAAACAAAATTCTAACATTGATCACTCTGTACATATCTTCGAAAACAGTAACGTTAATACAAGGCATATTCGGTTCATTCGACATATTTTTGTCCCTAGTATCTTCAGTTCGAGATATCCCAACCTTTCGCGGACACCCTGTATATGAATTAATCCACGACATTGTTACAATTCACGTTGATAAATTACCGAAAATAACTAGATTATTATCTTGCAGGAAATAAATTGTATTTAAATGGAGCAGCAATATCTCTCTGTACAAATTACACGAGACAAATTCTTTTCTGCGTGTATCACAGTCGCAGGATCCATTAATAAAGTTAGATTACCGCGACAGTTGTGTTGCAAAAGGAGGAAATGAAAGGCCGATGAGCGTAAGAATAAAGGGAGATATTAATAACCAAAACAATTTCCGCAAGAGATCTGAAAATATAGTTGAATCTCTTGAGACCAGGATAAATGGGATGGCTAATTGAATAATATTCATTTAAAATATGTAAATTAACTGTTATTAAAACTAACTTCCATATAAATTTAACTATTTGTTTATATCATCATATAATATTAATGGCGTTTAGAAGACTAGAATGTGGCTATCTGTGTAAAAATGTGTGCACACAGCATAGTGTATGCATAATCAAAATTCTCCAAAGCCAAAGCTATTCAAGAGAGGGCTACGCGCATTTAAAAAGAACGCCTATTTCTTATGGCATTGTCAGTGCCGGAGCTGGGTTTCGAACTTGGAGTCAGAATCAGAGAGAACAGTACGAGAATAGTTAGTCAAATATAATGGTAGGATATAATGTACAGAACAAAATTTATCGACAGTGAATATCCATAGTCGTGTGTATTATCGAAGATTCGATTATTGACAGTATCAAAAATTAAAAATGTCACAGAAAAAAAACTATAAAAAAATTGTTCAACCACTTGTCCAAAAAAATTCAATTGTCAATTACTTCATTCTGCAAGAAAGTTGCACAGGAGTAGGCGATGCATCGTTGCTGTAATAGCGTTGTATGCAGAACATAATTCAGTTTCAAACTTATATCAGGGTCCAGCTTTCCACGTTTGAAAACGTTGATTCGATTCGATTTCACTTCTCATTTTGTAGTTAGATTTCCATGTTTTAGTTATAGTCGTTGTAGGCGATTAATACGTAATCAAAATATGAAAACAAATAAAGCGATAACAATGGAATAAAACGTATATAAGAAAGAGAAAACTAAAATGATTTTGAAGATCAGTTAAGTAATTATGGGGTGTATTGTTCTACAATAAAATACGTATAATACCTTTATTTTATTTCTTCTACATTATTATGTTGAAGGATTTCAAAAATATAAGTTTATTTTATACAGGGTGATGATAAAATTGTACACAATATTTATGATATGGTTACTATGTGATTTTTTGAAAAATTTTAAACGGGCCAACCCTATTTTTTGAAAAGACTCTACCAATTGTTATGTTAGTGATAATTAGTATCTTTATATATCTTGGCCACATGTTATATACAATATTGATTGAAATTCTAAATTTTGACTATAAATGATACTACTGACTATAAATTTTATTTTCAGATTTTGTGTTTGAGTTATAACATTATCGTCGTGTTTGTACCGATTATTTCTTGCATAAAAATGATTTTTTCTTAAAGTTCTTTGTGTGCAAGGGTAGCTCATATTGGGGATGTCTAGTTTACCATATATAAGATACAGGATGTTAAACTTAAAGTTGTGAAATATGGTTACCTTAAATGATAAATACGCCGATAAATAAGTCGTCCTCGAGATAACTATGATGTTCCCCATAATGGAATTTTGTTTCAACAAGGCTCTATTCATTGTGGTGTTAATTCCCGGCCATTCTTTGACGATACTTTCTGTGACAGTTATGTAGGTAACTATGTAAGACTGGTCACCATCTTCACCTGATTTAACTCTTTTGGATTTCTTCTTGTGGGGTTACTTAAAATTGCGGGTCTATTTTAATAAGTCAAATAATTTAGAGGAAATAAATTCGAATAAAAAATAAAAAATATCAGATCTTGAAATTATTGAAAGTGCAATATAAAATGTTTATGGTACCAGATAATGTCAGATCGTTAATGCAAGATATTTGAAAAATATCTTGCATTAAAATTTTCTGTCAAAAATAACGGATTTGCATTATTTGTATTTTTCTCAACAGACAACTTTTATCTTATAAGCAGTAAATAATAAACTTCTAATATGTAGTACTGTTCTCAAAAAACTTTAATGAATTAATTTTGGTAAAATAAAAGGAGGTTGAAATTTAGAAAAAAACTACTATGACGACACGGGATAACCACAAGGTCTGAAAAATGAATATTTTTTTTCAGATAGTAACTATGGAAATGCATGGAATCATTGTTTCGAAAAGACTACTCGACAGCAAACCCATTAAGTTCCACATCCAACGGTGTTTGAAACTGTATTATCTAAGTTATTCAAAGGAGAACTGGGGGCGGTAGTTAACCCCTCCCCCGTAATACATATAAAAATATGCGTTCATCTACGCCCCCTTATATAAAAGTAAAATTCTATATATCTATACTATTAAACTATCAGTAGTTTGGTATTCTATCAATAAACAAATATTGATTATATAATTGATAATATTTTCGATGTATCAATAATTTGAGGAAAAAAAACCATCGGGCTATTAATACTGATCAAAATCAATAGCTTGCAAATTCTAACATAACGCTACTTATAGTGGATTTCACGAGCTCACATGACAAAAGAAGCATCTTACATTTTGATGATTTTTAATTGATAACGGTCAAGGTTGGTATGAGTTAGGTAGCGTATGGCAGCGTATGAGTATCATACGCTACTTCAATTTAAAATTACGTACACGGTTTTTTTAGGTTTTCAGTTACGATCAGGAGTCTGCAAAATCATACATGTCATCTTTCGATCGTCCTCGGATGTCATGGAATTCACTATGACCGACTGAACTACCGCAAATGCTGAGATAATTGCTTTTTGTATATAGCAAATATATTAATACACATATGGTTTGTATAATAATTATATGTGTGTATCACACAACAAATGGTATGAATCAATAAACTAACATTTTGTGTCGTGCCGAAAACACATTTTGGGATAATAGTTATTACAATACAAATCCGTCAACCTAGGACAGAGTAATGAAAAGGTTCTCCACAAAAACATGCAATGGAAGTGATATTTCCATCAAAATAAATGAAATAAAGTCAACAAAAATCAAAATAAACGAAACAAAAATGACATAAATTTTACAATAATATTGAGACATCAATGAATCAAATTATACAATAAAGCTAAGACGTGACTTCATAAGTGCATTTTGTTCGGCAAATTATTAACTGTCTATGTCGTACGTAGTTGATTGAAACATATGTCGCAAGACATAAGTTCCGGTAATTGTGGCATATTAGTAATTGCGAGTGGTGTAGCATATCGTCACTAAATTGATACACGCGCAAAGATCCATTATACAAATTGGTATTGATATACAAATATACTAATAAATAATACATATGTCATTAAAATATATTTCTGTTGCTAAAAACCCAGTAGATATAATACATTCGTTTTATTTGCTTGCCAAATTATTCTGTTAAAAGATTTCATTAAACCTTCTCCATATTAAACAATGGAAATATTGGTTCCGTTCTTAGGTCCCTTATGCACTTCGTTTTATTTGGTCGTTGGATTTAGAAAAGGAAACGGTATTACCCTCATATCGTAAAAAACCTTCTCGCACATCATCTCGGGAATCACTGTGTTTGTTTTCAACGAGCAAACGTATAAGAATGGATTCATGGAACGTGAAATTTATATAGTTTACGCTTAGGAACACGAAAAATCGCTTCCGTTATTTCTGGTATAGCCACTGTCAGGAATTGTTAAGGGATAAGTAACTGTTTACTGTTTTAATATTCATAACATATATTTGTAATATAGTTGAGAGGTATTATTAAAAGAGCTTTAGTCAGTTATTGTTATTATGCTATATCATGAATATTTTTGTTTATTTTAAATTTCTAAAGTAGAAGAAGTAAAACAATTTTTATAAAATATGAAATATGTACTACAGTATTTTTATGGGGACAAAAGGTACGGCAAACATATGTTACATACAAAAGAAACTTATGTTTTAGAACTATTTCATAAGCTCATTTATTGTAAAAATCCTATGAGCTGACGGTTTTAAAATGGCCGTTAAAGTTTTACATTTTTGTTGTTTTTTTTTACTTAAATACCTCTGGGAATCTTTCTCTTTTAAATTAAAATAAAGATCTCAGCATACTTCGTCCGGTTTATATTTTTTGATTTGTTTATAATTTGGTATTTTAAAGCAGTAACTCAATATTTTAAAGGTCTTTCTCATAAATTCGGAGTCGATCTAGCTGAGTATTTTTCTAGGTAGAAACAGTTAGCTTTTATCTTCCAGCGAGAACCAAGGAATCCCCTAGGAACTGTAAGATACTCCTCCACCTTCTTTCACATGTCAACGACATAATATTTCGCTTTACATATTGAAACTTTTAATGATAAAACAATCAAGTATGAAATAAGGTTGATCTCTGAAATTTGACTGTTAGAGGCCCATATTGCTATAAAAATTTAAAGTGCGTTTAGTTCCTCCTTTAATTCACTCTGTAACTTGTAGAAGTGTGTAAATAGTGTAAGTAAATTAATTCACCATATTAAATATATTAGTTATTCCAAAAACAAAAAATCATACAATTTCATAACATACTTCATTCAACATTCTGGTCCATCTAATCGCGAATTCAACATAACCTAAATTATTAAGGTGGTATATATACAAATGAACAAATTTACTTGATTACTTTGGCAATAATTATAAATAATAAAATTACTGACAATAATGATTTTTCATAAATGATTAATGAATCATGAAATATCACAACTGATAATTTCGTTCGGTGTACATATTCATCATATTATTTATTTTTCGTTTCGATATCTTAAAGAAAATGTATACAAGGTAGGAAGTACTTATAGAATACAATTATTTTCGGCTGTCATTTTAGAGACTTATGAGAAAAAATCAAACTAGCATTTCATGAACAAAATTTTAAATATACAGGGTTGTTTCTATGACTCATAACATTTACAGCTAAATTTACTAAGTAAGGTGCTACATTTATATAAAAATTTAAAAGTGGGTAATGTGTCAAATAGTCAGTAAGTCTATGAATGTCTACCGAAATTCTGATATTTTAAGAAATATCAATAAACAGATAAATATGATATTTAATAATAACTTAACAGACAAGCATCTTGACTTGTCTTGCCTAATATCCCACAACATGTCGTGTCTAAACTTCTTGAGTTGAGGGACTTCGATATGTTAAACAATTAAAATAAAATCCTGAAAAACTTAGACAAAATGCACTTTTGTGGGCCTTGGCATTACCATGGAAATGAAGAATGTTGCCGGTGCTCTTCTGTGTTTGCCGTTAATATCGTGGATAATTTATTAGTAAAAATGGTATTCTTTAGCAATACATCGACTTACCTACCGCTTTCGTTAACTTTTATGAATATCGAATGCACTTTTACCGAGTACTATACATATTTATATATGTATAGTATTCGGTAAAGTACTAGAGAAACAAAGACATACAATATACTATAGTTTCCATGATAGGGATCACTTCTTTGGAGTAGGATTTCTGGTAAATCATCCATGCAAACAGCTAGTAATTGGGTTCGATGTGAGTCATTGGATTTGCTCCATTCGTATAAAGGGAAAATTTTTCAACCACAGCATCATAAATGCCCATGCTCCCACAGAAGAGAAACCACAAAATGAAAAATAAGAGTTCTATGAAGATCTGGATATAATATATATATATATATATATATATATATATATATATATATATATATATATATATATATATATATATATATATATATATATATATATATATATATATATATTGCCCCAAAAATGATATAAAAATAGTTCTAGGTGACATGAATACCAAGGTTGGACAGGAGCCAATCTTCGTACCCACAATAGACAAGAATAGTCTCCATCAAGAAAGCAATGACAACGGGATACGTATCATAAACTTTGCTGCATCACTCAACATGATATCCAGCACATGGTTCCAACATAAAAACATACACAAAATGTTCTGGATATCACCGGATGGCAGCACAAGGAACCAAATTGACCACATTCTAATAGTTGCTAGGTATGAATCGGATGTGATGGACTGCCGCAGCTACAGGGGAGCAAATATAGATTCGGATCACTACCTCGTTATTGCCAATATAAGAGGGAGAATATCAGAGGAAAAAAATGAAAGAGGAGAGAGGCGAAATAAGTATAAAGTTGCTTTGACTTGAAGTCTTGAAGGACCCAAACAAAGCTGAGCAACTGTCTGTCAACATGAATAATCGATTAACGGAAACCCTTCAGAATGAGATAAGACCTTTTGAAGTTAATGACCGGTGGAATGAAATAAAAGATGAAATGCAAACAGCAGCAGAGGAAGTTATCGGTATGGAGCAGCGTGTCTGAAGAAATGAGTGGTACGACCAAGAGTGCGCTCAGGCAACAAGAGTGAAGAACGAAGCATAAAAAAAATGCAGACATGAAGAGCAAGAAACACAGTCGACGAGTATCAAGAAAGAAGACAAACAGAGAAACGGATCCATAGGACAAAAAAGAGAGCATTCCTCGAACAACAACTCCAGGACATTGAAGACCTAAACAAAGAATATGAAATCAGAAACTTCTATAAAAAAGTGAATGTCATGAGAAGAGGTTTCAAACCGAGGACAACACAATGTAGAAGTAAAGAGGGAGACCTAATAACATCACAGGAAGGAGTGTTAGACCGCTGGGCGGAACACTTCAGGATTCTTTTGAATACAGAAGGGGAAACAGTGACCATCGATGAAGAAGACAGGCAGCCAAACGAACAAGAACAAGTGGAAGAGGAACAGAGAACGCCACCTTCATTGCTAGATGTCAAACAAATCATCCAAGCACTTGCCAATAATAAATCACCTGGAACCGACAATCTCCCGCCGGCAATATTTAAGAATGGTCGAGAAAACCTAATCAAGTGCATACATACACTTATATCAGAAATCTGAATACAAGGGACCCTCCCTAATGAACGGAACTCTGGCATACTATGCGTAATTCATAAAAAGGGTGATATACTGGAATGCTCAAATTATAGGGGGATTACGTTATTAAATACTGCATATAAAGAGTTTTTCATATTACTCTATTTACGCCTAAAATCCTATGTAGAGAGACTAATTGCAAGATACCAAAGAGGCTTCAGAACAGGTAAATCTACTATCGACCAAATTTCAACGCTTAGACAAATATTGGAGAAATCCCGAGAACAAAACATAGAGACACATCACATATTTGTCGATTTTAAAGCAGCATACCATCAACAGAGTAAAACTTTTTCAAGCAATGGAAGAATTAGGCATACCGCGCTTCCTGATAGCACTTACAAAGCTAACAATGAAGAAAGTAGAACACAGGGTACGAATCCAGAGTAATCTATCTCCAGTAATTGAAACTAGCAGTGTACTACGACAGAGAGATGCTCTTTCATGTATATTGTTCAACCTGGCCCTAGAAAAGGTGATAAGATCTGCTCAAACTAATACAGCAGGAACAATTTTTAACAAAAGCATTCAAATCCTCGCCTTCGCCGATGACATAGACATCATTGGTAGATCAGAAGCGGTCGTTAAAGAAGCATGTAGGTCAATGGATGCAGCAGCAAGAGAAATTGGTTTCGTGGTGAACACCAATAAAACGAACACCAATATATGCGTATACTGCAACCAGTACAAAAGAGTATTTTGCAAGTTTATCAAGTGCAAATAGAGACTGTAGACGAATTCATTTACTTAGGTTCAATAGTAAGCACCCGAAATAATATCACAGCAGAAACAAAATACCGTATACTCCTAGTAAATAGGTATTACTCTGGGCTGGCCTCACAACTTAGATCAAGAAACATATCTCGACAAACAAAATGTAAATTATATAGAACACTTATACGCCCGGTATTGATGTATGGGTCTGAGACATGGACCCTAACAAAAATAGTGGGGAGCTGCTGGAATGTTTTGAGCGAAAAGTTCTACGTAAAATATACGGGGCGGTAAATGATAACGGGGTTTGGAGAAAGCGCTACAACTTTGAACTGTACAGACTCTATAAAGATCCCCATATTGTAAAATCAATTAAACTTAGTAGCTTGAGATGGGTTGGACATGTACTTAGAATGGATCCGGGAGATCCTGCAGGAATATGTATGTTCTAAAACCCAACAGGGCACGACGTAGAGGAAGACCTAGACTACGATACTTAGACGACGTGGAAGATGACCTAAGAAGCATTACTGTAAGAGGATGGAGAAGAAGAGCACTGGATAGAAACGAATGGAAAGAGATCTTGGAGCAGGCTAAGGCCCATCAAGGGCTGTAGCGCCAACATGATGATACATATTTATATAATTACGTTGATCATTGTCGCTAATGATTTTGGCAACGCTTATCGATTCATATTTCAGTATACCGAAATAATCCTCAGTTTATCATAATGCAAATAACCAGCACTACTACCCACACCAACATCGATAGTAAATTTAGGCGTACCTAAAATGCAGATCGCATTTATATATCCATATGTTTGAATTATATGACTATTATTACGTAGTGGCGTCTTTAATAAAGGCTCTAGTTTATTTCGCAATAAATCCTAAAGATGTAAAAATAATTATTTTACAGTTAGCTTCTAGAGATTTAGGCGCTATAAACCCATGCTTTGTAACAAGTGTATGTGAGTGTATAAGTTTTATAACTGTAAACCACAAATAAAGATGTAATAGATAGTGGAAATCTTCAAATTTATCATCAAACATATTTACACATCAAAGTCCTCAAACTTAACAAAATGTAATGCACGTGATTGTGGTTATTTCTTACCATTTCTGCTATACCGAATAAATACCATTTTATAAAGATCGTTTTTTAATTATATTTCAAACTTTACATAGTGTGGCGTCTCACTACTCACAATTTATTTTATGCTTTAAAAACATTGACTCACATATTTACTTTTTCTGAGTTGGTGTTTGAGTTGAAACGTCATAATGTTTTTTAAATTACAACCCCTGTTTCCGTAACAAAAATGAATTTTCTTGTGGGGTTACTTAAAATCACAGATGTATTTTAATATGCTCTAATAATTTAAAGGATTTGAAGCACCAAATTCGAATAGAAATGGCAAAAGATCAGCCAGAAACGCTCAATATTCTAGTTTTTAGGCACGTGTCGGATTGTCACTGGGAAATTTTTTTGTCATTCGCTATGGCAAGAGATTTTTTAAATGAGTTTTATAAAATTTTCATCGCTGATTTCAAATATGAATATGTTCTTTCGTTACATACTCTGGGTTTCATGAAATTTGATGTTGAATATAGAGCGTATCATATTATATTATTCCTATGACCTATAATATGACATTTTCTTTGTGTAGGGTATTGTGTTCCTAGAAATGCTTTGTTTATTTACTATCGTACTTTTTGACTAAAAGCCTTAAATGTGAAATAGTTTCATTAAATAGAAAAGAAACTCTATTGGAGCCCCACGATTACTCAACATGGGATTCTGAGGCGTGGTCCGTCTTTAAGCAGATCTCTACTTATTTGTAGGCAAGTTGTTACATGTTTGAAAGTATATGTATGTAAACAGATAGTGTACATCTGCATAAGCAGGTTGTGACTTGCATATTTAGGACTGCACATAAATGGATTTTCCGACATGAGCATTTAGTCGATCTCAGTATGTACAGTCTTGCGTTATGACTGAAATAACCTCTTTTTTGTGATTTTTTTCTTATTTTTCTATGAATGTCAAGCTGCATTTCCTGTGTAGTTACCTCGATCAGTTTCCAGAGAATCTTGGCATTGTAAGTGACGAACAGTACACATAATACTTGTTCCCACACCCAAGACCCCAACACTGATGTTGGGATCTTGAATTTTGTGTGATATTACCATATGTTTCTAAGTTTTTTATGACCACTATGATTTTCTAAATTTGACCATAGCTTTCTAGAGTTGTTTCTTATTGAATGTGTGCAATTTATTCGTTTCGAATGACTAAAAACAGATAATTGCGAATATCTTTATATAGCTGCAAATGAACTTCAGATTTAGTTTTCTTATATTTTTTATAGGTATTATTTTTAAGTCGCATAATTTCTTTTATTGTGTGTATAATATGTGGTTTTGTTGATTTTATTTTATTGATAGTACGATATGGAGTATGAACGTTATGCATAGTGATAATTGTCACTATATTAAACCATTATAATAACTTATTATGATGGTTTATTGGTACATATAAATCAATTAACGTGAACGATGTAGTTCTTATTCTGGTAGGTCCATCAATAATTTGTTTTAATGAAAAGCATTATAATATTTGAGAAATGTTTTCAAAATGATTGCATTCTAATATTGTCTAATTCTAATATATGGCTGATGTATTTATTTTATTTATATTTTATCAAAAGAAATCCTACATTTCATAAACTGTAAATAGGAAACCCTTAATATGAGATACTGCTGTATTCGGAAGACCTTACGGAAATATTTGTTTAAAGAGGTTGCAATTTAAAAAAGGAAACTATGACGACGTCACAGCTAAGATACAGAATATAAGCTTTTTAGAAAACGATTTAATGATAATATGACGAATATTGTGCAAAACTTTACCACCACACTATATATTAATCATCACCCTAAAATTACAAGGTTGTATGTGTCATTTTTTCACTTTCCGACTTACTGATGTAACAAAATTGTATATATTTCTGACCTCATTTTGCTACCGAAAAATTGATGGCAGCATCAATATTAACGGATATATGAAAAACGTTACATAGGTATATGTCATTATAGCATCTGGTTTTAACAACAAGGTTGTAGTGTGAACATACAACTTTGTAACACTATTGTTATAATTATCACATAGGCTGCTAGTTTGTTTTGTGTCCGTGTTTAAGTAAAAAAATGAATGATTCTGAAGATTGTAAAGAGGCTTCGATGTTTTGAGATGGATACGATTCGGACAGGGACAAAGAATATGTCCTTGTTGTGATGTTGTTGTGCTGATAGTTGTGTGCCACGAAACCTCAATAGCATTATGACTTTGGCCATCAGTAATTTTCGTCAAGAACATAATACTCTTAAGAAAATATACCTGAAGTTTTGTGTACCTGGACATTCAGCAATTTAGGTGGTAAATGTGGTATATAGCTGCATTGTGAGGGTTCTGTGAGTAGCTGAGTATGGATCCCCTATATCATTAATGAGAATGTTAAAAATATAAGGGGGCGTAACGCGTCCAAGGTTATACAAATGCAAACAAAAGATTTCAAAAACTTTCAAGATTTCAGAACTACCACTAAGAGTTTTAATTATAGTTACATAATATATAGTTAATATATTATAATTATATATCTCTGAAAAATATGTATAAAATAAAGTATAAAACCTCGTTGCTCTCAAGAAGCTACCAGATTGCAAATAGAAGACAACAGAAACTAAGAAAATTACCAAGTTACAAACCCTGTGAACTAAGGGAATGCATTAAAAGAATCTTTCTACCTCAGCAAATAGTGAAAGCGCTAAAGTCCATATTTTCATGCCTAAAGTTGATAGAGAATTTTATGAAGCTGTACTTCCAGACACCGCATAAAATAGCACTGACAAACATCGAATACTACAGAAACTAAATTAGTATGTTTTTAATTTGTTAAGAATTATTTTTAATTCCAAGTTGTATTTGGTGTTTTCCTTACAAAATATAGAGTAAGTATTTCTTAGTTTTGTGAAACAAATTTGTATGTTTCAAAATTGAAAATAAAATCTTTTGTGAAAAGTTACAAAGTTGTATATGTTTTTTGAAAAAATGCTATATTTTCTCAAAATATCATTAAGAAACACTAATTTTTTGATATATTTACTATAAATCAATACAGGTTATCCATATAAGACATTTTTAATTTTTATACTCATACTTAAAATACTTATAATAAAATTTATACTTAAAATAAAATCATCAAATTTTTTAAAAAGAAGATTGTTTTTTCTCAAGAAGTAAAAATAGTAAAGTAAAGCCTTGTAATATTAGGACGACTAAGCAAATCGCAATAATATTGCGCCGCCCCCTAGCTCATATCGAATGCACCTCCGAAGCATGTCTCTAGAGGCTTCGGATCAAAAAGCAAAAGTTACCACGTTGTTCGCAGGGATCGATTTACTATATTGATTTTGTCAAAATACCGATATTAGAACGAAAAGCATTTCGTACATCGCGCATCGACCTAAAAATTTCGTGACACACACACACGAAAACAGCCGTTTAGTAAATAGAAGATGACGCAATATAATATGTAGGTACTACATGAGCCTTCACGTAGATTGAAATCACCTCAGGTACATTGAAGAGAAATGTTATATAAACATGTGCATTTCTCTTGTAGGTCTCATTATTAAAGCACGCATCTGAGGCATTCGTCTTACGTTGACAGTGCGTGATTTACACAGACAACAATTATTACGAACTCGCCATTTCCAGACTGTCATTCCGTAATTGATGGTCGTCGACCACCCACATCAATGCATTCGCTATTGATACGACTCCGGAAATTCTACGTTAAAACGTGATCCTGCTATTTTCAGCCCAGCGAGATACAAAACAGTACGTCAAGTTTTTTCTAACTAATTTTATGAACTCGAAGCGGAATTGTCGTTACGTACCTTCCTATATGATTTATTAGACATCCTAAATACGTCCCATTAATTTACGAAAAATATATTAAATATTATTGTGATTTTCTTACTAAGAACACTGACGATTTACGGTTAGTACTAAATTCAGTTCTATTACACGATAATGCGATCAAATAATAATAAAATTGTATGATATTTTTATGTTAATATTCTAATTTGACATTTTCATTCTTCTATTTTAAATGTGAAATATGGATCCTAATAAGATGACAAATAATATGCTTGCTTTTTGTTGATATTTTGACTTAGTTGACCGTAAAATGGATTTACAATGTTATTCGGTCACCCAACCCATTAAATATTAATTAGTGTCTAATAGATTTTGTAAAATGATGAGCGATAAATACAGTTATAAGTGGAAGTGTCTAAGCTGATTGGCTACAATAAATTTATACAGATATCAAAAATTATATTGCTAAAAGATTGTCATTAAATGGAAAAAGTTTGTCTTAGCTTACATTAACTATTTAAAATAATTTTGCCAAAGTCTGTTACCAGAGTTATATGCCATATTGACGTGCAAGTTATCGATGATGTGCAAATGCGTTAATAATTTTAGAGATAAAATAATGATAAATTACATGTTTGAAAATTAAAATCAAAGACCAATAATGTTTTTATTAACCAAAAAGAGAACTAACTAAAGTTCTAATTAAATTGTTGATAGTGTTTCCTATCTTGAACAAAGCAGGATATTTAGCAGGATATAAACCAGCTCATATAATAGTATAAATTCTTAAACTAGTACTCTTAAAATGGGAAAAAATAATTAATAAAATAAACCTAAAATTTGTTGTAAAGAAAGGTTTGTGGGCACACGTGGCTCCATATACGCCTATTGACAGCGATGATGGTATTTGCATATATTAGTTTTAAATTTTATAATTTAGAAAGTAGAAACCCATGTATATCTTGCTAGTACTCGGAACTAGGACATATCTGTTTCTCAGGGGTAAAAATGCGATCGTCCCAAGCAATAAGTTACGTTATTTAAGTTTTGACCATTTACTTCTTAAAACCCTTTCAGATTAGGTCAACAGCTTATGACACGTGTTGCGTCTGGTAATAACAGCATCAGACTATCGGCTTTTGGGATAAGTATTTCAATCTGTCAATTCTTGCAACTCGTCCCGAAACACTATTTTCTTATCTTATGGTTGCTCTCTCGAGAACAACCATAAGATAGATATCAGCAACTTAAGATTAATTAGGAATTTAACAAATATTAGACAGCTAGATGCATTTGAATGTTTAGAAATTTAAAAGTGTAAAAACAGCATGAATAGTGACAGAGGTCCTATTTCACATAGCCCGCTTTATTGGCTAGTTATTCACGGCTCACTGGGTCGCAACCGTGACAGTCGGAGCTGAATGAGCCGCAACCGTGACGGTCAGGGCTCACTGAGCCGCAACAATAATTTAGGTATAAATATGATACATTATTAGCATAAGATTAGTTTTAATCATCTCCAGATGATGACAACTTTGTTGGCGAAACGCGCGTAGAGTGTAGTGTATAGTGTTTTGGTGTTTTGTGTAAAAGTACGTCAGTGTTATGAAAACCATTATTAAGAAATTCGTTACAGTAGCATACTAATATTTCCCATTGAGCATAATAACCTGTGTCTTGTTCTGTATATCCAAAAAATATCTTGTTGTCATCTTCTATGTGTACCCAGCATATTAAGACTATTTAACTATCATATAATTTTTCTTAATATCTAAATTGTTACAGATACCTACATAAGTACAACATTGACTATTTCAGCGTTGTCGATATACAAAAATTTAAAACCCTTAAAATTTTTCTGTGAAATATGATAATGGTAAATGGAAAAATAATGAAGCGCCGACTCGATACATATGTTTTAACAAAAATTGTATTGCTAATTATTAAAATAAAAAATCATGAAATTAAATTAAAATTCTGGATTTTAGATATTGCCATTAATTAGCTAAGTATTATTACGCATTAACTTCATATTTTGATGATATTGGTTGCACAATATTAATTTTGAAAATGACTTTATAATTATTTGGTGTATAGCGATTGTGAAAGTTTCTTTGAAAAATAGTTTATGGGTACATAAAACATAATACTTACTATAATAGTATTGTAGAGTTAATAACTTTGAACGATCGGGTAAAGCCTTTACAACGTAACTTCTACTTTAAAAATTCTGCAAAATTCTAAACACTTTTAAGTGACAAATAAGTAACACCGTACGGTTATACTTATGTGTAATATACATAAGTATCGATAACCGTATTGTGTTGAACCGTTCATCGTTCTATTTAATTTAAAGTAATATAACTTGGTGACGATATATTAGTCTATAAATATAAGTTACTTAGAAATAATAAAACTATATGGTACTAATAGACATCGGATATAATTATATAATGGTTATAATATTCTAATTTAAAGTGATTTTAACAATAATGTTGTATACTTAGTACAAATCACGTAATAACTACCCAGTGGTAGTTCCGGTTTCAGTTCGTACAACTTAGATTCGGCTATGGTAGTTTCTTAATAATATCATAAACTTCGTTGGAAAATAAAATATATGAGTTAATGAATATTAATAAACGTTTAAAGATATATTCTAATCTACACATATTTGATTTACATGTTTTTTTAGGATATTAATCAGTTGGATCTGTTCTATGAATTACATCTTCATTAACTCCAGGAGCCTGGATAGAATGGGGTGATGGATCGACCTTTCGAATATACCTATTCGCCTAAGTAACTCGAACCTCATACTGAAGAATCTCTAGAGTTTGTGAAAAATGGGATAAATTTAATACATTTCTTTTTATAATATTAATATATGTTCGATTGTGGAGACATTGAGGATTGACCATAAGCTTTTAAGAAACCTAATGCCTAACGTTACTCTTGCCAGATGTCTTGTTATTGACGTTATCTTACTGAAACAGGGTTGGGAAATATTCTGAAACATGAGAGAAAGGCTATTTATAGAATACCCTGTATATAGCGTCGAGCTTTCATCTTTTCTAGAGAATTAATGGCGATATGCTACCATAATAATAATTACTTCTGAATTTTCTATGCCACTTAGTATATGCATTAAACCGGAACTGAATAGTTTAACTACATACATATGTATTAGTTTAACTATATATTAGTGCTCATCGTCAGATAATGAATCATGAAAACAGTTTTCGTAGACATTTATCTAATAAACTTAGTTCTTCAATTTGTATAGTAAAGAGTGTTAATGTAATTGACTAATATTTTGAAATGTTTCTCAATACTTGCATATTGATAAAAATTATACGTGTCATATTTATTGAAATCTAAAAAAATACACAATATCTGTCGTTCCTAAACTAAAGAAGGTAAACCAAAATAAAGGTAAATCCATGATCAGGAAAAATTATACCAAATTCGGGGATTTTAATTAAATCTTTGGATCCTTAATTAATCAGAAAATATTTATCAATATAGAAAATTAGTGATATAAGTTATTTCAGTTTTAACAGTTTATTCAGCTTTAACAGTAGATTATGTACATGTTTATAAAAGAGCCTTTCTTAAAGCGAAGTGGGCATATTTATGATAACTGATAACTGCTTACCTACCAGAGAATAGAATGCAGCAGTAATTCATCAAACGTCTGGGTGATTTGTTACGACACGAAACAACCATAAATATCAACTTCATGTATATACTCTTGTTTATTCCGTTATTAATTATTTAGTTCGTATCTTACCGTTCAGCAACCTTTATGGTCGGCTTAGATAAGCCGAATAATTATCATCTGGGTTGTAATAGGAAATAAAATTGAGCTGTATTTATGGCTTAATATTCGTCTATCACATGGCGCAGTGAATATTGATGATGTTTACTTAGATGAAGATGAGTTACTATTAAAATTGTTCAAGTGCCTAACACTTATTTTCCAAGGTTAAAGAAAAAGGAATCTCTCAGTGTGGTATGTTATATGAATTCAATAATGTCTACATCTTCAACTAACAATATTAAAATAAATATGTTTAGGTATTGTACGAGTATATGTATTTAGAGAGAGTATGTATAGAGGCTATTATAAATTTAATTAATAATAATTCACCACGATGAACAGTTACATTTGCATTAAATGTGTGAAATTAGTTAG
Source organism: Rosalia funebris (assembly GCA_037954035.1). Classification (NCBI taxonomy): domain Eukaryota; kingdom Metazoa; phylum Arthropoda; class Insecta; order Coleoptera; family Cerambycidae; genus Rosalia; species Rosalia funebris. Next base: position 2,659,369 of record JAZFAV010000018.1, on the reverse strand, counting down.
CTAAGTATTCTTATATGTTATAAGTATACTAAGTAAGTGAAACCATCGCAGTGGACAGAGTGATTTTTTTCTTAAGCAAGTTCCAACGTTTTCGGTGATTTTGCGATGGCAAACTTTGAAGAGCAACGTACCAAAATCAAATTTTATTTATTGTTTAAGAAAACAGCGGCATATACAGTTTCACTATTTCGGGAAGGTTATGGAAGAGAAGCACTAATCCAGACAAGAATTTATGAATGGTTTATCCCATTCGGAAGTGGGAGTTCAGTATCCCATTTAGAATGTTTGATCATCGTAGAACCACTGATGTATTGAAGAATATAACTGGAAATTCCTGGAGTTCCTGTAAAGAATTCTAACTGAAGATCCAGCACATCACAGCAAAGTTTGTTCCACGACTATTTTTCGATAACCAGAGAGAGAGACATGTGTGAGTGTGTGTGAGGAATTCAAAGACAAGCACAGACTGACCCTGATTATTTGTCAAATGTTATCACAGAAGATGAATTTTGGTGTTATGGCCATAACCCTGAAACAAAACAGCAGTCCAGCCAGTGGAAGAAACTATCGCTTTGGTCAAAAAAAAAAAAAATACGGCAACTAAAAAATACGGCAACAAAATGTGATGTCCATGGGTACCATAGCAAGCAAAAATTACTATCTGGAAATGCTAAAGCGATCGCGTAAGGCAGTCAGAAAAAAATTACTTGAACTGTGGATATTTTGGGGACTGGTTCTTCATGTTGTCATGGCATGACAACGCGCCTGCCCACACAGCGGTGAAAATGAACAAGTCTTTGATAAAAAAAACACCATGACAAGTATTTCGCGCCCCCTTACTTAGTCTACCTAGCGTTCTACCAATTTTCATATTCCCAAAAATGAAGAAAAACCTAAAGTGAAACCGTTTTCAGGACGTAGAAGTGTTTAAGAAAAATTCGCTGAAGGCACTTAACAGTATTAGTTCAGAGGAATATAAAAAATGCTTCCAACAGTGGAAAAACCCTTAAGACAAGTGCATATTATCTAATACGTAGATAGTATTTTGAAGGAGATTGATGTTTTCAAGATACTATCCTAACTTAATGAAACTTAAATTAACAATTCTCGTTCTTTCATCTTTTGGATACCACGTCATAAATAATATACAGGTGTGAATGAAAATGTGAGTATGAATCAGGAAAGTGTGAATGAAGGTATGTCATGAAAAATGTAATTATTTTGAAGAAAAATCAAAAACACTAAAACCACCTACATCATAAAGTACTTTGTTTATGCTTAAATATGCCTTAACCATAAGGCAAAACATCGACGTGCGAATATTTCCAAAGTTGGTGGTTTACCTCAAACACAAATCGGTTAGATATCGAGAAGAAAGCAAAAGTTCTAATACAAGAAGATATTAATAGATTTATTAAACATTCCGTTGATGATATTCATTTACTTAAGAAGGTAATAATTTAAATAATTTTAATAAAATATTACAGTGTAGTTTATAAATTTGTTGCAGATTGTGCCAATTTTGGATGTAAATGACCCTTGTATCATAAAGATGTAAAATTGTAAAAATAAGCATGGATAATATTGACGATTTGGGAAATGTAATAGTTGTTAATGTACCCGTTTCTATAATTCATTGACAACGAACTTTTACTATTTCGAATTCGGAATATATTGAGATGAACTCTACGTCCGCCGTATACCACAAGTCGTCGAGTATTCATAAAATATGTCAACGGAAAATGTGTTAGTCAACATTTAGCGGTTAACAAAGTAGGGGAGATGCCTGGTTTGATCGCAGACTGGCTTCAAAATGTGAAAGAGCTATACGAGCCACTGCTTAAGAATAAGCTTTGGTAACTAATGCTAACTCTTTTAACTAATTTAAGGGGCGACGTGGCTTCAATTAAGCGTCACAGGGAGCGGAAATCTACCTCCACGCCGAAGGCTATATAAAAGATAGTTTGATAATAAAACAGCCACTTCAAATAAAATTTTACAATTAGACTGACGACTATCTACTTCAAAACAAGGCAACAATCATATCGACAGTCCCATTACAAAATTAAACCACTAACTTCTAACCAAGACATATCACGTGAAATATTCGATAATATATTTGACATGCCATCCTCGTGAATTAATATAGGAAACAATTGTTCCAAATTTACAATTAATTATTATTTTATTTTAGCGATGTTATGCCAAGCTATGTCATGTTTGTATTTTAAACCAAACATTTAGTTACATGATATACAACTTTTTATTATACCGGGTGACCACTGGGAACCGGACGATTTTGAAATAACTGTTACACAAAGAATTCTCAAGATAATAAGGTTTTATTAACATGAGAATGAAGCGTACACAATGCCATTTACGACGTGTATCATGTGTGGAAGATTATGTCATCGAGATGGTGTCCATCACGTCGAATGCAGTTTTCGACCCTCTTCACGAAATCGTGTATGACACGCTCCAACATCGCTCGATCGATATTCATAATTTCCTCACGAATAGCATTCTTCAAGTCCATCAAATTCTGCGGTTTGTTAGAATATACCCGACTCTTCAAGTACCCCCACAGAAAAAAATCACAGATTGAAAGGTCTGGAGACCTTGGGGGCCACGGCACATCTCCACGTTTTCTGAGAAGTTCTGGCATAAAAAAATTTTGGAGCATCTCAACGCAGGGGATAGAGTTAACGGTGACGGTACGCCCGGCCTCTTCAAAAAAATAGGGACCAATAATGCAAGTAGGGCCAATGGCACACTACACTGTAACTTTTTCGGAATGAAGGGGTCGTTGATGGATAGTTTGTGGATTTTTAGGAGCTCAGTACCTGAAGTTCTGTTTATTAACCGTTCCATCTAAATGAAAATGAGCTTCGTCGCTCCTTAGAAGCTGTAGACCTAAATTATCTTCAAAAATCACTTGCATTCTGGTAGCGAAATCCTCACGAGTTTCAAAGTCTCTTTCCTTTAACTGCTGAACAATCTGTAGTTTGTAGGGGTGGAATTTTAAGTCCTTATGCAAGATTTTCCTAACCGATTCGCGATGCAGGTTCAATGCCATTGCATGATTTTGGGGCGGACCGTGTAGGACTTCTGATGAGCGCCTCTCTCACTCGCTCGATATTTTAAGGGGTTTTAACGGTCCTCTGTGGACCTTGTGACTTTCTCTTCATTATGCTGCCAGCTGTTCTCAAATTGTTGACCCATCTTAGGATGGTGTTGCGAGACGGAACAGCTCCCCGCCGACCACTATTGAAGTGAATGCGAAAAAGCCGCTGTGTAGTTATTACTGATTCGCCATTGCGAATAAACGTGTCGTATGCGATGCGATAAACACGCGATGCACTGCTGTCCATTGCTCCATGGTTATTGAAATGGCATAACATTACGCAGATGGTAACACCACATTTTCCCTACTCCAACTGCGCTAAGCTCCGCACTACGCGTTCTAAAAACATCCGGTTCCCGGTGGTCACCCTGTATAATAAAATATGTTGAATATTTTATTATATGTATGCAGCGTGTTTTTAATTGTGATCTTGTTTCGTATTACTCGGGCGTACTGGTGTACCACATCTGTTATTATTGCCTTAATGGTCGCGAAATAAACATAGATGTTTACTTCAATACATGGATTTATTAAAACTAAGCAACAATAGTGAACACTTTGAAGAAAACGTTTTGTATAATGATAAAAACTGACTAATATTTAAGTTACATATTAGGCAGTGGATGTAGCAATGAATATCGGTCGGCTTTCAGTTTTCTGTTTTATAGCCTGTCCCCAACATCTAGTTGTGACGCGACGGGGGTGGATTTTGTGTCACTTTTTGACCATCGAATATGCTGGAACATATTCTTAAATTACTAAAAAATATAAAATTAAGGGAAGTTAAAAGTTCAACATAGTTTCTAACAGTAAGATGGGATTCCGAAATAAATATAGCCGAGCGTTTCTATAATAAGTACATTTTTAAGGGAAGGAAACTATTTACTGTGACCTTAATAAATCCACTGCCATAAACTAATAGAAATCTTAACACAGCATGTCCCAGAATATGTGGACAATCTCGCGGGTTCATATATAAAACATTAGAATAACGTGAGAAGTTCCAATAATTTTTTTTCTTACAGACCCCTCCCTACAGAGATATGGTTCCTTTTTAATACATTTGGCTTATTTAGTTCGCCAGGGACGAACTAGTTTTAATACAATAATGCTCATTTCTTTTGCACCCTGTATGATAGAGGCACAGCATTAATGTTTTCAGTTCGCTTGAACTTTAGACTAAAAAAAGGTGCTGTTGTTCGACATCGATAAAATGAACCATTTTCGAGAAAAACTATATTTATTGAAATATGGTTTTTATTAAATAATTTTGTGTCAGTTCAACATGGACTTCTAATTTTATGCATTTCCTAGCTCTGAGAATTGAAGATTGTTGGACTCTCTACCATTTTACCATTTTAAAGAATCCTAACTAATATCCATCGTATTAAAAAATTATTGAATTACACAAGTACTTTAAAAGTTATTCAAGGAAAACCGATTTCCAGTGACCGATTTTCCTTTAGAGAGCCATATCTCCATAGGGGGGAGACCTACTCTATACTCCCAGTAATATAGTATAAGGTTATTTAATCGGCTGTGTTCTCATATCACCTACTATAATTTAGGATTGCGATATAATATCAGGCTTGGAATAATTTAAATAATCAATAGCATTATTGATGAAAATTTTGAATGAATATAGCGCAGGATTCCTGCAGAACATCAAATACAACTTGAAATTAATTGATAAATTGACGAGAGATTTATTTAATTTAGATAACAGTATATTTTATGGAGGAGGACTCAGTTATGCATATAGCTGTTCGTATCGGATACATTGTATTGCTTCGTATCGATTCGGATTTTTAGGAGAGTGAGGAAAAGATATATGAAAGTAAAAAGTGAAGAACTTGGACACATACATATGTAAGAAACGTAAGGTTAATTGTATACTTTATATTCTGATTTATTAAAAGATGAGACCCAGTCTTCCCAGTATTGTAGAATGTCTATGTAGAAGTTGTTTTCCATTTAAATATGATGCCATCAAGTTTGTTGAAAAAAAAAAAAGACAAAATCTAGAGAGGCTGTAGGTTTTTAGGCAGTGCATCACTAATCCGATGCGATGAGTGTCTGGTATTGTACATTTGTAAATAAACGTCAATCTTAGAACAATCTAAATCGAAGATGGGTTGGAGTATAAAAACTCTTTATTTCTGTAGTTTGAATATTATCCTCTGCTTACTACGCAGATGATAATATGCAAACTTTGCATTATATTGATGATCTCAAGTTTTTACTTCGATTTAGATTGTTCGAAACTACCAAGAGATGGCGTTTGGTACGATCTACTGCGGTGGAACGTAGCAACGTTTACTAGATGTGAACTTCATCTGTCAAAGGTATACTCGTTTACACTACACTGACGAGACCCAAGATAGAAAGGTCAAAACCGGTCTGCAGTTAACGATATCCTGAGATAGGTGACATTTTGCATTTTTCTTGTGGTTTTGGAACAATCATTGTATTTTAGTGCTAATTCTGTTAGACAAAAATACGGCAAATTTTGTCATGTAATTCAGCGGTCGGCGTTTGGCATATAGCCAGTAGAATAGCTGTTTTGACCTAATTTGTTTAGTCCTTATTATATAGGCATTTGCAGATGAGTTGGAGTATAAAAACTTCTTATTTCTGTAATATTCATTTTGCACCAAAATACAGTTTTATTTTTCTTTCTTCGCTAAACAAACTGAAAACTATTTACGCCATGACTAATTTGTAACAGGACTATGATTTGATTTATATAATTCCAAATTTTGATAATTTATTGCGAACAGTTTTTTCTGAATTATGATAATCAAAATGTTTGTTCTTTTCTCTAAACGAGTCTGCAGTAATTTTCAGTAATTTAATCGCCTTACCTCTTAACATATTCATTAAAGAAGTAACACTTGTAACATCCGTTACTTGATGCAAAATTATACTTTTATAAGTATTTACTAAGGGTAAACTATCTTTTATTCCTTACCTTATTTTAATTACTATTTAAAAATGTTTATTTCACGTACCAAAGATAAATATGTCAATGTTCCTTGACATATTTGACATTACACTGAAAATTGTAACAGACAATTTTGGTGTATCTTTTTAAGATACCAAATTTCTTAGTAATCGAAAAAATTGAGCGACTGTTAAAATTTTAACGTCTCTTAAAATTCTACATCTTCTGTACAGAATAAACTACATATTGTCTTAATACACCTTATTGTATACCGAACCTAGTTTCTGATATGTACTTTAGGTCGCCTTGACAAAATATACGTACTATCAGATTGATTTATGCCGCATTGAAAAATTACATACATATAGAATTTTTATAGTTAACATTTATACATTACAAATCGTAAAATTGCAGCAATAGAAGACAAATACACAGTTCTGCCATACGACTGAAAACTTTTTGAAATTTAAATTCAGCAGTGAACTTATTTTAGCCGGGAAAGCCTGTGCAAGTGTACAATAAATCCCATTACAGTTCGCATATAGGCACTGTGAGAACGAAATCAGTTTTCTGCTGTATTAGATTTATTTTCTGTTCTCCTTTAATGGATTTAACTTAGACAGAGTGGGACGCGCTAAACTAGAATTTAGCAATAGACAATTAGAAAACATACTCGGCGATTTTTTTAAAGGGAACACCTCTCTCTGCATCTCTGTTAATAGTATTTTTACAATATTGGTTCTTCAGAACTTGTTTAATTTAGCATATAAGAGATTGAAAGGAGAATAGAAATAATTTACGACACATTCGATTCCACCAAAAATGTCATTAACTTTACAATGTTATGATCTGTTTTATAGAATGATCAATTGTAAACAATTCATCAAATAGAATCATATATCTAAATAAAAAATGACTCGGGTATGAGTAAAAAACTGTTCGTAACGTATTTCATCAATGCTATAATTTAACAAAACGAGACGCCTTTGAAATACTACATAAAAATATACATAAAAATAAAACACAGTTTTCAAAAATTACATAATTTTTATTGGGATAAGAAATTCTAAATGTGGTTTCTAGAATATTTTCCAGAAGCCTTGGCACCCAGTTTTCCATTGCTTCATTGTTTCGCCATTGATTGTTGTCAATATGACGTTTAGTGTAGCTCCACAGAAAATAGGCTAGAGGATTGAAGTCGGGCGAACGTGCGGGCGATCGAAATGGGCGGTTATTCACAATCAGTTGGTTATCCATCTGACGGTGAACAGCTGAATGGGTATCCAATTAACAGTTGTTAATCTATCACATGTCATCGAAAACATTTGTTAAATATCGATGAATCATAGCCACATAATCGGATGAAACTTCACAATTCTGAAAAAAAGCTTTTTCCTCGCATGGTGAATGTTATCTCGTCGTTGAGATTCACATAATACAAGTAAAAATAAGAGCCAACAACGCGATAGTTTATTAAACTAACACTTCTATTAAATTTACCAGAATTGTGAAAATATTTTTTCGTATACTGATACTGATATTTAGTAGCCCAGTGGCGATGATTATGATGAATATGCATTCAAATGGATAATGGAAATTCGGCTTTATGGCTCCATGAAATATGTTTTTTTTTTCATTTTACGTTGTCCTGAGGTTTAGAAAGGAATCAGTCACAAAGTTCTCTTCGTCCTTGTAAACTACCAGCCTGCAAGTTTTGATGGTATGCGTATTTTAGGGGTATTTTTGGATATCATTTTGGGTATACCTTGTTTATTTGACATTTTGCTTTATTTACGATCTATATCAATTCAGATTATTAAGTAGATATGTTAAAAGTTTTGCGTAAAAAGAAAGGAAACATCTAATGATCTTTCCTTTATTCTAAATTATTTTTGTTTTAAGGCATATCTTTGAGCTAGGTTTTAACAAGTCTTCTTGTGGCGGGACCATTGTCGAATAGCTTATCTACTAGCATGTTTTTGTGATGTATGGTACGTTCGATTTAACGACGTGGTAGATTTAATCTCGGATGAAAGGAATCTTCAAATTATCATGAAGTATCTGATTACTTACGTACCACGGAGCATCCACTATTCATAGTGGAAGATGTTTTCATTTCAGACTGAAATATTTGGATGATGTTTAGTGACGCTAGTTTTGCGCAGCCTCATAGATGAAGTCCATAACCTCACATAGATTTGAGCATTTTGTTATGGAGACAGACCCGAAATTTTAAATTAAGTTGTTTCTTTTCAGTTTGGATATGTTTGTTCCAAGTAAGTTGGTCAAGATGGAGAACAAGGTACCTTGCTTCTGTTGCTATAGGTATACGTACGAGTATGTTGTCCACTTTTATAGGTAAACAGATGTAGTGGCGCGTGGTAAACATTATTGGAATTAATTTTATTTTATTTTCATTTTTCATCGTGCGTAACAGTGATTAAGTATATCCAGGTGGTGTTGTAGATTTTGGGTAGCACTTATAGGATCTTTGCTTGAAAAAAGTATCGCCACGTCGTCGGTAAAGGAAGCGATTGTCGTGTCATTAGTTACAAGCATAATAAACTATAGGAATAGGAAGAGCAGCGATCTGAGAACACTACCTTGCGGAATACAGGAGTTAATAGGACAGAAGTTAGGCTTGAATTTTATAGATAAATGCTTATAGTGGTACGATTTAAATGAGTGTAAATAGTTATTGGATTTTCTGTTTTATGGAAGAATCTCTTGTACCAGACTTCGTTGAATACTTGTGAGATGTCTACGAATGCAGGAATTTATTTTCTTCAAGACTTTTTAATATTCTATTTACTATTCGATGGGATTGTTGTTGCGTATACTTGAATGTGAAATTTGATGCAATGTAGACAGTTGTCGAAAACTATTCGGGTTTGCTGCTACTGACAATAATACTTTCAATTCAAGTTATTCTGCTACTATGGTAATTGCTCTTATTCTTGGTTCATTAAATATTGAATTTACTTTCTAAAGATTGTAGAGAAATTTAAGAGATTTGTAATAAAGTCTCTTTTTACGATTAGTCACCAAATAAATTGTAGTCACCAAATAAATTGATCCTTTCAAACATCTATATTACTATCTTCAATTATTTTCATTTTTAAACGATCTTCTACTAAATAGGTAGGTATTTGTTTCAACTCGAAACACGTTGCTAAAATTATTATTGACAGCAACAGTATTTATTGTCTTTGTTTTGTTAAATCATAAGATTGACTCAATATATTAAAAGTTCTTTACTTATAGGCCTAGTTGGTTTTGATTTTAGATATATGGTTCCATTTGAAAAATTGTTTATAATCGATCGTTCTATAAAATTGCATAAAATAGTACAGCGTATTCCACTTAACATTCTAAAGATAATGTAATTTTTCGTGAAACAGGAAGTGATGTAATATATCTCTATTCATTTCTCAGTAACTTATATACCAATATAGAATGGTTATAAAGAATCTATATTGCAAATCCACTATTAATAAAGACGAGTATGCAAATCGCAGTAATACTGCGCCGCCCCCTCGCTTATATCGAAGATACCTTCGGAGCATGCCTTTAGAGAGGCTTCGGATCAAAAAACAAAATTTACCACGTTGTTCGCAAGGGTTGATTTACTATGTTGATTTTATCAAATTGCCGAAACGAACGAAAAACATTTCGTACATCAACCTAAATATTTCGTGACACACACACGCAAACAGCCGTTTAGTAAATATAGATATAAAGCTGTTTCCGTTTAAACAAAATAACAAGTATAATTATTACTATAATTTCTGCAATATTATTTTTACTATTTTATTTTATAACTAAAAATACTTATCCACAAGTTTGGCCATATTTTAATAATAAGTGGATTTAAAGATTTATGCAGTTGGTAGTAACCTTTTCTACATGCAGTTATATCAGTGTAGCGATGCCTCAGCTTTAACGAGATAAGCAATGATAACATACACCTAAATAGTATTCATCCCAGTTTCTAAATATTTCTTAAGTGCTCCAAGAGGTCAAACGCCGCGATTTTCTCGCTACAGCTATTCCCAGTAGAATAATTAAGGTAAGCAAACTGCATTCAACTGCAAGGACGGCCTTAATGCCTAGCAGTTCTTTAACTAGAAGCAGTCATAACATAATTTACCTAACATGCTTACATATATAAAAGTCCAGAGGATATACGATAATTCCCCAAAGACGAGTGGTTACTATCTGAGCCGAGAATACATGCATTCCGAACTGCCGCAGATAATCATGTAATCATATATGCATTTACTTCAAAATACGTACGGATACTATAACAAACTAAGTAGATAGTTTTCGACCAAATTAGCAAATGATGTCAAAAGTGTATCGATAATTGAGTTCATATTCACCGCATATAGCATATATAGGGTGTATACAAAGTACATAATACATATATTCCTTATTCTGGAATAAAAACATATTTTAGAAATTACTCGCACAGGTCGATATTAAATATAAATTGTGTAACCTTTTATTTTAGTTTTTTAGCTTTGACGTCATCGCTGCTTCGGTTATGACGCCATCTATTGTTTTTTACACTTTATTAACTCTTTCATTTTTGAAGTCTATAGAAAGCTGACTAACACTGACGTAGTTTTACCTTTTAAAAAAAGAAGCCTTTTACGAAAATGGGCGTTCAAATTAAAATGCATTTCTTACACTTCGTGACTTTTTTGGTCAGCATAATCGACCAAATGTGTCCACAATCGGGAGAATTGTGCGCAAATTTCAGCAAACCGGGTTTGCAGGAAATTTGAAAACACCTGTGCATGCTCGCCCAGTTCGTTCTGCGGAAAACATTGCTGTTGTTCGCGATAGTGTAGCAGAAGAGCCGTCAACCTCGACTCGTCGTCATGCCCAACAATTGAACATCTCACGAACATCACTGATACGAATTTTGAATGAAGATTTGAATTTACACGCTTACGAGGTTCATTTGACTCAAGATCTGAAGTCTACTGACCATTTAAAGCGTCGTCAATACGCCGAATGGTTGGTTGAACAGACAGAAGTGAATGGTAACTTTACAAAGAAAATCATCTTCAGCGATGAGGCACACTTTCACCGCAGTGGATTCGTTAACAAGCAGAATTGCCGCATTTGGGCAAATGAGAATCCACGAGTGATTGTTGAAAAGCCGATGCATCCACAAAGAGTGACTGTTTGGTGCCGTTTATGGGCTGGCGGCGTCATCGCGCCGTACTTCTTCGAAAATGAGGTCGGCCAAGCAGTTACCGTAAATGGTGTTCGCTATCGCGAGATGATAACGGACTTCTTGTGGCCAGAAATTGAGGATATAGACCTGGACGATATGTGGTTCCAACAGGACGGTGCCACTTGCCACACAGCCAACGAAACAATGGCACTTTTATGATTAGCCTTTTATGAATATGGCACGAAAAAATGATTAGGAAATTTAAAGAAACACTTCGAAATTCATCAACCTTCTTCAAATATATAGAGATGACGGTTGCGTCATTCATCGAGAAATAAAGTAAAACGACTTTTAGACAATCCAAAAGGCAACATTAACACAAACGACAGGTCGGGGATTTATGAAATCAGCTGTAACGACAGTAATCAAAGGTATGTTGGACAGACAAGACGCTCTATTCAAACCAGGTTCAAAGAGCACATGGCGCATCTCAGATATGATAGAACAGATAAGTCTAGTGTTGCCCAACATGCCTTCGAGAACAACCATAAGATATATATTAGCAACTTAAGATTAATTAAGAATGTAACAAATACTAGACAGTTAGATGCATTTGAAAGTTTAGAAATTGAAAAGTGTAAAAGCGGTATGAAGATTGACAGAGGGCCTATTCCACATAGCCCACTTTATTGGTTAGTTACTGGCGGCTCACTGGGCCGCAATAATGACGATCAGGGCTCAATGAGCCGCAGTAATTATTTAGGTATAAAGAGCATTGTTAGCATAAGACCTAGATTTTAATCATCTAGGATTATGATGATGTCAACTCCATCTCCAGATGATGTCAACTTTGTTAGCGAAACGCGTGTCGAGTGTAGTGTATAGTATAGTATGTAGTGTTTTGGTGTTTGTGGAAAATTACGTCAGTGTTATCTTCACACCAAAGGTTCCATCCATACCCACTTCAGATGAAAGTTGATTTTAAAAATCTATTACCCATCTATTATCTTACCTACCCTTACTTAGGGCCTAGATAATAGAGTTCGGAAGTACATATATTTAAAAGTATTGTGTTTTAAGTAAAACAATTTGATTTATTATATTTTACAATAAGAACGGTAAATTGACAGTAAATGACGTAATGGTTGAGAAATATCCTACTCTTTCTAAGATTTTGTACTTTTTTTCATGCTAATTGGCAACTTAAGTTTGTTCGACTACACAACAAATTGGAATCTTGATCATAAAACATGGAGACAGTATCCTTACACAAGATGAGGTTTATGACTGATTTAATAAGTATCCTGAATCTAGTAAATGGTCAACTGTAAGTAAAATAGAAGCAACATTTGAATAATAGAAAATTGGTGTTGTAAGAGACAATTATACTAAAACTACTTCTGCCATTCAGGAAGGTACATAATGGGATGCGTTATTAGATGTGAAGGAGAACCTCCTCAACCATGAATTCGCGTCATCGCATTGGAGCTTGAAATATTATGAAACATTGTAAAAAAATAAATGGAATTCGTATAATGTGCAATTAGGTTATGGTTTTCGCTAAGACAATTTTCATCGCAAAATAGAAGCAGCGATAAGATGGATGATGGATGGATAATCCCTAATTTTCAAACCAGATTATAGGCCACCTGGTGTTTACATGGTTTAGTGAATAGGCAAAATTGCTAGAAACCTGAAAACCGCCAATGCATGACACAGGGACACATGCAGTTCCCAGACAAAGTACAACAACACATAATTTCTTCAATTGTGGTACTGTACTCGAATAATGAATATCCCTAAATACCATAATAGTTAATATGGTACCTACCAATATGATGGCGTGCCACCACGCCAAGACGTGCCAACTAGATCTCCGGAGCTAAGTCCTCTCGAGTATTCCTTGTGGAATTATCTTAAATTCAAGGTAAATATTAATAGACTACATACTATTGAGATAATAATATACAAAATATGATACGAAGTGATATCAATTAACGCTAAAAAATGTTTTACAGGAATTTCACTCCCAACTTACACGTTTTTACATTGCAATAGGCGAATGGCAGAAAACGGGAATTCTTCCCGTTTTCTGCCATCAGAATATCATTTTTCATAAAATTGTTCTGTTTAATTTAAAATACTTTTTTGCATCACAGAATGGTGTTGCCCTTAAAAAATCTATCAATGATGGCATAACTTCATAAACGATGTCAAATACATACGTATACCAAAAAAAGCGTATCTAAAAACAAAATGAATCTGCCCGAGAAGTTTTTCTATTTACGTTGCTTTGTAACGATTTTAGTGAATTTCTTTCAACCTTTATTTCCTCACTGTTTGTTTGATTTTCACATATCAATAATAAGGATGCTCTGTATATTAAGAGGAAGGAATAAAATAACACCATTCTCGAAGCTTCAAAATTTAGATAGAATAATTAGTTATTATAATAATAGAATAATTTGTAAATGAACGTATTATTAAGTAAAGAAGAATGTAAATTAAAACAATACGTTTTTTAAAAAACTTATATGATCCTTATTGAAAGTAAACTATATATGTACATACTTTCCTTATTTCTGAAACAGAAAGACCGCAGGAATGAAGACATTTATTATCCTTATATAGAAACGACGACATGATCGATAGCTATAATTGGGATTGCATTGCTGTTAAACATAAACATAATTTCTGATATATCTTGATTAGAGAATTATTACGCTGTTGTATTAAAGTACACCATGCGTGTTAGTTTCTTTATAAATAAATATAAAAACCTGATCCTGGAATATAGTTATTTATAGTCTATATTGTAGCTTATTATGTGTCTATTTGAATAAATTACTACCGTTTTTAGTATTGTAATGCCAAGTATACTATTCCATTATCACATGTAATGAATTAATAATACTTTTAGTATTATAGATATATGAATTGAGAATATATTCTTATAAATCAATTAATTGCATTGATCAAAACATTATTACCTCCGCTGTGTTTTGTCTTTTGTAAATGATCACGCCAATGAAGTAATTATATCCCTATTATATTGAATTCTACTAATTATATCATGACATTTTGTTATTTTATCTATTAACAGTAAGTTGAACTTATTATAAAGTTGTGATAAAGGATAATACAATCTAACATGGACTCACCGAATCATATCTGACGTTTCTACCTAATAACATCAATAATGTACCTAATTAGATCGCCTTATTTTATCGCCGATATTGACTTCCCTTATCCTTGTGTGGTAGATTGGATTTATACCAAAATATCAAAAATCGTCGCGATCAAATGTTGTCCTAAGTCTTAAAATAATTCTCAGATCTAGTATCATGTATTAATAATATATAATTAACTCTTAATATATAAAAGTAATTCACTCTTTAATATACATAATACTTTTACTGTCAACGTTTGAGACGCAGTTCGGGTGGAGAGATCTTCCTGTCGTAATATTAAGCAGTTTTTGAACTATGATTTTCACCCTACGGCATAAGATATACATGACTGAAGCTTGTTTTTGAACTGACTAGTTAATGGAATTTCGGAATATAGTCGGCGTTTATATTTTTTCTGATAAAGTGTGGCTTTATCTTGTAGGATAGGTCAATAATTCTAAGAATATAAAAATAGAGCAGTAATAATCCGCATATTTTTGTTGAATATCCACTAAAACCTCACAAAATTGGTGTTTGGATGGAAGTTTCTTGCAAGACAATAAGTTTCTATTTTTTATCAATTTCGCCATCAATGGAGATCAGTATAGACGCAATACTTTGCCTAAATTTGTTCAACAACTTCATGATGAAGTTCATCATGGTTATTTTTAACTATGATGGTTAATTTAACAATATGATACAATAGTGTGTACGAATATGAGCTTTTTATGGCCGGCTGATAACTTTGCAGATAAGTTAAATTTCCTTCGAGATTTCTTTGTTTCACAATAATGGACTATTTTGTGTTTCCTTATTTTAAAAAATAAGATTTTTATTACTTTTGTGGTTAATTTGTAAGAGGTGGAGCAAATAATTGAACAATGTGCTGCCATAACACTATAAATCCTGTAGTATAGTTTTATTGCACCTGAAAAAATATTTCGGTAATTTATAAATTGGCAATATTTAAGACTGTGAATAATTTCTCTCTGCACATTTTACTCTGCACACTCTGTGAATAACTTTACTACCTTCTCCTCTTAAATTTTAATAATCATTACACTTTCATTTGTTTCATAGAATTATTACGCAAAGTAATTCTTATGTAACTAATCCTGTATTTTATTTTAATATGTATAAAAAAAGAGTTTTGCATGAAGTAATGAAGTAATTAAAAATGGGGTTTTCCATCAAAAATATCGATGACTTAACTTTGAAGAAATAGGTAAAAAAAATAAAAAAATAGCTTTCAAAGTGGGATTTCAAATATTTCGTTTGACATGCCTGAGTGACTTTAAAAAAAAGACATTACTACTATTTTTATTGAATTTATACATTACTTCTCATTATATCATGACTCGTGTATATACATATATTAATTGGAAGAATTTCAATTTAAGATATTTGATATTTAAGAAAGTTGATACTTTATTACATATTATTTCATTTTATACACGATCAACTCATTTTTGAGTTAATAAATTTCGCTATTAGTTATTAAATAAAATAAAATTTGGTATGAATAAAAATTATATTGTATACCTTTATTAATACAATTATTGTTTCAAGTCCTTTTATATACAATGCTAGTGATTTTAAAATAGTTGAAGGAACTATATGGCGAATAGTCTTTAGTATAACGCAAATATAATCAGGATAGTGGATATGCTAAAAGTATTCATATATAATAATAAGTTTAAAAAATAAGTTTAAAAAATAATAAGTTTAAAAAAATACCTACTTAAAAAAAGTAACTTAACTAAAGAGCAAGAAATAAATGTTTTCTACGACATACTTCTTTAATACTTATTTGTTCCGTTTAATGTAATTAAGAAATTATTGTTTATTATGTAATTATTATTAATTGTTTCATACAATTTTGAATTCGGTGCCATACAATATTGAATGATAGTCCTCGGCAATTTTAAATGTAAACTCGTTGTTATAGTAGCGAGGTATATATTTTTCTATGTTTTACTTGGCACCGACTTCAAAATTATATGAAACAATTAATAATGATTACATAATAAACAATAATTTTGTAATTACAAATAAGTATTAAATTGTTGTAGGAAATACTTATTTCTTGCTTTTAGTTAAGTTACTTCTTTTTTCATCTAAATCGATAAGATCTATGTGTGTAACTTACAAGTTACATACATAGATAGACATAGATTTGAAAACCCCATGGATTTGTTTCGGCATTTGTCCTGGATCGGCATACCGTGTACGGTACCGATGAGAACCAATAAGTTCGAAACAGCTGTCTGTCGTTCGGATTCCATTCGGGACAAATGTCGAATCCTACCTGTGGCGGGGTCCCTTTTCAAAAAAAAATATACCTATCTAATTTCCATTTATACGAAAACTTTGTTCAGGTTTACTAAACCGTTACGAATATTTTCCGGTTTCATGTGCTGTTTAGCAATAAACTTACTCAACGTAACCATTTTTCTTCATGGTCAGCCAACAGCGAAGGAATTGTTTCGATTTACTGCGCCACTTTGTAATATCTACTATTTTATAACTATTTTCATTCACGATGATTAGGAATTGGCTGAGTTAAACATTAGATAAACATTCGGTTCACTAATCCGTTAACGTCGTCATTCATCGTATTAACCAAAACAGTTGACTCTTAGGTTGACCATTGTTCATGTTCTTATCATATTTAGCAATCTTAATACTTTCCATGGCATCCAATGGTCTACCTTTGGTTATACTTTTAATTCCAAGTTTCTAGAATCTAGTACCATGAGCCACATGATCCTTAAACCTAGTTATAAGTGTCCTTCTCGTCTGCCCATTATATTTTTATTTTCAATTTATGTTTTGAATTTCCTAAAAGTTGTTGCAATTTGTTTTTAGAAAAGTACATTATATTTGAAAACGATTTTGAGGTCTCTGGTAAATTGTGGTTCATATGGAATTAACATCAATTTTACGATTTTTAGAATAATTCCGAAAGGCCATGGAACTAAAAAAAAAAAAAAAACGTAGATTTAGGACAACTCTTATTATTCTTTTTATCGCTAAATAATGTTTATCCATGTAATGTAGCTTCTTTTTAAATCATTTAATTTACTTTGCTTTTCATCGTAACCGTTTCGCGAGCATTCCAAATGTTTTCTTAGATGTCCGTGATCCTTTAGATCCGTGATACGTCGGCGGCGTTTCTGTTGTGCTTCATAAATAAAACAATATATACAGTTCTATTGTATACGGCTAAAATGCAGCCATATTCAATTGTTCTATAAATAGCAGAAGAGAAGAAGGTCAAAATCCTATTGTCTCGTCGGTTCGCATACGAATTTTCCACAAACTGGCATGAAATATATACATATTTAAGTATTGTAACAAGCATGACCGAATGATTGAGCTACGAGCATCCCATTCTGGACGCTGATCAAGTCATGAAAGATTTATAGCAGTATTCCAGCTAAATTAAGTATATTACGGAGTCGAATTTGTAATTTTAAAACAATATATATATATATATATATATATATATATATATATATATATATATATATATATATATATATATATATATATAATAACGTATTGTGTAACATATAAGTGTTTATGGTAATGTTAGTTCTATATTATTGCTTCTAAAAACTAAAGATGTGTATTATATTCATGTTAATACAATATAAAATACATTATTATTTCAAAAAGAACTACTACTTCCAAGATTCATGATATAATTATTGTATATACATGAGTCGATTTCCTATACGAGGTAAAGTAAAATGAAAACTTTAAAAGTAGGTACTATTTTTTGACAACAATGAATCGAATGAAATTTTGCCTTACAATTTGGCAAAAACATTATTTATGAGATACAAGAGAGTTTGGTAATGACATATTGTGGCAATAATTGACATATTGTGTGTTACTGTGTCAAAATTGACATGTCAACATGTCAATATTGACACAGCAACATTTAACATGTCAATTATTACCACAATCTGTCACTGCCAGCAACAGTTGAAAAATGGTAAATTCGCTATTTACTGGGATGGAACCTAATCTGGTCTCATGATGATCATATGGGCAAACTAAGTAAACTACGTTTTGAAAGAAAGATCTGAATAGATTGTGGTAGTTGAGGTATTGTTGAATAGAAATCGTCGAAATATCCTTGAATTAAGGCAGAAATTTTGAATATAAGACATGGTTATATAGTACTATCATTTTAAAATTACCCTCACTATTTCCACTAGCAACGAAAATGACCTCCCGACAAAACCACGCAAATTTAGATATCGAAGAGGAAGTTTAAAATCAGTATCAGTTGCAGTTTTCCTTTTACCCCTTTACTCCCAGTTATTCCCACTTAATTTTTTTTAAATGGCATCCCATATAATTACTTTAAATTTCTTAAAAATTTTGATCAAACCCCGCTTAGAAAACTGAAATTGGTTGATCTGTATTCGTAATAGACGCTAAAATAAAATAATAAATCGTTACTACATACGTTAATCAACTGCAAAAACTTACGGAGGCAATTCGAGAAAAACGCTCAAGTTGTGCGCGTGCTCTCAAGTTTATCTGTCTTATAACGTGAGGACATAAGTGGTGAAGGAATCCCAATAGAAATTTGTCTGGGATACGATGCCACATCCACCATATCCGCATGACACTACTGCATTGAATTTTAATTTAGTCAGACTATTAAAACAATAGTTAGCTGACACAACGTCCAAGGAGTAGTATACGATGATGATAACTAACTGAATGGCCAGTGGCCACCACGTTCACCTGATTGTTCACCACCGCATCACCATGTTCACCATATCATCTTGCGCGTTACAAATCACAAGTCTATTTTGATAGACCAAATAATTAAGAGGATCTGAAGCTACGAATTCGAATTAATAATGGAATATATCAGTTAAAAAAATTATTGAATATTTAATACAAAGTGTTTACAAACATGCCGTCCTATGGCAGATTGTTACTTGAGGTAATTTTACTAATTTTAAAATATCTGCCCAAATTAATTTGTATATTATTTAAAAATACCCTCTGAGACAAAATATATTGCACAAATTATATTATTTCTATTAATATTTATTGCAGAATAAATTAACTTTAATAACGGATAATAAAACCATGGAATAGTGAAAACGATCAATATAATGTTCAAAAATTAATTCTTGTTAAGCAAAGTAACATCTCTCCTTATCACAGAAGTATATGCTCGTGCCATATGATAACGTGGTGGGCATACTCTGTAGTGAAGTTAATATTACTAGATTATAATAGTCTAGAAATGTAACTAATCATCTTAAAGCAATTTTCGTTAGGCTTGGCATTCCAGCAATATTAATTTCAGATAGTGAGCCTCAATTTCAATAATTCTGCATATTTGAAATATTTTCTGAAGAATATGGTTTTATCCATATTACTTCGAGTCTTACTTATCATCAATTAAACGCAATAGTAGAACGTCAAAAAATGCATTTCTAGTCTATATTTCTTGAATAGAATTGATAGCTCTGTGAAGGTAATTTAATAGTCGACACCTATTTTTAGTTCTATTGCAGCCTTGGTAATAATGCTAATAAAAATGCTGATCAATATGGTCTTGCGGATCATTTGTAATTTCAATAAAAGGATCCTTTATTTCATCTTTGACGTGATGTCATAGACTAATTCCATAAAACTTTTCCAAACATTTGGAATATAGAAGAGTTCATTGAGTGACTACTGTGTTTTAAAACGTATACAAGCAAATATGATACCACTGTAGTATTACGAGATTATATAAGAATCGAAGTAGAAGAAACAACATAGAAACATGAGTAGAAATGCAATTCTCATTTGAATAACGAATTGTCAGTTACTGAAATGTTAAAGGCAACCGTTTTGCGTATTTATTACACTAATGCATCATATATATACATTTATTTTTATAAAAGAATGTATTTAAAATTTTGGCGTGTACTTTGATGATAAACCATCAAGCTCTGGGCAAGTCATCCATGTGGCTTTTAATGCATATAAAACTTGGTTTCGTGATTAGAGACACGACATTGTTTAATAATACTGCTACCTTAAAATGTTTATATTTTGTGTTAGTTTCTTACTTAGTTTATATTAGAATATTGTAGCCTTATTTAGTATATCCGGTATCTATGTCACATGAATCAACCTGAAAATGTTCACTGGTGTTTCTTGAAGCATTTATCATTTCTCATAGATAATTCTTATCCAGTAAGGAGTTATGATCATACTCTACTTTTACAAACATTTGACATCTAGTCACTGAACTTTAAAAGGGCATTTACTAGCCTCTGGGGTTTATTTAAACTGTACCATAATAGTATATTCGTAGATGCACCGGCATTACTAGGCATGTTTAGTATACACATACTTAGACTCTGATTTGAACAATTGTACTCATAAAGAGTTACTATCCTTAGGGAAACAACAACTTTTTACTGTCGTTTAAGTTATATGTCAATGAAAGATTCCACTGTTTATTTACTGTTACTGTTTATTCCACTGTGAAAGTTATTTAGAGGTTACCTTTTATCTATTTTTCAGTTATATACTGTATACATATACATGTATAAGTTTATTATTATTAAGGGAATGTAATAAAAATTTTCATTCTTCAATTCTCTCTCTAATTTGATTCTTTGTAAAAATGATGAAAAAAGATCTACTGCATCCAATCCTTTTAATTGAAATATTGAAGATAATGAAAGGGTTACGTGAAGCTTTTCTTTTAACGGAGATGCTACATTAAAAGCCTTCAATGTACACTCAATACATATATTGTTATGTGCATGTCTGAAGAGGAAATATAATGTGGGTTGCATTTTAGATTTACATTCACATTTACGCATCTGTAAGCGGTCTAAAATAAAGCCATAACTTTTTCTTTATACTTGCTAAGCTGTCCAAAAACTTTTAGAGACTTTTGAAAGACGTGCAATTTGAAGAAGTTTAAATAAACTCACGTTGTTTACGTGAAGGTATGTATATTTCAAACTATGTAAACGTGCTTTAATTAAGGAATCGTGTATATACTCAAATTGTCTCGTTAATGCAGTTCCATTATTCGCTCTTGACAGTTTTAAAAGTGCGCTGTCAATTGGAACATCTCTTGAGACCAGAATTGCTTTCCTGGTGCAACCGAGAATCGAATTCCATTATCATCTTAATTTACAATATATACAACTGCAGCTGTTAGAAAGTCCATTAATTATAATAATAAGAATAGTAACTTTATCTATAGGTTATAAAAATATACATCTTATAGCAGGGAACTTATTAATACGCATATGCAGGCTGTCATATATAACAAAAAATAAAATACAAATAATAAACTAAAGCAACACTAATAATAACGATACTATTACAGTACAGCAGCAATTGGAAATATATAACATGTAATAAGTATAAGAAAATTAAACGAATTATTCATTCATTAAAAGAACCCTAGTGACTGATTTGACATTTTCATATGATACAGTTCCTAAAGAATCAACCAGCGATGAAAAACTTTCCAAAAAAGCTGCATGTGGCTGTATGAAAGCAAATCATTTTCCAAATGATCTATGTTCTCCATAATCTATGTGATACAGTTCCTGATAATGATTAAGAAGTGCAATTTTATTTCTTTCCAGTGCATGTGTATTTCATTATTTAAATATATTTACGGAATCAATTTCAGTGAAAAATGATTTAACTTACAGAACCTAGTTATATTTTTTGTCAGTAGGACAAAATTTAGAATTCAATATTTATATTTCGATTAATCATCTTTTATTTCTCATAGTTTTAATATACAGTGTGGAAAAGAAGTATGGACTAATAATTTGATAGCCTTAGGTTTTATGGAAAACAAATTAACACGTCGATTAAGTTTTCCAATTTCCCACATTCTGTTATAATTCGTTTGTTTTTATTGACATCTGTCAAAAACACGACGTCATTGACATTTTTCTTAAATGACAATATATGGTATATTATACATCATTTAAACTCTTGTTTCAATTTCTTTTCTTTTTCCTTTTTGCTTTTTCCGATTCTGTTGTGCCGTTTCAATATGGCGACCTTTCAATTATGAAAACTATCTTAAATTAATTTCCAGTAAAAGAATAACCTTTTCTTGTTTTATCAGAAAATAAAACAAACATAATCACACTAAAACAGTCCTAAGGCTTTATCATTCAATGCCTGCCCTTATATTAACTTTCTTGACCTGAGCTTGTTTTTAAATCCATGGTGGGAAAAAATTCGAGATCTCAATGTCGTTGCAATAGCAGTTTTGGTCATAATAGGCTAAGACAAACCAAACACAAACAAAAATTGACATCAGTATTGGCAAGTGGTAATGTCGAACATTAGTAAGATTTTACTGTCATTGCGTTGTAATTCAAAAATTCCTTATTTAATAAACCAAAAATGTCGCTCAGTGAAAAAGGGAAATAGTTTCCAGGAAAATGGATTGGCCGACGGGGTCCCAATGAATGGCCAGCCAGGTCACCTGATATGACCCCTTTGAACTTATTTCTGTGGGGTTATTTTGAAATCCAAAGTGTTTTTAAATAGACCAAGAAATGTTGATGATCTAAAGTGTCATATTGATGATCTAAAGTATCGCATAAGAACAGAAATACGAAAAATTTCACCAGAAATGATACGAAATGTCCAAGAAGATTTTGTTTTTAGACTTGGGCACTGTCAAGTTGTTAGTGGTCGTCACTTTCAGCATTTACTGAAATCAGTTTTATGTGTTTTGTCCTCAACACATCATTCTTAGTTTATTATTTATTCGATTGTTCTTTGTTGTGTTCTTGTTTTGTTTTATTTAATATTAGGCGTTGTTAGTTTGTTTGATAATAAAACTTATGTTCAATAGTTTACTTTTTTTTCGATAAAACAAGAATAAGTTATTCTTTTACTGGAAATTAATTAATTTAAGATAATTTTTACAATTGAACGGTCTCCATTTTGAAATGGCACTACAAAATCGCAAAAAAACCTACAACTGAGTGAAACAAGAGCTTTCAAATGATGTACGACACGTCAGATATTGTCATTTAAGAAAAATGTCGAAGACATCATCCCTTTAACAGATGTCAATAAAAAAACAAATGAGTTCTACCAAAATGTGGAAAACTGGAAACCTAAATCGATGTGTTCACGCGTTTTCCGTGAAACCTGAATACCAAATTATGAGGGGTAGTCCATACTTTTCTTCCACACTGTATATATATGATATACAAACTTATGTAACGAAATGGATATCGGTTGCGTCTCATAATTTTTGACCTCACAATTTATGCAAATAACTAACCAAACTTTATTTTAAATACAATTGTTAATAAAGTATATTAGTAAATACTTTTAAAGTACGAAATATTAAATGGTATCCACTTATTCACTAAAACTTTAAATTTACATAAGTAAATGATGCAACGATTTTTTTTTTCAATTATCATGCATATTTGAATTATTATTCTTGCATTTATATATTTGTCGATTTATCCATTTCTTATGTAATTTGTGTAGCAGTAATTAATATACATCACGTAATAGACATTAGTAGATAATTTCTCATACTAAATAGTACCAAAGATACTTTGGTTTAATTAAAATTTTCAATAAAGTAAATACTCGTAAGTACATTTAAAGTACGAAATATTAAATGGCATCTACCTACTCATTTATTAAAGCTTTAAATTTAAATAAATAGATGATGCAAAGATTTTGTTTCAATTAATGTGTATATTTAAGTTACTATGATTACGTTTATTTATGTACTTGTGGGATTGCTCATTTGGCGTAGTACTCATTAAGATATGTCACGTGGTAAACGTTAGTAGTTATTTAGGTATTCAGGCAACTAAATAGAAACAAAAGAAATAATTCTAAATAAAATTTTTAGTATAGATAATACTCTAATAATGCTAATAATAAGTACTTTTAAACGAAACATAACGATATGTTAAATGGAGTCTACTTAGTTAGTTAGTTAGTAAATATACCTTCATGGAATGTACTTGTATTACATAAAATTGCATTATATACACAAGATATATATTTAAAACAAATTATTCCACGTATGAAACATACAATCATTGCACGTATAATACGATATTGTCGCGTGTACAGCTCATACATAAAATAAACTGTATATGTTGCCAATACATGGATCCGATTCAACACAACATTTAAAAATAACTTGTGGATGTACCAAAGCAACTGCTATAATATGCTAATTACCCATTTAAGCCCGATTTTAGATTTAGAAGACTAATAAACATACATTAGACTGTCTATGCGTCGTTTTGGAAGAAGATAACTCGGTTTATTACTGGCTGGTGATGAAGAACTGGCGCATTCTCCATTTCCTATATTAAATATTTTTATAATAATCAGAAATAGAAAGATGTGATTAACCGAAGAATGTGCTTGTTTGTGCCATATGTAAAAGCGATAATGGAATCTCATTTATATGCATAAAATCTAATAAATATAATTATCATCTATTGAGATTGAAGTAGTAGGTACTTTATTTATATTCATTTACATACTGTACTTATTTATATTTAGAAAAGCAACACGAATTAATTGTTTAGTTTGAAGCAAATACCGATATCTTACTTATCTTTACCGGAATGCAATTAATTAATTAATGGATTGTTGTTTCTAGTCGGCAGGAAATAATGATTTAAAAGTAGGTTATCTTCAGATTGGATTTCTGGTAATATTAAGAACGCTTGCACTAACATGACATTATTCAGTTAAGGAACAAAAGAAAGGAAATATTTTGCTCTAAACTGTGAAACCAAATTAATCAGTGTTTGGATAGTTTAATATACTTCTTTTATACGCCAAAATAAAAGTGTATATATATGACATTAAGATATCACGTTATGGGCTACATGTAAATTGTTACTTGTATTCGGGCAACGTTCATGTTCATTGCATACGCTATTACGGAATAAACAAATATAGAAATCAGTTTTTTTTTAATTGCAACGTTTACGACATATATCTTTGTACGTACCTTATGTATGTTCCTTAGTTTACTACAGAAATTAGAAAGAAAATATACCTACTAGGCATAGAAATAAAAAAGGGATGTAAAAGAATCCTAAATTTTTACGTGATTTTAAAGGGCTGTAACTTGGAGAAAAATAGTAACAGAGCAATTTAAAAAAAAATCAAATTGAAAATCCAAGTTTCATAACTGATTTTGTTGCTTTTAATGACGATAACTCAGCCAAAATTCATCGTATCATTGTATAAGGCTTTTAGACCGCTCAAATTAAAGAGGATAAAATTATTTAAAAAAGCTTCATGATGAAATTACTGAACATTTATTGAAGTTCGTGCACCTTTTGAAAAGAAAGCAAAAATTTGGAATATTTTTCCGATGATATTTTCACTGCGACTATTTTTTTCATCCCTTGTCACACCCCTTGAAAATCACCTGCAAATTTTTGATTTTTTACATCCCTTAATTTTTGTGCCTAGACATTTGTCCCGAATCGAAACCGAACGGCATACAGCTGTTTAAAACCTCAAAGCCCGAGGAGTAGTTGTCTCCTATAGCGATTATGTAATAGCTTTGCTGTTCGGGGACTACTTGATAATTGCTTGGCGGTTTTGGTAGTTCCTTTCTCGATTTCCGACTTATATGTTACTGACATAGATCGTATCGATATAGATGTATACCGCGTGGGTTTTAGTCGGCATTTGTCCTGGGTCGACGTACCGTGTACGGCACTGATGAGAACTAATAAGTTCGAAACAGCTGTATGTCGTTCGGTTCCGATCCGGGACAAATGTCGAGTCCTACCCGTGGCGGGTTTTATTTTTTGATACATTATTTTCTGGCAATAAATAACATTACATTCGAGATAACTCGATGAAAATTAACATATGACAATGCGACACTTATATAAAAAGATTTACATCTTATTTTATGGGAAGATTGTATAACATATTTTTCAGACATCTAATATCTATTAATTTTAATATAGTTGGCCATGACGATGACTATGTTTGCTTTTTAGAACAGAGGAAGCATTTGGATATAAGTTGATTACTGTAAAACAATAAATAGGTGCATTGATTTAGGGTTCAACGATTGTTAATAACTGTCCATTTAGGGATTTAGTTGGTAATATTCTGAGTAAAATGTAAGTATCATTATTATTAAATAATAAGCAGTCAATAAACGAGAAATGGCAGATATAAAATATGCATTTATATTAACTTGTTTACTTCATCGTCGCAAAACATAAATAGGTTAGGTTAGGTTAGGTGGTACCGATCGCGAGAGAATTGTAGCTATCATTCAAATTTTGAGTTAGTTATCACTCCCGTATCTAGGTACCTTACATGTGCGTATTGGAGTGAGATGACATATAAAATGCAAATTCTTAATTATTCACTAAACATCAGTCATGATAATATAATTAGAGAATTGAACGTCAGGCTGAAATGACTAAAAATGATAACTTAGTCTGAGTTGCTAAAAATATTTGTATTAGGAATGAATCGCTCTTCTTCCTGGGCATGTTAGTTAAAAGAGCTTAATTTAATGTATAAGCATACTGAAATCCACTTCTTTTGTGCATAAGCATCATACACGGTTTTCTGAATTTTCATTGAATAAATTCAGACTTGAGAAAGTGTTCGATGACCATAAATAAAATCATCCGAATCCATATCTGGTTATTGAACAATGAAGTTATCAAGAATAACTTGTTCAATTTACAATGCCAATGCGACATCGCTTCCTTTGATATATTTAAATTTTTTTACCAAAATTGTTATTAAACAAAAACAGATCGAGAATTTCACTACATGTTAGCATATGGATGGAATTATTTAAGTTTTTTAAAATAACGGGCAACAAGGTAGACGATGCAGCTTGAAATTCAAAATTATGATGATTGGGTGTGGACAAAGCAGAATAATAATAAAATGACACGAACAGTAGTGTAAAAAATTGTCTTCGAAAATTAAATATGTGTTAAGCGTATAGTAAATATTTCTTTATTAAAGTACATTACATGTTTTCACAATATTACAGTGTTATTTAAATAAACAAAAACAGAAAAGAAAATAAGAAAACTTTTTTCAACACTAAATGTTCTTATAATAATATCATGCCCCGAAATTATTGATTTTATATTCATGGTAATATTATGGATAAACATAGCGATAGTTTGTATTTAAATTTTTTAATTTTAAAAGTACTTTAAACTATTCTGCAATAATTTGAGGTGAGAGGAAGTTTTAAACCTCCACTGTCTAGTCCTTTAGATACAAATAACATATGTAAATTAAAGAGAGGCGTACAAAAATGTTAAGTGTAGAAGAAACTACATATGTTATAAGAGGATAAGCCGATGTCTACGATGATGTAGCATAATTTTAACACTTAAATACTACATGTACTTACTGATTGATTATAAAAACTTGACGGTACACGTATTTGTGTATCTGTTTGTTATATAAAATAAATTATGTAAACAGGTGATTTTACTATTATGCAAATAATGATAATGTGTCTTAAACGTGTAGGTACTACAGGTGTAGGTTACAGTGTACTACCGTAATTTCTGAGTACCGTGAATACTGTACATGAAAAATAATAAAACTGGTTTTAATGTATTCGTTTTCAACATAGAAATTAGTTCAAATTGTTATCTGCTACCCCGCAATATCCTTTGAACATTTTAGAAAATGAAATCGAAGTTGCTTGAAGGCATGAGACTATATAACAATTTATTAATTTATAATAATTTAATACATATGTATGTACTCGTATATAGTGGATTTACTGTTAGAGCTACACGTATTGTTATCTCACTTACTACAGGAGATAGAACATTATTAAATATGTTAAATTCTTTTGAAAATTTCTAGTTTTTCAGAAAAATGAGAAAGAGTAAAAAGTTGCTTTCCTCATTTTCCTTAATAACATACTTCATACGAATGGTGGTTTTAGAATTCCCAAATATATTTAAATTAAAAACGATGCATTCAAATGAGTTGTGTGAATAAAATAACACAAAGAAAAAACAGAAAATGAACTAAATATATTTTAGACACTTGGTTATCATTTTGTTGTGGCTTAAATAATATTGTTGGAGTGTTATTGGTTTATACTAAAAATTATAAATGAAATAATACGTATACTACAATTAAAAATAAAATCATACATTTCATACATTTAATGGTAAATATGATTATTATTAACTTTTATATACTTTGCACATGTTGGAAGAGTTGATGCAGGAAGCATTACTAATACATATTTCTATTAAAATACTATCTATTTTTTCTCTACAGAGCAAATCTATATTTGGGTAGTTGAAACTCAAACACTCTACGTATCTCTGTCATGCAATATTCTAAACCTAGCGCTGGACCATATTTACTTTTGCGCACTCCACTATAAGCGGAAAAGTAATGTAATCGTGTAAAGAAAAAGTAAAAAAATAAAATTTTTTCTTTGTATTTATTTTTCGTTTTTCGGCCTAAAAACAAAAAAAATGGTTTTAAAAAAATTGTTGCTGTGTGTGTGTCGTTGTCGTCGGAATTTATTATTGTTAGCACGATAACTCAACTAAATCATGTCGGATTGATCCGGTTTTGACTGATTCTGATTGGGGACGTCTCCCAGATGACACCTATTGATTTTGAGGTAGATAGAACACACTTTACTATGTACATGGGTCATGAAAAAGTACAATGGTGGACTATTTGAGAATTTTTTTCGTTAGCACGATCACTCAATTCAATCGTGTCGGATCCATCGGGTTTCGACTGATTCTGATTAGGGACGCCTACCAGACGACATCTATTGATTTTGAGGTGGATAGGACACACCCCACCTTGTCCATGGCTCATGAGAAAAAGCGATGGTGGACTACTTAAAAAAAGAAAAACTGTAGCATTAAACACATATTCTGCATTTATGTGTTGGTTTATTTTATCTCGGCCACTCAATTTCGAAATAGAGGTGTTATACGTGCGGAAAAGTGTGTTTTAAGGTTTTTAAACTGTCTATTAGATATATTATATGATTTTTGAATCTAGCATGTTCTACAGAATAACTCTATTTTTGGGTAATTCATATTCTTACACTCTGTTCTACGCATCTCCATATCAGGCGATTTCAGAATCGTAGCAACTGGACAATTGCTAGATACATTATGTGATCTTTGAAGATAACTACTCTACTGAAACTACGTGTTATAAATTTCTCAGGAGGATAGATATTTTAAATTAGAGGAATAAGCTTTGTAGTTGTATATATTTGTGACCAGTGAGATTTCTTTAGAAATTGTTGGTTCTATGTGGTATCTTAAAATGATTTTAACTGGCATTTGGAATAATACATATCTGTAAAACTTATCTCATTTAAATATCAAACCATAAATTAATATATATATATATATATATATATATATATATATATATATATATATATATATATATATATATATATATCTATCTTATTGTAACTTCTGACAGAATAAGTAGATTTTCTGTATTCCAATATTAAATATAACTTAGTTAAAAATTCCTCAATTCCTACTTCAATTTTAAAAATTCAGTTCTTCTAATAAAATTATTTTTTGATTATACACAATTGTTGGTTAATAATAATGATGAATGACCTATTTAATATTGACTGTATTGATGATTTAGGAGTTCTAGCCCCTTTGCCTAAAGTTTTTACTTAACTCTTCGAGATATGTGCAATAATGCTTTGTTTTTTGATTTTTGCATTATAACTTATGTTTAGTGTAAGCTTTTGGCTTTGGTTTAAGTAAAGATATTTACTGTAGATAACTGATAACCAAGAATGGGTGACTTGCATTTTTTGCATATGCAGCAGCTGAAACATTTTTATTTCTAGTTGCTCTCAAAGAACTGTCAGTATTTTCTCCTGTTCGTATAGTGTTTGTTCATACGTAGTGGGAAAGTCTAACACTTAGAAAGGTAGATATTTGCTAATTGCTCGAATTTATACTGAAAATTGTTATAATATTGGTTTGTAGCATTTATCCTCTATGTATTTTGCTGATGTACTATCTAATTTAGAATAAAACGAATGCCTTTGCTTTTTTATAAATTTGGGTTCATTTTTAAGTTGATTGTCTACCTACAAGAATAGAGGGATAAACATCGATTTATGTTTAGAAATATTTATTTGTTTTACATGGCGAGTTAATTGTAAAAATGATAAAATTTAAAAATTATAAGATTTAATGTTATAAAGCTCAAACTATGCCTATTCGCAGTAATCTCAGGCATAGTCTGACCCACTGTATAGTGAATACTAGCAGATCTTCCATAATATCTGTATTATTTCAGTTATCTGAGGATGATTAGGATAGGCAGAAATATTGTGAGAATAACCTGTAAGAATTACAAAATTTAATACTATAGAGCTCAAATTATATCTGTTCGCAGTGACTGAAGGCATAATTTAAGTCGATGCACACTGATAATGACACTTTTCATAATATCTGTACTATTTCAATCATCTGAGGATAACTGCGATAGGCAGAAAGATTCTGAAGATAACATTTCTTTGTCTCAATGTAACATTGATGTGTATCGCAAAATTCCAACTTTCTTCCGTTTAAGATATTTTTTAACTATCCTAATATAACAAGTATCAAAATAGGACACCCTATATATCTATTTGTTAAATAAAAAAGAAACGATGTGTCAATTTTATACTTGGAAAATCCCATTTAATATAAAAGTAAATAACTATCCGAGACTGTTAGTCAGATACCAGTTGTGTCGATCAGTAGATTAAGTTGTTTTTTATTGTAGCTAAGAATTGTGATTCAGAGATGCACTAATTAGTAAATCTTTAGAAATGATTCATAACGCGAGCGTTAACGGTACACTTTAAATTCCATTACCTTTCAACTGTAGTCGTTAGTAAAAATAGTTTCATAAAATTATACAGTAACTGGAAGGAACAATACAATCTGTATAATAGTACTGAGGTGAGTAGATAATAATACTAACGTAGTATTAACATATTTTTCTTGAATTGTTCATAGACAGCAAAAGCACCAAACCCATCGAAAAATAAATAACTAATTACGACTGCAAAATACAACCTATAATTTTATTTTTATATATTATTTTAGCCGTAGGCTACAAATAAATTCTTCGCTAGCACAAACAGGTAGCTTGTCCACCTACCAGACAATCGAAAATTCATTTAATATAACCGAACGCTGGAATCCACTCGTCACAAGAATGAGTTAGTCAATTAGAGATCTGATGTAGTTTTACCGGCTTGTGTTGCAAATCGAAGCCTTTAAGAACAAAAATTAAAATGGGAAGCAACTTTTGTATATTCTTTTTGTGTGTTCTTAACGACCTATTCATGTACTTCTTCAAAAATTACAATTAATTATAATAATATTGGAAGACGTGGATAACTATACCATGTTTTAATACTTAATAGTAACTAACAGGTGTCTTACCTATTTTCATAGATTCCCTCTAAAAGAGGAATTTTAATTCAGTTCGTTCATAAATTAAAAGAGGATTTTAAGTATAGATGAAACCGTGCTTGATATATGTATAGGTCGCCTGAGGCAAATAAGTACTGGAAACGGTAGACTGTTCTTAGCACCCATCCAATATAGGAGATCAGCAACGATGCAGTCGCCTACAGCATCTTCTCTGATACTGTGCTTATTACTGAGTTGCTCCAGCGGAGACCGGGACTTCCACTAGATGGTTTTTATGTAATTTGTACTAATTCATATAATTAGTACAACTATGAAGTCATAACTTAACTATGAAGTCATAACTTCATAGTTAAGATTGGGTTAAAAAATCTTTAAACTAGAACGTTATGGCAATTATGCAATTCGTCCTCTGTGTATTGGGTCCATATAATTTTCTAACTCCTAAATAGGTTCGATACCTATTTTTCGAGCAATTTCTGATATGGTAGATTCGACAGACAGGATAGTAAACTAGGTTCACATGAAATAGAAATATCTATATATCTATAAAGAGATATGTCTAGAGGATAATATCAACAGTGAACACGGTTGTAAGTTTCATCACGAATATTTGTTTTACGGACGAGTTAACTTTTGTATCACGGTCGTCAAGACCCTTCAGTTGTTCAATATTTGTCTCCGCAAAATGGTTTAAAATTTTTTATATTTCGATCTCGGTATCCCCAGTAATGAAGTGGATGTTTGGGGGATATTTGGGGGGTGATATAATCACTACTGACCGGATGGTGATCACTCCTCAGTACTTTTACAACTTTTGTAGCAGCAAACTGTTTTCGAAGTTAGACAGATGAAGGATCAAGTTTTAAATTTAATTACGTATGGATGGAGAACCATATTATGGTCAGCGAAATCTCCCGATCTGGCACAATATATAAATCAAATCAGTGATCAAATCACTGTATACCTCACGAAGTGGAACTATTTGAATATTTGCTATCACCGATTTATTTTTAAGAATACGTTGCAAGTTACGATTCATTCCTAATAATATAACCGAAAATACTGCTTGTTAATAATAGGAGAAAGTGCGAGGTTCTCTATGTATGCGTAGAGAAAAGAGCGAAGACAGCAATCGGCTATTTACTTAGACCAGGCTATTCACTGTGCACCTCGTGGCAGTAAATATCGATCCGATAGAGACTTGTTCCTATCCTTGAGGAGCAGTAATTAATAACATATTATCGATATAACTAATAACACTCCTTATGGCTGATTTAGTAGACCAGTATTAATCGTATACAAGTAACTAATTATGTAATATCCTCAGTGCTGTCAATTACCTCAACATACACAAATTTAAAAGCGTTACATATTTACATATTTATCGTCAAGATGCAGTCAAATATCGGCTTTAGCACTTAATAACTATTATATTTTGATATAAAAATGTAATATAGATGTATATACCAAGGGATTCACCGAATAATCTGCCGCTTGCTGTATATTGTCATTAACAATAAGTCATTACTATCATATAAGGTTATTGAACTAACGAAATGGTACACATTAATAGCAATAATTAATGTTGCTTATCGATCACTTAAACCTTTTTAAAACTGAAATGAAACACTAAGAGTGAAAATTATGTTTAGATAACCTATGAAAAATAGTTTAATCACTCACTGCCTCCCAAAATTACTAAAAAATTTAAATCGGTTTTCAAAACCATGACTAAGTTGCTGGGGCTTCTATAGTAGTTTGCACTGAGGGTTTATAGTGACTTGTATACAGATTACAATTTTTATATTAAAGAAAATTGTGATTGTTTGATTATTAGAATGTAACTACGATTTTATGAGCAATTATAGATACGCTAGTATAAAAAAACTTACAACTTACAAAAGGCAACAAACAAAAGATAAAATACATGGGCACCTATAGTTGAAGTAGGTATAATATTTATTTATTTTGGTTAGCAATTTTAGGGTATATAATGATGACAATAAGGTGGAGACTCTACTCTGTTGGCCTATACGGAATTAATAAATGTGAAGCACTTTGCTCCACGTTTACAATACGGATGGATGGTTTATTGCAATCTCGCATAGAGGGGCTACGACAATGTTATTGGTACTGTGGCTTGGTGTGACGGACTGGGCCCAATAGTGGGGATGTCACTATTTGTTTAGATTGGAGTCCAAAGGGCGGGAGTTTAGTACCTCTTCCTGAGTGTGGGTGTATTTTCTTCCTCTTTTCAGCCTCTCAAACTTTTTAAAAATTATAGTTGAAACCTTAAAATAATCTGTTCAAATTATAATAATTACGATACATTTGACAACTCTAATCCACAGCTAGACAACTAATATTAGAGATTAGTGAAGAAGACATCCAATTCTGGAGATATACGAGGAAATCTAACACCATTCAGACACTGTAGAACAACATAAATAATTATAGCATACATACCATACATTCGCAATGAATATATTAATCACGACCTGAAGATGCCTATAGCTGAAGATGAGATCAATAGATTTGCATATAAACATTAGAAGATATTAGAAAACCACGAAATCGAAGTAGTATCGCTACTCGACAACAATGAACTTATTCAATGATTAAAGAGACTAAAATCGTTCGAATTTGTACAGTGAGAGTGAAAGTGCCTAGGAAATTCTAAGTGTATGTTTATCACATGAATAAAGTGATTAGTATTATGTGGAGTCTGTGGCTGGACGCTCTTGTGATGAGACTAGATATTAGGAAAAACAATACATTTTGTCTATTTACAATGTTCAAAGCCTTGGGAGTGTCTTTCTAAAAAAAAATTGTAAGTAAAAATAGAAGGTAAAGAAATACTAATAAGAATAGAGACAGCAAGAATACTTAACGTATTGACTCTTATCAAGGAGTTAAAATACGCGAATAAAGTGATGTTAGTTTAACGCCTTCTAGTAATCGCAATTAAACACAGCTTCATAATAACCACAACCTTAAACTGGAATTACTAGTAATTGAGTTTTAAATACTTTGAATCCACATTTTTCAGTAAAGGCAATTTTCGGTATACGGTACTGAAATTTCCAGTGGGTTTACAAACTATTGGGACATTATTACCTCAATGGAATTTGTGATAAATACTAAAAATGTTATCTTACGGTATCACTCAAATATAACATTAAAACTTAATTAATTTTAATTATACTTATATTACGTAATTGTATTTTAATTTCCATATTCCATATATCAACTTTTAGAAAACCAGTTTTGCTAAAAATATAATTTTTTTGATTAATTGAGGTTAATTACTAAAATCATAGCATAGTTAACTCAAAAATGAATTCAGTATTTTCTATATTTTAGGAAATAGGTTTAGGTTTCTTAAGCATTAGGTTTTATTCTGTTGAATATTTTTTCCTTGTATTTTGTATAATCATTTTAATATCATGTCCTTTTTAAATATCGGTATTGATATATCTATTTTGTTTTATTATTTTATTGTAATATATTTTATTTGATATATAGGTTTCTTGTTATGAACTTTAAATAAGTTTTACTTTAATTTTAATTTTATCATATCTTAAACAGCAGTAAGAATTTAGAAATTTGCATTTTATCCTCGGTATAGGATATAACGTGCATATACAAAATGAATTCGCACACGGTATACGCCAGCTTATAAGAAAAACGAAAAGCTAGTTTCGCGATGTTCACCCTGCATCGAAAAGATAAAAATGCAAATTTGCAAATTATACACATACAACGGAATCCTAGTTAACTTTTATTCAAAGATATCTTTCCTAATTTCGACGAGAACAATTTCCCAGAACTAAGGCATCGATTTTTACTTTTTTAGAGATATTCGTGTTCTGGATATCTGTTAATTTTGTTCCGTACCGTCCTTTGTCTTACAATATACTATCTATAGTATATTACACAATTGTATTAATTAGGCGTATACTGTCGATGTTACGATACGTTGTCGATACGTTCTGAATCACATCATCCAAAAGTCTGGTATTCAGTTGACTTATTATTTAAGTTTCACAAATTACATAAAATTTTTACATCAAGAGACCTTATGGACTCTAAGGAGGAGAAGGAACTTTAGACGTGCACTGTCGTCTAAAGTCCTTTAACTTTAGAATTGAAAGACCTAAAAGAACGAAAATTGGCACACATACAGCTTGTCAAGAATATGAAAAAGTGTGGGATTGTGTGTGAGTAGAAGAAAGAGTGAGGCAGCATTCGGAGGAAAAAGGACGCACTTTACGATTTACTGCGCCCAGATCGAACTCTGTGTATATTCATACACACTCGATATTCACTCTGCATAGGTCTTAATGCGACTGAATAAAGACCAGGCTACTTCCTGCGCACCTCATGGGTGGTCCGATGTTGTAGTTTTAACTTAGATTTTCACAAAACACCAAAACACTATACACTACATTCGACGCACATTTCGCCAACAAAGTTGACATAATCTGGAGTTGATTATAGAAGAATAGTAATAGGTAATTTTATAACAGGTTTTGATAAGCATACGCCACTTACAAATACCAGTTAGCTTTTCATTGGCCCCTTTTGAAAGTTACCCATGTCATAACAGAGCCAACTGTCTGAGGTCTTCTTGACATAATTTTTCGCTCCTTTCGTAAATCGTGCCAATAATAGCTAAGCCCATCCGGTCCATCCAAATTAAATGTTTTTCTGAATGAAAAAATTCTTACATACTCTTCTCCAAATTTTAATCTGGTCTCTATGTAATGCTGCTTAAGTGTAGGTTTCTTTAAATATATAAAATGTCTTGATTTCACTGCCCATTTTCTTATGAGACTGGGACCACAATGTAAATTAAAACGACGGATAACCTGAGAGAACGACGCTTCTGTAGTTGATAATTCCCTCAGAATAGTATGGTTTGTCGCCGATGAAAATTTAGACGGCCGCCCCCAGCGCTTTTTACTTTTTCGCACTCCATTATAAGCGGAAAAGTAATGTAATCGTGTAAAGAAAAAGTGAAAAAATTTTTTTACTGTGTGTGTGTCGTCGTTGTCGTCGGCACTTATTCTTGTTAGCACGAAAACTCAACTAAATCATGTCCGATCGATCGGATTTTAACTGATTCTGATCAGGGACGTCTCCCAGACGATACCTATTGATTTTGCGGTGGATAGCACACACCCCTCCCTTGGGTCTATTTAAGAAATTTTTTGTTAGCACGATAACTCAACTAAATCGTGTCAGATCGATCGGGTTTTCACTAATTCTAATCGGGGACGTATCCCAGATGACACCTATTGATTTTGAGGTGGATAGGATATACCCCACCTTGTCCATGGGTCATGAGAGAGCACGATCGTGGACTATTTGCGAAATTTGTTTTGTTAATACGATAGCGCAACTAAATCGTGTCGGATCGATCGGGTTTTAACTGATTCTGATCGGGAACGTCTCCCAGACGACACATATTGATTTTGAGGTGGATAGGACATACCCCACCTTGTCCATGAGTAATGAGAAAGCACGATGGTGGACTATTTGAGAAATTTTTTTTGATAACACGATAACTCAACTAAGTCATGTCGGATCGATCGGGTTTTAACTGATTCGGATCGGGGATGTCTCCCAGACGACACTTTGAGGTATTGATTTTGAGGTAGATAGAACACACTCTACCATGTTCATGGGTCACGAGAAAGCACAATAGTGGACTATTTGAGAAATTTGTTTGTTCACGATCACTCAATTAAATCGTGTCGGATCGATTGGGTTTCGACTGATTCTGATTAGGGACGTCCACCAGACGACATCTATTGATTTTGAGGTGGATAGGATACACCCCACCCTGTTCATGGGTCGTGAGAAAGCACGAGGGTGAACTATTTGAAAAAAGTAAAACTGTCGCATAAAACACATTCTGCATTTATGTGTTGGTTTATTTTTTCTCGGCCACTCAATTTCGGGATAGAGATATTCTACGCGTGGAAAAGTCCGTTTTAAGGTTTTAAAACTGTTTATTTTACCATAATTTTCGACTTCAACTTTAAGAAATTTTTTACAACATTGTGTCAACGGTTAATAATTACGACGATCGGTCGCTGTATTTTTTCACAACCCTGTGAATCGATTACTCGTTGTTCTTCTAAATCAATAAATTCTTTACCACGCCGCATAATAAAAAATACAACAAATATTTCTTAAAAATCACTGCAAGTACTTCTCTCAAATCGTTACTCAAAATTTGTATTACTGTGCATTCTCGCTCACTATTTAAATCAAACTGAGGTTATACTTAATCATGAATACGCGGTAGGATCTCTTCCCAAATGCACAGTAGCAACCCATAAGCACGTTATAAATCGAAAGCAATAGCGCTTTTTATCTATTAGTAGCCTGTTCTATTAGATAATATATGTTAAGTAATATTTCTTGTACGTATAATAAATGCCATTAAATATAAGCTTGAGTGTACACTTTCATCACGGCACTGTATTCGTATAAGATACTTTGTGTATTTAATTTGAGATACCCTGTACAAAATTCTGTTAAAAATTATGAAATAAATCGCATGAGGGTCTGTATTATACGACAGCTTTGACTGACACGCTATACAGATCGCCAGAAAAACAATGAAATTAAGATATCTCTTTTACATTTTCTTTCTAGTTAATAAGCATTCGAGTTTTAAATTTAAAGCAGAAAAACAGAAAGAGGCTTTAAAAAGTATGCCATCAATCATGGTGTAATCTCTACCTGTCACCATCAGATGACACCGTGTCACCGTTTGCAAAAAAAAATAATTTCAATCAGCTTTACGAATTTGTAGTACATAGATATAAAAAGTTTGAAATACATTATGCTTCGCGATTAACGATGAACAGTAATATCAAAATCGATCACAAACGGTCTTACGAATTAAAATGTTTACACATTAATGACTGCGAGTAACGATTTCAATGTTTTCTATTTTTTCTGTAATGAAATTTAAATTACCAAAAATATAAGTTAAACGTTATATTTTTCAACTTCAGCAATATGTATTTGATGGTTTTCTGCAGTTCTATTATTAATATTAAAGTTTATTGCACAGTAACTTGTAATACAGAAAGGCCTGTCTAAATTTAACAAAAATAGTCTAGAAATGTAGAGGTAATATGCAAATGAAAGAAAACACTTGGTAGGTTTCACTTCAAAACACTTTCACAAAAATTTAAAACTATATTTCTAACAATTGTTTCGGTTTTTATGTCATTCTTAAAGAGGAACAAAGTTTTACTAAACCTAATAAGTACAAAATTCAGTCTGTATAGTTAGGTAACAACATCTGGTGCTTTTATAATATGGCTGCTTTTATTATTGGGGAAGTTCCAAAATCTGTTTAATCATTAGTTATTATTTTTTTCTTAAACATTGCTTTTTATTTCTAATACTTCTAATAAATCTAATCTGCTTTTACATTCATTGTGTAAAAGTTTTATTTTTTGGTAGTCCGGAAAATGAATCTTTGTTATACAATGCTCTGCAAAACGATTGCATTTTTTTGTTACTTAAAATAGACTTTTTGTGTTCATCATACGCTTTTCTATAGAACGAGCTGATTGATCGATATAAATAGCGTCACAATCATTACATTCTATTTCTTAAACACCACTTTCTTGTGAATTGCCAACTTTTTATAATTTATTATTTACTAATAAGGAGGCTAAATTATTTTTATTGACACATATAGGTTTTATATTGTGTTTTATTAATCTATTATGTATTTTATTACTGACATTTGACGTCTAGTTTATATGTTGATGTTGTTTTTTATCTTTCTTATTTGGAACCGAATTTTTTATCTTTCTCACTTCGGTTCCAAATGAGAAAGATAAAAAACAATCTCACCATATAAACTATACTTCAAATGTTAGTAACAAAATATGTAATAGATTAAGAAAACGCAACATAAAACCTACATATATGTATGTTTCATGTGTCAATAAAAAATAATTTAGGCTCCTTATTAATAAATAATAAATTAGAAAAAGTTGACAAATCACAAAAACGTGGCGTTTATGAAATATGATTTAATGATTGTGATGCTATTTATATCGATCAATCAGGTCGATCTATAAAAAAGCGTTATGATGAATACAAAAAATCTATTTTAAATAATAAAAAATGCACAGGTTTTGCAGAGCATTGTATAACAGACAATAATTTTTCGGGCCACCAAAAAATAAAACTTTTACACAATGAACATAAAGGCAGAAGATTAGATTTATTAGAAATATTAGAAATAAAAAACAGTGTTTAAGAAAAAAGTAATAACCAGTGATCAAACAGATTTTGGAATTTCCCCAATAATAAAAACAGCCATAGTATAGAATCACCAGATGTTCGTACCTGCCTATATAGACTGAATTTTTACTTATTAGATTTAACAAAAGTTTGTTACTATTTGAGAATGCCATAAAAGCCGAAACAATTGTTAAAAATATATGTAGTTTGAAATTTTTGTGAAACCTACCAAGACTTCTTTCATTTACTAGTCAAATATATTCTAATTATGATTTTAAACATGGACGCATTGTTAAATATAAACTGTGAAAATTTTCTTAATAAACATAAAGTTTAGATACAATTTAGATTACTCTAAATGTGGGAAGTAACCACACGTCAAAAAATAAGGGAAAGTTTTTACACAACTTTAAGACTAAATTTATTTCTACGAGGAACCTACAGCCCCTTGTGAAAGATGGGTGAAGGACTAATTTCTCTTGACACTACGTAGTTTTCTAAGTTATTAAGGAGACAGTCTAGTAGTGATTTATTTCCGTAATTCAAATGTATTGTTGAAAAAGATGTGAAATAATTCTTGCAACATGGAGTTCTTCTGAGTTCTTATAAATACATACACGAATATGCGTGAAATTATACGAGTATATAATAATATAATAGTTACAGCAAAATAATTGGGAATAATTACGTTAAAATGGTATTTGACGGAATAAAATCAACAGACAAAAATTATTGATTGACATATGGTCCTATAATAATAAGAAAACAGGAGAAAACGATTTCCAATATTTTTAAATATGACAAAAACATGATATGTTGTTTGATTTGCATTAAAACAGCTTATTAACACAATTTTCGCACTTCTACCTCAATAAACAAAGAATAAATGATTCCAAGAAATTGTCAAATCTCAAATATTAAATAATAAACAGTCACATGAAATTCTTGAAAATTTAATTTTATATTGCTTTAGAAAGAGGCTATATATTTGTTTCGGTTAGTCCAATTTAAGTTAGTCTTTTTATTTACATAGTATTTGACTTTATACAATCTGTATAGAATATGCTACATATTTCTATGTAATAGAAATATGTAGCAATCTGCTGTAATTATAATTTGAACAAATTTTAAATATATCTGAATTTTAGCAAATTTATGTAACATCAAATTAACCTATGATTTTTTTATATAATCTTAATGCAACTTAAGAATATATCAATGAAAATTTTATAACATAAAGCATTTTATGTTATGGCTAGTAGAATGTTGAAAATAATTCGAAAATATACATCAACAAAGCATTTATTGCCATAGAACTTTAGGATTTGAAAACTGCTTTAATTCATAAACCATAGTATTAAAAACATAACATAATGAAACATATTGATTCGTTACTTATTTAAAATAATATTGTATGTTATAGTTTATGTTTATAACATTATAACTGCTTCTCACTGATTTTGGTAATGTTCCTCGATTTACTGTATTTCCTGATGGAAATGTTTCATATTAACATCACTATCAGCGCCAATATTTATAGGGAAAATCAAGACGTGATTATAGAAAATGACAATTTTTAACGAAATTCTGTAAAGTTCTAATAAGATTTCAATAGATCTGCAACTAATGGCGGTTAAAATTTTTTTGATTAGTGATTTTTCAAAATTTCCCTTTCCAGGTTTAGATGATGCATTTGTGTCTACTTTTAAGTCAAAATTGGCTTTTTTGATTAGTTGCCATACTTGTGATCCGACCGTAAATCATTTAATTTTGAAACTATATATTTTAAATATTAAAATTCTTTGCTAATTTTTGTAGTTTTTATGAAATTTAGCATTAAACCTAAACTTATGTGTAAAGAATGAAGAACATTTTATGAAGTAACTATTTCATATTTGATTTTATGGTAAGACATTTCGATCTTACATTGTTTACAACAATTTTTCAAAAATAATTCCCGAAACCAATAAATAAAAACCTTATCGTCCAAATAGTTAATTCAGTTCAAATGGTACTTAGTTTAGATTTTATATTTTAATAGAGAAGTAAAACTTTGCACTTGAGAACTTTGGCAGATTGTGTGGTATAAAAGAGTTAATCTGTATTCAATTGCACTTGTATTTTACAAAGAAATATGATGTTAAAGGCAAATCTATTGCTATTGTAAAGACGCAGATAACTATTGTATATTAGAAAGTATCACGGTCGTGATTTAGAACTATATTATTGTAAATTATTTAACGACTAATAATAACGAAATAAGTAGATAGAAGTCTACTAAAAATACATCTGCATTATAATTTCTTTCTATAATTCTAGATAATGCTAACATTTTTCTAATGATAAACTTAAAAAAATTACAATCGAAAATATATGTGCAGTTTACTGTTGATTACATTTAAAATAAAAGACTGTAAAGTGTAAATGTCTGTGCTGAATTATAGCGATAGAAAACATGAAATATGATCAACTATTAAACTCATTATATTTTATTTATTTACATTGTATTTCACTATCATCAATCATCCGATTTTAATTAATTAACTGTATATATGCTTTGAATTAAAATAAATGTATACACTTTTTTAATTTAATTTTAGATTTATTTCGACAATTCTTTCAAAGACTTACAGAATGTTATTCAGTAACTATTATTTAGTTGCAGAGAGTTATTTAAATAATAGGAATACAAAAAATTATTTAATATGCATTGGAAATATTATATTTGGTATATTGAAAATATAGGAAATATATATTTTATTGTCAAAATATCTATATAAAAACTGATATTATATTTTGAATAATAATAACAATAAAATTGTAACTACATTCAGAGTCTGTTTATATTAATAATATTGTTGCAACTTTATACTTGTACTATAAACACAATTAAATTATATCAGTAACAATGGTGGTGTTCAATATTTTGAAATTAAATTGTACCAGATTATTAAAATAGTTTTAAAAGTTTAGTTCTATTCTCCCTGTGAGATTGTCATCAATATTATATATTGAAGATTTTCTAGACAGTATTTATACAGATTCCTGTATTAATTATAGACAGAATCTTGTCTTAAGTACAGAATTTTGTTATTAATTCTTAAATTAATATTAAAATTAAAAAATTCTGGCATAGACTATAGTGTAATAAATCAGATTTTTAATTTCGTATCGAATAGAATCGAGTATGTTAAAATTAATAACTACATATCGTATATCATACGAGCTTATTCTGGTGTTCCCCAAGGTTCAAATTCGAATCTAGGAAATTCTAATGTTTTTTTATTTACAGATGATTTGATATTGTATAAATACATGTATTTATAGATAGACTATATTACGATTTTACATAATATAGATAGATTTTTCAGATGGTCACGAGAACATAATCCTGACCTAAATAATCCTAAGTGCTATGTGATCATATTCACTAGAAGTTTATGATTTCGTATTAATTATATGATTATTAATACAAAATAGACGTGTATATTATGTACAGTTTTACAAAATTCATTAAAGTTATTTCTACTCTCCTTCTAGAATAAAATGTCTATCGATATGTTTTGTAGGTCTATCTGTTCTGTTAAGATTTAAATATGTGTATTACTTACATATTACTTTCAAGTAACATCATTTCATTTTTCAGATTTTCATTTTGATTTAGGTAAAAATGCATTTTTAATACTTTTAAATGAATTAATATATATATATATATATATATATATATATATATATATATATATATATATATATATATATATATATATATATATATATATATATATATATATATATATATATATATATATATATACATATATATACAGCTATTTGCGCATATATATGTGTATAAATATATAAATATTCCTCGTAAAATATTTAATAATAATATTTAATTAATAATAAGATATTTAAATATGTTATACGTTCGCGTGCGATATTATAATGTCATGGGCTTGCATTAATAAGGTAATAATAATACAATAAGGGGCTTGTTACATAACGCGATTATCATTATC
Organism: Rosalia funebris; assembly: GCA_037954035.1. Classification (NCBI taxonomy): domain Eukaryota; kingdom Metazoa; phylum Arthropoda; class Insecta; order Coleoptera; family Cerambycidae; genus Rosalia; species Rosalia funebris. The sequence goes on along the minus strand of JAZFAV010000018.1, from coordinate 2,615,134 downwards.
GAATTTGAGACAAGACCGCTGATGCACTTTGGAAACCAAGATTAGTATAATACTTCTCCCAGGATTAGTTCAAATAATAAAATCTAAAGCACAAGATGAATCAAATAGCAACATCAGTTGTGAAGAATTTAAGATTCAGATGCCGACGCTTAGTGCATGTCAAGATGCGAATATTACAGATGTAAATTGATGGTTTAGTTCGTGCCAGTATTTTTCGATCTCGTTATAGCAAAATTATTCTCTAATTAATCCTAACTATGACAATCGTGGAAATATCATAAAGAAAATTAGACAGATTACTGCTGTAAACTAAATTATGACCTGAGTATCACAAAGTGGTAGGAACTAAGAAATAAGGAAGTTAAAGTAAGTAGACTTTTTAGACTTGAAGATAATATCTAGAGATTAAGACTCTTTGGGCTATCTGTCGTAATTCAACGAGGTGTGATTCTCTAGACGTTTTAGTGCTCGTGATGGGAACAGCAAAGCAGTTCAGAAAATTTAGCACTGAATAATATCAGCCGTGAAACTCTAAGAACTAGTGTAAAGAGAATTGTCATTTCTAAATATCATAAATCCACGAAAACTGAAGAAGCATTCAAGGGGTAGGAGATAGAATTCGAAGTACCCATTACTCATAGTAAATATTTCTTAAAATAAGTTATTTTGAAGAAAATTACAAAAACTGTGTTTTAAATGGTTTTCAAAGAATATTGTTTCATTCTTATACAATAGAAAGTCATTAATTCAGTTGTGAGTCTAATGTAAATCTATAAAATATATTTTGATAAGCATTTCAAAGAAGCTATGTCTATTACACCGAATATTAAATTTTCTTGATCTCATAAATGGCGGTAACTCATTTTTTTTCCAATATATTTATTTTGCTACCTTTGTTTCAAAATAATACTAAATGATAAGTGGTAAGACAATATATAACAGCTAGTAACAACTTTAATTAAAATTATCAGTATTATAAGAATAAATATATTTCCGAAGAGGCAAGAGAAAATAAATAATAGTACATATATGTTATGGTTTTCAATTTAGCTGACTTGTTTTCCTTTAGCTATTTAATACATATTCTTTAGAATGGTATCTGAAGGTTAGTAATGATTTATTCTTTATATTTAATTAAAAATTAATGTCAAAAATTTTTCTGACCTAACACGAATAAGAATGTTTAAATAAAATACATCTGTATGATAAAGGGAAGGAGTTAATATTATGATTATGAACGTCAATTCTGTACAAAATTTTTCTCTTAAGATATCTGCGCAAGTGATTTATCATTCGAAGAAATAAAATAAGTACTTATATGAAGTAAGCATCATAGACATAGTCAGTCATCTTAGATCATTTAGTTTATATAAGATATTTGGTTCTAACTAATTCCAAATATTAGAAGGTATTAATTTTGTACTATTTGAATTTTATGTGCGTCTTCGAGAATTAATAACGATTTTCATCAACACACATTTAAGTATAGTTCATACCATTTATATACGAAAAGTTAATTTAACATGTTACCTCACGAAGCTATTAATCATAATGTTTCGATAAGCTTTAAATTTAAATTGATTTTCTGTAAAAGAAGAAAAAGTGAGATGCGCCACTTTGTAAGACTGGTGACGATATAGAGTTAGTTGGTAATAATACAAATTTCATATAAAAACATATATTAACTTATTGAATGTTAATGGATATTTCTAGTATTATTTTTATAGTAGATATTTAGCTAAACGTGACTGTTGATGCATCAAATAATTATATGAATAACTTATTAGGAATTGAGTAAAATTTTAATTTTAATGCTTATTCTTAATATTAATAACAGTTTCTGTCAATATGTAAACAACGCAGTTAGATATATCCTTTCTTATAAAAACCTCGGCCCATTCGCATTCCACTCACACAGCCAGCCAGCTTTTCAAAATCAAAAAATAATTTGCAATCACCTGTTCTGGAAAGGATCACATCATCAAATCTAACTGATCACAAAGTCATTTTGTCGACGGTCGCTGTCATTCAAAAGTTTCGGAGTCGAACGGAGAGAAACACGTGGGGAACGGAAGAGATCGATGGCCGTTGGTGTGCGTCTGTCGTCCGCGAATTGCTCGATGCCGGCCGCGGAAGTCGCAGAGACTGAACTGACTGGTCGGAGAGGCTGTCTAGCGGACCGCGGATTCTGCAGACTCGCGCTCTAAACACCGGCCGCCGAAGGGGGCTAAGAAACGAAACGGAGAGGCTTGCAGAATACCGATAACACGGGATGAGGTCGTCAAATGCAGGAGAGAGCGCCGACAAAGGTTTAGGAGAAAATTTGTTACTAATTTAGATGTTAAAAATTTTTTCAAATGCACCTTGAAAGTGGTGAAAATAGGTGATATAGGAAAAAGAAGAAATAGCATTTACTATATATGTGATCAATTATTACATATATCAATAAAACAATTACATATATCAAAAAAAGTAAATTTTACTAATCAAAAGCTGGCCCCCCTATCCACGACCTGCTGCCCTCCCTGAGATAGCCCGGTTATTATGCTATCAACATGAAATCGGGACCTCAAATTAGCATCGCATGTATTAATATAATATAAATAAACAGTTTTAAAACCTTAAAACGGACTTGTAAAACGCGCGTAAAACATCTCTATCTCGCAACTGAGTGGCCGAGAAAAAATAAACCAACAGATAAATGCAGAATATGTGTTTTATGCGACAGTTTTACTTTTTTCAAATAGTCCACCATTGTGCTTTCTCCCTATTGATTTTGAGGTGTATAGGACACACGCGACCCATGGACAGGGTGGCGTGTGTCCTATACACCTCAAAATCAATAGGTGTCGTCTAGTAGACGTCCCTAATCAGAATCAGTCGATACCCAATCGATCCGACACGATTTAATTGAGGGATCGTGCTAACAAAAAAAAATTCTCAACTAGTCCACCATTGTACTTTCTCATGACCCATGGACAGGGTGGGGTGTGTTCTATCTACTTCAAAATCAATAGGTGTCGTATGGGAGACGTCCCCGATCAGATTCAGTCAAAACCCGATCGATCAGACACGATTAAGTTGAATTATCGTGCTAACAAAAAATTTTATAATGCCGACGACAACGACAACGCTGACAACGACAACAATAACGACACACAAACACAAAATGGTTTAAAAGCATTTTTTTTGGGTTTTAGGTCGAAAAGCGAAAAATAAACGCTAGAAAAAAATTTTTCTTACAGTATTACATTACTTTTCCGTGTATAGTGGAGTGCGGAAAAATAAAGATAGGAAGCATTGTATGGGGGCAGAGAATTGCTACTAAATATTTTAAGAATAATAATACAATATAAGTTTAAAACATCGTCTGTACTTCCTGATAATTACATAAATATTATTAGATTATGATCGTACCGATGTTATCAACAGAAGCTAATTGATTTATAAAAGCCAATTGGTTTAAAACGAACTTAAATAATTAAAGTAAGTAACATAGAAGATGAAGCAGTCAGTAAACGTGGTTTAATGTGGTCGATATTTTATAAATATCATTTCTACTAACAAGAAATCATTACAATTGGGGGAAATAATACCTTTAATATTTATATAATACAACTAACGAGGTGTTGGATCTCCTCCATGGGTTATGTATTCATTAAATAATGGGGGATTTGGATTCTATAAGGAGGACATAGACAAAATTTATATCCATTCAAGTCATCATATCGAATTCACTATATTACCTCTATCAGACTGCGTCAATACTTCTTTACAAGTCGCCAACCAGTTTGTTGACAGCACTGGCTTCACCCCTTAGTCATTGCATTACGTCGATGTATTGAAGAAGTATTCGGTGATAGTTGACGTAGATCGGCAATTCCCTGTTAATAATTTCCGAAAATGGCTTTGTTGAGAATACAGAGCAGCTCCTTAGAATATTTTATGCAGTCTTGTTCTCACTATACATGCTCAACACATAGGATTATCAGTATATTCGACAATGTGGAGATGCTTGTTTAGATTGTACTCTTCTGTCAGTATTCCTGTGATCTTATAAATCTGTATGCGACAGATTCAACCAGTAGTTCCATAGCAATTCCTTACTTAGCTGCAAGGTGTAGTTACTAAAGCTTTGCTTGATTTTATTCGACAACTGCTGATGTATGCCCACATGTCTTATGGAGTAAGCGTGTAGTATTGTATTATGAAGTTTCGAGAGGTTTCGCCAAGCGCCATTACTGGTTCCGAACCTAGCAAAACGCTCCTGGAACCTCAACGTGGCAAGGCATCCGTTTATTTATTGACAAGAGTCTCTACGTATTCATACGCGCGATATAAATTGACGTAGATTATTTACCCTGGCACATTTAATGTCTGTATTGTGGGATATAACCAAACCGGAATGAATCCTGAAATTATTTAAGGCCATCAAAGTGACCTGTGATTTGCGAAGATGATAATGATTTATCTATTAATTCTCCTATTAGTAGTTTCCTTCGTTTACGATACGGCAGCGTAGCCACCCAGTGCCCATATATTGACTCATCACTATCCAAGAAATCCATTTAGAGAGCCCTTGAAATTAAGTTTAACCCATTCTTGCCCGGTGTTCCAATATTGGAGCACTATCAAATATTGGTTGTTATTTTAAGATGAGTAAACTATGTCCACTTTGCAAGTTACGACTTGTTAGAGTGTAGTCTAGGCAGTCTTTATTTAGTTGCACATGAGACGCTGATCAGTACGGTGCAGTTTGTGATCTATTTAATTTTGTGCATATTAACCACTACAATGTCATAAAAACGGTAAGTCTTGTTTGTATATTATCATTTTATTATAATTTATATTTATGTGTGATATTATTCTTATGTATATGTGAATTATGTAAAACGCATTGTACTTTCAACTGAAACTAAAACAAAAATTTTATTTATAAAAAAATTAATCTGTTTCATTATTGGGACGCCGGACAGTCACATGTACCTAATAGGAAATTTAAATTTTAGGACATTAGGGCAGGCTAATATATTTATAACTCCTCTAAATGACGGGGATGATAGTAAAGAGGATAGTGGAGATGACGATGAAAATCGGCAGATAGATCATTTTAGTGGACGCCAGCTCCAAAAAGAAGCTACTACAACAATTCATTGAAGAGATGGTAACATTGTTTCGGGTGAAGAGGAAAATGAAGATGAAGAATATAATATACCTCTTTCGGAGCTAAAGAAGGGAATTAAAACAATAGAGTTGTGGAAAAGCAGTGGACAAAAAAGATATTACACCCAACTTTACAGCATTCATTTGTCCCTAAAGACAAAGTACGTCAACATCTGACCCGATAGGATATTTTGAATTATTTTTTGATGATAAAATATGGTAATTTTTACGAAATATGTTTATAATTTATGCCCAATCCAAAGGTGATCACAATTTCGAAATAAGTATTGGGAACCTAAAGTGTTACATTCAAATATTACTATTGTCAGGTTATATAGTATAGTATATTCTAAGATGGAGAATACTATGGGAATGTGATACAGAACCATATAATCCGCCAGTAGTGAATACAATACGGAGGAATAAATTTGAGCAAATAAAGAAGTACACTCATTGTGCGGATAATTGTAAACTTGCTGAAAATGACAAGTTCGCTAAAATGCGCCCCTTATTCGACATGCAAGTACATGGGTGGTGTTGATTGGATAGATGAAAATATCGACAGATACAGAATTTCTATCCGATCAAAGAAATGGTGGTGGGCAGTATTTGCCTTCTCTGTCGATGCAAGTATTCATAATGCTTGGCAAGTCTACCGAAGAAATACTAATCGTGCTATGGACTATCTTGCATCTAAAAGACATATTGTTCAGGTATATCTCCGGAAATATGGTACTCCTATAGATGGTGGAAGACGACCAAAATTATCAAAGGAAATAGCAAGCAGAGTATTAGAAGAAATAAGATTTAATTGTATGGATCAGTGGATGATACCTGCCTTAAAGCAAAATAGATGCAATGTGTAAAAATAATTCGACCAAGCAATGAGAAAAATGTGGGGGTATAAATTTACAAGAAGGGTGTTTTAAAGACTTCCATGTTCGTTAATTTTATTGTTTATCAAATTATTTGAAATAATCATTATTCCATATATGTTTATATGATTCTTTTCATAGAAAAGAATTATATAAACATAATGCAGTATTACTGCATTATGTTTATATAATTAAATGAATGCAGTATTACTGTTGCATTTAAGCCTTTTGTATGCTCGGTGTTCCATTACTGGAACATACTGTAACACAAAAACAATAAAAAAAAAATCGACTAAAATGCTGTAACAGGTTCATATTAACTCTAACTAAGTAGAATATCACAAAAAATTCAAAAAACCAACAAAAAATAATTCGGGCAAAAATGGGTTAATATAACACCTCTTTTCAAATTGAAACATTGGGGAAATCTGATCGACGCTCATTTTCAGAAGAGAATGTTGCTTGTTTACCTTCTTCATAAAGCGCGCCTATCCTGTAGATCATCTACCACATAGCTTCAACGATACCCTTATAGCGTCCTACTTTATGTACAAGTCAAGATGTGTTAAGCCTAAGGCAGTTTCCAAGTCTTCTTTGTGTGATCTTCATCGTGGTAGCAACGGCTAGGTAAGGCAATCTCTGTACCTAATGTAACGATAGTGCTCTGGCTTTTTGCATGACTTTTGGTCAGTAGGCAACGTTTCATATATTATCATTGGTCTCACAGCAGCCATGCACAGCCAAAAGATGTAGCTATGGCATCTTCAGATTTTCTAACCTACTTTTCCTGGCAAATAGAATAAGCTCCGTCTTATTTGGATTTACATACCGAGTCTGCTCCGTACACAAGCTTACAATAATTGACAGAGTATTTTGCATTAACTCGCATAATATCTCTTCAAAACAACTGGTTATCAGAATGATTAAGTCTTCCGCTTAGCCCATTGTATAGTAACCAGCTTTGTTGAAAACTTCCGAAAGCCTATCTACTACTATCTTCCATAGTAGCAGAGCGTCTTCTACACACACAAAGATAGTTTTATCGAAAGCACGTTCGATATGAATGAACGGCCCCAGAGTGGATATTCTCGTATCCAGTGATCTTTCTATTCGGCTGCTTACCTAAAGGAGTGAAAAATCTGCGGATCTACTCGACTGATGAACGTGTTACATTGGGTACAGTGAATGATATTCGAATCGGTAAGGGAATGGATTGAATGAGATGATTGATGCTTTTTTCTTTGAGATATTTCATTTCAGAAAACCTGAAATTCATGCTGAATATCATCTAGGGTTTATAGATGATGGTGTAGGTTTATTTGTATATACATTTTTTTCCTATAATAGTGGAAGAAAGCAAGTGACCAACTTTCCACGAACACCGAAAGATTGCACGTCCTTCAACGTGCGTATCGCCAACCAAGTTCATATCATCGGGAGAGATTAAAACTAATCTGTTTTAATTTTAGTCATTATTCATAATTAAATATTCATAAATAAAACTAGACTCAGTTTTAATTATCTCCCGATTATATCAATTCGGTTGGCTAAACGCGCATCGAGAAGCATATAATCTTCGATGTTTATGACAAAAACTGAATTGCTGTTTCTTCCTTCTTATTGTTAATGAAAACAATCCTTGGATTTTCCATGGCATCCTTTTGTTAATGAAAAAAAAATTAAATTCTGTTAATGAAAATCGATGTATCCAGTGGACAAATTTTAATCTTTTATAGAGAATTTGGTTAACTGTAGAAGGTATGGAAAAATAGACATCTCATAGATAAAAAAATAGATATTCTCAATGTCTTTCTTCAAAGAAAACTCAATGATGAAATCTGAGAGTCACGGTCTCGATTCTTTTTCGAGGTATAAGTACAAATGCCCATAACTTAGTTGTTTGTGGAAATAGAATAAAAATCATTTGCTCATTTTTAAGGCACTTTCTTGAATAGAATAGGATAAGATTTTTATAGAGTTATAGTTAGCTATAATTTACATAAAAGCAGAAAATCTCTCTTTACGTACTGCATCATAGTTTTCACTTTCAGAGTATACTTGTATTAAGCCAGTATATAAATTTAATAATATTCAATTCATGAAGATAATTGATAAATATATGCTCAAAATCCAAAAGACGTTGACACCGTTTCTTGTAATCAGATAAATATCATATTTATGAGACTATAATCGTCGATTGCTACTCTACTCTACTCTGGTATTCTATGTTCAGTTAACTTTTCAATTATCTTGGTATATGCTATGTTATTGTCATAAAAATATATTTCAACGTAGTTAAAGTTATGTTATGCAAGACAATACAAAATAAAGGCATAAAGATTTTCCTTACATTGATATTTTGTGTTTAAGATATCAATTTAGTTTTAATGTGATGCATATTATTGTCATATTGTCATCTATGTTCCACCTAGTATAATTTGAGTAAAGTTTCTAAAACGCTGGAGTAATTGTTACAGTTTATATGCGTAAAAAATATATTTTACTACTTGGGGGTTTTGATATACTACATTATAGAAAAAAACAGTACTGAATATAAGAAGACTACTATATTTAAAAATTATACTACGTTATTTAATATACAACCGTGTAACATTAACATTGGTACTTAATAGTATAGATCGATTAGTGAACTAAGTATTTTCTAATTTTGTACTAATATAATGATTCTATAATGCTTCTAGTATAATGATGTATTAAATACATATTGGTACATTTTTTATTCTCTTAGATATTAACACGACAACAAATGAATTTTATACAAAATTTTATAATATATTGAACCTACAGTTCTCTCTCAGATTCTTCAGTTTAGACAATACTTGTATCAAAGGAGTTATTGTAAGGGCTACACTAAACAAACAATTGATAACATTAAAGAAAATAGTATGTATTTGGAAAGCTAAAAACAAATAAAATTGAATTATTATATAAACGAGTTTAAACGGCTCCTAACTTTAATTAAAACTAATAAATAGGGTTTATTACTATTACCTTTAATGCATTCAGTTGTCCATAGAAATAGATGCAAAACATTTTAGATATCCATTAATTCAAAGCGACAACAAACACGAATGTCGGAGAAAATGACGCATATGAATAACACATATGAGTGTTCTTCAGAAATTGTTGTTGCACTCAAGGATGTTTTTAGTTTAGTATATTTAGTTTCTGTTGTTAATAATAATAAACATACATCCTGTCGACGACGCTATAAACAATAACTATGAAGGTATAAATATTGCAAATATTACAATACAAGAATCTCAAGAGGTAATTGAAAAATGAAGAAACAAAGTAACATTTAATAACATCTTTTTTTAGTAAAAGGTTGTGTGTGTCTGCTTTATTTGTTTCATTTGCTTATATCGTTTAACCATCGTTGCGACTCGCTACATTTCCAGATAAATGGTAAAGTGGAAAAAGCTTCTCCTATATTCAAAGCAGAAGATAGCTCTATTAGACAACAAATATTTTTCGTTCAGTTTTAAGTCCTTGTCCTAATTTTGAATTATTATATCAAAGTTTAAAAAATTGTCTACAGGAATTAAAATTGTGAACTTTTTTAGATTATAAAAAAATTACATGGCTCCATCCTGTATTTTCTATTTTTGGATGGGTTCTGTAATAGCTTACTACCAAGTGTAAGTGCACATCAAATTTAACAAAGCTCTTGCAACGTATCTAGAAAATGCACTCATTGCATTTTAGTCAGAATTTAGTCAGGGTGTAAGAAATCAGGGTGATTTCTTACACCCTGAATCTCAAAAAAAATTTATGAACATTATTACTTGCCATTCCTGGCTCACCTAATGAGGCTCTACATACACCCGCAGTTTTTATAACACGTAACGGATCACGCGATATGTTTTGTAGATTGAAATTAGTCATTACCTTAACATACGTTCGCATTTTCGCACTTTCGAAAACACGGTTTAACTTTTTCAAATTAGTTTCGTTTCTAAATCTTCACTATTTTCACTTTTAAAAGACACTAGTTTCTAAATCCTTAGTACTTTCAGAGTTAAAAGGATCTTGAAAAACCATATCCGTGATAACTCATTTAACTTGTAGGAGTAATACTTTATATATTTTCACATATGTATAATGTTATTGGAAATTACTATACACAATGTAAGTTATTTGAATGTATTCAATTCTTAAAACGTACGATGGCAATTGCTATGCGATTCATTGACCGAAGGTAGGGCATATCAATAAACATGAAATGCAAAGGAAGATTGAAATTAATCTTCATCGTTGTTGTCGAAGAATATTTCGATAACTCCTTGTACATAATTAAGGATTCGTTTCGAGTGTTTATTATTTGTCGAAATGGAGAAGCTATTCTTTCCCACTTTACTAAAAAGAAATACTGGCTGAAATAAATCAAATGTTTGTGTCAGATGTCTTACTTAAACAGAGAATACGTGAGAATAGCAACCTTTTTCGAATAATCGATTTGTAGTACTTATTTAAAGCAAAAGAAAAACGTATATCTTTATTTCATTATCACTTTTCTCACTATCAGTCTACCTACAAATATTATATGCAAGTTCATGAAAGCCTTGCAATTTAAATACATAGGAAAACTAATAACTCCATCTAACTAATGTTTATTGAAATTAGTACAATTAGTAAATTAACGTGGATCCCGAGTTTCCTTTCTATTACCTCCTTCAAGTATTAAATCAAATCAAGTAAATCAGATTTAAATTAAGATAAATAATATCCTAATTTAATTAACCAAAGCAAATCATAAATAAAAAAATTAAAACAAGTAATACCAAACTTCATATAAAGAATTGGGGAACAAGAATTAAGAACACAACGTAGCAAGGTTCCTACTAGACAAAATGAAACGATCAGGCCAAATCTTCGAACCTGCATGTTCACTCACTTGGGAAGGGTCAACCAGGGGTAGCAGGGGTCGTTGGTATCATATTCTGCAGTTGTGATATCAATACAATCCCTGAGGGTGGAAGATCTTCACGAGAGGACGTTTTTAGTTTGGGCTTCATACAATAAAGTAAGAGAGGGGGATAGGGCATGTTTTATTGGTGCTGTAGTGACCAGGATTCTTACAGCTGGGGTTTTTATTTAAAAAAGTATAAAGGATGACGAAGGGGGATAGGGGATGTTTCAATACTCTAGAAAATATAATGAAAGTTTATCATGATAAAAGCTAAATGTAAATGTTTTTATGTAAATTATGAATGAGGGAAGAAAACAATTATTTGCCTATTGCAAAATAATGTTGTTTATTTTGACAAATGATAATTGCTTGTGTTTTTCCATCACAATTAATATTACACGCTTTACATCGCGGGCGATTGATCAATTTATGATTGGAATAAACAGAAGACTCACAGCCCTTAGATATGAACGGGAACTTAATTCTGTTGAAATTATAATTCATCTTCAGGAATTAAGTCATTTTGTTGTGAAACTTTTTGTAGATATTTTTCAGTTCAGATGCCGTTGAGACTTTGGTGGTCTAATAAATCAGTGATGGAAATAATGGAGAAATTAGGATGATTGCTGATAAATAGTAAACTATCTTGGTAGATATTTTATTCGCCGCCTTTCTGATGTAAGTTAATTTTCTTCTAGCTTGCTTGTAATATGCGATATATTTGGGTCACTGTTACTACACTAATCTGTATACTATATAATTCTGGATATATATTACTATCCAGACACAGACTCATTTTTGTACAATTTATATTAAATTACAGATGTTTTGAAACCATACACACAATACACTCTAATGTTATCGATGATATTAAGTGATAATTATACTAAGGATTTAACTAGTTATATTAAGGATAATACAGAATACATAAAGGAAAACATTAAAGAAAAACAAAGAGTAAATTAATAAGAATGAATCCTAAAATCATTCACTTCACAGACAACTAAATCACTTTAAAGAATAAGACGTTTGTAATGTGTGTAATAAAGAAAATAACATTTAAAGAATAATTAGAATTATATTACAAATAAGGTAGTAAAATCATATGCCAACTGAATTAATCGTTCAATTTGTCTTCTATGTGTGTTATAAAATGAGTGAAACTTCATTAAAGAAGTATGTACGACTTTGCTTTCTGTTATAAGAGTATATAGTAAAAAAACAAAAGACAAATAAATGTACAACCAATTATATAGTATAAACAATTATATGGCATAAACAACAAATCATCACGAGGATTATTTTAAATAAAGTTATGTCTTTTCTGCACCATAATTATTAATGATTACATTCAATTGCTTATTAATATCCACATTTATTATAATTGGGTTGCATAAAAAATTCAGTATTATTATAAATTAAATACTATTTTCTAATGATAACAAATGTTATGTGTGAATGAATTACCGTTTAATAGATAGTATTACGCATTTGAAACCACGGGTATTGATAAATAAATTATACCTTACATAATTATATACATGCGACATATGTTAATGTCTTAACTGGTCGTAATGTATAAAAGCTAACCGAGTTAATAACTACATTTGCATAATAGTAGGTATATTACTTACAAGTATGCAGGAATATTTTCATTCATTAACTGATTCATTGCTGGCACGAGAATTAATTATCAATAATAGTTGTTTCAATTTGGGTATAATTTTAAGATTACTCACATATGTATCATCGAGAAATAAAATGATGAAATACTTATTGATACGTTCCCGTGAAATTTAGACAATAGTGATTTAATTTCAGAGTTAATTATGCTGTTGGTTCCAATAACTAAACTAATTCAATTCTATAACTAATCCATTATTCTATATATCTCGGAAAGTGTCTCGGTACATCTTTTCTCTTCTCGATGGTATATAGGATTATAATTATCTTTAATATAATGTAGTATAATTTTCTATCGAATAATACAAATATATTTCGAAGACAATAGTCACTGCTAGTAATGTAAGATAAAGAAATGTATTGTTTAAAAGTATTAACACTGTTCAGGGAAACGGAAAATACTTCACTGTTTAAGCAAAATATCAATAGTGTAGAATTATCGATGTCTTCATTCAAGTTCTTGTTATCTTCAATTTTAGTTAATTATGTTCTTATGTTCGTGTTGTGAAATATTCGCCTACTGCTTTGATCAAGAGCATAAGTAACTTTAAAGTTATTTAATTCAAGAAACTAGTATATTAAGTGAGGATAAAAAACAAATTTAATCAATACCTCATAAACCTAAATTTAGTCTAAACAATTAACCATTTAAAAAATATAAAAAAACAGTTAAATAGTCTCTTAGACAAGCTTAATCATTTCATCTTTTCCATAAAGTTATAGAATTTATAAAAAAGTTTCTTTGCACTGAGTTATTTTTAGTTAATTATATTAACCTTATTTCCTAGTTTATGTCAGTCTCAAAATCAATTTTGATCTCTTTATCTGATAGATTTAAATTCCGTTATGAAAATATGGAATGTTATAGTTATGTAAAGAGTAATATATTAAGATTCGCAGAATTGTAATTCTTCATCAAAGACACAGTATTAAATATTTATGTTACAATTCATATATTTTTCTTCGTGAAAAAAAAATTATATAAAAAGAGTAAATATATTTTATCAATTTTTAGCTAGTCATAATATCCTGCTTATAAAATATGTCACGTCAGTTTATAAGTAGGATATTATATATAGTATGGTGCCAAAGTTCCTCATAATATTCATAATTTTGTTATCAAATAATAAAAAAAACGGAAACACCTCAACTGGGGTTTTATTAAGTATTATAAGACATCGTGCTAAACCTAACATTGCATTGCATTAAAAAATTACACGGAAGCTTTTCTTTCTTTCCCTTGAATAAGACAGTACAATTGCCCTAGTTGAAGACATTGATCTCAAAAGAATCCTCATTTGATTCAAGAATCGCATATCTAGTGTTAAGGCAAAGTACGAGTAAGTGTATGTATAAGATGGTATCATAGGAAGTCGTCTCTTAGGACTTTACTTTAAAAAAAGATTTAATTGCTACTAGCTATTCAGAATTTCTATATTTTGATCCAGTTCCAGCTTTAGCAGTTCTTTATCTAAACAATGAGATGATGATGTTTCATCCCAACAAATTTTTCAGAAGATGGAGATTTTCATTTTTGTATTGATATCCTGTTACTCTTGGATTATGCTTGACTCTGATAGATGGATAGGGTAAAGAGGATAAAATGAATGGCTTTCACATTCACCTAATTTAACTCTATTGGATTTTCTTGTGAGGTTAGTTTAACTCGCTAGTCAAAAACGAAGGATATTTCTGAATTAAAAATTTCTATGAAAAATTAAAATTAAAACTAATTAATTAAGATTAAAATTAATTAATATTTGCTTTATTGTTACTTTTGTCAAAGGGCTTGCCTTCGTCTTATCAAAGATATAATAGGAAAACACCTCACAGAAGGTAAATAGGAAACCCCTAATATATGGTACTGTTGTTCTCGAAAAATTCTCTAGATTTATTTTTGTTAAAGAAGCCAGTTGCAATTTAAAACGATCTATATTGAAAACACGCAACCTTCAAGGAAAACATGTAGCTATGTAACTAAATAGTCAATGTCAAATTAAATGGTCAATATTCTGAGCTGCCGTCAACAAGGTCCAGAAGAAGAAGAAGACAAATTGAAAAGTGACCATGAGAGGCATTAGAGGTAAAACATAAAATCTTAAATTTTTTTTTTACAAAATGAAGCTGACGTTTTTGAAAGAAAAAAAATTCTGTAAAAACAAATTATTAATATTGTACGAAACTTAGATTATTGTACTTCACATCACGATTACATAATTACTACATATTTAACAAAATATGCATTATGAGGTGCTGTACTTCTATGAAAGTACGGATAGAAGAAAAGGGATATATAAAAGTAATGCAGAGTCTAATTTTGAAGATGTACAGTATTGTATTTATATACTGTATATCATCAATTATTTGTATATTTTACCCTTATA
The DNA here is from genome assembly GCA_037954035.1 of Rosalia funebris. Classification (NCBI taxonomy): domain Eukaryota; kingdom Metazoa; phylum Arthropoda; class Insecta; order Coleoptera; family Cerambycidae; genus Rosalia; species Rosalia funebris. The sequence continues at coordinate 2,600,096 of JAZFAV010000018.1, read as the reverse complement.
ATTAATCTACTGAATGGTTTAAAGGTATAAATTACTAAAATGATATTATGTGGATCTATTATGATCAAGATCTTCAAAAATTTAGACGATCGTTTGGAAACAAATATTGTAAAGATATTTCTGATTAGATAGTAACTAAAGCGCTATTATTACATAATTTTTGATGCAGATTTACACCGGATAAGTTGTTGTTATAGCACACAATATATTGCATTTCTGATTTATAAGCATTAAATCCATTTTATCTAATATGCACGACTAATCTCGTAAAATATATTCTTAACTAACTATTGTTGACTTATCTTTAGAAACAATTTTCAGATTTTCTAACATTAGATTTTAAATGTGTACATAAAGCAATAAGCGAAATACAACAAAAATTCACAAACATTTATAACAATGGTTACCGCCAACGGTATAAACAAAACAGCGTTATTTGAAGTCTTTTTGTAATGCCCAACGTGATAACAATTCTCGTTCGAAATCAAAACAAAAAATGTTTTTGTTAAAAAACTTTTCAACATTTAACTGTTGATGGAAGAGGTCGTAAGTATAAAAGTGAAATCATACCACCAGTTTTTTGTGAGTGTACTGAAGGCAAATACGTTGTAATGACTGAAAAATACTCTGGTTTTAATTGCAAATAATGTGACAAAGACTTTCCTGATTTCGTATTACTTATTATTCGTGTATTGGAAATCTTGTTGGTTCATTTATTTAGGAAGTGCTTCACTTTGAGTTTAGTGTATGTTAGTTTGGGACTGAATATTTAACAAATCAAGAAGAATTGCTTTATGAACACGGCCATAAAGGTATGTTCAAATTTTAATAATAATTTATGTGGCTTCATTAATTTAGTTGGATCTGTTTGTTGCGAACGAGAAACGGGACACTAGCTGAGGTACGTTTTTTACTCAGCACATTTTACGTGATATTTAAATTTTCCTGTAATAATAGGAACAAATGTATTACTCAAGCTACATATATTTTAGTAATAATCATTGGATATATATATGTATTACAGTGCACTATTTGAGTATTATATAAAGGTGTCCCAGAACGACCGTTCACATTAATTATTTAATTTAATTTAATTATAATATGAAACTTTATTATTTATAATGAAATAAAATTTCAAGCAATACAAGGAGGGGGACGGGGTAGCCATTATTTTGAAACATAATGTTTTGTGACACAACTATATTAATGTTTGTTTAGAAATAAGACTTTCTTCTATGAAGAAGTATAACTGAAAATATTCAGTATGTTATACATTTGTGCTCAGAATTAAGTGAAAAAAGTTGGGATGGTCTCTTTAGAGTTGAAAAAGCAAAGTATTAAGTTTGCAATAGTCAATGTTTTTTTGTTTCTGGTTCATCCTTTTACCATTTCAAATAACAACGGTATTAACTATAAAATACATTCTGGAACACCCTGTGTAAAAGTATAAAGTAGTAACGTACAAATATATATATAGAAATTTGTATAAATGACTATGAAAGTCTTAGTTGTATATCTTTATAATTTTAATTCGCCTTGATATTCAAATATTTTTTTATATTTTACTCGAAAATACTCGTAGAATAAACTTCTATTTTCTTGGGGATATCTCCATCAGACCAGCAGGCACCATATTCTAATTGAATTACATTTTAGATTATCGCTATAATTTATATTCGATTTTCTATATAACGTGAAACGATAAATACGAGTAACTTTCACTGGAATTTTTCTTATTACGAGTATATCTTTTCTGAGAATTAAAACACAAATAATTTAGAAGCTTCATATGTTTGTGTTTTTTCGTAAACGTAATCATTTTCAGATCCAAAAAAAATGGAAGTTGCAATGGAATAATTTTAAGTAACATAAATAGTTTTGTGGACATAGGTCGTGAAAACGGCTGACGCCATCAATATTAAGTTATATGTTAATTTTTGGTAAAGGAATGTCGATTCAAATAGTATCAATCTTCCACCTTCTGTAACCTTCTGTACATCTAACCTGATACGTTTTTATGCCTTTTAACTGTAAACGATATTGTCCTGTTTGATTTCTGCTGGGAACGCATTTTGTTTGCGTTGTGTAAATTTCAGAAAATAGATCCCTAAAAACGGTTTTCTCCAAGTGATGGCTTCCTCACGAGGGTCGACCACAACACACTAGAGAATGACATTTCAATGTTAATGGCTTCCTGCGGTTTTGGATTAATCTTGTTCCCCTGTTATTTTCTAATCCAGTTTAGAAAGGATGCTGTGACATAATTACCCATATCGTCAACAGAATAAATAATCTTTATTGGCATGTAAGAAAGTTGAGGTGCCCATTGTGTCTGATTGTATAAATAATTAGGTAGTACAAAGTGATTTCATGAAGTAATTAATACATTCAAGGAATAAGTTTTGGGAAAAACTCTAGGACCAGCCAAATTTTATTTTTAGTTGTATAGTTTTTAAAATATAATTAATACATACATGGTGATTCGTCTAGGAGGTGTCATGTCATCGACAGTCTTGTTAATGGCAATCCCATTTTTTTTATTACGGAGTGCATATTTTTTATATGTGCTACGATAATAATTATATTCGTGTGCATATAGATTAGATAAAAAATGAAGAACAACGATTTTGAAAATTCTTACATTGTTTACCATGTTTTGGCTAATGTTGTCAATCATGTAAATTTGGTTGTCAATCATGATTACTTGCATTGAACAATTCAACTACAATTTGTACAGTGAATCTATGCGCATGTATCAATTTAGTGACGACGCACGGATCACATGCTACACCATTCGCAATTGTTACTAACATGCCACAATTATCAGCACGTATGTCTAGTGACGTATATTTCAATCAACTACGTACGGAATGGACAGTTAATAATTTGCCGAACAAAATGCAATTATGAAGTCACATCTAAGCTTTATTGTTCATTTCATTTCTTGTTGTAAATTTCATTTCATTTTTGTTTCGTTTATTTTGATTTTGGTTGAATTTATTTTATTTATTTTGATGGAAATATCACTTCCATTGAATGTTTTTGTAGAGAACCTTTTCATTACTCTGTCATAGGTTGACGAATTTGTATTGTACTAACTGTTATCCTAAAATGTGTTTTCGACACGACACTGTTCAAAAATGTCAGTTAATTGATATATACGATTGTTATCTGTGACGCACATGCAAGAATCATAATATAAACCATACTTCTCTTTGGATACACACCCTGTCTTCAAATCCGATCATGTAAACAATGCCAATTCTTTCTCTTTCAATTAACGCAACCATTTGTTATAAAATTATTACTCCATAAACACTTCAAATACACTGCTCTTGCCAAACAAAAGATAAGAAATGTATTTTTTTTTTAAATAACTCCAAAAACCAAAGAAGAAAAGTTGTTTAACGAAATAAGAATTCAAGTAACATCTTAAATCCGTATGCAAATAACAACCTGACAGCAATAAACTTCATTATCGGCCACTAAGACTATACTCAGGCATTAAACAATGCACAATTTGAACATTTACTTTAGTTGACTTTTTTAAAAAGCCATTGCCATTAAATTTAGTATTTTGAAATTATACAATCGTTTTTATTAATTTATTTTTTTTTAACCTATACTTTCCCTAATATTATTTCCCTAATGACACAGCATACGTTGTAATGTTCCTTCACATCCGTAATAATATAAGGGATTGCCATTAACAAAATTGATGATATTGTACTTCCCACACGAATCACCCTGTATATATTAATTATATTTTTAAAAATGCGCAACTGAAAATAAAATTTAACGGGTCTGAGAGTTTTTCTCAAAAGATATTCCTTTTTAATTATTTATATTATTATGTAATTATTATATATTATTTTGCGAAAACAATTCATAAATAGATATATGTGAACAAGATCTTCATATTATTTATTGGTACATATTAATTAGATCAGAAGGTAATGTTATAAAATATTTGGAAATCTTTTTTTCTCTATAATATCGGGAATCGTTCATATTTCAAAAAAGACATCGAGGGGTAAATTGTATTAACAATTGCGATCAATTACAAGGTTATTTTATAAAATAGTTACTTCCAAAATATAGATTATTTACTGACTTATCCCTTACATTTGTTTCCAGCATTATTATGATATATTTTTAAGAACAACCTCTATCTTCATAAAATGATTTAGTTTATTCATCTTATTTATAGGTGAAAATAGGTACAACTTTGATAGTGTCTTGAACATCGACATTTCAAAGTAAATAATAGATACAATATAATAATAAATAAATTTGAAAAGGAACGAGGACTGGCATGTTGATAATTTATAGCTATTTAATGTTTGTAGTATTTTATAGTCTATATTTTTTGTTTAATTTTGAGGAACGGCAGATAAGGCATAGTGAAATAAAAATGCAATATATATGTCCGTCTATAATTCATTAGCTGATGTTATTGTTGTCGTACAAATATGTATTTTATATCACTTTTTATTTATTTAACTTTTTAAAAATAATTTATTTTTACTTTACGATTTTGAACACTTCATGTCAAAAAAGGAGTAACCGGTTTTTATACTTTTAACTTGAGACTTATTCGACGTTTACTTGACGACTAATTGAAGATTACTAACTACTGCTGATTACTGAATTTACCGACTACTGAAGCTACTAATGGTTGTTTCTCTATTTAAAACATTTCTGTTGCTGATGCTACAGGAATATTTCTAAGAAGTGTTTTTCTTGAAGACTTTTAGCAAGTTGCAATAATTGCGATAAAATACAATGTAAGTTTATGATAAGCACAAAAGGTTTTTAGTTACGCGATAACCGCAATGACTTTGGCATACTCTTTTCTGGACATAACATCCTGTATGCTAATGGCCTGTTACAATATATATTACAATATTATAAAATACAGTATTATTCTAAGTCTTAATCTAATATAAGAGAGGATTCTATATAACATGTATATTATATATTTGTCTTTTCTCAAAAATAGCTTGATTGTTTGCATGTACCACTTTTATGGTGATGACACATACATTTATTTTGTCGATTTTAAATCCGGTGATACAAATAGGGTTCTAGAAATGTTAAATGGAAATATATGTAGTATTATATTTAACAAAATACACAAATAAGAATAAAATTAGGTGGGCCTGAGCGCTATTCCCAAAAGTTATTCCTTGAATTTTTTAGGAATTTATTCATTATTTTATGAAAGCAGTGCATATAATATAAACATTGCCAAGAAATAAATTCACCTAATTGTCCAATATTAATTTTCGGCTCCAAGTAGAAACGATTCTAATTAAAGGCATTTTAAAATTAGTATAGATAATGATGAACTGCAAATAGTTGAAAGAGCAAAAAATATAGATTATATATTAATCAAAATTTGCAATTTTCACAGCATGTTAATCATCCCATAAAAAATGTTTTGGTCATATTAAACTTTTATATAAATGTAGACATATGTTAAATAAAAAAATCCAATTTATGTTAACCTTATAGCCTTATTTCTCAGTCATATAAATTATGCTGACGTAGTACATATATGGTCGCATATATGTAGTGGTATATACGTAGTATATATATTATTGTCTTACGTATATGATACTAACCGAACTCACAAAATACAACCAATTCAAATATAAACAATAGTTTATCCTGGTTTTCACATTTAGGGCTCAGAAAAATCACTTGGTTAAATATGAGAGAATATCTTCATAGTGTTTGTCTGTATTTTAAAGTCATAAATTTTCATAATCCTGATTATCCATATTATGATAAAATTAAATACCGTCCTGATTTTTACACTGTTAATATGTATGGAAAATATAAACTGGAAATACCTTAACACCAGTATTTTTGTGGAGTTGTCTTTTAAGAAATCATTTTCTTTGATATTTATAAAACTTTAAAATTCATTCTTCTAGATTACAGTAATATATTTCAAAAATTTTAAAGCACAGTTATTGAAACCATTGCTAAGTAGACAGTTTGATATTAAGATATGTTTAATAAATAACTTGTTTAAGAATTATATACGCACAGGTTTCTTCTATTTTGTGCATTCTTTTATAATTTCTTAATATGGTTATTATTACGTTTAAAATTGAGTATATTGATATCGATCTATTTCATTACTATTATTTTTTTACTAAACATTTTTTGCATTTATAAGCAATTAGTATCCATAGTTAGTTCGCGGTAATATACAACATTCAATATGTTGTTATTGGAATATCATTTTGTTAAAACATAAAATGTTAGCTGGACTCTATTTGTTGTGTATCATAAAATAATAAACATAAAATTAAGTTAGGTTAGGTAAAACGTTAAGTAGTGGAGTAGAACCTCGTGATCATACATGAGTTACTAAACTTCGTCTTTTAGGATAACAGCAGTAATTTAAAGCTCTATATATTTTTATGGTGTAATCTTCGTTAATTGATTAAGTTCTTACAGTATTGTTATTAATTATTATTATATGATATTTAATTGATTAAACAAGTTAGTGACGTGAATAATAGACTATTATAAAAATTGTGGTCCATAAATGATTGATGATCTCAATCTTCTTCGTTGATCTTAGTCTACAACATTTGTTGAAAAGTCTTACCACAAGTCTATGTAGTTAAAAATTGCATTGAAGTGGATGTACGGCCATTATCAGATATATTAAAAAAACCGCTTTCATAAAATGTTACTACATTAAGTGTTAAATTCATTATTTTAATTATTTTTTTAATGAAACGATTTTCTTCTGTAATGTTCTACTTCATCAACTGCAATATAGTTGGATAAATATAGATCCTACAATTGAAATGAACAAAGACTTTAATAAAGTATGGCATAATGCAGTTTTGCAGAATTAAATTTCCCTGTCATACTAAAAGCTTTTATGTATATTAAAAATCGTTTGCTCATTTTGATGTATATATCCTCACATATTGATGTTAGATGCTAATTGACCTTGTATCCCACCAGATTTATTCCCACTTAACGGTTACAATTTTTGCTGTAAACTTAATAAATGAAGCAGTCCTCTAGCATGTCCCAGAATATGTGGGCAATCTCCTGGATTCATATAAAAACATTAAAATAATGCAACTCCTATACATTTAACGTAAGTTCTTATACATTTTTCCTACAGACCCCTCCTCTGCAGAGATATGGCTCCCTAAAGGACGTCGTTAGAAATTCGTTTTCCTTCAATAATGTTTAAAGTACTCGATGTAATTTAATAATTTTTTAATATGATGGATACCAGTTAGGATTCCCTAAAACGATACTCTGTATAATAGAGACACAATAATAATATTTTTATTTCGCTTGAACTTTAGACTAAATAAAGGTGTTCTTGTTCGATATCGAACTATTTCTATTTAAATATGGTTTTATGAAATTTCTTGAAATATTCAACTACGTAATATTGTTGAAAAAGATACCTGCTTTGTATCTATGGTTTTCTTATGTGCATCCAAAGTTAAGAGAATTTTAGTTTGTGTCAGTTAACGATATTATTGGTTTAAAATATGCGATAAGTATATTCTTATTTATTTTTACTTATTTTTATTATTTTTTTTACGATAATGAAACTTACGCTCAGTGTGTATGCCGAAATGCATTTAATGCATGTAATGTAGTTTGGCATTATGTAATAGTAATCATAATAGCTTCATCAGAAGCTTGAAGGCTATACTAAGAACGATTCCCAAATTGCAGATTTCCCCATGGAAAAACCTTTGAATGTGGATCGTCGTTTAAGGGAGACCTGTAAGAACTACAAAGTTTTATTTGGCTTTGTTTATTTATTTAGGAAGTTTGGCTGTGTGAGCTTGTGAGCGTACTTTAACTGGAATTTTTGTAACAGTTTAATACAGTGTAGCGAATATTTTCAGAAAATTTTAAAAAGCCAGTTAAGGAGAATAAAACAGTCTTCAATTATCAAAGGTAGGGAATGCATAAGATTAGAAGAGGTCCATGTTGAAACATACATACAAAATTATTTAATAAATACTATATTTTTTACAATATTATTTAGAATAAAAATTGTTTCTCTCGAAAACGATTTATTTTATCAAGAATATGCACCTATTTTAGTTTAAAGTTCAGTCAAACTAAAAATATTACTATTGCGCTTTTATGATACAGGGCACAAAAGAAATTATCATTACTGTATTAAAACTAGTCCGTCCCTGGCGAACTTACTAAACCAAATGTGTTAAAAAGGTATCGTTTTAAGGAGTGCTAACTGTTACCCATCATATTAAAAAAATATTAAATTATACCAAGTACTTTTAAAGTTATTCAGGGAAAACCGATTTCTAGCAACGTCCTTCAGAGGGCCATATATTCGTAGGGAGAGGTCTGGAGGAAAAAAATATACAAACTTGTCATATTATCTTAATGTTTTCTATTTGAATCCGGGAGATTGCCCACATTTTCTAGGACACGCTCTACATATCTATCTACACTACAAAAATCTCATCCACCTTAATTAACCAAATGAGAACCGCTGTAATTTCAGTAAACATGAAATAAGCCTGAAGCATTCACTTGTAATAAATAATTTAACATTTTAGTTGCAGTTTATAATAAAAAGTCAATGTTTTAATACGATAAATAAAATCAATAATAATTTTAAACTACACCAAAAGTACGCGTACTTTCTATACATTTATTTATTTATTTATTTATTCTTTGATTGAATATGAATACAATTTTCATACAAATGAAGTGTGTTTAAATATTTCAAAGTAACTTATGTAGGAGCTGTAAGGTTTGGCATTTGAGCGATTTACACATTATGCACATTTGCAAGTAGTTTATAGTTGTTTTTTTACCGTATATAAAACAAGGTGCAGGTATTTTACTCAAAACAAGAACTACATACATACTTTACACTAACCTACTAAGTATTTCTGTTATTCAGAATAGCACCTGTGATTTATATCACACATTCACGTATGTAGATGAGCATTTCACCTTGTAAGTTCATTAACATTCTGGGCTGAGCGGAGTCCATTTTTTTTTCTTTTACAATGAGAGACACGGTGTTATTGATATTGGTGTTTATCAAAATCACATCGGCTATCTATTTCATATGGTAGACATTCTGGGTTAATTGCTAGTGACAAATTATCGAAAATTAGAAGCGGATTGCCGGCCTACCACAATCACGACAAGCAAGTCACATCCATCATAGTCACTCAGAGAACATTAGAGACACAACCAGTTATGCTGGACTCTCCAGCAAATTGAATTTTTGTTTTATTATACTATATTTACGTAAAATATTGCTCTCAGTGCATAATAAAATCTATTAGGCGTAATAAAGTTTTGGTAGCGATAGTGACAGAAGGTGTTATTCTGAAGAGATATTTGCTGCATTGTTGCCAAGTTTATGAAATTTCTCTAGGTCTCAGACTCATTGCACATCATAATACTATCAAAAACTGTGCAGTTTGTCATTGTCCACTCCCATAAATACGAAATCTCACCCCTTCAGCTCATGTGGTTACTGAAATACTAGAAATATATATAACCCAATCATCACTTAAGGAATATATATTTTGGAAGCATACTTCGTATACACGTCATACACTTCAATTTTTGGAAAAAACGAAAACCAGAAAAATCTAGAAGCAGCTTTATTTAAGAACAATCTGTTAATGAGATTGAAGAGATTGATGAAACTTGAATTAATGCAGTAGTGAAATCCCGGGTAATTCAAAGTAAAACAATAATTGTGTTGTTTTGAACACTATTCTTTCTCACTGCTTAACGTTCGTTTATTAATTTTCTATTAGAAATAACGTTGTTGTGTACCTGGAATAGTATTACTTATCCTCCAAATATGCTAGTAAACACTTAACAATATAGTCAGTCGTTCTATAAACTAAGTGGCCATTGTACATGTTAAAATTCCTCTAAAATAAATTATATTCAGTTTATGGCCAATATTTCATGAAGTTTTAAAATAGAACTGTTACCAAAAAAGTATTTCATTTGGGTTTGTCAGTTTCATTTTATCCAGTCTCCCCAATTATTGTGTATCTCATTTCATGCAACCCTTATTGAATAGTTAAAAGGTAAAAATAATAGCAGCAATGCCTATTTAGTATACTAATTAGTTGGTGTAATTAAACATATATCATTATAATGACCACTGCGTTGATAACTAATTAAAATTCAATAGACATGAACATGGACTATGGAAAGAGCCATGGACAAGAACAAGAAGTATCAGCAAGCGTACGTATAATTATTACCGTAGCGTATATAAAAAATGTGCTTTTTCTCATTCGGTAATAAAAAAGAGGGTTTCCATTAAAAAATATCGATGACGTCATATGTACATCCTATACGAATCACCCTGTGTTTATTAATTATATTTTAAAATGTTCGCAAATAAAATATAATAGATCCAAGAGTGTTTCCCAAAAGATATTCCTTAAATTTTAATGAATTTATTCATTACTTTTCCAGAGAACTGTATGTACATATACTTGATATACATATATCAGAACTTAACCATATTAGAGGTCATCACAATTATCACAGAAATATTAAATAAAACTTATATCACATAATTCATAGAACATTTAGCCATATTTTTTTCAAACTATCTTAGTAGCTGAAGAATGAACATAAATGTACGTTAAATCAAAAGTCTTTTTTTATATTTTTTTTCTGACTTTCTTTGTATGTATGGTTGATAAAATTTCGCAAGCTGAGGAGAGAAATTACACGCATACTTGTATTATAGGTCGCTGTTTGACGTCATTACTTCGTAATAATTTAAAGAACTTGAATACCTTTTGGAAATATTTGTGTAATAATTTACTCCTAAAACTTCAGCTACCTGTACATGTCTTTCAGTTTCGCTTATAATTATTCAATTTCAATTCAAAAGTTCATTTACCTATTGACTATATTTCTATTTTTGTGGTTATATTATTTATGATTGTAAATGCCTTATCTATAATACAATATTAGGTCATTACAATACATATATATTTATTACAGTCTGCAGACAACTCCACTTCCACCTGTAACATAAGGGGGGGGGGGGGGGGGGCAAAATCTAATAATTAGAACCGCATTTACTTTTTCTTCTAAAGTGCGTGTTATGTCATTAGAATCAATCAAATATACGCTAAAGAAAATTTCTAAACCTATATGTATATAAAATAAAATTCAGATATGTGAAAACGCCTTAACCTTAAAAAAGTGACTTTTTGATGGCTTAGTGATTTCTGTCAGAAACAACCTCAGACAACTTTTACAGGTAGATAAACCTATTTACCAATATTAAATATTGATGGTATGACAATGTTGTATTTAATCGGTTTTTCAAAAGAAAAAGACAGATGTCATAACAAAAATATCGTTCTAATCTACGTAGACACACAGCAGTGTGTCAGGCAAGTTCGGAAAATAAAATGGCGACGCACCGGCAGCGTGCAATACTACATGAGCTATTTCGAGCTACTCTCGACTCCTCATAACTCTTAAAAATTATTAGATTTACATATTTACAATTTTGCATGTCTAATAAGGCCCCCTTGAATAGCTAGAATCATAGAATAGAAATTTCATGAATAAACCTTAGTAATACAAGTGAGACACGGGGTTGACACAACAAAACGTTTATTTCAAACTTACAAGATTCACTGTTAGTAATGAAGGACAGAAATGAGTATTTATAAAGTTCCTTATCTAAGGGCTGTGTCAGCTTCTGTTGAGATAAATGATTCAAATAATTATATTACGTTAAGCGTAATATTGCCAAGAGATATGTTATCGAAAATAAAAGGAATGGTATAAGCATGGGTATCATATTACACCTCCTTCCGTAGGTGGAAGGCTATCAGGTTCTGAAGGACCTGTAGGCTTCTTAAGAAGTAATATTTTTACCTTTTGATGGCAAAATTTGAGGTATATATAAATAAGCAAGCCCATGAACAGTATAGATAATAAAATATAAAACATAGTATTCTGAGAATTGTTTTTTTCAAAGTCTTTAATCCGCACAGGGTGTAGGCTGCCAAGTTGGGTGGAAAGGTCTGCTAGGTCCTGTAGTTTGATGTCCTGAAGGTGGAGTTCCGCTGTTGGGGTTGAGTTCAATTTGAAGGTAGGTAACGCCAGGGACGTTTCGTCGGGAAGCTCGTGATTGGCGTTGAAGATGTCGTCGTTGATAATTACGGGGCAGCTCTCTAAAGTAACAATTGAGGGCTGCTCGATAAAGTGGTCCATGGGGGTGTTACAATTTTCTTCGATTCTGGTCCTTTGTATTGGGACGACTATGAGTTGTGTCTCTGCAATTTGTTCAACTATGGTAGCTCCGAGTCGTACGCTGGTTAGATTACATTGTGGATTTTCTCCTTGTAGAATAGGAAGATAGCACTCGTCGTGGTTGTATGGGCTATCCTTTCTACACAGGCATACATTTTCTAGCCGTGGACAGGAGTCCTCTTTCCAAAAGGTGAGTTTGGTTCGTAAACTTGCAATGAGATAGGGTTTGGTTGGTATAAGAACTTTGGATTGGTAAGGCGTGGGAATCAAATGGTAAGTATAGTAAGGTGCTTGGGTGGCTATTGGCACTGACAATTTTATGTAGATTTTAAGATCTTTAACCGTTGCTGAGATATGAAAAAGATTAAGGTAACTATGCATATTACTAAGATGTATCAGTTGATCTCGTTTATATAGACTCGAGAGTTTAGTTAAAATAATTTGTATATTTGGGACTGGCAAAAAATAGGTGTGAATGATATTATGCTGAGCCATGGCGACTGCATTCTCTAAAGTGTCTAATAATTCTAAAAATATATTAAATTCGTTTTTTATAGTGACACCAGTTTCAAAGTATGACCAGTCTTGTTGAACTTCTTTGAACGTTTTGAAGAGTAGTTCTATATTCGCGTTTATCTGGGTTAGACTTTGATTAACTTTGTCGCTAAGAGCTTTAAATAGAGAGGTTCTTAAATTAATTTCGTGCGTTAGAGTTTCCTGATTGGACATTAATGTATCCATTTTAGAATGGAGTTCTTGCACATCATTGTCATCGGCAGTACCAAATAATATTTTTTGAACGGAACCTATAGCGTTTATAAGTCCACGTTTAAGTCTGACTTCAGGATTCCTAAAATTATTTAATTTATATTCGGTCAAGTTTACGAGGTATTTTAACTGCTGATTAATAGTACTATTAGAATATTTATGTTTATTTTGGAAAAAGCTTAGGTCGGATTTTAATTTGTATAAATTGTTTGTTACGTCCTTTAAATCGATAATGTGAATAAAGTCATGTTGCGATTGTATTATTTTAGTTTCACATGTTAGGCGATTTATGTGAATGGAGTTTCGTATAGTCTCTATTCGGATCGCGGAGGCGTAGTGAATAAGAGTGAGAAGGACCAGGTTGGTACTTAATTGTAATTGGAGGGATTTTATCCTCAAAGTCAACACCTTCATCTGTCTCGCTGCTTAGTTCAATAGGTTGAATTTCCTCTGGGGGTTTTTCCTGTAAAGAAGGTTCAGTATTAACCTTTTGTTCGCTTTTCTTTTTCTTAAGCCTGGGTTTTCGTTTGATATAGGCTTTATGATATTTGCCTTCAGCATGTGCCTTACGTTGAAACAGTTTTAGAGTGGGACCTAAGTCTTCTACTACTTTAGTTTGAATGAATTTTTCGTTTAGTTTCCCGCGTGCTGGATTTGCAATATATACGTCTTCGTTGGGTTCAAAAGTTTCCGGTAGTTCGCGTGTTTCATTGGCTTTTTCTATGACTCGCATTTTAGATTTGTCTAACTTGGTTTTTATTTGATTGTAAAGGTTTTTTAGAACATTCTTATGGGTGTTAATGTACTCTGAGAGTATCCGTTCTTCATTAATATCGAAAGGGTCAGGGCGTTCGTCTCCACGAATTATATCGATAGGACACATTTTGGTGCTTGAATGAATTGTGTGATTGTAACTTATAACTGCGATTTGTACTAGATAGTCTAAGGGTGCATTTGGATTTTCATGTTTAAGACATCGGACGCTGTCTAATAAAGTAGAGTGGAATCGTTCGATGTTGCCGTTGCTACTATGTCCTTGTATTGAAGTAAAGGTTAGTTTAATTTTGTGCAGATTGCAGAAATCTTTCATCATCGCGTTGTTAAACTCTAGGCCAGTATCCACCAGGATTCCATAGGGTAGTCCATGATGTTCGATAAATTTCAGTAGCGCACGTTGTATTGACATGCCTGTCTTAGTTTCGACGGGGTAGGCTTGAGCTATTTTCGAAAAGGTGTCAATGATCGTTATAAATTTTTGTCCTTGGATATCTAGAGTATCAATGTTTATGGTTTCAAAGGGTTTCGTAGGCGTTTCAGTATATTGAAAGATTGGTTTCACCGGGTGCCGGTCAGTTTTACACGTTTTGCATGTTTCGCATTTGGCGATAAAGTCCCGTACGTGATCAAACATGTTAGGCCAGAAATATTTCTTAATTAAAGCTTGGTGGGTAGCCGTTACTCCTTTGTGTGTAACTTTGCCTTCGTGGTTATAACGTATCTTCAGTTGTTGTTCTTGTTCTGATGTTACGTCTTCTACTTTCTTCTTGCAAATTAAAAACTTGAGCCAATGAGATAAGTGGTTTTGAAGGATTCTGATGATCTTATTTTCTAACTCTGGTTGCTCGAAGTATAGAGCATGTATGGTGGTGTTACTTTGAACGAATGGAGATAAAAATTTAAAAATTTCTTCGTCGGATGAGCGTGATTTTAGGTTGAAGTGATGTTCTTTAACTTTGGGGAAAGGCTGTATTGCATAATGCGAATTAACTTTATTACTATCCTTTTCCAGGAGGATCCATCGGTTGTTATACCTATTTAAGGGTGTTTCGGAGTATTTGACTTCTAGAATGGGGTTTTCGTGACTAGAGTGAATAGTCTGGTTAGTTCTTGAGGGCGGCGCGCGATTCGGGTCGTCTATTGAATTTAAGTCGTCTAAAACTTCTTGGAACTTTTCTGGGTCTGGTTCTGGTAGATTATCGAGTAAAGTACTTACATCGGGGGCGTTATTTATCATTGACATATTGTCTTCTTCTATTGCGTTAAGTTCATCAATTTTGATACGCGAGAGCGGGTCAGCTTGGTTTGTTTTTCCTTTTTTGTACTTTATTTCGTATTGGTATTCTTCCAATTTTAGACGCCATCTTACTAGTCGCGAGTTAGGGTCCTTTAGGTTGAACAGCCACTGCAAAGGCTGATGGTCGGTTTCAATTATAAATTTAACGCCAAACAAGTAAGGTCGGAAGTATTTAACGGAATTTACGATGGCTAGTAACTCCTTCTCAATTGTGCTATAATTACATTCAGCAGGGTTCAATGTCCTGGAATAATAACTGATGGGGTGTCCATCTTGTGAAAGTACGCTTCCTATTGCATACGCGGATGCGTCGCAAGTGAGAGTAAATGTTTTATTAAAGTCGGGGTAAGCTAGGATAGGCTCATTGCAGAGTAAATCCTTGCAAGTTTCAAAGCAATTGCGGTAGTCTTGGGTTAACTCGATTTTTTGGTCTTTTTTGAGGCAATTGGTAAGGGGTTTAGTTACACGAGCGAAGTTGGGGACAAATTTGCGGTAAAATCCGAGCAATCCTAAGAAACTCTTGATTTGCTTCGCCGTTTTTGGGATTGGAAATTCTTTAATGGCTTTTATCTTCTTCGGGTTTGGCTTGATACCATCTTGGGTTATAATGTGGCCAAGAAATTCCACGTGTTTACAGAGGAATTCCGATTTGTCCAATTGAATCTTCAGGTTGGCTTTTTCGAGGGTTTTAAATACCAGTTCCAGGTTTTGTAGGTGTTCTTGTAACGACGTGCTGAAAATTATGATGTCGTCCATGTATACGAAGCATATTTTATTCTGCAGATGTTTTAATATATTATCCATCACCCTCTGGAACGTTGCAGGCGCATTCTTGAGGCCAAATGGCATCCGTACGTATTCGAAGTGGCCATTTTCTATGTTGAAAGCAGTTTTTTCTATGCTGTCAGGGTGCATCTCAATCTGGTGGAACCCTGAAGCGAGGTCGAGAGTCGTGAAATATTGGCATCTGCCCAGTTTGTCCAGTATATCCGCTATGTTAGGTAACGGGTATCTATCAGTCTTGGTTTTGTCATTTAATTTCCTGTAGTCGACCACAAGCCTCCATTTTTGTTTGCCGCTCGCATCGAGTTTTTTCGGCACGATCCAAATGGGGGAGCTATAAGCGCTGGAGCTAGGTCGAATGATTCCATCTTGTAACATTTTATCAATTTGCAATTGTACTTCTTTTTGGTGGACATAAGGATACCTATATGATTTTGCGTGAACGGGGGTGTCATCGGTAGTTTTTATCTGGTGTTTGACTTCGTTTGTGAAAGTTAATTTGTCACTAGGGAAGTGAAATACGTGTGAGTAATTTTTACAGAGTTCAAGAAGGTTAAAACGTTCCTCTTCATTGAGATGGTCAGTGCGTAGAAGATTTTGTATGTGTTGATTGGTGAAATTGAGAGAATTATGAGTTGGCTTATCGTTTTTTGAAATTTGGGGTTCAAAACCAGTATACTCGGAATAGAGTTGGACATCAATTGGTGTATCGAATTGAGCCGTGATAGGGTAAGTGTTGGTGTTAAATATTTCGACTTGAGCTAGGCCATTCTTGGCTTTGCTTATACCAGAAGGAATAAGATAATTGTCGGTTTTTTGAAATGGGATGACAATTTCGCCGTTGTCAATAGAGACAGGGATTTCTCGAACAATACATTCGACGGGGTTTAAAGAATAAGTACGTGAAATTTCTTCGGGTTGTCGAATAGAAATTGGAATCTGGAAGTAGTCATTATAGATAAGATGATTTTGGAAATCTATTTGGATACCTAACGTTTGTAGGTCTTCGAAACCGAAAATGCCATCATAGAAATCATGGAAATCATACAGAAGTACGTTTAAATCGAAGTCTATATTAAATTCTTTAAATAAAGGGATGTTTGCTTGGAATTGACAAGTCGATTTGCCGGTTGAAGTTTTGATAAGTGTTTCATGAGAGAAAATATGGTTGGGGTAATATTTTTGAATTATTTCGGGACGAATTATGGTCTTTGATGATCCGGTATCGATCAATAATTTTAAAGGGGGTTCTCGAATATTAATATATGGAAGCGAACACGGTGTATTAGCAGAGTTTATTTCTACTATGTCCGGTTGTTTATATTCGGGGCTGCAGGAAAATTTTGTTCTTGACTTTCTTCATAATCATTCGGTATATTCTCTTCGTTTCCATTTCCGTCGTTTAAGTATACCCATTCTTCTCCTTGTGGATTTTCTTCTGGGAGGTCCATTTGACTTGTTGAGGGTTCGTCGTAAGGTGTCAGTGGGGTATTGTCCATCCAGCAGGGATTTTGCGATGTAGGATCCGTTTCTTGATTAAAAAGTTCTTCTACCATGTACTTCGGCTGGTTGTATCTTGGTTGCCAGTTGTGATTTGGGGCGTTCTGAATTCTTGATGTACTAGGCTGTTGTCTAGTTGCATTCGTTCCACTGATTCCAGACATTGGGGTAGGTCTAGCGAATTTTTGGTTCGGGTTTGGTCTCCACACATTTACGTTGGATCTATTATTTTGGTTTTGTTGTATTTGGGTGCCAAAGGGGCGTTGTTGTTGTATATTATGATTTTTAAAA
Organism: Rosalia funebris; assembly: GCA_037954035.1. Taxonomy (NCBI): domain Eukaryota; kingdom Metazoa; phylum Arthropoda; class Insecta; order Coleoptera; family Cerambycidae; genus Rosalia; species Rosalia funebris. The sequence continues at coordinate 2,582,371 of JAZFAV010000018.1, read as the reverse complement.
TTACCAGGGTTATTAAAATTGTTTGCATAATTATTGGGTTGAGATTGAAATATTGGTAATCGCACCGGTTGATTCGTTTGTTGGCGTGGTTTAGGCATTGGTAATATCGGATATCGAGGTGTTGTATTCTGTCGTCCGAACGCAAAGCGTTTGAACTCATCGTATTTAACCTGCTCGTCGATAAAAGTAATGGCGTGTTCTAATTCAGTAATGGCGGTATTATACCTAAGCATGTTTTCATAATTAAGGCGCATATTCATTTTGTAAATATTAAAAACTTGGTTCTTATAAAACGCTATAGACCCAGCCTTTTCATTTATTGGTATGTTTGATAACTGAATTTTTGAAATTATTTTAGATTTAAGTTCAATTAAACGATTGCCAAAATTAATCAAAGGTTCGTTTGGTTTTAATCTACAATTTTGTAACTCTAGCTGTAATGTTTCTAAACTTTTATGATCTGAAAAGTTAGTGGAGAAAAGATTTCTTATTTCAGGCCATGTTTGAATATCAGGTCTACTGTTCAAAAGTTGAAGAGCTTTGCCCTTAATTTTAGTTTTTATGCAGCTTACTACAATTCTAATATGTAGGGGAACATTTGAATTGCACACCTCCATTAGATTTTCAACAGCATCAAAGAAATTACTTATTTCCGTTTCTTCGCCAGAAAAAATCGGAACAAATTCAGAAATGTTCTTAAGTTTATGCAAATCTAATTCAGACATCTTGTTAAATGAAAGAGTGTTATTCAAAAGATCAGAAATATCCGAAATCTCGTCTTTACTTAAAGTGTGAGAATAATCTTCGTCTTCTGAAGAGTATAAACTTGTCATAAAATTCAACTGGTGATTTCTTAGCAATGTAAATAAAAATAGAATAATAAATAAAAATTCAACTGGTAATTTATTAGCAATGTAAATAAAAACAAAAAGAAAAATAAAAATTCAACTGGTAATTTCTTAGCAAAAATAAAAATAAAATAAAAAATCAATTGTTAATTTCTTAGCAATGTAAATAAAAAAAATAAAAATAAAATAAAATAAAAGTAAGGAAAAATTAAAAATTAAAATTCTTTAAACAGTAAAATAAACGGTAACTATTTAATCTCTACTGAAGTTATCTTTAAAATTATTAAAATGTTTTAATAAATTTAATTTCTTGTTTTTTGAATTCTTAACCTAATCTTTTTAATTTGTACGATACAAAAATAAAAAGCTTCCCTTAGAATATCGCACGATGCGGGACTCCAAGAGGTTGTCACTAAAATTACACACTTTCCAAAAGTAGCTTGAAAATTGTCAGTGCAAAAATAGGGACGGGTGAACAGGAATAATGCAAGTTTACTTACGTTTGGTGTCGTTGTGCTCTGGGATTACGTTTTGAAGATTCTGGATAGTTGAACCGTTGAGACGGACGATCAGCGACTTCTGATTCTTCGGGAAATTGAAGAGTGCTCGATACACAGCAGAAACGTTGAACGACTATCCACTACCGACTGCGCCAGTAATACAAGTGAGACACGGGGTTGACACAACAAAACGTTTATTTCAAACTTACAAGATTCACTGTTAGTAATGAAGGACAGAAATGAGTATTTATAAAGTTTCTTATCTAAGGGCTGTGTCAGCTTCTGTTGAGATAAATGATTCAAATAATTATATTACGTTAAGCGTAATATTGCCAAGAGATATGTTATCGAAAATAAAAGGAATGGTATAAGCATGGGTATCATATTACACCTTGTTATAGTTCTCGAGTTACTAAGGTCTGAGAAGTGCTACTTTTATCAGTCATTAACTGACTCACTAATCAAAAACATAGTAGACCACTTCTAGGTGACTCAGAAACTTGAAATTTTACACCAACAATTACCAATGTTCAATGTCGACAAAGTTATTGGTGTGGTTAGTTTCAAGCACTAAGTATCAATCAATTAGTTTCAAGTACTAAGTACCAATCAATCCAACAAATATAGATGGTGCCACTACACTACGTGATTTGTTAAATAAATTATTTTCTTCTTCATCATGAGGTCATCAGTCCTAAGACTGGTTGGACGTTAACCTCCAGCTTCTCCTATCTTGTGCTAACCTACGCATTTCGCTAATTGTGCTACAACCTACATCCCTTACTATTTGCGAGCAGTAGTCTAATCTAGGCCTACCTCCGCCTTTCTTCACTCCTACTTCTGCCTCCAAAATATCGCGGACTATTCCCCCATGTCTCAGCAAGTGGCCTACCATTCTATCTCTTCTCTTCTTTATGTTTTTCCACATACTTCTTTTCTCGCCGACTTTGTCTAATACTTTCTGTCTAATACTTTACTACTTTCTGTCCTGCACATTTCAAAATTTCCGCCTGTATTTTATCTACACCCGGCGCTTTATTGTTCTTTAGCCCCCTTAGTACTATTTCAAATTCCTCTCTCAATATAGGTTTTCCTACATCTTCTCTATCGATGCTATATTCTTCCTCTAATATCTCTCCTAATTCCTGACCCTCGTATAAATTTTTTAAGTACTGCTTCCATCTATCCGCTTTCTCCTCTCTTCCAATCAGTATGTCCCCCGATATACTCCTAACGTTTTTACTTATTGGTCCTATATCCCTGAAGTTCCTCTTAATTATTTTGTAAGCCTCATCGGTCTTACCCACTTGGAGCTTATCTTCTACTTTTTTGCATTTATCCTCTATCCATTGTTCTTTCGCTTTTCTACACTTTCTAATGATTTCCCACTTTATTGACTTATAAGTTTTCATCCCTTCCTCGTCTCGTCTGTTTTTGTAGCCTCGTCTCTTTTGTATTAAGATTTCGTCCGTTATCCAGGGCTTCCTAGCTTCCCTTTTCTCGTGTCCTAAAACGTCCGTAGCCGCGGAATATAGACTATTCTTGATACCCTCCGACTCAGTTTCTGCGTTCTTGATTTCGTCATTACTCGCTTTATTTATTAATTGATCTGTTTTCTCCTGGAACTTATCCTTCATATTCTGATCCCTCAATATGTCTACATTTATACGTATCTTATCCTTCCGGGTTTTCAGATTTTTGAACTTTAATCTAGCTTTCATGACTACCAAGTTGTGGTCGCTGTCTACATCTGCTCGTGGATAACTCTTACAGTCTTTTACTGGATTTCTAAATCTCTTCCTAACCAGAATGTAGTCTATCTGATACCTGTTTATCCCTCCTGGCATTTTCCGCTTCCTAACCGCTTCCTAACGTGATTCTTGAACAATGTGTTCGCGACTACCATCTTGTGCTTCTCACAGAATTCTATCAGTCTGGTATCTCTCTCCTTTCTGTTTCCTAATCCATAAGGACCTACAAATTCTCCTTCTTTCCCCTCACCTACGACTGCGTTAAAATCTCCCACTATTATTAAATTTTCATGACCCTTCACAAATCCTATTACCTGCTCTATGTCCGAATAAACGGCTTCTAACTCTTCCTAACTGTGACTAGAAGTAGGCATGTATACTTGCACTATTACTGTTTTCACTGGCTTCGAATCTAACCTGACCATTATTACTCTCTCGCTGTATTGTAGGTAGGTAGGTCTCTATCTACACACTGTCCTGCGTTCTTTCGCATAACGATTTCTACTCCCGCGTTTCCATTTACCGATCCTGTGTGTATTATCCTATAGTCACCGCTCCAAAAATCTCCTACTTCCGGCCGGCGCCGACGCCGGCGCATCTCACTTATACCTACTATATCTAATCCTAACCTATCCATTTCTATCTTCAGATTCTCTAGCTTCCCTGTCTCTTGCTTCTGACATTCCACACTCCGACTCGTTTTTTCTTCTTACCAAATATCAAACATAAAAGTAACATAAATATTCATAGCTATGTAATTATAATAAAATAGGAAAACTTTTCAAAAATTAATGATATCTCAGCAAAAACATAAATGTGAAAAGGGGCCCAAGGACCAAGTTCGGTACAAACAACATTCATTCATGATTGTCGGCTTCGCCGATAAAAGAGTTGAAATCTGAACGTGTACCAAGTCCCATGGGATCTTATAACAGGAACTTACAGTAGGAATGTACAACGGTTTTCAATTGATTTAAAAAAAAAATTTGTACGTTCTTTTATATTGAATTTATAACTTGGCAAGCTTTATATCTAACTAAATTGTTTGTACTATAAATAAAACAACTAGCAAAGTTAAATTTTAAGCTTGTATTAAATATCATTACGTTAAACGTAATTACTTGACTATTAAAACTTGTCAAGTTATAAATTCAATATCAAAGAATGTAACAAATGTAACGTTTTCTTTTAAATCAATTGAAGACCCTTGTATATTCCTATTGTAAGTTTCTGTTTCATGGAATTTGGCAACCGTTGGTAACCCCTAACGTAGTTCGTACTGAACTCGCCCCCTTTTCACATTTATGTTTTTGATGAAATAAACATTTCAAGCAGCTTCTAATTGAAGCTTACTTAGTTACTCGCATACTATTACCATTAAATGTAATTATCAAAATTGCGCTGCAACCAATAGCGGCTGGTGGTCGAAACCATAGGAGGTTCACAAAATTAAGAACATGAAAATTTTTATTGTACTATCGTAATAAAAATACTCACCTGCAGTAAGAGTATATTATTTTTTGTTTACACAGTCACTGTTAACCTAATGTCTAAACTGTATTACATTGCTTGAAAGTAAAGTCAATTCTTCTATTCTTGCTCTCAGCAAACTTAGTTATAACAGCTTCGTTGAAGTCTGGCAAACCTTGTACAGATTTTTTCTTAATAGACAACATTGCTAAGGTAGTCAGTCTTTCTTGATTCATAGAACTCCGTAGAAATGTTTTTATTCGGCTCAGTGTTGAAAAACTTCGTTCTGCTTCAGCTGTGGTCATTGGTATAGTAACAAATATCTGTAAAAGAGCAAAGGTGGCAGAAAATATATCTTGAAGATTATTATGTTATGAATTTCAACAGATGACTAGCACCACTCATATTCCTAAAATCCGGTCTTTGATAAATTAGTTCCAACTCTATCTGCAGGCGAACTTTATCTAAAAATGGATATGAATCTACTGTGGCTTCTAAATGCTGCAATGGAAAACTCCAATTGCGAAAATCTATTTGATGCAAAAAGTACAGAAGCATTTAAATGTTTAGTAAAAGAAAACCGTTCTTTTGCATGGGTAATTATAATGTCACAAATTTCCTTGGCTGCTACAGTTTTTGAGATATATGGATTTTCATTTATACGGCGTCTCTTAGTCTGGATGACATACTCAGAATTTTCACTTTCAATTGTCACTATATTATTTCTTTCTTTTTTAATAGAATGCTCAAAACATGTTATGGCTGCGTCTATTTGTACTGGATCCGTCACTGTTTTTTGTAGTTGACTGTACAAAATATCAGCATGCGGTATTATTCGATGAAATACTGTTAACCAAAACACAAACTTTGAATCCTGCAACACACTACAAATAGCAGTTGCCTGATTAATTGTTAGTTTGTCTTGAAGTCGCTTCTATTTTTCCCATTTTATTTTTCCTAATTCGGCACTGAAATTTATTAAACATCTAAAAATTCCGGGATTTGAGGAATCTTCTTTTTTATAATGATCTCTAATGACTAGTGCTAGTACAAAAGTTCCGCAAAACTTTACGTAATCGATAATTTTTGAAGGAACATACCGATTTTTTGCTACCTGTTTATTTTATTGTTGAATATTGCATTTGCATGCACTGTCGAATATCTACTTTTCCCAACAGTTTCAAATCCAATTGAGGATTAATATGAGCTTTGGTATTCTCATATATTTTTTATTTTTTGTACCAAATGACTCAGGTCTGTTACTCCATTTTTTGAAAAGGATGATTCAACGCCGCGACTGAATAACAAGCAGGGGAAGCAAAATAAACTGTTAGTTATACTGCACCCACAAATCATTGTTTTCATACATTTCCTTTTTAAACTAAATGTTAAAATCTCTAGATTTGGACTTTGTAGTCTGCATCAAATTAAGTTCCGGTTTTGGTCTGCCCGCATTTTTAATTTAAATGTTTTGCTCATAACTCAAAGAATTAAAATTGTCTTTCAAATATTGCACGGTAAAAATGTTCGTATCCATAATGTTTAATTAAACTTTAGTTATGGTCCATATATATTTATATCGATATTTAATTTATTGCAGTAATAATGTAAGAATACTACAAAATAACTGCACGTATGTAGTTCACTGAATGCCTGCCTAATGGCGATGTAATATTCACAGCATAATATCTCCTCTGGTTCACATCAAATTTGTGCTCAATTCCATAGGAAATATTGTATTACTCCCGCCACCCGCCAAGACGAAGATGTCCACAAACTCGATGCAAATCACGCCCATTTGTAGCACGTGCTCCATCGTTGTCGCCATGACAACGAGACATATAATATAACAAACCGAGTCCCAAATAAAATAAATACGCGGCGCGCTGCATTCCACAAATCCAAATAATAACAGTAGTAATAACGTTTAGATATTTGTATAAGGGTCTCGTAAGAGATTCTATTTATTAATACACAGTATATTTTACGTTTATTGTAATGTTTGAATTCTAATTTGCTTTGGGGGTTCACATGCTCATGTGCTCCTATCAGAAACCGTGGCTGCAATGCCATCTCTGTTGATTATATCACCATTTATTAACTAAAACATTATTTTTACATTAATGCAATACTCTGTATGCCAATGTATGTTATTTTTCGTTCTTTTACGTCTCTCAGTTCCAAGTTTAAAGAAAGTAGGGTAGGGGGAGGGATTTTGCACTGTACAAATATTTTTCGATATAAATTATGTAAGATTGAATTTAAACAACCTGTATGTATATTTAAATGAAATAAGTGGAGCAAAATTTGAATTTAACGTCACTGCGTATGTACTTAATGAATACGCAAAAGTAATGACGAGCTGAATTATCTTTTGACGTTTTGCTTTTATGTGGCACCTTTAAAACATTTAAATGTTGAAGTACTAATGTTGGATGTAATTACGTGTTTACGAAATTTTTACACTTGCGAAAGTTTAATAAAACGAGCGGTTATGGAATTTGGCGCCCCAAATATCCACAATTTATAGGCATGTTTATATTTACCTTCGTCAGTTGAGCACTGAATAAAGTATATAATTGACGAGTGATGCTGAAATTCATTAAAGTGGGATTTTATTAAGACTATCTTTTATATAATTAATTTTAAAATTTAATTATCATTCAGGTTTTTTGATGGTCCGTTTGGTTTACAACGAATTATTTTTACCTCCTCTATTTACTATACAAACGTTCTGAAGGGTTGCTGTCAACAAATAATTATTTTGATGTTATTTGAATTAAATGTATAGATTTTAATTACATGCATAATAGTTACTATTGGATTTAATTTTTAACACTATACTACAATTTCACCGATTATTTATGTATAAGTCGGATGCCTTATATTCCGTTCAGCTTTATATGTTAGAGCTACACTTGTGGAAATATGTATGCGATTGATTAAAAAAATAACTATAGTTGATTCGAATCCGAGGTTCAGTAAATGTACATAAAAGCACATGAATGTCATTTGTTACCAGGGCCGCAATAAGCAGAGAGTATTACTTGAATATATTTATCAACCGATATTATATCATTAAATCGAAACTCTGATATGCCCGAAGAGTAAAGACACTGTTGTTTAAAATGCTTTAAAAGTATTTAAATAAAACACAGCAATTAGATGACAAGGCATGGTATTTAAGAAGACACAATTTAGATTAGATTAAAATAACACAATAAAACATAATAAAATGCATACAAAACGATGAATTTATAACAGAATACACTTGTACCAAAACCGATAGGATTGCTTGCTACAGTTTGTGATTACTTGACCAATAGCATTGCAGATTTCAGTGTGTGATGAGGCAATGAGGCGATTAGGCGATGAGGCGATCATGCACTGATCTCTGCTTATACGTGTTGAATTTCGGATTTGTATATACAGTGTGGGTATATTTCCAACATCGAGAAATCCATAAATACACGTGGATACAGACAACAAGAAACCTAAAAACTGTTATCGATTATGTAATAACAAAACAAAAATTCTGCTTAAAATTCATGGATGTGAGAGTAAATAGAGGTACTTCTTGTGGTAGTGACCACTGCTTCCTTAAAGCAAAGATAGTTGCTCCCATAAGAACAAAAGATCAAAAAGAAAATGTGCATGGGGATGAGAAGGAATAGAAAGAGACAGAGATAAGATATAATTTAAGTAGCCTGGAACAAGAAAGTACGAGAAGACTATACAAAACCCGACTAGACAACAAATTACAACGAACAGAATTTGACAATATAGAAGAGGAGTATGAGTATATAAAAACGTGTATACAGTCGGCAGTATCAGATGCATTAGGGCGCTATGAAAAAGGAGGAAAACAGCGGAAACCATATTGGTGGGAATATGAAATTGAGGTTGAAATAGAGGAAAAACGAAAAAAATATGATGCATACTTAAGCTCAAAAAATATGAATGATAAACTGATATATAAAGAAGCCTAAGCAAGAGTGCGTAAAATGATATATACAAAAAAGAATGAAAAATGGGAGGTGACATGTTCTAGAATTAACACATATATATAGGAGGTAGGAAAAGTACGGAAAGCTGGAGACTACTCAGGAAAATGAGACCGGAGTGGAAAGAAGATATCATCTCACCAATACCAGCGTAAACATGGAATCAATATTTTAAAAAAATGTTATCAGAAGACAGAGAAAAAATTTTAAAAAACATAGAACGTTAATTTCAATATAGTTACTCAAGGATCTCCGATAAGAATAAGTATATCAGAAGTTAAGGAAGTATGTAGATCACTAAAGAATGGCAGAGCCCCAGGACCAGGAAATATTCCTGGAGAACTTATAAAATATGGAACAGACAAACTATACCATTCACTGAGAGCTTTTCCAAAGATGTATGAGTAGATCAGAAATACCAGAAGAGTGAAAGGTATCATATGTATCAACAATTCATAAGAAAGGGGATAAAAGTGAGTGTGACAATTACCGAGAAATATCTGTTATAAATTCCATCAGCAGAATATATGGGGAAATATTAAAAAACTGTATGGAGACCGAATATTGTGAAATGGAGGCAGAAGAATAGACCGGTTTCAGAGCAAGAAGATTCACAATCGATCACTTATATACAGTCACACAAATCTTGGAGAAGAAGATAGCATTTAACCAAGAAGTACATCTACTATATGTGGATTTAAAAAAAGCATATGATAGCGTTCCTCTGGTAAAACTCTGGGAAACTTTACAAAACACTAATATAAATGTAGAATTAATAAAGACTGTAAAGTCTCTGTTTGATAATACCAGATCTAGAATAAAAATAGGACACAATATAACAACGAGATTTATAGTAACTAAGGGACTTAAACAAGGATGCTGCTATCTCCTACACTATTTAAGATATATCTAGAACGAGCATTGATGACTTGGAAAAGAAAATGTCACAATATGGGCATACCAATAGATGATACATCAAGACTATACACATTATCCTTTGAGGATGACCAAGTTGTTATCGTGCAAGATATCGATGATGTGGAATATATGACAAGCCACAAGGAAGAAGAAGGCGAGGAAGACCACGAAAAAGTTGGAGAGAGGGCATTGATAATGAAGTTCGGGAGAGAGATCTGTACGAGGACATGTGGAGAAACAGAGAGGAATAGAGATTAGGAATCGGAAGACGGCGAAGGACGTTATAAACCGATATGTGATGATGATATACAATATGGGACATAATAGTTGGAACAAACTAAATTTGCACCAAGAAATGTATTAAATAAATATTCGGAAAAGTACAGTTGCTCTCGGATTATTAGAATATTTCCTACAGTTTACAAAATCTTTGCTGGCATTTGAAGATAACAGAAGGAAACAAAAACATATTCTTATTTTGTTTTCGGACAGAAAGGTTGAAACTTTTCGTATATTATCAAAATATTTTGTGGTATTTACTTACAGAGAGTCAAAGAGTGTTTAGAAGTTGAACAGTAAAGCATACGATACGATATATTCTATATCGACGAAAGGAAAAGCACTTTCTGTAGATCTTCTCAATATAATTATTGATTATTATAAAGAAACGTACGTGTAAAAACTTTGTATGGAATGTTCAATAATAGTAATAATACACAGGTTCATATTTTCTATTTTAATTTCAATTCGATGCTTCAGATTCTCTAAATTACTGGCTTTTTAAAATAGAACCACGATTTAATGTAACTTCACAAATTCGAGAGGACCAAGTCATGTAAACTTGGTCGCCATTCAATGTCGCAATAAATCAAAATAAAGTCATTTCCTATTGATTCTTGCTTCTTTCTCATTGCACCATATTAGCCATCATAAGACAAAAAGGTTACAAATTCTTTAAATTGAAATATGTTAGTGATAGCAATTATCGTTGCGATATTTATAATAGTTTAATTATAGAGTAATTAGTATGGAATAGGTAATAGTCTCTACCACAATATACATTCTGCATAATATTTTACAAAATTACAAGGATATTGTCACAACATAAACTTTGGGTTGGTTATAAATCACAAAAAATATACAATTTGCTGTATAATGCCCAAAAAAATGGAAAATCGATCAATTGAAAAATACACATATTTATAAGCATTTATGCCCTAAATGCAATGTCTTGCCTTCTATACAAGTCAAACTGTCATTATTTTGAAATACGATATAGAGAACACTTACATTTGAGATTCCAGAAACACTGTCAACTTTTTCGAACGACATTTAAGAATTCGACACTTATTTCCAAGTCTCAATAGTTGCAATATATTACAAGTACAAAAAAAAGGTTTTAAGTTTACTACCGTATATATATATATATATATATATATATATATATATATATATATATATATATATATATATATACCGGTATTAGCCGGTATAGGTAAACATTTTTATAAAAGCCTGTTTATAAACTAATGGTATCATATTCAGAAATACTTCATTCTTCACTAACACATCGAGCTCTTATGTAGATCATTTGAATGATATGTTACTTTGAATACATGACTTTTTATGTAACTCTATAGAAAAGTCACAATCAAGTCAGTTGATCGAGTGGAGCACTGCACTGCTCCTCTATACCACTCCAGCCATTGGAAAAGCTATATTTTACCGTAATACAAAAGTAGAGAGGTACCCTATCTTGTTGAAACCAAACATTATTGTCATCAGTATACAGAGTTTTTGTGACAGCAATAATATTATTTTTTTAATAAAAATAAATATCTTTCCGTTATTAAATTTCCTTCTATAAAGTCCAATTATGTGATTTGCTATAATACCCACCCAAACATTCTGTGGATGCTGCGTGCAAGTTTGGATTATACAATGGGAGTTACGCTATACCCAACAACGCCAGTTATTCCTTTTTAAAACTCCATGTAGCATGAAAGTGGCTTCATTGAAAAATAAAATTTTAACTTAATTAAATAATGTACATATTTCTTGATGCGCTTTCTGTCAGGTGTATTTTTATTATTTACCCCAACTAAATTTAAATAAACTAAACATAAAAGTCACTAAATATAAATGTTATCTATGAAGACTTGAACATAATTTAAAACTATATCTTCTTTGTTGTATCTCGTAAAAAAAGACATAAGTACGGTTGATAAGCCTGTCAATTAAGACATTGGTTACGATATTATTTTAGATTCTATTTAAAGAGTTCTTTTAGAAAGAACCTATGAGGCCATAGGGCGATATAGAGGCGATATGCCAACAAAACACACATTTTGCTGACAAATCTTGAGTTCCTACAAAAGAGTTTTTATAAGTGGCAAAACCTGCTTTTTTAGAAACTGCAACTCTTCATCAGTTTTGTTTGGAGTATGAAAATTATGGTTCCTTATAGGAAAACTAAATGGAATAGTAATAGGGCTTTTCTAGTTTCTGCGTATCCCGCCTTACACATTGTAATATCACATACAAATTGTTGGACTTCTGGTGATTAAATGCGAGAAAATTGCATTTATCGGTATATCTGGCAATTATTATCATAAAACAATTTATTACTAGATCAACTTTACAAGTGTTATTTAAGTGAATAAAAAAGCATAGGTACATAGTACAACCAGGTACATAGAGGATAATAAGTGGATATGAGTGTCAAATTACACGTTAATTAAAACACTACAGTTGTCCAATTACGTTGGAATATAATTTCCATTCAAGGATTAGCGATATTGGTTATGGTATCGCGTTCTTAATAAATATCTCCACAGTGATGCATGCGATTCATATATTACTGCCATTTCGTTAGAAAAAAAAGTCCGCCGGTCTTAATAATGTAATTTATTCTCCCCCATTCACGTTTCTTCTTATTCAAAAGAAGAGTAATGCAGTGTAGGCTTGAAGCCATTGGAGAAATTCACAATTACTGAGGCCGGGGCAATAATTTTGGCTTAATCTCATAAAGGCTGGACTGAAATGGCGACAATTTATAGCCGTCAGTATGTCAACGGTTAATTTTAAAGGTATTTAGTGTTGAGCATGGTGTCTCTTCATAATGACCAAGCAACTTGGTCCCCTAAAATTAGTGCGAAACGTGATCTAATATGAAATAAATGTCCCCGATTTTCTGTAATAAATATAAACAAGTCATAAGTGTAGAAATATAATTCAAGTAATAATACACCTGTACGATATATATAACTTAATTTTGAAATTTAATAATATTAAATTCTCTTGTAATGTGCGTCTGTTAAAGTAATAGGGCTACAGCATCCTTTGCCGTTAATCTAAGAGCTGTACTGATTGCCGAATAAGTTTCTCAGATATTAGTGCTGAATGCTATGAGCAGTACTATTGCACATAGTACTGCACATTATTATTAATAATCTACTCTACGTTAGTACATAAAATGTATGTTCTCTTTATTTAATTACTTTACAAATTTTGTGATTTTTTTGTTTTCGATAACTATTTCTCTTATTATAACTATTGGCAATGTTAAAAATGCAAGGTAAAACTTTAGTATATTTCAATGAGTAACATTCAAATATGGAATTTATGTTATATTTCAGTTTGTGTATCAATAAAATGTGAATACGAATCTGAGGTCAAATTTCAATATCACCATTATTTTAAATTTATAATTATCTCAATTCAGGGAAATACTTTAGCACCAATGTAAACTATTCAAAAATATATATTTTTTAACGGCAGAGTTCTATGAAGTGCGGCTGGCTAACTCACTTCTTGTCTAACGATATATAAGTTTATATCAAATTTAAAACCAAAGCTGTGTGGAAGGGGTAGATGGAATACCACGTGAATGGTTAATTAAAGTAGATGAAGTAATCTGAGTTAAAAATGAGAAGTAACATGGCTTTATCGTGCCGTGTAGCAAATGGATGGCCTTTACACCAAATTTTTTACATTATATTGCCTCATGTCGGCTTGGTACAAGACCCCTCTAATATTTTCAGAGCGTCAGGCATAATCCGGTTTACTTGATGATTCCTAATGACAATAAAATCGCGATATACAGTTCGGGGACAACCTGATATAACTGAGAATAATTAGATGGCAATAATTCTTCTAATTACCACTTCACGTGAAAGCCTATAGGTGACACTCTGTCGTGTAGTAAGCAGATGGCGATTGCCAAATTTTTACATATATTGCTCATGGAGGTTTAATACCACCCGTTTAATATCCTCAGAGTACCGCACACTGGAACAAAAGGAGCGATTCATTGGACATGGTTTTTTCATCCAGTTATCAAAATTTCAATGCGGAACATATTTTATGTATTTTATTTTCATGCTGAATCGAATGGTTTTCGGATGGAAATCTTTTGGCGATATGAGTAATGGGACAAAAGATAAAGCACATAGAATAACCATTTTTGGTTTATTGAGTTTCACATGAAATGAATCTTCACATAATATTTAATAAAACTTGTTCTTATTATTGGAGAATAGGAAAAAATCAAATAAAAAATGAATCCGTAAATATGTAGTGAAAAAGAAAATAAAACAATCTTTACTTCTCTAGCAACTGAAGAAACTTAAACAATGAAATTAGTAAAATAATGTACTTCTAGTTATCTTCCATCATATTATCCGTATCTTTTGGGAATACTGGGTCTTCTAGGCCATCTAAAACACAGTCCAACAAAAAATCTTGTTTCTTGAAAGATTTTTGATCATGCCTTCAAAGAAGCATCTCTTAAAATGAAGTACTGTGACTTGGTCAGATTGAGAGATGTATTTACTTCATTCTCACTCCAGAATGAAATCACGCCAGATTTCTCACCAGCTTCGCACATTTTTTTTTTTTCAATTCCTCCGACTCCTTTAAATAGTGTAATACTTTGCTAATAATTTTGGCCTTAATCCTTATGAACTTCTTGCCTCAAATTCAATTTCGTGATAAAAAAGTAGTCTCTTTCTTCAATAGCTTATCCTTAACTCTTCAATTCCATGCATTTTTCACCTCTCAGACAGTTCACTAAAATAATTGAGGGTAACGTTGATATCCTCAGGAGGCTGAAGAACTCCCTCAAAATACTAAAAAGCAAAACCTCTTTTTTATATCTTAGAAAAAAGTATTTACTACACTCACGTTCTACCCACTTTCTTTTTAAATGCCAACAAAATGATTTATTTATTTTCAAGCAGTAAAATATTACTCTGGGAGATAGTTGTAGAAGAGATGTTGAGCAAAATTTCCTCTCTTAAAATTATACTATTTTATGGATTACTAGCACGTTTTAATAAACTGAACAACACGCGGTTTGTCCTGAAGATTATAAAAATAACCAACAGACTGATCCGGACTGAGAACCGAATGAAACCAAATGATCAAAGCAAAATCAGGCACAACACATAGGCACCAAACGCTACGTTTGATTGGATTTTGGCTCTGAAAGTCACTTGTTTAAGCATGATTTCCGTGTGCAGTCAGACATAGTCGGATATAATTATTTCATATTTCTCTTACTAATTACCTAAGATAAACCTATGTGAAGTGCTTCTTTCGGAATAACTTGGAACATTTTTGTAATGCGCCAAAATGTAGAAAAAATACCCAGAAAATTATTAAATATCAAATGCTACAACCCAATAGAGCACTTCCTTTTATTTAAATAATATTTTTTTCAGTTCAAACAGAGCTCATTATTACCATAAATGAGACAACAACATTACCAAATAAGGGAATGTTGATGGAACAATGAAAGTAGAAAGATATGATTTCATACAAATTCCACAGTCGAGCTGAAAATTTCAGGTACATTTGCCGCAAACACGTCACTATTGTTTCATGTTTCTGGAATGTCCAGCATTTTCTTATGCTCAACATCCTATAAAGGGATGCTATGAGCTCGATGACTTGAAAAAAGAAATTCTTATTTCATGTTCGGGGTTTTCAATTATTCGCCCCACCGTGCGCCGGGTATAATCCGGCATAATTGCACTGATGATTCTTGAAGGATAAAATTAAGATATGCAGTTTCAGGATAACCTGGTGTCCCTGACAATAATTATATAGCAATAATACATGTTTACAGCATAACTCTTTAAAAAGAAAATTACTAAAAAAGAAGAAAACAAGGAAAAACTAAAACTACTGGCTATAAATACTATCTTATACTAACTTATTATAAAGGTATTTTGTATTTATATACACAGTAAATATACGTTTTATATACACAGTTTATATACACAGAATTAGTATCATGTAGTTGATCTGCAACCGATCCTCGATTCCCTGAAAAAAGGGGGTAGTAATGCAACTCGGTGGCTTTTTGACTTCCCTTATTTTTTTAAGGTTATAATTATAAGGGCTAATTATTATATGTTGTTATTGTATTCCTATAGTTACTAAAAAACTGTTTTTGTCTACAGTACAGCGTGTACAGTTTGCTATAGTCCATAATATATTTTAGTTAATACTTATATTGTTAATTTATTGTTTTATATTCTTTGTATGCGAATGCAGTAAAAGTATGTGAAAACCTATTCAAGATAATTTCAATACGAAAAACAAATATAGTATATGCAATATTCGCATTGAAATTAAGAGGCATGATTTACTTTAACACCTTAACAAAACACGCATTTTGTTGCTCAACAAACAAGTTTAGTATTATAATGAAAGTTACAGAGAGATCGTAAATGACAAGTAGATATAATAATTGACTTCATATTTAACATCTGGGTTAAATAATCATCAGCATCAAGTCAATGTTCCTTCGATGACGTCAAAGTACATTTAGTATGAATTTTTATTACAATGACCAATTATATCAAAGGATTAATATTAGAATCTAAAATTTTTCATAATTTAGACTTCTTAATATATAGGTTATTTGAATCACAACCGCATTATTTGAATTCCACAATCTCTGACCTATATAGGCTTGTCTGCAGTTACTAGCTGTACGTAAGAAAATCTTCAACTTCTGAAAACATTCTGATTTCTAAAAAACTCGAATAAGTAAAACTTGTTGAGATATGTAGGCACGTTGTTATATACGTTCTGTATATAAATACTATTGAAACAAGATCAAAATGCGGTGAAAAAATACAGAAAGCTGAAAGATTATTGAGAGTTTTTGAATATTTTAGAATATTTTTGGAGCTGTAATCGAGAATGGGAAATGACGTAGAAGGTATAATTTAATACCAATTATTCAGTAAACCACAGATTATAATATAATTAAAAATACAAAAATTACGATGGGCAGGACACTTCATGATGGTTCTTATATTGAAATTTCCAAAACTGACCACAGGATCTATTTATGGGCAGAGAATTTGACGTCGATCAAGAGTAAAATGAATGAATGAATGGGATAGAGAAGGATCTAAAAATGATTACATATTTTTGTAAATACTAAAATTAACTACTAAGGACAACATTTTATTATCTATTCTAATTTTTCAAAAAATACAGAGCATTACATTTAAAATAAATAAACAGTTTTAAAATCTTAAAATGGACTTTTCCGCACATAGAACATCTCTATTTCGAAATTGAGTGGTCGAGAAAAAATAAACCAACATATAAATGCAGAATATGTGTTTATGCGACAGTTTTACTTTTTTCAAATAGTCCACCATCGTGATTTACCATGACCCATAGACAGAGTGCGGTATACCCTATCCACCTCAAAATCAATAGATGTCGTCTAGTAGACATCTCTAATCAGAATTCGTCAAAACCCGATCGATCCGACACGATTTAATTGGGTGTCGTGCTAACAAAAAAAAATCTCAAATAGTCCACCATTGTGCTTTCTTATGACCCATGAACATGGTAGAGTATGTTCTATCCACCTCAAAATCAATAGGTGTCGCCTGGGAGACAACCCCGATCAAAATCAGTCAAAACCCGATCGAACCGACACTATTTAGTTGAGTTATCGTGCTTGCGTATTAACAAGGTTATGGTTTAAAAACCTTTTTTTTTGTTTTTAGGCCGAAAAACGAAGAATAAACCCTAGAAAAATTTTTTTACACGATTACAATACTTTTCTGCGTATAGTGGAGTGCAAAAAACCAATAATAAAGTTCGCCTGGGAAATACTTCTTGGAAAATCTGTTTAATTAATTTGCTCTATGATTCAATATATATATATATATATATATATATATATATATATATATATATATATATATATATATATATATATATATATCAGAATATAATTGCAACTGAGGCTGTATATATTTATCGTAAACTTAGTATACATATATAAACAGTCTAATATATGGGTGTAGAAAATGCTGGTTAATTGTTTTTTGTGATTGATGTGCAAGTTGCCTTTTTCAATGAGTATCACGAGATTTACATATTGCCATACAAAACCACACCAAACATGAGATGTATGAAAGTTAGCGGCTGACATAACCTATTTGAAAATTTTATATCGAGGTTTTCCTCTGGAATTGTTAGATTAAGTTTAGTAAAACCATCTAATAAAATAATAACCTTAAGCTTCCTATACCTTTGTGAAGAAACAAGCCAAAACGTGATGTGAGTCATTTGGTAGCATCAATTATATAATTTAAATAACAGAAGTAATAAGTAATAGATGTGTTGTGTATTAGTTCTTACATCATCAATAGACACTTCCTTGTTAAATAAAACAACGAATTTTCTGTTATTAATTGTATACATTCGGGTATCCCAGAAGGTAGTGTTCTGGGTCCTTTATTATATTTACTTTATACTGCAGATATACCTACCACCAGAATAACTACTGTAGCTACCTATGTCTACGACAATGCGATCCTGGCCTCACATATAGATCCTATAATATCATCAAGGAACTAGAAGGACTAACTTAGATAACTATACCCACCAGTCCAAATCAATCAGTGTCAACTCTCACAAGCAAATGGTGCTCTGTATCATTTCTCATTTGTCAATGAGGTATGCACCTGGAAAGACAACATATGTGGACACATATGTACATCTTCAATAAATGTAAGCAGTTGGATTGGCTTGTAGGATCAAATCGCTTGTAACAGCAATATTGATATTGCAGCGATTTCAAAACAAAGTTAAGCGCACCATGTTCAACGCCCGTTATTATGTACCCAATAGAGTTATCCATTGAGATATTTCAATTTCTCCAGTCAAGAAAGTGATCTCTGAGCTTTATGAAAAATATCGTGAAAGAGTGTTAATGCACCCAAAAGCTCTGGCCAGTCAAGTTTTTGATACAAGAAGACTTAAAAGGTATTTACCTTCGAACTTATTTAGTAGATTTACTAAGAAATAATAAATATTTTATTTAGATTAGTTTATTAGGAATTATTATTGAATCGGATTAGTTTCTCAGACATTACGGCTTATATTAGTTAGCTGGTTGATTAGAGCCACGCTATACATGCCTTTTTCTTTTGTCACATCAATTGCATATTACCCTAATCGAGTAGATTGCTAAATAAGTTAATAAAAAATATATGAATTATCTTGCAGTAAATTGCTTTATTTATTAATTTGGTAAGTAAATAGTAAACTATTAATACCTTATTAAGAATATGGAAGCGTGATCTAATTCATATATTATGATAATGCGACAGCGTTTCACTTTCTGTGCTCAGTATATTATCGTGTCAATTTTTGCTGACGCTAGAGCTTCTACATAAAAAGATAAAATGAAGTAACCGGCCCAGCGTTCGAGGGCAGGAAGGTCATAATATATCATTTAACTTTTGACAGGCTACAAAATGTTGTCGTATTGCACATTCTTTTACAATATTACTGGTTTAAGTTTAAGTTTCGTATTTTGTATTTATAGATATTCTGAAAAACTTTTGCGGTTAATAAAGTTATTTGTTTATTAAATTGTTTGAAAACAATACATGTTAGTGTTACTATTAACCGATATTATGATAAAGTAATTCCAAATTAATTCGTGTCTTCATAGCTATTATACTTATAGCTTCTTCATAAGTTAAACAATAGAAGATGCGTAATGTAATGAGTAATACTTTATTACGCACATAATTTAATATATAGTACGGTACTTAGTAAAATTTAGAAATCTACTATTTTTGAAATAAATGATAATTTCCTTATTAATATGTTTATTAATCTTATTCGGTTTTTACCTTTAATGCTATCGAAAAATATTTAAAATAACAACCGCTGTTTATTTTTCAACAGCAATTTGAATAATACATAATTGTACTCACTTGACTCATCGACTATTCACTGACTATCTAGACTCACTACTATTTGGAAATATACTATAGCAGTAGGTTTATTCCCAAACTGAATAGTATTCTAGGAAATACGAATAAATATAAAATAAATAAACAATTTTAAAACCTTAAAACGGACTTTTCTGCACGTAAAACATCTCTATCTCGAAATTGACTGACCGAGAAAAAATAAACCAACACATAAATGCAGAATATCTGTTTTATACGATAGTTTTACTTTTTTAAAATAGTTCACCCTCGTGCTTTTTCATGAGCACTGAATAGGGTGGGGTGTGTCCTATCCACCTCAAAATCAATAGATGTCGCCTGGTAGACGTCCTTAATCAGAATTAGTTGAAACCCGATCGATCCGACACGATTTAATTGAGTGATCGTGCTAACAAAAAAATTCTCAAATAGTCCACCATTGTGCTTTCTCATGACCTATGGACAGGGTAGGGTGTGTCTTATCCACCTCAAAATCAATAGGTGTCGTCTGGGAGACGTTCCCGATCAGAATCAGTCAGAATCCGATCGATCAGACACGATTTAGTTGAGTTATCGTATCAACAAAACAAATTTCTCAAATAGTCCACCATCGTGCTCTCATGACTCATGGATAGGGTAGGCTGTATCCTATCCACCTCAAAATCAATAGATGTCGTCTGGAAGACGTCCCCGATCAGAATTAGTCAAAATCCGATCGATCCGACACGATTTAGTTGAGTTATCGTGCTAACAAGAAATTTTAATGCCGACGACAACGACGACACACACACAGTAAATATTTTTTAAAAACCATTTTGTTTTTGGTTTTTAGGCCGAAAATCGAATAATAAATCCAAAAAAAATTAGTTTTTTCACTTTTTTTACACGACTACATTACTTTTCCGCTAGTATAGTGGAATGCGAAAAAGTAAAAAGGAATATAGTATGAGTAAAATCACTTTAGCCCATGCTGAAACTTAAATTCTTCTGCCATTGTTTGTAGTATTATAAATAATTAGTTGTCTAAGGTCTGTTAAAATAGCTTTATCTTAAAGGCATATCTAGCAATCGCGTAATCGCGTGTATTCAATAGGTCTTCTTTTAGTAATTCTACGTTTGAAAGACATACAAACGTTATTTAATAACGTTATAACAACAGCCCAGCTAGATCCGCAGTTCGTGTTTTTTCTACGTCCTGCTTTTTCTAGAAATGATATTTGTTTATTTCCTTTTTAAAATGTACCAGTATACAAAATTGATGATGAAGATTTGTATTGCTTATAGTATAGGAAATCCCTTTTTTAGAAACGTGGAGATTTTCTTGGAAGTTGTCCAATAAGATATTAATTTGGACGTATTTCCGAATTTGTAAATGATGAATTAAACGACTTATTTTGTTTAATAAACCAGTATTTAAAATTTTATGAACTATTGATCTGAATATTGTTCAAATATGGAACTACACTATACCCTTATATTATCAGCAATTTACTTATAATAGAGTACTTCAATATGAGTTTTTCTGTCTGAGAGTTAGTGGTAAGGTAACGGATATGTAGGATACTACCAGTTACATAGACTTTTCATATTTTGGTACGAGAATTATTTTGGCAAGTTTACATTGATATAGCAAATGTTCTACTACTACGATGGAGATAATACGTCATTGTGAGCTATATAGACTTTAAAGCGTTCTTGATTACTGCCTCAGTGAATAGATTTTAACCAGGTGCTTTCATTGGATTGAAGTTTTTTTTATGGTCTTGACTTATAACTAACTCAGTTCAATAGATCTGATGATCAGTTCAATTTTATGGGAATGCTATAGTGTTGTTTTTCTTATACATCTTCTTTGAGATATTTTGGAGGGAAAGAGTTATACTATTTCTTATTTTAAGTATTCCATAAATACACTGACTTTCTGTTTATTGCTTTTAGCCTAGATGATCTAGTACTTGCTCTTACATGTGACATATTTTCATGTATCTTCCTGATCTTCGCTTTTGCTTTCCATAATGAACGAATCCTGGTTTTCGTAGTTCGTAAAATTTTCTAAGTAATCTTTAATAACCTAATTTACTGGTATTTTATTTAATCTATCAAAGGTCATGATCCCTAAAGTCATACAGATCAATCACTTGTTGAATTTGAACCTTGCATTCAGATTTTTATTTTCTTACTAATGGCTTCTATGACTACTCTGGG
The DNA here is from genome assembly GCA_037954035.1 of Rosalia funebris. Taxonomy (NCBI): domain Eukaryota; kingdom Metazoa; phylum Arthropoda; class Insecta; order Coleoptera; family Cerambycidae; genus Rosalia; species Rosalia funebris. The sequence goes on along the minus strand of JAZFAV010000018.1, from coordinate 2,560,407 downwards.
CAGTTCTGACCATTACTGGCCCTATTTGATTCAAAAAGACGTTTCGCGTAGCATGATGGATTCCTTGGGTAAGTGATTCAACAGTATTATCAATATCATTCGTATTTTAGAATAAAATATATATTTCAAGATATTTTCCTCTAAGATGTCATCAAGTATCAAGAAGATATCATCAGTATTAACAGTATATCAACAGTAAATTAGTTGACATTGACATTAAATTAAGAGAGTGATACAAAATTGAATAAGACATAATATGGTGTTCTATTTACAATAAGTTAAGTTAGTGACCACTTTCGGTATAACAGGCAATAATATCTAAATTAAAATTTCTTAAATAAGCATTAATATTTAAATGACTGAGTATTAACACAAAAATAATCCAAGGAATATTTATCGTGATATAGTATCTTACTTGCTTATTTTTTGCTTATTTCAAAATAGTGTATCACAGTTGAAATGTTAAACAAATTGCCTATCTGTAGCTAATCCTGAGAAAAATTGCGATGTCTCGAGAAAGCCTTCTTATAGACAGGCGCCATTCTTCAAGATAGTGATAGACCAGAATAACTTACGTTGAAGTTTATACCGATTTATTGATGAGGAAAATTGCGGTTGTCTTAGGAATTAATTGAGAGTTTGTTATCAGTTTTGAAGATTTCATAAATAGTTAGTTAAATACTTACTTCTTCAACTACAATGAAAATATAGCAGTTTACATCAAAATAAATTGTGCTGTTAGTAAAAATCAATATTACAAAAGATCTCAGTTACAGATAAGCAATTACACTGTGTAAATATATTTTATTTACATATTTATACGTTTTTATTTTTAATACTAATAATATTATTACTGTTAACTTACTAAAACAATTACTATCACTGTTAATTTATTAAAACAATTTAATAAATCTAATTCATCAAAATTAGATTTATTAAATTACTCAATACTTGTTTCTGCTTTTTTTCAGTTTTGAAAAAGCCTCAAGTAAAAGGCGAAACATCAATATAATAATAAAAATAATACATATGAATACCATGCTTTTTTATTAAACATAAGAATCAATAACTTCCAGAATACAGTGATGAGTAAATGTTTACAAATAGTTCAAGGAAATGATAATCTCAAATTTATAAATACTGTTCTAAGAAATTTGCATAAATATCTCATATACATATATAGTAGACTATTAAGAGAAATAGACGACTACATGATTGTGATTTTAAATTATATTGTGCATCTATATTAACGTTCTAGTTATATTAAAGATAATCTAAAGCAAATACAATTTGAAGTATATAAACGAATGGAGGTTAATAATTTTTATTTGAAAATATTTTTCAAGGTTATCTGTATATATTTTTGTTTTATGAGTTATGAATAAATTGATAATACCGTATATGCAACAGAATAACTATATATAAATATATCCTTATTTCTTTAATTGTCTAATTTGGGCAATGAGATAACGCTTATAAAATACAATAAATCATGATTGTTTGAAGAGCATGACTATGGTAGAAAGTACCAACCTGATAAAGTTTAATTTTGAAGTTTGACGACACTACGTTGTTTAGTATTTGTTTGACAGCCATCAATAGTGAACACTCTCAGTGAACTTGTAAACATAGAAAAAATTGGTAATTGTTATGTGATACAATACTTTCATTTGAAAGGTCTCAGTACAGCCGATATCAAAACAGAAGTAGATTATACTCTGGGGGAGCCTACTTCTTCGTTTCTAACACAAAATATTGGGTAGTAGAACTTAAACGAGACCGTATGAGCTGCCAAGACGAACATTGCAGTGGTTGACCAAATGAGGTAACTACGCCAGAAATGGCCACCACTATCCAGAAAAAAATCCACAAAATGGTATTGGATGACCGTCGACTGAAATTGCGCCAGCTAGCAGACATGGTATATATTTCAAAAAATGCTGTACATCGCATATTGATAAAATACTTGGACATGAAGAAGCTGTACGCAAATTGGGTATCGCGATTACTCACAATGGAACCAAAACAGCGTAGTGAGGATGTTTCAATCGAGTACTTGACGAAGTTTCACAAGAATAACGCCAAGTTTTTGCGTCGATTCATAACCATGGATGAAGCACGGGTTCAATATCTCACAGCTGAGATGAGGGAATAGTCAAAACAATGGACTGAAAGGGGGAAATCGGCTCTAAAGAAGGCGAAGACAGTTCCGTCTGCAGGCAAGGTGATGGCGTCAGTTTCTTTAGATGCACATGGGATAATTTTCATTAATTATCTTCAAAAATGAAAAACAATCTATGGCGAGTATTATGTAAACTTACTGCAGCGTTTGAGTGGTGAAATCAATAAAAAATAGTTACATTTGGGGAAAAAGAAAGTTTTGTTTCATCAAGACAATGCACCAGTTCATATATCCATTATCCCGATGGCCAAAATCAGTGAGTTAAAGTTTGAATTTCTTACTTACGCACCCTATTCGCCAGATTTAGCCCCCTTATATCACTTTCTGTTTCCAAACATAAAAAATAGTTCGGTGGTAAAGGATTTGTCAATAATGAAGAGGTGGAGTCTGCGGTTGATGGTTATTTTGAGGAGCTCGATGATTCTGACTATGAACAGGGAATCGAAGCTATAGAACATCGCTGGGGAAAATGTATCAAGAAGAATGCGTGTCGTCGTCGTCGGCATTTATTCTTGTTAGCACGATAACTCAACTAAATGATGTCCGATCGATCGCGTTTTGACTGATTCTGATTGGGGACGTCTCCAAGACGACACCTATTGATTTTGAGGTGGATAGGACACACCCCATCCTGTCCATGGGTCATGAGAAAGCACAATGTTGGAATGTTTTAGAAATTTTTTTTGTTAGCACGATAATTCAACTAAATCGTATCGGATCGATCCGGTTTTGACTAATTCTGATCGGGAATGTCTTCCAGCCGATACCTATTGATTTTGAGGTAGATGGGATACACCCCACCCTGTCCATGGGTCATGAGAAACCACAATGGTGGACTAGTTGAGAAATTATTTTTGTTAAAACGATAACTCAACTAAATCGTGTCGGATCGATCGGACTGATTCTGATCGGGGACGTCTCCCAGAGGACACCTATTGATTCTGAGGTGGATAGAGCACATTCTACCATGTTCATGGGTCACGAGAAAGCACAATGTTGGACTATTTGAGAAATTGTTTTTATTAGCACGATCACTCAATTAAATCGTGTCAGATCGATCGGGTTTCCACTGATTCTGATTAGGGACGTCTACCAGACGAGGTCTATTGTGGAAAAGTCCGTTTTAAGGTTTTAAAACTGTTTATTTAATATTGTATGTATATTAAATTTAGTTTTTAAGTAGGTATAAAAAGCTTTATTCATACAGTGCATATTGATTAGTGTTTGTTGTATTACACATAGTTATTTGAAATCATTTTATTTTCATTTAATTTTCCTATATTGTTAATATTCTACCCATGCATATCTTAATTTACAAAGTTAATGTAAATTTTTTTATTTATGTCTTTTGGGTTTTATTTTTTTCTTCTATAGTCATATTCATGTTACTATTATTATTTTAATTATGTGTAACCCTATTATTGGAATGCTTTTTAACTATAAATCCAGGGGTGTCGAGACGGGGGGATAAACTTCAGGTTAAATAACGTCATTTAAGAATTTACAAACATTGAAAATTATGCACAAAATTCATTTACTCATTACTTATGTGTCTGACTGTATATACGTTCTGGAGAATTGTTTGATATCCACTCAGAATGATAGAAATTTAGTGTTTGCATATGAAACCATTTAGCTTTCATCCCAAATTTATAAAATAACATTAAACGTTGCCGTCACCAGTATTACTAACATATTTATGTTGACTGCTAAAAACTTTCTGCACAAACGTATAAGACAGCACCCGTTTTAAAATAGACAATCTTCAGCAAGCGAACTGAATTTAAATTAATTGCTGACTGGGCAAGAATATGCCAACGATGATGGTGACTTTACACACAGCAATGTACAGCCGAGAACATTATAGAGGTGTTTGCTTATTTTATGGTTGCTCATCGGACAATTCTAATAATTCACTCTGAATATAGAAAAGAGAAACGAGTTTTCATCGTGTATCGTCTAATAAAAATTCACACGTTTATCTATTCCCTTCTTGAAACGGGTTGGTCGGGTGGACGATACAATCTATACGGGGACTTTAGGTGAAATTATTACAACATATATTTTCAAAATATGGTCACAATAAAACTTTTTAATATAAAATTAATTTGGTATAAATTATATAAGATGTTGGGATAAGATCGTGTAGAAAATATGTCGAGGTAAAACTTTACCACTTTTAATGGTGCGAATATTTCTTCTATAAAACTTAATACATGCATGATGGGTAACACTATATATGACTATAATTGCAAAACTTAATAAAAAAAACATGAGGAAACGTATAATCTTTTGAACATCGAAAGATTATACGTTTCTCACAGCCCATCAACTAAGTTGGCATAATTGGGAGATGATAAAAAATAACATTTGTAACTGGGTTAAGGAGTACCTGGACCATTTAAAATATGGAAGATTAGACGAATGATCCGTTGCCCAACATTTTTTCGAAAGCAACTATAGAATATAAGTCTAGTAACTCGATGTTCGTAAAAACTGTAACCCACTATCAGTTGCCATGGAAGCCAGAAAATATACGTAATGATTTACTGACCTTGACAAGAATGGTATAAATAGAAATTAACGGTAGTTTAAATTAGTTTTAATCATGAAGCTACAGATCCTTAAAGTTAAATTAAATAAAGATATTTGATAATTAATTTTTTTAAGTTAAATAAGTTGCTTTTCTAATGTTCTTCTTTTTGTAGGCTTGCACTCAATGAATCAAAGAAAATCATTTCAGTGATCAGTTGCTGCTGAGTGTTGAAATTATTGCTTATAAATTTCTACATTATAAATTTTTATGAATAATGGCTATGATAACAAGGAACGAACGAAACAAGAAGTACTAGTTTGATTTAATACGTAGTATCTAGATAGATCCATAAGTCAATCAACAGTAAGCAAAATTAAACGAAAATATATAAAGATCGGTTCCATAAATGACCTACTAAAGAAAAGCAGTCCATGTATTGATCAGGATACCAAATTTGATATCTAGATAGCTATGGAAGAAAATATATATAATAGAATTCGCTTACTTGGGCGAGATTACGATATCTCATAGTTTTAGTACACAAAGTGTTAAAACTAGAAAAGTGTCATTTATTTAAGGTACACCTTATGAAAGATTCATTCGCGATGATCTGATCCGAAGCACGGAATTCTCCCAAATATTAATTATGAATATCTGCACTAATAATCTCCTCCAAGGAAAAATATGTTTCGGGTGAGTCAACATTTATATTAATTGATAAAATCAACAACCAAAATTGTAGATATGAGTTCCTTTAACCAGGGATTAGTTAAAAATAGGATAACTAGCTCCTACTTTTTTATGGCACTATAAATGGGATAAGATATATTCAGTTTTTACAAGAATATTTAATCTCTACTGTAATGGCTCTATATAACATTAACATTTTAGAAAGTTATATTCAGTAATGCACGCTTTTAAGTGTCTTACAAAATTATTCATTACATTTTCCAACATTTTCTCTCGTATTTTCTGAATTTCGTGCTGTGTATTATCATTCAGATCAGTTGGATATTTATTCGTAAAAAGATTTATTCAAATGATTACCGCGTGAAATTAACCATTGAGAAATGCTCTCGAACCATGAAAATTAGAACCAATAATTTTCAGATAACTGTTGCAGTTAAGGCCTACGAAAACCTGTGACTTTTCTCTATATCTTTGTGATGTGATAGAATGACCATTTTCTTAGAAGAAATAGGGTACAATAATTATCCAATGTTCGAAACGATGAAAGACAAGAATAATCAGTCATTTGACTGACTATTCTTATCTTCACGCTTATAAAGATTCGTCTTTGACATCCATATGCTCTCTTAAAAAACGTCAATAAAAATGAAACCGATTAAGTTTATCGCTCTCAATCAATCGTAAGGCCAATTAATAAAGATGGTGCTTCATTCTATAGAACTCTAGTCCGAAATTTGATAAGAAAAAACTAAGAATTGCTGTATGCTGCCGTATAGATGCCGATTGTTGACTTCAGACAATAGCATGTGCTGGTAATTTTCATCCGAATACATAATCTTAGGAGCTCCTGTTCGTTTTCCACCATGAACAGATACACTTGTTTGCCACTTCTCATCCCAGTTTATTACTAATTTATATTAAACAATATCAGTATCAGCAACAAAGACAGGAGAGCAGTTTTCCATGAACATGCGTTATTCGATGCGCTATCCAAGTTGGTATAATCCGAAGATGATTTAAAGTCCTATTGGATGAGAGATGATTAAAACTTAGCTGTTGGAAAACTGTTACCAGACGTGATTTCAGCGTCAGGTTAATGTAAGTGAGTAAGAAAGTGGGAGGAAAAGTGGTGAACAAGTGGATCTATTTGCGATAGAAGACGAACAGGAAAATGCCATTAGCTGCATAAAATGGCCCTGGTTCTAGAGTTAATCGAGAATGATAAAGTTAATCACCTTCAATTTTGAAGACGTTTCTCGAGGGAGCATGTGGATGTCAAGGAACTGATCTTTATGAGCGATGAGACGCTTAGGCGATTTCTATTTGAATGGGCATGTAAACACACAGAACTTTAGTTATTTGTCAAAAGAAAATCCATGTAACATTCACCAAATATCAGTGCATTCACCTGAAGTAACCCATATCGTTATTTCAAGAGAACGCAATGACTTTTGCGCCGCTTAAAAATTTTGGACCTTTTGGGTTGGAAATATTGGATAAATATTGGACCCTATTTATTTTAAGTAAATGGTTATTCTGTCACTGTAACTTTACAAAGATACAGAGAAATGTTACAGAATTTTCTTAGGCCTCAACTGGAACAGTTACTTGAATATTATTTGTTCCAGCCCCATTTTGTCATATGACAAGAATTTCCATGGAAATATTCCAAGAACGTGTGCCTCAATGGTTAATTTCACGTAGTACTGATTTGTATTGGCCGGCGAGATTACCCGATTTGAACATACTAGATTTTTTTTAATTGAGGCTATCCTTGAGGCTGAAATAGAATATTTATGAATAAACCTCTAACTGTTAATGACCTCAGAATACAAAAGATGAAATTCGGAGAATACCAGAGCAAATATTGCAAAATTTAATGAATAATTTTGTTAGACACTTGGTTGCCTTATGAAAGACGGAGGACATTTGCGACATTCTATATTTCATTAATGAGTCTCCCACTTTTTGAGATAGTACTATGCTATGCTGTTCTTACTATTATCGAAATTTTTGTTAATAAAGTTTCAAGCTAATAATATATGTATATAACTAACTCTTTTTATATTACTTGTATAATATTACGAATAAAGTCATTACTATGTATTATATAGTATACACCATCAAGAGATAATGCAATGATACACTTTCGATATGTTTCCTTCAAATATAGGTAATACTGAATTAAGAATCTGACATTTATAGATAGAGTCCTATAAACTTCGCTGAGATCCCTTTTAATATTATCATTCGTTTTCTTACCAAAACAAGTATTTTATCATTGCTCGACATTAAATTTTTTCCATTATTGTAAAATCACAAAAGTTGTTCTATTTAAATAGATGGCATACATAAATTAAATACCGCAGCGACTTGACAGTTTCACAGTGAAGAGTTATATTTACGAAAACATCACTTTTTATATACTATTAGCCCAATCTCTGGCCTAGATCAGGTACTTAGTATACAGCCCTCGTATTTAAGGTCGTGCAGTCTGGCTACATAAACTCATAGCACCGAACAGAAACTGTTTTAGTTTCTGTTCGGTGCCCATAGCAATGAAGTATATTTCACTTCTAGATTAGCATCGGTTATTTTTCAATTCCATCAGGCTGTTACTATCAGATCATCGGTATTGGCGGACGTTTTCAACCTACGTTGGGTACAAGTTTTTTATTACCACCCGCTGACCATTTCGCTTCAACTTTAATTGATTTAATATGTAGATGTTTATGTTGAGTCTGCACTTAGAACTATTCAATATGATTTGTTCTTTAAATATTTTAAATACACGAAAGTTGAAAGAAATTATATAAAATCATTAGCAGTGTGTAGGAAAATTTTCTGAGAGGTGAATTTTGTTGTTTAGATCACCACTTCTTGATCCTTGTACGTACATTTCTTGTAACGTTATCATTGTTGGAATTATGATCTGGTTGATAGTTTTCTTAAATAGCATACACCTTTCTTTGGTGAAGCCATTTAGAGGATCACATTTTCTTTACGTATGGTATACAAAATTTCATAGTATTTTTATTATCTTATTTCAAAGTTGTAGATAGCTAAATTTTTAAGAATTCTCCTCTTTGCTGTTTCTAAAGTTTCTATGTTGTTTGATGTGGCTTTTTTTGAGAATTTCTCTACACTTTCTAAGATTTTGATGTGTTTTTATGTCAGTTGGTTACTTGTATTTCTTAGGCTATAAATCGTTCTTTGGTATAATATTCCCCTTTGTAGCCTAAGATGTCTTTCCCTTAAACAATTTATGGTTGTGCATGTCTAAACTTTTATCGACTAGGTTAAAAATACTTCAAAATCAATCTACACTCTACTGTAATAATAGTCTAGCTCTGCAAAGAAAAATCCAACATCTAAAAAAATAATCTAAAATTAAGTGACGTTCAGAGAAAACATTTCTACTTTCTATTCGTCTTCAGGAAAAAACTTGGTCAGATAATCAGAACTTTTTCAGCTATTACTTTTTTATGTTTAAGTTAATAAGTTTTTTTTTACTGAAATTATACTTCTAATTAATTATACTTCCTAAATTATATAGAATAAATAGGATTTTATATCAATATAATGCAACGTTTTACTACGCAGAGGGAAATATTCAAACTACAGACATAAGGAGTTTATACTCCAACCCATCTGCAAATGCCTTATATAATAAGGACTAAACAAATTAGGTCAAAGCAGCTATTCTCCTGGCTATATGCCAAACGCCGAGCGCTGAATTACATGACAAAATTTGTCGTATTTTTGTCTAACAGATTTAGCACTAAAAATACAGTGATTGTTATAAAACCACAATAAAGATGCAAAGTGTCACCTATCTCAGGATATCGTTAACTGCAGACCGGTTTCGATCTTTCTATCGTGGGCATCTGACCAGATTAGTCCGATATACAAAGAACATTATTCCATTAAATGCACTGGAGAATTTTCGAAATACTTTGAGGGAATCTCCTAGACTAAATCACTTTCAATAGTGTGATGAGACGAGTACCATGGTGTAGAGTCTTTTATCTAACAACAGCGCGCTTCCCAGGCCCCTTATACGGCATTAATGCTTAATTGTTTACCGAGAAAAAAAATGCGATGCCGATAATTAATTAGCTGTCCATCTTAAAGATCGGTGCGTTACTTTTATGTTTATCGCTCGCAAGAAACTTGACAGGCATCTGCTGTATCTCGCAGCCTTTTGTTAAAATATAAGAAGTAATAGCAGTGTACAGTAAGTTATTAATTAAAGACAATCATAAAGAAATTATTAACAGTAAAGCGTATGGCGCAAATACAATTATTAAGAGCCTCTGGAAGCGTCACTGGTGAGAGGGAGAGACATTTTTAATTATCTACATATTAACCTTCATTATTTTTTTATTAATTACATATTAATGAAGAAGTGATAAACTAATAAATATGTATTGGCAAATTAATTTATGTAATAATAATGATAGTAACTAAATTACTAAAACAATGTACGACTTTCAAGATATATCTTTAATATTTATGATATCTGTATCAACTTTCTAATGCAATTCTTGATTTACACATAGGATTTGTTGCTATGTTGTCTTACATTTTGAGCAGTAGGTTACGTGACTGCATTCATAAATACGTAACATCTGTAAGGAAACTACCGTCAAACAATGACTAGAAATCAACATCGAAATAAGGAAGATCTCCGCCGATTAAAATGAAATTCTTTGGTGAAGAATATTATCATCTTCATTGGTTGGATGAAGGATTACTAAAACTGGATCTACGTCAAAACGTAGAAACTCTGTGGCGATAGATGGTTCTAGAGTGATAGATACTGAAGCCCTAAACAACAATAATCCTTATATTGGTTAGTAATTAGAGAATAACCGATGTAAATTATTCATTAACAAAAGGTAGAATATCATCAGTAGACGGTAGAATAGAATCGTCATAATGAATTTTTATCGAATTGAATTCACCCCACATTTGCACGATGCAGAGTAAAATCTTCAGATCTTAACTGGTGTGGTATAGGATTTAAAGAAACATTAGTAACTACTTCTTCTGCATCACCTCAAACCTCATAAAGACTACATTGTTAGAAATATTTCTGCAGAAACATATTTTAACTTCCAATTACCTTACTCTCAAGATATAAGCCGTCCTGATATTATTAAGTGCCAATTCCTGAACTGGCTAAATATATGGCACTTTGAAGTCCAAACTCAAGATGGGAATAGTTATCAAGGAATGTTCTAGGGGATGCGCAAATTGTGGGAGAGATAACAAACTGTCTTTCTAGTTGTCTGTAGGTTTCATTTCTTTGGCACGTTGCTTCTTGCAATACATTTTTCTTGCATAATATTTGCATGAGGGAAACTATTAAATGAATCTCACCAAAAACATGAATGTAAAAAGGGCCAAGTTCCGTACAAATGAATTTCGTAGTTGTTTGCCTCGCCGATAAAAGAGTTGAGATCTGAGCGGGTGCAAAGTTCCATAGGAACTTACAACAGTAACTTACAACAGTAACTTACATCAGGAACTTACAACAAAAACTTACAATAGGAACTTACATCAGGAACTTGCACAGGAACTTGAAATAGGAATGTACAATGGCCTTCAATTGATTTTAAAGTAAATTCGTTACGTTCTTTGGTATTGAATTTATAACTTGACAAGTTTTATATCCAACCAAATTGTTTATAGTCTAAAATAGAACAACTAGCAAAGTTAAATTTTACGCTTGTAGTAAATACCTTCACGTTAAACGTAATTTATTAATTATTAAAATTTGCCAAAAGTTATAAATATAATATCATAGAACGTAACAAATGTTCTTTTAAATCAATTGAAGACCGTTGTATTATAAGTTCCTGTTGTAAGTTCCAATGGAACTTTGCATCCTTTCAGATCTCAACCCTTTTATCATCGAAGCTGATAACCCCGAACGTCGTCGCTTGCCCCGAACATAGCCATCTCTTCACGTTTATGTTTTTGGTGAAATATCACTAATTTTTGAAAAGTTTTATCCTTTTTGCAAGCCTTAAAGATTCTGTGCTTTGTTATTGCTCAACTAAAAACATGGAATACGCCCATCTTAAATCATCTCTATTATTGTAATAATATAATTATATAGTATAAAAATGCACTGTTTTAAAGAGGGCACTTCAATAAACATACTGGATATTATTTTGAGTTCTATTTTCGAGACTTAAAAACTAATTGATTGATACTTAGTACTTGAAACCAACCGCACCAAGAACTTTATCGATACCAAACATCGATAATTTGTGGTTTAAGATTTTTTCCTTTATATACATCTAATGGTTTAACTTGATGTCAAATTTCAAGTTTCTAAGTAACCTAGAAGTGGTCTAGGTTTTTGACGAGTGAGTCAGTCAGTGTCTGATAAAATAGCACTTTTCAGGCCTTAATAACTCGAGAACTATAAAGACGTTTATTCGCGAAATATGGTATTCTAGGTATTCAAAGAGGCCTTATTGACTTGCAAAATTGTAAGTGTGTAGGTCTAATAGTATTTGAGTTATGGTGGGTTCAAATTGGCTGGAAATTGTTCATGTAATGTACACTGCCGGTGCGTCGCCCTTTTCTTTTCTGAACCTGGCTGACACACTGCCACATGTCTAGATATTTTAACATAATATATATTGTTGTAAATATTTTATATGTATCATACTTGTTACGAGTGAAATTTAGAATTTTTGAAGTGAATACTTTTTTGGCGGCGTTCTGATATTTGACGAGAATGGAGAGTGAATTGGAAAAAATGTAACGTTTCCAGATTTCGTTACACAAGAGAGAAAAAAGATATAACGTAGAGAGAAGGAGAAAGAGAGCTATACATTTGGTACACCTAAAACACAGGCTTCGTTACAAGACAGAGTGCATAGATATATAAGATAGAGAAAAAGAGAAATAGAGCTATACATCATATATATCAGTTTATTTACATCTGAGTTCTGTGATTATTTGATAATATCCTTGAACCGTTTAACTTGTTAAAATCTAGAAGATATAATATATTTCATTCACCGCTCCTTACTGGTTTACACACGTGGAAATGCAAGTGTATTTGCACCTGTGTAGCTGTAAACCAAAGGGATTTTGTCTTGGCCGGAAGAGGCGAAGACAAAATCCCTTTGATTCTCGGGGGAGATTTCAATGTAAATTTCGGATCCAATGATTCTTTGACGTTGATTAACTTTCTTCGAGAAACATTTGGTCTGCTTATAAATAACAACCCCAAAGAATCAACAACAAAATCCGGAACAACAATAGATGCAATTTTTACACGTTATCTAGAAAATATCGAATCACGAACATATATTTCATATTTTAGTTATCACAAACCAATCATATCAGTATTACCAATTGAACCACCAGCCGATGATAGTGTAGATAATGAATAAACGGAATATTTTTACACAAATTTTACATTGTTATATTTCTTTTGAAATTATCCCTCTCCCTTTCTCTCTCTCTCTCTCTCTCTTTCAATCTATCACTTTTAATATCTCTCATTCTCTATTCTAAAGAAGTATTCACTTCTATCACGTGTACTGTGCTGCACATGATATTTTTTTATACTTAATTTTGAAGTGTTGTCGGTCACCTTAAGCCCAGTATAAATTATAATCAATATTCCATTAATGTAACATGTAATGAAGAAAAATTACTCTTCATATGAACGCAGCAATTAATATTCTCGTAATTATATATTGTAAAGGAGATAAAAGCCATTAACTCTTCTGAAAGTTTACATGTCCATGTAAAACAAAAGAAGTATAACGTGGTTCGATACCATCACTTCTAGTTAAACGTCTCAGTACAGCAGTAATTTTTGCATGAAGATTTAGAACCCTATCATTAAACCTCAAAGTAATGTTGTTCCGTTAAATTTTTAATTAAATTTCTTGGTCACCAATCGTTACATTTAAATCAATTTCGTGACGAAGCTGTGTTGATAGCCTATATTAATTTAACTTCAGTTGTATTCCACATGGTTACATAACCTAATGGGTTATTACAAAAAACGTTTTTAATTTAACTCGCCATTTTCATATTTATGAATGTAGTTTCGCCTTTTGCACATAGAAATGCCCATAAAAATATTTTTAAATCCCGTTACATTTAATTACTTGGTATACAAGGATATTCCAATTTCTGTGTGTCCAAAGTGGTCCGATTTATCGTTTCAACAATTTGAGGACAAATGGAAAATGGAAGCTTATATAATTTGGGAAATAATGTTCACTAATGGCGAGTAAAGTGTATGATCCAAGTTGAGACCTACGTGTTTATATATATACATATCTGTATAAAATTCATATCTTTATCGATAATAATCAAAACTATCTTCTACATGCGACACTGGAAAGTGTCAGTAATCTAGCAACAACCTACGGCAAGAAGAAGGGGTCTGCGTTTCTAGTAGCACACTTTCACTGTGAGATGTAACGAGTGTTCGCTGACGCATACTTTACTGTAAATTGAATTAATAATAATTTCCGAGGTAATTAACTGCGGTTTTCATATTTACCCGGTCAAGTTTGCATTGTCTGCTCAGCAAAGTTCAAAATTAACTATCGCACTTTACTCATGATATTATTAAATATACCATTGACACTGCAAAATATTTTATTCCGTGGTGCGAAAATATTGGAAGGTGTAATTGTTCCTGTTGATTTGCTTTCTGAAGTATAGGAGATACGCAATAAAGATTACAAACTCTTTCGACTTAACCATTCGCGAAATATATCACGTTTACATACAAATGAGGATGTTTACCACCAATCCTTGAATCTTCCGACGCTTATATCTCACACTTGAGGCCTGAGCTAAAGACAAAGCACCTCCAACTGACTGGAGACGTATTGCAACTATTAAAATAAGGTAGATTTTTTTTCAAGTAAAGTACATGTAGATGTTGTAAAGTAGAAGCCTATGTTGATTTTAGAAGTAGAAATATTTTTATTTTTTCATTCATTCTTGAAAATAATTTTATTTTATACTCTTGCAATAATAAATCTTACTTACCAGTAAACCTCGTTTATTTGTGTGTTTTTGTATGCACGTATTTATTTATTATTTTATTTTAGTTTTTGTAATGCAATATTTAATGAAACAAACTACTAACATATTTCTTGAAAAACATAACACTCAGAACAACAGGTTATTACATCGAAGGTTCAGTCATTCAAAATGGCAGTGATGGCGAATTTCCGCATGAGCAACGGTCGTGGTCCAATTAACTTGATAGTTATTTCATTCCTTTCCTTTTTAAAAATTACATAAAAAGGGCCTCTAACAATCATTGGTTAACAAACATTCGTTCTTAAACAGATTTTTTTTTTCAGAACCTCAGCATTCAGCCCCACTCTGCGTTGTTCCGTATCGGGGAAACAAGCACGTGCAAGTGCTGCGGGAACATTGTGGCTACCATTGGTGTCGCCGAGGATATGCGGGACGTGGAGGCTGTCATGCAGGAGGGCTGTGACGACGACGTCGATTCGTGTAGGAGAATAGAATTATCCTCACTTACCCCTTATCAAATACTGCCACTTGGCCATATTTTTGCACGTTCTGTTCTCGATGTCGGGATAACTACACACTAACAACGCAATGATACACAAGAGTAACAGCATACACAAACTTTATTACAGAAAACAATGTAATACAATACTTGGAAATACAACAATATATAGCAAATATATGAGTAGCGGAGTAGTCAATCAGCAGAGAGCGCAGTGACCACATTCCCTCCCGAACAACGTGGCTTCTGGAAAGCAGGCCGCGGCTGGATATACGGCAATAGTCCTACAATCGCGGTCCCTCTTGGACTTCTGGAGGTGCCCTAGGTTCGACTACATGAGTCTCTGGCTCGGGCGGACCGGGCTCTGGGTCGTCTGGACCGCGTTCAGGTTTGACAGCATGGGCTTCCGATTCAGCTGGCTCTGACTTGACTCGATCAGGCTTCGTTCGGTTGCATGGGCCTATGGCTTTGCTAGCTGATTCAAATATGGGCGGCAGCCGAGAGCGGTTAGGTACAGGAGCCGAACGCGAACGGATGTTGCCTACGTGGATATGCTCTAGCAGATATTCGGTCGTAATTCGGCTGCATGGGCTTCCGGCTCGCTTGCATGGGAATCTGGCTTGGCCGGACATACATATACATACTATGAATAGTATGTATACTACGTATACATAGTGTACCTAGTATACATACATATTTATGTATACATACTATCAATATTATGTATACATACTACGATTAGTATGTATATATACTAGGAATAGTATGTATACAGACTAGGAATAGTATGTATACATAATACGAATAGTATGTGTACATACTGCGGGTAGCATGAATTCATACTACGAATAGTATGTATACATAACACGAATAGTATGTATACATACTAGGAATAGTACGTATACATACTAGTAATAGTATGTATATATACTACGAAGAGTATGTATACCTACTATAAATAGTATGTATACCTACTACGAATAGTATGGATATATACTAAGAATAGTACGTATATATACTACGAATAGAACGTATGCATACTACGAATGGTACGTATATATACTACGAATGGTATGTATACATATTACAAATAGTATGTATACATACTACGAATAGTATGTCTGCATATTACGAATGGTACGTATACATACGATTAATGGTATATTCACAGTATGTAGGCATACTATGAATAGTCTGTATATGTGCTATTCATAGTATGTATATATAGTGTGTTGATAGTGTGTATTCATACTACGAATAGTATGTGTACATATTATTCGTAGTAAGAATACATGTATATAATAGTATATACATGTATACTTACTATGAATAGTATGCATAAGTATAAGAACATACCACGAATAGTATACATGTATACATATTACGAATAGTATTTATTCTTACTATTCATTGTATGTATTCACACTCTTCATAACATGAATATATATTATGCATACATACTATGCATATTATGCATTCGTACTACAAATAGCATGAATACACACTATTCGTAGTATGTATTCATACTATGAATAGTATATATACATAGTATGTATACATACTATACGTAGTATGCATACATACTATACGTAGTATTTATACATACTATACGTAGTATGTATAAAAACTATACAGGGTGTTCATACATACTATACACATTATGCATACATACTATACACAGAATTCATACATACTATATGTACTATGAATACATACTATACGTAATAAGAATACATACTATAGGTAATATGAATACATACTATACGTAGTATGCACATATCCTATACGTAGTATGACTACATACTATACGTAGTATGAATATATACTATACGTAGTATGAATACATACTATACACAGTATGAATACATACTATACACGGTATGCATACATACTATACAGAGTATGAATACATACTATACACGGTATGCATACACACTATACACGGTATGAGTACACACTATACACTGTATGTATACACACTATACACGGTATGAATACACACTATACACAATGTGCATGCATATTATAGACAGTGTGCATGCATACGATACACAGTGTGCATACATATCATATATAGTATGCATACATACCATAAATAGTATGCATACATACCATACATAGTATACATACACCATACATAGTATGAATACATACTATACTCAGTATGCATACATACTATACTCAGTATGCATACATACTATACTCAGTATGCATACATACTATAGGCAGTATGCATGTAGTATTCATACATACTATACGTAATATTCATACATACTACACGTAATATTCATACATACTACACGTAGTATGCATACATACTACACGTAGTATGCATACATACTACACGTAGTATGCATGTATACTACACGCAGTATGCATGCATATTATACGCAGTATGCATACATACTACACGTAGTATGCATACATACTACACGCAGTATGCATACATACTACACGCAATATGCATACATACTACACGCAATATGCATACATACTACACGCAATATGCATACATACTACACGCAATATGCATACATACTACACGCAATATGCATACATACTACACGTAGTATGCATATATACTACCCGTAGCATGCATATATACTACCCGTAGCATGCATACACACTACACGTAGTATGCATACACACTACACGTAGTATGCATACACACTACACGTAGTATGCATACACACTACACGTAGTATGCATACACACTACACGTAGTATGCATACACACCACACGTAGTATGCATACACACTACACGTAGTATGCATACACACTACACGTAGTATGCATACATACTACGCTCAGTATGCATACATACTACGCGTAGTATGCATACATACTACGCGTAGTATGAATACATATTACGCGTAGTATGCATACATACTACACGAAGTATGCATACATACTACACGTAGTATGCATACATACTACACGTAGAATCAATATATACTACACGTAGAATCAATATATACTACACGTAGAATCAATACATACTACACGTAGAATCAATACATACTACACGTAGAATCAATACATACTACACGTAGTATCAATACATACTACACGTAGAATCAATACATACTACACGTAGAATCAATACATACTACGTGTAGTATGTATGCATACTACGTGTAGTATGTATGAATACTACGTATAGTATGTATGCATACTACGTATAGTATGTATGAATACTACGTATAGTATGTATGCATACTACGTATAGTATGTATGAATATTACGTATGCATGTAGTATGCATGTATGCATACTACATGCATACATGTATGCATGTAGTATGTATTCATACTACATGCATACTACCTATAGTATGTACGAATACTACGTATAGTATGAATTCATACTGAGTATAGTATGTATGCATACTGAGTATAGTATGTATTCATACTATGTATGGTATGTATACTATGTATGGTATGTATGCATACTATGTATGATATGTATGCACACTGTGTATCGTATGCATGCACACTGTCTATAATATGCATGCACATTGTGTATAGTGTGTATTCATACCGTGTATAGTGTGTACTCATACCGTGTATAGTATGTATGCATACCGTGTATAGTATGTATGCATACTGTGTATAGTATGTATGCATACTGTGTATAGTATGTATGCATACTGTGTATAGTATGTATGCATACTGTGTATATTATGTGTGCATACTGTGTACAGTATGTATGAATACTGTGTACAGTATATATGCATGCTGTGTACAGTAGGTATGCGTACTGTGTACAGTACGTATGCATACTGTGTATTATATGTATGCTTGTACGCATACTATGTATAATATGTACGCATACTACGTATAGTATGTACGCATACTACGTATAGTATGTACGCATACTACGTATATTATGTACGCATACTACGTATAGTATGTACGCATACTACGTATAGTATGTACGCATACTACGTATATTATGTACGCATACTACGTATAGTATGTACGCATACTACGTATAGTATGTACGCATACTACGTATAGTATGTACGCATACTACGTATAGTATGTACGCATACTACGTATAGTATGTACGCATACTAGGTATAGTATGTACGCATACTAGGTATAGTATGTACGCATACTACGTATAGTATGTACGCATACTAGGTATAGTATGTACGCATACTAGGTATAGTATGTACGCATACTACGTATATTATGTACGCATACTACGTATAGTATGTACGCATACTACGTATAGTATGTACGCATACTACGTATAGTATGTACGCATACTACGTATAGTATGTACGCATACTACGTATAGTATGTACGCATACTACGTATAGTATGTACGCATACTACGTATAGTATGTACGCATACTACGTATAGTATGTACGCATACTACGTATAGTATGTACGCATACTAGGTATAGTATGTACGCATACTACGTATAGTATGTATGCATATTATGTATGTATAGTATGCATAGTATATATGCTGATTATGCATAGTATGAATGCATACTATGAATGGTTTGTATTTATACTATGCATAGAATGCATAAATGCTATGTACAGTATTCATACATACCGTGCATAGTATGCATACATACTATGCAGAATATGAATACATACTGTGCGTAATATGCGTACATAATATGAATAGCGTTCATACATACTATGCATAGTATCCATACCTACTATGCATAGTATTCATACATACTATGTATAGTGTGAATGCGTACTATGAATAGTATGATTTCATACTATGAATAGTATGAATGCATACTATGAAGAGTATGAATGCATACTATGAGTAATATGAATTCATACTATGAATAGTATGAAGGCATACTATGAACAGTATGAATTCATGCTATGAATAGTATGAATGCATACTATGAATAGTATGAATAAATACTATGAAGAGTATTCAGGTATAATATTCATAGTATGAAGGTGTACTATGCATACATACTATACATAGTATGAATACACACTATATTTAGTATGAATACACACTATTATTAGTATGAATACAACTATGATTAGTATGCATACGTACCATGATTAGTATGCATTCGTACTATGATTAGTATGCATGCCATACTATGATTAGTATGCATACATACTATGATTAGTATGTATACATACTATGATTAGTATGAATATATACAAGGAATTGTATATATACATACTAGAAGTAGTATGTATACATGCTACGAATGGTATGTATACATGCATGCTACGAATAGTCCATACACATACTACTCATAGTATGTATACGTACTATTCATAATACGTATACATACTCTTCATAGTATGTATACATATTACTAATAGTATAAATACATACTACACATAATATGTATACAAATTATGAATAATATGATTACTTATCGTGAATAGTATGCATGCATACTATGTGTAGTATGAATACTTACTATAAATAGTATGTATACATAAAAGGAATAGTATATATGTATACTACGAACAGAATATGTTCATACTACGAATAATATGTATACATACTACGAATAGTACGTATGTATACATACTACAATTAGTATGTATACATACTATGATTAGTGTATAATATAGATATGAATATTTACTATTTATAGTATGTTTATATACTATGAATAGTACTATGCATGGTATATACGTACTATTCATAGTATTTGTATATACAATCCATAGCATGTACACATGCTATGAACAGAGTGTACGCATACTACGAATAGTATGTATTTATACTACGAATGGTATGTATGAATGAATATTACGAATAGTATGTATACATACTGCGAATAGTATGTATGCATACTACAAGTAGTATGTATTCATACTACGAATAATATGTATTCAATATTACGAATAGTATGTATACAGACTATAAGTAGTATACATACTATGCATTGTATATACACATACTATGAACTGTATGTATATACTATGCATAGTATAGTATACAGTCTATTCGTAGTATATGTACATACTATTTATAGTATGTTTTTACTATACATGGTATGTATACTATTCATATCATGTAAATAATGCTTAGTAGAAGTAATATACATAGTATAAATTGTATGAATACTGTACATAGAATATAGTATATGCATACTATTCATAGCGTGTATATTATTCGTAGTATGTATGCTATGAATTCTATGTATACTATCAATAGTATACATACTATGAATAGTATCCATGCTAGGAATAGCATGCTACGAATAGCATGTGCACCGTGCATACTATAAATACTATTCATACTGTGCATGCTATACATACTCTTCTTACTGTATAGGGTGAATAGGATGCATCCTATGTATCCTATGAACCCAAGGAAGCTATGAATAGTGTTTATAGAATGTTTATTATTCATACTATACATGGGACTTGTTCCAGGTTATTGCCGTAGTTGCGACAGCACCTATGAGGTCGACCAAATGGCAGCCATTTGCAGAAGTAGGCCTGCCTGGACCAGACTTGGACCTGCGTCCAGTTCCTGTATTACAACTCCTCCCGGCTGCCGATCCTATGCTGCTACCCATAGCTCGATCAGACCCTGGTCTATTCAAGTCAGAGATTATCGAGCCAAGCCAGAGACCCATGCAGCCGACCAGCGCCACGAATCCTCATGGTCCGATAGAGTTAGACGCTCATGCAGTCGAATCAGAACCCGATCCAGCTGAGTGAGCGCCACGAATATCCATGATCCGGTCGTGTCGGACACCCATGCAGCCGATCTCGAGCCCGGTCCACCTGATCCAGGACTCCATTGAGCCGATCCAGACGCCGATGGAACCAAACCAGAGCCTGGTCCACTCGACTCAGAGTCCGATCCAGAGCCCGATCCGGCTAAGTGAGCGCCACGAATCCTCATGGTTCAGTTGAGTCAGAGGCCCATGCAGTCAAACTACAGCCCGATCCAACCGAGTCAGCGCCACGGACATGTACACGGTCGAGCTAGGGACCCATGTAGTGGAACCAGAGCCCTATCCAACCAAGCCAGAGCCACTTTCAGCTGAACTAGGGCCCCAGTCAGCCCAGCGACTTTTCACTATCTAGCTGTCCAGGACCTCGTCGCTGTCGTGGAGGGCCTCGGCGAGGATGAGACATCGCGAGGAGTCCAGGAAATATTTCGATTGTGAGACTATTGCCGCATATCCAGTCACGGCCTGCTTGCCAGAAGCCGCGTCCTTCGGGAGGACATGTCTCCGCCGCCCTCTCTATAGATTGACTACACCGCTTCTCATATCTCTGTTATATATTGTTGTATTTCCAAGTATTGTATTACATAGATTTTTGACCTGAGGATAATAAAGTTTATGTATGCTGTTGCTCTGGTGTATCATTGTGTTATTAGTGTGTCCCACTATCCCAATAGAGAGAACAGAACAGGCGAAGCTGTGCCCGAGTGATTCAATGTGTTCGATGTGCGTAAGGGTTAAATGCATTTATTGCGTTCAATGGATTCAACGTGTTCGTCGTATTTAAAGCGTTTAATACATTCAACGTTAAAAGGTTAAATGCGTTCATTGCATTCAATGCATTAAATGTGCTCCATGCATTCAATGCATTCAATACGTTGCATTTATTGTAATCAATGCATTTCATGTGATCAATGCATTTTATACAATCAATGCATTTCATGCAATCATTGTACTTAATACAATCAATGCATTTAATACAATGTCTATTAAGGGAGAATTTTGTAATAAAATCAAATTAAATAAATTTTTGGCTACGTTAAAATAGGATTAAAATCTAAGAAACATGTTGCAGAATAGATGTCTTTAGTGGAAATAGTAGTCCAGTAGCTCTATTTTCATAAACAAAGTGTCACTTCAATGTCCCCATTAAAGGGATCTTTTAAAACACAACTGAACTATATAAAGAAATCTAAGTAGATGAATATTTAGCTATGTTCAAAGACGAATAAATTCTGAAAAACATTATGTATAGCGGATGTGTCAGTGGAAATGATAAATAATTAGGTACACTTGTAATGGTAGTAAATGATAGTAAATGAGGTAGTAGTTAAAATGATAGTAATGTAGGTCTTTTCAAAAAAGTCTATTTCAATGTGTCTCTTAAAGAGATGTTTTAAAACATAACTGAACTTTGTAATACCAGAGTGGGTAGGAACATTTGGTGTGAAGATAACACTGACGTACTTTTCCACAAAACACCAATACACTATACACTACCCTTAACGCGCGTTTCGATAATAAAGTTTACATCATCTGGAGATGATTAAAACTTTTTAATATTTAAAGAGTTTTAATCATCTCCAGATGATGTCAACTTTGTTGGAGCAACGCGCGTCGAGTGTTCTGTAAAGTGGTTTGGTGTTTTGCGAAAAACTACGTCAGTGTTATAAATTTTGTAAGAGAATTGATTTAAATGAACTTGTGGCTATGTTCAAAGACGAATAAAATTTTAAAGACACTATGCCCGTTACGGCGGTGTTTTAAAACCCAACCGAATTTTGTAAGAAAAACGAATTAGATGAATATTTAGCTATGTTCAAAGATGAATAAAAAATCTGAAAAACATAATGTAAAGTAGATATTCTCAGTGAGTATGGTGGTCAAGTAAGGCGGTTATAAGGAAAATAGTATCACCTCAATGTGCCTATTAAGGGGATGTTTTAAGGCGCAAATGAACTTTATAAGAAAATCAAGATACATGAATTTTGGAATTCACTTTAATTTGAATTCATTTTCGAATGAAGATGAGTTTGAATTGTTTTATTGTATCATATAAAAACTGTATTTATAGGTTTGCTAGCTCCTTAATGAACTGGCGTGTAGATCAAATGGTTGTAATATTTCTAAAACACTGAACAGTATAAATGAGACTCTCACTATACTTCTAAGTTTCTAACCGTTCCATAAACTATTTCGCGATACAATATTTTAGCACAATGATTATGTAAAGACCAGTAATGAGGTGTTACTCATTTCACGACTGTGAAATTCGACTTTAATTTTATTGTTAAACCAATTTATTTATTTTATATGGGCGTGCTCCCTATTTGAATAAATACGAGCGAATATAGATATTAGAATATGTACTATTATTATAAAACACATAACCCAAAATAATTTAAATCAATTTAAGCGAATATAAACAAGTAGTTTCTTGCTTTTCATATTATAGACAGTAAAAGCAAAACACAAATGCTGAATATATTCGTAGCTTGCATACGAATAACTACAAACTGCGCTAAACTTCGTCTGAAAGTCAAACAAAGGAGTAAGTGTTGTGAAATCACATTGTCTTGTAACTCGCAAAAGGAGTCGTAACCTGGATTTCGTATTCAAATGTTTACTACATCGCAAAATTTTTACTATTAACTTTGATATTTCCATATTATGTGCGCAACTACCGCTGCTATATCACGATGAAATAGAATTTACTATGTTTCCTGCACACAGTCTAACAATAATCTCGGTTAAGGATGCAATGGGAATAAATGTATTCCAGAGAATATCTTTTGTAGAATGTTTTATTGTTATAAAACATATTAATACTGATATTGCGAGAAATATTCATGTATGTAGTTTAGTTTGAATTCCTATAAGATATATGTAAACAATTCAATTGGTTTTTATATTTTATTTACACTAATATTCCTATTATACCTTCTCAAAAATTAAAGATATATTTTTATAATATATAAAATGATAGTGCTTCATAGATCTATAAAATACAATCTAATAGTATTAATGGATAGAGGGAGATAATATACAAGAAATGGTAAATTCCACAACTATTTATTCCTAATGTTTCTTGTTTATTAAGAAGTTAGTTGTTCAATTAAAGAATCCTTTCAAATTATACATTTTATTCTGGTTACATGCTCTTGCATCGTCATTGTGTAAGAGAGCAAGTAGGAAAATATATTAAAATAATGTCTTTCTGAGGAATAAAACAATTTTAGAAGATACAAGAATGATCTTTTGTAAAATTATTAAATAAACTTAACATGTAGGTTTTTTGTTTTGTTAGATCAGTGAATGAATGTAAAAAAATATGAAGTTTACATTAAGATAAATATCAATTAATATATCAATTAGTTGGATATAATATGAACAAACATATATAATAAACGATAATAAGAAGATTACATATACTTCTTCAATGCTATACTTATAAAGTTTCCAGTATACTTTATATAAAGGAGTTAAATATAAAATGAACGTTTCTTCAACGGTTTAAAAAATTTTAGTTTTTTCATATATTGTTTTAGTTTTATGAATTGTGTTACTCAATTTTTGAGAATATATTTCGGCTTGTATCTCGTCTATGTGTACAAGTACCTCTAGAGGACTGAAAAATAGTGTAGTGCTCCCAATTCTGACTTTATAAAGCAACGTGACCTGTTTCAACACTTTTTCGGTAACGCCACTAAGAAAATAATTTATTAAAATATCACATTGCCTGTAACTACCTGGCTATTAATTGCGATAATCTGATCTGTAGGTATAGAAACCTAACCGTTTTTAATACGTTAATCTGATCTGTAAGGATAATTGATCTGTAAGTATATACTTAAATAATGTTAAAAATAAATGCTTATATTAAATTAACACTAGCCAAAGAGATAAGGCACTGATTTAATAAATAAGGGAAAAACGTTTAATTTAATAACGAATAAAGTTAACAAAGAAATATAAAGAAGTGGAAATGAGGAAAATGAAAATCGTTACAATAATATGTGGTAAAATTTCTACTGAACTACAGAGGTAACCCGAAACTAGTGACACAATTTAGAAAAGACATTACAATGGCTAAAATATTTACTGAAAAAAGACTGAAATAGAACTCACAAAAATTATTACTTTCTTCAAGGACTGAACATCGTATAGGGGTTTTGTACTCGAACCAGAACAAGATTAGTTGAGATCTTGAAGCTTCAGTACTTCAACCAATAATATTGATTTTCGGTTTACCGTCTGTACAGATGGAAACCACATAAATGAAACTTTTAAAAACAAAAGCTATTGTGCAGCAAACTTCCTTGACATTAGCCAAACTTTTGATAAGGTGTGGCACCATGGATTACTCTATAAGCTAAAAAACATACCTGGGAATTTATTTATTCTCCTTAATTAATACTTAGAAGACAGATTATTTAGAGTAAGATACGAATCAGAAATAACATAGCTTCATCCAATAAGATCTGGTGTCCCCCAAGGAAGTATTTTGGGATCTATCTTATATTTGATTTTCACTGCAAAACTACCTATTAGTTAAAATGTCACCACTTCAACCTTTGCAGATAATACAGTGATTCTAGCTGAAAACCCAGACCGCAGAATAGCAGCAATGAATCTACAAGATAATTTAGAACAAATAGATGATTAGGCTAAGACATGGCGTATTAGAATTAATGAGGATGGGTCACAACATATAGTATTTACCAAACGTCACAGAGAGTCGCCACAAGTAAAAATTAACAATAAAACTATCACTACTAAAAACGGCATTAAATATTTAGGCTTACGTCTAGGTACTAAACTCATATGGAAGGAACATATATGGATGAAAAGAAAACAATTAGACGCCAAATTTCATAAGCACTATTACCTGATGGGAAAAAATCACAGCTTTCAGTTCGAAACAAGCTCCTAGTTTATCATGTCATCTTAAAATCCATTTGGACCTACGTAATACAGTTTTGGGGAACGGCCGCTAAATCAAACATTGCCATCCCTGACAGATTTAAAGCAATAGTTTTACGCTCAATATTTGATGTTCCATACTTCGTCACAAATAAGGATATCATGACCAAGAGATGCCCACTCTAAGAAAAATAATTGTTGCAAATAGTGACAAATACATAGAACGTTTAAATTGTCAGCTATATAAATGCCCTCGCATTAAATCATTTGGACAATAGTGCAAAAACGAGACGACGCAAATGTAGGACGCTATTGGACTTACCATTTAAAAACTGAAAGAAATACTGTCAGTTACATTAAGATAAGAACTTTGTGATAAAAACTGCAGAGCTTTATTCATTGAAATAATTCCCTATCATGATATTTACTTCAAATAAACATGTATGCTTATTGTTTACTCTTTGTAGATTTATAGACCGATTGCATAATAAACGTAAAACAAAAAAAATATGTCGAATCTTTTTCTTTGTTTATTCCTACATCCTTTTTTATTGTGGGAATATAATAAAATTTGAAATTTGAAATAAACTAAGAATAATTATAGATGCAATGATGGAATATAGAATAAAATATAAATTATTAAGTGTATCGCTTATATCTTCCCTCATATCCCGCCACGTGTCGTAGCGTTTACATGATCAGTTTATGATTGGTCCATGCCTGTTATTATACAGAGAGACAAACATGAGATAAGCTCTGCATGGACCAATCTATTGGTATTTACTTAAACACTACAGTACTAATAACTATTTTAACTTAGCCCGTCTTCCATTTCAATTAACTTCCTATTCAATCTAACTTAATCTGATGAATTTGTGTCTCTTCAGACATCCTTTATGTTACCTAATTGAATCTTTTAAAACTCTTTATCTAACTGACCCTTGTTATGGGAATTTGGAACAACGTGCACCAATTATACCTTTATCTACATCTACACATGTTGAAGGAATGCAATCGGTCCAACCACTGGACTTTAACCACCCATTCAGACAAGGACACTTCAGACAAGGATGTGGAGCCCAGGAGTATCCCCTAAAGAAGGTATACATTTTTGTACACCCTTATTCTAAAAGCGGTTTAAAAACTACCTGTATAATAATATCGTAGCTTCTTTGTGCATTTATTTTAGTTTAATTTTAATCTAATTAATTCACAGCATTCTTGTCATTACTATGTATATGTTTAGACTATTGGTCTAAACATATAGTAATAAGTTTTATTCATACACTGAAACCAATTATATTACTCAGAGACTGTATAAAATAATAACAAACTCACCCTTTTCCTTTGAGGTCTCCGGTAGTATCCAGAGGACTGATGGATAGAGGGTAAAACGGAGAATATTCTGGACCTATCCTGTGGGTATTCCCATTAAGGAAGGAAGATTTCATCAACACTACTCTCAGTCACTTTCTGTTATGTACATCAAAATATAAATTTTAATTGATTTTCAGTAAATGTTGTCTATGTTTTATATACTAACAAGAAAACTTTTTACATTGTTACACAAGCAAACAAGAACGCCAACAAAAAACAACAGAATGCGACTTATCAAAATTAATGGACATGACCATATACAGCGTCAACACTATACGGTATGTAAATATGAAACAGGAATTTTCTGTATAGAATATACACGTTCATTGTATGAAAATGATTTTACGCGAAGTACTGCCCATTGATACCTATACATTTTTTCTATCTCTCTGACAATTTGTGGATTCTATGCCAAAAAAATTCTTGTTCTCTTAAGACTAACCAGTCATTGAGCGATTTTCGTGAGAAGTGAAGCCCTGCTCCGCAAGTGCATATCCCATCAATGCAAATAAGTATTAATCAGACGGAGCCAAGTCTTGTGAGTAAGTCGCATGTGAAAGTATTTCCCACGTAAAACTTCAATCTTTCCTTGACCGGTTTTACTGTATGTGATGGCGCATTATCATGAAACAAAATCACTTTGTGCTGATTTTTTTGATATTCTAGTGGTTTTCAACCAAAGTTTGATTCTAATCGATTATTTGTTATCGGTAGCATTCAGTATTAATGGTTTGGCCAGGCTTTAGTAGATCATAGTAGATCACATCCTTCTGATCCTACCAAACACACACAGTATTGTCTTCCGTCCATAGTGATTTGGCTTTGCAGTCGATGTCGATGGTTCGCCTGGAGTTACCCATGATCTTTTACACTTAGTATTCCCAAAATATATTCACTTTTCATCGTCAGTCCTAATTTGATGGATAAATGACTTTTTTTTTTGTACCTGGCGAGCAGAATTTAACAAGTAGTTTTTCTGTTTTCCTTCTGTCTTTCGTTCAGTTCATGTGGAACCCATTTTCCCATTTTCTCGATCATTTCCATGGTTCTAAAACGTATAGAGACGGCTTCTCGTGTTATAAAAGGTGGTCCAACCAAAACGCACGATGTTGATTGTAAATAAAACAAAAAGTTTTCAGAGAATTATCTTAATACTTTTTATAATGATAGAAGGATCTATGACAATTATGTGTGAAACAAAATATCGGCCAAATGCTCGCCACGGCTTCGGCGGCATACCTCTATCCGATGGTCTATATTTTCAATGACTCTGAGACATAATTGAGGTTCAATGTCGTTAATGTGCCGAATTATCTCATCCTTTAGCTCTTGAATTCTTCTTGGTTTATTGACGTATACTTTTTCTTTTAAATATCCCCAAAGAAAGAAATCCAACGGTGTCAAATCACATGATTGTGGCGGCCAATTAACATCGCCACGACGTGAGATAACACGGCCATTAAATTTCTCGCGCAAAAGTGCCATTGTTTCGTTGGCTGTGTGGCAAGTGGCACCATCCTGTTGGAACCACATATCGTCCAGGTCCATATTCACAATTTCTGGCCACAAGAAGTCCGTTATCATCTCGCGATAGCGAACATCATTCACGGTAACTGCTTGGCCGACCTCATTTTCGAAGAAGTACGGCCCGATGACGCCGCCAGCCCATAAACCGCACCAAAGAGTCACTCTTTGTGGATGCATCGGCTTTTCAACAATCACTCGTGGATTCTCATTTGCTCAAATGCAGCTGCTTGTTAACGAATCCATTGAGGTGAAAGTGTACCTCGTCGCTGAAGATGATTTTCTTTGTAAAGTCACCACTCACTTCTGTCTGTTCAACCAACCATTCGGCGTATTGACGACGCTTGAAATGGTCAGTAGGCTTCAGCTCTTGAGTCAATCCATTTCCATGGTTGAATTTGTCAAACATTGAAACAGAAATGTCAAATTAAGTTGGACAAAAAACTTGACGTTAAGGTGTGACTCACAATTAACATCGTGCATTATGGTTGGACCACCCTTTATTTAACTGATCCGCGAGTTCTTGTTGCATGTTATTCTTACCCAACAATGTTTGCAATTCGCAATCTTCAAAGTTTTCCGGTGGTCTTCCACGTTCTTCGTTTCTCACCTCAAAATTGCCACTTTTGAATTTTTAAACTACTCAAAGCACTGCGATTTACCAAGCGCATGCTCACCATAGACTTCGACAAGCATTCGATGTGATTCTGTAGCAATTTTCTTCAAATGGTAACAGAAAATCAATGCTGTCCGCAAATCGTAGTGTCCAGGCACAAAATTCGACGTGTTGAACGCTATTAAAAATGATGTTGTTACATGAAACTTAAACTGTTGAGATAAAAACCTTTATTCGATGTCAAAACAAGAAAATGGCGCAAATGACGCGGTATAACGGTAACTACACTAGCACCTAGGCCATCTATGGACAAATTCCGGTTTCATATTTACATACCTGAAATGTATAATAATTCTCACATAATAAATTTAATTTTAATAAATATATCAAAAATAGGAACATAAAATATTAATGTACATTATTAAGAGTTTAATAAAAGAGAGTGATTAACACTGACGAGGCGTGATTTAGCCTCGAAAATGTTTTGTTATCTTATCAAATAAGCAATTTTGATTCGATGCAGAGTGTATTGCTATTCTACTGCCAAATAAGTTTTCACAAGTTCGCGAAGTTAGGTTGCGCGATATTATCCGTATGTTGACTTGTTTACAGCTAGACGGAGCCGGAAAATACATCCACTACTGAAGGAAACCAGCTTATCAAAATTCAAGGGTTAGTTCTGTGTAATTATAATTACCTGTTTCTAAAGCATTTGTACGAGTAGAAGTTGTTATATTATTATTGTTCTGGTGTATTTTATACATACGAATGGAATTTATGAAATTTTAACTCAAGATGTAAAACTAGAAATTTGGAGCTTCAATTTGCTTTAAAATTTCTTTACGACTATTTTTCCAAGTTACAGCCTTTTGAAAATTACCTAAAAATTTAGGATTACCTTTACATTTCTTAATTTTTGTGCCTAGTGTATTAATAAATATTAAAGTAAATATGAAACGAAAAATTATTATGATTATTTCTCCTGGTTCGATATCGGATGTTATAGAAAAGTTATGTATTAGAAGATAAATGGTACAAACTAGATAAATGGCGTCCATTATTTTTATTCGATTAGCACAATTTATCAATTTTACTATATACTTAACATCAACTGAGAATAACATGTAAATCATAATTGTAAATAGATATGTATATTGAAAAAATACAAGTAATTAATCTTTTACGAGATTACCAGATAAAGAACAGTGTACTGTCACTCATAAACATGTAATAAACTAGTGAAAAACCAAACTGATTCTCAAGGAAGGCCACAGGTACAAAAAAGTAAATTTTCTTTTGAGTATGCATTAACCTGAATATCATGTCATTAGGTTTGAGATTTTATTCAGCTGAACGAACTGGTTCAATCGCAAGAATAACGCCAATTCATGAAAAAACCTTATTCGGGGATTTCGCGTTAAGGCTGATTTCCCCCGCTATTCATCTAATTTATATACAAAGTTCCTCGAGTGTCGAATGCTTTAAGTGAGGCAATGCAAAAACACGCACACATTAACTGAAACTTATTTAATTATCGGTTTATGGCTTTCATTGCTGTTATCAAATTTATATAATGATTTGGAGAACAAATAAATACTAAATATTTTGCAGTTGCAGAGAGAATAACAATATAGTTCAATGACAAATAATGAAAATTTATGTTTTTATTAAATATATTTAAATAAAGTTTGTTACAGTTACTAACATTTTTGGAATTACCGTAAATTTATCAATTTTAAGAACTTACAATTTAAATTATAGAATTGATAATTTTTTGCACTTTCTTAGCATTCCTATCAGAAAAAGTTCTCGAATTATCACTGTAATTTTCTGTAGAAATTTCCTATTCATGATAATAATTTAGCCGTTTTCCTGTTGTGGGTTTCATAGTGAGCAAGTAGATGACGCGGTTCTACTTTGATAATAATGCCTTAGACTTTAGCCTTACTAATAGAACACTTTTATTTTGTCTTCTTAATATTCTTATCACTTTTCTTCTCCTCCCTTAATTTAACTATTTCTACTAAATTGATACTATTGACAAGTTCTAGATGTTTATTGTTCCATTAACAAGTTCTGGTTGTTTACTAATTGAAGATAAGCCTACTTAGTAATTATATGCCCCTTTAGCTATAAGTTACCTTCCAGGCCGTGGAAAATATAGCGCCGAGGCAAAATTTGCATGCCCCGTGGTTAGAACAGTCGATATTTGGAAATACATCGAGGATATAACTCGGCGAATAGATACGTTGTACAAGAGGTACATAAGGATTGAAGAACATGCACATTGAATGATCATCCAAGTCTGTTGATAAAAACAGTAGTGAATTACAACCCAGGTGAAGCACGGCCACATAAAAGACTCAGAATTCAGATATTTAATCCAAGAGAGAGAAAACCTATTACGATAGATTTATTCACTTCAGGAAGATGAAATGGCTCGTTCTCCCGAATCTTGAAGTCCTAGAGATTTTCTTGACTCTCCAGGATTGATCCTGGACTGCCCCTCATTTGGAGCTGCAGTGCCCGAAATTCTGTAAGGTAACGGAAATAGAAAAGATGCTGCGCGTTTTGTAGACAAAGTCATGGTACAGCTTGTCCCATCCATTTGATTGTAGATGGTTTACTAGGTCGCAAGGTTTACTATAGACTAGATGTTCCCGGGGCAGACCCACTGAGGAAGTAATGAAAATGAAAAGACAAGAACAGAAGCTAGAAGAGTTCACCCAGCCAGGACTAAGGGGGTTTCCACCTGGAACCTCTGCTTCCAGGTCACCATTTCAGTAAGAGACATTTTTTGTCTTTTGCGATTAATGTGGTAGAAGTGAGGGGAAAAGGAATCGAACCCCTAAATGAACGCAAAAAAGTTAGCAATCGGTAAGCCATCTTGGCCGTCAGCAGGAAAATGTATTGTCTCCAATATTATAGTTTAAATTAATAGCATTATTAGTATTGTTACAATGGTAAGAAAATTTCACTAAAATTGCGTGACAAATTTTGATAATAAAAAAATTCAATTACTTTAAAGATCGCAACCACCTTTGGCAACGATAATTTTCAAAATCTATATAATGTTGTATACGATATACATATTGCGTAATTAGGTATGTACCCGTTAGACACAGATCTAAATAAATAAATATTAGCGTGCCGCGACTTATAGAAACTATACTGTATATTTCCCTATATAAATAAATGCAAACTTTGTATTGTATAAATTATAAATAGAACTGCGCAAGTACTTCTATTGTTATAGTTAGTTCTTATTTACTCATTCATTAAATACCTTTATAATAATAATTACGTTCTCATGTTAAATTTCGGAGTAGTATAGCAAAGCCGGTACCAGGCCACCCTCGGATTTGTCCGCGGACATTTGATGCGGATGGCATGTGGTCATTGTTGATTGAAGAACTCTTAGCGCAGGTATAAAACAGGTATGTACAGGTATAAAACAGGTCTGTACCGGTTTAAAACAGATATGGTGGTATTAGGAAAAAACATTACGTCATTAAACAGTTTACCATACCTGTTTTAAACCGGTACAGACCTGACCTGTTTTATACCTGTACACACCTGTTTTATACTTGCGCCAAGAGTTCTTCAGATCAACAATGACCACATACCATCCGCATCAAATGTCCGCGGACAAATCCGAGGGTGGCCTGGTACCGGCTTTGCTATACTATTTTTCGGTATTAAAGTTTTTGTAAATTCAAATCATTTTTTAAAAATCAAATACGCTCGGCCCAAAATTTAAGTGGAGCAGTCGTTCGGATTTCTTTTTTATTTTATTGTACCATTTTTCTTACACCCTGAGGTATAAAATCTGGTATATTCACTCACTGGACAATCCTAATCCAGAGCGGTAAGCATGACTACCAATTGCTCAGAAATCTATCATAGGAAGCACCGTGAGGCTGTGCACTTGTGAAAAAAAATTATATAAGCTCTAAAATCAAGCATTACATTAACACTGTAGGGACATTATGGATCCGACAAGACATTGAGAGACAAGAGCCCTCTATAAATGTTTCACCATTTTTCTTATTTCCCAATAAGTAATTCTCGCAATAAGAACAAGATTTGCCTGAGCCCACAACGTCCAAATATAGTCATTATAAGAAAATCGTGAACTCTTACCTATTCGATTAGGAACTGTTGATAATATCATATCATAATAGGAAATAATTAACGCTATAGATTTGCAACCATTTCATAAAACATTGAAGAGAAAAATTAAATTATAAAAATTCTAAATAATATGAATGTAAACCTGCAATAAAAACTATCCTGTATTACATTAGAAATACAGATACCTATGATTAATTCACTACTATTCCAAATTAATAGAACACCATCATACAAAAAAAAATAATTCAATAGTTTTTAATCAAGTATCACTTACTCATATTAAAAAATCTAAACGATTATTTAATGTTGAAAAATTTCAAAAATAAATTACTGGCATCCTCGACGCTAATGATCGTGAAATATACGAAGCAAATTTTAAACGATTATTTATCAATGAATTAATGCTAAAAATAGACAACGAAACAATTATCTTTGAATATTAATTTAATTAAAACAACAAATTGGTTGTACGATTACGATGCTAGAACAGAATCAACGGAAAATAAATTTCACAATTATAACAATCGATAATAAGATTCAGAAAATGGGTTTCTGAATTCATTTATTTGCAGTAAAAAACACACCCGATCAGCTTGTCGACTTGATCAGATCACATTCACTTTAAATAACGTTTCAGAAAACATATTAACATCTATATCATTTGCACACCTAAGGCAATTTTATTAAACAATAACAAATACAAATGAGCTTATCACAGAATTCACTAAAATTTAGTATAATTTAAAAGACAAAGACTACCTTTTGAACTTATTTTACAAAATATAATAAAATATGAAGAAATATGTAAAACATCAGTATATTAGAAAAAATCCCTCATATATTTTACCATAAAAATTCCAGTAATAGAAACATCGTATGAATACTGAAGATTGTACATTTTGCCAACGAAAGTAAATTCATCATATTTCACAATGGTATCCAGAACAAAATATCTACTCATAAAACCATACTGGTATTCGTATTCGGATACATTGTGTAGAAACCAAAAAAAAAAACATAAAAACTTGTATGTCAACACAATTCAATTATGAAAGTAACAGCTGTCGAATCATGCCAAATTCAACTTATTGACTACACCAAAAATCAAAATAACTGTCTATTTACCGAAAATAGTGTTTCAATACAACCCAAAAATGCAAAGAATTGAAGATTAAAATCAATCACAAGTATATACGTCAACCATAACAATATAAACAAATTGTGAAGGAGATAGGAAAACTAAATCACAGGAAACCCTGTATTGACCATATAAAATAAATATTATACTGTACTTGATAATCATAAACTTTCGCCAAATGTAAATTTTGGAAGAACCTTTGAACTCTGAATAGATGTTCTCTTCATACAAATTAATAATTATTTGAAAAGAATAATAATATACCACGTTTTTAAAACAGACTAAACAGTATAAAGTAATTTCCCCTAGCCTCATACAGATTCCTAACCCCACACAGATAGTCCTGAGAATTTGTGATTGTAAATTTTTAATAGCTATGAAAATACTTGAAATAAAGTAAGATTTAAAATGGAAAACGTGGGGCGCATGCAATGGATAACAGTAAGGAGTATAGAGAGTAGCTGTCGTTGAGAATATTAACACAACAATTCATATCATTTGCAGTGCAATAAAACTGCTATTGACTCGGGACTATCTGTATGGGACTAGAAGAAATTATTTTAGTGCGTTTTAAAAACGTGGTCTCTTTTTTTATTCAAATAATTGTTTCTTAATTTCAGTCCATTTGAAGAACGTGGTATATTAAACATTCTTTTTTATTCAAATAATTTTTCTTCTGCTTTTTAGTTTTGTGCCTGAAATTTTTCTACTGATTTTATACATTTTGATGAAATCTTTAATTCCGTAGGAACCTGAATTAAAATCCAGACTTATAATTCAGATTACTAATCCTGATTACTAAACCCAGATTCCTAACCGAGGTTTCTAATCCAGATTGAACCGTATGGTTCAAAAGATACAGTCTTTTAAAGGTAGGACAGATAGACGGACGGACATATAGCGCGAGCTTAGAAGTAACGCACTTTCTAGTATGTTCATCACATACTAGAAAGTGAGTTAATATTGCATTGCCATCCAATTCTCAGCTATTTTTAAAGTTCCAAATTTCTAGCTCATCGGGAAGTTAGTTTAAAATCAATTGCAAAATTTGTACCGAACAGATAGACAGACAGATAAGAAAGCAAGTAACAAAAACGTGGTAAAATGAATTTTCCATTGAAAAATCAGCCAAGCATCCCTACAATGGAGCATGTAATCTTTTCATATACATTATCGGTATTAACCAGAAGAACTTGATAATTAAACATTAAATTTATTAATACCGAAATTCACCCCATGGATATTATATGCTCTAATTATTATAATAATTATTGTATTGTACTGTCTTTGGAATTTTTGCAAAATTTTTAAGCAAGGGAAATAACATATTACAGACATATACATATGAGATTAAATCAAGAAGGTGACCCCTACAGAGAGGATAATCTAAACATCGGCCCTTTCTGAAGAAATCCCGAGTTCTCATCTAGGACGGGAAGGACTGTTACAGAAACCACACTGTATATTTCCCTATATAAATAAATATAAGCTTTGCATTACATAAATTATAAATAAACAGTTTTAATACCTTAAAACGGACTTTTTCGCACGTAGAACATCTCTATCTCGAAGTTGAGTGGCCGAGAAAAAATAAACCAACACATAAATGCAGAATATGTGTTTTATCCGACAGTTTTACTTTTTCAAATAGTAAATAATAGTAATAATAGCAAATAATAGTCCACCATCGTCCTATCCACCTCAAAATCAATAGATGTCATATGGTAGATGCCCCTAATCCAAATCAGTCTAAACATGATCCATCCGACACAATTTAATTGAGTGATCGTGCTAACAAAAAAAAAAAACACTAGTCAAATCGTCAAATAGTCCACAACTGTACTTTCTCATGACTCATGAACATCGTGAACACGGTAGAGTGTGTTATATCCAACTCAAAATCAACAGGTGTCGTCTGGGAGACGTCCCCGATCCGAATCAGTCAAAACCCGATCAATCCGACATGATTTCGTTATCATGCTAACAAGAAATTTTACTAATGCCGACGACAACGACAGCAATGACAACGACAACGACAGCGACACACACACACACACACACATACACACAATTGTTTAAAAACCATTCTTTTTTGGTTTTGAGGCCGAAAAGCGAAAAATAAACGGTAGAAAAAAATATTTTTTTTACGCGATGGCATTACTTTTTCGCGTATATTGAGTGCGGAAAATTAATAGACAACTTGTTATTGTTCCAATTTGTTCGTAGTTACTCATTCATTACTTATCTTTGTAATAATAAATACGTTCTCATGTTAATTTTGGACATTAAAGTTTTTGTAAATTAAAATTTTAAAAATCAACCCGCTGGGTATAAAAATTTAACTCACGCAATAACACTTATTAAAATTATTAATCTTAACAAGTAAAATATCAAATCACTTTTTACAAAAAGCTGTACCATAAAAATATACTAAAAATACACTTACTATAACAAGGATTTCAGTCTCGACCGGAGACTGAGGGTATTGAATGCCATTTAGACAAGTACAGTTTCATAGAATGTTCAGAGTTGAGCTCTCGGAATTGCAAATATAAAAACAGATATGAGTCCAAACTAGACAGACCGAAAATCAATCCCGTGACCACCGAGACTGTATACCATTGAAACAAAGCCAGTTTTAAAGTTGCATGAAACATCTTCCCGAAACTCGTACGCCAAATCGTTCTTGGTCTTTTTTCTGTTTATCGCGGGTTCGACTATAACATGATTTACACTTTACATTTGCAATTCATATGATAGGTTATAAAAGATCACACATAAACCGTAAACCGAGTAGGATGAATAGCACAGTTTCCGAGTTTCATGGCATAGTATAATGTTGAGAAACTAAAGATAATTAAATTTAGAATATAAATAATATGACGTTTCAAATACATTTTGCTTGGCTCGTCTGAACTATTCATTACCACTTCAGTATTCTGGTATATAATAAAACATTATAATTATACAATATGACATTGGTAAAATAAAGAATATGTGTAATATACATACTTGATATTATATTATACAGAATACAACAGAAAGTGTACAACTGACAGCGTATTCTACTCATCAAAATAAAAAAAAATTTGGTAACCAATCAAACATTACACCCAGACTTACAAATAAAACCTGTACTAGAAGAAGCTAAGTGCGTGAGTGCGAAATACCTATCGTAGCTTGAAGTACCTTCCAATTCCTCCGTTGTCAGCTAATCTTCTGGACAACAGTCAAATATCGTACCGATTGAAGTTTTGCGACCTCTTAGAAATAAGCGATAGCTAATATGACGAATTTTATAAAAGAGTACCTAGATTTAAGGAACCCAGAGATGTTAGTGTTAGTGTGCTAATCAATTCTGCTAGACAACTTGCTGTTCGGCACTAAACACTAAAACATTCGCCTATTGCATTCATGCAGATTGAGTAGAATGGGAAATTGTTTTCGTATTTTACAGTCATGTTTCTATAGCAAGTAGCGAAATTAATAATTAATTACTTTCATATAAAGTTAAGTATATTTTCATCGAACGAGGTTTCATCAAAATTATTCGATTGTTATAGATAGTGTAGATGTTACTACTGATCACTGTAACTACTGATATTATTTCAGTATTTAGTTTATGCAGATCTAATTTTACTGTTGTTAAATCTGTCAATAATTGAAAATTATTCAAATTCAGAAATGGCAAATACGTATGGTGGTTGAAATTGATGTATGGTGTTGTGAATTGTAATCGATCTGAGACACGAGGGCTTTACAGATAATGTTTTCCCAACTGCCTGCCGCCCGGGAGGAAACATTTTTCATAAAATTCATACGATACTAAGCGTGACTGAGTCTTTTAAGACTAAAACATTAGGTTATAGTAGACCAACCACAACTCGAACGCCAACATTGGAAACACGTATTTTAATCGAATAAAACAAAATCTTGGTGAGGGCACAACGGTGTGGATAAAATGGCTAGTTGAAAGATCTTAAAATACTACTATTTATACTCGTACCACCGCTAATGATTCCAAGCACTTCATCCAGAAAATTTTGGAGCGGGCAGAATAGCATTCTATTAGATTTTGGGTAGATCTAGAGGTGTCCCCAATTTTCTTTTAGTTTGTTTACTGATGAGTTTTACTAGAAATGGAGTAACACGGAACAACAATCCATATTATGTTATTTCATTGCGACACAGGCAAGAATTTTGTCTGAATATGTGTAGTGGAACAGTAAATAACTTTTGGTTGATTCGTGCTTTCTACGTGAACATACAACAAGCACGGTATGTTCACGTAGAAATTTTTGGAAAAGAGTTTACTCCTCTTGATTGCAGATATTGGATCTGTAATTGGATCTGTAAATTGGATACGCCATATAGTTACAGCATTATGGTGCGCCAGCGCACTTTAGTATTGTGATCAAGGAATTTTTAGACAATGGTTATGCTGTACCCTGGATAGAACGTAAGAGATTTGTGCAATGATTTTTCATTAGTCAATAGTTGATTCTTTTAATTTATATTTAAGGGACACCTAAAGACACCTAAATAATACAATCTGGGCGTATTGAGAACAATGACCGCTGTAAATGCATTTAAGATGGTTTCAATGAAGTACACAGTATCTGGGATATTTATGAAAGGGTAACAAGATTGTTACGAAGACATACAAAAAGTTGCATTTTGGCCAGGCGTGGTTACTTTGGACACTTGCTATAATATTTGTTTTGTTTTAGGTCTATGTTTTCTAATTGTTTTGAAATAATGATGGAATATATAATTTCAAAAATTATTTACCAAATAGTTGGTTATTTTATAGATATGCAGACTATATAGACTATTTTACTACATACGAGTATGCTGTAATATGAAAACGAGTAATTTTTGAACATATATTAATATATAAACTTTTTCTCTATTTTAATCAGTAGCATACCCTACCAACTAGTAATGAGTAGTAATACTGGGTAAAAAATAAAAAGTTTTAAAACGTTAAAACGGACTTAGTCCACATGTAGACCATCTCTATCTTGAAATTGAATGGTCAAGAAAAAATAAACCAACACATAAATGCAGAATATGTGTTTCATGCGACAAATTTACTTTTTTCAATATTTCTCAAATAGTCCATCATCGTGTTTTTTCATGGCCAATGAACAGGGTCGGATGTGTCCTATCTACCTCAAAATCAATAGATGTCGTCTGGTAGACGTCCCCAATCAGAATCAGTCGAAGCTCGATTGAAACGACACGATTTAATTGAGTGATCGTGTTAACAAAAACAATTTCTCAAATAGTCCACCACTGTGCTTTCTCATGACCCATGAACATAGTAGAGTGCGCTCTATCCATCTCAAAATCAATGGGTGTTATTTGGGAGACGTCTTCGATCAGAATCAGTCAAAACCCGATCGATCCGATACGATTTAGTTGATCTATCGTGCTAACAAAAAATTTTATCAAATAGTCCACTTTCGTGCTTTCTCATGAACCATGGACAGGGTGGGCTGTGTCCTATCCACCTCAAAATCAATAGGTGTCATCTGCAAGATGTCTCCGATCAGAATCAGTTACAACCCGATCGATCCGACACGATTTAGTTGAGTTATCGTGCTGACAAGAATAAATTACACGATTAAATTACTTTTCCGCGTATAGTGGAGTGCGGAAAGTAACAAGTAGCAGTCATGATGAATTAAGTCATTACCTAACATTAACATTAGATAAAACTACTAAAGTAGTAACTACTAACTAGTAGGTAAATAGAATGTACCAAAATATGTTACCGTTTTTTTTTTTGGAAAATCAACCAGTTATCATGATTGTATTATACATGTACAAAACTGTATTGTCATTGTATTGTACAAAACATATAAATGTATTTTTGTTGTTATCTTCCACTTCCATTTAATGAGTAGAATGAGACTGAACCACCCTATAAGTCAATTAAAACAATAGTTAAAAAACGTCATACTAAGTGGTGCTGAAATTTCATATAGTAAATTATATTTGTAATTCACTACATGAAATCTCATCGGAAATGGAAATACAAGATGATTGTTTCTTAAAATTACTCTTAAAGCCGTTTAAGCGATAAAATATTCGAGCGAGTCTCAAAATACAGCACTCAAACTATATCGCCTGATTTCTCAAAAATTACTGGAACTTGGAAAATTACATTTCCGCTTTAAATTTAGTAAAAGCTCTTTAATATGCAGTTTGACTAGAAATTAACTAAATCATTATGATTTCTCTGGCAGTCCATCCCTTCCGTTGGGTAAACAAGATTTTTTGGGATTATGGTTACCCGAAATATAAGAAAAGTTACCATGTGATAAATAATACAACAGTCCTAATACGATTACCATGTACTATGATCAGTATGTATTTAAAGTAATATAAAAGAATGTGTAATACATCTTAAATATGATGACTTCTCTTACTACGAGTATATAAGTAAATTATTTTATGAAGAAGCAAAGCAATACATATACATAATATTTTTCCACACAATTAAACCATCTTCCCTGGTGGCTACAGGAATCGCCTGCTCCATCTATAATCGAAAATCTAAAGCAACTGCGTAATAATGTAGAGTCCAGTTGAAGGTTTTATTCCTGCGGTGCTGGATACAGCAGAAATAATTTCCTGCTAAACGACATTCCTGCTTCATTCCAAGTCGAGACGGATACGCTTTCACTCTTAAGAAGTAGATGTCACCACTAGTAGTTTAGTCATTTCAACAATAATTTATCACCTAACTTTATTAATTGCGTAATGTTTTTACAAATCAAAGATTCAGGTCTGTTTTTTAATATAACGGTTTATTGTACGTGTAGATGCATTAATAATTAATTAATCTTTTGAACTAAATTCTCACAATTAAAATTTGAAATTATATATGAACTGTATCCGAAAAGTTGGAAGGAAGCTGTACTCGGTTTTTATGGTAAACATGTTCATCATCGATGACAAATATTCGTTTGTTATATTGGTAACAGTAAATATCAAATTACTTAATCAATTTGTTTATGTGTTAAGCATGCGACATGAAAGTATAATGTAATATAAATAATGATTTCCCACCTATACAGTAATTAATTAATTAAACAATTATACAGTAGTTAATTAAATTTAATCATGAAAAACAACATAAATTGAAATAGATTGATTAAATTCTCTATATTCAGTTCTCGAGCACAAACTATTTTCCCATATATCTGATATCACTAATTTAATTGTTATCATCTGATAACACAAATTTCCACAAATACAATAATGATTATTTTAAAGGAACAGAAAAGCACATTTAAAAATATATCCATTGCTAGGTAAATTATTTTATTTAAATGAAAAAACTAAGATATGAATATTTGATTTAATTTATATCACAAAAATGAGAGTTAACAGTAATGTATATAAAACAAATATCAGACATCTACATACAGACCAAATAAATGCAAATAGAAAATGTGAAAAAAAACTAGAAAATGTATAAAGTAAAACCGTTTCTCAAAATTGCATTACGATAATTATAATTAAAATAAGTGCTAAAATCACAATTCACTATTAAGAGTTGCTTAAAGTTTCTATAAATAACTTTCTCCATTACCAATAGAGTAACGAGGAAATACGTTAGTAATGAGTAACGAGGAAATGCAAAAAGCATACTTTTACTTCCAAATTATTTTATATATTTTAATTAATATTATAGTATTTTATATTGCCCTTCGTTTTCAGAGGATGTCTCTTACTTGTATTACCTTTAGTTCTAATTACACTACGGATTCTAGAAAAGAATTTTCGTTTAAAATTTATAGCTCTATAAAGTTAATTATATTGCTTTATATGAAGCCCAAGAAAAAAGTGTCTATCATAAATCTTTTAACTGTTAATGAGATATTTTATACTATATCTGCAATAATTTGTGATATGGTTTTTGTTCTTGTATGTAGATATAATTATGTCCCTCACGTTCCATTTAGTTCAAAAACGATTCTACGAAAATTTATTTAAGTAGATGAAAACTGTTTATTAAGTACTATTTTATATTATTATTGTATATTAATTTTTCAGCAGGTAGTATTAACTTACGTGAATTGAACGCAGTTGACGTAACTCACATACCTGAAACAATAAAAAAAACATATAATTAATAAATAAATACTAACCAAACCAAAATTGCTTAAGGTTCATATGCTTAGGGTTCGTGAATATTAGAAAATAATGTTACTCTTTTAAGTAATCTTTTAAAACTTTTGAAATTTGATATCAATAACTTATTAAGTTGATGATAACAAAAAAATGTACTCTGGCAAAGGGGAATATTTATGGTGTTATATAATATCAAGAATATCTCAATCGTGTTTTGACAATGAATTGTTGGGTCGACACTGGTAAGAGTGATCACAAGCGTTTTACAATTTATTGTTTTCTTGTCAACATATTTTTAAATATTTTCATACAAAATAAATTCTTTAGGCTTATAGCCTAAAGAATTATATAAGATTCCATAAAAATAATTTTATTACATAAAATCAATTTTTTTATTATATTGTAGTTTAAGAAAAGCCCATGGAGGCACGTTCCACTTCCATCAAACAAAGGTAATCGATCTCCGTGTATAATACATTTTTTATGAACATCGTTTTTATGCCGCTCAATCTTGTTCAAAGTTAATGTAAAGTAAACGTAAAAAAACACGATACAGGCATTTCGTTACTTCCATGAATATA
This sequence comes from Rosalia funebris, assembly GCA_037954035.1. Lineage (NCBI taxonomy): Eukaryota > Metazoa > Arthropoda > Insecta > Coleoptera > Cerambycidae > Rosalia > Rosalia funebris. The sequence continues at coordinate 2,516,316 of JAZFAV010000018.1, read as the reverse complement.
TTCAGGGACAAAGATAAAATTTTCTGTAAAAAATTTAATTATTGTACTGATATGGTTACCAGCATTTTAATACGTATATCCGCTATAAGCGGATATAATTTTGTTATTAAAAATAATATTCGTTATCAGTAATACCAAGTTACATACAATTTATATAATGGATCTTTGCGTGTGTATCAATTTAGTGACGACCGACGCACGTATCACATGCTACACCACTCGCAATTGTTACTAATATGCTACAATTACCCGCACGTATGTCTAGCGACATATGTTTCAATCAACTACGAATACTACTGAATTTATTTCATTTATTGTGGTGGAAATATCACTTCCATTGAATGTCTCTGTGGAGACCCTTTGCATTACTCTGTCATAGGTTGACGGATTTCTATTGTACTAACTATTATCTTAAAATGTGTTTGCGGAACGACACTGTTCAAAAATGTCAGTTGATTGATTCATGCGATTGTTACCTGTGACGTACATGCAAAGAATCATTATACAAACTATATGAGGTGTTGTTTGCATAATTCCACAGTAGAACTATGTAAGAATTTAGATTAATTCTATTAGTATTATGAAGCAATATATACGTGGAATTTATGCGTCAAATTTGCTGATACCCAAAAAATTAATTAACCGAGTATTTTTTTAGTCCGTTTTCAGTTTTATTATTACTATAATAAAACTAATTGCTTTATTAGTCCGTTTATTTCACTTGATAATAAAAGCAATTCAATTCATCAACATATAACAAGATATTCCTTTATGTGCAATAGTTTGAATATTCGTGCTTCAAGGAAATTGTGAAAAATGTGTAATTAATGAAAAATACAGAAAAGTATGACCAACCAAAGAGAAAATATAATATTAACAATAAAGTAATAATAATCAATTAGTCACATTCGCTGTACACCTGGCAAAAGTATTTGAGCCCTATCCATGAAATATAATTCCAGAAGAAGATGACAAAATAGTGGTGTATCCAGAAGCATTAGTTGGCACTGCCTATAAAAGCAATCAACCTCTGCGAAGTCAAGAATATAATAAAAGAAAACTAAATTTGAAGAACGCTTCTTTATACGATTTGATAACTAGTAAGGTGATAAAAAAACTACCAAATAAAGCCGTGACGCACATTATTCAATATATACAATGCAATTTTAAGAATTGGGTACTTACTGAACTTATTGGAAAATCGTCCAAATTATTTTCATTCCCAAAGTAGGAAAAGCTGCCGTAGAAATAACATTTTACCATCCAATAAGTCACTGCCGATTTTGTCAAAAATGGCATTATTATTTTTTAGAAATATTATTTCTAAAAAATTGAAAGAGCTCCTTGAAGCCTCCTGGGTAATTCTAAAACACCTTGGATTCCGTGAACAATATTCTACCATTTAGCAAATACACCTAAATACACACATACATAGAATCCCCGAAAATAAAAAATATAGCTCGATAGTGTTTCTGGACATAGCACAGACATTTGGAAAACTCTGGAATCAAGATCTACTAGTTAAGTTGAAAATCATACTACCATGCACTTATTATTCAGTACTGCAAGGTTATTTATTAAGCTATATTCAATAAAGGTTTGAGTATCTCTCTAGTATCCTTGGTATAGCATACCAGTATCGGAAACGATCATGAACGCCCCCATTGATGACGATATAGCGCTACTGTCGACCAACCAAAATACTGAAATGACATTAAATATTCTCTAGCACGCGTTAAAGAATCTCGAGGTTTGTTTAAATAAATGGAAAATAAAAGTCAATAAGAATAAATCTGCCCATGTAAATACACTCCACGTCGAGGTACCTGTCCTCCTGTTATACTAAATAATGCCTCAAGAAGATAGAAAGGAGTACCTTGACATATATCCGGATAGACATCTTACGAAAAGGGATATATTTATGAAGATAAAGCAGCTTGGCTTGCAGTCATATAAGCTCTACAGTGGCTCTTGAGCCGGGGATCTAAGCTTTCCTTAGAGAATAAACATTTAAGCTATTCTAGAAACGGTGTGGTTTTCTTGTGTCCAGTTTCAGGGTACCACCATAGCCAGTGTCTTTATCATAAAAGTCTTCAAATGGTTCTAAATCCGTCTTGTCCCATCACCTGGGTGAAGAGTTTGGCGAGATTTTATCGTCTGTCTGCACAATGAACACGCATCTATTTAATGTACTGAAGCGGTCTGTTGTGGAATTTGAGCGATTTATTGAATTTGCGTTGTGTTTTCATCATCTTTAGACTTGCTTTATTGATTTCAATATGTGGATTGATCAACTGATCGTACAATTAGCGATTTTTCAACTTTGATAGTGACGACATTAAATGAAACAATAAGTTACATTATTTATAATGAATCCAGTTAACGATAGTATTTGTAATTTATTGGAAACACCGTTCTGTCACTGGAAATATGAAGATAAAAGAGACGTTTTACTGGAAGGAAGACCTACGATTGTTTTATCAATATTCGCCAAAAATGAGATTAAGAAATCTGGTAAATCTTGTAACGTAAATTTCAAGTCTTCTTGGTTCAGAAATTATATATGGTTATGTAGCAGCCCAATGTTACAAAAACTATATTGCTGGTCCTGTTTACTATTTTTTAATAAACATTTGGTTTGAAATCGGGATGGATTTCCAGATATTTTAAATATTGTCACGAACGCCTCGAGCGATCCCGAACGCCGGGAATATTCGAAACCTTGAGAGCGTGTGGTATTTGTTTCCAGTGCCGTTCTATACTAGAAGGTTCGCCAAAGTTCTTTATCTAGAAACGCCTGGAGAGACGTTCCACTGAATATATAAGAATTATGTCGCCCGGGCAGGAGTTAGTTGAATTTGGACCGCGATAGTGAGCGATATACAGTGTAAAAAAATAAGTAAAAGTGTAAAAAAAATAAGTAAAAAAATAAGTAAAAAAATAAGTGTAAGTAAAATTAGTTTATAAAGTTAAAGTAGAAAGAAAGTTAGTTAGTTAGTTTGACTAGTGAATAGTTGAGTTGTAAATAAGTGTTCGAGAAATAAAGAACTTTCTAGTAAATTCGTTACAATATTACGAGGGCATTACACAAACATAGCGATTCTGCCGAGCATTAACAGTGTGAAGTACTTTTAAAAAATTTCGAAAAAAATCAGAACACTGTATCCGACGCTTTAAAAGAGAACGTTAGACTTTATAAACTACAATTTTATGAAAATATTCGTTTAATGATGGTTATTGACGCAGTTTTGTATCTTGGCAAACAAGAATTAGGATTTCGCGGCCACGATGAAAGCACATACTTCGTAAAACGTGGAAATTTCAAAGAACTCTTAGAATTGTTGTTATTGAGGTGTCCTTTAGAAATCATAAATAATTATGAAAAAATTAAAAATGTTTTCAGTGGACATTACCACTGAACCCACTCAAATCAGTTGCATTTATAATTATATGAATGAATGTATAAAAAGAGATATTAATGAAGCGTTGTTCTTTTCTATACAGGTTGATGATACTATTGATATCACACAAACCTTTCAATGTTCCCTAATAATAAGATTTGTTAATTCTGAAGGTCTAATAGTAGAACGTTTTTTAGGATTTCATGATGTAAGTACCGACAGGACATCAGAGGCTTTATATACCGTGTTGGATCAAATTTTAAATCAATTTGATTATAAAAATAAGTTAATAGGACAGTGTTATGATGGCGCGAGCGTCATATCTGGCCACCTAAATGAACTTCAAAAAAAAAAACAACTCCACCTATTTTCTAATCCGCGAGCCGCCACTGATAAAATATTATTTTACATAAAAAAATTACGTTTAAAAATCGAGCGTCTTTATTGAAAGATCCACTACTTATAACGTATTAAAACTCATCCAAACTCTCTAGTTATGAACATGTTAGACAATAGTTTGCAAATATGCTGCTTAAAATACTTAACACCTTTGGACATAATTCATACTGATTTGAATAATGTAATTCGTTAGTTAATAGTAATAGTAGTCTACTAGTTTAATAGTTAATGTACTACTTCACTTATACTTTTAAATAAATGCATACCTTGTTAATATACAGCGTGAGCCACGGTGGATGGAGTAGTGGGATCTTATTGCACTGTCCATGAATAATAAACAAATCCATTAAAACTGTGTTTGTATAATTATTTTCTGTCATATTTGTGCTACATCTATTCAAATTAAGTGCAAATATTACTAATGTCAAATTTATTTAGAAAAATAGCATGTCTGTTGTCATTACAAAATGATAAAATGAAAATTTCATGGCCCACCCGTTATGACAACATACCAAAAGATATAATATTCTTGGAAGGGTTACAGAAAAGTGCCTATACATCGAAAACGGTGTACATTAGATATAGGGTACTTAACATTTTTAAATAAGTAAATGTATGACCTGTCCGAATTAGTAATAATATACTGGGCATTCCATTAAAAAAATTGATTTTCGTGCATTTCTCTAAGTCACTTATAGACAGCATTCTCTAACTCACCCTGTATTATATTGGAAACATTTGATTAATGAAGAAGATGCCCCCGGGCCTTGCCTAGCCACAACTGAAAAATTATCTTTTAATTGCTGCATAGGTAGGAGAAAACACGATTTACTGAAAGTAAAATTTTTGGCAATAAATTCAGAAAAGAATTATTATCTAGATAACGGCTTGAGATAGATATAGGGAAATATTAACAAAAGTTACTCAGAAACAGACGGCAATTCAAAAATGCAAAAATATATAGGATATTCTATTTAAAATATCGAAGATGTTGTCGGTTTTACGTATAAATGGCAACACCGGACTTTCGAAAATATTTTAGTTGCATAGAACATAATCGACTATTTTGGTAACCAGAATTTCAAAGCAGTCAGTAGATCCGTTCTCCATATACTTTTAATACTCTATCCACCGTGGCTCACCCTGTATGTTCGGATCTTAATATAGGTCACTAATTTCTGTTAATGTTTATACCCATAATATTTATTTATTGCTCATGGGCAGATTACGAATTTATAAAGCAGTTAATAAATCAATAAAAAAAATCTTGATCTAAACAGTTCTAGAGGGAACAACGTTCAGACCCTCTTTCGTGAGTAATTACTTTGAGTGATGTGTATGCATAAATACGTACATACGAGTACATAACATTTCCTACGCGTTGAAAATATTAACAGAAGTTAAACAAGAAACTTGCATTTAGCTAATGCGCAGAACTTGTACAGATTAATACTGGTGTATGTAAAGCGTTGGGATCACGAGAAAATCGCTAACGTTTTAGAGGCAACAAAGGTGACTGTGATAAATGACTGTCAGGAAATTGTAATACCGATGCAACGCGTACTAGGGCTATGTAGTTATTTCTTTGCTGCTTATAAATGATACACTTTCTTGGTGAATACTAATCGGCAGGAGGTATTTCAGCAATAAATCTCAGATTCCTGTTTGTATTCTAATTTCACCCATAAATTAGAAATACCTTTCCAAGTTATTATCCGTATTCGGTTTACCAGAAGATACCTGCTTGTACGTATAGCTTATTTCATCGCTACTTGTCAAATAAAGAATCACATACCGTGGCTTGTTTTTATGGCTAGGCTCGGGTAGACTATTCCATTTATCGGCAAGATAAGAGAGTCTTTTATTTGGCAAATAGCGATAAAATGAATAGTACTTAAGTTTTGTGGTAAAAAATGTGACGTTTACTATACGTAACATACAGGGTATTCTATAAATGAAATTTTAATGCAAAGTTAATCTAAGGAGAAATGACGTTCTTTTGCCATTATTAATGTGTTATGCTATTTTACGTTACGTTTTCATTATACACACTTATCTCTCAAGTCTATTCGCTAATACTCTTTTTAAGTGATACAAATGTAAGCAGTGCAAAAAGCGCTATCAAAGAAGATGAAAGGCAGATAAATTATTTGTATATTGCATGTGACGCCTAAAGATAAATTATAAAACAATATAAGGCAGCTCATTTCAGTCTTGTCCGAGCACAACATTATTCTAAAGCAAATATTCTATTCCATCAGAAGCAGATGACGGTTTAAGGACAAAAATGAATCGTTATATTATTGAAATTAGGCGAGCTCGAATGACTGAGTCAAGATAAGAAAAACGCCTATAGATTAGTATTATTTCATTTCATATAATATGATGTAATGTATCTATACAGCGACCATGTAAATCTAATATATAAAAATCAATATTTGTTTGTTTGTTTGTATTTTATGCGCTGCCATATTGTTCATCCAATTGCGATAAAACTTTGTCAACTTATTGGTCGTACTTGCGCGAAGGTTATAGGCATAGTACAATTAAGTAATATTACAGTGGGTCATTAATTAACTTACCACAATCGAAGCCTCGAGTGCAAGAACCAGGCATCTCCACTTTTACAAAGTTTTGGAAAAATGCGAAAAACTATACAAATTATTGAATTTTATTAATAAATTCTTTTCTATGCAGAAAATATTATTATTGTACAATCTTTGCACTTCTGAGGATAATAATTGTGATATCTGTTATTTTCGAAAACAATAAAAAAATAATAAAGAGAAAAGGATCTGCCTGGTTGTTGTACCGAAATTGCAGAACATTGGAAGCAGCAAATGAAACCAACTTATGTAACAGAAAAATTTATTCACTTATATCGGTTACAGAAATGCATTCTTCATCCACAGTCTGATTAGACTTCATGACCATATTAGCATAAAAATCAAAGTCTCGTTTAGTGACGTGTTCTCAACTTTTTAGCCTTAATAGGTAAAGGACTATGTTATAATAAGTATTCATTTGGTGGTAAAGTACTATATTTATCGCCGTTCAATATGTACAATTTTTCATAAATTACACTGAGACTGTGTTTGAGAACATTGTATATTTCTGGTTTTGTCAAAATATAAACAACGATATTTTCAAATTCTAAACTTAGCCTTATCTTCATTAGTACTGATCTTTTTAAAAAACGGTTGAAAGTGCCCCTTGAAATTTAAAAACATGTCACGAGTAACTTCTTTTACTAAACAATTTTTGAGGTGTTTCTTATTAAATTACGCCATTCAAATGGTAAACAAATTGTTTTTCTTTCTCCACAAGGCCGAAACTGCGGTCGCGTGGTAACAAGCTATGGCCTGGCTCTGGGTACCTATGGGTTATAGAGTTAAATCTACCTATCTGAATCAAAGTCGAGTAATACTGACAAACCAATGTTTCTATTTTCGGCTACACAGTTATCCGAAAAAATGTGTAAATGTTTAACTTCTGCAGAAACCAAATTTCTTACAAAATGATTTAAACAATTAATAACTTCGTTTTGAGATTTTTTTCCATCAATTTTAGTATATATGTAAAGAAAAACTTTTCTGTACCTTTGCACTATAAATACAAAATGGATATACCCACAACTGGTGAACTAGTGACTGGTGTTAATGTCTGAATCGAAAACGGTGCAAAGACAAGGTGGATCCGGATTGCCTGGTTTATGCACCTAACGTAAAAACCAGTAGCTCCAAAATGTATTACCACGGGTTTGCTATTCATCGTATCTACCTCGTTCTTGCACCGAATGATGTATAGGATTATCTAGAATCCAGATATGTACTTAAGTCGATTTTAGCCAAAAATGGAGCTGCCTGATTTTTGCACTCGCGATTTCAATTATTTTTTCTGCCGCAGCAACGCGCCAAGTACCAGCTAGTGTTGTATAAATTCTATAAAATTGTTATTAAGTAGAAAGAATGTTCAGATAGGTCTCCTCTGTGTTTAACTCTACATCATATTATTGAGATTCCATAGTAACTAAGTCTTTATAACTGTTTCGGATAACGCCTAAGTTGCACAACATCATTGTGAAATATATTAGAATTTTAAGTGGATCTCAAATAATTAATAGGAGAAAAGTAATTAGATTATGACAGTCGAGTTATATCTTCCTTATAAAATTTTAGTCATATTTTGTTAGGAAATAATTTTTTTCTAAGGACTATTATAGATGAAATTTTTTTAACAGTTCTGTAACTTGCATTAAATAGTTGTAAAGTGTATATAAAGTGCAGTACAATTTATTAAAATTGAAGATAATCCGAAGATAATAATTATAGATATTACACTCTTTCATACACATACAATCTCTTACTTTAAGTCATGAATTACATAAAGGGTGTTATGATAGTTTCTGGCATTACTTCGACATAATTAAACTGTAAGGTAATCTAGTAAAAATAAAAAACTTCATGTCCCCTACTACAGAACGCCACTGAGCTGAGTCAATAAATAGCTATTGATAGAATTGATGTTGATAATTCATATGCTATATATTATTGCTTTGCTTTAATTTATCTCTCTCTTTCACTTATTTTTCGACAGCTTTTTGTTGCCATATGAAAGGTGGATTTTTGATAGTATATACCTAGTTAGTTCGGCCAGATTAGAACAAAGTACATACTTCAGTTATTTTCATAACGTTATTTTTTGTGAAAAAAAAACACTTCCTCTCATACTCTAAAATGATGGTTTAAGATTGCCAGCTTCAAATTGCTTGCATGTTTAAGATTTCTTAAGAACTCGTATTTTTGACCCTGCTAAATTGTTCTGACGTAAACTAACATCACATCGTTGTGAAAACGCGTGAGGCCGTACAGATATAATTTACCAGACAAATTAAAATCGATTACCTTTCGGAAATTCGAGATGTAAACGATACTATACGATCTCACACGATATGAACAATACCTAACTAAACTGTCCATTATGAACATGCAATGACCTACCCTGACCTATTCACTGTATGTGATGTTGAGTATTATAAGAAGAAATGTTAATTATAACCTTTTTACATCGTGGAGGGTTTCAGTTTTTCATTGTATTTCTTAGCATCTGTGGTATGCATATTTTAAGTTATGCCAGAAATTACCTATTTCCTGAAGCCCTATATAATAAATCTAAACTAATTTCAATTAATTATTATTTCCACTTATCTTATAAAATAAAAAGTGAGGTTCAATTTTCATTAAACAATTATTTAAATCAACAAACAACAATAAGTAAAATCCATCGTCTGCAATAGTTACTTACTGTAATCTACATTAATCGAAATGTAATTTCGCTATAAATTGTATATCATTTATTTCATATCTCTGACTCATGTATCATTCTATTATTTATATATTTACCAATTAACAACAAACTCTTGTTAACATATTATGCTCTTTTCCGTAGACGTTTAAATTGCTTTATTGGAATATAGTAACTTGTTATCTAGACAGACAAAGGAAATTAATCAAAATATTTTTGACCAGTACTGTAATTATGTTATCAGTTAGTATACTCAAACTTTTCCCAAGAAAAAATATTCGCTTGGATAGGGGGGGCGGAAGATAAACAATATAAATAATCCGAGGCAAAAGATAATAAATTATCTTAAATAAGGTCTCTATGCTTTACTTTATTGGAAAATACAGGAAAATATTAATATATTTCTTGTACACGTGCATATTTTGTATGACTGAAATGAACAGTTTAAAATTTTATTAAAAGAGTAGTTCATACATTTTATTCAAAATACAACACTATAAATAAACGATGTTACGATAGGAGAAAAGTCAGGGTCTTTAAATCGACGTGTATAAACATGAGAAGTTCTAAATCACTTCGTTAAATTTCCCTCTGAAACACTATGTATTTATATTACGTGTGATATATGCGCATGTGTTGTCTTGTAAATTTGTGAGATAATGTAATAAACAATGCTTTTCAGACACCTTTAAATTTAATTAATCCTAGAGAAAGCATATTGATATAACGTTAAATATGGCGAATGCGCTGGTGTAACAACAGGTCCACATATCCATTTCTTACTAAAATTATCATTTACATATTAATAATTTCGATAGAGTTAATACAACACTGTGTTTTCACCACGTAGCTTGATCTTTTGGAGTTAGAATATTTTCATTTCTTTGAGACATGATATTCAAGAAATAGTTAGCAGTAATAAATTAGTGTTCAATTCGCTGGCGGCTTGTAATAAGAGACACAAAAGCATGTGTTCACTTACTTTTTTCTTTTAAAAAGTTTTTTGTTGATCATGGAATATGTTAATTACAAATAAAAAAATATAAATAAGATTAGATTTTTTTTAAATCTAAAGTTTATCATATAAAGGATATGAAAATCCTTTAGACTGCACATGATTTTTATAATATCACTTCTCCATGCCGAAATCTTTATCGGTCTATAGTAGCTTGAAATTTTAGGCTAGATTTGTGTATCGGGAGATAGCGGCCATGGGGATACGTTTAGATCGCCATCAGCAAAGACGTTTAATTAAATCCGATGAAATTACGACGGAATGGTAAAATTTCAATAGGTGACCGTCCCTCGTATAAAACATTCAATTAATATCATATTCACTAATAAAGTAATAATATATGAGCAAGGGAGGGAAATCAAATGGTTAGGTAGACCGACATCTAATTTAAATATTTCTATTAAGAAATAAAGTATGTTGCTTTGTTTGTGTTTAGAGATAGGCTGATTTTCTCTACAAATAACAATAAGATATACGTTGTTTACCATTTCTCTACCTCACATGCTATACCTCTTCTACTTCTACTTGTACAACATATTCACGAGTTGCCGCTGGTTCAATTCAAGTTCATGAGAACTAGAATTTAACATCACGAATGTATTCAATTGCTATTTCGATTAAAATAATATTCTGTGTTGATATTTGCATTTATGACACGCCGAATCGTTTCGCAGAAAGAAATAGAAATAATATTTCGATACAGCTAAATTTCAGTGACCCCGGATACTTTTTGATATTATTTAAGTGCTGATGGTGATGTTTTTCGGGTTCGTTATTAACGGTGTTAATAATTTTGAGGCAATATTTATGAGGTAATATTTATGAGGCAAACATCAATGTATTAGTATAAAAAATGAATTTCTAATGATGTTTTGCAACTATAGATAAGTTTATTTGCATTTAGATGTATGTATGTTACAATTAATGCGTTTCATTTCATTATAAACTTATGGTTCAGTAAACAGTTTTGCATTACTTAATTTGAAAACAGATTTCATATATAAAAATCCTTCGCCGTTATTTATAGCTTTCTTCAAATTCTTCGGTAAACACAATTTCATTTGTAAAGGAAGAAGTATATTTTGTGGTGTCATCAGAGGAAAATATTTCACATTTGATTTATTGGAAATAAATTTTAATCTCGTGTGTTAATCGACAGTAACGAAACATTATTTGCCATCGTTTAACTAAACACTATCTGACCTTTTATTTCTTCTTGGTTCTTATAGGTTGGCCTTCAGCCAAGTAGTAGTTTTCTGTAGCTCAACTATTCCATATACAAAATTTTCAGTGATTTTCAGGGTACTAGTTTTTCTGTATTTAATTTTCTGTCAATTTTTTGCCAATAGATTACCCAACGTCTGACGTATGCTATTTCATACTTTATACCAATTAAACTGCGATGTGGAAGGCAAGAGGAAACCACCACATTATAATCCTCAGAACAGCTAACGAAAGGCTTATCCCAAATAATGATGGCGTCTCCTGGGGCAAAAAACACCGGAGGTAAAATAGTCCTCCGTTCGGACCTCCGGGTGAGGACTGTTCCGGGAGACGTGATCGAGTGCAATAATAGGGTTAGAAAGAACTGTAGTATTTCACGAGTCGGAGCGTGGAATGTCAGAAGCATGAGATAGGCAGGGAAGCTAGAGAATCTGAAGATAGAAATGGATAGGTTAGGATTAGATATAGTAGGTATAAGTGAGATGCGCTGGCTGGAAGTACGAGATTTTTGGAGTGGTGACTATAGGGTAATACACACAGGACCGGTAAATGGAAACGCGGGAGTAGGAATCGTTATGCGGAAGAATGAAGGACAGTGTGTAGATAGCTACCTACAATACAGCGAGAGAGTAATGATGGTCAGGTTAGATTCGAAGCCAGTGAAAACAGTAATAGTGCAAGTATACATGCCTACTTCTAACCACAGTGAGGAAGAGTTAGAAGCCGTTTATTCGGACATAGAGCAGGTAATAGGATTTGTGAAGGGTCATGAAAATTTAATAATAGTGGGAGATTTTAACGCAGTCATAGGCGAGGGGAAAGAAGGAGAATTTGTAGGTCCTTATGGATTAGGAAACAGAAACGAGAGAGGTAGCAGACTGATAGAATTCTGTGAGAAGCACAAGATGGTAGTCGCGAACACATTGTTCCAGAATCACGTTAGGAGGCGGTACACCTGGAAAATGCCAGGAGGGATAGACAGGTATCAGATAGACTACATTCTGGTTAGGAAGAGATTTAGAAATCAAGTAAAAGACTGTAAGAGTTATCCAGGAGCAGATGTAGACAGCGACCACAACTTGGTAGTCATGAAAGCTAGATTAAAGTTCAAAAATCTGAAAACCTGGAAGGATAAGAAACGTATAAATGTAGACATATTGAGGGATCAGAATATGAAAGATAAGTTCCAGGAGAAAACAGACCAATTAATAAATAAAGCGAGTAATGACGAAATCAAGAACGCAGAAACTGAGTGGGAGGGTATCAAGAATATTCTAGATTCCGCGGCCACGGACATTTTAGGACACGAGAGAAGGGAAGCTAGGAAGCCCTGGATAACGGACGAAATCTTAAACTTAATAGAAAAGAGACGAGGCTACAAAAACAGACGAGACGAGGAGGGACTGAAAACTTATAAGTCAATAAAGTGGGAAATCATTAGAAAGTGTAGAAAAGCGAAAGAACAATGGATAGAAGATAAATGCAAAGAAGTATAGAAGATAAGCTACAAGTAGGTAAGACCGATGAGGCTTACACAATAATTAAGACTTCATTAAAACTTCAGGGATATAGGACCAATAAGTAGAAACGTTAGGAGTCAATTGGGGGACATACTGATCGGAAAAGAGGAGAAAGCGGATAGATGGAAGCAGTACTTAGGAAATTTATACGAGGGTCAGGAATTAGGAGAGATATTAGAGGAAGAATCTAGTATCGATAGGGAAGATGTAGGAAAACCTATATTGAGGGAGGAATTTTAAATAGCACTATGGGGGCTAAAGAACAATAAAGCGCCGGGTGTAGATAAAATACAGGCGGAAATTTTGAAATGTGCGGGACAGAAAGTAGTAACTAGGATCCTCGAACTGGTAAAATACATATACAAAACGGGCGAGATGCCGGAGGATTATAAGAGGAACATTATCGTTACTATACCGAAAAAGAGAGGAGCCGACAAATGCGAGAACTTTAGAACGATTAGCCTAACTTCCCACGCGTCAAAAATCTTAACCAGAATAGTGCAGAAGAGGATGGAAAATAGAGCGGAGGAAATACTAGGAGAAGACCAATTCGGGTTTAGGCGAAATAGAGGAACTCGCGAAGCTATTCTGGCGCTAAGAGTAATGTTAGAGAAAACAATAGAAACAGGAAAGAACGCTTATATAGGATTTGTAGATTTAGAAAAAGCTTTTGATAATGTAAGATGGGAAAAAATGTTCGAGATACTAAAGAGCGCGGGAATGAAGTATAGATATAGGAGAGTAGTACACAATCTATACAAAGATCAAACTGCTGTTATAGAAGTAGAAGGGGAAAGAAGGGAAGTAGGTATCAGGAAAAAGTAAGACAAGGATGTACGCTATCACCACTAATCTTTAATCTGTACATCGAAGAGGTGATTAATGTGGTAAAAGATAGAGTGGAGTTCGGGATTAAAGTACAGGGACAGAAACTAAAAATGCTGAGATTCGCGGATGATATAGCAGTATTAGCATCTAGTAAAGAGGAACTAGAATCAGCGTTGAATGAAATGGAGGCAGTGTTGACGGAGGAATACGGAGTGAGGGTGAATAAAAACAAAACTAAAGTGTTAGTGTGCAGAGGCAGCGAGAGCAGTGCAAAAACGAAAGTACAAATTAATAATGAAGGATTGGAGGAAGTTAAAGACTTCACTTATTTAGGAAGTAAAATATATTGGGATGGAAGAAGTGATAAAGATATAAAACAAAGAATAGCGCAGGGTCGAGTAGATTTTAACTAAAAGAAAATACTTTTATGCTCGGGGGTAATAAACTTAGAAACAAGGAAGATATTTTTGAAAACGTATGTATGGAGCACGGCGCTATACGGTTGCGAAACCTAGACGGTAGGGGAAGCATGTAGGAAGAAATTAGAAGCTTTGGAGATGTGGTGTTACCGAAGAATGATGAAAATACCGTGGACTGATAGGGTTAGAAAGGAAGAGGTATTAGGGAAAGTCGGCGAGAAAAGAAGTATGTGGAAAAACATAAAGAAGAGAAGAGATAGAATGGTAGGCCACTCGCTGAGATATGGGGGAATAGTCCGCGATATTTTGGAGGCAGAAATAAGAGTGAACAAAGGCAGATGTAGGCCTAGATTAGACTACTGCTCACTGCTCACAAATAGTAAGGGATGTAGGTTGTAGCACAATTAGCGAAATGTGTAGGTTAGCACAAGATAGGAGAAGCTGGAAGTTAGCGTCCAACCAGTCTTAGGACTGATGACCTCATGATGATGGCCATTTAAAATTATTAAAATATTACCAATATTAGCAGAACTTAAAACCTCAATAGTTCCATACACAAAAGATAAAGCAATATTTTGTAAAGTTGTCTTATAGTTCTAGGACTATTACAGCTTCTATATTACAACTCTTAAGTATGCACAATTTTCCAGTTTGAGTTTTTGTATTTTATTAAATTTAAAATTAATTTCATACAATCATGTTTTATACGATCTTATTTCTTTCAAAATATTTGTATATTTTTACGAAAATATGATGGGCATATAGGTCAGTTGCCTAACGCGGTGCTAATAAAAGGACAGCACTTTGCTCCCCGTGTATAACATAGGTGAGTGATCTGTAGTATTCTCGTATAGAGGTTTCCCCAGCTTGAGACTTTCGGAAAAGAAAATCGTATTCGTAATCGTATTGTATATCGATTTCTGCGTACTCAAACAAGCAAACTTTAGTATTGTGTTTCTAAATCTCAAAACAAATATTAAAAACAACACTACAAAAATTACTTTTCTAAATTTGTGAAATAGCATCTACAATAAATACGCCAATAGCTCAGAAAGTTGTGATAAGACAACGTTAATATTCGTAAATAGCTTAGATTTAGATCTGTGTAACGAAATATTGACATTCGTCATTTATGGTACCAACACTTTGTTATTAAGTGGAATGAGCTGTAACATCTCTATATGAACTATAGGCAAATACAGAAGAGAAGAATGGGATAACTTGGTGGTAAAAAACCCTGAAGATAATAAAAATATAGTACTAAGTCTCATATATGGCAAAGAATATTTTCTGATGGTATTTAATGCAATTAAAAACTGGACATCGATTCCGAGATTCATAAGAAGAAATATGTATGTAAAGTCTGTTATTTTATGTACGAGAATATTTGATATTAGGCTTATTAAAATGGAAATGAAAATGGAAAATATGCCAACAAAATTGTAAGAAAATAAAGGTGCTTTGAAAATAAGAGGAAATAATATAACGCTATATTGTTCACAGTTTCTCATAATAGTTTCAAATAGACACTAAGTATGTTTAAATTTATCATCATTAGCTGATGGAATTTCATGCTACTCCTTAAGTTTAGAGCAGTGTCATCATTATTTGTTGGTGGTATTTTTGTTGATATAATGGTATAATTTTGATTTCCCTTCACTTCATAAAGTTGACTAAAGCTTCATACTATTAAATAACATCAAAATCTGAAGTCAATATTATCTTTTTATTAAAAAATAATAATAATAGGAGACTAGAAGAAGCATTCTCTTTTACTATTTGTTGTTATTTGCACTCTACTTCAGTATGAAGTTGATGGAATATAACAACATGTAATAAGGTCTCACACACTTTTTTATCACCACATTAAATATGCGCGTGCGTCCCACCCAATTATCAGACAAGAGACAAGTATCTTCGCATGCTAATAAGATAAAATCGAGACAAAGCAATTCGACTTGATGAATGGGCAGCATCAACACACATCTTGCTCGAGATAAGACACCGGGAGTATGAGATAAAACGGAAAAGAAATTGCATCTACGGCATAATTTATGTGGTTCGTGTAATGCGCTTAATTGGTACACGAGCAATGCATACCGTCAGCGATTGCGCTGGATAAAACATGCAGTACGGCGGGACGGATCTGGAAACCATTTGACATCGTCGAATCTAACACTCGTGGGAGACGAAAAACGATTTATTTCTGAAGGATTACTAATACGCGCAGTAATTTGTAACTTTGGCCGCGATTCATATTTAAACTCAATTAAACAGATGTGAGTTTTTAGTTACACCGAGAGAAAGATTTACTTATGGCCGATAGATCACGTCTGCACAAATAAATGTTAATTTTGGATATAGTGAAACAATTATAAATTTCTATTTTAAAGAGTATTTCGATAAGGATGTTCGATTTTTAAACGTAAATAAAACATTTTGTGTGTGAGATATCCACTCAATTTTTTATTTGAAAGAATATTTTATGACATAAGGAATATAACGTCGCTAAAATTTCCGCCACGACTTTGCTTGGTCGCACGAAATCGGGAGGTCCAATTTTCGATGACACTGTCGTATACATCTGGCTGAATTTGCTGGATGGTATTTGTTGTGTTGACTTTGAGGGCATCAATTTTTTGCAGTTTATTCGCATAGATCTGTAATTTAAGATAACCCTAAAGGAAGAAATCTAAGGGAGTTAAATCTCACTATTTTAGTGACCAGTTTATGTCTATGCTGTGGGAGATAACCATACCCTCAAATCGCTCGTGCAGAATGTCCATCGTGGCATGCTCTGTGTGGCACGTAGCACCGTCCTGTTGGAACTACATGTCGTTGGTATCGATATCATTCAGTTTATTCCACAAGAAGCCGCTTATCATCGATCTGTAATAATCACCGTTGACGATTATGGCAATGCCCGTTTCGTTGTTGGAAAAAGTATGTGCCGATGATTCCACCAGACCAAGATCCGCATCAAACAGTTTCTCGAGATACATTTGGTGCTGGTGTATCTCATGTGGATTGGTATAGTCCCAAATCTGACAAATTAGCTTGTTCACATATCCACTCATCCAAAAATGGGTTTCCTCGATAAAGATGATTTTTTCGGCAAAATTTGTGTCAACTTCCAACTGCTCCAGAGCCCGCCCAGTTTGCGAACACAATGGGTTATCTATGGTAGTTTACCTTAAGCTTCTGGGTCAGTTCAATTTTATATGGATGTAAACCTAAGTCACGACGCAAAATACGACATGTTGGGGTCGCAGAATCGCCAAGTTCTTGTGAACGACGAGAAATTGACTGCCCCGCGTTTTCCCGTACACTCTCAAGCACATCAGAAATTTCTTTAGCAAACCTTGCGTTTCAGTGACGTACAGGTGTGAGCCGATTATTTATTAAACCGGTTGACTCGAATTTGGTCACCAAACGTCGAATAGTCGACTCGGCGGGACGAATGGACGAGGATAAAAATCATGTAATGCGCGAAACGTTTTTCTAACGGAGCACTGAATTTTAAAATAAAATTTGATAATTTTGATACGCTTTTGAACACTATAACCTTCTATGGTGATTTGCCATACACTGCTGAATAGTTCACTATATAATTGTCACATGTGGCTTTAACAATATGACCGCTATAACCTAACAAATTTCGAACGTCCCTATTGAAAGACCCTGCATAAATAATAACTTTAAAATGCATTAGCAAATCCTGATCAAGTGAAACGGGTTAGATAAAATTTAATATTGTTCATCATCATCATGAGGTCATCAGTCCTAAGACTGGTTGGACGCTAACCTCCAGCTTCTCCTATCTTGTGCTAACCTATGCATTTCGCTAATTGTGCTACAACCTACATCCCTTACTATTTGCGAGCAGTAGTCTAATCTAGGCCTACCTCTGCCTTCCTTCACTCCTATTTCTGCTTCCAAAATATCCCGGACTATTCCCCCATGTCTCAGCAAGTGGCCTACCATTCTATCTCTTCTCTTCTTTATGTTTTTCCACATACTTCTTTTCTCGCCGACTTTCTCTAATACTTATTCGTTTCTAACCCTATCAGTCCACGGCATTTTCATCATTCTTCGGTAACACCACATCTCAAAAGCTTCTAATTTCTTCCTACTTGCTTCCCCTACCGTCCAGGTTTCGCAACCGTATAGTGCCGTGCTCCATACATACGTTTTCAAAAATCTCTTGCTTGTTTCTAAGTTTATTACGCCCGAACATAAAAGTGCTTTCATTTTGTTAAAAGCTACTCGACCCTGCGTTATTCTTTGTTTTATATCTTTATCGCTTCTTCCATCCCAATTTATTTTACTTCCTAAATAAGTGAAGCCTTCAACTTCCTCCATTCTTTCATTATTAATTTGTATTTTCGTTTTTGCTCTGCTCTCGCGCCCTCTGCACACTAACACTTTAAATTTGTTTTTATTCACCCTCATTCCATATCCCTCTGTCAACACTGCCTCCATTTCGTTCAAGACTGATTCTAATTCCTCTTTACTAGATGCTAATACTGCTACATCATCCGCGAATCTCAAGCATTTTTAGTTTCTGTCTCTGTACTTTAATCCCGAAATCCACTGTATCTTTCCTAATACCTACTTTCCTAATACCTACTATAATCCCGAAATCTACTCCTTTCCTAATACCTGCTTCCCTTCTTTCCCCTTCTACTTCTATAACAGCAGTTTGCTCTTTGTATAGATTGTGTACTACTCTCCTATCTCTATACTTCATTCCCACGCTCTTTAGTATCTCGAACATTTTTTCCCATCTTACATTATCAAAAGCTTTGTCTAAATCTTAATATTGTTATTTATTAATTAATAAACACGTTTCTGAAACACACATTTATTTCACACGTACGTGAAATAAATGTTAACTTTGAAATAAAACTATTGATTAGTTTTGTTTATTTACAGTTTATCGACCGAATTGATCAATAGCAATTGATCAATATTCTGTTTAGATGTTCACACTTTGGATTTCTAAGGCTAAACATGACCACAAGATCGATAGCCAACAAGTACTTTAAGGGAGAGTTGAAAAGCCTTTTGAATTGAGTACTTTGAATACAAGATTTGTAACTTTCATACTTCATGTCCTTTATATTTTTGTGGAGACCGGTACAAAACTTATTGCTTTCTCTGTTTGTGTATTTTTATTGCTTAGAAAGTATAACTTCCTCTGAAATGTAATCAATAATGTAACCAATTCAGTGTTAATTATGTGTTTAGTTCCAAAATCGTTGCACCCTTTATTGACAAAGTCAATAACTAGTACTATAATTAAGTTATAAAAATAGGACACCAGTTTTCCACAAATACCGAAAGATTACGATGTTACTCGACGTGCGTTTTACCAACCAAGTTGGCATAATTAGAAGATGATAAAAACCAATTAGTGTTCGTGGAAAACTGTTCTTCTGTTTTCGTTACTGCATCAAACTCTTAAGCTCCTTCCCAGAATTATAAAAGTTAACTTGTTATCTAATATATCTACAATGACCTACATGCTACTATCATATTTCAGATGAATGTATAGAAAAAGTCATATTACATTCTTTCTCGATGGTACATAAAAGCTTTCACCGATCAATAACACATATATTGAAATACCGTTACCAGTTACTGTCCTGTATTGCTCGGTAAGAATAGAGAAAATTATGAGGTTCTCTAGGTATGCATAGAAGAAAGAGTGGGGCAGCATTTGGAGGGAAAAGGATGCAGCCTACGCGCGACCAGGTCGAACTTTGTGTAAAGGTCTCAAAGCGACTGGGACCAGGCTATTTACTGCGCACCTCGTGGGCTGTCCGATATCGCAGTTTTGAGACTTGTTCCTATTCTTGACGAGCTGTACTGTTTTACTTCTTCCTACATATGTTTTACGCAAAACTTTTGATTGATATGGATCTTTCCGTAGTTCCTATCGAAAGCGAAGTTCTGAGGAGAATAAGTTTTCCAATATTTGCAGAATAAAAAAAGTTATAAAAGTTGCATAAGAACCCCACAGCATGTTCCGAATAGCTCATTGCTAAATTGTTTGGAAGTAACGGAAACGCTGTGTACGCGTTTCCGCTCGAGTAACTGCACAATGCCAAAGTTAAATAAATATGACACGACAACATCGACCAAACTTTCTAATATCAAATTATGTACCCGTACCAAAAATATAATTCAACTCTCAAGAATGATACGGCCCAAAGTTGAATTACGATGCTTTTGGGAGTTTTATTTTTCGCAACGTCAAATAAGATGTGCTGGTCTTTTTCTTTACTATATCTACCCCGAATAAAATGAAATTTAGTATATTGTGAATTTAATATGACGAAAAATAATAGATTTACATTTCGTCCTGAAATAAACGTAATAATATAAATATTATATTTTACTAAATGCATACTATAACTTTATAAATAATATATAGTGAAAAATAGAACAAAATTTAAGTAAAGTGTTTTCATTAATAATAAGTTAAAATTTTACAGTTTTCTAGACATAGGAGTTAGGTATATGTATAAATATATCTAACTCCTTTTGCATAATGTCTATTATCTAACTCCTATATGTTAGATAATAGACATTATGCAAAAATACTTTTTTGTGCAGCTACCAAGTCAAATATGATATTTATTGATCACTACGGATATGTGAAATTTTCCATATTTAATGGTTGAAAAAATAGTTTTTTTGCGGTTTAAAATTTCTTTCTCGTGCTAACCTCAAATTAAAACATATTAATTACTTATAATAAATATTAATTGTAAAATTGGAAAACTTTTTCCTATATTAAATTCGGAAGAAAATATTTCAGGAAACTGCATGCTAGACATATTTTTTCAATGAGCTTATACTGACTTCAAAAACTGGTGTAGTAAAAAGAAAAGGAAAAAATATTAGAGAGTGTGTTATATGTTATTGTAAATGTAAGACCGTGAAAATAAAATTTCTATCGGTTAATTTATTCATCTTAAAAAGTACATCGATATAATCACTAATGATATAATCCTAAAGCCAGGCCCAAGGTTTCTTAACAAGTGCATCTAATTTGAATCTAACGTTCCCAAAGAGTGTTAAAATGCTGCAGGTGATTTTAAGATGTTGCCTTAATATCGAGTAGCAAATGCTAGTCAACTGCAAATTGACAACAAAAAAGTAAAGTAACTCAAATTAAGTACATGAAAAGTTAGGCACTTCTGGCCATCTGAGGGTGAATAGCTAAGGCGTTAACATATAAAGGTATTTAATGTTATCGACAACTTTAACATAACAGTTACAACTGTAATATTGGGAAATTAGATTTTCAATTTTTTAATTAAAATAATTGTAGTTAATCAGTTTGAGTTTGTAAAATTTGTGTTTAAAAAGTTTTAAAATATAAATAATCGTATTTTTGAAGCACTTTATTCAATTAAATGAAGAAATATCTGTTCGAAATACAGAGTAGTATCTGTATTTTAATATTTTACCAGTAAGCAAAGCGCAATAATATTGCGCCGTCCCCTGGCTCATATAGAAGGCGCCTCCAGGGCATGGCTCTAGAGGCTTCGGATCAAAAAACAAAAGTTACCATTGTATTCGCAAGGGTCGATTTACTATATTGATTTTGTCAAAATGCCGAAATTCGAACGAAAAGCATTTTATACATATACCTAAAAATTTTGTGACACACACACGAAAACAGCCGTTTAGTAAATAGAGACGTCAGTTTTCAAGAAAAAAGTAACTTGACAGCGTTTCTACCATTATAGGTAGAAACATAGGTGTACATCCTTTAACAATTGATTAGTCCATTTCTTGCTTGCAAATGTACTACAAGAGTTCTGAAGACCCTATTTCGTAAGTAATAGAGCGTAAAATACGCAATAATGGTCAAATAAAGAGATCGTACAAAAACTACATTTATATATGCAATATTATAAGCTGGTCATAAAAGAACTTTAGGAGAAAAACTATAGCATTTCTTACATAATGTGTTATTTTACTCTCTCCTTGCGCATTTATACGTTTTGAAAATTGGCGTAGTTCGAAAACTGAAACCACCCTTCGTCAGAAAAACAAAGTTAGCAGATAATAGTTTATTAAACTATTAACAAGCCTATGGTAATACGGAAGACATATGTACTAGAAGTGCTAAATGGACAGAAGTGCTGCTAAAAGGGCCTAGTTTCTTTTTTGCAACCGTTGGTTTCACAAGAAATACTCTTAAAGCTTTTTACATGAGACACCAATACCATCTTTAGGGTATGTACTAAGATCTTTAGGTATTACAGCTATATGTATTAAATGTTTTCAATAATTGTCCAAACATAAACGCTGATTGAACTTTTAAAATTAATTAACTAGCACATCAATCCTAAAATAGGATTTAATCTTGTATACTGTGTCATCTGTTGTGAAGACCATAAATCAAAAACTGCTTAAAATTATATTAGTGTCAAGAAGACATTACAACTCGACAAAATTGGCTAATAAAACGTTAAATATACATGCACAATATTTAGCTCTGATAATTATTTTAAAATTCACAACCTTTGATAAATATATTTTTTCATATTTCTGTAAGATACCATCAAACTGAAAAATTATTCTATATTCCCAAATACACCATTAAAATAAAGTTATGTTTTGTGAAAATTAATAAAAAATATGGCAAGTAAATAAAAGTTGAAGTATTAATTAAGGACGGATATAATTTCAAATGGATACTGCCTGTTCTGTCTGTTTCATAGTCCGGTTGAGGATATTTTGCAGAATGAATTGCGTTTTATACATATTTAAAAAACTGCCAAGTCAGTACACGATATTCATCCCCATATATGCCCAAAAAAATAATTAGTGTTCTAAAATCTGCAGAACGATGTGGGCAGTCTATCTGGTGAATGACTACCCAAAATTTAATAGTAAATATAACAGTGCAACACTGCGCAAGTACATATAAATTTAAAATGGCGAAAATAGTAACTTTACGATTAAGAAAATCGCAATAATATTGCGCCGCCCTCTCGATCATAGCGAATGCACATCCGGAGCATGCCTTTAGAGGCTTCGGATCAAAAAACAAAAGTTACCACGTTGTTCGCAAGGGTCGATTTACTATATTCATTTTGTCAAAATGCCTAAATTGGAACAAAAGCATTTCGTAAATCGACCTAAAGGATTTCGTGACACACACACACACACACACACACACGAAAACAGTCGCTTAGTAAATATAGATTATATTCAATCAGACGAAAAGATACTTCACAAAGGCTCAACTATTCAAAAAAGATATGCACTTTGTCAGTAGGCTCTTGGGAGGCTGTGGGTTATCCTTTAAGTGTAAACTATTAAAAGATAACTTAATATTTGTTTATATTTTCCTATGGCCATCCTACAACATGAATTTGCTTCACCAGATCAAACAATAAAGGTTATTATTTAGAAATTCAGTAGGTTATTGAACGTGCAAATGGTGATGAAGGCTTTTAAAAAGCAATCATAACATGCAACCTCGACTAAAATGCCCACATGAGTCTCTTCAACCTGAAGACAATGTTGGTTCTTGTCATTTGGAGAAATATTGTGCATTATGAATTTCCTTTACGTGGTTAAACAATCAGTAAACAGATTTTTAAATTAGAAATTTTAAAGCAGCGGGATTGGCGGGATTTTATGCGAAGAAAGAGAATTACGGGTAGGTAATTCTTGGGTTTCATACAAAGACAATGGGTCTACTTATCTGGGGTAACCTATTGAAAAACAGGGTAAGAATTCACCAGACTTATACTTATACTTAAAGTTGTAATTAACCTTTTTCTTAGCCTCAACCTAAATCTTTGAAAAGGTGCCGTTTTCAAACTGAAGAGGAAATGGAAGAAAATTCGACAAGATACCTGCATACCATTCCAATAGATGCGTTCCAGAAACCTTTTCAAAAGTATAAAAAGCGTTGGCAACGGGATATCACAAATGAAAAAGATTCTTTGAACAAAATTATGTTCAAATAGTTTGAAAATGGATAATAAAGTTTTCATAACAAAAATTTTGTATATGCATAACTTATTTCTGCTAATTAAAGAGATTACCTATGCAAAGTGAAGAAAACTATGTTTAAACTGTTTGAGAATGGATAATAAAGCTTTTATAATAAAAGTTCCGTACATATCTCGTACAAGCACACTTTATTATATTTCTTAAGCGACGTCTTTAAATGAAGAGAAGATAATGCCAAAGGCAGGCGAATTTCATAGCTGAATTAAAAATAGATAAAATTCAGAAATGCATTTGTGGAATAGCACTGTAGAATAAAGTTTTTACGGTTTAATGAAAACCGTGGAGATTGTGTTGAAATAATTCGAAACGGGAACCAGAGAAAAACATGACATCGTTCTACATTAGCATAAACAATAAATATATGGAGTTATTGTACAGCACCAATTTAGGTTAATATACCCTGCAATAAAAGTGAGGCGCCACGTAATACAAAACTGTGGCAATGCAGTTTTTTATTCATATCCATCATGGAATTAATATAACTGTATTGCTTCATTCCAGATCGCAGTAAAAATACAATTAAATATTATGTTAAATATGTTTTGTTTTATATAAGACGTCGGCGTATTTCTTCATCATCTACTAGTAATATATCGATTACTAGTTTAACAATATAGCTCATCATTGATGAGCTTGATTTAAAATATTATTTCATGTACTCATTGCTTACTTATTTCTTAGAACAGAAGGCAGCGCACGGTCTTCATATATATAATCCGAATTTAATATAAAATATCTCCTTCGTGCATTCATCTGTTTCCCTTGAGTATGAAAACGACAGACCAGGGGAGTGAAAATATTATTCGGAAAACTCAATTTAACTCTTTCGCCATTTTTCTTAAAACTTTCGTATTAGTATTCTTTTGATTTCGGGAATTGAAACTATTTAATTTTTAGGATTGTGTTGGGGCAAGTGTTAAGAATAAGCTAATTTGCGAACTCTTTAAATGGAGATAATTTATATAAAAGGGTTTTTATAAATATACAAGTATATGCAAGACTCGCAAGTGCGCGATCTCAAAAATATAAAAGCAATGAGCTATTTATGCTATCATCATTATGTCCTTTTGAAATAAACGTCAACAGATATTTCAGTAACGTTAAAATTATTTAAATTTCTTCCATCAATCGAGTCTCTGCAATTAGTTAACAGGGAATTTCTCTTTCCGAACAAGATGGTGCGCGGCTTGTCATACAGATAAACGTGTGAAATCCTGGATGTTGGAAAACGATATTTCCATCACAAGTTGGCCCTCAAGTAGTCCTGATCTTTCTCCGATAGAGACATTATGGCATCGAATGAAACAAAAATTGCCTAATCGTCCGGCTAAAACACTTCAGTCATTCCGACATCGTCTCCAAGAAATATGGGACTCTTTTTCTTTAGAAGACTGCCAGAATCTTGTAGACACCATGCCTAGACGTATAACTGCTGTTTTGAAAAATAGAGGTGACCTAACACAGTGGTAATTGACTTTACAACTAAGTGTAAAATATTGAAAGGTACCTACTGAAAATTCGAGATTTAACTACTTCATGATTTTATGTTTTCTTTTGTCACTAGTTTTATTGTTATTGCGAATAACTGTGTACAGTTCTTATATTTCTCAAGTACAAATAAAATCTGTTGTATTTATTAGCGTAGTATATTCCTACCTTACCGTTTGTGCTGCGTGGACGTGAAAATATCTAACGGGCGAACTGATGTGATTGTGGGCTCGTATAATCAGAGAGAAATAACTTGCTTGATGAACTATTTAATTTTTCTGCAGGGTGTTTAACTTATTTATAACACTATAGTGCATAGGTTATTTATATTTGAATAAAATAGATGAGTCAATGGCATTGAAGTTCCGGTAAAAGAAATAATTACGAAAGAAATGAAAATGACGTATACTGTAGCCTGCTTGTACCGCACTAAAAAACTAGAAAACTGAATTATTATTAAGGCGCAATATTATCAAGTGACGAAGTGAAATTGTAAAATGAAATAACAGCGTAGATATTAGTCGGATAAGTTCGATTTATTTTTTTTATCTCCAAATACATGGACAAGTTCTTGACCGTTGACCGTGTGGGGAAATTTAGTTTCCGTAAAAAATCATTATAAACTCAAAGGACGATGATCCATTAGTCGATGTGATGGGATGTTCGCTTTGTTTATGTTACTACAATTTAGCTAATTATGTTAGTTAAGTGACCAGATCTTAAATTCTCGACACTATTCTAAGAAAAAAAATTATATGGTTTAACGCCCTTTTGGAAGCAGCCGATCTGTGAGATCTGGCAGTTACCTTTTTCTTTGCCCTTTCGTGTATATTACGAATATTAACTCGAACTCATTCACAGCTTCCTAGCTCCAAACCACTGTTCTCGATGTGGTGTCGATTTTTTTTAGTGCATTCTCCGGCCTTGTATGGGCCGCCCGGATTTGTCAGATGTATTCCGCCAGATTACGTCAGTATTTTCACTTTTATATTTTGTTAAAGTTATTACTTAAATTAAAATTTTTTGGAATCTCTACACTTACTTATTCTAGTTTTTTATGGTATTATCATTCAAAATTAACACATTTGGGTGTTCAATTATTGGCTTATACTAAATATAGTTACCAAAAATGTGACGTTTATTTTTGTTTCGAATATGCTAAAATAATGAAGAGGATTTATAATTCTTTACACTTAAAATAGGCAGTGCCTTATAACCTTTCTTTGTAATTCACGTCCTATACTTTTTTATATATATAACTTTATGACATGAAAAATTGGTAGTTTGTTTTCTGTATTCACAGTAAATATTGATTAATACGAATTTATGTTTTTGTCATTAAAACAGAAAAAACTTGTCAATAGCTGGCTCCCCTATAAAAATCTTCCAAATTTATTGTTCTATAACATTAAATGAGTTCTTTATGTAAATTTAATTATTGCGATTAAAATCTAGTGTAATATAATATAATTACTGTATAGTATTAATTAAAATAAGCGTTTAATTAAGTCTCCATTTCATTAAAATCTGAATTGTATAAGATTTGATTGTGGGATCTCTCAGATGCATTGCGCCCGAATGTGTTTGGATTCATACTGCGCTCGACGGAAGCTTAAGTGATCTTGTATTAAATATTTTTAAAATAGCAATTTTTGTCTGAAAATTAAATTAAATCGTGTCCAATAATTGTTGTATATTATAAACCAAAATTTTTTAATTAGATTTCAAGAAACTAATACATACCGCGTGATTATAGCCTGGGTAAGGGGTGTTTCAATTATGGGGATTCTTGATTTTTATGGCCTTAATCATTTTGTCTAACCTTTTTATCTATTGCTTGTACGTAGATAATAAACAGCGTTTTCTTCGACGTACAATATTAAACGAATACAATTTTCAAAGGTACAATGAACACACATTAAACTCATGTACCCGTTCAACTACAAGTAATAAAATGTAGCTACTTAATGTTATAGCAAATACCGTGTAACTGGTTAGTTAATTAATTATGTTGACAGGTTATAGCGCAATGCCTATTATGTCATTTAACAAAGTAATAAATAAAAATGGCTGCAATGAAACTACACTATCCATTAAGTTTTGTAATGAAAACTGTGGCGCTTTCAAATAAATTGTAGAATTAATGTTAAACCGTATTGCTTGGCACGAATAAGTGTTAATTATTTCTGTAATAAATAATTTTATAATTAAATAGGCCAAGCAGTGCGTTGTTATGAGTGAAATTGATTTATCTTAAAAATATAATTCAATATAACTAATGTATACACCATGTGTACAATATGTGTTAGCAATTTACTTTTGCAAACAACGCTCGGACAGGTTGATTTTCAATTTTCAATTAGTACATTTTGAGTCCTGCCGAATGGCAGTCAACTACTAGAGTGTTGAAAACGAATGTCTCATTGGCAGTCCAATTATTAATTTCAGACACATTAAAAAAAACAACAAAAAATGATGTCCAATTAACCTTTTCATAATTATATTGCCTATAAAATCATGTACGCATTAGAGGTAGTTAAACTGGGCTTCGGGTTATCACAATTGCATACAAAAATTGATTGTTAATCAAGAAACTAGAATACCAGAAACAGGAAACTAATGAAAACTTTAGAGTCTAGTTAACTACGTCTATAGTTATGTTACTAATAAAATCCTATAGCGGTTAGGGGTTGGTAAACTAATATTCAGGATACCACAATTAAAAATGAAACTAAATGTCAGTTTGCTATAATCAATTGAAAAGTTAAATATC
This sequence comes from Rosalia funebris, assembly GCA_037954035.1. Lineage (NCBI taxonomy): Eukaryota > Metazoa > Arthropoda > Insecta > Coleoptera > Cerambycidae > Rosalia > Rosalia funebris. Next base: position 2,487,895 of record JAZFAV010000018.1, on the reverse strand, counting down.
AGCAAGAAATTAATATGCCAGAAATCAACAGAAAAATAATATAAGACATCTTATTGATAGTCGACTCTCCTGGGTATCACAGGATCTTGTAGTTAGTTGGTAGGGTGGCTTAAGGATATTGATGACCCAGTAGGGAAGGAAATACCGTGATGTACTTCTGGATGACCGCGGTGGGTAGGAAATGGCCATTTAGATACCTCTCGATCTTAGTTGGTGAGGTGTCGAACTAAGAAGGGGTCTCCCCGAGCGGGCAGTAGCGCCCTCGCCTGGGACTTAATGCACCCTCAATCTACAGTTTTACTGAATGGCATCTAGGCTAAGTATGTCGCAATGGTGTCGGACGGGATTCGGGATACCGGACCACCTCCTGAAGTATCTAATGTCGAGCTTCATTCTCTAGGTACTCGTGGGATATATATGGAAATTGACATGGATCTTAAAGAAGCTAAACATGATTCTTCTGAAAATACAAAGTGGGGAACAGAGTTCTGAATAAGGAAATAGTCTAACACTTCCGATAATCCGTAAACCGAAGAATATTACCGAAGCGGAGAAGAGAAGCAAGAGGGCCAGAGAACTTCTTGAGAAGGGCTGTTTCTGGTATTTGGAAGATATGGAGCTGAGGAAGATCTGGCATCTGAAGATCCTGAGTTAGAACATCTAGAGCTGAGGAGGGTATCTCGGATTTAATAACCGATGAAGAGGAGATTGATTTCTCCAAAGCCGAAAATCTACTCGAAGTCATCAAAGGCTCGGATTTGGGTGGCTATAATCCTAGATGGCTACCCTGACTGGAGTCGGTTTGAAAAGGTGAGAGGAAATGCTGTGGAGGTGGAGGGAAGGCCCGCTGGGGAGGGACTGGCCGTGCTTTCCGAGCACGACTTGGAAGAATGAGGCGATGAGCGTCATTTGCGCTGATCAATCAACAGGCATGCCAACATTCTCTCGTAGGGGTAAAGTGGAGGCTTGACAGATATATCCTGTGAAGATAAGTGATGTGAAAAAAGATGGGCACAAATATCTTTGTTTGAAATGTTCAAAATAATAGCACCTGTAAAATTTTTCTGTATTGGTATCTAGTATTATAAGATCTCTGTATATTGCATTATTTTTCTGTTAATTTTTAGTGTGTTAGTTTTTTGGTTGACAATGAAAATGAATTTTTTTATGCACCTATGGCACCCTGTACCCTAGTCTAACTACTCTTAACTCATACATGATTTTATGGAATATGATTATGGAAAATGTTTATTGGGCTTACATTATTTTCCTATTGTTCTTGTTTGTATTTTAATTTTTTGTAAACGATTAATTGGACAGTTAACATTTTAAATTAATTTTCTACTGGGTTTTGGCATTTTAATTTCTTGACTGCAGTTTAACTTTTTAATTAATTGTAGCAACCTGACATTTAATTTCTTATGTAATTATGGCAACCTGAATAAAGGATTAACCAATAAAGGATTTCATGGGCAACCAATAAAGGATTTTATGGACAATATAATAATAAAAGTGGTTAATTATACTATCAATAAAATCTTGTATTACTTTCCTGTTGTTTGTTTGAATTTTACCATAAAACAACAGAAGTTTTAGTTTCTTGGCTATCACTTAACTCCTCAATTAATTGTAGCAACCTGAGATTTAATTTTGCATGTCCTATCTTTTGCTCTGCAGCTCTCCTTTCACCTATCCACCTTTTGCAGCTGAACACTGTGTGGGCGGCATCATTAGCCTCCCCACAGGACCAGCACCCTCTGCTCTCGCGTTTGCCTATTTCCAATAGGTATTCCGCGAAATAGCCATGCCCGGTAAGGACCTGGCTAGAAGTGTAATAATACCCGACATCGCCATGTGCCCTTTCGCACCATGGTCTTATGTTCGGGATTAGCACCCTCGTCTATCTCCCTCGGGGCTCCGCGTCCCGTCTCTCCTGTCAGTCTTCCCATAGGCTCTCCCTTGCATCTCTGTCAGCGCCTCTGTACACCTCCCGTCTCTCCCTTGCTAGAAGGTACAGACCCTTAGTGCTGATCTTCTCTGGACTTTGGTGAGCTCTTTCCTCCACTTGTCCCTTCTCAATATGCCCACCCACACCGGGTCGGCGTACAGTAAAATCCGACTCCACCACCCCGCTGAGGACTCTCCTCTTTGTCGCCCTGGGGCCCTTGATGTTTGGCATCAAACGACCAAGGGCCGAGACGATTTTGCTCGCCTTTTCCAGAGTCTGTTTGATGTGTTCCCTAAATGACAGGGGACTATCGATCCAGACTCCCAGGTACTTGACACTCTGCTTCGGCACGACTTCGGTATCCCCTATTCGAAACGTGATATACGGGGGCTTTCTCCTTCTTGTCAGGAGAACTGCCTTCGTATTATCCAAAGCCAGAGTCAATTCCCTTTCTCCAATGCATCTCCTGATCCTATCACCAGTGAGGTTGGCGTTCTCCCTCACGTCAATACCACTTCTTCCACCACTTCCATCACAATACCACTTCGACCACCGCAACATCATCAGCGTAGCCCAAGACCCTCACTCCTTCGGGCACTCCGAGTCTAAATACCCCATCGAAAATAATGTTCCATAAGATAGGACCCATGACCGAACCCTGTGGCACTCCACACGAAATTCTCCTCCTCTCGCTATCATCCCCAGCCAACAATATCAGTCCCTACAGGACAGGTAGTTGGCTATCGACACTAACCTACCTACCCGTAACTCATAAAGGATGGACAATATAATAATAAGCCTGGTTAACTAGACTGTCAACAAGATATATTATATTATTTTCTGTTGAGTTTTGATATTTCAGCTTCTTGCCTGCCATTTAACTTTTAAATTAATTGTAACAACTTGTATAAAATTTTTATGTACAGCTTATCAAGAATAGGAACAAGTCTCAAAGCTGCGATATCGGACCGCCCACGAGGTGCGCAGTAAATAGTCTGGTCTTTACTCAGTCGCATTGAGACATTTGCAGAGTGAATATCGAGTGTACAGTCAGGGGAGGAGGTGGTCAGGTAAAGCATATGATGTATGCTGCTCAGTTGAGATGAAATAGTTTTGAGTGTGAATGTATACAGAGCTCGATCTGGCCGCGCGTAAACTGCATCCATTTCCCTCCGAATGCTGCCTCACTCTTTCTTCTACGCATACATAGATAATCTTACACTCTTTCCTATTCTTGACAAGCTGTAATGGTGGCAATCTGGGCCCTAGATTATTTACTCCTAACCGATATATGATACTTTGGGACACATAAATGGGGATGTTGTTAATTGGAATGTCAATAAGACATCATAAGTTCTTATTTATTCTGTATTATTTCTTTTCATTTCTTCTGTTTATTCTTATTTTCCTGTTAATTTATAGTATTTCAGTTTCTTCGTAGAAATGTATGACCGTGGCAACGTCAACCTTACGTTGACTACTACCAATCCATACATGATTTTATGGGCAATATAACTATAGAAGTGATTAATTGGACTGCGCATATTTTAAACTAACTTTTTAAAAATTTTATTTATCACTTTATTTGTCAATACACTAAAGAGTGAATATACTAAACTGTATTTGGTACTACAGTAGTTATTCAAAACTTATAATAGAATACTATTGACTTTAAGAATTGAGTATAATTTCTCATTCTTATTTCACAGTCTTAAAAATAAGTGGCATGTTATTAGCAAGTTTTTATAAATAGTGTAACTCGTCTGTTGTCGACTTAGTTTCTTTGTTGTGACTGTAGTAATATTTACTATCATGTTTAAGTGAGTAAACTTCACGTAAATGTTAACAAACATCGTCAAGCTAACGCACACTTAATATAAGAACTACCTACGTATTTTGCTCGAATTGCTTTTTAAATATTTCATGTAAACGTATTTACCTAATTCGTAATATTTAATAAGCTCGAACAAAACCACTCCTACAAGTGAAATTATATGTAGGAGTAGTTTTTGGTAGATAACATACCAGGCGGTTTCGAAGATAAAACAAAAAACGAGAATATATTCAAGTTTACTTTCATATCGAGGGAAAAAGGTATTGTAATAATATGCTACGCATTTATTTGTTGATATACAAAGAATGAAGATACACTTTGGGTTAAATTAATAAGTAGTATGGTCAAAAATACAATTACTTTCATGGAAAACTATAGAGAATAATGAGATAACTTTATTATCTATGTATTTCATTTACGTAAGTAAATAAAATACATACATATAGAAAGATACAAAATGATTTAACTTCTTTTTTGTTACTTCATTAAAAAAGGGAAAAAACGTATTCGACTATGATAAATTTACATGATTCATAAAATAGAAGAATGACCCAGTCCACAATTTAATGATTTAGATCCAATAGATCTAAATCAGAATTTATACCAAATTTTAAAAATTATATTAGTCACAAATGGTTGTGAATTTTAAAATAATTGTCAAAGCTAGTGTCGTTTATTTATATCAATAATTTCTCTATTCCTGGGACAGTCCTGGGACCTTCGATGGAGTAACAGAAACGATGGTGGGGATCAATTTTTTATGAAAAATTACACGACTTTTAACGCAAGTTTCGTCAACCAAGTTGGTATCATCTGGAGATGATTAAAACTACTTTAATATGCAAAAGCGTGTAATCTTTTGATGTTCGTGGACAACAGGTTTCCTATTTTTATTTTTTTTTCATACAGTCAGTGTTCATGTTCCGAAAATTTTAAATGCTTTCTAGACCTGAGAGTAATAAAAAGGGAGTTTTTTGCGTTCCTTATTATATGTAACTTCTAAGAATGGTGCTGGTAGACCAATTATTTGTATAGAACATGTTGTTAATGACGTTTCTTAACGCATGGAATAAGAAACTACAAAACCTTTGGAATGACCGTCTCAAGAAAATGTATTTCTTTAGGGAATATGGTAAATTATTGTAAAAAAGCATTGTATTATATGTAAATTATTGTATTATGTATTGTTTGGACAAGCATCCATGTAATATAGAATACTATAAAGCCCTTCTAAAAGAAGACAATCCTTGACGTCATATTGTACTGCCAATGATTTGTTACTAATTTAGTGAACGATAATCTGTCAAACTTAACATTTTTTTTTGACGAAGTGTGGTTTCATTTTGCAAGATACATCAATTCTCAACCTATGCGAATGTGAGCACTGATAATCCTCATATCATTGAATAGAGTTTTCTTTTACTTACTTACTACTTGTTACTTTTTTATTCGGCAACCTTGTTTGTTATCTATCTAGCTGTGGAAACATTTTTTTAGTCTGAGGTTAGAAGAATAGTAAAGAACGCGAATGTAGGGATGAAGGCAAACATAATTGTTTATTATTAAATATGTTATGAAGATGGGCATGGTATTAGTTAAATAAGACTGCCTATCCAGCGACACTAATTCGTCATTTAGATTGTTACAGCGATAACAGATAATTGCCTTGAATATAATTAAAAACGAAAAAATGAACTCTTAGAAGATACTGCTCGACAAAATTTTCGTATATTTTGGAGTTCAATTAAAATCTGGTGTACGGTTACACTAAGAATTTACAGTTGAAGAGCAACTAAAATTTTCCAACAGGCAGCCTTCTTGTAACTCTAGATAATCTTTCTCTGTAGGTTTCGAGAGGTAGTCTACACTAGAAATTGTAGACCACCTCAACCCTCACTAATGTAAATTCTGCCATCGAATTTGATCTTTTCCAAAGAATGTTTTCACCATATCATATACTACTGTATTTAAGAATGTCTCACATGCATTTATAAATACACATTATTCAATGAGATGACTTCTTAACCCTTTAGTTAATGTTTATTTACATTATCACCAATATCAAGAGATGAGTTACACATGACTTTATGTTCTATTCGAAGAATAATATACCTTATACACAAACCATTCTTATGTTTGCATAACATTAACGAATCTGTTACCACTAGTTCAAGTGAAATATAGGCCACTAGAAGTTATAGGCACGCTAGTTTAACTTATCCAAGTGGTAGCCATTACAGCTGTTACTTGATTATTTATTAATTGACGCTATGTACATCAACCCTTAACATGTATATACAACCTTCGAAAACTCATAGATTATTGATAATAATATTGGTACATTCGATAAGGAAAATCTTACCTAAAGTATTGTTAATAAAATCGACTGAAGGTTATCATAAAATCTTACATCAAAAATTCTTTGATCATTAATATAATTTATCACAATATGGTCTGCTATATTTTAAAATAATATCCAGTAGAAGACATTTAAAACTTAACACATTTGTTTGTTTTGCATGAAAATTAAACTATAATTTCAAAGAAGCATAGAATCTGTAAGTAATACAAGTGAGACACGGGGTTGACACAACAAAACGTTTATTTCAAACTTACAAGATTCACTGTTAGTCATGAAGGACAGAAATGAGTATTTATAAAGTTTCTTATCTAAGGGCTGTGTCAGCTTCTGTTAAGATAAATGATTCAAATAATTATATTACGTTAAGCGTAATATTGCCAAGAGATATGTTATCGAAAATAAAAGGAATGGTATAAGCATGGGTATCATATTACACCTCCTTCCCTAGGTGGAAGGCTATCAGGTTCTGAAGGACCTGTAGGCTTCTTAAGAAGTAATATTTTTACCTTTTGGTGGCAAAACTTGAGGTATATATAAATAAGCAAGCCCATGAACAGTATAGATAATAAAATATAAAACATAGTAGTCTGAGAATTGTTTTTTTCAAAGTCTTTAATCCGCACAGGGTGTAGGCTGCCAAGTTGGGTGGAAAGGTCTGCTAGGTCCTGTAGTTTGATGTCCTGAAGGTGGAGTTCCGCGGTTGGGGTTGAGTTCAATTTGAAGGTAGGTAACGCCAGGGACGTTTCGTCGGGAAGCTCGTGATTGGCGTTGAAGATGTCGTCGTTGATAATTACGGGGCAGCTCTCTAAAGTAACAATTGAGGGCTGCTCGATAAAGTGGTCCATGGGGGTGTTACAATTTTCTTCGATTCTGGTCCTTTGTATTGGGACGACTATGAGTTGTGTCTCTGCAATTTGTTCAACTATGGTAGCTCCGAGTCGTACGCTGGTTAGATTACATCGTGGATTTTCTCCTTGTAGAATAGGAAGGTAGCACTCGTCGTGGTTGTATGGGCTATCCTTTCTACACAGGCATACATTTTCTAGCCGTGGACAGGAGTCCTCTTTCCAAAAGGTGAGTTTGGTTCGTAAACTTGCAATGAGATAGGGTTTGGTTGGTATAAGAACTTTGGATTGGTAAGGCGTGGGAATCAAATGGTAAGTATAGTAAGGTGCTTGGGTGGCTATTGGCACTGACAATTTTATGTAGATTTTAAGATCTTTAACCGTTGCTGAGATATGAAAAAGATTAAGGTAACTATGCATATTACTAAGATGTATCAGTTGATCTCGTTTATATAGACTCGAGAGTTTAGTTAAAATAATTTGTATATTTGGGACTGGCAAAAAATAGGTGTGAATGATATTATGCTGAGCCATGGCGACTGCATTCTCTAAAGTGTCTAATAATTCTAAAAATATATTAAATTCGTTTTTTATAGTGACACCAGTTTCAAAGTATGACCAGTCTTGTTGAACTTCTTTGAACGTTTTGAAGAGTAGTTCTATATTCGCGTTTATCTGGGTTAGACTTTGATTAACTTTGTCGCTAAGAGCTTTAAATAGAGAAGTTCTTAAATTAATTTCGTGCGTTAGAGTTTCCTGATTGGACATTAATGTATCCATTTTAGAATGGAGTTCTTGCACATCATTGTCATCGGCAGTACCAAATAATATTTTTTGAACGGAACCTATAGCGTTTATAAGTCCACGTTTAAGTCTGACTTCAGGATTCCTAAAATTATTTAATTTATATTCGGTCAAGTTTACGAGGTATTTTAACTGCTGATTAATAGTACTATTAGAATATTTATGTTTATTTTGGAAAAAGCTTAGGTCGGATTTTAATTTGTATAAATTGTTTGTTACGTCCTTTAAATCGATAATGTGAATAAAGTCATGTTGCGATTGTATTATTTTAGTTTCACATGTTAGGCGATTTATGTGAATGGAGTTTCGTATAGTCTCTATTCGGATCGCGGAGGCGTAGTGAATAAGAGTGAGAAGGACCAGGTTGGTACTTAATTGTAATTGGAGGGATTTTATCCTCAAAGTCAACACCTTCATCTGTCTCGCTGCTTAGTTCAATAGGTTGAATTTCCTCTGGGGGTTTTTCCTGTAAAGAAGGTTCAGTATTAACCTTTTGTTCGCTTTTCTTTTTCTTAAGCCTGGGTTTTCGTTTGATATAGGCTTTATGATATTTGCCTTCAGCATGTGCCTTACGTTGAAACAGTTTTAGAGTGGGACCTAAGTCTTCTACTACTTTAGTTTGAATGAATTTTTCGTTTAGTTTCCCGCGTGCTGGATTTGCAATATATACGTCTTCGTTGGGTTCAAAAGTTTCCGGTAGTTCGCGTGTTTCATTGGCTTTTTCTATGACTCGCATTTTAGATTTGTCTAACTTGGTTTTTATTTGATTGTAAAGGTTTTTTAGAACATTCTTATGGGTGTTAATGTACTCTGAGAGTATCCGTTCTTCATTAATATCGAAAGGGTCAGGGCGTTCGTCTCCACGAATTATATCGATAGGACACATTTTGGTGCTTGAATGAATTGTATGATTGTAACTTATAACTGCGATTTGTACTAGATAGTCTAAGGGTGCATTTGGATTTTCATGTTTAAGACATCGGACGCTGTCTAATAAAGTAGAGTGGAATCGTTCGATGTTGCCGTTGCTACTATGCCCTTGTATTGAAGTAAAGGTTAGTTTAATTTTGTGCAGATTGCAGAAATCTTTCATCATCGCGTTGTTAAACTCTAGGCCAGTATCCACCAGGATTCCATAGGGTAGTCCATGATGTTCGATAAATTTCAGTAGCGCACGTTGTATTGACATGCCTGTCTTAGTTTCGACGGGGTAGGCTTGAGCTATTTTCGAAAAGGTGTCAATGATCGTTATAAATTTTTGTCCTTGGATATCTAGAGTATCAATGTTTATGGTTTCAAAGGGTTTCGTAGGCGTTTCAGTATATTGAAAGATTGGTTTCACCGGGTGCCGGTCAGTTTTACACGTTTTGCATGTTTCGCATTTGGCGATAAAGTCCCGTACGTGATCAAACATGTTAGGCCAGAAATATTTCTTAATTAAAGCTTGGTGGGTAGCCGTTACTCCTTTGTGTGTAACTTTGCCTTCCTGGTTATAACGTATCTTCAGTTGTTGTTCTTGTTCTGATGTTACGTCTTCTACTTTCTTCTTGCAAATTAAAAACTTGAGCCAATGAGTTAAGTGGTTTTGAAGGATTCTGATGATCTTATTTTCTAACTCTGGTTGCTCGAAGTATAGAGCATGTATGGTGGTGTTACTTTGAACGAATGGAGATAAAAATTTAAAAATTTCTTCGTCGGATGAGCGTGATTTTAGGTGGAAGTGATGTTCTTTAACTTTGGGGAAAGGCTGTATTGCATAATGCGAATTAACTTTATTACTATCCTTTTCCAGGAGGATCCATCGGTTGTTATACCTATTTAAGGGTGTTTCGGAGTATTTGACTTCTAGAATGGGGTTTTCGTGACTAGAGTGAATAGTCTGGTTAGTTCTTGAGGGCGGCGCGCGATTCGGGTCGTCCATTGAATTTAAGTCGTCTAAAACTTCTTGGAACTTTTCTGGGTCTGGTTCTGGTAGATTATCGAGTAAAGTACTTACATCGGGGGCGTTATTTATCATTGACATATTGTCTTCTTCTATTGCGTTAAGTTCATCAATTTTGATACGCGAGAGCGGGTCAGCTTGGTTTGTTTTTCCTTTTTTGTACTTTATTTCGTATTGGTATTCTTCCAATTTTAGACGCCATCTTACTAGTCGCGAGTTAGGGTCCTTTAGGTTGAACAGCCACTGCAAAGGCTGATGGTCGGTTTCAATTATAAATTTAACGCCAAACAAGTAAGGTCGGAAGTATTTAACGGAATTTACGATGGCTAATAACTCCTTCTCAATTGTGCTATAATTACATTCAGCAGGGTTCAATGTCCTGGAATAATAACTGATGGGGTGTCCATCTTGTGAAAGTACGCTTCCTATTGCATACGCGGATGCGTCGCAAGTGAGAGTAAATATTTTATTAAAGTCGGGGTAAGCTAGGATAGGCTCATTGCAGAGTAAATCCTTGCAAGTTTCAAAGCAATTGCGGTAGTCTTGGGTTAACTCGATTTTTTGGTCCTTTTTGAGGCAATTGGTAAGGGGTTTAGTTACACGAGCGAAGTTGGGGACAAATTTGCGGTAAAATCCGAGCAATCCTAAGAAACTCTTGATTTGCTTCGCCGTTTTTGGGATTGGAAATTCTTTAATGGCTTTTATCTTCTTCGGGTTTGGCTTGATACCATCTTGGGTTATAATGTGGCCAAGAAATTCCACGTGTTTACAGAGGAATTCCGATTTGTCCAATTGAATCTTCAGGTTGGCTTTTTCGAGGGTTTTAAATACCAGTTCCAGGTTTTGTAGGTGTTCTTGTATCGACGTGCTGAAAATTATGATGTCGTCCATGTATACGAAGCATATTTTATTCTGCAGATCTTTTAATATATTATCCATCACCCTCTGGAACGTTGCAGGCGCATTCTTGAGGCCAAATGGCATCCGTACGTATTCGAAGTGGCCATTTTCTATGTTGAAAGCAGTTTTTTCTATGCTGTCAGGGTGCATTTCAATCTGGTGGAACCCTGAAGCGAGGTCGAGAGTCGTGAAATATTGGCATCTGCCCAGTTTGTCCAGTATATCCGCTATGTTAGGTAACGGGTATCTATCAGTCTTGGTTTTGTCATTTAATTTCCTGTAGTCGACCACAAGCCTCCATTTTTGTTTGCCGCTCGCATCGAGTTTTTTCGGCACGATCCAGATGGGGGAGCTATAAGCGCTGGAGCTAGGTCGAATGATTCCATCTTGTAACATTTTATCAATTTGCAATTGTACTTCTTTTTGGTGGACATAAGGATACGTATATGATTTTGCGTGAACGGGGGTGTCATCGGTAGTTTTTATCTGGTGTTTGACTTCGTTTGTGAAAGTTAATTTGTCACTAGGGAAGTGAAATGCGTGTGAGTAATTTTTACAGAGTTCAAGAAGGTTAAAACGTTCCTCTTCATTGAGATGGTCAGTGCGTAGAAGATTTTGTATGTGTTGATTGGTGAAATTGAGAGAATTATGAGTTGGCTTATCGTTTTTTGAAATTTGGGGTTCAAAACCAGTATACTCGGAATAGAGTTGGACATCAATTGGTGTATCGAATTGAGCCGTGATAGGGTAAGTGTTGGTGTTAAATATTTCGACCTGAGCTAGGCCATTCTTGGCTTTGCTTATACCAGAAGGAATAAGATAATTGTCGGTTTTTTGAAATGGGATGACAATTTCGCCGTTGTCAATAGAGACAGGGATTTCTCGACCAATACATTCGACGGGGTTTAAAGAATAAGTACGTGAAATTTCTTCGGGTTGTCGAATAGAAATTGGAATCTGGAAGTAGTCATTATAGATAAGATGATTTTGGAAATCTATTTGGATACCTAACGTTTGTAGGTCTTCGAAACCGAAAATGCCATCATAGAAATCATGGAAATCATACAGAAGTACGTTTAAATCGAAGTCTATATTAAATTCTTTAAATAAAGGGATGTTTGCTTGGAATTGACAAGTCGATTTGCCGGTTGAAGTTTTGATAAGTGTTTCATGAGAGAAAATATGGTTGGGGTAATATTTTTGAATTATTTCGGGACGAATTATGGTCTTTGATGATCCGGTATCGATCAATAATTTTAAAGGGGGTTCTCGAATATTAATATATGGAACACGGTATATTAGCAGAGTTTAGTTCTACTATGTCCGGTTGTTTATATTCGGGGCTGCAGGAAAATTTTGTTCTTGACTTTCTTCATAATCATTCGGTATATTCTCTTCGTTTCCATTTCCGTCGTTTAAGTATACCCATTCTTCTCCTTGTGGATTTTCTTCTGGGAGGTCCATTTGACTTGTTGAGGGTTCGTCGTAAGGTGTCAGTGGGGTATTGTCCATCCAGCAGGGATTTTGCGATGTAGGATCCGTTTCTTGATTAAAAAGTTCTTCTACCATGTACTTCGGCTGGTTGTATCTTGGTTGCCAGTTGTGATTTGGGGCGTTCTGAATTCTTGATGTACTAGGCTGTTGTCTAGTTGCATTCGTTCCACTGATTCCAGACATTGGGGTAGGTCTAGCGAATTTTTGGTTCGGGTTTGGTCTCCACACATTTACGTTGGATCTATTATTTTGGTTTTGTTGTATTTGGGTGCCAAAGGGGCGTTGTTGTTGTATATTATGGTTTTTAAAATTACCAGGGTTATTAAAATTGTTTGCATAATTATTGGGTTGAGATTGAAATATTGGTAATCGCACCGGTTGATTCGTTTGTTGGCGTGGTTTAGGCATTGGTAACATGGGATATCGAGGTGTTGTATTCTGTCGTCCGAACGCGAAGCGTTTGAACTCATCGTATTTAACCTGCTCGTCGATAAAAGTAATGGCGTGTTCTAATTCAGTAATGGCGGTATTATACCTAAGCATGTTTTCATAATTAAGGGGCATATTCATTTTGTAAATATTAAAAACTTGGTTCTTATAAAACGCTATAGACCCAGCCTTTTCATTTATTGGTATGTTTGATAACTGAATTTTTGAAATTATTTTAGATTTAAGTTCAATTAAACGATTGCCAAAATTAATCAAAGGTTCGTTTGGTTTTAATCTACAATTTTGTAACTCTAGCTGTAATGTTTCTAAACTTTTATGATCTGAAAAGTTAGTGGAGAAAAGATTTTTTATTTCAGGCCATGTTTGAATATCAGGTCTACTGTTCAAAAGTTGAAGAGCTTTGCCCTTAATTTTAGTTTTTATGCAGCTTACTACAATTCTAATATGTAGGGGAACATTTGAATTGCACACTTCCGTTAGATTTTCAACAGCATCAAAGAAATTACTTATTTCTGTTTCTTCGCCAGAAAAAATCGGAACAAATTCAGAAATGTTCTTAAGTTTATGCAAATCTAATTCAGACATCGTGTTAAATGAAAGAGTGTTATTCAAAAGATCAGAAATATCCGAAATCTCGTCTTTACTTAAAGTGTGAGAATAATCTTCGTCTTCTGAAGAGTATAAACTTGTCATAAAATTCAACTGGTGATTTCTTAGCAATGTAAATAAAAATAGAAAGAAAAATAAAAATTCAACTGGTAGTTTCTTAGCAAAAATAAAAAGAAAATAAAAAATCAATTGTTAATTTCTTAGCAATGTAAATAAAAAAATAAAAATAAAATAAAATAAAAGTAAGGAAAAATTAAAAATTAAAATTCTTTAAGCAGTAAAATAAACGGTAATTATTTAATCTCTACTGAAGTTATCTTTAAAATTATTAAAATGTTTTAATAAATATAATTCCTTGTTTTTTGAATTCTTAACCTAATCTTTTTAATTTGTACGATACAAAAATAAAAAGCTTCCCTTAGAATATCGCACGATGCGGGACTCCAAGAGGTTGTCACTAAAATTACACACTTTCCAAAAGTAGCTTGAAAATTGTCAGTGCAAAAATAGGGACGGGTGAACAGGAATAATGCAAGTTTACTTACGTTTGGTGCCGTTGTGCTCTGGGATTACGTTTTGAAGATTCTGGATAGTTGAACCGTTGAGACGGACGATCAGCGACTTCTGATTCTTCGGGAAATTGAAGAGTGCTCGATACACAGCAGAAACGTTGAACGACTATCCACTACCGACTGCGCCAGTAATACAAGTGAGACACGGGGTTGACACAACAAAACGTTTATTTCAAACTTACAAGATTCACTGTTAGTCATGAAGGACAGAAATGAGTATTTATAAAGTTTCTTATCTAAGGGCTGTGTCAGCTTCTGTTAAGATAAATGATCAAATAATTATATTACGTTAAGCGTAATATTGCCAAGAGATATGTTATCGAAAATAAAAGGAATGGTATAAGCATGGGTATCATATTACATGTAAATCAATATTATTAAACTATAAAGCTTTCTATATAGGTCAAACCTGCTATTCCCCTGAATGTACATGTAAAGAACATTTTAATAAAAATAACTCTATTCTCGTTTACTTAATACGTTTTATAAAAATCCTTCGAGATTTATTCGAATTGTATGTTACAATTCTGAAATTGTGATAATGAGCTATAACACTGAAATATATACTGAAATATATATTACTACTGTCTATATAGTATATATACTGTCAGATCTTCATCAGTCACTTTTATGTTAAGTAAACGTTAATTTTAAAAAACGTAGTGGAGATTAAATGAATGGACTTCATTTTCTTGAAGATTTGCCGAAGAGGAAGATAATTTTTCCTTCCTTACTTACAGTTTACTTCCATTAGAGGAGAAGCTAAAAAGCAATAATAGGCAGTAACTCACCTGCGGGATCAGCTTTAGGTACATGAAACTTGAAGGCAGCTGGAGAAACTAGTTGAGAGCAGGAAATCTGGAATCCATGATTAATAATGTGCACGAGGACAGCACATACAGCAATCACCCAACCCCATCCTCCTTCGGGGTAGTAATGACGACACAGCAGCCGTCGAGCCTGTATCTATGGGTGGCATAAGTATTCCGCATTTATAAATTCGGAATGTCGAAGAATGTGAATTACAAGATTTAATTGTGTGGAGAAAAGGATAACTTTATGGTATTACAAATGTTATAAAGGCATATTGAGTATTGTAATTAGTAACTAGAAAACAATAACTGTTATATCTCGTGTACTATTATTAATCTGAATTTCTTAATCTCTATTATTTTTAACCATACTAACATAATGTTAGCTTGAATTATATTAGGTGGCCATGAAAGTAATTTTTAGAAATTAATTTAGTTACTATAAAAGATAGGATTCCGACATTGTTTATTTAAAGACACCAAAGATGAAATCTGTCATAATTACGACTAATTTATTACATTGGGTCTAACCTAAAGTGACATTATCTTTCTTATATTAAATAGTAATCCCTGCATACTTAGACCATCAGGCTTAAATTAAGTTGTCATTTAAAACAACGTATAATTTAGTATCGAGTAGTCAATTCTACTGAAGGTAGGTTATGAACCGACTATGGCGATAAAAAATCACAATATATATAGTATAATACTTGTATTACTTTTCCGCACTCCACTATACGCGGAAAAGTAATGTAATCGTGTAAAATTTCTTTCTAGGGTTTATTTTTCGCTTTTCGGCCTAAAAATAAAAAAAGGCTTTTAAACCATTTTGTATGTGTGTGTCGTTGTCGTCGGCATTTATTCTTGTTAGCACGATAACTCAACTAAATCGTGTCTCATCGATCGGGTTTTGACTGATTCTGATCGGGGACGTCTCCCAGACGACACCTCTTTATTTTGAGGTGGATAGAACACACTCTATCATGTTCCTGGGTCATAAGAAAGCACAATGGTGGACTATTTGAGAAATTGTTTTTGTTAGCACGATCACTCAATTAAATCGTGCCGGATCGATTGGGTTTCGACTGACTCTGATTAGGGACGTCTACCAGGTTACATCTATTGACTTTGAGGTGGATATAACATACCCCACCCTGTCCATGGGTCATGAGAGAGCACGATGGTGGACTTGAAAAAAATTGAAAAAAGTAAAACTGTCGCATAAAACACACATTCTGCATTTGTGTTGGTTTATTTTTTCTCAGCCACTCAATTGCCAGATAGAGATGGTCTACGTGCGGAAAAGTCCGTTTTAAGTTTTTAAAATTGTTTATGTTTTATAAATACTTGTTAGTAATTCAAAATTATTTCCAAGAAAAAAATCGAAAAAAACTTATAAACTTATAAAGTTAAAAATCGAAAATAGAAGATGCCTGAAATTGAATATTTTAAATAATGGTATACCTAAAAACTAACAACACGGTCCCACAAAAAATATCATGTGTCGCAGATCAGAGTATCCTTTCATCATTTCATTTTATCACTTTGATGCGATGTGTGAAATCGAAATATAATACACTTTTAAACTGTTTTTTGACGTGCTCATTTTTTGCATCATCTATAGCGTGTAGCAGTGAATTTACTTTGTTCGATATTTGCAGGGACTCCGCTAACGCGAACGCACTATTTTCTAATATCCCTATTGCATCATGCACTCCTTTATAGTTGGAATGAATAGTTTTTAAATCAGTTTCAATGGAAGTATCTAGATATTGTGTTTGGTTCTCCTTAATAGCTAGAGTCTCGGTAAGATTGAACTGTAGAATTACAGGTTTTATTTGTTGGAAATTTTCAGCGGAATAAAAAGCTTCCTTCAACTATATTCCCCAGCGTATAAGGATCCCGAACTCTGATGGTTCGGGAATTCCAGGACACTTTGTGTGAAACACGCGAAGGCGTTTAGGAGACTCTAGAAACAATTTACTTGTTCTCGCTATTAATGCATCTACCTTGGAAAAACATTGTCGAATAGTCTCTGCCACAGGATGTAAAGCATGTACTTAACACGTAACATGTAACGATCTACAACCGTGTTGTGAAAGAAAATGGCCTAGTAGATGCATTGTCGAGGCACCATCGGTCACAAATATTAATATATGACTTGTTGACACTTTTTTGACATTTCGAGCACCACCTGCGTAACTGTATTACCAGTACATTCAGTATGAACTTCTGACATATAACTATGAGGTTGTGTCAACAAGAGCAATATCTTAATAATTCAGAGGTTTCATAATAAAGAATTCAAAGTAAAGAATCATAGGTTTCTGAGGCGCATAGTCAATGCGCCTTGGTATGTCAGAAACAGTGACCTCCATCGTGATCTTTAAAAAATGGATCCTGTAGGCCAAACAATTGCTAAATTTGCCAGGAACAGCGACTCCACCGACATCGAACTTGAACGTCGAGGCTATCCAGCTCCTCGATAACTCCAATATCACGAGAAGACTCAAGAGAGTAAAGACCAAGTGATTATTAGTTATTTCAAAGCAGAGTATTGTGCCGTTATGATACACGTTAATATTAGTGTGGTCGACTGACTAGAAGTTAAGGAACATTAGTGAATAAGCCATTAGAGAACATATGTTTTTTAAGTATCAACTTAAGCTAGTACTAAATTATTTATTGATCGATCCCCGTAAAGCCTCGTAAGGGGTGTTTAATTAAAAAAAGATAAAATTACTACGTTTTGAAAATTGCCGAATGCAATGGAGTGTAAAGGTAATTCATTGAGAACTACGGAGCAATATGGGGCAAAATTATTTATTGGTCGATACAGACAATGACATCGATGACTCTAAACGACACGACAGTTGAAATCCAGGAAAGTTTTTAAATAATATATTAAATTTTTTATTCAAAATAATTGAATATTCAAATGTCTATGGATATAGGTATGCTGCTTCAAGTTACCTCCTTAAAAGTATTTTACAAAAGTATCTCTCAAAAGTATCTTAGGAATAAATTCGGAACTTTTACGGTCTGCTTTGTAATCTCGTGCTTTAGATGATATATAATTGTATTGTAGAACTATAGGAAATATATGTATAATTATTTTATATAATTAAGGTTCATGTTCAATGTTTTCCAATGTTGAATATTTCTGTTTATGTTGTTCATTAACAAAATGTTTTTCTAAATGTTATGTTTACTTTAGCAGTAAGTAAAGAAGTCAGTTTTGTCCCCTGATTACAATTTTTGGAAAAAATATTGTAAGATACCTCAATTTAGCAGTAGCGTAAAAAATGAAGTGGTATTTTTTATAGTGAATGTAGTAAAAATGCTAATGCCACTGAGCGTTTGTATTTAGCATTAGCATAAGTATGAGCGCAACTCACAAGAGGGTACTATAAATTTTTTCGAATATTGAATACCAATTGAATGAATTTATATTTGAATTTCATTTATTATGCAGGCATGAAACTTTTAAATCGAATCGATTGCAAACTGGAAACTTTACTTATCTTTCAAACTTTTTGTGTCTCAAGTAGAACTGGAGTTTATTTTATGAGGCTATTATAACAATTCGTCATCTATAGACCAATAAAATGGTGCCATTGCAACCAATTCTAGTATCATAAAAACTTTTTCTGTTATAGTAGAATCTCTTGTAGATTTCTACTTAAAGTGGATAATGGGCAGAGTAACACATCTACATAGAGCGTACTGAAATTTACTTGAAAATAATCAAATTTTCTTATTGATATTTTTTGTAAAATATAAGAAGGATGGCCAGATTATTTGTTTAAATTTAATGTCCATCAATTCATTGACATTTTATACGAATACTGTCAGACACGAGCTCGCAATCGATTTGACCAGATTTATTGGTAACGACATGTGTGCGGTTATATTTTTAATTTTCCGCACTCCACTATACACGGAAGAGTAATGTAATCGTGTAAAAAAAATTTCCAAGGTTTATTTTTCGTTTTTTGGCCTAAAAAGTAAAAAAAAAATGGGTTTTAAACCATTTTGCGTATGTGTGTGTGTGTGTCGTTATCGTTTTCGTCGGCATGTATTCTTGTTCGCTGAGGACGTCTCCCAGACGACACCTACTGATTTTGAGGTGGATAGAACATACTCTACCATGTTCATGGGTCATGAGAAAGCACAATGGTGGACTATTTGAGAAATTGTTTTTGTTAGCAGGAACACTCAATTAAATCGTGTCCGATCGATCGGGTTTCGACTGATTCTAGGTAGACGTCTCCTGATAGGGACGTCTACCAAACGACTTGCATTGATTTTGAAGTGGATAGGATACACTCCACCCTGTCCATGGGTCATGGGAATGCACGATGGTGGACTATTTGAGAAAAATTGAAAGAAATAAAACTATTGCATAAAACACATATTCTACATTTATGTGTTGGTTTATTTTTTCTCGGCCACTTAGTTTCGAGATAGAGATGCGGAAAAGTCCGTTTAAATGTTTTAAAACTGTTTATTTATTTTCAAATTGAACCAGTGTCATTACATTCTGTCATAATTTACATTATATACTTGGGTTGAGCTCTTATGAAGAAAACGGTCTTTACAAATGTGAGCAGCAAATTCGATAATGTAGTTAATTAATTCGATAATATAATTTCAGCAATGCTTTTCATTCTTGGATAAAATATACCATTAATGAATAGATCACTTGAGCTGTGATGCATATTATTGTTGTTTTATATTTTAAAATTGGGTATGAATTTAGATCTGATTCCTGTCTATACCAGTCAAATATAACTGGTATTATTCATCGATATGTAATTCTTCTTCCCTATTCTTATTATTTCATATTCTCATTGTACTATATTTTAGAGTATGTTTTGTTTCTCAATATTTTGCGAATTGTTTATACCATGCATATCTTTGCATGCACATAACATGAATATAAAATATCATCTTCACTGTTTGCCTCTTTATAAGAATATTGTCAGGAAAACGATTATCTTTTTTCTTCTATTTCGACTATTTTCGAAACAAACACCATAATAATATATCGGATTTTTGGCAAATATATCCGCTGCGGAATGTTTACAATTTGTTGACACTGCTGAGAAGTATTGGATGAAGAAAATGTAATACAATAAGACGATTTTAAGTATACTGTAACCTCCTTCAGACCATAAATCTA
This sequence comes from Rosalia funebris, assembly GCA_037954035.1. Taxonomy (NCBI): domain Eukaryota; kingdom Metazoa; phylum Arthropoda; class Insecta; order Coleoptera; family Cerambycidae; genus Rosalia; species Rosalia funebris. The sequence continues at coordinate 2,468,138 of JAZFAV010000018.1, read as the reverse complement.
TCGCTTATTGAGGAAGCTCTTGCGCTGTAGTATTGCGATGTGACCTTATTGTTAATCGTTTCATAAGGACTGTGACACTGCTTTAGCAATTTCCTTTCAGGCACACAATTTTAAAATTGAAATACAAGTTTGGCACAATATTCACTGATTTTTGAAAAGTTAACTGAATTACAAATTTTATTTTTTCTTGTTTAAGATTTTGTGTTAGATATGTATAGTTTATTTCATTGCTATTTGCCAAGTAAATAATCCCAAATGGCTCCTATCTCATAACGTGGCTTGTCTTTATGGCTAGGCTCAGGTAGACTGTTCCGTTTATTGGCAAGATAAGAGAGTTTTTTATTTGGCAAATAGCGATGAAATGAATAATACTGATAGTGTATTTTAAATTGCAAAACCCTATTTTTCTTAAGAAACATTTATACGAATACAGTGGAATCGCATAGGGGGTGTTAAATTTAACTTGGAAAGTGCAGTTGCATTGAAAAATAGAAATTATTTTGTAACTACATAGATATCTGCTATTACGGATTTGGTAGATATTTTGAATAAATATTAATTTTTTGCCGTATACTGGTATTATTTTATTGAATCGAACAGAACATTCTTATAACCGCAGATATTGGTGGAGTCTTAATATAATCCTCATTGGATTCAAAAATAGCATAGTCAGGATCAAGAGAAACTAAATGTAGGGGTTAAAATGATATGAAGACGTCTTTGAAAGCCTTACTGTGAAGACAATTTAACCGTTGGTAGATATTTACAATTTATACGTTTTGACTTTCCTTCAGCTTTAGTAGTTCTTTATCTAAACAATGAGGATAATGATGTTATCTACTAAAGAATTTAGTTTCAACAAGATGGAGCTCTTTCTTAAGCCCTGTCATTTATTGAAGGTACATTCTCGAGAATGTCGAGTAGGAAGATGTTCAGCTTATGTATTCCCCCTCGATTTCTTTTTGCTGGATTATCTAAAATCCCAGGTCTATTTTAATGGGGGAAATAATTTAGGGGATTTGAAATAACTAAATCGAAATGGAAAACTTCAGCCCCAAAATTATGGAAACTTGAATACAAGTATCTTCACGCATGTCAGTCAATATCAGATTTTTCGTACAAATAAAGTCGTACTTGCTTTATTTGTATTTCTCTCAGAAAACATTCTCTATCTTATAAATGGTAAAAAGGAAACAGATATTATGGGGTACCGCTTTGGAAAAAGAGTGTGTTATAATTCAAAAATGACTGATCTGGTCACAGATTAAAAACAAAATCTGAAAATATATAGTTTTTATGTCGGTCAATATCTTTTTAAAAAACATGGTAACTAATAATATGTGTGTAGTTTTAGTTGTCTTCTAGATCTATATAGTCACAAGAACTTGTGAAAATATAATAGCTAAACGAACTGGACACTTATTGTCTATTGATTGATTGCTTATAATTTTTTCTGTTTTTTGTTAGTTTTGTTTATATTCTTTTTTTTGCACATCAACTATATTCAATATTTATTGTTACGTCTTAATTATAATTCCATTTGATACATATAGCTATTAAAAATAGACAGATGTCGTACCACAACATGCCTACTGCTATTACAACTTTTCTTATTCTCGTAGATCGGATATATGGTCATTTAAAACACGTTATCATTGAACATTAAAACGAATGACATTCTGTTTTATTATCATCCTTTCCATTACATGTTATCGAGGGCTTAACCCTCTAATAAAATTAAATAAAACCCTAATAAAAATTTACTACTTCTTGTATTATACTCAGTAACATACGAAGCTGATGAATCAAATTTATTATCCATGACATGGCTACAGACCAGCATGATCCTCTTATCTACTTATTATTTTTAGTCTTTTAAGTGTATGAAAATTGAAATATCTTGTTGGAAATTTAAGGGAAATTATATTTAATTAATTCTATTATAATTTTACTTTAATAAAATTATGACGAAATTATAATTCTAATAGAAACCTGATAGATTTGAATTTTCTAGTATTTTTATCCGATTTTTTTCTAAAAGATGATAAATGTAAAATTTAGTAACGTTAAATAGTAAGAAGTGTAGTTTCTTTGCGGAGTAGTCTGATTCTTTTATCTATTTATTACTTTTAGTCACGTGACTTTACACGATAATTTTAAGTGGAATACGATATGCAGTGAAGCAAAGATGTATTGGCACACTCCATTTTTTTTTAAATCTCAAAAATATAAAGGTGAATTGTTTGATATTAAATTTATTTAAAAACTAGCACTTAACTATTAACTTTTGGTAGCAGTGGATTGAGCGAATTAAAAATAATATAAGAACAATAAATAAAAATATGAATTTCAAGGGTCAAAACAGTATAGGCACAGTAAACATTTTTATTTAAATAAGTTCCTAAAAAATATTTACATATTAATATTTTGTAATTAGTCTAATTATTGCATCATTTACGGCCTGAAGTCTTCGTGGATTCGAAGATACAAGGTTCTGGGTTATTTCAGATCCAATTTCATTCTCTTCTTGTAATGAAACCATTTGTAATTGCTGTTTCGAAAAAAAATTTATTTTCGAACTTACAGCAAGTACAACAAACGATCTATGAGATCTATATCCGGTGACTGGATGAGTTTTGACTGGTGGAGTTTTATTTGTCTATGAACATTATAAAGTAACCATTCCTTTGTCTTATTGGCTATGTGCTTCGGATCATTATCCTGCTGGAAGATAAATGTGTCTCTGATGTCCATCTTTTCAGCACTGCTGTTCAAGTTATTGACGGAAAATGTCAATATACCTGCTTGCATTCATAACACCTTCGATGGAACTTAGGTTTACAATACCATTCCATGACATATATCCCCAGAGTAAAACGCTCCCACTACCGTGTATCGCTGTTGGCCTGACATGGCTAATTTCAAATGCAGCATTTGATTTCTCAAGTGCAGATTTTGATTTCTCATTTCCCAAGTTTAATATTTTTCGCTCTGACGGTTGCAAATATGTATGTATGGAGAACACCAAATGTTGCATTTGAAATTAGTCATATCAGGCCAACAGTGAAACACGGTGGCGGGAGCGTTATAATATAGAGCTGCATGTCATGGAATGGTGTTGGAAACCTAAGTTTCATCGAAGGTATTATGAATCCAGATAAATATGTTGATATTTTGTGCTGTAACTTGAAGAGCAGTGCTGAACAGATGGACATCAAAGACACATTTATCTTCCGCCAGGATAATGATCCGAAGCACACCGCCGATAAAACAAAGGAATGATTACTTTATAATATTCATAGACAAATCAAAACTCCATCCATGTCCCCATGTAGAATATAATATACAGTGGAAAATCTAATTTCCCTATTTCTATATTTGTATATAGGTAATATTAAAAAAACTCAGATTTTATGAAACGTTTCTATATTCATTTTCATGTGATTTTCATAAATGTGTTTGGATTCATACTGCGTCCGGGGGAAGGTTGACTAAGTATATATTCATGTAGTCCATACTGAAAAATGTAGTTTAAGAGAGATATTTTAATGGAAATATTTTCGGCATGCCGAAATACCTAATTTACTTATTGTTTACGCATTGAAAACACATTGTAAATATTATGAATAAAAACAAATTTATATGTACATTTGTTATAAACTAAGGAATATATTCCTTGTGTTTTTATACAGGCCACCCTGTATAAAATTGTACTATCATCTGCCAAATTGTAACGCAACAACATATTAATTATCAAGTTTAATCTGACTGTAATCATAACGAAAACCCCTATTTCTCCACACAAGCTTAATCCCGCAATTACACAAATAACTAACCTGTGATGTTTTGGCTTTGATGTTTCGGGCTTCCTCAGCAGGAGCCGCTCCAGAGAGCAACGGCCAGCTCTGGGCACGCGACAGGGAGGACATGGTCGCGCCCGCGGCCCCTGCATCGGCGGCTCAAAGGGTCAAAAAGAAGTTCGCAGCGGCAGAGGGAGAAGAGGCCGGTGTTAAGCCGCTGGTGTTGCAGTCTTACGTTCCCATCACATCTCACTAGGGTTATAACACTTCACACATTTCGATGCACTGTGGGGATATAATAGGGTATTTAAGCGACGGGTTCAATGGATTTTATCTCGAAATCACCTTTAAACTGATTCTTATAATGATCTTCAGCTGAAGTTAAATATTATTTTTCCGTTGATTAAAAATTGTTAATACCTATTTATATAAAGGGAGAAAAATAATGTCAACAGTGTTTACAAAATTATAGAAAAAGGTTTGTAATTGGGCGATCAAGTTTTCATAAAAAAAGTCAATATAAAAAAAATATAAATATAACAGTTAATAAACATAAAAATATTGCATATTTTATTTTAAGTAATTATTTTTATTCTATTTTTTCCTTTAAAACTTTTTTGTTTTTTTATTACTAGATACCCTGCACTGGAATGTTTTATGTATATTATAGCCAAATAAATTACATATTGAAGCCAAATAAATTACAACAGACTTGCAGGGAAACTAATAAAATAGCCTGAATTTGGTTATCACATTTAATTAGAAAGAGTAAAAGATAACGACAATATAACAATACTTTAAGGCAACATAATACAAATTTAGTACCTATTATTTTCGCCTCTAGCTCTAGCGATAGCCTGCTGCCTTCTAGGCATGCTCCGTAGAAGATATTTGATGGTTTCTTTTCGGAATTTGGTTCCATTCTCCCTGTGCAGCAATTCTTAATTCTGCAATTGAGTTAGGAGCTGGATTTCGTGCTCGTATATTTCGGTTCAGAATGTCCCATAGATGTTCTATGGGACTGGCATCAGTGGTAACCACTCTAGTACCTCAATCCAGACATCCTCAAGGTACTGGATCACTGTTCTACTTCTAAATTTATTTCAATAAACTCCGTGCTACTCCCCCAGCTAATGCCTCTCCAAAACATAATGGAACCGCCATCAAAGCTAACGTTTTGGTCAAGATTTCCCAGAATTCTTGACTTAAATTTCAACGTTTCCCAGACCTTCTGTATAGTTTATTTCATCGCTATTTAAAATAGCGATGAAATAAACTAAAAATCAAAATAAAAATAAAAAATGGCTCTTATCTCATACTGTGACTTGTTTTTATGGCTAGGCTCAGGTAGACTATTCCGTTTATCGGTAAGATACGAGAGTTTCTTATTTGGCAAATGAAATGAATAGTATACTCGACCACGTCCATCTGGCTTCTATTATTGTATTATTGTTTCATCTGTGAAAAGGACATTTCCCCGTTGATATTCATTCCAATTGGAATGGGCTCTTACAAATTGTAATCGTCTGGTTTTGAGACACGGGAGAAGCTTAGGAACTCTAGCAGGACATTTAGTTTTTAAACCGACTTCTTTAAGTCTTCATATTATTATTTTAACACTTTCTTTTGTGGGGGACGTAGCCGGTGCTTGCGCTAGCCGGACAAGTGGCCCCCCCAGATCAGTGTCCCGCCTACCTCGGCACCGCTCTCGCTTTTCATCGAGGTAGGGGTCAATCGTCATGTTAGATATAGAGCATTACATTTCAGGGTGAACAGGCATTTACCTAGACGATATAATTTTTAAAGCAAACTGTGGCCCTACAAAAACGAAATGACAAACCGTGTTCTTTCTTGTAGTGAAATAAAACTTTGAATACGATCATTGTTGCTTATTTATTAATGTTTAAAAAAAGGGAGGTCATCCTGTCGAACTTTGTATTATTTATCTTGAATTTCCTCAAGTAATATAACAAAGTTCATGTAACCCTCCCATGATTTCCAAAATGTTTCACAATTAGGAAACTATTGAGGGGCTTCTCTATTATGTAAATGAAATGTTGTTATTCAATCAGTTAGACAATTTCAATGAATTTATATAGGGTGCTTTGCCGTTCACATTACATATTTGATAAATTAATTAATTTTTTAAATGTTCTTGTTTAAGCACTTCAATAAAAGGAATATCTAGATTTCTGTTACTTGTGAAATAGACGACTTGTTTTTTCAGTAGCAAAATCTCTTACAGTAATAATTAATTTACGCATGCAAATGGCCCTGATTCCTACATTCTCTAACAAAATCATTCATATTAAGAAATGCAAACATGACCAGCTTTATTTTTTTAAGCACAGAATATATATTAAGGTTGGTAATATATGTGTTTCTCAAAATACTGATAAAATGATAATAAATGGTACAAATAGGGTTGCTTAATTATATTTGGAGGTTCTTGATATTGATTTATTTAGCTCACAGAATTATTATAATTTTATGAAGCAAATAGTATTTTTTTATCATTAACCTATCTTGTTCATACTGTACTAGTTTCAACAATAACACACAGTATAAATTTTCATTCTCTAAGATGCCAGTCTGAGAAGTGGAAGATATACATACAGACTAGTTCAAGAGAGGAGCTCTAATTGGAACTCGAACCTAAATATCATGCAATTATATTCTCAATAATAGGCTCAGACTACCACCCCGGAACACATCACAAATTAAATCATTTCAGACACCTTCGACGAATAGAAGAAGATGATAGGTCCATCCATGTTGTAGATTTGGAGTAAACAGCATAAACTGAATCCTAATTGTAGTCTCAACATTGTTATCGACAAAAAATTTTGTGGTTATTATACTTAAAGCATTCGTTATACAAAATTTATCAAAATATAGTATATGTTAAATAACTTTATGATAGTATTCACTACATTGCTATGATTTTGTTATCGCTTTATCATCTATGTAATTTGAGAAGTTATATATGGTAGAAATTTATTACAGACATATAAACTTATGAAATTGATATTTTCTTGAACTTTTATTTATTTATTATATTTATTATTTTATTTATTATTTTACTTTTTATTTATTTTATCTTTTATTTATTATATTTATTATTTATGAACTGCATGGGAAATATTTAAAAAATCGTAAAACTGTTGTACCACAATATACTAGAGACATCAAAAGAGTTTTAAAAGACTTGGGAATAACATTTGTACACTCTTGTGGAAAGAAATAGCAAAACCTTTTAAATTCCAAAGATAACATTGAAAATAACGAATGATCCGAAATTTATTAAATAAGTTGCCAAGTTTGTAGTCAAAAGGATATTGGGCAAACAAGAAGAGTAATTCTAACTAAGTTTAAGGGGCATATATCCCTGGAGTTGTATGCATGGCCATTAAGTTGTAATTTACTTAATTAAAACAATGCTTTTGGGTAATTGTATATACTTCAATAGATATTGTATTGTTTATCTTCTTGAAATACCTTGCGAAAAGGGAATAAAAAATAACTTCATTGTGAATCATGCAATTAGTTAGATGTATGTCATCGTTATCTTAGAAATAATATAAAATATATTGGGATAAATAATATAAAGAAAGTATTCGACAAACTCGTTTTAGTTTGATTTCTTTCTATATCTTAATATATTGATAGTAATATTTGATAAAATTGAAAATAGCGAATGGTCCGAAATTTATTCAATAAGTTTGTAGTCAAAAGTATATTGGGCAGACAAACAGAGTAATTCTAATTAGGTTTAAGGAGCACATGGCCCATTTAAAATATGGAAGATTAGAAAAATCCTCCGTTGTCCAACATGCTTTGGAAGAAAATCATAAAATATATTAGTAACTTTAAGTTTGCAAAATGTATAACCAAAAATAGACTATTAGATACCATGGAAGGTATGAAGATGGTTAAATATAATAATAACATGAAAAAACAAAGACCCTGTACCTAAATAGACCGTTGTTCAAGTAGATATGGTGAATGACGACATTAATGAATCAGTGAATCAAATGTTCATCCCCTAACCATGAATTGAAATAAGAGAGTAGATATTAGGAGTGGCGCAGTAAATGGTAACAGCGAGGTAGTTTCAAATTAGTTTTAATCATTTTCTGATTATACCAACTTGGTTGGCGAAATACGAGCCGCGAAACGTGTACTTTCGGTGTTCGTGGAAAATTGGTCTCGTGTTTTTGTACAGTATAATTACATTAGTTTCTTTTATATTTTAGCAGTAATAAAACAGTAAAATTAAAATTTTAGCAGTATATATTCAATGTTAATATTATTACAATTTCTGCTCCAAGTATTGAGATTTTAATAGTGAACTATGAATATTAATTTACACAAAGCTGTATTAAATTATTTATAATGTAAAATTTTGTGACACTGAGAAATACTGCGAATGGGTCAGCTACTCGACATTTAAAGAATTTTTAATGCAAAAGCTATTAATAGCATTACTAAAGAATGCTTAATGATTGTTTATTGTAAAAGTGTTAAAGATTACGGACTATCTGCCATAAATTGACCTACCTGCAAGTATGCATATATACGTATATAAAAAAGTAAATGCATGTATATGTTCTCTCATTCCAATTATTTCTTAAGTAGGTGTATTATTTCGTTACTGAGTAATCGTGAAATAACGCAATAAAAACTTTATTTTACTCTTCAGTTGGAATGTCTTCTGTATATTTAAAAATACTTCGTAAACGTTTTACTAATTTAGAATTGGGGAAATATTTTTTATAGAATTTGCAATTACTTTTTATATCTTTAATAAAGCCTGATTATGAACAATAACTAACTGCTTGTTACATATTAATTAACTACATATTAATTAACTATGAAAGTTTAACACACTTTTACTGTTCATATTGTACGACATAAGACGTTTTTTGTTAATATTTTTCTTTATTTATGAACTTATATGTCGCATCTTTAAAAGCGTTTGATTGCTAAATATAGTTTTCTTCAATTTAATATAACTTTTGATATAATATTGGTTATATCTATTAATATTATGAATTGGTGACATAATTATTTTCTTTGTTTGCAATATTTTTCACAGAAGTCTTTATTAATTCACGAATACCTCATTATGAGAAAACATTTTTGCTATAAAGGTAATAAAGAATAGAATAATAAAATTATAAATGATACTTTTATACGATATTTGCTCTTTAAGAACATGAACTGAGATATCTTTTCAATTCAATTTAACCAATGTACTCGTAAATCTATTCAATGCAGTTTAAGCTGGTCCTCATGTACCTACTTTGATATCCACGTCAACGGCCAAGCCGTTTTTAGTTTAGTAGTTAAAATGGAGGCTTTGACGAAAGAGATATAAGATGAATCTTGATCTAATTTAGATATTGTTAAAAAATTAATTTTATATCATGTTACTCTGCCAATAAGCCTTAGCGTTATAGTCGAGATAAAACTTAGATATAAAGTAAATACACTAAAGTTTAAAATATTCATATAAGTTACTAGCTGTTGATCTTATGTCAATATCATGTCGTATTTTCACTAAGTATTGCTCTATTTTCTAACTTATATTTATTATAATAATTTCTGGAAATAAGAGTACTTAGGACCAACACAGTATGGCAAAGTAAATGAAAATGAGATTGTCAAACGATGAGAATGAGATTCGTGGGAATACTATCGTCTTTTTGACAATAATGTATTAGAAATAACAGAAAAATTTTACATATTTTGGAGAATACGTTTGATCATGTAGAGTGAAAAGAGATCCTTTGTAATACCCTACAGAAATAATCGTAGCTGGGCATAAATAAATTGTTTCATTTACAGATATTCTCTTAATGAAGTGGATTGTGGGAGGGCAACCTACCCTAGAATGGCTGAAAATCTTTGTGTGTATTAAATCAGATTATCTAGTAATCTACTTATGAACTATTTCAGGAAAGAACAAATATATAAAACAAAATTGAAAAATGAAAAACATTTAAAAATCGGTTAGTTGTGATTCACTTAATTAAACCAATGATTTCTGATAGGTAATTATATATACTTGAATAGATATTGTACTGTGAACCATGCAATTAGTTAGAGGTAGATTTCATCGTTTTGTTTTAGAAATAATATAAAAAAATATTCAACAGAATCATTTTAGTCTGCTTTTTTTCATGTCTTAAAATATTCATAGCAAGAATAGTTCTCGAGGTCCCAGAAGGATATGAGTAGTTCGTCACGTTCTAGTTATAAAAAGTTAAGACAAACTTATAGATACAGAAATTTTGTTAAAAAAATTACATATACCTACCAGAAAATCATCCATCTGACACTAAGATAGTTTCTTAAAATACTGTTAAATGTTGTGTTTATTTAATTCAGTTACTGGTTATATATTTTTGAGTGTTAACTTTTGGGTCTTCGTTTTAAATCAATAGTTTAAGTGTCTTTATAATAAGAATAAAATAATAAAATTTTTTTATGTTATCAGATTAATTCTTAATGCAATAAGGTATTATATAATAAATGTATTAGTTTTGTTTAATTCCGTTAATTAATGATGAAATGATTTGATTAAACTCCAAATTTCTTGTCGTGTAGGTTTTCTGTTTAAGTGACAATAAATCATTATAATTCGTATAACTGCGTAAATACTAGCACTATTCACATGCATATCGTATACAGTACCTAAAAACAGCCAATGTCTCGATGTTGAAATATGATGGATTGCTTTCATAATCGAATATTACTTTTTTGAGTAATCATTTTTTTAGCAAAACATCGACCTCCCTCCTTCAGTCATCTCACTACGTAGATGTATTGAAGAATGGTGCTTGGTGGTAGTCTACAAAGATCGGTCGCTTTTGGTAAATAATTCTCCAAAGATATATTCCTTTATATAAAAGGCAAGAGGTGTCACGCCAAGGTAGTTTCTAGGAATAGTTTGGGAACGATTCAAGAATATGTATATAGGAAAATTAATGTAAAATTTATTATAACTTAAATAGACCTCAGGAAATTTAACAGTTTATTTCCTGTAATATTCTATTGGTCCTGTAATTTAATAGAGAAGCTGATGATTATAAAGGATTTGCCAACCAAACTAGTAAGCTATAAGATAGTGTATGCATTTGTATGCAAATTTATATGGAAACAACATGTTTATATAATCTATATGTTCAACGTTGACTAAACTTCTCTCTGAAGAAACTGACAATGATTCGCGAAACACTAATTTCTGCTTCTTTTAAGTCATACCTATACATGTAGGTAGGTCTTGAAAGGGCACGATATACATTGATGTGGTATTTAATGCGTTAGACCTTCTAGAATCGAGTCACTAATTTTAGGTACTAGTAACCGTAGATTTTCCTTTTCCAAATATATTATCTGCTGGGCATTATTCAAGAATTAATTATGAATGATCATATTATAAGTAACTGATGTTTTAAAGGTTTAATAGAGAGTTATTAATTTTATATATATATATATATATATATATATATATATATATATATATATATATACATATATATATATATATATATATATATATATATATATATATATATATATATATATATATATTATTTAGTTGGATATATTCTCTGCATTGTAAATAACTTTACATAACCCCTGATTATACTGCTCCGATGTGCATTGATGTGATTGTGAGCTTTGATCTGTTACATTATATTAAATTATGAATCAATTATATGAATGACGTTCAGATATCTTCAATATGCAAAAAATGCAATACAGTCGCTGCTGCTCCGATCATTAAAAACATGTTATGGAACTTGACGCACTAAGGAATTCTATTGAAAGAAGTTTTTTCTTTGTCATGCTTTGTATTTAATGTTGATAATTAAGTTAGAAACCAGTGCCATTCCTAGAATTCATGAGAACCCCATGCATTGCAGCAACACGACTTGAGTCTTAATTAAATATCATATAATAAGTACCATTAAAGGTGGTCTCTAATTAAATGTTTTTGTCGTCCTTAATTGATTCTAATCTTGACATGAGACATGGTTTGCTGATATATTAGTTTTGTTAGAAATCTGAAGACAAGAGTGACTACATAGCAGATATATGATATAAAAGATATTTTTGGTCAATGTCTAGAACTTGCATTAATTTACTTAAAATTTGTTAGCAGTATAGTAATATTAAACAAGTCTATGAATATTTTAATTGTTATAAAAATTGTTTAGTATTATTATACTACGCGCGTTAAATAAATCCGATCTTCATCAGTTGTTGAATACTTACAAGATGATATTCTTAATTGCAGTCATTTGTAAGGGTCGCTATAAAGAAACAGTGTAAGTAGGTCTACGTTTTATTGACTACATACTACGTAGTATTTATGCGGTTACATGAAAATGAACATACAACAAAATAAAAAATTCAGACCAGAATTACTGCAAACGTGGATTGATAGTGACTTGGACTTATATTCAGACGTGTATTAAAGGAAATTATCTATTTTGAAATACGTGTGAACGAATTATTAATTTGCATAAAAAATTAATGTGTACATATAAAAAGCAATGCTTCATCTGCATTCATTTAATTTCTCTGTTACATAAACTGAAGAACTCCACACTACGCTAGTTTATAGAAAAATATATAGATCTTACACTAGTCCCTGCACTATGAAACTCCCTAGTCCAACTATACTAAGATACAGACATGTTGAATTTTGTGTACTTCATTATAGATGAAGCAACTGACGCATACCGACGTTCAGTGGTAGATTTTTTAATTGGTGTGTTAAAATTAATATTGCTAGTGGAAGCAATATAGTAATTTCTAAGATATTAGACCCTAGATAACATGGTGGAAGGTGTTCTTGTAAACGGTGAACTTTTAAATAACATACGCTATGCCGACGATACAGTCATATTCGCGAGTAGTTTGGAAGGTTTACAGAAATTGCTAAATAACATCGTAGAAGTCAGCCAAAGATATGGACTAGAACTGAACACACAAAAAACGAAGTATATGATAATCAGTAAAACGCCTACACCACTGGGACAGCTAACAGTGAACCAGAGACCACTTGAAAGAGTCCAATCATATGTCTACCTCGGAAGCTCCATCAACAAACATTGGGATCATCCTGCTGAAATAAAATGTAGAATAGAGAAAGCCAAAGCTGCATTTATAAAAATGCAAAAATTGTTCAAAAGCAGATATCTGAACTTGAATACTAAAGTTCGTTTGATGAGATGTTATGTTTTCACCGTACTCCTGTATGGGGTCGAGTCGTGGACTCTGACTGAGGCTTCTAGCAGGAAAATTCAGGCCTTCGAGATGTGGCTATATCGACGTGTACTAAAAATTTCATGGGTGGACCATATCACAAATGAAGAAGTTCTCCGTAGAATGAACAAACAACCCGAACTAATGATAACAGTAAAGGAAATAAAACTACAATATTTAGGCCACATTATGAGAAATAGATCAAGATACGGGTTGTTACAAAATATTTTACAAGGCAAAATTCCAGGGAAGAGAGGACCAGGAAGACGCCGGATCTTATGACTCAAAAATTTAAGAACATGTTTCTCAACAACAACCACAGGACTGTTTCGTGCAACAGTCAACAAAATCCAAATAGCCAACATGATCGCTAACATCCGGAACGGATAAGCACCCAAAGAAGAAGATATTAGACAGAACCAACCATAGAACAGTTGAAGAGTCTGTGACTGAGTTATTTCACCATAAATGGCTAGATGAAGACAAATTCTAGAAAGTATTAGTAATGTTAATAGATGCAGCTGCATATATGCGAAAATCTGTTAACTGAAACTTTTCCAAATATGATACACTTTACATATTCAGCTCATGCTCTTGACCAAATAGTATAAGCAATAAAAGCTATTTCCCTTTAGTTAACGAGGTAATGGCGAATGTGATTTTTTCTTTGTAAAAGCATCTTCTTGGAGAAACTGAGATCAACTGTGTTGCGGCTTATCGGAATAGACGCTTTGTTTATTATTTCATCCATTTTAAAACGTCTTGAAAAGTCTTCTTGTTTAAAAGTAAATAATAAATATGATAAACAAGTAAGAAGCAAAACTAAAGCCATGGCTTTATACAACACTCCATAAGCTTCTAATATCTACTAGAATTTGATAAAAAAATATTACAAATAAAGTATTACAATCCCGTATCACATATTACATTTCAAGGAAACTGCCGAGATATGCTGCAGAAAATAATGTTTTATTAAAAAATATACAGAAATTCACAATTTTGTCAAATATTTTAAAACAAACTTTTTAAGGAGTTTCACGGATATTTCAAGCGTACTTTATTATGGTATAGTGTGCCTTATATCTATTAAAATAGCCCTAATAATAAAAATGTATATTATACCTTAACTACGATAATAAACAAAACGTTGAACGTCAATTGTTGGAAACAAATATTAGTAAAAATCAAATATTGGATATTCCAAATTCGGATTTTATAAGGTGGAAGAAAGACTGAGCCAAGATTCATTTAGGTCATCATATTGAGCCTATTCTGATTCTCCATCTGAGCTGCCACTTTCTCATGAAACATCCATCCTTACTCCTTCAACTGTTCCAGTGCGTGACTGTATTCAAGAAGTGCCCTTGGTAGTAGTCAAAAGAAATAGGGTGCACCAAGGCAAGAGTTCTCCTATATAATTCCTTATTTTGTTAAGCTTGAAGAGCAGTTCTTTAACATATATCCTGAAGTCTAATACTCTAGGTCTAGGGACATCCTCTACACATCAGCCAATAATATGGAGATTCTTGTTTAGCCTATAATTTACCGTTAATAATTCTATTAATATTGATAGATTTGTATAAGGCAATATTTTACTAGTTTGCTGTAAGACGTAATGTTTAGTTAATAGTATTTTTGATAGTCTATCATTGCTAGTCTTGGCCCACCGCCTCCGCTTTGAGGCGTTTCAGCGAGTAGTCTTTTATGATGGAATTTCGAGTAGTTTCCTGAAGCGCTATTTCTGGTTCCAGTCCCAGTAAATAGTCTCTCTTTGATTATCTATAATTGCTAGTTCTTGACCTATCGCCCCCGCTTTGAGGCACTGCAGTGTGTATGATATTTTATGATGGAATTTCGAGTAGCTTCCCTAAGCCCTATTCCTGGTTTCAGTCCCAGTAAAGAGTTTGTAACACCTCGTCGCGCCAAGTTATCTGCCTCCTCGTTTTCATGATCCCTTAACGTCTCCAACATAAAGTGACATTGTTTACAATAGCACATTTAATGACTTTCTACACTGCAGAATTAACCAGAGTTAGTTTTCCAATTGTTTAAGGTGGTTACCGTGGCCTTATTGTCTGTGAATATGCCAATGGTATTCCTACTAATCCCCTCATTAGTGATTTATATGATCGCTCGAAGTACTCCCATAACCTTAAATCCAAATACTGCGGCATATGTGCCTAGTAGCTCACTATTTTGGAGGTTTAGATCTTCAGAGAAAGTTCCATATCCAGATCTTCCAAGTATTCTTGAATCATCGGTGTAGACAGAAATATCCGATTTCGGGAAGTGATCGACATTTACTCTATAGTTCATACAAAACAAAAAGCAATGCATGTCATCATGTGACGTAATTTATTGCAACTACACTTAGAATTTCATTAGTTTCTAATCAACATAAATTTAAATTTGGCGCCCATTTTGTTGGCAGCAATGAACATATGTCGTGTGTGGTGCCAAATTTATCGAATGTTTAGATGGTTTAGACTATTAGATTTCTAGAAGTGTTTTAGCCACAAGTTAATAAGAAAACTGTTCTTTTTGGAACAAAAGTACCTGGTATTGGCCAGCACAAGCACCATAAATATTCGGACTACTGCATACGTTGGGTTGATGTTTACACAATGCCGAAAAAAATTAAACAGTAGTTGTAAAGAATTGGTAGCAGCTTTGCATCATTATTTTGAACAATAACGAGATAATAATGCCCATTGCTATCGTTAACTTACTGAAGTAAGTTACTTTTTGGAAATTAGTATATGAACATACACATAACCTATTTTAGCGCTTAACAGCAGCTTTAAATTTAGATGTTTATGAAATATATTTTATGTTTATTGAAGTTTATGCAAAATTAGCTGCAAATTTTAGTTTACAAATGTTAGTTATAACATAACCTTAGTCTTATGACACTTCCTTGTGTTCTATAGTATTGTAACGAATTTACTAGAAAGTTCTTTATTTCTCGAACACTTATTTACAACTCAACTATTCACAAGTCCAGCTAACTAACTAACTTTCTTTCTACTTTAACTTTATAAACTAATTTTCGCACTGTATATCACTTTCTTCGCACTGTATCGCTCACTATCGCGGTCCAAATTCAACTAACTGCTGGCTGGACGACACAATTCTTATATAGGCAGTCGAACGTCTCTCCAGACGTTTCTAGATGAAGAACTTTGGCGAACCCTCTAGTATAGAACGCATTGGAAGTCAACTCCGCATGCTCTCGATAGTATCGAATATTCTCGGCGTTTGGGATCGCTCGAGGCGTTCGTGACATTGCCCCGCTCCTAGTACTGATCGTCCCTTTGAGCGTGGTCCTTTCTGTATTCGGTAAACTAGGTCAATTATTCTGGTCACAATCTTGTAAGGACCCTCCCAGGATTTCTGCAACTTCGGACATCGGCCCTATTTGCGAGACGGATTGTATAACCATACTAGGTCGCCTTCTTGAAAGCCTTCAGTATTCGTCCTTCGGTCATACCTTGTCCTTATTTGGTCGCTCTCCAATCTGGTCTTTCGAATTCGGGGTAACTGACACACTCCCTGGAACACACCCGATTTAGTGCGTGGACATGACCCGGCAACGTTGATAGCAATTCGCTCAAAGGGAGTATCGACGTTATATTGCTTCCTGCATCCCCGACGTCGAGTGTTTAGGTCCTTGCTGATAGCGCACACGTCGCATTTCCTGCACCAATCTTCTACGTCTGACCGTCTTCCTACCCAGTAGAATCGTTCCTTCACTTTACCCATCGTTTTAGCTACCCCTTCTCGCGGAACTGGAGAAGTGCCCTTCTCCAGTTCCGCCGTGAGCAGCTTCCAAAACCTCGGCCACTCTATTCTTGGGTAGCACGATCTGTAGTCGATTCCTTGCACCATGCACAATGGTCTATTCTCTCCTGTTTCTTTCCGACGCATTATAGGCCCAATATGTTCGTCGTTTCTTTGATCCTCGGCCAGTATGTTGGCATCCCAATTTTCCTACGGCTGTACAGTCGTTAGGCAACAAGTCACTTGAGGGAATCCTTCCTTTTGCTCCAGATTCAAACAGTGCTGGCAGCTATCATTTGCACATGGCCTTGTAGACTTGGCATCAGCATTGTGGTGATGCTTTCCAGCTCTGTGCTTAATGGTGAAATCAAAAATCTGTAATTGCTGGAGCCATCTCGCAATTTGCCCTTCTGGATTTTTGAATTGGAGTAGCCACTTGAGAGAAGCGTGATCGGTTCCTAACAGAAATCTTCGTCCGTACAGGTACTTGTGGAAATGCTCCAAAGTCTTTACTACGGCTAGAAGCTCCCGCCGAGTTACACAGTAGTTTCTCTCGGGTTTGAAAAAGGCTTTACTGAAATAGCCAATTACTTTTTCCTGTCCATCCTGTTCTTGCAACAGTACTCCTCCAATTCCCTTGCTGCTGGCATCGGTGTCTACGATGAATGATTTTTCAAACTGTGGATAGCCTAATATTGGGGCTGTAGTCAGTTTTTCCGACTGCCTGTCTCTGCTGCTCGCTTGATTCCCGTGAGCTCGGCAATCACGTCGAAGATGTCCCATGCGGCCGCAATTCCAGCACCTTAGTCTCCGTGGCTCTCGGTCTTCTAACAAAACCTTTTTTAGCTCTAGCAGGAGGTTACCAATTTGATCCTGCTTGGTTTCTTCCTCACCGTTGACTTCGGCCATGCGCACCCGTACGTGCCTTTTCGATGCTTGCTTTGCGGCCTCAAACCCTAGGGCGTGCGCTAATGCTTTGCTGGGAGTATCATGCCGTGACATTCTCAGCACCTGCTGCATGTCCGGGTCTCTCAAGCCATCGATAAATATTTGCACGCACAGTTGATTTGCAAACTCCTGAGGTGCTGTTGGGTATGCCAGCTGTACTAGTCGCTCGACGTCTGTCCCAAATTGTTGCAATGTCTCGCTGCTCCTTTGATTTCGGCTCTTCAGTTGCATTTGGTAGACTTGTTCCATGTGTTTGTCACCGTAGCGCATCTCCATACGATCTACTATAGTTGTAAAATTCTGTTGACTTTCTGGTATAAATCGGAGTATCGAGAGCCTCCCCTCTTAGGGCGACGATAAGAGCTATAGCCTTTTCCTGATCGACCCAATAGTTTGCGCAAGCAGCAGCCTCAAATTGTCTTCGATATACCGACCAAGGAATCGAACCATCAAAAGTTGGTGCTGTCACTCTGGCTGGCTGTTGCACCCCAGGTGCAGAACTTGTAGGACGTATTCTTAGTTAGTTAACCTTAACCTCCCCTTGGATCTATTCCACTTCTGACACCAATGTAACGAATTTACTAGAAAGTTCTTTATTTCTCGAATACTTATTTATAACTCAACTATTCACAAGTCCAGCTAACTAACTGACTTTCTTTCTACTTTAACTGTATAAACTAATTTTCACACTGTATATCACTTTCTTCGCACTGTATCGCTCACTATCGCGGTCCAAGTTCAACTAACTGTGGGTCGGACGACACAATTCTTATATAGGCAGTCGAACGTCTCTCCAGACGTTTCTAGATGAAGAACTTTGGCGAACCTTCTAGTATAGAACGCATTGGAAGTCAACTCCGCATGCTCTCGATAGTATCGAATATTTCCGGTGTTCGGGATCGCTCGAGGCCTTCGTGACAGTATTTTTGGCAAAATATATATGTGGCAACAGTGAGCGTCTCTGATACATCAGGTACATTATGACGTGCATTGCTTTTTGTTTTGTATGAACTATACTCCATAGTTTACCTTAAATAGGAAAATAGGGGAGGCATTATTCATGCTTACCTCCAGATGAGGAAGTTATTTGTCCGTTTTCTTCAGGACTCGTGCCTGTCTCGCAGACCCATTCACTTTATTTTCCATAGACGTAACAACTTCAATTCATATTTATGGATCATTTTCTTTAATAAGAGTTAAAAATGTAAAATAATTATATTCTTGTGCGGATTTAAGTACATATTTGTAGTTAAATTTGGAGAGTATATTTTCTATAGTAACTGTTCTTCTGTTCATGATTCTTCTAGTTTCATGAACATGGTAGCTTACCTAGACTTATATATCCATACGAAAATAAATAATTTAGTATGTAGTTTGACTCTAAATTAGTATTTCCAACTTGGTGACTATTGCTATTGTCCTCCATAAATTATTAAACAAAAATACTACTCAGAAATATTATCAAACATTTTAAAATCTGGAAAAGCTATTCCACGTCATCGTGTATTTAAATGACACGGAATTATAAAACTGTTATCACCAATTAAGTAAAATAAAATCTTTTAAATGCAAATCTCCAAAAGCCCATCGTATAAATACTGAAATACCCCATAATTTTCAATTATCTTACATGAAATGCAGGCAAGAATTACTCGCCACACACAACGTGCTAACGATAATAACCTCATTGTAAAACATTAAGAACCGAACTGTGTATAAAATTGATATTTTAAGTAAGATATAAGCAATAATTAATTTCATGTTAATTCGCTGCTATTAGAACATATATAAGACGCTTTGGTAAATATACATGTAAATTTTAGGTTTATTCGGCTCTATATTTGGGAGCTATGTCGAACATGGGATTACGTAAATTATGAGTGTAACAACTGAGCACATTGCTTTATAGTTGGGGTGCTTGAAGTCCAGATGTACGGCATATTTTCTCGAAGGAATGTCATTATTTTCGTGCACGTTGGGTGGTAAAGGAAATGTTATGATAATAAATAATCGGAGGCACAGTATTTGGCGAACCTGCGTTTCGCTAACGGTATTTTCATGTGTTTGCTTTGTATTTGTCGGATATTGGATGTTTAGCGAGGAAAAATTTCAATTTGTCGTGATGTAGATGTTTCTATAGGGTGTCCTGAAATGAGCAGGCTATAAACCGCAGATATGGAATGCTATCGTGAGTAAAACATGTACATATATAATATAGGTTCAAAAATAATTTCTTGTGTACAGGGAGTTGTAGTCGCTAAGTGAAAGAATACAGCACATTGATGGAAATATTATTATTGATGGAAAACAATAAAGCAAGAACATTATTTATTAAATTAATATTACGTTATTCATTAAAGTAGGTGTTGAATATTATTGTCGTTACATTGAATGTAGGAATTATTCTGGTGAATAAGAGAATGATGATTATTTGTTCGCAGATTTTGTCTGACAGTTACTGCAGCTGCATTAATGCAACTGATGAGTTCCTGTCGCATGTTTATTACCGTCTGGTATGCTAATTGTTTTATGTACCCCAAAAGAAAAAATCTAACCACAGCAGGTGATCTTAGAGGCTTTCTCCATAACAGCCCTGGTACACTGTCTACCCATAAAAATAGGTTGATCTAATTTCTGGTGGAAATTAATTAAGTCTATCACTTAATTCATTATATAAAAGGATATTAAAACTATTTTTATATCAATAATACGACGATCTGACAATATAATAATAAGAATAATAATAATGCATTTAAAAAGTAAATAAAAAAGTAATCTCTAAATAACTTTAACATAAAAAACAATGGAATAATTCATTAACGTATGACAATAAAATGTTGTTGTTTCCATAAAGATGGTAGGAATACAATTATAAATGTACTCGTTACGGGTACAATTATTCAAATCACTATATATTACATACATTAAAAATTTGTGACATTGCAAACACTGGTGAATTTAACAGCACCTTATTTCTTATAGTCTGACAATAAAATATACTTTCGTCTTTAGAGTCCAGTCTAGGCATATGTATACTAAACATGTTTAAAAATGCGGGTACATTTATACTGTTATGGAACAGTTTAAATAAAAGTGAACGGCTATCATCCTTAGCATCCTTCTATCCCGTCCCTATCATATCCTATCCATCCTATTTATAAGATTTAACATCCAGTTATTGAATCCTAGATATAACTGGCTGTCAAGTATTTGTAGAAGCAGAGTATGATCGTAATACCTTACTGGATAATAATTATCTATACGAATAACAGTGATACTTTCATATCATTATTAAGTAATGAAAATGCCCTCGAAAACCGATTCAAATTTATTTATCTCAAATATAAGTTATTTATAGAATGAAATATTTAGTTTAATTAAATTTTCAATTATTACAAACCAAGTTCATGATAACGTTGAGGTAAAATGCAGTACATTAATTACAATTTAATATATTTACGTTGATCTAAAGAATATTTTCTTCAAAATCAAAAATAACCTTAGTTCTTGCAATAAAACATAGTTTCTTCCCGAGAGCCTAGCCTAGGTATGTGTATACTAAACATGATTAATGGTGCATCTATACTATTATGGAACAGTTTAAATAAAAAAGACAGGCTAGTAAGCACTCTCTAGAGATCAATGACTGGATGTCAAATTTTAGTAGAAGCAGACTATGATCGTAATCAATTACTGGACAATAATTATCTATACAAAATGACAAATTTTTCAAGAATAACAGTAATACATTGATATCACTGTTGAGTAGAGAAAGTGCTCTTGAAGACTGGTTCAAATATAAACGTATTCGATATCCTCAAATTCAATTAACTAACATGCAACTCGCGATGAAAACTCGACCATTTCCTGGTTTGTATTTCTATGATAATGATTAGTGGGTGGTTATGCAGTAGCATTATTATAGTATAGGTCAAGTAGCAGGATTATTATCAACAGGGGTTCGAAATTCAACAGAAGATGCCTTAAGATTTTATTTTGTTAGCTGCAATATTTTTTATTCAAGCCTATTCATATTCCTCACATTTCTTAACTTATGCAAAAGAAAAAAGACAAGTTTCTGTTATCAAATTTTTTAATTTAAAACATATTTACTATCGGTTACAGAATTCGTCATTGATTCGCTTTGATTTGACTATGCAATATGTCAAGTGTTCTTTTTGAAAGTAACAAAGTTACAAATACACTAGGATGTATGTTTTAAGAAGTGAACAATGGATTTAACTTATTCATGGTTTGAAATTTATATAACCTGATTTTCTGTATACAATTTCGTACTTGTTAGTTCTATAAATTGTAATTATATATTCCTTAAAGTAAAATAACTACACAGAGTGAACGAGACATGTCAATAAAATGCGAGTATATCTGCTGCAGCAACTTTGATCTCTAAAAATATAGTTGTAATACGTCGGACTATATTACTTCCGCTGCAGATAATTTGTACACAAACTATGTCCCTGGAGACGCCAATAAGATGGCGATATGTATCTCTAACTTGACAAGTGGTGGCTTCAATAAAAATATGAAAACTATACGTGTCTATGTACATGGTGAGTGAGTAATCACCCATCCATTCAGTGCTATTGTTTAATCAGATGTATTACGATTATAAAAGTACCAGTTGTTTATGACTTTAAGTTAAATATTCAATATTTATAATGTTATGTTAAACGACTGTCATTTATGTATAATTTTTAAATTTCGTAAAATTTTACAACAGAATTTAGTTTAAAAATTGTTTCACACACGAATCATATGCATATATTTGATTGATATTTTGATTTTTACTTTCATACATAATAAAATTACCATCGTTACACTTTTTAATGACGGACGAAGATTAGGATATAAAAAGTATCTTTACGGAAGTACACACAATAATTGATTACATTATATTGAATGAAACAGGAAAGATCGGAAAGACATTAAAATTAATGTTATTAGGAAACTTTTCCTATCGGAAATATATATCTTCATTCCTTGCTACAACAAAATGTACTACTTTTAAAGTTTGCTTTGTTTCAGATACCATTTTAAAATGCAATGCTCTTGATGAAACTCTCTTGACACAGATCCTGTTGGTTGCTATAATAATAAAATAAACTTCTTTATAGAACTAACGATAGACAGTACATTGATTAATAATAAAATAATTAACTTTGTAAATATTTTCCACATATTATAAAAAGTTCGTTATAAAATGTGAAAGAACTGAAGAATGTAGAAGAATTGTATATACAGTGTATTAATCAAGATAAAGGAAATTAAGATTATATGTAAATACAAGTACCATTACATAAAATCATGGTAAGAAATTATGTCTCTTTATTCGGTTTTGCATTAAGAAAACAGTTTATTTCTGATAAAAAAAAAACGTATTTATATGATATATCCTCTATAGATCCCGTTTATATGAGAAATAATCATAATCCTTCCACTCGCAAAAATGAAGACAACTGGGCTCGACGAGAAAAAGAAAAGGCAGAAATATTTGCTGATCACTTGCAAATATTTTTCAGTCCCATGAGCCGACTGACATGGGGCTGGAAAATATTTTTTTGGCATAAAAGAAATATACAAATTACTAATAGAGATGGCATGATAAATAAGCTAATAACGCCGCCTGAGGTTACCAAGACTATAAAAAAATCTCAGCGCAAAGAAAATATTAGACTATGACTTAATAACTGCACAAGTACTCAAGGAGTTGCCCCGTAATGGTATCACTAAAATAACGCGTCTCCTTAATGCAACATTATAACTCCGATACCTGTCAATGTAATGGAAGTTTGATGAAGTAATAATGATTCCTAAATCTGGCAAACCACCTGAAGATAGAACATCATACCGTCCAATCTCATTGTTGATGATTATATCCAAGCTGTTCGAAAATCTCCTTTTGCAGAAACCCTAATCTATCATTGAGGAAAATCAATTTATTCCATTTTATCAGTTTGGATTTCGCAACAAATGTTGAATCATTGATCGAGTGCATCAATCACCGATATAATTGAGACACCATTACAGGGGAAAAAGATCTGCGCAACAGCATTATATCTAGATATGGCCTAAGCATTCGACTGAGTGTGCCACCAGGGCCTGCAATGCAAACTTTAAAAATATTTGACAGCGCAAATGAGCCAGGCAAAATTTTTCGTTAATACATCACTGACCGTCACTTTCGAGTCATACATGGCGAAAAACACGATTACTCGAAACACGTTAATACTGACTTAGTTTTCCATAAAACGCCAAAACACTATACACTATACTCGATGCGCGTTTCGCCAACAAAGTTGGCATCATCTACAGATGATTAAAATTATTAAGTTTTAATCACTTACATGATAAACAAACTCATAGAAGAATTTACAAAATGGGATTTAGAGATAAACATATAAAAGAGACGCAATGCATGACTATAGGAGGCACAAGACAAGACATCGAAACAGAAAAAGGAATAATAAAAAAACGTTAGACAGTACGAATACGTAGGAGTTACAATAGATGAAGACGGAAAGGATAATAAAGATATACTAAATAAAATAGGAAAAGGAAAAAATATGATTAAAGCACTACACTTAATCCTGTGGAGTAAGAACCTAACACAAAAAAAAACAGAAAGAAGTATACGAGCATATCAGGCTATGATTCAGCTAGCACTGACGCATGGGTCAGAAGTGTGGGTTATATATAAAAATATGTCACAAAAACTTCTACCAACCGAAATAATGTACTGAAGAAGATGTTTCGCTTTAACTTTACTTGACCATGTAAGCAATGAGACCATCAGAGAAAAAATGGAAGTGAAAAATACGATAATGGACGATATAATTGAAAAGCAATTGAAATGGTATGGATACCTGCAACGAATGAACAAAGAAAGGATACCATTAAAGGTTTGGAATTGGGCACCAACACAAAGAAATAAACGAGGAAGGCCACGGAAAAGATGGATTTCAAACATCCGCACCGCAATGGAATGTAGAGGACTCCACGAAGGAGAATGGAACGATAGGAAACGATGGCGTCTGGGATGCGAGAAGCGACATTAAAAGTTGCAAAAATTCACCATAAAACAGTTTTAATCATCTCCAGATGATGCCATCTTTGTTGGCGAAGCGCGCGTCGAGTGCAGTGTATAGTATTTTGGTGTTTTATAGAAAACTATGGTTAATCAGTGTTATCTTCACACCAAAGGGTCTGACCTACTCCAGTATCGAAATACGTTTTAAAGGGTGACAGTAGTATATTATAATAGGGTATATATTGCTCTTTATATATAAAGATATCGGGATAAATACGACAGGGCATTTAAAATTATATACCACATACTCGTAAATTACCTAAGCTTCGTGTTGCCTTATACTCATTCAGGTTCATATTGAAGTCATTTGTGTTTTTTACTTTTAACTTGCTTTTGTAGTAGCTAAATTGTGTAGTAACTACCTGTCAAATCGTGGAAATTCTAAACAGTATAACAGCAAATTTTGTTACTTGAAGAACTTACCCTAAAAATCCCTAATAATCAACTAGACATCATTTCAACTCATACATTTACTTTACCTTGAATTTGGCAATGCTATTTTTAATTCTAATGAGAATTCTCTAAACACCAATATATGCATCTCTGGCGATGTACTATTACGTTACATGACGTGTGCTTGGTCAATCATAGGAGTGGATTAAAACTGATGCATGTCACAAAATTCACTAATGTAAGGCAATTACTATTAGATAAAAAACTAGAATAAAACATCACTTGACGCTAATGAATATAATTTAAGGCTTTAGGACTTTTATATAACAAAATGTCTTTAATGCTTTTATGAATGTTCTCTTTTGTTGTTGATATACAAAAATATCCAGGTATATATTATTCATTTCATCGCTATTTGCCAAATAAAGAACTCTCTTATCTTGCCGATAAATGGAACAGTCCACCTGAGCCTAGCCATAAAAATAAGTCACGGTATGTTTTGAGATTTTTTATTTGGCATATCTTTATATTAGGGGTAGGCAAAGTTGGTTAGAACATATTATGTGGAAAAAACGACTAACACTGACTGTTTTAATATTGGTCGAATTCCAAGCATCGGAACTGGCAATGTCGATGGGAATTCATGTTGTCCTTGTTTTTTTCAATCAGTATCCCCCGTACAGATATGTTCGCTTTTGAATTTTGGGGGATTATTTAATTTATGTTCCTCTCATACAATCTTATTATTAAGCCGGTTAAATATATGATATTTTTCATTGAGTCGTG
This sequence comes from Rosalia funebris, assembly GCA_037954035.1. Taxonomy (NCBI): domain Eukaryota; kingdom Metazoa; phylum Arthropoda; class Insecta; order Coleoptera; family Cerambycidae; genus Rosalia; species Rosalia funebris. Next base: position 2,442,041 of record JAZFAV010000018.1, on the reverse strand, counting down.
CTCTTTTGTATTTAATTAGTCATTTTAACCTATTTAAATTCTGGAAAATGTCTCGGTGTACTCTAAACTGTAAAATATTATTTTATGAACGTTGTCGCGTTTGTAAAATGAAAATGTGTTATATTGCCCTCACGGCAATATCCTATCAAGCCATATTATGATCACATACACAAGATAAACATATCAGTATTCCACGATTTCGGGGAACGCAGGAGTCACGCAAGATGTAATTTTTTATACCTCGTTGAGCCATCAACATGGATAAGGATCTCAGTCGACGTCCGTAAGTGTGTGGCTAACATATCATTTTGTGTACCTATTTATATTCTTTAATTTTAGTGGGACATAGAAAGTTTTAATGGATCATGTGAAAAATTGCGTGATAATAAATAACGACAACATTGCTACCTGTTCGATTAAGCCCGACTATGGTATTTAGGGATATATGTATTTAGTTGTTACAGTTTTGTAATACAGTTGTTGAATTGCAATTTTGAAAAAAAAAATAATAGGCTAATATCTATTAATAAATACAAAAAATGTATTTCCCTATTAAATCGATACTTGATATCTATAGTAAATACGATATAAAGTTCATTTATTTTAAGATTTTACTTATTTTTTCAATATGTAATTTCTTTCGCAAACATTAATTTTATTAGGCATTAACAACAAAAGTTGTTTATGTATTAATAAAAGAAATAACTATTTATATAATAACATTGTAATGTTATTTTTTATAAATAATGTTATTATATGAAAATAGCTGATACATGGCCTAGAAATGGTTGAAAATGCAAGCAATGGAATTAAGATTGGTAAATATTGAAAAATATTTTACGATGCTTATTCGACACAGATTATTATGCAAGGGGATAACCCTTCACTTTAACCTGTTTTTATCTAATCCTGGACATAGGCCTCTTCCATGTTTCACTTTTTCTGGAGCAACAACTGTCCGGATGCTAGAATGAGGATGGACTCGCCTTGCATTCTGGTCTCGGTAATTCCCAAAATCTTTCACTTGATGTTTTGAAGTTTGTTCTCCAAGACGAGCCATTGTTCGTCTCGTCTCATGGTGCGAGATTAAGATGGTCTTCTTTCTACATTTGTCCGGTGGCATTAATATCGAATTTTTGCCTCCCTAGAATCATTGAGGCTGGCTGATGAATCAGTGGGAGATTCCGAACATCTAACTCTACCCGTCTGGGGTATTGTAGTTTTAAACTTCGACATTTCTTGGTAAGGTATTGGCATCACAACGACACCCTTGCTTTGCGTGTTGGTGAGGAGTAGGATATAGGAAGGAAAGAAGGGGGAGGGAGGAATTGGGTTTAGGACATGGTTACCCGGATATTAGGAGGTGGGGAGATAACCCATGAGCTCACGTAGGTAGGGCCGCTAGTCCCTGAAGTAGATTTATCCTCTACCGGGGTTGTAGAGGAGTATATTTAACTTATTCAACTTACAATTAAGGTCTAGTTACATAGTGCGAGCTAGCATGCGAGTTGACCTAGTCAGTTACTGTAGTACAGCTGTTCGCACCGTATGACCGCTTCATACGAGTTATTGTCATGTGCGAGTCGGTCGGTAACTTGCATCCGAGTTACGTCAATATTTTTTGTTTCTACTCGCCCATCGCCTTTCCCCACCAGCCACAAGGCAACATTTCGCATGTGACTCGGAACTCACACGATTTTGTGAAATGTCAGTAGCTCATATGTTCGGTACATTTGCACACAACGAAATTCACACTTGACTGCAGTCTCTCGGGTAATACCTGCTTACGCGTGTCATAGTAGCTACTCTCATTGTATGACCGGTCAAGGAGCCAGTCGAGCTACTGTAATGCGAATATACAATGGCAACAGCTATCTACTGTCCTGTCAGCAGCTCGTACCGTGTAACCAGGCCTTTAGATGGTAGAATGCTTATAACCTGTTTCTGACTCCGTAGAAAACACATTTCTTATTGTCTGAAAATTACACTTTCACATTACTTATTAATATTTCATTTGATAAAGTTGATTTTTTCATTGCATATTCCTTCAGTTTCGAAAATAGATGATAGCCTAAAGAGGTGAAGTCTGACTAAAAAGCAAGATTCACTGATTTCTGCAGTTCAATTAAAGATTTGTGATTCAAAATATAGTCAAAAAAGTATACTTTTGTAGTGTCTTCCTTAATTTTTTATACTCAATTTAAGATAGTCTTCTGTAACAGATTTATATTTTCCTAAATATTCTATAATAATTTCTTAATATTTGTTCCCCAATTTTTCCTGCAATATATTTTTTGATTGATGAAAAAAGTATGTGTTCAAGTTTTAGTCTCTATTTTAATAATAGTTACAGTGCGGTATAAAAAGTTGAAATAATTCTTTTCAAAACAATGGCAAAGGGACGCTCAATTAACTTTGATCAGCATTTGAAAATCCGTTTAACAGACATTTGCGCAGAAACACCCAAGGTATGTTAAACCATATTAACTGTTCAGAGTTTCTGCGCGATTCATAGGAAATGTTCAGAGCTTCCGTAATTCATTTCAGTCCAAGTCGCCTATCTTATAAAATCATATCGTATACGGCATCAGATTTTAACTATTTTAAGTTAACATGTACTTCCAACATATTTTTTGTTCTTTGTATCTGTCTCTCCTGTTTTATGTCCTATAGTCCAATGTCCAACTTTATCGTGGAAAATGAAGGAAATTGATTTCTTATAGTATTTGATAGACCCATTGGAATGTATTTGAACGCTGAATTAACAAAGTTTTCAATTTCATTCATATTAAAACTTTTTAAGGATCTCATACACTAATAAAAAGTATTATTATAGTTTTTTTTAAATGATAGTCTTCAAGTGTGCAAACCTTCTAATATCAAAATAATGGAATGTTTTATCCATTTTGTTTATGAAAAAGTTGTTACACCAACTAAATATCCATATCCTAAATAATTTTGTACTAATAAGCTTTAATACCATACATTTTGTTGTGTGAGCTCAGTCACATTTTTGCAATATTATCATTTGTTTATCCTTTCATTTACTTTTTATTTTAATTATTGTACTTCCTGTTGTAAAAATACCTCCTCAATTTATTACTATTAAAGCGTTGGCTAATTATTCACTGAATTTCATGAAAGACAATAGACTGTTCAATGTTCAATGCACACCGAAAGATTATACATTACTTGACGTGCGTTTTGTTAACCAAGTGATCATTACCAGATATTACCTAAAACTTAAAACAGATTTAATTATTTAAAAAAACTTATAATTTTAGTCTTAATAGTCTTCTGATGAACTTAATTTTGTTACAAAAACGTATCTCGGGCAGCATATAATGTTTCGGTTTCGTGGAAAACGAATTACCTGTTTAAGCATCGAGGGCTCTAAGCTCCTTCCTAGGATTTGGATTGTACAAATAAAATGACATTATAGCTATGAATTTATATTATGTCGAAGGTATGAGCGAAATATAGGAATCAAAGAATATTTCCTCAGATATAGTTAATATTCCCAATAATATTTTCTTAGATCTGATAGACCTACTAGAGGAGGCAGTGCTGTCATATACATATACATAATATTCTTTACAACATGATTGATTAAGATTGCGATATGAATGTGAAACAAATTTAGATTAAAGTCCAGTTTCATGGTATTTTATTCATTTGACTTATTTCAAACAATCCATGAATTCACCAAATTACATGGGGATGAGTTTTCATGAGAATTAGATCAATTATTTATATCTTAAATGAAAGTAATGAATGGCAGGTAGAGGGTAATAAACAATTTTTCCTTTCTTAATATTACGTATGAGCATACCTATATACGATAAAACCTAGGTAATATTTGTAAAAGATAAATTAATTGAACCTCCTTTCAAGTGACAACGAACTACCTTTCAAATAAATTTATGAAGGACTCTCTTTTCATAACTTTCCTGTAAGGATAATAGGATCAGATGTCAACGCCTCGATCAACCTTTGTATAATTTTATTGCTGAGATGAAATTTCTGATTTACAAAAATCAACCTCCATCCACGTATATATATTTTTTCATTGAATGAATTTAGATCTGGGATATATAAACAGGATTACAATGTACCGTATGGAATTCGATGACTACAAAGTTTCTGTTTTAATAAAAAATATTAATATTTTTAATATTCATTGTCCTATAAAAGGAGTTTTTAAGAGAAAACCAAAAGCTCCTTCATTAAAATAAATTTTATATATCATGATGAAGAATAACAACAATGAAGAGGTTGTATAAGGTAAAAACTACCAAACTACAGGCTGACTTAAAACATTACAAGGTATTGGTTTAGGCACAAAAGCAGTGGATTAATGGATGAATTTGTCTTAAAATTGTTTCGTAGTAGTAGTAGTAGTAGTAATATTAATAATAATTATTAATTGTAAATTTACTATTTAGTTAATTACTATTTCTTAAATATCCTCCATAGTGTTTCCCAAAAATCATTACGTATTAGTTTTACTTATGTAACTAATGCAATAACAGGTCAACTTCGCAACTAGACACACAACCTTATTTATTTGACGTAGTGCCTCATATTACTATAGTATATTCATATCCGAAAGTTAGACCGCATAAACAGTGATCAGCATGTGATTGCTACGTTGCCCGCTGAAATATATAATGCTACTGTCCAAACGGCTATAAACTACAGAGAGCACTCATGTCTCTGATTATTGATTTTATGAAAATATTTTTATAAGAACTTAAGCAACAGTGTGTTTGTTTTTCGGACAAAGCTTTGATTTCATAATATATACGATTAATTGGTACGTATATTGAAGTCCCGTCTAATGGCGGCCATGGTAACAAATGAAATCCACGTGTTACTATGTACATTTACTGAATTTCGGATTTGAATCTACTATAGTATTGATAGTTTTATTAGCCTTAATTTTGACTAGTAGGTTACCTTTTCGTTTTTGAAGCTTAACGTATTTCATATAATTAGTAGTCTTACTCCTAGTCTGTGCAGTTGTAGTATTAATTTAATGGGATTTTGATATACGTACGAGTACTACTTGAATAAAAAAAAACAAGGATATGCAGTTCTGTAATTAGAGAGATGGTAGCTAATCCAGTCCCAGTGCTCCTTCTTAGATAGTGCAATGTACCATACAGGAAGATAAAAAAATACATATTTATAGGTGAAGTAAAAGAACATGTACGTGTATAGCAAAAGTACATGTACTTAATTTAAATTCCTTCCCACGAAGTTAACCAGCATTAAAATCTGGAACATAAATATCGCCATCTATTCCCAACTAGCTGTGGAAGTTGTTGAGAGGGAGACAAATCCGTTGCGTAAAGGGACAGATTATTTACATTCGTTTAATTTAAAACGTGTCAGCACCGGCATCAATAATCGCCTTATTGGTCTCTGATCTGACAGCAGGCGGTACGTAAGATTTGCGGACACCACGAAGAAAATGTTAATCAAGTAAGATTTAATTAACATCTTCAAGCCACTTACATTATTCACAACAGTCGCGTATGCTGGCGAAGCATGCGCGTCCTTTGCGCTTAACGAGGTAGCAGGAAAAAAAATGAAAAACGGATAGTTCGCTGTAAATGCCAAGATAATTTCTGCGTTGCATATTACATGACACAGGCTACTGCACGATTATGCCGGGGATTTAAATTGAATATACATGTTTACTAGCCAACAGTACTTCTATCTTTTTTCTATACAAAATAGTACAGGAAAATACTTCACGAAGTCGATGCAGTATAATTAATTATATATGGATTAATTTCACATTTAGGCAAATCTGATGTAAAAGAACTTAACTAAGTTTACGCCCATTTTGAAATTGGAATAGATCTACCGTAAAACTTTGGAATACAGGATGCAACTTTGGGACAGCACAACAATTTCCGCATTCGAATCTCCTACCAACACTGTACATTTCAAATTACCGCGCTATAATATCCAACTTAACTCTCAACCTGAACAGCCATATTGTGGCAGAGTTTGAAAATGTTTATTTAATCATCATTTTTCAAATCTTAGTCTCACTATCTACATTCACTTTTGCGCCGGAATATATTTAAATACCGAAAGGCATGCATCTTGACATTAGTTTTCTTTTATGGTCCGTAACTTTTTGATCCATATGTGTTACTTTTGTAATCTTTAAATTTTGAAAATGTCGCTCCAAGCAGGGTACTAGGCTTACAGCTCTGGACTGATTACACAGGCTGACAGAATTACTATAGAGTGAAGATGCCCTGTAGTAACTAGCAACCCTATAGTAACCACTCATAAATGACTAGTTCCTGGTAATTTAATAACTGTCCCAAAGTATCCCAAGAATTAATAAACACTTTTAAAACCTTAAAATGGACTTCCTCGCACGTAGAACATCTCTATCTCGAAATTGAGTCGCTGAAAAGAATAAACCAACAATGCAGAATATGTGTTTTATGCGACAGCTTTATTTTCTTCAAATAGTCCACCATTGTGCTTTCTCATGGCCCACGAACATGATAGAGTGTTTTCTATCCACCTCAAAATCAATAGATGTCATCTGGGAGACGTTCCCGATCAGAATCAGTCAAAACCCGATCGATCCGACATGATTTAGTTAAGTACACGCGTTACCGTGCTAATAAGAAATTGAAAAATGTATAATGATTGCTAGAAATCAAAGTTTCACTATTGTAATGCTTGTAATGAGCAATAAAGGATTTTATTCTTAATTTTTGTAATATTTTTTTGATATGAACTATGTGAATTGGCTGCAAAAAGGATTGATGTAAAATAAATATGGAGGTGCTGATATGCACCAAAACATATGTAAATGTTTTCATATAAAAACATTGATCTGACAAATTAATTTCCTTTAATATTTCAGAGCGGAAAATTGTACTGTTCTAAAGTTTTTCCACTAGATGAGATATGGTTAGGACAATAAGTGGGGGCATTTTTAAGGAAATCATTGGTCAAAGAATGAGATCATACCCGAGTGTGGAAAGAGGAAGGTCGAATTCATAAAAATCAACAAAGAAGATAAACAGTACTAAGAGCGATAAAAGATATCATAAGACGTACCCCAAAGTTTACCCCATTTTACGGTAATTCGGTAATTAGAATAAGGAGTAATAAGAGAACATACAGTTTTCAAATATCGTAGTTAGTATAAATACAATATTTCAATGTCTCGTTTTTATTAATCCAATAGTATTATTACGTTATTTCTTTAATTAATAATTTAATGTCGGTCTGTTTGAGTTACCAAAACCTACAATTCGTACCAGACAATGAGTAATCCCTAATATAGAAATGTTCTAAATAAACCCCCTTTTATTAGGGCGGACATTTTTTTTGTCTAATATGAAACAGATAAGACATGGAAAGTTTTAATTCCTATCTAAGTAACGGTATGTCTTCCACACAAACATTGTTTAAATTTCTGTAGATGACGCAAAGGCGGCAAGAAATTGTAAGCGAACCAATTCAGATCGATTGAATGCAGACCATTCAAGAATTCTCTGCAGTCACTGTTACTTGACGTTCATGCTGATGACATATACGTAAAATGCCCCATAATGTTACAAAAGTATATAACAAATATGGTTTTCATTTAAAATGTAAGTTAGAATTAGTAATTTATGAATTGAATTGATACAAAAAGCTTTGAGAATTTTCTACGTTATATTGCTTTCATACTACGCCCAACTGTCATCCAATGAAAAGTAAAATTGTCATTTCTTGATAACAAGATCTGAGGTATATAGTACACATATAAATGTATAGACGTAAAACAAGATCTTCACCACAGAAAAGTTTTCCAGAAAGGCATTTCCCACACAATGATCCCTATGAACCCTAAGATAATAGCCTTATGTATTTTAGGACTTATTTGGAGATCCTTGCCTTTCTGGAAAACTTTTCTTCGTAGACTCCGGTTAATATTTTTTTGTCAATATTATCAGAAAATAAATAATTAGTCTTGCAAGAAAGTTCAAACCTTCGACGGATATGTAAATGACCTGTTTTGAATGAGATTTTTGTTTCTTATTTATATCCAAGTTTTGTTCCGGTTAAGTAAACCATTACGAATAATGTTTCCGGTTTTATGAATCGTTCACGGGTAGACCAATTTCTTGTAACAATTTTTTTTATACATAGCAAATTGTCAGGAGGTAATATATTTAAGTTTACTGTCGAATTACTACTAATACTCATTTTTTTATTTATACATATATTTTTCTTTCACTGTTAGTAATATGTAGTGAGGTAAATATTCAGTTTACTGAACCACTAATGGGTAGATTCGAAGCAGAATGCAAGAAAAATATATTTCCTTAGAGTATGGCAGATTCTTGTTGCCTTCGATAATACAAATAGAGTTAAGAATGATTTTGTTTCAAAACTATATACGTTTCACATCAGTAATATTCACTTGTGAAATTTAATTACCATTGCTTGAGATACTAATAATTTCTCAATATCTTAACTTTATTTTATATATCCTAGACTACCGTTTACTTTAAATTTTACGTTTAGTAACGAGATGTATATAAAAAAATAAGAACGGTAATTGAGGTAATGTAGCTAAGAGTAATAGATATTCTACTCACAATGTGGGTGAATTAATTAGAAAACTCTTTGCCACTCCATGACCTATAGAGCAGATTTTCAAGGTTAAGTTATATCCATTTCGTGTGATCCACAATTATGACAAATATTAAAACAACGAAAATACATGAAATCAGTTGTCAGAAATGTACTCAAAATATATGGGATATACCAGAATACAATTGTAATCAGGTTTAAGGACCACGGCTCACTTAAAATATAGAAGATTAGAAAAATTTTCCATTGGCCAGTATGCTTTAGAAAATAATTATATTATACAAGAAACGTATACTAGCAACTTAAAGTTGGTTAAAAGTATAACAACTAACGGACTATTGGAATCCTTTAAGAGCACCAGAATAGATACATGTGTATGAACAAAAACGTGGTAATATATAAGATACGGTGAATTAATACATTAACACGAGTAAGCAAATCGCAATAATATTGCGCCACCCCCTAGCTTATATCGAAGACGTCTCCGGAGCATGCCTCTAGAGGCTTCGGATCAAAAAATAAATCCACAAAACCGATTAATGATACACAATTGTTCTGTTTATGGTAACACGGCCTATATATTTTTTAATTATCATGAACACATGTTACAACTGAAAACTATATTATTCTTGGTAAAGATGTGAAACAAAGGATGATTAACTTTATTTATACAGTTTTATTGATTTTAATTGCAACGGAAAAAGAAAATCATTAAAGTGTCCTGAGAAGGATGGCTAAGAATGGTTTCTTTTATAAACTACACCCGGTGCTGGTGATTCAAGAATGTATCCCTTAACATACAAATTCTTCGTACAAACGATAACGCCTCCATCAAATTATAAAAATGTACGCGAGACGTTACTTGATTGCATCAGTGGCATCCAGTGCAACATTCCTTTGATGGTAAGTATCAATTAAAATACATGAAATGTTCAATCTATTCGTATCATTTGAATTGACAGCTAGGCTTGGGATTCAACTCTTCTGTGTCTAGCAAAAACTCATTAATTTCTAAATGCAAATTTCATAGCCTTTCTGAAAGCTAGTTCTTCTACTCGTTAGTGGTCATATCTTAATAAGAAAAGTAATGATCTTGTTACATCATGCGATATTTGGTTTATTTATAGTGTACATATTAATTCTAAACTAAAGCAATACGTTTTGTGATTCAATAATATATTATATCATAGTCATTTATGATGCAAATGAATTACAACTGCGCCATATACTCGTATATATATATATATATATATATATATATATATATATATATATATATATATATATATATATATATATATATATATATATATATATATATATATATATATGTATAATTTAATGATAATATACAGCATTCTATTCAGATTCTATAAGGGTGAGGGTAGACAGAGGATACATGTACTCAGGCCATCAGATTGTGCTTCCTCCATCAGAGCTATCAATTTGTGACCAAAAATCAACCTCACTCCCTCAAGCCATCCCATCGTATGAATATATTGAAATAGTACATTTGGTGGTAGTCGACCAAGATTCTCCAAGCTAGGTCTTCATTTTATTGAGGGCGGGGGATGTTTTAGAATATATTCTGCAGTCTCATCTTCCAATTAATATGCCTTCTCATGTAAATATGCCAATAGTATTATTATTAATACATTGATTAGTAATTTCTATGGTTACCCTTAGTACTCCATCACCTTTGCTTGGAATGCTGTAGTATGACGCCCAGTAACTCACTGATTCAGAGGTCTATGTATTTAAAGAAAATCCAGCACTCTTGAATCATCAGTGTATTCTAAACTATCCGGTTTTAGGGAGTCCATCCAAATCCACTCTAACCCGATAATTCTCTTTAAACTTAAAATAACTTCCAAGACTGCTACAGATGTGGTGTTCATCGCATTAATAGTTAAACAACCCAGTCCTTTAACATGATGTAAACCTAATGCCATGGTTATAATAAGCTGATAATGCGACAAGCTGATAATGCCATTATCAGCTTGTTGCTAAGTCACAGAACATCCAACAGTAAACACATCTACAAAAGATGAACAACTGCACATTTTCTTAAATATAAAATACTTTTTTATAACTTAATTAAAAAAACGAAGTACGCCTATGGATGTGCGGTATTTCGCGGTGTTACATGCATTCGTAAACCAACATGTGTATTTTATAGACCAATATTTAACCGAAAGAATTAAAATAAAGAATGCTATACTGACGGAATTATTACCGTAGAAATGTAATTAAAATGCGAATATTTTTTTAATTAAACATAAATCTTGCTGGGAAATAATTGTGTGACTCATAAATGGAATCGTAAAAGTTGCAGTGCTACAATAAAATTGAATTAGCATACTTTTAAAAATTCGTTTCGCAAGTGGAAATTTCAGGAATAAACGTGCAGTAAATTTGCTTATCCCGTCATTGCTGAAAGCGGTAAATTATTTGATAAATAAAAAAATTTCTAGCAAATAACATAGTGTAATAGGTAACGATGATTAATCCACAGTAAAATTGTAATACTTTTATTATATTTTCCTTAACACAACCGATTTGTTCATTCACCTATATATGCATATTTCGATAGCAGTATTTCTTGATCAGCAGGATATATTGTTTCTTGTTCGAGTGCGAACATGAGACTTGAACTAGACCGTGAAACAATATATCTTGCTGATGAAGATAGCATTGCTATCAAAACATGCATACATTACAAAATAGGTTTTGGTTAAGGGGGACATAATACATGTATTGTGTTTGTGAAAATCATATAAACAGTGCCCAGTGCGAGTCCTTCTTAGTACATCGATAAAATAAACATCACGCTCTATATGTCTTCTCTAGATGGCGGTTATTATCATAAATCACCAAATAGTAGGTGAAAACTCATGTCAATATACGGCAAATTGCTGATAGGATCTAAAATCTCAATGAACCCAATGAGTACAAACAAACTGGAAAGCCAAGTACAACATTATTTGAGCATGAAAATAGATGTATCGAATACAACAATACAATTTTCTTTCCCTATGAAAATAATCTCTATGAATTACCTATGTGAAATTTTGTACTTTTCTTATAGTTCATGATTCACTTAATAGATATCAAGGAAAGTAAGCATGCCAGTATTACCAGCTTTGTTACTGTTGAGTATAAATTACTGAATGCTGAATAAATAATATTGTGTTATCGAAAATTAATGAAATACGAAATTATAATTGTTATTGGGGTTATTTAAGGAAAGCAAATATATGAAGTTAGGTTCGTATTATTTAAAGTAGTAAATATAATATATCTTTCCAAGAGAGCAGCTCTTTTGAACGAATAAAATATTTTTTTTGTCACACATACTTTTAACGTCAGACTTTTAGTAATCTAAACGTGGCATATGCTTTATACGTGAAGAAAATCAAGCACTTTTCCACAATTTGTCTTAGATGTAAGAATTATACCTTTCACCTTTTAATTTCTTTTTATCAAAAAATGAAACAATTTGTAGAGTCAATTAGTGTTTTAAATTTGTTAACTTCCTAGACAAATAATCATATATTTTAAAGTAATCATACTATGCATGATTTTTTTTAAATATTCGATATTTGAACTATACGATAAAGATCCCCATTTACTGTGACAGCATTACCAACTTCATTTTCCAAGGAGTATGGTCTAATTACTCCACCGCCTTGAATATTTGGTTGAAACTATCTGGAGAATATTTGTTGGAGTATTCATAAATATTTTATACTAAATACTCATTTAGAAATTGTCGGATTCTGAATATTTATGTATGAATATAATTCGTATTACGTCATCGATAAGATTTCCTTACATTAATTTCCATAATATTTCTTATTTCTACAAATAAAAGTATGAAATATTTATATTTACGTAGATATGTTAGCAACACCTTCTATTTTAATGAATTAATATACAAATAATATATACACTGTTGAAAATTCGTAAAGGTAAAACTTATTATTCTTAATGCAATAAAATTTCAATATTTCTGGTACAAAATGTAACCTCAAGGATAACACTTAACCTTGATGTAAACTAAAGTTTACATCAAAGTTAAGTGTTTAAGGTAAACTAAAAAAACTTTAGTGCATTAGTGTAAAATTAATACAATATATTATAGAGGGGATGTATTTTATATTTCGCGAATGTGAATCATCCTGAGATTAACGCAAATGTGATTATGAATATGCTGTGTAATTCAAATAATTTTATATTTTAAAATAGTAGATCATAAGTTATTTCATCTATGTTTCGTTTGTATGAATGCATGCCAATATTAGGGACAAAAGTATAGACATTGGGGTATTATGTGGATAAAAGTACTATATATATATATATATATATATATATATATATATATATATATATATATATATATATATATATATATATTGATGTATTTTGTTTACAAATATGAGAAAAAGGTTAATAAATCATTAAATTTCATTCATTGCACTAGTTCAATATAACTTAAGTAAATATATCGTAGTAAAGCATATACTCTATTTAAATTTTTCTCTTTTATTTTATACCTACAGATAGTCCAGTATAGGCGCACAAAGTTTCATTATGATTTACAAAGTTGAAATGAAAATTCGTACTCACATGTGGTAACATTACCAGGGGTTTGCGATGCTTGTTTTACACAATATTGATGTATCACACAGTGTACATTAAACCCAGTATAAAATTAATAGTAACCATAACCTATTCATACCACGGAAATAGACATTTTCTAGATAAAACCATGTAACATTTTTTATGCTGTTTATGTGCAAACAAAATTAACATCGTAAATCAGAAATGAGAGACGGATAGCGAAAGGGAAGAAAATTAGAAGAATTAAGAAAATATAATAAGAAAATAGAGAATATTAAGCAATTACACTCTATGATCCATGTCGGTATGTTAAGTTGTTTACAAGATATGGTCCCTAATATGGTTTTGGAGGCTAACCACAGACGACATTTTAATCATCGATCTTAAGCTGAATTATGGCATGAAACGAAAAACGCTCTACCTGTATAGACAATCTCAGAAAATCTGGAGATTCAATTCTGTCGTCTTGCCTGTAGATATAATCAGGTGTGATTTTGGCTAGCAATCGCGGATCAGCTACAAATGCCTTATTAACAAAGAGTAGAATAGGAGCACATGTTAATAATCAAAATAGATACTGATGGATGTATTACATAGTGTTACAGTGTTACAGCGGATATAAAGTTTCAATTTACCGCGGACACGGTGCAGGATATTAGAATACAGAAAGGCGTAAGTTATGTTGCACTTCGATGATAATTCTAAATTCCATAAAGCATGGATTGTATTAGTTTACTGCAGACTCGTATTCAAGTCTCAACTTCGCACTCAACTATACCAAAGCAGAAGGGTAATGTAATCGTGTAAAGAAAAATGGGAAAAATGTCCTAGTGTTTTTCGTTTTTCGGCCTAAATCCAAAAACAATGGTTTTTAAAAAATTTTGTCTGTGTGTGTCGTCGTTGTCGTTGGCATTAAAATTTATTGTTAGCACGATAACTCAACTAAATCGTGTCGGATCGATCGGGGCTTGACTGATTCTTATCGGGGACTTCTCCCAGATGGCACCTATTGATTTTGAGATGGATAGAACACACTCTACCATGTTCATTGGTCATGAGAAAGCACAATGGTGGACTATTTGAGAATTTTTTTTGTTAGCACTATAACTGAATTAAATTGTGTCGGATCGATCGGGTTTTGACTGATTCTGATTAGGGACTTCTTCCAGACGACATCTATTGATTTTGAGGTAGATAGAGCACACCCCACCTTGTCCATGGGTTAGAGAAAGAACGATGGTGGACCATTTGAAAAAAAGTAAAACCGTCGCATAAAATACATATTCTGCATTTGTGTTGGTTTATTTTTTCTCGGCCACTCAATTTCGAGATAAAAATATTCTACGTATGGAAAAGTCCATTTTAAGGTTTTAAAACGGTTTATTTTAGAATGAAATCGATATTCTTCGCGTATTGTCACTTCAATGAGAATGTTTAATAAATACATTAAACTATTTTGTAATTGTCCTGAATTATTACGTGACCATTAAAATATTTAATATTACAGAAACTAGGTGAATAAGAAATGTCGCTTTAGGAGAACTACTGATAAGGTACTTCGGAATAGTATAAATAGTAAACTAAAATCAGTACCTAAAGCTGCTCACTGTAAGTATTGAAACTGTGGTATTATATTCTGTAACTCACGTAGACTTGAGATATTTGAATTTCATGTCGAGCTTGTTTTGCCGTTGCATTTGATCACGACGGCACTACATATTTTATGAACATAGCAATATATACTATATAAATTATTACATCTTATACGTAGCTGCTTATAAGTACATGGTGCTGCCACAGGATACCAGGAAGATGGAAGGAGACACGTCCAGTTCGTGGAAAACAGGAGACCATTTTTCTATGAACAATGAAAGATTACACGTTTCTCGACGGGTGATAACATTTTAATCATCAGGAAATTATTAAAACTTAAAACATCCCAATTATGGCAACCTGATTGGCGATTCATGGAAATAATGGTATTCACGGAAAACTGCTCCCTCGTTTTTATTTTAAAATAATATATTTTCCTGTTATAAAGCCTATCCGTGGCTCCAGGGTCGTGATTTATGGTGGATGCGCCAGTGTTTGGTCCTATTGATCGATGAAGTCAAATTGACTGTTTTAAAGACTTCAGTTTCTTCTTTCAGACAACAGATAAGTTTTCCTCACATTCTAGTCAGTTTCCCGCTGGTAGGAAAAATGTTGAATTGATACACAAGCGTTAATTGGTATACTTTTCTTCATTTTAGTCAGTTTGCGGCCAGAGAAATGTGGTATTATTAGGAGTTTAGCTTTTGTTTATAACAAAAGTTTCATGTTCTTTATAGTTTCAACCCAAACGAAGATTTTAAAGATCACACTTTAAGAAACTCATTAAATGATAATCAGTTCTTAAAATGACTGTTCTTTAATGCCAAGGACAACACTTATGTAGGTTTCTTTATCTTTACAAGCTACTTTTTATAACAATTTTGTGCCTGCATGTGTGCATAAAATTACCTGCTAAGCAACTCTATCTGCTGTCTTTTGTATCTTTTATATCGCTTGCTCAGTGCAATACTGAGACATCTGCCAATAATTAAAAATTATGGATAATATCGCTATGGCTAGCAAAATCTCGTATGTGTTCAGTGAACTAGTGGGATATGTGTTAAACCAATTATAGCAGGCTGAAAATAATGTAACTCAGTATTGTATAAATGGAAAGAAGCGTTTATATTGAGTGCAACACTGGAATAAAGCAGATGACCCAGTATTGCACTGTGACTAGAAAGTGTGCGTCGGCAAGTTTTATCGCTAAAAGACTGAGATAATTGTTCGCACTAGCTGAAAAAAGAGAAGATCAGAGCTAATAATTATGCATTATTTTTTGAAGTAAATGGAAAATACATCCAAGTTTGTAAACGTTTTTTCAAAAAAACATTAGA
This sequence comes from Rosalia funebris, assembly GCA_037954035.1. Taxonomy (NCBI): domain Eukaryota; kingdom Metazoa; phylum Arthropoda; class Insecta; order Coleoptera; family Cerambycidae; genus Rosalia; species Rosalia funebris. The sequence goes on along the minus strand of JAZFAV010000018.1, from coordinate 2,425,860 downwards.
CGTGTGCAACAATACCATATCCACAATTAGAAAGAAGACCAACTCAGAAGGATTTCTAGAGAGTGAAAAAAGAGGAAAGCATAATAATCAAAAGAAAGTGAGTGAAGTTACAAAAGGGAATATAAGAGACCACATTAATATTTCACCAAGAATTGAATCACATTATTGTCGTTCTCAAACAAAAAAAGAATATTTGGATGGTTCACTGAATATCTCTACAATCTGTAGATTATATACTGAGTATTGTAAAACAAACAATTGGACATCAGCGAAAAGATGTACCTATGAAACAATATTTAACGAGGAATTTAATGTAGGATTTTTCGCTCCTAAAAAAGATCAATGCGCAATATATGCTCAGTACTGAAATGGTAATGACATTGAAAAAAAAAACAATATGCAAGAAAAATACGATACACATTTACAAGCAAAAAAAATGCAAAGAAATGAAAAAAATAAAGACAGAATTATCCATGAAAGAAAATTCAAGCCTCCTTGTGTATTGTTATGATCTACCAGCCCTAATTCCATTGCCATGCGGAGAGGCATCGACTTTTTCTTATAAAAGCAATCTTAAATGCATAAACTTTACAGTATACAGCATTACCGATAAATCAGGGTATTGCTATTTGTGGCATGAAGCTCTAGATAAGCGCGGGGTCAATTAAATTGCAACGTGTATTTATCAATTTTTAAAAAATGATTGTCGCGGTAAAGATATTATATTTTTTTCCGATAATTGCGTTGGGCAACATAAAAATAATTTTGTTCTTTGCATGTATCTGTATTGTTTAAAAATGTTAGATATAAACTCCATCACCTATAAGTATTTAATTAGTGGTCATACCCAAGATGAGGGAGATCAAATGCACTCGTGTATTGAAAAAGAAAAAGCAAGAGCGCTGAGAAGTGGTCCCATCTTTATTCCTCCTCAGATTGCAATTATTACAAAATTGGCAAAGAAAACGTGCTCTCCATACAAAGTATATCAAATGACAACAAATGAATTTTATGACTGGAAGAAGGTCTGTGATGAAATGGGAGTTAACTTCAGTTTACAAGAACAAGATGACAATTGGAATGACGTTAAGGTTTTTCGGATGGAGAAAGATGTGGAAAACAGTGCTTTTTATAAAACAAGCTATACAGAAATAGAGTATAAGGTTACAAATATTAGAAAGAATCCCAGAAGGAAATTAAATATAAATCTCCCTTTGTCTTTAGCTTAAAAAACTGCGCCGAAAATATCAAAATTAAAACATCAACATCTACTTTCTCCTTGTAATGAAAACCACATTAAGAAGCAATATCAAGATTTTTTCAGAAACTTGACAGCAGAGGGAACTTTATTAACAGCTCCCTATTTTTGCACTTAATGCTTTTAATGTTCTTTGCTACAGAAATTTTTAACAAATGTTAATAAAATGTAGGCATTTTTTATTTAACTCAAGGCACTATCTTAAAATACTTTTCATTGCTTTGGTGCAATACTGAAACATCTGCAAGAATAAAAAAAATACTTAATAAAACTTTTTTGTGACTCTGCAGCATGTCAATGTTAAGTTAAATTTATAAAAACAAAAATGTGCAAGAAAATTTATGAAATTTCAGTAAGTTTAAAATTTACAAAAACAAAAAATCGAACATTTTCGAAGCGCAATTTCTCGAAACTATACCTTGTGCACTTGTCTCAGTGTTGTACTGGATAAGCGATATATTTTCTTTTGTAAAAAAATGGCAGTAAAAATCTACATATTTATTTACGGTTTTTTTCACTTTTAACTGTTTTAAGTATACCTTCAAAATACCGATGGTTACAGGTAATTAAAAGTGGATTACATTGTAGTTGTTGGACGCCAATTTATTGAACCTAGTCACAGGTCAACTAACATTACATCGATTTAATTCAGTCAGTTTGGATAACTAGCATTTAATGGAAATCTGCAATAAAATCAATTCGAGATACGCCACCAATTGTACTTATCAGATGTCTGTTACCAGGTACGCTTGGGCGGTCTATTTGTATTTCCTTATATGCTTAAATTAAGTTATGCTGGTTACTACTGCAATTGAATAGTTTACTAATTAATGCATTGGCTCGCCTTAACCTTACATGTCTTTTTATGTAATCCTGGAAAAACAGTTTTTTTATTCAGTTATATTACCAACGTATCCATGTGTGAAAATTTATAGTAAAATCATTGTTATTGCTATATAATTACTTATGGGACATCCCCAAACTGAGTATATCAAATAAGATATAAATACATTATAAAATCGGGTTCAATAAATCAAATAGAAAGTATGTTTGCAAGGAATTGTTGTAGATATAATGCTTATATTATTTCTTATCTTCTTATAAACGCTGTTTTTATTTCAGACTTTACCACTCGGACTAATTCGTTATTATACGTGGAAATGAGTTTGAGCGAGTATATTGATTTAATTTTGGAGGGATAACTGCAAATTCGCAAAACAAAACTTGTGGAAGTCAAAAATTTATTATGTACTGATTATTATGTAATATTATGTAGAAAGAAAATTAACACATTACTTTATTAAATAATACTGAGGAATAATTTTGTCGTCATTGGCTGTTGCAAGAGCCAACTAATTTTAGTAATATTTTCGTCCCTAATTTCAAATTTGAAATTGGTTTTTCCTAGATGCTTTGAGTTCCATGCAATTTGATATTGAATATAGATATTACGTTAATACATTAACCTTGACCTATAATTTCTGACATTTTTTTTTAAAGTATATGTATGTAAATGATAATATATACCTTGCATATGCAGGATTTTATCAGGAAGATGAATGGTAAAAAGAAAGTAGCCTTCGTAGCAGTTATACAAAACTTATTTGGCAACAAAACGCTCCTAATTATGAATATAATGCAAAGATTTACTTGGCAGAAGGTAATATTCAAACTACTGAAGTAAGGAGATTATTATACTCCACCCCATCAGCAAGTATCTTCTTACTTCAGTAGTTTGAAAATTATCCTCTGCCAAGTAAAGTTTTGAATTATATTGATGATCAAGCTATACGTCGATTTAGATTTTTCTCTAAACTATCGAGAGATGGCACTTGGTGCGTTCTACTGCAATAGAACGTAACGGCATCTACAATATGTGAGCCTCATCTGTCAAAGGTATACTCGTTTACACTGCACTGACGAGACCCAAGATAAGGTCGAAACCGGTCTGTAGTTAGCAGTATCCCGAGACAGGTGACACTTTAAATTTTCCTTGTGGTTCCCAATCAATCTGAATCACTGTATTTTAGTGCTAACTCTGTTATACAAAATACGGCAAATTTCGCCGTTTAATTCAGCGCTCGACGGATGGCATATAACCAGGAGAATAGCTGTTTTGGGATAATTTGTTTAATTCTTATTATATAAGGCATTTGCAGATGGAGTGGAGTATAATAATCTCATTACTTCAGTAGTCCCCTAACTATGAGATTCAGCTTACTATAATGCTGCTAACTTTTTGAAATATTGATAACAATATGGGTATTAAGCTTTATTTTCTATATAGTCGTTTGGATCAGTTCCTAGAGGACTTCAGCGCTAACACCTGCATGACTATCAGGGGGAATATTTCCATCGAGATCTCTTGACTATGCAGGAACGCTACTGAGGACGTTGATACAAGCATATTGTGGACCTATTGATATGTCTATTGTTTTGAGCAACTATCATTTTAATTTTTGGCTTCGATAATGACATTAATGATAATACCAGTTTGACGCTTCGTATAATGACGAAGCATTCGAATATATTATACGAAGCGTAAAATTTCGCGAAAATGAAAATGTCAAATCGCAAAAAAAAAACTAGAGCTTATAGAGCAAAACTATATATATATATATATATATATATATATATATATATATATATATATATATATATATATATATAGATTTGAACTCAATGCCTTCATATTAGGTAATAACAAGTATTGTAAAAAAAAATTTCTTCCTACAGTGGAATTAAACTAAACTTAATGGTTCATTAAACTGTTCGCTATATATCTTTTTGTCGAGTATTGATGTATCCACAATCCTTTAGCTCCTTAATTTGATTACTGGTCGTGTGCTATGTGCTCCAATAATGCAGTGATGCGTATACATAAGGCTGTAGCAGAAAGTCGCAAATAACCTGGTCAGGACTGGATTCGTTCATAAACAGTATTCATAAATAAATTCGTTCATAGATGATAAATACACACAATACTTTAATGCTTTATTTTATTTCGTCATAAAAGAAAAATTTATATTTTCAAAAAAAAACTTAATATAAAGTTAAATAACGTAATACTAAACATTGGAACTAAACAAAACATTCCAGAATTAGGAGTTATTAGAAAGGTTCCAGCTGTAAAAATATGCTAGTCATTTTCAAAATAACATTAATAATTTTTAACCGCATGGTAACGTTCGAAACAATTAATTATGCAAAGTAGCACATTGCATTCGGTGCACATATAACGTGTGTCTTTTGTGTCTTTTCTGTGCCCCTTTCAGTACAGACAGCACACCTGTTATGGGCTTCCCTTTTCTTCTCCATCGGAGGGACTTGTGAGGGAGAATGCCGAGCTGTCAAACGCAGGGGATTATCGCCTTGTGAACATCTTCTTCCAGTTCGGTGACTAGAAATTTGGGAATGGTATTTTTCCAGGATTTTGTCTATGATCATCATTTGGAAAGCCTGTATGCTAATATTATTACCGGTTACAGTTTGATATAAGGCATGGGAGTTAAATATTGCAATATTAAATAAGTGGAAAAATACTTTTTGTACCATTTGACCGTTCTTCTAACGCATTCGGTACTGCTAAGCATCATGTCGGAGCGATCAACAGCCCCAACGTATTCATTTTAGTGCAGAATGCAATGAGATTTCTTTTTTCCTCCCCGATATCCCTTATCAATTTTCTCAGTGACGATAACTTCGCTATTATGCGTTGTAGTAAGTACTGTGACACTGTAGACTCAACTGTAATTGCGTCTCACTGCTATTTCCACTAACACACCAAAGTAAGTACGGCCCCCCTGTGAGGGTGGGAGACTTTAAGCGTATTTATATGTTTGGAGCAGTTGACATATAAAAAATAAATAATTTTTTAAATGGTTTACAACCGTAGTTCCTGATGCTAATAATATAATATTCATAAGTTGTCAGATTTTAAACTTGCGCTAAGCTATTTAAAACATCAGGCATTTATAAACGTCCGGAGCAATTAACTGATTTGCGTATATATCTATACGTCCGAGCAGTTAAAGGGTTAAACAAATATCTCAGGATGTGCTTCATTCAGTGGTGCCGTGGTCAAAATTATGCTCATCTATGGTGCTCAATAAGCATGATTTTAATTTCTAACATGGAAATTATGTAAATGGAGGAAGATGGAGCTCGTTTCGTCTTCATTTCTTTAACTAGCTAGCGACCGGGTGATAAGTGGATTTATTATATTCTCCAAAAATCTGAATAGTGCTTCCTAGTTATAAAAAATGTATGTAAATAGTCTCCCCGACAATAATTGTTTACACATCAATTTTTTGGGAACTGTATGACCGTATACATGCAATCGTCTTTGTTAAATCCACCAAAAAAAAATTCACAATTTTCATTCGCAAAAATATATATTTTTGCCACGTTTCGAGTATTCATGATTTTTATTTCTTCATGATGCTGTATATTTTGTCTCGTAATAATTTACAGTAGGTAGCTCAAAAATATGTAGATTATAATAATCGAAGTTAGATGCAAATCAATGTAGTTTGTTTGAAATTATGCGTGCAATTGTGTTCCGTTGACATTAATACACCTGCTGTTCAATAATCTTAATTGTCGACAATTATCAGTACGATTTATTACATCCCCTCAGGAAACAATTAGCTAATGCAAATGGTTAATAAATTAATTAAATGTTATAAAATATTTAAGTCGTATTTATGCAACTTAAGACCTGAATTAATTTGTATACCACTATATACCTAACTAGTTATTAAAGCAAAGGAATCGGTAAAATGTGCGAAAGATAAATGTAAAAATATATCGATATATACACATTTCTAAGTAAAATCAGGTTTTACTTATAAATAAAATATAACTACAGGTCGTAGAACCTAAAGCATCACTTAGATTATTAAATAGTTAATACGAATAGATGTGCGCTGTAACTTAAGAATTATGGATTTTGTTTTTCGATTTTGTTTTTTCTCTGGCTGAGTTTTTGTGTTATTTTTAAGAAACAATTTATTTTTACAAATACACTTCAAATATTAATTCTAAAGAAAAATAAATTACAAATATACAATAAAGAAAAGCCTTTGCAACCTTATAAGGTTGCAAACTCTTTTCTGAATATTATGTTCTGAGTATATCAAACTGCAACCAATATAAGTAGTAAATGAACTTATTTCAATGAACCAAACACCATGGTACACTCACCATACACCAACTAAGGAATTATTCGTTCTTTGGATTAATTTCATCTATCTATTGGCCATTTATTTAATATAATTTCACATAACCAATAATTAATTATTGGAATTTCAAAGTGTAACTTTCTTGAAGGAATATATAGGGTATCGTTAGGGTTATTATTAAAAGCAGAAAGCAACTAAGGATTTGAGAATATAACTTACAACTTATAACACATCAATAAATATGCAAGCCTTAAAAATATACTTAAGTTTTATTGTTTTTACTGTCATTTGGATATTTTCAGAATATTTAAACTAGTTGATATTTAATACAAGAGACAATCTGATCATCCGACTGTGTATATTCCTCTTCCATAATAAATTACCTTTGTTGTCTCTTATGTTCCTACATATTCCCTCAAAGAAATTTCATATTACTTGGTAGATATTCCATATTATTATCAACAGGATTTGTACTAAGAATTTAAAAATAAGATTCTTAGAACAATTTATATATTATCGTGGATATTTTCAGGAAATAAGTATATAGTGTAATGATAAATTTTTTAGTAATATTCATAATATTGTTATTAAATAAGTTTCACAAATTAAGTTCTTGGTCATAGCGTAATATACTTTCGTAGGACGAACGTATACGACGAACTGGTCAATCCTTATACAACTAAAACTTAATTTTGTAACAATGCAGCTTTTCTTGTTAACAATTTTTCAACTTCCGAATACTCGTCGTGATTAAATAAACCCAGTTTTCTCATAGAAGTGTGGGGATATTCTTAAGGATATGTTTATTTGTCTTGAGGATATGTTTAATTTAGTATTTTCACGGAATTGAGGTCTGCTCTATCAATATAAATATTTTACTCACTGGTTTTCGAACATTTTTTAACTAGTTTACATACTCTTGATCTTAGTCACTAGAATCTAAATAGAAATATATATCCTTATAAAGCTTGTCTTGACAAACTTCTTCTTCTTCTTTAGGTTGTTCTAGACCACTCCTGGAGATAGGCCTCTTCTATGCTTTCTTCCATGGTAGGGTATTGGCATTGCAACGCCATGCTTACCTTGTGTGTGGGCGAGGGATATGATATAAGATGGAGAGGGGGGAGGAATTGGGTTTAGAACATGATTTCCCGGAAGGTGGGGAGATAACCAATGAGCTCATGAGGACAGGGACTCAAGTAGATCTATCTCCTACCGAGGTAGTAAAGGAGTATCTACCCACTACTCGCCCTTAATAAACTACAAATAATAAATGGTAGGTATAAAGTAAATGGTTAGAATTTTTCATGGGAATTAGAAACGCTGTCTCATAATAATTTTATTTATTAAATTTAGATAATTTTTGTTTCACTTATTTTCGAAATAAGTTAAGAGGAGGGAAGCGTCCTGCTGGTTCAAAGGTTAATGTTCGTTAATTGATAACTTCATGAAGTTACTGAAGCCTCCTCGTGTTATTAATTAACTTGTTAAAGAAAGTTTAGAGTCGGCAATATCGCATAAGGATATTTCATGAGAATAAAAACCAAATGATACTAAAAAGTGACTTTTATTTACTATTGGCTGGGTTTACCATTCTATTAGCATTAATTTTCACGTATCATTTATGATTTCATATTTGAAAACTTGATTGAAATATCTTGGAAGCACTTCATATTGAAATTTTAATGATGACCAGGTACGGTGAAAATTGAAACGGAGATTGCCCCGTTTGAGTTCTCCACATATTAATACCACACATTAATAAGGTACAATTAGTAAAATTGAGTCTCGTTACCGAGAGTTTGATCATGTAAGAGATATATTTAAGAATATGTAAAACATTGTTAACGATGAAACCAAATTAAATGTTGTTAGATATTCCAGAAAGTCTCGTGAGTCCAACAGCTTGAGTCATATCACAGTTCTGAAGTTATTGAAAGAAGTACAAAATAACCTTTAAAAATACTTATGAACTTACTGAAGATAATTTGGATCACATAATTGAGTTTTGTAATCGAATAATGAATAGAATAGATATTTGATTTATACTTAAAGTAAATATACCTACCTTAATTGGTGAAGTTAATTGACACGATAGTTGTCAGTGAGCGGACAGCAACTCTCACTGGGTGCGCGAAATTCATAGCCAACGCCCACAAAAAAAATGTATTTCTTAGTAATAATCTTGATGTTCCAAAATATCTAATTTGCGATACCAAAAGTTCCATTTTGTCTACGTTTCAATGAATTAGATTCAGATCTACCTGCTGCCGGAGTAAGGTTTTAACAATATTAAAGATCTCTATCTCATTATGTCGTTATTGCCCGTCAATATTGGACAGACCAAGATATTTCCAACTGTTTCCTAGTTCACTTCTTCTTGTGGTAAGTACTTGAAAACAATGTTGTAATAAAGCCTGACAGCTTTGAGGTTCAGCAGGCAAGAGTTAAGATACGATATTAGACAAATCACTCGAGAGATGCTACAGAAAAAGTGTTTTATCATCGACTAGCGTTTTATTAAGAAAGAAACGATATGTATTTTCAACATATTTTACGATGAAATGATCATTAATATAAATAGTAAGTTTTTATTCTTTTTATAGGTAATAGTTTGAAAAGTCTAGAAAGGAACGTTTGCGTCGTATTTCTCTGGATGCGACCTTTCAAGTTAACTTATCATTACATTAGAACAAAAACATGAGAGCCGTTAATCCCTCAGCATGATAACTAAACTATAGGCAACTAAAATCAAAAATCGACCTGTTTCGAATTTCAGTAATTTCAAGAATTTTTATTGGAATCATCCACGTTCAAATTTAATTCAGTTAATATACTTACTGCCAGATAATTTAAATGACCTACTTGATCAAATTAATGGCATTTCACATTTAAGGTATGTTAATATATATGACTATATACGAAAGTTTATTAATATACCGGCAGTTGAATTATATATATATATATATATATATATATATATATATATATATATATATATATATATATATATATATATATATATATATACCTACAGTAAATTCTGTGTAAATATTTAAATATGATATACGTTAATATACCTAAAATGGTCTCCAGATACAGATATAAATAACCCTGCGCTTTTCAATATTATTTGTCTAGATTGGCGAGATAGAAATATTAAATAATATTAGGTTTGCTATTTCGGATGCCAAAACAAATATCATTTAAAAAACTATTGCGTCTTACTTTATACTGAATTCCACTTTTATCAAGTATTTCTATGGTACTATATTATACTGAATATAAAAAAAATACTTGAAGATATACACTATTAGTTTATTTTATTACAATGTGTTAAGGTTTTTTAAACAATTAATATAGTTGAAATGGAGTTTCAGGAACGACTTTCATTAAATTACAGTAGTAGCACGTTATCTGCATTTACTATAATTAACTATAAAACCAATACATATTAGGTACTGATAATACCTAAGTGTATAAATGAAAAATTTACAAATCTAATGGTTCTTTCAGTCGGTTCTCTAATTACTACGTAATAGTAAGTTAAAATAACAAAATTAGAGCAGTTTACATAATTTGCCTTCAATATACTCCGATTGTGGATCTCAGGATATGAAACCAGATTTAAAATGTCAGTAGTATAAATACCATCGGTGATGTAGTTGACAAATGTGATTATTAAACAATATTGGTTTACATAAGGTGGTAGCATAATTTAAGATACTGTGGTATATGCTACGGGCAATAAAGCTTCGCACAATATTTATTATTTCGTTATTGAATGATTTTTTTAAAACTCTGAAACACGTTAATCCTATTTTTATAAAGGCATTCTAGTGAGGTAATACATTTTTTCAGACTTTGTGTTTGAACTGTGATGTAATCACAGTTTTATATTCCAACTTCCTTTAAAAGAATGTTTTCTTAAAATTTTCCAAGTACAGCGCACCTCATATTTTAGAAGTTTCTTATTTATCATTTATAAGATATAAGACGGTTTTTTGCATAAACAATACAGATAAAGCAAATACGACTTCATTTTTGACATACATTTCAACGTCGTTTAAAATTTCTTTCATTGAGGGGCTACATTCACCTAAAATCTTTAAAATTTTCGATACTTTTTTTTATATATTATTATAGTATGAAGGTTTAGAAATACGTTCTGAAAGTTTCAAGTCGATATCTCTAAACTTTACCGATATATAAAGCTTTCAGTCACGGGGTAGAAGGCGGCTATTGCTGCTGCGTGCGCCCCTCAATGAGCGCCCTCGTCGGATGCGGAATAACGATCGACTAATCGACTAATCGACTAAACGACTAATCAGTGACAAACTTAAGGAATCATTATTTCATGCATTTTTTTCCTACTATATTGTAACAATGTACACGCACACAATTTTTCGCGCTAAGAAAAATGAAACAAGCAAGAGGATTCATCATCCGGAAAAAAGGCAACGTCCTTTGAATCCGAAACGGTGACCGTCATATCTTGAACCAATCGACAGAATCATTTGAAATTTTCCACACTGACGCTTTAAGCCGTTGTCAACAGAGTGACGACATTTTTCAAAAATAACCAAAATTATTTAAACAAATTACGATAATAACTGTGTTTTTTACCGAATTTTCGTATTTGTGCCGTTTTTTCTTAAGAACAATTTCCAGAAACGGCGATCATCAATATGTTTCGTATGCACTTAACTTCATGACAGTTTACTATCTTTGATTTCAGATGATCACTTTTAGCAGGAGAAGGGCACCGCAAACCGGGTCGCGAAATAGACACTCCACTTCCGGCGGACATATCTCTTCCGGTTTTAAAGATTCTTAAATTGTGTTCACTTCATCATGTTTACAATAAATTTATCTTCAATTTAAAAAAAGTGTTTATTTATCATTAATAGTTCCCAAGAAAATTCATCCCGAGTATCGAAAATATTTTCATGTCTCTAGATGGTAGCCCCTTAATAACCTCTTAGTAGCCTATATGGTGTACAGTTTGTATTGAACGTTCAATAATTTCTAGGTTGATTTCTCATTTAAAGATTATCAAAATTTAAGTGGGTCAGCAGTTTTAAGTAACGCCGCAAGAACAAATCCGAGGGGGTTAATTCGAGTGAACATAATTGATCCTTGTTTTCCTATCGATCTGCTAGAGAAGGTATCATTAAGAAATGACCGTATATCAACACCAAAATGAGGAGGAGCTGAGTCTTGGTCTTGTTGAGAGTAAATTCTTTGGCGGGGAACATCATAATTCTCACTGTTTGTATAAAGAACTACTACTATATCTGGAATTAAGCCGATACGTAGAAAGTTTATATATATATATATATATATATATATATATATATATATATATATATATATATATATATATTTACTTTCATCATGCCGACCATGCGTTTCTTGAATCCAGTGAGGATTTTCTTCACACTAATATTTGCAGTTATAACAATATATTCTTCCATTCAAACAAAATTGACGTGAAAAAAAAGTAAATTTTCTTCTATATTTATTCAATGGTTTTGATTGAGATTTCTTTTGTTTTTTTGTCTATGATCAGAATATGTTTCATTAGATATTAATTTACCAATTTCAATCACAATCTGATTTAATTTGCATTCAATTTACTCAATTTCGGATATAAAATTAGTGTACGATACGAAACTTATATTCAGTCAAAATGTCTACCAATGCAAGGTATTTCTGCAGCTGAAAACATTTATTTTTTTATGTATATAACCTTAACAACAGTAAAACTCCTAATATGAGGCATAGTTGTATATGACATCCTTTATAAAAACATATTTAGTAAAGAAAGCTAGAGTTGTAACGTGAAGCAGTAATACAATTGCATAAAATCATTTGTAGCACAAAGTTTCCAGATGGTAGTTTTATAAACTGTCGTAAGATGGAGTTTTTTTATACTCCAATCCATCTGTAAATTCCTTAAAGATTAAGGTTACAACAAATTAAGCCAAAACAGCTATTCCTATATGCCGTCGACGGGCGCTGCATTACATGACGAAATTTGCCGTATTTTGTTCTAACATAGAACTAAAAATACAATGATTTGGATTGCTCGAAAATCACAAGGAAGATGTAGAGCGTCCTCTATCTGCGGATACCGCTAACTACAGACCGGTTTCGACTTTATCTTGGGACTTATCTTATCTCTGCTCTGGATCTTATCTCTGCTCAAAGGCATACTTGCTTACACTACTAGGACGAGACACAATATAAGGTCGAAACCGGTCTGCAGTTAGCGGTATCCGGAGATAGAGGACGCTTTACATCTTCCTTGTGATTTTCGAGCAATCCAAATAATTGTATTTTTAGTTCTATGTTAGAATAAAATATGGCAAATTTCGTAACGTAATTCAGCGCCTGTCGACGGTATATAGCCGAGGGAATAGCTGTTTTGGCTTAATTTGTTGTATCCTTAATGTTTAAGGAATTTACAGATGGATTGGAGTATAAATAAAACTCCATCTTACGACAGTTTATAATTGCTTAAAAACTGAAACTTAAAACCTGGAAAAATAAAATTTGTGCGTCACTCAGTGTCTTATTAAAAAATAATATCGACGTATTTTGGTTTATAGTGCCATTCTATATGAGTGTACTCTTAAAATAAGTGGGTCAATAGGTATTTTTACCTAACCAGCTTATCATCTTCAGCCTATCAAGGAGCAAACACCCATACGATGTTTTTCCATTAAAACATTCTGATTTTTTTAACTCTAAATTGTTTCAGAAAATTTAAGGATTTTGAGTATTCGTCACGATGAAGCACATGAAACTTAAACTGTACGGAAATGTTTGAATGTAAAGTTAAAGGAACCGAACTTACAAAAGGGTTTTTTAAGACATCTTCAATATAAATAGGTATAGCTCTTTGAGATTAAAACAAAGCGTTTCGATTATACAACGGGCACAATCAAGAATCCTCAGCGCCATAATTGACGCGCCATGCTGCGTGACAAACCAAACGATACGCTACGACTTTCGAATACCAACAGTCTAAGAATAAATACATCAAAGAAGCAATAAGTACCACGGGAGACTATGAACATATACCAACCCCCTGTTACAACCACTTGTACAGGAATACAACAGCAGACTCAAAAATGCTGGCCATCAGATGTAAAATAAGATTTTAGAGGTCTTTCTCATTGGAGCAGCCTTATCATGGCAGAACAGGAGGAACAACCTTCAAATTCCTTAAACAACAGAATAGCCTATAGCTAGTTATTATTTCTAGTACCTAGCTCGCTACTGTATTATTTGATTGCTGTTTTAATAAATAAAAATAAATCACATAGCTGTAATTCCAGAAACCTGTATAGATATACCGTGTATGACGTGTATGATGTATTTACTTTATTTTTCATTTTACATAATTCATACACAACTATTTTAATAATTGTATTTCAGTTACGAGTATATTAATGATCTTGGAATAATAAAGCTTCATCTACAGCTACTGTTATTCTGAAAGGCTAAATGTATATATTGAACTGAAAATGGCACGGCAAGTTCAATAAATACAGTAGAATTATATATCCTGTAAATACACTTAAGATTTATAAAATATTACCATCATTGCATTTGAAAGACGTCCAAGATATATCGATAACTAAGTACATAGTCATAGTTGCCATAATAGGAATATGTCGGTAGCGAAATGTGGCTTCGCAGGACCTTTACGAGGGCAAAACACAGACACTATTTTATTTACGAGTATTTTTAATGTCATGTCTACTAGAGTTATCGTTACGTACAGGTACTATCTTGATCCGTCCTTATTGAATTCTCGGTATCTGTGATTTATTAAGCAGAAACGGAGTTATAGGTTACTGACACATACGATAAAATCTCATCTGGAACAACTCGTTATAAATATCTTTATTACTTTTCCGCAATCAACTATACTAGCGGAAAAGTAATGTAATCGTGTAAAGAAAAATGGGAAAAAAATTTGTTTCGCTTATTTTTCGTTTTCCGGCCTAAAGAAAAAATGGTTTCTAAAAATATTTTACTGTGTGTGTGTCGTCGATGTCATCGGCATTTATTTTTATTAGCACGATAACTCAACTAAATTATGTCAGATTGATCGAGTTTTGACTAATTCTGATCGGGGAAGTCTCCCAGATGACATCTATTGATTTTGAGGTGGATGGGACACACCCCACTCTGTCCATGGGTAATGAGAAAGCAGGATGGTGGACTATTTGAGAATTTTTTTTGTTAGCACGATAACTCAACGAAACTGTGTCGGATCGATCAGGTTTTGACTGATTATTATTGTGTACATCATCCAGACGACACCTATTGATATTAAGGTGGATAGGACACGCCCCACCCTGTCCATGGGTCATGAGAAAGCACGATGGTGGACTATTTTAGAAATTTTTTTTGTTAATACGATAACTTAACTATATCGTGTCGGATCGATCGGGTTTTGACTGATTTTGATTGTAAACGTCTCCTAGACGACACCTATTGATTTTGAGTTGGATAGAATACACCCCACCCTGTCCATGGGTCATGAGAAAGCAAGACGGTGGACTACTTGAGAAACTTTCTTTGTTAGCACGATTCCTCAATGAAATCGTGTCGAATCGATCGGGTCTCGACTAATTCTGATTAGGAACGTCTACCAGACGACATATATTGATTTTGAGGTGGATAGAACACACTCCATCCTGTCCATGGGTCATGAGAAATCACGATGGTGGACTATTTGAAAAAAGTAAAACTGTCGCATAAAACACATATTCTGCATTTATGTATTGGTTTATTTTTTCTCGGCCACTCAATTTAGAGATAGAGATGTTCTACGTGTGGAAAAGTCCGTTTTAAGGTTTTAAAACTATTTATTTTAGAAAACTTTTAAGAGTTTAATTTTCGCTCATTTACAAATAGTTTAGTAATAGTTAACAATCGTCATGAAGATGAAAATAATGTTTTAAAGTTATATTTAGAATTATATTTAACAATAAGGATTCGGCTATAAACAGCAATCGTAAAAGAATATTATGAATTAACCGTCAATGACATAACATGTTGCTAATATCAAAACAATAGATGGCTGTCGTTATTTTCAAGAGAAAATTAACAACATGGCAATATGGTACAATTCACATTAATACTATAAATACCAAGGGGGGTTAAAATGTAAATGTATTTTTAAATTTTAGACTATTGTACTAAACATTTGTCTTAAAAATCTGAATGAATTAGCAGCTCTTAATTTGGAACTATCCTATTAGATGTCGTGAAAATTATATTATAATTTGGTTCACTTATGATTTGAATTGAAAATGTTTTTCACCTGAACATATAATATCCCCCTTTATTCCAGCCTATAATTAATTTTTCGACGTTTGTATCAATGAAGCGTTGGCAACATTGCATTGTATGATGGCCAGTACTAGCAAAAACAGTATTGTTTGAGTGTTTGACTTGTCGGGACTGGTCTCTTAGCCGTAGAGTTCATTACGAGCGTTTGCTGTGAAGGTACTAGTTTTATAGTAGTATTTATGTGTACCAATGTTGAACGTTCTTTGTGTTGTCTGTCCTGTGTTCAAATGAGAAGTGTATCGGAAAAAGAATTAGCTAACTTATCAGATTTTGAGGTACGATCGGAATTTACCCATAGTAATTCAGATGTGAGTGAAACTGAAGATGGTACTGAGATGATTGATGACAATGAAGATGTCGAAAACCAGAAGGAACCTAATATGGCAGATGAAGATGAAGATAATTTGACAGATAAAGATAGCACTCCACATGTGTATAAGTCAACGTCTGGAAGAGTTTTCCTAGCACACTCACCACGAAGCGTAAGAAGAGCAGAACCGAACAGTTTTCGTTATCGACCAGGTTTGCGTGATGAAGGAACAATTGATAAAATTTTGTATTCGTCACTAAAATTTGTTACACCTGAAATATTACAAGTCATCGTTTTACACTCAAATGAAGAAGCCAGAGTTAGAAACGTGACTCAGACAGATGAGACTGTGATTTTAAGTTTACTTAGCATTTTCATTTTGATGGGAGTCGATCATGAAACGAATTTGGACTCTCATGATATGTGGTCGAAAAAATTTGGAAGGTCTTCTTATCGCTCCAATGAGTCGAAACAGGTTTATTGAGCTTATAAAAATATTGACATTGCATGATAAAAATAACAGAGCTGTTAGGAGGTCTACTGATGAGTTTGCACCAATACGTGAGATTTTTGATTTACTCAAGTCAGCCTTTCTAAAATATTATACCCGTCGCATGAACGTAGTGATCGATGAAATGCTCTTATTATTTCTCGATAGATGTCTGTTCAAAGTATTTATGAAAGAGAAGCAATAAAAATATGGCATTTTTATATGAATGTTAGCAGACTGTTCTACTCGTTACATTCTAGGCACGGAAGCGTATGCAGGAAAAACTCAAGGAAGCATATTTACCTTTAGAGACCCAACAGGAATAGTAAAAAGATTGGACTAACCAATAAGGAACTCCGGACGCAATTTAACCACTGACCGATATTATACTTCTATCGAACTCGTAGAAGATCTGTACAAGGACTTTGGCATTACCTTGGTTGGTACACTCCAACAAAATCGTAAGCACATACCAGATGTACTTAAAAAACCTGAAGGAAGAGGTCTTCATTCAAACATGATTGCATTCTCCTACCCAAATTCTGGGAACCCATCTGTAACTCTTTTATCTTATGTTGTTCAAGAGAAATCGACAAGAATATTTTTGTTGTTATCAAGTCAACATTCTGATGATGCTGTAAATGGCGAAAGAAATAAAAACAAGTCAAAAACAAACCTTTTTTATAATGAAACAAAAGGTGGTGTCGGCACAATAGACCAAACGGCACGAAAATATACCACAAAGCGGTCGACTAGAAGATGACCTCTCTCAGTTTTTTATACGTTGTTATATGTAGCCGCCATCAATACTTACACACTTTTTTTGTTAAACTTCTCGCAATGGAATGAAAAAAAAATCGCCGCCGTCAATTTATGCAGGAATTAGGACTTGCTCTTACACGTCCACTTGCAGAGAAAAGAGTACCAACATGAATGGATTACAAACTAGGGCATCAAAAAATAAAACCCGCCACAGGTAGGATTCGACATTTGTCCCGGACTGGAACCGAACGACATACAGTTGTTTCGAACTTATTAGTTCTCATCAGTGCCGTACACGGTACGCCGATCTAGGACAAATGCCGAATGAAATTTGTGGGGTATACATCTTTATAGATACGATCTATGTCAGTAACATATAAGTCGGAAATCGAGAAAGGAACTACCAAACCGCCAAGCGGTTATCAAAGTAGTTCCCGAATAGCAAGGCGATTACATAATCGCTATAGGAAACACCTACTCCTCGGGATAAAGCCCCTCCAGGACTTGAATTATACTTAAAAGCGATCCTCGACCCCTTTCTTGTGTTTCTGCACGATCAGATAAGGTTTCAAAAAATCCGCCACAGGTAGGATTCGACATTTGTCCTGGACTGGAACCGAACGACATTCAGCTGTTTCGAACTTATCAGTTCTCATTAGTGCCGTACACGATACGCCGATCGATCGTATCGATAGAGATGTATACCCCACAAATTTCATTCGGCATATGTCCTGGATCGGCGTACCGTGTATGGCATTGATGAGAACTAATAAGTTCTAAAGAGCTGTATGTCGTTCGGTTCCAGTCCTTTGTACTTTTTTTAGTTTAGTTCTTTAAAGAGTTGAAGTAACTATGTTTTTTAATAAACATTTAGTCATTTTTTAGGGGTGGACATTTATTATTCCCCCTTCGTCCTTGACGCTTCCAAAAAAAGCTTGGTCCTCCTAGGACTAAATATTTTTAAATGTAAAATTGTGAAATTTACGCGTAACTAAACGGTAATTAAATTTGGATAGAATATTAGTTAAGAGTGAAAAATGTATAGCTTTAACTTCTGGATATGGCAAAATTTGGTTAGAGATGTGTGCGTACTAAAATATGGGTACTATTTACTCAACAATATTGATATAACTGTATATGTAGAACATTCAATTATAGTTTATATAATGGATCTTTGCGCGTGTATAAATCTAGTGACGACGCACGGATCACATGCTATACCAATCGCAATTGTTACTAGTATAACACGATTACCAGGTATTTCTGGCCACATATGTTTCAGTCAACGCACGGCATAGACAGTTAATAATTTGTCGAAAAAAATTCAATTATGAAGTCATGTCTTATTTCAATATTTCATTTCATTTTTGTTTCATTTATTTTGATTTTTGTTGAATTTATTTCATTTATTTTGATGGAAACATCACTTCCATTGAATGTCCCTGTGGAGAACCTTTTCATTACTCTGTCATAGGTTGACAGATTTGCATTTTACTAACTGTTACCCTAAAATGTTAACCTACTGTTTTCTGCACAACACCGTTCAAAAATGGCAATTGATTGATTCATACGATTGTTACCTGTGACGCACACGCAAAGAATCATTATACAAGCTGTATGTAACTTTTAATTAGTCATGAGGATGTATGTAATAAGAAAACATGGGGAAAATAGTAATTTACTTGTGTCAGTAATAAATAATGCCGAATAAGGTCAATATGTATTCACACGCACCTGTCTCTCATAGTTGCTGGCGATAATGATTGATGAATTAACTTTGATTGAATATCATCTAGATGTATGGGTCATAGGTATATCATATACACTATGTATTTGCTGATACACACTGTACTATATGACGCATTATTGAAAAATGATTGGATTGAACAAGATTGGGCATTGATGATAAAAATAACTTTTCCTCCTCCTAAATACGCCTCCTTTCGTCAGTCATCGGAAAAAAAGCAATTGTGTTTAATTTTATCAAAAACACAATGTCCGACTTCTGGATATTTTTTGACTCCGTAGTAATTTTTAAAAAATATTGTAACATTTTACATAAAACAAAAAAAATTGTTCGCTGTGAAGTATTGGAGTTTCAATTCACTTTCAATTTACACTTTTTCAAAGGTTATTTAGGTAGGAGACATTTAAATATAATAATAGTTGTATATAATCTTGTCTACAATATAGTTTTCCTTTATTTCTTGGCTGGTAAGCGTAAATAGAACACTAATCATTATTATGGTTCTGTGGAACTCAATTTATATAAGAAAATAATTACTAACTATTAAAACTATTTATAGGATAACGTTCACTTTTATAAAGATTTAGTGTAGGTATCTCATATGAGCATTTCCTTATCAAGTTGACAAGCTGATAAATGTTGTTTGCAGAACTCTACCACTTGAATCGTTTTCTGTAAGTTTCTGAGCCAATGCCATTTTATATAGATTCAAAAGTTTGAGCTTAGAGCAATTATTTTTTATAAACTGCTCAACATGTCTGTATGGTTGACATCATCATCCAGAGCAATTTGAGGTTGATTCAAAAAATTATCTTGAATACATAATAACTTCATAAATTAAATATAGGTAATAAATAATTTTCATATCATCTTCTACGAAATAGGGCTCTCTTTTTAACGATTCTCATGTTCAAATCCTCCAAACACTGCATGAAATCTAAATATGGTCTTTTGTGAGGATATAAGAAAGGATACCTCCAATTAAAGATAAAAGAAACTTTTACTTTAACATCTACAGATATCACCGTAATTGATGAACAAAATGCTTAATTCCAGCAGTTACAATCAATATATCAAAATATTTTCAAATATTTAGAATGTGCATAAATTGTAATAATACAAATATAGATAGTGTAGACATATTTAACTGCTCTTTAACCAATAATTGTTGTATATCTATACCTAATATATATGTAATTTATTTATCTGTTTATCTGTTTAACATGCGTTTTCATGTTTTTGTATTATTTATTTAATTTAATTCCGTCTTTAAAGAAAGGCTAAAGTACCCCCCTTCCCCACCCTCCTTTCATTAGAACCCAAGCATAGAATGACATCCACAATATTGGCCCAGTTCTTCACCCTAGATTACAGTACTCGAGACATTGTTCCAGCCATCTGTTCCAAGGAGAATATGGCAGGTGAAGCATCCATGTTGTGGACGCGGAGCAACGTACACGATTTTTATTAGCTTCATATCTGTCAGATGATATAAATCTATCAGTAGAATTAGATTCATACTAGCACTAAAGTGAAGTGATGAATGAGGAAAAATATAAGTAAAATAGTAAACAAGAACAGTTTTTCTATAAAATTAATTTTCATCCAATAACGACCAAATTAATTCACAATTTTACTCTACTTCAGCATTTAAATTCATTACTTAAATTACAACATTACTTAAATATTTTCTCATTACCTCTCAACGCCTGTGTCAAACAATCATCTTATGTGGCTATCGAATTTAATAATATTAGAGGTATTTCATTATGTAAAAGCCTAAAAATATTGTAATTAACGGTAAGCCTTCTTTACAAATAACAATAGAGGAATTTAATATACATATATTAACAGAGAAAACACACTACGGGACGTACTAATATGAATATGTTACTATACATATTATATCTAGTATATTAATATTATTTTCAGAATGATACATTCGCAATTAAAATGAACATGAAATTTACTATATAATTTTCTCATTTATATGGAAAATGGCAAAGAACATGGTCTTAACATATGGATGATATGAACGGTAAAAAAATAAACTGGTCTTCTGTGTTGTAAATGTCATGAACGATTTGGTCGCAATCTAAGGAGAGATCATATAAATCTCAACACGATAACTTGTTTTTAGAGCTAAAAGAAAAAAGCAATACTAATGGTAACGTTATAAAGTTTGACAGCTGTAGATATACTGAAAGCACCTTTTATTGCCACCGCATGGAAAATATACGAACACACCAACCATAACTATAAATATTTATTCGCGGCAGGATACGGGACATAATTTGACTGTAAAACTAACAGGGGCGGAAGCTTCTAAAAAGGTAAAGGAACATTAAAGTTTATTTCATTTAACATTTCTAAAGCCAAATCTCTTAAACTGGATTTTGTTTCAATTTTATAAAGGTCTGGAAACGCTTGTTATCTATAACCACGCTGACAAAGCTATTTATTTTACGGTCGGTCAAGATGGAGGTGAAGAGAGCTAATATTATAATATAGGGTGTCTTATTTGAAACTATGTGATGTGATTTGTTAATAAAACTAATAATACTTAACAAAACTGAGGTTTTTTATTCTTCAACATAAGATGGAGATGATACAGCTACAAATAGAAAATAATACCGTTCATATGGCCTCCTAGACTCATCTGGCATTATATAATTCTTCTAGCAAAATTGTCCTTAACACGGGCACATAAAACTGGTTCTATTTCCTGAATAACACGTTGAATGTTTGCTTTGAGGTCATAATTGCTGCTGGCTGGGTAGCGTACACTTTCCCTTAACATAACCCCAAAGAAAAAAGTCCAGTGTTATTAAATCACATGACCTTGCAGGTCAATTGATGTAGCATTCCCCGAAACAACATGGTCAGGGAATTTGATATGCAATAGAGTTATGGTTGCACGTGCTGTATGACACATTGTATCGTCTTGCAGAAACCACATGTCCATATCCAAATAATACATTTGGTGGAAAAATAAATTGTTTAACATATCTCGATTGCATTACTTATTTACTTGGATGGCATTACCCCAGCTTCATTTTCAAAGAAGTGTAGTCCAATTACTCCACTACTTGAAAATGCGCACGAAACCGTGAAAATATAAGGATACGCTTCTTTTTCCTAAATATGTGGATTTTCAGCACCCCAAATTTGACAATCTTGTTTGCCAATGTATCTGTTAAAATGAAAATGTGCTTCATCACTCAACAAAATTTTGTTGCAAAAATCAGTATCACTTTCTTCTTGTTCTATCACCCAATTAATAAATGTACGACGTTGTAAATGGTCTGTAACTTTTAATTATTGTGCCAACTGAATTCCGTATACTGACAGATCTTTCTTTAAAATATAATTCGTAGTGTATCTTGATAGATTCAATTGTTGTGTTTGGATACTCCCGTGTACTTTCTCTCACTGAAGTAATATTTTCGTCTGACCGACCACGGAACAAGGCAACACTAATGTGTCACAGGACACATTAGTGTTGCCTTATCAATAATAGAACCCATCTATTCAAATTTCTTGATTAAGTTACGAACTGTTAACTCTTTAGGCGCTTCATTTTGTCCTAATTTTGTGCGAATTTTTCTTAATGCAACTATAAATAATCGCTCACTTTCATAAAACAGTTGCACATAAATTATTCGTTGTTGAACTGTTAATCACGGTATGTTGATGCGCGCATCAATGGCGCGGTATATAATCACGGTATGAAATGGCGCGCATTCCAAATCCTGTAGTTCTAACTGAGACATCCCTTACTTCATAGACTACTGCACAATATCTATTTTTTTTATTTTCTCTTCCACTTTGGGCCTACCTTTTTTAGCGATCTTGAAATATGTTAGTTCGCTATTTAATAGAATTTTCCAGATCAACAGATGGCGCATAAGTACCAACGTAGTTCCTCATCATGGTGAGTCAATAAACTAATATTCAATAACAAATACATTGGACAACAGCCAAAGAGTATCAGAAATAAAATCAATTAAAACTGACTATTTGTGATGTGCTAAACCCGAGAATAATTTTCTTTTTTTTTATTAGTTCAAGTTCTGAAGATACGTGTATGACTGTACCCTTAGAAAACCACTATAACCGTAAGAGCGCACGTGGAATATTTGAAAATTCTGTACACAAGGATGCTGCAATTGACACAGTAGTCTAGTATCATGTACAAATAACGCGTTTTAAATAACATTATTTAGTTGATTACCGGACAGTATTCGAGTAAGATGTCCGGAAAGTGTGTGAATAATCCAGATAGTTACTGTTAGTTTGTCGTAAGGTGACTTTTGCGGCTCAGAAGCGCTCCATTACTCCAATGGTAAAAAAGGCGTATCATCTGAATTTCGGTTGTAAAATAGGCGGTCAGGACAAGAACTGGGCCCCACACATGTACTGTAATGTATGTGCTTCAGGTCTGCGAAACTGGTTAAATCGTAAAAAACGATCCATGCCCTTCGCTGTTCCAATGGTCTGGAGAAAACCGAAACCAAGGGTTTTTGTTGGACCACAGATTCGAAATATGTTAAAAGATGTACATTTTGAAAGCACTTTAACAGATATTGAAAAAAAATGCTTGGAATGATTTTCATTTGGTGGTCACTAATTTCTTATGTAACAACAGGGCTGACAATTATATTACCCTTGTCGAACATACGTTGTTATCATATGAGAAAATGGGTTGCAATATGTCGTTGAAGATACATTTTCTATATTCGCATTTCTTTCCAGACAACTTCTTTCCAGACAACTGCGGAGCTGTAAGTTATGAGCACGGCGAACGTTTTCATCAGGAGATAGCAACAATGGAGAAGAGGTACCAAGGAAAATGGAATCCTTCCATGCTCGCAGACTACTGTTGGATCCTTCTTAGAGATGCTCCAGAAACCGTATACAAGAGAACAGCAAAAAGACGGCGTACCGAGAGACATTAAAACATAAAAATAGAATTTTTTATTATGTAGTTTAAAATAAAGAACATAGATACGTCCTTGAAAGCGGCAACTAATTTTTTAATTTTATTGTCATTTTCATAATCAGCATCCCAAAATTAATTGGATACCTAACTTTGCATAAAAGATACAACATATAAGTTAAAATTTGTTGTCCAGTGTAATTATAATGACGCATATCTAATGTATACATAACTTAATAATTGTTTAATATAGCATCTCAAGTAAACATAAAGATAAAACACCCCGCATAAATTAGTCAGTGCTCCAAATCCAAAGCCCATCTGTCTAATTGCGGGACACACATTGGAAATAACGCGGACAATACCCATTCCCACCGACACTGCAAGTGCCGATGTTTGGAATCGAACCGGGATCATGACAGTCAGTAGCTAGTCGCATTTGACATATAACTCTCACTCTCTGACCAACTCAACTATTACGATAGTTTCAAATAAGTATTACGACTTAGTTGTTATAATAATATGGGATATTTAACTAACCATCTAGTGCGTATAAATATAATTAATTTATTTTCATTATATTTTTAAGTACAGTGGTCAACTGGACTGCCACTATGACCATTTATTTTATTTGTCTGTTGATTTTTGTGCAATTTAGATTCTTGGTTGAAAATTATTTTTATGTAATTCTAGTAATTTGTACCCTGGCTTAATTGTCTTCAACCTATATATGATGTTGTGGCTAGTCTAACTGTAAAAGTTATCATTAGATAGACACCTTATTTATTACATTACTTTTCTTTTGGTTTCTTAGTTAAAATTTCTTAATTCTAGCAACCTAAATATTGTGAACTACTTCCAATCCATACATGCCTTTATCGTCAATATAACTATGAAAGTAGTTAACTGGACAGTCAATGTTATATCATATTATATTCATGTTGATTTCTGGTATTTTATTTCCTTGGTTAACAAATAAGATTTTACACAACGGAATTGAGTAAAACAACTACTAAGTTTTATACAACTATATTTACACAGAAACGTGACTGTAGTTTCGACAATTTTATGTCATTTTCAAAACGATGATCCAACTAAGAATCGACGATAAACAATGATGATGAGAGTTGAATAATCGTTTTTGAAAATTACATAAATTTATCGAAACTGTAGTCACGTTTCTGTGTAAATATAGTGGTATAATACTTAGTAGTTGTTGTACTCGATTCTGTTGTGAATTATGAACTACCACAGAGTAACGGTTTCCTCGATCAATTTCTTGGAATAAGTTTTTACGTAATTGTGGCAAATGGACCACTAGTTCAATTACCCCTCAACCCATACAAGGTTCTGTGGAAAATATAATTATGTAAGTGGTTAATAAGGTTGTCAATGAGTCATATTATGTTCCTTTTGTTGATGTTCCAAATTTTTGCGACTTAGGTGATATTTAATGTTATGTAATTGTACAATTCGAACACTAGACTATTTACACTCAGTCAATACAGAATTATATGTACTATATACCTGTGAAAGTGATTAACAAGACTATCAGTAAGATACATTACATAATCTTTCTGTATTTTTTTTTATTACAGTACAGTATTTCCGAGAAAAATTAATTTTTCAATATAATTATAGCAATTTGAACACTAATGTAACTATCACCCAATTTATACATGATATTATGGGCAACGTAACTATGGAAGTCATTAACAATACTGCCAATAAGACATCTTATAATATTTCCCTATTAGTTTCTGGAATTTAGATCCTTGGTTAAAAATTATTTGTTATGTAAAGTTGACATCCTGAACCCTAGCCTAACTACACCAGCTCTATATAATATTGTCGACCATATAACTATGGAAGTGGTTAATTGGACTGTCAATGAAACACAAATTATTTTCTTGTAAATATTTCTGGTACTTTAGTTTCTTTTGTTGACAATTAATTTTATAAACAAGTAAGCAAATCGCAATAATATTGCGCCACCACCTTATTCACACCGAAAGCACATCCGGAGCATGCCTTTAGAGGCTTCAGATAAAAAAAAGTTCCACGTTGTTCGCAAGAGTCGATTTACTATTTATTAATTTTGTCAGAATTCTGAAATTCGAACGAAAGGCATTTCGTACATCGACGTAAAAATTTCGTGACACACACACGAAAACAGCCGTTTAGTAAATATAGATAAAGTGGCAGTTTGATCACTAACCTATTTACCCTTAACTGCTACAAGATTTTATGGAAAATATTATTATAGAAATGGTTTACTGCATTGTTAATGAGATGAGATAAGATGAGAAATTATATTTTTCGATTTATTAGTTTCTTATCTGCCACTTAGCTATGCAAATTAATTGTGGCAAACTGAATACACTACTCAACCTACCCCTAAACGATTCTATTGACAATAGAGCTGTAGAAATTGTTAACTGGGTCACTGATAAAACCTCTTATATTATTTTTCTGCTGGTTTTTGATATTTTAATTTCTTGGTTAACAATACATTTTGTTATATCTATAGTTGTAGCAAGTTGAACCATAGCTTAAATATAAAAAACTACATACTCGTATATGTAAAAGAGGTTAATTGGACTGTCAGCGAGAAATCTTACAATATTATTCTGTTAATTTTTAGTATCTAAGTTTCTTCGATGCCATTTTTAAATTAATTATTCCGACCTGACATTTAATTTTATTTTGAATACTAGTCTACCTACCCCCAACCGATACAAGATCTGTCAATAATATAGATGTCTTACACTATTTTCCTTTTGGTTTCTGGTATTTTAGTTTCTTAATTGAAAATTATTTTTTTATGCAATTCTGTCGACTTGAACCCTTAACTATGCCTATTTCCTACATGATTTTATGGGTAACATAACTATGGACGTGATTAATTGGACTGTCAATTAGACATTTTACATTATTTTTCTGTTGACATTTATTTATCATATTATTTTCCAGGTTACCTAGCTATTCAAGTAATTGGCGTAACCCAAAATATAATTTCTTATTAGCATTATAATTATTGAAATAGTTAGTTGGATTATAAGTAAGACATTCAATTTGTTGTCTATTAATTGTTGACATTTTAGATTCTTGGGAGGAGATGTTTGGAGAAGCACCACTCCTTGGGCCACAGCGTAACAGCAAGACAAATGTTCCATCGTCGACAAATTGAAATTATAATTTAAATGTGCAGTTCACATCTATACATTCAAGTCAGAATTTGAATGCAGCTCTCTATTGTGCAGGTAGAAACAGATGAGGTACTCTGCACCCGATAGGAAACCTGGTAATAACGATTCTGGAATGAATCAGGAGGTTGAGTGGTTTGCACATAATTAAAAATAAACCTGCAATAATAAGCGATGAAGGTTAGAGTACAAGAGTCCAGTACAGATACATAACTAATCATAGCTGAACAGACTTATTATTCTACTATAGTTTACCCAATCACCAGTATCCAGGGCAATATTAAGTACTTAAAACAGGTACTGATTAAAGTAAAATGAATATTTATCTATTTATTGTTTAATACATTCATAAGTTTCTTAACAGGTCTTTAGAGATGGTAAACGATCATTTCAGTTCCAAAAAAGTCCAACGAATATATAAAAATCAATATATCAGTATATATAAAAATATTTTTAAAATACATTTCGTACATTTAAACAAATACATTCCAGGCATAACAAATATGTTCCTATTATACGAAAAATATACGCATAAAGACCAGAAAATAAAATCGTTTTTGTAACAAAGGAGTATAAATGTCTCCTTTTCTTTGTTCTGATAAATTAATACCCAGAACAACATTATTCAACACAATTTCCACATTTTCTGTAGCAGATCGTTTGTAATCTGAGCCATTCACAAAAACGACGTTGCTCTTTTATTAATTTAAATAGCTGGGCTTACGTCATGGCTTTGAATTTGTCGACTGTAGACCTCCGGGGGCAAAACTTTATTGATTTATGTAAATCCCTTCAGCGCAATTAAATAATTTTTGGGGATTTTGTGCATCAACAGAATAGAAATTATCGTTTATTTAAATTTATTCTTGGCAATACGACATATACAGTACGACTGTAAAGTAGGGAATAACATTTACATAACTCGTTATTGTTTCTGAAGACTTAAGGTTTTATTCATATTCATTACACGTTTTTACTTTTCTGTCTGTGGTGACTGAAGGGAGGCGACGATGGGATATTCCGATACAAGTAAATACTAGTAAGTACTCGATACTTTTGTTTTTATACTAAACATTTTTAGCATTGTATCATTCTAGCGATACCTACTTGGTATTGAAAAAAATGTACTTGGTGTCGAATTTTCGAATCGAGATGTATCAGCACCAGATATGCCAAGTGCTGTAGAAGTGGAAACATTAAACCAGTACTGTACCGTACTGGTTTAATACGTAACAAGAGAAACATCTGACCAAAAAATGTTACGACTTCCAAAGTTATACCAATGCTTAATTGATTGTCTACAGAATTTAATAGTATCATACCAAACTCAACAATCGTTAAAGAATGTAAGTATGTTTTAATGAGAGAGCTAAAAAAAGGTATACCGGGTGTAACAGGTTCATGGTATGCCCCCCTTTTCTCCTTTAGTTTTGAAGATAGTTGATTGAAACTTGGGATATCCTATACACATAATAAGCGGCACATTTTGACATACAAGTGATTTTCTTTCACTTCCGGTTTCGCCGGAAGTGACACTAACTTTCGATTTTTAAATGGAATATCCTGTATATTATGTCATTTTTGAATTCTGCATAATTTTATGAATCCAACAATACCAAATAAGTGACATTTCAGAAGTCAACATTTTTTATAATCTAATTTTTAATTTTCCATTTAAGTGTGCATGATGGTACCGATTTATTCTAAATGACCCATGTAATTCTACAATAATCTAAATCCCGTCAAAAATACTAAATTACGTGATTTATGAACAAATAAAGATCATCAAAATTGTTTTTGGGGCAAAACTCAATTTTTTTAAATGGAACGATATTGGTACCGTGGTACCATCTATTAGTACTGTTAATAAGGAACTTATTCATATGTCGCATTAAAATGTGTAATAAATACAAACAAAATTACAGCTAAAAGAAAATAAGAAAATACTAAAATTTTCTTTTAGCTGTAATTTTGCTTGTTTATTGCACATTTTAATACGACATATGAATAAATTCCTTATTAACAGTACTAATAAATGATATCACGGTACCAATATGGTTCCATTTGAAAAAATTGAGTTTTGCCTCAAAAACGACTTTGATGAATTTTATTTGTTCATAAATCACGTGATTTAGTATTTTTGACGGGATTTCGATTTTTGTAGCATTACACGGGTCATTTAGAATAAATCGGAACCATCATGGCACACTTAAATGGAAAACTAAAAATTAGATTATAAAAAATGTTGACTTTTGAAATGTCACTTATTTGGTATCGTTGAATTCATAAAATTATGCAGAATTCAAAAATCCAATAATATAGGGAATACAGGGTATTCCATTTAAAAATCGAAAGTTAGTGTCACTTCCGGCGAATCCGGAAGTGAAAGAAAAATCAATTGTATGTCAAATAGTGCCGCTTATTATATGTATAGGATATCCCAAATTTCAGTCAATTATCTTTAAAACTAAAGGAGAAAAGGGGGGCACACCATGATCTTGTTACAGCCATTACTACTTTTTTAAACCCAAGGTTTAAAACCTTTCATTTTCTAGACAGTGTTGCATGCGGAAGAGCCATACAAAAGCTTAAAACTACGGTTATTGGACAACTAAGCAGCTTAAACGAGTCAGAAGAAAATGCCGCTTCTACTGCAACACCCGAATACGATTTTTGGAAACATCATAAGGAGTTAGCACACGGCCACAAAAAAAATAAAATACACCATAGTGATGAAGTTTCGCTTTATCTATCGAACCCGGTGGTATCTCTTAAAAGCAACCCATTTGCGGAATGGGGTGACATGAAATTCGTATTTCCTTGCTTGCACAAATATACTCTAAAATATTTAATTCATCGCTGCAATATCCATTCCAAGCGAGTGCTTATTTTCTAAAGCCGAAGCATCGATGTCGCATGTCGGAAACAGATTGTCTCCAAAATATCTAGAGCAATTACTATTTTTGTCACTTAATAAATATGATTCACATAACACTTCTACTTCCTTTGTATTATTATATGCGTGGCTGATATGCATATGTTAAAAATATACATAATAACAGCCACTCCCAATAATATTTTTTCCTTTATATTAGACCCATAAAAAAATATAAAAAGTATCGATATGAGTACAGAGTAGGTATCGATACTTTAAAGGTACTCATATGAGCAGTATCGAAAACGTTTTAAGTACTATTTACCGTATGTGAGTAGGTATCGATACCTTGTAGGTATCGGAACATCCCTAAGGCAAGAGCAACTCAGAATTTTAAGTGCCAACAGGAGTCAAAAATTATGGTGTTTAAGACTTTTGAAAGGTTTCTTTCATTTTCATAAGGATATAAAATATATTTTCCGTCAATAAAGTATTCGAAATTAATTACGAAGATTTTACTGACCCCAAATAAATTAGTACCGACCCCAAGTCGGAGCCTCGAAATATACCAGATGTTGTAAAGTATTCGACAAACTCGTATTTGCTGTATGAAACATAGGGCTTAGTGCCTAGGGCTTACGTCCATAAAGGTAAGACTTTATTAATATGATGAAGAAATCTGAGGGATCAAATCGTTTTAATGTTTCTAATTTGTGAAATGCTTTTGGAAAAATATATAAACATGGCATCTAGTCGTAGGGAATATTTTCAGCAATATATTGAGTAACAGTAACGAAGTAAGCAACTCATGATCCCCACTAAAATCTTGTGCAATGGGTATTATCCAGAAGGGTGTTTACTAGCCCCTCATTTTTATATAAATGTTACACAATAATATAGATGCACCTGCATTGCTAAGCATGTTTTCAATATACGCATACCTAGATTAGGTTCTCAAGAAGAAAGTATGTTTTATTGCCAGCCTGCAAGAACTAATGTGTTGTTAAAATCGCTAGTGTTTGATTTGTCTAAAAATTTTAACGCAATATCTAGTAGCACTTGTGATTTGAACAATAATTGTACTCATAATGAGTTACTGTCTGTAGGGAAATAATTTTTTACTATCTTGTAAATCATATGCTACTGAAGTAATCGATTGTTTATTTGTATCAAAGTTATTTAGAGGTTTAGAATTATTATTATATTATTATGATTATTATTATTATCATGTCTTTACAAAAATATAAATAGTCAACAGGTATGTATAGTATAGGCAAGTTCTAGTTAAATACACTTTTATAGGAAATAAAGTTTTGGAAAAAATATTCAGTTAAGATTTTATTGATAGAGTTCAGATTCTATGTACCCTATTTAAACAAAAGTTTAGACAGATCCTGTTTTGATCTAATACCTAATTCAGTCATCATCACTCTATTTTAATATATTTGATTTTATGGCATACAACTAATAAGGAAAGCACAATAACCAGGAAATTAAAAACATATCTCTTTTCTAAAATATAGAGCTGGATGGGATAAACTCAAATGTGTGCCATCTAGTGGTTTTTAAGAGCGATTCGTGTTTTTTTATTATTTGTTATCTTAATCCATATTTCGGCAATAATTTACAATTTAGAAAAAAATAATTTTAATAAAATGGTATAACAAATAAAGGATACTGCCTGATAACAATAAAATTCATCGCGAAATAGATTTAATGGGACTTATTTCGCAGGGTTTACATTTTATCTGTTGGATCCTTTAGTAGTACCTGCCCTTTAAGAATATAATTTTTCAATATTATATAAATTATTTTATTTAAAACTTGAAATGAGTAATGCCTTGCATTACTATGCAAAATATATAGTATAGATGTTCTTATATTACTATAGTTTATCCATGTACTGCTCGTCAATAATAGGAGAAAGTGTGAGATTTTTCTATGTATGTGTAGAAGAAAGAGTGAGGGCAGCATTTGAGGGTTTACTTAGACCAGGCTATTAACTGCGGACCTTGTGGGTGGTTCGAAATCGCAGATTTGAGACTTGTTCCTATTCTTGACGGGCAGTACCGCTTAAGTTACATTAAAATCTTGTTTTCCTTTACTCTTAAAGTCGACTTGCAATATAAATATGACTCGGATCAAGGAAAATACAGATTGGGTTAAAATGTGGAGCGTAACCAGAGATAATAACGAAATTAATGTTCGGTGGCTAGCGCAAAATTGTGTTTATAGGAAGTAAAATAGCTGGTCGTTCTGGATGAGATAAGAAGTTCAGGGAAGTTTATAATTTGCCATAGTTTACAGATGTGAAAGGTCTAAGAATGTTTTATACTAATACTTTTCAATGATCGACATGATGCAAACACTAAAAAAAAGTATCAATATTTCAGTTTAGGTTGATTCTAACAATTAATTTTATGTATTGTTTCCATCTTATAGCTGTTCTATATTATAAATACTATAAGTCTTTTAAGTTTCTATGAAAGCAATCACCGTTCTAATAATATTAAAGTTTCTATTAGTTTATGGCAGTGGGTTTATTAGGGTTATAGTAAATAGTTTGAGTTCCCTAAAATTGTACTTTATTATGGGAATGGTCGGCTGATTTTATTTCGGTATCATACTTTACTGTGAGAAATTATCTTGAACTGTTACTTCCCTTAGCTGTGTATTCTTAATAGCATGTTCTAGCAGATTCGATGGTCAAAAAACTGATATAAAAATCAACCACCATCGCGTCACAAACAGACGCAAAGACACGATATAAAAGGGGAAAGCAACAGCCGATTTGGATGCATTACTACGTAATCCACTTCCTTATAATATATGATGTGGAAAAAAATATGGACTACCCCTAATAATTAGGAGTCTTCAGGTTATATTGAGATCGTTTGAACACGTCGATTTAGCTTTCCAGTTTTCAACATTCTGTGAGAATTAATTTGTTTATTTACTGAAATATGTCAAAAATATGTCATCATCGACATTTTTTTAAATGACAATACATGTCGTGTGATATATCATTTTAAGGCTCTTATTTCACTCAGTATGTTTTTAGATTTTTTTTTTGCGATTTTGTCGTACCGTTTCAAAATGGCGACCGTTCAATTTCGAAAATTATCTTAAATTAATTCCCAGTAAAAGAATAAATTTTTCTTGTTTTATCAGAAAGAAAAGCAAACATAATTACACTAAGACAGTCCTAAGGCTTTATCATTCAATGCCTGCCCTTACATTGAGTTTCTTGAATTGAGCTTGTTTTTAAATCCATGGTGGGAAAAAAATTCGATATCTCAATGTCGTCGCAATAGCAGTTTTGGTCATAGTAAGCTTACATACCAAATATGTTTCCAAGAAAATAGATTGTCCGATGAGATCTTATTGAATGGCCAGCCAGGTCACCTGATATGACCTCTTTGGACTTCTTTTTGTGGGATTATTTGAAATCCAAAGTTCTTTTAAATAGACCAAGAGATACTGATGATCTAACGTGCCGCATAAGAACGGAAATACGAAAAACCTCACCAGAAATGATACTAAATGTTCAAGAGGAATTTGTTTCTAGACTTGGGCACTGTCAAGTTGTCGACGGTCGTCACTTTCAGCATTTACTGAAATAAGTCTTGTGTTTTATCCTCAACACGTCATTCTTAGTTTATTATTTATTTGATTGTTCTTTGTTGTGCTCTTGTTTTCTTTTATTTAATATTACGTTGTTACGTTGTTGTTTGATTGATAACAAAACTTATGTTTAATAGTTTGATTTTTTCTGATAAAACAAGAAAAAGTTATTCGTCTACTGGGAATTAATTTAAGATAATTTTCACAATTGAATGGTCGCCATTTTTAAACGGCACAACAGTATTGCAAAAAACATATTGAGTGAAATAAGAGCTTCCAAATAATGTATTACACGCCATATAATGCCATTTAAGAAAAATGTCGATGATGTCATATTTTTGACAGATGTCAATAGAATAACAAATGAATTCTAACAGAATATGGGAAACTGGAAAACTAAATTGAAGTGTTCAAGTGTTTTAAATAAAACCTGAAGACCGCCAAATTATTAGGGGTAGTCCATATTTCTTTTCCACACTGTACATACAACATAGGTATCAGTCAGTTTTATAACTATTTTAGAAAGCTTTATTTAAAGTGTTCACCGTTGTTGCTTATTTTCAGTAAATCTATGTGTTGAAGTAAACACCTATGTCTATTTCACAACTCTTTTGAGGCAATAACAATAGATGTGGTACAACAGTACGCCCTAGTAATACGAAACAAGATAACAATTAAAAAGAAATAAGATATGATGAAGAAATATAAATTGTTATACTTCTTGAATGTAAGGTGAGAACTTAACAGAAATAATATGATTGTAATTTCGAACTTTATTACTAAGAGACATTTTATTCTTATTGGTAATAACAGAGATTGTAATAAATTTATAATTTGGTGGAATGCGGTGTAATATACTTTCAGCGAATTATATATATTTTCTGAACGAAAATCGAACTACTCGTTTAAAAGCATCATCGTATCATAGTTGGCAATTACTTATAGTAAATTTAGCAATTGAAATTAGTTGGTTTTACGTAGTATATACTCCTACGGATATAAAACTGAATGTATGGCGTAAGAAAAGGAAAAACTATCGTTTGTCTACGAGACAAACGTTTATGACCTCGGTAAGTTCTACATCCTTTTTACTACTTTAATTTTATTTATTTAATTTTACATTTCAGTATTACATAAAGTAAATTCTCTGTCAAAATGACCAGATTAAGCAGTTATTTTCAATCAGATTATTAAATTTACGATTGTGAGATAAAGATCTGTAACCTGACTGATTGGTATTTGTTATTGCGGTATATCGTAAATAGAGTGTACGTATGTATACACCTGCAGATTTTGTATGTAATTTATTACTTGACTCGTTCTCAGTGAACAGAACTGATGTCTTAAATGGACACCAGCGCCAATACAGAGCTATTTTCGCTAATATCAATATCATTGGGAAAAGTAATGTATGAATTGAAATTGTTACAAGACCCTATTATTTCCCCAAATACGCAGCTGTAAATTGTGGCGAACAATAAAAACCTTTTCTTCAGATATTTCATTTAAGGGGGCACAGAAGGACACTTTCTTTAGATATTTCGATTAAGGGGACACTGAAGGACACTTTATCCGTATGTGAAATATCTCTGAGTTTAGGAATTCATAATTTTCAAAGGCTTTCATGTTATTACATGAAATTTTAACCAGTTGCTTATCACAAGTGTGGCAATATCCTGATGGGTTTTTGTATTTTTTTGTAAAATCAACATAAAGAATTTCATCCTATTTTTTTACTTTTAGTCAGTATTTTCTAAATCGGCTTCGACAGGGCGTTCTTACATTATTTGAGAATAGGATTTAAAATTGTCAGCTATTAAATCCGAGTAATTTAGGAATTTCGTGTTTCTAAAGTGACATAACCTAACTTTTTAGAAGAAGAATGTTTCGAACGAACGATCTGCGGCCCCCAGGAAAGTCGTTTTGCCGGTTGATTCTTTTATTGTCAATATCGATTTAATATTTTTATTGATAACACTGGACTTCTAAGCATTGAAATTTACCAAATTACAAACCTTCGTGTTTTTACGATTGTTTTCGGCGCATTGTGTGTTTCTGTGAAAATTTAAAATCTGCCACGTCATTCGAAAAAATATTCTCGTATATTTTTTCCTACAAAAAAGTAAAAGGAGAGTTCAATGCTTGAACACCTTGCAAAAGTTCAACTTTCTGATGCAGAGGAGAGGGAAAAGATACCTACACTACTGAGTTCTCGAAGTTCATCCAGGCGGTCTTCATTGTCCTCGTCGGGAGCTAAATTTAGTATTCTTGATTAATATGATAACTTCGAAAGCAATTCGACTTATAATGGACTAAATGTAAATAATCTAAATAAATTTTTGAGTCCTTTACTAATATGTAGCAAATATAATGGGGGTTTGAGTTTATTCACTGGAAGGAGATTAGGATTGGCAGTGGAAATTATAGTTTAATGTCTAAATTTACCGTTCAGAAAAATTATGTCTAATTCTCCTACGATTGAAAAGGAGATTGAAGGGAAAACCAATAGAGTTCATGAGTGTAATATAAGGCTTGCTTATGCCAGTGGAATAATCGGGAAAGGGATGGAAGTAATGCGCCCATTCTTTGCTGGAATGAATTTGTTTCATCCATCAAGAAATGTACTACATATTACAAAATCCTTATGCTTGCAACAAGACAGTGGCTAGAAGACCACTATAAAGAAACTGAATACCTTAAGAACTCTTCCTATAGCTCAGGAAAATATTATATTGTAACCGAAAACTTAATAATAAAATCGTTTTATTTCATCAATCAACTGACATTTTTGAACAGTGTCGTGCCGAAAACATATTTTAGGATAACAGTTAGTACAATACAAATTCGTCAACCCATGACAGAGTAATGAAAAGGTTCTCCATAAAAACATTCAATAGAAGTGATATTTTCATCAAAATAAATGAAATATATTCAACAAAAATCAAAGTAAATGAAACAAAAATGAAATAAATAAATAAATGTTACAAAAATATTGAGACGCCAATAAATCAAATTACAATAAAACTAGGATGTGACTTCATAATTGCATTTTGTTCGGTAAATTATTAACTGTCTATACCCTGCGTAGTTGATTGAAACATATATCGCTAAACATACGTGGCATATTGGTAACAATTCCGAGTGGTGTAGCATGTGATCAGTGCATCGTCACTAAATTGATACACGCCCAAAGGTCCATTATACAAATTGTATATAGAAGTTTGTAAAGGTGTATAATTTTTTTACTATAAAATAGTTCATTATTTGTATTTGAAAATTTTCTATTTGTGTTCATCATCATCTATCGATGGTATCATTTTTGTAGTTGTAGTATACATATAAATAAAAAAAAATATTTTCTACATAATATAGAGGAATGAAATGAAGTAACCAGTTATTGGAAAACAGAGCTGATAGGACGTTTGACGAAATGTTAAGATGAGTTCGGTGTCGACCATGGTATAACCTGGAAGAATTCGATTTTACATTGGATTGGACCGTATAAGTCTGTATTCTAATATAAAATATTGTGAAAAAATACGTCACTGTCAAACAAAGAATAACGGATTTTCTGATGTGACATAGCTAAATAAAATAATGATCAACTGATTTGTCAACACTATAATGCATTCAATAGAAAGTCACAGAACTGCAATTCTGGTCATGAAAATATCTGGTGAAAGTAATTGAGAGCTACTACAGGAGAACTACGGGCTTTGTTATACTAAATTGATGAATGCAAAACATGAGTAATATGTGAAATATTTGACTACCTAAGAAATACCCATGTTTCACGTGGTACCATTAAAAGATTATTAAGGTACTGTAAGAGTAAATATAAAAAATTGTCACTACCTTCTTCTGAAGAACACAACAGTATATTGTTGTTCATGATTGAGAATGATGACTGGAGTAATCTTCAGAGAAAACATAGTTGGCCAAAGTTTTATTTATAGTGCATATTTCCAACTCGAAAAATCCCAATCCGTTTATTTAGATAAATATTGTTCAATAATTGAAGATGATTCAGATCATGGAATGTAATTCTATAAAATTACATTAAATCGCTTTATTACTGAGGGCGTTTAATTTTCTTAGACAATTTTTCGATAACTCTTTATCTAAGTGACATATAACTGAACGGAATTAAAAACACTGGTCGAATAAAAATAATATTGGATATATGGGTTACATAGCCAGTATATACAGATTTTCAAAATAGTTTAAATCCGTTAAAAAAAAGAACAGTTTAAAAACTTTAAAACGGACTTTTCCGCACGTAGAACATCTCTCCCTATCTTGAAATTGAGTGACCGAGAAAAAATAAACAAACACATAAATGCAGAATATGTGTTTTATGCGATAGCTTTACTTCTTTCAAATAGTCCATCATTGTATTTTCTCATGACCCATGGACAGGTTGAGGTGTGTTCTATCCACCTCAAAATCAATAGGTGTCGTCAGGGAGACGTCCCCGTCAGAATCAGTCAAAACCCGATCTATCCGACACGATTTAGTTGAGTTATCGTGCTAACAAGAATAAATGTCGACGACAACGACAACGGCAACGGCAACGACACACACACAGCAAACATTTTTTTTTTTTGTTTTTAGGCTGAGAAATGAAATTACACGATTACATTACTTTTCCACGTATAGTGGGGTGCGAAAAAGTAATAAATGTTTGGTGCCTCCTACGACAGAATGATCTACTCATTGTATTCAGTGTTGAAAATGTTACTATAAATGTTAAAAGATAAAGTAGAGGAGAAGCATAAGGATGCAAATATGAACTTTTTCAATTGCTGGGATGCTTTATTAGTTATTTTACTTTTCCGCACTATACGCGGAAAAGTAATGTAATCGTGTAAAGAAAAATTGTTAAAACAAAATTTGTTTTTGGGTTTATTTTTCGCATTTCGGTCTAAAATCCAAAAAAAAAATAGTTTTAAAATTTTTTTTGCTGTGTGGCGTTGTCATTGTCGTCGTTGTTCTCGCCAGCATTTATTTTTGTTAGCACGATAACTCAACTGAATCGTGTCAGATCCATCAGGTTTTGACTGATTCTGATTGGGGACGTCTTCCAGACGACACTTATTGCTCTTGAGGTGGATAGAACACACTTTACCATGTACATGGGTCATGAGAAAGTACAATGGTGGACTATTTGAGAAATTTTATTTGTTAGCACGATCACTCAATTAAATCGTGTCAGATCGATCGGGTTTCGACTGATTCTGGTTAGGGACGTCTACCAGATGACATCTATTGATATTGAGGTGGACAGGATACACCCCACCCTGTCTATGGGTAATGAGAAAACATGATGGTGGGCTATATGAAAAAAGTAAAATTGTCGCATAAAACATATATTCTACATTTATGTGTTGGTTTATTTTTTCTCAGCCACTCAATTTCGAGATAGAGATGTTCTACTTGCGAAAAAGTCCGTTTTATGGATTTAAAACTGTTTATTTTTATACTGTATAGTATTTAGGATATGTATATGTAATGTTATGCTAGAAATTATTCTAAAACCCTGTATAAAATAAATATCTTTGGAACGTCAAGAATGTATAAGAATTACATTATTGGATTACTACAATTAGGTAACCGAGTAATAGTATTGGGCACTTTTAGAATTTAGTACAAATTACTGAATTTGTCATTTTGTAAATAGATCCAGCAAAATGGAATTTATTTCAGTTATTAACATGAATTTAGTGCCTATATTGACGCAATACTTTAAAGTCGTTGAGTTGTAAAACATTGACCTATTGAAAAAATATATTCCTGAATTATTTTCTATAGTGATACATGAACCATAAAATCTACTGAAATATGTTAGAAAATCTCTCGCTTTAAAAAGAGATTAACTGAAATTGCGCCTTGATCTTTGACATTCTGATATATCTTAGCAAACCATTCGAAAGGCTTGGGGTAAGTTTTCATCCAGAAATTCTATTCACAAATAAATGGAGAACACGTTGGTCAGCTATTTTAATTTAAAGTAATGTGAACAAAATAATCATAAATATATAATATTTTCGAATATTTACTATAGAAAATTAAAAAATATACCGGATATCGTGTGTAAAATTTAGTTAGATAAAGTTAGGTATTATACATCAGTGTTTTCATGTGGCAATGTCAACTTCAATACAACCACTAGTTTATTATTTTGCCTTGTTATCTGTTCCAAAGATTTTATCACATTTCCCACTTAAGTATATACGACAATGAAGGAAGTCGTAATAATATTTTAACTACACTTAAAACTCAAAAACCTAATTTAACTCTTGTCTTAAATTTACTCGGATATAATTACTTCTGATGTCTCATAGCACTAATTGTCTTAGTAAAGTTGAGATGTACATTCAGAGGGTTGAATATTATTTCTAAATAGTAGTCATATTCATCTCTATCTGTCATACAAGAAATAGTATGTTTTATACTATAATTCTAATGTTAATTAGTTAAAATTTTCATATATCATTAATATAATATAATTCATATGAATATTCAGAGAAAATATATGAAGTAAAGCATATTTTTATCTACTAAGTTACCATGCTTACGGATATATAATATAAGATGACAGTGTTGATTGTATATTTGGTTGGGTTTTTGTCATTTACTAATTAACCACTAATATCAGTAACATATAAGTCGGAAATCGAGAAAGGAACCACCAAGCCGCCAAGCGGCTATCAAAGTAGTTCCCGAATAGCAAAGCTATTACATAATCGCTCTAGGAAACAACTACTCCTCGGGCTAACGCCCCTCCAGGCATTGAATTATACCCAGAAGCGATCCTTGACCCCTTTCTCGTGTTTCTGCACGATCAGATAAGGTTTCAAAAAATAAAACCCGCTACAGGTAGGATTTGACATTTGTCCCGGATCGGAACCGAACGACATACAGCTGTTTCGAACTTGTTAGTTCTCATCAGTGCCGTATACGGTACGCCGATTCAGGACAAATGCCGAATGAATTTTTTATTTTTTGAAACCTTATCTGATCGTGCAGAAACACGAGAAAGGGGTCGAGGATCGCTTCTGGGTATAATTCAATGTCTGGCGGGGCTTTAACCCGAGGAGTAGTTGTTTCCTAGAGCGATTATGTAATAGCTTTGCTATTCGGGAACTACTTTGATAGCCGCTTGGCGGCTTGGTGGTTCCTTTCTCGATTTCCGACTTATATGTTACTGACAGAGATCGTATCGATAAAGATGTATACGCCATAAAGTTCATTCGCCATTTGCGAATTATTAAAATATAATTAATATAT
This sequence comes from Rosalia funebris, assembly GCA_037954035.1. NCBI lineage: Eukaryota > Metazoa > Arthropoda > Insecta > Coleoptera > Cerambycidae > Rosalia > Rosalia funebris. The sequence continues at coordinate 2,384,801 of JAZFAV010000018.1, read as the reverse complement.
ATATATATATATATAGGGATGGTTTTTTATTACCGAATGTAAAAGATCACATTTCTTCATCACATATATTAGCGTTATACGTTATATGTTAGATAACAAAAATTTAAGAAAAACCAATGTTTTAGAAAAGCGTACTATTTAACATTCCGTAATAAAGGAGTTGCTGTTAAGAATATAGTGGTGACGTACCTCCTAAACGAATTACTTGGTACAGAGTGAGCGAAACTCGATGTCTCAGCTCTATTATAAGAACAGGAAAAATGACAGAAAGAAGTTCTTAAATGGGATTGAGTAAGGTCCATTTTAAGCCGAATTTACATATTTTTCTATATTCGGAAGCTGAAGTAATGACGTCAAAGCATTTTTTCTCCCAGAAATATACCTATATTTTGGCACATTTTAAAAAGAGCTAATTTTTGTGAACAAAGTTTGTAAAGAAAAAAATTTGCTATCTGTTTCCGTTAAATAATTATAGCAAATTTGTAAAAAAAAGTATTATCAAAAATTCGCAATCGTCACGATTTAAACGAGTAGAATTTGTGAACAAATAGCAAAGTCGCATCTATCAATAATTAATCTAATGGTTGACAAATATTGTTTTGTTGTCATTTGACTTTGAAAAATGTTCACGCACAACGGGAAAGTCGATATGTTATTAGTTTATGGGAAATTTCAAAAGAACCCTAGAAGAGCAGCTCAGTTATACGCCCAGAGATACCCCGAACATGTATTCTAAGTTTAAACATATTTGCAAGATTGGAACGCAATTTACGTGCAAATAGCTACGTATTTTCTTCTCGAAAGGGATGAAAAATTGTTAAAAGGGTCAATTCTGACAATACTGTTGCCACTGTTTTGCAGTATTTTGAAGGCCGTCCAAGGAATTCAATTCATCAAGCCTGTCGTGAGTTGAATTTACAATATATAGTTCGGTACGAAAAAGAAAATAGTTATCATGATTATAAAATTCATAACTTAGAACACTTGTTAGATCAACATCAACAACGAAGAATTAATTATGTTGCTATGTTAAGTGATGGTAAACTTAGAGATTAGTGACAATCGGGTTTTTCTAGAATTAAAAAAGTGACCGCCACGTCTCTAATAAAAACGATATTCAAAATGATCAATTATTATTTCGTGGAATTTAAATATTCGAATAAAGCATTATACAGAGTTTAAATTTATAGGTATATTTACACATATAAAATATATAGGATTTGTGTCCTGAGTACTCTGTGTTTTCAATAGTAATAATCTTAACTAAAAACCTTCTTCATTATATCCGCTAACAATGAGTGAGCGTATATTTAATTATTCTAGTTCCTTTTCGAATATGAGTTAATGCTAAGATGTCAAGAATGCGCTGCAATATGTTCGGGATAAAAATATTTTATTGGCGCTCATTCGTAATAAAATAAATATTTAATTCAGCGGGCATAAATCATTCTCTTATATACATTATAGGACATCTAGACAACAAAGAAAGATAAATAAATGTTTATGAGTATTATTTTATTATTTACGTTAGGTATATTGGAATCCTTGGACAATTTTATTTTATAAATCATTTGAAATATTGTTAGTTTTATTATGAGGAATATAAAAGTGTGTGCTAGTATCTACCCTGATTTAATTAACGTTCAAGATTATAACTTACTAAAGTAATATATCACATATACAGTTTCTGGCATAAGTATAGAATAATGCCTACAACTAATTACTTGTTTTATACAACATTTTTAAAAGTTTCTAGTAAAAGTTTTTTCGCTATTTATGTGGGTAATCTTAAATGCTAAAATTTTTTGGGCTATTAGATCACTGGTAAGATACTCCACTTTATTTTTTCAAACCGTAATTTATATATTTTATACTATAGTTTAAATTAGAGAATTATTTTGTGTATTACAGATTTTAGACATATTTGTGAGTATAAAGTGATTACTTATAGACAGACTAGAATGAAAATAATAATGTCTTGTTTACAAAGATACATATATGTACATACACCTTACAAGATCTTATTAATACACATGCAGTCTGGTGTATATATCAAGAAATAAACTAACAGTAAAAATAATAAATTACAGCGACTAACAGCAATAATAGATATACTATTAGGGTACAGACACAGCAATATTTAAAGCGACATTGGCAAAAATAATTGTGAAAATGTATCAAATATAATAATTAAAAGAAAAATAATTTTTATATGATGATTTGATGTCTTGAAATATCAATCAACAGTGGAAAACTTTTCAGGAAAGGGAGAGTCAAAAATAAATTAATTAATTATTGTAGTTGTTTATAAAGTGTTGCACAAAGAATAATATTTTTGTTAAAATAACTTTAAAGTAGTGTCTATTGAATGTGATTCTTGACATATTCGCGTAAGATAAATTAAGCTGTATAATGAAACGAACAAAAACTGTGTCCATTTTGTATTACAAATAGGGTTGAGGGTTTATAGTTAAAGGGTACCTTGGAAGTGGAAATAGGGAATATCTAGAATTTTCTAAATGATCTGTCAGTGCTATTTGCTGATATTTATTAAGGAGTGGAGTCGTATTTGTTTGAGTAAAAATGATTTAACATGCAGAACGTAGTTAAAAAGAAAGAATAGAGTTTATATCTCTTTATTTTGTTTTTAGTTTTCTTCTTTAGGCAATAAACTAAATTACGCATCTAATTTCATACGAACTGAAATTTCTGGTTACGAATATTACATTAGTAGCGTTAAAATGATCTTATAATTGAGAATATGTACAAACGCTATCATGTAATCGGAAATTTTACATACGACTGTATATGCAGAAACGGGAAGTTATATATGTATCTATAATAAAAGTTAATTCTCAATTCTTAGGCAATAAAACACATATATCTTATTTATGATATGTGGGTAGCATCGACTTAATAAATGATGAGTTGTTTGTAATCGCGAAATCCGGAACGTAACATCAAATAGAAATATAGGTAGGTATTAGTTTAACTTCAATACAAAATACCAAACCTTAAATACTTCATTTTCTTTATTGTAATATTCTCAATTAATCAAATAGATAAGGGACAGATTACGTCAAAAATATTGAGAAATCTACTTTTATACGGTTATTCGTTTTCACTGAAGGGAATGAGTAAAATTGTATTTATTCGTATGATACTGTGTCATCAGTTTCAACTGTATAAACTCATTGTCAAATATTCAAAATGGGAATTTGAGTTTCCTTGTTGTGCAAACGTTGTCATAGAATTACAAAAGATGTTTTACAGGTTTTATTATAGGGATAATGTACTGAATATTTTGCATATACAAAAATAACTTTTATTTGTTTTGTCGTAAAATAAAATTGTTAACTATAATTCTAAATACGGAAAAATCTATATAGCAATATAGAAAGTGAAATAAAGTGAAATACCAATTCTCAATAGCGATGATAACTAAAGACAATTTTCAGTTCAACAGTTTTCATCAAGAGCAAACGATCAAGGATCTCTTAATGAAACTATATTAAATTAAGATGCTCGTCTTAAACCTCAATATGGGGATAATTGGAATCAGGAATATATTTTAGTTAGAATATAAACATAATCCTTCCCAAATTTTCTGTTTTTCAAATAAATAAATTAATAATGATATTAATATATATTTATTCAATTAGGAATGTGGAAAATATAATAATCATTATCCTAATTCTAAGGATCAAGTTTAACTATTAGCCTAATTTACAGTTTACCCATTAGGCTATACTTACATTTTACTCTAAAATAAAATATGTATTAGGTACATAAGGATATATTTATGCACCATACAATTTCACGTGGCATACTTGAAACTTGCACTAAAGAAGTTAAACATATATACATATATAAATGTTTCTCTTTATGCAACTTAATTAATTTCACAGTTTCCTTGAGAGATCCTTGATCGTTTGCTCTTGGTGAAAACTGTTGACTCTTTAATTATCATCGCTATTGAGAATTGGTATTTCATTTTTATATATTGCTATATAGATTTTTCCGTATTTAGAATTATAGCTAACAATTTTATTTTACGACAACACAAATAAAAGCTATTTTTGAACATAAAATACATACAATAAAATCTGTAAAACATCTTCTGTAATTCTACGACTACGTTTGCACGACAATGAAACTGTAAATTCTTATTTTGAATCTTTGACTATGGGTTGATACAGTTGAAACTGATGACACAGTATTATACGAATAAATACAATTTGACTCATTCCCTTCAGTGAAAACGAATAACCGTATAAAAGTAGATTTCTCAATATTTTTGACGTAATATGTCCTTTATCTATTTGATTAATTGAGAATATTACAATAAAGAAAATTAAGTATTTAAGGTTTGGTATTTTGTATTGAAGTTAAACTAATACCTACCTATATTTCTATTTGATGTTACGTTCCGGATTTCGCGATTACAAACATCTCATTATTTATTAGGTCGATGCTACTCACATATCATAAATAAGATATATCTGTTTTATTGCCTAAGAATTGAGAATTAACTTTTATTATAGATACATATATAACTTCCCGTTTCTGTATATACAGTCGTATGTAAAATTTCCGATTACATGATAGCGTTTGTACATATTCTCAATTAGAATATCATTTTAACGCTACTAATGTAATATTCGTAACCAGAAATTTTAGTTCGTATGATCTTGAACATTTACAATTTGAATGTCCCTTGATAATACTAGTAATATTTTTGTCAGTTTCTTCCTTTAGTGGTGGATGATTTAATTCACAAACACCTAATCCATCTTCTACAATTTATCTCTAATTTTATTACTTCAACATACATAATAATAATTAATTGGGGTTATTTACCCCAACCAAAATGTACACCGATATCTACCTTCAAAGTCAGTGACTACGGATGTTTCAAAACTGCACATAACCTTATCTGTTTGATATAACTAATTTCTAATTAATCTTAATATAAAAAGAATAGTCTAACTATTAACTACATCCCTTTCGATATCTGGCTGACTATTTGGAGGCCTCTGAGACTACATCATATTGCGAATATCGGCAGTTCGATGTCATAGTTGCTGCTATTTGTTTCTAACACAATAAATACTTGTGTGTAGCTTGACTTCTACTATTCCTAATATACAACTCCCAAGTTTACTATGATACAGCAATTTAATTGAATTTAGCATAAACTACTTTCCTTTATTAGAGCCAATCTTTAACAAAGTCACTACACTGTGTAAAGTACACATGGAAGAGTTGTAGACTGCTTATTATTGGTAACACCATAGTGTAAAGTAATGTCTTCTTCGTCTGCATTGGGGTGGTTGTACTGGCGTTTACCTCTTCTAGTTCCTACTTTTGGGGATTCTGCGTTTCGGTTTAATTTCACTCTCTGATAAAGTCCCCCAGGTTTACTTATTTATGTAGGTGCATTCGAAACGGAAAAGTAGATTGCTGAGAGTTCACTACAAGTGACTTCCTTGGAGTCTTTGGTGCGCGTTGCGGAAGAAAATTTTCCTTCCTTTCCATCCTTTTTGAAGAATTGTGTTGCTTGTACAAGCATGTTTAATGCTGGTGCACCGCGGAAAATCCTTTAAAAAGGATTTGAATGCATTACTGGTGAGCGACGCAGATTATCCAACCCTCACGGAAGTGCTGTGCATATGCGAATACACAATGTGTGTCTGCGAAGTGGTTGTGTCATTGACACTCGCGATCAGGGGAATTTTCTCTGTTTTCGCCAGGTTTCACGGCTGTAAATCACTGCATCCATATTTGTGTCATCTTCCACACTAGGAGTAACTCACAATTGTTACTGCACTGACTTAGGCTGGGCGCGCACAACGATATTAAATTGTGCGATTATTTTATCGCAGAAATGTGACTCGCTGAAATGTATTGTACTACGTGCACATGCAAGAGAAAATCGCGGCGATTTTAAAATTGTGTTTTGTTACATTTTATATGCGACGCGATTATCTCTATAAAATGCAACATATGATTTTAAATGAAGACCCGCGCATTACGATAAACAATCGGCCTCGCGACAGATCATTACAACTCCCTTGAAGTCAGTTTGGCGTCCTGAATCCGAATTTTCACAAGATTTAGAAGATTATTATGATGTTAGATTAACAGAATTATAACTTACATCACATTGAATAATAAATATTTACACAAACATACAGTTTATTTTTTACATTATTATTTTAAGTTATATGTTGTGAAGAAATGGATAGTAAACATATTTTTTGTTTTATTTTTTTATCAATCCCGAAAAAACACCCAAAATTTAGGCCTCTAGACAGAACATCTGCTTAAAAAAGACGGATTCGGTACTGCCTCGTTAGTATGGTCAGTATAGAAATATTCAATCAGTATAGAAACACAAGTTGTTCGTTGCCGATTATTGCCGATGTTTCAACTAAATGGCTAAATGCCGATGTCTCAACTAAATCGTGCTGTATCGATTGGGTTTTGACTGATTCTGATCGGGGACATCTCCCAGATGACACCTATTGATCTTGAGGTGGATAGAACACACTTTACCATGTTCATGGGTCATGAGAATGCACAATGGTGGACTATTGGAGAAATTTCTTTTTGTTAGTACAATCACTCAATTAAATCGTGTCTGATCGATCGGGTTTCGACTGATTATGATGAGGGACGTCTACCAGATGACATCTATTGATTTTGAGGTGAATAATATACACCCCACCCTGTCCATGGGTCATGAGAAAGCACGATGGTGGACTACTTGAAAAAAGTAAAACTGTCGCATACATAAAACACATATTTTATATTTATGTGTTGGTTTATTTTTTCTCGACCATTCAATTTTGAGATATAGATGTGCTACGTGTGGAAAAGTCCGCTTTGAGGTTTTAAAACTGTTTATTTTTATTTAATTAGTTACATGTATATTTTAGTTCTTGTATTCGAATTATATTTTGATGTACATACAATTTCAACAGTAGGGTTAACTTAAAAGACAGTGACAACAATGATACTTACTTTCCTCGACATAGGTTTCTTATTCTTTTTATTAATTATTATGAGAATGAAAGAAGTTTATTCTATTATCAGTATGATATTACAACTACTTTTATTATACACGTAATATTTTCACTACTACTTGTAATTATATTCTACTCTATCAGGCACTGATTTTGAATTCTTGCTGCTTTATGTTGTTTGATGATGTATTGTTATTTTGTGTGATGTTTATTGTTGATGTTAAGATGTTTAAAATTTCACGATTTACGCTAATCTATGTGTAAATTGTAACTTATACAGCGTGGAGACATAGTTTGGCTTTATCAGATTCTAAAAGGAAGGGGTTGCGCTTTCGTGGAAGATCATTTGAAAGTGAAACAGGTATTACAATCACTCAAATTTAATACCATTTCAGGCAGAGATCTGGAAGCACATCTAACTGAAACATATATTCGCTTCAACACATCTAACTGAAACTTAATGACAACTTTTCATAATCTATTCTAGGAGACTTCCGCAGAAATTTCAGAATATATAATAATATAAGTTTTACAGATACAATTTTTAATGAATTACTTTTAAAGTATTTATTTTATATCAAAGAGGAAACGAGAAAATTTTTAATAGAAGTACAAGAGCTATTCCAATTTTTTACCAATTTAAAGCTCAGTCCATTTTAGAATTACTAAAATAAACGCATATGAAATATAAAGAAAACCGTATATAAAATTCAGAACTTATTGAACATAAAAGTACTGTTAATATATTTCATTTTTTGTCAGTTGTTCGCCTCTTCACGCTAATTTGCATGCATATGTTTGTCATTATGTGCATCTACAAATTTCAGTTAAGTGGCGATAAGAATTGTACGCTTGTATTGGTCCTCTTAGAATAACCCTAGGATCTTTAAAAATGGAATATAGTACAGATGCAAAAAAAGGTACATACACAGAGTATCATAAAATAATAAGGAAATAATCATAAAATATAATGGCTGCTCCACATATGAAAATTGACATATCATATAAAAAAATATCGGATTCCTATTTATGTACAAATGCGCTGTATTAAAAGGTGGTAATGAGATAATAAACATTAATTAATACAATAATTTTGTTACCTGGTTCTTCGTAGAATAAAAATAGTACATAGATTTTTTTAAATATTGTTGTGTAAATAATGCTAAAATTGTGGTAGTATCCATTCCAAAAATTGAAAATAATTAATTAAATCCTAACGCAGGCAACAAGGAGACTATTACCTTGGTTCTTCAAGTTAAAATTATAGATTAATAAATTAATTTTAGAAATATATTAAAAATATGTACATTCTCGTCATTTTAATAAAAAATAAAAAATGAGAATCTTTTCCCAGATTTAATTATGTCCTACTTATGTGTAATAATTGCTTAGCTTTAAAATTACTATAGTGGTTGTGTATAATTAACCACTATAATATTTTATAGCTCCGATTATCTGTTGACAAAGTAACTGTATCTTCAGATTTCACGCCACTTAAGAGACTCGTTTGTTCATCAGACACGTTTTTGTCCAGGGGTGACAAATATCGCGTTTAAAGAAATAATATTTGGAAGTAATGCAAAAAAGAACATCTATTATTATTTTATCGCAAGAACTGTAGAAGAACTCAATGTACTGTATTCTATTCGAAATTTACTAGAAATCAAAAGGTATGATATAAATTAGCACCTACAAATGATAAAATATATTGTAAATGAAGTAGATAGAACTAATCGTCGTCAGTATGTAGGCAGGAATGTCGATTTTGTCCATGAACCATCCCACCAGATTTTGATTCTAGACCCGAAAATTCTGTATATTGAGACAAGAAGTTCTTAAATGTTCAACATAAATTTGTCCATATCAGAGAGGTATACAATTCAGATGGAGAGCGAATTTACTTTTTGGCAAAAGACTATCACATGCACAATCACGTAAACTCTCCAATGGTTAAATTTTTTTATAAATATAAGGTTTAAAGTTTCTTTTTAGTTTGAATTTAGCTCATGTTTCTATAACATGAATCTTCAAAAATAAAATTAATTTTGTTGGTCTTCATTAGTGGCAAGCTTAATGGTGGGACATGTATTTCTATAAGTTTCCAGTTTGAAGTGAACGGTGGGCATCCACTTCAGTGAAGAGAATATCTCTTTAGATATTTGCAATACACTATTATGATATTAATAAATATTTCTAATATAGTGATTATGATTGATATGAATTATATATTATTCTGATTACAATATTGTTTTATAAAACATTGTTTTAAGTGTGAGTTATATTGTACCTGTAATATTAACGGCTCTAATTCCAATACTAATTAACTGCAACATAGTGTACAAATTTCAACTAGATGTTACAACGTTTACACACCTTAAAGCCTACAAGTTTCCACAGAACGGTACTACCTTTTCTCATGGATGCCATATTTAATATTCTGATAATATCTATAGAATGTTTCTTTTAATTTCTAAATGCATATATATCTAAAAGCATGAATAAGGAAAACATAAACATTTTTTGGCTTTTTCAATGAATACAAATTTATAATAACAATAAAATATAATGAAGTTTAAAAAAATCTAGATATATTAATAATATTTTGACAGTTTAAGTTATAACATAAAACTTATATAGCTATTCGTATTTACAAAATGAAACGAAAAAGCGGCAACATCCGATGTACATAGATATATCCCCAACTGATCATGTGGCAGGGTGTTATTACAAGTGTATAAAAGGGATAGTTTGGCGAGTTGTGATACTTTCCATGAAATAGTATATTGTAGGAACTTACTATATAAATGGAAATATATTACTATTGTAGAACTGGTCGATCAATTCAAATATAAATAAATACTGGTGGAACTGATATCGACGGTATTCGATACTATTTTCATTTTCAGAATATTTTCAGTTATTTATCCTTGATAAAACAGCAGTTTAGAATGAAAACGTTATGAATTACTGTTGTTCGTTATTTTTGTGAATAGAAATAGCGACAAAGGATAATATAAGAATTTGCAGAGACTTTCGAGCTCATGAAGGTAGAAGAAAATAACAAAGGATCAGTCGGAGTAGAGATATCAAGTAATATTCACCAACGGATACATGTATTTATAAAACTTAAGTTCTCTAATTTTCCTTATTCCAAATGAAGATATGAAAGAAACAGTATTAAATAGATATTTTTTCATAATAGCCAATAGATATTGGATGTCTGTAAGACATGTTAAGTTTTGACAAATTCGCTGGAGAATTGCGTGGGATAGGTAGTTAATTGATATTTTATATTTGCCATTCTTATTGGCCATTTACTAACAATAACACATTAATCTTATCAAAAATGTGCCCAATTATTAATATGTAGTAAATATATTAATTGAATATATTCTTGATGCGAGTGGGTACAACGCTACTATTACATTAGTAGTCTAAATTATAATTTTTATTTTCAGTAAAGCGATCAGCGAATGATAACATTCTACCATGGTCTTGTGATGTACACCATTTTAGTATGAAATAAAGACCAAACTGGTGTGTCTCTATACATACCCCGCTTGAAATGAAATTGGTGTTACATTTTACACCACATTTCAGTTTTATTAGCCTATTTTTACGCTACCGAGAACAGTTCAATTCCGACAAATGATTTGTGAATGTCATGCCAAATATCAATCCACATAATGAATCCATATAATTTAAAAAATATCAATCGCATCAATTCATAAAATATAGCGCTTTAAAAATGTCAGCCCTATTCACTTGTTACTTTACAAATCTTTCAATCAGAAGATTTATTGTTAAACATTATATTATGAACAGATGAGTCTGTAGATACCAAGGAAGGAATTGTAAACAGAAGAAACTAAACAGAATCGACAGATTGTGAGAAATACCAACTTTCGAAGATAAATTCATATTCAACATTTTCACTATGATTACATATGTAGTCTCTTAACTTCAGTACTTATTTAATTTCCAACTAAAAACTTCATTCTTTTTATTATTATAAATAAATCATTATAGTGGAAATAAATTATTATTATTGTTATTATATCTTCAGCTATTTAAAGTGTTGCATGGAGATTCCTCAATAATTTGCCATTAAGTCGACGGTGAGTTGATGCTTTACAACTGATAAAGTATAAAGAGGAATTGTCAAGTCTCTCAATACAAAAGTAATGATTCATTGGAAATTTCTAATAGAAATTTATGATATAATCTAGATAATTCATTTTATGTAGGTGTGTAAATATTTGAATTATATTGTAATATTTCTTAACTAGAAATAAATATTTTGTATATAAAAGATTGGTTTAATATAAAGAATATTTTATGTCTATAACTGCATCAATATTCATATCAATATTTGAATATTTTATCAAGTACATAGAAATAAAAAATGTAATCAAAAATATAGTATTCCACAAAATTATGTTGGTGTTAGTTTCCTCTATAAACTGTCAAAAAGCTATAAATAACTGGAAACATGGATCAAAAATCATAGATAACTATTTTGTAAGTGAAACTTCCAAAATAAATTTTTTATAAAAACACGAAAAACTTTTAATAAACGGGTTACTTGGAAACTCCTGTATACACAAAATGTGGCAATATTTTACCAACATAAAATTATAGTACAAATAAAAGTAGTATAATAATGTAGGTATTCAAATAGAGTCGTTTTTATTTTAAACTTATTAAAACAGTCGTGAATGCACTTCCTTGGTGTTGCCTCAAGAAAACTATTACCAGTTTAAAGGTGATCATCGAAATAGTTGGGAATAATCTATATATAAATCATATGATATTTACCTATTATTCTTAAACTGAATTTACAAACACTAAAACAAGAGATAAAAAAACAGATGCGCAAAACACACTTAGAAACACAGCACAAAAAACAATATCAGAAAGATATGAGCGATCATAAGCGAAGCTCGAAGTTCACGTGTTTGCAAAAAGCGCGTGGCTTTTGCTTCCTGAAACAACGTAGCGCGGGTCGGCTCAAGCAGCGCCAGCAGGAGTACTGGCGGTAACTCACGGTCCGTCGAGGACCAAGACAGCAGCAGGAATTCGCCAGATGCGCCCTGCTGTTCAGTCCTCATGATAGCCGACGCAAGAGTCATTATGCGTAGTGTGTGGACAGTTAGGTACAGCCCTATTGATGTTTATAATTAATGATACGATGCTAAGGATGTAAACGATGTATTCTCTGGACGATAACTTACGAACTGCAGTAATAGACCTGATTTTTTAGATTTAGGTTGACAATGACCAAGGCAATGCATTATGGGCCAAATAGGTATTATAATTTCAAAACTGCCAAAGATAAGAACTTGGTTTACTGTTTAAAGTATAACTTTTATAGCAGGTGGTAAAATAATCAATACCATAATGGTATTTCCACGATTATTTCTTTAAACGTTTACGAGCTTCATAAAATAAGTAAAGCTATATAAGATATACAGAGTGAGTACCGAAACAATATATGAATAAATTTAACACTATAATGATACAATTGATGATAAAATGATATAATTTTAATACTTCAATTTTTTATTGGTATGTTTTGATAGTGGGCAAGATGACAAACAATAGGAGATATTTGAGAGCAATTTTATTTCACTTCCAGATAATTGACATGTAAAAGTTTTACAGAAAGTATTATTAACTTTGTTATTTAAATAGAGTTGTACTTTATATTTGTTATTTTCATTTATGTAAAATAGCTTATCAATTCCTTAATAGGACACAAAACATAATTTAAAAGTTTAAAAAAAAGTATGTTCTTAATTATGGATAAGAAAATATATAGAAAAGAAAGTAAAAAAGTAAAATATGCTTATGCCATCCTCGTTAAGAAAGTTATATAACAGAGATTTAGGTAATTTATTACTTTTAGTCAATTTCCGACAAGTATATTTTTTAATATTTAAGACTTTATGGAAGAGATATAAAAATAATATGGTTAAAGTACAGGTTACTTAGATAATATTTAGATATATATATATATATATATATATATATATATATATATATATATATATATATATATATATATATATATATATATATATATATATCAACTAAAACAGAATTTTTAGAGAACTATAGGGTGTCTCAGTTGGAATTATCGGATTTGAATTGGGTACCATCTTTGTTCTGTCAAAGATAGGGCATCGATGTTTAACGACTGTCACCTACAAACCATACAACGATAACATGCCGCGATAAATAATTCAACAACAAATATGTTATGTACAACTGTTTTATGAAAGTGAGCGATCACTTACAGTTGCATTAAGAAAAATTCGCAAAAAATTAGCACAAAATGAAGCACTTACATAGTTAACAGTTCGTGACTTAATCAATAAACTTGGAGGGGCGGGTTCTGTTATTAATAATGCAACACCAATATGTCGTGGTCAATCAAATGAGAGTATTGCTACAGTGGGAGAAAGTGTTCGGGATTATATTAACATATCACTTCTACGTTGTCCACAACTGGATCTGTCAAGAGTGGTGGCTCTTGAAAGATTCAATTGTTGTGTATCGAATTTTAAAGAAACATCTACATCTGTCAGCACACAAAATTCAGTTGACACAACAATTGAATGTTACTGACTATTTACGACGTCATACATTTGTTGACGGATAGGTCAGCAAAAAAAAATTATCGGATTTGGGGGTGCTGAAAATCCACATGCTGTACATGAATAGGAAATGCATCCACAGAGATGCACGGTTTGGTACGCATTTCTGAGTGATGGGGTAATTGGACCGTATTTCTCTGAAAATGAAGTTGGTCACAGTAAATGAGGAGCTATCGTGATATGTTAAACAATTTTTTTCCACCAAATTGTTGATCTGGATTTGACCAACATGTAGTTTCAGCAAGACGGTGAAACATATCATACAGCACGTGCAACCATAACTCTGTTTCATACCAACTTTCCTGATTATGTTGTCTCGCAGAATAATGACATCAATTGGCCTGGAATATAATATGATTTAACGCCACTAGACTTCTTTATTTTGGGTTATGTCCAGGAAAAAGTGTACTTTACCCCGCCGGCAACAGTCAATGACCTCAAAGCAAACATTCAATGTGTTATTCAGTAAATAAAGCCAGTTTTATGTATCCGTGTTATAGAAAATTTTGCTAAACTAATGACATCACACCAGATGAGTCGAGGCGGTTATATGAACGATATTCTTTTCCATTTGTAGCCGTGTCGTTTCCACTTTACGTCGAGGGATAAAAAACTTCAGTTTGTCAAATATTAGTTTTATTCACAAGTTACATCCTATAGTCCCAAATCAGACACCCTTGATTTTGTTTTGTAAAAAAAAATCTTTATATTCTTTTGTCAATTATTATATTAACACCTTTACATTGCTGTAGGTGATGTTATCATAAAATATTTAATATTATTTTACCCTTTCCATGAAATAAATACACAAAGTGGCACCTTAACTGGAATAAATTCTGTAACTAGGATATAGAGGATTACAGTACAAATTCCTGAAATAGGTCCAATCAAATATATTTTAATTTTAGTTTCTTGTATCTAGGGGATAACGACTTTTACTTATATTCGCCCCAGGGCATGTAGCTCCTCCTCAACTTTTTCTCACAATATGGGGTATGTCAACTGATATATTATTGTGAAATGTCACATTGAGAAAAATATAACACATACCTTGCCTTAAAAAATTTTTAAATTATTACCTTAAAAAACCTATTTTTATAATGATTACCATTGCTCCCAATATATGTACAAAAACTATACTGTTTCTTCCTTTATTGAAACCAAATTACTATGATACAAATAAAAAAGATACACCGCGTAGATTGGCATGGCTATTTCATGTCACATTGTAAGTAGTTTTGTCATTTTTGTAAATTAAATACGTGTTTTCTGAAATGATAAAACACATATTATTATAAAATAATTTATTGGAGGAAGTTTATGTTTCTGTTCTCACAGAATTAAATTCTTTCGTAAAAGTCATCTGACAATTGCTGTACCAAGTTTTATAAGAATGGTACTGATTTGGTCGAAATATGTTTAATAATCTTACCAAATCATAATTTCTTGAAAATTCTTTAATCGTCGCATGGTGATCGTTTTGAACATGCAACATAAACATGTAACGATATTTAACTTAACATCTTAAGGTATATTTTGTGGTCAGCTATCAGGTATCTTTTTATCGTGGTCAAATTCTATAGATTTATTTCAGTGATACTAACACTAAATTGGATGATTGATGATGGAGAGCCAGGATTACTTCCATTAAATAAATTAGGTATCCCTTGTTAAATACGCATCTTATCTCTCATACCATCAGAGATGAGATCATTATAAACATAGCGATTCCTAATTTTTCCATTATGTACATATATTTAGAAAACTTTCTGGAAATGTACTGGAAATCTGGAACTGTAAATCAAGACATCTTTCATATACTACTTTTTAAGTGCGACAAACCGTAAGCCTTTTATTTGTGCTATACGAAAAATTAACTAAATGCTTTATGACGAATTACAAAATTCAGAAACAATAAATGCATATCTATCTGTCAAAGACATATATATATATATATATATATATATATATATATATATATATATATATATATATATATATATATATATATATATATATATATAACTCATAGAGAGCGAGTTAAGTTTTTGGCAAAAGAAATATCGTTGAAACCATCGTATACAGTATGTAAACTCTCCAAGCCAACGGAGTAGTGGTACACATGAAGTATAATTAAATTATACTTCAGACGGGTTAAACGATAATGCACAGAAGCCGTCATTGAGAATAGAGAAATGACTCCATTCGGCTGTAATATCATCTAACTCGTATATAATTAACCTTCAGATGTACCGTCATTTTTTTATATATCTATGTAAAAATATATCTATTTTACTAAATTTTTTTTTAACCATTTTAACCATTATTTATCACTTTTCACATAAAATGTTACATCCTTGTGATATACACAAGAACCAGATAATTCTCCTGTCCTCGTACTGCAAGCAAGCTGTAAACTACAGAGGAGTTTACTCCTAAAAGTACAGACGAACATACGACCCCTAAGAGAAATCACAATTATTGTTATATGCCAATAGAAATATACATACATTATTTTTTTATTTCTCCTGCACCAATTGCTGATGCTTCAATAAGAATGAACTCGTAGTTGGTGGCCAACTATTAATTTTAAACGGAATGTATTTTAGAGCATAATATATTTTGTATTAAAATTTTTGTCCATTAACAGTTTGTGTAATTATGTAGACACGTTGACGCTTGATAGAACGTACATACATATATAGATGCTAATTTATTTCATAAGTTATCTTCGACATGTTAATATATTAAATGTTTTTGGATATTATCAGTATTACAAAGAAAATGTGTTATTAAGGTGTTGCCAAGGTGTATAGTAATAACATTAATATGTATCCCTCCATTCCTCGGGGGCCTTGGATTATTCAGATATTACTCAGTAGAATAACAAGGGAGAATGTAATTATTATTTTCCATGATTTATGATAATACAGACGAGACATGATAAAATTTCTCAAATACAAAAATAAATCAATTTCAATTACGGTAAAATAGACGTACGATATCTTTTTGTCAATGTCACACAAGCGTAAGAACATATTAAATTTTTCCAACTTTCATATTGCATTAGGGAACCAACTGCCCCAAGTTAAGATAACGCAGTGTCGCCATTTGGTCATGACGATGTATTAAAATATGTAAATTCTGATATTAAACGGTTCTCATGTTTAACGTTTTAACAGTCGCTTTAAACGAACATGGAACTTTGTAAAACATACTGTTTCATAATCATTAGTTTAATATTAAATTTATAATATAGTAACATTATTTTAATATGAAATTTATTCGTTTTGCAAAAATGTTATTTATCATTTTAATTTTATTCATTTCAAAACAATACTATGAATATTTACTTACAATTTAATTTTATATGTCCAGTAAACAGCTGGATGACATACCTGAAAAAACAAAACAAAAATTACTACTATACATATACATATAATACTATATATACGAGCTCAAGCTCATAATAGTTCGGTCAGGCATAATTTTACAACTAACATATTTAAATAAAAAACCTTCAAACTTATTTTATTGGTAACAGAAACAAAGTATAAAATTTTAGCTTAAATACGATATGATGACAAATCGTAACTATGTTATGCTGTGTCAATGACCAGTTTATTAATTAAAAAACATTAAAATTCGCGGTTCAGAATAATTTGGTCAGTTGCTGAAATGCATAGTAGGGTAAACGTTTGTAGCGTTTTAAAACAAAATAGGATCTCAATCGTTGTCGAAGTGAAATAGATATTATAATGCGTGTTTTGGACGTGTCTGCTAAAATTTCCTAAAGACAAATGGCACGTGGCGTGGCATTAAGTGACGATATGCGAAAATCAATTTTTATTAATGTTCATAAACAGGGAAATTCGGCTCGAAAAATATCTGCTACGTATTTACTGCCTAAATCTACGTATGTAATGTGCAAAGCGTTATTAACTTGTATAAAAAACTGGAAGCACAGCCCAAAGGAAAAAAAAACTGGCGAACAAACAAACCGATGATCCAGTGCAGAAGAAATTATGGTATCATGGGGTAAGCCATTGAAAAACCTATTTCTATATCCACAACTATATCACTAAAGAAAATAGGATACAAATTTGAAATCTGTTTTGGTGATACCAGAAAACGTGTGTTAAGATCCCCACAGGAAACTTATCTTGCTAACCCTGACTTCTTGATTAGGAAAATGAAGTTCCCTGCGTTTCTTATGATCTGGGGGTGTATGAGTGGTATGAACGTAGGAAAATTACATATCGTAGATGGTATTGTGACAGCAGAAAAATATAAACAATTTTGGCATACAGTTTACTGCCGTCGTCAATACCAGTATGTCAAGGCACTGATGCGCAGTACATTTTCCAGCAGGATGGTGCTGCGTGTCACAAAGCAAAAACTGTCAAAGCTTGATTTACAAAACATAATGTCCCTATTATGGAATGGCCCTCTAACAGTCCAGACCATTACTCGCCAATAGAAACATTGTGGCATAAAATAAAAAAACAGTTGTGTAAACATTCAACCCGTTCAGTTAACGATCTACGCACCAAATTGCAATACATTTGAGACAGCACGCTTACTGAAGAGTGTGCTAAGCTGGTATATACAATGCCTGCCAGAATTAAAGTTGTTGTTGTTAATAAAAGTGATGTAATACAGTTTTGATGAAGTGGCCGAACTAATCTGAATCGCGAATCTTAATGCTTTTTATTAACTTGTCGCTGACGTATCATAACGTAGTAATATTTCATCGTACATAAGTTAAAGGTTTGTACTTTGTTTCTGTTCTGTGTAATTGAATTGATATATCTTCTCTTTATTATTACTATTTATTTGTTCAAAATCAGAGTTATAATACTGTTCTTTGAACTAATATGCTGACTTAAGAGCTGGATAGTTCTACATTGGCATAGGAAGATCTTCGTCAGTGACAAGCCCCCCTTAATTTTCTTTCAGTTTAGCTGGAAACTTTCATTTGAGTGCTTTTGCATTCTACAGTTCTAGGAGAAGATTTATGAAAATTTTGAGGTGACTATAGTTTATTATTATGCTTGATATTTTTTCATGACATCTTTGACATAGGGTGGTACTTCTAGGTCATTGTGGAGTGTGTCATTAAGGACATGCCAAGGAGAATTGGTGACCACGCGTAGTATTTTTGACTGTATTATTGCTAAATTTGATTTCCTAGTACATCTTCAGAGTTATATATTCCCATATTACTTTGAGAATTGTTTCGTAGAATAAGACTTGTTTTCTAGACAAATTTGGCGTCCCAAATATGGCGGAGTATTGTGTACTAATAGACAGGTGTATTTGCATATTGTTCATGAGTAATAAATTGGAGGACATTGCTCTTTTCTCATGGCGGACTTACATCGATTTTGCTTGATCTTGATTTTGTAATTATTGCTCCAAGTTTATATATAATTTAGATAGCCTTGCAGAGAATTGAGTGCTATTTATGGATCTTCATTGAAAGAAAAATTTACAGTATCATCAATGGGGGGACGAATTGTAGTATTTTCGTTGTCAGATAAATCTGCTGCGCATATCACGTACATCAATAGACCTAAGACGCTGTCTTGTCGAACGCCCGACTTTATTGGAAATATCATATACATTGTCACTGACTGTTGTTCTAAATTGCCTCAAATGTAGATATCCTCAAATGACTCAAATAGGATTTAAAAAGATTATAGTAAGTTACGGGCTGCCTATCCCATAAATTATAGCTATTCTGTTACAGTTGATCAAGTTATGTGCCATTTTTATGTCACCAAATCGTAAATGTTACGATCATTATACGCTCTGTAAATAAAATGTTATGTTTCATAGATAGTCGATTAATTAAAGTATTAACAACTGACTGGCAGTACACAAGACATCAGAAAATGGCTTGATTATATTACATCTTATATGCATATACGAAATCTGTCCGGAAAGTATCCAACCTTGTGCTCTAACCTTGTACTTGTGTGTGCTTGTTGTTAAAGATAGATATTTGTCATTTTGGGAGGATCTTTATGAGTGCCCCTGCCAGGCAGCCCTTCAAGTCTTCAGCCGACAACGGTACTCCTGTTTAGTAAACATTAAATTTTCTGCACGTTGCGTTTAACGATAATTGAATGCATCGAACAAAGAGTGTGGATTAAATTTTGCCAAAAACTTGGCCATTCATGTTCGGAAATCATCCACATGATTCGTAATGTATATCGCGATGAATCCATGAGTGATACATAAAAATGAAAGAATGGTTTAAGCAATTTAAAAATGGTCATGAATCAGTTGACATCAACCCTGTAACGGCTAAAACTTCTGAAAATGTGAAACGAGTTCGATTTTTAATCAATAAAAATCATCGTTTGACTGTTCAAGAGGCAGAAGAAGACCTCGGGATACCAAAAACTGTTGTTTTGGAAATTCTTAGCCAGACTTGTGGAAAATTGGCGACTGGGTGCTGCACCACGACAACACACCTGCCTACGCATCGCAACTTATCCAGCAATTTCTTGTAAAACAGGGCATTGTTTAGCTTCGTAAGCCTCCACGCAGTCCTGACCTGGCTTCCTACGATTTCTGACTGTTTACCAAATTGAAGAATCCTCTTAAAGAAAGAAGATTCGATAACATGGAGGACATAAAAAGGAACGCGACGAAGCGACTGTTAGCTATTCCGAAAGCTGAATAGAAGGAGTGTTTCCAAAAGTAATAAGATCGCTGGAAGAAAGTTATAGTTTTCAAAGGGATTTACTTTGAAGGTGACATCGTTGTCATTGATCAGATTTAGCTCTTTTTCTTGCTACAGCAGATAGTCGGATACCTTCCGGACAGACCTCGTTTGTCCAAGTTCTTTACAATTGTTCGGCATGTTCCATAAAAAAAGTTCAATTCCTTGAGATAGATCTTTCAAAGATTTTGTAGACACTTGCTCTACATGTTGATGAACATCACTAATGACTTCTTTTGTAGAAACGATTGGTCTACCATCATTTCCTTAATAGTCATAGTGTCAGTCTCACAAAATGCAATAATATTAAAGTATGAATAAAAATATTTGGTATTATTCATAGATCTAGGAAGTGCTCTACTAAATAGAATACTAGTTTGAAAATAAATCTCGATCATGCAAACTTCATTTTCTGTAGTAAACACAATAATTCAAATACTGCTTGAGACTTCAATAGCAAGAAATCTTCTTCTCGAAATGAGAACTGCTTAACAAATTTTGAGAATCAAAATATAAATGACATAAGTGCACTGTATTTTAAAATGTACGATCAACACTGACCAAGATCACTTTTGATATCTCGGTACTATGATATCAAAATTTAAAATGGTTGCCTTCTGTTTAAATACAATCAGTTTTGCAGTGTTAGTAATGCGTAAATCAAAATCTGTTAAGGCATAAAGCTTTGGATGAGGAGACTAAACTTAAATATGAGGAAAAACAGCTTATAAAATTATGAGATAATTTTATAAGCTGTTTTCATCTTGAAAACCTAGATCAACTTTAGAAAATGGAACATATGGACAGAATAATATTCAGTGAGGCGATTCTTAGCTCAATGGAATTCTAAAAGGAAAGGGTTGGACTTCGGAGGCAGGAAATGATTACATTTTAAAGAGGAACTGTTATTACAGCCACTAAAATTTAATACCATTTCAGGCAGAGGTCTGGAAACGGAGGTTTTAGAAGGTAAATGAAGGAAGAGTGATCCAAAGGGAATCCTAAAGGGAAGCAGGTCGAATGTTTTTTATTGTATCCCCGAAGAGCAGCATGATTCAAAACGTGAAGACCTCTGCTGCAAAGGCGCCCTTAAAGGATTCCGATGAAAGTGAATTCACACTTAAGGGAAACCACCGGAAAATATCCATGAAGGTCTAGTTACGTCACCTTCTTCGTCTTTAATATAATTTCTAAGGTTGTAATATTTGTTTCACTATCAAATGTAACTACTTCCTTCCTCCGAAGTCCAACCCCTTCTTTTAGAATCTGATAGAACTAAGAAGTTCAAAGAGAGGTGGTAAATTATCTCCGTTTGAATTTCAATTCAAGGAAATAATAACACCCTCAATCCTGATCTTACTCTACCATTCTTGATCATATTACAAATAACGGTCCATTTCTGTAGGAAAATATACTAGATGACCCATCCAGAGAGCAAGCGATAGATTTTTATTATCTCTATGAGGTGCACTGACTAAATTTGTATTAAGGGCTGCTTGATTTACCACTTTATGAGCCTAGCAAATGGATTCGTTGAACGAGACTCCTGTACCCATAAATGCTTTCGTAATTATAATAACACTACTTTCGTAATTATAATAATATATGTAATTTGGATTAAAAAGCAGATCGAAAACTTAATTTAACTTAGTGCAAGATTTCAGAACATAAAATAATATTAACAACATCTTATTGTGTCTATTTCAGGTCTGATAAAGCCTGTATTGTAATTTTAAAACGAAATATAAACTGTCACAAATTAAATAGTACGTTTAAAGTAGCAAAAAAAAAATAAAATGGTAAGCTGTTATTTGATAGTGTTCAATTACTGGCTTTTCTATTAAAGGACTACTGATACATCCCACAAAAATGAGATAGTTATTTTACAAAATTTAGTTGACATTATATTTTGTCAAGTATGATAAAAAAATATAATTATGATAGAAAATGTTTCTACATATTTTGGAAACTAAAGCACACAAAATAATACGAATGTTATTCCTTACTTTTGGGACATATCTACAAGGCCACCACAGTTGGAACAGAGACGATATTATACGTTTAAACGTGCCAGATATAGATCAAGGTATGTTTATACATATAAATTTATGTGCTAAAATGTTTTAAACTAAATGTTTTGTATCTCGTGTCTTTGACTGGGAGTAATTTTAAAGCTTGTAATGATGTATTGGTAGTTGTAAAAATGTTTATCTTTTCGTATTCATGGAGGAAAATATATTTATAACATAGGTTTTAAGAACTCTGGTATCGATGAAATTATTGAAATGTTTATTTTTTTACAAATGGCGCCCTTTTAGAGGTCGTGTGATAATATAGCAGGAAAATAGGTTAAGGAAATTTGTAATATTTAGTCCAGGACATACGTATTCAGTCATTAGATATGCTTACAAACTTCATTCGCTTCACTTTAATTATAAGATCTAATTTAAAAATGGACTTAACTAGCTAATATTATTACATTTATAATAATTATTTAATGATTCTGAATATCATGTTTATGTGCTGACTTTGGTAAGATGTGCTCCTAAATAGAGATAAGTATTTTTTGAGACAACTTGCATCTGTATTATGTAGATATATGCATAATATGGCTTACGACTTACGACATACCTATAATGACATTATCTGAACATAATGTTATGCCATCTTGTTAAAGACTCTTGGAGTGACAGTTATGTTTAGAAAAGGTGCGTATAAAACCTTATATGAAAGGACATTTTGATTATTTAGTCAGCATGATCGAATATTTATACTTTGTGTATTATTTATATAAAAAAATAAATGTATACAATCAAGTATGTTGTGGAGTGGAATAAAGTGTTTTTGCCTACAAATATTTGTAAAATATCAGGAGATTATTAAATTCAATGTCATATTTAGTCGAACATGTCTATTTGCGTCTAGTTACTATCTATAGGTTACATTTCAAGTTGATATGCTTTAGTTATTATCTTAACGAGTTGTTTGAAAATAAAAAAAATTAAATTTTAGCATTATTAGTATTATTATTCTGACTATCCCATTGCTTAGTCTTCTATTAGTATAACAGAATAAAAATGTTAATTTAGTTATGTCAGTAATGTTCCTAAAGGCAAAAACCAATTTCAGGCCATGATAGATTTTTTTATATCCTAAAAAAATATGAAGCTATTTTTAAGAATTTAACAACGATAATTCTGTTCGCCGATTGTAATTTTGTAAAATCATGCTAAAAAGATACCAAGAGAATGGTATACAAATACAAATTCATATACAAATATAAATTTTTCTGATGAATTAACATTTATCTTAATTATAATTACTTTAATTGGAAAAGATAAAATGCATGAATGGTGGACACTCACATTTAACTCACACGAAAGCGAAAATTTACGCTGAATTATACATAATTAAACTGTAAGACCATATTTCTCTGATGGCACTCACTACCGAACGTTATTAGTATTTCTTATAGAATTTGGTGATTATAGAGTTAAAAAGTATACTATGAGCAAGATTAAACTGGATTTTGCAATGAAAGCAAAATATTTTATTAACTCCCCGTTGGGTAACAGTTGAATGTTTAGTTTAACCTTTTAATTTTGGTTCAATTATGCTGTGAATAACACAATGTCTATTCATTATCCTATATTTACCCAAAATAGAATGAAAATATTTAATAGCTATGTCTGAAAAACAAATCAACTTCAGGGAAACATATTCAAGATATATGTATCTAATAAAATTAGATAATTGGAAGATGATTAGGACTAAATATTAAGCTGAATTAATCTAAATATGTATTAATAATACGGTGTATTAAAATCTGTGAATTTAACAGTTACATAACAATACATTTTTCATAGAAATTATACGTTTTATTATTACATAATGAAGCTACGTCATATTTAAAAAGAAAAGCAAAATAGAAACGAAGAATAATTTTGCTCCTGTGTCATTATATAATGTACTCCACGCCAGATACTCGTAATATGTTTACATTTTGTACTATTATCGTTATTAAAAAATCTTGTTCGTATTGCTTTCGCATTTAGTAATTTCAGTACTTTCAAGAATGTTTATTAATCTATTGTTGACTACACTTAATAGATGTTTTAATATTAATAAAGGAATAGGTATATATATATATATATATATATATATATATACATATATATATATATATATATATATATATATATATATATATATATATATATATATATATATATACGTAATATTGTTCCTACATATAAATTAGTTTCAACCAACTTTAGATTGCAATTTATGAAGAAAAAAACACAATTTTCGTTTACAAGATACTTTATATGTTAAAAATAGATTCATATAAATGCATGCAGTGCAAAAAATAAAAAGGGAAAAATAATCTAGACAATCAAAGCCTCTTTAAATATATCTTTACAATTGCCCTGAAATTTCAGAATTTTCATGGACATATATATCGAGATTTTGTATAAATGAAAAAAATATGGATTAGATTTGTTTTTATTTTTTAATAAAATTGTATTATTTGTTTTATTGTATGTAATATACAAATGTTATAGACAATCACAAATTTAATAATGAAGTACGTGAAACAGATTACTAGTATGAGTATCTGTATCATGTGGAGATAAAATTCTGCACAATATCAGTAATTTTGTTAATAATTTTTTTTATTTTTGATATACATCATCCTTATTCACAGATATTGACTGGATAGTATTTTTAATTTGCACTTCCTTTTCTTCTACCAAAAAATTTGTTCTTCAAAGCTTTCCGAGTATGATATACCCTATTATAATTTTTTTGAAGTAAGGTTAACATTGGATACTCATAAGACTATTAATATTATACGAAACTTTATTCTCAAGCTGTATGTTTTATGTTTGGCAAATATGTTCTGGAGGGTCACGCTGTATGTTCAGGGAGGGGGGTGATTTGTTTTTTAATATGAATTGTAATAGTTCTTGTTTTAGTGAAAGTCAATAATATGAGCACTGATCAAACATATTTGTTCAAGATGGGCCAAGTGGTCAAAATAATATTGCTGTTCTATTATGTTTGCACAAAGTCCTAGCAAAATATCAAATGCAAGGCTAATCACGTCCAATGACCATAAAATTCTAGCAAAATATATCTTGAAAGTTTTGCGTCCCTTATTTTTCAATGAGAATTTAAATAATGAAAAAAACACTTATGACAGTTAAATTTGGGCGATGCGTCAGTGAAGATTTAAGAAATGATATTAACTCTGTTATTTGACGGAAGTATATATATGAGAGAGACATAGTAAATAAATAAGGATATAGTAAATAATAAAATAAATACATAGTAAGTAAAGCTCGCTAAGATGTAATTCAATTAACGTAACATCACCTCCAAAACGTCACATCAATTTCATGTGATTAATATGTTCCTGACAAATATTTAAACTTTAAACTTATTGTTAACTGACTAGATGAAAATTGTAGTACCATCATTAAATATCCATATAGGTAATAAAGAGTTGGAAAACATGAACCAAATGTTATAAAAACTCGTCGTTATAGACTTTCCTTGATTTTCTGAACATACTTAAACTATGGAAAGGTATTGGGTACCAGGCGTTTAACTATTGTAGTAGATTCTTGAAATGGTTTTGTTAGAGCAATACTTGAATCTAGAAAGACAACATCTAGGTTTTCTACAAAGTTTAAGAAAACATATAGGTAGAAGGTATCAGATTCTATGGTAGTGGTAACCATTATGTAACTTTCATATGTCACTGCGAATTAAATATCAAAATCAATTGCATGCCTTTTTGTTCCACCCTGGTGAATATATTAATAGTTAATAACACTAGATTGATGTTTAGTATACATTTCAATACATTTTGCTGTCAAATTTACACTTATGTATTATGTATTGCAACTTAATTTAGTGTTTAACTTTAACTCTACAATGTCAACATATGTTATTACTTTTCTGCACTCCACTATACGCAGAAAAGTAATGTAATCGTGTAAAAAATTATATTTTTCCAGGGTTTATTTTTCGTCTTTCGGCCTAAAAACAAAAAAAATGGTTTTTGAACCATTTTATGTGTGTGTATTTGTGTGTGTGTGTGTGTATATGTGTATGTGTATGTGTATGTGTATGTGTATGTGTATGTGTATGTGTATGTGTATGTGTATGTGTATGTGTATGTGTATGTGTATGTGTATGTGTATGTGTATGTGTATGTGTATGTGTATGTGTATGTGTATGTGTATGTGTATGTGTATGTGTATGTGTATGTGTATGTGTATGTGTATGTGTATGTGTATGTGTATGTGTATGTGTATGTGTATGTGTATGTGTATGTGTATGTGTATGTGTATGTGTATGTGTATGTGTATGTGTATGTGTATGTGTATGTGTATGTGTATGTGTATGTGTATGTGTATGTGTATGTGTATGTGTATGTGTATGTGTATGTGTATGTGTATGTGTATGTGTATGTGTATGTGTATGTGTATGTGTATGTGTATGTGTATGTGTATGTGTATGTGTATGTGTATGTGTATGTGTATGTGTATGTGTATGTGTATGTGTATGTGTATGTGTATGTGTATGTGTATGTGTATGTGTATGTGTATGTGTATGTGTATGTGTATGTGTATGTGTATGTGTATGTGTATGTGTATGTGTATGTGTATGTGTATGTGTATGTGTATGTGTGTGTATGTGTATGTGTGTCTGTGTGTGTGTGTGTGTATGTGTGTGTGTGTCTGTGTGTGTGTGTGTGTGTGTGTGTGTGTGCGTGCGTGTGTGTGTGTGTGTGTGTGTGGTGTGTGTGTGGTGTGTATGTGTGTGTGTGTGTGTGTGTGTGTGTGCGTGTGTGTGTGTGTGTGTGTGTGTGGTGTGTGTGTGTGTGTATTCTTGTTAGCACAATAACTCAACTAAATCGTGTCCAATAGATCGGGTTTTGACTGATTCTGATGGAGGACGTCTCCCTCCCAGATGGCACCTATTTATTTTGAGGATAATAGGACACACCCCACCCTGTCCGTAGGTTATGAGAAAGCACGATGGTGGACTATTTGAGAAATTTCTTTTGTTAGCACAATAACTCAACTAAATCGTGTCGGATCGATGGGGGTTTGACTGATTCTGATCAGGGATGTCTCCCAGATGATACCTATTGACGTTGAGGTGAATAGGACACACCCCACCCTGTCCATGGGTCATGAGAGAGCACGATGGTGGACTATTTGAGAAATTTTTTTTGTTAATACGATAACTCAACTAAATCGTGTCGGATCGATTGGATTTTGACTGATTCTGATCGGGGACGTCTCCCATACGACACCTATTAATTTTGAGGTGGATGGAATACACTCTACTATGTTCATGGGTCATGAGAAAGAACAATGGTGGACTATTTGAGAAATTGTTTTTGTTAGCACGATCATTCAATTAAATCGTGTTGGATAGATCGGGTTTCGACTGATTCTGATTAGAGACGTCTACCAGATGACGTCTATTGATTTTGAGGTGGACAGGACACATCCCACCCTTTTCATGGGTCATGAGAAAGGACGATGGTGGGCTATTTGAGAAAACTTGAAAAAAGTAAAACTGTCATATAAAAACATATTCTGCGTTTATGTGTTGGGTTATTTTTTCTCTGCCACTCAGTTTCGAGATAGAGATGTTCTACGTGCGGAAAAGTGCGGAAAATAGATTTCAT
This sequence comes from Rosalia funebris, assembly GCA_037954035.1. NCBI lineage: Eukaryota > Metazoa > Arthropoda > Insecta > Coleoptera > Cerambycidae > Rosalia > Rosalia funebris. The sequence goes on along the minus strand of JAZFAV010000018.1, from coordinate 2,356,667 downwards.
GTATTAATTGTATAACAAAACGATAAGAGAGCCGGTCAAGAAAATAATTTTGTATTAGAAATTAAAAAAACATGATTTTCATTTCAGGCTCTTAAAATATAGGAGCCAAGTTCCCATATGATTAAAGCTAGGGTTTAATCATCTACTGATGATGTCAACTTGGTTGACAAAATGCGCATTGAGTAACGTATAATTTTTCGGTGTTCATGGAAAAGTGGTCTCCTGTTTTTTTTGCTACATTGAAGATTCAAGAACTGTCGCAGGATCTAGGCTCTTGGGACGTACTGTATATTATCTTAACGTGCACCACGAAGGAATTACTCTATTTTGTAAAATTTGCATGCGGTTAATGTGTACACTATTACGCTCACACACATTGTTTAAGTATAACTTTAATATGCTTTAAAAATATCCATTTTGAATTTTGTACGTGTATCAAACATTGTGTTACTGTTAAAGATTTTTTACCATTTCTCAGCAACCGGAGCCTGTAAGTAATATTTAAATAATTCCATTAACCTTTTATGGACCAAGTCAATTATTTAGGATTTTAGTTTTTATTATACTTTAACTTCTTCGCCATGTATGTAATTTATTTAGGTATATTGCTGAATACATTTAACGTCAATTACGTGGTTGATATTTATCGGTAACTCTTTCTAATGAGCCTCAGCAAGCGTTTATTTTGCTGTTATATTAATTTATTAAATATTTAATGTTCTCTTTTGATGGTTATATAAACAGTTCTTATAAAGTTAGATTAAATAATTTCGTTAATAAATTAACGATTTATAGTATCAGTAATGTACAAAGTATCTGTAAATGTGCATGGTTGTGTCATGATACATTGAATTATAAATATTTTTAAACAATCTTATATTAAACAGTCTCATACTTTTGTGATATTATACAAACACAATATCTAGAACAATTTGTACTCTGGGATATCATATTAAGAAGGGATTTTATTACATCTTGGTGGGCATGAATGTTGTACATATAGAGATAAGGACAAAATCTCTACATATAACTGACTACTATTGTACTTTAAAAGTTACATTTGTGTTATACTTGAAATTGACGATAAAAATTTCTACTAAGGAGAATATTATCTGAAGTAAATGAAAGCCAAATTGTATAATAACACCTTCATGTAAACAGGTCTCCCGCAATTGTATATGTGTCCATTTTTTTTACCAGGTGTAATAAATTAGTGCCACATAATCTTCAAATCCCTCGAAGTATTTTTTATGTATTCTTCATAATTAACTTATGGTGCTGACTTCTAATTTTAACAATTATAATATATATGATATTACCTAAAAATTGTTTTAATTCTTATGAGATACTGCTAAAGACCTAATGTTACTTTCCACAATTTCAATTGAATTATGTGCATTAATTTAGATTTAAAGACCTGAATACCTTTTTGAAACCTCCAATATTAAGGAGGATTAGTTTCCCATATTAAAGAGGTCGATTGGAGACTAGTTATAAATTACCTCTTAGATGGGTTCCAGTTTAGTCAGTCTTACTCCTCCCAGACTGTTCCATCGATTCTGGTAATAGTTGATTAATAAAATTAGGAGCAATATTGACGTGCGATCAAATAGACTCTGCAATAACAGCGAGTAAGGACAATCAGATCAAGGAATAACCAGCTATTACTGGGTATCTGTTGTAGATCCGTGAATGAAGTTCTATTTCTGTAGATAGATAACATCCACGTTAATTCAGAAATGTTATGCAAAGTTGCATTTATAATGACAAAATAAAGAATGATGTGAAAAAAGCAGATGCATAATTGGTAACCAGAAACGAGGCAAAGAAACAATGATGAAGAGGAGAAAAACTTCGTTGTAAAACTATTATGTTTGTAGAAACTAAGGAATTAAAAAATATCGTTAAATCTCGTCCTACTGTCAGAGCTGAAATTAATAAACGTACCATGGAACACGGTACGGTTACATGGAAACGGGGCAGCTAGTAAAGGAACAATCGAGTTGGAAATATAACCAGGAGTTATTAGAGAAACCAACCTAATTGCATAACTACCACCAAGACTAATGAGTCGGAGACAGGCGGACCAGGTAGTGAATATATTTGCATTCAAAAACACCAAACTAAAAATCGAGAACAGAAAATAATAAACGAAATTACCACCTATTTGATCGAAGAGGGCGAGGATATAGAAGTTATGGATATGGATATGTTATTTACATAGAATACTAGAAAATATAAGAGAAGTAATAGATAAGAGAGAAAGAACGGAATTAGTCATAACCTGAAATAAATCAAAACATATAGACCACGTAAAAAAAATATACATATTTATATTGAGAACGTCTTTAGGATGACACACATAAAAATAATATTGTGTATCACAGAAGATGCCAAATGGAACGATGGTGAAAATTGGAAGAAAATATAACACTGTAGAGCCGTATAAGTAAAAGAGATTAACGTGATAGAGAAGATATAAGACTTAACATATAAACAGAAGATATAATAAGAAGATATAAGATAAGATCAGTTGATAAGGACAACTTCATGATAAAACTTGTAGCGGTGATGAAAATCTATCATAAAACAGAATAATTGATAATAACACTAAGGAAAAGAGAGAAGACTAAGGTTACGATCTTAAAAAACCAATAGAGAATAAACTAGGAGAAGCATAGGTTAGAATCAAGAACAATGGGTATAGAAAGATGGGTAAAACTATCGTAATGAAAACATGATGCAACATTGCAGTACAATAAGATACCGGAAAAGGTAAGCTGATAGTAAGATGGGGGCAACAGAAAAAAAAAATGAGGAAAAATGTATGCCAGATAGGGCAGCCTACAATCTAAACGAAATAGACAAGTAAAGTAAATTGCAAATAGTAGGAGTAAGTAGATAAAACAAGAGGGCAGCAATAAATGCGGCATGGCATTTTTGTGGCAAGATATGGATACAGTAGTTATAAATAGAAGCTTCCAATATACAGGAACAAGAAATGAGGTTGAAATGCATTAACAACCCCCCAACATAAATGACACGAATGTAGATGAAACTAGCCAGTAGAGGAAGAACATCGACATTTAGGCATAGGAAATTGTGAAGCCGCATAATTGAACTTAGTGATAGAGAAATCTTATGACAAAATAATTAAAAGAATGGAAGAAACCTGTAAAATACCAGTTTACTGGTAAAATACAAAAACGGAAGAATGGTGGTTATATTAATGAGACATCTAACAAATACTAAGCGAAAAGCGAACATACTTTTCGCTTAGTTTCTTGTCGGAATATTAGAATGGCAATCAGAAGATCAGAAGAAGTATATAGAGTTTCAAACACTTTCCAAGATTTACAAATAAATATAAATAAAATCTACTGATAAAAGAAACCCAAATTATGTGTGCAACAAATGCATAACATTTTGAATAGAGGACGAGGATATACCTACAAAGTTTCCTCACAGAATAAGTATCTGCTGTTTTTATACTAGGAATATAGAATAATGTTGCTGAGTTGCTATTGAGTAATAATATCAACAAGCCAAACGTTTTACAAAAGACGAATTGAAGGAAGCAATGAAAAATATACTCCAAGCCTAGAGGGGATGAAAGTAGAAGTAACTAAAATAATTTTAAAGAGTAGAATATGTGAAAGAATAGACTGGCATAAACATGGAAACAACAGAGGAAGAAGCAATACTTCATAAAAGACAGCACGTCAGAAGGGCTTAAGAATGGGCGGGTCCATAAATAGTATGGACCATAGGCAAATCAGTTATGCATAATGACCATCCTGTAGGTTGTTATACAGTGCTATTCAAAAGTCCGCTCCCCCCCTCTTATCTTTGGAACGATTATACATAAACCAGTGAAATTTGGTAACTGAATATTAAGGGCTGTAAACTTCCCTAGTAGTGATGATAGATGACGTATGCGTCAAAGATGACGTCACAAGGTCATTGTGACCAATAATTTTAACTGGAACCCTATGGCAAGCGACACCTCTTTTAAAAGGTATCGAAAAAACCTATTCAATGATACTAATATTGTGTCTGTTTACGGCAGTTTTGACAACTGGCTTTCAAAAACCGCAAAGCTGTGATGAATTAAATCAGTTAATAATAAAATTTAAAATTCAAGCTCCGCCACTGGATAGTTGTATAGTAAATAATCTGACGTTTTTGCAAGTCTCCCCAATTTGATGTTTTTTTAGCTGTCAAAGTTTTTATACATTTAATAATTTGTGTATTGTTGATCGAACGTTTAACTGTTTTAGTACCTTGTGGTAATTTTAAAATATTTGTACATTCAATAATTTGTTAAACTGTTGTGAGCTGAACGTTTAAGTGCTTCAAAAAGAGAAATGGTACGTGTTTTAGGTGATAAAGTAGTAGCGATCCTAATACTTGGTGAAACTGGAGAAAATATTCATGCAGCAGAACGCATTTTTAATGAAAGGTTTCCCGATCGCCCAGTTTCGAGGACTTATTTGAGAGAGCTTCTTCGTAAGTTTAAAACAACGGGTAGTATTAATGATGCAAAACGATCTGGCAGACCACAAATTTCCGATGAGAAAAAAATTGATATACTGGCAGAAGTAATAGTAAATCCTACTTCTTCAACAACTCAAGTTGCATCAACCTGTGAAGTCAGTCAAAGTACAGTGCACAGGGAGTTGAAAAAAAAAACAAATTTTACCCATACAAATTAAAAATGGTTCATCAACTCTCAGACGACGATCCAGACCGAAGACTGCAATTTTGTGAAAATATGGAGACTAAAATTAACCAACAGCCAGACTATGTCAAAACAATTTGTTTTAGTGACGAAAGTACTTTCTATCTAAATGGAAATGTAAATACACAAAACGTGAGATATTGGAGTGACGCAAATCCTCACATGTTTCGTGAAACACATACTCAGTATCCCGAGAAGGTCAATGTTGGGCAGGTATACTGGGAAACCACATCGTTGGGCCTGTTTTTTTAAATACCAACTTAACCGGTGAGGTATATCTGCAGATGTTGCAAAATGCAATAGAACCGTTAATCCTTGAAATTTTGGAAGATAATCAAGATGAATTCGACATTTTGGAAATAACATTCCAATAGGATGGTGCTCCTCCACACTATTACGGTGCAGTAAGACGGTATTTGGATGAAGAATATCCTGGTAGATGGATTGGACGACGAGGTTCAATGGAATGGCCGCCTCAATCACCGGACCTCACACCTTTAGATTTTCTTCTGTGGGGCTATCTTAAATCGAAGGTTTACGCCACTGAGCCTGACAATATTGATGTTTTAAAACAACGTATTGTTACAGAATATAGGGCTATTTCCGCAGACACATTTGAGAAAGTACGAGAAGAGTTTCGCAATAGGATGTTTTACTGTCAGGAAGTAGATGGAGCTCACTTCGAACAATTACTATAAGTAGGTACTGATTCTTGAATCTGTAATTAAAATTATTATCCAAGTTTACTAATTACTGATTTAATCCATCAAAACTACCATAAATACAAACAATATTAGTATCATTGAATACGTTTTTTCGATACCTTTTAAAAGAGGTGTCGCTTGCCATAGGGCTCCATTTAAAATTATTGGTCACAATGACCTTGTGACGTCATCTTTGACGCATACGTCATCTATCATCACTAGTAGGGAAGTTTACAACCCTTAATATTCAGTTACCAAATTTCACTAGTTTATGTATAATCGTTAAAAAGATAAGAGGGGTGGAGGGGACTTTTGAATAGCACTGTATATATTATTAACTGTTATTATATAACAGTTACATACATTAAAAATATTTACAAAAGTAACAGAGCTATATCTAATATCCTGATTAGATATAGCTCTGTTACTTTTGTAAATATTTTTAATGTATGTAACTGTTCATATTTTAGATTATGTATACGAGAACTCGAAACTACTAAGAAGAACATGTAAAAGAAAATTAATTTAACATCAGCATATTTACATTGCCAAACCTGAAATTACTTGAGAATCACCTGAGATGTAGCTGAATTCCAAATTATGTCTAATATAAAATAGATAAGATACCTTCAGTTTTACATACATTTCAAGGGATGTTATGTGTTTTACCATACTTGTGTGTAGGTTCTGTTCAATATCATACAAACTACGAAAAGTTTTAGCCTAACCAGCTAGTTAACTATCCAAGTGGCAGTCGAACTCAATAATATGAATAAGCCACGCCGAATTAGGAAGTCACCTGCCCATACAATAATTAGTTGTTTTAATTAAAAATTATAGTAAGAGACATCAATTTAATATCACATCGCCATTTGTCAATTACCAAGAATGTACAGGGTTTTCAATGTTATTTCTTGATAATTCAATCGCATTGAATGAGAGTGGTGACTTAAGAAACGTCGCAGATTAGATTTTTTCCCATGACAAGTACAAAATAATATTATATGTTATATTATACATGGCCAGTCGATATTTCGAAATCTATTTGGACAATAATTTTGAAAATTGGCGATGATAAACAGCCGAAAGCGTTGTCCATTATTGGCATAATTGGACTTAATTTCACCTACACATTTCCGGTCACGTGACATCAACTTTTCAATGGAACGCTCTGTATGTTATTACAATTTTGTGATGGTCTGTATAATATCAATCCAATTATGTATATTATACATAAAGTTTGTATAATGGATATTTGCGCGCATATCAATTTAGTGACGACGTGACGTACGGATCACATGCGACACCACTCGCAATTGTTACTAATATGCCAGAATTACCAACACGCATGTCTAATGACATATGTTTCAATAAATTACGTACGGCATAGACAGTTAATCATTTGCCGAACAAAATGCAATTATGATGTCACGTCTTAGCTTTATTATATAATTTGATTCATTGGCGTCTCGATATTTCTGTAAAATTTATTTCACTTTGGTTTTATTTAAAGCGTTTTCCTATTTTATTCTTCATATTGAGTTTCATTTTGTGTTATTTTGTGTAGCAATTATTGTATTGTGTATTTTACTAACTGTGTATTGTGTATTGTATTAATTGTTACCCTAAAATGTGTTTTCGGCACGACACTGTTCAAGAATGTCAATTGATGGATTCATGCGATTGTTACCTGTGACGCACACGCAAAGAACCATTATACAAAATATATGCAACAAAAATTATCCGAACGTAAATGATTGTTGAATCTCTCACGAATTAATGCAACGAGAATAATCGGGTCGTGCATTCACATATACTTCTGTGTCGGTATATCGTTATCTATAATGCTGTCACATTAATATATTTCTATTTTATAAGGAAAAATAATACCCTGGAAAGGAAATCGAGTAAAATGTGGTTAAACATACAACAGAGACGGAATATTCACAATCCTCGGTTATATTTTATAGCGTTTTGGTCGATCGGTGCCAAATTTGGCGTGTGAGCAAATCATAAATGGAAATAACGAGTAAGCCAGATGAAAGGCGGGTGTTCGGGGGAAGCAGTGAAATGCTAGGAAACATAAAAAGAAGTAAGGTAGAAAGAGCATTGCAAGCGAACTCCCAGCGATGAGCTGTTTTATTGCTTCTACGACATCAACGACGAAACATCAAAAGATTTTTTATAGCCGATTATCATTTATTGATAATTTCCACAATAAATGCATGCAATATTATTTTATAGAAGATAAAGGTGTATTTGCGAAGTCTCCAAGTATATACGTATTATAGACTATTAAATTATTGAACAGCTTATGAAGTTTGTTGCAAATAATTAGCATGATTTTTGTAGAAGGGAATAAAACAAAAAAATTATTTATAATATTGTTTTATTTGATATGTGAAAACGTAAATAATTATAACGATAAATAGAAGTTAAAATTTGGATATATTTTAGAAAAATTATTAAACGTAATAAAACAAAAACGATTAAAAAGCACCCTTTCTTTTAAAAAACATTTCGTGAAAATTATTTCATTATTTATGTACGAGGATATGTTTCTATGTTACCTGACAGCTACATACATAGTTAATTTTCTTTCTGAATTTTAGCAGTAATCATAATTCGACAGAATATTAAATTCATAGTCAGGATTGAGAATTCTGCGCATACATAAACTTTTTTGAACACTAATTCAACAATAACAAAATAAAATAACTTTTCATATGTCTTTCATCTAAAGGTTCGAGAAAACATTATTTCGGAAATTTCGTATTTTACTATGCTCGGCGTTAATTAAGTACGTAGATAAACTTTAACAGGCGATTCCTTGTATAAAATTTTAAGACAAAAAGTTCATATAAATTTCTAAAATTATCTATTAATTCATTTTTGACACTAATTAAGTTCGAGAACAAGGTCTAATGTGAACAAAACATGTTCTTACACTTTTCACTCGATTGACATTTTTTAATATCCTTTACGGTTTAGGAGATATAAGAAGCACCGTTATAAAAGTTACTTTTAGGTATCAAAATAACTGACCTATTTTAATTTAATTGTAATTATAAATGTAAATGGTGTGAGATATTTAACTTCTACAGAATAATTCTTACATCTATGGATTGGGTTGTACTTAAAAAAGAACTTATATTGTCAACAAATTCTTATGATTCTTACAAATTTTCTGGGGTGTTAAGTATAAAAATTTCATCTATTGTTAAATCTCCTAAAGATAAATTTACTGATGAAATATATTGTTTTATTAAATACTGTAACCATAAGATTTTGTTGATACCATAATTTTTTTAAGTACAACACAGTGCATAGATGTAAAGATTATTCTGTAGAAGCTACAATAACTATATTGAAAATTTATATGCAAGGAAAACTTATAATGCAAGTTTTACATTACAGGTATTGAAAAAACTTAGTTTTATCTATAAGGCATAAGCTGATCAAGGTATAAATTTACCGTCTCGCAAGTGGAAAATCCGTTACATGAAGAATATTGCTTCTTCCTCTGTTGTTTCCATGTTTTATGTCAGTCTATTCGTTCAAATATTCTACTCTTTAAAATTATTTTAGTTACTTCTACCTTCATCCCCTCTAAGCTTGAAGTATATTTTTTATTGTTTCCTTCAGTTTGTCTTTCATAAAACGTTTTGCTTGTTGATATTATTACTCAGTAGCAACTCAGCAACATTATTCTATATTCCTAGTGTAAAAATAGCAGATACTTGTTCTGTGAGGAAACTTTGTAGGTATATCCTCGTCCGTTAATTAGAATGTTATGCATTTTTTGTACACATCGTTTGGGTTTCTTTTATCAGTAAATTTTATTTATATTTATTTGCAAATATTTGCAAGTGTTTGCACTTTATATACTTCCTCTGATCTTCTGATTACCATTCTAATATCCCGACAAGAAACTAAGCGAAAGAAAAATTATTTTCGCTTAGTTTTTGTTAGATGTCTCATTAATATAACCACCATTCTTCCGATTTTTGTGTTTTGTCAGTATACTGGTATTTTAAAGGTTTCTTCCATTCCTTTAATTATTTTGTCGTAGGATTTTGTCACAAAATTTATAAGAATCATAACAACTATAAATCGTAAAAATTATAATGAAAGCCTTACATTACAGGTATTGAAAAAACTTAGTTTTATCTATATTGAAAAATTGCTGATCAAAGTATAAATTTAACGTTTCGCAAGTGGCAAATCCGTTACATGGAAAGAATAAATCTTTTGCGATTAAAACCAGTAAAGGCAATCAATTATACTCGATCAGTGTTTACCTGGTCATATCTTAGAGTTCAAGAGCTCGTAACGAATTTTCGACAGGTGTTTTACCGAACTAGAAATTTTGCATGGTAGTACCTTTATGACAGATAAATTGGGAATGACTAGTCTGTCTAGTTACTTGCGGGGCCTGAGGTACTATGCATGGTAAAAAATTGTCAAAAAACATGTTCCAGAGAATATGTTTTACCGAAACAAAAACTAAAGTAATATGAAATTATTAAGCCGTCGTGTTTAAAAAGCTGTAGATTATGTCAAAAAGTAATGAAAATAATATAAGAATAACCTCTAAATTTCAAAATCACTCAACTTTCACTCTGTTGAACTTAAGCCAATGAATACTCCTGTGAAAAAGAATGTTATTAATTTATAACATTTATAATAATGACGATGCTAAAATGAAATTAACTAACAGCTTGCATTATTATAAAGTAGAAACTATTAAGGTTATTAAATGATATCTTTACATGGCTTTAAAAATATTTATTAATTTTACATAAAATTTGTACAATAATGTTTGAGATAGGATATAACAATAAACGAGTAAACAAATTGCAATAATATTGCGCCGCCCCCTCGTTCATATCATGAAGGCACCTCCGGAGCATGCCTCTAAAGGCTTCGGATCAAAAAGCAAAAGTTACCACGTTGTTCGCAAGGGTTGATTTACTATATTGATTTTGTCAAAATGCCGAAATTCGAATGAAAGGCATTTCGTCCATCGTTCTAAAGATTTCGTGACACACACACGAAAACAGCCGTAGAGTAAATATAGATTATAGTTATTAATTATATAAGGGAATTAACAAGCTTTTAATCCTCGAGGAAAAATGGGCACCCTCGGCTGCGCCTCAAGTGCCCATTTTTTCGAGCGAATTAAAGGCCGTTAATTTCCAAATGAAATTCAACGTTTTATCCACGACCACGAGCAAAGCCAGTCAATTACGAGGTGAAAAATTCTGGTTTTGAAAAACGACTGATGTGACAGATTTATTTTTTAATTCTAAATAAGATGCTATAAAATCGAAGTGTGGTACTATGAAATTTAATCCACTAGTGTATTAGGATTCGTCTAATCCACAGAAACAGACGTATTAAACCTTCCTACTATAGTGGACGTTGATAATAGTTATTAATTATATAAAGGAATTAAGGGGAGGTTCGCATCAAGCGACCCAAAAATTACATGATTTTTTTTTAAATAGACGGAAGTAAATAAAGTACTGAAAATTTTGTATACATATTTATCAATTTTTTTTTATTTATCGTGTAATTTTTTTTATAATAAAAATGACACGGTAATTAGTTATATGCTCGGTAATGTGACCGTCCCAAAAAAGGTGTTAATCGATGGGAACTCTAGCACTTGTAAAAAATCATCTGAAATTAAAATTAAAAAAAAATATATAAAATACATGATATTTGTTGGAGCTTATACCAATAAAAAAATCAAAAATTAAGAAAATGGCGGACCTGCGAATTTTCGGTACAGATTTCTCACGTTTTTCGTTCTTTAAAGTGTTATAAAAAAAACAACAGCGAAATCAGTGTTTTCTTAGGTATAAGCTCCAATAAATTTGATTTACTTTAAAATAAAAAAAGAATCAAGACAATGCGTCAATTAGTTTTTGAGTTACAGTTCCCACCAGTTTAAAAAAACATGGTTTCGATAAAAACGCGTTTAAAGATTCGGTTAACAATTTTTGGTATGTAAAAATTAATTAACATACCTTGCGGCTAATCAACAATTCCAGGACCATATATCTGTTTTATAAAAATATTTTCGGCCAAATCGTTTTAGGAACATTTATTCTACATATAATAAGGTATCAAAAAAGGTAAAAAAAAGATCGATTTTTTGGTCGAGTTTGATGAAAACCTCCCCTTAACAAGCTTTTAATCCACGATAAAAAATGGGCATTCGAGGCGCAGCCGAGAGCGCCCATTTTTTCGAGTATGTAATTCAATGTTTTATCCACGACCACGGGCAAAGCTGGTCAATTAGGAGGTAAAAAATTCTGGATTAGAAAAACGTCACATTTGATAGATTTATTTTGATCAAGAATATTTTATATTAATATCAAGAAGCGTAGTATTATGAATTTTAATCCACTAGTGTATTAGGCCTCTAATCCACGAAAGACAGACGTATTAAACCTTCCTAATATATTTATCCACGACTACTATGGTCGTGGATAAATATATTAATCATGTTTCATCTTTATCGTCACTGCTCTTCTATCCTTCGTCGTCCGATGATTCAACACCAGAAGAACGCTAGAACCCACTAGAGTTACCGATAAGCACTCTCACTCACACTCATTCTTACCCGTAACGCTTCTAACTTCAACATATATAACATTTATTTTCACGTTTTCCAATTAAAGATCCGACTGAAACATCGGCCTTTTTACTAGTATCGCTAAATATATTTAATTAACACGCTATTAAAATTAATTAAACTCGGTAAAACACATTTTTTTCATTTTTTCGAATTGAAATTTTAGGGTAATCTACTTCTATGAAAGTATCCCCAAATTGTCTGCAATGTTTATTTTTATGTTCAAAATTAACTCAAATTTCATACTATTTTAATTGTTCCTTTCGGTAAAACATACTTTTCGGCAATTTTGTTTCTATGCGTAGTGTCTCAGGCTCCGAAAATGGCCAGGCAGACTCACCATTTCCTATTTATCTATCACAAAGGTACTATTGTAGAAATAATTTGCGGTAGGCCGTTAACATTGAGGTTCATAGGATGCCAGAGTTGCATTTAAATTATTCTCTAGATCCAACAGTTTTATGTTTGCCGTCGGAGCAAAGGAATGTGTCGACTCCACATGTGCATTTTCATAAAAAAGAAAGCCTGCATTTGTTTACAGGACTTCAGTACGATATAATTCCTCGGACGGACGTACACTTCGAGAACAACTGCAGAGGTTCCTATTTCAGCGAGTTTATTAGGAATTCGGTCAATACCTCGCCGTTGTGTGCAAATTAAGGTTTTTTTTGGACATACACCGAATTAAATAGAATTTGTAAAGTGCATATACATACAAGTTCCTTTCGATATTCTTTTTATCGCTGGGGACGTTGCATAAAATAAATTTCGCCTTAATCGGAACAGGTAAATAAAAAAGTGATAAAACGAGTATTCAGATTGTTCATTTTTCGGTTATCGTTAAGAATGCTTGAGTGAGGAACATTGAGGTGTACCGGTAAGGCATATAAAATTTGGCAGAGTTAAATGCAATATATGTTTATTAACAATTTTATACACAAGAGAACAGTTATGTGGCATATGTAAACTGAATGGCTATTATATGCAATTATTAATATTATATTCAGAGCATATATGGTCTGCAAGATAATAATGACGTAATATACGCCCTCTCAGTCTTTATAGCACTTGAAATTACACATTAAATTCCTACGAGTGGAATAGTTTTAATGATTTAACGAAGATGTGATTCTTCGTACGTGGTATCGCCTTAATTTCTCAATTAGCTTCACCAAATTTTAAGTAATCAAATTAGGTAAACAATTTGTATATAGTTTTTCTTTCATTTTATTGAATATTGGTAATATATTGAATGCTATAGTGGCATTAGCTTACAATAGAAATGCTGGTAGTAAGTACGTGTATATGTTAACACAATATTCAGCAATTCCTTGTTCTAATTTTAAAATTACTATTATCATATATATCGTCTTTAGTATTCTTATTTCAGCTCATTTTAGTTCTGTATTACGAGCCCAGGCTCATAATAGGTCAACGAGGCATAATTTTACAACTAATATATTTAAATAAAAGTAATAGTAGTAACGCTCTCAAAACTATTTTATTAAAGAAAAATATTGGTAACACAAACTGAAAATAAACGTTTAACTTAAATACGATGAAATATTACTGAGCTATTATGTGTCAATGCCAAGTTTGTTAATAAAAAAACATTAAGATTCGCGGTTTAGTATACCTAGTTCGGTCAGTTGCTGAAATGCGTAGTATACTAAACGCTTGTAGCGTTTTAAAACAAAATAGAATCCAAACTGTTGTCAAAGTGAAATGGATATTATAATGTGTATTTTAGAATTTTCTAAAAAAAAATCGCACGTGGCGTGGCATTAAGTGACGATATGCGGTAATCAATTATTAATGGTCATAAACAGGGGCTTCCGACTTGGAAAATATCTGCTACGTATTCGCTACCTAAATCTACAGTGCAGCGCAGGCATTATCAACTTACCGATGATCCAGTGCAAAATAAATTATGGTAGTAACGAAGCAAGTCATTGAAAAAATATTTTTGTATCCACAACTAAACGCTCAATAGAGAAACAGGATACAGATTCTACAAGGTAAAGTTTGATTATTTACATTTTACTTCTGAACCTACCGGTTTCTCCTTCAGGCAAAAGAAAAGCCATTAACTATACGACAGAAAATCAATCGGTTACAATGGGCCAGAGAACATAAGCACTGGACTTTAAAATAATGGCCCCAGGTAATTTGGATAGATGATTCCAAATTTTAAATCTGCTTGGGTGATACCAGAAACCGTGTGCTAATAACCCCACAGGAAACTTATCACCCTGACTGTTTGGTGAGGAAAATGAAGTTCCCTGCCCTGAAGTGTCTGAAGTGAAGGTCTCTTATGATCTGAGAATGTATGAGTGGTATGGGCGTACGAAAATTGAATTTCGTAAACGGTACTGTGACAGCAGAAAAATATAAACAAATTTTTACAGACAGTTTATTGCTGTCAATACCAATATGTAAATCACTGATGCGTAGTACTTTTTCCAGCAGGATGGTGCTGCGTGGTTTACAAAACATAATGTCTCTATTATGGAATAGCCCTCTAACAATCCTGACCTCTTGTCAATAGGAACATTGTGGCATACAATGAAAAAACAGTTGCGCAAATATCCATCCCGTTCAGTTAACCACCTACGCACCAAATTGCAAGAAATTTGGGACATCACGCTTCCTGAAGAGTGCACTAAGCTGGTGGATACAATATCTGCCAAAATTAGTGCTGCTATTGTTAATAAAGGTGATGTAATATAGTTTTGATGAAGCAGCTGAACTATTCTGAACCGTGAATCTTAATGTTTTTTAATAAACTTGTCACTAACATATGACACCGTAGTAATATTTCATAGTATTTAAGTCAAAAGTTTATACTTAATTTTTGTTGCCAATATTTTTCTTTAATAAGATGGTTTTGAGAGTGTTACTGCTTTTGTTTAAATACATTAGTTGTATAATTATGTCTGGCCGAACTATTATGAGCTTGGACTGGTACTTACTGTTAGTATTAACATTAATTTTGTTGAAGACTGCCAATTATATTTAATGCTTGTTTCTCATTTTGAAACCTTCCAAAAATATATAGATGGTTTAACATTTTTAGGTTTGTATTTAGTTGTGTTACTCTAGTCACTTTTATACACAAAAAATTACAACTACACAAGCATCAATTAAACTATTTAATAACTGTTACTGTTAAACTATTACTGTTAAAATGTTAAACATTGAGAGATAGAGTGGTAGGCCACTTGCTGAGACATGGGGGAATAGTCTGCGATATTTTGGAGGCAGAAATAGGAGTGAAGAAAGGCCGAGGTAGGCCTAGATTAGACTACTGCTCGCAAATAGTAAGGGATGTAGATTGTAGCACAATTAGCGAAATGTGTAGGTTGGCACAAGATAGGAGAAGCTGGAGGTTAGCGTCCAACCAGTTTTAGGACTGATGACCTCATGATGATGATGATATGTTCATATAATATATCTTTAGCTCATATTTATATTTATATTCATATATTATAATCTCTCAGTTGAAATTACAAGATTTTAACTGCGGACCATTCGTGTTCTGCCAAAGATTTCACGTCAATATTTAACGACTGCCATCTACAAACCATACGATGTCAACATACCGTGATGGCCAGTTCAAGAACGAATAGGTTGTATTTTATGAAAGGGAGCGATTATTTACAGTAGCATTAAGAACAAATCCCACAAGATTAGGGCAAAATAAAGCACTTACAGAGTTAATTGTTCCTAACTTCATCAAGAAATTTTAAGAACCGGGTTCTGTTATTCATAAGGCAGCACCAATACGTCCTTGCCGTGGTGGGTCAAATGAAAATATTGCTGCACCGAGAGCAGAAATTGCAGGGGAGTATGGAAATACACCAATTCGACGTCGTGTACAACAATTGAATCTGTCAATAGCTACCATGCGTCGGATTTTAAAGAATTCAGTTGACAAATAATTACAAGTTACAGACCGTTTGAAACATCGTATATTTGTTAATTGGGCGTTAGAAAAGAAATAAAATGATTCGATGTATCATACTGAATAATTTCGTTTATGGGTATAATTTATTATAAAACAATATTCATTATATTTTCAGAGATACATATAAAAGGCATCTCTGATCATCTGCTTCCAAGTGAGTTATCAGATTTAGTCCAACAATTTATTTATAAATTTTATGAACGCAAATTTCAGTTAACATATTTGCATTATATTAAAATTTGTCAACTTATTATTTTCTACATAACTCAGGTGCGCCATTTCTGTTAAAAGCATTTTTACGAGTTTGTCGTGTCACATACACCATAAAACAGCAACTGGTGAATGAAATTCCTGAAATTACATTGCAAATTTCAGTTTTACGTATAATTTATGATTTCCCCTATAATTTCAATATAATAATTTTAGAAATCAGTGTATGAAAGTCTACAAAGTTACATTTGAACTATGTATGCTTACGCGTCATGAGAATTAATTTTATGTGGCAGTTTCCTTTAAGCTCTTCTAATATATTAGTATCTGGTATTAGAGTTTACTTCATATATAAAGGATATTTCAATAAGGACGCTAGATTTTTAAACGTAAATAAAATAAGCTGTGCGTATGATATCCACTCAATTTTTTTATTTCAAAGAATATTTTATGGCATTAAGTATGGAATATAACGTCGTTCAATTGTCCGCCGCGGCTTTGTTCGGTAGTACGTATTCGGGATATCTAATTTCGATGACTTTGTCGCAAACATCTGGCTGAATTTGCTGGATGGCATTCGTTATGTTGACTCTGAGGGCATCAATAGCACAGACCTGCAATTTAAGATAGCCCGAAAGGAAGAAATTTAAAAGCGTCAAATCGTACCATCTCGGTAGCCATTGTGTCGCCGCTGCGCGAGATAATCATGCCTTCAAATTGCTCGTGGAGAATGTCCATTGTGACATGAACTATATGGCACGTAGTGCCGTCCTGTTGGAGCCACATGTCGTCGGTATCCATATCATCTAGTTTAGGCCACTAGAAGTTGCTTACCATCGATTTGTAGCGCTTGCCGTTGACGGTTATGGCAATCCCAGTTTCGTTTTGGAAAAACTACGGACCGATGATTCCGCCAGAACAAAATCCTCACCAAACAGTGACTTTCTCGGGATGAATTTGGTGCTAGTGTATCTCGTGTGGATTGGTATCGTCCCAAATCCGACAATTTCTGTTGTTAACATATCCATTCATCTAAAAATAGGCCTCGCCGCTAAAGATAATTTTTTTGACGAAATTTGGGTCAACTTCCAAGTGCTGCAGAGTCCAATCAGTGAACACACGGCGTTGTCTATGGTCGTTTACCTTAAGTTCCTGGGTTAGTTGGATTGTATACGGGTGCACACCCAAGTATCGACGCAAAATTCGCTATGTTGAAGTCGTAGAAAGGCCAAGTTCTTGTGAACGATGAGAAATTGACTGCCTTGAGTTACTCCGTATACTCTTACGCACAGCAGCGATGTTTTCAGCAGGCCTTGCGTTTCGGTGACGTAGGGTGTTGGCTGATTTTTTATCAAACCAGTTGAGTCTTATTTGGCCACCAAACGTCGAATATTCAACTCGGCGGGATGATTCTGATTTCATAGTGATTTGCTATACACTACTGAACAATTCACAATAAATTTGACAGGCGTTACTTTAACAACATAGCCGTTATAACCTTTCCCGTGAACTAAGCCGTGAATACATTTCGAGAGTCCCCATAGAAAGACCCTATATATGAGGAATAAAAATGTTGAATACTTTATAAAAAGTGATATACGCTACACGAATTCCAAAAATATTGTTGCGTTCACGACTAGCAAATCGGCATGACATATCTGTGGCGTCGAAGCTACGAATTCCAAGTCATTCATTATAAAAAAGTAATTAAAATAACGACTCTTTTGTAAAATAGGCTAATTTTCGATTTGTTCATAGAAATATAGAGAAGCATTGAAAATCACACATTCCTGCCTTCTCACTTATGCTATTCACGAAAGCTATTAAGTCTTTTTTGGGCATAAACCTTAAGCTTACATTTTCTTTTTAACAAAGATCCTATTACAAACATATAAATACATGTTATTATATAGAAGTACATTTCTTTCTTTATTAATATCATTAGTAATTTACAACGAACAAAGCAGATTTTAAAAGAGAAGATAATATACAATTAGAGTTAACTGCAGCCACATTTTAAATGCGCCATTCTATTTGTCTTTTTTTATTTTGATTACTGTATATACAGTGAGTATAGAAATGTTGGAATTAGTTCGAAAAAATCTTTATTAAAATAATATTAAAACACCTACCATTGAAGTATCATATTATCTTTTTTAACTTGTGACCTACGGCGTTAAAGGTTTCGGAAATAATTATACTAAAGCCTGGAAAGGAAGAAACTGACGCAATCTCCTACAGACCAATAAGCCTGTGGTTTTTCATCATTAAATTACTTCAAAACCTAATTCTGCAATGCATTAATCCTATCTTAGAGGTGATTCCGGAACATCGCCAAATGGTTTCCGCCAAAAGCACTCAAAGGCTACCGCATAGTACATACACTCAATGAAATGGTAGAGAAGAAGAACCTTTAATCTGCTATCCTTTTAGATATAAGCTAGGTATTTGATAAGGTTTGGCATGATGGTGTCTAACACAAAGTCAAACATCCCATTCTCACACCATATTATCACTTAGTTAAGTCATATCTAATAGGCAGATATTTAGGACAAACATAAATGACAAAACTTCACAATTTCAACTAATCAAGTCTCCCATTCCCAGGAATCCCACTGGGCAGCGGTTTGGGACCAACATTATATCTAACATACATTGCAGATCTACCAATCTTGGACTATACTGTATTTAGTATATTTGCAGATGACACTATCGTTCTGGCAATCCATGAAGACCCAGCAACAACATCCAAAAATCTTCCGGATCACCACTGTATATAGAAAATTGGTTCAAAGATGGAAAATTAAAGTCAATGGAAGTACATTATAAAATTTGACTTTTATGCTTAGAAAAGCCTAATGTCTACCAGTATTTATAAATGAGATAATCATACCGCAAACATTAAGAGCAAAATACTTAGATCTCCGTTTTAACTCCAAACTCAATTGGAAAGAACATATTTCTAAAAAATTCAAACAGATAGACACGAAAATGAGAAAGCTAAACTGGCTCTTTACAATAAAATGACAAATGTGTTTAGAAAACAAAGCATTTATTTATAAATCTGTCATCATCCCGATCTGATCTTACTGCTTTTATCTGTGAGGTTGTGCTAGTCTAATATTACTATCATACAGCGAGCGTAATCGAATATTTTCGAGCGTTGGTAGACGATCTATGGTATATCACCAATTAGATGTTGCATCATGGCCTCCAAATCCCAGCAGTCTAAGAAATGATCAAAAATAGAAACGAGAAACATTACCAACTACTGGAAATTCTCATAAACAGCTCTTTAATACCACTAGTCTAAGTAAATAATAATAGAAGAAGATAGATACAGTGGTTAATGGACATTAAATAAAGTATAGAAGATCTTATCGCTGGAGAAACCTACAGAAAGCTGTAGAAAGACTACATTCTAAGTGTTTCAGTTAACAAAATAGCTTATAGAATTGTAAGTTTTGATTGCTGTTCAATAAATTATTATAACAAATAAAAAATAAATCTCCCGAAAGGTGCTAAAATGCGTGAAAGTAATTATCATTTTGATACTGTATCTTAAACATATTTCAATAACTATCCAAAAAAAGAAAGTCTATTAAAATATTTGCAAGAAGTTGATGGAAATAGCGTCAAATAAAATTATGTGATCAAACTCCGAATAGCGGAAATAAAAATGACACTGAAGAATGAACATTACTTCATTCATTCTAAATTGTCATTTTCTTGTATAATATTTTCGTGAATATGTTTTTGAATCTTTATCCCCAATTTGCACTGATCCATACTTCAGCAGTGTATCATAAATATAACATAATTTCTTCCCTCTCAAAGATATATTGCGATGTATCAATACACATATATTTTGTGCATCGGTTTCTCAAGGTTCATAGATCTACAAAATAATGCAAGGTTTCTTGTATTTACCATCTCGTGATTAACACATTCGAGTGATTGATAACAAACAATTTATCCGAATAAACTTACAGAGTCGTATATATTGTAGTTCATACAATTACGTATTAATATATTTTCATAAACTATATTTCTGCTTATATTATGTAACATCATATGTATCAAGCATTTACATCAATTGCAATACTGATAACGTTTTCATATGTCTAATTTTTTGTTGGGAAAATTATGAAGTTTTAAAACATTGTATACATTCCATTTTATAGAATTTTATTCCATGACTTTTATTTTACATAAATTTTATATAAGAAATACAAAATTAGTCTAAACACCTATGATGGGATAAGAATGAAATGAATTCGGTAAACATTTCATTTATTCCTTATTCCCCATCCTAGGTATTTAGACTATTTTGTGTTTTTTATTATTGTATAGTATTGTATTAACATAACTAGTCTAATATGGTTACAGTGAAGGGGTTATAAAGAGCGTTGGTGATTTTTTCGGAAAATTTAATCGATAATTATATTATCCATTAAGGTATCCATGATCACAGACGAGAAACACTATAATTAAATAAATGTTGAATGCTTGTACCCAAAGCCTCAATAAAATCAGGTCTGATTTTGGCTAGCGATCGCAGAGCAACCACCACAAATTTTTTGTGAACAATGAGAAGAACATAAGCGCGTGTTAATTCTCGTAATATATGTTAATGGTATTACTCATTACGTAGTGCGTATTTGAACGATATGCCTTATTATAATTATATCCATTCTTGTAAACATGGGATCTCTAGTATTACATATTTAACTCTTAAGCATTTTGTTACGCTATTTCATGGTAAATGATTTATATATTTTAATATTTAATGAAATGTTAATAACTCATTGAGTATGCTTCATTAGAAACTTATACGTATAATATCGGTAAACTAATACTGCTTTCTCACATCGCGAACTGCAGTAATTACCTCATATTATGCTCTTTAACGATATAAACCTTTAGACTACACTGGCCCATATACCTACTAGTAAATAAATGTCATTGTCTTTTGTAGATACTAGTGTATTTTAAATGCGCATATGTAAGTAGTTTAAGTTTCAAATGTAATTGGAAATGTCAGTTGAATTTACATATCACGAAAAAGCGATTTAACGGAGTAAGCCTAATATAGATATTATGCGAAACTTATTGTTCTTACTACATTTATGCATACAGCTTCATTTGTAAGTATAATAGGCATGCGTTAGATGTACAATTATCATACACAATTTTCAACACAAATGAAATGCGTATTTATGCTATACAAGATATGGTACATGTTTGTGATATAAGGTAATACAGATAACATAAATATGTAGCAAAAGTATACTGTCTATACGTCTATTAAAGTAAATCACTTCAATAATGTAAATGATCACTAACTATATACAAACAAAGAAGAATATCCGGGATTCTATAACAGTTTGCCTTCTACCTATAACCTCTTATCAATCTCATCATTCATACCTTATTTCGATTGTTCTTCATTTCATTTTGCATGCGTAAACGATATTATTTCCAATTTATTTTGATGCATTCCTCCCTTTATGGTGCTTACAGTTTTTCTAATCTATTGTAGAGTATATTTTATACCGAGAAAATATCTACGAACATATTCTATTGTTTCCTAT
The DNA here is from genome assembly GCA_037954035.1 of Rosalia funebris. Lineage (NCBI taxonomy): Eukaryota > Metazoa > Arthropoda > Insecta > Coleoptera > Cerambycidae > Rosalia > Rosalia funebris. The sequence continues at coordinate 2,334,805 of JAZFAV010000018.1, read as the reverse complement.
TCCATTTCTTCTATTCACTTCAATAACTCCATCTGTGATATCGGCATCCTTGCTGCCTTTGACTTCACCAATAATAGCACTGGGGAACCAGAAAAAATTATGTGCCACAAATTTAAGGTCGGTTTCTAAGTGTAAGTACTCGAGAACCATAATTTCACATTATGTCTTCCTTTTAGCTAAATTGACTACGTCTGTTACAATAATGAAGACTCCTAAATTGCTTATTCTCGGCATCGGTGGTTTGCTTGTGTTGATTTAAGAATCGTCACCATACTTCTTGGATAGTAAAGTGGATATATAAAATATCCTTGTTACCTTTGTTTATGGGATAGTCGTGTTAAAGAAAAGCATTGATAAAAAACTGTTTGGCCTTTCAGAGATACTATGACGGTTGGAGCCATTAATAAAGAGGGAGAAATAATACTGCCACCTCTTCATATTAAACTGGGTCTAGTGGAAGAGTTTGTAAAAGTACTGGACAAGTCAGTTAATTGTTTTAAATACAGTTGCCAAGCGTTTTGAGTATTAAGTATGGAAAAATTGAAAGCAGGGTCTTCTGACTGCACAAATTTGAAAATCGGATGACCCTTATTGAATCTGATACATAGTATCAGTTAGTCTTTTAGTTATTTTATCTTATGTATCTATAATTCAATTTTTTTCTGGCAATCACAAGGTAAATATCTACTAAGAACTAGTACATAAGATGCTAAAATGTTTTGAAAAATTGGGAGAGAATATGACCATTAAGTTACATTTTTGCATAATCACTTAAACAACTTTTCTCCTAATTTATGAGATTATAGTGAGGAACAAGGTGAACGGTTTCATCAGAATATCTGAATGATGGCCGATCGTCACATTCACCAATTACTGTTGAAGCCTGCAGAGGGACTATTCATAGCAAATTAAAATCTTCTGCATCAACTCTTCTTTATTTTCTTGTTATAAAATATTCAAAATAAGAAAAACTGCTTATTTTTGTTCTGTTTTAATAAATTAATATTTATCATGTATATTTATTTCAGGGATATAGGAACAATAAGTAGATACGTTAGGAGTCAATCGGGGGACATACTGATCGGAAGAGAGGAGAAAGCGGATAGATGGAAGCAGTACTTAGGAAATTTATACGAGGGTCAGGAATTAGGAGAGATATTAGAGGAAGAATCTAGCATCAATAGGGAAGATGTAGGAAAACCTATATTGAGAGAGGAATTTGAAATAGCACTAAGGGGGCTAAAGAATAATAGAGCGCCGGGTGTAGATAAAATACAGGCGGAAATTTTGAAATGTGCGGGACAGAAAGTAGTAAATAGGATGTTTGAACTGGTAAAATACATATATGAAACGGGCGAGATGCCGGAGGATTATAAGAGGAACATTATCGTTACTATACCGAAAAAGAGAGGAGCCGACAAATGCGAGAACTTTAGAACGATTAGCCTAACTTCCCATGCGTCAAAAATCTTAACTAGAATAGTGCAGAAGAGGATGGAAAATAAAGCGGAGGAAATACTAGGAGAAGACCAATTCGGCTTTAGGCGAAATAGGGGAACTCGCGAAGCTATTCTGGCGCTAAGAGTAATGTTAGAGAAAACAATAGAAAAAGGAAAGAACGCTTATATAGGATTTGTAGATTTAGAAAAAGCTGTTGATAACGTAAGATGGGAAAAAATGTTCGAGATACTAAAGAGCGCGGGAATGAAGTATAGAGATAGGAGAGTAGTACACAATCTATACAAAGAACAAACTGCTGTTATAGAAGTAGAAGGGGAAAAAAGGGAGGTAGGTATTAGGAAAGGAGTAAGACAAGGATGTACGCTATCACCACTAATTTTTAATCTGTACATCGAAGAGGCGATTAATGTGGTAAAAGATAGAGTGGATTTCGGGATTAAAGTACAGGGACAGAAACTAAAAATGCTGAGATTCGCGGATGATATAGCAGTATTAGCATCTAGTAAGGAGGAATTAGAATCAGCATTGAACGAGATGGAAGCAGTGTTGACAGAGGAATATGGAATGAGGGTGAATAAAAACAAAACTAAAGTGTTAGTGTGCAGAGGGCGCGAGAGCAGAGCAAAAACGAAAGTACAAATTAATAATGAAAGATTGGAGGAAGTTAAAGACTTCACTTATTTAGGAAGTAAAATAAATTGGGATGGAAGAAGCGATAAAGATATAAAGCAAAGAATAGCGCAGGGTCGAGTAGCTTTTAACAAAAAGAAATCACTTTTATGCTCGGGGGTAATAAACTTAGAAACAAGGAAGAGATTTTTGAAAACATATGTATGGAGCACGGCACTATACGGCTGCGAAACCTGGACGGTAGGGGAAGCAAGTAGGAAGAAATTAGAAGCTTTTGAGATGTGGTGTTACCGAAGAATGATGAAAATACCATGGACTGATAGGGTTAGAAACGAAGAAGTATTGGAGAAAGTCGGCGAGAAAAGAAGTATGTGGAAAAACTTAAAGAAGAGAAGAGATAGAATGGTAGGCCGCTTGCTGAGACATGGGGGAATAGTCCGCGATATTTTGGAGGCAGAAATAGGAGTGAAGAAAGGCAGAGGTAGACCGAGATTAGACTACTGCTCGCAAATAGTAAGGGATGTAGGTTGTAGCACAATTAGCGAAATGCGTAGGTTAGCACAAGATAGGAGAAGCTGGAGGTTAGCGTCCAACTAGTCTTAGGACTGATGACCTAATGATGATGATATTTATTTCAGAAACTGGAACCAATCAAGGAAAAGTAATGCCATTTTCAGCATCAGGAGCTGAATCCTGATGTATCCGAAATCGACTTTTAAATACCTGTACAACAAATTGACCGTTCCCTAGTGTAATCTGATTCTTCCACTAATTTTATATGTCTTAACATATCACCAACAACAAACACTTCATGCGTTTCTTAATTAGCAAAATCAGTTTCTATTATATATCATATTGTTTTAAGTTTATGTTACCTCTGGGGAAGATAACTCTGGGTGTAGGAGGTTAGGGTATCGAGACCAATTTCAATAGTTCGCGTATTCTTTGAGGGCTTCAGGACCAGTAGCGTTGGTTTCTGGAAATGTATAAGCAAACATTGCAATATCCAGCATGATTTCAAAATTTGAACACTGCAACCCTGTCGATATTATTTTAATAATTTTGTACTTGATTATATTCCTTATTGAGGTAATTGTCTAAGTATGTTTTATATTATTCTTCCGTAATACGAACTCACTATTTTGTTCTAATTATAATGTATGTCATAAGAGCGTTTATAAAGTTAATCGTGTATTAAAAAATTCAATAAGAAAAACTTGAAAATGAGTTGCTTTATTGAAACTATAACGGTCTTATAGAGGTGTGTTTGGTGTCTGTGCTTATTGTATAATGAAATAGATAGCGATCAAGATGAGTTATGAAAATTGCCTGTCTTTGAAATTACCCCAAAAGGCAATAACCTAGTGGGTTGAAACGGGAAAGGCAATGTATAAATAAAAAAACCTCCCAGAGCATGTCTCATTTAATCTCGGTTTGTGACTCGCATGGAGATAGTCCTAGATAGTCCCGATAATAAACGTTTTTAACTACAATTTGTATAATGAATCTTTGCGCGTGTATCAATTTAGTGACGACGCACGGATCACATGCTATACCACTCGCAATTGTTACTAATATGCCATAATTACCAGCACGTATGTCTAGCGACCTATGTTTCAGTCAACTACGTACGGCATAGACAGTTAATAATTTGCCGAACAAAATGCAATTATGAAGTAACGTCTTAGCTTTGTTGTATAATTTGATTCACTGGCGTCTCAATGTTTATGAAAAATTTATTTCATTTTTGTTTCATTTATTTTGACTTTTGTTGAATTTATTTCATTTATTTTGATGGAAATATCACTTCCATGGAATGCTTTTGTGGAGAACCTTTTCGTTACTCTGTCATAGGTTGACGGATTTGTATTGTACTTATTTGTTATCCTAAAATGTGTTTTCGGCACGATACTATTCAAAAATGTCAGTTGATTGATTCATGCGATTGTTACTTGTGACACACATGCAAAAAATCATTATACAAAAAATAGGTATTTTGCTGCCGTAAAACCTGGATGACACTTAACAGTAGTTTACGTAATGAAAAAGTCCTTTCAGCGTCTATTGTCACTAAAGGACAGTACGAGAAGTTAACTATATATAAACTATATAGTTAACTATAGTTAACCATATAAACTATATATTAACTATATTTTAATAAGTAGATAACCCTTGATGTGTACCCTTTAAAAATAAACTGAATGATTTTTCGTTAAAAAATCTTGTAGCTCTTGTAATGATAGTATAACTGAATTCACGTGTGTTGTGGTTGTTTAATTTCTGTTTAACTGTATCTAATACCATAAACTGTTCTTGTAACCCATACCCCATAATTATGTGATAATCAATGTTTCCAGTCTCTTTATTGGAGTAATTGAGAATAAATAGTTACTATTAATATAATGGACATCATATCGTAAGCTTTGTAGTTGCAGTAAATTTTACACTGTGTGAATAGCATTGATTTCACTGGGATCAATCCTAAAGAGAACATGTTTTAGTTCCTCAAAATGCTTATCATCAGCTAGAACTTCTAACCAAGTACTTCATCTTGTGATAACTGGTTCAGGAGGTAAAAGTATGTCTGGGAAAAAATCACATTCGTTATCACCTTGTTAACTAAAGGGACAATGTTCCTTATTGCTTCTGCTATTCGGTTTGGAAAGTTTTACCTAGCATATTTCCTGCTTTTCACATGTACGTAGCTGCGTCCGTTACCATTACTGATATTTTCTAAGAATTGTCTGCATCTTGTCATATACAGTGAAAGTACTAAATTCTGCCTTAGAAGCCCCTAAATGGCTGCCACGAGCACTGTTAGGTTAACGTACCAATTAAAAAAATATCCTACTGAACATTCTTCCTACTCAATGCGTTGTGTACTTCATCTATAATGACTTACATAAAATTTTCCCCAACGTGGTTGCGAATGTTTTGCAATACATCTTCGTATATCTGGTCGATATGTTTCTTAGTTGGATTAGGATGCTCCGGAGCATTATATGTTTCTAGAAACTTGCATTGTGTACGATTCTTCAGTTTATATAAAGGAATATCACCTGCCATGGATTTGCGGTAGTAAAAGACTACCGTGAGATCATACAGAACTATAGTATCATCGTTATGGTGACCTCTAGTTGAAGCATCGTTTTCCAGATGTCCTGTTAATTTACTTTCCTTAGACGAATTTCCTACGTTTTAAATACATTTCGCCTAATACACGTGTCCGTAAACAACTCGAAGTCAACATCAATCCAAGTTTTCAGTATTTCCAGTCTGGATTTCTTGCATCGTAGCATGTTAATTTTCATTACCGAATAAATAAAAAAGACACAGAAATTCAAATACAGGACGTGATACGCAAGACCGCGTAAATAGTGAAAACAGCGACGAAATAAAAATAAACCCATATTAGGTGTTTGTGTAACATGCGGTGGCAAAGTCATTAATATGAAAACGGACGTCGGAAGCATGTCCACTGTTAGTCCGTTTCTGTTGTAGCTTGCGGGAATACACGCTTTTTATTACTAGGTATTAAACTTGTCATATACGATTGTCCTAACCTGCAAGGATTTTAATAAGTGTCGGATGGCCGTTGCAACAAATAATACTCCCTCTGTCCCAAATTAGTTGTCACATTTGGTGTCTAAATTTTGTCCCAAATTAGGTGTCACATTTCGAAAAAACTACAAATAAAAAATAGGCATACAAAAGCGGGTAAACAGAAACTGAAATTATTATTTTTTAACTAGTTTCACAAAAATATTGATTTCGTACTCGTAATTATGGATAATAATTCTTATACTCCTATATGAAGATAATTCTAAGCTGCTACAAACTAAGTAATATTAAGATAATTTTTGGTTGTTAAAATAGTTTCAGGGTTACATTTGATGCTACGTGGAAGGCGGTTTTCACGTCTTAATTTTTCTTTATTCATATGTACAATGGGAGCAATGCACACAAGGTGCATTGCTCCCAGAATACATCATTCTATTTTCCATGCATGTTTGCATAGTTAAATAATTTTTGTCTAATTTCTTTCTCTCCAATTTATCGAAAGCAGTTTTTACTGCACCTATTAATTTATCTCTGTCTTTGGTTCCATCTGATTTTATAATGACTGAATTACGTTAAAAAATCCTAAATCAAGCACATTCAGATCTAGACTATTTGGAGGCTGACATTTCAGTTTTAGATGCACCCATCTTTAATTGCCTCTGCTTGTACACCAGGATCTTCAACGGATAAGTGAGGTTTCGCATTGTCTTGTTGGATGTAGGTCGGACCATTCTTTGCAGACCGAGGAAATTTTGTACGAATGGCAGGCATTACTTTTTTAATAATCATTTTTTTTTTACTTCCTAGTTGACAGATTCTACAACTTTAGTAACAAGGGTGCGCTTTTGTCGATGTTTTGAATTTCTTTTGGCCGGTTCTGTATATACAAAAGGCCATACACCCAATTTTCTATCAATATATTTTTTCTCATGAGGATCCCACCGGGGTCTTGCAACAGCCGCCATGAACATTACTTTTGTTATGATTCGTTTACTTTTACATTCGCGGTGAGGGTCTTCTTCATCGACGGCAATATAATAAGAACGCGATGTTTTCGTAATATAGAACCATTTTTCGTCAATATGAAAGTGATATCATCATATCACTCATATGATGACACTTTCCTTCATATCGGAAAATTTGCTGTCCGGTTCCAAATGCTGAAAACAAAAGCGAAGTCTTTCAAGCTTAGTTTCAGCAGTTAAGAAAGGTTTTACTGCAGATGAAACACGTTTAAATGTTTTACCTTCTTTTAACATTCGATGTAATGAAGCTCTTGGTACGACTATTGAGCATAATAAACTTCTCAGGATACTTCTTTTATGCAATGGAGCATTTCTCAATTTTCCTAAATTTTTTAAATAATTTTTCTTTTTTCTCCCACATTTGCCTGGCTTTAATGAATCGACGTTATAGTATATACTTCCAGAAAGTTAGGAGTTTTTTGTATGTTTCCATAGCCGAGAAATTGTACGTCCATGGAGCATGAATTGATCTGAAGCAGCAACCATAGCACCATGTTTGCATTTTTCATTTTCATAGCGTTTCAGCAAATACTGAAGAACTGCATTTCGGGTAATGTTGTCCATTTCCCTTTTCTTTAATTAATCTTCTTGACGAATCTCTTATTTTTAGCACTTTTCGCAACGAATTAAAGTGACAGCGGATACACTTTCAAAACTTTGTGATTTGCCAATCTATCACCAACCTACTTGCAATTACAACCTTCAAAACAAATTTTATGAATAATGACAATAATCAGCAGAAGGATTGTCAAATGTGACAACTAATTTGGAACAGAGGGAGTATAATTTATTACCTGGAATAATGGGATTCTTACTCATGTGCAATATACAAGATTTCCTAGTTTAGTATTTAAAGGACTTAAAAATTAATATATACAAATAGTACATACATTACGGTTGACAATAAACATATGTGGAACTACATATGCCCAGAAAATAATTTCAAATAACTTAATGATCAGTAAAATAAAAAAAACACGCCACGTCATCTTTTATCAACAGCTACGTCGTGCATTTAAGTTAAATGCAAATGCACGGGAATATTTAAACTCTTCCTCCGGATCAATGAAGAAATTATGTAAAAAATTGTTGTGGGTCGAGAGACATGGTTTGCCTATAAATATTAGCGCAATATAAAACTATAAACGACGGAAGGTCCAAAAATTGTTTGGACAACTTAAGAATGCAGTGGCAAGGACCACATGCTTAATATTCATAAAAAAACCCACGTTTAAAATTGGACGCTTCCATTTGCACAAGTTTTCTTTTTATATTTAATGCATCGCAATCAATTCATTACAACAATACAGATCAGTAAAAACATTCATAATATAAATTTTTAATCCGTCGGTTATGATTAATTTGGCTTGTGGACCTACATATATAGTAGCTTTGTACTAAACGGGTATAGCCCCATATTTAGTGCGACCGATCGTCCTAATAAGGAAGTTAAGCTATTTGGCAAGAATGTAGACTTTTGGTTTATTGCAATCAATATTGATGGAGGGAATCCAGTTACGTTGGCGGTCCTGTTTATAATGTTTACATTCGTGGTTATTATAAATTATAACAATTATTTATTGTGTTACGCTATACATACCGCTTGTTATTATTTTATGATTTTGATGTATGGTGCTGTAAGTGGCATTAAATAAACAGTAAATGTAGAGCATGATATTAAAATTAATATGTGCTATATTGACCGGTATCCTGCCAGTAATTAAGTAATATCGGCTCGTTCTACGATGCAGAATCACTTTTTAAATAGCCATGGAAAATGGAACGTATATTTTATAGTTATGATTATAAATAAGTTATACCTTACCTAGCAGAACGTACAGCATGGCGCTTGAATTCTTAACAGTCAGACGCCGTTAAATGCCGAGTATGAAAATAATTCATAGGGTCGATAAACGCACTCGCGTATATTATACAGGGTCTTTCAACATGGACGTTCGAAATTTATTAGGTTATACCGCCCACGTTGTTAAAGCAACATCTGCAACAGAAATGTATGGCAAATCGCTGTGGAAGGTTATAGTCCTCAACAAGAACGTATACAAATCACAACATTTTATTTTCAAAATTAGTGCTCCGCTCGAGAAAAGTTCAGCGCATTACGTGATTTTTATTCTCGCCACAATCGCCTCGTCGAGTCGACTATTCGACGTTTGGTGGCCAAATTCGGGTTAACAGGTTTGATAAATAAATAATCAGCCAATACCCGTACATCATTGAAACGCAAGGTCTACTCAAAACATCGCTGTTATGCGTGAGAGTGTACGGGAAAACGCGAGGCCGTCAATTTCTCGTCGGTCACAAGAACTTGGCCTTTGTGCGACTTTTGGCGAATATTGCGTCGGGACTTGGGTCTGCACCCGTATAAAATCTAACTGACCTAGGAAGGTAAATGACCATAGACAACGCCATGTGTTTGCTGATTGGGTTCTAGAGCAGTTGAAAGTTGACCAAATTTCTCCAAAAAAATCATCTTTAGCGACGAGACCCAATTTTGGATGAATGAATATGTGAACAAAATTGTCGGACTTGGGACGACGCCAATCCACATGAGATACACCAGCACAAAATGCATCGGTTTGATGCGGATTTTGGTGTGATGGAATGATCGGTCCGTACTTCTTCCAAAACGAAACTGGCATTGCCATGACCGTCAACAGCGAGTACTACAGATCAATGATAAGCAACTTCTTGTAGCCGAAACTGATCATAGGGATAGCGACAACATGGGGTTTCAATAGAACGGCGCTACGTGCCACACTGGACGTCTGCACGAGCGATTTGAGGGCATTATTCTCTCGTGCAGTGGCGACATGAACTGTCCACCTAGATTATGCGATTTAACGCCTTTAGACTTCATCCTTTGAGACTATCTTAAACCGCAATTCTATGCGAATGAACCGCAAACAATTGATGCCCTCAAAGTCAACATAACGAACGCCATCCAGCAAATTCAGCCAGATTTATGCGACAAAATTATCGAAAATTGGACCTCCCAAATACGTGTCACTAATCAAAGTTGCGGCGGACATTTCATCGTCATATTCCATACATATCTCCCTCTGTATGGAGATATCATGTCCTCGTCTCTATGTGTAAAGCCTCAGGTTCCGGAGATAAGCCTTCAGGTTAAGGAGAGGAGATCCATTTATGTGTCCCTCCATTCTTCCAGGACTTGTACGGTAGAAATAGTATAGTTCTTGTAGTTAGATTAGTAGCTTTTAGAAAATAGATACAAATACACAATAAACAAATGAAGAGTAATCAGTCACTAATCATACTTTTATCTTAGTTGACATCAATCGAGAGGGAAGTGTAGATAGTAAAAAAATATGAAGTGCAGTGATTTTCACTTGACATGAATTATTAAAATAATTTTACTAGGTGTTTACCTATTACTAATTAAATACGGATCCTTATTTATAAGATACTAATATTTGAAAGGCAAATGAAAGGATCTGAGAACTATTTTTTTCTTACGTTATGTTTTCTAGAAGTATAGTTTAGACATATAAAGTATGCATGCATAAGTAGTTTGCAATATAAAAAGAAAAATATAAATGTAAATTAAAGAACGTGATGAAATACAATATTATTAAGCCGATGCTTAGTTAAACTAATTAGTAAGTAGTTAGTAATAATATTGCTCTACAGTTTATAAATTCATATATTCAGAACATTTTCGTTCTTTTTATAATAAACGAAATACAATAAATTGCTTAATTATTTCTTTAGGCATTGTTTTTTGTACGAATATCGTTGTACGATGATATTGTTTTGTTCTGAGATTAAAATTGTTACGTAATCCATTTTTTCATACGTTGGCAGTTCAAAATTAAATTTTTATGTCTTGAATTAAGCAAATAATTTTTCGTTCTAGTTTAAGTTATACTTATAAATCTCCACGTATATATGTACATACATACTCGAATTATTATGATAAATCTTATAATTTTGTTTTAAATTTTAACCTGTTGTTAGCAACATTGACGGAACATTTTATGAAATACGAGCGATGTTTGTTAGTCATGTTGTTCACAATGCGACTATTTCTTCTCGTTTAATAACTAATTGAACGCAATAGAAGTGAATTTAAAACTTAACGCAAATGAGTTTTCTCGCGACAAATCATCAAACCCTAATGCTTTATGCTCTTCTTTTACGATCGTCAGTTCTTAAGCCGTTGAGTTATATCTTCATTCATTAAATTAAACGATTTCCTTCATTTAACGACAAGTCATGCTTATCTTTTCTCCGTAAGACATCGTTCGTGAAATGAACATGTTATAATAAGTGACACTGCAAATGGAATTCAGTTTCTTAAACAACTTTCAGCTTGAGAGAAGCGTAAGTAGCCTAAAATATACTATGTGTACAGACAATGTATTATTTAATATTTAAATTATACAATTGTTAGATACATTTGTAAATGATTATGGGCGTTAACTATAAAATTTAATATACCATGTGGATTAGTTTCAGAACATAAAAAAATAAAAAGAACAGAGTTTTTATCGCCTTTGTCGTCTCTGTCGTTTTTCTATCGTTTCAGTTAGTCGATACATGTTTTGCCAACCAAGCAAATACGTAACCGAAGATGATCTTATATGATTAAGTTTATTATTAAGTTTTGTTTTGGTCCAGTGGAAGCAACATTTTGTATTCATTTTATATCAACAACAAAAAAATCGTATACCCATTCCATCGAAGCACAATCAAGCAAAGGATTCAAAAGGATAATAATGAAGATTTCGAAAAATTTGGAAATTACATTAGTGCATTTCTCTAATAAGAAATGATAATAACTCTTAGGAAATTCCACAGATAAAATTTGACGCAAGGAAAGGTCACAGATTTATGAACTCAGTTGCTAATAAATGAGGAATTCCAGGATTATGTGGATACACAAAAATGATATATTAGATATAGAAGTATGGTTTGGATAATGATTCTTTGCGTGTACGTCACAGGTAACAATCGTATGAATCAATCAACTGACATTTTTGAACAGTGTCGTGCTGAAAACACATTTTAGGATAACAGTACAATACAAATCCGTCAACCTATGACAGAGTAATGAAACGTTCTCCACAAAAACATTCAATGGAAGTGATATTTATATCAAAATTAGTGAAATTAATTCAACAAAAATCAAAGTAAATAAAACCAAAATGAAATGAATTTTACATTTCATATATATTGAGATAAATTATATTATTATATAAATATATTGAAATACCAATGAGTCAAATTATACAACAAAGCTAAGACGTGACTTCATAATTGCATTTTGTTAGGCAAAAGGCTTATTAATATTGTATTATTATTGTTATTAGTATTATTTACTACTTCTATAGAATGAGAAAAGATGTTTTCTAAATTAATATTACCAATCGCGGAATGTGTTTTATCATAAGGCACTGCCTATTTGAAGTCAGTTGAAATCGATTTTATATTTTTTGTTTAGTGTTATATGGACTTTCAAAAACAAGAAGGAGAAATAGTTATATAACAAAATATATAGATACCAACAAAAATGCGAATATAATTATGTGTACAATTATTAGTTGCAGAATATATAACAACGTTAAAACTTACAAATCTGTACTGGTAAATTAGAATAATTTTAATTGCTTTATTGATTTTAAATATTTAAACGAAATTATTTAATTATTGAAATGACTTACGAGTTACTCTATATTTGGCTAAAAATTATTGTATCGGTTTTAAAAAAATTAAAATATTAATTTTATTAAATTTCTCTATACTTGAATAATTTCTCTTATTATTTTGCCATAATTTTCTTCATTAGCTAATATTTTTGTTTGATGGAAATTAAATAAGCGATATTGCTTCTAGGTGTGTTTAGAACTGTTGAACTTTTATCACATAGGGTGAAAACTAGAATTTTGTAACACGAATATGGAATATTTTAATAAAAATTCCTAAAACCTATTGTGTTTTTAATATTAGTTGTACACATTTAGGCGGTTTGGGCGACCTTTACCTTCATCCTGGGATCCTGGGTTTAATTTTGTCAGATTTTGTTTCAAAAACCTTCCTATTTGGAAATATTTCATCCAAATATTGACGGACGGTCATGGCATAGTGGAATGGAGATCTATTTTGTTGAAAGCATATTCTGATGTCAAGCAGATCTAGATCCAATTCATTAGAAATGAGAGATGACAAAAATATAAACAAATCTTCTTGAAGTTAATTTAGATAAATTGCACCATCAATGTTATGATTAAAAAATAATGGTCCAAGAGTCTTGTCATCTCCTATGAATGTATGTTAGCGAATACATTTATTTTTCATTGGTGCTTGGTAAGACTTTTCGCTTACAGTAAAAGTTTTAAGAACGAAAGTTATGTTGATTAATTTCACCATTTAGGATAAATATACATTCATTAGAAAATAATATTCATTTTGAAGATCTCATTATGGATAATAATAAACTCTATTATTATCTTCAGAGTTTATGAACAAGTTGCATTTTGTAAGGGTACATTTTTACTTTTTTAAATAATTTCAGAATTGTGGTATGAGTAATAATAATATCCCCAGTCAGATGTAGAGCCTGTACGAAGCTTTCTTAGACAGTTAACAACACATTTAATTTTATTTCATTATTAACAATTCCATGTCTTTTTCTAGGAACATCTTTTACATGAACAAACTCTATCCATAAATACTCAATTTTGGTCGTTGTACCTTAACTAAGACGTGGTATTACTTAAAAGTAATACCAATGCAAATATAAAATGCGAGGTAAAATCACACACATTTCTTTAAACTGAGGTTGAGTAGAGTTTTAAAATAAAACAACTAAGACAACATAAAAAAGTGAAGACCAAAAATGTATATTATAAACATTCCTCATAACCAAACATGCAAAGAAGAAAAAAATAGTACACATGATATATACCTCTTTCGATGTAAGAAGTTCTGTTTTCTTTTTTGGTACCTAATAATTTCAAAAATTTAAAAGATCAATGTAGCAAGTGTGCAATGTATTCCTCTTTAAGCGACCTTTAAAATAATGCATCACACGATATACTATTATTGTTGACAAAAAAGTTACAAAAAATCCCCCACTACCTTTTAAGTGTGGGCAACCAATTAAAAATTTACCTGTTTTAGAAATTTTGATCGAAACCCTCCATATTCGTGTTATAGAGAATTTATGTGTTATGTGTTGAGGCCATTTATGCGGATAAAGTATTTAAATAGTGTGTTAAACTTAACAAACTTTGGGATATTGAGATAAATGTTAACAATTATAAAAACTACAAACAATTCAAATGGGTTTTTTAAGATTTGCTTTTTTGAACCAAAATACATAAAATAGTTTCAATGAATTTATAATTTGAAGAAGTGGGTTTAGAATTTCAAAAAATTTTAACATCTGATAACAAAACACAAAATGTTAAATTAGGATAAATAAACTAAGAAAAGTTTGGGGTCAGTTTCAAACAACTGATTATGCTGTGAGCAATCCAGTAAACCACAATCTTTCAATGTTTTGAAGAAAACTGGTCTCTTGTGTTTGTGGCTGGGTTGAATTTAGGGTAATAATTTTAATTTAATTGGGTCCGAACTAGATTTATTGCTTCTAGTAATGGTTGAATTGTTTACGCTTTTGCTTTCTGCAGCGCACTCTCTTCTATGTACATGTTATCTAAAACTATCTTACTAATTAACATAATAAATAAACAATTTTAAAACATTTGAACGGGCTTTTCCACACGTAGAACATCTCTATCTCGATATTAAGTGGCCGAGAAAAAATAAACCAACACATAAATGCAGAATATGTGTTTTATGTGACAGTTTTACTTTTTTCAAATAATCCACCATCGTGCTTTCTCATGGCCCATGGACAGGATAAGGTGTGTCCTATCTACCTCAAAATCAATAGATGTCGTCTGGCAAACGTCCTTAATCAGAATCAGTCGAAACCCGATCGATCCGACATGATTTAATTGAGTGATCGTGCTAACAAAGAAAAATTCTCAAATAGTCCACCATTGTACTTTCTCATGACCAATATATATGGTAGAGTGTGCTCTATCCACCTCAAAATCAATAGGTGTCGTTGGTTGGGAGACGTCCCCAATCAGAATCATTCAAAACTGGATCAATCCAATACGATTTAATTGAATTATTGTGCTAACAAGAATAAGTGCCGACGACAACGATAACGACGCACATACAGCAAACATTTTTTAAAAACCATTTTTTTTGTCTTTAGGCCGAAAAATGAAAAATAAACCCAAAAAAATATTTTGTTTTTTCAATTCTTCTTTACACGATCACATTAATTTTCCGCGTATAGTGAAGTGCGGAAAAGTAATAACATAAGAGGAACTATACATAATACATCGACTAAGGGTTATTGTTCTTCAATGTAATAAAACATTTTCAAGTTAATATTTTCTAGAAAGAAAGTGACTTACAAAAATTGTTAGTCTAGACACTTGTAACTGTAATCGTCAGGAAAAGGAGAGCTTACTTATAATCGCCTTTAAATAGTAATATACCTTCTTAATAACTCCATAAAAAGTTAATAATCCTATATTATTTGAAAGGCGTCATCACATTGAAACTAAAATGACACTGAACATTTTGTTTATAAATAAATGAGGATTAGGTTCCCGATGCTGTGGGTATATTTATAATAGTATAATAGAAGTGTACGTATATTCATGTATAAATGTTAATTTTGCTTATGATCACGTTTATATTAAATTGGTAGGTAATAGTGCATGATGGTTTTATTTCATAAAATAAACAGTTTTAAAACCTTCGACTAAAGAATATTTTAGAGAAAAGTAGTTTTAGGGGCAATTTTTAAATTACTAGTCCATTATATAAAGTGTTTTGAATAAATGGGACAATTTGTATATTAATTAATTCTGTGCTATTCTTTACATAATCGTGCTGGTATTATAATTTTAAATATTTGGGTTTTGTATTTCTGTTTTTTGAATAGTTTTTAATTTTGCATAATTACAAAAAAGTAGATATTCTGAAAGAATAGTAGAGCTAATGTTTATGTTATATTAATATAGAATGCAAAAATCAAAATATCAATTTTGGATAAAAAACTTGAACTCTCATCTTCAAGATAAAACTATGGTAATACACAATTTATCTTTAGTATTATATTAAAAATGGCTAAATTAATTAAAACCAAAAAAAAAACATAATGATCACTGTCGGTGATTAAATAATAATTGTAATAATGTTTACGTAAAGAAATTATTAATTTATTTAATACTATTCATTCAGAGCGAAATCCTATTAACCAATCTAATGTTTCAAGATTGGTTAGGCAATTTTGCGATATGGAGTAGGTAAAGTTATTCCAAAACCAAAATCCAAAATTGACTACAATTCCCCATAGTTATATGACTTAACTTGATTGGACAACGATATACGAATATGTTTAAAGATAATTTAAATTTAATACACGTTGTTATCTTAGATTAATAAATTACAGATTCTAAATAGTTTGTGTTTTGAAATAATATTTGGATGTCAATTTTTATTATTTATTATGTATATTTCATAAAATTACTGATGGAAGTCACATCTGTTCGAGATTGCTCCCGCAGCATTTATAAATAACGTTAGTACTTTTTGCTTTACATATATGTGGATATTTATAGGACATGGATTTACATTTATAATATTCCAGAAAAATATTAAAAAGCATTAAGTAGGTGAAGATTAACTAAATTTAATGTTGTAACATTGTGGGTAAATCCAGAGCCTACAATATTAATCATGTGTAAGAGAAGCCCCAAACTAGAAATGCCAAAAAATCTAGGATTATATCAAGGCTTAATTATTTCAAATGGTCGAATTGAAAGTTTTCTTGAATATTCAATATTTACTGAAGCTTGTGTATTGAATATCCGAATCATTCTAAATTTTTATTGTACAGGTCTCTACCCACTACACCATATCATACTAGGACCATAACCGTTTCGACATATGCAAATAAATATAATTTGCATTAATTTGTATCAGACAACGTCCACTAGATCGTTCTATTACCGGCCAATACCGTAGCATGCCATGACAGGACCATTAATGTGAATTATATTTGTTTACATGTGTCGATACGGTTACGGTCCTAGTATGGTACGGTCTAGTGGGCAGATACCTTAATTCTCTATTTTCAGACTTTACATGTTCTTTCAAATAGTATTATTTGAAAGAACATGTAATTAATGGGTTTTAATTATTTTTATAAATGCACCGGATTCTAAATGATAAATATAGATAAAGATAAGGCGAGACCTATTTCACCTAGACATTAAAAGAAAAGGATTAAACATATAAAAAATGAGGACTGTAAGAATGTACAAGAAGAAGTAATGATCCTCATTGTAATTGGTTTTATGACATGTAAAATGATTACAGTAGAGTTACCCCTGGAATCAAATAAACAAGCGATCGTTTTTTATTACTTCAATTTAGTTATTTGCATCCTCGGCTGATTTAATCTTTACTCCCAATTTGTATAATCAGGATGAAAGGGAATACTGACTGCATGGAAATAAAATTGATGCATCCAAGGTTGTCTCTCAGAACTATCTTCATAATATTGTCTAACGAATTTATTTCTTATCTATATATATTATAAACAGTAAAATTCCAAATTCATTAAGTGTCGCTTACGTGCTCTGTAATGTCGAGTAATATATTGAAGTCATATACTTTTCAATTATGATTTGGGTCAATAGATATGATAACCTATCCTCTGAATCTAAATTTATGTAACAAATATTAAAACATAACCTAGATTTAAAACAGTCTAACATATTTTATATTCACACTATTATGATGTCAATGTATTTTTATTAATACATCAACGTCTTTCAAAATATTCGCACAAAATTATTTAATAAGAATACTATCAATATTGGCTATAGTAGTGCTGATGATACATATTGCACCGGTGCCTCATAAGAAAACGCCCCACCGTATACCTTTTTAATTATTGCTACTATAAATACCATTGAACAAATACCTTTTACAATTAGACATGACTCGATAGATATTCTCTATAATTTGGGGATATAAGATTTCATTTATCGATTTTGGAAATGACCGGAAGTGACATCAACATTTTATTTTAAATAATATACAACACCTTGTACATGGCGAGATAATACCTTAAGAAGCTACATCCAGACATTCCCCACTAAGGGACGTAGGGAAATCCACCCTTGCCTCCATAATAGGCAAGCGTTGTCGTTACATTAAGTTCTTGGATATATTGTCTTTCCTTTTGTATTTAAAATATTAAGTAATAAGTATATTTGTCTATTTTACCACCTTGCTAAGTTGTGTTATTTGAAAAACGCAATGTGTTATAATATCTCTTCATGTAAAATGAATTCATTGTTAAATCATCGAGAATAATCTGTCTCACCAGATTTCATTTTGAAGTACGATTACAAGCCCTTTCATTGACTTCTCTAGTCATGTATAAGTGGCGATAAGGTTAATTCTATAGTTTCATTTTAACCTAAGACAGGTTTAAACGATAGTTTCTAACCAAAATGAATTCCTTTGGTGGCTTTGATAAGCGTTGGGTAATTTATATCGTGTCTTTATAAGTAAGCAGGGTTTAAAGGGGTTCAGTTTCGAATCTATCTAGAATGAAACTATTAAATAGATTATTATTTTGCACCTATACTTTTGATGAAATAACCTATTTAGTAAGAACACATTTATTTTAAAAGCAGCCCATTTGCTTTAAAATACAACATAGACTGCAAGCATATGTCTCGTTGAAAATGTTTCAATTGCATGTAGATTTCTTTCGGTTTCGCCAATAATTATAATCGTATTAACTTTGTTTTTCCTTTTGTTTTAATTAAAGTACATACCATGTTATTAGAATTAATCAAATGTATTCTAAAACAAGTTTCTAAATGTAAATATAAAATAAAATTCGAAATTGTAAGAACGTAGAAAACATAAAAAGTGTAAAAAAAAATGTAAAAAGTTTGATAGTATGCTGATTTTATGTTTTTTCGATTCGATCAAAAATTAAAACATGGCGCAATAAATACAACATACAGATAGATATTTGAAGCAGCTTTCAAATGTGATGTTACTTGAACACCTACTGCTATTTAAAACTGATTTTTAAAACAATATTTCTATACTTTAATGTATGTGTCGTTCTTTTAGGTTTCTCATTTCAAGCTAAATTAGAAAGGAAGAGACTTTAGACATTATGTATGGGCGTATCAATAAAAATTTATATATATATATATATATATATATATATATATATATATATATATATATATATATATCACGACGTCAATCTATTCTAATAGCTTCACCTTATTAAAAGCTAATATTAGTAAAGCTGCTTTAATAATTACCTCGTAATTACACCTTTTGCATTTATAATTCTACAATTTCCGTTGTAAAACAATTTAATAGGTCCCTCCATGAAACAACTCCTTTACTATAGTTTATCAATAGGTTGAGGTTAACGTGAATTTTAAAATCACAATCTTTAAATACAAGTTTTTGTGATTCATTTAAATTGTATGTTTCAACCAGTAGCCCAGTTTGTGTTTTATATTCTTAAACTGGTTAACTTTATACAAGTCACTATATTATAACTTATTATAACTTTATCTATTAGGAAGGGGCTTACTTTATACAAGCCCCCTTCTATCCATCCTTTTTACCACCAGATAGCATGAGGTGATAATCCCAGAATATGAGGAGATATTGTCATAAGCCTCCTTTTGGGATCTTGTTTGTTTTTCGACTGAGATAATGGTGGGTTTTTTAGATGGTTCACAACTTTCTTCATTCATGTTCATGGAGATGAAAATCCCGGCAAGGATTTATGAACATTAATAGGTATTGCCATTAATTAACTCTGGATATAAAACCTCCAGAGCAGTGCAGGCTTACAGTGGAGAGGCTATTTTACAACTTAACGGCATTTGGTCTCCAGAGGCCACCCAGTGTTTGAGACCAATTTATTCCTCAGCGCGACGTACGATCATTGTCAATTTCCGGCTTTATTAATGGAGATATAATTACCATGAGGATTCTAGGTCAAGAGGGGATTCTAGGAACAAAAAGTATGATCGGAAGAGGTATGGGATAAGAAGGATGTTACTATAAGGGGACAATTGCTCCAGTTAGTCGCCTCTTACGACAGGCAGGAGATTCCTTTGGGCAATTCTTTTTATATCCCGGCTTCAACACGGGAATCTATTTTAAATGTTTATAACTTCAAAATAGGTCAATCCGAGTATTCCGAGTGTTGGGTATTTGTATAAAAAAATATATCCACCTTTCTGGTTTAACTGAACCTGAAGACTGCTCTATTTTGTAACAAAACGTTAATGCTCTAATATACGGGGCGGCCCACGAAGTTTTGCCCAGTCGATATCTCGAAACCTATTTGAACAATAATTTTGAAAATTGGTGATGTTAAACAGTCGATAGCGTTGCTCATTTGTGGCATAAAGGAACTTTATTTCACCTGTACATTTCCGGTCACATGATATCAACTTCAAAATTTTAAATGAGATATCCTGTATGTTAGTACAATTTTGTGATGGTCTATCTAATACCAATTCAACGGTACTATATCTATTAACACGTTTATGTAAAACAGTGATAATCTGAGCTGTTAAATGAATGGATTGGTGTTTTAAAACTTTTATTAAAGAAGATAAATAATTACACAGGAAAATAAAATAATTATAAAAATCATTACAGTTGATGCTTAAACTGATGTCCACCTACAACGCACTATTCAAATCTTTTTAAAACATTTGCGTAGCATGCTGTTCTAATCATTTTTGGTGTAACAGTTTGGCACGCTGCTCTGATTTTGTTTTGCAAATCGTCTAAATTTCTAGGCCGTGTATTGTAAACCAAACCTTTTAAGTATGCTCATAGAAAGAAATCTAAAGGTGTTATATCTGGGGAGCGAGCCGGCCAAGATATTGTACCATTGCGCCCAATCCATCTTTCAGGGAAAGTAGCATCAATATATCTACTAATTTACTGGGCAGAGTGAGGAGATGCACCATCCTACTACCAACACATCGTCATTTTTTCGTTTAAGGGAATACGTTGAAGTAAATGGGAAAGCATATTCTGGAGATAATCTAAATATCTTTCGATCATCAACGTTTCTTGATAGAAATATAGCCCAATTAAACGGCCGTTGAATAAACCGCACCAAACATTTACGCCCCATCTTATTTGGAAATTGTTTCTGGCATCCATTTTAGATTTTCAGCCGACCAGTAGTGACAATTGTGCCCATTAATGGTTGTTGTGAAAACGACTTTCATAACTCCACGATATCGACTGGTCAAAACTTCGTGGGCCACCTTGTGCCCACATAACATTCCACTATACCGGGTGGAATGTTATGGTTTTATATTATTCTCGTTAACTATAGGAGGCATGAAAAAAATAATACCCATTTTATTTATCTCAATGGTGAAAACTAAAATTAGTTATCTCTTTTATATATCGAGCCACAAACAATTTTCTTTTTTTTTAGATTTCGATACTTGTCAATAATTTCAAATGGGCAGAAGTTATTTACATATTCTTAAATACTATTTGAAAAAAGTAAGATGCATTTAAAAAATATTTTTATTGCCGTTAGAATTATATCGTAAACTTCATTCAAGTGATAATTGACTACGATTTATGTGAAAAGATAAACTTTGTATCAATTCAACATCTAGAATATAGAGTTAGTCTTGAGTTTGCATTTCGATTAATAAAAATTAATATTTTTTAATTTTTTTGAAAAATGACTTTAAAAATGCTAACACAAATAAATATGTTTAGTATTTGGATATTTGATCATTTTTTATAATATTTCGGTTGTATATTTGATAATTTTCATACACTACCTCTCAATTTACCTACTTCTCGGTTCGGACCGTTCAAACCGAGGAGTAGGCAGATTGAGGCCTCGGAAGGAACTAGTAACGAGCCCTGAAGAGTAGGCAGATTGAGACCCCGATGGTAAGTTACATACCCTTCCTGAACCAACAATCCTTCGTTAAGTTCGAACCGAGGTGTAGGCACACTGACGCCTCGCTAAGAATTTCCTTATTCCTTGTTATAATTATAATGGAACTTTGAAAAAAACATATTGATCTTTATTAAACTCAGGTTAAATAAATCAGGATTGGCCCTACGTGCTATATATATGGGTGAAGTATTCTACTCAAAAAAGGACCTAAGAGGTTGTGAATATGTTTTTTAATTTTACAAGCAATTCAATTACATGTATGGAAATCGAGATCGAGAATGGGGTATCAATTTTTCTACACCTCCTACAGTGTTATAGATAGTAGATTTGCTACAACGATATCTAAATTTACCGAAATAATTATCATATCGGATTAAGTGTTAAAATAATTAAAAATGCAGTTATTCGGTTAATAAATATATAAGTATGTAAGTAAAACAAATTAATCATATCTGTAGTCATTTGCCATATAATCATCCCTATGTAGTCACAAAAGCCTAGCGAAAAAATACCAATGATATAAGAAAGGTGGAATGTGGCAAAGCCGTGTTTTAAATTAGAATCACACTTCGTCCCCTTCTTCGCTTGTGGGTTTTATTTGCTCAGTAAAAACTAAGCAAAAGACAGATATACTGGAACGACTCTACCCCGCCATTTGAAGCTTAAGGAAAGTGTGGTCTAGTGCATCGTAATGCAATAACCCAACTATTTATAGTACAAAACCGAGAAATGATTAGAGACTCACGACAAAATAAAGGAATAAAGCATTAAGCGACACTAAATTGCTATTTTTTAAGTGCCAACGTTGGATGCATGTTTACTCGGGATTGTGAAGCGTACGGATTTTGAATGCAAACGATCGGTGAGATATGCACTTAAGAAAAGGCGGAATGTACTTCACTGAGCGCGCACTATAAAGAGCATTAAGCTCGCTAAAGCCACATTTCCTACTCTCTACAAGGTATAATTGCTCTAATAGAGAATCCCAGCTCCTGGTTTTTATTTTACTACCTGCAACCCTTTTCGTATTAATCCCACATGTACACTTATTATAAATTCAACCGGTTCGAGCGTTTGCCTTTCATTTAAATACGGGAAAAATAAAATATCGCTTATGAAGCACTATAGTTATTTTTCAGCAAATGTCTTCAGTTAATATTACATATGATTTAGTTATATAATTTGAAATAAATTTTATTTTATAAAACAAGACAACAATATTAGATATATTTTA
This sequence comes from Rosalia funebris, assembly GCA_037954035.1. Lineage (NCBI taxonomy): Eukaryota > Metazoa > Arthropoda > Insecta > Coleoptera > Cerambycidae > Rosalia > Rosalia funebris. The sequence continues at coordinate 2,311,806 of JAZFAV010000018.1, read as the reverse complement.
ACTAATATACGGTTCATGTATGATACTTCTCAAACCATTGTTTATTATACATTCTATAGAATCTATAGACAACTATATAATCTATAGACATCTATATAGATTCTATAGACATCTATATAGTCTATAGAATCTACAGACATCTATAGAAATAAGTTCTCAAGATTCATTAGCCAATATGAATACCGAATTAGATTATGTAGAGCAGCCCCCTGATACTGCGGTAGTTCGCTGGAAAATTACTGTACAAGGGGCGCTACTTGTCTTGTAGGTCATGAAGTGCGAAACCGCCGGTAAATTTGAACACAATTGTTTTTAAAATTTAATATATACGTAACGGATGATGTAAAATTAATAACAAAATGAATTTATAGGAAAATTATCTGAGCCACAATGTATTAAGTAACGATTATTATTGTTTACCGTATAGGTGAAATTGAATTAGGTTAATTTTCAATTATAAAAAATATGTTTTCTTATGTTCCTGCAATGATTTTTTACTTACACGTAATATATACACATACGTATATAATCTGTCTGAAAAGTGCTGAAACTTATTCTATGAATATTTCTGTTACAAATAAGAGAAATCATTTCAAAATATTAATTGACAGATTTTTTTATTACTCCCAATATACAATAATATTGTATATTGGGAGTAATCAAAATGTCGTTGGAGGGAAAATGAAGCTATCTATTTCACTGCACTTTACTGAAAACAGAACACGCCACATTTACAAGCGAGTCTTTTGACAAATTTTTACATGGCATTGCTCCCCTCTTTAACCGGACAACTTTATATGGCCCCTGTGCAAAAGAAAAGGTGTATTTAGACTAATGCAATTATATTCATTACTTCCATTGAAATGGCAATATAAAACTTTGAATAATGTCGAATCATAATAATCTTTTAATGAAGAAAATTTTTTAAAACCACTGAATTATTATTTAGTTAGTTATATGTCATTAAAGTACACTTGTAAAAGGCAATCAGAGTTATATCATTCCGAACAGTACTTTGCTACAGTTCTCTTTTTTCTTCGTTTGAGGGTACTCTGAAATAATGCACTTTTTCGCCTTCTACGGAACGTTCGGTTTCGTAATTGCATGCGGGCACTATGCAACGTCGTCTCAGACGACACATTTTGTTTTTTACTTTCGGCGGATCCTCCCTTTTACACAATTATATTTATACACTGCAGATTGATTACAACTGGCGATTACGCGTTTGTTTACATGTACGCGAGGTTATGTTTGGTGTTAGTATGGGTGAGGGACGTAAAAGAAAGGGGAAAACGAGACCGCAAAACCTGCAAGACCACTAGCACCCCTGGCGGCCGTTGTACACGTAATTGCATGATAGCACTACGTGACATATAGGGAGTGCCATCCCCCTGATGTAGAGTATGTAGTATCACCAACGTTCTATATGTATGTTCAGTTACATTTTACAGAAATACTCAAAAACGATATGCAACATTATCCATGACAATTAGTGATGATTTCTCCAAGTTTGGTATCATTTTGGTATCATTTTTACCAGTTTAGTTTAAATATCATCATTTATTTCCCCCGATCGTCTTACATTTTTTAAGTGAATATTAGGAACAAATTTTCAATCAGTCCTTTAAAAATTAACCGCATTCAAAATTATAATATGTTTATCGCCGTATTTTTGTAATTCTCGTAAGTACACTTTTAACGTTGCTGTTCTACTAAAATATTATTTTTCTGTATTATTGTACTATCTGTACACGTCTAATCCAGAAATATAAATTGTCTACAAAATTCTGAGGTTATGTCTTGTTCATATTTTTAAGTATTTTATGTTAGTATTTATAATCTGCTTCTTTAAGGGGGAACATTTGTTGTGGAAACTGTGAAAGTTTTGGACCATTAAAATTCATAACAAAATTCTTAACTGGATTGATTCATATGTACATAAGAAATTGATAATAATAGAAAATTGATAACCTAGATGTACAAACATTTTGTTAGGGATTACAAATCTAACAGAGATGTTGCAAATATTATTCTACATGTCAAAGAAAATTCCTAAAAATTAAAATAAAAAAAAAATCAAAACAACTTAGGAATTTCAAAAGCAGTAGTAGCATTGTATTGTCTGAAAGAGCTACCTTGTATAAGGTGATTGATTATTTAAATACTTATTTCAAAGAGAATTGGATGTATTCTGATATGATATATGTTTCTATATTTATTGTTTCATAAAACAATGAGAGTAATAGTTTCTAACAATATGGTCCTATTTTAAAGTTAGCCAGGTCAATATACTTAATTTCTCTAGGATTTTTTACTTATTTTAAAAAATATATAGGGAACATGTAACTAATATCCAGGAGCTACAATCTGGGTTATTAGCTGAATTCTATATAATAACGCCTTTTATGTTATGAAAAGTAATAAATTGTATAGACAGAAGGTGTCAAAAATGCATACATATCAACGAAAGACAATTTGAACTTTAGCCTGATCTTACTTTTATTTTTATTGCATAAATTACTAATTCCATTGTCTTGAACAAATTTATTCTATTAATGATACTAGTAATAATTCTATTCTTGAAAAGATATATGTATTATATTATGCGTAATACATATGCATATTTAAATTTCAAGTAAATGATGTAATAAGGTACAAGGTGTTCCATATAAAAATTCAAATAATATATAATATGATGCATGTAGAATATTTTTAATATTATTGAATTTGGCTGACTCAAAATTCATTAAGACCCTAAATTCCTTTAACTCTGTTAAAATATAAATGGAATGCATTTTGAACATTTGCTATATACTAAATAAAATTATTTGCATTGCTTCCAAATATATATTCATTTTTGGTTAACAGTTTATTTTTAAAACTTCGTCTTTATGTATATATTTGAATACAACTACATATATAGTGCTCTAATTCCAAAATTGCCCAACCCCATTATTTCTTTTGGCAAGGAAAATTACCTCTAGGCAAATAACACGTTTTAGATATAGAAGGAAAAATTTAAAACTATTGTCCGTTGCAGTTTAAGTACCATCATCCCCTTACCCTCAGCTGCCCTACATTAAAAAAATAAAAGAAAAACATCCTATCTTGTAATACATTATTTTTAAAGTCTTAAAAATTCTAATTCAACTCAACAAAAACGGTGAATCCGTTCTTGTAATTGAAAAAAACTGAATAATTTAAATAAAATACAAAATAAATTAATGGAACAAATGTACTTTTCACAATACTATTTGAAACCATTGTTGGCTAAATAAAAGTACAATTTATTCTCGAATAAATCTCGAAATCGGCCGTTTTGAAATGTGTCTTTAGTATTTAACCTGTACCTATGTATGGGTATCCTACTTCTTAGGTCTTGAATATTCTGTTCTGCTGTTATGGAACATGTAATGCGTAGGATGGTGGTGCGCCATCCTGTTGAAAGTGTATATTGAGTTCATCCAACAGTGGGTGTTCCTCTTCATATACTTGGGTTTCTAGGAAGTGTGTTATGAGAGGGTCAGAATTTAATTTTCCAATAAATTTAAGTATAACATTCACCATTTTTCATATGTCATATCCACCGGTTATATTTTTTCAATGAAAATATGTCCAATTATTTAATTTCCCAGAATTACAGCTCAGACGTTGATTTCTTTTAGGAAAATGACTGCGATCTTTTAGAAATATATGAAAATTTTCCTTCTCCCAGTATCTACATTTAGGTCATCTTGAGTTCTCACAGGTATTATTTTCGAAAATTTAATCCTTCTGTCACAGTAATCCTCGTTGCTGGTGAATACTAATTTTGTAATGAAATATCTTACTTTTTATGTTTTAAAGCTTTGTGTATGAAACCAACTGTAATAAATATGCGACTTTTTGGAGTGGTAGGTGAATAGTGAAATGGCCTAAAGTACAAATCTGTGCAACTTCAGTAAGAACTCTCGGCTACGTATTTACTTTGTTGCAAATGGACCTAGTCCTGTGAACATTTTCAACAAAGCAAATCACATGTTCGTGTCCTATATGCTTGTTATGATGCTTTTTATTGAAAACTCTGGCTGTCGCATGAGGATACCTATTTTCAGTCCCTGTTTTATTTTTATAAATAAAAATAATTTGAGTTCTTTCCTGTAAAGTATACAACATAATGAATTTCATACTGTCGCTTCCCTATCTCACTTTGAATATCGTAGAAGTAAAAGTGATATGAGTACATAAATTAAAAGGAACAGAATTTTTCGTTTTATTTATTTTATTTTTTGACGGAGTTGATCACGTACTTTTAAAAGTATCTATTATAGGATAAGGGGTGCTATTTAAAATTTTTAATTGGGGGAGCTGAGGGTAAGGGGGTTAAATCTAATCTCCAACTGACACTGGTCTTAAACGTCCTCTTCGATACCTAAATTGACTTTCTCTTTCTCTACAGATAGTTTTCCTTGCTAAAATAAATAATGTAGGTGGATATTTTTGAAATGAAATCATAGTATATTGGAATAACACAGTAGTAGTTTTTATAAAATTGAAGCTCAGAAAATGCTGTTATTAACAAATTACTTATATTTATATTATTTGATTTTTATCAAATTAAAAACATTATAAACATCAAATTAAATAAAAATGTACAAAACAAAAAAAAAATACTTAGTCCTATTTCATGTGTAACATAATTGCCAAAAATAATATCAATCCCGATCAATAAATCAATACCGATGTTTACTGTTAATTTATTATTTATTGATTATTGTTAATTGATCTATATAATTGAGATATATAAGGATATGTTCATCACATTTTGCTTTTCATTATTGTATCACAAAATTGTATATAACAAATTCAACCCAATATTAATAGATTACCAATAAAACGTGAAAGGCATTTACAACGTTTTGAATGTTCTTCTCACGTTTCTTAGTTTTTTTTATTATTGTTTTCAGGCAACAAGAAACACTTCCAACTTAATTCCAGATGCACGCCTTTACGAGAAAATATTTTATTTTCTCAAGTGTCTACTAAAAAGAATATATCGATGTGGTATAACTTAATATGTACATAAAATACAGAATTCTTCGTCTACGCAAACAAGATAAAATCTGTAATCTCATTTAAATGCATCGCACAGCTATGTAAAGGCGATATCAGTAATTGAGATCGCCACACTAAAATTATTTCATACCGTCAACAAACGATAAACACGCCGCAAGTGTTTTAAGTGTTCAAGTGGAAAACATATCAGAGGATAATACATTGTATCGTCCTGCATATTTAAGGGACAAGACGATACGAATACGAACATTTCAGTTTCGTGATATGTTCTGTATATGAAGATGGAGATTTTGTTTCTTATTTTGTTCTGCACCATGTGAAACAGTACGAATGGATTTGTTATGATAATATTTGAGAATCGTATGTCATACAACAATACTCTTCTCTCTTGAAAAACATTATGAAAATACGATGACGTGATAACCGTCTGCATTAAAATGTTAAGTTCATCAGGTTATCAGCTATATTGGTTAGAAGTTATGCAGGGTGAGTCGGGAGGAACGGACCAAACTCCAGGAGTGTATTGTACGCGTGAAAATAATGTAAAGAAACTCAAATGTTGTTATTCGATTTTTATTTGCTTTCAAGTTATAGCGCAATTAAAAATATACAAAATTTCATGCATTAACGTTTTGGTAATCATAGTGTTATAAATGTTTAAAAATACATCCATTCACCTCTAAAACATTTTTTACTTCTTCTACGAAGGGCGCTTGTAGCTCTACTGATTGAGTCATGTCTTTGTTTAAGATCGGGGCTGCAGCACTTCTAATACGTTGAATTAGTGCATCCCGAGTGTCTACTTTTGCTTTATACACTTCATCTTTGAACCAGCTCCATAAACAATAATCTAGTGCTGTGGGGTCTGGAGATATTGGAGGCCAACTAATAAGACCACCGCGACCAATCCAACGCCCTGGAAATTTTTCGTCCAAATTTTTCTTGACCTGAGGAGAGAAATATGCAGGAGCTTCATAGTGCTGGTAGTACATTTGCATTCTTATGTTCAAACGAACATCCTCTAGTAGTCCGTGTAATTCATTTTGTAAAAAATTTAAGTAGTTGTCTCCTGTGAGGCGATTCTTTAAAATGAAAGGGCCAATTAAATGACCATCGACCATACCACACCACGCGTTTACCGAAAACTTATGTTGAAAGTTACTTTTGACTGTTGCGTGGGGATTTTTATATGACCATACATGACAGTTCTGAGTATTATTAATGCCGTCACGGGTACATGTTGCTTGTAGGTGCTGTACTCTCTGTACATGGTATGGATTCAAGCCTTGCTGGTGGAGTGTGTTTTTTACTCTTGTTTCTGGAATGCCCAATTGAATACTAATTATTCGTGAGCTGATAAATACATTTTTATTAGGATATCTGTGATGTGGAAACCCTTGACGATATTCTTAAACAGTAGCTGTAGCATTTCCATTACAAAAACCATAAACAAACACCATATTTGCATGTTCTAAATTTGAATACGTGTGTGGCATTTTGTAATACTTATGCTAGATAAACATTTTTAATTACGCTATAACTTGAAAACAAATAGAAATCAGATAACAACAGTTGAGTTTATTTTATATTATTTTCACGCGTACAATACACTCCTCGAATTTAATTCTCCCGACTCACCCTGTATATAAATACAATTTTCAAAAATTTGCCTTTGTAAAATACTTATTTTATTCAATACAATATGATGTGAAGCGGACACATTCTTGTAGTTCAGTTTTAAAATGTTCTTATTTACCTAGTTATATCGTGATAGAGCTCCTTATCCTGCTTTGCAATTAAGTCTTATATACATATATTTACTTTTAAGTAAGAACTGGATGCTTCTTGACTACAACTGTAACATTGTAGCTACATGAAAAGGGGCCTGCAATTTTTGTCATACTTATCTGTATTTACTGTATCTGTATAAGTATTTACTTGTATTTTTGTAACAATAGTGATAAATGGTTTCAAGAAATAGGTGGTCAATATGAACCAAATGAATTCTGTTGTCCAATAGATAGCCCTTCCCATAGTTATGTCTTTTCCAAACATAAATTAACATTCCTCAATATAAATCAAATATTTAGTTCACTTAAAGAAATTGGAAAGGAAAAAGATTTGTTTTTCATTCAGAAAAATTGTAATTTCTAAAGAGATTTCATAGAAGATCCATGACTATTCGACATGTTCAGTCATTCGACTCCTGTTTCAGTTATTTGCAGTTGGTAGTTGTATTACAAATCAATACTATCGCATAATATGTACCTCTTAAATCTTTTCTATTTCGATATGTATCTCTTATGAAACTTCTCGCAATAAGAACCAGAGAATATATCTCAACAAGCGGAATAGTGCACTCAAAACTTCAATATTGAAAGGTATTTAATAGGTTTGCAACTAATGGTTCAGAATTGCAGCCCAACAAATATACAATTTTGCGTTTTGCGTTGCTTGAATTTTTAATTTTTAAAATACAGATATCAAATATAAAAATCTCGCGCCGTTTTCATCCACAGCTTCTATTAAATTCTTCATTATGCTCAATTATTGACCAATCCTTCCAGTTTGAAATTTTATATGTCATTAAATCTACAAATAATTACGTACAACCGTATATTTTTTCAGAGTATTAAAAAGTTTTAAATCATAAAGTTAGTAATAAAAAGAGGTTTGCAATGAAGATAATTAATGGTAAATTAAAGTAAATGATAATTAATAAATAAAGTGCTCGAAGAACATATTAGACCTCATTACCCAAAATTACGGAGAATTTAGAAAACAAGAAAACACTCAGAGACTACAAGAATATGCCTTCAAGATTGAACATTAAAAATCCTGTTTACATAATATTGCAGATAAAATCTCCAGAAGATCATATTCTAAAGAATGTTCCCATTGTAAATCAGCGGAAAGTAAATAACTACATGTCAAACTCGATGCCAAAGAACAACCGTGCTTAACGACGGTGACGATACTTGGAAAGACATATCTGACAAAACGCCGACTATCACAGATTACTGGTCATTATGGGATTTGTTAACTATAGAAGGTCTATCAATTAAGTAGGACATTAGAGAGTTTGTATGGTAAAAAACTTCTAAGGAAAATTCCAAGAGCCTGAGTTAACGAGAGCCTCGAGAAAGCATAGAAAGGCAAAGTTTAGGAAATATTATACTGACTGGGACGTTAACTTATTGCAAAAGAGTGGCTCTATTATAACGTGGTGAGTGTGCCAGGAACAAATAACCTAGTGCTATAGAGTAGGGCCTATCAAGCAATACGACGTTGAAGCTTCTCTGGAAAGTATCGTTGTCGGCGTTGCTGGACTTTTTCCTCAGACGCAGTCAGACAATTGTTATCTATTGATGAAGATAGATTCCTTCCGCACAGTATCTAGAAGTGTTAGAAATCTGATACACAATCAAGGAGTAACCGCAACAGAAAAAGTATTTTCCTATTTGTGCAAATTTAGTATTTTCAGAGTATATTTTAATTAAGGGATAAATTTTTTGTAGACAGTCCTTCGGAAGGTCTAATAATTAATAGAAATCACTAAAACATATCTTCACTCACAGTCTGATGGAATTGTTCAAGTTTAATCGTACCTTAGACAATGTATCAGGTGGAATTTCTGCATACCACTTTCTTTACTGCCATGCAGCAGGAAATGCATGAGAGAATGGAAGGAGTATCAACCAACAATTTTTATTTTGTGAGAGAACTATGTTTCTTTTTTCTTTTTCGCTATGGACATCAGAGATACACGTCGAAACAATTAAGGACCATTCATCAGAACTACCAGATAACTTAAATATCATTCATAAAGTCCTGAAGAAAATGAAATTGGAAGAAATGTGACAGATATAAAACTCGGTATCATGTTAGAGCCAACATAGCTAGTTTTCATAAAGATGGTCAAATGTGGATATACAACTTATAAGGAAGAAAACATCTACATTAAACTACAAAAGTCTTGAAAAGTACCTTACAAAAGGAAGAGAATCAATAATATCGTCTACAGGATCTAAAGACATTGAATCCTGTAGACGAAAAAAATGAAGGTGGTTTACCTAAACAGTTATCATACAGAAGAGATAATGAACAGGAATAATAGTTAGTTGGAATTATCATATTTAGAAAGGAGACAATGTAGCGAAGATGACATTAACAGTGGCATTAAGCGATATTTGAATAATTATAAAATTGTCTTTATTAATTCTTTACTTTAAGGCTACTATTTTCTTTAATTTATTTAGTAAAAGAAATCCATATTTTGGAAGTTTACACCTTAACCGACATAATAAATAAAACATGTTCCTGGCCTTTCTTGGACTTCTATAAGTTTTTATCCAAAAGATAAACAATCTTTACACAAAAAAGTCTGCTAAAATGCCCTATGTACCTCAGCGACTAGAGGTACTATTCATTTTATCGCCATTTTCCAAATAAAAAACTCTTATCTTGCCAATAAATGAAACAATCTACCTGAGCCTAGCCATAAAAATAAATCACGATATGTTTTGAGATTCTTTATTTAGCAAATAGCGATGAAATAAACTATATATGGAAGAATATTATATTGTTATCATTCTGTGTCACAGCTTTCAACTGTTTTACATCTGAGGAATGAAAAAATATGGTGAAGAGGGTCTCGCGAGAAACAATTTATATAAAAAATACACTATAACTTGGAATACAAATCAAGCAGCACTAGTAGGAATAAGATACTTGTTCAACTATGACACGCGGTAGATCATTTACGAATCTAAAGGTCAATTCTGCCCAACACACATATTTGTTTCGACCTTCCCGATCAACAGTCTCTCGTAGTCTATGACCATTATGCATTCCTTTTAAATTTTTATCGTTTTTCCTTAGCTATATATATTTCCTTAGCTTCCCACTATACGTTGTGAATAAAAAAATGTTAATAAATATTTAATAACGTTGTTTGCTGTGTTAAGAAGAATCTTGTAACCATATTATCATTAATATTAATGATTGTTATTGAATGAAATGTAATTCAGTGCTGAATCAATTATCATATTAATTCTGTATCAAAAACTCTATACAAGATAAAATTTATAGTCTGAAATTGTGCCTAAGAAGATGTAACGTATCGCAACTATTTTTATTGCCCAAACCGATGCTGCTGCAAACGAAGTTGTCCCACGAGTGATTTATTTCATTGGATTTGTACTTTTTGTAAAAACGTTGGTAACAATCAACAATACAGCTAAATTACCCATTGTTGCACGATTTATCTTTTTATATAATCTTTGGCGGTTATTTTGCGTTTATATAAATCATTCGCTGGAACTCGATATTGAACTCGAGCCTCTTTCAAGATTTATTTCAATCATTACGTCGACTTACAAAGCGCGTTCGCAAAATACACACATGATCATTTAAATGAACGTGATGTACGAAAAAGTCTTGTGAAATAAATATATTTATCTACGACCGTGCTATATGGGGTTCATTGAACTATTTGGAGTTATGTAATGAGCTCTATTACATCACCGTTATGTAATAAACGCATTACATTAATGTTATGTAATGAACTCATAACATAACAAATTTTTTTCCAAAAGTTATAAACGAAGAAATAAAAATTTATTGAAACTAGAACCAATACAATAATTATTTGTTATTAACTATTATCTAATCAGTAAAAAATTTATGTTAACTGAAAAGAAAAGAATTTAAAAATCTTGGTCTAATCTGATTTTTTTACTGTGATAAAAAAAATGACAAACTAAATGAAACTGACATGACATAACATAAAAATTAGATCCATAGGGTCTTCATATAATTTTAACAGTAATATTCTTTCTAGATTGTATTGATAATTCGAATTTCTGGAGCATGCTGAAAAGAAGACCGCACTAAATTGCTTTTGGAAAATGTTAAGGATGAAGGGTAGGTTTTTCACATAAAGATCCCAAACACCAAAATAAAAATTTCTCGATAATTTTTTGTGGTATCTGGTGGCATCCAAGAAATTAACATGATGGGATTAATTCGAAAATATTTGGCTTTACGTCCTCAGCATACCAATCATGGAAGATTTTTCGTTAGCTATAGCAAAGTTAGTAATGTGTAAAATAGCTTGTTGGCATCAATACGTTTGGCAGTATGCCAAAAATCATTGCTATGTATTTGAACTTATCACACCCTGAAGAGTACACTGGTTACAGTTTCAGACGTTCCTCTACTTCCGTGCTTGCACATTCAGGAGCAGACCTTTTAACAATAAAGCGCCATGGAGGTTGGAAATTCAACACAGTTGCCGAGGTATACATTGATACGTCGAAGGAAAATAAAAAGAAAGTAGCAATGAAGATTCTTGGAGAAGACGAAGTCTCGATAAGTACATCATTCATTGTTAGATGAATAATTCAACATTGCAAATAAGCAATAACAGTACGGCGCAACTAACCACATCATCTGGTATAAATCTGTCAAAATGCAAAAAATGTGTCCCAAAGGCTGGAAAATCTGTAGTTTCTCGATGGATAGTTAAAGTATGCTAGCAAAACTTTCTCGTTAGTTTGAGTTTTTATGTTTTGCCATCACATCATTTAATGAACCTCTCATAAGCTTTTTCATACTTCAGTCTTGGTATTCCCGGCAATAACATAGATACGACACTGGTCGCAGATTCTTCTATGTCCGAGGAAAGACTTTCTGAGTCACTAATTATGCTTTCTGCTATTTTAGCCAGATTTTAGTAAGATTTTCGACGTAAGTAACGCACAACGCGACGAGAAAAATCACAAAACTAAGCGTTATTTAAAACAACTGGATTGTTACTATGGTTTTAACAAATTTCATGCATCATGTTACTTTGATTTAGTATGAAAATGTTTAAGTGACATTTAACGGATGTCATAAATATTTAAATGTCAAATCTGAATTTTTTGTAAAAAATCGGTTTTTGATCTCTTTTTCTTATCCAAGCGGTCGTAGATAAAATGTTTTAAAATAACTATTATAATTGACCGTATAATGAAATTAAATTCATATTTACCTCAATTGAGTTTAATAAAACTCAATTATTTATTTATAATTTATAATAAATAAAATGATAATGTAAGATGGGAGAAGATGTTCGAGATATTAAAGAGCGCGGGAATGAAGTATATAGATAGGAGAGTAGTACACAATCTATACAAAGAGCAAACTGCTGTTATAGAAGTAGAAGGGGAAAGAAAGGAAGTAGGTATTAGGAAATGAGTAAGACAAGGATGTACGCTATCATCACTAATTTTTAATCTGTACATCGAAGAGGCGATTAATGTCGTAAAAGATAGAGTGGATTTCGGGATTAAAGTACAGGGACAAAAACTAAAAATGCTGAGATTCGCGGATGATATAGCAGTATTAGCATCTAGTAAAGAGGAATTGGAATCAGCATTGAACGAAATGGAGACAATGTTGACAGGGGAATACGGAATGAGAGTGAATAAAAACAAAACTAAAGTGTTAGTGTGCAGAGGGCGCGAGAGTAGAGCAAAATTGAAAGTACAAATTAATAATGCAAGATTGGAGGAAGTTAAAGACTTCACTTATTTAGGAAGTAAAATAAATTGGTATGGAAGAAGCGATAAAGATATAAAACAAAGAATAGCGCAGGGTCGAGTAGCTTTTAACAAGAAGAAAGCACTTTTATGCTCGGGAATAATAAACATAGAAACAAGGAAGAGATTTTTGAAAACGTATGTATGGAGCACGGCACTATACGGTTGCGAAACCTGGACGGTAGGGGAAGCAAGTAGGAAGAAATTAGAAGCTTTTGAGATGTGGTGTTACCGAATAATGATGAAAATACTGTGGACTGATAGGGTTAGAAACGAAGAAGTATTAGAGAAAATCGTCGAGAAAAGAAGTATGTGGAAAAACATAAAGAAGAGAAGAGATAGAATGGTAGGCCACTTGCTGAGACATGGGGGAATAGTCCGCGATATTTTGGAGGCAGAAATAGGAGTGAAGAAAGGCAGAGGTAGGTCTAGATTAGACTACTGCTCGCAAATAGTAAGCGATGTAGGTTGTAGTACAATTAGCGAAATGCGTAGGTTAGCACAAGATAGGAGAAGCTGGAGGTTAGCGTCCAACCAGTCTTAGGACTGATGACCTCATGATCATGAATAAATAAAAAAGACTAAATAGAAGATTGATAATCATTTGGTAATTATTCGTTAGTCAAATATTTTTTGTTTTCAAAATAACTTTAATCGAAGGGGCATTTACCTGTATTGTAGTTTTACTAAAGTTTGAAGATATTCCAAAAATGACTAAAAATTTTTGGTTTTTTGATAAAATACTACGCAGTTCTTAACTTTTTCAAATAAAATTATTTACCACTCTAATACAGATAGGAAGGATGTTTCCTATAGTTTTAGGTGATTTTTAAATAGAACAAATATTTTTAAACAGTTATGGTTTTTTTAGAATAGTTTTTGGTATAACTTTAGCAGGGTAGTAATCCCACAATCAGAGACATAAAACTTAAATTGTAAGTCAATCCAATAAAAAAATAAAAAACTTCATGCCTACTACGATAAAACGCCACTGGGTTGGATGGGTCGGTAAATTGTTAGGTACAGGGAAAATACAGCTAGCGAAGTTGACATTGATATTCTGTATCCTGTCAACTATTATTTTACACTACTTTCTCTCTTGCACTAACGACAGCCTTTTATGACACGTGAAGAGCGACATTTTATAGCGGCAGATTATAAATATTTAATACTGTCACGAACGCCTCGAGCGATCCCGAACGCCGGGAATATTCGAAACCTTGCTCTCAAAGTTTCGAATATGCGGTATTGACTTCCAGTGCGTTCTATACTAGAAGGTTCGCCAAAGTTCTTTATCTAGAAACGCCTGGAGAGACGTTCCACTGCCTATATAAGAATTGTATCGTCCGGCCAGCGGTTAGTTGAATTTGGACCACGATAGTGAGCGATACAGCGCGAACAGTGCGAAAGTTAGTTTATAGAGTTAAAGTAGAAAGAAAATTAGTTAGTTAGTTGGACTTGTGAATAGTTGAGTTGTACATAAATGTTCGAGAAATAAAGAACTTTCGAGTAAATTCGTTACAATACATTATATCTGGTAAATTGAGCATTATCACCTTATAGATGATATAACAGAGTTACGGATAATTTAGACAATGTTAGGTTATAACAGCTAAATAAAAATGTTTCATGTAAGTATGGAAGTAGAGAAGTTGATATAACACGGAAAACAAACACAAACATGTTTTGGCAATTTGTATAACTATTTTTAAAGATACCCCATTAAACCGTTTAAAGTCAAAAACAGAACGGCTAAAACAGTATTCTATTTTCTACAAGATATATGCTTCTGAAACTTTAGAGGAATAATGTTGTACCTAAATTTCTAGCAATATTTAGAGGTTGGTTTTAAATTACGAGTCTAAGATTACTATTAATAAACTGCTTTAACGGTTTAGAAAATAATATAAGAGCATTAGACTTTATGTTTAACTTTAAATTATGTTTGGCAGAATATTTCTTAATATACTGTAGAACTTCATTTGTATTGACCAGAAATCTGAATTTATTTAGGATAGAATGAATAAATTAGTTTCACATCATTAGAAAGTGCTTTAGTGGAACTTTAACTACGTTAGTAGTACAATTAATAAATAACAATAGCTCCAAAATTGACTACTATAGCACACTTGATGTTACACTAGCAAAAATATTTTCCTATCCTATACATTAAAGAAATAATACTTTAATTTGGCACATATTAAAAAATAAGTGTATAAAGCACTAAGATAAAGAATAAACCATTCAGTCATTATCATTTGGTACATATTATTAGCATAATATTAATAATATTATTAGCAATCCATATCTATCTAGGGGCAATACAAAACCCACTATGTGTAAAAATGTTATAATTTACATATTTTAATAGTTATAATTTTTGGTGAAAGACTATTTTGGCGAGTACTTGGTTTTAGTTTAAGAGATTGATGGATAATAATAGAAAGTATATTCTTTAAAATTTTACCATTTTAATTATTAATAAGTTTTATATAATCATGACAATTTATTTGCAAACTTTAATTCTTAGGTAATTGTAGAGAAAAAAAATATCATGTGCAGCACAGTACACGTGATAGAAGTGAATACTTCTTTAGAATAGAGAATGAGAGATATTAAGAGTGAGAGATTGAAAGAGAGAGAAAGAGAGAAAGGGATAATTTCAAAAGAAATATAACAATATCCAATTTTTGTAAATAGTGAGTAATGTATTGACCAGTTTATTGAAGTATATAGCACATGTTACTGCGTCGTCGTTGACTAAAGTTGTTCGATCTATGTAGTGCATTTTCTCTGCAGATTCATTAGAAATATCTGTGCCGTTGTGCTTCAGTTTGTAAAGTTTTTTTAGCACATCAATCCAACCGATTTCATTTGCACTCACTGTTAGAAATATCGTTGGTTTACCCAATTGTCGGATCATGGCAAAAAGGTCTTTTTTTTCGGTTCGCCCAATACCAGGTAGAGTTTGGAATTGATCGCAGGAAAGCGAGATTTGTTTCGATACAATTATTGACATATCGTTCATCTTCAATTTGTTGTCGAGTTATGTTCGTATTTTTTCCAACGTGTTTGAATGCAATCGTGAGCATATCGCGAACCCTCAGGCGCATGATTTTCATCGCCAAGTATAATGAGTGATATGGCGTCACAACTCGTCGATCGGATCTTCGTAACTCACTCGTTGCCATCATAAATGGTGTCACATTAACTCCGTCTCTTAACTCTGTGTACTCTGTCTTGTAACGAAGCCTATGTTTTAGGTATACCAAATACACAGCTCTCTTTCTCCTTCTCTCTACGTTAGATCTTTTTTCTCTCTCGTGTAACGAAATCTGGAAACGTTACATTTTTTCCAATTCACTCTCAATTCTCGTCAAATACCAGAACGCCGCCAAACAAGTATTCACTTCAAAATCACTAAATTATTAGGCTTATTTTGCAGGTACGAGGTTCTCGAATCAATATTGTATAAACTGGCCTTTAGGCGAGAAAGCCTTTTTGTAGTGGAAATACACTTGAACACAAGCTCGACTATCTTCAGTCAAAACCTAAGATTGTGGAGAGAAAAGTTACATATAAAGACGAGGACAAATACACCTATGTTCTGGAAGTGACCCCATACTTCCCCTATTTGAATTTTAAGCCAAGTATATAATGACACTGACAATTCTGGACGTAGTCCACCAGCGTGGACCATAATATGAATGACATTACTGCAGCCATCTCTATAGGAAAATGTGGTATAGGTCATCACTTTATTTTGCTTTGAGTTGTTATTGTTTGTATTTATTTATTGGATATAGTATTCCTTTGTAGGCATATGCTTGAGAATTTTAGCTATATTTAAAAAGATACAACAATTGTTTCTCATTATATCTTAGTTGTAGTCCACTAATTATTGATATATTATCTAAATATAATACCAAATATATATCGAAAATTTATTTTATTGTAATTTAACATTTCTGCATAAGCGAAATATTCAATAGATTATTCTGGTATAATTTATAAGGGCTTTCATATTATTTGCGCATAATTTATTGCGGTATAAATGAAAACGCCCTAAATGATTCTCCTACGTACTAATCTCTCATCCGCTTCTGCTTTGTCTTTGCTTTTTCTACTTTAATTTTCACAATAGCTAATACGACAATTAGAGCAGCCATTTTGCGAGAACTCCATTATGTTCTTTGACTTTATATAGCATATTATTAATTTTAAAATCATTGCCGCCAAAATAGATTAAAAAATCTTCGTAGATTAAATAATCGAAAGCAGAAAAATACAATACGACATTATGTAAGAATATGTACAAATTTCAAAAATTTTGCGTGGAAATAAAAAGAAAAAGTAGTGTAAAGTAAAAAAAAATTGTTACAAAAATGTGTCTTTAATAAATTGGTTATTGGCCTTTCAAAAATGTATGGTAGCTTAAGTTGTAATCATCTAGTTATATAACTAAAGGAAAAAATGATCCTTTACATGTCCTGCACGCGATTTTACAATTCCTATATCGATATAGTCATGGGGTCGACTGAATTCGTATGGTTTTGTTTGCAGAATATTAGCTACCTAACCTATTCTATCACAGTGCAGAAATGCACATTGGTATAGAATTTGTAAGACGAATTTAAGATTAAATAATGACTAAATGCCTACATACTCTCAGTCATTGAAGTATATATACGCTGTGTCGCATTTAAGATGAGTACACACCCATATTTTTGCAATTTGAAAGGATAATAATTAGAATTTTTGCACAGTCGCAAATGTTGATGATATTTATTATTATTTTATAAACTTTTTAAAATGAAACTAAATAAGTATAACTAAAAAATTATCCTTTTTTAATGTTATTGGACACTGTTAAGTTAATATTTTTTTGTACTGGATTCGTACACAATCTGTGATGGAGTGAGCTTTTTCCAATGTAGTCACAAATTTTTTCATCACTGTGGTATTGAATGGGCATTGCTCTTTCTTTAATATCTCCGAAAGCCGTATAAATTCGGATTGCATTGCATGCGGTTGCGTTATAGTCTTGAATGAGTGTTTCGTTAGAAGCTATCATTCCAGATTCAAAATAACGGCGAAAACTTTCTTTTGTATCTTCATTGCATCGTAATAAGCTAAATGCTTGAGCAACCTGTATTCGATGAAAATGTTCATAGTTTATACTGATTACTACATTTAAACCTTGCTTTAATAAGTTAGATCTTCTCAAAGTAACTTCAGTAATTTTTAGAAATTTTATATTTATACTTGCCAAGCACTCGTAATTTCTTGTACAACCTTTTTTCTTAAGTAAGCGTTTATTCCTTTTGAATAAATGAAACACATAGAATTTGCGAAATTCATAACGAACACAGTTATTAAACACTGTGTTTATAATCCAGTTAGTGTTTGTGCTACGAGAAAAAAAATAAATCTTTTATAAAGGTTTCACATTTTTCCTGACAATTTTTTCTTTTTGTTAACTTGCACTGAAATTTAGTCACAAAGTGATCTTGATTTTTCTCCTCAAATTCAAAATAATGATACTACCCACGATACTATTTATTACTGTTTTAGCTATTTTAAGGCACTAAAGATCGTTAAACTAATGAAACTATTCAGGAACAATATCATAACTTCCTCAACTTAAACCACGTGGCGGCACGCAATAACAACCTGAGCGATCGTTACGAATGAGCTGTTACATTCGAGCGATTTTTAAATAATAATGACAACTAAAATGGGTTAGATTTTGTGCCGATAATAGCTAACAAAATGAACTTTACAACATCTATTCCAGTACAGTCAATTTCTGCACCGTAATAGATTAGAATATGTAACTAATTTTTTGCAAACAGGAACTACTCGAGTTCAGTCACCATCGTGACTGCATGGGTATAAATATTGTAAAAACACATCATGCACTGCCTTCCAGGTATATTTCAAGTCTCTTCCTTCTAATTGTGTGTTTTTTTTATAATTTTTAATATTTATAATCTGCTTCTAGGCATTTTCAATTTTATCTAATAATTGTTGTTTCGTAAAAGAGGAAATTAAGTATACCAGTAATTTTAAATTTAATGCTAGTTCATTATCAGTAACGCCGTTGCCTGTTCCAAGCCAGGATGCGAAAGAAGGAGGGGGAGGAGTAACAACCTCGTAAAAAACCAGGGTTCTTCTGGCCCGGATGATGGTACCCTGTAAGGGCTCCTACCTAGGGTTACAGGGGAAGAAGAATGGTCAATGGTCTCGAAGGTAAAGGGACACAGGATGACCTTATTTAGTGGAGAGAGCAGAAGAACCGTCAAACCAGTGGGGGAAACGGGCCTCCTCGGTCCGGTTAGACAACCAGTTTAGAGGAAGAACACCTCGATTTCAAATCACCTGGTCCTCCAGGTCGGGGGTTGGGGCGATGGACCTGCACTTCATCACCCGTGAAAAAGCTACTAATGCAAAAAATCTCAACAAAGCCTGGGAAAAGGACGGATACTCTAAACGACGAAAACTAGCAATGAAAAGGATAATGCGTTTTGGTACCTGGAATGTACAAAGAATAGGAATAAAGGCCAATGAATTGTTGAAAGATGTCGAGGAATACAACCTGGACATAGTTACAATGACAGAAACAAAAGGGATAGGGAAAGGGACAGAAGAGAAAGGACAATATGTGTACATATATAGTGGTGTCCCAAAAGAATAAAGAGCGAAGGGTGGCGTAGCAATAGCAATAAAGAAGAAATTTAAGAAAAAAATAATGTCGTGGCAACAGATAAATGACAGAATTCTCGCAGTGGAGATGAAAATTAACAATTATCTGCTAGTGGTAATAGCCGCATATGGACCAACAGAAGACGCAAGAGTAGAGGAAAAAGACTCATTTTATGATGAACTGATAACATTAGTAACCGCAAGGAGGTACTTCTAATGGGAGAGTGGGAAAAAAAGGGACGACCCGGTGATTGAGTAATTTGGAGAAGATGACGTGAACTCAAATAGAGAGAGAATTATTGAAATGGGCCAAAACTGCCAACTAAAAGTAACAAATGGTTTCTATCAGCACAAAATGATACATCGTTATACATGGGAATAACCCACTAGAAAATTAAAATCCATTATTGATTATATAATAATCAAACAAGAGTCGAAACTAAAAATGATGGACGTAAGAGTTAGACGCGGCCCAGAGTGTGGCTCAGATCATCACCTGCTATTAGCAAAAGTAGATCTCAAATACCGAAAATACAAACAAAGAGAACCAAGAGACGCAGGAGATGCAAACGAAGAAAGAAAAGCGGAGGCAATACGATACAATCTCGAAAGTCTGCGAGAGGACTCGACAAAGTTCCTATATCAAATACGTCTCGCCAATAAATTAAGCACTGTACATGACATATACATGTATATGACATGTACATATGACACTGCAGACAATATGTATGAAAACATAAAGATATGCATACATGAAGCAGATGGAGAAGTTTTAGGACAAATACACAAAAACAAAAATAATAACAAAGTACCCTGGTGGAATAACAATTTGGAGACCCTTGTAAAAGAATAGAAGGCACTCCACAGGAAAAGGCTGGAAACAAGAACACCCGACGACATCTCAAGTTACCAAGCAAAAAGAAAAAAGTCCATAGAGAAATTAGAAAAGCTCAAAACGAGTACTGGGAAAAAATATGTGCCCAAGTAAATACGAACATAGGAAACACCAGAACAAACAAAGCTTGGAAAGTAGTCAATGGTTTGAGAAAACAGAATAAAGACACAGCAGGAATCAGCCCAATTGGAATTCAGGAGTGGAATGAATATTATAAAGACCTGCTGACATAACAGAGACTCGAATACATAACGCAGGAAAGAGAACAACAAGAAACCAACGAGAGTCACACTGTACAGGAAATAACATCACATGAAGTAAGAGAAGCCGTGATACAGATGAAAAATGGGAAAACACCTGGCCCGGGGAACATAAGTGCGGAACTACTCAAAGACGCCCCCGATATTCTCATGGAGCTGCTGGCCCGTATATTTAAGAAGTGCCTAAGTGGAGGCGCACCACCTCGAGAATGGAAAAGAGCAACAATTACATCTATGTACAAGAAGGGAAATAGGCAAAAGTGTGCGAATTACCGAGAGATTAGTGTCATATGTACAGTGGCAAGACTGTATGGGCGCGTGCTAAAACAGAGAATCGAAGACGAATTTAGTGAGTGCGAGGAACAAAATGGATTTAGAGCAGAGCGCTCATTTATAGACGGCATATGCACTATTAAAAACGTCATAGATAAGAGAGTAGAAAAGGAAAGAACGGTCCATATGGCGTTTGTAGATCTCCAAAAGGCATAAGACACCGCGCCATTAAATAAGTTATGACCCTGTATGAAAAAAAAACAACAATATCTCCAGAGCCTATATTCACGCGGTGAAAAAACTATATTGCGAATGTACCAGTGCAATGAAAGTTAATAGTGAAGTCTCCGAAGACTTTGAGGTATCTAAAAGCCTGAGACAAGGATGTACACTGGCTCCGCTATTATTCAGGATTTATTTGGAAGAAGCACTAAGGTATTGGAAGCGAAAATGTGGCAGTATCGGTATACCCATCGGTGACGAAGTGCTATACACTTTATTGTTCGCTGTCGATTAAGTAGTGATGGCTATAGATAGAGAAGATGTAGGCTATATGATGCGCAAACTAAAAGAGGAGTATGAGAAGTGGGGCCTCATCATAAATACTGAAAAAACAGAATGTATGATAGCAGGCAAAGAAAATGATCAAAGCTACCTAATTCTAGATAACTGCATGATAAGACATCATGCAGTTATCTAGACAATTCATCATCATTAGGTCATCAGTCCTAAGACTGGTTGGACGCTAACCTCCAGCTTCTCCTATCTTGTGCTAACCGATAAGACATTGTTCCTCATTTAAATATTTAGGTGTAACTCTCTCCTAAAACGGAAGAAACAGCGAGAATATATCAAATCAAATAGGACAGGGAAGAAGAGCAATCCGGCAACTAAACTCACTGTTGTGGAGTAAAAATGTTAACAAGAAAACTAAAACCACCTTGTATAAAACTATTGTGCAGAGTATTTCTACATATGTCTCCGAAATATGGGAATTGAACAAAAGAAACCGCCAGAAATTACTATCCCTCGAAATGGACTTCTGGAGAAGAAGTGCAAGGATCTCAAAATTAGACTACGTTAGAAATGAAAGAATACGGGAGATCATGAATGTGAAAGAAAATATATTGGACATAATTGGAACAAAACGACTAGTATGGTATGGACACCTTCAACGCAATGGAAAACAATAGATGGCCCAAACAAGTATGGAGCTGGATACCACCAGAACGCAGAAAAAGTGGGAGACCACCTAGAAATTGGAAAGAGGATGTAGAAGAAGCTATGGAGGCCAAAGGACTTCAGAAAGGAGATTGGAAAAATAGGGACTACTGGAAGTTGAGATGCGAGAAGCGGCCAAGGCCGTAAAACCTCGCTATATATATATATATATATATATATATATATATATATATATATATATATATATATATATATATATATATATATATATATATATATATATATATATATATATCATTATCAGCATCAATATATGCTCATTCAAAGATTTTATATGCACTTGTACATGTAACTAATACAGCACCATAATTTTACAACCGATTTAAATACAATTTAGTCTACAACAACATCGTTTAAAAGAAATTAAATGAAATCTAGTTATTGGCTAGACATTTTCAGTTATTTGTTAGTCAGTTCAATATCATTAAATTATTTAACAAGACTAAAAACTTGAGTGTTTACACAATTTCAAAGAGTTTTGAAAATGTCCATTAGTTCAAAAGTAATATGTGGTTGTTTGTCGCATCAACAGTTCCAAGTAAAGACATCCATCGCACAAACAAAATGTTTATTTAGAACCTACTAAAATCATAACATGTCAAAGGAGACAACGCAATTCTATTTTCATCTGTATCGATGTTAACCTATATCCGTGCTTTCAAGAGCATAACCAATTTGTTCTTAATATTTTGTTAATTTTCAGAATTGTTATGCAAATGAATCTTATTATAATGATAATTCTAATAATTGGTGGTGGAAAAAATTAAATTGTGCTTTCTTAAAACAAAAGAGAAAAATACTCGCTGCTATATTATCATATAGAAGAGGAAATGGGTTATTGAAATACACAATACATTTATTACTTATTAACCAGGAACAGCATTCACCTTAGAATAGGATCACAATATTTAATTTGAAAGCTCGATAATATAAAGTATCATTTCAAATACACTACTCAAAAAAATAAATAAAAAATAAAGGAACAAAAAAATTTTTAGTGATTTTTGAAGGGCTGTAACTTTATGAAAAATGGTGGTATAGAGATGGAACAAAAAAAACATTTTGAAGATTGAAGTTTTTAGTTTTGAAATTTATGAGCTACGATTACTGCGAAATTCAAAGGAATACCGCGAGACAAAATTTTCCTTTTTTTTTTAGCGTCCCGGGCCCACGAAAATGTTTTTGACCTAAATCTATGTAAATTCCGGTTAGGCTATTTATTCGGCATTGATTAGGTTTTTTAACGAAGTCTGGAAAGAATTAGCTTTGTATATTAAAAATAAGAATGTAATAAAGTATATTTAAAATTTAATTTAAGACGTACCTTTTAAATTAATAATCGATTTCTTTCTTTAAAATGATGCCAATATAAGAATACATACTAGTTTCGACTATCAAATTGTAGGCGGGTAAAATTCAATAAAAAACATATTAAGTATATATTATGTTGTAATTAGAAGCGAATATGGCATAACAAGTATGTATGAATCTCGTTTTATTTATATATTTTTCAAAGAACTTGGAGCAATTTGTTTTTTACTGCTAACCTTATCAACATAAATCCTCAAGCAGATCAAGAAGGGAGAAATTAAGGGAAATAAAAAGCATTTATTCCGTAGCAACTGTTGAGGCTTTAAAAGAACCCGAAATAAAAATTGAGAAAATCCCATAGGGGTATAAGCAATTTCGCGGATCGAAAGCTTAAGAGTAAATGGCGTCTAATTCGTTCTCTCTTTTTCAACATAACATTATTGCAGTATATTCGAAAAACACGGCCTTATAAATAAGTAATTACGACATGTATGGACATGAAATCATCCTAAAATTAATATATTTAACTTCCAAGGTTATTCAACCAAAAAAACATTAATTTTATTTTTGTGTACAGATATATTGAATTCCCTTTATATGAACGTATATGACTATAGGATAAGGGTATATTCACATAAGCCTAAAAATTTTATTTTTCCGCACTGCACTACACGTGGAAAAGTAATGTAATCGTGTAAAAATTTTTTATTTTAGCGTTTATTTTTCGTTTTTCGGTCTAAAAACAAAAAAAAATATGGTTTTTAAACAATTTTGTGTGCGTATGTGTCGCTGTCGTCGTCGGCATTAATAAAATTTCTTGTTAGCACGATAACTCAATGAATCGTGTCGGATCGAGCAGGTTTTGACTGATTCTGATCGGGGACGTCTCCCAAACGACACCTATTGATGTAGAGGTGGATAGAACACATTCTACCATGTTCATGGATCATGAGAAAGCACAATGGTGGACTATTTGAGATTTTTGTTTTGTTAGCACAATCATTCAATTAAATTGTTTCGAATCGATCGGGCTTCGACTGACTTTGATTAGAGACGTTTTCCAGACGACATCTATTTATTTTGAGGTGGATAGGATACACCCCACCCTGTCCATGGGTCACGAGAAAGCACGATGGTGGACTATTTGAAAAAAGTAAAACTGTCACATAAAACATATATTCTGCATTTATGTGTTGGTTTATTTTCTCTCTGCCACTCAATTTCGAGATAGAGATGTTCTACGTGCGGATAAGTCCATTTTAAGGTTTTAAAACTGTTTATTTAAATATATTTTGCTTGTATGTTAAGACTAGAAATTGACTCAGATTATCTCTTTGAAACGCATTAATTTATGTTTAAAAATATTACGTATTATATAAGAATTAATCAAAATAATGCACATTATTTTCTTTGTGATTTTAAATATTTTTGTGTCAAAGGATGAGAAGAAGGAGGAAGAAGAAAGAAGTCGCCAGCATTCTTGAGAAAGAAGTTGTAACTAGAACTTTCGACTCTGTAACAAAAATAGGGGACACCAAAATATTACACGACACTCGACGCAGATTTCACCAACTGAGTTGGCATAATGAAGATATTATTGAAATTTTTAATCATCTTTTGATTGTACCAACTTGATTGCCGAAATATGTGTCAAAAATCGCGTAATATTTCGGTATTTATGGAAAATTGGTTTTATTTATTTTATTATATTCTAGTTAGTTTTATTATATTCTATTATTAGTAGATAATTCAATGAAATTATTATTTTCATGACTGAAGTTTAAATACCTTAACGGAATTGTGTCGTAAAGGTGCGTCCAGACATGCAACAACGAAGCGTAACTTAATGCTTCCCCGTGACATATTTAAAGGCTACAAAACGTCGTAACGTCGTCGCGCAACATCAGAACGTTCCATAGCTTGTCGGTTTTTCAACGTCACATCAAGGGTTTGTTCCGCGGTGGCGTTACCCATACCCCTTTCATGTCTGTACGATACTACGTAACAACACTGCGTGACAGTATGTAGGCTACTGCACCAATATTCATAATTTTGTTGTATACACTAGATCGCACATTAACAAGCTTTCAACAGGAACTGATGGAAGGAGCGGCGTTGTGTACGAATCTATGTAACATGTGGATGTCTTGTGGTTAAAAATTATGTGTCCTGTTGCGATATTATGTAATGATGGTAAGCTATGCGTCGGCGTTACGTTGCGCTTCGTTGTTGCATATCTGGACGAATCTTTACTGAGCACATAACTGATGTTCTCAAATAAACTTTAATAAGGCGAGTAACTATAATCTTCCAAATTATGCAATATATTTTGCTTATGTGTTAAGACTTTAATATTTAAAAGACATTAGTAACAGATTTTTTTCAATCCACTGTTTGGTCCACAAAGAACAGCAGTGTTTCGATATACTGTTTTTGATTTATTCCCGCACAGATGGTACGACTTAATGTTTTCCCACTAGGTAACTTCATCATTCAGAAGTACCGAAATACATGTTAATGAAGTGAAATAAGTGAAATTAGACGACTTCGATATAAAAATTAAGTCAAACCTAAATTGAGTCCTCGATCTCAGGCCATTTTTTTATTTATTCTGTGAACTATGTACGTGTTTCCTACAGTCCATTTTGTTCCAGCAAAATGAAGATTTATTGCACTTAATATATTATTTTTGAACTACGGCAGTTTAAGTCTGTAAATTCCCATATATATGTAAACTTATTTATTTTATCAATAAGTGATCTTATCAATTATTAACTTAATTAGCTGTCTCTATAAATAAAGACAGCAGAACATAGTAGGAAATACTTATGAATAATCACAACGCGTTGATATTATGGAAGAAGAAACAGAAGCAAGTTACCAATTAAGCGTATCCTCATAGGAGTTGAACGTGATGGTTTGAATTAAGTATGGAAAAATAAAAAGTAATTTATGCATATATGTGTGAAAATGTGTTAAATAAAACTTATGTGTTGTAAATTAAATGCTTAGTTCTATAGATATATGAGATTGATGATTAAATTATAATTATTTAACTATATAAATACTGACAAAATATATTCAATAAATAGTTTTAAACAGCATACATCGATTCTTTGATGCTCTGCAAATACTAACATATTTCAAGGATTATCGGGATTGTGCCTGTAATTTGATGTTATTGTCAGGACTGAGTGGATCACATTAGCTTAAAAATCAACTTATCAATTAAAACCAACATTGATTTTGTGTGAAAACTATTAGCCAAAAGGTACTTTTTGTAGAAAATCGCATTCTGACTTTAATTAGTAAATATATTTATTCTAGATTATTTACGAAAAAATCAAATTTATAACTTAGTAACTCCGACTCAAGGGCGTATTGAATCCTGTTTATTTTTTTTATTATGCTTGAATAAATATACACTAACAAGAAAAGTGACAGATATCGAAGTTACCAAGTAAGCGTATCCTTATAGGAGTTATACGTGATGATTTAATTTAAGTACGGAAAAATAAAAAGTAATTTGTGCATATACGTGTGAAAATGTGCTAATTAAAACTTATGTGTTATAAATTAAATGCTTAGTTCTATAGATATATGAGATTGATGATTAAATTATAATTATTTAACTATATAAATACTGACAAAATATATTTAATAAATAGTCTTATATAGCATATATCGATTCTTTGATGCTGTGCATATTTAAATAACTGGATTGCTCGTGTAATTCTCTATTATTGTCTGACTTGAATGGATTATATCAGCTAAAAACTTAATATATTAATTAAAACCAATGTTGATTTCGTTTGCGACCTATTATCCAAAATATACTTTTTGTAGAAAAGCACCTTCTGACGTTAATTAATGAATATATTTATTTTAGTTTGTTTCCACAGAAAGCGAAAAGAAAGCAGATTTATGACTTAATAAGTCTAGCTCAAAGGGATTTTTTTTATTATACTTGTATAAATATAGACTAGCAATCAAAGTGATGGATTTTGACCCCTCTCCAATTTTGTTAAATTTTTTTAGTCTCAGAACCAAAAGTGAAATCGTAGATATTAGTGAACCAAAAGTGAAATCGTAGAGCATAAAAAAATAAGAGACACTTATCTTTGGTAACTGCCTATAAACCGTATAAAAAAGTGAAAATAATATTCAAAGTCTCCCCTCAAGAACATATATTCAGCCATATTTTAAGAAAAATATAATATATAAACATGGAATAAATACCATAATATTTCACTCAGAAGGGACTTGACAAAATAGACAACTAATGCATAAAGAAGCCCTTGCACAGGGAGGGGGGGGGAGGTTTTATATATTGACTGGTTTGGGAAACAATAATTACAACAATATACCCTCAACCCCGCACAATGCAGAAACATTTGCTTTTGAGCCGACTTTAAATCTTTCTGAGGCACAGCTTGTTGGATTTCATGAAGATGATGAAATAAATTATAACATGAAGAAAGAGATTTGTGATCCCGAACAAGAAGAGGAGCTCCTCGAGACTCCAGATAATAACTTCAAACGGAATACTGTTGAATTTTGGAAAATTAAAAACAGAAGACAGTTGGAACTAAACACTGTCCAACACCAATGACGTTCAGGAACAGGTGACATTACCAAAGCTAACGTCAACTAGACAGTTAAAATAGTAGAAATAATAAGTATCCGATTGCGAAACTATTGAGGGATTAATACATAATTTGATTTTTATATTAATTTTACGAAGAAAAATATTGATTTCTATGTATCTATACTTTTATGGACAAGAAGGTTTACAGGGGACGACGATATTTTAAAGATGCGGTGGGCATTCGTTCAAATCTCGGAGTAGAACTAATAGAAGGAATGAGTAACTTTTCATATTTTCTTATAAAGGCGATTACATATAATGTACTCAATACTGGGCTCTGTATTAGGGGTGAAACTGAATTTGCTAAGGTTAAGTTCTTGGATTGGGGTAAATTGCTTTTCTTTAGCAACCTGAGGTTCTGTGAAAGGAAATCAATTTCTGTGTATCCAAATATTTACCATTTATGGGAAAGAACAGTAAATAGCTTTAGATATGTTAAATTCACGTTCTGTCTGATAGTTAATAACGTCAAAGTAACAAACACTTACGTTTCTTAAATATCAAAAATTCTTTTTGCATCGGTTAATTTTGCATATCGTTTTAAATTTATTAAAAAATCATATACGAATGCTAGTATTATTATATCGACCAATTTTAACTCAATACTCCTGCAAATTTTCATATGTATATATGGTATGGTTGAAAATGTATCGTAGATATGGAGAAATATTACAATAATATATCTTTTAATATAATAATTTTATACTGTTGAAAATCTAGAATGGTTGAATTTTACCATTCGCTGGTGTGAATTTTCATATCGCTAATGACGTAAAATCAATACAACGTCTAGGGTAAACTTTATTTCAATTTACGCCTTTTATTGTCCATGTTATTCAATGAAAAAAAAAATTATTCCATTAAAAATAGTTTATGCATGCATTAGTTACATTTTAAGTTCAATTGAATCTGATATAGTGACACACATTTGTTGACTGCAATTTTCGAGTATCAAATATCGTGTTTATCGAGTTTCCTGTCTAAAATATATTAAGAAGCTGTAATTTATAATAAACTATTACCCACAATTTTATAAATTATAATGATTACTATTACTTACAATTCTTTTATTTCTAACGATTATAAATTATACAATTATGTATAATAAACAACCTGTTCATTATTATATGGATAATATTTTTCTGAAAGATATGACATGTGTATAGAAACATTTTCCAAAGAAAAAAGTCATTTAAAAAACAGCTGCTATGTAGGATAATGAAAGTTTAAAACGGCATACTTTATTAATTAGAATTGTAATTGTTCAATGACAGTATAATGTATTACGTCTATAGCGTATCTTAACCTAATTGCAAATTAAACAAGACTCATATAAGCAAACTTAATTTTGAATTATTTTTTGATAGATATAAAATCTGGAAAACAAATTATGAAGAAAGAATAGGTATTATATTCGCAGGTACGGTTTAGTTTTTACAATAATGATAATAATTAATTAATAAATAATTAATAACTAACTAATAAACCTAGGAGTTTAAAAAATTCTGGGCTTTTTAACGGTGAAAAAAATTCTTTGTAGTCGGCTTCAATTTTCAAGACAACAGATAATAAATTACATAAACAAAATGCAAAGAAGTATTGGAAAAGTAAATCTCATTATATCACAATATTTAAAACATTACATGTATTGATAATGCAATATTTTTGTAAGGTACGGCAAACATACAGAATGATAATAAACTATCGTATGATATTCATAGTTTTACTATTAAATGCTATGAGCACAATAGTATATCATATTAGGTGCTTCCTATTTACTGTTTATAAGCATTTAAAGGTATTAATCTTAAAATTGTAAAATATGGTTATATTAAAAAATAAAAATGTTTTGCAACTAAATTAAATATATTGAAGTTCAGAAATATCCTTATACTTCTATTAGGTAACTTGATTTAAATAATTGTGTCGAAATAAATAAACAGTTTTAAAACCTTAAAGCTGTTATTAATTAAAGCCTCTAATTAGTTTTAAAACCTTAAAGCCTTAAAATTGAGTAGCCGAGAAGAAATAAACCAACACATAAATGCAGAATATGTGTTTTATGTGAGAGTTTTACTTTTTAAAATTTTTCTCAAATAATCCACCATAGTGCTTTCTCATGACCCATGGACAGGGTGGGGTATATCCTATTCACCTCAAAATCAATACATGTCGTTTGGTAGACGTCCCTAATCAGAATAAGTCGAAACCCGATCGATGTGACACGATTTAATTGAGTGATCGTGCTAACAAAAACAATTTCTCAAATAGTCCACCATTGTGTATTCTCATGACACATGAACATGGTAGAGTGTCTTCTAACCACCCCAAAATCAATAGGTCTCATTTGGGAGATATCCCACATCAATATCAGTCAACACCCGATCGATCCGACACGATTTAGTTGAGTTATAGTGTTAACAAAAGAAAATTCTCAAATAGTCCACCATCGTGCCTTCTCGTGACCCATGGACAGGGTGAAGTGTGTTCTATCCACCTCAAAATCAATAGGTGTCGTCTTGAAGATGTCTCCGATTATAATCAGTCAAAACCCTATCCATCCGACACGATTTAGCTGAGTTATCGTGTTAACAAAAAAAATTCTCAAATAGTTCACCATCGTGCTTTCTCATAACCGATGGACTGGGTGGGATGTATCCTATCCGCCTCAAAATCAGTTGGTGTCATCTGGGGGATGTCCCCGATCAGAATCAGTCAAAACACGATCGATCCGACATGATTTAGTTGCTAACAAGAATAAATGCCGACGACAACGACACACACACGCACACATACAAAATGGTTTAAAAACCATTTTTTTGTTTTTAGGTAGAAAAACAAAAAATAAACAAAAAATTACACGATTACATTACTTTTCCGCGTATAGTGGAGTGTGGAAAAGTAAAAATTAAAAGTTCCATCCCAATAAACTACAGCTTGTGAAGAATAGGAACAAGCCTCAAAACTATAATATTGGACCACCCCTGAGGTGCGCAGTAAATAACCTAGTCTTTATTTAGTCGCATTGAGGCACTCTTTGTAGAGTAAATATAGGGTATGTATGAATGTACTGAAGTACATCCTTTTTTTCCCTCCAAATGCTGTCTCAGTCTATCTTTTACGCATACAGAGAGCATCTCACAGTTTTTTCTATTCTTGACAAACTGCACATATTGTTCAAGAGTGGAACAAAGATGATCCAGATTGTCATATACGATTCATGTTACGCTGTAACGAAATTCTGAGAAATTTTTGGGTGTCGAACTCTTCTAACAAAGCAAATTTATGCTTGACTGAATGATTAAGGAAGTTGTCTTCTAGGGTTTTACTTTGAAGAATATTTCACTGCTGCTAGATATAACAGTATCTTTAACAGTTTTTATGAAAGTAATGAGGATAGTGATGTTCCCCACCAAGGAATTTTGTATCTACAAGAGACGATCCATACCTCCTCATTTTAGCGTTAATATCAGGTCATTTATTGATAATATAGTGATTTTATTATCAAGAAATGATCACATCCAAACCAGATCATACATATCCCAGTAAATCAATAGGGTAAGTTGTATTAACTGAATTTTTCCATGTTCACTTGATTCGACCTTCTTTAATTTCTTCTTGTGTGATATTATCATTCTTGAAATCGCGGACATAATTTAATAGACTAATAATTTAAAGAATCTGAAGTAATAAATTTATATCGAAATAGAAAATATCAATCCGGAAATTACTGAACATTTAATACAAAGTGTTTTCACGTGTGCCAACCAATATCATATTATTAATGAAGAACAGGTTAGTCGGCTTAAAAATCTCTGTCAAAAATAAAGTGTTATTTAGTTTACTTGTATTTTTCTTAAAAACATGTTTTATGAACTGTAAACTTTATATAGGAAATCTTTAATATGGGATACCGTTGTACACGAAAAATTTTAGAATCATGATAACGATGATGCAACAATATTCAAATGTCATATAATTAAAGTCAACCTTCAAAGTATGATGCTATTATGTAAATACTCTATATAATTATTACGAGGGCCAATGTCCTTATTAAAGTTCGGCATTTTTTTTATCCCAAGGTGGAAACGTCAATACTTTTTAATATAGTGAGTTTGTGTTTTATTTCGATAATTCGTAAAGTACGTCACATTAAATAAGTTAATTAATTTACTACGTTAAATACATAATATTTATTCTTACAGGATATATTTACAATTCTTGCAAGCACTGATTTTACCATAATGGTTTTAATCTTTTCATCATAAATGTTCAAAATTATTTGAAAAAGTTAATTTATACGTTACAAAATGATGTAAGTAAGTATGAACTTAGTTACATCATCTGATAAGTTATAGCGAAAATTACAATTTTGTACATATGGACCATAATAAATAAAACCTCATACTAGTTCTGCTTCTAGCTAAGTACAGCATTTAATTAGTTCTATTATTAATAAAAATTATTTAATAAGCGGTTGTAGAAGAAAATCTGTGCATTGACAATTATAGAACTGTTTATCTCAAAAAGAACGTTTCTCCAAGAATTTTGCAAGAAAGTGTTTATAATAGTCTATATAGGGACTTTGAAAGATTTACTTTAAATGCGTCCAATTATAAAGATTGTGAATTCTTTAAAGACGGTACTTTTAAATGGAATAAACTGAACTACAGAATTTTGATTCAAAATATCCAAAGAATAGAAGATATACACATATACGGTTGAAATATTTCCACTTCTGAATTAGAGCGGTCTATTTGTAGAAGTCATACAATATTTAAATTTTAATTGAGTTTGACTACAAGATATATTTCGTTAATGGTTGGAATAATTAAATCATCATAATTTTATTGTATGTGCTCCAATAGTTGGGTTCCATTTCTTTGGTATGTACTCATTACCTACTCAAAGATGAACCCCGAAACAGAAGCTATGATAATTAAAAATATTGACTTTAGATCCTGCACAACTTCCTGCACAATTTTGCCTAATCAAAGTATCAATTCCTTCATTGTATTCTACCCTTATTTCAATAATCACATTATGTTAACTTTATTGTGGTTAACCAGTTCAAGAGGTCTCCTAGGCATTCCTGATACACATAGTTAAAGTAAATGCTTCTGCCTAGAACACCATAGCATAGTACTCCAATAGTTCGTTAATATTATCTTTTGAGGACTAATCATAGATTCCTGTCCCTCTTCCTCAGTTAGTTTTTGAGACACCGATATATCAGACGATGCCATTTTGTAGACTTCCTTCTCCCTATCCCCGTTCTCTTTTCCTCTCTTCTATTCTACAATATTTTCATATATGTAAGGATAAAGATTCGAGAAAAGGCACACCTCAGTTTCAGTATATAATTTGTAAGCACATCTATTCTAGCAGGTACATGCTTCTGCATTATTCTCATTTATTCATTATTCTCAATGTTCTTCTTATTATACTCAATATTCTCAATAACGTATTATGACTTTGACCACAAAATTATATAACCAGTGCATATATAATCGTTACATATTTGTATTTGTGTCCAAATTTTTTCAACACCTATATTTTTCACCATAAACACTAACAAGGGAGGCCCCAAAATTAATTTATCAATGACGTTTCAGTACCCACCTTTAATGGGGGTGTTGCAATTTAAAATTTGGATATAGTGTTATACGTTTAAAAAAATTGTTGATCCATGATGAGGATTTGTAATGTAATAGTTACGCAGTTTATGTACGCAAATTAGATTTAAAAGATCAGGTTTGGTACCCTTCTTACATTCATTTTAAAACTCTTTATTATTTGTGACTATAATGCTTATAATGTCAACTAGGGTTTAAGCTAGATTCTATGCCTACAAAAATACATAGATACGTAGGTATTTTTGTACCACGTCGTCATCGCGTGGCGCCTTTTTTCCCTGGAACAAATAATGGGAGGTATCAAGGCTGCCTGATCGAACTTATGACCACCCTAAATTGACATGTTTTTATTATATCTTTTTTAGACTTTCTTGCTAGTATACCAAGGGATGTTCTTTTTATTATTCCTATTAAGCTCTCGTTATTTTACCGTTTATTGCTATTATATAAATATTTATTTTATGTGCGGGATAATCGTTTAAAAACCCGCTCCAGACAAAGCTATCAAGTGTTCTTTTATTTATATGCCTCCAATATAAAAATAATAACGCATATATCGAAGATATATTCTATATATTTATTATTTTCTACAGTGAATACGACAGTACATATAATAACTATTTTAAATGTAAAATACTACATCGTGTACACCAAATAAATGATTATGCTTAATTAATTGTCATTTGTTATAGTGAAAAACATATCGATGGTTATGAAAATTTCAATTTCTTCTGCAACTTTTAACCCCTAAATATAATTGATTGAAATTTGATCAGTATTTCTTGTTTCTCGCAACATGAAAATACAGAGGGATATAACTAATAGCAGACGGAAGAAAATATATGAGGTGTTTTCTTTTTTCAGATGCAATACAAAAAACGTTGTAGCTCGTTGATAAGCTCATCTTCGCTGAAGTTTTAAACGCTTCAAAATAAATACGCAACAAATCATGAATAAATTTCTACCTTACAACTTAATCATTATGCTACGAGAATACTTTACATAGATATAACGTTTTTATATAATTGATACTACCTAAATTTGAAATGCCTCCATTACTTACAAGAGTTTCCTTGCTCCATATAATTTTAAAAGCTTTCTAGTAAACAGTTAAACACACATGAAAAAAAATATCTCAGATTTTTTAGTCGCAACTAAGAGATGATCTATTCGTTCACAAAAAATATCTAACGCACGAATATCGAAAGTTTCCATTTCGCATTGTCAGACAACCTAAATCAGTTTTGTAATCTAAATATAATCCACCCAAACATCAGTCAGACTGTGACATAAGTGACGAGGGAGGACGTTTTACGCATAATGCTCCCTGGGGCTTAGCAGTGTGTGTCAAATCAAAGACCCTTTAACGCCGGAAATTTAAATGCGTATCCGCGCCGCACAACCATTCAATTTGTTCGCATTAACCGGGCTTTAATTCAAAATCGCCTTTCTCTCGGAAGACCACACGCATACGTTAATGAAAGAGAATAGGGTACTATTACCGGTATATTATGGGCAAATAAAATTTAAATTTAGGTTTCGGTCCCTGAATCTATTTCATAATGTAATTATAAAAGTCTTTGTATATGAAGTGGTCTTACTCTAAATACAGAGAGCACGTAAAAGTTGGAACAAATTCGGTAAAATCGGACAAATCGATTTTGTTTTTTTAGATGCTCATTTTTTGGGATACATATATTTCTTGGCGTCATCACTGTTAGTGTTTTTCATATCATTTTAAATATAAATACCCTTCTTCATCTGATATTGCCTTCTGAAGGAACACTTCTTTTTCGGTCAAATATTATAGCAAATCACATAACAGAGGTTTTAATATATTTATTAATTTATATTTCGACACTAGTTAACATTTTAAAGATTATATTTTTTGCTATTACAAAATGTTGCTATTCTCTTTATGTTATTTGGTTAATTGCATTTGTTAACATCACAATTTCATTTATCCTCTGTCATAAGTACTCAAAATGTGATACGCTTAAATAAAGCGAATACGAATTGGAAGGTGTATAAAGATTAGCTAGCTATAGAGACAGCCATTCATCCAGAATTCGTACATAAGCTGATATTTGTAAGTTCTTTAATTATAAGTATCCTGAAGTATCTATTACTCTAAAAATGATTATTGTCATCTAATTTCTGTTCTGAGTTGGCACCAGGCCGTTCCGGAACTAGATATCGCGTTTTCATCCTTATTAGGAATTATTAGTCTAAGGACGTGTTAGGAGTCATCAGTGTAATACTAGACTATGCCTGGCGCTCTGATGATATTAGATGGGCCTTGTGCCAAGTCGGCATAAGCATGCATGTGAAAATTGGCTAAACGTCAGTTACCTACTGCACGGCAAACTGGAAATCAATTATATGACAATTAAATTATTACCTCACGCATTGATAGGTGAAAGCATGCGTTAGACAAAATAATCTACACCAGAAATGAGGAGCAGCATAACATTCCGTAAGTGACACTCTGTTGTGTAGCATACAGATGACTTTTGCCAATTTTTAGATCTATTACTTTTTCAGTTGTATGTAAAATAGAAGAGAAATTTTGAAATGTTGCTATTGAAGGAGAAAATTATACGAAATATTAATATGGA
This sequence comes from Rosalia funebris, assembly GCA_037954035.1. Classification (NCBI taxonomy): domain Eukaryota; kingdom Metazoa; phylum Arthropoda; class Insecta; order Coleoptera; family Cerambycidae; genus Rosalia; species Rosalia funebris. The sequence continues at coordinate 2,275,577 of JAZFAV010000018.1, read as the reverse complement.
AATGAATGAGTATCGTCCGTACAAAGTGAACTTTTTGTTTAAATGGCATAGTGAAGTCATATTGGGTCTGAAAAAATCCTCTTTAGATAATGAAAAGACGTAGGCAGTTTCCAGAGAATGTCAATGTGTGTGGACAGAAATTGTTGGCGCGACAGTTGTAGGACTGGTTTTTATTAGCATTAGGTAACTGCTGGAAAACATTTGGTGATACTGCAATAGTACACAGTTCTCTTATTTGTGGCACTGCATTTATGTTTCTTTGCAACACATCACTTATGAATTATTTTAAATAAAATTTATTTTTAGAAACTACATAATACATATTTAAATTATTTTAATTACTTTCGTCTGTATTGGAATTATTAAATAATTCCAGTATTAACAGTATTGCCGTTCTATTTACATTATCTATTATTTATTTAATATAGTTTTGAAATATAGTTAAAAATGAGAAACGGAATAATCTTAATAGAAATAATAATGTCATGTTCCATATCGATTTATTCTTCTTCTAATAAATTGTAATAAGCTTCATTTAATAAATTGTAATAAGCTGACAGATAGTGGTATTCATTGCAATAAAAGGCTACTGGTTGGTAGTGCATTTAGAATAAATAAGATCAGTATTTTTTAAAATTCTTGAATTAACTACATCGATTGGTTATTTTCCTTATACCTCTTTTGTCGCTGATTAATGTCAAAAAAACTGAAGTTAATGTTTCAATCATCATACAACAAATTTCTCCAGACATTTTGGAAGTTAGTATTTATTCAAGATTAATAAACATTATTAAACAGTTTTATAATATGTTCAATAATAGAAAAAGGAAAAACAAGTACACTGTTGATAAAGGTGATAAGACAATTTAAAACCTTAAATATTGGCAATGATATCTTTGAAGAAACTCTCTGCTTGAATGTTACTTGAAACTTTGGTTTGATACTGCTTCACCCACATTCTCTTACCTTGTTGCCTTCAGAACATTTCGGACTCTGGAAGACTTATTTCTATTCAACATATGGGGGAGTCGCAAAAAATTGTTCAATGCCAGATTAGTAGGAACACGTCCGCGTTCTATTCGAATTTGGAAAATGTCCAAATGCGCCTTGTGCGGTACTAAAGACACTAAAGTAGGCTTGTTAAAATCATAGGTTATGTTATCAAAGTTTTATGTTTGTATAATTAGTATTTACTCAAAGAATGAGTCAAGAATTTAGAAAATAGGCACTAAGTTATCAAAATGCCTGTTTTAAAATGTAAATCTTAATAATCAATGAAAAAAACAGAAGTAATTAAAATCACAAATACTAACGAACGCAAAATATAAAACTAAAAAAAAATTTACCAATAACTAAAATAAAATTCACTATTATGCTTGTCACATGGTATTCCATCATATTCGAGAATATTGTACTAACTAATGTTCATTATTTCCAGACAAAATACATGTATTCTTGTCTATTTTATGCATGCTAAATTAGATTACTTTTAAGACTGGTATGTGTACTTCTGCACTTATTATTCAAATACTATTTTAACCCCTTCTTGCATGATGTGCCATAAATGGCACAAACTGGGTTTTGCAATGTATGTGTCGACATCTATTATATTATTGTATAATATATGAATGACTTCAATCTTCCACAGTTCCCTGCAAAAGTCAAAGTTGATGCATATTTCTATAATTTACTACATGGAACCTTATTTTGTGAGAGTCGCTTGTATACGATCTCTTTCACAAGACGCCATATTATTAACTTGTTTAAACTTTACATTTTATATCAGAAAATAGGTAGTAAGTATCACAACAAAATAGGATTGTGCCATATATGGTATAACATGCATTCATGGAATGGCTGGTTATAAAAGAATTATAGAAGAATTTTTTAGTAATAATAAAACCAAAAACGTTTTACGGATTAAGTGGAAAATGTATTGATATACCAGACGGCAATGTCAGTGAGACAGAAACTTATCTGATGATGAAAATATGAGCAGGGACAAAGTTATTCCTGAGAGTGAGCCTGAAAGTGAAGGAGAAGCTGATAATGAAAGGGAATACGATAGAGATACGATAGTGAATAGAGATCTTTCATCTTCTGGACTTGTGCTGTGTAATTGCTTGGATCCTGTGGAGGAGAAAAAGTAATTGTGAAAGCAGCTCAATGCTTTTGTCATTGGTGGACTTCAAACTGATAGTAGCAGAAGCATGCTGCAAAGTAAACACAACCACACCACTTTCCCGAGGTTGTCCATGTACACCAGTGGAAAATTTATTTCAGAATAACAAAAAAGGAGGTATCACTCGTGAAATACCGTTTGAAGAAGTACATTTAGATAGGATTGACCACCTACCTATTTGGCATGAAACTCGACAAAGATATAAATATCCAAATTGCCACGGAAAATCATTTATATCTTGCAAGAAATATGAAATTTTTCTATGTCAATACGGGCAGCAACTGTTTTTTAAAGTGTTATAGTGAATGATTTATTTCATTTATATATTTAAAAATTGTATGTTGTCATTTCATGTTGTGCCATATTTGGAACAAACCAATATTTATGCTAATAAACGTTTTCTTTTTTGTTTTTGATTTTTTTAACCATTTTTCTCACAAACAACACTGTAAAAGTTATCATATTTCTTTTTTCAAATAAGTTTAAAAAATCATGCAGGAAGGGGTAAGTTAAATTTGCTGTTTAAGTTTAAAATTATTATTTTGAATATCTCACGTTTCAAGCTTTAAATAATTGAAACTTCTGAAAATTTTAATCGTCGTCCTTTTGAGTTTATAGTCTTAGTACTACAACCATAGATATGAGATTATTTATTTAAATATATTCATGTCTTTGACAGTTAGAATTTACTATTTATACTTATCTAAAGATATACATGACATGGCAGTTCTTATTTCGTACGTGCTGGAAAAAATACAACTTTGAATCCGTTTTCCAATGTACTTTATAGTCAACGACTTATCTCGGACTCGTAACAAGCCGTTTAGTTAGTCTGCCACATCTAAAATCAGAAGCGCTAACTTAAATGCACACCATAATTCCCATAAAGCTTTTAATGAAACTATCTTGGGAAATAAGAAAGAGAAAGCACGGATTTCATTCCCAAGGGGGCATTTTAAACTTTATTGAAACAGGATTTACTTGACACCTGCACGTTTGCTTATTAAGGACTCTAACGTTATGTATTCTGAATCTAAATTTCCGAGATCAACATAAAACTCTTATATGTAAATTCAGCTTAACATGATGTTAAATAATAAGAAACAACGCACGTTTTCGACGAATGCTTGTATCTACTCTTTTTAGCCATCGTCGGATAGGTACAATCGACTTGTTGGATGTCGCAGTATCTGTATATGTGCAGTTTATTACTTTGCTAAATCACTTTATATGCTTGAATTAAATTCACAGCAGGAATGCAGAATGTCTTTTCCTCGTAAATTTGATTATCCTATTTCAGATTAAGGTAGAAGAGTATTACGTAACATGACTTTCACATGGAACATCTAAAATGGAGAGTATTTCTTAATATGTGATGATTTCTTGGCAATAATTAAAGATCTTTAATATAAGGTAATTCTGATTTTGTCTCTTCAATTTTCTTGATTAAATTACGAACTGTTAACTCAGTAGGTGCTTCATTTTGCTCTAATCTTGTGCGAATTTTTCTTAATGCAAGTGTAAATCATCGCTCAGTTTAAAACAGTTGCACATAGTCCCTTCAAATTAGGAAAATTGAGGGAAATTTTTCCTACCGCTAAGCGACTGATACAAAAAACTGTGTTGGGGTTGTGTCAACATATTTTTCACCTAGCGCATGATAAAAAAAGGATTGTTTTTTAGATATAGACATATCTATATATATATATATATATATATATATATATATATATATATATATATATATATATATATATATATATATATATATATATACGCGTTGTTGACCGTTTTATCGGTTTTTTGCGTTTTTCTGAAAAACTATGTATTTTTGGGAAAACATGATCTAATTTGATGTTGTAGATTTTGCAATTCTCCACAGTTTTTTTTTCCATTTTTTCGAAATTCTGCTTAGTTGCGCCGCTAAAGCGCGCTGAATTATTTTTTAACTGTTTTTCCATCTTAAGCCAAAACTATGCATTGTGGAGATACATATCAAGAAATCAAAGTTGTAGATATAAAAATTTACGACACATTTTGTAGTCTTGTTTTTTTTTAAGTAGCACGGTTTTGCCACTAGAGGGCGAAAACCCTCTATTTTTTATTTTTTTTGTAATTCTCTTGTGCGAATGAAAAAAACACTAGTGCATTAATTTTGATTTATAGGCAAAACTATGCATTTTTTGTAAAAAAAAGTGTAAGACAATTTGTAGGAAGTTTTTTGCTTTCTAACTTTTTGTGATTGAACTTTTCTAAAAAATGCAGTTTTGCCTATAAATAAAAAATAATGCTCTAGAGTGTTTTCTTTTCATTTGCACAAGAGTATTACAAGAAAAAAGAAAACAGTTTCCGCCCTCCAGTGGCAAAACAGTGCGACATTAAACAAAAAAAAAAAAAGAAAAAAATGTATCGTAAATTTTTATATCTACAATTTTTATCTTTTGATATTTTTCTCTACAATGCATAATTTTGGCTTAAAATCGAAAAACAGTTCAAAAATAATTCAGCACGCTCTAGCGGTGCAACTAAGCAGAATTTCGAAAAAATGAAAGCAACAAAAATTGTGGAGAATCGCAGAATCTACAACATCAGGTCATGTTTTCCCAGAAATGCATAGTTTTTCAGAAAAACGTAAAAAACCGAAGAAACGGCCAAAAACGCGCATATATATGTCTATATCTAAAAAACAACCCTCTTTTTATCGTACGCTAGGTGAAAAATATGTTAACACAATTTTAACACAACTTTCTGTATAGGTCGCTTAGCTGTAGGAAAAATTTACCAAAATCAGTGATTTGTTATCTAATTTGAAGGGACTAACAGAAACTATTCGTAGTTGAACAAACCATACCGTCGCATTGTTTGTAGTTTATCAATACCAGTTCCAATTTCAGGGGATTATCATAAATTTTGGATTTTTAAATGGAACACCGAATACACTTTAACAACATTCTCATACTTCATTGTTTTTTTTGCGCCTTTCGTCCACCTAACCCCCGACATTCACACAAATACTTACAGACACACCCAGCTGACTTCTGTAGAAATCGAAACCAAATACACGACGTTATTAATCGCCTGTAACGTCTAATTGTTTTGTCAACTGAATTTTGTATGCTGATCTTGCTTTAAAACCCGATATTTGGTGGCTCTTGACAGATTTAATTGTTATGCACTACGTCGAATTGATGTGTTTGAATATTCCCGTACTCTATTTCTCACTACAGCAATATTTTCATCTGGCCGACCACGACGAGGACGTATTGGTGTTGCTCTATAACAGAACTCTTTAAAAATCTTGATTAAGTTACGAACTGTTAACTGTAGATGGTTTATTTTATCTAAATTTTGTGCCAATTTTCCTTAATGCAACTGTAAATGATAACTCACTTTCATAAAACAGTTGTACATAAACTAGTCGTTGTTGAACTGTTAGTTACGGCATGTTGACGTCATGTAGTTTGTAGATGACAGTCGTTAAATATTGACGCCCTATCTTTGACAGAACACAAATGCCGCTCAATTTAAATCTTATAGTTTCAACTGAGACTTCATATACAAAAATAGTTCTATATTCTTCATTATATGCATATCAATTTACTAATTCTCGTCATATATAATTTAATCTTATATCTAAAAGTATAAGGATTATAATTTTAAATACGGGTAGAGGAATATATATCACATCTTCTCGAACTCATCCATGACTATGTTAATATTATATCTTCCACCATTTCCGTCCTTAATGAACTCTTCGAAATCGTTTATCATCTTTAAAACGCTCCCAATTTCTGAAGAGTTATGAATGTAAATTAAGCGGTGAAGTGTGTTAAGAGTTACGACGCAGCATTATAAAGACGTTACCTATCCAATCTCGTCGCGGTTTTAAGTCATCCCTTTATGTACATCTAAGCGTGCTTTCGGTAAACTTAAACATTTTAATGTACAGCCATCCATTAAAATCTGCATTTTCACTAAAGGCATCGTGAAATAAAGCTATAAAACCGAATAATAAGATAAGCAATAGGAGTATCAATCTATCACTTAAACTGATTGGTTAGTGCATCAATCTTCTCTGCCATTAATGTCAAAACGTTAACATTATTCAGGTTTGTTCCTGCGCTGCAGATTACAAAAAGGCTCAGTGGGCACTTCTGTTCTTATAAAAAATTATAAGATAAAATATATTAGAAGGCAATTTTAATTCGCCTTCTAAAGTATATTCTATATAGAAGGCGATTTTATTTAAGAAAATACGACGTTCAGCGCATACTAAAATACAGGGTGGCGATAAAGTTTCGCACTAAATAAATTGTTCTCAAGAGGGCATTGACTGACATACAAATGTTGTTGAAGGTGTGAGGTCTCGAGCATAACAGTACCCCAATTCAGGATTTCCTTTTCGTACTTTATGAGACAGGGGACTTAAAATTGTAAAATATGAAAAATAACAATACTGTTATTGTTTTGCAACTATAGAGGTATCTATCTATCAGGGATCTGGTGGATATTTTGATCTAACACTAGTTTCTTACGGCACTAATTTTATTTCTAAAACGGAAAACGTAAATATCAGTGTAACTGAAAATGTTATGTTAATGCCTCCTAACAAATTGTTTGTTCATAGATCAGATTGTTACCATACATAGGTTACAAAAATAATAATTGTTCAAGGGATAAAAATTCACTAAACCTATTAATTATTTTACTACTGTTGCTGCCAAGTTGACTTTGTCAGGCGCATTTTTAAATATTATTTTTAATAAGCAATAAAGACTGAATAAAACTGAAACGGCAGATAACTGAAGTGTTAAAGATAAGAAAACTTATCATTTTTCCCAATAAGATCATATATATATATATATATATATATATATATATATATATATATATATATATATATATATATATATACCACTTTCAGGAACTAAGTACAGGTACAATAGTATTTGAGCATGCGCGGTATTCCATAAACAATGTTTAACAGTTTAGGTTAGGTTGGGTTAGGTATGTTATTAGGATATGTTGTCACCTTTTTTTGTGTAAATCATTACAGAAACCATTAACAGTGATAGTATTATTGGGAATTTACGAAAAACATACTCTTATCGTATATCTAAATCCGTAGAAGAATAACATATATAGCATTTAAAATATCAAAGCTGTTAATATTTCTAGAAATCAAGAAATGATATTAACTTGTATGATTCAAAATCTGTCAATGTAAAATGGAAAACTAATATAAGCAATCTATATTACAAAAACATGTTAAAATATTTCGGATTTGATCCTTTAATCGTGGATTTACTGTATATTACTGAGTTTGTCGATAAAGAGTCTGGCAATATATGCTATAAAAAATAAGCGTCTAATTAACAAAATACAACTTTTGTTACAATCCTATAAAATGTAATCGGAATTTGAAAAACTTAATAAATATTAATTTATTTGGTTTTCGAAAGAATACAATGTCGAACTGAAATGTAAATGTTTCGTCTACCATTGCAGGTGACTCTTTATAACAATTCATTGAGAGCAGTATTACTAGTTAGCATCGTCGTCACCAACATCCAAATCACTCTAGAAATTCAATATTTATCGTGAGGGTTACCAAACATGGAAAATATTATAAGTTAACAATAGTAGTAACAGTTATTATTTTAGAAAAATGGAAATATATGAGAAAATTATTGACGTATTGACGTAACTAGTTTTGCTAATTTAAGAAAAACATAAAAACTTTTTTTTTATATAAATAAATTATTTTAGGAACCTCATTTCGATAATCTATCAATTTGTTTAAAGATATAGGTAAAGTAAGTCATTATATATTGTATATAATTAGCGCAGAAACATTTATTTATTTATTATTACTTATTTTAGTATTACATTTATTCTTTACCTATTGTTCAAATTCTAATATGGCAACACTTACAGCAGAGTAAGCATTATCCATACAAAGTTTGCTTACTATATTGATTCAGAGAATGACCGTGATAAATGAAATAAACTCTGGGGACACCTACATGAATTGTGTAAAAAATAAACCTAATTTTATACTGAACTTGCAGCTGACGAAAAGATATTTCGTCTTTAATTATTTATTGAACAAGAATTGATAGGAGATACCTACAGTTTTTCCCGAATGAAGAAAATCCTGATTTTCTCTATTATGACTCTATTCTTAGTTATTTATCATCTGTTCGTACCAATACTTGAGAAGTTAGCCGAAAAACTGCTTGAGAGTAAGGGAAAAACCCGAAGTCAGTGATTATTAAGGGCAGATTTCTACGAAGAATCTTGAGCCGTCGATAACAAATACATTGTATATTATACATGGTGGGGCGTAATAACCTAATGATTTTTATTTGTTCCCTATCAACGATTGCGTCAATAAATCAGATGAGGTGTGAGGCCAGAACAAACACGGTTGATGCCACAGTGACCATGAACCATCTACTATTGGATAGAGAAAGGTTTTTTTAAAAATTGTCACTCAATAATTCAAGTTCACCAGCGCCCGCTTCACAACCAGAGAATAACTATGTAGTGGGGAATCATTTGGCCATAATTTGTTGGAAATGATCCAGATACTGCTGTGCAACTGCGCATAAGATAATACGGAGGCAATAATAGCAATTTGCATGTATGTTTTCTGGCAACATTTATCACGGCATGGCAATATCTATAATGTTAGTATGATTTAAATCTTAGAGGTTATTACTTATGAGATTATTTTGCAAGTAGAGCGTATTATCCTCAACCAGTAAATGTTGAGGATTTAAAACATGGGACCGAACTGGCCACTATTTCAGAAGAATTGTAACCTACCTTTGGGCTTACTTGGAGTAATATGTATTTAAAGCTACCATTACGTATGTATTGCTTCAAGTCTACTTGATATTTGTTTAAAAAATAAATAAATGTCCTTTAGAAAACAAAATGGTGTAATAGTACTTTCTATGATATATATATATATATATATATATATATATATATATATATATATATATATATATATATATATATATATATATATATATATATATATATATATATATATTCCTAAATCAAAGCTAAATAAAATATGTTGCATTTTCATGAAACTTTATATACTGAAACCTTACATTTTTCAGACGTGATTTGATGTTAAGAAATTATCAGGTTATTATCCCCACCCTTTATAATATGCATTTGAAATCAATGATACAATAACTTGAGTCTAAAATAATGAGGTTCCGATTTAATTTTTTTTTGTATTTTTATAAACATTTTATAACAGTGATTACTTCAATTACTTTAAGCAGAAAGCTTATAGTTTTTTATCTTAAGCGATTTCCTGCTGCTTGTAGCCTGCAATTCATCATTCTATAAATTTTTAGTTAATATTCGAAAACCATATACATTATGGATTCATTTATAAAATTTGTTGCGATATAGTGAAGATGGCTGTTACTGAGTAGAAACACAAATTTTTACTTCTTCTGAACTGATACAAATAGTGAAAAACTGTAAATTAAAACATAAAGTACCACATAAACCTAAGAGTTAAGTAGTGCAAATGTAAATCATTATAAATAATACTAAGTACATATTATTGCAGTTGATAAGTTCATGAAAGTATTAGATATTAGTATTATAACCCTAGAAATCTAATCCGACCATAATAATTAAAATCTAATGAGTACGAGAAATAGAGCAAACATACAAAGTGAACTTTCAACTGAAGACCTAATAATAAAAACTTGTACAGAATTTTTGAAAGGAATAGGAAGTACCATGGACAAAAATATTCTATGATAAGTTAAATGATCTTAGTAATTCCATTAAACGTCTAAGTAAAACAGTAATAAAGAAACTAATAAGAATAGTATTCTAATTCTAAATAAAAAACTTGATACAATAAAGCAAGCCGCCAAACTCAACTGTCTAAGAATTTGCGGATTATCTGAGGAAGGAGAAAATAATGCAGTTTCTGAAAATATCATTAATTTCTTTTCGTCTTAACTTGGAATCAAATGTAGTAAAGAGGACTTTATTAATATTTATAGTATTGGTAAATTAAATGACACCAAAGATAGACCACGTACAATTGTAAGAAATTTTATTAATATAAGTAAACGTCTCGAAATTATTAAAGGAAAGAAACAATAATTAAAAAATAGTTCTGTTTTTATCTTTGAGGATCTTACCAAAAAAACGATTTGATTTGCCCAATGTTGCGAAGAAAAAAGTAGGTTCCAAAAAGGTATGGTCATCAAATAGAAATATTTATGTGTGGTGTGATCAAAAGCAGAAAAGACGTCCAGTGTTGTGCGAGGAAGACCTACTCCATTAACGACGTGGTCGAACTATGTGTTTTATTTGATGTAGTTAAGTTTTTGGCGGAAGTTAATTTCATAGAATTTGTTAATTGGTTCTACCTTACTTTATCTGCATTAGTTTTCAATGTTTGTATTTTTAACTTGTTTGTGCTGTAACTAATTAGATATATAAATATGGTTAATAATGTAAATATACATTTTTCACATCTGAACAGTGAATCATTTTTCACAGGGTTTGATTCGGATTTCGGAATTTAGTTATAGATAATTGATTAGATATTGTGAGTTTATCTAAAACTTCAAGCATAAACATAGTTCTGCTCAGTTTGAAAGGTGTTTTAGTTATAACGTAATTAGAGTATTTAATGATGTACCTACTCTTTGTGCTGTTCTTTTAAATCCGCTCTCGTATATGCATTTCAAAAACAAATTAAAAACTGGAGACATTGAAAACCCCTTGTTTTAATAGACACATATTAAAATAATTATTTATACCATACTTTATACATAATTTTCAATAACATTAGTAATTGTAATCAGTCACGGCTTTTGTTTTGCTTTATTTACTTTTAAATGTTTTGCTTTCGGTGTAGTGGTGTCATTTAAGAGCGGCTTAAGACAGAGTGACGCCTAGTTAACACAGTTTTTGTCTTAATTTTGTATTGATTATTGGAAATAAAGGCACTATTATTATTAATATTATATGCTCAACTTAATTGTCTCAAGTTAATAGTTTTACTGTCATAGAAACTATAATAAAATGTATGTAGTATACGCATATAGATAGTAAACAAAATATCTTGTGCGACTATTCTGACAACACAATAAATTTTTATAATAGCTTATCCTAATATAGTTTAGTAAGAAATGAATGAATCTTATTAATCTAATTGAGATAAAAATCATTACAACAGTAATACTTCATTTCTAAAAAGAGATTTAGACAGATATACCAATTGCTTTATGCCACTGTTTATAACAATGAGATATTATTTTTGTTACCCACTCACTAACAGAGTTTATTACTTTCTTATTTCAGAATTCGGGCATAATATTCAAACTGTTTGTTGAGCTGCCCTATAAAAATTTATTGTTCGGTATATTTATGATCATTACTAGAGCTTATTTCAGTTGCCAGAAATAAATGTAAGGAAGGTACAGGCTATAAATATTGTTGTCCTGAGTAGTCGTCTCTAAACGAGACGATTCTTCCTTGTTGACTTACGTATCATTGAGTTGGTGTGTAATAAACATTAATAAAATGATCTACTGCGCAGCTTTCTTAAGTATTTCGTATGTATGTAGTGTCCATCCTAAACAAAATTTAAAACTACTATTTGAACAAAAAATATTAGTTTCATCCAGAAAAGTAATATAATTATTATATGGACATAATAGAAAATATTCATTTACTAATTTAATGCTAATGATACTAATTTAATTGATAATAGGGATCGAGTAGCTTTTAACAAAAAGAAAACACTTTTATGCTCGGGGGTAATAAACTTAGAAACAAGGAAGAGATTTTTGAAAACGTATGTATGGAGCACGGCACTATACGGTTACGAAACCTGGACGGTAGCGGAAGTAAGTAGGAAGAAATTAGAAGCTTTTGAGATGTGGTGTTACCGAAGAATGAAGAAAATACTGTGGACTGATAGGGTTAGAAACGAAGAAGTATTAGAGGAAGTCGGCGAGAAAAGAAGTATGTGGAAAAACATAAAAAAGAGAAGAGGTAGAATGGTAGGCCACTTGCTGAGACATGGGGGAATAGTCCGCGATATTTTGGAGGCAGAAATAGGAGTGAAGAAAGGCAGAGGTAGGCCTAGATTAGACTACTGCTCACAAATAGTAAGGGATGTAGGTTGTAGCACAATTAGCGAAATGCGTAGGTTAGCACAAGATAGGAGAAGCTGGAGGTTAGCGTCCAACCAGTCCTAGGACTGATGACCTCATGATGAGGAATTTAATGCAAGGATGTTGAAGAAAAAATGGGATAATATTAATAATATATGTATATAATAATAATATAATTTATCAAGTATACTAACAAAGTTTTATTTTCAGAGAGAATTAAATCCCAATAAGAATTATTAACAATTTTTAAAACATGAAGCAATGTGCTTATATATGAATAATCAGTTTATGTTCAAATGGTTTATTTATACTATGAAGCAAACATAGTCATTTTCACGGCCAAATTTTATTAAAACTAATAGATATTAGATGTGTGAAAAATATGTTAAATGTTGACAAATTCGCTGAAAAATTTCGTTCGACATATAAAATCCCCTCATTATAAGAAGAATCATTAATAAATTTCTAAAGGCATCTGAATATATATCAACATTTATTTATTAACAAGGAAGAATATTAACGTTAAAATAAGATCGTAGTATTTAATAATTGAAAAACTCAATAACACAAAGTAGTTTGAAATTTGACTGCATTGGTTTGTATATTAATGTTGGTTTGTATATTAAAGAAAAATGTAATAAAGTGTATTATATTTTAAAGGCGTTTTATTTTCCTTTATTGTACAATATGGACAGTCAAGGGCGTAAAATTGTAATAAAGTTTACACCCACAAATAGTGAAGTTTACACCAGACGTCGCGTCGTGTTAATTTTACTCCAGTACTGGTATTTACATCAGGGAAGGGTAACATATTATTAAAGCCGTGTGGTATTTATTTCACACTGAATTAGTGTATTTCTATATGTACTCCGTTTGGTATGAAATTGGTGTTAAATTTTACCCCACATTAGAGACAGTGTATAAGTTTTTCTATCAAAGAAAGAAACACATATAGTAAAGTGTTAAAATTTTAGTTTAATAATTTTTGGTGGTCTGTGATAAATGGCTGTAAAGAATATCCAATGTTTTGGCGAAATGTTTAACATTTTTTTCTTTCACCCCGAGTAACAATTTTAAAAACTACAAGCTGTAAATCTGTGTTCTATATAGTTACACAGACTATATAACTTTCAAGTTAATAACATGCAGCTGCAATTTGTGTATTTATCAATATGGAAAATACTTGCTCCAAAACCGACCAACCCATGATATGGGACAAGCCACCCCAATCTCAACTTGACAAGTACCACAAAGGCTGTGCGATTGAAATTTGTTTTACTTCTGGAAATCCTGATAAAAGCCAACATTTTACTTTTAAAGATATTGAGAATGTGAGCTATGAACATCTGACTAAAAATTCACCTTTCTCAGAAATAGTTAATGCAGATATTAAGTGTATTCATGAATTCGAACATTCCGAATCAGACAAGCCTACGTTTAAAAAAAAACTGCTCAAAGTTTTAAGAGAACTGTTCAATTTACAGATTAATGCTAAATACAAGATTTACTACAGTTACAGGTCGGAAATCATATCAGATATAAGTGTAAAACTGTCAAGATTATCTTGTCCAACAGAGTATGTAAATTATTATGAACGAATTGCAGTCGACGATGAGAAAAAGTTCGATATTTGCTTTAACTCGGTGAATCAAAGTGAAACGTACTTGTGGTACAAAGAGCGATTTCCCCGTATCACTTGCAGCAATAAAGCTCACGCAATAAAAACGAGCCATTAGAATTGTGAATCTTTGGCGCAACAATTTATTAAAGAAAAATACAAGGGCACTGTGAATGATGCAATGCGATATGGACTACGTAAAGAATCAGAAGCAAGGGAAGTTTTTGAACAACAATTTGATTTTACAGTACATTAAGTCGGCCTGGTTGTTTGTTTGAAGCAACAATTTCTGGTATGCAGTTCAGATGGTATTATTTTTAACGATGAAAAGTTCAATTACTGGAAATCAAAATGCCCTCACATGTGTGAAAATACTATTGTTCTTGATCGGGAGAAAAATTTTTCCTTGGTTCTCTATTTAAAATTCGATGAGCTACGCAACGTGCAATTAATAAAATCTCACAAATATTATACTCAAGTGCAAGTTTCTATGTACATTTTAGATTGTGATAGTTGTGCATTTCTATATCTATTCCCCGAATGATCAGGTTCATGTTGAAATCTTTAGAGATGTGCAACTTTTACAGTGGACAATTCCAAAAATAAAATTATTTTATGAAATGAAACCCATTTTTCATGAAAATTCTCCCTAAAGACTGTGTAAATTAGGTAACATTACGTATATTGGATTATAAAAATTCCTTGTTTCAAAGATTGACACCTTAATTACATAAAAATTGTTTATTCTTTTTTAACATTTTCAGTTTTGCAAAGTAAAATTTTATAGCTGAATTAACATAATATTTATTGCAGGCTTTGAAAACGTTACTTTACTCGTTACTCAATTGTTACTTTTTGTATTCAATACAACTAATTCAAATTACTGATAATTCTAGTGAAGTAGTTGTTAACTGAATCTGCACTATTTTTTACTATATGCAAAGGTGGTATTTGTGCATTTCACTCATATGCATGTTGAATTGGAAAACTAAAATCCTAACAGTTGCACATTCTTGTCGTCGCGGTGGGCGCCACCAGCGATACTTGCGAAGCGCATAGTACTTCGCCGTTATAGGTAAAGTGTTATTTTTATTTAATAAGAATGTTTTATTATTTGCATTAGTTTACTTACATCGTGATTTTTAACTTTTATTATTTCTATAAGTATTTCTATATTGTGTAAGTACTGTGTTATAGTATATTGTAAATTATGTATTTATTTCATTAAATTCTATGAAAGAAAATGTAATTAACTTTTTTCTTTATCGTTGAAATTAAAACTAAATTCGTTACACAAAAAAAGGCACGTTAAAGCTAAAACTCTATATACGATTTATAGTGTTCAATAATGACCACGATTGTTGACTACCAACTGAACTCCTTTTTAAGATTGATCTCCTCTTTAACATGGCATCTTTATACATTGTCCTGTCAAATGAACTCCACAGGAAGTAACATGCTAATTTTAAATATGGAATGTATAGTGGCCATTAATGAGTTAGCATATATTTCCAATAGCATCAGCAAGTCCGTTAATGTATGCATAAAATCTTATGATAATAGAGTAAAGTCTTAGAGTAAAACAATAAAAGAAGTTTAAAGAGAATTCTGAACTATTAAAAATAAAACTATTATATGTAAGACATGAAAAATGTGCATCAGCATTTTGAGTAAACAATTTTCTTCTATATGTAAGACACATTTGGATTTTAAATGCATGAAAATATATAAACATACCATTGATAAAAAGTATGCTTTCCTTACTGTTATAATTTATAGAATAGTAAAAAATTAGAGATAGGTACATCGTCATTCCATCAGCCATACATTTTTGAAAATAAATATTATCTTAATGATCCTAGAACACGAAACTCAAGAAACATTTTTAGAGTAGGTTTAAAACATTTAAGTTATTTAATTTTTCATTTAAGATAAAACAAAGTAATTAACTAAGGTTATACTTCTATACACTCATGTACATTTTTTAATTCATTGATAAATCACGTAAGATATTCATTAAATTTAAAATTTTTTGAAATTCCAGTTTAATTTAAATTCTGAAAATTTCGATATGTTCAGTTAATCTGAAATATTGGAAACCCCGCAACACTTCCGCTTATACCGGAAACAGATAGAGATTGGGAGACCCATAGACTTTTTTTTAATCATTTTTGAATTATACGCATTAATTTCGAACAATCAATATTAGGTTTCCGTATATCTAAAATTAACCGTATTTTGATTTGTAGAACAAAATTAAGTTAGGACGAGTATCTTACTAATTGTACATATAACTAACTCTTTTATCGAGGTAAGTACATAAGCTATTATAGTGGCTTATTTATAGATATCCAATAGTTACTAGAATTATACACAGAGTATTCAAAATTGAGTTACAAATGAATCTTCTTGTAAAGCCTAATTTTGTTTTTCAAATATAACACCATATAATATGTAAATAGAATATAAGAACAAATTATGCACCGTTTTGTCTTAGGTACGCTTACATTCATTCTTGATAGATCTCTAATAATAAAAATTTATCGGTAATAAAAATTGACTAAAAACAATTTAACTTTTTAACTGATTTACCTAAAAATCCAGGATGAATTAAGACATAAATTAGGAGATTTATAATGAAGATTTATGATGATTTGGCATTAAATGAACTGCCTAAAATTCTTGGTATCAGTTAGACAAAGCGCTTGCTCATTCAAATATGTTCGAAGATCCTTACATCGACTACTTGGAATTGATCACTTAAATCTCCTGATTTTACTCTAACCAATTTCTTATGGGGATCACATAAGTAAAGTTTAAAAGTAGAATATGTTACATTTATATGGAATAATTGTTTATATATATATATATATATATATATATATATATATATATATATATATATATATATATATATATATATATATATATATAGATAACAAGTATACAATTTGAATAATGGATCTTGGCGCGTGTATGAATTTAGTGACGACACACGGATCACATGCTACACCACTCGCAATTGTTACTAATATGCCACAATTACCAGCTCATATGTCTAGCGACATATGTTTCAATCAACTACGTACGGCATAGATAGTTAATAATTTGTAGAACAAAATGCAAGTATGATGTCACGTCTTAGCTTTATTGTATAATTTTATTCATTGGCGTTGCAATATTTCTGTAAAATTTATTTAATTTTTGTTTCATTTATTTTTATTTGTGTTGAATTTATTTCACTTATTTTGATGGAAATATCACTTCTATTGAATGTTTTTGTGGAGAATATTTTCATTACTCTGTCATAGGTTCACGGATTTGTATTGCACTAAGTGTTATCCTAAAATGTGTTTTCGGCACGATACTGTTCAAAAATGTTATTTGATTGATTCATACGATTGTTACCTGTGACGCACACGCAAAGAATCATTATACAAACCATAATTAATTTCAAAAAGTAAATCATTATTGTCTATATTTTTGGATACGTATCGTGAGTATTTAATTACATTCTTCCTTAATGGTACATAAATAGTAAAATAAATTAACTATTAAAATAAATATTTATAGTGTTATTTAATTGATTTAATTAATTTATAAATTTTGGTTTAATTTATAATTATGTTTATTAGTTAGCCATTTTTAATCGATTATTAACGTTTGAAAGGTTATTACGTGCAAATTAAAAAAACAATGAAATATGGTTAAGACGATTAAATTGCGAAGAACTTTTAAAAATAGGCATAGGAAAATAGATACTATGCTAATATAGATCGACAAATAATTGATGGCTGCATACTTCTTAACAATCTATTCATATACAATGTCTTCTATTTGAAAACCAAAAATTTATTAAAGATTGTTAGAAATGTTTTATTTGTAAATGCATTATAGACGCCATGTATAATTGAACAGATTGTTATGTATGTGTAAAACACCTATGGTATCTTTTACCTCGGTAAGGAAATTAGAGACCAATTAAAAAATGCCTTTCTCAATATTTTTTAAATACCTCTGATAATAACAATTTGTTTTTAAACGTCAAAATACCTGAAAATAGTTATTAATGAGTGATCCAGTATTGTCAATATTTCAAGCGGACAAGACGCGTTGACTTGATTCGGCCTCAATTTTTTCTCTATTTAAAATAAACTCGAACCTTAAAAACCTCTAGTGAACATGTTAAGTGGATGCCCCTGTATATTATCGTTTGAAACGTTTTGTGAATATTTTTACGTTACGTTTTATTCATAGTTTAAGTTTTGTTAATAGCCATTTAAACAATGGTAAATATGAAGATATTTATTCTTAAAGCGTTTTTTTGACTTTACTCCTTAAAGTAGCCTCTTAGTTTAAATTTAAATCAAGATTGTTAAGAATGATGCAGGCATGGAACAGTTAGTAACTCTCAAGGAACATACCTCTCTACATTATCTTTAATTTCTCTAAATACGTCAGTGTTCAGTATTAACGTTATGTTTGTATCTAGTTTTTAATGTCAGTATATATATTCAACACAAATTAATATCAAGTTATTTTTCCAATCAATTATGCTTTTAGTTAATCATGTACACTAAGAAGCAGCAGAATTAAGTCTGTGGTGTTAGTTACACTTACAAAACAGGTACAAATATAGATTACTTTGATTACCATTGCCTTAAATTGAGTCATTGAGTTGTGGTACAATTTCTAATACAACTTGTATAAATTCTGCATTCATTGTACTGTATACTAGAGATCAGACATAAAAAAACTACATTTATTTATAATAATAAGAACATTATTGCATATAGCTTCCATCATACTTCTTTCCAAATGGCTCTTAAATAAATCGTAATTCTAACTTGTCTTGTGTATTACAGCAAATAATGTAGACTAATTTTGAAACATAAATACAGGGCGAGTCACGGGAAACGGACGTTTTTCAACAAAGAATAACTCTTGCAATTTTAGGAAAAAATAAGTTTTATTTTTAAAGAATTAAATGTAAAACTATGCCATCTTATATGCCATCTTATGAACCATCATAATTTTATAGAGATGAAATGCAAGGTCTTTGTGTAAAATTCTCTGCATCGTGGATTGACTTATTTGCAGTTTCCTAGAATGTCGTCTAGCAGAACGAGTGGGGCTTCGGTTCATGGCTTCCCTTACTCGATTCACATTTTCAGCTTTTCGGGTCGTTCGAACTGGGCCGGGTGGTTTTCTTTTAAACAGTGACCCTGTCGTTCGCAATGAATTAACCCATCTAAGAATGGTATTCCGCTGAGGGAGGGCACCATGACGGCCGATGTTGAAACGCCGTCTGAAAAGACGTTGCACTATTGTCACTGAACCTCTACTTCTTACAAACTCGTCGTAAATAAACACGCGGTGTTCCCTTGTCCACAACGGCATGATGGATTCTAAATGGCAACTCAAGGAGTATTGACTGTTATTTCTCCCACTTACATACGTCTGACACAAGCTGTGTACTATTCGTTCTAAAAACGTCCGTTTCCCATAACTCACCATGTACATATTGTAAAATGACTAAAATATATATAGGTAGTAAAATAACATTTCTTTATGCTAAGTAATAGAAAAACGTAACCACAATGCCTTCTGACTATTGAGTTATCTCTCTTGTAATACAATGTGAGCAAAATCACTGGTAGACCCCGGGGGGATGGCACTCCCTATATGTCACGTAGTGCGATCTTGCAATTGCGTGTACAACAGCCACCAGGGGTGCTAGTGGTCTTGCAGTCTCGTTTCCCCCTTTCTTTTACGTCCTTTACCTACAGTAACAGTAAACATAACCTCGCGTACATGTAAACAAACGCGTAATCGCGAGTTGTAATCTGCAGTGTATAAATATAATAGTGTAAAACGGAGGATCCGCCGAAAGTAAAAAACAAAATGCATCGTGCGAGACGACGTTGTATAGTGGCCGCATGCAATTACGAAATAGAACGTTCCGTAGAAGACGAAAAAGCTCATTATTTCACAGTACCCTCAAACGAAGAAAAAAGAGAACTGTGGCAAAGTGCTGTTCGGAATGATTTAACTCTGATTGCCTTTTACAAGTGTATTTTAATGACATGTAACTAACTGAAGAATAATTCAGTGTTTTTAAAAAAATTTCTTCATTAAAAGATTATTATGATTCGACATTATTCAAAGTTTTTACTGTTATTTCAATCGAAGCAATGAATATAATTGCATTAGTCTAAATACACACTTTCATAGAAATATTCATAGAATAAGTTTCAACACTATTCAGATAGATTGTATACGTATGTGTACATATTACGTGTTCATAAAAAATTATTGCAGGACAACAAGAAAAAATATTTTTTATAATTGCAAATTAACCTAATTCAGTTTCACCTATACGATAAACAATAATAATCGTTACGTAATACATTGTGGCTCAGATAATTTTCCTATAAATTTTCATTTTGTTATTAATTTTACATCATCCCTTACGTATATATTAAAATTTAAAAACATTTATGTTCAAAATTTCGCGCTACGAGACATGCAAGAGAAATAGCGCCCTTTGTACAGTAATTTACCAGCGAACTACCGAAATGCTAGAGGGCTGGTTGGAACCTATGTCTTACAGATATCTATTGAAATTGCCATCGGCCAAAGTGACCACTCTGGACTCAGCAGGAATCAGATATCTGCTGCAGGAAGATGAGCGACATCTGCGAGGTAGTAGCTGAAACTTATTGGGTGATCAATACAGCATTTTTGTTCAAATCCCATCGCCGAGACCTTAACTTGGAAATACAGAATTCTTTCTATATGTAACGTAAAATAAGCAGGGTGTGCAACTACCTCAAAAATATTTGATAAGATAAAATTATTAATT
Organism: Rosalia funebris; assembly: GCA_037954035.1. Lineage (NCBI taxonomy): Eukaryota > Metazoa > Arthropoda > Insecta > Coleoptera > Cerambycidae > Rosalia > Rosalia funebris. The sequence goes on along the minus strand of JAZFAV010000018.1, from coordinate 2,254,731 downwards.
TAAATATCCATAACATAAATTTGATTTAGTAATGCGACAATTGCACCATATCATGATCTTATCAATGTACCAAAACATCAGATTAGATAAAAGTAACAATTTATTTTGCAATTATTGTGAATTATTATTACCACAGCTTTTAAAGTAGACCTAGTGACGGTACAGTTAGATTTTGGTAAAAATGAGATAGATGTTTGGTATTTCTTGATTATCCTCATTTCATGAGGACACTTCTATTGGTTACGGTTATATACAAATATAAGTAAGTAAGTAGCTTTTATTCTATCTATTACACTGTATTCAAATTAAACGTAATGTGTCATGCCGCTAAATAAAGCGAAGTATATTCCGATTATATTTATTATTAGAAATGCTCCACAATATATTTGAGTTAAATATTTAAATATTTTGATTATTTGTTTTATTTGAAATTTACTGATATTATATTATATCTAGTATTAAGTAATTAAATATGTGTGGATGACATATCATGTAATCTGCATTGGTCTTGTATAAAATGGAAACTAATACATACCAGCCTTCAATGATCTAAACATATAGGGTTGTGATCAAGTAACCCTTAACTTTTTTCAAAACAATAATTTGTTAAAAAAACTGAATAATTCATGAATTAATTTTTCTTTATTTGACTGTTTGTATTTGAAAATTTTGTAAGAGTTCATCAATTTGCTTGTAATATTATAGAGATATGTATATACATAGGTTTACATATAATTTATTATATTTAAAGGACTTTTAATCGTCGCTACCTTTTAGAAATATTTTCTACGATGAATTCAGGAGACTAACACTAGTTATTATCTTCCAATAGGTTATGGATTGGTGTTGCAAATAATATATAAAATACTTTTCATTTTCAGAATTATTAGTAAAATTCATATACTTACATTCAAATCAGAAATAAATACAAAATTCTGATAAATCTTGGCTGTAAAAATTTTTATAACATGTGACTGGAGAGATAAGACTAGCACACATAAAAATGTTTGCCAAACAATTTAAAATATTGCGGGCAGGGACATATATCTACTATTGAATTGGTACAACGTAGAAATATACTTTTCATGTTATGGGAACAATTTATAGTTCAATTTAACAGTTCACAAAATAATATCATTTAACGAAATATTTTGCGACATTTATTTTTTAAAAAAGAAATAGAAACATTTCATAAAGGATTATGAACTGAAACAGGTTCCAGAAATCGATTATGTGAAATGATGGAAGAATATTATGCACGAAAATTGTCCTTTCCAATTTATATTTCATCTTCATTCGGAATCGTTAGTGATATTTGATGTCTGAGAAAGTTTACCACCACCCTCGAATTTGATGGGTGCAAAGATCACTTGTCCGACAAGTATGAATACAACAGGAAGAGATTTTAACTAAGGCACCACAAATACCCTTCAAAATCTTTTAGAATTTCAACAACACCTCCATTATTGTAAAGAAGTGACCGATTCCCAGTTGTAATAATTTATTTCAAACTATTATTTGTACTACAATTTAAGTAGTTAAAAATAAAATTGCTGCAAATAAAGTAAGAAAATTATTGAAATAAAAAAACCTCCTATTTCTCGATAGAGCCTTAAAAATCCTTTCAAATAGGGCATAAAAAGAATTTTGTTGTATTTAAAAATTCTAAACTCTAACTATCGTCTATGTTAATTTTTTATGTACTTATCATTCATAGTTGTTTCGTTACTCATTTTAGCCGATTACATACATCTACGTGCAATTGCACTGCTATACTGATAATTACATTAATCCAATTTAACTTAATCTAATTTTAATCACTTTAATCATCAGCATCTCTATAATAAACAATTAAAGCAAAATTAAAAGCTATTACTGTATAATTTCCATAATGATATTTTTCATCTTTTTGCAACCACTCTAATGTAAGCTAACCAAATTGGACTCCCACGCAATGTTTCTTAAAGTAAGCAAAAAAGTAGCTCATTAATTCTGCCGAACGCATTGTATATATGCATCGACACGGAAGTAGACACTTTTTATATAGAAATACGTAGGATTGATAAAATAGCGGGGACGAATTGACGTCATAGACTTAGTTTGAGGAAATAAATTTCTTTAATGCATCTACGAAAAGTACTCGTGGAGCTGCTCTCAACAAAATTATACTTATAACGTTTATACGGTTTGGCAATAAAGTTCCGCACAATATTCATAACCCAATTTTGCAGTCTTTCTTATAGAGTCAACCTCCTATTTTTTTAAGAGAACATGTTTAATTAGGTTTTTCTAAGTACAATAGTACCCCATATTAGGAGGTTCCTGTTTACTGTTTATAAGATATAAGAAGATGGTATTTTTGAGAAAAATGCAAATAAATCAACTGTGACTTCATCTTTGGCAGAATTATATAAGTTGTTCATAATGTCCTTCATTAATAATATAATATTGAATGGCCCACGTGTAACAACATTATATTGAATGGTCATTGCTACCAGGCTGATGTTTACCTTTTCGATTATACATTATTTCTCCAGATCTACATTATTTAGCCTATAAAAACGAACCAGCGATTTTTAGTAATCCCAACATTATAAAATACTAAAGGGTAATTGTATGATCAATCACTTGCATTTAGTTGCTGAACATGAACACCAAAATCAGGAGGATCTCCGTCCTGTTGAAACCAAATTCTTTGGTAAGAAACACCATCATCCATAGTATATTAGATAAAGAACTGATAAAGCTGGTACTAAATCCAAATATAGAAATTTTAAATATCTAGCAACAGTCAAATATTCTTTAAAGAGGTAAGACCCTAGAAGGTGACCATTTGTCTTATTTTTCAACCCATCTATTTATTTTATTTTCACATTAGCTATACTATTCTTGAATCGAATGGGTATTGTCTTGAGATGAAGATCTGTAGATATGATCATGTACTAGTATCGCGCAAGCAAAATGTGACTTAATATAATTTTAAAACATTTTAATTTTTTAATGTAACTGTAGTTATACCGTTTACAGTTATAATTTTAAATTTAAGGCTAATGTCGAATCCTACCTGTGGCGGGTTTTATGTTTTGAAACCTTATCTGATCGTGCAGAAACACGAAAAAGGGGTCGAGGATCGCTTCTGGGTATAATTCAATGCCTGATGGGGCTTTAGCCCGAGGAGTAGTTGTTTCCTAGAGCGATTATGTAATAGCTTTGCTATTCGGGAACGACATTGATAGCCGCTTGGCGGCTTGGTGGTTCCTTGCTCGATTTCCGACTTATATGTTACTGACAGAGATCGTATCGATAAAGATGTACACGCCATTAAGTTCATTCGGCATTTGTCCTGAATCGGCATACCGTGTACGGCACTGATGAGAACTAACAAGTTCGAAACAGCTGTATGTCGTTCGGTTCCGATCTGGGACAAATGTCGAATCCTACCTGTGGCGGGTTTTATTTTTTGAAATATGTTTACGCTACTAAACAGATATCACTTATCTAATAGCATAGCAGTACCGTGATTGGCTTTTGTTTACTAATCTATTCAGGCTGTACTCTAATTTATAATCCAATGCACATATTTTTTCATAACTACATTTATATCAGTATATTAATGTAATATATCAAGGGCCTTACCGGGTTTCCATATGAAATCTGCACTAGAGTCTGTGTTGACATTGGGGCCTTTATTATGTTGCTAGTTGTTGGAAATAATTTTGGACCAATTATCAAACCCCTAGCTTTATGCGTTTTTGGAAAATAGGGGTTGAAGCTCCTAACTTCAAAATCATTTTTCTACGAAACTATGATAAATTTTTAAATTAAACCAAAGCGACATGGAAGCTACTGATTAGAATTACATTACATATTTTTTTCAGAATTTTACAACCAACAAGAAAAAACAAACAATTAGGGGTTGTTTTTCGTGGCTTTTTCTCGAGATACATTGACCAAAAACATCACGTATAATCAGTTAATATTCAACTATAATGAGTAGCAATTACATAGATGTGCGATGGGTGGAATATATTTGAAATAATAAAAATTCTATGCAGGAAGACACATAGTGTATTCTGGCCAATACAATAAAAATCACTAAATTAACATAAAAACACCATTTATCATAAAATACTAATAACTTTTATTTTGCGAGTAAAAGTATTGATATAATTCAATCTTTGTTACTATTGTCTTCTATAGTTGTAGTAACATTTGTAACATCAAATATGTGTGTTAATATTTCAGCGGGCTTGATTTATTTATCAATAATTTATTGATAAATAAATTATTGATACTACATGTGAGCAACAACGTATAGTTCTATTTCCATTAGCACAATCACAGGTGTATCTCTTTATGCCCTTATAGTTGTTCACATTTGGTTCGTATTCGTAACATTGATATGTCTTGCTATTGATGTTTCGAGAACGAACTTTTCATTCTTATTATATTGCCATTTTCTTTTAAGTACTCAATATTAATATCATTGTTGTCACCGTCCAGCAGCTCAGCGAGGTAACATATCGCTTGTGACATTTGATATTGTCACGAACGCCTCGAGCGAGCCCGAACGCCGGGAATATTCGATACCATCGATAACATGCGGAGTTGACCACCAGTGCGTTTTATACTAGAAGGTTCGCTAAAGTTCTTTATCTAGAAACGTCTGGAGAGACGTCCCACTGCCTATATAAGAATTGTGTCGTCCAGCCAGGAATAAGTTATATCTGGATCGCGATAGTGAGCGATACGGTGCAAAGAAAGTGACATGCGCGTAAAAGTGCGAAAGTTAGTTTATAAAGTTAAAGTATAAAGAAAGTTAGTTAGTTAGACTTGTAAATAGTTGAGTTGTAAATAAGTGTTCGAAATAAAGAACTGTCTAGTAAATTCGTTATAATATGTTCCTGTAAAGAGTATTTTAAAATCCTTTTAATCTATGAGGGAAGTGGAAGACTGTTGTAAAAGGCTTTTTTGCGGCGATTACATTTTTTTCCTTCAATTAGGTCTTGCACTATTCATCTTATCGCTATTTGTCAAATAAAGAATTCTCTTATCTTGCCGATAAACGGAACAGTCTACCTGAGCCTAGCCATAAAAAAAGCCACGGTATGAGATAAGAGGCGTTTGGGATTTTTTATTTGGCAAATACAGATGAAATAAACTATAATGTATTTTGTTCTGTTTCACGTTCTCTCATATAATCAACTATGGCGTCAGGAAGTTCCGAATCTGAGTTCAACTTATTCCCAAACATATTGTGTAAAAATCCAGCATTACGGTACAGCGATCTAATTACAGGCAATAACTTGTTATCTAATTAACGTTGCCACGCCTATAGTATTTTATTATAAATGCTGTTTTTATTTTAATTTTTGTTATTTTTATTGGATTGGCCAGAATACACTAGGTGCCTACCTGCATAGAATTTTTATTGTTTCAAATATGTTCCACCCATCACACATCTATGTAATTGCTACTAATTATGGTTGAATACTTACTGATTATACGTGGTTTTTTTTAGTCGGTGTAATTCAAGAAATAGCCACGGAAAACCACCCCCAGTTTTTTCAATTTTTTCTTGCTGCTTCATTGTTGGTTGGAAAATTATGAAAAAAAAATTTAATGTAATGATAATTAGTAGATTCCATGTCGCTTTAGTTTCAATCAAAAATCTATCATAGTTTCGTAGAAAAACGATTTTGAGGTTAGGGGTTTCAACCCATATTTTTCAAAAACACAGGGGTTTGATAATTGGCCCAAATATACTTCCAATAACTAGCAACATAATAAAGGTCCCAATGTCAACAAAGACGCTAGCGCAGATTTCATATGGAAACCCGGTGAGACCATTTGGTTATAGTAGAGAAAAGGAAAGTGATGGAAACAGTACCAATACATTTATAACAACTTTAAATACCGTTTTGATGTTGTAGAGGTTAATTTTATATTTTTGCGATCCTCCAAAATTAATAATAAAAAGCAAAACTTGGGGACACACTTATGCTATATTACAATTCCAAAATGTTACAAAGGATTTCAAAATGACAAATATAGAGGTGCTGATATTTAAAAAATGAACTTCACATACGCCTAACTCTTTTGTAGGGAATTTGATGTAATAATGAACACCTTCTATATATTTTTTAAAAGTATTGAAAATGATCGATATCCTCATTGTTATTTTGTCGATAAAAACATTGACAAAATAATAGCGGGAATCTTAGACATAACAATCCTATTTGAAAAACAAAGTTGTGCGAGACAGAGCAGTCCATGACGGAAATTCAAACAATGAAGGTCGTGAGTTTCCCTACGTAATATATGTAAAAGTAACTTTAGTGCAGCCAAGATTACTCTTATTTTGTTTAATATTGTACCTATAAAATATCTGAAATTTTATTGTTTTTATTTTCGACACAGCGCTGCTTCATTTTTCTAATTTTTTTCGTGTACTCTGACTTTCAACTGAAGCAATGAACCTACCTAGAAGCGTCAGTATATACCTTAGAGTTTAAACGAATACATAAGAAGAAATCTATCGGCATTAAATCGGGACTCCTGGGCGGCCAATTAATGTTCCCCCGCTTAGAGACAATTTTTCCAGGAAACGTCTTTCTGACGGCTTCCATTGATAAATCTGGAGTATGACCTATAGTATAGTACGAGCTTCATCTTATCTAGTGTCTAACAAATACATGCACGCTTATATTTACCACTACCACTTTCCGAGATGTTCAACAAACAAATAAGGAAAACATTTCAGAAAATCCTGTATGCATTTTGTTTAAATCGGCGGTATGGTGGACAAAACCAATAAAACGGTATAGTACTATATTTGAGGGATATATATATATATATATATATATATATATATATATATATATATATATATATATATATATATATATATATATATATATATTATTTGAAATTAAAATCAAATATTTCATAGTTTAATGGGAATACTTTTTGAGGGACGTAAATGTTTATCTAAAGACGTTTAAATATGTATGTATATCAATTAAGATGAATAGTCAAATTTCCAAATTTAATAAAAAAATTAAATACGTTAACGTAAAACACACTTTTTTATTTTCTTATTGAATTTTCTTTATTTTCAGTTAAGAAATACATAACAAACGTTTTCTGATTGATTGATATTTTACATATTTTACTGAATTATTTATTCCGCAAAAGAGCGAGAATTGATCCCACAAATATTTTTTAAATCGTATTAGAAGAGGCACATTTTTAACAAAATCAAAGCGAAATTAAATACAAACAAGACATCAAAGTTGCCATTTCTCCTTTGAATATAATAAGAAATTAATTGCCACCAAGAAAGAATATTTCGCAGTTCACGGTGGTAAAAAATGAACGTTACGACAAGCACCCTTTAGGAAACAGATTTCGTGGACTTCATAAATTATATGTCTTAGGCATGTAATCCGTAAGATTAATTACATCTGAAAGTCTACAGACTAATTAAAAATGTATTCATAATTGCCATTTGGTCCTTGAGAAATGAAAAAGTAATTCCTTCTCCCATCTACAAGGACTCTTCTGCTTTACTTAACATTAGAGGTATATATTACATTTAAAAATACAAGTGCTGTGAGGCAACTCTGATTCTTAGTTGTTTTTGTCAATGTTGTGTTAGTTTCCTGTAGGTAAAATGTAAAATGAAATCACTGATGTCGATTATTACCTGTTTTTGTGGTATTAACAGAAGAACACACAAGTTCAGGTTTTGAACTGTGCATATATTTTGATCACAATGTATATAGTAAATTTAATACCATCATTATTAATGAAGTTCTTGTATATCGTTATTTATTAATGGGGTTTAATTTTAAATACTTAGATATATTTGTTCAAAACTTTGATTTATTTGATCGACTGTTCTCGCGATTTAAGTTACGACTCACTCCGCATCGATATTGTGCCAATATATTACAATTTGTAAAGTTAAATGGCAAGTCAATGGTTAGGAAGGACATTTAGTCTGCCCGTGCCAGTTGTCAAAATCTTGTCACTTGGCGTGGTAACTCTAATCCGACTAGTGTCCGTCCGAATCAAAAGAAAGTCGCCTGTCAAGCATAGTGGAGAAGTGCCTACCAGTACCCAACGGGCTCAGTTAGTTCTCAACATTCATATTTCATGAATTTAGTACACGTTCTTATGTCAAACAATGGAGTAGTTAAATGATGAATTGACTTATATCGAAGTAGACCCGTTTTATGGGACGGGCAGAATATCGAACATATTGAATTTAAAGAATATCGAGCATATAAGTTATATAAATAAGAATATTGTCCAAAATTTATTCCTGCAAAAATTCGTATTACCCATATCGAGCTCCACCTCTAGGACTCGGAGTATTCAAAATCGTCGATAACGTGGTTTATGACTTCCTTGATCAACCATTTATTACAGCTCTGGCAACAACAAGCGAGTCTAAATTCTCGTTGGCATACATCGCGATTGAATACTATTTTCAGTATACAGGCACTGAAATCCTTCTGATAACAGCAATTAGTTATATTATTTAGGCTTGTTTAGTGTTATATATATGTCTAGTAGAGACATATATCGGTCTATAACACTCACTATTGTCAAAACTCTACATTGCAGTTTCCTGGTTTAGTTAAAAAATTAATGGTCAAAAATTACTATTAATGCAAATGCCTTGGAATGAAAAGAGCTGAGATATGGACGGCATATTTGGAGGGTCCTTTAACCATTAAAATATTGATTTTGTAAAAGATCCTTTCAGGTATTCATTGCATTTACATAAATTTTGACTTATCTTACATTTAAAATTCTCAGATATGGAAAAGACACAATTTGTAATTTCTAACTCATAAACCTATATCTACGAAACAATATATCTGTAGAAGAGATATTAAATCAAGGAGGTACTCTTATTATATCATCATAATCATAAAATCTCTCCAAAATAAAAAAAAAGTATTTTATTGTCATTAAATTAGATATGCGTAAACTAACTACGTATAACTTTCTCAAACAACCACCGTAGAGATACTATATATCAAACGACACCTATCATACAAAACAACATAGTCACTTATTGCAGCCAAATAACTTCAAACAATTATTGTTATATGTATATGCTCAAAAATTACATGTTCTGCAGCTTTACAATCTCATATACAACTCACTACTGTATTGTATTATTTAGCACAAACCTAATGAGCTTTTATGATTATGATTGCGACGAAAATCATAAATAATCGTTGAAGTGAAGTTTACGAAGTAACAAAACTATAATTATGAATAGAACAAACTCATGAAGAAAAATGATGAAAATGATTTGAATATTAGGACATTAATTTTAGTGGGTTTGAACAATTAGTTCTAACTAATCGATAATAAAATTTCCGATGAGCGTTTTGACAAATGACAAAATCTAAGGTATGGATGGCATGACAAAAATATTGAACGCATTAACCAGCTGACTCAATAGCGGACTGTAAGATTTCGAGATAATCTGTTGATAATGGTTTTTGTTTGTATACAAAATTATAACTCCGTTTTTAAGTTGTTATAAAGTTGATTGAAGATGAAGATTTTAAGTTCAGTAGAAGTTACGCTAAATCGATTTAATTAAAAAATTGAAACTGCAACAGTGAAAATAATTATGAATAGTGTGATTATATTAATGTGGTTCTTGGTATAGTATAGTCATTAGTATTGTTAGAATAAAATGGCTTATTTCAATCTGGAAATGATCAATACTGACACTAATCGGACCGACACTGACATTTTCTATATGTACCCAAAGTAAGAAGATTATATTCCCAAATATATTCAGGGTAAAGTCTCCTAACGAACAAACACTATTTTATAATAATGAGATTCTTAAATCCTTTAGTCAAGATATCTGTAAGGAATAGGCTAGAATAATAAGAAATGTGTTGATGCAATTAAAAATTGAAGGACCTAGTATGAGTATGAGAAGTATAAGTATATTAGGTGCGGAAAGTTCAAAATTTAATTTTTTTTAATTATTTTTTTATTAATTTGCTAAACATTAATTATGTGCTTAACATGACGATGTTGGAATAATTTTTTCATCTGTGTGAGGTCAAGTGAGATGAGGTTAAGTGACGTGAAATGTAATGGGCTTTAATTTCTGTGGAATAAGATGAGTTCTTATTTGTTCAACTATTCCACTTATACATTCTTGATTTTTGTTAACGTTATCCTTTTATTCCATGAAAATATATTTACTTTTAATATGTAATATTAATTAAGTTTTCGTCAAATTGTAATTTCCAATTACATTGAAATCATCTTGTAGTGCGAATACCATTTTATGTTCTCCTTATTTACAAAATATCAAGGTAATATGCGAAAGGAGTATAAAATAATGTATTTTTGAAATTGTAAAAGCCTAAATGTAGATGCCTTGTGTTTAACTTTAAAAAATCTGACAATAACGGTCTAAACCGACAATAACGCATTTTTATGATAGAATGGTAATTGCAGCAAGCATGTTCTATAAGCTGTTGTCAACATTTAACAGTGTTTTATAGAAAAATTTGGTTTTGGTTTCATTTTCTCTTTAAGAAGAAAAAGTGCTTTGCAGGCCAAAATACACCGCTGGTAATATATATATATATATATATATATATATATATATATATATATATATATATATATATATATATATATATATATATATATATATATATATATATATATATATATATATATATATATATATATATATATATATATATATAGAGCTCAAAGACTCTCATGTTGTATATAGAACAACTTTAATATTTAAGTAGATCTTAATAGGTAATATAATCGTAATTATTTGGACGTAAGCCAGTTTTAACGGCTTTATGGAAATAGTAATCAGTATGATATAAAGGATTATTCATGAACTTCAGCCACAAAACGGGGATTTAACTTCAGTTACGCATACTAATAAGCTTTTCAAAGGGGTATGTATCATTTCTTATTTATATAGAAATTAATATTATGTGAATGTGACGAAATGTTAAGCAACAAGAATTAGCTACCATGTTCCAATTAGATCTGAGGTTTAGAACTAGAGAGAAGAATTTTTAGCAAAACAAGATATATTCATCCGCTGAATCTCAAGAAGACTTCGATTATATTGGAGTTTAATATAAAAGTAATAAATGAATATCCCATCATTTCCTTTAAGAACTAGAAGATTATAATAGCCTATACCAAATATGGAATGGATCAAATGAATTAATATATTAGCACATATCTTGAGACGTATCTTATGTTAAACGAAATGAGAAAATCTGCAGAGAGGAAAGGTAACGAGGTAGAAAAAAGGCGTATTGCAGAGGCATCGGTTAGAATGTCTAAGCAGGGTGACACAGGAGACATCTAAAACCTCGTAGTATGATTAGTTAAAAAGATATTATTTTGAAGTTTGGTAGACTTGTATAATGCTCATCAAGGTATATAATCAAGGTATTTTGTTAATATATTAAGGTTAAATCTCCACTTTATTTTATTCTCTCCTAATATAGATTATTTACCGAATGTTCTTTTTAAATATATTTTTGATAAAACGCTGGCAGTATCACTTATCCTTTTTGAAATTCTTTTAGTGAATCTGTGTAATATTATAATACTGAATTTATTGGGCCGTTACTTGATGAAAATCTATATTTATACAAAATTAAAGCCTTTGCTGGTTAGATTTTCACTTTTTATTTATTAAACATAACAATTCGCCAACACAGTAACTTAATCAGATGTTGAGTACATAGACTAGGCGTATGAGTCTATCTACTCAACATCTCATGAAGCCACTGTGTTGGCGAAACAATTGTTATGTTTAACAAATAAAAAGTGAAAATCTAACCAGGAAAGGTTTCAATTTTGTGTTAACATTATAATGAACTAATTAGAAAAAATATAGTTCAACAAATGAAATTTCATAAGTCTGAAATAACGTTTGTATCATAAAAAAACCATTAGAACTATGAAACAATCAAATCAGAAAAAGGTGGAACGTAGTTAGAAAGTAACCATTCTACTTAGTGAGACATTAGTACATTTTTAGTATACTTGATGAAGTATAAATAACACAGTATTTTGGTAAATAAATAAATTCGTTAAAAATTCAAGGAATAACTTTTGGAAAAAACTTTCATAAGTAAAATTTTATATTTAGTTGCATATTTCTTAAAATATAGTTAATATATTGAGGGTGTTTCGTATAGGAGATGTAACGTCATAAATATTTTTTTAATGGCAACCCCATTTTATATTATGGAATGTGAAAAAACACATTTTTTACATAAGCTTAGGTAATAATTATATTAAAATGAGTGTAGGTTAGAAAAAAAAATAAAGAAAAACCTTTGCATAATTTCCAAATTATTAAATTGAATGGCAAGGATTGTATAAAAAATTAACTAAATCAAATTGGTTGCTTGTGTGGTTCATAAATCTTTAATTAAACAACAAATTATACGTCTCTTACAAAAATGACACAAGCCTTCGAAATCTTAACTTTACCGAAAGTTTGAAAGTGTATAAAATATGAGCGTATCGTAAAACATGGAAAACTTGGTATGTAAAACAGTTTTAGATTTAGGAGAACAAGTGCTTATAAAATGATGCCCATAATACCAGACGAAGCTATATTGAGTTACACAGAAAATTGAGCACTTAGTTAAAGCGGTTTAATTCGTACGATATTTTATGTATTTGTCGATATATTAATGACACACAGGTATATAACAATCGGTAGTTATATAGATATATATATTCATATTTCACATACAGTAAATGTCTAAAGTTGCTTCTCCCCCCTTTTAACTGTGGAACTGAGATATCTAAAAGGACGAAAATTGGCATACATACGTTAAAGTGTAAAAATAACGTTTTTACACTTTTAATAAGGATAGGAAAAATAGGAACTCGTCAAGAATAGGAAAAAGTCGCTATCGGACCGCCCACGAGGTGCGCATTAAATATCCTGATCTAAGTAAATAGCCGAATGCTCTCACTCTGTCTTCTACACATACATAGAAAAATCTCACACTTTTTTCTGTTATTGGCATTGCGACGCCATTTTGAAAATTATTTTTAAGTAACAATAGGATTCGATTAAAACTTCATTTGGAAGCTGTTTCAAATACCTTTTGAAACGTTATATATTGAGTTGGGGGGGGGGGGGGGAGCAGATACTGAAGAGAAACTGATTATTTGAAAATCCTGAACTGCCCCAGACGAGTGTGGATGGACTCATTTAAATACTATTAAAGAATTTTTTCATGACTAAAACTGAAACAACTTCGCAGATCCGAGCAGGCACGTAACTGATGTATGTGAATTGATCTTAAGCATTGTGTGAACACAAACTGTAGTAAAAAGTACCAACAATTGCCTTCAGAGTTTTATCATTACTTGATTGTAACGTATTGAACATGTATACATAGTTTCATTAATAAATATAGATAGCTTGATACATAAAAGTAGTATATATAGTGTCTTAGTTGGAACTATAGGATTTTAATTGCACTCCATTTGTGTTCTGTCAAAAGTGGGGCGTCAATATTTAAGGACCATCATCTACAAACCACACGACGTCAATATTCTGCGATTAATAGTTCAACACCGAATAGTTTGAATAGTTTGTGTATAACTGCTTTATGAAAGTGAGCGAGCATTTGCAGTTGCATTAAGAAAAATTCGCACAAAATTAGGACAAAATGAAGCCCCTGAAGAGTTAATACTTTATGACTTAATCGTGAATTGAAAGGACGGGTTTTGTTATTGATAAAGCAACACCAATACGTTCTCATCGTGGTAGGTGAGATGAAAATATTGCTGCATGAAAAAAGTGTACGGGAGTAGCGATAAAGCATATTATCATCTTGACGGATACAAGCAAACAAAATTATCGAATTTAGGATGCTGAAAACCCACATGCTGTTCACTAAGAAGAAATTCATCCATAGATATGTATAGTTTGGTGTGCATTTTGGAGTGGTCGAGTAATACTTCAAGAAGTATTACTTCACCACTCCAAAAAAGAAAGACTGTGTCAAGACACAGTCTTTCTTCACAGTTTTTGATGACAGTTGTTAAATATTGATACCCTATCATTGACAGAACACAAATAGCACGCATTTCAAGTCCTATAGTTCCAACTGAGACACACTATATAATGGAAATATTTCTGTAATATTTTTATACAGAACATCGTAAAAATTAATTAAACATAACATTGTAAATATTAATTTGTTTTAATTTTCGAATGACAATTCAGGAGTAATATCTTTAAGTTATCATATATCCAATTAGTCATATATCAAATGACAAACTTTGGTGGTTCAGAATATAATGGTTAGTATACTCGATTCTGGCAGTTATTAGTATATATCTCCCCCATTTTAGTGAACAAATATTCTGTCATTCTTTCCATAACTTTAATGAAATTGCTGTTTAAATTCTAGTTGAGTATAGAGAAAATATTATAATACAATAAGAACAGGTGATATAATCCTATCGTGGAGATTTTATGTGTGTAAAACAAAACACGTTAATTAAATATATTAATTAAGACAAATATCCCAATAATTTGGAAACTTGTCATTTCCTGAAAACTTCCGAAACTTCCGAATCGAAAGTACCGTATCGGAATTTTAATTAACAGTGTTTAGTATTTGCAAATTATTGCGCTACAAACGTTTTCGTGGGACGAATTTCATTGTTTATTTGTGACAATATCGATTACTTGAATATCAATTATGTTCCAGTTTTATTAAGGACTATGGCGTATATTCAGATAGTTAATATTAAGATATGGTAAATACGTTGTAGTGCATCTAAATATAATACTTGAAAATTGACTATTATTTTTGGGATTGGATTTAAATTTTTATAAATGTTATGGACTTTAATGATGGTTCCTAAGTAGACCTTTCTTGCATAATTTTCAGACCAATTCTTTCATTCGTGGACCCTTCTGTATAACCCAAATCTATTTCCTTAGAAAATAAATTTCCGTATTTCCTTAGAAAATAAAAAAATTTATATCATATAAAGTACCCCATTTGTTATATTTAAAACAAGTCATAACATACTATTATATAGAAAATATTTATTATTGTGTGAAACAAATCTTTTATTTATTTTTCTACTGGCATATAATAGGCAAGTTATGAGTAAAAGAAAAAATTATATTTCACGCATCAAATGCATCCAAAAACATTATCTCAGGGTGTTTCTTTTTAAAAATATATATTCTTTTCAAGTACTTATGACAAACAATATCATATTTTTATTTTGTAGCTCATATAGTTTAGTTATATTCAGGCACATCATCTGTAATATAAGCAACCACACACAACATTGAATAGAAATGTATGTAATTATAATTATATAAATAAGTTATAATATAGTTTATATTTCATTATAAACACTGTAGACATCTCTAAAGATTGTTATATAGTGTGATGAAACACAATGATTGTAGTTTTGTTATTAAATGATTTTTGACAACTGTAAAATACATCTACATTACTTTTGAAAAATATATTGATTGATTTCTTTTGTAAAATTTTATATTTCAGCACCACAAATTAGGGTTTTTCTTATTTTAGCGATTTTAAGTAAATCGATAAACAGATATCCAAAGGGGACAAATCAGGTTAAAGTAATGGTTCCTTTGTGCATTTCTTGTTTATGGGTGAGGCACAGTCGTTCGTATTTTAATAGACCAAATAAGTTAGCAGAGAAGAAAGAAACAGCAAACTAGAGGGAGTTGCAATTTGGAAAAAATACTATCATATTTAAAAAAAATAATGACGTAATATTTCAATGAATCATTTAGCAATAAAATTATGATTATGCAGAAATATATCGCCACACCCTTTAAAATCGTACCACAAGAACAAAAACATGAATGTAACTAACCATTAATCTAAAAAGGGCAAGTAAAGTATAATTGATAAAGAGTATCATATACTAAGTATGTAAAAAGAGTATCCTTCTCATAGATTGCATACAATATTGGTATGAACTTTATCTACAATAAGAAATTTTGTTTAATGAAAAATCCTTTTAAATTTTTGGAAACATATTTTGTTAGTCACATTAAGGTTAGTGTACGCGTATGATAGAATAGTACGAATAGTTTTGAAGACAAAAGGGTTTTAATGGACACTAAATATCGTCCTTAGCATTGAAATAGATACACCATGTAAAATATTTCTAAAAAAAAAAAACGGACGGCAGTGAAGACTACAAAATACTTTAATAAAACTATCCTATTTTCCAATTTGTCTTTGGTTCAGTTTAACTATGCCATATATAGGATAAGATGCATAGTACTTATAAATTAGTTACATAATATATTTGTACAATACGTTGTGGATCATACTTATAACAATTATCTTCTCTACCAGATTATTTGCATGGAAGGTATTGGCATTTAAATATCAAATAAATAATTATTAATAACTCGAGCGACATGAACATCAACGGGCTATTTTAGTAAAAATGGGAAATAATTTGGAACAAAAAGGAACAGAAAGAAATATATTTCTAGAGCTTTTTAATTGGCTTTAGGTTTTTAAACGTTTCAGTAATAATTCGATTAGTGAAGATAAACACTGCTTTTTTAATTGTATTTTATGGCCTGCATTCTTAATTATTTTCTATCTTTGTTTGATAAATGCAGTGAGTTTTATACTAAGAAACAGTGAGGTAGATATGCTAAATGAACGGTTTCTATAATACTCGTGATAATTATTTTTTCATCTTAAAAATAATTAAGAGAAATACAATACTATAAGAATTTGTAATAATTTTTCTACACATATTTATTAGCTTTCTAGAAAGAACAGCTTAATCGAATAATTATGTTGGTAATATATAATATAATTTCCTGATTCTTTTAATTGAATAACATAATGTATCATTTTGAAGAATGATACCAAAAGAAATACAAGCCCTATCTAACAAGAGTGTTATTGTTATAGTTGCTGAAACATTATGGATGTGCTTAAGAATGAAATTACGAATATTGCACTAATAGGTGATGGCTACGTAGGCAAGACAAGTATATTTAAAAGTTTACAAAAGACTTCGTATCAACAGACAACATCTCCAAACGTGTAAGTGTACATTTCCCGATGTAAAATCAATAAAGTAAATTTGTTATCTATAATTTCGTTATTTTAGTTACAATGAGATGATTCTAGAGAAATGTATCAATGATCAAAAATTATCATTCAGAATAATTGATACTGCCGGACAAGAGGAATATGACGACCTTAGAAGAGAGACTTATGAAAAGGTATTAGTTTTATATTGGGACAGTATAATTATTTCTGGAGTTCACAATATAATGAAGTACGATTTATGATATCTCAATTTACCTCAATATACAATTTATAGTATGGAAAATATTTCCATACTATATTGTAAATAAAAATTGTGTATTTTGTCACAATGAAATAAGCATTACTGGCCCTAAAGTAAATTTACATCACTGGAGAGTTTCTTTCATTTATAAACCACCTTCAGTTGATTTATGAGGTGAAACAGTTGTAGACTTTAAAATTGGCCTCGAATAAAGCTTAGAATTTCAAATAGTTTCTCCATAGCCATGACCTGCTATTTGATGGGGCTCAAAAAATTTTTATCAAATGGAAGCCAAATTCGCCGGTACATTTTTTGGGATAAGGGCAGAAATTAGATATTTAATTATTTAAATAGAGTACCTATTATATTTACATACGCAAAAGGTGCGTTGGTAATACCAGTAATAACTCCTCGCGTCCGTTCGGTTAGTGATTACTGGGCCGAGTCGTGTGCCCTGAGTAGACGAAGCGAACCGAGAATTACGGCCTTCTGCACGAGACCGGCTGAGATTTCTGCCGAGTTTCGGCATGCCGGTATGTTCTTTAATTCTGAAAGCAGCACTGTATATTTCGCTCCACCAAGGGCTCCCCAGAACACTGTATGTAATTGCAACTAGCTCGGCCTGGAGTGCGGTAGTATATTTGCCCAGGGGGAAGGTTTTACTTATACTATCGCGTCGCCTATACACCCGCTCTGTTACCACTCTTGGCTCTATCTGTGTACCAGATGCCTCCATTAAGCGGTAATCCAGCTCGACCCTCAATCCAGTGGGTCTTACTAGTGAGGGTGATCTTATATTTCTTGTTAAACAAGTGAACATCCGTACTGTCAGAGGACATCCATAGGAGTCCCTCCTCAGCTAACTCTCTTGAGAGTCTATTCAGGTCCCTTACCTTCCTATTCATGTTTCCCACCCTGTGCATTGCTTTTACGGCTTCCGCTTTCAGGGTGACATCAAGAGGTGTCATAGGTATCCCCGTCAGTATCCCCATCGCCTCGATCTGTGTTGATCTTGTGGCTCCGGTTATACTTCTTAGAATCAATACTTTTAAGTTGTTAAGTAGGTTGACTTCCGACTTTAAACAGGCTCTCTCCCACCAGACTAGTGCTGCATAGTGTAGTCTGGGTTTGAGAATTGCCTCATATATCCATTTCATGGTTTCCGGTTTCAAGCCCCAGCTATTACCAATGGCCCCTCTCATTATGATATTTTCATTCGATTTGACAAAGGGGTCCCAATTTCTCTACAATTTTCTTCTTAAGAAATTTATTTATATTCTTAATACAGTGTAATCCAAAACACCTAGATTTTTATTATTATGAGCCAATCACAAACTAAATATTACAGTATAATAAATATGAAAAAGTCTAGAGTTTTTATTTTAGTATTTCAGACATATCCCTATACCGGAATGTTCTTTCTATATCACATTTTCTTATACCTTAATGCTTAAATAAAATTAAATAAGAGCCATTAAATAATGTTTTTCTACGTGCTCAATAAACTGTGCCAGAAAACATGTTTTGACATACGAAAGTTATTAATTACATTTTTCTAAACGAAATATTGCTCGCACTTTTTAATATTTTTGGCCACTTTAACTATTATTGTATTCTTAAAAATTTCAAGTGTAATTGAAGCTACTTCGAGGAAAATGTAATCCACCAGTATATAAATATATTGGAAGTATTTGAATATTGTACAGATAGAAAGGTGCTAGTACTATTTGCAATATAAAACTAAGTGTTCTTTCGAAAGCAAGGTACACAAAATCCTTTCTTTTCAATTATTAAAAATTAACTGTTATAAATAATACCAAAGAGGAATTACAAAATATATTGTAAACGTAATTTTTTTCTAGGTTCACATATTTCTGTTATGTTTTTGTGTAGCAGACAAAGTGTCGTATGAAAATGTAATATCAAAGTGGATACCTGACATACAAAACTACAGAAGTAAGCCAATAATTTTATTAGGTAAGTTTTTTCTTATATTACGATAAGTTAGTTTCGACCAACATTTCGCATAAAGTTCATAAAGTTAATTTCGATGCACAGGTTTAAGACAACTATGTTGCTAAAGCCAAATTAAAGTTATCAATTTAAAAAATATAAGGATGACGAGAACCATAAACATTGTAAACTAATATGAAATTTAAGTTCATAGAGAATATGTACTAGGTAAATATTTTCGCAAATAATTTGTAATCTAATAAAAAAATTTGGAGTGTCAATATAACAATCGGTTTTACTGACTTATACCTATATAGAGTTTATAATTTCTTTTTCATTTGTTTTTTCGTAACCCATCTAATGAAAACTATTGATAGATGTTATATTGACCACATGTTCTTCCCCAGTTTCTTTTTATAATTTGTTCACTTCAACTCATCATCTTTTATAAAGTCTTATTTGTATTAGATCAACAATAGATGGTTATTTTAAATTATAATTAATTATTTTTGAATTTCGTAATTGAAGCTTCACTCGATATGGACCACCCTTCTCGATATGGTGTCGATTTCTTTTAGTTCATTCCCTGGCGTTGTATGGGCCGCCCCGATCTGTCACATGCATTGCGTCTGATTACGTCGTTATTTTCACTTTAATATTTTATTAGATATCTTTTATTATTTAATTTAATAATATTTTTTGGGATCTATACATTAATATATTTGAGATCTATTTATTCTGGCTTTTTATGGGATTATTATATAAAATTAACACATTTCGGGGTTAAGTTATTGGCTTATACTAAATATCATTATCAAATCTGTGACGTTTATTTTTGTTTGAACATCCTAAAATGATGAAGAGAATTTATAATTACTTACACTTAAAATAGGCAATTACTTATAACTTTTCTTTGTAATTTACGTTCAATATTTTTTTATATATAACTTTATGACTTTTACATGAAAAAATAGGTGGTTCGATTTCTGTATTCAGAATATTGTTCAATACTAATTTATGTTTGTATTGTGTTTTTGAAATAGAAAAGAAACTTGTCAATAGCTAGAAATTCTGTGTTTTACAACATTAAATGAGTTCCTTCATGTAAATTTAATTATTGGGATAAAAACTAGTGTGAAATATTTATTATTGTATTGTATTAATTAGAATAAGTATTTAATTAAGTATCCACCTCATTAAAATCCAAATTGTGTAAGATTTGATTTTGGGATCTCTCAGATGTATTGCGCCCGAATGTGTTTGGATTCATACTGCGCCCGACAGAAGATTAAATATCGTCAACTTTTAAAAAATCATGATGTTAAAATTAAATAAAACGTGTTGAAATAAAAAGAGCGTTTGAATCTATATCTGAATGAACTTCTAAATGAGGTGTTACTCGCGCATTGTTGCCACTTAAAACTAATTTTCCAAATGGTATCGCAACGCTGTCTTTGATGATTGTATCACTGCTTATTAACTAAAACATTATTTTTACACTTTAATGTATGTCAATATTCGTTCCTCTAGGTCCCTCAGTTACAAAATTAAATGGAGACAAAGGGGCTTTAGACGTGCACTATATATACATATATATTGATTAAATAGTAAGGAATCCTTTTCTCAACATTCCTCTGATCACTTCTTTTAAACATATAATACATTTTTGGGTAATATTAATTTATGCACGTAAATTTGATCACTTGTATACTGTCGTTTTTGTTATTGCAATTGATTATGTAGATAATAAATTATATTAGAGATTCTTAGCGTTGCAGTTTTTTTTATGGATGGATTATAAGGTTTTACATTAATCTGATATGAATAGACTTTACAAATGATTGACAACAATTATCTATAAGGCAGTTAATGTTTTCAATTCACTTGATTTTATTAAATTTTAATTTACAGAACAGGAATAATTAACTAGTTATTTAGTATTCAATCAAATTACACACTATTTAATGATCAACTACATTTATTTACTATGATCGTATTTAGTTTAACTGATCTTGTTTTTCTTATAATAGTCCCTCGTAAACTTTGCCTTATTTTTAAATGTTTGTAATAAATAGAAAATAGATTAATTTGTCAAAAACATAATTAATCAAGAATAGTATTATTCTAAATAGTTTAATGTTTTAATTAATTATTGTTAATTCAGGATTGTTTGATTGTTATGTGGATTGAATTGGAATTAAAAAAGATAACATATATTTCCTAGATTTTTAATTTCATATTATTTCATTATGTCTCTTATGCCTCTTCGTAGCAGTTACCGTTTTATCATCGATTTGGTTCATGATCAAGAACTCCAATTACCTGGGGCTACTATTGTTGTAGTCTACAGTCTGGTTTAATATACGTTATTGTCAAAGTTTCGATTAAGCACAATAATTCAAAGTTAATTACATATTACTTTAATTATATCAATCTAATAGTTCTGCACATGAATAGATCTAACGAATGGTATGGAATTTGTCAGTAGGGGTTGATTCAAGTACTCTATTTCATGAAAATATTGCCATATACAATGTGAGATTTCTGGTTATATTAGAAATTCTCTGTGATGCAGTATATTCAATCAATGTTGATGTTAATTTAATCATATTTTTTAATAGAAAATAATCGAGGAAGTAGTTACTCTGGGGTTCATAATTCACAGCGAAAATGAGTAAAACAACTACTAAGTTTTATACCACTATATTTTTACAGAAACGTGACTGCAGTTTCGATAAATTTTATGTCATTTTCAAACGACGATTCAACTAAGAATAAAATACAAACATTCTGTTCCTATAATACATACTATCCAAGTACAGAGACTAAGTGTTATGATAATAAACAAGTAGTTAAGGATTACAAGAAAACGTGTTTTATAAATGGTGCTGACCATCAAATTGTGGGAATTTCCATGAATATTATTAAGAACTATTATACAAGGGGTTAATTAATTTAGGTAACAGTAAAAAGAGGAGAATATAGTATATGTATTTGATTTAATATTTGGTTGACATAATTTCCCAGATATTTATAATATGAAAATTCTACACTATGCCAGCAAAGGTTTAAAACTTAATTGGTTAGAAGCAATAGGAATCTATAAATACAACCATAGTGATAATTTTAGCTTGTTAAATGATGAAGTAGATATACTATATTCTCCTCTTTTTACTGTTACCCAAATTAATTAACCCCCTATATAATAGTTCTTAATAATATTCATGGAAATTCCCACAATTTGATGATCGGGATTGCACCATTTATATAACACGTTTTCTTGTAAACTTTAACTACCTGTTTATTGTCACAATACTTAGTCTCTGTATTTGGATAGTATATATTATAGGAACAGAATGTTTGTATTTTATTCTTAGTTGAATCATCATTTGAAAATTATATAAAATTTGTCGAACTGTCACCCTTCTGTGAAAATATAGTGGTATAAAAGTTAGTAGTTGTTTTACTCATTTCCGTTGTGGATATTTTTTAATAATTTTATTTTACTCAAAACCCCATACATTTTAGCTACAGGAAATGTCTATAAGGATTGAAAGGAAACCAATAAGTATGGGGAATAGAATTATAACTTACAGCGTGTTTTACTTGTTGGACCTCCTTTCTAAACATGTAGATTTGGAAGAATTTGTACTGTAGACTTGTTTTTTAGAATTGTACCAGAATTATTATCCACTTCGTGTTTATTCATACATAACCTCAATATCTTATAAACATATTGAAAAAATAGTAATTAACCTTCATATGTAATATTTCATCTCATGAATCATAGATATGGATCATATACAATTTTATTAATATTCACCTATGGGGTAGCTGTCGCATAAGACTTCATTCAAATATCTCACACAATTTTAGTTTTAGGAATAATAGCAATGAGATTAAAAGTTGCCTTCAAATAGTCCATATTATTCGACTGCACCATAAAAAATACACTGATTTAAGATTAGAGACGACAAATAATTTAAGATAGAGAAGTTGACGATGATCTCTAGTACAATCGGAAATGTCACATTTAGGGCATTATTTTCATCAAATAGAACACCTCTAATGACTCTTATTGAGCGGTTTTCACTTTCATATTAATTGTAGTATTCATATTATCTGTAGATCCTGAAGACATCTAAAAGATCTAATAATAAACTCACTGGTGTACACTATATATAACTTTTTTATCATATGTATTTTTCACATTTAAAGAAATATCCAAGTAATTTCCCTATTTAATTATATTGCTAAAATATTTCCCAAGAAACAATTTTAAATTAAACCGTTTTTATTTATATGCATTTCTATTTAGCTGATTGAGTAAGAGCCGTGTGTGAACGGATATCCCCTTAAAACTAATCAAGCTGATTTAACAAGGCTCTGTTTCAGGTACGAAAGTAGATCTTCGTCTAACACCTTCAAACATGAACGTCTCCAGGGAACGAGGAATTAGACTGCAGCGGAGAATAGGTGCTAAGTTTTATGTTGAATGTTCATCGAAGTCTGGGCAAGGAATCTCTAATATCGTTGACGCTGCAGCAAACGTTTTGTTGGCTACCGAACAAAAAAAGTCTTGTGCTATACAATGAAGAAGTCATTGGTATAAGTGTTGGCATTCACATAAGATGTGTATAATACATTAACGCACGATGCTATGCAAGATGATTGATCATATGCCAATTATAAATGAATTCTTATGCACTAAGTACTAATAGATAAATAAACAGCGATTATATAAAGGATGAAATAATCTCGTTTAAAATTCTAACATTTTTTTCTCGAAAAATCTAAGTTCGAATCCATCAATCTTTTATTTTCGTTTCGCCTTTTTTTAAATTAAATTTCATGTATACAAAGTAATCTATAAAGACTATATTACATTAAACTTAGTTTTAAATTAGTTATTTTAATAAAAAATAGTTATTCAAATAGTTACTTCAATTCTTTATTTAATTTCTGAATTCTACGAAAAATTCTCATTACATGTCATCATATTCTATATTTAATTTGAGACCTTGTCAAAAACATTTTAATATTTTTACAATGGAACTGTGATTGATTAACTGTAAAAATATTAAAATCCATTTAATCTTAACATTATTAATAAATGGTAAATAGGTGTGCAGTTCACAGAAGTTAGAATTAACGTCCATCAACGTTCTGGTAATACCAGGACCGTTCTTCAAATTTTCTCTTTTTCTTCAAATTTCTTATGAACTCAATGACTGGCAAAATCCTGGAATGTAACCCCACATTTCTATTCAACACTGTTACCTACCAGCTGCCCGAAGAAAAACTATATTTAAATGTTCACATACCGAGTGAATATACTAAATTGTTTTTTGATCTTGTTGATACCACATGGTTGTATTGGTTATAATGTTTGGTCAGTGGATTTGTGTAGATATTCCAAATTTAGATACAGTACAACGAGCGTCGGAATTAACTCGGTCTATAAATAAATTCAACATCCAACATCCCCTCCCCAACCAACGTTCCGTTAAAAATTGTTGTCAACAGTTTGATACTAAAAATTTAGCAAAACCTACTATTATTCTTATTAGCACTGTCATTTAGATTGAACATGGCCTCATTTGAAAATAGAATTCGTCTTAACATAAGATTATTGCTACTGTATTGATAATCATTATTGCACAAAATTCTAATCATCTATGTGAATCAGTTTCGTTAAGTTCGTGAACTATCTACCCTTAATAGGGGTGCTATTCCTTTTTCAAATAGTTGACGGATGGACGTTTGACAAACTTCAATATCGCGACTTTAAACTTTAAAGTAGTACTGCAACTCGTTTTATGTTAGTTTTCTTGATGAACAATAATACTTTTAACTATATATTTTGAAGCTGAATGCTGGCTCTTATCTCATCTATGACCCAAATGCATATATATATATATATATATATATATATATATATATATATATATATATATATATATATATATATATATATTTAAATTTTATTCAGTTTTTTAAACATCATTCAATGAAATGGTATAAGAATATTCATAAATCTATCACCTAATATACAGTATAAATATTTATTTCAATATATAATTTTATAAATTTAATTTAAATAAAATGTAATTATTAATTGAAATAAAATGTTCCTTTAGTAATCAAGACAAATGCGAATATTATTTTATTACACACATTTTATTGACTTTATTTCTGTATTATATTCTTTTTCTGATAAAACACTTAAGTAAACAGATGAATTAATTTTTAATGATAATTAATGTATTGTCAGTATAATTTGATACAAGTAAAAAGGTAGTTAACATTATTTTAAGTTAACAAGGCTGTTTATAAATAAAATTAATAAATTCCAATGCTTACTGGCATCAGTTTAAATAAAAAATAGGGTATGATATGATACTTGAAATTTATTTAAAAAAAACCTGTATCTAAAATAACATTTTGATGAATTCCGGTCTTTTCCGAGAAAAAATTTACATAAATTTTAAAAATTCATCCCAAACTTTGTGCTTACTGTATAGTTATTTTCTTGTTAGCTCTCTCGACTCTTCACTTTGCACTCTTTAAATGCAGTTATGAGTGTCTTTATATATTTATATAGTGTACCGGGTAATATTATTTTTTTAGTTAGTTTTAGTATGTCCTGGACATAACATTATCATTAAACTTCTTGCAATTTATAAAAATTGTGAATATACTTTTATTCGTACACGTTTTGTAATATATTTTTTTGTACATGATAAATGAATAAACTAATATTTGTACCATTCCACTCGTTCTAATAATTGACCTACCTATCAAACTATGTAATAATATTTATTTCACACATGAAATGTGCAATGAAATGTGTTGCAAAGTTACATAACTTCATTTTTTAACTAGTAGTTTAACTTTTTATTTTGTTAATAAACAAGTTTCTTTGGCAGTGGTATTTTTACCAATGATGTAATATTTTGTAATATGTACCAAAAAACAGTAAGGTAGTATGCAGGATGCGATTATGCACTCGCGATATCATTTGACTATTAATAAGCGAATCTAAAACTGACCAATAAATTTGAAAGGAACACACAATATATTATCATTTTCATCAAGAAACATAATTTAGATAAACATTGGACAATTTTACTGAAAATACTGACATAAGAACATATTTCTCATTTGATTTGTCAGTAAATTGAATATGTTCAATATATTGATAGATTCTTTTAGAAGAATCTAAGTATCTGGATACATACTATTTAGAGAAAACTACATGAGCAGGTCTATCACTTTGGAAGTAAATGGGCATATAATATTATGACCATCTACCTGCTTAACACCAATGCAAATATCTTTCAGCAGGGCGTGAAAGATACCATTTACCAAATGGATGGTACCTTTAACGTAAGCCGACACGAAAATCACATGACGATCAAATGTGATTACAAAGTTTGTCAAATAACAACGATGGTATGGTGAATTGTTTTATCACACTTATTTAAGAGAATGATATCTACTTCACTTAGCATAACAATACATGGATAAACTATGTAGAATATGTGCAGATATCTCTGTTACCGTTGCTTGAGCATTTGAAACATGCCAAAATTAAAAGAAATATATAATAACTACAAAATGTAGTACGCTGATAAGGGATATAGATTTGTTGTATAATTTTATTTAATTGGCATGTCTTCTAAGTTTTTGACATTGGTGAGAAATAAAATATGTAAAGATGTAATATGTATGAGTAAGGAAATGAAATATATACTATTATAGATATGTTTTGATTTTGATATGTGTATTATATAGATATATTTTGTATAAATAAATTCTTGTTATTGCATGACTATGTGTTAAATAATGGTAAAATGTATGACAGCATTCCACTATTTGCATAAAGACTTTTGTTTTACTTCTGCTACTAAAGAACATATTTGAGTATATTTCAACACCACTTTAGAGTATTACTTTAAAGATAGAGCCATATAATATGCTGAAATACTTACAGATTACATTTTGCAACAGAAAGTTTATTTCATGGATCTACGGGAACATTTAGATGTTAACATGATACAATTTATTACAATTTCTACAATCTATTGCACATATTTTAGGAATATAACATACTTTATCAAAAACTATAATAAAAAGTATCTACAATTATATAAATATGATGACCCCAAACTATTTAGTAACCTTTTATTAAAACCTACTCATGCAACCTATTGATTCAAATATGCGGTACAATATTGTTATAAGTCTATGTATATATGTAGATGTGACAATGTGTGTTTGAAAGCATTAATGTGTATAGTCATATATGATAGCTTCTAAAATGTCCACTAGTTGTAAAAAATACTATCTAGTAATGTGTTTTAATATGAAATAAAAGATTTTAAAGGAAGGAAAGTACAATATTATCGAAACGAAATTTTTTATCTTTTTTACTTATATTCTATGTCCCTATTTTTCCCATACAAATATTCAGCTCTTAATGTCATACAACTAATTACTTTTAGTATATATCGAACATATATTACACAAAAAACTGAAAATCATTAACATAAATTAAATAAATGAATATCCTATTTTATAAACATAAGCAGGACCAATTTTCCATAAACACCGAAATACTATATGTTATGCGACGCGCGATTCGTCAACCAAATCATCAGAAGATAATTAAAACAAATTTTTTTCAAAAAATAAAACCCGCCACAGGTAGGATTCGACATTTGTCCCGGATCGGAATCGAACGACATTCAGCTGTTTCGAACTTATTAGTTCTCATCAGTGCCATACACGATACGTCGATTCGAGACAAATGCCGAATGAACTCTATGGCGTATACATCTTTATCGATACGATCTCCGTCAGTAACATATAAGTCGGAAATCGAGAAGGTACCACCAAACCGCCAAGCGGTTATCAAAGTAGTTCCCGAAAAGCAAAGCTATTACATAATCGCTCTAGGAAACAACTACTCCTCAAGCTAAAGCCCCGCCAGGCATTGAATTATACCCAGAAGCGATCCTCGATCCCTTTCTCGTGTTTCTGCACGGTCAGATAAGGTTTCAAAAAATAAAACCCGCCACAGGTAGGATTCGACATTTGTCCCGGATCGTACATGGTACGCCGATTCAGGACAAATGCCGAATGAACTCTATGGCGTATACATCTTTATCGATACGATCTCTGTCAGTAACATATAAGTGCCGTGTATGGCACTGATGAAAACTAATAGGTTCGAAACAGCTGTATGTCATTCGGTTCCGATTCGGTTCGGTTTTTAAATATAAAAGACAGCAACCTCTAGGAAATTTCAAAGATAAAATTGGAACTATTAAAAAGTCCGGCATTTGTGAAATCAGCTGCCAATATTATGTAATGCTTGAAATCCTATAGTACATAATTTATGGAAGGGTGGTTAGCTATACCAGGAGGAATGAAGTTGTGCATTTGGATTTGTTATACTTATGTATCCTCGCCAAACAAAAATTGTAGTGTTTCAGGAATTTGCCTTAGAGAAACAAGAACTAAATTACTCAGCGTGGATGGATTTTCATCACCATGTATATGTTCCATACGAAACCATTGTAAGTATATCGATGTATCGTAAAAAACAGTTTCATTTACTGGTTGAAGAGATATGACACATCGAAACACATTAAGGAAGAACAATTACCTTCAGTAGGAACAAACATTTAACAAAGAAGACAATTATAGAATTGCAGATAGACGATATGAATACATTTTTTGAACATTTCTTTTATTCGCTATTTATCTTATCCCTTTTGATGTCATACTGTATAATATAAACGTCATAGATATGGAAAACTACAGTTTATAGTGAATATGAATAACTTCTAAGTACATTGATGATTCAATTACAGCAGCGTACAATTATTGCTATGTAGGGACATAACAACCATTTATCATTTTATTTATTATTATTAAACTTATATTATGCTATATTTATCGAGAATGGTGGACAGAGATGGAAAAAAGTACGATATATTGGAGTTCTAAAATGCTTCAATTTAATAGCTAGACTGTGTAGAATGCATATTAAAAAATCTATTGTAAACAGTATTTGAAAATAATCAGGGCAGTAGAAAAGTGCTTTATCAGCTAAATATTGTATAAAAAGAAAACGAGTGTTTAACTATAGAAAAGGAGTTAATTAATAAAAGGCTATGTGATTTAGAATAGATCGTTAATCTGCCGAAATCAGAATTAAACCAACGTCAGTAAAAAATTGTTAGTACAGAAAAACTACGCCCAAATAGCTAAAAATCTACCTCATCGCCGTTAATGCGATCATATAGCGGTTCCGTAAAAACATGCACAATAAATCAGCTGTCTTACTCCGCAAGACAAGAAATCAGAAGGTTACAAATATTGAGAAGGAAAATGGTATTAAATCCAAAATAAATCCAAGTCAATTAAATGCTGTTGGAATTAAATTAATAAAAGACGGGATGTTACTTAACTGTGGCGATAAATGTGGATTAGCGTGTTTTAAATAAACGAATTTAATGGAGACTGTGGTTTCGGCGTGTAGGGCCAGTGGACCTAATATTTTAAATCCTCTCATGATGGTCTTTAATGTCATCCATCACACAGCTACCGAACAGTACTTCATAAGGAACGATCTATCATAATTTGAATATAAATGGGAATGAGATAAATTATTTTACCAAATTAAAAGTTAATAAATATTGTAACGTAGTACTTGAAGTTGATACTCTAAAGAGGTGTATAACGGTTTTCTACATGTTGGTTGGAGGAGTTTTGCAAGTAAGGAACAGCATATTACGCTTCCTAAATGAAATAGATATGGTCATACAAAAATGTTTACAAAGTCATTCCTGAAAATGCCAATCTATTCAGAAGTTCAAGAAAAACGAAATTGTTTATATACTGGTAAATCTTGTACAAACTATTTCAACTAAAAATGTAAAAGAAAAGGTTCATTGTATTTTCGTAAGTATATAATAAATTTAAAAAAATCGACTTAAAACAAATTCGAATTTGATATCCCAATAATACTGCAAGATCCTAAAGGTAATTCCAATTTGATATCCCAATAATACTGCAAGATAAACAATGACGTCATCTCTATTTACAGTCCATCCAAAAACTGTGTAAATGCGGCTTTGTAGTATCAAAATGATTACAATGATTTAAGAACAACATATATTTTAAAATATAAGGCATAGCCATTTGAGTTGGCAACTGAATATTTATTATGCCTAAAATAATTTTAAATCAGTCATGTCAAATGCTATCGAAGATGATGGGATATTTGCAAACATGCGGAAAACTATTTTTCAGTTCTAGTTACAAATATTACACATAAAATATAATCATACACATAAAATATAAATTGTTGAATATAAGCCTCTAATTTTCCAGACTGACGAAAACATTCTCTTAGTAAGATTTTTCCTAAATTAAAGAGGCCTTGTATTCTTAGACTCGCATCAAAATTATTGAAAAATTCATGTAGTCTTAAGTTCATGACTATGCTATAAACCACAGCTGACCTACACAATATCTGACATACACTTTGGATTTGGAAAGAAACAGTATTCTTATGTTGTATGAAATATAATATACAATATTTTGTTTACATTATACAATAATCTTGTTACTAGTGCCTTAGTGCTTCTTGATTATTCTGAAGCATTTAATACACCGGACCATGGATTATTTGCTGCTGAGTAAAAGTATTATGATTGTGAAGATATATTTTTAGGTTATTTAAATTATATTAGAATCATCGACATAAAAAAATATTTGTTGATAAATTGCCAATAAATTCTCAATAAAGTTGAGACTTGTGACCTCGGGGATCAGCCTTGGGGCTTGTGTTATTTCCACACAGCTGACATTGTATATATCGTATTAAGAAATGCAACATTTTGTTGGTTGTAATCAGTTACTCTATTCATTTAGCCTTAGTCAAGCAAAATCAGGCTGTATTAAATTAACGGAAGTTATCAGTTTTTGAAATGAAAATAATGTAACATTCATCCCTTAAAGTATGTTGTTTGTGCTTTCTTCTAAAAGTTTAGAGAATTTGATAAATCAATTTTAAATATAATAAAAATAAATAAGGAATGATTAAAAATGAAAGATAAAGTAAGGAATTTTAGAGTAGTTTATGGAAATTTCATTAGAAATTTCTGCACGTTGGTTGGTAAATTTACTATTATATATACATTTATGGATGAATACAATACTAATTCTTATCTACATATTTTGTGAATTTCATAATTCAATTTGGATAAGTCTAAATCAACTTTTATTTTTTAACCAAATTGTTATATAGACGAATGCTCTCTCATATAATGTTAGTAATATCATATATTAAGACTTAAAGTTGAGTAGTTCTTGTTAGATTTCGCTTTATTCTTCAAAATATAAAGTTATTTTTATGTCAATAAGATATCAAAAATGATACCTCGTAGACTAAAAGAGACAGTAGTTATACAGAACACAATCGCTATTTGGAAATGTAAATATACCATATGATTAAAAGACCTTGCTGTTAAATGGTATTTAGATAGCAAACGATATGCATACATTGAAGAAGGCAATACATCAAAATAATCATTATCTTTCAATAAAAATAAGTTTGAGACAACTATTCAGAAGATTAAGAATCTTGAACAGTATGGGTGCGTTTTCTTAGTAATTATTTACAGGAGAGTATTTCGAGTATATAGTTCGAGTAGAAAAATAATAGTCTATTTGTAAATTTCAAAACATCTGTTTAAGAGCTTTAGAAGGAAAACTGTTTGCATAGGTCGATGTGAATAGTGCAATAGATATTGTCATACCAGAAATGCTTATAAAGCTCATTGCCCAATATGCCCAACCTGTTCAGAATATCATGAAAAATGAAATTGCTTAACTACTGTTAAACCTTGTACAAACTAGGTCAACTAAAGGTGTGACACAAAATGCTCTACTGACCGATGATCTACCAAGTCCTTTTCGTTAATATAAAATAGTTTAAAAGTAATATAAACTATGGCAAATAAACAATATGACGTACAAATTTGATATCTACACGCAATCTACTCAAACTCTCATACATGCAAATTACTCTATCATTTAGCCCTGGTTAAGTAGAATTAGCCTGTATTAATTTAACAGCAATTATAACTTTTTGAAATGAAAATACATTGATACATCGAAGAAGGCAGTACATGAACATAATCATTATCTTCCAATGGAAATAAGTTTGAGACAACTATTCAGAAGATTAATAATCTTGAAAGGCATGGATACGTTTCCTTAGAAATTATTTATTGGAGAGTATTTAGAGTATATAGCTAGAGTATAAAAATAAT
The DNA here is from genome assembly GCA_037954035.1 of Rosalia funebris. Taxonomy (NCBI): domain Eukaryota; kingdom Metazoa; phylum Arthropoda; class Insecta; order Coleoptera; family Cerambycidae; genus Rosalia; species Rosalia funebris. The sequence goes on along the minus strand of JAZFAV010000018.1, from coordinate 2,222,023 downwards.
AGTCTATTTGTAAACTTAAAAATATCTGATTAAAAGTTTTAGAAGGAAAACTGTTTGCATAGGTCGATGTGAATAGCATTAGAAATTGTGTTAATGTGTAACAAAGTTGTATTGTGATGTCAAAAGAATATAGAAATACTAATTTTGTGAATCTACATTACCACCGTATAACCAACAGTGCCCTTAAATACTGAGATGCTTATTTAGTATAGATTTTCGAATACTGGATTGAAATAATTCAATTTCTAAAATTATTAAAGAAAATTGAGGTAGTTCCACCTAGATTGTACACTGTCTTTATATATAAATTGTTAAAGTTAATTTAAATAAACCTTGAAGAGAATACATAAATAATTATAACTTGTACCAGATCATAAATTAGTTTCACAACATCCTCTAGAAAAATAAATTGCAGTTTAAATTTTATAAATCACCTCACTAAATATCTTACAAATTATTATTGTAAATTACTATTATTATTCAGCCATTGAGTCTTGAAACGTAAAAAAAATCTTCGTCGGAGTGGAAAGTGCTGACATTCGTTTTAATCAACATCCTAATTCTTCTTAATTAATAACCAACAAAAATCTCCGTGGCCCGTTGGGGGAGTATATAGAAACGACTAATTCAGGCGAGCAGGAAAAAGTTCAGATTAAAGTGCCAAGACAAATTGAGAAAGCTGTGTAGAAAGATGATTTAACCAGTCTGCTTCCATCTTAATTTTCTACTTCAATATACATATTCTTTATCCTTTCTTAAACATTATCGTGTATGCTAACTGTTACTATGAGGTACTTGTTAATCTTTCTATTAATATTAGTGGCAGTGTGTTTATTTGAGTTACAATATATAGTTTGGGTTGCCTAAATTACACCTTATTATGGGAATGGTCGGCTGACTTTATTTTGGGATCATATTTTACTGTGGGAAAATTATTTTGAACTTTCAATTCCCTTAGCTGTGTATTCTTAATAGTCTGTTTCAGCAGATCCGGTGGTCGAGAAATTGATACAAAAATCAACCACCATCACGTCATTAATACGAGGCCAGCGACAGGCTACAAAAATGACAACCGACAGCCAACAGCCGACCTGGATGCATTGCTATGTAATTTACTGTCATACATAATTTATGTAAGAGTCCGTTTTCATAGCTATTTTAGAATTACTACTCACAATAAGTACTAATTAAGTTTGGTTTTTAAAATCAATGTGATGAATTTTGATGTACAAGTAGATGATATGTCATATCTTTGAGATACAGTATTATGTTTCAATTTATGAATTTAAGAAGTTTAAGTACTGCTGTATACAGGGTGATTCAGCTAACCCGTTCATTAAAAGTTTATGAACTTCCCTTTGGAATTCATTTTTTGAAATTTGGAATCAAGGGTTAGCGAAGACCATTTATTCAACTAAAGTATTTTTGCTTTTCTGACACTTCCGGTTATACCGGAAGTAGCTATCAACTTCCTTATTTTAAATAGAACACCCAGTATATTATTACATTTTTATATTACACTGCTGATTTTAAGTGAACTTTCTTAACAATTCCCTATACCTATCTTTAGCAGTTTTTGAGATATTTTAATTTTTTTGAAAAAATTAGGTTTTGTAGTATTCCATTGGAGTGCTCGTCACTTATTCAAAACAAAATTTATAGTAGCAAATTCTGGGCTGTAGTTAGGCGGACTATTAAGCTTTCAGGTGATATGTAGTTTGATATTTTATTATTTATAGGGTGTCCAGAAAACTTAGTTCATTCTGACAAACTTCAACTGCTCAAAAGTCAATTTTCTTAAATGAAACACCCTGTATTTTATTGCTTTTTGTGATGGAGAATTAAGTTATATTTCAATCTGTATTAGGATTCCCTATACCTATCTGCTACCGTCTTCTTGCTATCGAGGTATTTTTTATTCGATACCATAGTTTTCCATTTTCATTCATAACAACGTAACATTTATATTGATTTTTTATCATAAACAATGGTGCAAAATTATTGAACAAAAAAAATCATCATGAATAAAAAGCATATTTTAAACGATTTGGAACTTACATTAGCCTAAACAATAAAACATAATAACAATAATAACAATAATAACTAAATGTTAAAAATTGGTGTAACAACTGTTCTGTGTGCCGTCCGTTGTGTTCTAAGCAAAATAAAACTGGTTTATTAATCTCAACGGTCGTAGATTTCAATATCATTCCTTCATCTAGTTCGGTGAAGGCAGTTCTAACTCGTAATAAGTTATCTCTGGTATTGACGGGCGTTGAGTAGACTTTACTCTTGATATGGCCCCATAAAAAAATCAAGGGGTGTTAGATCGGGTGATAATTTTTTTACATTCTCCATGAATGAAAAATAAATTTACTATGTCTTCATTTGAATATTCCTGTTGGATTTAATACACGTTATAATTTATAATACTATGTAAGATTTCTCACTTTGACATCTACTCTGATGTTTACATTAACAATTAAGACAATGCGTATTATTTTTATGGCCCGCTGGTCAGAAGTAAATTAATAAAATGGAAAACTATGGTATCGAATAAAAAATACCTCGATAGCAAGAAAACGGTAGCAGATAGGTATAGGGAATCCTAATACAGATTGAAATATCACTTAATTCTCCATCACAGAAAGCAATAAAATACAGGGTGTTCCATTTAATAAAATTGACTTTTGAGCAGTTGAAGTTTGTCAGAATGAACTCAATTTTTTGGACACCCTGTAAATAATAAAAAATCAAACTACATATCACCTGAAAGCTTAATAGTCCGCCTAATTACAGCCAAAATTTTCTACTATAACTTTTGTTTTGAATATGTGACGAGCATTCCAATTGGATACTACAAAACCTAATTTTTTCAAAAAAATTAAAATATCTCAAAAACTGCTAAAGATAGGTATAGAGAATTGTTAAGAAAGTTCACTTAAAGTGAGCAGTGTAATACAAAAATGTAATAATATACTGGGTGTTCTACTTAAAATAAGGAAGTTGATATCTACTTCCTTTATAACCGGAAGTGTCAGAAAATCAAAAATACTTTAGTTGAATAGATCGTCCTCGCTAACCCCTGATTCCAAATTTTAAAAAATGAATTCCAATGGGATGTTCATAAACTTTTAATGAACGGGTCAGCTGAATCACCCTGTATACTTTCCCGACTTTATTCCATAAGTAATAAATAAACCAATTTACTCTCGCTTACTCTTTAAAATTCGCAATTTATGAATTTGAAATAAAATCTTAACATGCATACATTTTTTATTCCAAGATAACATTACTTAAGGAGAATTTTAAATCTCGCCTTAAATTTCCTTGGGATTGTAGTCGTTGCTTTAAATTACGCCCATTATTTTTAAATTAAATGAGGGCGCGTATGATATCCGATTTGAGATTTCAATTTTATGTTCAGCAAAATGAGGTTTTTTTAATTCTACTATTCTCTACATTTTTTAGTAAAAATAATACATTCATAATATTATTAAATATTATTATAAACCGAATTTTAAAATGAAACAAACAATTTAAATCAAATGTTCAGCTATCATTATAACTGTTATGCAACTTAACAAACTCAACTAACCAAGTAACGTAAAACAATATAGAATCTAAGAAAGAGAAGAAGAATTCTCATAAAAAATATTACGTGGGAACATATAGAATATATAAATGAAGGTACATAAAAAAGTAACAGAAATGGGACATAGAAACAATAACAAAATTTAAAATAAGCATACAATAAGTTTAAAAAAACCGACTTAAAAAAATTCAACTAAAAACGGGGAACTAAATGTATTCTACAACAATTTAATATTTATTTGTTGTTCTGTTTAATGTAACTAAGAAATTATTGTTTATTATGTAATTATTATTACTTTTTTTATATAATTTTGATGTCGGTGCCAAGTAAAAGATAAAGAAACATTATATCTTTCTACTAATATAAATATACCTTTCTACTAAGTTTATTACTTGCTACTTGCCAAAAAAAGTATATATTATGTATATACAGACGAATTGAGAACCTCCACATTTTTTTGAAGTCGGTTAGAAATGTAGATACAACTAGTACCGGAACAAAAGAATGAAAATAAATACTATTAAAAATTAAATCAATACATTTTATTAAACAGACATGTAATCATGATCACATGGCATAAACATCTATAGAAAAATATGCTGATATTTCATGCATTTTTCAAAATCGACCTGTTCGAGAACATTTTTCCTATATGCTGAGTAACAATCTCGTCGAGTTTATTGTAAATAATATTGTTTAATGTATATAAATATACATTAAACAGTACAATTATCTTCGATTTATGTATTCTACAGAATTATGGTTACGTTCATTATGCATGAGTTTAGAAACTAAGTATAGGTGTATTTCATAATTAATATTATCTGTACAACTATAAACTTATGTGCATATATCGTTTTGGGGCAATATAATTGTTTATTAAAGTAAATAATTTTTATTCTCATGAAATTCCGTAAGTACATATTTTTACTTGGTACCTACACCAATTTAGTTAGTTATCTTATCTTTCACACAATAAATGAGAGATAAGCAATCGTTGCATGTAGATATTTCGTCAATAGTTCTAATGGTTGTGTGGGGATCTCGGTGAATTTGTGAGGTTATTACTTTTAATTATTGTGTTGATATTTATTTTGTCTTTGTCCTAGGTGAGTTCATCACATTATACCTTGTATTTACTTCTCTATTAACTTAACAAGCAGCCAAAATTAACTGTCATTAAATCACTTATAAATGACTTTATTTGCTAATGAAACGAATAAATATACCAGGTACTGATATTTCATCAAGCATCTGTTATCTCTATTAAGATAAGCAATGCCTTTGGTCTCATTTAGAATAATTTTATTTAGGTTCCATACCTTGAGACGAACTCGTGAGAAATATAACTGACTTAATATTAAATTTATCATCAATTACGTTGTATACGCGAAATTATGTTCTAGTACGGTAATGAGAATGTAAACAAATTACTGCGGATATTTATGCTGCGCAGCTATAATCACAGAAGTCTGGTATTCCACAAGTAAGGAAGTCATTTGTTTGATAAATTAGCTTAATTTAGTTTAATTGGCCATGATTAAATTATTATCGTTTTAGTTATTAAGGGTAATAATTTTCACAATGTTCGACGACTATGTAGTACTGGTTAATCAATAATATAAACCTCTTAGAATTACATTTCTCGGTAGTGATAGGTTGAGGCCTAATATTTATGGTGATATATTATTTTTTTATGACAACTCTAACATTTACTTTAATGGTATGATTCGTATGTTTGGCATTATCGGGTTATCAGCGTAGATAATTTGTATTCCCACATTTTTGTTTTTGTCAAATTACAGAATAAAATTAGGAAAGGTGGATACTGGTGGATAAAGGTGGAAATGATATTGAAATATTTCTATTGAGTCTGATTTACCCCAAGTTATCAATTCTTAACTTTTAAATAGAATAATGTGTTTTGTTAATTTTTTCTAGTACGATTATAGACTACAACAATTAAAATTAGGTATAATCACAATTACAAGAAGCTTTCGATAGAGCAGTTTTCGTCTGTCAGTTATTTTCAAACATTTTAAATTTACCATAAATTCAGTATAAATCTAGTTACATTTTTCTTTGAAAAAATAATATGCTTTTATATAAGAAAAAAGTATATAATAGCATATTTGACGTTTTCAAATATAAAATAAATGCACATAAAAATATTTTATGATCATGTAATTGTTTTAAATTGTAAATTTTAAAGTATATACTTTTAAGATATACGATTATACGGAGAAAGAAGAGGGGAATATATTGTAATGGTACTGAAATTTTTGTTGTTAATGGAGAGTGCGAAATTAGGGTTTTGTATTGTGTAGTTCTGGTAGCTGTGAAGTCACACAATAATCTATCGATCAGGAGAACTAAATACATACTTTCAACTTTTTGTAATTATAATCAATTAGCCAGTCTAAGTAGGTACTCTGATATGGCAAATATAAAAAATTCATTATTTTATGTATCTCTGTTCTGGTCACTCATAAAATAACTCATGAGACAATAGTAAAATCACTAAAAGTACTTTTTGCTATGCTTGCCTATGGTAGGATCTACTGCATTCAGCGAAAAAAAATTAATTATCCTGTTTTATTCTAAAATTTGACAATAAAAACCTACCCTGTCTTCAACAAATGGATATGTTATGTCATTTACAATATAGACAGACTACTATTCTCTGTAATTTCAGTATGTTATTCTCGCTATCACGAGATTCTCCAGGAAGATTTAAGAACGAATAATTCGATTTATTTGTAAATTGCTGCCTCTTAGAATGATGTCTATGCAAGCCAAATTCATGGTCTGAATAAAATAAACTATTCTCAAATTTTAATTACATAACATGCTAATAAGGCTGAAGCTTTAATCACCAAATTATAATTTGGTTACAAATATTCAAGAATTTTGTGATTTAGGTGTTATGTTTGATTCAAGATTTACCTCAAATGACCATATTGCTGTTATAACTCGAAAATCTCATAGACAATCATAATAAATCCTTGGGTATGTTTATGATAACGAAACATTTCAATGTCACATCATTAATTTTCTTTAATGCTTTAGTGCGTTGAAAATATTTTATGAAATATTTTTGTTTTAAAATTTATTGTTGTTATTCATATAAATTAATAGTTAAATTAATTAGTAAAATAAATTTTCATGTCCATAGATTATCTGACAGCAATATAATACTATTTTATATACTAAAATAGTGTAATAATATTTTAATGTCCTATGCTCGATATATAAATGCAACATGGATAATTTTACCATTTTTAATTATAAAATTGGGGTCATTATAAAATTTATTGGTTGGTGTTGCAACATTTTATTACCTATTGTTATTGCTCACAATTTTGTAAATATTTGATGCTTTTATGTATTACGCTTTTATGTTTTGTTTTCCCTTTTCCGCTAATTAATTAATGTAAAGTTTATTACTATTTCACAAAATTTATATTACTGCATGTTATATGTATTATTTTTCTTCTACGTTATTTATTTTACACTTATTTTACGTCACGACTATAATACTGTAATGTACGTATCTTTATCTTGTAAGTGGTTTATAAATGTTGGATGGAGTATCTAAACTAAATAAATAAAACTGACTGAAGTTTGTATTTTTTTATTACAAAATGAAAACATCATCGTAAATTCTGTATAAAAATGATCTATTAATAATGGAAATACAGGGGTTCGAGATAGTTTCTGGTATAACTTTATTTATACATACATATCTGAGGCACTAAGTAATATAAACAGAACTAACTAAAATGCCCCACGAAATAGAAAATGTTGTCATTAATATCATTATGCCTTTCCTCTACGTTAATAATATCATTCATAGTAATATACTCAATATCATATACAGTGAGTAGATTATCGTAAGTTGTTGAACGTTTATAATGGGACATTTAGTTCACCGTGTGTTCACATGATGAACAAGCATACATTGTATGTGTCGTATAGAGTCGTGTAGTATCGTGTTAATTTTGAATTATGAAAATAAACCAAGTTTAGTTTATTTGGCAAATTACGTCTGTACGACCTCACAGGTTATAATAACGACTCAAATTTAGCAATATTAGAAATGGCGGACTAGTCACCAGGAATCAAAAAGTGAAACCTTTCGGCGGGGTTAGAAGTACAAGCCCTTAACAAATTTTAAAGGTACGAATAATTTGAATTTGATTATATCAAGGATGTGTTTTAAAATGTAAGAGGTATGATCTTTATACAATAGAAGAATAGACGCTGTGAAAATATCTGAAGTGTGCAATTCACTCTAATATGACTTTTCCAATTGGGTAAATGCTATCAAAATAAAGCACTAGCTTAAAATGCCATTTTCCACATGCCACAAAGTTGCTGTGATTAATTAAAAATATATTGCTTTACCCTAATAAACCAATAATTGATACTATACTGAATATTAACGTCAACTGAGCTAGCTGTACTCGCCTTGAACTTAAGAACTTATTGTACCAGAGCTAGTGGTATTCTATCGAAGGGACCATGATGTCTTCATGTTTTATTGGATTGTCTTACAATTTGAGTTTAGGTCTCTGGTAGTGGGATCACTACCCTACTAAAGTTTACAAGAAAGTGTCAAAGAAACCCGAATACTAATTAAAATTAAAAATATCAACAACCTTAAAAATATCAACAGCTTGAAAGAACATAGTTTCTCTTAAACAGTTCTGAACATTGTAGTTGGTATTATTAATACAAACTAGTATTATTATTATTATTATTATGCAACAGTTTTTTAAAGGCCAGATTCCGGAATCACTGGAATACAATTCTCATGACAGAGATTCCCTATGCCATGATTAATTTTTATGATTCGAGACTCGACTTATGTGTATTATTTTTTGCTTAATGTGAAAGTCATAAACGTCTGCACTGACTGGTAATAGATTTACCTAATGAAAAACAAAGAATATATCACATAAGTTTGCTAGAGTTTGACCACAAATTCTGAAAACATTTTACCTTTTACACAATACCTTTTAAAGTTCTTTGTATCACTTAATTTAAAGTAATTTAAATACTTATATGTAGTAAACAGTTAAATTGCAATGCAGTTATGATAACAGTTGTTTTGGAGATGAAGAAACATTAAATATGGTAATAGAAAAATGTGTTCTCAGATCTAATGATATGTGCAAACTTAAGCGAAAAAATAAAGCATATATTGGGAAACACAAAGCATCAACACAGGTCTAAATATTCGTCAGATTTTACTATGTATTTTTATACAAAAGCCTGTGTGTAAAATACTAAATAGAACTTTTGTCCCACCAAAGTATAAAAAGAAATACCAGTGATTTTTATTTATTTTTTAATTAAGTGGAATTATACTTTCGTTGGCGTCGCTTCCAACCCAAAATTATAAAGATTGAGACGTGGCTAAACATAAGGATTCTGTTGCGAAATATATGATATTTTAGTTTTTCAAGTTGTGCAAGTTTTCAAGTTAGTTGAAATTAAAAATAAGTTAGGCAATTATTGCTCCTTAAGTTTATATTGGACTTACTGAAGGAAGGTTATGTCAATAATAAAGAAATATTAACCATGCAATAACAACTTTTTAATGAGGCGTTATAAACATCAGTTCAGTATTCAATGTTCCACAGATGTTTTATTTTTCTGAAATTGATGGTATTTTCAGTAGATAGATGAAATCAACGGAATATCTAAGATAACTTCATAAGATAGATAATTTACCTAGGTACGATACTTCCTTTTAGTTCATGGATATGTTATGGAGAAATTTAAACTGAAATGCAAAACTGAATACTAAACCATTCGACTTATATTTGGAAATGTATTTTTGTTAAATTTTTATTAAAAGTTGACAAATAATAAAAAACATGGGTTGAATGACAAGAAGGTTAACAATAAATGTTGACCTTTTGCGTATTGGAATGACATCAACATATTTTGTAAAAGCAAAACATATACGAAAAGTTTTAATAGCCGAAACAGGAGCAAAGAAAACCTGTCGAGTAATTTTGTGAAATCTTGCAATTATACCAACCCTATGTGGATTATTTCAAAAATAATACACAAAAACTTATAATGTTCTATAAAATTTAATAATAACATTATTTTCGGTTTTAAAAGTACTCGTATAAGATAGTAAATAGTTAGTCGAGTAATAGACAAATTGACAGGTCTTCAAATCCTTTTGTTGCTTGCATGTTTTGGCCCTGCTTAGCAGAATTATGGCGTCATTGATTCTTCTAAAGACGCTCCATGAAAATATACAAATCAGGCGAAACAAAAACTAGAAAATAGAGTTTTTGGTAATGTGGTATAATTTACTCTTTTATTATACGTAATCTGTGGACGCAATTTCAATGGGCGACTTTATTTTTAATGGTACAAAACATATGTAAATAAACATTATTGAAAATGGTCATTTTACATTTGTAGTTTATTGTTCATACGTGAGCAATATCAAAATTAAAAAAAAAACAATGTTAAAATAATTTGGAAATAGTAATTGTATTGTTTGTGTATTTTTTCATAAATTTAAAACTTTGAATCCTGGATCTATATGGTGTATCATCTATGATGTACTATTTAAAAAATATATGTAATTTAATCATAATTACGTCTTATTTTATAGGTAATCAAATCTATTTCGATTTCAAGTTCTATTTAATAAATATATAAATTATGCCATAGGGTTGTTAAAAATAGTGAAAGGAATTAGCCAATATTATTTAGAAAATAGCAATCTATACTTAATTTTGCAGTTCCTTTCCATAGTACATTAATACGGTTATCATTAGCTAGATAACTAGTAAATTAGAAAATAAAAGTTCAGATATACAGAAACCGACTTGCTTCTCGTAAAACCTGAGGTTATAGATATAAAAATAATACATATAGACGAAGACAAACACATGATAGCTCATCCATCATTTTGCATACATGCAGCAAGTGATTGACTTGTTCACCCTATTTAGTTTATTCAACAATTTTCTTATATTATTATTTAATTTCAGTCATGGTGTCGATGCACTCAAATGAGATAAATCGAAATGTCTAACAATATAATACGAATAACTGTTGTCGGCGATGGAGACACAGGAAAAACTTGTATGCTTATTGTTTATAAGGATAAGAAGTTCGATGATCGATATGTACCCACAGTGTAAGTAATAGCGATAGATTATTTTTGGCATTAACAGGTTTTGCATTAATACTGGTTTAATTAGATGTTAATTATTGGATGTTATAAATTGAGAAGTTAAGTATAAATCAAAATGTTTTATGAAATTGTAAATTGAAGAATAGACTCAACAGAGATTATGTAAAAGTATAACAAACAACACACTATATCTATAGTAATAGATAATTGTTTAAATTTTATATTTACAGTGGAAACGATTTATTATTAGACTGGTTCTATGTACTGCTCGTCAATATTAGGAAAAAAGTGTAAGATTCTCACGTACATATGTGTAGAACAAAGAGTGAGGCAGCATTCGGAAGCAGTGCAGCTGGTGCAGGGAGGGCAATAGGGCAGTACCCCCCAACTAATTCCTCAAGTTCTTAAAGTTTTATATTTTATTAATAGTTTAATTCAGGTTCTGCGTAAATTTTATTATTATATCAATTGAGGTTCAATTTTTTTATAATTATTTTAACTGAAATTTAATCTTAATTGGCCGCTTTAGCAGATTGGTTGTGTAGATGTAGTGTTCGAAATGCATTTTTTTGTTTCGTTTATTTAATTCGAAATTCTCTACAAAGCGATCCTTCTTGGACCACTAAGGGAATTTGTGACTTGAAATACCTCACTAAAAAAATTAAAAGGCATCAAATTAGTGAAAAACATTTAAATATGTGATTGAATATTCGATTTTAGGAAAAGTGAATATCATGTGTCAATTAACTAGTACATATCGATTAAATATTATCCAGCAAAATGAACAGGTAGCTAAGAATCGACATTCTCAGCAAGTTAATTGATTGCATTAAATTTTGTGGAATGTTTGAAATAGCACTACGGGGTCACGATGAGAAAGAAGGCTGTGCGAACCCCGGAATTTCTCGTGGATTGGTAAATTTGCTTGCAGAAATCGACGGTACTCTGAAGGAGCATATCAAAAAATCTAATAATAGTGTGATTATGGGTTTATCAAAGACTATACAAAATGAATTATTAGATCGTATTTACGATGTTTGCCGTAATTTAATCCTGGATGAAATCAACTAGACGTAATATATAACTAGCCATTCAACAAGACGTAACCATGTAGGTGCCCAAAAATATACATAAATGAATATTTATTTATTGCCCCCTCAGTTGTAAAACTCACGAGCCGCCACTGTTTGGAGGGAAAATGTTGCGCTTTACACGCGGCCAGATTCAACTCTGTGTATATTGTGCACACTCGATATTCACTTTACAAAGGTCTCAAAGCCATCGAATAAAGTCCAGGCTATTTACTGCGAACCTCGTGGACGGTCCGATATAGCAGTTTTAAGACTTGTTCCTATTCTTGACGAGCTGTATGTATCAATATTGTACTTTTAATAATAATATCTTAGTTTGCAAGATATAATTTACATTGCACATTAAGAACAGAACTAGTTTAATTTTGTGTTTTATATTAATAAAGTACGAATTGACATGGGATACGATGCATGTTGATATAATATCAATATCTTATCTTATCTTTCTAATAAATACACAGTTAGAAATAAATTATCCCTCCCTTATCCCTTGATATCTGTTATGTCCATTTTATTATGTGATGACCCTTAAACGTATTTTGAATATCCTCAATGGGATCTTTTTTATAATATTCAACGGTCGTTATCAAGAAGTTAACTATATTACGTCATCGCATATACGAGTATGTAGAATAAGAAAATATGCATTGGATGCTTATATCATATCCATAATCGGTACATATATACATGGATATACATTTATAATCAGAAGGATATTCATACAATGTTATCAAATGGATATACACTAAACGTATATAGTGTTATCCTAAAATAATGAATAAATGCGTTAAAAATTCGAGGAATAATTTTAGTTATGCATTTTTTTAAATATAATTAATACATACAGAGTGATTCGTGTAAAATGACGTGATCGAAATTTTTAAGACGACCCCTCTTTTATTACGGAATGTGAAAGAGCACATTATTTACACACGCTATGGTAACAATTACATTATGAGCATGAGTATAAGTTAGAAACAAAAGTGAAAAAAAAACAATTCTGCAATTTAAAAATGTTTATATTAATGAAAATGATTATTCAAAAGATCAATTAAATCAAATGGAAATAAACTACATTATTTAATTTATTTATAAAATTTTCAATTGTGAATATGTACATATATTGTGTATTTAGTTAAATTTAGTGTATTCTTTTCTTTAATAATAAACTACAATTAAAATATCAATAAATAAGCAATATAAAATGCATTCAGTTTCTTATGCTCTCTTTTAAGCGACCGCCCCTATTTAGCTACCAACATATGATTTCCCGAGGGTGGTCGGTATTGGAAGGTTTTACTGTATATATACCTAACAATCATTGTTCTGGTAAATACGGTGAATAATGATTTAGTAAATCTGAAGATATATGCATATATCAGTATAAAACTTGAAGCGAAAACTAATATATGCATATCGGGTTAAAGGAAGATTAGTTCTCTCGATAACACTACCTATTTTATGTTATATGTAACACGTTTATATATCACTGACAGATTTATATGTTCAAACAGTTTAGGAATATTAAAAAAAATTTAAATATAGAAGTTTCTATTATTAAGGATTTATCTAATACGTCAATGTATGACGAAATGTTGTATGCAAAATATGTCCGACGAAATATATATTTTATTAACTATATATTTAAATTTCACTAAACATTCTATTGATTGTTGTCACATAGACTTTATCTCATTTATCTATTCTATGCCAATTACAAGGAGTAAAATAAATGATCTTATTAAAGTGGAATGTTCTCTTGAAAAAGCTTCCTACTTTCATTATTCAAGTCTCGTCGACTATAATTAAATCGGAGCTCTAGGGAAATTCTATGGTACCTAGTTGGCCAAATATTTATTTTCCTAAAACATTTACTATGCAATTGTGTATCCCACAGCAGAATTAGATATATTATTATTTCTTTGAAGTAATAATTGCCATTAACAGTTTGAGTAAAGCCAATTAAAGGACCCAACTAAAACAGCTTATATAATAAAATAACAAGAAAGTTTAACATGGTTTCATTATCCTTTAAAGTCTTTTAGTTTTATATTTATTTAGGAGAATTAATGTAAGCGAAGTTCCCACACGACGATATATTTATTTAAATTACCAAAATACTCAAATGTCACTTAGTATTGTAAATGAGTCGTTTCTTGGCATCGACTGTAAGATATAACAATATTAACATAAATGCTTTTTAGAAAAGCTTCTTAACTTAAAGATAACTTTGGAACGCCTTTTCATATTTTTCATTGTTAATTCTAAGCCATCTTTTGAGTACAATGACCTTCCTTTTTCCAAACGCGGACATAGTTTAATTCGCTAAACAGAGATTGTCTTTAAAATGCCCTCTGTTGTTGTCTTAACCCTACCTTATCAAGTGGAGAAACTTTGAGATAGTACAGCTTATCGAGAACAAGGAGAAGTGTGAGATTCTTTATGTATCCGGAGAAGAAAGAGTAGGGCAGTATTGGGAGGGAAAAGGATACACTTTACGCGCGGCCAGATCAAACTCTGTGTAAATTGTAAAAAAATATCTGTGTAAATAATAGTAAATTGGAATTTCTATATTTATTTAGAAAGAAATGTAAGGAATGGGATTATATAAAGAACAGACAAGATTTTATGGGCTTATGGATCTCTCACTGACTGTACACTCGATATTGACTCTGGAAAAGTCTCAATGTGACTGAATATAGACGAAGCTATTTACTGTTCACCACGTAGACTGTTCCATATCGCAGTTTTGATACTTATTCCTATTCTTGAGAAACTGTACAGTGCTTCACTTTGAAAAACTACTAATTGAAATTAATTTGTTCTAAATTCGTACAGTTGTATATTTATGGATGCCTGGCATAGAGATAAATGCCTTTATATAAACGTTTCGGTATATTTTTAGTGCTGTTTCAGTACCTCAAAACTTATTTTGCACAAATCTTTTTTTTGTGGTCAATTCATATATTTCACAATGAAAACATATTTCAAAAATTGAAAAAATATATTTCTTTCTTTTAAATATTTTTCAAAAATAAAACCGTACGAAAATGTAATACGGTAAAAATTTTTGGACAAAATACAAAGCATTGAAGGTGTAAGATATTCTTGCTATACTATATTTAGATACCACTTGGTGACTTAAAAAATTTTACTCTAGATTTCCTGCAAGGTTTCATTTAAATCTCCTTCTATATATCATCTGTAAGACTAGTACCCAGAGGGCATGTTTGGAATTGTTGGGTATCACATTTAAATTTCAATTTTGAACAACATAAAAGCACAATATATCTGATAAAGTTATCCTTCTCAGAGCTATCGCTATACAATTTGAAGGTTTAGGTCGAAACGTTTTAGGTTAGGTCGAAATATTAAAGGAAACTAACATCAAAGTATGTAGTATTCAACATACATAACTTTCGGTATTGAAATATACTGTGCATATTTTAGTACCAATTATATGTCAATCAGAGAAGTAATCTTAAATACGATAGATGACTAGTAAAGGACTAGATTGAGTAAAGACTTTCAAATTCTGCCGGAAGATGACAGAGCAGGGGCCTAACTATTTGAAATGCATGGCATTAGAAAGAAACTCGAAAGCGGCAAATGTTCTATGGTCCAGAAGTTTCACCCCCTGTCCCAAGGTTACTCGGTTTTACCTCACAATCGTGAATTATTACATATTCAAGCATTCACTGAAACGTGATTATATATGTATGCAATAGCCTGTGGTGGTTTGATAACATTTATCTATGTAAATTTTACTTTCATATGTAGACGCGGGTAGGATTGATTATACTATGAAATTAGTTAAGTTAAAGCCAAATCTACGTGAACATAATTTATTTGACCAAGTATATTTTTGGTTTTTATCGATATAATATGACTTTCCATTCATATTTTAATACGTTTTCGTAGGTTCGATGTCTATTCGATGACAATACCAATCAATTCTATTGAATACAAAGTTATACTCTCAGATACTGCAGGGCAAGAGGAATTTGATAAGCTAAGAAGACTCGCCTACAAAGATGTAAGTATGTATTTAGTCAAATATATATATATATATATATATATATATATATATATATATATATATATATATACAGTGTTTTCCACGACAGTAAAACAAAATTATGTCGTAGAATTTCTCGTTAAAGTATTAATGAAAACAAATTTTGTAGCTTTGAATTTTCTCTTAAATAGAATGGTTTAGTAAGATTTTCTATAATTATTCCGATATGTCCACTTTAATTCTACAATCAGATTCAGAACACTTCGTCCAATATTTCTAAACTTGAAAATTTATTGAAAATCAGAAATAAATATATTCAAAATTATATATATTCAGTAAAATATTCATGTACCCTAAAAATAAGTTAACATGGATACCGATTTTCATCAATAAAAGGTCGACTCAGTAAAATATAAATATTATTATAACACATTACTTAAAGAAAGCGAGAAAAATACGTACTTCTGAAACATTATTTTTGGCGTTATTTTGGAGATTGATAGAGAAGAACTTAAAAAATAAATCTTCTAATACTGACTGTATTGTCTTTAATCGATTACATTGTTAACTTCAATGAATTTTATTTCATGAGCTGATTTCAACGACCTGTAATACATTTGGCTCAAATGAATAAATATGGGGTCAAATTTACATAAAAATGCAGAAGTCAGTAAAGTGGAGATTTTTCTAGAACCAAAATGATTCTACTATAATGCTCATGATGGTATTTAAAAATATACTAGTAATAAGTTAAATCTAAGACATTTATCATCACGTTTTTACAAAAACCTTTTTCTCAAATATAAAAAAATAACAATAAAATAAAGTCATTAAGTATATGTTTACAGAAATAGTGGCTCTTTAGTGAAGTGTCGCATGAAAAATTGTTTCCAGAAGTAGATAGCAAACTTCAAGTTTTAGAGAAAGTTAGGCAAGGACTTTACTATAGACTAGGTTATTACCATCAAGTAAATGGACAAAATTTTAGATGTTTATTTTAATTTAATACTTTTAGATAAACCATATTTAAATTTTAAGCAAAGTTTAAATAAATGCCTTCAACAATTTGATAGTTTAGCTAGTGCCTGAAATAACTCTTATAAGTCAATGAAATAAGATCATCAAGGATAAAATAATATAAGAAATATAGGGTGTCCCATTGAAAGCATTTGTGTTGTATTGATCTTACACAAATTACCCTATATATTTAAAATTTAATTTAGGAAACCCTACCATGTCGAAACATAATACTAATTCTATTTTTACCTTCTTTACGACAGTTTATAGACAATTTTAGGACACAGTTTTACTTTAAAAATATATCAGGACTAATAACTATATATATTTTGTTTTGGAATAAATTATACAAATTATCGACGTTTCTTAAAATGTTCCAAATGAAATGTAATGAAAACGGTATGCAGTTATGTGTAGAATGATGTACTGATTTAGAATATAACAAAAAAGATATATGTAGATAAACACTTGAAAAGGACATAGTTGAGTAATATAACAGAGAAATCATAACCAAAGAAAAGTTTCAGTCCCCAGCCAGTATTTAAAATAAATATCTAAAAAACTTTAATTCCAATAATGTTTTATAAAAAAATAATTAAAAAGTTACAGGCACTATATGTATAAGAATCCATACCTATATATGTATATTTTTGTAATATTTTTGTATATACATAATTTTTACACGTATACATTTCTATAAAATATACGTATATTGAAAGCTGTTTTACACATTTTCAGCAGACATTATTTATAATTATCATAAATATGGTTGCACTTTGCAGAAAATTGGTAACAAATTAGCACATGAAACAGCCAGGCAGTGGCATAGCATGCATTCAGAGGTCTCCACCTCTCCTCCACACCATCTGCAAGCCCACCTTGCTAAGATGGTAGTTGAGATAGTAGTGTTCTGTAAACAACCCTGTGAGTTCATGACTCTCATCTTTATATATATATTAGTTAATTTCAATTATTCTTAAATCGTTCTCACAAAACATTTTTTTATTTTATCTGGATTCAAAACTCAACCATATCATGTTAGAAACTCGATTAAAATAAATGAAATAAAATTAACATAGTTTATTGCCCCATTTAAACGTCTATTAGTTATTTATCCCATTAGTTACAAATTGAAGCTCTCCTCTAGAAAACTCGGTACCACCAAATGTAATTATTGTAACAAGGATTCGCAAAGGCATTTATTTTACGAGGAGGTGTTGTACAAATTATGGTCATAGTATGAAGCATATTGTTGATACTATTTCAAACCTTTATATAATCATTGGTCTAAACGAATGTCTGTAATGTTCATTGTATATTTTATATACTGCACAAATATTTCCCGTGCCCGAATATCTACGCTAGTGATAAATTATTTGAAATTATTAAAATGGTAATTAAAAAAATAATAATCCATCTCCATTTTTTGCTATTTTTTAAACCCAGAGAAAAGTAAACTTTATGCAGTTTATTGTAATACATGTATAATATTAGGATATTTATTGAATTTATTATTTCATAACGTATAGTAATTATTTAGAACATACGTATATTTGAAACATTATGTTAAATTTGAATATATTCTAGATTGTTTAACATGTGGAATATAATATGTTATAACATAATTTATTTTATTATTTTAGGTTGATGCCTTCATACTTACCTACGCAGTTAACGAAAGAGTGTCCTACGAAAATGTATTTTTGAAATGGGCACCAGAACTGAGAAGATTTGCCCCAAGAGCCAAAATAATCTTAGCAGGTAATATGCGTAAACTTTGTGAATGTATTCCTTAACTTAATAACTGTTACTTCTGAGGGGAATGAGTTTTATAAAGTTTTACAGTGAATTATTCGATTATTCTTTTGACGTCAACAGTTCCTCCCACCCTTATAATTAATTAATTGATATATCTTTGAATAGTAAAATAAGAGATACATTTTAACGGTTCTATCGATAGTTATCATGCGCTGGTAACCACCATAACTTGGACTGGTTGTACGTAATTAAATATTATTATGTATATTACAGAAGTGGCTACCTTTAATTGGAAATTTCTTTTATTTGTAAGAATGCGGGGTTATGTTACAGCGCAATTTATAAATAATCCAACATTTTCTCGTTAATGTTATTGTTTCCAAACAGTTGAAGTTTACATTTTATGCCACTTCTATAAAATGGCGGGCTGGTATATGACACATAATATTATACATGGTTGATACATGATATTTATATTTATTTTCATTTTTCGAGAATTGTGTATATTCATTTTTTGGTTATTGTGTGATAAAACTATTATAAATACTTATATATTTTTAATACAAATATGTAAAATGAATTAGGTTAATGTTGCATTGCATTACACTAGTAGATATAATTTAGGTGGAAAATATGCAGTAAAGTCACATTCAATTTTAGGCTTTCTTTTTTATCTCATACCTTTGTGTGGTGAAATTAAAATAGACATCACAATTTTGTAGTATATACTTTATATCAAATTAGTGAGCCCCTATATAAAGTGAGTCCCAAGAACTATGTATAAATTCGATAGAATTGGTCCTAATTAAAATTGTATATTTTAATTAGAATCATACTTTTATTATTCTTGTTTTAAATTCAATAATCATCACATATTCATTAACTTTTTTTAATTATTAAATAAAAAAATCTTATTGAACTAACCAGCCTATTGTCCTTTACTGTACTTAAGAAAAATGAGTTATTTAAAATGGTGTTAGCAAAAATATATGGTTTTATATTCAAAAATATCAATGAAGTAATAAGTTTTACAAAATACAGCTTAAGCAAATTAATAGATAGTTCCTGGAGTAGGTTGGAACTTTTGGTGTGAAGATAATAGTAACTGAACTGTCCTTTAACACTGAGTTTTCCACAAAACACCAAAACACTATACACTACACTCGACGCGCGTTTCGCCAACAAAGTTGGCGTCATCTGGAGATAATTAAAACCAATCCCATGCTAACAATGTATCCTATTTATACCTAAATTATTGACTATAGCTCAGTGAATCCTGACCGTCACGGTTGCGGCTCACCCAATTATATCCGCCAGGGCTGCGGCTCATCCAACCACGACCGGCACGGCCGCGGCTCAGTGTGTTAATTTTACCTTTTGGATTGCCTAAAATGATAGGCTCAAATGATAGGTCAGGAATTTACGAAATCAGCTGTAACGATTGTAGTCAAAGGTACGTTGGACAGACCAGACGATATATTCAAACCAGGTTCAAAGAGCACATGGCGCATCTCAAATATGGTAGAATAGATAAGTCTAGTGTTGCCCAATATGCGTTCGAGAACAACCATAACATAGATATTAGCAACTTAAGATTAATTAGGAATGTAACAAATGCAAGACAGCTAGATGCATTTGAAAGTTTATAAATTCAAAAATGTAAAAATAGTATGAATAGTGGCAGAGGGATTATTCCACATAACCCGTTCTATTGGCTAGTTACTCATGACTCACTGAGCCACGGCCGTGGCGGTCGTGGTTCGATGAGACGCAGCCGTGGCGGTCGTAGTTCAGTGTCATATAGTCAATAATTAAGTATGAATAGGATAAATTGTTAGCATAAGATAGTTTTAATCATCCCCAGATGATGCCAACTTTGTTGGCGAAACGCTCGTCGAGTGTAGTGCATAGTGTTTTGTGGAAAACTCAGTTAGTGTTACAGGATAGTTCTACTAATTTTATTTCAAATACATATGTTAACATTTAAAAGAAACATTGGTAACAATTTTATCGAATTTATACATCACCCTTCAGACTCACTATATATCCGAGAGAGATATACAGACGAGACTTTGATGTGAAGTTTTATTTTAGACAGCGTTGTTAAATAATTTTTTTAAAATCAAATAACAATTGTATAGCGAATAATATTTTCGAGATTATATTTAACTAAATACTTCTGTGGCATCAATTTTTGTTATTTCCTTTATCTCACGTATTTTTTATCGACATCATGCATTTTTATTTTAACAAACATTCAGTAAGTAGACTGTTATTATGTTAGTTTTAATAAAGTAAGTTATTATTCTTGATTAATGAACTGTTTTGCATTTCTGAATTAATTGTGCACTACCTACTTTTCGTAATTATACTCACGTCCTGACGATTCCCCTTCAAAACTCTAATAAAATTAAATTTATATCTTAAATTCTTATAGAGTTCCTGTTTAAATAAGGTAAATGAGAGGGAGACGCAGTTCCGCATAACTAAGGTTGTTACATTCATACATCAGGAAATTGAATTATTTGTTGTAAAGTTCTGCTCGGTATGGAATACAGATGATTGAAAAACTTTTGAGAACTTTATGCTGCATTTAAGATAACAATTTATTTGAAAACGTTTTTGTCAGGTCAAACTAAACGTTGAAATTCATCAATAATACGTATGGATTGTCAAGAAATTGATAATGAATGAATTAAGTAAACATTTTTTACTTTCCAGTAGCGTTATTAGTCAATATATTGGTTAAATAATCAGAAATATTTAATATAATTATAGAATTATAAGTTCCTTTAAATAAGAATGGAATGATATACATTATGGAATGATATGTAGCAGCGTGACATTGTTTTTATTTTGTAATTGGAATATAATTTTCATATCAAAAACCTATATATGAGAAGTAAGCAGTTTATCTTGATATAAATATATAAGCAACTTCTTTGAATTTTGAACTGAAATATCCTGTATATTATATTCTAACATATATCGCATCTGTATTTAGATCGATATACGATGAATTTCAATGTTTGACATTTCCTTGAATTAAATATGGCGGACTTATTAAGCAAAATTTTAATTAATTGAATTAATTGAAAATTTTGGTAGTAATAGAGTTTTAATAGCAATGAAATATTTCCAATGACTACTTCAAAAGTTGGAATTGAAAATGATTTATTATTGGTGTTTGGATGCACTATTGAAGATTTATTATAATCAAATTATTATTATAAATAATTAAAAGTATTTTTTTTATTTTCTAGTGAAAATTTTATTATTTTAATACTAACTTCCTATTTTACTTCCCCTATAGGAATTGTTAAAATTTAAGTTTTAAATTGATGGATTCTATAGTAAAGAAATTAAAACATTTCGTTTTGTATGATAAACATTAATTTAAAACATAGAAATAATTAAATTAAATAAGCTAAGTGTTGTTGGGGCAAAAGTGTATCCACTCAATCTTCTTCAATCAATCCCATTTTACAAGAATATTGCTACTATCTCCATAGTGCACATATTTTATTCAGTAATTTACGTATATTCGAGGTTCAAGATATAAATCTACATTTGGTGTCAAAGTCGTATATCATAACACGCATATTATACGCATCTATTTTGTTTGAATAAATCTTAGAAAAATGTAAATTAGTTATTTGGTTTGGATACATATTTCAGACTTGTCACTTTAGAATATTGGATACATGTGCCAATATCTTAATGATATTAAGAAAATTGCATAAGTGCAATATTGCTCTTTGTCTAATAATAAGTGTTTGATAAAATAATTAGTATAATATGGATGAAGCTAGCAAATATATTGCACAATCCCAAGTTAGATGTATTTGTTACTAATATACATACAACGTGTTCCTAATTATGTGGGCAATCTCTTAAAACTAAAAATTTAAGTAAAAATAACATATGTTCATATAACTGATTTTTATTGAACTCACGATATTCAACCTTAAATTGAGATTGGAATATCGGTTTTCCTAAAATATCTTTTCTACTGCTTAATATAATCTAATAAAATTGGAGTTACGGCTTTAGTTGTAGGGACTGTAAGGTTTTTTCCTCAATATCGTGTCATTAGAATATTTTGATAGTGTTTTCAGAATCCTTTGAATTTGTTACATTACGAGTACACCAATTATATTCTACGTCACCAACATGGAAGGCAAATAAAAAGTAACAGATTATTAGATTTAATTAAAAAAATGATAACAAGGTTTAATGTCAGCTCTTCGTGGTGTAATACATTTTCGTGTCTGATGAATCACTGCACATGCAATTCTTCGACAGAACGACATGCTGCGCACTATCTAATACTTCAACATTGTTTTATATGTCGTCTCAGTGAAGCTAATTTATTGTAATAATTCCCCAATGGTCTTACTGAAGTTGAAATAAGTAAATAAATAAAACTGTCGATTTTCCCGTAGATAAAGATGTAATGGATTACAATCAGATGATCGAGGAGGCCAAGCAAGAGGTGCTTTTTGGCTTATTCACTTGTTTGGATGTAAGTTATTTAGGTGTTACACACAGTAACCCTACAGTGAAGCGTACAATTTGCTGCCAAGAGTCTAAAACGTTTTCATCCAATTGCATCCAAGTAAAAACTATTCTATTAGGCCATTCTTTACCCATACCTTTTTGAAATGTACCTAATAAAATGTCAAATATTAAAACTACCATAAACAACTTTACTTCTTACCAGTTTCTCTGTAATGTAATATGTAATGTAATAAGTTCAAGTAAGAATCACTTTAGCATAAATTTGTATTTTCTCATAAACGGATCGGATACGACTCAAGACTATACGTTTCTTATTAAAGCCTAGAGGTTCTAAAAGCACTTGTCTTAAGAAAAAATTTCAACAACACTTAAAATCGCGGGGTAGAATATCTCGAGAGAAATTCACATTTCACCTCCCTGAGCTCTTACCAAAATTATTTTTGCATCATACTAAAAGCCCATATTAAAAAACAGGAATTCCAATTATATCAGATTATATCAAACAGTTCAAAAGATATTCGAAGAAAACCGATGTTTCAAGCCCGTGTTTAAGGTTTAAATTCCCAACAGAAGTGAGTTTAATAAAAGAATAAATACATCATATAAATTTACCTAATGTTTTAATTTTTAAGAGATTGTCCCCATGATGGGATGTATTATATTGCATATAATATATAGTAATTATATAGAAACTAAATGTCATTACCAATAACTAATATAGAATTAATCGTCATCAATAACATAGAATTAACAATAATATAGAATTAATCGTCATAAATAATAATAATTTCATTATCAATAACTGTGAGTAAATGAGTCGGTACTAAATATACAAATAGATATTTAATGACGAAATATATATATGATACATTTTTCGTCATGAAAAGTCTTATTTTGGAATGATACGTTTTTCATTAATACTTTGTGTTGTTGTTTCCCTTTCAGTTTATTTTAGTTACATATATGTATAGTTTATTTCATCGCTATTTGCCAAATAAAAAATCTCAAAACATACCCTGGCTTGTTGTTATGGCTAGGCTCAGGTAGACTGTTCTGTTTATCGGCAAGATAAGAGAGTTTTTATTTGGCAGATAGTTATGAAATGTAATTATAAGTTCAATAGAAAAGTGCAGTTTGAGGATCATAGAAAAAAATGTTTTCCGTCCGTTTAGTCTTATGGAGTTTTCAATCATAAATCCGATATTCAAAGTTTGTATTATATTCTTGTTTAATTAAAACAGAAAATATATATTATATATGATGAACCTTTAATTAGTATCTAAAATTGCAGAAATGATATGTTATGGCAAAATAACATAATTTTGTGAAAAATTCTTCATAACATATCTCATCACGATGTGTGATAAATAAAGTTGCCCATCGTGAATACTTCGTAAATTCATTCTCACCTCTATATTCTTAACAAAAGGAAAATATCATATTTGCTGTCTCGTCATGTAATTTCCTCATTACTTTTCTTAGTATAATCAGAAATTTCAATTATAATGGGTTTAAGAATAGTTTATCTATTCTTAAAACCATTAAATGCCTCAATAAATATTTTCATTAAGAGAGAAAATTTCATCTACTTTTATGTTGTATTGGGAATAGAACAGTAACCTTGTCAGTAAAAAGTAGATAACGATTACAAAATTTACAATGTAAGAAAATTATTATACTAGGCGGATCTATTCTTGATCCGGTTGTTAAAAGTTGATTATTTCACTGAATGTGATTAAGAAAATGGTTTAATTCAGAAAGTTAAATTTATTATATGTAAATATTAAATTGTTTTGTTACTTTGATAACAATTATTATATATTTGGTGAAGGCGCCAATGTCATTTCAATTTGTATGAATCGATATTTAGTTATATTTAAATATGTTTGGGGTAAAATTTCTGATCATAATGGTTATACATAGGTATACTCGTGGCAATTAGATGCAATTAAATAGTAGTAGAAAAGGGCTTAACATCTATTACAACAATAAACCGACAATTAAATTACACTGGCGCCTCCGCCATTTATTGCAACTGTGCTTGTTGGGTTTTAAATTTATGTACCGTAATTATTGTCAAGTCACTCTAGTTACGAACAAATAATTTTTTACATCAAATAATTCAAATTCTGACAAGTAAATTTTGCAATAATTTAGAACAAATAATAGAAATCCCGATTAAGAATATGATTTGAAAAATTATATCTACAACATTACTGTTCTTATTTTCTGCAGATTACACTAGGCAACAAATTTTCACTTTTTTTGTGTGCATAAGTTCTTTTTACGTGTGACTGGTTCCTGTTAGGTTAAATTGAAGGATAACCATTGGTATAGTGACCTGGATTTGTTTTTGCAGTAACTGAATTATTTTTCCTATTTTTCAAACTTTATTGCCGAATTTTCGCCTTAAATTTGCTCTGGGCGCCAACCCAAAGGTCTTTTCGAATTAGGAGGCTCAAATGGCCCTATACCGTGAAAGGTATGTCAAAATAGTCATAGAAAAGAAAAGAGTACGTTTGTAGCTTTTATCCCCGAAAAAAGACACTTATTTAGTCTTTTTTGTCGTTTTTTTGCGAGAAAATTACTTTAACGCTATTTTGAAATGTTAATACATGGAGTAACTGCGTATTATTTGACATATAGTATTGTATTTTGAACGACAGTATACCATATAAATAGGTTTAAGCGCTCAATACCACGTTATAATGTTAAAATGGGAATTACTGTAATACGCGTAATACAGTATAGTATTCGCAACTGCATATCGCTTATGATTTTTTATGAAGACCAAATATATGTACCATATTTTCGTTTTTATGTACGCGTAAATACTGCAAAGGGCGCATCTTTCTCTTTGTAATTAATGTTTAGTACTTTTAAAAATACATTTAAATGTTAATAAAGTGAAAAATAATGTAACTTTCCATTATTCACACTATTCTTACCTCCTAGTCAAAACTAGCAATGTTAAATCGCGCCTATTTAGATAAACTGCATAATCAAAAAGCTTAAACATATCGTGCGAATTACAGTAATAACCGTTTTAACATTATAATGAAGAAACATTTGATTGGACATTGTATGTGAATATTGGTTACATTTTTATTCGAGACTTCGAGAATAAAAATTATTGTTGCACCTAAAAATATATTTGCCCTCCCCTAAAAAAAGGCTCTCGCAAACAAAATTGTGTGAAGTCGTTCAAAGTACAATACTAGATGTCAACTAAATCGCAGTAACTCCATTTACTTATGTTTTAAGATAGCGTTAAAGTCATTTTTTTCGCAAAAAAATGACAAAAAAGGCGAAATTACGCTCTTTTTACGGGGAAAAAAGCCATAAGTGCCCTTATACTCTCCCTTTGAATCTCCTAGATCAAAAAGAACTTTGGGTTGGCGTCCCGAGCAAAGTTAAGGTGAAAATTCGGCAGAGTTTTCAAAATCGAAAAAATAATTCAGTGACCGCAAAAATAAATCTGCGTTATTATGCCAATGATTTTCCTTTATTTTAACGTAAATGGATCAAGTCACACATAAAAAAACCCATAAAATCGTGTTGACCGGTGTTATTACTCAATATATTGTCTTCACATAAACATGTTTTTCTATAATTACAGAATATAGACAGGTATTTTCTTAATTGCCAACGGGAATAATTGCAGTGGTGCATCAGTGATGTTACACTCGGGTAACGCCGTGGCAGCTGAAATGCCGCCGTATTCTGAACTTCTAGATTGTAATTGTGTATCAATTCATTGCAATATAGTGTAGCTTTGCCGCCGTATTTTACCATCTACTTATTATATAGTCATTTCGTAAAGTAAGAAACGAATTCGTTAAAATACAAAATTGAAGGAATAACTTTTGGGAAATACTTCCAGACGTCATAAATTTTATTGTTAGTCCATGTTTTGTAAAATATAATTAATATATACAGGGTGATTCATGAAGGAGGTGTGACATCATCGATATTTTGTTTTAATAGCAACCCCCTTTTTATTATGCAATGTGAAAGAGCATATTTTTTGCATATGCTACAGTATTAAATACATTAGCGTGAGTATAGGTTAGAAAATAATAAAGAAAAATTATTGTGAAATTTCAAAATACTGAATTCAATGGCAATTATTGTTTAAAAAATTAGCAATATGAAATACTCAAATCGCACATCATTGGCTGTCTAATAGCAGCCAAGAGACGATTAAAAACTTCTTTTTGAAAATTGTTAATAACTTCAGGATGTAGGCGTTGTATTTCTAGCCTTTAAATATTCTAAATTTTTCGGCTTAATAACGTATATTTTACCTCCCACAAAAAGTATTTTATGGATGTCAAATTTTAATGACAAAGTTACAATTCAATAAATACTTCAGATACACTGCTTTTGCCAGAGAAAAGATTAGAAATGTATTATTTAAAGAAATAACTCCAAAAATCGAAGAAACTATTTAACGAAGTATAATTTCAAGTTTTTATCTAACAGCAATAAAAAATATTATTGATCGCTACGGTTACTCCCAGGCACCAAAGGTTGCACAATTTGATCATTGTCGCACAACCTTGTTGACGCTGGTGATAAGCGACATTCCATTGTTTGTTTTTAGTGTTCTTTTATGCTGGGTAAGAATGTAATAGTATATTGTACAACAAGTGCCGAAAAAGACATTTTTTGCACGCAGTGAGACGGTTTGTCTCACTACGTGCACTTGTTTCCACAAGTCTCACGAGTATGAAAAATGCTTTTCGCGCGTGTTTTGCACTATAATTTTCCTATGGTTGCCCTTAAATCACATTCGAGGGATATATATATTTTTCTTGTTTAAGTTTTACTTTCAAAACGATGATTTTTTGACATCATAAAACAACAATTATTTAATATTAATAAAGATTTATTTACTATTATTAGTATTAGCAATAAACATCATTATTAACAGCTAATTATATATTTTATTAATAATAGGTAATAATAAATTTGTTACAAACAATATCTATTTGAAGTTTTAATTAATAGTAAAATTACTGCAGTTTTCTAAATTAAATCCTGATATTTCTTTGTGCTGATTGATCAAATTTTTTACAATAGATATGTTATTGTTTGTTTTTGAAGAAGATAGCATTTCACTTTGTGGTAGAACATCAACATGTATCTTTGAATCTACGGAGTTTAACGAATTTACAATTTTATTCGACATTTTGACATTTTCTTGAATGGATTCATCTATGTAGCCTTCCGCCACATTGTTAGAGTGCCATCCATCATGACGTTTGAGGATCAGTAAATCAACTGAATGCTAAGAAAAAACGCTATCACTACTCCACGGTGTTTTGCACACAGCGTGCGTAAAATGCCGTTTTACAGTTGCGTTTTCAGTGTGCTTTTGCTTATTTTCTAAGCAACCGTAGGAAAAAAAGTTTTTCCAGCACATAAAACATATACAATCCTTACTAGAGAGATTTAACGTTAGAATTTTGATTTCATACATATTTAGAAAGTGCCTAGTAAATGAAATCTTCACGTAGTAGTCCTTTTGGTTCATTAGAACACTCGCAAGGTAATTCCAGAGTGCCTCCCTTTTTTTTCTTTTACCCGTTCCCCCTCTGGACACTACCGGAGACATCCAAGGAACAAGGATGAGTGAGTTATTTGTTTTCTTATACATCCCTCTAATACTATGATTGTATTGTATAAGTAAAAGTTAGACTAGCAGCCTGAACAAATTTAGTTAATATTTTTTTAAATAATTTTTGCCATTAAATTTATGTTGAGATAGTCAATTGTTTTTCTTATTCTTTTATCTGACCTATACTCACGTTAATATAATTGTTACCATAGCATATGAAATAAATAGTTTTAAAAACGTTAAAACGAACTTTTCCGCACGTAGAACATCTCTATCTCGAAATTGAGTGATCAAGAAAAAATAAACCAACACAAATACAGAATATCTATTTTATGCGACAGTTTTACTTTTTTCCAAATGGTCCACCCGCGTGCTTTCTCATGACCACTGAACAGGGTGGGGTGTATCATATCCACCTTAAAATCAATAGATATCGTTTGGTAGACGTCCCTTATCAGAATCAGTCAACCCCATCGATCCGACACGATTTAATTGAGTGATCGTGCTAACAAAAAAATTCTCAAATAATCCACCACTGTGCTTTCTCATGACCCATGAACATAGTAGAGTGTGTTCTGTCCACCTCAAAATTAATAGATGTCGTCTGGGAGAGGTCCCCGATCAGAATCAGTCGAAACCCGATCGATCCGATATGATTTAGTTGAGTTATCGTGTTAACAAACAAAATTTCTCAAATAGTCCACCGTCGTGCTTTTTCATGACCCATCAACAGGGTGCGGTGTATCTTATCCACCTCAAAATCAATAGGTGTCGTCTGGGAGACGTTCCCGATTACAATCAGTCAAGACCCGATGGATCCAATACGATTTAGTTGAGTTATCGCATTAACAAAACAAATTTCTCAAATAGTCCACCGTCGTGCTCTCATGACTCATGAACAAGGTGAGGTGTGCCCTATCTATCTCAAAATCAATAGGTGTCGCCTGGGAGACGTTCTCGATCAGAGTTTAGTCAAAACCCGATCGATCGGACACGATTTAGTTGAATTATCGTGCTAACAAAAAAAATTTCTCAAATAGACCCAAGGGAGGGGGTGGTGTGTGCTACCCACCTCAAAATCAATAAATGTTATCTGGGAGACGTCCCCGATCAAGATTATTCAAAACCCGATCGATTTGACACGATTTAGTTGAGTTATCGTGCTAACAAGAAGTTGATTGCCGACGAGAACGACGACACACACACGGCAAAAAAATTTTAAAAACCATTTTTTTTTTGTTTTTAGGTCGAGAAGCGAAAAATAAACCCAAAAAAAACTTTTTTTCACTTTTTCTTCACACGATTACATTACTTTTCCGCTAGTATAGTGGAGTGCGAAAAAGTAAAAATGTGCCCTTTCACATTGTATAATAAAAAAGGCGATCGCCATTAAAGAAATATCGATGACGTCATATCCCCTACATGAGTCTTTCTATAATAATATGTATTGATTATATTTTAAAATATGTTCAACTAAAACTAAAAGTTGAAAGGTCCTAGAGTTTTACCCAAAATTTATTTTTTAAACTTTTAACTAATTTCTTCATTACTATACGAGAGAACTATATAAATGTAATAATACATGTTTTATTCTGATAATTTATATGTAGTTTCTTACATTAATGAGGAATTCAAGTAGGCAACTCTATTAATGACTATTGAAAGTTTATTACCGTTAACTTAGGATATTATGCACGTAGTAACTTAAGAATTAAACTGCGAT
Source organism: Rosalia funebris (assembly GCA_037954035.1). Taxonomy (NCBI): domain Eukaryota; kingdom Metazoa; phylum Arthropoda; class Insecta; order Coleoptera; family Cerambycidae; genus Rosalia; species Rosalia funebris. Next base: position 2,191,503 of record JAZFAV010000018.1, on the reverse strand, counting down.
GCTATATTACAATTCCCTATTTTTAGATTTTATGCATACCGTTACTATTTTTAAATTGCAGGGACAAAGTCCGATCTCAGAACGAATTCCCGACGCCATGTAAGCTCAGAGGAAGGAGAAAGGCTTGCCCGAGATATAGACGCAAATGGCTTCATCGAGAACTCATCGAAAGAAGCAAGAAACATTGACGCCACGTTTCAAATGGCAATTTTAGCTGCAATTTCTAAAAAAAACTTCTTAAAGAAGAAGAGAAAATCTGATTGTTGGTTGTTATAGGTGTAATTTAATAGAAAATTAAATAAAAAGTTATGTAATATAATAAAATATGACTCAAAACTACTCATGTCAGATATGTTTTTTGTATGAAGTTAATTTGTGATTGTTGGTTTGATGACTAATTTAATACTTGCTTGGATATGACTTCTACTTTAAAGTATATAAATTATGATAATGGTTGAAAACAAACACAAGTTCGTACGTAATGCTAACGTTTTTGATTAAATCGTAAATATGTATATTTACGAGCTGATGATTCACATACCTAGTTAACTACGTGTAAGTTCTTTAATTTTAATATAGATTTGTTTAAAATAAAATACAAAATTAATAACAATGTTCGTCTTTTATTCCTAGTGAAAATATGATGACAAGCAAAACTAGTTTTGTATACTATACATAACGACTGACTATAACAACCAATATAATTTTATAAACATTGTTAAATGTTTCTACAATAGTAGGTACTATGCCTATTAAATAGAGTTTTATGGAACTTCTAATGAGAAATCCAACATTGCTTAACAAAAAAAAAAAACGTTACGTTATATAGTATTTGCATTATATTTTTGTTTAATTAAAACAACAGATACATATTATATCCGATGAACCTTTAATGAGTATCTAAAATTACATAAATGATATGGTATCGCAAAACTACATAATTTTCTTGATAAATTCTTGATAACATTTTTTATCACAATGTGTGACAAGTAAAGTTGCCCACCGTGAATACTGCCTAAACTCAAGTAATTCTGCTAACCGAGATGCCGTTGCATAGATTTAAAATATTTGAATTGATGTACATATATGTATATTTTATTAGATTTGAATCTAGTAATATAAATTATGTAAATTATCATACCTTATATGTAGTTGCTTACATACGATTCCACCAATAAACCATACAAGTGGGCAGTCGTGGTTGTAAAGTGCCAAAGGCGTTAGAAATAGTTATTACATTAAAATCCTTCTTGTTTACGTCAACTAGATACTTAAATCGGTCTGCTACTAAATATTTAATACTAGATATGTAAACTTTACAGTATTGCAATTTTTATAACAAGGAGATAATGCTTTTAAATATAAACATTTTTAAATTTCATTTATATAATCGAGTTATATAAATACTGGGAGGCAGTTGGAACTTTAGATGCAGTATAAAAAGAACAGGAAATTAGTATTCCATAGATATCAAAATATTATAGCGTCGTTCGATTTGCCAATTAGGAGATATCAAAATCAATCATCAGGAGAGATTAAAATCAAGTTTTGCTCAGGTCTTCCGGTTTTATTAATATACATGTCAACTAGTAATAATCAGCGTATGTTTAAGAAAACATACGCTCATCGACAATAAAAGTGACAACTCCAAAAACACAATTTTTCATGAGAGCCACAAAATAAAACAAGCCTCATGGAAAATTTTTTGAGGGTTAATCATTAGGTTCTAGCTAACTTTTTACACACAATTACATGTGTATCAGTTGAAACTAAAGACATTGCAACATTGCGTTGTATCGTATTTTAATCTGTTGTGATTATGTATGTCTTATACTTAACCTAACTGTGTAAGCTTTTTCGGAGCGTGAAAGAAAATTTATAGAAAAATAAAAAATTTATTTTTGTTGTTGTCAGTTGCGGGACAATAAAGGAAAACTTGCAAACCGGAAAGTAATACAGAAACGTTTAAATTGTGTTGCAAGAATGAATCTTGTGAAAAGTAAACAGAGTAACCTAAACATTGGACGACGTACTGTTAAATTGACTAAGCTTGGCAAAAATTTAAGATATTGTAAATGTAAAAAAACTATTTTCACTTGAAAAAATAAAAAAGGAAAGCAATTTTAGATATTTCTTGTGACGAATGTGCAGTAATAACACAAGTGGCGACTGGTAATATGCATGCCGCTACATTCCCAGACGCTAATTGACAATTCCTCGACTTACCGAGCAAAACTTAAACTGGTATATTTTTAAAAATTCTTATCTTCTCAACAAATTGTGCAGCAACCGATTTTTTAATTCAAAATATTCATAATAAATAATAAATTAAGGTATAGATGAGTTGTTTTTGGAAAGAATGTACAGAAAAGTTTTTGATGCAAATATGTAATTTTTAGTCAACTGGTGCATTCAAATCATGCAAAAATTTCAAACTTTGATTCTAAATATCTCCTTTATTGTACGGGCAAACATTTTTCATTTAAACAATTTACTTCTTTTGAAGTTTATTCTTTATGTAGGTATACCTGAGATTTAATGAAATTCTATAGAAAAGTGGATCTCCTGAGAAACTACCTTAACTAAGCATTTTCTCACTTTTCCAGTCCGTGTAGGATAGTCTAAGGATCAATGTTCAAGTGTTTGCACGCAAAACCTTAAATTTTGTAATTGTGTCACTTTTATTGTCGATAAACCATATCATGTAATTAACAAGAATTCCCATAAAATTCTTAAGGATATATATTTTTTAATATTATTCGTACAAAAAGTTACAATGGTTACAGTATTATGAAAATTTATTGCAAATAGATATAAGGATGGCTTTAGTTTATAAGAAAATATACAATTATAACCAATATATCTGGCCTGCATATTATTAACAAGACGAATAACGTCATATTTACTGTTGTGTCGTATAATTTCCTCATTATTTTTTCAGTATAATCAGATATTTGAAATATAATTATTTTACAACTAGATAAAATCTCATTAAAGCTTTTAATTTTTCCTGAAAATTTAGTATCAAATTTTAATTATAATTGTTTTTTCTATAGCGAGTCTGTGATAGTAACCTTTTTAGTAAATTATTTATTTAAAATGTTTAAACCGTTCCGGAATTACAAACATTTCTTCTATTTTCATATAAGGCGTTTGTTTATAAACAATATTAACAATATATTGGTTTAAAGTCACAAAGATCCATTTTAAAGATTTATGATTTAATTATTTAATTGTAAAAAGTAGATAACAATTACGAAATAGTATGGAACAATATGATTATACTATACAGATCTATTTTTGATGTGCTTGTTAAAAATTGATTACCTATATTAATGAATTAGATTTTTTTAAATATCGAGTTTAATTTAGAAAGTTAAATTTATTACGAGTAAACATAAAATATCACCTAACAACTATTAAATATTTGGTGGAGGTACTAAAGTCACTTCAATTTGTATGAATCGATATTTGGTTACATTTATATATGTTTAGGGTAGTATTTTTAACATATACCCATCACAATGGTTATACATATATATATACCAGCGGTAATATCATGTTATTAAGGAGCAGTAAAAAAGGTATTGACTCCCCTTAGAACAATACACAAAAACAATTGAAACTACACTGGCGCCTCCGCCATTTTTTCAGTTGTGTTAGCTAGTTATCACTTTTATGGACTGTAATTGCAATTACGTTACTCTAATTACGAATGTTTAACTTTTTATACAATTTATGGCTTTTAAGTTAAATTTTGGTACATAAATGTTTGCAATAATTTACAACAAACTATAGTATTATCGTTCGGGAATATAATTTTCCAAATTATATCTTCTATAAAATTAATATTCTTAGTTTCTGCAGATTGTTGTTCAATGTATGTTTTACAATTAATATATTTCCCTTCAATTAAACAACATCATAGGCAAGTATTCCTTTAATTGTGATTAATAATTGACTGTATTCTCGATTAATAATTAAAGCCGTCCATTGTGAGTTTTTTATCAGTGGTATTGCATTCGCGTATCGTCATAACCGAAACGCTGTCGCATGAACTTCTAGATTGGAATCGATGTAAGTATAATCAATTCAGTGCAATTGTAGCTTTGTCGCTATGTTTGACCACCTACATATTATATAAATACGGTAAACATATTTTATTGTTATAACTTATACGCAGCTACTTGCACTGATGAGATATGCAATTGGGTAGTTCTATTATTAATTACTGAGTTTTATTCTATTTTCGGCTAAGGATATTATGCACACAGGAACATAATAATTCTACTGTGATGTTATATTACAGCTATTTTGCCGCAACTTCCGAGTTTTAGATTGCAGATGTATCATTACTATTTTTAAATTGCATGGACAAAATCCGATCTCGGAACGGATTCTCGATGTCATGTAAGAACAGAGGAAGAACAATGGCTTGGTCGAGATATAGACACAAATGCCTTCACTGAGAACTCATCGAAAGAGGCGATAAACTTTGACGCAAAGTTTCAAATGGCATTTTCAACTACAATTTAAAAAAAAACTTCTTAAAAAAGAAGAAAAAGCTGATTGTTGGTTATTACAGATGCAATTTATTAGAAAATTATATAAAATGTTATGTAATATACTAATATACCAGTTAAAACTACTCATGTTAGATATTTTATTTCTATTGTGCTGAGTTTGTGATAGTAACCTTTTTAGTAAATTATACTATATTTAAAACGTTTAAACCGTTCCAGAATTACAAACATTTCGTCTACTTTCATATAAAGCTTTTGTATACAAACAATATTAGAAATATATTGATTTTTATTAAAGTCACAAAAATCCATTTTAAAGATTTATGATTTAATTATTTAATTGTCAAAAGTAGATAACGATTAGAGAATGGTATGTAACACGATTATTATACTGGGCGGATTTATTTTTGATGTGCTGGTTAAAAATTAATTATTTTAATGAATTTGATTTAAAAATAAATCTATTTTATTGTATTAGATAAATATAAAATATCGCCTAACTATTAAATATTTGGTGGAGGTGACCATGTCATTTTCAATTTGTGTAAATAGATATTTGGTTATGTTTAAATATATTTGGGGTGGTATTTCTAACCTATACTCATCACACCGGTTATACATAGATATAGTAACGGTAATTTAATGTTATTATGGAACAGAAAAATAGATCTTAACGTCTATTACAACAATAAATCGAAACAATTTAAGATACACTGGCGTCTCCACCATTTCCTTCAGTTGTTCTGGCTAGATATTACTTTTATGGACTGTAATTGCAATTATGTTACTCTAATTACGAATATTTAATTCTTTAATTAATTTATGGCTTTTAAGTTAAATTTTGGTATATAAATGTTTGCAATAATTTACAACAAACAATAGTATTATCGTTCGGTAATACAATTTTCCAAATTATATCTATAACATTAATACTCTTATTTTCTACAGATTGTTGTTCAATATATGCCTTATAATTAATATATTTCCCTTTAATTAAATAAGGTCATAGGCACTTGCCTATGTCCTTATTCCTTTAATTGTGATTAATAATTAACGGTATTGTCGATTAATAATTAAAGCTGTCCATTGTCAGTATTGTATCAGTGGTGTTACATTTGCTTATCGTCATGAAACACCCTCGAATGTACTTCTAAATTTGAATCGATGTAGGTATAAACAATTCAGTACAATTGTAGCTTTACCGTTATGTTTGACTATCTACATATTATATAAATATAGTAATAAAACACATTTTATTGTTATAACTTATGAGTAGTTACTTGCACTGATGAGGCATGCAATTGGGCAGCTCTATTATTACTTACTAAATTTTATTTTATTTTCGGCTGAGAATATTATGCACATAGAAACATAAGAATTCTACTGTGATGTTATATTACAGTTAATTTTCCGCAAATTCCGAGTTCTAGATTGCATATATATCATTACTATTTTTAAATTGCAGGGACAAAATCCGATCTCAGAACGGATTCTCGAAGTCATGTAAGCACAGAGGAAGAAGAATGGCTTGGCCGAGATATAGACGCAAATACATTCACTAAGAATTCATCGATAGAGGCGAGAATCTTCGATGCAAAGTTTCTATTGGCAATTTTAACTACAATTTAATAAAAACTTCTTAAAAAAGAAGAAAAATCTAATTTTTGGTTATTACAGATGCAATTTATTAGAAGATTAAATAAAATGTTATGTAATATACTAATATACTAGTCAAAACTACTCATGTTAGATTTTTATTTCCATTGTGCTGAGTCTGTGATAGTAACCTTTTTAGTAAGCTATACTATATTTAAAGTGTTTAAACCGTTCCGGAATTACAAACGTTTCTTCTATTTTTATATAAAGATTTTACATATAAACAATATTAGAAATATATTGGTTTAAAGTCACAAAAATCCATTTAAAAGATAATCCATTTTAATTATTTAATTGCCAAAAGTAGATAACGATTACAAAATGGTATGTAATACAATTGTTATACTAGGAGGATCTATTTCTGATGTGCTGGTTAAAAATTGATTATGGTAATGAATTTCATTTTGAAGAAATCTAGTTTAATTTAGAAAGTGAAATTTAATGTATTAAATATATCACCTAACAACTATTAAATATTTGGTGGAGGTGCCAAATTCATTTTCAATTTGTGTGAATAGATATATATTTAGTTATATTTAAATATCTTTGTGGTAGTATTTTTAACATTTACTCATCACAACGATTATACATAGATATACCAATGGTAATTTCATGTTACTAACGAGCAGAAAAAAAGATCTTAACGCCTATTACAACAATAAACCGAAATAATTTAAAATACACTGACACTTCTACCACTTCTTTCAGTTGTGTTACATAGATATTACTCTTATGGACTGTAATTGTAATTATGTTACTCTAATTACGAATATTTAATTATTAAAATAATTTATGACTTTCAAGTTAAATTTTGGTACATAAATGTTTGCAATAATTTACAACAAACAATAGGTAATATTATTTTCCAAATTATATCTATAAAATTAATATATTTTTTTTGCAGATTGTTGTTCAATGTATGTTTTACAGTTAATATATTTCCGTTTAATTAAATAACATCATAGGCAAGTATTCCTATAATTGTGATTAATAATTAACGGTATTGTCGATTAATTATTAAAGCCGCCCATCTTGAGTTTTGTATCAGCGGTATTATACTCGCATACCCTCATAACCGAAACGCCATCGCATGAACTTCTAGATTTGAATCGATGTAAGTATAATCAATTCAATGCAATTGTAGCTTTACCGTTATGTTTGACTACCTACATATTATATAAATACAGTAATAAAACATATTTTATTGTTATAACTTGCACGTGCAATTAGAGCTGCCCAATTGCATGAGACGTGCAATTGGGCAGCTCTATTATAAGTTATTGAATTTTATTTTAATTTCGGCTATGGATATTATGCACACCGAAAGATAATAATTCTACTGTGAAATTATATAACAGTTAATTTTCCGAAACTTCATAGTTTTAGATTGCATGTATATCATTACTATGTTTAAGTTGCAAGGATAAAATCCGATCTCAGAATGGATTCCCGAAGTCATGTAAACATGGAGGAAGAAGTTCTCATTCACTGAGAACTCATCGAAAGAGGCGAGAAACTTTAAAGCAAAGTTTCAAAAGGAAATTTTAACTACAATTTCAAAAACAACTTCTTAAAATAAAAGAAAATATCTGATTTTTGGGTATTATAGATGCAATTTATTAGAAAATTAAATAAAATGTTATGTAATATAATAATATGTTATAATATACTCAAAACTACTCATGTCAGATATGCTTTTTATATAAAGTTAATTTATCAGTATTGGTTTGATGACTAAATTAATATTGGGTTGGATATGATATCCATTTTGAAATGATAAATTGTGATGGTTTAAAACAAACACAAGCCAATACCTATGCTAATATTTTCGATTAAATCGGGAATATGTATATTACTAATTATTCACATAGTTAGCATACATATTTAAGATCATTATACATTTGTATAAAGAAGTAAACCACATATTTAATAATAATGTTATTTTTTATCCTTAGTGTTTAAAGAGTTAAAATGAAATGACAAGATTAATTAGTTTGATTTTTTATACAGTCCTTTAGCAAATTAATGATTACATTCGTTAAAAATTAAGGAATAACTTTAGAAAAACTCTTGGACCGGTCGGGTTTTATTTCTAGTTGTGAATTCTTTAAAATATAATTAATACATATGTATTGGGTGATTCGTGGAAGAGTGTTTGTTATATCCGTTGACTATCTGATTATTGACTATCTGAGTAGCCAAGACGACTAATAAATTATTTTTGAACATTGACAATAACTTCAAGAGGTATACCTTATATTTTCTTTGAAACTTTCTGAATTCTCTAGTCTAGTAACATGTTCTTTGCTTTTTAAGTACATAAGAAGTATAAAGAGTAATCTAATGGTGTTAAACCTTAATAACAAAGTTACTATCAATAAGTACTTCAAATACACTGCATTTACCGAGAAAAAGATAAAAAATGTATTCTTTAAAGAAATTAACACTTCAGAAACGGAAAAAAACTATTTAAAGAAGTACGATTTCAACTCTTTATCTGACAGTAATTAAAAACTATCTGATTTTCTTATCTAATCTATACGTACGCTAGAGCAATTATTACTCTAGCTTGTGTAAAAAAATCATATTCCGTAATAAACAAGGGAGTTGCTATTAATAACAAACATCTATGATGTAGGTAATACTTCACACACAAATCAATCTCTAAGTATTAATTATATTAAAAAAATGTGCAACTAAAAATAAGTTTTAATGGGTTAGAGAGTTTTTACAAGAAATTTTGTATGAATTTAACAAATGAATTTTGAATTTCTTGAATTTTTAAGAAATGTATTCATTCATACCTTTATGAATACACTGTACCTAGTAACTAACTAGACTATAGAATAAGGACTATAATGATAAATATTATTATATGTTTCTATACTAGAACGCACTTTAGTTATTATATGTATCATTAGATTTTAAACGAAAATAAGATCACGTATTATTATACCCTCAAACATGATCTATACGTACGATTAAGACAAGATTATTATTTATTGGTAATTGGAATATTATGTGTTAGGCTCTGTAAAACTCTTTATACAATATTTTAAACTCTTTGTAGTAATCACATTGCTATATTCATATTAGATATCTTATTAATAAATATCAACATATATTTTAATGGGCAAGATCTGTTCAGGCAGATTTTTGAGCAAGATCTATTCAGAACACAAACAGTGATGTAACGTGGTTTGATGAAAGACTACAAGCTATGATATCTGAATTACAATGTAGTAGAAGGAAAGCTATAAAAAGGAGAAATTGTATACAAATGGATTACTCTAATCTGATAAGAAAACTGAAAAACTTGGAAATTAGTAAACAATACAAGAAACAAGAATAACTGATGTCCCGAAGTTCTAATAACCCCTGATGATTTTAGTATATATTTTTGCATTTTTATTTCATGTACTTTATTGAAGAGAATTAATAATATATGCTATGATCCGCTAGTTTTTCTTAATTGAATGCGTCGTTAGGTGCGCTACTTACACTACTGTTTAATGAATGTATAGATGAGGACAATTTACTTTCAGAAATTATTAAAAAATTTTAAAGTCTGACTACATTATTCTAGAATTAGTGTTACAGAGAACGATAATATCAAGCAATTCTTTATAATAAGTTAACATAAATTATTTCAATGAGTTAAAAAGTATAAAACAGTATGTTTTACAAAGAATCCTGCTCGTTTGTAAAATGATTTTTGCTTGATCAATATTTTTATAGCATTAGTGATTATTTAAATTTTATAATGAGTAATAACTAACGTATGTAAAATATAATTATTCAACATAATTTTATCAAGAAATGTATGTATGTTGCATGTGACCGTATGTTTTCTGGGAAATAAAGTAAGTTAATTTGACATAAAATTCATTATTCTCTAATGTATTAATATAGATTTTATGTGCTCGAACGACGAAATATTTTATGTATTCATTTTATTATTATTATCATTGTATATGAAGCAAGACTGCAGCAACTATAGATTAATGAAACTTATGTATTTCTTCTTTCAGCCAGACTCACTGAAAATTGGAAAATATTGCCTATATATGTATAACAAAGCAGACGTCGATTCTCCAGGTAACTATAGACATATTGCTATTATCTAATTATAGGAAAATACTAAACATAAACTAGTTACCTACTTATTGTGAACACAAGCATATTTTTTCCAAATTTCGATTTGGTCTCAGCGAAAATAAATCCACAGATTTCAGCATAGACAAATGTGCACAAATACAGAGCCAGTTAAATTGGTTAGGATATAAACTAAATTGATCATACCACATAGAACATATTCATACAAAACTATCTAAGCAGATTTTTTCTACATGAGTGTTAAAAACAACATTATTACCTAGTGTCTATGGGTCGTGTATTTTATACAGGTGTACAATTATCTTTCATATGCTACTATACTGCTATGCTATGCTATATGCTTTCATATGATGCTTTAGGGCGATTATAGTATAATGAATAAGGTACTTAAACTACACAGATGAGGAGAAATATAACTCACCATGCTCTTCAATTTTAAAAAAGTATGAAATTATGTCCTTATATATAAATGTATATTTTACAATAAGTCCATAAATCATTTTAGTCAATTAAATATAAAATATGTGTCCTATAAGGAATTTTATTCATTTGTAAATATATTTTCTTTTGATCAGCGTCTTTATATTATCAGTGATTATTTAAATCTTATAATGGGTGATAACTAATGTGTGGCTTCAAATGTGCTTATTGTATAATATATAATGTCGTCAATAAATGTATGTATGTGAGAATATTTCTTATGGGAAAAAAGTTATTTTAATACAAATTCATTATTTTCTAAGGTATTATAGATAGATTTAATTACTCGAGCGGATGACATGTTTTAAATTTTTTAATTTCTTCATTATATAGAAAAACAAGATTCCTATTGTTGTAGACTTATTTTTTCTTTCGGGCATGCATAAATTGTGGATTATACTAATACTGTCATATTTAAACAAACAAATTATCAAATAGTTTTAAGTATTTAAAATTCAAAGTTTTACTGTTCAACCAAATTATGTTTCTTAGATATCAGTCTTAGATATGAACGCTATAATGTTAAAATGTTATTATATAAATAGGTCTAGTGACTCTAATCAAAATAATATAAAAGCAAATTCTTATTATCAGTTTTAAATTTGTGACAAATTTTCTGAAGATTTGGTGGCTAGTAGAGCGCCTACGTATTTTACATATTACTTGAACTAAAAATGTAGATGTGGATATTTTACATTAACGTACTAGTTATATGTCTTATACAAAGGAAAGCAAGCTTATTCTATCTGAATTTGTTCGAATTAAGTATGTAAAATTGCAACCAATATAACACATAAACATATTGCAGCCTTAGTCAGCGATATATTCATTATTATGGATACCCTTTCCTTATCAGAAATATATTTGTTCATTGTAAAACAACGGCTTACCATAACTAACAAATAATTTACAGTTCAAACAAATCCTATTGATATTAATTTGATTTTATAGATCATCTGTCTCCTTCTTTATATATTAAAATAGTTAGTTCATATAAATATATTATAACTGGTGAAATTTTATATTGATCTTATATAATGTGATAGGAAATTGTTATAGACATATACGAGAGCTATAGAATCCAATTAAAATCTATGTCTGGAACTGTCTATTGATTAGAGTACTTGTCCTGTAGATTGTTGTTATATATTTTTATGTTTATATTGGGGCGTATATATGGAGGAGTAAGCATACAGTATAATGTATACAACATTGCAAATAAATAAATGTGGACTTTACTTGTTTTTGTAGTAAATATTTGCGGTTACACGTATTTATGATATGTTTTAATGTAATTATGAAAACAGAACTAATTTAAAATAATACATTATATGATGTTAGTGAAATATAGTTTATAATTTTTAATATAATTTAAGTATAAGTTCAAGAAAATAAGAAATATCACCTTAGAATTTTTTGTTCTGTGTACAACAAGAAATATAATTAAACTGAAATAGGCAAAGAAATCGTTAAACATGGAAAAATTTTAATAGAATCCTCCTTAACATATTTCTAAAAGCAGTAGCAGCTTGGAAATTGATATAATTTATTTCATAGAAGTTAGGAAATAAAATAAGTATTTCGTTATTATACTTTCAATTGTATAGTACATCAAGCATTTTAGAACCTAAGCGAAAATATGTCTTCTAAGAAATAAAGTAACACCCCCATAATTTTAAAATTAACTAATATACTTTTGATAAAGAAAAGTTTCTCAAATAAAGAATATATTCTGACAGTCTGCAATAATTTAATGATAAATGGCATTACCTTTGACATCAATCTAAATATTTTATCTAAAAATATAAATTTTCTCACATAAAAATGTATTAAGCATCCCTTTTTAATTAAGTTAAATAGTTTTATTCAGTAAAGGTAACATTATTTGCATATAACAAAGATGTTTTGTAGCTAATATATGAATACTAAATCATATCGATTATATTCGTTTTGATCATGATTTGCTAATACACTCTATTGTTGAAGTTATTGTTTCAAGAACATTTATTTATAGAACCATAATTAATTTAATAATGTAATAATGTCATAAATGTAAGTCATTTACAATAACTAAATCATTTTCTCAGTCCAAAACATAGATAAACAAAAAAAAAGCATACTATTATTCAACGTATTATATCAATATCTTGTAATACATAGAGTAATTATTGTTTTCTGACTTTCAATTCTTTCGTTTTATCTGTTTAAACTTCGAATAATTCACATGTAATTAATCTAGGAATTTGTATTCGATTTAATAAGAACACTATATCTATGAATAGATTAATGAATATATTTTAAATATTAAATATCTCTAAATAGTTAAATAGTAAATATCTTGTTGTTGATATCTTTACCAAAACTCATCAATTCTCTTACCGTCCGTCCTTAAGCTGTGACGTGAATTTCATTAGATTTGTATATACCTAACTATTCATCATATTCTAACACCATTAGTATTATCAGAAATTATTATTATTGGAGTGGACAAAATTTGTTATCAATTCGCTTACAAAGTCCAAAGAAAATAGGCATTAATATAAATTATTCTGGTTTAGTCAAATGTATAATTGTTAATGGCTTATTCTATGAAAGTTGATCGGTTAAAGATCTTTATTAAAATTTCATGGATGGTCTCAAATACTTGTCTATAAACTCAAAAAATCCATATTGTCCGATACTTGAAAAATCAGGAGATCTATCCACTGATATCCTAAGTATAGAGCGAGGTGAGTTCTTTTATGTTGTATACATGCATTTGAAACAATCCATAAAATTCTAGTAAATATCAACCTATCAACTCACCTATCAATCTTTAAACAACAAATTTAGTTAGCCACAGATATATAAATTAATTGACTGACGTAAGGCTATTATATTTCTTTTCGGTGTTGATATATTAATATTTGTCACCAGTATAATTTGTATAGTTCGCCATGAAACGCCTTGTATACAAGTGTAGTAGATATATTGGTATTTATGAATAAGCAATACCTTTGGACATATTCATTAGTGAATAAAGTATATATTTATAAATTATATACTTTCAGTATATTCGATAAGAAATAATGTTTGTTTCTATTAAGGGAGTATATTGTGCTTGGATGTTTAGAGATACATATGCCGTTAGCTTTGCTTTTTGAGGTTCATATTAGGGAAAAACCGTTTCTGCCCCAGTGGCGATGGCCAATATTAGACAGCAAAATGAGTTTAGTTAGTGCTTGCAGACGGACGACGCAAAATAGTATTTGATTCCACAAAATTGAAAAAGTTTTTAAACTAGGAATGTACGGCCTAAGGCTTCTTAGCCTGTTATTCGGGATATATATTAAATTTAGTTTATAAAGTTCGCACACTCTAATATGATTTTGTTTAACGCGTGTTTTATGAATTTACAAGTTTTCATTGGGAAATCTTTGTGTCAAAGTTAGATAATTTTGAAAATGCTTACTCATATTACAATATAATTAGTTTAAACACACAAATAGCATTAAGTAATATAAGTATAACTGAAGATATTAAAGCAGAGGTATACGTGTATTATCAAAATAAGATTGAATAATTTTTACAAAGATCAGCACAACTTAATAAGGGTAACTATTATCAGTATCAGTATTCCCAAATGAATATAATTATTATGCATGGAGAAAATAATAAAATAGCCAAAATAGGAAAGCACAGTAACTAGTACATATGCCATCTGAAATAGCTGGAGGTAACAAAGAAACTATTAAGTTCTCATGAAATAAGAATAACCACTGATGCTCAATTGAAGTTTACCTACGTAATGACTAATACAGTTACTTACTTCTATTGGTTACTTATCTATATTTGTACTTTCATTGAATATGTAAAATAAAGAGACGAAGTAACACTATATTCTAGGGATAATATACACTAATCAAAAAAAATTAAGGGAACAAACAAATTTTCAGTGATTTTTAAAAGGCTCTAACTTCGATCGTATCGTATCGAGATGAAAAAACATTTTAAAGCTTGAAGTTTCTAATTTTCAAATCTTTGAGCAAAATAAGTTTCTGAACTACGCTTACTGCGCGATCTAAAGAAATACCCCAGGACAAAAATTTTCTATTTCTTTTCCGAGCGACGACGGATCCAAAAAATTATTTCTGACTAATTAAATGCAAAAGCTGTTTATATTGTTTATTCAGCTTTAACTTAGTTCTTTAACGAATTCTATATGGCCAATTGTTGCCAAGATATCGGCAGTTTAATGAAAAATTAATCTTTTATCTTTGATCATCGATATCTTAGTAACTAATAATCGTACAGCTAATTGAAGGATGGTTTTGAAATCTAGACTAAAGCTTACATAAAAAGCAGATGTTTTTTTTGAACATAAATTTATTTTCCCCTTGTTATTAATTTTAAAAGGGTACAAAAAAATACTTTTTCTGACTTTTCAAGAAATCTACCGCCAGTTTGTAAATATCGGGGAAAAGCTAATGATGCTTAGCTTTTTATACTTCAAAAGCCCTATAAATTTCCTGAATTCGGGGAAGCTCTTAAAATTTGGAAACTTTTTATCTTGCGGCATTTCTTTGGATTGCGCAGAAATTTTGTCGCAAAAGATTTCGCAACTAGGAACTTCGATCTTCAAAATATTTTTTTTCATCTCGATTGACCATTGTTCATAATGTTACAGCCAAAATTACTGGAAATTTTTCTGAATTTTCTCCCTTAATTTTCTTTCAGTAGTGTATTATATTTTTTTATATAATTTTGTTTCAAATTTTTTATTTTATATTCCGATTGTATTTCTAAAGTATTCCTATATCCTAGAAACTTGTTAGTGTTACATATATCATGAGGTATGTATCGCTCTTGAAGAATATGCATAAATAATAATAAGTGTCGCTTTAATGATTCTTATAAAATAATGGGAAAGCGTATACATCCATATGAATAGCACGTCGAAAATGTAAAAAATACATTCATGTAATATTTTTGTAGAAAATATAAAACGTGAACTGTTAATGAACAATTGACATAAAATAAGTCTACAGTAAATACTTTCCTTTATTAGCTAGCAATATCTCAGAAGAGTTTCCAATTCGATTCGAAATTAAAATTTTAAATTATTTCAAAATAAGTTTTAAAAGTTATGTGTATAGTTTTGGAAAATTATGTAGTTAATACAAAGTTATCAATTTTGATAAAGAATATGCTCCCCGTTTTAAAACTACCTTCTAGTAATTTCTTCCATAAAATTTAAATGTTCTAAAGTATTGTAAAATCAACATCAGTTTGATATTTAATATACATGGAGCACAGATTTAGTTAAAAATATAAAGCAATTATTTCAGAAAAAGGAGATAAAATTTATATTTGAATATATTTAAACTTGTTCTGTTACAGTTATTTTATTTCCTTCTCAAAAATATATTAGTAATACAGTTCACAAATAAAGTTATACTTTTGAAATGTATATTAGCAGATGAAAATATAAATTTGAATTAAGAGTTTCTTTACATGGAGATTTTTTATAACTTAGTTTATCTGTAATTTTTAACTTAGGTTATATATATGATGGACTTTAAAATTCATCTTTTCTAGTCTACCTACTTTTGTTCACTTTGTACAATGTTAATTTTGAAATAAATTGTTCAATATATTTTTTATGCAAGATTCACTCATCGTTAGCATATTATATTCAAGATAAATGATAGGCTGCTGCAGACTGGCTATTTATATAATGAGACGATTTTGCTGGATACTTAGTAGAGTATTTGTTTGATAAAAAAACTATGCTGGATAGAAAACCAAAATGGTAAACGACGATTGATAAAACATTGTTCTAAAAAGATATTACTTTCATATACATACTTTTTATTCGAGGTATTATTTTTTATTCATTCTATGTATAAAGAATATTGTTGAGAATATTTTAAACTTGAGGAGATAGTTACTAACTAAAATATATATGCAAAACTATGTTCGTACAATTGTAAATTTTAAGCGTTATAATATGTAATTAATTTAATTTTATTCCATATCTTATTCCATTTATTTATTCCATATTTTGTTTTCCATAAAAGAAAAAAGTATGCTGAATAATGTGAGTTTATGATTGTGATAGTAATTTGACTAAAAATAATATTTCTACCAACGTTGTGATAAAATTTTAACATTTTAGTATAAAAAGAATCTTACCATATCCAACACCTACAGTCTAAGACTTACCTGAAACAACATAAAACATACGTGTAATTATTTATAAAACATTTATATATACTAATCTATTATACTGGTCCAGGTTAAACGTCATTAATTTTAATAAATGATAGAGCAACAAGAAAAAAGTAGACTTTCATAAGAAAACTTTGTTCAAAAATGTTTCCTAACAAAAATACAGGGCGTCATAGCTGTAAAAAAATGTTTTCTCATCATAACTTCTAAACCACTCGATCGATTGTCATCAAATTTCTCACACAAACTACTGCAGTACATATCTAAGTAATGATTCAAATCATTTAAATAAATTCTCTAGTGGTGTAGATAACGGGGGATCGGCAGCCCTTTCTCCCCTCCAAGTCTTCGGCGCCACAGGATATTTTACAAAGAAGATTCAATTTTTGGATTCCCTATTCGATTTAGAAAAAAAAATTGGCCTTACAAATTTTTGATTTATGGCTTCGTTTTTGAGATATATATTTTAATTTAAAGTGTTGCAAACAGGTCAAAACTTATGATATGAGAGATATGAGATGCCAAAATTTTTTTTAAACATTTTATTACTTACTAGACATAATGTATATCAAAGATACAAAAAATGGCAAATAAACAAATAATTATACAAATAAGTTCTCATTTCAATATCGTATTTTCTTGGTAAGTCAGTCATAAGGTTTGGCCTGCTTGCAACATTTTAAATTAAAATAAGTATCTCAAAAAGGAAGCCATAAATCAAAAACTTGCAAGGGTAATTTTTTTTTACAAATTAATTAAGTTCAAAAATTGAATCCTCTTTGTTAAATATCCAGCGTCGCCGAAGCTTGGGAGGGAGGAAGGGGGTGCCGACGCCCCAGTATCTACACCACTGGAGAATTTCTAAACGATTTTAATCATTACTTAGAGATGTAGTACATTAGTCTGTGTGAGAAATTTTATGGAAATAGATCGAGTAGTTGAGAAGTTAAGATGAGAAAACCAGTTTTTTTTTCCAAATTTGACACCCTGTATCTTTGTTCATCATCATCATTAGGTCATCAGTCCTAAGACTGGTTGGACGCTAACCTCCAGCTTCTCCTATCTTGTGCTAACCGTATCTTTGTTAGGAAACATTTTTGAACAAAATTTTCTTATGAAAGTCTACTTTTTCTTGTTGTTCTATCACCTATTAAAATTAATGACGTTTAATCTAGACCACCCTGTATATACGAGATTGCAATAGTTTGCGTTAGTAACTGGAACAAGGACAATAAAATCTTCATATTTATCTTTTCCTGAATTATAATTTTTGGGTTAATTTAGCAATTTTGGAATTTGGATTTTAATTCATATTCGTTGTTAAAGAGTCATTTGCTGAATAAGACACAGAAATACTTTAAATGTGACTTAATATTATATTATATAGTTTCTGCTACGCTATTAATACATAATGAAGTACTGGTGCACAAACAAGTAACATTTAAATATATGAATTATTTTTCAAGCTTTGTACCTTATTGACTCCTTTATCGTAATAGTTGGAAATCCATAAGCACAGGCATATCACAGATTACACATTTTTAAAAATTTGTCCCCAATAGTTCCACTTTTAACATGATTCTCAAGTTAAAACACTGAATTTAGGTTCAAAATGTAACACCACGACTTAAATAAATATAACGATTACACACCAAACTAAAGTAAGTACTAACAATACAACCGTTGCACATGATAATTTATAATAGACTGACGAATCCCGATATTTTATATAACCTGGTACCTTTATTATATAAAAACTTCCTATAAAAATTCCCTATAAAAACTGTTTTACGTTTGTTTTTCTACATGCGATAAGATTTAAGAAAAATGCGGTAATTTATATTTGCAATTTGTTTCCGTTATTTTAATTGAATGAGTTAAAAGTTAAAATAACTCTTAATAATTTTCCTATTAATATTAAAGTTAATTTGAAAATTATTGAATAGACAAACCCTCTTCAAGATACAACAATTTTAAATTTCCCCAGCTAACTAGTACTTGTTAATATCCGGCAGTAAATAAATTTTTTATCACGTTTTATTTTTATCATCTTTCACACGAATATGAACTACAAAAGATTCAACGTGCTATATAAAAAATATATGGGGGTTCTAGTTATTTTTTTCTATATACTCTTTCTGTCGCAACAGTATTTTTAAAGATAATGGAGATAGTCCGTGAAAAACAAAATTGGGACATCTCATGCAACACATACTGTTGACGAAGAAATCGTATGATCACAAATTTATAAGGTTTACAGAATCATTGCTCGATGCTTTGGACGTCAGTAGATTAATACTAGCCTTGCCATTACACAATCCAATGAAAATTTCGCTTGTATGTCGTAATACTATTTTATTTTCGAAACGTTGTTAAAAATGGAATGTTCGACAAAAGCCTCAAAATTTATTTAGTTGCAATTACAAGTTACACAATATTAGAAAATTAAATTATAATATATATAGAGATGTAAAAATTGTATAGTTCTTTAAAAGTCGTGTTTAATTAGTAAATAATTTGTAAACATTCACGGAAAACATTTTTATATGATTTTTTGGCGATTACCAGACACTACCGCGCAGTTTACATAGTTTGTCATGAAATACGTTAAATTTTTTATTGTAATTACTATTTATGACTAAACCAATACCTTTCAATTTGAACAGTTAAACAGCGAATAAAACTGTAAAAAAAAAACACCGGCACACTCACAAATTCTCCAATACAAGGTAGAAAATAATTATAAATAATTTATTTTTTTTTAATCAAAAAATCACGTACAAAAATATGTCTCCAAAGTATCCAAATCGTGAAACGTAAAGTATTTTACAATTTGAGATAATAAATAAAGTTTCGTAAAAAAATACTATCTTTGTGTTCATGCCGAAATTGTAAAAAATATCATTTCTCAAATATTTGTTTATTGATGAAGCCACATTGGGGATCTTTGAGTAGACGAGCTCCGTTCAAGATATAAAATCTTAAAATTCAACTAGCAACCACTTGTTGATATATTACGATACAATAATTTTAGCCACATATTAGTGACAAAAATTGTAATTATGACACACTACTGAATATGAAATCACAAAACTTGAAAGGCGCTATTTAGAAATGGAAATAATGGGAATAAAGGAAAACAAAACTTTTGAACATTCTGTACAATACATATTGATAACGAATATACATGATTTCAAATACATAAACTTTATAGAATTCAAATATACGTTGCTATATACTTAACTCTACTACTATATAAAATCACTCTATTTCTTTCCTAGGGAGGGATTAAAACTCTCGAAATAAAAAGAACGTAATACGCGATAGAATAACAAAATAGTTCAACTTCATTATATAAAACGAAAATACTAAGTGAAATTGCTTTTACTGCAATTGAACAATATGTAAAATTTCGCGTCAAAACGTGATGCGTAATAATTATATCAAAGTTTTACTATCAGAGGGTAACATGCAAACTACAGAAATAAGGAGTTTTATACTCTAACCCATCTGCAAATGCCTTATATAATAAGGACTAAACAAATTAGGTCAAAACAGCTATTCTCCTAGTTATATGCCAAACGCCGAGCACTGAATTACATGACAAAATTTGTCGTATTTTTGTTTAACAGAGTTAGCATTAAAAATACAGTGATTGTTCTAAACCACCAAAAAAGATGCAAAGTGTGACCTATCTCAGGATATTGTTAACTGCAGACCGGTTTCGACCTTTCTATCTTGGATCTCGTCAGTGCAGTGTAAACGAGTATACCTTCGACAGATAAAGCTCACATCTAGTAGACGTTACTATGAAACTACCAAGAGATGGCGTTTGGTACGTTCTACTGCGGTGGAACGTAGCAACGTCTACTAGATGTGAGCTTTATCTGTCGAAGGTATACTCGTTTACACTGCACTGACGAGACCCAAGATAGAAAAGTCGAAACCGGTCTGCAGTTAACGATATCCTAAGATAGGTGACACTTTGCATCTTTCTTGGTGGTTTAGAAGTATCACTGTATTTTTAGTGCTAACTCTGTTAGAAAAAAGTACGACAAATTTTGTCACGTAATTCAGTGCTTGGCGTTTCGCATATAACCAGGAAAATAGCTGTTTTGACCTAATTTGTTTAGTCCTTATTATATAAGGCATTTGCAGATGGGTTGTAGTATAAAACTCATTATTTCTGTAGTTTTTATAATTATAGTTTTTAAAAATCTCGTACCACAACTAAATGATTTGTATGTAGTAAATAAATAATTTATTAATTACTTATTACTTAGCAAATATTCACAAATATTTAATATCAAATAAAATTTTGCAAAAAAGACAATTGTTTGTATAAATTCTTACGCGGAGAGCAAATAATAAAATTGCTAAATGAAATAGCTAAGCCAGTACATATGTTATTTAAAGTAGTTGGAGCTAAAGACTCTACACTAGGCACAACAAATAAGGGATATAAAAAAATTATAAATTTTCAGTTAATTTTCAAAAGTCTGTAACATGGTGTAAAATAGTTGCAGAGCAATTTAAAAATACAAATTGAAAGTACAAGTTTCTAGATTTCAGATCTTGAGTTCAAAATTCTTTTCCATTAGCAGTTTTTGAGTAATCATAAGAAAACTATCGTAAAAAAAATTAAAGTCTTTGCTTGTCTTTCAAGAGGTCCACGGACTGTAATAAACTATTTTTAGTGATATTATCATAAAGATAATTTAGATAATTTTATTCTCTTTAATTTGAGTAGTCTAAAGGCCTTATCAGTTATAGATACTGTAGTATTTTCAAATTTTCGACTGATCTTGAGAAAGAATTTTCCAAGAATTTGCAGAGATTGGAAAACTGTCGATGTTTTTAAAATCGTGAATATGTTCAGTCTTTCAAAGCCTCAAACTCAAATAGAAATAATAGATCTGCAAGATTTTTTTTTTTTGCAAATGTACAAATCTACATCTATCGAAATATTTTGGAGTGGACATCTTTCGGATAAGTACGCAAATTGTAAAAAGCTAGCTATCAATCTAATTACCATACTTGGATCCACGTACATATGCGAGAGCTCTTTTTATAAAATAAACTTCTTAAAAAATAAATGTCGGTCGAGAATTACCAAATCCCATCTAAAAGATGCCCTGTACGTTCGAGTTCGAACGTACGAACTAAGATAGTTCGTCTACGTGAGAACTAAAATAAAAAAATTAGCTCAGGAGCCGAAGTGCCATTTTTCCCATTAATTTAGTAGATAAGTAAATTAATTAATACGAGCAATATTTAATTATGTTCTATTGTTGGTTCTTTAATAAACATGAAAATAATTATTATAGATAGTTTTTATTGAACACGTTACTCTTTTGGCATACAAATTTGCTTTTAATTTTTTTCGGGACTCTCAATTGAAACATTATAATTATCTGGACCCCACTTGAAATTAATTCTTGACCCCTGCCTTATACGTTCGAGGTACCAGTTATTGTCGTTCAAAGCAAAAAAGTCAGTTTTGATTTTGGTAATTAATTATTCGGGAAACAATGATTGTGCAGAAAATTCAAGCAGGGTTCTAAAAACTGCAACGTATTTTTTACAAGCCGTAGTTATGGTTTTTTTTTTCGGTGCGAGAATATTGATTCAAAATTCAAATTAGAGAGGATAAAATTATTTAAAAAATCTTTGATGAAATCGCCGAAAAAATTTATTGAAGTCTGTTGTTGATTGAATTTCCAAATTAAAGAGCATAAAATTATCTAAAAAAGTTTTATGATGTAACCACTGAAAAAAATTATTGAAATCCGTGGACTTTGTTTGCTTTTGAAACGCAAGCAAAAATTTTGAATTTTTTTTTCCGATGATTTTTTATGATTACTCTAAAATAGTAAAAAATGTTGAACTCAAGGTCTGAAAACTAGAAACTTGGAGTTTCAATTAGTTTTTTTAAATCGCTCTGCTATTATTTTTCTCCAACATAAAGCTTTTTGAAAATAACCTAAAAATTTTTGATTATTTTACGTCACTTAATTTTTGTACCTAGTGTATAAAGAATCTCAGAAATTAAGTTTTTCGAGATACCACTGACTTATGCTCAATTAAGAGAATATGATCGACCAGTTATAATCTAACTTGTATAATACATAACATATAAATACTATTAATAAGTTACTTAAATGTACTATTACTTTCATTAAACATGTAAAATGAAAAGGTGAACTAATACTGCGCGCTAGAATAATATATTATACGTTTATATAATTTGTTTATTATTTTACATTCCGTTAATGTTCCTAAACATATCCTATACCTTAAATATTTAAGTATTACATATTTCATGAGATATGTATTGCTATTGAATAATATCCAAACATAATAACAGCAGTGATGTTTTAATGTAACGTGCAAAGTAATGGGAAAGCATGGAGATCCACAATAATAGCGCGTCAAAAATGTAAAAAATACATATGGCGCTATATTTTTTGACAGAGTTTATCGAGTAAAATGGTAATTACCCATATGACACCCCTGAATATGAACTGATATGATGTTTAAGGTACTACTTATAAAAGAAATTGGGGTTAGCTTTTGGAGATGAATTCTTTTTATAAAATAAATTTTTGTAAAAATGTACTGCCCTTTATATTGACACTGAAATTGTGGAAAATATCGTCTTTTAAATATTTGTAAAGCAGTATTTAAAATTATTCGATAGACAAGGCCTTTGCAACCTTTTCAAGATATAATAATCTCAAATTTAACTAGCAATCACTAGACCAAATTTTAGCGTAAATGGCAATTAGCACATCACTGGATATAAAAGGATAAAACGCGAAACAGAAGATGATGGAATAAAACGGTAATTAAAGTCAATTGTATACGGAAACACCAATTGAAATTGATTTAGTTGCAATGAAACAATACTGTAAATTTCATTTTAAAAACGTGATATGAGAATTATATGATTATTTAAAAATCTTGTATCACAAGTAGATGTTTTGTATGATATTTTTAAAGATTCACCGGATATTCTTAAATAATTTTTCGGTATTTGCCTATATACATCCTATTAGTGCATTTTATACAATTTCCACTATGTGGAATATTTCATGAAATATTCCACAGTTAGTCATTATAAAATATTAATAATTATGGCTAAAACAATACCTCGAGATTCGAGTATTTAACTAATGAGTAAAACTTTCAATAAGCTATATTCCGGGATATTCCAGAACGACTTAGGAAATACTTGTAAATTATGTATTTTATTAATAAACAACATTTAATAATAAATAAAATTTTGTAAAAGAATACTGACGTTTGTATTAATTATTACGCAGAGAGGATATATAATAAAATAGCTAAAACAGGAAAATGCACTAACAAGTACATATGTTATCTGAAATAGCTGGAGATACCAGCTATTTCAGATACATATATGTACTACTAGACCAGAAAGAAACTATTAAGAAACATAGAAATAAAGTTTTCTAAGACACCACTGCCTTGTGTCAAATTACAAGATCTCATGCAACAGGAATGACCACTTATACTCGTTCGAAGTTTTGCTTAAATATATTTTTACTTTCATGAAAGATGTAAAACAAAATGGGGAAATAACATTACATTCTATAGTAATATGTTATACTCGTATATTTTATTTACCTTTTTGTATTATTTTTTTTATATTTCGCTTATATTCCTAAAGATATTTCTATATGTTAGACACTTAAGTATTACATATTTCCCGAGATATGTATTGCTCTTCAAAAATATGCATACATAATAATAATAGCAGTAACAATGGGGAATTATAAAAATCCACACAAGCAGCAAGTTGAATGTGTCAAAAATACATTTCTATTTTTTATCTCGACCATTCCAGAACATATTCAGGATGTATTTTTATAGCAATACAAATTGTTAATGCAAAATTGAGATAAAATAAATCTACAGTAAATAATTTACATTATTAGCTGACAATATGTTGAGAATACTTGATTTGAGCAATATAATGGTCCAATTTGAAAGTATTAAAATTTTAAATTGTATCAAAATAGTTTATCAAACTTGTATGTACAGTTTTGGAAAGCTGTGTAGTTAATAGAAAGTTATTTGTTTTAATAACGAATAGGCATATATACTATATTAGGTCCCTCATTTCATTCCTATAATATTAGGTCCCTCATTTATATTACTACTCTTTGGTAATTTACTCCATGAAATTCAGTTATTTAAAAGTATTCTCAAATCAATATTGATTTGACATTTAACATACACAGAGCACTGGAGTATAAAGTACAAAGTACAGACGGGAAGAACAGTTTTAGACATAAAAGGGATAGTAATTATTTCAAGAGAAGCAGATTAACTTTATGCTTTATTGTATTATAACTTGTATTAATTAGTATTAGTAGTATTAGGTCATTAATAATTTTTAAGGGAATATTCTTTTCAAAAATGCGTTAGTTCTACATTTTGCAAATAAAAAGCAATACATACCTAAATGTGAAATAAAAATTAGAATTAACAGTTTTCTTATATGGAAACTTTTATATAGTTTGGCTTATTTGTAAGTCTTAACTCACCTTTTCTAGTCTACCTGTTTTGGTATATTTTTATGTTTATTTGTAAACGAGATGTTCAACATATTTTTATGCAAGAAAAGCTCATTGTTAGCCTATTATATTGAAAATAAACAATATGTTGCCCACACTATATATTTAAATAATTATATGATTCTACGGAATATTTACTAAGCTACTTATTTGATTAAGAACCGTAATAAAATCTAAGTGGTAAAAGACTTGTGACAAAATATTGCTCTAAAATATATTGCTGTTATATATCAGATGGTTTTTATAGGCGGCATATTTTACTCATACTACGTATAAATAATGTTGGTGAGTAAATTATATGGTAAACTATATAATATTTATATAATTAGATAACTTTACTGGATACTTAGTAATATATTTATTTAACAAAAAATTTTGATAAAAAAGTTTTGATAAAACATGACTATAAAAATATATTCGTTATATCACATACTTTTTATACACTGTATAATTTTTTACTCATCCTAGGTATAAAGAATATTACTGAGCATATTTGAAACTTGAGGAAATAGTTACTAACTAAAAAATAATCTACTGTTGATATGAAATATCGCAGATAAATGAAAAACTATTTTCCTGGTCACTATTTTCTTTGATGTATGCAAAATTATGTACTTATTACGACTAAATGAATTTTTAAGCATTATAATATTTAGTAAATAAAATAGTATAGAATATTTCTCATTTCTATTCATATTTATTAATTTTTTACATGATTTACAAAGACTACGTTTGCGATAAGAGAAAACATTATCCGGAATAATAATTATACGAAAGTTACGAAAGAAAAAAAGTAATAAAAGACTAACGTTATAGTATAGAAATAATAATCATATCATACAGCTGGCATAGGCCTATGTATAAGACTCACCTGAAACAAGAGAGAACATACATATAATTATTTATAAAATATGAATTTTTATATACTAATTTATTATATATGTATATACAGGATTAAAATAATCACCGAACATGTACCTTCATTAGTAACTGCAATAAGAGCACTAAACCCTCATGTTTATTTATCTTTTGAAATAAAAGTCTTTGCGATAATTTTACAATTTGTGAATATAATTTCACTAAACCTTTACAATAAAAATTACATGTCTATAGCTGGATTTTAGTTTATACAAGTATATGTTATTCGGTTACTAATAATATTTCACACAGTGAAGCATTAATTACTACACAAGTACTTTTCAAAACATAAACTAAAATTTTTGTTTAAGTTTATATACCTTATAGAATTTGTTGTCCTAAAATACACAAACCGGGAATTGGAAGTACACAAACACAGACACATCACAAATCACATATTTTTCAAATTTGTCCCCGATAGTTCTACTTTTAACACGATCTTTAATTTAAAACATTGAATTAACGGTTAAGATTATATAGCACCACACGACAAGGACCCGAACACTCAAACAATGTATCAATGACACAGCCGTTGTACATGATAATTGATAATAGACTGATGAGTACATACCGCCGAAGGATTTTAACCTGGCACCTTTCAATACCATAAAAACGCCGATAAAAACTGCGTATAAAAACCCCCCATAAAAACCTCCTACTGTTTTACGACTGTTTTTGTAATTTTTGTACATACGATAGGATTCAATACAATGTGGCAATATTTGTACTTTTTTTTGTATTTATATTTGTACTTTCTTTACATTATTTTAATTGAATAAATCAAAAATTAAAATAACGTTTTACAATAATTTTCCTATTATTAGACAAACTATTTTCAAAATATAACAATCTTATATTTCCGCAGCTACTACTTGCTAATATCCGGGGGTAGATCGAATTTTTCAATTCTTCTATCACATTTTAGAGGAAATTAATTACAAAAGGTTCAAAGTGCTATATAAAAAATATATAGGTGAATTGTTCTATTTTTTCTGTGTTTCGGAAATGGCCCATTAAAAAAAAATTGAGACATCTTGTGCAACATACACTGATGACGATTAAAACGTATGATCTCAAATTCATAAAGTTTACAGAATCCAATGATACCTTGCTCGATACTTTGGAAATCAGTGGATAGGTACTATCTACGGTACTATGCAATCCATTGATGTTATCGCGTGTCCGAAATAATATCAATTTATTTTCGAGGCGTTATGTCAAAAATGAAATGTTCGACAAAATCTGCAAAATTGATTTTGTTGCAATTACACAATATAAAGCTTAATTTAAGTAACGCAATGTAAAAATTGTATAATTCTTGTATCAAAGTCGTGTATAAAAAGAAAATGACTTCTAAATATTCACCGATATGCTTTTATATGATTTTTCGGTATTTACCAGACCCTACTTAAATCTCTTCAGCCACCGGTTCTGACTAAATGAAGGTATAATAATTTTTGGTCACATTTTCTTTACGAAAATAGTAATTAGAACACACACCTGAATGTAAATGTGAATTACAGAACGTTCAACGTCCAAAAATAGTTTAAAAAAAAGTTCATACTATCTTTTGGGGGTGACTTGTGCTAGTTTTTTATTCTGTACACTTTTCCTATTGCAAAAGTATCTTTAAAGATAATGAAGAGATTCGCTGAAAAGAAAATAACATTGGGGCATTCTGTGCAATATATATTGACATTAAATAAAGATATTATCTCAAATTCATAAAGTTTAGTGGATCCAAAGATTCTTTCGATACTTTACATTGAAATTATTATATTGATACTAGCCTTGTCATTATGCAAATCACTGATATGGTTATCTTAGAGGTTAGGTCAAAAATAAGGTGTCCGATAAAAGCCCCAAAATTGGTATTGTTTGCAATTATATAATATTAAATAACTCCATTTAAATATCGTGATGTCAAAATTATACAATTTTTTTTTAATTCACGTATAAGTAAATGATTTGTGAACATTCACCGAAGACAACTTTAAATGATTTTGCGGTATTTACCAAACCATATCCATGTAGTTCATATAGTTTGTCATGAAATACTTTTCATGACAAAACAAAATGTTATAATAACATGTATTATTATATTAATATTTGTGACTAAAGTCTATCTGTATTTGAGTATTTAAACCAGTTAATAAAATGCGTCAAAAAGCTACGATAGACTTATGGGTTTTCCAGTACGAAGTAGGAAATATTTGTGAATATTCTCTTGTTGAAATCAAACAGGCACATATACGTTTTTAACTATTCAAGCTGCTTTTTTCAAGATCTAACAATCTTAAATTTCACTAGTCACTATTTGTAGATACAATAATTTGTGCCCACATTTTATTGTCGAAAATGGTAATTATGACAGACCACTGAATATGAAAGGACAAAACGTGAAAGGTGCTATTTAGAAATGAAAATAATGGGAATAATGGAAATAGGTTCTGCAAAAAAAAACCTTGGGGCATCCTATAAAATACACATCGATATTGAATAATGTATAATCTTGAATATATAAAGTTTACAGAACCCGAGGATATTTGTTTGCAATTTAGGAAATCTATGAATAAGTGCTAACCACCCATTGATATTCTACCTAGCTTGAAATAAAATCACTTTATTTCTTTTCAAGTTAGGGAATAAGTTAAAAATGAAATGGACGACAAAACTGCGTACATAAAAAAAGAACGTAATACATGATGGAATATAACACCAGTTCAATTCCATTGTGTAAAACGGAATTACTAAATGAAATCGGTCTAGCTGCAATTGAATTATATTGAAAATTTCATTTAACAAACGCAATGTCATAATTGTACAGTTATTTAAAAATCTCGTACCACAGGTAGTTGATTTGTATGTTATTTGTAAATATTCACCAGACATTTTTAAATAATTTTTCGGTGTTTGTCCATATCTTATCCTTCTAGTGCATTTTATATAGTTTGTCAAGAAACAAACACCTATAAGATAACCATATCAGTGATTTGCATAAAAACTATTATCTGGTCATCACAAAGTATTAATATTTATGACTGAAAAAATACCTCTAGATTCGAGTATTTAAACAACTAACGATTTAAAAAATACTTGTGTACTAGTTTTTTTTGAAAATCAAAAATCACATAACAGGACCCATTTCCTTAAAGTATCAAAATTATCACATGACTTTACAACTTCAGGAAAACGAATTAATGATACCATTTTATAAAATATACTGGTGTTACTTAAATTAGTTGATATTAAGATTATGACCAGCCATCTCTGTTTAATGTATGGCTGTAGATTTTTTGATTTGAAGTATTTATTGAATATTACACCCCCTAATATGAACTAATAAAATGTTGGCGATGCTATTTACAAAATAAGTTGGGGTTAACTTTTGGAGGTTACTTTTTCTAGCATTTTCCTGAAACTTTCACAAATATTCGTTTGCTTTTACAAGGGGTATTATTTATTTTTTCTGTTAAGATATCCTGTAGGTGTCATTGCGAATACTATTTTAGGACGCCTCGTGCAATATACACAGATAACCATGTATATACAGAAGTGTACAAGTACATAAAAAGTGTAATAAAAACGATGCGAATTATCAATGTAAGCGTCCTCAAACCGACTCATATTTTAAGGTTAATTTCTTTGTTATTATAATTTATTGCCGATTATTGACTGATGTATTACAAAAGTAATACGTTAGTTATATATTTCGTCAGGTATATATAGTTTATTTCATCTCTGTTTGTCAAATAAAAAATCCCAAACGGCTCTTATCTCATACCGTGGCTTGTTTTTATAGCTAGGCTCAGGTAGACTGTTCCCTTTATCGACAAGATAAGAGAGTCTTTTATTTGGCAAATAGCGATGAAATGAATAGTACACGTCTTTGTAATTTACATTAGTTTTATTTTAAAAACCAAACGGAAAATTTACTTATTTAATAACCTAATATTTAATTAATTATTAAAATAAATTAATATTTAATATTCATTTATTTTAATAATAATTTAATTTAATATTAAAAACCACAGCAGGAATTTTACGGATTATATTGAAACACCCCATACCCCCACTCTCTTTGTCGTCGTATTTTATAGATTTTTAAATGAACATCCTGGTCACGGCACCAGTGAAACTCGGTACCCCCACTCTCTTACTTTATTTTACGAAGCCCCAAATGAGAAACGTCCTCTGGCTAGAACGTTTCACCCTCAGAGACTATGTTAAAATGTCTAGATGATGTAACATCATCAATACAATTTGTTTTGTGAAAATCTAATATAAAATATAATTCGTGGCCTTTATATTTTCATTATTAAATATTTACTATTTAATAACACTGTCACATTTCTCTGCCAATGTGTCAAATCGTGAATAATTCCTAAATATTTTCAATAAATATGTAAAAATTATAATATTAACTACTTTTTTAAAACGATAAATTTTATCAGTTCCTAATGTTAAATGTGTGGTCTAAGCCATATACAATTTTATATAATACTATAGAACAAAATAACAATGTTACTAAAGTATGACTTGTTATTGGGTTAAACTAAGACTAACTATTAGGTTAAATATAGGATATCACATTTAGAAAATATCCTCGTGCATGTCAATGACATTATTGATATGTGTAATGCGATACTAATAATATTATTAAAAAATTATTTTTATTTGTCATAGTTTCGTATTTATGACTTTTACTTTAAGTTGCATTTTAAGTACTTTAATATAATAGGTCTTTTTACAATTTATATTATAGAGTCTACAATTTGTGTAATGGATCTCTGCGCCTGTATCAATTTAGTGACGACGCACGTCACATGCTACACCACTCGCAATTCGTACTATATGCCACAATTACCAGCACGTATGTCTAGCGACATATGTGTCAATCAACTACGTACGACACAGACAGTTAATAATTTGTCAAACAAAATGCAATTATGAAGTCACGTCTTAGCTTTATTGTCTAATTTGATTCATTGGCGTCTCAATGTTTCTGTAAAATTTATTTCGCCTTTGTTTCATTTATTTTGATTTTTGTTGAATTTATTTCATTTCTTTTGATGGAAATATCACTTCCATTGAATGTTTTTGTGGAGAACTTTTTCATTACTCTGTCATAGGTTGACAGACGGATTTGTATTGTACTAACTGTTATCCTAAAATATATTTTAGGTACGACACTGTTCAAAAATGTCAGTCGATTGATTCTTACGATTGTTACCTGTGACACACACGCAAAGAATCATTATATAAACCATATATGTTTTTAGATATTAATATTAATTTTCATAATACCTACTAAATATAATTTACATGTTAGCTTCATAGGTTAACATTCATTGTTAGCTTATTATATTGAAAATAAACTATATGCAGTAATGCAGACTAGATAATCATGTAGTATTATTGTTAGATAACAATTGGATTGTTGAATAATTATTTGTGAATTATGTTGTCTTTATAAATATTGCAGACGTTTTTAAATTATTTTTAGGTATCTGCGTATGTCCTACCAAACGAGTGCATTCTATACAGTTTGTCATGGAACATCCCGTATTTGACTATTATAAAATACCAATATTTATGACTAAAACAGTACCTCTAAAGTTGAGTACTTAAACAGCGATTAAAGCGCTACGAAATATTCGGGGATTTTCCAAAATGATGTAGGAAGAACATGTATAGTATACATATATTTTTTTTCGAAATCAGATATCACATACAAAAACCGATTTTTCTTAAAGTATTGATTTTGTCACAATTAAAGGATTTTACAACTTGATATAACAACATATGATGAAAATTATATTCAATCGGATACATATTTAATAGCAGATAAAATCTTAAAATATGAATAACCTGAACAAAAAAAAAACAGGAAATTAATTATTTGCGAACACTAAAATATTCCACGTTCTCATGTCTTGATGATGCCAACTTGGTTCGTGATTGGCTCGTCAAGAAATATGTAATCTTTCGGTGTTCGTGAAAATTTGGTCTAATGTTTTTGTTGCTGCATCGAAGATTTAAACCCCTTCTCAGAACCTTAGAAATAATTTTATTAAATTAGAATAATAATCTTACTTAAAACCTCAAAACATAATTTTAATTTTAAAATAAAAAACATACTAGGTGTTTTTATTGATTGATACTCAACTGCGAAAAAAATCGTTTCTTAAATATTTGTAAAAGTATTTCGGAGATATTTTTCAAGATATAAATAACAATCCTAAATTCTACCAGCCACAACTATTTAATATAATAATAATAAATTTTCTGAAGAAGTTTTATGGACAAATATGTACATATAATTATGACACAAGATATATTAACTGAATATTAACCACCAAATATTTGAATGAGTTACCTAGAAAATAAGTTAGCTTTTTTAGGTGGAATTTTCTAGTCTAGAATTTTCCTGAAATTTTCATAAAGATATCTTAACTTTCGCAGGAGTTTTCGTTTATATTTTGCAGTAAGAAATTATGGACATATTGTTACACAAAATTTTGGAACATCTTGTGCAATGCACACAGATAGCCAATGAAAATATATAAGGATAATAACAACAATATAAATTATCAATATATGCAAGTGTATTTAAATTAATTAATTATATAAAGGTAATTTATTTAAATTCTTTTTATTTAAATTATTTTAAATTATTTTTAATATTAATTATTTAATAATAATAATAATAATGAAGTTAATTTTTCTATTTTGTGGTTTTTTAAAATAAATTTAAAACATACAAAAGTAATACATCACCTATACATTTTGTCAAATATTAGATTTGTTTACTTTACTGATAAATCTACATATTATATTTCTCAAAATCTACCTGTATAACATATGTCTATAATTCGTAAAATTTCTGTTACTTTTTCCTATACGAGTATATGTATCAAAGCGTGAATAATTTCCTATAATAGAATTATTTTCTTATAACAGAACTAATTATATTTAAATGTTTTTTTTAAGTGTTATTAATTCATAATATTGAACATATAGTCTATGTCTTCAAAAGCATACATATACTTGATAGATTTTAAAGATTTATAATGATAGCTTTTAAGGCACGACTATGAGAATTGAACTGTCAAAATTAATAAATTCTCATCAGTTCAGTCATGGTTCTTGCAATATTTGATATTTATTGAACACTTCTGCAATATTTCATTGCTATTGGCTATAAATTTGTCTGTATCATAATTAAAAATCTGCATATTAATATATTTAATTAAAGTACAGGTAATAAATGTGTAATAAATCAATTAAAGTATAGACGTAGAAAAATTTCATCAAGACATATGTATATTGATATATTCTGAAAGAAGAAAACTCCAGAACATCCTAAATTAAAATAAAACTAACTGTTAGGATAAATATAGAGTCTCACGTTTAGAAAGTATACTCTGTGTAGTAGATTAGAGCAATAATATTAAAAAAATATTTTTAGTCTCTATATTATTAAAAATTTATATTTAGTAGTATTTGTAACTTACTATATAAATAATCATTTTTTGCAATATTATTTAGTAGTTGTATAAACATATTAGTTTTAAAGCACAATGCTGAATACATTTTCCAAGTAAATATCGCTCATTGTTAATACATAATATCAAAAATAAATTATATGCAGTTCCCCAAACTGGATAATTTAGTGGCGTGATGATTTTGATAGATAATTGATAAGGTATTTATTTGGAGAAAACAAAAAGTGATGGCCGTTGTGAAACAAAATATCCGTCTTAAAATATATTGTTTTTATTATATTTCTTCTCATACACGACTCATTTTGTTAGTCGACAATTATTAATTACAAAATTGTCTACTATATATATATATATATATATATATATATATATATATATATATATATATATATATATATATATATATATATATATATTTTATATCGTGGTCGATAAAAATCAATTTTTAAAAAGCAATTTATTTTTGAATTGCACAATTGAACGTTTTGTTATAAAGGATTTGAAATTACAATAATATTAAGTGAGTACCGGAGGTTTTAAATGAGTTATGCTAGTTTGCCGGATACTATGCCGGTCTGCCGGATACTATGCCGCTCTGCCGGATACTAACTTCTGGTCGCACGCTTTCGCCTATATAAACTGTCATTTGCTGACTCTGCATGGGAATGGCTTTAGCCATGAGTATTCTTAGAAGTTAGGCGTGAGTTGCTGACCATAAGCAAGTCTTTGTTTTTGAGAATAAGATAAGTCACGAATAGTATCAAGTAACTATGAGAAACAACTGATAAGAAAAAGCAAAGATTGTGTTACTTGAGATATGATACAATGTAAATCGTACCTAACTGAAATTATTCTAAGTATTCTAAGTCTAAAATGTATACAATTAAATATTTTATATAACAACTCCCCCCTTATAGAAAAGTTGGTGGTATACAGCAACTTTTGGATAAGCAGAAAGTTCCAAAAATATGAAAGTTGTTATTAAGTGCAACATAAACGCAATAAGCAATATAATAATATAAGCTAAAATTGTAATAAAATCAAGTGAACAAAATAAAATAATAATAATCACATAAGTCCAGTTCACTTGAACACTAGTCACAAAATATAAAATGTTAAAGTTCCAAAATCACTATAAAGTCTCAATTTAGTTCAATATCTTCTGGGGAACTGTCTGTTGGTCTGATAGCGGGCCTTATTCTTGAAATAAAGTTGGTGAGTCGTCTAACGGGTTTTGATTGTCCAGGAGGCGGTGGAGGTAAATTTGACGTTAGGGAAATAGCAAGTCTTCTTCTTCTTCTGCATTTGCATGTGAAGTATAGGATGACGAGTAGAATTATGACAGTAATTATGAAATAGGTAAACCAAGAAATGTGTTTCGTGACAAAAGGTTCGTTGATTAAATCATCAAGGGTTTTGGAATATTCATCTAATTTGTGCTTTGCAACTTCAAGGTCTTCAACGTTGAGATTGTTTAATTTTAAAGGCTTTAATTTTGGAATTTGCAGATCGTTAGGAATGTCGTCACAATAGTTGTAAGGGATTAGAATAGGGTGAGAATCATCATGAGTTACAGTAGTGTCTCTAGAGTTTGCTTGGACTTTGGTAACACCAACAAAAGCACTACAATAAGGTTGTAACTTGAGAATAGAATTTTTGAAAATGACTTTAGTTTTAGAATTTCGGTTTTGACATGAGATGGTTATTTGAAGGGGTTCAGAATTGATTATAAGCCAAGTGTTGTCTTCTAGATTGTGAACTTTGTATCCTTCTGCAAATATTAAAGATGTCTGGCAATTTTCCGGAAGGGTCCTGGTGTTCTTCAGAATTTTAACTTCGCAGATGGCGTTGTCATCAATGGGGTAGGCGAACAAATTTGAACACAGTTTTTGTCCAAAGACGAGTGGTTTGCATCCGTCGAGATTTGACATAGAAATGTACATTATAGAATCGTCGTCTCGCGCAACATATCTTTGATTGGTTGACAAAACATGATATAAACCAGTCCTATTATTGAGGATAGGCATTGGGAATAATTGGAATAAGGAAAATCTTTGTTGATCAATAAGAGGAATTTTTAGAACAAATATTAAATCTGAATCGGTTTGAAATGCTGATAGTTCTATGATATCTAGATATCTACCAACATCAGGTAATTTTATTGGAAGTGGTAAATTATTTTGATGCAAGTTTTGAGATATCTCCTGTAATGCGGATATCAGATCTCTAGGATTTATAATAGAAGTATGAATGATTTTTAGACGCGCGAATGTAATTGAATTTAATATGTCATTTAATTGATCCTCAATGTACAAGTAGCTTTCCATTAATATTTCGCATTTTTCTAGGAATCTTAATTTTACTTCGAAAATTTTGAGTTTCTCTTTAGTTCTGTAAATTGTGTCAGATATTAATTTAATGTTTCTGTTAAATGTTTCTTCGTCTAGTTGTAATTTTTGAATAGTTGTGTTGAAATTCTTTATTACCGATGTTGTTACGGATATTTGATTTTTTAATAAATTTTCAATTTGATGTTCGTCTGTAATTAATTTGTTAATACTGTTTGTGTAATATTCGCCATCTTCTGCGTCTAGATTTCCTGTGATTGCTTTAAATACAGAACCAATAGCATTTAAAATACCGCGTTTATAGCGTTTTGTATCATAATTAATTTCATTTAATTTTTCTTTAATATTACCAGAAATTTGCGTTAATAAACTGATGTGGATCTTTACTTCACCTCGAAATAAATTCATGTTTTCAAAAATAGGGTTTCATTCGGTCAAAATTTACTTTAGTTGTTTGATTTGTTTCAGAGTTTAATAGGATTGCAGAATTTTTTAGTATTTCTTGAATTTCGAAGGGACCGTTAAATTTATTGCTAAGTTTATTTTTGATCTGTGACTCTTTCACGTAGACCTTGTCTCCGACTTTAAATTCGTATTGATTTTCGGGGACATTTTTGTCAAACCTGGTTTTTGATTTTTGCTTAGACAGTATAGTTTTTTCACGGGCAATTTTGTAGTAGTGAGAAATTCTGTTATTGAGGTCTCTGATATATTTTGAAATTAACTGGTTTTCATTATATAATTTTTCTGGAGGTCGGCTGGAAGTATGACCGAAAATTAATTCGTATGGGGAGAATCCATGGGTTTTGTTGACGGAATTGTTGTAGCATACTACAGCATATGGGAGTACTGTTAGAGGGTGTTCGTGAGGGTTTTCTGTTTTATTTATTCTAATCATCTCTAATAAGGTTGCGTGGAAACGTTCAACCGATCCGTTGGATTGCGGATGATTAACACTGGAATACGTCAGTTTAATGTCATAGAGGGTACAAAGATCTCTAAGTAGGGTGTTGTCGAATTCCTTTCCATAGTCGCAGTGAATGCGAAGGGGTGTGCCAAAGTGTTGGAAGTAAACAAGTAAAGTATTTACTGTCGATCGTGCGGTTTTGTCTTCAAGCGGGTATGCTTGAGTAAATTTAGTTAATTCGTCTCTGATAGTCAAAACATAATTCCGAGTGGGGACTTCTAGAATGTCAATGTTAATTCGTTCAAACGGTGTTTTCGGGGTTTCCGTAATTACTAGAGGACTACTTAAATTTTTTCTCAAAATTTTTGTTCTTTGACATGTCTCGCAATTTTGAATGTATTTTTCGACATCTTTTAGTAAACCGGGCCAATTATATTTTTCTTTGATTCGTCTAATGGTTTCATTGATTCCTCGATGAAGGTTAGATTTTCCTGAATGATGTTGATCAATTATAATTGGTATTTGGTCATCGTCAGGTCGTTTGACTAAATTTTGACAAATAGTAAGTTTTATGTCTTTACCTGAATAAATATAGGAAAACATTTCTAAAGTTGGTAGGTCTAAATTATTTTCAATATAATAATTTTTTGTTTCTTCAAAATTGTCTTGTCCTCTGAATAATGTGATAAAAAGCGTTTCTATTATACTATCAGATTCAAATGGTAAAAGAATTATATAGTATTTACGATTTTTAACGGATTTACTAGAGACTATGTTAATTTTGTTATTCATAAAATCGGGTTGCTCTTCGAGTATATCCTCGATAATTTTATAGTGTAAATCTGCTAATTTATCTTTTTGAAAGAATGTAACAATATCTTTATGTTTTTTATCTAACAACTGATTATTAGTAAATTGGATTTTGTTGTAATCTATTAGGGATTGAGTTTTATACAAGTTTACGAAATTTTGGAGTTCTTCTACAATTGTCTCAGGGGATTCATCAGTACTGATAGATTCGTTATCGTCATTGTCAGAATTTGAATTTAAAACTTTTGTTTGTAATTTTGCACAATATCTGAAATAATTAATTTTTATTCGCGATAGTGCGTCCGCGTTTTTATTTATCTTACCTGATTTATACTCAATTTCGTAGGAGTATTCCTCTAATTTTAAACGCCAGCGCGCAAGGCGGCTGCCTGGATCTTTAATCGAAAAAAGCCATGTAAGAGGTCTATGGTCTGTGACGAGTTTAAATTTTCTGCCAAAGAGGTACGGTCTAAAGTGTTTTACACTCCAAACAATAGCTAATAATTCACGTTCAATGGTGCTGTATTTAGTTTCTGCTTGACATAATGTCCTTGAAGCATATGCAATGGGGAGGTCTTTACCGATAGGACCTTGAGATAAAACTGCGCCAATTGCGAATGCACTAGCATCCGTTGTCAGTACAAATGGCTCATCGAAATTTGGATAATTTAGTATAGGGGTAGTGGTTAAAGCTTCTTTCAATTGTTCGAATGCAGTAATACAGTCACTGTCAAAAAGGAATGGAACATCTTTTTGAAGTAATTTTGTCATTGGTTTGGATAATTTTGCAAAATTTGAAATAAATCGGCGGTAATAACCTGCGAGTCCGAGAAACGATTTAATATCTTTTTGATTTTTAGGTTGCGGAAAGTTTGCAACACAATTAATTTTGTCGGGGTTTGGTTTTACACCGTCAGGGGTTATTATGTGTCCAAGATATGCGACTTCTTTCCGGAGAAATTCGCATTTGTCAGGTTGAATTTTGAGGTTCGCGTTTCGTAGTCTCTTAAATACGTCTGTAAGTCTTGACATGTGTTCCTGAATAGTGGGTGAATAAATGATAATGTCGTCCATATAGACGAGACATCGCTCATTTTGAATTCCTAATAATATATTGTCCATAACACGTTGAAATGTGCTAGGGGCATTTCGTAATCCAAAGGGCATTCTAACAAATTCATAGTGACCATTATCGACAGAAAAAGCAGTTTTGGAAATATCTTCGGGATTAATTTCTATCTGGTGAAATCCAGAGGCGAGATCTAAAGTCGTAAAGTATTCGCACTTACCGAGTTGATCTAATATATCCGAAATATTGGGCAAAGGGTATTTATCACCTACTGTGGCTTCATTTAATTTAGGGTAATCCACCACAACACGCCATTTTTGTATACTAGAGGCGTCCATTTTTTTTGGGACAACCCAAACAGGGGAGGACCATGGCGAAACTGATGGCCTAATTATACCTTGATTCAACATTTTAGATACTTGATTTTTTACTTCATCCTTGTGGATGTGCAGGTATCTATAAGATTTGGTGAAAATGGGTTTCGAATTTCCGGTATCAATTGAATGTTTAATCTCGTTAGTGAAAGTGAGGTTATCTCCTTCAAGATAAAATATGTCTGAAAAGTTGAGGCAGAGTTCAGTTAATAACTCTTTCTCTTCTTTATTTAGATGTTCAAGTCTTAATTGTTTTCTTATTTCAAAATTTCTATCAATAAATTGACCTGAATTTTGAATTTGGTCATTTAAATTAAATGCTGAAAAATTTTGAATAGGTTCTATTTCAAATTTAGAGAAGTCAATAGTTTTTGCTATAGCGTTAGCATTGATAACTGTTGTTAAAAATTCGCCTTGGTTATTAATTTTCACAAGGGCGTTCGGTATACGAACTTTTTCTATTTCTTGATTACATATTATTGCGTCAGTATTAAAAAGATTACATTTAAATTTGAAAATTTGTTCAGTTCGAGGACCTATACAAATTTTATTTTGAATTTTGGAAGATTTTTGGATTACTTTTGGAGATGTCTGATTATAATTTGGAAAACTAAAATTTTTGTTTTCAACTGTAGTCAGTTTTTGATCGAATTTAGAAATTTTTGGAAGAGGATGAGTCACTTCTTTAGTCTGATTTGGAATGGAGGGCGGCAAATCAAAATCTTGAGAAGGGTCTTCGACCTTAAATAGAGGTACTGTTTTAAAGTTCGTTACGAGTTGTCTATTATTAAAATCAATTAGACAATTATAATGCTCTAGGAAGTCAGAGCCTAGTAAACTATCGAAAGTAATATCAAGATTGTAGATATATACTTTATGTGGATCGTTGTCAGCGAATGGAATTAATGTTGATTCAGTAATTAGAAGTTTTTGATCGGTTATACCCTGTATAACAACGTTTTCAGGGAACCTTCTTTTATAATTTAGACATGTTTTTCGCTTAAAAATTGAAATACCTGCTCCTGTATCTATTAATATTTTAAAAGTATTAGTTATGTCCTTTATATAATATAGGCTGTGAGGATTTACGGTGAGTAAAGGCCTATTTACATGAATTTCTGTTCTTGGCTGTCTTGATTTTGATTTAAGTTCATCGTTTGAAATTGAGCTTGAATTTGTTCTAAGGCGGTTGATTGATTCGGCGGGTCTTCGTAAGATTTGGGGTCTAATTGAAAATTTTGGGTATTTGAATTTTCAGGATATTGAGTAGTATCGAAATTTTGAGTATTATCGTTAAAAGTAGCGTCGTATGAGTCTTGATTTTGAGCAGTATGATTATATTCGTAATTATCAATTTGATAATTGGGCTGAAAATATTGAGTTGAATTTGAATAAGCAGGACTATTCGTCATTCCGTATTGTTCATTTTCGTACAAATGAGCAGTATCATTTGT
Organism: Rosalia funebris; assembly: GCA_037954035.1. NCBI lineage: Eukaryota > Metazoa > Arthropoda > Insecta > Coleoptera > Cerambycidae > Rosalia > Rosalia funebris. The sequence continues at coordinate 2,150,527 of JAZFAV010000018.1, read as the reverse complement.
GTAATATGTTTCATAGTACGGATGAGCAGTATCATCCACAGTTTCATTTAAATGATGCGTACGTTGTTGATTAAAATTTGGATTTGATCTTATCACGGAGGGTCTCTGAAAATTTGGGTTTTGTCTAAAAATTGGTGGTCTATTTTGCATAAATTTGTTTTGTTGAAAATTATTATTTGGCTGATTTGTAGACATCGGCCTAGGTTGATTTTGGGTAAATGTAGGTCTTGGAAAAGTTTGTTGACCTGGTTGATGAAAATTTGGCCTAAAAGTGTTATTAGAAAAATTCGTAGAATTATTATTATTAAATTGGTGGGTAGCTTGTCTAGTGCGACATTCGTTTATAGTATGTCCGTTTCGTTTGCAGTACGAGCAGACTTTTTGTACACTAATTTGAGGCTTCTTAATTTGAGATGTATTTACTGAACGAGAAAATTTTTGGTTTTCAAAATACGAAAGCTGTAGCTCTCTTTTAATTCTGGATATTGCTTCTAGCATATTACAAGGATTGCCAGCACGAATTATTGAGCCAAGTTTAGGATCTAGCCCTGTTAAAAGAGTATTTAATTTTATCGTCTCTATTAAAGTAGATTGTGCTAATTTTTGCTCTGGTGTCAATGGTTGTTTCTGAACACAGGCGTGCATTTTCGCATTATGTGACTGAAGTCTCGAAATAAAATTTAAAGCGGATTCATTCTGATTTTGTGAAATGCGTTGAAGGTCTTGAATGAGGGATGTGAGATCCCTAGAATCTCCGAAATGAGTTTCTAATAATATTTTAATCTCGTCCCATGTTGCAGGATTGCGAGAATTAATTAATTCAGCGGCTTTACCTTTAAGCTTATTCTTGACATGGAGGGTCAATAATGTTTTTTGGTTGCCTACAGCCATTTGGAAGGCACAACGAACAGCGTTTAAAAATGTTTGTAAGAAGATCTGATTTCCATCATATTCGGGTACAATAGAAAATACTTCTGAAAGTTTATAAGCTTCTACCTGGTCTTCAATTTGATTATTTACGTTGGCAGTTGCCATTTTTAATAAATCGGTTAGAAAAATTTAAATAAAATAATAAAAAATAGGTTTATATATTTTTTCACGTTAAATGTAAAATTAGGGAGTAAGTGAATATAGGAGCAATAGCGACTGGACTATACCACTTTATTTTTAGATGTAGATAAAATGTAAGTGATGCGATTAGCGGTATAATCGCGTAATTAAAATGTGACTATTAACAGTATAATCGTATAATGTAATATACACTTTGAGATAAGGCGTGACAATTCTATATGAATGCACTTACCAAATCAAATTCATCCGGACGCTGGCCTGGATATCGCAGTTAATGAGGCAATTTCCGTGTTTTAACTGGGTCACCTGGGAACAGCTGATTTTTCCGGGCTTCAAGAGGTTCGGACCAGTTAGGCGATTCCGTGTTCTGGAGCGATTTTCTTCTTGGGGTTTTCTTGCGTTCTTCGTAAAAATTGTTTTCTTTCTTGAGGTTCTTTGTAGTCACTTGGGAATTGGAATTCCACGACGATAGTGAGGAAAGTCCGTGTTCTAACGACGTGTGAAAATCCTACCGACTGCGCCAGATTTTTATATCGTGGTCGATAAAAATCAATTTTTAAAAAGCAATTTATTTTTGAATTGCACAATTGAACGTTTTGTTATAAAAGATTTGAAATTACAATAATATTAAGTGAGTACCGGAGGTTTTAAATGAGTTATGCTAGTTTGCCGGATACTATGCCGGTCTGCCGGATACTATGCCGCTCTGCCGGATACTAACTTCTGGTCGCACGCTTTCGCCTATATAAACTGTCATTTGCTGACTCTGCATGGGAATGGCTTTAGCCATGAGTATTCTTAGAAGTTAGGCGTGAGTTGCTGACCATAAGCAAGTCTTTGTTTTTGAGAATAAGATAAGTCACGAATAGTATCAAGTAACTATGAGAAACAACTGATAAGAAAAAGCAAAGATTGTGTTACTTGAGATATGATACAATGTAAATCGTACCTAACTGAAATTATTCTAAGTATTCTAAGTCTAAAATGTATACAATTAAATATTTTATATAACATATATATATATATATATATATATATATATATATATATATATATATATATATATATATATATATATATATATATATATATATATATGAAATATCGCTAGAAAAAACTGTTTTTGCCTAGTCAATGTTTTGTTTTATCCATGCAATCTCAGGTTCATACAAAATGACAATAATTGTGCTTCTAATTAGACTGACAAAAAGATGCCATAAAGTTGCCTACATATGAGAAAACTTCTTTGTTATTTAGATTTCTAAAAAAGAGCTCTATTGAAGGTTATTAATATCTGAATGTCCGATAACCAAAAAAAGAACCATATTGGTACATGTCCTGTTATCACCGGTTTGGTTGGAATGTAAAAGAAAGTCAACGAATCGAAAAATGGTTCGTCCAAATTGAAAACATATCGAAAAATTTTGCTTTGAAGAGAACATGCTTGGAATCCAATGAGAATATCATATACCAGTGAGATCCTCGATTTGAACCAGATCTGAGAAATAATAAAAAATTACACATTTTTACCCATACCATTACTATGAAAACTCATATATTCCATTTTTACTTAAAAACAGATCTATTGCTAAACACATAAATTTATGTCAAAACTAATTAAATAATTGTGAAACAGACATTTTACGAACAATAAATAAAAAAAATACTGTCTGGTTGTGTCTATACCTGTAGTAATGAATGCCTTGTGTATTGATATAAATGAGCTTATCCAAACTTTTTAGACCGCCAATAAAATTTGACAAAATATTAATTGTCACTCAAATTTAATAGTACCTACTGTATTTCTCAAAATTAAATTTAGAGATCTCAATAATAAAATGTTCTCAGTTTATTGGTTTTTCTCCTATGTAGACAACTTTATGGCGGACACTGTATATAATAGAATATTGATATAATGCTACAAAAAGAATCATACCTTACAGCAACCATAGGTTTTTGTCTAAAACTTACCTGAAACAAGAAAAAACATAATTGTAATTATTTGCAACATTTTTTATAAACTATTATGTATACAAGACCGAAATTAGGTCACTAAATAAACTGCACTTTGTTTGCATATGTGACTAACTGAAATACCATGTTATCAATATTTATTTTTTTTTTTAATTTAAAATATTTCCTCGTTAATACTACAATTTCAAAATTTACGTAGATATGTTTTTAAAATTTCATTTAATTGTGCATATATTTTTGAGCTGTTACAAAATTTGGATAGAATTTCATTGAGATATTTATGTCGATTAAATTTTTACAATGAAAATTATTTTAAGTTGAATTCTAGTTTATATATTTTATTCCATTATGCACAGTTAATGGATTTGTTACTAAAATGTCACTCGTTGAGTTATGTACATGTAGCGCTGTGCCTTATGATGCCTTAAAATGAATAATTTAATACTATACTATACTATGTAGTACTTCTGGAATAGTTACATAGTCTACTATACTATGTAGGATAATAGGATGATATTAAAAGATAATAAATAAATAACACATAAACTTATAAATTATTATTCAAACTTATATACCTTATTGACTTTGTCATCCTCATAAATGGAAGTATGAAAACATGGGCACATCACAAATCACATTATTTTTTAATCTGTCCTCGAAAATTTTCAATTTAAAACACAAAATTTATGTCAATAAATATCCGGCATCACAAAACTTAACTGAAAGTATCCCGCACTGAACTAAAATAATACAAAATAATACTAATGACACAGCCGTTATTCACGATAATTGATAATAGACTGGAGTGTCGCAGAAGGATTTTATCTGACCCGGTAGCCTTGCATTTTGTAAAAACGCCCTATAAAAACTTCCTACTGTTTTATGTTTGTTTTGATACATAGGATATAAGATTCAATAAAGATGCGGCAATTTATATTCACAATATATTACCGTTATTTTAACTGAAAACAGGTACCGTGGCGTCGTTTTCAGTGTTAGCGAAATTTCGGCTCTCTTGGTCTTAAAAAGAAGGATGCAATTTATTCCAGACTTTCTGTTTTCATAGCTTTATTTCTTATCTCATACGGTATAAAAAATTGTATAAAGTTTAAAAATTCTGTTTGCCAAACAGAACATTGAATACATAGAGCATTGCAATAAATATATACGAGGCATTCTAAAAGTAATACTCCACTGTAATTTTCAAGAAAATCAAAAGGAGGACAATTAATACACATTCGTAACCACATAATATACAATCATTACATTGCAGCACCAACATATTTCTTTTATCTATTTTGTAGTATATCTTGTTATATTATAAATATAATAATTATTATTACAGTTTGTTTATATTAATACTCCATAAATGTGTTTACATGAAGGAGTTATGTAGGTTTATACAGTGCTATTCAAAAGTACCCTCCCCCCCTCTTATCTTTGGAACTGGAGAAAATATTCATGCAGCAGAACGTATTTTTAATGAAAGGTTTCCCGATCGCCCAGTTTCGAGGACTTATTTGAGAGAACTTCTTTGTAAGTTTAAAACAACGGGTAGTATTAATGATGCAAAACGATCTGGCAGACCACAAATTTCTGATGAGAAAAAAATTGATATACTGGCAGAAGTAATAGTAAATCCTACTTCTTCAACAACTCAAGTTGCATCAACCTGTGAAGTCAGTCAAAGTACAGTGCACAGGGTGTTGAAAAAAAAACAAATTTCACCCATACAAATTAAAAATGGTTCATCAACTCTCAGACGAGGATCCAGACCGAAGACTACAATATTGTGAAAATATGGAGACTAAAATTAACGAACAGCCAGACTATGTCAAAACAATTTGTTTTAGTGACGAAAGTACTTTCTATCTAAATGGAAATGTAAATACACAAAACGTGAAATATTGGAGTGACGCAAATCCTCACATGTTTCGTGAAGCACATACTCAGTATCCCGAGAAGGTCAATGTTTGGGCAGGTATACTGGGAAACCACATCGCTGGGCCTGTTTTTTTAAATACCAACTTAACCGGTGAGGTGTATCTGCAGATGTTGCAAAATGCAATAGAACCGTTAATCCTTGAAATTTTGGAAGATAATCAAGATGAATTCGATATTTTGGAAATAACATTCTAACAGGATGGTGCTCCTCTACACTGTTACGGTACAGTAAGACGGTATTTGGATGAAGAATATCCTGGTAGATGGATTGGACGACGAGGTTCAATGGAATGGCCGCCTCGATCACCGGACCTCACACCTTTAGATTTTTTTCTGTGGGGGTATCTTAAATCGAAGGTTTACGCCACTCAGCCTGACAATATTGATGTTTTAAAACAACGTATTGTTACAGAATGTAAGGCTATTTCCGCAGACACATTTGAAAAAGTACGAGAAGAGTTTTGCAATAGGGTGTTTTACTGTCAGGAAGTAGATGGAGCTCACTTCGAACAATTACTATAAGTAGGTACTGATTCTTGAATCTGTAATTAAAACTATTATCCAAGTTTACTGATTGCTGATTTAATCCATCAAAACTACCATAAATACAAACAATATTAGTATCATTGAATACATTTTTTCGATACCTTTTAAAAGAGGTGTCACTTTCCATAGGGTTCTATTTAAAATTATTGGTCACAATGACCTTGTGACGTCATCTTTGACGCATACGTCATCTATCATCACTAGTAGGGAAGTTTGCAACCCTTAATATTCAGTTACCAAATTTCACTAGTTTATCTATAATCGTTAAAAAGATAAGAGGGAGGGAGGGGACTTTGGAATAGCACTGTATATGTAACATAATATTATTACAATTATGTTTAACAATTTACAGTTGTTATCTATTTAATATTAAATGTTTCAGTAATTGCAGAATAAAACCACAAATAAATTTTTCATTTTACTGGATTAACTCGGAACCTTTGGTGTGAAGATAACACTGGCTTAGTTTTCCACGAAACACCAAAACACTATACACTACACTAGACGCTTGTTTCGCCGACAAAGTTGGTATTATCTGGAGTTGCTTAAAACTCTGATTTTTAATCATCTCCAGATGATGCCAACATTGTTGACGAAACATGCGTCGAGTGTAGTGTATACTGTTTTAGTGTTTTGTGTAAAATTAAGCCAGTGTTATCAATTTTGCATTATAAATTGTGATATTTTTTAGATTATGTATTAGTAATCATTGTTTTCCATAATATTTTTAATTGAAAGACTTTAAATATGGTCAAAAATCGAACACCGAAAAAAAATTGTTCTAAGATTTCCAGTATATTTAGGTTGCACACAGTAAGTATATATATATATATATATATATATATATATATATATATATATATATATATATATATATATATATTCATATACCATTATATTAAATCGTATACACTCTTTATAAGTTATCGAAAACAAAAAAATAATACTTATTATACGGTTTTGCACGTATTAAGTTTTAGGTGGAGTTGGGGGTTGGGGAAGAAAAGATTTTCGTAGAGTAAGGGACACAAGGAGTATGTCACTTTAATACAATCGAATCCAGTTTCTAATTAAAATTCAATCCAATTTTAGTAAGAAACTTTTATATTTATCGCATAGAAGGCTCCCATTTGCATTCAGACTTGCCAAAGAGATATTTTCCCATAGTTCTGAACATCGCAGGAAAAGTTCTGAAGGTCCAAAAAAAGTAAGCGACCTACTTAACCCAGTAATATATGGATTCAGCATTGCTGTATAATTTTTAAGCCTATTACATCATAGTCTAGGATATCTGCTATTATTCATGGCTAGGAGTTCCAATATCCAATTAATAACTAACTTAAAAGTTACCAAATAAATTTTCCCTACCCCACATTCAAGACTGATTCAAAAATCTGATGTATTTATTGGTAAGCATGAGAATATTTAAAAGAATTGTATTTGTACCCGTTCAAGTATATCCAGATAGGGTTACTGTAAATGATATAATTTAGAACTAACAATTTCATAGTAATTGCAGACGAAAATCTCAACAGCTACTCAAATAATAAAATAGTTATATAAATGCCTATCCAGTTTTGATAAGGATATTTATGTCAACGTGTGAATGAAGTGAAGATAGATGCCAGTGTAGTTCTACTTTGCTGACATAATTCTAGATGTTCTGGGGTATGCACTAGCTGGACTGCTAGCGTAGGTACTCATTTTAGACTATATTGTGCTGTTAAGTCTGTAATATGGATAACATCATTATCTTTAATTTTCTTTCTTTAGAATTATCTTACTTTTATCCTGCAGAAGTTCCCTCGGCAATAACGTTTGATAATATCTCCAATATGATACGAAATTGTATCGTAATTTTGCCAGCTTGCAGTGCCATTACGCATTTAAATAACGTCGTTATAAATGGGTCGTTAGTATATCGTTATTTCCATGATTCCATCATGATAAATAAAATACCCGATGTCACGCAGTTTGATTGGTATTGAAAATGAATATGAAAATTTGCATTGCTTTAAATTATTCAGAACATGTGTCAGGTAAAAAAATTCAGAAGACAAACAATCCTAGAAATTAAAAAAAAATATTAATCATAAACAAATATCGTATATGTTGACTTACATGTTAAATCACTAGTCTTGAATTTAATTTTTTAAAAACAATTTTATTTTTATTTAAGAACGAATCAGAATTTTTGAGTATAATACGTACTGAAGCTATATTGCCCGTACAACGGCTCTGCTGCGGCTTAATAAGTTGCTGACAGAATTAAAAGTAATATCAAATATAGTTTGCAAAAGATTAATTTAAAGAAATAACATTATAAAGTTTCAGCAAGTCATCATAAACGTGAGTTGGTTACAATTTAGCTTTATAATAAGACACATAGCAGTATAAAGTTATATCTAGCATTCAGATAACATACTGAGGGTTTCATGTGACCTGATAATAAAAGTTACACAAATGCAAAAGCTACTTTAAATAATAAATGCAATACAATATATTTTATATAATATACATTACAACAATTAGCATACAACACTTTATAGGAAATATTAATACATTATTAATATACATTATGAGTCATCATCATGAGGTCATCAATCATAAGTCTGGTTGGACGCTAACCTCGAGCTTCTCCTATCTTGTGCTAACCTATGCATTTCGCTAATTGTGCTACAAAATACATCCCTTACTATTTGCGAGCAGTGGTCTAATCTAGGCCTACCTCTGCCTTTCTTCACTCCTATTTCTGCCTCTAAAATATCGCGCACTATTCCCCCATGTCTCAGCAAGTGGGCTACCATTCCATTTTTTCTCTTCTTTATGTTTTTCCACATACTTCTTTTCTCGCCGACTTTCTCTAATACTTCTTGGATTCTAACCCTATCAGTCCACGGTATTTTCATCATTCTGCGGTAACACCACATCTCAAAAGCTTCTAATTTCTTCCTACTTGCTTCCCCTACCGTCCAGGTTTCGCAACCATATAGTGCCGTGCTCCATACATACGTTTTCAAAAATCTCTTCCTTGCTTCTAAGTTTATTACGCCCGAACATAAAAGTGCTTTCTTTTTGTTAAAAGCTACTCGACCCTGCGCTATTCTTTGTTTTATATCTTTATTGCTTCTTCCATCCCAATTTATTTTACTTCCTAAATAAGTGAAGTCTTTAACTTCCTCCAATATTTCATTATTAAATTGTACTTTCGTTTTTGCTCTGCTCTCGCGCCCTCTGCACACTAACACTTTAGTTTTGTTTTTATTCACCCTCATTTCGTATTCCTCTGTCAACACTGCCTCTATTTCGTTCAACGCTGACTAGTCCCGAAATCCACTCTACCTTTTACCACATTAATCGCCTCTTCGATGTACAGATTAAAAATTAGTGGTGATAGCGTACATCCTTGTCTTACTCCTTTCCTAATACCTACTTCCCTTCTTTCCCCTTCTACTTCTATAACAGCAGTTTGCTCTTTGTATAGATTGTGTATTACTCTCTTATCTCTATACTTCATTCCCGCGCTCTTTAGTATCTCGAACATTTTTTCCCGTCTTACATTATAAAAAGCTTTTTCTAAATCTACAAATCCTATATAAGCGTTCTTTCCTTTTTCTATTGTTTTCTCTAACATTACTCTTAGCGCCAGAATAGCTTCGCGAGTTCCCCTATTTCGCCTAAACCCGAATTGGTATTCTCCTAGTATTTCCTCTGCTCTATTTTCCATCCTCTTCTGTACTATTCTGGTAAAGATTTTTGACGCGTGGGAAGTTAGGCTAATCATTCCAAAGTTCTCGCATTTGTCGGCTCCTCTCTTTTTCGGTATAGTAACGATAATGTTCCTCTTATAATCCTCCGGCATCTCGCCCGTTTCGTATATGTATTTTACCAGTTCAAACATCCTATTTACTACTTTCTGTCCCGCACATTTCAAAATTTCCGCCTGTAATTTATCTACACCCGGCGCTTTATTGTTCTTTAGCCCCCTTAGTGCTATTTCAAATTCCTCTCTCAATATAGGTTTTCCTACATCTTCCCTATCGATGCTAGATTCTTCATCTAAGATCTCTCCTAATTCCTGACCCTCGTATAAATTTCCTAAGTACTGCTTCCATCTATCTGCTTTCTCCTCTCTTCCGATCAGTATGTCCCCCGATTGACTCCTAACGTTTCTACTTATTGGTCCTATATCCCTGAAGTACCTCTTATTTATTTTGTAAGCCTCATCGGTCTTACCTACTTGGAGCTTATCTTCTACTTCTTTGCCTTTATCCTCTATCCATTGTTCTTTCGCTATTCTACATTTTCTAATGATATCCCACTTTATTGACTTATGTGTTTTCAGTCCTTCCTCGTCTCGCCTGTTTTTATAGCCTCGTCTCTTTTGTATTAAATAACATTATAAGTAACGAAAAGAAAAAAATCGACGTAACATTATGACTTTTAATTAGAACTTTGAAGTACCTCAGTATTCAATATTCTAAAATGATATTATTTCCTGTATTTTCTTCAATTTAGTTTTATATGAAGGTTTCTGAATTCCTCTGTTTCACTATTTATACAAAATGTTTGTAGTGGAGTCGCATATATCCTCACCATATTAGTAAGTTGTTGAAATAATTTTGAAATATTTTGTGTTAATTTGATGGTGATTAAATCAAATTACTGAAAATATGTCACGTATTTTTCCTTTTTATGTTTATTTTTTTGATCGTCGATGTTTTGTCTATTGAAGTACATTTTCGATATCGAACACATTATTCATTGTGATGAAATGGAGACAGCAGGCTGGTAACTGAATTTAACCCTTTCCACTGATTCACTTGTTGGGAAAAAAACTTCAATAGGATAGCCTGTTCAGTCTACTGAAACATGTGGTGCAGCTCCGTCCTGCTGATTCCATATGTTTCTATCAATTTCATCAGAGTTAGTAATATTACGAACACGTCTTCCTAATTTCAGTACTACGAAATTTATCCAAAAAGTATCCAAGCTAATCCATCAAAATCAAAGTGTCCAAATAATTTTAGGATATTGAATAAGGGAATTCATCATCAAATGTAGATTTTCTCTATTCCAATATCTATAGTTTTATATACTGACTATACTCTCATGAGACAAAAAAGAAATGTTTTATTCTTGGTTTTATAATAAAGGATTCTCTGGACATCTATTTACCATGGCGGTCAGGTTTATCGTTGGTCATTAATTAGTTCCAAGGACTTATTAACGATTCAAATTGATATGGATTTTATTTTGCTTGTGGATGGAATTGCGTGTTTTAATAATATTTGTATTAAAACTACTGGTCTTGTAGATTTTTTTCAATATCTAAAAATTTATTTAATATCTATTCACCTCTAAAAGGAGTATCCAAAGAAAATCTTTACATCTCTGAAGCTCTATTCATGGACATTTCTAAATTGTGAAAACTCTTGTTCTATTCCACTAACCTTAGAGTAGGAAATTCAGCAATAATGATACTTGATACTTCTTAAGATGTAATTCTTGGACTTCCAAAATACTCACAATACATAATAATCAAAGTATATCAACTTGACAATAAATTCCACAGATTGGAGAAGGCAAAGAGCTTTTCTTTTTTATAACAAAATATAGAAGATCAAAAAGCCTTTAAAATTCCATAAGATATTATTAAATTGATTGATAAATGAATATAACAATGAGTTTAACAGTCTAGTCACCTTATGAATATTTAAATAAGTAGAAACGGTTTAGGATTCCTAAACTTCAAATCATCGTTGATATACAAACATATCAACTTATTTTAAAATTGTCAAACTTAATTTTATTAATAAGAAACTCCACAAAATTTGTAGGACCTCATATTGGTAAATAGAGAACTACAAACAAATCCAAATGAAGTTTAAACGCACCCCTATTTCATTTAAAAGTTTTAAAGGGATAACTGTCACTCCAAGGGGGTTGAATGGGGAATTATAAAATTATTTTCAAATAATGTTATTTAGAAGGAAAGGCAACGAATAAATGAGGTGTATTTGTATACCTTTTACATACTTTATGGAAAAAGTCTTAATAAATAATATTTAACATTTTAAAATTTATTAATTAACTCACGACTTAACTGCTATACAATTGCCGCGAAGATATTTTACAAAACAATATTTATGGTTGCATTTTGTAACTATGATCAGAAAAAGCATAAACATCGGAAAAAGTAGGTATTCGTAGATACATAAAAATATTGTTTTATTTTCCCAAAAGAGGACATATTGAGTTTTTAAGAAATAAAATTAAGACACTGGATATTAAGTAAATACTTATTTCAAAATAAATTTTTAATAAGAGTTAAAGGAATAATGAATAAAATCAATAATTGAAACGTATACGATCTCTATATACTACAGCAGTCACAGCAGGAGATCAGCCATTGGCAGATGAATTGTAAGTTCATGATTAATGACATCTATGAAATTCTCACACTACACAATTGCTCACATAATGGGGATTACACGATTGTGTTCGACAGAACGTCAATGGGAAGCGTTGGAAATTGTGCGTAGAAATTCTACAGTACCACGAAAATCAGTTTTTGTGTAACAGGCTGGATAAATACCTATATAATGTCTACATCGGTTAAGAAATCTGTGACTATAGGTACATTCGTATAGTCGACTACAATGATATAAGAGGCATCAAAATATCTTACAAGGAAAAACCTTAAGGGTGCGTTTTCAATTGAAACGCACCGTTCAAATCTTTAAAAATGGTTTTATCTCAGAAACCACATGACTAATTTTAAAATACTTGAATTATGGTGATAACACTGATAACAGTATTTATCAGATTATCACATATTTGATATTGTGATATTAGGTGAGCCATTTTCTTTAGTTTTACATAATAGCTTGTATATTTTATGTAATTCGTATTCACTAATTTTATATTGCACATCACATATAACATTATTGTGGCGTAATACTCGTAAACAGAATTACATCGAATTAGTGATATATTTTAAGAATATATTAATATAAATATAATACCAAATTAAATAAGCCCTTAATTTTGATTTTTAATTTGGCCGTACCGTATGCAGATGGCGCTTACAGATTATTTGTATCAGAAACGTCATACAAGCTAGGACCGTTTGACAATATTTTAGGCTCATTTATTTTTAATAATATGGAAATACTTTGAAATTATGTACAACAAATTTTATTATTATTCTGAAAATCTGAAAACTACTTTTCACATATATGTAATCTTAATTTAATGTTAATTCTTCATTTTATATTTCCTTCCCCTAGAAGTCTTGGACTCCTCTGTTCTTAGGGAAACGAATTATTTCTGATTTCCTAACTTTGATACCAGTTTCTATGAAACTAAAATAAGTATTTGTTAATAAAAGACCTTGTATAATAAATAAGAATTGTATAAAAATATGAATACTGTCATCACCTGTAATTTTTGGTATAGAATTTATTGTCAAGGCTAAGGTGATGGAGACTATCGAGTATCACTTTGATGAGTGGATGAATGATTATTATTACACATTCTCAAATAGTACTTATAAATTTAATAATGCATCTATCGACTGTTCTTAAAAAAAATTTCATTAATGTGTAAATAATCCACATCACATACAACAAGTTTGTGTTCTTAATTACAATAATTTAATCCCCTCCCCCTCGTTATTATCTTCATTAATTTTTTATAGATCTACCTAATCGATTATTTATCTTAGTCGCTCTGTCCAGGTTACATTTCCAAGCTTTTACGTCGAAGGCCCAAAAGTTAAAAAAGGGAAGAATTGTTTAGATTAAGGAATTTAATTTCACTTAAACAATTTGTTTATTATATGGGCATGTTGATACATGCCTACAAAGTTATAATAATTGACAGTAATTAATCATCAGATAACTGTTAATAAAGTTATTCGTGATTTAATTTGATGGATAATAATTTTCAATGCTTGTGTGAGGGAGTAAATGTCTCAAAAGTATAATGGCACTTGGCGTAATGACTGATTAATGATATTTTACTAATAATTTATAGAGTCTATAATATTTTCTTCGCCTAAAACGATAAATTCATTCTAAGGTGACTTTTAGAATATTAAAATAGAAAACCTAATTCCTGCTCTAACTACATTGTCACATGCAGACATTTCCATTCCATTTCCTGGTCATTTATAAGAGAGATTGTTCTATACAGATTCTGGAATATCCTGGCTGCATTTAGATGTTGTAATAAAACATTGATTTATATACCTCCTAAGACGTAAGATCTCAAGTCCTTGCTGGATATAAAACTCTCATATATTTGCATACGGTACTTGATAATAATAAAATAATACAGCAACCTGACAGGGTTCTATTGCATTTTATTTATGGTTCTAGTCGGATTTTTATTAGGTTAAAGTTAGCGTTGCGGAATTGTACAGTTTAGTTTAAGTCGTAAAGTCAAAGACACATAGATACATTTATCATTTTATTATTTATAATAAATTTATTAATTTATTTTTTATTCATAATAAATGAAGTGAATACTTGAGTGTAGAATAATTTGAATGAATATTTGAACAATTGAAGGAAAAAACTATCTGCTTATTTTCAACAAATTATACACAACACATCAGATATAATAACATATACAATAAATCACATAAAACATAAAAACACATATAATCTCCCAAATTCAAAGCCAAATAATTAATAAATAAATTTTATAAATTGATTTGATAAATAAAGCGCTCTAATCAATTTGCCGACCGTGATCGCAAACGACGAACAGAAATCAAAATATGAGTACATTTGCAAACTTGTAATCAACACCGATCGAGGCGATGGGGATACTGATGGGAATACCACTTCTTGATGTCATCCTGAAAGCGGAAGCCACAAAGGCAATGCACAGGGTGGGAAACATGAATAGGAAGGTAAGGGACCTAAATAGACTCTGAAGAGAGCTAGCTGACGAGGGACTCCTATGGATGCCCTCTGACAGTACGGGTGTCCACTTCCTGTTTGATAAGAAATATAAGATCACCTTCACCAGTCAGACCGACTGGATGGAGGGTCGAGCTGGATTACCGCTCAATGGAGACATCTGGTACACGGATGGAGCCAAGAGTGGGAACAGAGCGGGTGCGGGGGTATATAGGCGACGCGATGGGATAGGTAAAACCTTCCCCCTGGGCAAATACACTACCGCACTCCAGGCCAAGCTAGTTGCGATTATATACGGTGTTCTGGGGGCCGACTAAAATCGGACCCAGGAGAAGGTATGTATCTGTTAAGATAGCAGGGCTGCGTTGGCAGCCCTGAATTCAGCAACGACAAAGTCGAAGCTGGTCTATAATTGCTATGAAGCATTGAGCCACTTAGCAGAGAAGGGACCGGTGGAACTTTTATGGATACCTGGGCATAATAGCATTAAGGGGAATCTAATTGCAGATGACATTGCCAGACTAGGAACCAGGGAAAACCTCTATGGACCAGAACCTGCAATCGGAATAAGTCGAAATCTGATCAGAGACCGCATAAATAGTTGGGCAAGAGACCAACACAATAAAAGATGAAGAGGAGTAACGAGTTGTCGAATAACCAAACTCTTCATCGAATACTCAGAGATTGAGAAATGGGCCCAATAATTCATTAAATTGAAAAGCCAGAACCCTGGTGGGAATCATAACGGGCCACCATAGTACTCTGAATGCATACAAGCACAAGCTGAGGCTGACTGACAGCCCGGCCTGCAGATACTGTAAAGAAGACGAGGAAACCCCGATTATCCTAGAGGAGGCGAGGCTTAAGGCGGGGGACGTGCCTAAATTGTTCCTTTTATGGGATAGCATTTTTGGATAATGACCCGGATAAGAGGGGATCGCCAAGGGACTACTCATGCGATCAGTGGCCGATGAGGCCCAAACCCATATACCATAATGAATGTAATGTATTCAAACTTGTAAGTTGTAAAATGTTAAAAATATTCTCTTATACATATCCATAGAGAAAACAGTTAACTTTTATATTTCTATGTACACATAAGATACTACTTTAAATAAAAATCTGTGGGCAAAACCTTCAGGTGAAAAAAGTTTCAAAAAATAAAACCCGCCACAGGTAGGATTCGACATTGACCTTATCTGATCGTGCAGAAACACGAGAAAGGGGTCGAGGATCGCTTCTGGGTATAATTCAATGCCTGGCGGGGCTTTAGCCCGAGGAGTAGTTGTTTCCTAGAGCGATTATGTAATAGCTTTGCTATTCGGGAACTACTTTGATAACCGCTTGGCGGCTTGGTGGTTCCGTTCTCGATTTCCGACTTATAAGTTACTGAGTTTAAGTGATATGAAAGAAAGAATGCTTTTGAGGGCATCCTCTATAAGGATGTATCTCCCTTGAAAATCATTTTGATTTGAATTTCTATTCTTAGGATAGTGTTGAAATATTTCTATACATAAAAGCATCTCCCAAATTTTCTGGAATTTATTACTGGACATCATATATATATCTTTTCATACCTTAATGCGAAACAACTAATCGGGAATTACACAATATTTATGAGTACTATCTTAAGTTCTATGCGTATATAAATAAAATAAAATACTATAAAATAAATATCTTTTATAGCTGTATTTTCCTAAAATTATTTGCCAAGTACCTACAGTAAAGATTCAATAGCATCCGAACATTTCGTATCCAAACTGTATCTAAATTCATCATTCTTCTGTCAGACTATTTTCAACGCAATTAACTTCAGGTTTCGAACAACCATTTCCACGTATTTTCACCCTATTTGAGTAGATATTGACAAAAACCCCAGTTCTTTATATTTCCTGTATATTCTTCTAAGGCGATTTAGGTTTCTAACTGTCAGCTAGTATTATTTATGTACTGGCTTCTCCGGTTTCCTTTCCTCTTTAATAAACTTCCTTCTTATAACTTTTAGATCGATCTACCTTCATTTTATAAGGCTTCTTGTTAACGAATTTATTTGGTGTCAGAATCATCAACTTACAAGTTATAAATCGTATACTAAATTATTTAATTGCTTTTTGATACCATTTAATTTTATGAATAGATTAAGTAAATTATAAATTTTTAGGCAACTACGACATTTGTATAGTAAGTTGTACATAATTGTACATAGTTGTTGTACATATAGTAAATTATACATAGTTGTAATACACTCGGTAACGTTAGGCTTCGTCAACTTAATTGGCATTATTAGATGGACTAAAATGAAAATTTTAATCATTAGGAAATGTAACTTTAATTACCTGCTTATTGATGATAATATACATTAATATGTCATTAAGAGTAAATCTCTATTCTGTGATATACTTCAAAAAGCAACAGCATAAAATTATCAACGTATGTATACCAATTGTACTTTGTCAAGCCAAATACGGCATATCTGTTTTCCCATACATATCCTTTTAATAATTTTCACCCTTGTAACTATATTCTTCATTATTTCCTTACATGTTGATCTATATCTGTCATATATACATTTCAGTTAAATAACAATACAGTCAAACAAGTGTGTGCGGGATTCGCACATAATTGTATTTTTTTGTTGTTGTTTGGAATAAAATACGCCTTTTTTTTAGAACACAACAATCTATTCCAAAGTTTCTTCCTATTTTTTTACAAGCCTTCTTACAAAAACTGGTTTGGAGACTAAGAAAGAACAAGTAATATGCGTAGTTACTATCCCTATTACAAATGTAATTATTCGACAATTTATTTCTTGGTTTTATTTAACTTAGCTGCGGACTACTCAATTACAAGTCTCGAATCGTTCTCTTTTCGCCTACTTGCGGGGAGCGGTGTATGGCTACACGCAAATGCCCTCTGGTCAACAACTGTGGCACTAATCAGCGGCGTAACAAATTTATTTTCACAACAAAGTGTATTGTCTCCGAGAACGTTATCCCGCTACTGCTACTCTACAAATAAATCCTGAAGCCCGTGAGGACTTATGGCATCCAACATTGGAAATGCACCAAGAAATCTGACATGAAAGTCATTCAGACGTTTCAGAACATCCGCAATGATGACATCCACCATGACATGAAGACGCCTATGGTTGGAGATGAGCCCATTAGGTTTTCATTCAAACATCAGAAAAAGCTATAAAATGAAAATGTTGAAGTAATAACGCTACTCGACAACAATGGACTTATTCGATAGCTAAAGAGGCTAAAACACTTCGAATTAGTGTATTCGAAATTCTAAGCATATCGTATGTCTATCATACGAATACAGTGATATAATTAATAACGTGTAGTGTTGTGCGGAGTATAGTCACTATAAAGTACAGTGTTATGTGGAGTGCACCGCTGGACGCTCATCTATTGAACAGCTAGATGTCCATAGAATGCGCATCTATAAAATAAACAGTTTTAAAACTTTAAACCGGACTTTTCCGCATGTATAACATCTCTACCTCGAAATTGAGTGGCCGAGAATGAATAAACCAACACATAAAAGCAGAATCTGTATTTTATGCGACAGTCTTCCTTTTTCAAATAGTCCACCATCGTGCTTTTTCATGATCCATGGACAGGGTGGGGTGTATCCTATCCACTTCAAAATCAATAGATATCGTCTGGTAGACGTCCCTAATCAGAATCAGTCGAACCCGGTCGATCCGACACGATTTAATTGAGTGATCGTGTTAACAAAATAAACAGTTTTAAAACCTTAAAACGGACTTTTCCGTACGTAGAACATCTCTCTCTTGAAATTGAGTCGCCGAGAAAAAATAAACCAACACATAAATACAGAATATGTGTTTTATGCGACAGTTCTACTTTTTTCAAATAGTCCACCATCGTGCTTTCTCATAATCCATGGATAGGGTAGGGTGTGTCCTATCCACCTCAAATTCGTCTGGTAGACGTTTATAATCAGAATCAGTCGAAAACCGATCGATCCGACACGATTTAATTGAGTGATCGTGCTAACAAAATTTCTCAAATAGTCCACAATCGTGCTTTCTCATGACCCATGGACAGGGTGGGGTGTGTCCTATCCACCTCAAAATCAATAGATGTCGTCTGGGAGACATCCCCAAAGCCCGATCAATCGAGTGTCAAAGCCCGATCGATCCGACACGATTTAGTTGAGTTATCGTGCTAACAAGAATAAATGCTGACGACAACGACGACAACGACAACGACAACAACAACAACGACGACAACAACGACAACGACGACAACGACAATGACATACACACACAAAATGGTTTAAAAACCATTTCTTTTTTAGTTTTTAGGTTGAAAACCGAAGAATGAACCCTAAAAAAATTTTTTTACACGATTACACTACTCTTCCGCGTATAGTGGAGTGCGGAAAAGTAAAAAAAATTCTCAAGTAGTCAACCATTGTGCTTTCTCATGACCCATGAACATGGTGGAGTGTGTTCGATCCACCTTAAAATCAATAGGTGTCGCCTGGGAGACGTCCCCGATCACAGTCAGTCAAAACCCGATCGATCCGACATGATTTAGTTGTGTTATCGTGCTAACTAGAATAAGTTCGGACGACAACGATACACACACACACACAGCAACATTGTTTTAAAAAACATTTTTTTATACCGAAAAACGAAAAATAAACGCTAGAAATTTCTTTTTCCATTTTTCTTTACAGGATTACTTTACTTTTCCGCTCTGCTATAGTTGAGTGCGGAAAAGTAACCGCTATTCGGAAAAACAAATTTTGATTGATTTAATTTAATTGCAATACTCGAAGCCTTCGGGTTGTTTTCCTAAAAAAAAATAAATTATTGTCCATTAAATGGTTTGTTATCTATGAGATTCTTTAAATCTAGATGGATTATTTACTGCTCTAATACTGTGTGAAAGTTATATAGGGTGTCTTAGTTGAAACTATAGGATTTGAATCGTGAGCCATTTGTGTTATTCCAAAGATAGAGCGTCAATATTTGACAACTGTTATATACAAAACATATGAAAACATGCCATATGATGTGACGTCAATATGATCAGGAAATTTAGTATGCAACAGAGTTATGGTTGCACGTATGGTTGCTGTATGACACGTTGCACCGTCTTGCTAAAACCGCATGTTTAAATCCAAATCATCAATATGGTGGAAAAGGAAATTATTTGCCATGTCATGATAGAGTTCCCCTTTTACTGTGATAGCATTACCTGCTTAATTTTCAAAGAAGTATGGTTCATCACTTCAAAATACGCGCCAAAAAGTATATCTGTGTAGATGTATTTCGTTTTCGTCATCAGCATGTGGATTTTCAGCACCCCAAATTCGACAACTTTCTTTACTGGCGTATCCGTCAAGATAAAAATGTGTTTCATCGCTGAACAAAATTTTATTATAAAAATCGGCATCAACATCTTTCTTTTCCAACACCCAATTAAAAAATGTACGACGTCGTAAATAGTCTGTAACCTTTAACTGTTGTGTTAACTGAATTTTGTATGCCAATAGATGAAGATTTTTCTTTAAAATTCGATACGTTGTTAATCTTGATGGATTCAATTTTTATTCACGACGTCGAATTGATGTATTTAGATATTCTTATACACTTTCTCTCGCTGCAGCAATATTTTCATCTGACTGACCACGACGAAGATGTACTGGTGTTGACTTATCAACAGCAGAACCCGTCTCTTTAAATTTCTTGATTAAGTTAAGAACTGTTAATTATGTAGGTACTTCATTTTGTCCTAATTTTATGCGAATTTTTCTTAATGCAACTGTAAATGATCGTTCAATTGCATGAAACAGTTGTACACAAATTATTCGTTGTTAAACTGTTAGTCGCAGCATGTCGACGTCGCATGGTTCGTAGATGCTAGTCATTAAATATTGACGCCCTATTTTTGACAGAACACAAATGACGCGCAATTCAAATACTATAGTTTCAACTGGGACACCCTATACATTAATTTCTCAATTTACAATGACTGGTATGAAAAATATAATACTATCTATTTATTGCGAGAAAATAGCAATTGTGTGATAGTCTTGTTAATTTCGTGAAAAAGTATATATAGAGTATTCTATGTATGTATTTCTTTCTGGTTAATAACTAAACTGCCAGTATTGTGCAAATCGATAGATATCATGAGAGGATATAATGATAGCTTTAGCGACTTATACACCCTCGCGGGTTATCCATAACTCCTAGTTATCCACCCTGACGGAAATCTGATACTCTGGGCAACAATCTATTTTTTCCAACACCTCTTTCTAGCAGTGATATAAAAGCTCATTCCACCCACCCTCCTTGCATTTGGGTTCAGATCTCTATTCATAGGAACTTGCTTAAATATTTTTATGAATCAAATAATCTTCAAGATGTGTTTGAATATATTACTAGACACCTTTCATATATCTATCAACATCTTAATCTTTTTAAATATATACAGTTAACGAGTAAAACTGCTAGTATTGCATAAATCAATAGAATAATTCACATGGGAAGATATAATTACAGATTTGACAATAATAATTGCACTCAAAGTAATTTGATATTTTTGGCAAAACCCTTTTTTGCAGAACTTCTTTCTAGCAATTATATCAAAGCTAATTTCACACACCGTCTTCGAACTTAATTAGATATCATTAGGATGTTGTTCTTATCGCAATGGATTGAAGGAGGGGGATCAATCGAGTGACCTACTAAATTGTTAGACTTAGGATTAAGTCTATTAGGGTTAAGTCTAGGCTTGACTATGCTTGTGGAAATTACGACTAGATATCGTCAATGATTTAACAGGAGTGGTATCGTATAACTTCGGTATTACCAATAATGTTCAGAAAATATTTATTTACAACGCTAAACTATATTAGATATATCTATATAACATAAAGCGTGACAAAGCTTTGCACAATATTTATAATTTTATTATTGAATTAAAATTCTAAAACATAAAATTCTAAATTACATACTAACAAAAATAATTTTTTTGTAGTTTCTTAAGTACAACGACCCCTCAAACTGGAAATTGTTTATTTTTTTGTTTATAATAGTGTTCCCTTAGACTTTAGAATAATATAAATCAAGCAAATATGACTTAATTTTTGACTTCATAGCTTTTAAGCTTTTCAGAATGTCTTTCAGTAATAATTTGACATTGGAGCAAGCGTGAAAACAGTTTGTATTGAATGTTCAGTGGTTTGTAGATTGATGTTTTTAATTTTGATTAGTTGCTTCAGATTCTCAGTATTAATTAATTTGTGTGAAAAAAGAGAATATTTCAATTTAAAGATAATATGAGTATATTACAGCTGAAACACCAAACCTGAAATAAAATAGATTTGTAGGTCAGTTGATGTTACTTTTCCGCACTCAACTATACTAGAGCGGAAAAGTAATGTAATCGTGTAAAGAAAAATGAAAAAATAAATGTTTTTCCTAGCGTTTACTTTTCGTTTATCGGTCTAAAAACAAAAAAAAATGGTTTTAAAAAAATGTTGTCTATGTGTTGTTGTCGTCAGCATTTTAAGAATTTCTTGTTAGCTCGACGATAACTCAACTAAATCGTGTCGGATCGATCGGATCTTGACTGATTCTGATCTTACTGATTTTGAGGTGGATAGAACACATTCTACCATGGTCATGGGTCATGAGAAAGCATAATGGTGGACTATTTGAGAAATGTTTTTTGTTAGCACGGTCACTCAATTAAATCGTGTCGGATCGATCGCGTCTCCACTGATTCTGATTAAGAAAGTCTACCAGATGACATCTATTGATTTCGAGGTGGATAGGACACACCCCATCCTGTCCATGGGTCATGAGAAAGCACGATGGTGGACTATTTGAGAAAAATTTACCGATATTGCACTGAACGAAAGAAACATATATTCGGCTTGTATCGTATATGAATGAATGAGAAAAAAAATAATTTCGTTCGATCACAAACGTATTGATACGGCACTGAAATAGTCGCTAATGAAAAAAGCAAAACTGTCGCATAAAACACATATTCTGCATTTATGTGTTGGCTTATTTTTTCTCAGCCACTCAATTTCGAGATAAAGTTATTCTACGTGCGGAAAAGTTCGTTTTAAGATTTTAAAACTGTTTATTTTTAATATGGTTGACATGTTTCAGGATTAAAAAAAATATATTTAATAATATAGTTATGAACATCTTGCGCAACCTTACTGTATTAGATAATGTCAATTTTATAAATTGACACAGCTTGTACATTTACCTCTATCTTCTATAATTTTTGATAATTTTGAATTATAACCATTGTATAAATTCAAAGACTTTCTCCTCATAGAAAATATTACATTAAATTTTGCAAACATTTTTATTTGGACTTGTTAATTTTTAACTGGAGGAAATTCTGAAATTCATATTAATATAATTACTCTTGTTTGAAAATAGTACGTTAATGATTGTACCAGTTTTCGCCCATTCTAATATTCCCCTAGCCACCACTGATATGTACCCCATAAATTTACATACTAATCATAAGTACCTTTCAGTAAAGTTTATTTCTGGATAACAGTTTCCATTAAAATATAGAATTTGTATGAATTAAACATCAAAATATCCTTAACCCCTTTTTGTTGATACGCCTACGAGTAATATATATTCCTGCATGTATGTATGTATTTTATGCCGAGAAAAAAATTACAACGAACCCGCAAAATGACGCCAACCTCGTTATATATGTCCTGAAGTTAATTAGTTTCATCCTGTTTCAGGAGGTGTCGTAAAATTTCAGTTATGTATATCCATACAGTGTTGAGTAAATTGTCCATTCGATTCACTGTCACAAATAATTTCTACTTATTATGCCACAGTTTTCGTTACTCTGGTTAGCAATAACAATAAATTGCACTTAAATCTTGAACTCACAGAAATGCACTTACTTCGTTGTACATTTTGTTCCACTAGTTCATTTTGCTTCACTCATTCATTATGTGCCATTCACTAATTCTGTTCTACTCACGCATTTCATTCCATTCTTTCGTTAGGTTCCAATTAGTCATCTCTTTCCATTGACTCCTTTTGCCTCACTCATTAATTTCGTCTCACTCACTCATTTCGTCTCACTTACTCATTTCGTGCCACTCACTCATTTTCTTCCAATCATTCATTTTATTCCAGTTACTCATTTCGTTCTGATCATTTATTTCATTTCAATCATACATTCAGTTCAGGAACGAAATAAACCATGATCTTGATTCATTAATTTCGTTCCAGTTTCTCATTTCAGGTCGATATCTCGGGTTGAACTCTGCAAGTGATTGGCCTGAAATGAGAGACTAGAACGAATTATGACTGACTGGCCCACTCATAATTCACTTAAGTCATTAATTTCGTTTTCATCATTCATTTTGTCTTATGCATTCATGTAGTTAAAATCGCTCACGAGTGGAAAGAAAAAGTATAATTAATCATCAAGAAAAGTGTGAAATTAGTAAGGCTATTAGTGAAGAGTGTATGAAACCGTAAAGGATATTAGCAACGACTTATGAATCTAAACCAAATTTCGGCAGAACTAGATAGCAGAGGTAAGAGTTACAGCTTCTCAAGAATATGAAAAAGTTTGAGATTCTCTGTGTTGCATAGAAGAAAGAGTGAGGCAGCACTCGGAGGGAAAAGGATGCACTTTACACGAGGCCAGATCAAACCATGTATACATTCATACATACTCAATTTTCACTCTGCAAGGTCTCAATATGACTGAGTCTTTACTCAATAGTAGCCTGGTCCTTATCAGGCTATTTACTGTGCACCTCATGGGCGGTCCAATATCGTATATAGTTAGAATTCAATGAACAAAATACTTTAGAGACACAGGACACATTATTTTCTAAAGCAAAATCTTACGTTAATTTAGAAAATTTACGATTTGGCGATTTGAGAGTAGCATCACAGAACATAGTAGAATATATAATACAATTAGAAAATATATTTATAGATAATTTTAATAAATTCAATTCAATTTGAGCAAAACTAAAAGATATATTTAAAAATGTATTTTTTATACATCCGTGTAGAAGTTTTCCAAATTATTTTTAAATTATTTTTTGTCCCTCTATACTAGAGCGCGTCGTTATTATAATATAAAATTCGCAAATCGCGATATAAAAATCAAAAAATTACAAAAACCAAATGCCGATCTAATTATATTGAAAAATTTGTGAGAACATTAAATTTTTTTATTAACTTGTCAGTCAGTTGGTAAATAATGCGATATTGTTGTTAATATATTCGCAATATTAATATTTCTTCT
This sequence comes from Rosalia funebris, assembly GCA_037954035.1. Classification (NCBI taxonomy): domain Eukaryota; kingdom Metazoa; phylum Arthropoda; class Insecta; order Coleoptera; family Cerambycidae; genus Rosalia; species Rosalia funebris. Next base: position 2,125,743 of record JAZFAV010000018.1, on the reverse strand, counting down.
TTTGAATAATATTATTTGTAGTTTATGTACTGTTTTACCTTTATTATATGTCAACAATTTATGTAATAATTATTAGTAAGTCATAGCTACTATTTTACTTCAACAAAATGTTTCCGTTAAGAAACGGCTCTATATCTAATTTAATAAAGTATATACTATAACCCCTCGTAACAAACGCCAACGACGAAATAAGTCATCATAACATGAAGTATCCCCCGTATACTCAAGAAGGCCCCCGTTTAATAGCTGCGTGGCAGCATGTCTTTGTAAGCGCACGATCAAAGTTCCGACTGAGAGTGAACTTTCTGTCATATTTTCTGTTTAGTGGTTTTAGTCATCCAATAACGCGAATTTGATTGCCAAATCGCCCGTCGACTGGTGTATAACCTTATGGTAATGGAACATAAATTTCCAATTTCCTTTTTATTAAATTAAATTTTAATGATAAGTTAAAATAAAATTTAAAATAGTAAAGTGTATTGTTTTAGAATTATAGAAATAGAATAATATAAATTCAAATTCTCTAATTTCGTATGGAGAATAGAGACCATAAATCAACCATAAAATAGGAGAATAAATCAACTTACAAAAATTATCTTATTAATTTTACTTTAAGAACCCCAATAAAGAAGTCCGAGACCTTCGTCTACTTCATCGTAGCCGTCTTACACAAAGACATCAAGATTTAAATTTGTCCCCGCTTCCTATACTCCCCATATCTAGAGCAAGCCACGCACGTGTGTATTGTTCTAGAAGAGATTTATAGGGCAGTAAATAAATCACTGTCCGCGATCATGTTTGGCAAATACCCGCCTCGGTGCCCAGTGCAGCATGCGAGTAGCATCCATGGCAGTGGTGAAATGCAACCCTGCAGGTCAATGATCCAAGGAGCGAAACAACGACAAACATTTTAAATTAACATTTCCCTAAATGTGCTTCTTGCGAATTGATGGCTTCATGTCCCATTGACCGTTGGCAGTATTTCGGTACGGAAGCTGCCCGAGCATGCGGTTGCACAAATTATTATATATTATGTCTGCTTATGTACTCCCGACCACAAACATCCTACCGGCTCGGGCGAATTATATTACCCCACATACTACGTAATTTATTCATTTTAGTCTCGTCGGCGGAACTTTTGAAATATACGTACTTCCGTAAGCTGCTGTAAACTATTCTATAAATTTTATTTTTGTATTGATTATACTTTTAGCGAACACGTATATCTGGGATAGTTATGTAGAGTGCATACAGTAAGGGGCTGGTTATATAGGGGAGATTTATATAGAATGCATATAATGCATTTGGTGTTCTTAATCTGCAAGATGTACTAAAAATGTATGTATGAAATTTAGCCTTAAATCCTTACATGTCTCACTCTGCCAGTATTTCATACATCATCTACCTAAAATAGATACTGATGATGAACGCAACCATAAATATTATGAGTCTAAATGTAATGATGATTTCACATTCATTTATACTCCTGTAAGCACGAAAAGAATTAAAGAAATCATAATTAACATTTTCGTGCATTATTTTATGAATTTTTTTCTTAAAATAAAATTCATATTCAAGTTCAATTTATGACATGGAATAAATAATCAGTATACACTATTTCTCCAAATATAATATTTTCCGCAAAAAAAATAGTTCTGTACACTTCAGTGGATGCCATGCATTTGTATTAATTAAGTGGGGTAAAGCAAAATACAAGTTTTTACAGACATTCTATTTCTATTTGTATCCCTTAAAAGAAAATTTGTAGATATTAGAAACTATAAAGTTGTATAAAAATGTTCAAAGTAGTCTGGAGAAATGTACTGTTTACACTTTTTGCAAATATACTTGATTCTTCGTTTATAAATGTTGGATTTATACCAATTCGCATTCTTTGTACTTGCTAGCATAGGCCAATTCCCTATTCCATCAAAACGTATATCAGCAGCTGCCCGTTTCACATATTTCTTTGTAATAGAAGAGGGTTGCAGTTGTAGATCTTGGACGTCCTACCTTTGCTCCTATAGAACCTGTATTTATCAGCGTTCTTGTCATAGATTCTTTGCTATTGATGGTACTTTTACCTCGAAATAAAGGTAAAACTGCTGAGCCTCTAGTATAATCTCTAGCAAGCCATGTATTACATCTCTTATTCTTTATTCTATCTTGAAGTATTTGTAATGGAACATCATCTTTACTGTCCGCTTCACTCTCACTTCATTCATCTAACGTTGGCACAAGCAAGTCTTCAAATTTATCTTCTGAGGGATTTCTATCATCACAATATTTGTCATCACTTGTTGAAAATCCATTAGAATTTCCCGCAGAATTTTTATCAAGGACCTCCTTCTCAGATTAATTTAAATCCTTAAATACAACGTTCTAGAAACGAAATAAATAAATGTATATATCAGCTGTTACATTATTTGCGTGCAGCTCATGTTGAAATGCCAAATGCATGACATCTATTAGGGTGGATGTTTACAAAAATCTAATTTGCTAAATATAGAAAATGTGTTACCAGTTATAAAATATAATGTAAGTCTCAAGTAGATGATATACTAAGTAGTATAAAATATAATTTTTACCTTTATTATTTGCAATCCATAAAATGATCTGGTATTTATAACTTCGAAAATATCATCCATCTGGCACAATTGATGCAACACTGATCCGAGGCACAATACAAACTCTGTAATTTCATATTCACTACTCACTCATAAATATCACTATATGTATACTGAATCTACACTATTCACTAAAGTGTAGTTTATGCACACTGGACAAAATATTGCTGTTTTTATAATAAACAAAAATATTTAGTTTAACCATACACTATAGTGTATACAATGCATGGAAAGGTTAAACGAAATCTGCACACAATGGTCCTTAGATGGACTCTAAAATGTTACAACTTTAATTTGCAATGAATACCTACACCATTGATGCATCGAATTAATACATTTTTTGAAATAGGATAGTTCTCTCCCCAATGGGAAGCATCGCGAATTAACCCTACAAAAGTTCGGAATTTTACAAAGATTTGCGACCGACCCTTCAATTTACTCTCCATTCCCCTTAAAACTGATGAGTTTGCAATACAGGATAAAAATTCAATACCGAAAATGGAATAGTTCTTCCAAATCAGTCAGGATTTCGAAAAGGCCTTAATACCTCTACTTTGCTTTTTAATGTAACTGATGACATCCTACGAACTGTATAGACAGTTCATAGGTTACATTTTTAACTTTACTGGATATGAGTAAAGCATTTATTTGATTAGATATTAGTTGTTTGAGAGCCCAGTTATACTATTATGGCATTTGTGAAAACATACTGCTGTGGTTTCAGAACTGCCTATCGGGTAGATATCAAATTCACTAGGATTAATACAAACTCCTCGATACTTGCATTACACATGAAACTAGAGATGAGAGTTCCACAAGGTTCAACATTGGGGCCACTTCTATTTAATAGTTTGTTAACTATTGATTCCGTAGTGGCTTCTCAATTCATACATAATAATTTAAGAACTACTTTTGATTCGACATTAAAAAAATGCATTGACTCCTACCGACATTTTACATTTAATAATAGTTTTGTATAATAGTTCATCTAAATCTACGTAACTGTGGATACTGTGCAGATCAAAATTCTTACCAAAGCAACTTCTGCGGGAGCAAATCGTTCCAATATTAAACTATTTATTTTCAAGTCAAGAAAATTCTGAACAATTATGAGATAAAATCTGATATCAACAAGATGGAGTTGCTTAGTTATGAAGTTGACGTGTAACATCGAATGAAACATTTTCACAGGAATGGAAAGCTCGAGAAGGATATATTGATTGACTGTTTTTTTTTGGGATTACTTAAAACATACTTTCTATAAATTTAAACCTCAGTCATTAGAAGAGCTGGACGATATAATTAAGATGACTTTTTCCGAAACTTATCAGTATCCATTGCAAACCAGATGTAGTAGAGGTAATTTTTAAAAATTAAGGGCAGTTAATTGAAAATCAAAATAGACGCTAAATATGGATTTCATTTACTGATTTGGGCTATATTACGAGTATATGATATAGTTTTATGTAAGTGATGTAAGTTAAGATGGGGATGAAGACAGCTATTGTCATAACCCTTCATAGATAGTTACAATAATTGGAGATTAACACTTTCAGTTTGTTATTTAATAGAACTTATGTCATGGCTAGATATTATTTAACCTATAATTTTTTTAATAACATATTCCAAATAAGTATTTACAACTTAGTTCTTATAACAATAGGAAATATGTAATTAATCATAGCATACACATATAACTATTACTAATAATCATCAATGAAAAATATATAAACTAATAATTTTTTCTTAGATGCGTAAGCATAGCGGTATAATTAATTGGATAACTTACATTCGCGAGATTAATAAACAGACAGTTAATAAGATATCTTACATTCATTCCTGTATATTTTTTGTATTTTAATTTCTTGATTGAAAATTTATCATTGTTGCAACCAAGAAAACACTAGCCTAACTATTCCCAACCCATATATGATTTTATGAGCAATATGACGCAAGGAGTGGTTAGCTAGACTATCAAATAAGATGCTTTATATTATTTTTTGTTGGCTTTCTTGTATTTTAGTTCTTTGGTAGAAAATTAATTTTTTATGTAATTGTAGTAACTTAAATTCTAGCTTAACTACCCCGAAATCATACATAATTTTATAGGAAATATAAATATAAAAATGATTAATTGGTCTATCAATGATAGATTGTATATATATATATATATATATATATATATATATATATATATATATATATATATATATATATATATATATATATATATATATATATTGTTGACTCTTGGCATATTAATTTCATGGCTAATATTTAATTTTTCAATTAATTGTGGCAAACTGGCATTCATTGGCATTACTGTTATCTTTTTTTTAATTTTTTCCCATTTAGTGAGTATATTAATCGACCTAGTGTCGACAGTCTATTCATAATAAAGTTGCCAATAATAATAACAATTTTTATTACAATACAAATTTATACAATATTGCTGGTTTGTTAATATTGTGATATAAGGATAGTTCCTTCGAAGAACTTTACAAATTTACCGTTGGATAAGATCATATTCTTTGAGTTAACGGTATCTTTGCATAAAGGTATTATAATGATCTACGAACCTGCATACAGCCTGTACAACCTTTAAACCAAAATGATTTATAATCCTTACGATATAATTTTTTTTTACTTGGGAAAGATTTTTAGTTATATCGTACTTTGTTAAAGAAATATTATAAATGCAAAATAAATCCATTAATATCTATTAAAATACTATAAATAAAGGTTGTATATATCTCGTAACATTGAACATATTCGAATAACAAATTGGTTTTAACAATTCTTAAAATCATTTAGTGCACATTTACTTACATGGGCATAATCTTACATGATGTGTAAAGAATGATACTAATTATAATACTGAATATTTCTATTCTAGAACGGCAGTTCTATTGACCGTTATTTATGTAGACAAATAACACATTTGGAGTTTACCATATCCAAAAAGAATAAGTCTTTATTAATATTGCACTCTGTTTGCCACCTGAACAAACAGCATTGATGACATTGTTGCAGATATCTCTATAGGAGAATACAATAGGTCACCTATCTATGCTGTGGAAGTAGAGCAAGCTCTTGGCAATTATTGGTTGTAGGTTTGGCAACGAAAATTTCTACAGTATTTCTCGATAATAAATGCATTCCTTAATAATCCGTGACTTTTTTAACTATTTTCAAACGAAAGGAAGTATAAATATCTTAGACCTTTTACTCCGCTGTATTATAATGCAATAAATAATATGAAACATAATAATATGCTATTCATAAATATATGATGCATAATAATATGACACGTGAGAACATACCATTATTAAAACATTTTGCGACTTATTTTCTTCCTACGTACGGAATATTTCTGTATATATTATTATATACTTTCAGTTATAGAAAAGTAATATGGGCGTACAATAACGACCTATATCTTATATTAATAGCGTTCTATGATACGGGAAGTTAGAAAAGAATGGTAAAAATGACCAAATATTTTATTCGCAGCAATAAATCCACTGAAAGCAAACAGTACAATAGCGGTAGAGATCGTCAGTCGATTGTAACGTAATATTCCATTGTAACCATTCAATAGCAGTTAAGAAGAACCTGATTGAAATACAGAAACTCCTACTCAATAAAATACTCATTTAAGTAGTTCCCAAAGTATCTGTTCTTTAGAAGTGAATGTTTTTATCTATGGCATTTTATATTTCTTATATTTTATTTTGCGTATTTTGTTTATAGTATATCACTATTATAATTTACCTTTTTTGTAACGAAAATTTACATTTTTGTTAAACTCGTAACTTTATAGTTATCCAATTTTGAGCCAGCTCTAATATTAAAAGTTTTTAAAAATAATTCATAATACTATACTTTGAGGTTTATCTTGATGTACTCGTGTCAGTACAATATTGCGTAAAACACGTTGTTACATAATAATAATCCCGGACAGCTTTGCTAGATCTTCTAATATTATATGAAAATTCTGCCCTTCGTGCTGTCACAGAATAGCCCCTCACTTAACAGGGTCATTAACTTCGCTATGGCTTTGTGAAAATCATGACACAGTCCCTGTCTTACAGACAGTAAGTCGAAGTCATTCAGTAACCTTTGTTGATTTTTGTTAAAATTTTAAAAATTGTACGAAAAAGCTTCTTGAGCACAGAATGTTTTCTTATTAACTCATCACCGTAGTAATTAGACATTATTGTAATGTTGTATTATTTATAATACCTACTATACTTTATGTTTGTGCTGAAGTGAGTTCGTTTAATTAAACTTTTTATTCAAATTTGAAATTCTATCATCACCATTTTTTTCTTCGTATTACCACACACAAAAAAGAAGTCGCCTGTTTACAAAATAGGAAAATCACAATAGGAGAGAAATATACGAGCATCTATTTTGTGAAGACAATAAATACAATACGATAAAATGAATGTGTCAACAAGCTACATATAGCAATCCTAATGATAAAGTAAATTATATCCACGAGAAATATACTTTTCAGCAAAAAAACAATATTTACAAATGCGCACAAAGTAGGGCATTTATTTGAAATCACATATTACCTCGTATCAATAAATGGTAACACAACACTGATACAAATTCATCATCAAAATATTCTATGCATATTCCAGATTTCTCAGCTTACTTATAGGTCTATCTATTCCTTAATATTAAATTAATTTTTTCCTAAAACCGCTAAAATTTTTCATGGTAACTTTTATACTTATTGATTTTAAATATTGACTATAAATTATTGCCAAAAGCACTGTGTTTTTCAGTTACCATATTTAAGGTATACAATGACGCTACAATGTTGTTTTTCTGCGAAAAGCATTTACTTTGTTCTACTGTATTGTATTGTATTGTACTTTTTCGGTATTTGGAAGTAGAAATACACTTGTATTTATATCTCAAATCACATGTATTTATAAATCTAGAATTTATATACAGTGCATTTATTTTAAAACTACCCACCCCCTATTGTCCTTTTGACAAGAGAAATTGCCTCTTATACCTCCATATTTTAATACATAGTTTTCAAAGATCTTAAAAATTCTGAAAAATTCTAAACTTCGTTTAGGAAACTGATATCGTTGGATCCGTTCTCGTAATAACAATAAAAATAAACTAGTTTAAATAACACAAAATAAATTGACGGAATATTCGAAGAACTGTGTTATGAGCTTAATCAAATTAGGGCGAAGAAACTAAGGATTGTTCTTGTGGAATCTCTGCCGCATACTCACCATTGATGAGTTTTTTGTTTATTTTAATTTTTTTCACACACCATTTTTCGATTACTGATATTCAAATTGAAAGAAATCATTTCATTTAAATTTCTATTTTTGCTTCTATTTCGAGAGAAAACTAATGTTTTTACAAAAGGGGGTGCGGGGGTTCCATGAAAAAATTATATATGTGGGAATAGCCGGGGATAATGCAGTTAAACCTAACCTACAACGGACATTGGCTTTAACTTCCCTCTACCACTTTCCTTCTTAATAACAATAATGGAGATGGGTAGTTTTGAAATGATAGCATTGTATAACTACACACTAAAGTGTATGTAGGTAGTGTAATTGTAAGTGTAATTTTTTTATGATGTATGTATGTCATAAGCCATAACTATCACAAGTACAGCTTTCAAGAAGATACGTGCGAGCAAAAAGAATATTTGACACCTGTACAACCTTTGATACTGCAGAAATGTAAATCTAATCATATAGTTCCCCTTTATTAATGTTAAAACACCAGAAAAATTATTAAATGTATTTTTTGATTTAATTATGTTTATTTTTACGTGAAAGAGGTTTAGTTCTCGTCAACGTAACTCCCGGACAGTTAAGCGAAAGATATATCTAGAAACACTCAGCTGACTGATGTGCAAATCGAACTCACGCCCAGATTATTCCTACCCAGAATAATTATAGGCCAGTTCCACGCGATTGGTGTCGTTACCTTGGAAACAATGGCGAGGACATTATAAGATAATTTACCCTCATAAACCAAAGCGGAAGTCGCGTAGTATTTGTGAAAAGAAATCCCAAGTGATTCTTACCGCCACTCGACGTTAAAGCCGAGATGATAGCGTAAAAGGCTGGAGTATTCATTTTCAATTAAAATTTGTATTTCTTATTGATTATATTACTATTATATATTTTAAAGTATTTTATTTTAAAATAAAATATACTTGTAGGCAATTTTTATGAGAGACCAGAGTGAAATTTATTACATATCTCGATCGACCTTGGAAAATTCATAGGAATGTCGGTCCGACATCAAATAAAATTCAACTGACCTTGCATGAAATGAGATATATTGTCTTTGCATTTTGTTTGTCATCATGCAAACGTATCGAAAATATTTTGTTCACAAAATAATGCATTTGCTAGTAAGAGGTAATTTGCCAGTCAATGACCAATGATCATGATACAAGTTTGACCAATATTGGATAAATATTTAAGATATTGAAAGAGGTGTCGGCATTAAAAGTGAGTTATTATGTACTTAATGTGAATAATATCAAAAGTTATAATTATGATGGCATATATATATATATATATATATATATATATATATATATATATATATATATATATATATATATATATATATATATATATATATATATTGCGATTGTAATGGATGTTTCGAAAATTTTCAATCCAATGAGACCTTATTATATAACTTTAGGGTATGTTATACGAATAATAATGGGGTTTTCTCCAAAATACATGTAATATTTGATGTGTTTTAACTGATATTAAACATACATTCACTAAACGTATTCACAAAACAGTTCCGGAGTATTTATTTTTTAATAATAAGATATTAACTCACTAGTTGTTAAATAACTTCGAATAAATACTCAAAATGGAGAGACTTATCATTCATGATGATTTATTATGACCAACAGTTTCAAGAATGTTTTTTTATGATTTAATTTATTGCAGCTTGCGGAATGTTGTGAAATTATACTCACAATAAATAATCTAGTAGGTTAGAATCAGGTAGGTGAATCAGGAACACTATTTTGGATACTTACCAATTTGAAAACTTATCACCCAAATATTATTAAAATTATAATATCAGATATTCGTAAAATGGTATATAATGGTAAAATTGGTACTAAACAGTCCTAAGGAGAGGTTAACGTGATATACACACACACACATATATATATATATATATATATATATATATATATATATATATATATATATATATATATATATATATATTACGATAAGATGGTGTCAGAAGTTACATTATGTATTGCTGCTAAAGGAATATATAAACATAATTGCAATCTCAGAATAAATCATCATTCAAGCCTTATTCCAATATTTGTAATTCCACGATATATTTCCCGAGCTTTTGGAGCTTAATTCGATTTTGTTGGTGATCTGTATTTAATCTAGTTGCAGTTCAAACCTCAAAAATGTTATAGGGCTGAATTAGTCTACAGCGAAATAAATATTTGTACTTTTTTCTATCGGGTAATTTCTTGAAATACGCTTAATATAAGCGTCCTTCTTGTGGAAATACTCACAGCTAGCTCACATACTCTCATTTTTTCAACCCCCAAAAATATTTATTAGGGTAAATTCTTTTGCAACAAAAGAACCATTTGCAGTTTTCTCTATCGAGTGGATTATTCAATAGTCTTAATATTACAGATATTCTTTATCTTCAATCTTACGAAGGATGGAATGACATTCAACTTGCTCATATGCATAAAATTTTCTCGGAAATGCAAAACAGTTAAAAACATTGAAAATGTTTGTTAGAGTTCCTTACGAAACAAATATTTGCAAGTGTGAAATAACTTACATTAAATAATCTGATTGAGAGAAATTGACCGATTTGACTCTGACACCCTTTTTTCGTTTTTTAATGAAACATCAAATATTATTTTAATTTTTTTTTTATTAAAATCAGAAAATAAATAATTTTCAAAACTATTGTAAATGAAAAATATCATTAACTTTAAAACATACATGAACAGAATTATTTTATTAACTGCATAAATATTAGAGCAGCGTAATCGTAAATATCTGGTGATGTCTTTTTGAGAACAAAATGAATGCATCCAAGGGATTTTGAAATTAAAATGACTTTACTTCTTTTGAGACGATCGTCTTTGATTCAATCTGTATGCATAATAACTTAAAGAAGCTTATGTAATTATCGGTAATCCCAAACTATATTAGTGACAGAATAACTTTAGTAGGTATCACTTGCGTACACTCCATGATACCCTGCTTTCCATAAATACATTAATATGATGACCATCTTTCTAGGTAGTTATAGTTGAAATGGGTTAGATTAATTATTTAAAACTATTCGACGGTATCTAACGGGATTATATTTGAGCTGGCAACATTCTCTGTAATGAAATTGACCGTGACTGAATGGTCTTCCGGTGTCTATTGTGGATGTAGTTTTTACGCTAGATTTACTAATAATATAAATTGCCCTTAATAAAACCTTAATGATCAACCATCGGTTTTCTGACATTACTAAATTAATAATGTGGCTTGAGCGTTCGGTAATAGAAATGCACTATTATAATTTAGTATCTGTATCTACTTCGAAATACATTTTGCTGTTTTATGTATGTTTAAATATACATGTGTATTGGTTCTGTAAGTCCATCTGAATGTGGATTGATGTAACACCAATTGGTGTATCCTAAACCATACTGTTGTTTATTTATACAATAAACACATAAAGGTTGGGACAAATTCGATAGAATCTTTATCGAGTAAGCAGCAAAAATGACCGAATAGAATGGAATTTTGCTTAGAGAATTATTGATGGAGCAATTTGCAATAATCCCTAACTACTAAATCAGGTTGTTTTACTTGTATGGGTTGGTGAATATGCATAATTGTGAGTATTAGACCCCTAAAAACCCTCATTAGTTGACAGAGAAATATCTGCCGTTTGCATAGATAAAGTAAGTATGTGGACAGGAAATGTTGATATCAGCATTATAAGAATCATTTTTTATTTGGAGTTACAGTCACAGTTACTTTATTCACAGATAATCAAAAGAACATTGTGAAGTATTTGACGTTGTATAACGTTGAAAATATGTGCTATAATAGCACATATTTTCTTGGTTTGTAACATTTCATCCAAAAAATGAAAATCCCCAAATACAAACAGTCAATTTGGTGCCAAATTATGGCACATCGCCATATTATTAATGAGCGTGATTACCTATGCAATGCCTTTCCCAATAAGTGGACTGTTGCGTGAGCAGCTAAAACGTCTTTCAAAACGGAAGCTCGATTATTTGAAAGAATATTTTATGGCATTAAGTATAGAATATAACGTCGTTCAAATGTCTGATGTGGATTTACTTGTGGAACGTACTCAGGAGGTAAAATTTTCGATGACTTTGTTGCATAGATCTGGCTGAATTTGCTGAATGGCGTTCGTTATGTTGACTTCAAGGGCATGTACTGTTTACAGTTAATTCACATAGATCTGCGATTTAGGATAGCCCCAAAGAAAGAATTTTAAATGCGTTAAATCGTCTTATAAGATATTCGTGGCCAGTTTACGTCACCGCTTCCTGAGATAACCATGCCCTCAAATCGCTCGTACAGAGTGTCCTTCGGAGCATGCGCTGTGTGGCACGTAGCGCCATCCTGTTGGAATCACATATCGTCGGTATCCATATCGTCCAATTTAGGCCAAGTCGTTTATCGTTGATCTGCAACACTCGCCGTTGATGTTTATGACAATACTAGTTTCGTTTTGGAAGAAGTACGGACCTATGATTCTCCCAGACGAAAATCTGTACCAAACACTGATTTTCTCAGATTGCATTTGGTGCTGGTGTATCTCGTGTGTATTGGTATCATTTCAAATCTAACAATTTTGCTTGTTGACATATCCATTCATCCAAAAATGGCCCTCGTCGCTAAAGATGTTTGTTTTGGCGAAATTTAGGTCAACTTCCAACTGCTCCAGGGCCCAATCAGCAAACACACGTCATTATCTATGGTCGTTTACCTTAAGTTCCTGGGTCAGTTGGATTTTATACGGGTACATACCTAAGTTCCGATGCAAAATTCGTCAAGTCGATGTCACAGAAAGGGAAAGTTCTTGAGAACGACGAAAAATTTACTACTTCGGGTTTTCCCCTACATTCTCACGCACAGCAGAGATGTTTTAGCAGACCTTGCATTTCGGTGTTGATTCAACCGGTTTAATTATGTATCAAAACTGTTGACTCAAATTTCGCCACCAAACGTCGAATAGTCGACTCGGTGGGACGGTTGTGGCGATAATAAAAATCACGTAATGCGCGCAACGTTTCTCGAACGGAGCACTGATTCTGAAAATAAAATTTTATCACTTTTACACGTTGCTGAACGCTATGAACTTTCAAGGTCATTTGCCCTGTACTACTGAACAATTCACAATAAATACAATAGATGTTGCTTTAACAACATGGTCGCTACAACCTAACATATTTCAAGCGTCCCTACTGAGAGACCCTGTAGATATCCAGATTTAACTCGACTGAATTATTTTCTACAAAGAATTTAGTTTCGACCTACATATTACCAAAGCGGAATGAAATTATAGATTTGCTCAAGCTTTTCTTCTTGCCAAGATTCGTTTTTATCGAATTTGTTCCATATTTTACGTCCTCGCTGTATATGATCTAGGACAATTTGAAAATGCTTAAAATTTTGTAGAGTATAACGTTATTTTTGAAATTTCTGGTTGATTTGGAAATATATGAATGAAATAATTAGCGTGCGAGGGTCTCTAGAACGTAAATATATCAATAAGTAGCTTCTACGAGAATTTATAAAAAGAAAAATCGATAAAAGGGATTTATATATTAATAAATAAAATTATTACATAACATAGAATATGCAGGAATTGTTTATTTCACACACATATATCAAAAAATGTATGTTTGTATGTTTCAATATCAATTTTGAGGACATGTCTACACTCTTCGTTACATCATAAGATACTATTGTCTATAGAAATGAGAAAATATTATATTTTATAGATCCTGAATGCCTGTCCTTAATGCGTTGCTGGGTAATTGTTAAGTATGTTAATTGTAATTAATTGCTATGTGTATGAAAATGAAAAAAAACAAGAATTATTAATTACAGATTTAGCAGTAAATAAGTGAATTACCTTAACAAGTTGAATTTATACCTACTGTCAGTTTTTCCTCTAAATTTTGTATGTCTATATCAAATGTAATTACATTATACCTAAAAGAGTTGAAGAATGTTTGAAAGATGACTGACGAAACGACACTCATCTGTAAATTTGATTTCAATATGTAATAGTCACATGGTGATATATACGAAACGTCATGGAACTGGCTAATATTAAGTGAACATAACATAATGTGGATGACAGGACACCAGGGACTAGTAGGTAATGAAAGAGCAGATAATTTGGTTATAAGAGCCTCGCAAGATGTCTATTTGTTACATGGCAAAATATTCTATATAATTCTTTTGTAGACACCAACCTTGCTATAAATTTGCCAACTGGAATTATTAACTAGAATTTAAGCAAATGCGCAAACATTCAGCTCTCTCTCCTACATCTCTTGGGACATTCGGAGAACTGGAGGCTCATCATTCCGTTTACTGGCATTTTCTGAAAAGTCCTGCCACGCATTCGTATTTTTTAAATTCCGTGATAATATTAGGTATCCTTTACCTTGATGGAATTGGTCGGTTCGAAACGGTCACGACAAATAAATTTCCAGTATCTGTGGCGGAATTTACAACAAAATACTACAGAAAACTTACTAAAAAATGACGTGAATCATTTGTCTGTGAATGTGCGTTAGTATCACAGTTGGATTTGCATGAAACATTGAGAAATGAAATGTCCCGGATCGATGACATCAAGCACACGGCGATGGAAAGCGAATCTACATACGAGTAGTAAAACCAGCCTCCTGGCAGTACAGTAGTTAGCGAATAAATTACTATACAAGGGGCGCTAGTTGTCTTTCAGTGCGAAATTTCCGGAAATTTGAACATAAATATTTTTAAATTTTCATATATACTTAATGGATAATGTAAAATTAATAACAAAGTGAATTTATAGGAAAGTTATCTGCGCCACAATGTATTACGTAACGATAATTACTGCTTGCCGTATTTTCGTGTGTTCCTTCAATAATTTCTTATTTACACGTAATATCTACACATACGTATATAATCTGTCTGAAAAGTGCTGAAACTTATTCTATGAACATTTCTGTTACAAATGAGAGAAATCATTTCATAATATTAATTCACAGAGGCAAATAATATAAGTTTGCAGTATATATTACAAATTATAATATTGTAAATTGGGAGTAATCAAAGTATCGCTGAAGGGAAAATGAAACTATTTATTTCACTGCACTTTACCAAAAACGGAACATGCCACAGTACCGAAAATTTTGAATACACTTTTGTACAATTGTGGATAACGATTTAACATGGTAGGTATTTTTAGTGTAAATTGTGTGTTCCAGTGCATTGTGAAATTATTATAGACAGAAAGCTTCATTGTCCCTTTAAGTTAAGTTAGAATTAAGATTTGCACAATCGATCAAGTTTGTTCTTTTCATAATTGCATGTGAGCACTATGCAATGTCGTATCACACGAGGCATGTTCTTTTTTACTTTCGGCTGATCCTCCATTTTACACTATTAGGTATATTTATATACTGAAGATTCATTAGAACTCTTGATTACGCGTTTGTTTACTTGTACGCGAGGTTATGTTTACTGTTACTGTAGGTGAGGGAAGTAAGAGAAAGGGGGGAACGACACTGCAAGAGCACTAGCACCCCTGGTAGCCGTTATATGGGTAATTGTAAGCTCACACTACGTAACATATAGGCAGTGCCAGCCCCCTGAGTAAAACCCATGTTTTTATCCAGCGGCACTTTACATCATATACATTTTGATATTTTCAATGTAAAGATGTACACTTTCGAGATGTGTATGCGATAATAGCAAGCATAGATATCGGCTCTATACATAACACGCCGTTGTTTTTGTTGATATTTTAAATGACGGCATTATTGGTTTAGTAAACTGAAAGTTCATTTCCCTAAGATTTACTAACCATTTAGGTATTAAAAGCAGTAGTGCCCGAACTATAAGGGTTTCCTCATAGTTTACATACCGTGAACAAATAATTGTCATAGGGAGTAAGGCTATTATTGAATGATGTACGAACCTGAAACAAATTTTCATAACAGTTTACTAAATAAAATTTAGGTATGGTCAGAAGCTTGCATAAATTATATCCCAATGATGCATATTTGGTTAACAAAATGCCCATCGAGCAACGTAAAATTCTTCGGTGTTCAGTGTGTGGAAACTTGGTCTTCTGTTCCATGTTACTACATCGAAGATTAAGATGATTAAAACAAAGTTTTTTAAATTTAAGTTTTAATCACCTCTCAATAATGCCAACTTACGTCAAGAAATGTGGAATCTTTCGATGTTCACCAGAAGTGGTCTCCTGTTTGTATTTAGAAACTATTGTATTTTATAGTTATAAAGTTTTAAGGGTTAACATTTACTCAGCTTGTATATAAAGAAGTTATGAATTTTCGGTAGAAGACATAAATAGAAGACAGAAAACCTGGAGACATAACATGGGTTTATTATTAATATGATTTTTCAAATATTATCCTCTTCCGCCCAATATGGAGATAAAAATATAATTTAATAATTAAATTTCAATATTAACATTTAGACAACTAATTTACTAGTTTCCGTAATTCTTTTCAAATAAATAATGTAAAAAGGCATTGATTTTATTCCTTTTATTGTAAACATATTTTGGTGGAATTTTATTAACAAAAAATAATACTCAAGATATTCAAAAAATAAACAGTTTTAAAACATTGAAACGGACTTTTACGCGCGTAGAACACCTCTATCTTGAAATTGAGTGCCCGAGAAAAAATAAACCAACACATAAATACAGAACATGTGTTTTATGCGACAGTTTTACTTTCTCAATTTTTCTCAAACAGTCCACTATCGTGCTTTCTCATGAACCATGGACGGGGTGGGGTGTGTCCTATCCACACAAAAATCAATATATGTCATCTGGTAGACGTCTTTAATCAAAATCAGTGGAAACCCGATCGATCCGATACGATTTAATTGAGTGATCGTGCTAACAAAAAAAATTCTGTAACAGTCCACCATTATGCATTCTCATGACCCATGAACATGGTAGAGTATATCCTATCCACCTCAAAAGCAATAGGTATCGTCTGGGAGACGTCCCCGATCAGAATCAATCAAAACCCGATCGATACGATACGATTTAGTTGAGTTATTGTGCTAACAAGATTTTTACATGCCAACGACAATGACGACAACGACAACAACACACACACAGCAACATTTTTTTGTATTGAATATTCTTTAAGTAAATAAGCAATTGTCACAAAATAACTAAATTGATGGAATTATTGTCTTTTTTCTGGAAGTTTCTCTACGTACACACAACAAAAACGAAGCAAGAAATCATTTGTCATAAAACAGCAACACATTAAATCGGACTGTCATAAAATGCAGTTGCATTAGAAAATATTTAACGCTAAAGTAGCGTAAGAGCTTTGCTGTATATTCTTTCCTTGATATATGTTATTTAACTTCTTGTCAACCAATCAACATAAAAAACAAACAGGAGGGAGTCGAAATAGCATGTTTAAAGTGTGGAAGATGGGTTTTATTCGAGAGTTGAAGTGGTAACAACAAAAAGACTAGTTCCCAATTGGGCTGCGATAATCTCGTTTACTGAACGCACTCGTCTCTTATCGTGACAGGTTGAATTTATGGAAAACTGATGTGAACATAAATTAGACTAATCGGACTGTGAATGTGATATGATACCACGCAGAATACGTATTAAGAATTTTCTTCGGAAAAACCTATTTACGTCTTTATTCCCTTAAAAAGTACTTGTATATTTATTATACCTTATATAGAATTTCTTCTTAACACAGCGAATAAAGTAATATATCACCTTTTTCTTAGTTCTTAGTAGCGTTATTCTAATTTTTCCTGAAAACTGTATGTTGCGAATCCTTTAAGACCTAGACAGAGGTGAAATTTTATAGTTGTATCAATTGAACATATTAATATATGAAGTGACAAACGAAATCGAAAATTTACGATATAAACGGAAGCTAGTCGCGAAGCCAGGTGCGCCAAAGATACGACCATATCTATACCTCCTTTACAAGACACACAAGAACAATAAATATTACCCCAATATTTTGATGTTAACGTGTATATATCACTAACCAGACTACCAATATTATTATGATTACATACATATAAAAGATAAATTGGGACTTAAATTAGATTTAAGCGCAATTCGCAATAGTGAGTGAGTGAACCCATGCACCACTAACATCCCTTGGAAGATGGTATCCTTCAAATATGCATACCTGCCTGAAAATATTGCCTTATATTTTAAAAATAAACGACCAATGTCTATAAACGTTAGGCTAGTATATACATGTAAGTTCACTCGTATGTCCATTACTTGAACTCTGTTGAATATGTTGTAGTTGCACTGCGCCTAGATTTTTTACTACAGAGCATACAATTTAGTGACAACTTCAGAGGTTTCGAGTTAGAAGGCTCACTATTCTCATATTCTTTCAATTTGAGTGAAGTTTTCCGTGAGTTTAGACGTTCGAAGCTTTGTTGTATGAATTGTCGTCCTTGTTTCTGCAGTGGGAAACTCCACCATTTCAGAGATCTACTGCAAAATCATTCATTCGTGGAGTTTCATTACATGATTTCACTTAGCTACAGAATGGTTCGCGCCCCATTAAGGCCATTTTCATTATCGGCATGCCCTTCATGTCCTAGTATTGATACCAAGCTCATTTTAGACTGACGTCTTATCTCTGTAAAGATATTTCTACAGGCCCATACTGATTTTAAAGTAATTTGCAGAGTTTACTATTTTTAGCATCACTTGACTGTCGAAGGGAGTTCCTATTGACTAATTAAGAGTTATCTGCCTCAGCATCTACATAGTGTAAATTGTACTGTTAAAATAACGAACATATAACTGCAGTGAAGTATCCTGTAGCAACGAAGGGAATGTCCTGGACAGAATTCTCGTTGATAGGTAACCGTGACATGAGCTGACTTATTCTCGTTGACCATAATTCGCCATTTTTATAGCCATTGTTCAAGATGTTAATATAATGATTAGAATTGACATAATAGCAGTATCATCAGTAACTGTTCCTATTGATATATTTTTTGGTGTTTATAAGTCAGAGGTATGCAGAACATACAGCAGTGGGCCCAGTATACTTCCTTGTGATACTCCTGAATTAATTCGATGGTTTGTGGATATTTAATGGTTTATTATAGCATGGAACTGTCGCGTTTAGAAAAAGAAGATAGAAGTAATTTTTGTTTAATTTCAAATAAGAATCCTGGGTACCACACTCTGGCAAAAACTTGGCTTATATCCAGGAAGACAATTGAGCAGTACTATTTATTTCGAATGCTTTACTCATTATTTGTGTTATGTGGTGACAGTGTTGCACTGTTGAAACCCGAACTGATGATTTAGAATCCAATCGTGTGGTGTTAAATCTTCATTAATTCTGTGCTTTGAAATAATTTATAGGATTCAACTAATTTTCTAATCAACTTTGAAATAATTTTTAGGAATTTTGGCCAGTACTCTAATTATAAGATAGCATTGGTTATATATGTTAATAGAGTAGAGACGGTGAGAAACCAAAATAATAATATATCGTACACGTGCAGAACAAGGTACCGGTTACCGACCATATCAGATCACCACCAAACAAAACAACAGCATACAGTGTTCCAGGACAACATTATTCCAAGTAAGTCCATTTATCAATCCTTATCTTTCTGCTACACAGGTAGTCCTTCGCCTATATCGGTACAGCAAAAATTTAAACCATAACGCTTCAATTATCACCCAACAAGTATTACACCCTTCTTTGGAAACTCTTTTAACACTTTAAGTACCATTAAGATCTGTTCTATTTCTGTTCTGTTCTGTTATAAGATCTGTTCTAGTTTTTTCGAATTGGTGAATGCAGGATCTTTAAGTTTCTTTTGGTTTTTAGTAGTTTTCATATAGGATTTTCATATCTATTGAGATTGGTAGAGTAGTTTTCAAAGCTTTCTTCTCGGATTACTTTTAGCTCTGTTTTTAGAAATAGAAAGAATGAGCCAAAAAATTATTGAACATTTGAAATATAAAGTATTTATATGAATGCCGACCAATTTTAGATTATTAGCGGAGGACATTTTGAACAATTTTGAAATTTCTGTCAAAAATACAGGCGAATTTGCATTATTTGGATGTTTCTCAAAACAAAAATACCCTGCATCTTATAAACGTTAATTAGGAAACCTCTAATATGAAGTAATACTGTACCTCTTCAAAAAAAAACTTAACTTTAAAAACTTAAGAATAAATCTATAGGTTTTTATTACTTCTATATTAACAAATAAGACTAACGTCTTTCTGAATTTTTAAGAAATAATTTAACACAAAATTATTAATATTGCTCGAAATATCATCACAGAATTGCGTTGAGTCGTTCTATATAAACTATATACAGACTACACTTTATCCGACGTATAGTTTCTAATTCACATTTGTCGTAGAAAACAAAGCATATAAATCGCTCAACTTAATATTTTGGATGACGGACGACGCGATTATGTAAGAAAAGTAATCAATAGGAGCACAGAGACTAGCAGATAACAAATAACCCGTATCAGTAAAATCGAGTCTCATAAAATCGTCTGGCGTTTAGGTGCTGCAATCTTCTACTCTTCCATCTGCCTCGGCCCCTTAGGTATATTAGAGTACGTTGAAGGTATTCTGATATCGACTTGGAATTTGCTCTATTTACTCCCATAAAGTCCAGCTATGTGTGTATTTTTCTATTCGCGCTATTTGAGCCATTTAACGATGGAATTGAAAATTCAATCGAAATATGAGATATTACATAAAACTTTCTGATGCATTCGTAAATCTTAAGTTATTAATTTCGTTCGTATATCCATTCTTATTTAGTTGTCAAAAACAATTTGAATACCAAATTAAAATTGCCAGTTTTTATCGTATTCGCAAATTTTATCGCCATATTTGATTGTCTACTTTTGCTGATATAAGTTCATCGTACAATCATATACTATTTTATCTGTATATCTTAGCTACTACTCTTGACGATTAATTGCAATTACGTTGATACTCATAATTCTAATTATGTGGATGTTCCGTAAAACGATTCATGTTTGCAGAGTGATACGTAAATTAGAGAATTTTAGAGAAAGGACGATATTTACATACCTGAGAACTAACTTCAACAATTAAAGATTGAAAAAATAATTACCGGATTGCTGTCCTCAAAGATAATTAAAAGGATTCGAGGATTATCAATAAGACAGCAGTTCTCTGATACCGAAGATACCAAGAGACTGCAGTTCTTGATCACTCTCCTAAAATGGCTGTTTGTTTAAGAGAAACGAAAAGAATAGAAATTGTCATTGTGTTGGATATGGGGACAAAATCTATGGTAAACATAAAGTATGTGAACCATATTACCAGAACATTAGATCAATAATAAATGGATAGTACGCAGAACAATTTACTAATTTCCAGAGACTGGAATCGAACGCAGTGTATCTAGAAGAATAGGATTAATTTTGGTAAGCAAAATAACACAACAAAATGTTATATTGTTACTGAGCCTCCTAACTTTAGTCTCTAGATTGCCATAGTTGATTTGTTGTAATAAACCCTTGATAGTTGGTAGCAACAGATCAAAGATGATAAAAATATTGGGTCCGACGAAATTTTAAGAACAAAAAATGCTGTTACCCATAAACTTCACGTTATAATGAAACAATAACAGGTAATAACTAGTAATACGAGGGTGGTCTGAAAAGTTTCCGACCTAATACAGCTGCTAGATAATTTTTCTTGAACTTTATTTTCACTTTTCCCTATAGTCTCCTTGTAAGTCTACACACTTCTTCCAGCGATGTTCCCATCTCTTTAACCCATCCAGATAGTACTCGGCGTCTTCCTCTGCAAAATAATTGTTTACGAAGATGATGACCTGTTCATTTGACAAAAGTCTCTGTCTTTCGAGCGCAATGTTTAGCTGAGGAAACAAAAAAAAATCGCTTGGGGCTAGATCTGGTGAGTAAGGAGGGCGGTAAAGCAGTTTAATTCGTAATTCGTGGATTTTCGCCATGGCTACCGCTCAAATAGGAGACGGTGCATTACCTTGCTGAAACAAAATTTTTCTGCAAATATGGCTGCTTTTCCACAATTTCTACCTTCAGTTTGTTATGTAATAATGCGTAGTATACTCCTGTAATGGTTTTTCATTTTTGAAGATAATAAATTAATAGCTCCATAACTATCCCAAAAAATAGTCGCTATCACTTTCCCAGTCGAAAATACAGTTTTTGGTTATTTGGAGCTGATTTTCCCTTATTATTTCATTGTTCTGCCTATATTTTTCTTTGTAGGGTATAATGATATATCCAAGTTTCATCTATAGTACTAATCAGCGCGAAAACTCTAATTTATTGCACCTAAATTGCGCCAACAGAGCGTTGGATGTTCATTAGAATACCTTTCTGCTCTAACGTGAACAAACGCGGCACCGAACGCGCTGATAGATTTCTCATGCCCAAATTTTGATTGAATGTGTTACAACCACGTTCTTTGAATGTATTCATAGTCTCTGCTATCTGTCTCATTTTAATTCAACGGTTGTCTAGCACCATTTGGTGAACTTGAGCGATATTATCATCAGTGGTTGCAGTTTTTCAATGTCCCGAACATTCATCGCCTCCCAAGCTGGTACGGGAGTCCCCGTATACAGCGTTCAACTCCTCTTTTACTTGCGTAGGCGTATTTCCTTTCAAAAACAAATATTATTGACAGCTCGATACTCGATTTTTCCATTTTCACTAAAACACTCACATCAACTTACTCAAATGATTATCAAACAACTTATTGAATATTAAATTCCCAACTTCCCAACAATGTTATGGAAATTATTAAATATATAATTTTACAACAACACTTTGTCTTCTATAATACGTAATCAAAATTATGCGTAACAATTTTAAATAAATGGCGGAGGCGCCAATATTAATCGGTAGCCATTTCACAGAATGACATTACAATTAGTTATCTGCTCGTAGTAGTTAGAGGTTAGGAGTAATATTATAATATTATCGAAATAAATAAATACATTATTTTACGACAAAGCTTGAATTCCCAACTTTACAAATTGTTTCTAGCATACTAGTTTGTTAAGATATTTATCTAGTCTTATTTCTTTTAACTCGGTAGCTATATAATGAGATTACAATTAGTTATATATTTGCAGTGTTTAGAAGTTAGAAAATAAATATTTTACTTATAATTTAGAAATAATTAAATACATTATTTTATAACCATGTTAAAATTCTTATGTGCGTTAAATAATTTTAAAATATGCCCATTTTATATACTTGAGCACTTCGTTTTCTATAATAAACAAAAATACAAAATATGCTTAACAATTTTTAAATAAATGGCGGAGGCGTCCATATTATTTTACCGACAAACATTTTGTAGTATACTAGTTTATTAAGATATTTTTGTAGTATTATTTATTTTTAATCGGTAGCCATCTCACAGAGCGACATTAAAATTAGTTATGTGCTCGTACTAATTAGAGGTTAGAAAGTGAGAATATTAGAATATTATGGAAATAACTGAATACATTATTTTACATCAGCGCTTAAATTCTCATGTGTGTTAGACGATTTTAAAATATCTTTAAATACTTTAAATACTTGAGCATTTCGTTTTCTATAATACGTATACAAAATTATGCTTAGTTTTTTCAAAAAATTGCAGAGGCGCCATTGTTACTTCACCGACATTATAACTAATTCCAATTAGTTATATTTTCGCAGAGGTTAGAATTTAGAAAATAAGAATATCATAATACGATGGAAATAATCACGTTGTAAAATAATGTAATAATTATTTTACAACTGCGTTTAAATTCTCATGTGTTAAACAATTTTAAAATATCCCTTTTTAAATATTTGAACACTTTGTTTTCTATAATATGAAAAGCATTATTAAACATTATGCTTAACAATTTTTAAATAAATGGCAGAAGTTCCACCATTATTTTACCCACAAGTATTTTGTAGTATACTACTTTGTTATTATATTTTTGTAGTACTATTTCTTTTTAATTGGTAGCCAACTCTCAGAATAACATTACAACTAGTTATCTGCTCGAAGTACTTAAAGATTAAAAAGTAAGAGTATTATAATATTATGGAAATAATTAAATACATTACTTTACACCAGTGCTTAATGATGTTTTGTTGAGTATCTTTCAAAAGATGTCCAAACACATTCCTTAGCTTTTGTTGACTAGACCTTCTGAGAAGGAAATTTTTTTAAGTCGGGAAAATATCTAATGTGTACAACAAGACTATATACAAAAATGGCGTGCTTCTTCATATTAATATGTAAAATTACGTGAAATATTACTGTACGTGAAATGTTACGTGTAGGCAGAAGGGAACATATTAAACGAGCACCATACTCTCCTGGCCCGGCTCCATTAGATTTCTTGTGTAGATATGTATATAAATAGGAAATCATTTCAAAGCTTCAAATAGAATTAAAGCTTTGAAGAAACACGGAAAACATATTCGCAATATAACGAAAAATATTATTTTGAATTCAGATAACGTATCGTCATCGGCAGTTATTTTGAAAATTTGATTTCAAAATTTTTGAAGTAACGTCATTGTTAAAATTGTTATTTCTCTATTTATGTGGCGGATTGGTCCCGTTTAATGTACCTTTAAAAATCGAAGTACCAATGTTATTAGGAATAATTAATCGAAGTGCCAATTATTTCTTACTTATGTAATTGGTTTGAGTTAACGATAACATAAGTTTTTGTTGATTTTTAATGAAAGAAAATCATAGAAAAGATGAAATTCTGATTTATAAATCGAACTTATTTTAGACACGCACTATATACATGTGATCACTTTGATCTATTACTGAGTTATTCCTCCAGACAACACTTTATTAAACATCGCCTTCGTTATAAATATGATAATATATTGCAGCAGACACCCATGATTTTCTATTAAAACCAAGAACAAAATTTAGAACCTCTTATTGCCATTTTATAGGTTATCGATTTCTAATTTACTAGCTAAAACTCTATATTCAAATCAAACCAGACTGAAAGCATAATTATTGATAACTACCAGTAAAAATGTCCCAAATGGTAATGGTGCTATATTCTTTTTGGGCAAAAAAAACTGTTCCGTTTTAGAATAATCGTGTTGCGGTAATTCAAATGCTAATGAGATTTGTCGAAATTGTGAAACAAAATAAAATCCCCGAAAGGGAATGAAAATTTTATTTATTTTTAATATCGCTTGGAATCAAATTCACTTTATAAGATAATTATGCAGCTGGTAAATGTTTATATTAATAATATTGTTATAGCTATTACTATAACTAGTAGATATAACTGTATAAAAATTGTATACAATACTATACAACTTTTACTAATTTATATTTATGTATACGTTTTATAGAACACCAAAGAAAATAATCTGAAACTTGCTTGTGAAGGAGTAATAGCATTATTTACAACAATTACAAGAAAGAGAAAGAATTCTTGCCGAGACAACAATCTTTAATTTCATATTCAATTTATAATAAAAACAATGTATGCAGCTGTTCAATGTATCAAGAAGTAGTAACTCTTAGGATTAAAACATACAAGCGGTTCCCGACCCATAACTTCTTTGCGTTTGAATTCTCACATTAACAGACATAGACTGATTTATCAGTTCGGTCAGCATGCCTCTCATTTTATGAGGAAATCATGTGGTAAATCGACCTTCGCGGTACTATATAAAAATGCGCCGACGACGATGTATTTGGTCAATTTATATAGACAGTATGATACGTCAACTCGACGAGAATCCTTCCATGTGTTAACGTCCTTAAGGCCTGAATATTTCTTTAAAATATATTCGTCTATTCTAGACAAGAAAATTATACTATATATTTATAGTACTATATATATTCATGTATTGTAGATAAGCAATACTATATATTTAACGTCGAATTTCATGGAATCGACTATCGACTCAACGTATCATACATACTGTCTGCTCAAAATTAACCAAAACCCATTGTCTTCATTGGTTGATTTAATACTTGATTTCATCAACATAACACGTCACAAAGCTAGGGATATTATCGCCAAGATGACACGCTCATCATACTCACCACATTTTTCACTCTGTTTTTCATTGTATTTTTTAATGCGACTTAAAGAAGATATACTTCTGCAGAAAGTAGAAGAGACAATTCTCGGTTAACTTATAAGGATCACCAAGGTTAGCTTGGCACTGAAGATGATCCCGAAAGTGTGGCTAGACATAAGGGTTGTTTTTATACCTAAACCGGGCAAAGTCGGATACACATCCCCTAAGGACCTTCGGCCGATTAGCCTTACTTCATTTTTACTAAAGACGGCCGAACGATTAGTTGACAGGTACTTTCGGGATACTGTCCTAATAGAGAGACCGCTTCAAGGGAGCCAGCATGTTTATCAAGCTGGTAAATCAACAGAAACAGCTCCGGATAAGGTTGTATCATCGATACGGTCACAACTGGACTCCGGAGGATACATTGTCGGCACCTTCCTTGATATTGAAGGAGCCTTCAACTTTACATCCAGGGAGATGATTAGCGGAGCACTAGGCAGATGCTACACCCCCAGAATAATCGCTGAAGGGATAGACCATATGTTGGGAAACAGATAGCTTACTGCCAATAAAGGCAAGACTACCATCGAGGACCGGATCGACTCGGGCTGTGCATGAGAGGGGTATTGTCCCCCCTTCTGTGGTGCCTGGTAGTGGACGAGCTGCTTGAAAGATTCAAGGATTACCAAGTAATTGGCTATGCCGATGATTTAGTAGTAATAACGAAGTGCCCTTTCCTGGAGCCGATTCTCGATATAATGCATTAAGCAAGGTTGGGAATTGGTGCAGGGATAGGGGACTTTCGGTCAATCTCTTTAAGGCTGAGGTGATGATGTTCACCAAGAAATACAAGTGGAACAGAACATGTCCGCTGAAACTTGGTGGTCAAGAACTAATCTATAATAGCGAAGTGAAATACTTAGGAGTAATCCTGGACGGGAAACTGCCATGGGAAAAATAGGTAAGTTACATATGTTCTAAAATCACAGCAACACTTTGGCAACTAAGAATAGCCATTGGTAATAGCTGATCCGTGAACTCGGAGACCATGAAATAGGTGTATGAGGCAATTATCAAACCCAGACTGACGTATGCAGCACTGGTCTGGTGGGAGAGAGTCTGTTTAAAGTCGGAAGCCAACCGGCTTAACAAGCTAAGAGAATTGATTCTAAGAAGTGTAACTGGAGCCCCAAGATCAACACCGATCGAGCCGATGGGGATACTGACGGGGATACCACCTCTTGATGTCACCCTGAAAGTGGAAGCTGTAAACACAATGCACAGGGTGGGAAACATGAATAGTAAGGTAAGGGACCTGAATAGACTCTCAAGAGAGCTAGCTGAAGAGGGACTCCTATGGATGCCCTCTGACAGTACGGATGTCCACTTTCTGTTGAACAAGAAATATAAGATCACCTTCACCAGTAAGACCGACTGGATGGAGGGTCGAGCTGGATTACCGCTCAATGGAGACATATGGTACACGAATAGAGCGAAGACTAGGAACAGAGCGGGTGCGGGGGTGTATAGGCGACCCGATGGGATAGAAAAACCCTTCCCCCTGGACAAATACACTACCGCACTCCAGGCCGAGCTAGTTGCAATTACATACTGTGCTCTGGTGGCCAACTAAAATCGGACCCAGGAGAACGTACGTATCTGCTCGGATAGCAGGACGGCGTTGGCAGCCCTGAATTCAGCAACGACAAAGTCGAAGCTAAGACTAGGGACTAGGCAATACCTCTATTTACCAGAACCTGCAGTGGGAATAAGTCGGAATCTGATCAGAGACCGCATCAATGGCTGAGTAAGAAACCAGCACAATAAAAGATGGAGAGGAGTGACGGATTGTCGATTAACCAAACTCTTTATCGAATACTCAGAGATTGAGAAATAGACTCAAGAATGCATTAGATTGAACAGGCACAAATCCAGAACCCTGGTGAAAATGATAACAGGCCACAATAGTAGTCTGGATGCATATAAGCACAAGCTGAGACTGACTGACAGCCCGGCCTGCAGATACTGTAAAGAAGATGAGGAAACCTCGATTCATTTTCTTTAAACCTGCCTCGCACTGGAGGAGAAGAGGTACCTTATATTAGGGACCCCTGTTATCCTAGAGGAGGTGAGTCTTAAGACGGGGGACGTGCCTAAATTGCTCCTTTTATGGGATGGCATTTTTGGATAATGACTCGGATAATAGGGGATCGCCAAGAGACTAATCATGCGATCAGTGGCTGATGAGGCCCAAACCCATATAACATAATGTAATGTAATGTAAAGAAGATGTAATGTGAAATAATTAATACCATGTATAAAAACTTTCGATACCTAGGCCACATAATGAGAGATACCAAATGGACACTTATTCAATTGGTAGTTAAAGAAGAGATTAGAGAACGGAGGAATATTGGTAGACGCCGTGTGTTCTGGCTCAAAAATCTAAGGGACTGGTGGGGTTACAACAGTCAATTATTCCTAGCTGTCAGTAAAATCCAGATAGCTGGGCGGATACTGAACTTAAGATAGGATACACTATAAGAAAAAAGTATATATTAAACATCAAGCCATCTTGACCACTCACTCAACCTTTCGTCTGTTTTCATGTGTACTACCTAAACATTTCTTTAAATCATGTCTATTTATTCTAGGTAAGTAAAGTGCATACCATATAGTTACTTCGAGGTAATTTAAATGTCGTAGTCATAATATTTCTTAAAGTAGTGTGAATTTTATGGGTGAAACCATGTTTTCAACATTGTTCATATATTCAACAATTATATACTTGATAATTTGAATATTTAGGTAACGATGATGGCAGAATGTTTAACAAAGTATTTTTCGAACCAAAAGCTATTGAATTTCTTACCTATTCTTCGTTAAGACCGTTGAAGATAGCTTGGTGCGAAATTCTTCTTCCATTTGGACTTTTTGCCTAAAATAAACGCTCTAAAATTTCTTCCACATTCAACTATTTCAGGAACATAACCTGTAATAGTTGAATGTGGACGTTATTGATGCATATTAAAATTAAATTAAAGATATCTTTGAACAACGACAAAGGAATCAAATTTATAAATTTATAAATACATTAGAAGCAAATGTCAATAATTATTAAAAACTCCAAAGTATATTATTCCTATTAAACATTATGTCTTAATTAATAGTTGACTAACACTTTGCCGAGAGCTGGGCTAGGGTATGAGTGACCCTGATTATATAATAAACATAAATATATTTACTTGTTACAGACACATCAGTCAGTGTATGTGGTTGGAATAAAAAAATATTTTCTGAATAAATTATTTTATTATATCAAGTACTACTTCACATTTGATAATTTAATACATTTAATTATGTTGCTTTCTAAACATATCATGTACTCTTTAAACTACGTCCTCTATTCATGAAACAAATTAATAGTCGTAGTATTCTTTTTTGTCACTATTACTTCTTATCTAATAAATTCTACTGGTAAATAAATTTATTTATGTTATAAACATGGCCAATTATAAAGAATATGCGTTTAAAATAATGTCTTACTGGGTTACCAATGATTTTAGTGATTATAAAAATTAACAATAAATAGAAAGAACATCTTATAGACCAAATGGTTTCTTTATATTATCTCTTAATTTAGCACCGTCCAGTCTACTCACATCAATTTATTAAAATATAACAAAATGTAAGGTCATGAAACTTTCCAATGTTTGTCTTTATATGTAACGTTTCGAAAACAAGAGGTTTAGTTTGTAAATAGTTTGTGTCCGGTCTTGCTTGATGTGCCTCATTTAAAACCATAAGAAAATATACGAGTTTGTTTGTCCACAAGAAACTGATTGAAAGTTCATTGTAACAAATTTCTAGGTGAGGTAATGATGCGAAAGAGCAGTAAAGCTTTCAGGATGTCTTTCATTAATAATTAGGATGTCAACGGTTACATCTTTTATTAGATTATAACTGCCGGTTCTTGCTACTCTTCATATATACACAGAGGAATTCTGTGGGTTGAGATGACACCGGTTGTTTCCGTTCAACAATAAATATGCTAAAAGAAGATATTAAAAAATATGTACAAGAAATGTTGTAATATTAATTTTATTACTAACAATTTATGACAGCATAAATATTATCATATTTTTATGAAAACTGAAAATACAAAAGAAATAATTTAGACATTTTCAACAATTTTGTTGTTTGGAATAGTTTGGAAAATTTGAGAAACAAGTTTTAAATATTAAAAAGATCAGTATGTACCTATATTCAACAGAATCAATATTCAGTAGTTTACAAAACAGGCCGACTACAAAACCTATTTTATGGTGATAGATTTTTATATTAAACAATTAATAATTGTACTCGTATTGTATAGGCGGCAAGTTGATTTAGACGCGCATTGTATGCACATAACTTTAATCCGTTATTAAAATCAAAATCCATTACTGAACATAAATCTTATTTTATGGTGACAGGGCCTTTGCCCTATCTGACTTTTAGTTTCAAAACACGACATACCCATGCCATTTTCATGGGTTTATGAATCAAAGAGTGAGGTAAATAACTCAAAAAATAATAAAAATTTAATGTGGATATTGAAACTTTATTTATGATTCTCCTGAACAACTTTAATTTGTGGACATGTTATCGTTTAAAAATAAACGTCACAACTAATTGTATAGTACAGTTATCATACACATTATTCATTATAATACATGGTATTGTTTAATATGAACATCGGTTAACGAGAAGTTTTTATTTTTTTATAGATTATGAGAAAATGTATTTTAAAAGTAAATAATATTAAGTAGAAAACTTGGTAATGGTAGTCTAGTAAGTTTAAACTTGTCATTTTCTGTTGATAATAGGGATGAAATTCATAATGAATGTAACTAGGAATGCTACGGACATAAAATTTAACCTATTTTACCTATTTCCAATGATTAATTTATCATTAGCGGATGGTAGTTGTCTATTATAGTGGAACATTTTTTGAAAGTTTTTTATATTGAAGATAGTTTAAAGTTTGTAGTATAGGAACACTTGGAAATAATAAGTTTATTAGTGGACATTGCATGAAACAGGAAAAAATATAAGAAACGCTATACTGGGCCTAAATTAAACAAAAATAATCGTCTAAATCTAAATGGAGACAAGAGGAAGTTTAAATATTAGTATGTAATCTTCCGACGATTCTAACTTGGCATTGGTGGAATGCGTTTCAAATAACATGTAATTCTACGTGAAGAATTAGATAGGTGTTCGTGAAAACCTGGTAAGAAAGTAATAATTTTCTAATTATGGTAAGCCGTAACTTTATAATTGACAAATGAATAAGTATATTTCTAATAAAGAAAATTTGTCCAAATAAAGAATTTGTTGGTGAATATAATTACAAATAAATTACAAATAAGATTATTCTATAACAAAATATCATTACATTATTTACAATTTAGCATATTAATATCAAACAAATCAAGGCCAAATAAACGCGTTAGTAGTATGGCTATGTCACTTCTGGCGCACCCTCGGATTTGTCCGCGAATATTTGATGCGGATGGCATGTGGTCATTGTTGATCTTAAGAACTCTTGGCACCGGTGTAAAACATTTGTATGTACAGGTATAAAACAGGTCTGTACCTGTTTAAAACAGGTATGGTAATCGTCATGTTTTTTTCCTAATACCACCATACCTGTTTTAAACCAGTACAGACCTGTTTTATACCTGTACACACCTGTTTTATACCTGCGCCAAGAGTTCTTTAGATCAACAATGACCACATGCCATCTGCATCAAATGTCCGCGGATAAATCTGCCAGAAGTGACATAGCCATACTACTCGCATTATTATCAGAAATAAACTATTATTTCTGATAAATACATATACTATATACATCCCAAATTAACAAAGTCCCTCAACCCAACAATGTATGTTTCGCTTATGTTATAAAATAATGCCGTCTAACTCTTTGACTGATGAATTCATAAATTACAGAACTCTAATAAATTTATGAAAACAATTTGCACTCCTGCTTTTCATATTATCTTATAGCGAGTGAACTATATTTCATAGATTTAATTTACCATTCTGGGTACGTTGTTGCATTATATTATATATGTATATCAAAAGTGTGGCTGGTATAACTGTTTGCAATTAAATTATATATTCTGCGGATGAAAAATCACGTGCTTTGCTAGAGTTCAATTAATTTTTAAAGATAATTGGGCTCTATGCAAACTCGACGGAATATACTTTTACATCGATATTAATAAAAAAATCGTTAATCAATTTGCTATTACAGGTTTAATGTAAACGAAATTCCAAAAATGATTAATGGTATACACGCCTCGGGGAAGAAACGGCTTCAAACTTCATTTCACCTGATGCAAACAAGGTAATGTTGAGGGTCTTAGTTTTTTAATAATATACATACTAATGGTAATAAAGTAGGACAAGAAAATTGATAATTCCGTATTCGTTCTCTATTAGTTACTTTGAAATTAATCATTCATGAAATATTGCCACAGACATCTTATGATGAAACTTACTAACACATTTTATAGCACTATTAGAAAAATTATGTCAAATATCTAATTCATAGTTAGGCTAAGAGCTGATTATTATATAATTTAAGAAAGTCAATTTCACATTTTTTGTTTAAAATATATCCCAAAATGTTTTTTGAAATATTGTAAGTCTCAGCAAATATCAAATTTATTCGAAAAATATTAAAAGAATGTTATTGATTGCGAACTTAAACTTTTTTGCTTTTCTCAACCCTTAAGGTACTGCCATCAATTTTTTTAAATTACATTCCTACTTTTTTGTACTAAAAATGAATATCTACTTCATTCTAAATACAGAAAAATAACATAGTTAAGTATAACTCTCCATACAAAAAATTAATGTTGCTTATAAGGTAGCATCAAAACTTAAAGTTGATAATTAAAATAAAAAATTAAATAAACACATGAAAATTTCAAGTAAGCTCTGAAAATTCTGTAAAATATAACTAGTTAAATTTTCAATAATCTGGTATTGCCACTGATAAATACAAAAATAGAAATAGGAAAAAATCATTTATCTATTATTTTTGTTTATATATCAATAGTGTACAGGACAAATATAAAATTGTTAAGTTTGTGTATTATCGTTACAATCATTTTATAATTGAATTTTGATAGAACTATTTTCTAAATAATTGTAGCGACTTAATTGTGACTAAACAAAAATATTGTTTAGTGCAGATAAGTTCTTAGTGCACGGATTGTTACCTAAAAATCTGTGTCGCTCTATTCAAGTTCTGCCACTCTAAATAAAGTAAAATAAACTAAAAGTTAAAGTAGGAGGATATAGAAGGTTTAAATCAAATTTATTGGTGATGAAAGTTACGTCCATTATTGTGGTGCCATAAATAAGCATAATTCCTATTATTGATCAAACAAAAATCCCCCATTGGATTGAACAAACGCGTTTCCGATTTATTTAATTTTATTGTCCATTAAAACTACAGAAATAAGGAGTTCTTTTACTCCAACCCATCTGCAAATGCCTTATATAATAAGAACTAAACAAATTAGGTCAAAACAGCTATTCTCCTTTCTATATGCCAAACGCCGAGCGCTGAATTACATAGCAAAATTTGCCGTATTTTTGTCTAACAGAGTTAGCACTAAAATACAGTGATTGTTCAAAAACCACAAGAAAGATGCAAAGTGTCACCTATCTCAGGATATCGTTAACTGCAGACCGGTTTCGACTTTTCTATCTTGGGTCTCGTGAGTGCAGCGTAAACGAGTATACCTTTGACAAATCTAGTAGATGTTGCTACGTTCCACCGCAGTAGAACGTACCAAACGCCATCTCTTGGTAGTTTCGAACAATCTAAATCGAAGTAAAAAACTTGAGATCATCAATAGTAAAAACTTGAGATCATCTTGAGATAGAAATGTCGAAACCGGTCTGCAGTTAACGATATCCTGAGATAGGTGACACTTTGCATCTTTTCTTGTGATTTTGGATCAGTCACTCTATTTTAGTGCTAACTCTGTTAGACAATAATGCGGCAAATTTCGTCATGTAATTCAGCACTCAGCGTTTGGCATATAGCCAGGGGAATAGCTGTTTTGACCTAGTTTGTTTAGTCCTTATTATATAAGGCATTTACAGATGGGTTGGAGTAAAAAACTCCTTATTTCTGTAGTTTGAATACTACCCTCTGCGTAGTAGAACTTTACATTATATTATTGTCCATTATTTAATGGTTATTTAATTAGGTAACTTTTTTATGAACGTACTTTAAGATGACATTATTTAATGGCCATTTAATTAGGTCACACTTTTAAAAGTGTACTTTAATAGGACAGAGATGCCTGACTAAAATATCGACAATGGTACAAATATATTCTTATAATTACATTTCCAGAAGGTATTAAAGATATTTCTTTAAAGAAATGGAATGATCTGGTAATTAAATTGTGTTCCTCCTAATAAGATATACATCGTCACTGATCACTTAAACAACGTGTTTCAAGATAATAATTTAATTTGTAATAGGAATTGAATTAATTTGCCCACGAAACTCCCAGACCTTACGCCATTAGATGTCTGCTTGTGAGGTTACTTTAAAGACTTCATGTATCAGACTCAAACATTGAATTTAAACTTGGGTCGTTCAAATTCTATGGTGGAGTTCGTTATACTTTTCGACGTATTTCACCAGATATAGTTCCAGATACAGAGTTGTGTGTATTCAACATTTCGAGGACACTTACGTGGAGTGTACAGAAGAATACAAATTTTTTGTAATTCCACTTCAGCTGTTAATAGCAACAGTGATTATCTTTACTTTCTTGTAATAGACCCAAACTATACAGTATATGATATGTAACCAATATAAAATATGGTATAAAATATCATTATTTATAATAAAATTGAGTTTTAGGGAATCAAGAAAGGTGGGCCGAGGATTAGTTTGTTATAAATACGTCCTGATACTGATCATTAAGAATAGGAACAAGTGTCAAGACTGCGATATCGGACCGCCCACGAGGTACGCAGTGAATAGCCTGGTCTCGACTCAGTCGAATTGAGACCGTCGCAGAGTGAATATCGACAATTCCATCTGGCCGCGTGTAAAGTGCATCTTTTTCCTTCCGAATGCTGCCTCACTATTTCTTCTACACATACACAAGAATCTCACACCTTTTCCTATTCTTCACGAGCAGTACATAATAGTATTTACTAATGTTTAATACGGGGTGTCTCCTAAAAACGCCACAAGCCATAACTCCGTTATTTATAATCTGATTATAAAATACAAAATTCAAATAAGATGGCTCTAAATACACTCTAGGGTGAGCATACCGCAGTGTTTTTAAACATTTTTTTTTTTGAAAAGCGATAGTCAACTTTTTTTTTTTCAAATAGCAGTATAGTTTTTTTTATTCACTATTGTGCATATTTCTTTTCTGAATCCAACGATTTATAACAAATGGACTTTTGTGAAACATTTATCACAGAAGAATGGTGAAAATATTCGCCGATACCGCCATAGGCGCCCGGTCGCTTAATTGATACAAACGTATTTTGACTAATCATCTGTGCTGTGGAAAATAAAAGATAATATTTTTATTTCAACTTCCGCATCCCAGTTTTTTACATTATTTTGCTTTTGTGTGTCATACTGTCATTACAGTAAGTTATTTTTTGGGAAATAAGTCAACAGTGCAGTATGGACAATAATCAAATATTGACGGATATGATTCAGATCAGACATACTCTCAGTGTAATCAGAATCGTGGTGCAGCAGTCCGCCTTTATAGAGAGCGGTTTCCTCATAGAGAAGTTTCAGAACCACGTAAGTTTAGAAGACTTGAAGAAAATTTAAGAAACTATGGGGCATTTAAGAAGCCGAAACGAGAAGAACGCGAATTTAATGAAAACACGGAGCTCAATGTTCTTCTTAATGTTGAAGAAAACCCAAGAACCCCATTCGGGAAATATCAAATAATATTGGAGCTTCAAAACGAATTGTGAATTCAATATTGAAAAAGCACAAATCTAAGCCATACATACCTCAAAAAGTACAGGCATTAGAGGAATACGATAGAGAACGAAGAAAACTATTTTGCCATTTGTATTTAAATGCAGTGCGACGAGACCCACTTTTCCACACTAAGATTATTTGGTCAGACGAATGTATATTAAATTTGGTGTATCCAAATTTACTTTATTTTATTAAAAACCCAAGGAATATCGTCGAAACTAATTTTCAGCGAAGGTTTAATATTAATGTGTGGTGTGGCATTTTAAGTAATAGATTGCTTGGACCATTTTTCATAGACGGCACCCTAAATCAAGAAAAATATTATCAAATATTGATAGCTTCAGATATAACTTCAGAATTTTTTAGATGAACTACCTATTGTAGAACTCAATAAAATTTATTCCCAGCAAGATGAGGCTACCCCTCATAATGCCAGAATAAATATTAATTGGTTAAACACCACAGTTAATGAAAGGTGGATAGGAGCCTGTGGACCGATTCGATGGTCTGCCCGTTCTCCAGATCTTACCACACCTGATTTTTGGTTGTGGGGTTATCTTCAAGATCATGTCTATTTAACCCGACCAGAAAATGAAGAAATTCTGAGGCGAAGAATTATACATGCGTGTCGCGAAATACCCCTCAATTTTATATTGAATACGACCAATGTAGTATTAAGAAGATGCCACGTATGTCTTGATTGTGCCGGTAACCAATTTGAGCATCACTTGTAGGTTTGTAACTTTATTTGATTTGCTAATTTGTTTCTTCAGTTGTTTCGAGGTAAACTTTGTTGCACTTTGTTTAATGTATTTCGTGTTTAATGCTGTTTAACTTTGCTTAATGTAGTTGCGTGTTTATTTTTGCATGTACTTAATCATCATGTAATGTTTCTTTTATAATTAAATACTAACTCTGTTTTGGGTTTTATTCGCTTTGTTGTATTTTTTTTTTGTTTTCCACGGCACAGATGATTAGTCAAAATACGTTTGTCATCAATTAAGCGACCGGGCGCCTATGGCGGTATCGGCGAATATATTCACCATTTTTCTGTGATAAATGTTTCACAAAAGTCCATTTGTTATACATCGTTGGATTCAGAAAAGCAATCTGCACAATAGTGAATAAAAAAATCTATATTGCCATTTGAAAAGAAAAAGTTGACTATCGCGTTTCAAAAAAAAAGTTTAAAAACACTGAAGTATTCTCACTGTAGAGTGCATTTAGAGCCATTTTATATGAGTTTTTGTTTTTTAAAATCAGATTATAAATAACATAGTTATGGCTTGCGGCGTTATTTAGGAGACAGCCTGTATAATGCTAGTAAATTAAAATATAATCGGAGAATTGGAGACTTATTTTTAGTAGAAAAGAGTCGATGCAATTTAAAGAAAAGTTGAGGGTGGTTTCGCAATGGTTGAAGACAGAAAGAAGTTTTACGCTTGTGATGAGAAAGACCTTTTGATATCATTTTAGTTTTCGTGTTCTAATTAACTCATCTTTTAAGGTTTATATTAGCAATATATCCTCCATGATTTCATGCTTAGCGTATGATGAAGTAATTATTTCTACTACTTAACACATACCCAATACCTTCTCTATAAACTAACTTAATTTATGTAGTCTGAGCTCTATATAAGGGATCTATAAGCTAATTAAGTAACAAAAATCTATTATAATTATATTCAAACTTGTGCCACCGTTGAGCCATCTATTCCAATATTTTCCATTAAACGTGTTACAGAACAATTAGAATTTAAATTTACCACAAGCTAATTCTAAATTTTAATCACGATCCAACATGTTATTACAGCACTAAGTAATACAAAGTTAATCTGAGAAATTTGCATGCAATTTAGGACATCCTAATTCAACACAGTATGCCCTTAAGTTCCCTTAGGTATTCTCGGGGAGCTGTCTTTGCCCAAATGTATTTATCTATGAAACTTTCGACTAGTAGTAAAGCTATTATATAGACATACCTAATCAGAATTATTTATGACAGTTTATAGAAATATAATCGATATAAATTAATTGTTGTGACATAACTTATAATTTCAATTAAACCATGAAATAAACTCTAAGAAATGACAGTAATATTAAACAATACTCCACATATATTCGGCAATAAGCAAAACGTCTCCTTTTTATTATTTTTTACTACAGATTTACTAGCTTTCTCGAAAATAATGACAATAATAAAAAAATCAAGTAAAATAAATTAAATCTACATGGGCTATCTAGGAATATATATTATAGGTTCTATAATTCGATTAAGAAATGTAAGATTAACTGAATTTCTTGTACCTATATTGAATGGAATGTCTCAAATCTGTGCGACAACATCTTACCCGCCGTGGAGTTACCTAAGTCTGACACGACTAATGCAGCACTCATGATGAACATCTTCGCTATAGTCTCACAGAAACCTTTAGTTACAAGTTTGCATTCGAATAACAAACAATATATGTTGAGTTGCTATATATAGAGAATTGCTATATTGATACATCAAGCAATACTCGTATAACATAAGGTAAGATAAAATACAATTTATAGTTGAGAAAATATAATAAATATATTGTATTTGTGAAAACTACTGAAAATTGGTCAGAATTGAATTGGTCAGTAAATGCGTTTTAGTGCTCTTGGTAGTAGTAGTAGTAGTAGCAGTAGA
The DNA here is from genome assembly GCA_037954035.1 of Rosalia funebris. Lineage (NCBI taxonomy): Eukaryota > Metazoa > Arthropoda > Insecta > Coleoptera > Cerambycidae > Rosalia > Rosalia funebris. The sequence continues at coordinate 2,086,977 of JAZFAV010000018.1, read as the reverse complement.
CTCAATGCATTAGCTAGAAAATAACAGAAATTTGGTTTCTTCTCTGATTTAAATAATACATTTTCCGCTGTAATTTAGAGATTATTATTTTGCTGTAACTTATCACAGCCACATAAAAATACACTTAATAATTACATAATAAATATGAATTTATGACGAGGTAGCTATCGATACAATAATGATACACTCCTTACTAATTTATCAGAAAATACTACAATAGAAGTTCGAGTAGATTTTATCTGTTCGTTTTATTACAAGTAGATTTTATATTAAAGCAAAAAATGACTAAAATAAATATGCAAAACAGATCCTTAAATATCAGCTATTCAAATATGGTGCATATGGAGTTGAATAGAAACACCTGCCACATCTGCCACATAGAATTATCCCTCTGAAAATGAAAATCGCAAACATTTACGATGTTATTTTTGTCAAAGGGAAAATGATTAAAGAAAAGTTAATAGTATTTGTTCATTGTGTGGAAAATTTATATGTACACAACAAAGAAAAAATACATATATGCAGATTAAAGCATCAATAATGCTTTACATTTAAATAAACAAACTAATAAAAAGGTATACCATAAATACGTGTAACTTATCGATGAAGAGGGTAGATTTAGAAATATATTTAATAATTCCACTGTGGGAGGTACAAATTCAAGATTTGTTCTTACTTACTTTTTTTTTGTAAGTTGGGAATAATATGGATGAAAACATCTCATAGTAAAACCGTAATAATTTAATTAATTAATTAATTAACCGTAATTTTGGGTCACTAAGAATAAAGTTAAAATCAACAACAGATAGAAAAGGTATAATTTAATTTGGTAAACCGTAACGAATAGTGTGGTAAATAAAATAAAATATAAAATCTCATATTTTTGAGTGTCTCCCAAGAACGATTAAAAATTTGGAAAAAAGCGATTTATATTTGTTGTGTAATGATTGAAGGTTATAGTTAAAATTTATGTTTAATACCGATATAGGCGAAGGACCACCTGCATAGCAGGAAGATAAGGATTGGTAAATCGACTTACTTGGAATAATGTCCTGGAACACTGGATGCTGTTGTTGTGTTTTGTACGTGATGTGTTAATATCGGTACCGGCACCTTATTCTGCACGTGTACGATATATTATTTTGCTTTCCACGCCTGCCACTCACTTCCGCTGTGTTGCTACCTAAGGGCATAGGCGGCACTGACACAAGAGCATAGGACACGGACAGAGATTTGAATTGCTGGCGAGAAAGGAAAGCCGTTCGGTACGAAACAATATTGCTTAAGAACACCTCTTTCGATAACAATCAGACAAGAGAGAATATGTTTTGGTTAATTTAACTTAAATACAAATATATTCCTAATAGTTTTAAAAACAGCTAAATAATTTACTAAATATTAAAATTGCGAAGGTTCAATAATCATGAAAAATATGAAAAATATATTTGTATGTAATTAAGTGTTTCAGTTAAACAAACTATTTTAATTATGCATCGACACTAGCCCCTTTAATTAAACTATGGCTACCACATACAATAGAATAGAAGCATTGAGAATTTTGACAGTTCCATGTCAAAATGTAAAATGAAATATCCAAACACCATTCAATTAATTCAGGAGTTCCACAAGAAAGTATACTGGGCCTACTCCTGTATGTTATGTATACACTCTGACTTACCAACATCGGAAAACGCAACAATAGGAACGTTTGCTAATGATACTGATATCATGTCAAATCATCATTATCCTAGAATAGCCTCTAATCATATACAACAATATTTTGACCATCTCCAACAATGGCTACAAAAATGGAACATTAAGGTCAACCAGAACAAGTCAGATCATGTAATGTTTACTCTTCAACAAGAATCCTGTCTATCAGTTACAATCAATAACATACAAATACCACAAAGTAATGAAACCAAATATCTACGATTACACTTATTGCTAGATTACAAATTGATCTGGAAGCAACATTTACTGGTCAATAGGAAGATAATCAAGACTATCAACAGAAAACAAACACCTTATCTACAAGACCGTCATAAAACATTTTTGAACCTGCGGTATAGAGTTGTGGGGATGCGGAAGCAAATATAATACGGCAATTATTCAGAGATTCTAATAAAAAGTACTAATTGTAAGACAGGTACTAAACGCTCCCTGGTATGTGTCAAAAGCTGTACTGTACACTCATTTAAATATCCCAATCGTACAAGAAGTCATCCGTGAAAAAATAGCCAATCATCATCAAATCCTAGAGGAACACTCCGATTCACTATTGGAACAGTTGCTGTTGCCCCTGAACAACAGAAAACTTAAAAGAGTATTGCCAATAGACTTCAAATAAAGTGCAAAAGTAACATCGTTGGATGTTAAACTTAACATGTTATTCTAAACGTTAGTACACTAGCATTAGTGACCATGTTAGCTTATATCGTAGAATGAAATTTAAAAATTCTGATTGCTAATTAAAGATTTCAAAAGACCTACGAAGGAAATTGTGGATATGAAATAAATGGCTGCTAAAGTATTCGCAATAAAATTTTAATATAAAATCTGTATATTTATATTTTATATATTTGTATTTAAATTAAATTTATCACAATAGAATCTTTAAACTTGTAATGCTCAGTAATCATGAAAAATATATTTGTATGTAATTAAGTATTGCAGTTAATAAATTATTTTATCTACGACCGTGCTATATGGCGTTCATTGAACTATTTTGAGTTATGTAATGAGCTCTATTACATCGTCGATATGTAATGAACCAATTACATCACTGTTATGTAATGAACTCATTGCATAACTCATTTTGATTTTCAAAAATTATAAACGAAGTAAACATTTTTTGAAATTAGAAACAATACAATAAATTGATTAATGACAAATATAATTATCTGTTATTATAAATTACCACTATTGATGTAATGTTCCCACTCGTGATGTAATGATGCCCCTATCCCACTAATAATGTAAATAACTTTACACACTGGCACTCGCTTTTTTATGCAATAGTGATGGTCAACCACATACTAACGAACATTATGGTTACGAAAAAAATTGCCACCAAATTACGCGCAAAAAATATTAGTCAAGTTTCTGTACATTTATATTTTATGCCATTTATTTTTAAATAATAAATCAACAATTATATCATATCACTCTAATGATCGCATTTTGTTATGAATTTTCTTCAAAATTGATCAAAATCCAATATATAATAAAAGTAGTATTAGAAAAATACATGTTTAGTTAATTTTAAAAGCGATTATCACTTAGACGCAAGTGTGTCTAAGGAAAAAAAAATCATATGAACTTATGATATTACTTCACTTGATCTATACATCCCCGGTATATTACGCGATATCCACTCATAATTATGTACATATAAGTTTAGTAAATACTGAATTTTGGTTGTCATAATAAGTTGACTATTGCAGAGGGTATTATAAAGGACATTGGTGTAAATATTTTTAGAATTTTTTAGAGAACATGATTATTTAGTTTCTGTCCTCTTAGTCAATTTTAGTAACCCTCTCCGTGCATAGCTGTCTATAATGGCATCTAAAAAACAGCCGGGAAGCCTGGTTTAGTGTGAAATGTGTTTTGTGGTTAGGATTTTATGGGTTGGCGAAATTATACCTATTTACATTCAAACGTATATACATTTTTTCCTTTATATTTCTCTATTGTATATATAAACAAATAATTTACATATTAGCTTAATTGTCTATTACACAAAATTTCTTGTAAATAGAATTAAAAGATTCAGATTTCTATACTTTTAGAATTATTTTTAGAATTTATAATTTTAAAACTATTTCATTTCGATTATCTCTATGGAAAAAATGTTTCAAAAACAGAAACGGTATAAAAAATATTCTTTAAACTAATGAGTATAATACTAATATCTTAACTAAGCAATTACTATTTAAAAATGCGATAAAAAAATTACTTACTTTTATTATTATATTTGCATTCTGTGAATAGAGGAATGTCGGTTCTAGCTCCGCTTCTTACAAAAACTGTAAAACGGTATCTTTGCATTCCAAGCATCGATTATAATAACTATTCTCAGATAATTCGTTTATTGCAATAATAAATATGTAGATACAACGCATAAACAGTCTGGGTACTTATATCTTGAGTTTCCTTGCACTCGCTTTCCTTTGTTGTATCGTATAGTGGTGCAAACAACACACATTCACGTTAAATTAGCCTTTTTAGCTATTTCAAGAACCGAATTGTGAGAATAACGAGCTGTTAGTCAAAGGATTCAGTGTTTTTGATAAACAGCGTCTTACCTTTACTTCGTCACTTATAATATATCTCAACAGTTTTTCGATCATTCAATAGACGACAGTCTAAATTGGTATTAGGATCCTCTGAATTATGGTAGAGCATAAATGAATTTCTCAACGCATGTCCTAAAATGCGAAAAAAATATTTTTAATGTACTTTTCTCCACGTTATCATTTAATCGGGTAGTCTGCAAGGTGGTGATTGACTGGATCAACTCCACATATTTTTTTATTGTACTCTAGGACAATTTTGGATATTAATAGGCTATTTTTTCTTAGATGGATAATGATTTGATATTATGAACTGTTGATAGAGGATAAGTTTAAAAAAACTGCCTTAAAATATTACTTAACTAAAAAGCAAGAAATAAATGTTTCCTACAACAATTTAACACTTATTTGTTGTTCTGTTTAATGTAATTAAGAAACTATTGTTTATTATGTAATTATTATTAATTGTTTTATATAATTTTGAAGTCGGTGCCATACAATATTAGTAATGCGAACGCCTGCCTTCAGCAATTTTAAATGTCAACTCGTTGTTATGCTAGCAATTTATACATTTGTTATATTTTGCTTAGCACCGACTTCAAAATTATATAAAACAATTAATAATAATTAGATAATAAATAATAATTTCTTAATTACATTAAACGGAACAACAAGTAAGTATTAAATTTTTGTAAAAAACATTTATTTCTTGTAATTTTTCTTAAGTTACTTTTTTTAACTTAGTATTTTACAGTTTTAAGTGATGAGTAGACCTAGTGAGGATACTTTGGGAATGAGAAAACGACGCGACGGCCACTTGAATAAGGAATTCCGTTGTGTATCATGGAAGTCCAAGGTCCAATACCGATGAGACTGAGATGGGACCACCTTGGAGCTATACTGAACCCAACGCAAAAATAATAACTAAAATCAGTTCATAAACACAAAAGTTATACTCAAGCATACGTAAAAACATATACATTCAGACAAATTGAGAACCTCCGCCTTTTTTGAAGTCGGTTAACAAATTTCTTTTTTATATTTTCCATTCAACAGAAAAAGCTTTTCCTCTTTGAAATGCTACTGACTCCGCTTATTTAAACTTATACCTTATTCTAGTTAGCAGAGCATTCCAATTCTACCTTAGTGTTCCATAAGTATCTATTCTATAGCAATCAGTATATCTGTTAACTGTGGTGAAATATAACAATAATTATCGGTTTTAAGACAACGGCATTTATTTAGTAGTTGATAAGTGTTATTTATTATTTCATGAATTCATAATTATACGAGAAGATACTGGAAGATGTTTATAAGTATCATCAGGAAGCGGTATCTTTTCCTGTGTAAATTATATTATCTGAAATGTAGCCTGAACAGAAATATATTTTATATATTAGTTAGTAATGTAAGTATTAAAGCGTTGAAAATTTTAATCAAAAACAATATTTAAATAGTTAGTGTGATATAAGAGAAAGATAAATAATGTATAGAATATAAGACTCAATACAAAACTGCGCTTTGCTTATAACCAATCGACAATTGTCTCCAGTTCCAAACACTAGAGCTTTTATTGCTATATTTTTAACTTTAACTTCACACTCGGGCTGTATAGTAATGTTCCAATTGTATTCTGAAAATGTGTGAAGGAACTTAAATTAATATCCCAATGTCTGAAAGCATTCGAATAGCTACACAGTATCCAATATCCACTAATATTGCATTGTACTGCAGCGGTAACACCTAACTTACTCCAGTTATCGGAAATTGCTTTTCCTACATTTTTACAAGATCGTATGTTTCCAGTTTCATTCCGGGTTTAAAAGGACGTAGCCGCGCGTTAGGGTGACATTTGAAATTGGGGAAACACCTGTAAGTTATTTATACCTTGTAAAAGTCGTAAGTTATAGCTATGAATGGTATAAAATTATAACTATAACGTACAGGGTGTAATAAATATATCTGCCATTATATTAACAGTTGATTGTTAAATAAAGTAAGTAATAAAATAAACAAAAGTTGCAATCAATTCTTGTGGAATTCCTTAAACAATAAAGCAATATTTTATATTTAAAATTATTTATTTCGTAGGATTGTATCAGATGTCCATGAATGTATTCTTCTTTTTGGGTGAATAAAATTCGATTATAACGAAAGATATTTACGTTCACTCTTTTTATTTAAATTTACGATGTAGGGAAAGTTCAGTATGAAAACGAGATACTTACCTTCACGTCACTGTACCTCCTAAAGTGCGACCTAAGATTTGCCATAATTCACCGATATAATACTGGTTCAATTCTTTGAATATCCTAGCGTATTTTGGCTTTTAACTGAAGCAAAATGCACACCTTAGATTTCTAATAAACCCAGAAAGAGAAATCCATCGCCGTTAAATGGAGACTTCTGGGCGGTCAATTATTATGTCCACGCTTAAAAATCACTTTTCCAGGGAACATCACTCTAACGGCTTCCATTGATAGATTTGTGGTATGGGCTGTAGCTCGCTCTATCTTGCGGAAACCATTCGTTCTCATTAAATATACAAAATTTTGAAGTTCCGCTTCCAAATAGTTCTCTAGTATTTCTCTATATTGAAGAGAAGTAACAGTGAGTGCAACACAGTTTGAATTTTGATTGAAGTAAGGGCCAATTACGCCAGATGCATTAATTGCCGTCCACACCATTAATTTGGGAGAATGTAAGGGATTTTGGTGCTTTTGTCGAGTGTTTTCTATAGATCAGTAACAGGAATTTTGCTTATTTACATATTCATGTACATGGTCTCGTCGATAAATAGGATGTTATCAATGTTCACAAGTTTTCGTATAATTCTTGTCCAAAATCGAACCGACTTGGATAATCTTGAACCTTCAAAGATTGCAATAGTTGATTCTTGTAAGAATCAAATCCAATCTTGTAAGAAAGTTCAAATCCATTGCTAGGATGTCGTAGAGAGCGGTTTTCGAAATATTTAAGGCAGCTACATGTTTTCTTTTTACAGAACGGCGAGGTGTACGTCTCACTGCTACATGAATATGGTCGACGATTTCGACACTTATTGCTCTTCTGATAAGAAGACCTTCTGAAACGATTCATGGCAACTAAATATCCAAGGTGTGGTGTCTAGCACATACATGCGCGCATATTTACCACTGCCACTTTCCGTGATGTTCAACAAATAAATGATGAAAACACTTCAGGACACCTTGCATATAAATATTTTATTGCACAAATTCGACAAATCTTAAAGCGCAATTTTAGGTTAATGATGTATATCATAACTAAATATATTTATCGGCGTTATTATTACAAAGATTTAATGACGACGTACTATAGAAACTATTACGGTAAGTAAAAGAAATCTTATGAAAGAACGCTAATGTAAAGCCTTATTAAAGAACATTGGTTAATTAACAATGTAACATTTATTATTATTAAAGGAAAATAGCTATCTCTTTTATATCTACAAAGGCACACAATAACTAGTAATAGGGAACATTTGAGTAATTATAGACAAATTAGGACCATTACTAATAATGTCACTATCGATAGAATGAAAACTTAATGTAAGTTTAAATTAACTACTGTCAACAATAAGAATTTTACTTTAAGAAATCTTAATTTTAAAAAATTCGAATTGCGAGATATATCCATGATCTTGTATTGTATCCATATATCCATGATCCATGTTTTCTGCAATTTTTTAATTTTCCAAAATTCACTTAATCTAACACATGACAGCATAATATGACATATGTAACTAAAACTCTCGTCGCCAATTATATTTAGTCCCTAAAATGAAAGTAATTATATCACAGCCATACAACCTGTACAAATCACATATTGCACAGTTTTGTCTCAGATGTGCTTGTTTATTGATATCTATGGAGTGGGAAGCTCTGTAAATATTATATAATACCGGGAGATATGAACTCGAAAATAGTATGTAAAAAGTTTCAATGTCAAAAAGGCATTTCTTTATATCCGATTAAATTCTTTCAATAACTAAACGCATTCCAACTAAATATATTTTGATAAATGCTTACTTTTAATTTAATTTATATGGCATTATCATATTTATTATAATATATTAATTTATATTTATTTTTCAATTCATAGTCACTTGGATTAAGAGCTATTCTGTTTTCATTACGTTATGTTTTTTACATTAGTTGTAACAAATCAACTATATCAGTTCGAATAATTGAGCTTCGCCTTTTTAATAATAATATTAACAGTACCAGACGATATTTTATAAATTTCATTTTATTTTACTTTATTTACTTAGGTACGTAATTGTATCTCCCATATTACATAACCATTGACAAAACACAATTATTAGTATTATAATTATATGTATATGTATGTACCGAAATTAGCTAAAATTATATTAAGTAACCATGTAGTGACTTTATATATGGCCAGTCTTAATTGGCTACTTTATATGCTCTGCTTGAGAGCTTATAGTATTTATTACTTTACAGTCCGCCGGGCAGCCAAATACTGCGAAGCTTGTCATGGATTTTTATTTTACTTTATCAAGAAAATAAGCTTACTCTAATTTTTATTTCTTTTTCAAGTGCACTTCCGTTTTAGAGACATTATTTTCCACTGCAGATAATGCTAAATACTTATTACGCATGGAATAGTATGGAAGACATGTATATAGAACATGCATTGTGTCGTCTGAATTTATGCAAAATTCACGCCACATAAACGTTCCATCAAATATTACCTATTTTTTAATTTGTTAAATATGTGTACCAAGATATTTATTAACAACTTTTATTCATAAAAATATTGAGGTTTAGCACTTATAATTATACAATATTTTTTTTATTTAATATCATTTTGAATGGATAACCATTTTGTACTTTATTAAAACTTTATGACTTTTAGAAATAAAATGAAATTGTCAACCCTAAAATATGAAATCATATTTTAATATAAAGACTTTAGAATACGTCTACCTGTTGTCACTGTTATTTTGTTACTAATTAGCCATCATTGCGATCCACATAATCGAATAGGTAGGTATGTAGGATAGGAATGTGAGTAAGCAACTAAAAAGGCTAATTTAAATTCTTAATATTCTGCACACAATATATTGCATCGACCTTTTACGATTATTTTCTTAATTTTGTATGTCTAATCATTCGTAAAGTTTCTCACTGTATCGAGGTAATATAAATCTCAATTTACTATTAATACTAAGCTCTTCATGATTTCCCTTTTATTTCCTTTTTTTCTTCGATATTATCACAAATTCTTTTATAAGGGTTAAAGATTTATCCATATTCTTCGTTGCAAGGGTTACTCCATTACATACTGTCAGACTATTTCTTCTTTGAGGTAGTTTTTATTAACTTGTGTAGAATCCGTATTGAAGACTGTTGGCGACAGCTTAAAGCCATTAATTACATGTTACATCTAGTTACGACATCTATATTTGAGTTAATACGTTAAATGAGAAGAGCTTTCTAGACCCTTCCTAAATCCGAAAGGACTGTCGCCTTAATCCGTATTCAACTTCTGACGCAGTTTATTGTAGCCTTAACTTTATACTACATGTTAACCTTATGGAACATTTTAAAGTGTTATACATCAAGATAATTGTTCAATTATTACTATGTTCCTTAGAAAATGATTTCTTGTATACAAAAATTATACTACATACCAATAATTATTGTGAGATATTGATCTATACATCTTATTGAATACATTGACCAATAGATAAGTCCAATATCAATATGCTTTCGAATGAAACTTCTTTATTATGTTTTCTTAAGTCCAGTACTTCTTAGATCTTTGATGTACTTGATTTTATATAAATATCTTTGGTGGTAGTCTGGCTGGTAGTCTTTAATTTGTAGGTATTTCCTCTGTACTAATTTTATTGTCTGTCTGTTAAATAAATTAGTATGTTCTCTCTATATTTGTTAGAATGTTTATATATTTATCTAAAAGGGTAATAGACTGGTTATTTTTCTTTGGAAGTGTTTTAATTTCTTCATTTTTTTATGTAGGTAAAGCTCTCAAGCTTCTTATTTTATTTTGAATTTATCTTTGTAATATTTGTCTTTTCTCAATACAGTCAGGTAGTTTTATCTTGTTATATTCCTATTAAATATATTTTTGTATAATTTCTGTTAATTTACCATATGTAAAATCCCATTGGTTTTCCATTTTTATTTTTGAACTCTAGGTTTAGTTAGTGTATTTTTTATGTATATGAATTACACACACAGTATAGCGCTCTGAGTATAGAGAGCGCTTAAAGTATTCAATTTTATTCAGATTACAGTTACAAGTATTGCAGTTTCAAGATAGCGAAATATTAGCGGCTGGACAACCCTTTACCGATTTAGTCACTCTTCCATATCTTTCATTAACTTATATATAATATGTATGATTCAGGTAAGTATGGTAATGGTGACCTATTGTTTCATCTGGGTTAGCTGCAGGGATGTATTCAGGGATCACTATATTCACAGATTTTCACCTGCCTTCGCTGATCCCTTAGATATTTATTTTGATCTTTTTAAAATTTCTTGTTAATCTGAAGAGAGCCAACCCATTCTAATTAATTTTCAAATATTAAAGCATACTCTTGTTATAAATTGAAGTTGACAGGTGGTCTACTATACACAGTGTGATATATAAAATATTTTTTTATATTTTCTAAAGAATACTTTATAGTGTTGTTAATTTAAATTAATAGGTTTTATTCATTTAAATATGGGCATGTATAAAGCCGACCAGCCATTTAAGTACGTATCAGTTCACTTTCGACTTTGGTATAGTAGTTGTCTAGTAGTAGATTGTATATAATTTCGGTATCGCGAAGTATTCGATAGGGTTTGTCGAAATTGAGTTAGTGACAATGATCAACTCAATTATATGTGGCTAACAACCGGAGATCAGCCGCTGCATATTCCTCATATACACAAAATAGACCATAGACATCTATTAACCGTTGTGATGAATTTTTATGGTGTTACATGAATGTACAATTGAGTGAAAATATTACAGCGTAATGACGTCTTCACATTGCTCACTCATGTGATACAGAATTTAAGTATAGTATCATAACGTCCTTCTTTCCCACTTTCCATCTATTATAAGTTCATACTTTGTCAGAGTTTTTGCTGCAGAACTGTATTTTTACTTAGAAATAAACCCCCTTATTTTCTACATACTGTTTCAAAGAGTTCCCTCATTATTAGGGAATAACTCTCCACCAGCAACAGATTCATTAGTTATAGTTATATGTAGGTTTATGTAATTGCACAAGGTAACAGTATTATTATAATTGAATAACTTAATTAAATTAAAACTGTTATAGTTTATGTATTATAAAACTGTTAAAAGGAAATAGTTTCTTTTGATACGTCTTCTAGCATGATAAAATGAGTTCGGTATTTTAAAAGTAGTTAAAATTATGGAAAATGGAGAAACAGTACTCTAAGTAACTATCTGTAACTAACTGTCTGTAGAGCTCTGACTAAAAATAAACCGGACTGAGTATCAAATAAATATTTATTTAGTGTTTAATACATTTTAAGTAATCACCTTCTATGTACTCCCATTCTTGATCCACATACCGCTCCATATGAATTCTCCATTGGGAAAAATAATGTTTGAATTCCTTAGGGGAAAGGCTTTTCACAAGGTTTGTCGTTTTTTTTTTTAACTCATTCAGTGATGAAAAATGTGCTGCCTTGAGATCAGTTTTAATTTTTGAGAAAGGGTAAAATTCACATGGGACTAAATCTGGTGAATATGGTGGGTCTGTGAGGACAGGAATATTTCATTTTGCCAGAAATTACTTAATCGAGAAAGCATTCTGAGCTGGGGTATTGTCTTGGTGAAGCGCCCATCGCACTTTTTGCCACAAAGTAGGCCTTTTACTTCTCATTGGTTCTCGAAGAGTTTCTGTACCTTTCAAATAGTAAATTTGATTGACTGTTTATCCTTGAGGGACCCACTGAACATGAATGACATCACGAATGTCAAAAAACACAATCCAACATTGCCTTGAATTTTGACTTGCTTTTTTCATTCTTGTGCCACTCAATTACTTGAGTTCGGATTCATCTCCATACACTTGTTTTTATACAATTTGATGTTAATTCGCCGTTATGATTTCAAGCTTCACATGATTTCGGCAATAAATACAAGGAAGTTTGAATAAAAACTATTTCATGACTTGCTATAATTTTATTAGACAACTGACGTTCAGTGATGGTACTCAGAGAGGCAATAAAATTCACAGAAGCTGTCTAACCATCTTCCAGATGGTTTTCCTAGAAATTTCTGAGGACAGTGCGTTTTATTTTTAGCCAGGCCTCGTATTGTACTATAAAAACAACAGTAACTACCTGTACAATAAATAACTATAGACAACAATGAAAATTATATAATAGATAACGTCAGTCTTAGTAAATATTTTATAAAATTTTAATTTGTTGATACTTATGTTTATATGTATTCTTTATATATCCTCATATGTTTGAAGGCAATTTCCTACGCCCCAAATACTAATTTCTAAATTAAGCTATTAATAGGTTTACAAATGACAAAGCCTTCAAAAATTGTTTAATTTCCATTCTAAAGTTAACTATCTATCATATTTGAAGTGGGATTAAACAAATTATATATTACAAAGACATTTCTACAAATACAACGTATCGGTTTGGAACGTGCTTCCTGCACGTAGTTCTTCTCTTATGTTGAAATCAATAAAACATATTTTCCAAGTGCCGCATGGAGCGATATTTATTTATTTCGGAAATAAACGTTGTGTTCTGCTTCAAAGAAACAAGTCGACCTACTAAGAACATCAACATCCATTCCTATAAGTTATCGTCTATAACTCAGGGGAAGCTTTCGGTAAGTAAGATGAAGTATCGGTGGCATTATGGCAATGTTATATTTTATGGATATGCAATAAACAGTTTGCAGAATAATGTTTATCAAAATATTATAAATTTAAAAAATATTCCCTTGGGATTTATCCACCAAGAACTGGATTTCCTGATTTTTAAAATACAATTTACGTTCGTCTTTAGAAACTATGGCATTAACGTATCCTAACGTAACGTAACGTATTTAAGAGTTGGAACTAACTATGAATCATATAGTAACAAAACGGCGCTATATGATATAAGCAGGGACGTAGCGTGAGAAAAGAATCTAGGGATGTGATTTTATAAGGGGAAGAGGTAGAGTTAGATGTATGGTAGGTCATATGAAAATGGTAGAAATAAAAAAATAGACACTAACTTAAAATGATTATGCCGAGGTATATATCCTAATTTTTAAAATGAAGATCAATTCTTCGGTTTTTGTTTGTCCAGCGAAAACGTCTATCACTGTTTCTTCAAATGTTGGAGACGATTTCATATCTTCTAACAAGGCACTTTCAATATTTCTTAATGCTAAAGCTGACAGTCTTTCTTGATTTTGAGAATTTCGCAGATAAGTCTTTATTCTCTTTAAACATGAAAATGATTTTTCCGCGGAACTGCTTGTGGGAGGAATAGTCAAAACTAAACGACACAATGATGACTCCGGGAAAACAGAAGATAATTGAAGGGACATAATATATTGGTGAAGCTCAAACACAGTGCTCTTTTTCATATCGGGATCACTATAAATTACTGAAAGTTCACTTTTTAAACGATCTTCGTCAAAGAATGTTCCATATGTATCTACTAAAGAAGAATAAAGTTCGTCAGGAAAACGTTTCACGAATGAAATAAATTGTGTGGAATCTAGATTTAAGAATTTCAGTTTAGAAATTTCACTAAACCGTTCACTAATGTTCAAAGTAATAACGTCCAAAACTTCATAAAACGATCTTGCGTAGGTGATTTTCTTATCTTCTGCAGAAATTAAATCCAGACGCATTCTTTTACATGGTAGTTCAGTTTCTAACACAAATCTGTCCATACGGTCCCAAATGTCACTAAACTCGTTTCTAATTTTTTGAATATGTGATTTGAAATCGGCAATCTTTTATTGCAGTAACTTATATCTGATATTTTTGTCTGCAGAATTTTAAATAGACTCTCGGAATGTGGGAATATTGCGAAAAACACTGCTAAGAAAAAATTAAAATCAAAGTCGCACAATAATGTTAAAAAGCCTTTAGCACAAATTAATAACAGTTTCTCGATTCCTTTCCTCATTTTTATTTTCCACAATTACTTGAAACAGCGCTTCCAAATCTTTCTTATGTTATTGCGACAGTCGCCAAGATGCGTTTACATAATCGCATAACTGAGTCCGGAAATAACAACACCCACTGAGGTTCCACTGTTGACTGTGTAAGATCACTGACATTTTAGTCGGCTACGCGTAGCTTGGATGTAACGTGGATCATTGCATTTCCGCACTGCAGCAAGTAACGCGGGAGTTCAATAATTTCGGGCACCTTCACGGCCGATTTGAAATAAAAAAGTTAATGTTAGCGTTTACAGTTAATAATGTATGTTTGCGGTCGGTTTAAAATAATTAAAATTAAAAATTGTAATAATTGAATAAATCGATTGAACTTTTAAATAACGCTAATTTGACAATTTTTTAAGGGATGCGAAGCATCATTCGCATCCAGGTACGCTACGCCTCTGGATATAAGTCAGTATGGTCTCGAAAATTAGAAGGGAAGTGAAAATTACTCCGACAGCGTTTGTAAACAAGAATGTCGATATAAATTAAACCACAACAAATATTGTAATAAATAATAATATTCTCCTACTAAACATGCAACTTCATAAGAGCATATTAAAAAAAATCTATAGACCACGCAAGCCAGAAGAGCGGCATTTCATTTGAACTGAAAATGTTATTGAATATGTCATATCAAAAGTTGTCAGTCAAAGGTGGTTACAAAATAAAAATCGCCCATCGCAGCTATGATGCATATGTTTAGATGAATGTTTCCTTCTTCTTTCCTTTTTAAACAATAGTGTCAAAATTCATCGAGTTACATGTCATACTAACATTATCAATAATATGCAAATGTGTTACTTTATTAATTTTAGGAATAAAATAATAGTGAACTATAAATTTGAATGTTAAAATAAAAGGCTAATAACATTTACATAAACTAACTGAACTAACTAATTTATTCCATCACTAATCTGCTATATTTTACAAATTTCGTACCTGTAACTCATCCAATGTAAAATATCAAAAATATTTTACATTTGTATGGTTGCAAAATGCACATTCTTCAACAAATGTTTGTCCTACTTCTTGTAAATTAGTTACAAGACATCTGAAAAAATCTCATTTTTAAATTAGAGAACATAAATTAGAGTCTATTTTCAAACATGTTGTAAGACTAGTCAGTCAATGTTGAGTTAAACGTGAGGTGAAAAGGTTATAAAATGTTTGGATACACATAAATTGACTTCCTTCCCCTAAAGCTTCAAGTTGTAGAGGGGCGGGTTACACATAAAGACGAAGACAAACATACACTTACTCAGAGGCAGATTTAAATCATTTTGAATATTATATCATTTGGATGTTTTGTGAAAATGATTAAGAATTAAATTTATATAAATGGGTGACTAATAGTTACTGGCTGATAGACCAATTATTAGTATGGTCAATAACTATTTTAGTATAGTATATTATAGTTTATGTACATAATTTCTGTTCGACAAGAATCACTAATAACTTTATTCTCTCGTTCTAGGTTATGAATCGCGACATTGGAACAGAATTATTATAGTCATAAACATATCATATATTATGAATAAATTAGGCATTATATGATTATATATACGTGTATAAAATTAAATATAATTATGTATAGGGAGTCTTTTTCCATACTTTTGAGGCTGTTGCGTTTAGCCAAGTTAGGGGCAAGCTTGCTTCATTTAAAGAGCACAATTTAATTTTCATCATAAAGATCTTTCGTGTACAATTTCAGTAATTCAAACAATTTTAACTTAATTAACCTTTTTATTATCGATAGTGCTTTTTTTTATTGTAACTAGGTAACTCATTTCAGTAAAAAATTCGAAAACACAGATGCCAATGTACAGAAATTTGTAGACAACTACCTTCTCATATTGTTCTGTATGTAAAATTGTTCAATATGATTACCGTATTTGTTGATACATAACGCAATTCTACTCAAGAAATTAAGTGTATTGTTCCCAAGATTTCTTCATTCTGCAATCTATGAAAAGCATTTTGAATTTTGTGCTGCAGTTTTTTATTATTAATGCTTACAGACAACACGTTTTCTTTTAATATTCTTCAAATAATGGAGATCACAGGGATTCAAATCAGACAAATATTGTAACCATGGAATGGGAGCGTCGTTTTCTCTGCCGATCCACTTACCTGGGTAGTATTCATTTAGATGTTCTGTTACATTGCGAGAGAACTTCAGTGGTGCACCACCATGCATAAAATATATTCACTGGCAAATCGTTAAAATATTCTGGCAGAATTTTTTGAAAAAAGTTTGAATATGTGATATTGAAGCAATATGGTAACGTGATATGACAGGAGAGAGTTATTGAAAATATCTATCAATACTTTTATATTAATCTCACGCTGAAAATGTATTTTCCTAATGACACGTAGAACTTAATTTCTTCTGATAATTTATTCGACTAAATTATCGAATAATTTATGGGATTTTAAGACATGTGGCAAAGTCAGTAGGTAATATTTTTTGAACTGGCTGAATATAAAAAAGATGAATCAGTATTGTTCAGTGATTATTCCCTTTGTTATATTTATTAAACCTCCAGTTTTCCGTTCTATTGCTTCTGTAACTGGTTTTCAGGTTTCGTCAACAATTTCTAGGATATTTTGTCCAACAAAAATTTTTGTATATGTTGAGGTTGTCCAGCATTACTTCAATACCATGTTTTTCTATATCACAAGTGATATAATATTACAAATTACGAATTTTGAAGTGAAATAGATTAAGTATAATTATGCACAATAAATGAGAATGTACTATTGATTATAATAAAGTAATAAATTAATATGAATTTTTTTTGATTAGTAAAATTTTACAGGGCGGGAAATTATTAAGAAATGATTTATGTTTACAATAAAAAATGGATCGATGTCCTCTGGGGGTTAAACGAAACAAATTGGTACAAATATAACTCTAGAACAATCGACTTATTTAAACCTGAAGAGTGTGCGCTATCTCCAGGTACGCGGAATATTTGGACACTCTGTATATAATATAACATAAAGGAGGTTACAATTATTTTAATTCTTTGATTATATCAACTCTGCTGGCGAAATGAGTGTGGATTGTATTATTTTTCTTGATGTTCTGTAAAATAAATTGTCACTGTTTTTTTTTAATTATTAAAAGATTATGCATATTTTATGACACCTTTATAATGAATATATTGAAAAAACATTTTATTACTTTTGTACATAATTATTTCTAAAAATGTAGCGTCACTATAATTTCATTACAAAATATCGAACGCCATTGTAGGCCAAAGCACTTTTTGTGAGTAAAAAGAGCCTTTTCGCTTGATCGAGGTAACAAACCGCCAAGCTATTACTAGGATGTTTGACAACAAAAAATACGGCCTAATAAAGGACTGAAGAATTAGGCACAAAAAGAATATTTACCCCGACGAGACGCATTAGACAAAGTACTCATAAACACAGATTTATGTGTCCAGAAACGTTCGTAAAAATTAAATTACTCAATAAGGAAAGAATCAGTAAAGTAATTCGAAATGTAGTGCAAATATTCAATCAAACGTAATGTCTGAATCTAATGTGTTATTGAATGAATACAGTTTATAAGTTACAATATATTAGTAGAAACTTATGGAGGAATTTTATATTCAGCAGTGTAATATAACTTCATACTAATTTACAGTACGTATGAGAAAAGAAAAAGCGAAAGTTGCGGTTCAATCATAATTATAGTTTATACTAATTTTTGTTTGTATCTATTTATTTTTCATTTAAGTTAGATAAACCCTAAGAAAGGTACTAGGCTATGATTACTATTTAAATATATATATATGATTCATTTTTCTCATAAGATCGGGCTAATTTCTATTCTCTGCCTGTTATCAAAAACCTACTACGGTTATATCACTGAATTGTTTTTCATGTAGGAGCTGCATCTGTTTTACGTAAGTTAACTAAGATGTTAACAAATGTTACAAACAATGAAGGAAAAACAGGACTCAAGAAATATTATACGATGTTTGACGCACATTTCATAAATCATGCTCGAATCATCAGGAGATGTAATATATAAGTCGGAAATCGAGAAAGGAACTATCAAACCGCCAAGCGACTGTCAAAGTAGTTCTCGAATGGCAAGGCTATTACATAGTCGCTATAGGAAACAACTACTCTTCGGGCTAAAGCCCCGCCAGACATTGAACTATACCTAAAGGCGATCCTCGACCCCTTTCTCGTGTTTCTGCACGATTAGATAAGGTTTCAAAAATAAAAGCCGATGTGTTTTATTTTTCACTTTTGAGGTATAATTCAATACCTGGTGGGGCTTTAGCCCGAGGAGTAATTGTTTCCTATAGCGATTATGTAATAACCTTGCTATTCGGGAACTGCTTTAATAACCACTTGGCGGTTTGGTAGTTCTTTTCTCGATTTCCGACTTATATGTTACCGACATAGATCGTATCGATAAAGATGTCCACAAATTTCATTCAGCATTTGTCCTGGATCGACGTACCGTGAACGGCACTGATGAGAACTGTATGTCGTACGGTTCCAATCCGGGACAAATGTCTGATCCTAGTTGTATCGGGTTTTATTTTTTGAAACATCAGATGGTTAAAGTTTTAATCATCGCCTCAAGCGCGCGTTGAATGTTATATAATTTTTTGTTCTATTGCAGAGTACATGCTTCTATTTTATAGTTTTAACTTTTATAATAATTATAATAGGTAAACCTATTACTGGAATTATAAATATTGTTCAGCTGGAGCACGTTTATTTGATGACAGTAATACGTTTATCGAGCCAGGTCTTTAGTTACTTATAACTAAACTACTGTATTACTAATAACAGAACATTCACTCTCACATGTTCCCTAAATCGCATTGTTTATCTATTATTTTATAGTTCCTACTGATATTATCTATTCCCATTAAATATTTTATCTAAGTATTCTAGTATTTCAACTTCTAAGTATTCTATCTATCAAGAGTTATATATTGCACAATTATTATCAGTCCATGTAACCTGGTCTGTCATTAAATTTACATATGTAGAACCGTTTAGTGGAACATATGACGTATATGTTGTTTTCAATGATTCCACTTCAAATCTGCTTATTTTGGAATAATTTGCAAACAAAATTACAGAAATATAAATTTCTTTTGTGCACCTCTATAGAGATTTTGAAGTCTTTAAACATTAACGACAGCTTCAGTTGATTTCGGGGATTCCTCTCGACGAAACTGGTGAAACCGAAAACAAATTCATTCACTTTTCGACGAAACACTGCCATCCAAACACGTATTTTGTGATAATTTATACTAGAATAATTAAACTTGACTTAATTGGAAAATATGCCAAGGATAATCTAGGTATCGGGGAGCTGTTCTTTTGTGTCACTATTCCACAACATATGGTTCACACGAGTTCGATCAGTGGCCAGCTCTCTTACTTCATGAATATATGTATCATAAAACATCTTTCTTCCAACAAATATCTTATTATGACTTGAAATTTTACTGTACACAGTATATCACTTTCAGTAAACGGAGATTGTTTTCATAATTATTGTGCAAAACAACTTTTCCATAAATCATTGTTTTGTATCCTGTTTAAAACTTTGCACCGAACATTGGCGCATTCGCCATAAATGATAGTATAGTATAGATTCAAGAAAAGTGCAAGAAAAAAAATCGATTTTCTGTGCTCCACATTCGCATATGTTGAGAATTAACATACGAAATTATGTTTCATCAGATAAAAAACGTTAAGTATATCAGATTGCCTTCTCTGCATTAAATTATTAAATTATTTTTTTTTAATTCGAACAAGTTTAGTACTAATAAACTAAGTAAATATTATTCAAATTTATGGGGTTGGAATAATTTTGGTGTACTCACCTTTGGGGTAAAACAACTCCGTATTTTTTGTATGTTAGGCTACAATATTATTTTAGGTATATGTAAATTAAATGATTATATAGTTTTATAACTTCTTCGTATACTGTATGTGCATGATACCCCTAATATTTTCCCTGAAATAAACGAGACTAATTGAATTTATACAATTAAATTTTCTTCAAGAAACTAGAGAATAAAAGTTGGAAACCCGAGTTTACAAAAATAGATTGGCAAAGCTAATTTAGTTTAGTTTTCAATTATTTTCAAAGATAGGTACGAATTCGTTTTATACAGTTAAATTTAATTTGGAGGGAGGTGTTATGTTTAGAAGTTATATAACTAAATTGTCATTTACTTTATATAAAAATAAGAGAATAACTTACCGAAAACATATGGGGTAAAATAGTAAGTAACTAGGGGATTGGATATTGTTGTCCCCCCTTGACAAATTTTAATAATTTTTACTTTTTAATATTTCAGTATATTAGCAATAAATGCGCGAAAATGTGAATGTGTAAATATAGAACGTATTGGAATATATTTTAACTTTAAAGAGCTGTAACTTTTTAAGAGTGCGTTTTGTATAAGTAAATTAGACAAATCTGTCTATTTAGAACTTTTAGTTGCTAGTGTATCGTATTGGCTACATAATTTAGAATCACCTCAGTTATTTACTATGTTTCATAACATAAACGAGTGGACTACCAAGAATCTTGTTTCTTTTATGCAAATATTCATTATTCTACCCGGGATAGAGCTTCCAACATTTACGGTTAAATACAAATGTCTGATTGCTGGATTATTTAATTAGGTCCATTATATATAGAGCCAGTGGAGTAAGTGATACCTTTACATCACTACACCCTAGTCCTACCGGACCTGCCTGAAAAGTCCATTATCTTGATAAATTACATTTAAAAGGTTCTAGAGGCTTTCAGTTAGCGATTTTATGTCGTTTTTATAAATATATGTTACTCTTTATGTCAGGTATACTTCTATTACCTATTACATATTTATTCAACATTCGGTAGACCACAGTTTAACAAATATTTTAAAATATGTATCATTTGTGTACCTTAAGAGATGAAGACGAACTCAATTTACTCAAAATACTCAATATATGTTGATGGCTATCTGTATAAGTAATTAAATTATATTGAATATGTAAAATCATCTATTTTATTTAACTGAATATATTGTAATTAATCAGATATCTAAAATAGTATTAGTTATTAATTAATTAAGTTAATTAATTAGCAATACTTTAGAAAAATTCTATAAGTGAAATAATCTTTTATCTTATATGAAACTGTTCATTTACAATTTCAAACAGTTCTTACACCAATACCATCTCTTTATGAGTTCATTATCTAAATAAATCATAATTTTATCATTATAATAGTAATGCAATGAGTTCGTTAGTTATGAGGTGTGGAAATTTCCTTTACTCACATATCATAAGAAAAATTGAAAGAAAAAGTGTTAACGTAAAAAATACCACTTCTAAATGTTTTCTATTTATGCTTTACAAATAATCCTAATTTAAATATGAACCACTTACATGAAACATTTTTTTTCGGCTTATGATAAACAAATTATATTTTCCTGTGATGTAAATATTCACGTGCTTTAAGTCATAATTATTATTTGTGCTTTCAGAGACGCAAAACAACTGTGAAACTTTTTTCCATGTTTAATATAGGAAATACAATCTAATTTAAAAAGTTACACGTATATATTATTGAATTCAATGCAAATTATCTTCTTCAAATCATCAGTGGAGCGATATTAGTTGAAGTAAATCTGAAAACCCTAACAAAGGGAAGATTAATGGTGTAAAATTTGGGAATCATGTAGGTCATTCAGTACATGTCTACCACAAATCTGTTGATTTGGAAAAAAATTCTTTAAATAATCACGAATGTCTACCACTTAATATGGTAATGATTCATGTCACTCTACATAAATTTAGGTCATAAACACATGCATATTGTACTGGATGAGAATAGACTTAATGTTTTAGAAAATACATATATATATATATATATATTACAAATAACTGATAACTGACTATTTAATAAAATATTTTTGTGTTATTTAATTGCATTATTCATATATAAATTGGTATTGTATATATACTTATTTCATTGTTACATTTTTTTTCTATCAACATTCGAATTATCAAATTCTTACGCTAAGATAAGGGGTTTGAGTTAACTCTAAGTAGTCATAGAATAGAATATTAACTATGCAGTGGACAGGTAATTTTCTTTGTAAAATCTCAAGTCTTGCAAATGTTTTCAATATTCTCTGGGTCAGAATATTTATTATTTTGCATTTTAATTACCTTCTCTAGAGGACAAAATTTATTGCCATGTTCTTCATTATCAAAATTTATAAGAAGTTTGACTCTGTATGTAACAACAAAATTCGATGGAAAATCTATTTTGACGTCACTTAATAGTTTTAAAAAGTAAGGTTGACATGTGTCGTGAGTTTTCAAAAGAAATATTTAATAACGAAATTATAAATGTTGTGCGTATTTTCATTAAAATGCTGCATAATTTTTTAGCTGCAAAAATGTGTGGCTTCTATCTTATTACATGCTACATACATATAACTGCTATTGTTACTAAAACTAATATAATTTAATAATTGGAGTTATATTTGATGCTATAAGGAATCACAAGTAATAAACCATAAATTTTTCATTTAAGTGGTAATAGTTCAAAGTTAACAACTTGAGTAACCAAGGAATTTCCAGAGATTTCCACTATCTAAAAATAATGAAAATATGGTTCTCTATTCACTTTGAAAACATGAATTGATTAGCAATTAAGCAACCATGATTGTCATACGTCGAACGATATGCACGATGCTATGAAACTTTCAATATAATTTCATTCACCGAGTTCTTCCTGAATTATTAAATCAATTTAGACTGGTATATAGAAAATGGGGTTTGTAAGTATTTTTATTTCCACCCAGTAGAGAACAAACTTTTTTTTCGAGTAGCATTCAGGAAAATGTAAACAGTAAATTTACATTTTTATTGGTTTACGTAAAAAGACGCTAGTGAAATACTAAATGTTTTTGATATAACAAACTATTATAAAGGAGGAAGTGGGTTTTGAAATTAGTATCTCTATTTCCATACCACTAATTCCATAAATCTTTATTCGATCTTATTTTAGTATTAATGTTTATTAGGGAATTAACGTTTATCATGTTATGCTTTTTTGCACTACTTTTACAAGTTGTAATAAATAAATGTTATTTAAAATGGCAAATAAAGATACATAAAATAAGTTTAATTATATTACAATTATATTAACATTTAGATATAATTCAATAAATTCAATTAATACATAGATTAATTGAATTCCTTTTGTAAGTTTTCTCTGTGTCTATCTATGTAGCCCATCTACAAATGGAATATCATAAATAAAAAGGTATTATTAAAAAACAATAACTTACCGGACTTATGTCATCTTGAATGTCTTAAATTAATTAAATTATTCAACATATATCGATTATAGCAATCGAACATTGGCCAAAGCCTCTACTTCATCTAGTAACAAAAATATTCACTGTTCTACAAATTCTTATCATTATGAGCCAAAAAATAGATCTACATATATGAAATTACCTCGTCTGTAACTTATTTGAATGTATAATTTTTATGTTAATTCTGCTAATGTTAACTATAATATTTATATCGGTAATCAGTTAGTAAACATAGATACCTTGTAGTACGTACCACATCATACAATTTTTTTTAGTCGATCTTTTCCGATTGCTATTCAGCAAAGATTATTATTATTGTGTTTTGTGGGTTTGGGCCTCATCAGACACTGATCGCATGGGTAGTCCCTTGGCGATCCCCTCTTATACGTGTCATTATCCAAAAACGCTATTTCATAAAAGGACCAATTTGGGCACGTACCTCGCCTTAAGCCTTGCCTTCTCTAGGATAAGAGGAGTCCCTAATACAAGGCACCTCCTCTCCTCCAGTGCAGGGCAGATATAAAGAAGATGAATCGAGGTTTCCTTGTCTTCTCTACAGTATCTGCATTCCGAGCTGTCAGTCAGCCTCAGCTTGTGCTTATATGCACTCAGGCTACTATGGTGGCCCGTTATGATTCCTACCAGGGTGCTGGCTTTGTGCCTGTTCAATTTAATGAATTCTTGTTCCCATTTCTCAATCTCTGAGTATTCGATGAAGAGTTTGGTTATTCGGCAACCCGCAAAGCAAATATTATAATAACCTAAAAAATTATCGTCTATCCAATAGTCATCTGTTAACATTGCTTTGTTATTTACAGGAAGTGTTCTGAATTAATATTCATCCATTTTCATACCGATCATTTACGCTGTTAACTGTTTCAAGCTTTCAACACTTGTGAATTTCCGCTTCTCAAGTACACTCGGGTACTAGTCTTTTAGTGAAACTCGGAGTATTAGTGAGACTTTACACGTAAGATCTTGTATTATGTTCTAGGATATCGAATACTTGATCTTATTTTATTTATTAAAATTTCAAGGAAGTCACCAAGTATCAGATAGAAGGTGCGAGTCACTTAAAGTCACCTTTCATCATCAACTGAGTAGGTAACCTCGTCGAATTATTCTTTTCTTATTTTCCAAAAATTTCAGGGTTTTTTTGGGTACTTTTTTCCTATAGTATCGTCATGCTATTATAAGGACGTGGCAACTGTTGTCAATGTTCAGCAGAGCTGGAGGAACTAAATTACCTACCATCCTGTGGATAAGTTACCCTTCCGTTATATTTCTCTACCCTATAGGAAAGTATCAAGACGTTGGAGTCTTCCGCCATGTTATTACTCAGTGGTAACATTTCAATGTTACTTCAATTGAATTTCTTAAATATATATCATACTTAATTGCTAATTACGTCCTATAACTGCAGTATATATGTTCCTTTCACTTGTGCATTGACTATTATGCAAGGAGATTTTAGGGGAAGACATTCATGTTAAAATATTCCTATAGATGTAAATTTATAGTAGAACTTTTTCACTTTCAGAGGTTT
Source organism: Rosalia funebris (assembly GCA_037954035.1). Lineage (NCBI taxonomy): Eukaryota > Metazoa > Arthropoda > Insecta > Coleoptera > Cerambycidae > Rosalia > Rosalia funebris. Next base: position 2,061,517 of record JAZFAV010000018.1, on the reverse strand, counting down.
ATTGTTTACAATTTACAGAAAATTATACTATTTTGATAATAAAATTACTATTATATATTTCGCTTTCTTATCTCTTTAAATATTCATAAAAATGAAAGTTTTAGGAAATAAAAGGAAAACTAAGTAAATAAAAGTTTAAAAATTTGAGGTTTAAGGATATTAGTCAGTTGATTTGGAATCCTGTGTCATCTAACAGTGTTCTGGCAAGACTACGAATTAATGCTAGTGGCGTCTTGGTATTTCTGATGCTACGTTTCTTAGTGTATTCTTTAACCCACCCTGTGGCTTATTGTTGGAATATTATTGTCGACTGAGCTAGGTCAGCGCTTGTTTTTGTCATGCTTATAGTGTGTTCCACGCCCCTGGCTGTATATTCATTATGTATAATTAATATGTCACGATATATCCTACTAGCTGGTACCTGGCGCGCGTTGCTTCGCCCCAAAAATGAAGTAAAATACAAGTTTTTCTAGTGAACAATATCACGAGATATTTCTTTTATTTGATTTTTTCTCTAATTCTAGCGCAGTCAGGTGATGTTTTTGGAATTACGCCACGGAATTATCTCACTTCTCTTAACGAATATTATTTGTGATCAAAATATCATAACGATCAATTAACCGGTGTAGGAGCCTATTCGAAACATAGAAATAGTCAAATATTCTTCATTAACCTCAGAAGCATAGGAAATTATTGAATTTGACCAGGAAGTTGTCTCAGATCAGATCAGATTTGGCTTTTTCATAATAAGTGTAGAAAAAGCCAAATCTAATCTGTCTATTAATTTTCCAGAATACAAGAAGAGGTAAAATTAACTTTATTAGTAAATAATCGCATTAAAGTTTAACTCGTCACACCAGTTTATCTACCGGAACTCTAGTGGAAAATGTAACATTACTGAAAAAGCGATACTATTAAAGACTCTTATGAGCTGGATAGATATTCCATATTAAGAATCATTTGTCTTCATTAAGGAGACTAATATTAACTACCATTTTTTGCGGATGTCGAGAATGTAATAATATAGTAATGCTGACTATAGATGTTTCAGGAATGATGTTGAAAATATTTGATCAAGATTACGATATAAGTGAACGTCTATGTGTTACATCCGGTGAATTATTAATACAGATGCCATGAAATCATTGATCACAATTAAAATATGACATTTATGATTTGATTCTATCAAGCGGTGTACAAATAAACTGGAATTGGCCATGGTCAAAAACTTTGATGAGGCATATGAAAAAGGAGTTTTTCATGCAGTCAAAAAATATTTCGTTAAGCGAAATCTCACGAAAAAAAATATATTATCGATTTAAGAACTTAAATATATAAATAGGATTGATAGTATCTTGTTCATTGTTAAGTAATTCTGTGGTTTCTTTACAACACAGATCTAACTTAAAGTGAACTGAGCAGGTAGAGTGAGAGGAATTATTGGAGTGAATGGAGTGGATGAAATGAAAATGTAGTGTGAGTTCAGAAAATCATGTGAGATATGTAGTCAATATACATGGTTAAGTGGTGTCGCAATGGATGGTCAAATAAGGTCACGATGCCTAACGTGACGTCGTCTCGATATCACGTTCCAGTTAGTCCCATTTAAGAGTTCAGGTGAACTAGTTTCATTAATATTAAAAGGGTTTTATTAACAATCTACTTCTGAAAAATAGAATTTGGGTATGAGATATGAATAATAAACCCTGTATATAAATAAATTCGTTGTGTGATAAGATAGTGATTATATCGATACACAATCACACGGTTATAATTCTATAGCGTTTTTTAAAAACCTTTGCAACATTAAGCATACAATTGTTAGATTAATATAATACACAAAAAAAAAGGAATACAAAGAACACAAAATCACTTTTTTCAACACGTTCTTAATATTAAAATTGATAAATGTAACTAAAAAAAACAGATGTTGGGAGTATATTAATATCATCTATAGTAGGCCTAAATTCAATTAATAAGAATTTTTAATATTAAGTAATAACTGTTGGATGAGACATGAAACAGGTTCAATAAAATTGTAAATTAAAGATTATTATCGAAATCGATGTTTTTGGAAATTAACTAATTATATTATATTAAATAGGAGTAATATATTATTTATTCCTAACCTGTACATTATAACTAGAAGATAAAGTCAACATTTTAAGTCAATATATGTATATAAAGAATTCATAAATTTAGAAAATTTACACAAAACTGTATTGGAAAGGTAATGCTAATGATGTGGCAGCTAATATACCTAAATAAACATTGCTTTAAAAGTTTAATAGTTTTAAGGAGATTCATACTTTTAATCAAAACGTTTATTCCGGCGAATTACAACATAGACGGACTAACAATTGGTACGTTGCTGATGTTAATTTCTATAGCAACGACATTGCCACCGCATGTTACACAGAGCATTTTTATAGGCTGTTTTCATCTCATCACTGCTTCCATTGTTTACGCGGTCTTATATATTATACTTTTTTTGAATTTCTGTTTTTTTATTTGTGCAGTAACGTAAACAATAACATGCCATGAGACACAAAATTCAGGCCAGAACTCTCATAGAAAATCGGAACCAGGCTCGGAGTCGTTTGCTGAAATGTGTATTAGAGGAAATAATCAACTTTGTATGTATGTGAACGAATTATTACTTCGCCTAAAAACATACTTTTCTATGACCACAGTGTAACCTACTTGGCAAGTGATACTTCTTTATATAAATTGAAAAGACTCACATCATGTCCGTTTCTAGAAACATATATGGACTAAAAACTCCCTAATGCAACTACAGTAACAAACATATATATTGGAAAAATATACAAGAACGTATTGCAAATCATTTGCAACCACATCGGGGAGAATTTGAGTAAAGAGTAAAACGTGTTATTTGAGAGCAAAAGGTGCTTCTTTAGATTTTATCCCAACGAAAGCAATGCCAATGACACATGCATGCAGAACTTACTGCAAGTACAAAGCTTGCGAGATTATGCCCATTACATTGGTAATAACTATTCCATCTTAATTACTACACTACTAATACACGTGAAGTCAGCACTGTCATTAGAAGAACTACACAATGTGTTTACAAAAAATCCTGGATATAGCTAGTTGCAACACGTGTTCATTTCTAAGTGGTACATATCATAAGTTATCTCCTTCTTTACGAAAATATATTATTTGGTGATAAACATCGAGGTTTTACTGCAGAAAAATATGTAGTGATTAAAATTTTTCATTATTAGCACCTTTCTCCATACGAGTCAGAAAGCGAGACCGACTGAGACATATGTTGGTAAGTTTCTTTTATTTATACATTTCTTTTCCCGTTTCTCTGTTTATTCGTGTATCGATTAATATTCATTATTGTATTACGATCTATTTTCTATGAACTATCACCGCGTGATAATAGCTACTTTAGTTATAATTTTGTATGTACCAGCGTTAACTAATGCAAATGAATACATAAAATATTAACCCATTAACCCTTCAGATAATGCACGTCAGGATTAGTCACTTAAAATTAAACACGCTTGTCAAATATTTGTATTTATCGGTTAGATGAACAATTTAATCTATACTGAATTATACTTATCACACTTTCCCAATAATATGTATCTGTATAACTTAAATTTTCGTCAACACTAGGTGAAGAAACAAACACACGCTACCGCTTAAAGAAATAAAAGTAACTGACAATCACATAACTCGTTTTATATCTAATAAATTCTTGATGGAACTCTCACTGTTTATAAAAGAGATGGACTTTAATTTGCCAAGGGACTCTTGTATATACTTTTCTTTGTCAACTTCAGTCCTTTCTAAGCCCCTTTGATACGAAGTAAAGCCGATATAAATCATAAAATATATGGGAAGAAAACTGTTATTTAATTTCTATCTTTACAAATGGTTGCTATCGCACCACCACAATATGCTGTCATTTTTCAAATAGAAGCAATTGAATTATTTTTTATTAATTACGTTATCGATAATCAATAATCGGGGTTACTTAAGTTTTAATAATTTTTAAACATTTTTTAAATAAAGGTGCTGCTTACATGAAATGTTTTAAAATTTCAAAGAAAATTTTTTCAAAATATATCGTATCCAACAATTACAGACCGATTTCACTCTTATTACGAGAAAACAGATTATTTGCGAGAAAACAATACGTTTATTTAATTTTTAGTTGTTTAGCAATTATGATAAATTGTAGCTATTATTTACCATAATGAATTGTAGCATAATTCATTATGGTAAAATGCATTATGAATCTAACCCTGACATGACAGTAAGGGTCTGCATTATATTCTTTATTTAAAATTTCCTTTATCCGAAATATATATACTTTCTGTAATATTTTTATTCTTTTTTTATCGTCTTATCATTTATTCTCATGAAGACATATTTCTTTAGAAGCACAATATACAATTTTACAACACAACAAATCCTATTAGATGCTAATTTGGTTTTACTGATTATCTATCTTTTTCTCTTATATAGGAAAATAATGAATTATTTTATTATATAGGAGACACCCATTACGCTGAGTTAATTGAAAAATATTTTGATGGATGCCGTTTAAAATTATGATAATCAAGATACGATGTTCATTTAATACATAGGAATTCTTTATGTATCTAGAATCATCAATCTAAATATTTTATTATAACGATGGCACCTCTTACACATCAGCAAACTTATGTTTACTTAATATTTTATTAAACTGGATCGATATATTCGATATTCTTAGCATTCCTTAGTAGCATTCATTTGTCATAGACGTAACCTATTGACAATATATACATGTATATCGTTCTCTTTGATATATATTTGGAGTGTTGTAATGAACAACAAGAAAGTCAAAGTTTAGGGAAAAATTTTTTATTCAAATTATATTTGAATAATCATTGAACAATCAATTATTGATATAATATTCATTTGCTTCCAAAATATAGTAACGATTATATCCACCATAATCGGCCTCATTCATTGGAGATAATAATAACCAATTGGGCTTTTGTGAAGTAATGGTATATATAATGTAAATATTTCATCTTATACGAAGTTTCCGTAAACAGAAATTTGAATACTAATGTAGAAGAAATCTACATGGCATGATGGAGATCTATACTTTATATCCTAAGAGCGTTGAAACGAAAATTACAAATAGGTAAGCAAAATACAAATTATAAATAAACAAATTGTAAAACAATTATAGAACATAACTGGTTGAGTTAGAATATTGCTTAGGTCTCTTGCGCAATACTTTACTTCCCGAAGACTTTTCTTGAATAAAAGAACCCTAATGAAATTAGAAAAATATATTTAGTATCATTAGGAAGGGACAACCTATACTAACAAATTTTTCTCAATAGGTCGACGTAGTAATATTTAGTAGCCAGCTAATTATCAAAAATTGTCACAGCTTGATTATTTTGTATCGGGTTGTTCAAAATTGAATTGAGTCGGTTAAAATGGGAATCAAAAATACTTTCAGATGAGAAGTATTGAAATGGCAATTTTTACTTCAAGAGATTTAAAGTGGGAGAAGAATAATGTTATTTCAGAATTAAAACTAGATGTGATTAAGAATTTTACTTCATTCATGAATTATATAGAAAATTGAATTATTCGTTATTTACTGATCATAGTACAAGGTATTTCAATTTGGGACGCTAGAAATTTGTTAGATTTTAGCCGCCATTTTGTTAAAGCAGCACCTGTCAAATTTATTGTGAATTATTCAGTAGTGTATGATAAATCAATTCGGAAGGATATAGACTTCAACAACGTGTGTAATCATCAAATTTTATTTTCAAAATCAGTGCTCCGTTCGAGAAACATTCCGCAGATTACGTGATTTTTATACGCGCCACAACCGTCCCGCCGAGTCGACTATTCGACATATGGTGGCCAAATTCGAATCAATCGGTTTGATACCCGTACGCCACCGAGACGCAAGGTCTACTGAACCAATGCTTGACGATATCGCTGCTGTGCGTGAAAGTATACGGGAAAACCTAAGGAAGTCAATTTGTAGTCGTTCACAAGAACCTAGCCTTTCTGCGGTTTCAAATTAGAATTTTGCCTCGGCACTTTAATGTGTATCTGTATAAAATTCAATTGATCCAGGAACTTACGGTAAATGACCATAAACAACGCCGTGTGTTCGCTGATTGAGCTCTGGAGCAGTTGAAAGTTTACCCAAATTTCGCCAAAATAATCATCTTTAGTGACGAGGCCCATTTTTGAATGAAGAGATATTTGAACAAGCAAAAATATCTGATTTGGGACGATACCAATCCACATAAGATACACCAGCATCAAATGCATCCCGAGAAAGTCACTGCTTGGTGCAGATTTTGATGTGGCGGTATCATCGGTCTGTACTTCTTCCAAAACGAAACTGGCTTTGCCATAACTGTCTTGAGGCTATCTTAAATCGCAGATCTATGCAAATGATCTGGAAACAATTGGTGTGCTGAAAGTCAACATAATGAACCCCATGCAGCAAGTTCAGCCAAATTTATGCGACAAAGTCATCGAAGAATTGGCCATGGCGGACATTTAAACGAGGCAACCGACGTTATATTTCATTTCATTAATGCCATTAAAGAATTTTCAAATAAAAGAAAATGAGTAGACATCTCACACACAGCTTGCTTTATTTACGTTTAAAAGTAGAGTGTCCTTATTGAAATACCCTTTATACCGTTACTACAGTTTACTGACATTATTTTAAGTTTTAAAGTTTAACAAAAAATTTTGTTGTGGTTGCATTTTACTGTTTATAACACTGAATAAATCACCCTGTATCATATATGTCCTATATTTTTACAATTTCACGTATATATACGACATATCCTGTTCCGCTGCCTTACTGTCGGATAGTTATAATTTTAATAAAGAAAATGGAAATAAACTTCTGTTTACTTACACGTCAGAAATGCAGATGCCAACCAGCTATTTGAAATATAGCCGGTTTATACAAATATGTAAATATATCTATACCAAAATGGAATGCAAAAGGACTGACCTGCAAAGTGCACCGTCTCCACTTTGAACTTCTCAGATCCGGGAATGATAAGTTGTGAACACGACAGCTGGACCCCATGGTTTAACACATGCACTAACACCGCACAAACCACAATAACCCACCCCCAACCCCCCTCCGGGTAATAGTGTCTCCGAAGCGTGGTAGTTTTTCTCGCGTCTAAGGGCAGGTCGGGTAACAGGCTCTCCTTGGCGGCGTCTTCGTTGAAATTCACCTCGTTAATACCGCATGGGTGAACGGGACACCGCGCCTAATAGGAAATTGAGAGAATGATCGTTACTGAAAATTCAATTTACATACTAAAATATTTCATAACATATGCCGGACATGTACTAGATTGTTTAAGAATGAGAATCATTATGTACAAAACTTACTTATGATAAAATTTTTAAGAGAAGGTTGGGTTTAGTGTTAAATATGAATTGTTAGAGACTGGTATTGATCGGTTTATCAGGTTCAAACCAACTATTATAAAAGTGTTGATAATGATAATTCACTTTGAGTGATGGTGATAAACTTTTCACGACGCAATTTGATTGATTTGTAATTTGTTTGAATCAATTTATATTATTGTATAATATACAATGCTTTCGTAAAGTAATACATAAATTCGTTAAAATTCAAGGAATAACTTTTGGAAAAACCTCTCAGGCCAATCAAATTTTAATTTTAATTGCACATTTTTAAAAATATAATTAATACATAAGAGTAATTCGGGTAGGAGGTATTGATATTTTTTAATGGCAGCCCCCTTTTTTATTATGGAATATGAATGCAAATTCACTTGAAATGATTACATTAATGAATTTTACAAATATGATGTTCTATTTGATTGTTTATATCAAAATATGGTTTACTTGACTTGAGAATTATTGAGGTAAGATAAAAGCCCTAAATTTGAGTAACTATTGATACAGATACGATATTTATTGCGTAATAAATATCGCCACCAAAATATCGAACATTAGAAATACAATAGTTTCAGAAAAACGGATATACCTGTTTCTAAAAACACTTTATAAATATACTTTTACATATTTTGATTTCGATGTATTAGAAAATATAGAAAACCTTTCTGAATAGAATTATAATAAATGTTACAAGGTATCGAAGTCACACTTAATTGAGAATTTTTTTAAGGATAAAAGGACAATACATCCCATATAATATTTTTAAATTTAATCGCCATAAAAATATGGGGATAATAATAATATTTGTCTCAGAAAAGAAAACCCGCCACGGGTAAAATTCAACATCTGTTCCGGATGGGAACCGAACGACAGATAGCTGTATCGAACTTATTAGTTCTCACCAGTGCCGTACACGGTACGCCGATCCAGGATAAATGCCGAATCAAATCTGTGGGGTATTCATCTAAATCGATACGATTCATGTCAGTAACTTAAGTCGGGAATCGAGAAAGGAACCACTAAATCGCAAAGCAGTTATCAAGTAGTTCCCGAATAGCAAGGCTATTACATAATCGCTATACGAAACAACTACTCCTCGGGCTAAAGCCCCGCCACTGATGAGATCTAATAAGTTCGATAACATGTTCGTAATAACAGCTGTCTCTCGTTCAGTTCCCATCCGGGACAGATGTTGAATCCTACCCGTGGAGGGCTCTCTTTTCTGAAACCTTGCTGATCGTGCAGAAACAGGAGAAAGGGGTCGAGGATCGCTATTAGGTATAATTCTTAGATTATTTAAGTGTTAGTCCTTGGGCTATAACTGCTTTCCTACTTTAAGAAGTTTAGTAAGTGACAGTTATTATTAAACACATATTTATTAAGTGCTCAAACTGGCTATCTAGAACTACATCATATTAGAAGTTCAAATTCTATATAAGAATTAACCAAGTAATATTTAACGCGGTGCAAAAATTGGGGGATGATAAATAGTAAAGTATGTGGGGATAACTTAATTGTTTGGTTTTTGTCACACTGTCGCGTTGCTTTCACAACATATATTCTTGTATTACGTGTCAAAAGATTCTTTAAATAAAAAAAAAACGCTGAAAAACGGGGCAAAAACTATGATGCCCCATGTAAAATTCAAATAGTCTGGTATATAAATTAAATGTTATTGCATTGAAGTAGACTGACGTAATTAGTTATGCTCTAAATGTTTCTAATGTTTGAAAAAAAAATAAGAAAACGGTACCATTACATTAATAGTTTTGACATATAGAAATCTGAATTTCTTTCCCTAAAACCTAAAACTGTGGAGAGGAAGGGTGCATGTAGAAATGAGGACAAACATACCCATGCTGAGGTAAACGTGCCCCCCTAATACTGAACTCCCACCCAAACCAGTGCCAACCCAAACCGCAATACATTGTCATACTCTCGTTGTCATACTCGTATTCTTCTACTCTGTAGAAGACGATGGGCAACTTTGCGATAAGTAATTAGTACTAATTGAAATATCTACATATTTCAATGAATAAATTAGTCTCTGAGACATACATCCCTTAATGTACGTTTCTGAATGGTTGTAGCTACAATAATAATAGTTTCTTCAAGAACATCTGACGTCAGAACTCATTTAGCTCTTATTCGTCACAGAACGAAAACCAATAGTCTCTTACTATTACTATTATTACTTGTGTGTTTATTCTAGAATGTTTTTAAAGCCTGAAAAAAATTAAATTAATTGTATTGTTGTTATTAATTGTTAATATGTAATTGAATATTAATTGAATTGCAGAATTGTATTGCTTTTTTAGTTTTTAATGAAGTCAAGCCTATTATTACGAGTACATTTCAGTCTTGTTTGTCTAAATAGCTCCATATGTCAAATGGTAGTTCGAAGTGAATGTAATGTATCTTCAGAAGTGTCTTAAAAGTATACGTTACATGTGGTAAACGTTTTATCTCAAATAAATGTCTACGCCTAAGCAAATTGATGATGATTAAGAATACGATTGGTATTCAGTTCAGTGTGCAAGCCGCAGCTACTAAAAGTCAATGGCTTGGTCCATGTCTACCACAATGATAAGGAACCTATCATGATTTACTATAAAGGCATCTATAACAACGTGACGCGGTTTAGACTAGGTTGTTGTGGTGGACTAGACCCAGTATTAACCCGCGGGCAGTGGTGCAAAATAGCAACGTACGAGGTGTAGTGGGGTATGACAAACCCCATTTTTTTTTTCTTATTCCAAACTCAATTTTCAAAAATAAAGATTAACATCGTGTGATAAGGTTTGTTTATTATATTGTTATTGATTTTCAATTATATTGCAACAACTAGCTTAACAAATTTAATGGTAAATGAGAAATTCGAAAAGAATATATTTTGATTATATATTTTACAGTACTCTGATATACAAAGCTATTAAAAATTACCTTATATACTTACTGAAAGTTAATCTATGTTTTTTAAATAAAATATAACTATACAATCCAAAGAATTATGGACAAAAGCAGCCATATTGTGGAAAACAATTTTCTAGTCATCCTCATGGAGGCAATTTTCATTACACACAAAGTTCGCGTGATCTAAGCAAAGTGGAATGTTACATTTAGAACAGGTGTAAAACATTTTTCCGCCTTTCTGTCTTGGACAAATTACTGCATCTTCTTCTAGTTTTTTGTCTTTTTGCCGGGTTTTCGACGGGTGCTGGCTGATATGGACGTAATTCTCTAAGAACCCTGGGGTTTCTCTCACGGTGCCTCTTGCATTCAGAGAGTAATTACATACCCAATTCTTTAAGAAATTGACGTTGTATTGTATAAAATTTTTTAGTATTGCTTTTGTAAATTACTAGGGAATTTACTCCAGTCGTGTTGAGGTATGAAAAAAAATTAAGTTAGTTGCCATTGACGACTATTTCGTGCCACACTATAATTCGCCGACAATCATCCAGAACATCTACTGCACATTTTGTTATGTTATAAAAGTGGTTTATTTCTGAAATGGTTTTATCGTTATGTTCTATAATCGTGTCGTCCTGGTGCAGGGTAGAAAAAATATTATATTTTTATTTCTTTTTTTCGAAATATGTGATACCACTGTAGTATTTTCGTGAAAAGCGAATAATGCACTTGGCACACTCCTCTTGAGTATATCAAGAAATGCCAGAGGAATTTCCATTCTGTTTTTCCTGACGGTGTCCACTGACGTAAGTTGGTAAACGTTTAACAGTTTTTTCATTAAAGGGAAACTTCTACAAAACATTTCCAATTTAACCTTCCGTCGGGCGGTCCCGACCATTCTGTCACCTCACCCCGCCGCTAGGTGACGTTGGAACTTGGCCGTCCCAGTAGCTGCCTCTTTACACGTGCGCTATGTAACCTTTCCGCTTAGTTTCATTTCGACCTTCGCACCGGGAAGTTGTTCGTGTTTTGGTCAGCTGAGCTCATTGCGCCCGAACTCGTCACATTTTTGAAGGTGCGTATTTTCGAAACATTTGCATAAAAATTATTCATTACCTCCACTTTAAGACTAAATAATGTAAACGTTTTCAATAATTTCGTCCAAATACCTTAACTTATTAGTTTGGCCTCTCCGGCACATTGCGCCCGAACATGTAATAATTTTTTTGTTCCTTCCATTTGTCTAGATTTTTTCAAATTTGTCCCGCAAATTCTACAATTTGAACAACCCGAGAGATGTGGAAGAAATAATGGGTTTGTTAAATGATGACGACGATCCGACCTTGAATGAAGATTGTGGAGAGGAAAGCGACATAGCTTCCGAGGATGAGGTAGAAATGCACGATAATGTTCCCGAAACAGAACAAGAGGGTGAGACCGATGAATGCGATGACGATGCCGCAAGTACCAGTTTTTTTTTGAGAAAAGATAAAGTTACCAAGTGGAATCAAAATTCACCTCCCAGAAGTGTACGCAGGGGATCTCACAACTTGATTACTCACTTGCCTGGAGTCAAAGGAAACGCGACTGCTAAAACTGCTGTTGATTGTTGGAATTGTCTATTTACAGACGAAATGTTAGACATGATAGTAAGGTACACCAACCAGTACATACAAACTATCGCGGATCAATTTTCTCGAGAGAGGGATATCAAACCCAGTGATGTAATCGAACTACGAGCTTTTATTGGACTTCTCTATTTAGCAGGAGCATACAGAGGAAATCGACAAAGTCTCGAGGAACTTTGGGGGAAAGACGGTGATGGCATTGAAAAATTCGGCCTTGTCATGAGCCTCAAACGGTTCAAGACACTGATTCGTTGTCTTCGTTTTGACGACCGAAACACAAGAGAAGAAAGAAAAAAAATAGATCGGCTTGCTCCAATTTGTGAAGTTTTCCAAAAATTTGTGAAAAGCTGTAAGGAGAGTTATATTTTTGGGGAGAATGTAACAATTGACGAAATGCTCCCTGGTTTTCGAGGAAACTGTCCTTTTCGACAGTACATACCGTCGAAACCGAACAAATATGGTATCAAATGTTTTGCTCTCGTTGACGCAAAACTGTATTACACATATAATATAGAAATTTATGCGGGAAAGCAACCAGAAGGGCCTTTTTTAATCAGTAACAAGCCAAGTGAAGTAGTGAAGAGAATGGCTGAGCCCTTATTTGGATCAGGACGCAACATAACCGCTGATAATTGGTTTACGGATATGGATCTCGTTTCATACCTGAAACAGAAGAAAATATCCTATGTTGGAACTGTCAGAAAAAATAAAAGACAGTTGCTACCTGAATTTGTAGCTACCAAAGGAAGAGCACAATTTACAAGTTTGTTTGGGTTCAATGACGGTAAGACTTTGGTGTCGTATGTTCCAAATCCAAAGAAAAACGTGATTCTCGTGTCAACGTGTCATAATGACAACACTATCGACCCTAACTCTGAAGAAGAAACCTGAAGTTATCACATTCTATAATTCTACGAAAGGGGGTGTTGATACGGTAGACAAGATGTACCATCCGCCATAGTCAGAAGCGATCCTCGACCCCTTTCTCGTGTTTCTGCACGATCAGATAAGGTTTCAAAAAATAAAACCCGCCACAGGTAGAATTCGACATTTGTCCCGGATCGGAACCGAACGACATACAGCTGTTTCGAACTTGTTAGTTCTCATCAGTGCCGCATACGGTACGCCGATTCATGGGTATAATTCAATGCCTGGCGGGGCTTTAGCCCGAGGAGTAGTTGTTTCCTAGAGCGATTATGTAATAGCTTTGCTATTCGGGAACTGCTTTGATAATCGCTTGGCGGCTTGGTGGTTCCTTTCTCGATTCCCGACTTATAAGTTACTGTTAAACACCCTTAATAATAATCCTAAATACTTAACATTTGTATAAATATCTTGATTATTATGTGTTTTGAATGTGTGCCTATTATGCATATAGCGCCCGAACTCAGTAGTCACCATATTGCGCTCGACGGAAGGTTAAGTGTGGTGGAATAAGTAATACCCCACAAAGATTTAACAAACGATACTTCACCAACGGTGTCAGACCTATAACTGCCGCTACTTGTGTAAATTTGTCAATACCTAATTTGAAGCTATCTAATGGTAGATGACGTCAAATGACACAGGACAGATTTTATCACCACAGATGTACTACGAACGGTATATCATACCCCACCACACTGCCCGCAGGTTAAAGGTGCAATTGTAAGCTCAAGTCTCGACAGCGTAATTTGGTACCCTTAAGTTTGGTACCCTTACTGGTATGCTTGTCCTCGTTTATGTGCGTAACTGTCTCCTCCACAGACTATGGATTTTAAGGGAAGGAAGTTAATTTATGTGTCCACAACTTTTTAAGTATCTTAAGCACTTGATCATTAAAGACATATGCAATTATAAACCAAAACGTTCTTTAAATTTAAATAATAGAAGCAAGAAACTTGGTAGGAAATTGGTGAATTCCATCTACCTACTAAACAGTAAAGTACCACCTACAAGCAATGCTGCTTCTCATTGCTAATGCAGATTATTTAGTCTAGCGCAGGCTTTTACTTACGCCACGTGAGGGGTAATAAGTAATGTAAAAAGAGTTATTGCCAGCTCATTGACTCTCATTTAAAAATACCAGGCCGTCCCTAAACTGCATATCGCGTTTTCATCCTTATCAGGATGCAAGAATACCTGGTGCTATGCCTAATGCTCTGAGAATATTGAACGTGCTTTTGTGCCAAGCTGGAATATACATACATATAGAAACTTTCCAAAGACCATATCTCTGTTAAAGACGTATCACCTACGGAAATCTATACTGTTTCTCATTTCTGATGCAAATTACTTCTCAGCTGAGAATAAATTAGATGGTAATAATTCTTTTCAAATTATTACTCCACACGTGGTATACGCAAAAGCTCTTTCTAATCGAAGTAGTCTGAGTCAGAAATCAGAAGCAGTAAAGCTTCCCATAGGTGACATTTTGTTGCTTAGAAGGTAGATGCCATTTGTCACTTCTACATGCATGCTTATCCCAGCTCGAAACAAAAGTCCGTCTAATATTCTCACAACACCAGACATGGTCTGGTATACTTGCAACAAGTTAATCAGCAAACCATTTAGGTTAGAAGTAACTACAAGTTCTTGTAACAAGGCAGCAGGAGGATAGATAATTAATATCTAAATAAGTGTTGCTAAATCTTATGGAATAAGGATTCCTAGTGAGAATAAAATCGCAATACGCAGTTCCGGGACGGTCTGGCGTTCTCAACTGATAATCAATTGAAATGACAATAATTTTCTTAAATAAATATTGTGTTTAATATTCTTAACTTAAACATCAAGATGATTTAAAAATCATCTTGATGTTTGAAGGCCTTTGTAGAATCTCCTAAATTATTTATTTGCATTTTTCTTTATTATACTGCGAAATATTTCTTGTTATATTTATATAAATAAATAATTATTTATCTAAATTCTTTACATACTTCTATGGAAAATTATGACAATAATATATTACATAAATATTAATCAGATTGCAACGATGGTTCTTGGTATACTACCTATATTGAGAGTTTCTTCCATATCACTTGACCACCATATCTTGTAATTAACCTATCTTTTGATTATTCTCAAATTTTTTTTGGGTATGTATTCAGAAAATTTACCTCTAAACTACTTATACATAAGACACTACTTTTCAATCTAATTACAATATGATTACAATAAACTTAGCATACTTCAGTACATTACACCTTATAAAAACTGTTGTGAAAAATTCTGTTGTGAATCTAAATATTTATGTACATAAGTATATTTTCACACACGTGAGATGTAAACGAATCATGAATTTTTAAACTTACTTGAAGTTTGGGCAATGTTTCAGTGTAGATAAAGTCCCAATTGTCCACTTTTATGCTGGGACGACGACCTACACGATGAACGTGACACTCACTTTCGTCTACATTTTCTTCGATTCGCGTTAAGGCCAACACGTGAAACTTTTGCAATTGCTCTGGGTTGTTGTTTTGTTCTGGTTTGTTATTGTTTCCTGAAAAAATAGAGAAATGTAATGGCATACGCTATACAGACTGATTGATGGAAAGCGACGTAGTTCTCACATTCTTGTTTCATAAAATATTGTACGTAAAAATGTATTCTCGTTATAGCATTCATTTAATATAAAAGATTCATTTTCTATTATAATGATTAACCTGATCTGCTATTTTATTTGCCATTTTATTTATTATATGATATAAAAATATGCCATGATTATATTTAATTATGCCGACAGACGGTTCTGGTATGAAGGAAGAATCTCCAATCCTCCAGCTCGCTGTAAATAACCTCGCATTTATAATGACTATTTGAATTTATGTTTATGTTATTTTTATAACTGAAAAATTAAATTTTATGCGTTTGCTTATTGTGTATTTTTATTTAGTTCGTTTTGAATAATTTCTGCTTTACAAAGAAATGCCATAAGACGATAAGCATAGTGAATCGGCTCCAGAGGAATATCGAGATCATCTTTTGAGAGTATCATACATTAGTATTAATGAGATACGTTGATCCTGCAAGTTTTAGGCTTTTAGGTTTTATCTTTTTTGGTTTTTGAATAAATCGAAAAAATGGACCTGCCGCTGTACATTGTTTACTAGTTGGTACCAAACAACTAGATAGCTAACCTCATAATTATTGATTATTAATTTTAACTAAGTAATTAAATGATTTAATAAAAAAATAGTTTTTACATTATTGTTTTCAATATTTAATGTTATTTGTACTTATAAATAATCAAATAAGCTTCTTTTTGGTTGTTTAAAAGGCTTAAACATTGAAATAAATCAATTTTTATATAAAAGAATCAATTTTTATTTATTTTTCAATATAGTGTACCTTTTTGATAAATTTACGAATTTCAGATGTTATTCTACATCAAGAAATATATAAAAAAGTTAGTTTAAGAATTGTCCTAGAACGATATCATAAAAAATAAATAATAATTTTCTAAATTATGGCCTGTTTCTAACGATTATGAATTGAATTATGAGCTGTTATTTTTTTTGAATATAACCTTCATATACCTCTATAATGGGTCCAAATTTCATTCGAATCGCTTAAGCCGTTTATGAGAAAAAAATTATTTTCTGATTTCTCGTTTTTTTTTCTATTTATTCAAAAACCAGAATAGATATCTGGAACCAATTCACTATGCTCATCGTCCTATGGCCTTTACAAAGAACTGTGTATGGTTATGCCTAGGTGTAAATGGAATGGTGCATCTTACAGGTATATAACATTTCAGTTTTACTAATTACTTTCAATAACTTTTACTAAACGTAAATTCAACCGATCTTGATATATTCTTAAATTATATATGTTTATGTAAACATGAAAGGTGCAATATTAACGATAAATGACAATTTATAGGGTGCTCAAAAAAGTCTGCCAAACTTTAGCTTGATACTAAACTGAGCCTCTAAATCTAAATTTTTCAAATAAAGATTTGGTACTTTGAACTCTCAATAATTCGAATTTCCGAACAAATCAGACGAATGTTAGATATCACATTTTATATTATGTATTGCTCAATCCGGAATAGCAATGATTTCATAATCCGGATTCTAAATAAATGAAATTTTCTATAGAAGTCATAATTTCAGCGGAAAAACGAATTTTTTTATTAGTTGACGATGCCCCAGGTTATGTAACAGAGACGTAGTTGACCAGCGAGTATGGCAAATTAGTAACCATATTCCGTATATCTTATTTATTACACTTGTATAAGGTGCCTCAGTTTTAACTATATCATTTGAATTCGTGCCATTTGTTTTCTGTTAAAGATGGGGCGTGAATATTTAACGACTGTCATCTACAAACCATTTAACATCAACATGCCTACGTGTTTCATTTGGAACTATAGGACGTGATTTGTGAATAAAACTAATAATATTTTACAAACTGAGGATTTTTATTCTTCAACATAAAATGGAGACAAAATAGCTGTCCCGACTCATCTGGCTGTGTTTTCCGAATAACACGTTGAATGTTTGCTTTAAAGTCAATTATTGTTACTGGCTGGGTGGCGTACACTTTTCTCTTTTCATAATCTCTAATAAAACAGTCTGATGATGTTAAATTACTGGATGTCGCTGGCCAATTTATGTCAGAATTCCGATAGAAATCATGATCAGGAAGTTGGATATGTAATAGACTTATGGTTGTACCTGCTGTAATATACGTTACACCAGCTTGCCGAAACCACATGTTGTCCAAATTCAAATCAACAATTTGGTGTAAAAATAAATTATTCAACATGTCACTATAGCGTTACCCATTTACACTAATAGAATTACCAGCTTAGCTTCATTTTCAAAGAAGTTTTGTAGAAATAACGTTCACTTTCATAAAACAGTTATACACAAACATTGTTGAACTGTTAAGCGTGACATTTTGACGTCATATGGTATGACCGCTGTTAAGTATTGACGCCCTATCTTTGATAGAACACAAATGGCGTGCAATTCAAATACTATAGTTCCAACTGAGACACCCTATATAATTTAATTGTTGGACCAGAATACCATCTGCTTAACGAAATTTCATTACTCCAAGAGCTTCTTGATCCATATCCTTTCTTTTGAAGAAAGTGCTCCAATAATTTGTTAAGAAAAGTAACAGCTGATTGAATTTAAAAATGTTGACGAAAAATAGTTTCTTATTGAGATTTATGTATCTGTGACAGCAGATGATTAAGCCTTAGGTTGTATCTCTGATGATCACACTCTATTAACCAATCTACTCTCTACTTGGACTCTATTTGCTTAAGGAGAGCTTGACTATTGATGGCCAGTGGCCATTGAAGAAAAATTATTGAAATCAACTATACGCTGCAGAATACTAATACTGCAAATTACCAAGTAGCAGAATCAGGAATTTATAAATAAATAGTTGGTTATAAAAGAGCCTTTACTGTTGCATATTGACAAGAGCAGCTCAGGAGATAATGTATCTCGAATAGAACCAATAAAAACGGTAATCTGAGCACGGTTGCGTTAAACAAATAAAACTTTTTTTTTAATAAGTTAAATTAATTTTTGTTTTTCGATATTATGTGTTTCAATTTATATTTGATAAATCATAATAAATCATTATCTCCACAACGAATCAGTAATATAATGCCTTTCGGAAAATATAGCCAAAAGCCTTATTCCTTATACATCCACACTACTTGATAGCATTAATTTTATCATAGCATGAATGATTTCTCTATCCCACTTCTACACATATGCCCTACTCAATTAATGATATCATGTATAAATAAGATGTTTTAACACAAAAATATTTTACCTCTTCTATCTTACCTTTTATTGGTTTTTTTATTAAATATAAAAATATGTTGCTGTCAACAAGAATTAACGTTTATGAAGAATTTTATAGAAAAACATTAGTTTCCATTTTAATGTTTTCTTATTATTCTCAGCAAACCTAGTATAAATTTATTTCACTATTTCTAAAAGTGGCCTAAACTCCAGAACAAAGTTTTAAAATTCCTTTACTAATTTACTTGCTTTCTCAAGTATAGTGTTTTGACCTAATTTGTTTAGTCCTTATTATATAAGTCATTTGCAGACGGGGTGGAGTATAATAATCTCCTTATGTTAGTAGTTTGAAAATTACCCTCTGCGAAGTAAAACTTCGCATTATATTGATGATCAAGTTTTTATTCCGATTTAGATTGTTCTCTAAACTACCAAGAGATAACGTTTGGTACATTCTACTGCGGTAAAACGTAGCAACGTCTACTAGATGGCAGCCTCATCTGTCAAAGGTATACTCGCTTACACTGCACTGACGAGACCCAAGATAAGGTCGAAACCGGTCTGCAGTTAGCAATATCCTGAGATAGGTGCCATTTTGCATCTTCCTTGGGGTTTTGGAATAATCGGAATCACTGTATTTTAGTGCTGCTTCTGTTAAAATACGGCAAATTTTGTCATATAAGCACAGCGATTGGCATATAGCCAGGAGAATAGCTGTATTGACCTAATTTGTTTATTCTTTATTATATAAGGCATTTTCAGAAGGAGTGGAGTATAATAATCTCCTTATTTCAGTACTTTATAGTGTTTTATTACCAATCTAGAAAGTAATCTTTCACAAGATCATCTACAATATCATCTGGCACACAAACGTAAATGTAGGTTACATGCAATAATTTTATTTAAATTCTGAATATCCTACGGTCACTAAAAAGAAAACTAGAAATCGGTATGCGAGGCAGGCAGCATATGGCTTTGAGTTGAAACATAAATGTTAGCAAATTTCGTGCCACGGTTAATGAATAGTGAAGTTTGCACACAATTAATATTTCATTACACGATCACTCCGGACACAGCACTAATATAAACAGATTGCTTAGTATGATACGAATTCCCAGAATGAAATTCTTTACATGATATTTTATGTAATACAAATTAATCACATACGAATATATCGTTAAAACTTTTGCGGAACGTGTTTATTTACTATTTTAGCCATTGTAGTTATCCATGTAGTACGTTTATGTGAGGAAAAAGTATTAACCAATCCAACTACCTTTGAAATTAAAGATATACCTAGTTACGAAAACGGAGTTATATCAGTACGATTATTATAATGCAATTCCGGTGTAATGTCTCGAGATAAGTTTTAAAAAAAGTTTGAAATAAATTGTTAGTTCCACCATCATTTTAATTATATCATCGAATACACGCTGTCCTCTTTTTATTTCGATACTTGATATTGAACCATATTTTCGTGGTCTTGAGATATTTACTTATGTTGGTCGCATGACATTCTTATACATGGACGTGATTATAGTCGTACCGCCCTTGGTCGCATCGGGTTCTTGCAACCTCATGGAGAGAAAGGCGAATTTGTAATTAAGTCTTTCTAATATCATCTTTCAATGATTCCAGCCTGACAGCGAGAGAGCTATAGAAGGAGTCCGCTTCAGTGATACCTGCACGGGAAATCTCTACTGTTTCATGAAATACTAACCAGGATTTAATGAAGGACGGCATTTTATGTGTCCCGTCAGGGAACGATTGTGGTACTATCGAGCATTCTTGCCGATTTGCACGGCACAAATAGTCACCTCTCCGCAATCCTGAGGGCAGATTCTCTTGAAATACCTCTAAATGGACCTTAAATTAACTCTAGTGTCCTGAAATTTCCACAAGTGATATTGAGAATCGATAAAGACAGTCCACTTAATACCAAAATTTTGCAGGGACCTCCTTTGGGATTTGCAGGAACATTTCTTCGTCAAATATCATTGCAACGTCTCTTCAATTTGTTAATAATGGCTATCCAGAGGCATGTAGCAGTAACTTTTCTATAGTTTACTTTGTTGGGGAAAGAAATTGTCTTAGAAATTTTCGTTTATTGCGATAGATTGCCTCTTGAAGAGTTTCGTGAACGTATTGAGTCCTCCTCTTGGTAGTAGTCTTGATAAAATTGTTAAACTTAATGAACATGTTCATCCTCCGGCTATATACAAAATGCTTTCCTGCTCAATTTGAAGTTTTTAGTGCTACTTTATAACTTTGGATAGTTCTTTTATAAGTATATGCTTTAGTTAGTACCTTTACTATTATACCTAATTAATTGTTTTTTAAGAATTTCGGATAATCACTATCTCAGCAGTTGATTTGGCATATGGATTTGGCTTTTTGAAGGTCGTAATTATCTATGGATATAAGGGAAACATAGTAACTGTATTTACTCTAATTTTTTAATATGGTTAGTCATGCATCCAAGCCTTATTACTAATTTTTGAGTAAAAAGTTAGTTTCGTTTCTGAACATATTATTTCCCCAATTGTTTTGAACAATCTCCGAAATCATCTACTAAATACATTTCTCGTGCATAAAGTATTATGTAAAATATCCAAATATATATTGTCAAATATTGTTATTTCTTTTTCAATAACAAAATGTTTAGTTGGGTGATATATTAACACAATACTTAGAGCACTGTTGGGACCACCAAGCCGCCAAGCGGCTATCAAAGTAGTTCCCGAATAGCAAAGCTATTACATAATCGCTCTAGGAAACAACTACTCCTCGGGCTAAAGCCCCGGCAGGCATTGAATTATATTATATATTCGGGAACTACTTTGATAGCCGCTTGGCGGCTTGGTGGTTCCTTTCTCGATTTCCGACTTATAAGTTACTGACAGAGATCGTATCGATAAAGATGTATAGGCCATAAAGTTCATTCGGCATTTGTCCTGAATCGGCGTACCGTATGCGGCACTGATGAGAACTAACAAGTTCGAAACAGCTGTATGTCGTTCGGTTCCGATCCGGGACAAATGTCGAATCCTACCTGTGGCTGGTTTTATTTCTTGAAATCATTTTTAATAATAACCCTCTAACTTTGCGTGCTCTATATCAAGACTTTTGAAGAATATTATAATATTTCGATCATTAAGCTGTTTTTAAAATACTACTTTGCATTTTGTATTTTATATTTACTGTTGATTTCGTGTATACACCAAGCTCTTGGTTCAATTTCTGCACCACATTAGAGTTGTAATAGTTGCATGTAATGAATGTTTCATGAAGTACACAAACTAGTGGATAGGTGGAATGCTATCCTCAGTAACAGCAGCAATACTTGTAGTTATGCATACACTTCATTAGTGTTATATAGGCTTTGTACACAACTTCTTGGTGATCTATTGGAATTACACATCTAAAAAGAGCAAACCAGAACATAATGTCTTTACACTCTATAACAGCAATTCTCTGATATATCATATGGAAACATGACAACTAACTATCGTACGACGTATACAACCTTATGGTTTATATACACTATTGATTACTATGATTGTTGTTGATCTGTCGATAATTCTCATTTTTGTTTATATCCGTTAATGCTCTTTGAGGTTTCTTCCGGAACCTCATTAACTTTTGAAAGGTTTATTATCTTATATCATTATCAATCATAAGACTCTCTAGCCTCGAAATTTGGAATTCATTTCGTAAATTCCTATCGATTCCAAAATACATTTACATTTTCAGTAGGTCAATCAAAAAAAAATTAAAAATGTCAAAACGTATGTACTTCCCATTATTTTTCCAGATACAAATAAATGGCCACAGATTTTATTACATACTGATAGATTTAGATTGAAAATAGTGAAATTTAATGTTTCAATAGAAGTATTTTGCTTAAATATCAGTATTATCCTTGCTTCGGAAGAAACCTTTCTTTAATTTTTGGACCTTGAAACATCTTTTAGTAATTCCTATCTTGAATTTGAACTTCTAATCTGTCCTACAAATTCAGCCAATTCAAGAAGTGATTGTTATGACTTAAAGTCATTAATGTCTTCTGGATAAGAGGATTAGATTCAAGTTCTGCGTAGGCCGTAGATATGGTTCTGCTGACGAAATATTAGTTTTATGGGGTCTAGCAATATAATGAGAAAGAAGAGTGTTGTTGATGCCCTTCTATTTTCTACAGTCCTGTACCATATTAGACAGAATATATTGATTCGTTGCAGCATATTTCCCTTCATTGTACTAATGCCAGATTACACCATCGAAAGCTATGTAGACAAATATCATGCGCATATTCAACTGCGCCAATGTTTGTGATAAATATCGTGACTGATTTGTTAATAAACGCAAATTCTAAGAGATACATCGCATTTCTGGTCACTAACAGTTCATCAAGAATAGGAACAAGTCTCAAAACTGCTATATTGGACCACCCACGAGGTACGCAGTGAATAGCTCGGTCTTTACTCAATAAAATTGAGACCGTTGCAGAGTGAATATCGATGAATATATATTGAATGTGAATGTACACAGATTTCGATCTGGCCGCGCATAAAGTGCATCCTTTTTGCTCCGAATGCTGCCTCACTCTTTCTTCTATACATACATAGATAATCTCACACATTCTCATATTCTTGATGAGCTGTACGTTTTCTATGATATTTAAGTATATTGTCGTATTTTATTAAAATGTGATGTACGGTTGCAGTAGAAATTTTCAGTTAATAGGAAATTTTAGTGATAATCCAGACTCTTCATTGCTTTAAAGGATATTTTATTGTAGCAATGCCTACATTATATCTGATTTAGGTCACCACATTATGTGGACCACATTAACCCTCCGTATAATCCATCCTACCCTTACAGGATTTTCACTCAATTGTGCATTATCCTTAAAGAGTGGTCAGATATTCCTTACGACTTCACTTATGAATATCGGATTCAGTATTACTAAGTAATATACCAATTTCTATATAATTGCCGAATAATTGTATAACTATTGCGAATACACTTTTAATGAGGCCAAAATTATACACAGTGTCCTATAATAATCTAGAGGACTGACACTACTACCCACATTAGCATCAACAGTAAAAAAGATCCACATATTCTATTGAGATGACCTGATGATTAAAGAAAATTAAATTTAAATATACGTAATTGTAGTGAATTACATTAAAACAGATGCAACAATGAATATAAATAAAGTACTCAATAAATAAACTTACCTCCATCTTCAGTCTTGTCACAGTCGAATTCAGTTGGATCCAGCAAAGTCGAAATAGTATCAGTTCTCACAGTTTTCCTTTTAGGTGGATCAGAAGACATCTTGGTAAATAACTCCAGATGTTTTTCTGATAGAGGTAGCACTATTCCATTTTCATTCAGATGATTATCACATTTCGTGTCCGAAATTTGCTGAATTTCATTCGAATTATTATTGCATATTAATATAAGATTTTCATGCAGTGTTATGCTGTGTTTTAGAAGCGTCTCCTTTATTTGTACTTCTTTTGGCGACGATGGCCTCTCCAAGAGGATCTTCTGTTCGGTGACGGTATCGTACGTCCCCCCGTGGGGATCCACTCGGAGCTGCACGACCGCAAACGTGCTGACAGGCCATGTTTTGCTGTGATTTAAGGTCATCCTGAGTTAACTGGTTGTCCATCCTGTCGTCAGTTAATCACAGAGCACACAGTTCCAGAATTTCAAAGCAGATAAATAATCCATAACGCCGTATAGGGAGATCATTTTTCATTCGTCCGTTTACTTTTGTTAGTTCCACGAGTATATTGATTGTGGGGTGTTACCTCGAACTTTTGATTTTGTCTTTACTTCTTTTCGTAATAAAGTCGTTAAAGTCGGGTACTGGGGTTGATAAATCGTTTTCAGTTAGCAAAGTATATTACTAGCGTGGGTTATGACCTTTCAGTTTATTATAGTTTGATGTAAATAACTAAAACTTCCTTCCTTTAAGTTAGTTCAAACTTCAACATTTTATATTTGGGACTAGTCCGAGGAATTTTTCATTGCGGTTTTTATGGCTCTCACTTCGGGTGATGAGTAAAGTACCTGAAAAGAAAAGACTAAATAAATAAAACTGACATTGTTAACGTTTTTAAATTAAAATCCTTGAAATTAAAACAAGAACGTTGTAAAATCAATTTATAATCTAAAATACGATTCCTTTAAAGCATAGGACAAATTGGAAATGGTACATTTACTTTCCCCAGAAAAATGTGCGTTTAAAGTTTTAAATTAAGAAATTAAGTATCAGATTAATCCTCAATGAGGCGGAATATTCCCGGGCTGTCAAGAAAGTCCCCGCTTGTTCACAGGCTTTAAACATCAATTGTGTTGTCCATCATAAGTTGTTTAAGGGACGGAACTGCTATAATAACCATAAAAAATCGTGGAAGAAAGTTTTTCCCACGGAAATCGATTTGCCAAGAGATGAAGTGCTGCGATAAATGCCTAAAAGTAACAAAAAGGCAACGGGAATATATATGCGAGGACTTATTCCGGAAATTTTGCAATATACGTGCTATGATGTCAGTGATCCTGATCACTCTTGATACATGCAACCAGATCATGACAAACCAAAGACAGAGGAAATTTTATTAATTATTTACGATCTAGAGATATGTCAAGAAAATGCTTTAGAGAACGGTGATACCTTGAGTGAAGCCAACTTACAGCTTGTCAAGAATAGAAACAATTCTCAAAACTGCGATATCGGATCACTGACGGGGTATGCAGTAAATAGCTTCGTATTTAACTCAGTCGCATTGGGACCTTTTTTATAGTAAATATCGAGTAATGTGAGTGAGTGTGTCTTTCTATTCTGAATGCTGCCTTACTTTTTCTTCTACGTATACCTAGATAATCTTACACTTTTTCCTATTATTGACAAGCTGTATGTATGTTAGCATATAGATATCATGTATGCATAAAAGAAAATAACCTATGCTTTTATCAGAAATGTGGATATATTATTTACAAAGATAATGTTATTACTAATTTTGTGGAATGCTTCCTTTCAATGAGGAAAAACCTTAAATAGGTGATTATCGTCGACCACATTGAACAAGCGTATAATCAGCAATTTATTCTTAATAATATTCTCTCTAAAATTAACCTAGAACCTGAACTAAAATAATTAAGATGATACTACATAACTTGACATTTATTGACTCGCTCAACTAATTACTCAAGCCTCTGTCTAAATTACCAATAGCGTTTGTATTGGGAGATTCTAAGAAAGACTATTTCCCACACACTTTCAATACAGAAGAAAATAGCAGCTATGTAGGAGACATCTTCCTGTTTGGAATTCTATGACCCCGACAATAGGAAAGATGTCCGAGTCGCGTTTTTGCTTTTGCTTTCTAAAATGATATATTTGCTCCGCAGCGCAACTTGGTCAACTATTGTATATCTGGTATTGAAAATCTAAGGGTTTCTTGTCTGAAATTGCAACAATAATTACTAAAAACATGAAATATCTGTCTTTTTACGGAGGCCCTCACTACTTCTTCTGCATGTAAGAAAGTATTTCACTGTTATTTTGAAGTAAGTCCAGTACCATTGACATTATCTTATCAGAAATTGCTAAGGATGTAAAGGTAACCAGAATAAAATAGTCATGCACTGGCTTGCATGTGAAGAGAAAGGGCATAATATTCTAACATTGCATGCAGCCAGGAAAAGGAAGTTACAATTCGTGGCTAGAAGTTTATTTAGATGATTATTATGAGCAGGTCAAAGAGATATTCGAATTTCATGGGTATTATGTACTACTATGGCTGCCACAGATGCCTTAAATATTTCAAATATTCAAATTTAGAGACTCAAATACCCGTTATGAGTGTACCGTGGTAAAAACCGAATCCCTTCGTAATTGGCCTTTCGTTGTTGGTGCATACGAGGTATTACAAATGTAGTGTTATGATTTAAAAAAATGGTCAAAGATAACAAAAATTAGATAAATGTACAGACGAGCATCATTTACTCCTCAATACCCCAGTCAATCCTCACGATGCTTTCTATGGTGAAATTACAGTAAATTCTAAAACATAGAAATGTAAATCAAATGAAAAAATAAAATATGTGATATAGTGCAGACTATATCACTACAAATACGGAATATTTTCGTATTTGAATACGGTATGTAGATACAGAAGGTTGCCTGTTGCCAATCTTAAAGCATGTGTACGCAAGGATTGATCTTCTGGATATGATCTAAACCACACTACTTCTTTTTTGTGAACAGTGAAGATCTATATAACAAGCAAATAGTTATTTATGATACAAGGTCGTAAAATTATTATTTTTGGTTTAATTACAGAAATATTATCGCACCGGAAATTTCAGGAATGCCAAAAATAGTTCACTCAAGTGTTTCATACAATGCTATAGCAATCATAGAATAAAGAAAAGCTAAACGCATATATAATATTTTAAAGTTATAAAAATTTTAATTGATTATTGCTACACATCTGTCTAATAGTATTTTAAGTATGTAGTATTTGGTTACATCCATTTATTTTGAGTGTTTATAGTTATCAAAATGAACACACATTATTATGGTATATTGCTGTGTTGTTACACAGCAATATACCATAATAACAGTGTGAGTAATTAGCAAGAAAAATTGAATATTTTGGTAATAAAATGAATGAAGCAGTAGAGAATGCTACCAGAAAATCGATAAGTTTATCAAGTGGGGTTCTGACAATAAAGTTAGCAATAATTCTAAAACTATATTGTATATAAACAATGGAAATATCAACAATGTGGTTACAGTACTCTAGGTTAAGGATAACGTTGACAATCAGAGACAGCATGATATGTTGACATCTCAAGGTTCCTGAAGATACTTGCTTATCTTAAAAGATAGGGGGCTGGTATAAATCAAAGGAATATATATTTATTTACCCTATTTACCAAGAAAATACTACAGACTTTGTTTTAGAGAACCACTAAATAACAAATTCATTGAAGAATCTAAGTAATTTTCCCTAGTATGAATGATTTATGTTAAAAACTGTTTTATTGAAACTATTTTGGTAATTTTACGCTACTTTTAAGAAAATATACTGAATAAGGCCATACTACCACGGTGTTGTTTATTTATTAATTACATAGCTGGAAAATGTACCTATCAACCAGTTGATATAAAGAGAATTGGTAGGGCGCTGTTTAAAATTGGCTATTTTTCTAAAATTGCAGACTGAACCGGATATACAGGTCATTCATTCAGATGAGCGTCGTTCACTCTGAAATTTTATTCAAAGTAAAATGTCTATTGCTAAAAAAATTATAAGAAACATATAAAACATACAAAAATTCAGAAAACATTCAATCTCTGTTTTAAACTTATCCTTAAAGGAATTCTACAACTTCAAGAGTTAATTTGGGAGGTTTTCATTCTAGTTTACAATTTCGTCCATTATATTCATGCATTATTTATAGACTTAACAGAGTACAAAATAGTAAATTTTACGAAATAATAATTATTTTACACGCTAGTTCAATAAAGTCTCACTTTATCCACTATCCGCAGGGTGTAAATTAACATTTTATGCACTGATGTAGAAAAATATGTTTATATATAATTAAAAAGCTCTATGAAATGTATTCGTATTATACATGAGTATTGACAATGAGTAAGGTAAGTATGGACAAACTACTAGTAACATAGTACGTACAAACTTCCAATTACTTATCACTAGGGCTGGCAAGATGGTCCCAGTGGCGTGCGTATAATATTCGATAGGTAACATAAAATAACGTAAGTAATAATAAGTTATAACTTTTTAAAATATGAAGGATTTTGTAATTATCTTATTGTAATTTGTAGTAATTGTAATTATTATGAACAGTTTATAAATGTGCCTTAATATGAGCATTATGGAAATTCGCTTGACATTCCTTGATGAACATGGCTGATTCTTTAAAAATAAATAGTAAAACTACTAGGTTTATCTTTTGACAATACTCAAAATAATAAAACGCTGCCTGTAACCATGTCCTCCAGTATGTAATAATCAGCTGTGATGATTCAGGGATGTCAGAACACTGTTTCAAAAATGCTACTTTTGTATGTGATATTAATCTATTTACGTTTGGATAACATTTTTGATTTTCTCTGTCACAAGATGCAGCACATGAGCGCTAACATATAAGAAGTTACCACACTCTTTTTACACAAACAGCCTACAGAACGCATGGTTAAACATTAACAGTTGATTTCTCGAAAGTTGAAATTTTGCTAATGTATTTAGAAATAATTGAATATCCTCATAATTGTTTGGCCAGTATATTTTTGTAATCGTTTATTAGTTAGTAAGAACAAACACGACAGAGGTTCTAGTGTAAGTAATTTAATATTAACAAAATATTTCTTTTAGAATAAGAGTGAATAAGTCTCACCCACACATAACCACAATTTTTATTTTGTAATTCAAAATTTTGCACCATTGGCATCGGAAATATTACAGAAAGTATTACGGAAATATTACAGAAAAATGGAAAATATATTTATGTATATACATATGACAGTATATGACAGTCATGTATATTTGTAATGAGAAATAATCATTTATTTCAAGGCATTGAGCTAAAAGCTAACCCATATCGCATTTTTCTAATTAAAGGTTACTTTTATTTTTAGAACACTGTTTACTTTCATGTTTAGAATACGAAATTGATTAAGAATTTTCATTGAATTACAAATTTTATTTTTATTTTTCTACAGATCAACAAAACAATTGCTTTGTTTTTTTATTATAAATTGTCTAAACTAATGAATTTTTCACTTCCTACATATCCTATGTATATATGTTAAAATAGTATAGTCCAATGAAAAGATAAGAGGAAAATTTAACAATGTGCAAGCAGAATTATTACAGAAAATGTGCGGCTCCAACAAAGGAAAAATAGCTGCTTCCTCAAAACTGTTTCTCTATTGTCTCATATCTTAGTACATTTTACGCAGAGTATGAAAATTTTATGTAATTGTACAAATAAAATAGTATTCTAGAGTTAAGAAATATTTTACATATATACCGCGTGAGCAACTTTAAATGGTTTTATAAGGAATCTTTTTAGCTATAAATGGTATAGAGAAATGGATCCGCCATTCTCGATAAACTTTTTCGAGTAAACCATGTTGGCAAAAACTAGACTTAGCTTTTTCTCTTTTTAATGTAGAGCTCTAAACCAAGATCGGTTTTCTTTTTTTTTTAATAATTAACGAATATATTACAACTATTATGAAAGTGAGCAATCATTTACAGTTCCATTAAAAAAATCGTATTAAATCACAACAAAATGAAGCGCCTACAAAGTTAACAACTTGTAACTTAGTCAAGAAATTTGATGGGTTCTGTTATTGGTAAGACAACATCAATACGTCCTTATCATGATCCGTCAGACGAAAATATTGCTGCAGTGAGAGAAGGTATATGGAAGTATCCAAACACATCAATTCGACATAGTGCACAACAATTGAATTTGTCAAGAGCCACCACGCATCGAGTTTTAAAGAAAGATCTGTATTTGTCAGCGTATAAAATTCAGCTGATATGACAATTGAAAGTTACAGACGATTTACGCTATACATAATAGTACGTAGTAGTGTTAATTGGGTGTTAAGAAAGAAAGAATGTGATGCTAATTTTTGCAACAAATTTCTGTTCAGGGGTCAAGACATTTTCATATTGACTGGTACGTCAGCAAACATAATTATTGAATTGGGGGTACTAAAAATCCACATGCTATTCACGAAACGGAAATGTATCCACAGCAGTGGCGGCTCGTGATGAAATTAAACGGGTGTTCTGCACAGGGCCGATCCTAGGGTATTGTCCGCTCGCGTGCAAATTTCAAACGTATCCAAACTACTGGCGCCGTAGGGGCCGCAAAAAAATTGCGTCGCAGGCGAAAATTTTGAAAATTTTCAAGGTCACGCGTGTTTCTGATACTTCAGAATTTTTATGTAAAATCCGTTTATACAAAAATATAGACTTTCACAAGAAAATTTTTGGAATTTAACACCTTTTTGAAGAACATTCATGTTTGCCGTCATATTCTTTGGTTAAGAGAAAAGTCTTGTAAGGTGAATTTTCTACTAGAGGGTCTATAACACTTAAAATATTTTCCGAAAGAGTTTCAGCGTCACATTTTGTAGGTTTTAGGTATGTCCAAAAACGTTCAATCGGTTCACCATCGAGAATATACCTTAAAACTACCACTAACTGAGTTATTGCAGATACATCAGTTGTTTCGTCTGCCATAACTGCCAAAAATGAAGGTTTGTTAATTTCTTTAATTATTTCTTCATGACATACTTTTAATATACAGTCTAAAAGATCATTTTGTATTTCTTGAGAGGTTCCTTTAAATACTGAAGCATTTTGTAGATGCTCGCTTAAAGTTGCATCAAGCTCAGCAGAAAAATTTATCAAACTATGAAATATCCCCGGGTTTTGAGAGGTTTCAGCTTTGTCATGTCCTCGCAGCGCCAATTCAAAGGCCCCACAAAACTTTATACAGTTTATAATTTTTGACAAAACATATCTCTTTTTTGTTACATTATCATTATGCTTTTGCACGTTTATCCAATAAGCTGAATATAGCTGCGCTTTAATATTAGTTGTACCTAATAAAGCTAATTCCATTGTATTATGTAGATGACTTTTGGAGTTGTCGTGCTTTTTTATTTTTTCAGTTAAGTGCACCAAATCTGTCACTCCTACCTCCGTCCATGCTTTATCACCGCCAAAAAGTAAACAAGGAAAACAAAGTAACGTATTTTTTTGTTGCACCCACAAATCCAATTGTTCAAATGTCTCTATTATATTGACGTTTATATGCTTTTCCGCGGCTAACACCTGCAGTCTCAATAATAAAAAACAATGGCCTACCATTGTTTTTTAAATCATTTTTTTCTTCATAAGAGTATTTAAAAAATTGCTTCACATGAACTAAATTATAAACTAAATCCATTGTCACTATCACAGTATATAAATATTAATAATTAGTACAATAAATCACTACACAAATTCACAAGACAGTATTTAAAATCTCAAATTAACACGAAATACGAAATAGGTACGATTTACGCCCGCCTACTGTACGAGGAGTACGAAGGAGTAAACATTCACTGATGTTGCCTTAGCTGGAAAGAATACAGCTCACTGACCGTGTAAATTCGCGCATTTACGAGCGCCAAGTGTGGATTGTCGCGGGAGTTGAGGGGGAGGACGGGTGTGCCGAGCCGTGCTGAGAACTACCTCGTGTGGCCCAATTCAATGTATCGCGACGCGCTCCCGTAGAGACCCAAATAATTCATCTGGTCTACTACTCAATAAAGGACGGCGGGCAGAATGCGACTTTAACGCAATAATTTGGTTAGCTGCACCAACTAACCAAATTATTTTATTAATAAATTTTAGTAATTATTATGTCGCGAAAATATACAAATATCTAATTTTTTTGGCAGTTCTGCAGCTCTGCAGCACCTATACGCCAGCCGCCCCTGATCCACAGATATGTATGGTTTGGTGCACATTTTGGATTGATGGAACTATACTTCTTTGAAAATGAAGCTGGTAATGCATGCATCACATGCATGTTGACGTCGTATGATTTGTAGATAACATTCGTTAAATATTGATGCCCAGTCAATATACAGTCGCTAAATATCTTTGAGAGAACACAAATGACGCGTAATTTAAATTCGATAGTTCTAAGTGAGACACACTATATAATAAATTTTAGTTTTCATACTAAACAGTTTTCCTCAAAAAGAAAAGATCGAGAAGTGGCTGTTCATTTTTCCATATCTTACTATAAGAACGTTGAAATTAACTCATCCTGTATACTCGTATGTACCTCAATGTAATAATCAAGAATACAATATGTGGCACAAGCCATTTTTAGCCTATTTTATTGTAGAGGTAAAGCGACTCTCGTGTCATGATTTGTTTTCATTACCCGTCTTGATAACGTAAAAAGTGAAATGAAACGAAAATGTGACAGTCGTCCCTGTACCCAGCGATATTTATCTTCGTCATTATTAACAAAAGCTGTAACTTCCTGATATTATAAAATTTTTATCTAAGCGGTTTATGAGGGTCATTTAGTTTATGAGGATATTTTAGATAGCATCAGTTTTTTAACCAACGAATTTTATGTCTATTTCTGAATAATATGAATGCGTATTATGTCACTAAATTTAAATATAAAAGGTAACTTATTAAACCCACGGATCCAAAATTTTCTAATTACTTTACAAAAAAAATCTAGATGAGTAGGTAATTACAAAATAATAAATATTCTACCAAAATAATAAACTTGGGTTAAGTATTAACACATAAATAGTTCGTAAACAGTTAAATATTTTACAATTACAATTATAGGTTATATATGTCATACTTGCTGTATAAAAAATTTTTCCTAAAGAAAATTAATTAAAGTATTTTAATTGTACACGAAGCTTATAATGAATTGTTATATGTATATGTATGTTACATGTATTGTATGTTTGGGTGTAGTCCCTTGAGGAGGGCCGCGAAGCCGTGCAATACTCAAGATATCGTTAACTGTATCTTCCTCCGATAACCAATACGCGTTGGAATATGGATTTGTCTTCTTTCAAAAGCTCAATATCCCTTCCAGGCCAATCTTTCTTAGCTACTTGAGTCCAATAAAATAGTCCAAGTGCCTGTGGCGAGGTGTCTACACCATGCCACAGGCAGGCACTGGCATAGTACAGGTTCAGATGTCTCCACCTCTCCCTCGTACCAACTGCATTCCTCATTGGCACTCAATTTAATCTTGCTAATATGGTAGATAAACTGACAGTATACTGTTAACAACCCCGTGAGTTCCCAGACATTCTCCCCATCACCCTCAGTAGTTTTGCCATCCAGTCGCTGCAAGGAGTCAAACCCAGCATCAGCTTAGCCTACCTGCATCCTTGGGTGTTCCGCTAAGGATCTCTCAATCTTCAGCCATTCCCGGATTGCCCTCTTTCCAAGGTAGTATGCAACCAAACAGTACACCAACATGAGCTGGTTACTCCTGTCTAGTAGTTCTACTGCATCTTAACATTTTCAGCCAAGGTTTTACTTCTGGAGCCTCTAAAGAACCCAGAGCCGCGCGGTAATGAGCTGATCAACCACTCTATTTCGCAGTTACGTTTATACGCAGACGTGGATAGTCATCACATTTACCTAGAGTACTGTGGCATAACGTCCAAGAGGAATTCATTACTCTTCTATTATAGTATCTTTTTTATAAGTTGAATACATTTTTGTGAGAAATAATTAGTGAACTAGGAACCCCGTATATTATACAGAGATAATGATAAATTCTTTGTCTTCACTCTTCGCAAAATTTACAGCACGTGATGGACGGGGATTTTTTTATCCAAGGTAATTAATTATCTTTTAAACTTACACATAATGTTCATAAAACACTTTTAAGTGTTTGGGAAAAAATCTTTCTCGGGCTTACCGAACAACGCCTTTACAGCAGTTACTACTTTAAGTACCTAATAGAAATCCCTTCCATCCTTCAACAAGTTTTGAGTATGTATGATAGTTCGAAGAACATAGGCTTGACAAGCAAGGGAGATGATCGATCAATTTGAAATGCAGTTTATTGATATAATGATAATAATATATTTCATTTACTACTGGAAGGTAATTTATAAACATAATTAAAAGCATTAACCATATAAATGAGGCAAATAGACAAGAGACATACTACAACACAATCCCGCTTGTGGATTACAACTTATATTACAAAAAATATACTTTTACGTAGAATAATATATAACTAAAGTAGTAAATTCAGTATTTAGTATTAATATACCGTTCTTTCATTTTTTTACTAGACAGCAAGTCAATCGGTCGATTTCGTATAATGTGTAGGGAGGGGACGCGGTACGGTATGCCCTGCTTCAGGTTGTCCAGTGTCGATAATTAGCGGCGCTACGACAGTCACATTCTACACGTGAGGGAGTGTACATCGTATTTGTAACGGGGAAAAACTTTTACGTGGGAAGTGATGTTGATGGGTTTACTGTTAAAAGATGATCAAGGTATTTAAAGAAAAAATATCTTGGCCATATTTAACAGCAAACTATGATCTTTTTTGCATTATTTTTATAATTGGTTTTCCATTAAAAAAAGTGCCTTCTAATAAAACATTTAAAAATAAATAGATTCTCTTAAAATAATTAAAAATAAAATACAAACTCTTAAGACTTAAAAAATATCCCCTTGAATAAGAAAAGAAACTAAAGAAAATTTTCGAAGATGCCTCCATCTTGCGCCAAACAATAACCCAACCTGTCGTAAAATTCTGAACGAACGTTGGTCAGCATAAGAGGGCTAATAGTTTGAAATGAATTTTCAATATTAGCCCTCAGTTGATTTAAATTATTAGCTCTTTCATGAGGATGCCCGTATAACTTTGATTTAATATACCCCCATAAGAAAAAATCATAGCTGGGGCCAAGTCTGGCAATCTTGGTGGCCATTGAATTACGCCTCTCGTAGATATAATTCTTTGGGGGAATATCGTATTCAAATAGTCAATGACTATTCTTGAGTTATTGGCCGGACACCCATCGTGCTGGAACCAAACGTTGTCAAAACTGGGATTAATATTTGCCAATGCAGGAACAATTTAGTTCTGAAGAAGATTCAAATAAGTCTCCCCATTTAAATTTCCATCAATAAAGAATGGTCCAATAATATCATTCCCATAAATACCAGCCCAAATATTCAATTTTTCGGGATATTGTGTCCTTGTATTTAACAGGCGATACTGATTTTCAATAGCCCAATACCGTAGAATTGATGGATTGTGCCTACCATGTAACAGTAACGTGGATTCATCGGTGAACACGATGTTATAAATAAAATTGTCAGCCGCATTTGCACGTTCCATTACAGTGTTACAAAATTCCATTCTACGGTACTGGTCTTCATCGAAAATTTCTTGATGGGCTTCGTATTTATAGGAATGATATTTATTTTTCTTTAAAATTTTGTGAATTTTACCCACACTAAAACCAGTCTCCTCGGAAATTTTTGCGATAGAAATATTTGAATCTTCTTCTACCATTGCACACACCATTAATTCCTGCATTTCAGCATCCTCGTTAATTCTAGGTGTCTTGTGGCATTTACAACCTAAAATGCATCCCGTTGACTTAAACTTTTTCACTACTGTCGATATTGTGTTCAAGGCAGGGATCGGACGATTTACATATTTGACTGAGACCCTTATTGCACGTAATGAATGTCCTTGAAGAGACTATGATATCAAATCAATTTTTTCCTCAAGTGAGTACGTCATAATTATTAAGTTTTGAATTAAAAGAATCTATTTAAAATTACACGTATTACTACGAAGTTCACTCGTCTAAATGCCAAACACGTATGCGACGGTAAATGTGAAATCTAAGTCGTCGATCATCATGGCCGGCGTACGGCCGGACTCCCCACCTCAGCGGTGGCTAATTTTCCGAGAAGGACCGAACGGTGGAACCTATGTACAGTTTTAAAATGAAAGCACGGTACCTATAAATAAAGTACAATTCAGCACTTATTGCTGATTAAAATGGAAGGTACATACATATCAGTGGAGTTTGGGGGTGTTAAAATTATTCTGGGGTTGGTACATAACATAATTTATATATATATATATATATATATATATATATATATATATATATATATATATATATATATATATATATATATATATATATATATATATATGTTTTACTTTTTCAGTTAGTCTTTAGATATTATGATTATTAAATGTTTATTGAATTTTTAGGCAGATACTGTTTCAAAGGGAATGCATTTAATATATGCCGATAAATATATAATAACTATGTCTCATTAGTATCTTAAATATCATACATATTTCTGCTCTATCAGTTATCAATCTACTGATATAACTATCAATTATTTGATGAATATCTTTTCTAAGAATATGTACCAACTATTTCTTTTAAGCCATTCATAGGATGAGTTTGTCTTGTTTTCTGTGAAATTTTTAAATAGGTAGGTCAAACATAATTGATATAAATACTTTATATATGAACTGTCTTAGTGAGACAATGATAAAAAAATTGTCTTATATCTAGAAATTTTAATAAATTGAAAAATGCGTAATTTTATTATGCGTATATTTTCTCGAAAAATATTATATTTGTTTAATTTTGAAATGTTTCTAAGTTCTTTAATTTATTGATTGCTGTTGATGACATTGATTTATATATTGCTTTATTTTTCCTGAAAATATATTCATGCGCTGTTTACAGTTTTCTTCTTAGAAAACACAAATATCTTTTTAAGACAAAACCACATCTTTTAAGATTTAGACAATTATTCTGAGAATATATACAAAAATATAATTAAGCTATTGTTTTTGTTTTTCAAATAAAATAATAGAAAATAATATTTACGTAAATATTGTTATGATACATTATTTCTTTAATTTGTTAATATAAATAATTATATCTTAAACTTAAATATATTTTCGTATACTGTAATAAAATTGTAGTCAAATTTCGTTACAACTTTATATTGTCTCATTTATTTTTAAATTGACAAATTAAATCTCTTAATTTCATTGATCCAACTGTAACCTGAAGTAAATTTCTTCTGTACGCTTAACCAATAGAGTAAACGTATTAAAGCGAATTGAATACGCCTATATTAAGTCCAAAATCTTAGTGGTAGAGGTTTTCTATTTTTATTTTAGCATCTACTTTTCTCCACCTATATGTTGTTCATATATCTAATTACAAAAATTTAGTCAAATTATTAGACCACTAGGATTTCTCCTCTTCTCTCATCGTTTTTTTTTTATTAAATAAACTAATCCTTAGTGTATCTCATAATTATCTTAATTTCCACTGTAGATGTGTAGTAGTGCCCAGGGAATTCCCTGCCTGTCGTAGAAAACGACTAACTGGGGCTTTCACTTGTAACATTCGTCCCCTCTATTCCTTACGCAATCTTGACCTTACCTCCTCCTAATTATACTGTATTATTTCCCTTATTACCTGCTTCCCATTATCCATCCTTGGAGAGTAAATCGCATAAATAAATCCATAATTCTAAGGTGTTATGTTGTACCCTGCCGTGGGGATGGACGGCTTCACATCAATAAGTCCGTAACAGTAATGGTGACCTTCATGTACAAGAGGCATGTGCATGTGCGAAAAAAAAAAGACATATGAGGTTAAATTTCTCTTGATGATACAGCCTTAATACGTTCTGAAAATATCAAACATCTTGGCGTGTACTTCGATGAAAATGATTTTTCTCTGGGTATATCAATAACATTGCTCTTAATGCATGTATAACCCTGAGGTTCCTGATTAGAAACAGGACATCATTTAATAATATTGCCACCTTAAAATGTTTATATTCTACGTCAGTACGCTCGAAATTAGAATATTGTAGCCTTATTTGGTATTCCTGGTATCTAACTCATATAAATCAACTTGAAAATATTCGTCGACGTTTTTTACAGCATTTGTCATTCCACATAGATTATTATAATCCAGTAAGTTATCGCAATAACTCTGCTTTTACAAAGATTTGACGTCCAGTCATTGAACACTAGAAGGTGCTTAATAGCTTCTCATTTTCATTTAAGCTGTTCCATAATAGTATAGATGCGCCCGCATTACTAAGCATGTTTAGTATACGCATACCTAGACCAGGCTCTTGAGAATAAAGTATGTTTTATTGCCAGATTGTAAGAACTAACGTTCTGTTAAAATCGCTAGTATTCGTAATGTCAGATAATTTTAATGTAATATCGAACTTGTGACTTGAACAACTGTACTTATAACGAGTTACTATCTTTTGGGAAACAACAAATTTTCACTGTCCTGTAAGTTATATGTTAATGTAGTATTCCATTATTTATTTATGTTTAAAGTCATTAACAGTTACTTTTTGTTTTTAGTTACACATATGTATATATTTTATTTATTTTTATAAATATATTTCTATTTAGTTATTTAATTTTTTAGTTATAGATATATAGTATGTATTCCACATTTTGTCCTATAAATGGATTCTCTTCCTGTTGGACAATAAATGCATTATTATTATTATCTTTATTTTGTTTTAGTTGAAAATTTAATGAACATCCATAATATCAAAGGCTTGCTAAATGATATAGTTTCAGCACTTCAGGCATCAAAATTTCTAATGTTGGAAAACTGGGCGAATTGAACATGTCAATAAATCCACATAGATAAATATCTCGAAAGAGTATGTTGTCTACTATTCAGATTACTAAATCTGTTCTGTCGAGGATATAATAGAATGCTTCCAATCAGAAGATAAGGCTTGAAATTAGAAATATGGCGAATTTAGACAGTATAGATTACGTTCTCACGTTTAGTACACATATTCCTCAGTTCTCCATAAAGTCTGCTTGTTGGTGGAGGCTTCTCTTCTTAGATTCTTTAACAGTTCTCCATGTTTTTTGTCTACTATGTGTTTTTTTAAGTCCCACAGGTTTGGGCACACTAGTGAAATATTCATAAACAAGTTTATGTGTATTTGGTAAACCACCCAATATGTGGGCAGACCCATTTATGTATGTAAATTGGAGGATAATTTTAAACACGACCTAAGGAATGTCCTAAAATGAAAGAAGATACCTCAAAAAAACTGTATCTATCAGAAAACTTATAAGAAGTTTATTGCATTTAACCAAGCACGATATTCTTATACTCGAATTGTGGAAAAGTCCAATAAAAAGTATACCAATGCTATCATAAAAGATTATATCAGTATTAGGAAAATTATGTCAAGTATCACTGAAACTATGTCCAGTATCATGAAAGTTGTTCCTGCGAACATAAACGAATGTTTAAAAACATTCATTAACCTAAGTATGAGACTATATATGTGTACATTACCTGATAATCGAAACAAGGAGTAATATCAAAAAAAAAACCATTAGAAGAGGAGGGTGAGTTTTAAGTTGAATCACGGAATAATATCACGGAAATTATGTCAGGCATCACAGAAATTTTTTCCAGATCATGGGAATTGTTCCTGACAAAATAAACGAATGTTTAAAAGCATTCAATAGCCTGTGTATGAGACTATATATGCATACATTATCTAACAATTGAAGTAAGAGTAATATCAGAAGAAAGTTATTAGAAGACGAGTGTTAGTTTTAAGTGGAATAAGATCTGACACCACAGCCCCTTCCAATCAAGGAAATGAATATCCAAAAAACAGAAAGGGGCAAACGGTTCCACAAGAAGCAAACATAGTTAAGAATTACGATGGTGTTTTAACTGTGATACATGTATGTATGTATATACATATATCTTTTGTTCATGAAATTTATTTATAGTTATTTATTTGTTTGTGTCTTATTCTATTTATATATCTGTGTATTTATTGTATTAATTATTTGCTATAGGTTATTGATATATTACATCGCTATTTGCTTAATAAAAAACTCTCTTATCTTGCCACTAAACGGAACAGTTTACCTGAGCCTAGCTATAAAAACAAGCCAAAGTATGAGATAAGAGCCGTTTGGGATTTTTTATTTAGCAAATAGTGATGAAATAAACTATACCTAATTGTTCATTTATTTATTTATCCTTTCGCATAACATCGATGTTTTGCTTATTGTAAATAAAAAAAATTCTTCAAATTATTGTTCAGTTGTGGAACTGTAATTGATATGTCAATTACTATGGAGAATTAAATCTGATTTTATCACAATATTTTACTTTTTGCGTACGTCTCCATTTTAAACCGAGTATACAATTTTTAAGTGGTAGTAACAATGTTACACAAAGTACTACTATATCAGCAAGGAGTTTTAAATTATCAGCGAAGTTTAATTTGAAGTGGTAAAAACTTACATTCGAGCGTAGTCAGCAATTAAAAGAGAAATATAACTCTTATAAGTATTTAAATCCCGGTATGAAACCACTAAAATTTATAGTCCCAAAGTGAAGTAAACACTAATCTAGCGTAAATAACTCGTGACCGATCCTGTTCAGGGTCAATACCAATCGCCACTTGGTAATCCGGTAGACACCATAAGTTAACTGACAAATTGCCAATTGATCCTCAGCTATTCACTTTCTCTATAGCACGCGATAGTATAGCGAATTAACTTGACGTTTACCCAAAACGCCAGCTGCCTTTTGTTATGATATTTTCTAACAAGTTTTTGATACAGCTTGGACCCAATGTATCACAAAATAAACAGTTTTAAAACCTTAAAACGGACTTTTCCGCGCGTAGAACATTTTCATCTCGAACTTGATCATCATGAAGTCATCAGTCCTAAGGCTGGTTGGACAATAACCTCCAGCTTCTCCTATCTCGTGCTCGAACTTGAGTGGCCGAGAAAAAATAATCCAACACATAAATACAGAATATGTGTCTTATGCGACAGTTTTATTTTTTTCATTGGCTACTGCTTCGGTGCCGTATCAATACGTTTGTGACCGAACGAAAATTTTCTTTCTCATTCATTCGTATACGATACAGGCCGAATACATTATTTGTTCAATGCAAAATTAGCAACGCGTTAAATGGTCTTGTTTAAAATCTCAGAATGAACATAAACATTTACATTGTGCCTTCTTATGACCCATGGACAGGGTGGGGGTGTGTCCTAGCCACCTCAAATCAATAGATGTCGTCTGGTAGACGGCCCTAATCAGAATCAGTCGAAACCCGATCGATCCGACACGATTTAATTGAGTGATCGTGCTAACACGACATTTTAATGCCGACGACAACGACAACGACGAAAACGCAAATTTTGTTAAAAATCTTTTTTTTTGGTATTTAGGCCGAAAAACGAAAAATAAGCGCTAGAAAAAAACAATTTTTTTACATTTTTCTTTTCACAATTACATTACTTTTCCGCTCTGGTATAGTTAAGTGCGGAGAAGTAATATGCCAAAAATGTATTACTGAATTGTTATATCTCCAGCTGCAAGATACAAAATAATGTCCTTAGTCCTTTTCGAGAGGAATATAGAAAAAAATAATTTTAGTTATTTAAATAAAACATCTTTATTCGAATAATAATGGATTTGTTGTGTCAATGAATCATGTCTTTAAATGTATGATCATAATTCCTTAACTTTGGGATGTCAATAATATTTTGCCATAATATAAATTTTTATGAAAGATATACAGCAACCGGCAGGCTACTAAGGGAATCATTGTGTATTAATGTTATCAGTAACATATAAATAAAGAAGTTGACCGGCAAATAACGTTTTTAAAAATATTTATTTATGCCGAAGATTACAATTTTCCTATTACTAAAAGTTACGAGATCTCTAGCAAAGAAGGCTAATAAGAACTAAACTAAAATATTATCTACTCTGGGCTTAAGTAGATATAAATCTTATCTAAATGACAAGGGTTGTTTATGCATTCCGATGTAACGGTCTCGTGCGTGTTCCCATATCGATGTGAGACGTCCTATGTTGATGCTGATATAATTCCTCCCCCCTTTACTTCAAGGTATCCTCGACTTGTTGGGTGGTTGTTAGTTCTTAAAAACTATTTTTTGGTGACACTGTTTTGTTTTTACCTTTATAAAATAGTACATAGTGCCTTATAATTGAAATTACTAAACTTATTTTCGTATACTGCATTATCTATGATAGCTTACAATTATTTTCTGATAATGATACATTATTAATTGAATTTTATTATAATCTAGTTGTACAATTAGTCGATAATTCTCTGCTAATAAGAAATTAAAGTATATTATAAAATTAGAAATTATCAATAAGCACTCATGTCCTCGATTAATTTATTTACACATTAATTTATTTACACATTTATGTAACACCTGTTTTTTTATTCTCCCACAATTTTCGTTTGTCCAAAACTCCCTGATTTCTTAACTTCTGACTTAAAGAAACTATTTCGCTGGTGGTAGATAACAACACTTAATAATTTTTCACTATACGGGTGTGGGGATAATATAGGGATATACAACATACATGTTATTGTTTTATTGATTGATATAATTTTAAACCTTGAAAATTCAGTTATATCGTGTAGAATATAATTCCAACATTTCTTCCTTTTATAAATTCTCTTTAAATTGTTTATTAATTTCTTTATTTCTGTGCTGAAAGGTAATTTTTAAATCGGATGTT
Source organism: Rosalia funebris (assembly GCA_037954035.1). Lineage (NCBI taxonomy): Eukaryota > Metazoa > Arthropoda > Insecta > Coleoptera > Cerambycidae > Rosalia > Rosalia funebris. The sequence continues at coordinate 2,018,501 of JAZFAV010000018.1, read as the reverse complement.
CATTTAGAGGCTAGACTAATTGTTCTCCGAATACTATTAATATTATCTAATAATTTCTGTGAGAGGAAAATGTTGTATTAAATTAACAAATAATTCATTATTGAATTTACTATCTATTTTCTATAAGACTACGAGAGGAGTATTGATATTTTGCTGTATGATTTTTTTTAAGTCGGTGTATCGATTGAGAATATTGTTTGCAAAGCAAATGAATAAATTTGCTTTACTATATTGTTTTGATTGGAACATGGAGATTAATAAAAAGTCTATGGAGACCAATATTAATGTATTTTAAATGGTCTTGGTTTAGGTTACCTGTGATGTGTCTGATTTCGGTTCCAAAGAGTTTATGGATCACTATAACTAACTATAGCTAAGTTCTATACTTAACCTAAAATAAAAATAAAATTATTTTCAGTCGATTCGACTCGAAGGCCCTGGCTCGTCGTTAGGAGCGTTGCCTTGTAATGAAAATTTCTTTCTTACCTTTTTGATTTTATTCGTATGAATATTTGCGGGTAGATTACTTTTATCTTTGACTCCCTGGATTTTATTTCTATGTATGCTAGTTATATTTACTTTGGCATAACATGGATCTGCTTTGCGAATTTTCGATTTCTTAAAATAAACTACAGGCTCATTAATTTCCGCTGGATTTTCTTTATTGTGATTTTGTTTTTCTATGTTTTGTTTACCTTTTTCTAATTGTTTTTGGTATATTTGCTCTTAAAATGGCATTAATTCCTGTTTTCTCTTATCGTTATATAATTCATAAATTGTCAGATCTAAATCTATTTCATGTGCGTTTAAATTTTCGTACGGCTTGCTATACACCGGATTGTCGTCGGTAGTACGAATGTTATGTTTTACTGCATTAGTAAAGCTTAAATCTGAGTTCTCGTTATAAAATATATTTTTATATTGAGTACATAGCTTTATTATTTTTGACTTTTCTTCTGGATTTAAACGAACCGTCCAAATTGCCTCTGAAATGTTAAAGCTACTGGTATTTATTTCTGGTTGCTCAATGTTTATATTTAATAATGGTTCTACATCTACCTGCTCGTGGCAGTGAATTTCTATTGTCCGATCTTCTTCGAATGGAATTTCGCATATACCGTCTAAGGCGTATGCAATTGACTCGGGAATGCATAATTCCGGGATTTTAATTTCTGGTACAAGTACGGGTCCCTTCTCTATATTTATAGGTATTTTTACTCTATTTACTTCTTGTTTGAAAGGGCTAAAATCGAAAGGGTTTAATTCTATGAAAAAAGGAATTTGTTTATTACCTATTTCCAAAGTTTGAGTTTCATAATTAATTTTCGCTCTTAATTGCTGGAAGTCGTGGCTACCTATAAGGGCGTCGAATCCATCATGCCACGGTAGCACATGCATCTTAAAATTATAATCTAATCCGAATTCTTTTAGAAGCGGATATTTTACATTTTGATCATTTTCAATTGTACGATTAAGTGATATTACACTGAAATTTTGTTTAAACAAATAGTTCTTGAAATACTTATTGGCTGGTTCTGGATTTATTATACTGTTAGAAGCTCCTGAATCAATTAATATTTTTAAGTTTAGACTAGGGATGCTATTTTCGTATTGATAGTCTTCCGCATAATTACCACTGGGTTGTCCATCTTGCTCTTCATAATTATTTAGAGGATATTCCTCGTTTAAATCGAAATTTTCTACATTAAATAATTCTTCTACTATTTCATTTGGTTTACCTTGGCTTTGAAAACAATTTTGCGGCTGGTTAAATGCATTTCTCGTAGAAGAGGACATTGCGCCGTATGTGTTTCTGGTAGAAATGGACATCGGCGTGGCCGTTGTTCGCGACATGTAAGATCCATTAGATTTTGGAATATTTGAATGTTGGACCCGATTTGTGGGTCTCTGTTGGAAATTAAAAGGTTCCCGGCGCGATTGGTCATACTCTGGAAAAAACCTATGATTATTAGAATTAAAATTTTGTGGTCGCACAGAGTTGTCGGTGTAATTATAGGTAATATTTCGCGGAGGGTAGTTGACGAAATTTGGTTTATTACTATGCATACCTGCATTATTAGGCTTATTCCTATTTTGCAAATTCTTATTAGGTGTATTCTGAGATTTACTTCTCAAGAAGTTCATGAAGCTAATTTGAGCTTGTTCATTGTCGTATTTTCGACATTCGTAGAGAGCTTGTTCTAGGTTTGCAATATGTAAATTCATAAGGTGGCTACAGTATGGCTCTAAAACGCCTGCTTTAAATACACCGAGTGTATATTTTCTATACGATATATTTTCTTTGCTAATTCTAATATCCATGTTGGGATTACGAATACTAACATGTTCTAATAATGCTTGTAACTTGTGTTTAATATTTTCAAAGTATTGTTCATACGTTTCGTTATAATTTTGGAAACACGTACTTAAATCATGTGCAAATAATTCTTCGGATCTGGGGTCTCCGAATTTCTGCAATAACGCGTCTTTTATTTCCGACCATTTGCTACAGCTAGTTATAATTAATACATCTCTCGCGCTACCTACAAGTTTAGATTTTACATGCTCTAACAACAGTATATTAAATACACAATTTTCCTCTGGTTGTTTCAAAAGGTTAAAATAACATTCTACTTGTTTAATAAAATACGCCAGATCTTTTGAACCGCCTGAGTATTCAGGTACCATGTCTCTAGCCATGTTAATTTCAATTTGTGTGACAGACATTGTAAATGAAGAATTTGATGAGTTTTCCATTATAATTAAATTATCGTTATCTATACTATACGAATTTATTAATTCGGCAGCTTTACTTGAAATATTTCTACTTATGGGAGATCTTTCCCTAAATGGTATAAGATACAGATATATTTAAGGCATAAACATGTATATTGCAAATGGAAGACTTACAGGAAGATTGTTGGGAACATCAGGTGATCCATGCACTTCCTAGTTGAAAGCCTCCTCGGTGATGTCAGTCAGGAGAGTACTTTGTCCTTCTTAGTGTAACGTTGTCACGGAGCAACCTTTAGGTGACTCGTTGTGCCAAGTGAAGATTGTAACTCTTGTTTTCTTTTTCTGTTGTTTAGCAAACTCTTGAAAGAGACCGGTGCACTACGTTCGAAATTACGATTTCGTAAAACTTTCGCGTTTGTGTTTACCGTCTGAACTATCCTGTTCGCAGCGCCAATTAAAGAAGTTGACCGACAAATAACGTTTTTAAAAATATTTATTTATGCCGAAGATTACAATTTTCCTATTACTAACAGTTACGAGATATCTAGCAAAGAAGGCAAATAAGAACTAAACTAAAATATTATCTACTCTGGGCTTAAGTAGATATAAATCTTATCTAAATGACAAGGGCTGTTTACGCATTCCGATGTAACGGTCTCGTGCGTGTTCCCATATCGATGTGAGACGTCCTATGTTGATGCTGATATAATTATATAAGTCAGAAATCGAGAAAGGAACCACCAAACCGCCAAGCGGTTATCAAAGTAATTCCCGAATAGCAAAGCTATTACACAATCGCTCTAGGAAACAACTAGGCCTCGGACTAAAGCTCCGCCAGGCATTGAATTATACCCAAAAGCGATCCTCGATGCCTTTCTCGTGTTTCTGCACGATCAGATAATGTTTCAAAAAATAAAACCCGCCACAGGTAGGATTCAACATTTGTCCCGGATCGGAACCGAACGACATGCAGCTGTTTCGAACTTATTAGTTCTCATCAGTGCCGTACACGGTACGCCGATTCAGGACAAATGCCGAATGAACTCTATGGCGTATACATCTTTTTCGATACGATCTCTGTCAGTAACATATAAGTCGGAAATCGAGAAAGGAACCACCAATCCGCCAAGCGGGAATTACTTTGATAACCGCTTGGCGGTTTAAATAACCCTAGAGTCAAAAAATTCAGAATTCTAAATTTTTTCTAACCACGAAAATTTCTAACTAACGGCTACCGTGAGAACCCTGTATAACTAAGAAGGAATCATTTTTCTTAAATCTGTGAATTATGCTTTGTGGGACAGCTTCAAATTTGTTAATGTTACACTAATATCCCACTATTCTTTCAGATATATAGTACCTTAACGAAGACTTATTTCATTGAAGGCCACTAGGACTTAAACCTACCATTTTCAGCAAATAGTACAGATTTACTACTGCTGATCTTCGGGTAGGTAAAGTGTAGTTCAGGTTTTCCTGAACCACAAAAAATAATCTATTTAATTAGCAGTAACGGATACCTACTTTTTGTAATTAGAATTCTAGCGTTCTATAAAACTCGATATATGTAGTGTAATATATTCTTCATTGTAGTCTAAATCGGAATATTTTACATTATAGGTGCTTAGACAAGTTCTCAAGATGACTTTATCTGCAATATCCAATAACTATGAGAATTGGTTAGCAGTTGAAACTAATTTTTATTAATTTGTATTTGAGGTATATCCGTACTACCTACATAGACTCCATTGGAGTGAACATCAGTTTGAAATATATTCTACAACATATTACGCATAAAGTATATCATCATACTTCTGACTATTTCGAATACTTTTGTACATGAATATCTCTTGACGTAGTAGATCAGTAGATTTTTAAAACAGTTACTTTCATGTAGACAAAGTTTACTTTATGTACGACTTCCTTGATTCAAATTTATTGTATCATTTATAGACAACTGTTTTAGCACTTCACGGGCTTAGTGTACTACTGGTGATTCAATAAACTCATTGCTGTCATACTAAGTAGTATATCTCTATAAAATATCTCTTTTAATGTTGAAACATCATGAAGTAAAATTACATTGAAAGTAGAACCCAAGCAATAATTATTTGTTGCTATACAAGTTAATGACAGTCTTTGCAATTTAACCGATTTATACAGGCTGATGTATAGTAGTTAATTATGTCATATTTCCACTATTTATTCTAATTAACACTTATTTATGTAAAACCTTATCAAAGTTTCCTCTTCGTCGAAAATCTGCATTGTTACTCTCCTCACTATTTATTTCTGATATATCGATTTCACCGTTTCTTCGTTACGCAATATTTTTTTCAAATCTTCCAAATTTTTCATAGATAAATGAAAGTAATATCTACTCGTCTAGTTTGTTTGTTTCGATCAACTTTTTCATATTTCAGATTTTTGTAGTAATAAATAACATAGATACTGAAATGTTCATAGCTTCTTCTGTGACAATCATTACGCTTTCTGCTATTAATACGACCAATGAAATATATTGTTTATTATATTATAGATGAAAAGTATAAAGTAAAATTGGCTTGCTTATGATAATTAAACTTATATAATGCTCATAATGTTAGTAGATAGTATCTATCTACAGCCCTTCATCCTCTCCTGTATTCCAAATACATTAATTGTGGTTTCTGGCTTCATTATGAAAATATGTACTTGTGGTAGCAGGACATATGTATGTTGATTGAAAATACGAAATTATAGAAAACTGAATATTTAGAGTAAAACCATATTGAATTAATAATAAATCCTACGATATTATACATAACATCATGAAGACAAAATGATTTCTAAGTGTAGAAATTTTAAACTTAGGAAAGTCTTGGAAGAGCTAAAATCCGTCAAACATATAAATTAATCTAAGTTAACTACAAGTTAACTTCTTCCAAAAATGCTGTGTCTCTTAAATAAAACATTAATAATTTGCAATTTATATAATTAAGTTTACCATAATTGTAATTGCAAATTGAAGAATAACAAAAAAGGAAAATAATTAATTACTAGCCTACATTCTTCATAAGTCATTTATATATATATATATATATATATATATATATATATATATATATATATATATATATATATAAATTACCTCTGAGGCATTCGCCAATTTTCGGTAAGTATTTTCGATTGTTTCACAACTTTGTCATTTATATTATGAGCTATAATTGAATAAATTTAAGCTATTTAAGAGATTTCAAATTTCAGAACACTACATCAAAATCACTGCTCGATTTCTCTATAGAAATGACAGGGTTCAGGTTATTAATCTTTGTCAGTCTTGTTAACCCAATGATATTAGTACTATTATTATTCCGGCGTGCAATTTATTATAAAAGTCAATCACTTTAGGGATAAAACAAATGTACCAGGAATATTGCCTGACTGACTTGTAATTAGCGGTATATCTGTATTTCCCTACTAAAGGTGTATGCATAATATCTAAGAATAACGCGAAATCATGTCACGACATTGCAGTGGACAACTTTATATACCACATTTTTATACCACATCAAATATACTCCTATAAATTTGTAATTAATTCTCAAAAACAAAAATTTGTATGTATATATTACTATCATACAAACATACGTATTCAAGTAGGATAATTTCCAAGAACTGCTGAGGAAAAATATACTTATCATGTAGTACATCAGATAATAATATTGCCACAGTTGATATTAACAGAAATGATGCAAGAGAAATTGAGACAAGGTCGGTTGAATACATAACTAGTTTTGTTATGTTGAAAAACAAAATGTTTAAAAGATCTTTGCCAAGACACAGTTGGTCCTCTATACCTCGCCATATTCGGATTCAGTAATTGTAATGACCTAATTACATTAAATGTTGATTTTACGGAAACAGATTTAGCTGTGATCGAATAGGATGTAAGTTTTGTATAGATGATAATAGACAGTGAAACAATTATATTCCTGCTAGGTTGTCCAGATTAAACCCAGGAAAATAATGCACTTCTTATAGGAAGTGTTCTACTAAATACAACAGAAATATAATTACATAGCTGATAGTATGTACATAGACATGATGACAGAAGACAACCATTAAAGGTATTAGTAGTTCTGCTCATTATTTATTTTGCGAAATTTCAACATTTATTGTGTATATCTTAAAAGATATTTATTTAAAATACATATATCAAAAATTTTTAAATTCATGTACAGGAAGAGCTATTGAGAATCCTCTTGAAATTATCTGGAGAACTCAATAATAGTATATTATTTTATTTAAAATAAAAACCTGATGATGATTAATCTTAAAAAAGTCATTAAAATAGTGATCCAAAGCTATTTATTCCAAATTTTCAGAAAATAAAGTAAACTAAACTTTTAATACTTGGAATAGATTGATCTCGGTCATATATTTGTAAATAAAGTTACTTGGAATTGTTTTAATTCATTAGTATAGTATAATATGATTTTATATTTAATACAGACCTTAATACGTTTATTTAAACACTTCATTTCAAATATTTAGTTTAAATTAATATAAAGTAAATTACCTCCAGTGAATTGCTAAATATTTTAAAATTGAATATTAATTAAATGAAAACTAAATTAATGCCAAAATTGTATATACATAAAGAACAACAAAAAATAATTCCAAATAAATAAGTACACATCCATTTTTACTTTTCTGTAAAAATTTTTCCATTTTTAACAAATGTCCAATGACCCTAATTACAAGCAATCACCAAGAAAAATGTATAGAAGCATTAACGTTTCATTATTGCATATTTAATGCCTAGATTCCTTATTACTATCATATTTACCGTAATTACTGTAACTTATTCAGTTTAGCTCTGGTGCAATTCTGGATGCCATATTCAAGTATTTCTCACTCCTTAAAATATTCTAAGAATGATATGACTTATTGAAATTACAGCAGCATAGCACGTAGTATTTCTACTATTTCATTATCTTATTAATACTTGAATTCGATTATACATAAATTACGACAAATACATTGTATAATTGTTGCAAAAGATCCTCTTTTATACATAAAAAAAAAATGAGAAAAGTTCTCAAATAGGGTCTTTCCATTTCTTTACATATTTTATGAAATATTAATGAACAATATTTTTTTTATACAATCAGTAACCGTAGGTGGAATAGTTCTTCCGTGTGCATTATTATTACTAGTACAGAAAGGAATACTAAACACACACTATTGTTTAGAGTACCTCTAGCAAAATGAGGTCTGCATACTAATTAGACATCTATAATGAAATGAAGTACAAACTGTAATAATAAAGCAAACCACTTTAGAATGGGATAAAAGATAATAAACTCTATAAATTAATAGAAAATTGTATCCATTTAACTAAGAGAATTGGGGAATAAATAAAAGCAACGATAAATACTAATAGTATGACATGATTTAATTTATAGCTTAATGCCGCCCATACAATTCTCTCTTCTTTTCACAAAGTTATTTTCTCTAATGCGTTAAAAGGAATAATAAGAGTTTATGAAATGGTCGTATTAAATTTAATTAACGTATTTCTGTTCGGTTATAAAGTACTTTATAATCAAATTATGTCATAAAGGAAGGTTAAGTCATTCATATGAGGATTGTCCTTACAAGGGCGACTTAGAAAAAGCAAAGTATCAATATCATTGAAGGAATATAAATAAATGTATATACTTTTTAAATACTTAATATTGTATATTATTAATATGGTGTCAGGGTTCATTTTCTATTAAAAAAAGACTATAGTTGGGTATGCTATATATTGCAGTAGACAATAAGAGTAGACGATACGGATTGAAGTCTTTACATCGTAGCCACCACTTCAAGCATCCACTGAAAAGATAATATTAGCGTATCTCTGAAGAACATTTCTATTTCCATCATATATCTTCCTTTGGGAAAGAAGCTCGGCCAACCGTGTGATGTGGCGCTGATATTATTTATGAAATGTTTGCCCTGAAATTATTAAGAAATATTGTTAAAATGTATGACCTATACTTATGTAGAACAAACTCAAAACTACGAGAACATCTGAGTATATAGAACTATAGGTTTTAGGTTAACTATACTCTCTCATTGTTGGTCTGTAAAACGTGTTTAGTGAATGCATTTTTGATGACTGCAAACTATTAAGTATTGTCTATTTGTTACTACTGCTTATTACGTTAAGACTTGCTAGATATCATTGCAGTAAATTGTGAAAAATATATATTCGTAAAAAGAGAGAAGATGAGGCCATTTGGTTTTGCTATTGATAGCGTCTAATCAATTAGTGAGTAATTGCAGTGTAGCTCCAGAAGTCTGGATACAAACAGAAGCAATCTGAATCAGTGAAGAATCAGGAAAAGTAATTTGTAATATTCCATATATATGTAGCATCTTTCAATAGGGACTCTCGAAATTTGTTAGGTTATAGCGGCCATATTGTTAAAACAATATCTATCAAAATTATGGGCAATTGTTCAGTAGTGTAGGGAAAATCGCCATGGAAGGTTATGGCGTTCAATAACTTGTGTAAATAATCAAATTATAGTTTCAAAATCAGTGCTCTGTTTCAGATATGCTCCGAACATTACGTGACTTTTATTCTCGCCACAACCGTCCCGCCGAGTTGACTACTCGACATTTGGTGGTCAAATTCGGGTCAACCGGTTTGATAAATAATCAGGCAACACCCGTACGTCATCGGAACGTAAGGGCTACTGAAAACATCGCTGCTGTGCCTGAGAATGTACGGGAAAACCCGAAGCAGTCAATTTCTCGTCATTCACAAGAGCTTGGCGTTTCTGCAACTTCAACTTGGTGAATTTTGCGTTGGGACTTGAGTTTGCACCCACATAAAATTCAGCTGACTCAAGAACTTATGATAGACGACCATAGACAACGCCGTGTGTTCGCTGATTGGGCTCTGGAGCAGTTGAAAGTTGACCTATGGATATGTGAATAAGCAAAATTGTCGGATTTTGGACGATACCAATCCACACAATATACACCAGTACCAAATGCATCCCGAGAAAGTCACTATTTGGTGCGGATTTTGGTCTGCCATAACCGTAACGATGAGCACTACAGGTCGATGATAAATAACTTCTTGTGGCCTCAACTAGATGAATACCTATGACATGTGATACCAACAGGGTGGCGCTACGCGCCACACAGCGCATGCCACGATGGACAATTTGCACGAGCAATTTGAGGGCATAGTTATCTCGAGCAAGGGCGTCGTCAAGTGTCCACAGATATCGTGTAATTTAACGCCTTTAGACTGTTTTCTTTAAAGATCTATTAAACCTTAGGTCTATGCTAATATACTGCAAACAATTTATGTCCTTAAAATCAACATAACGAGGGCCATCCAGCAAATTGATCCAGATTTATGCGACAAAGTCATCGAAAATTGGACCTCCTGAATACGTGACACTAAACAAAGTCTCGATAGATATTTGAACGACTTTATATTCCATACTTAATGCCATAAAATATTCTTTCAAGTAAAAAAAAATTAGTGGATGTCTCATACCCAACTTGTTTTTATTTACGTTTAAAAATCGAGCGTCCTTATTGAAAGACCCTTTAGTAAAATACATAAAATAAAAAAATAGAAAATTACTGTAACTTATTTAACTTATTTATTAAATCTTATCACTTTGTTTGTTCAATGTGAAAGTTCGTAAATCATTCTTCAGTTCACCTACTTCCACGCTATTTTTTTCAGTCCGCTTTATGTACTACTAAAATAATGAACTGCCTCATGATGCTTCTTCTTAGGCTCAATCCTGATTTCTCCGTACTAAATATCTCTAGCCACAATTCAATTATAAATATCATCATCATATGCTATTCGTTTGCAGATTTTTGTTCTCTTGGTTGGTTATTTTCAGTATTAGCATTCTGCAGCACGTTGTTAATTTCAACAATTCTCCTTCAATCTACTGCAAAGATTCATACATCTCTTTAAGCAGATACAGTGAAATGGGATCTAAATCATTCAACCTGAATATGACTCTGTTGTTGCAGATACATCATTGTTCAAATAGAAAGCTATATTTCGTCAAAATTTCTAAATCAAATAGCTGCTACTTTGCATTAGGAATAGGCACATCTTTCAAAGGCTCTGCAAAGTATTGGAAATAACACTTTCTTTAAAAACCAAGATATAGACTCAGATGCTTTTGTAAAAATAAACTTCAGTCAAACAGATTCAATCCTAGTCCTTCGGTTGGATTAAATAGATATAATTCGGTGTAAAGCATATTGTTACGATTATTCCAAATCAACTGGTCAACTGCATTTCTATTGCGTGACTAGAAATATTGCCAGGTAATAGGACTTGTTGCCTGTGATATTATGGCTCATCTAAAATATTCTTCGTTGATTAGCATACGGATTATTGAATCATTAAACGTTTCGGATTAAGGGATATATAATGTAAAGATATTATTTTTCACCATTGTCTAGATTATTGCGAGATCTGGATTATTGGAACTACCGAAGCTGTACTATACTTTTATATTATTAGATTGGGAAAGTAGTGACAAATGATAGATTATTGATAATGTTGATATGTTATTATATAAGTTATTTTTATCTTTCGTATATTTATAAAATATTTATAATAGTGAAATAAGCATTACTGAAATAAAAATATCATGTCAAATAATTTAAAATAGTTCACAAAAATTACATTCAACAATAACTAATCAAGTATTCTATGTATTTAGATACTCCACTGGTAAGGTGTTGGACATTACATCACCAACAGTGGGATTTCATCACGACCACGTTAGCTAATAAGCGACAAAACTAAATAAGATTTTATTTCTTCAGTTTGTGATTTTTTTGGGCCATTTAATTATTATCGTAGTTTATATTTAATTTATCCAATAGTCAATTATTATTTGTCGCAATTTGACGATTTTAATTTAAAGTAGTTTATATAATTAGAATACCACAAATTATTTCACCTTCTTTATTGGACAGCTCTTCATATCCGAAGAATCTAAAATACCTATTATGCCAAACTGGTTCGTGGAAATTACTTTACAAAGATTCATTGTGAACTCGATAGGAGTCTTCTTGTAATCGTTTGTCCTCCACACATAGAACCTGTAGTATACCTGTAGAAAATTAGAAAATAAATGGAACAGAAAATGTATACGGAATTAGTTTATAAGAAATGCATGAACACTGTCCGTGAGATTCTACCATAACTGACCTAAATGTTACAAAAATACAACAGACAAAAATACGACAAATTTTGTCATGTAATTCAGTACTCGGCGTTTGGCATATAGCCAGGAGAATAGCTACTTTGACTTAATTTGTTTAGTCCTTGTTATATAAGGCATTTGCAGATGGGTTTGGAGTATAAACTCTTTATTTCTCTAGTTTGAATGTTACCCCTTGATAGTAAAACTTTGCGTTATATTGATATCCATTTACATATTAATTATATATCCACCTTTCTCCCTTAGTTACAATGTAATCAAAAACTTGCATTTTACATTGTGACGAAAAAAAAACTCAAAAGTAGCAACTCTTAGTAGCTTCTGATCTGCATTCATATAATTTCGGATACATAATGAATGATATGAAAAACGTGTTTTCAAAAAATCTATACAGTAAAGTACAAACTTAATTTAAGCCTAATCTATCGATTTTCTAAAATCATATCGTGCGCAACTAATATTTTATGGAATGTTAAGAATCCTCAACATTCAGAAACCAAAGCCGCAGGAATGATTTCCCAAAAAATACATTTTTCTTCCCAAAAAAAAAAAAAAACGACTGTGACCACTATTTCTCCTAATTCAGATTATTATAATCATTACTTGTGAGAAAACTTTATATAACCTTTCGAAATATAAAATTTAACTGTGTATTTTATTACATTCTTGGAAATGTAAATTAATAACTTAAATTATCGTTATTAGTATAATTACTGTTATGTCATCTTCTTCGGTAACATCATTATGAAGTATAATATGTAGATCTGCAACCTGAGTCGTCCTGTTGAATTTGTGAAATATAAATGATTCCAAATCTAGGTAACTGGTGTTACCACTTATCGCCCGGGCATAGTCATGTTTAATGTAAAAGTTTCTTGTAGCACACTGAAAATAAACAGAACATGATAAATTGTTGCCATTACATAAATTAACTTCAAAGTATATATTCTATGGTTACGAAAGAAACTAGAAAATTATTATGTTCACAAAACTACAGACTTGAAGTGAATAATGAAAATTATGAATATGTCATATTTACTTATTATTTATTGTCATATTTTATTTACATAATATCTTGCACCCTTAATATGTTAATAATATAATATTCGTATCAAAAGGGATGAAGAAACCTCCGACGTTCACTTCAAGTTTATATCTGTCGAAATTCGTTCGGAATTTTTCAAATAAACTCAAGACAGATCAAGTTACACATATAAATGGTATATGGAAAGTGATGCAACTGTTGTACTTGTTTTACTATTACTTGTATATACGAGATATTCCATTACAACGAAAATAATGAAATAGCGGAATTGTAGTAATTGAGAAGGTATTTTGTGCCATTTTGATAAATTAGTTCTACAAATAGTGTTTATTGTGGTGCTTATACATTTTGAAGAATTATTGTTTACTCAGATGTCAAGCAGCTTAAGACTGTTATATAGGATATAGGATAAATGAAGGTGGAACAAGAGTCTACATGTATGCACATTTACATGAGCATACGCATTTACACTGTACCGTCCACGACTTCTGGAATATGGACATAATGGGAGGTATTCACTCAAGAACCTCAGCACTTGGACACAACTGTATTGGGTCCCTTACACATTTTTCCAAGAAACCGCCTAGGCCCCACATAGGCTGTTAGCATTCCCCCTCAATATCGACCAGAGCTGACAGGCATTCTCCCAAGATGTATTCTCTAATAGTTGAAAGGGCTCATTAGTCACAGAATTCATGCTGTACGCTTCCATTTTCCTTTACACAGCCTCTGTAAAAGGATGTATAACTCTGCTTTATATTATGAAGGTTTTTTCTTAGATGGCAGTATTCAGTTACTTTCCCGTCACGATATTTCCTGGAACCCTTGTATAGCACTTCAGCTGAAGTATCTTCAAAAATCCTTAGCAAACTGATAACTTTCAATTTTATTCTGAGGTTTTATAAACTTCCTGTAAGTGTTATATTCAATAATTTATTTTATTGCTGACATCAATAATGTACTAAGCAAGGTAGGTCTGTGAATACTCAGATTGGCCAATCTGCCAGATTCCTTGTTGCCACCACATTGTGTGTGTTTTTTGACTCAGCACGGAGGTATGCACACAGCTTTCTGTGGTGTCCTAGTTCCTACTTTTGTGTGAGCAATTCATTTTTTTAAATTAACTCCACATCGTTGATAAAAGGCTTCTTTCATTTCTCGTTGTCAAGTAGAAGACAGCAGTTTTACATTCAAAGAGAATATAGGAGGTAGTTCCTTCCTCCGCAGTACACAATTCACCAACAGGAGCTTGCTTATACGAGTATAGGGCTATCCTTACTTGAATATAAAGTATGCGCTTCGTTAAACCACAATGATCGTTTGATAGCCCGTTTTTTTTGTTTATATTCGTTATCTAATCAGATATGGACCTCTGAATGAAAACCTTAGTAATGCAAAATACTGACTAAGGTATTTTCAAATTACCTACCTATTAGTGAAAATACTCTTTCATTAACTACTATTTTCTTATGTTTAGGTATCCACACTTGTTAACTTTATTGCGGTTAATTCTAAGAGGTCTCGTTGATATATTAAGATTGCGTTCGGAATTGCAATTTAGTGAAGATTAGAAAAACAAGAGATTTTAACCAACACTAAGAGATTGTACATCACTCAATGGGCGTTCCGTCAACCAAGTTGGTATTAGCAAGATCATTAAAATGATTAAAATTAGCAAGATTATTAAAACTATAGTCTAAGAGCCCGTGAATGCCAGACCTTCCTTGTTTTATAATTTACATATTGATAAATGATTAAAAAATAAACCAAATAAATTAGTAAAATAATGTTTTGCAATTTCATGAACTTTATTTTTAAAATTCAGTTTAACACAAAATTCGACATTTTATTAAAATTACAATATTTTCCAATCTATTTAACAACTCGTTATACTCTTATTTACTTTCTATGCTAAGTATTATACGCGATTTAAATTGGTCTTTGTCAGATTCATGAAGTGGAAGCATTGATCGTAATTGTTTTTTTTTCTATTACAAAATAAACAAACATATTTACACATATCAACCAACAATATTGTTACTTTGGATCAAACTATTTACTTCTTAAATTAAATCATTATTTTCATTCACTTCTTCAAGTTCAGAAATGTCCACATATTCCTGAGAAGTTGAAGGTTGCGGTTCTATTGATTGAGTAGCTAAAGGTGGTTGTGATGCTGCTAAAGATTCTTGTAAGTGAAAGCTGAGAATGAGATGGTTCCACGGTCAACTCAGGTAAAAACGATGTAGCTGGAGATGTATTGTCTGTAGATACACTTCTTTTTCTTTCTCTGTTTCAACGGTTCTTTTTAGAACTTTTAGATTCAGGGGTGAAATATTTTTTCATGAGTCCTGTAAATGATTTATAACACTCCCTGTGATAACCCTGTCCGTATATTCACCAGGTAAAATAATGTCCTTGTATTTGAGGTTATGGATTTTTTGCGAGATTAAAATTGATTGACATTTTTTCAATGTCTCTTCAGAAAACAATATTACTTTGCCTCTACTTTTTGTGCAAATAACACAAATTAATACGTCTGCCATGATGATACTTTATCAAAACTCAATCACATTTATTTTATAAACTGCGCAAACAAATAGTAAAACGTGTACTGTTAGTATAATACATATACTGAGTAAATGAATGATGCGCAGTGAAGGGGCGCAAAAGACCTAAGTCACTATCTCACTAGCACCTACTCGCATGTATATTGCCTCGCGCTCGCACCTACAGCTACCCTATATGGTTGTCTGGCGAGGGGTTAGAACTGTCGAAACTATCTGGCTATTGAGGAAACATCTTCTAATAGTTACCCAAGTAACATGTATAAAATTCAGCCTTTATACTATAACGTAAGTACAGTTAAAATTTATTAAAGTTTAAGGGTGTCTAGCAAGGGGTTGCCACGATATTAAGTATCTGGCAATGCATGACGTGATTTATAATATTATTCCGAAGAAAATGTAAGAAAATTACGCTTTATTATTTGATAAATTTAAGTTGGTATTTTATACACCTTTGCTACTTGTTACCTGCCAAAGCCACGATGACCGAAACT
Organism: Rosalia funebris; assembly: GCA_037954035.1. Taxonomy (NCBI): domain Eukaryota; kingdom Metazoa; phylum Arthropoda; class Insecta; order Coleoptera; family Cerambycidae; genus Rosalia; species Rosalia funebris. The sequence goes on along the minus strand of JAZFAV010000018.1, from coordinate 2,002,399 downwards.
TCATGGTAGCCCATCGTTCCTACCTGTGTTGGAAGTATGTGCTGAGAAGCTTTCAACTTTTATAAAATAAGGAAGGTCTGGCAGTCACGGGCTCTTGCTCTACTAGATTTAATCATCATAATAGTTTCAATCATGTCCGTATAATGCTAACTTGGTTATCGAAACCCACGTCTCTGAATAGAAATTACAACTAGAGGGTTCATTCTAAGTTCCGCCCTCTAAGTTTCCCTCTTTACCCCGTCTCGTCCTTCAGCGAGTAAAAACTAACAAGCACGCTGCGCATGTATAGGATCAAAGGAAGTATCCCCCATATACTAAAGAAAGCCGCCGTTCAACAGCTGCATGGCAGCATCCCTTTATAAGCGAAAAATAAAAGTGCCGCCGGAGAGTGAATCTTCTAGTTGTAATTTCTGTTGGGTGCCCATATCGAGAAACGCATAATGTTCGATATTCATGAAAAACTGATCTCATGATTTTGTTACTGCGTAATGGTTCCAGCCCTTTCCTAGACGTGAAGATATAGATATGTTTTTATACAGATCTCCTTGAAATATTCTCACTAATATAGGCAATCAGATCAAACACTTCTACTTAGAATACCGTAGTGTAGCACCCAAATAATATGCTAATTAATAGTATTACTGGTCCGTTTCTCTTTCTGTTTTAAAACCATTGGTATTACATATCATACCCTCTATTAAACGAAGTTCTTCTTGCCCGTTCCATTCTCCATTATTTATATGTACAGAGAAATGTTTGTGGACAAAGATTTTCATTAGAATCCCTGTAGAGCATTTCTGATACATTAATTGTTATGGTCCATGCTTCTCCATGGTTCTCCAGTTTTGACCATTTTTCAAGTCTCCCAATACTGTAATAAAGCTGGCGTTATTCTCACGGACTGTGTATGAACGAAAGTTTCTTTAAATTCACATTATTCTCCATAAACATCGGATTCCTCAATGGTGAATAGCTATTATTACACATTCTGCAATTACACTTAAATATTTGTAGACAGTCTCTTGTGAAATATAAAAAAATACTGAAATTGTTACTTGTCTAAAGGGTATTGATTGAAGTACTACTGAAACGCACTTATATTATCACAATATATTAACACACATTGTTTGTGATAAGCAGAGTATATGAAATATATAATAAAAATGTGATAGCCAATTTTAAGGTGTGTTTTATATTTGTCCCCATAAATATAACAACTTTTTTTCAATTGAGGCAAACTATGTATTACCTAATTACAGATATAGGAGATAAAATACAATGTTTGGAAGAGAGCTCTTTTGCAGTGAAATTACAATGAGGTGACTAAATCTAATCAGCAAATCAACAAATATGTTAAGCGTTTTCCGGTTATCAAAGACTTACTGAATTTATCCCATAAATACATTATATATTGTATACTAAAATCAGTATATACTTACTTTGATTGAAATTACAGTTAAACATATTACTACTATTTTACGTAACATTTTATGGGCTAACATTATCAAAATATCGTGCACTGAAAATAAAGTCTAAAAGCATCAAAAAGGTTAATTTTATTATGTGTTTAAATTGTAATATAATTGGTTTTGAATTAGGTAATAATATTAATGTGTTTATAATTTGGTTAACAAGATTCCGGTGAGTGATTTGATATCTGATTTAAATATTAGCGAGTAATTGAAACAAATTTGGAATTGGTCCACTGTGGTTCTGTGGATTATAATGTGGGAGATATCAATAGTAAGCTATAATAATAATATTAAAGTTCAGTAACGACATGACTAATAATGTACATTTGGTGATATTAAAGGTATATACTGATATATTACAGTAATTATTAGTCTTCCATTTTGTCGTCTTTTAGGATATCTCCTTTTGTTTGCAGTTTTATCTCCACTGTAAGACTAAATTAGAATGGGAACTCTTCACATTATAGGATGATTATGGCGGTATTTGAAATATAAATAGCAACCCTATTTTATTAAAATATTAATATGAAATGTTCCAAAAACTGAAACATAATTAATTTCTCAAATAACATTATGTTCTACAATTTTATCTAAAAATAATTTTATTAATCCTAATGCTTAGCTTTTATAAATATGTCTAAATGAATTGAAATTTATTAAATTGTGTCTACTATGTATAATTAAATTAAAATATGACAATGAAACTGGTCGATCCTAAATTAATTAAAGGTTTAAAACCTAAAAGGAAAGAAAATATTTTACATTATACAGTACCACATTATATATACTATATAATGTGGTACTGTATAATGTGAAAAATATAAGGCTTGTTAAAAAAAGAACCGCAAGGGGTAAAAAGTCTATGTAGAACTTGGCCGTTGAATCACTCACAAGAACTAATATTAATCCTTCGGATCTCCTCTAGGACACTGATATCAACATTGCTTCAACTCTAAGTAAATTACAGGAGCATAAACAGAAGCAGACGATTCACGTCTAGATTTTAATTTAACATTTGTATATCTTCTATACAGTTGACGACTAAAGACGTTTTAATGTTAGTCAATCAAATCAAATGTGAAGACCGTACTAATTTACTCCCGTACTCTATTCCATGATCTCCCTTTCATTGTGTGTGTTTATGGATTTTGTATTTTTTTAGTAAACATCAGTAGCAACTTTCCAACACCGTGACACCGCACCGCAACTTAAAGTAAAATTTATTTTATTAAGTAAATGTAGAGTAATATAGAGATATAGAGAAATAGCCTCTAGCTAGTTCTGACTGCTAATATGTTATCACAAACTATCATTATTGATAATAAGTGTAACATGATGTTCAGAACGATGTAAATTTTCTATCAAACCGCTATCTTGTATTCCTGATTTCGAAGAAAAAACGTGATTTCTTCGATTGGTAAATATCATTTGAGGTCTTCATTAAACATAGATGATAAATGATTCCAAATGATACCAAGTTTTTTTTATTTATTGACAAGCTCAATAATGCCACTTCTATTAATTTGAGTAGAGTTAGTAGGAGAATATTGTTGTTCTGACTTATAATAGATGTAGTGTAATAAATGGTTAAATGTAATACTAGGCAGTACAATACTATAGTACCGTTGCAATAGAAAGATTATTATCTCCCCAAAATTTACATAGGAGTAGTCAATATCAGTTAAACAATTTTGTATATTTGTAGGTAAAAATAAAGAGTTTCCTTTATATAATTAACTTGAATAATACCCACATTTAACATTAGTATCAAAAGTTGAATGTTAAAGTGATATTAGCATAGAGAAATCTAAACTGCCTACAAATTTAACTCATCATGAAACGATTATACTTACCTTGGTAAATTGGCTTAGGATTGGACATACGACATTGACGGGTGTCTATCTTCTTTACAATTAAAGCACTTATGCGCAACACCTGTAATATGAATCTATCGATAAATCACATAATATAAGAATGTATAGATTACCAGAATATTCGTCAGAAAGCGTATCCAACAATATACTATTATCTAACAGCCCCATTGCAATAATTGCTATGATACAATTTTGCAAGGAAAGCAGCCTCTTTCGTCTATTCTAACTAAACCGTAAACATACATAAATTCATTACAAATGTAGCTAATAATCATAGCAGTTGAAACCACAAAGAAAAAGATGGAGAACATAGAGATGACAAAAACATTTAGTACAGTTTAATGCTGATGGTTATGAAGATGTCCTGGTATTGCAAATATTATTAAATCGAAAACAATGAGGGAAAATATTCCGAAAATCTACTGAAGTATATAGAAATACAAAGCCATCACAGTAAAATAGACGAAACTAAGCCAAATAAACCAATTAGCAAAGCGGGAGAACATTATGATGTGAAATAAATTGGCCGTTCCATCTCTGAGTTCGAGAATGGTTTTATTGGATGAATTCAATGACTATATGTAAGAGAATAGTACCGAAGGTACAACTTATGTGCCTTTAAGAAAGGATCAAATACACGAAACTCAGGAATAATGCCACAGTAGATCCCAGGAGAATTATGCCAAAGTTAAAATAGCCAATCTACATATATTTTCAAACACTAATAATGAGAACGCATCTCTTATGGCTACCATGGTTTTTTAAATGGTTGGAATAAGCACCAATATAAAATTGAAGGGTTCAAACGTAAAAAAGTTAAATTTCATACAAAAGTTTTGTAAATTTAACTTCACAGTGTGTCAAAAATTATATTATATTACAATGGAATCTATTAAAATATAGAACATCACAAATATAAAACATAAGTGTAAATATATGGTATTCGTAAAAGTATTGCATTGTTGTACCTCCGGGTTAGGCAATTTACCACATAATATGCTCTAACTAAACTAATCTATCAAGATGGTATTAACTTACAGTCAAACTAATCAAAAGAACTAACTTAAAGCTTGATTGCTCGTAACTAAGTGAAACTATACTCAAAAAATGCTTTTAAAGCTCCATTTGAATTATAAATTGAAAATGGTCATAAACCTGAAAATAATAGGCACAACAAAATTGAATGTACCGAAATCGTTCAATCAAATAAGGTAGACAATAATAAGCACCCGTTTTCATCCTTGTAAGTATTTTATTATGTAAAATATAATTAAATTAAGTTTAAATTAATTTTAATAATATAAAATTAGTTATTTCATTACATTGTATTTGCAACAACGTAATTTATCGAATTTAATTAACATACGTCTTTTCTCATTGTTTGATAACTCTTGATAACTATTTTTTTAATTTGGTTTAGCAACCCAGGCAATATTAATTTCAGAAGTAATGACTAATTCAGCTATCAGTAATATTTATTTTAACTACGTACTAGTGGACGAAATTATATAATAATCTACACAAAATGTATATTTCCAATTATTAACTTTTATATTGTCTTTTAATGGAGCCGTGTTAAATATTAGTACACAAGGCCGAATGCCATCAAGAAATATAATTATAGAAAGACAAGGGCTCTTAATGAATACTTTCGTGACCAAAATGACACGCGTATTGAGAATTCACCCTTAAACGGTAGACAATTTAACCCATTGATGCTTCTAGATTAAATAAATTAACTTGTCCATATTACAATACCATTTACACGCAAATATTCGGCAGACCCCTTAACAAGAGTTTCAAATAAACTTCTTAAGAGTTTATTTATTTAGAGGGAAATTTATTTATTTTTTGGTGGCTTAAGACCGGGGAACAAACTTTCTACATTACAAAGTTTTACTTAAAGGGTCTCTTCCAATGTTGTTTTAATCTACCCGTGTCTTGAGTTAAATGGACAAAATTTGTCATATGTACTATCAGTAACATATAAGTCGGAAATCGAGAAAGGAACCACCAAACCGCCAAGCGGTTATCAAAGTAGTTCCCGAATAGCAAAGCTATTACATAATAGCTCTAGGAAACAACTACTCCTCGGGCTAGAGCCCCGCCAGGCATTGAATTATACCCAGAAGCGATCCTCGACCCCTTTCTCGTGTTTCTGCACGATCAGATAAGGTTTCAAAAAATAAAACCCGCCACAGGTAGGATTCGACATTTGTCCCGGATCGGAGCCGAACGACATACAGCTGTTTCGAACTTGTTAGTTCTCATCAGTGCCGTACACGGTACGCTAATTCAGGACAAATGCCGAATGAATTCTATGGCGTATACATCTTTATCGATACGATCTCTGTCAGTAACCTATAAGTCGGAAATCGAGAAAGGAACCACCAAACCGCCAAGCGGTTATCAAAGTAGTTCCCGAATAGCAAAGCTATTACATAATCGCTCTAGGAAACAACTACTCCTCGGGCTAAAGCCCCGCCATGCATTGAATTATACCCAGAAGCGATCCTCGACCCCTTTCTCGTGTTTCTGCACGATGAGATAAGGTTTCAAAAAATAAAACCCGCCACAGGTAGGATTTGACATTTGTCCCGGATCGGAGCCGAACGACATACAGCTGTTTCGAACTTGTTAGTTCTCATCAGTGCCGTACACGGTACGCCGATTCAGGACAAATGCCGAATAAACTTTATGGCGTATACATCTTTATCGATACGATCTCTGTCAGTAACATATAAGTCGGAAATCGAGAAAGGAACCACCAAACCGCCAAGCGGTTATCAAAGTAGTTCCCGAATAGCAAAGCTATTACATAATCGCTCTAGGAAACAACAATATGTATTATATAACGGCTATTAAATTCTCTATACACTGTGGAAACGAAGTCTGGGATACTTGAAAAATTTCTTTAGTTCTAATTGTGAAGAGACATGGGATCGTTGTTAAAACCTATAATATTATAATTGTTGTTGTTCTTGACAGATATTAGCTTTAGAGCCATTAGCATCTACGAGGTTGCAAATAAAATAACTTGACTATTTAGCATTGTTAAAATTACAATCATATGGAATAATAATTTCAGATATTGGATTTCCTGTAATACGTTATATTGCATCATTAGACAAGTTATCTAAGAGGAAATATTTTGGACTATTGGGACTATTGGACAATTGGACTATTAGTAAAGATATCAGTGAAAATTTATTGCTAGGTGGAATGGCATTTTACATGACACGAGTTATTGTCTTATTCTAGTTCTCTCGTTTTGTGATAAGATATAAGATATTATTTTATAGGTATACAAAAAGCCACCATAACTAACTCAGAACATACGTTCTAAGTTAAGATAATATAAATGAATGCTGATCACAAACCTGTTGATTTTTGTTTCGATTAAGGCAGAACTATGTGCTGCCTCTTATAAGTTAATGCAGAAATCATGTTAACAGCTTTGTCGATGTTGCCATTATCTATGTATGTTGTTACCTAAAGTAAACTATAAAAAGGTAATAATGCTAAAGATGTATAACAGGATTAAGTATTGAGTGATATGGCATTCTCCTAGTGAGCCATTGTAAGTTCAAGTGATTGTACTGCCTGGCAGGTAGCATGATGTAACTAATTTACTTTCATATCTTTAACTTGAAGATAAGGGAACCTAAAACTTTGCCCGACATGTCAATTTGAAATAAACTATACCTTGATACACAGGTTATTAGATGGGTATTAATTAATGTTATGCAATTTTATTAATAGAAAATTAGTTACCTACTTCATTACATTGTATTTGCAATAACGTAATTTATCGAATTTAATTAACATACATCTTTTCTCATTGTTTAATAACCCTTGACAACTATCTTTATGATTTGGTTTAGCAAACCAGGCAATAATAATTTCAGAAGTAATGACTAGTTCAGCTTTCAGTAATATTTGTTTCATTTTTAGATTCTGTTATGTACTCCTGGACGAAACTATATAATAATCTATACAAAATGTATATTTCCAATTATTAGCTTCTATATTGTCTTTTAACGGAGCCGTGTTAAATATTAGTACACAAGGCCAAATGCCATGGAAAAATATAATTATAGAACGACAAGGGCTCTTAATGAATACTTTCGTGACCGAAATGATACGCGTATTGGGGATCCACCCTTAAACGGTAGACAATTTAACCCACCGATGCTTCTAGATTAAATAAATTAACTTGTTCATATTACAAAACCATTTACATGCAAATATTCGGTAGACCCCTTAACAAGAGTTTCAAATAAACTTTTTAAGAATTGGGAAATTTATTTATTTATTGGCGGGCTAAGAGCGGGGAACAAAGTTTCGACATTACAGTTTTACTTAAAGGGTCTCTTCCAATGAAATTTTAATCTATCCGTGTCTTGAGTTAAATGGGCAAAATTGTCATATGTATTATATAAGGGTTATTAAATTCTTTATACACTGTGGAAACGATGTCTGGAATACCTGAAAAATCTCTAAAATCTCTGAAAGTTCTGATTGTGAAAACTAATTTATTTATATAGAAAACAAAATAAATACCTAACTAATAATATATTGAAATATTGCTCACTAACTATTTGAGAATGACCTAGTCTCAAAATAAATTCATTATGTCAATTATTTCTTGCCCGATACTGAGTATTTCTTACTGAATTTGTACTTTTAAATCATCTATGTTATAGAGCTTATTGGTATAGACGTTAGCTTTTAAATGACAAAAATACCCCATAAAATAAAATCAAGGGTATACCACTTGGGTAACGAGGTAGCTACTCTACAGCTTCATGTCGCCTTACCCATCGTTGTGGAAATATGTTGTCCAATCAAGTGTTAAACAGAAGAGCATAATGAGGAGGTACACCATCCTGTTGATGTCAAACATTGTTATCAGGTAGGTCTGTCTCATTTTTATTGGGGTATAAATCTGGCAGTGTTGGACTCAATTCTTGCTACATAAATTGCAAATACTTTACGCCAGTCAAGTTGTCATGAAAAAAACTATGGGAACAAAATTCTGTTTCTAACTATACCTGCCTAAACGTTCAAATTTCTCGCAGATTGAGCATGTGACTCCTGTACCCATTATAGATTCAGTGAGATTCAATATCGATATTTCCCTCTATTTAAATTTCCATTAAGGAAACATATGGCTTCATCCGAATAAATAATATTATTTTGCCAAAGTATTGTCATTATTGCAACGTAATTGCATTTGCTCACAGAATTGCACTTGACGATCAAAATCAGCTTCTGACAATTCCAGGTTCAATGTAACTTTATAATGGTGAAATTTATAATTATATAAAACACAAAACAATGTAGCATGGTTGAAATTCATATCCAAACAAATCTGACTGAAACTTGAATATGGACTTTCACCAATCCTTATTAAAAAATATATTCCATTGATTAAACTTTGGGCAAACAACGTACATGTCCATATTCTCTATTCCTACAATTTTACTGATCGTAGATTGTCGTGTACTATTCATTTCATCGCTATTTGCCAAATAAAAAACTTTCTTATCTTGCCGATAGACGGAATAGTCTACCTGAGTCTAGCCATAAAACAATCCTCCTACAATAAGTGCCATTTGGGATTTTTTATTTGGCAAATAGTGATGAAATAAACTATAGGTGGACTCATCTCTTGATGAGTCTCATTAAAGAGAGCGCATACTTCCACTGTAGTTCTATATTTATAATATATATCGTAAGAATTTCAATGCTATCTTTTTCCGAAAGAGACATTGTTCCCAAGACTTTTTGACTAGAAAAATCACAAACACAAATTTTGACGAAAAGTAACTTAACGTAAACGACATTAAATAAAGTTTATTTCAACTTCTTCTAGGCAACATGTTAAATAAATCAATCTTCACAATTGAAACTTTATTTTCGTATTTCTCGAGATTTTTCTTATGCAACTTAGTAGTAATTTATATAAAAATTCTCAAAAAAATCTACTCTTTAATATGTAATACTGTTCATTGTCTATGCAGATATAGAGATTGTCTGATTTTCTGACTCCAGAACACGCAACTCATAATTGTCCATATGAGAATCAATCCGTGTCTAGATCTAAACCGAGCAATTCTAAATATTCGCCCTGAGATTTTTTAATGGTGATTGCAAACGCCAATCGAATTGGGAATTGCAATCTCTTAAATTTAAATGGCATATCCGTTGGAATCATAGGAATGCGAGGAATGAGGATATCTTCACCTTTGAAAGGTCCTATCAAGATTGTTGCTTTTACGATGTTACTCATTAATTTTTAACTGCAACCCGCGTGCCTTTCCAAATTTTTGGCTAAATCTAAATAGCTGGGTTTATTTTTAGATATATGTGCAGCTTTCATCATTGTTGCTTGAGGACTTAACAACAAACGAAATAAAATTTTACGCCTAAACTTGAAAGGATATATCACATATAGTAGATTTAATAGTATATCATACAAATAATAAACTGAAGCTTCTAAAAATGTTATACATAGTATTTTCTGGATATTTAGTATATTCCTATATATTCAAAGAACATCGCGAATATGCTTTATTCTCTCAAGTCTACCTACATAAGCGTATACTTATAGTTTCTTAGGTACTATTTTAAGCATCCATTCAATAGTTATGATAAATTCCTTTCGAAAAGACATTTCCAACTTAATTTTATATCTTCCCTTGGGAATATAGTTCGGCCAACCATCTGAAATGGAGGAAACATTGGTCATGCGTTTGAATCCCTGAAAAAAAACTACTTCGAATTTGACTAGTAATATGGTAATAGACCGATAATAAACAACTAACACAATCTCAAATGTGGATAGGGCACCAATTTCAACATATAATAATCTGAAGAGAGGCATAGTACCCACATTGATAGTCAAGTGACCTCTGCAATACTTTACACGGTTTGTTAAAGTTAGATATTTTTCTTTCAAGACAGGAAGTAAATGAAGCTTCTACAGTTCTGTGTAATAGTAAGTTTTAACATTCATATTATTATTATTCCCTTTTCGTGAATCGCTCTGTATATCAGTTTAAAAGTAATCGAAATATAATATTACCTATTTTACGCCTTTATTTTAATATTCATAAAGTTACCTATTTTACGCCTGTTTGAGTAACGGATTGTTTCGCCGTGTGCTTTTAACCCTTACATCTGTATAAGTTACAGTATTATTTCACCTGATTTCGAGTGTCATAGGGGAATATTGCTGCGGTATAATGTTGTGAATACAATATATATATATATATATATATATATATATATATATATATATATATATATATATATATATATATATATATATATGATAAATACAATCTAATAATACCATGGTATCCATAATACATTGCACGTAAGTAGAAAATTAATGTGGAACTAACAAAAACAATTGAAAAAACTTAATGGAGTTAGCCATTACTTTATGATAGTTGATCATAATGATACAGTAAAACACTTAACTTTGTTACTACACTCACTTTATTGTAACTTAACGCTACTATAGTTTCGATACTTTAGCGTATCATTTTCAAGCGATTCAAAAGAATGAATGAACAGAGGGATAGTTAATCCATATATTATATATTTAGTATTAAGATGATTTGAAGCGCATAAAAGATCTGTCGTATAATAAAACACTGGGATCAACACATCTGGGGCGATTGCGGCCAGTGTGTTTGGATATTATTTCTCTGACTGTGTCATTCGGCTCATGTGTTTATATAATGTTAATTAAATATTTTGGTATTTATATTACAAACTTGAATATTAAATAAATAGTGTTCTAACAATAGTTAGTGAGGAGTTTCTGAATAATAACGAGACGACTGGCCGGTTGAAGGGATGAGCAAATTGGGCTATGAAATTTTACAAATTGTCGAAAAGGACTGGTTATTATAGGGTTAATAGTTATAAATTATATAACTATTTATGACTTAAATTATATCAAACAGGGTTGTATTGTATAAGTCTAATTGGTCATTAGTGTAGGTTATTCTCCGGAATTCTGTTTTGTTTTAAAATTTCTATTGATTCTAATATATTTAATTTAAAACCTTTATTTGCTACATGTAATATTTAAAGATTACTGATACTTGGGAAATGGTGGTTTGATTCTAAAATATGGTTTGAAAATGTGAAATCCGTTTTTTGGAGTCTAAATGAACGAAAGTGTTCATTGTACCTTAAATAAAAAGAGCGACCAGTTTGACCTACATGAGAGGCATTAGTCTGGATATGATAATTTATAAACTCCCGTGTTTTTAATTTATCTGTTTTGTCTGTTGCGTTATATAGTAAATTACTATAATTACGGTTAAGTCGGTTAAAAATAGATATTATCTGATTTTTTGACAATTTTTGATATGGCTTCTTTGCTGTTATTTTGCACAATCTCTTTTCAGATAGCTTTAAATTTATGGAAATGGTATCTACTCAGCGTATTAGAAAGGTACTCAACCTATTTTTCTTTATGTGTCTAAAATGTATTTATTAGGGTAGTTAAACACATCACTTTTAAAAGCGACTAAACATGTATGCTCGATTTAACATCTGAGATTAGTACAAATAGGAAGTCATCTACGTTAAATCTCCTCGAGTTACGTCGGTTATCTGGATCTTGACCTGAAAATTTGCATAAATCAGCGTAGAAATAGTAACTATGCCTTGTAATACCATAAATATACAGTCACTGCGTAACTAAAAATTATTGTAAGTTGTTTAGTGTTGCTGCACGATATGCACCATATTATATTTGATGGAATACAAACATATATTTGAACCTAATAAATTAAATTATCTCTAATGTTTAACCTTCTATTATCATAGTAATTATCTTGTTATTATGGAATATTAAAAATGAGAGTAAAAGGCAACAATATGAATTTTATATTTTTAAAATTATTTAATAATATATATAGGAATATTCAAAATACAGTAGAATTTTCTTTAGAATTCATTCATTTTTATAAGAAGCCTTTCAAGTATCAACTTAAAAAATGAAAGTGTAAGTAAGTAAGCCGAAAATAAACGAAAATGTCATTCAGAGATACAAGAAATAATTTTATAAACTGCCCAAACAAAGGGATTAAGAAGGGTAGTAACATTTATTTTCAATTACGATTGAGGATGTAACTAAATTGTATACTGAAATGGTCCTCAGATATACGATATATACAGATTTACTCGTATATGCCTCCAATATATACGACTATAATACGACTATATTATATTATTACAGTTAAAAAAATATTGCACCCATGTCCCACATATAAGAATCAAACGGAAAACATATCTCCTATTCAACAATACCCTGTGGAACTTAAATCGACGGGTGTAGAAATTGAAAATATTTGTCTGTATTGGATATACAATATATACAGGGTGTCAGGAAATTCCGTTCGAATAATTTCAGGGGTGATTCTACATAAGAAAACATGACAAATGTTTTATATAAACATAGGTGTGCAAATCAGTTCTAAGGGAGTTATGGCGGTTCAAAAATTGCGCACGAGAACGAGTTTTTATATTATTTCTCTGGAACTGGTTTAAACGTCGATATGAGTTTCGGTCTACGATCTATCGCCAACAGAGCAACTTCTGGAGTTATTAGTTGATTGCTCTCTCAGACAGGGGCGTGCCGACAGAGGAGTAACCACATTTAATCACCCGTATTTTCCTTAAACACTGTATCTTTAGAATCTTTCTTATAAAATACGATTATGTGGTATCTTTACATAAAAATGATATTGTTGTATAAATCTGTGGAACTAGCAGTTTTTGAGGAAAAAAACGCTCTAAATAAAATAACTCGTAAACTGTCAATAAGTTCTATTTGAATAAAAACATTAAAGGAGGGTTATGGCGGCACTAGGTTTAAAATAAAAATCATCAGGTATGCTTACGGTTGATATAGCAACCGAAATCTATTTATCTGACACGTTTGTCAAAAATTATTGTACTGAATAAAAATATTTGAATAAAATTGTTCGAGTTTTAAAAATGCCGAAATATTCATTTGAATAAATGTTGTTACAATACTTGCTATAACGTGTTCCCTATTTTGTTAATATGTTTCTTTTTTCTGTTACCTAATATTACAAATTATTTTTTGATGGTTACCAACACCGAAATTCATATCAACGCTTAAAGCAACTCCAGAGATATAAAATAAGAACCCGTTCTCGGGGGCAATCTTTGAAGCGCCATAACACACTTATAATTTACGGGCATATATTCATATGAAAATATTTTTCATCGTCTTATGTAGAATCGCTTCTGAAATTATTTGAACTGCTGAACAGTTTTGCTGAAACTGCTATTTGGAGTTTCTGAACACCCTGTATTAAAAAAAACGTGTGCGTCACGGGACGCCCGACAGAAGTGATAACTTAAACTAATCTAAGTTGAACTATTTGATATTGAAATTGTTTAACTTGAGAAAAGCTTAGGTTATTACTTAAATTTTATGTATATTTTGTATTGTCCCAGGTGATCCACGGTTTTAATTTATTTATTTATTTAATTCAATTTATTTTTTTTTTACAATATGAAATAGATGCAATGTAATGTCAGCATTTAACATTTTTTTTTTTTTGGCTATTATAGTTAACTATTATAATTAACTTAAAATTATTATAGTTTTTACATTTATGTAATATAAAATAACAAATAAAGTTTAAATTTAACAAAATTTCTTTTAATTTAATTAAACAAAGTTATTAACGTAAATATAATTATTACTAATTATTTTAATGAAAAAAATTTAAGTAGTGAAAATAATTATTAATTTATTGAATAATTTTGTTTAAATAAATGGAATTTTTAATTTAAAATATTTTAAAATTAATATTTAAAATTAAAAATTTTAATATTTAAATTATAATACTAAAAAAAAAATTATAAGTATAATTCAATACACAACGAAATTAACGCTTTTTAAAAATATTTATGTTCTATTAAAATAGTATTAAAAAATTTTTGAATTATTGATAATAAAAATTTTCCTTTATTTATTCATTAATTTAATATTCAATATTTTTTTAATTATGTTTATCAGAACGTATATAATTATTTTTTTACTATGATATGCTGTAAAATTACTAAATTTACTAATTACTAAATCATAGAGGCGGCCCCGCAGCAGCAGCGACGCACACATGCACATGCACGTAGATGTAGACAACGAAAGCACGCAGAGAGGAGGACATAGAGCTCGAGAGAGGGGGAAGCGTGTGTCCGAAATACGGCTAGCGCTGTGGGTTAGAGTGAGAGAGGATGAGCCTGCCTACGGCTGCCGTATGCGTGAGAGAAAGGGAAGCCAGCCTACTGGCGCTGTAACGCGTTACGTAACGAAGCGGTTTACCCTCCCATAAGAAGTTATCACTTTAAAAATGTAATATTATTATAGAATTGGCCAAATAATTATGTGTGGACATAGTACGCTATATCTGATAAATTGAGTATTTTCGATTTCCATGGGGACTACATAAAACATATCTTGACGAAAGTATAGCAGCAAGCAGTACTTATTGTAATTAGAAGCAACTTTTGAGGATAATATATCAAAATAATAATTTAATAATCCTTGTGATGCAATAATTTCCATATCTAGATACAGCAAAAGCTATTACACTTTTATGTCTTCGAAGACGATTTCTTTAATAGACAAAATGAGAGGCTTTTAAATGGCGAAAACAGACGGCTGTTATTAAGGCTATAATTGAGATGCTTCGACTACTAATAACTAGCGTTTGGTTTATTATATTAAAAACACGGCATGATGTGTCTACTTGGTGAGCATGCCTCTCGTGGAGGACCATGTGTTAAAGTGATAGTGGAAAATATAGTAGCACTGAATACGATGGATCTTGATTAATTTAAATAGAAGGTATGAGACGTTGATTTGATGATAACCGCTCCATTTATTTTAGCCGAAAGAGCTTCAGAGCCTCTATAAGACGATAAGATAAAGACGAAATTTCATATGGGTAACAGATGATATCTACAGGCTCTCTAATATACAATATATTCGTATATTAGAGAGCGTAAGGAAAATAATATTCGTATAATATAATTGATATAACTTAGATATAATTATAAGAATTATGAAAACGTGAGGGTGTCTTCATTTCGACTAATGTATTACCATTAAAAAATAATTTCATTCATATATCTAATCAATAATGTGTATGTGTATGCATAATCAACTATATAAATGATTACAAACTATAGTAATTGTGACATAGTTTGAATTAATTCTCTATTTATATTCAATTTCGATAAATCCATAAACCATCATTTCTAAGTAACTTTTTAAAGAATAATAGTTGCTGCAATGTCTTAGCCAAGTTTTCCTTGTGAAAATTGTATCAGTACTAACTCGTATGTTACTATAGTAGCAGCAACCTAAAACAAAACTATTACCCACTATTTTATTACATCCTACTACTGCTTCTTACACAGAGTACTAATCCCTTCGTGATCGTAAAAAAGTTGTGTCCTGTTAGGCATGGGGTGCTGGTATATATTTGATATATTAATCATCTAATCTACAAAAAAAATATTTTTCATATTTGGTTATGTGCTAATATGGCGAAGATGCAAAGGGTGTTATTAGCCTCACATATTTTATTAAATTTGACATATTAAATTAACTTTAAATTAACTTTACATAGATATGTGTTGATTATAATCAATGCAAGAGCGATAAGATTAACTATGTACTAGGTATTACAGACTATTACGATGTCAGTTTTATGTGAATCTTTATCATAGTAACAAACATACAAGTTATATATTTTTGAATCAGTATTAATTACTAACGAACTATTTAGAATTTCTAGCTTCGGAATATATAATGTAATTGAAATATTTAATATTTCATTTGTTCTATAAAAATATCTATAAAAACTATTATTGCTGAATGCAATGCTTCAAAGCTTAATTATACTTGTAATATTTATAAAGTGGATTTAACATGTTCAGTTATTTTGTTAAAAGATAGTTAAAACATGTTTTACTCAAGAAACTGAATTGAATTAAATGGCGAAGGCGCCACTGTAATTTAAAGTGGATTATTGTTGTTATATATGTCAAGTGCTACTTTATTGTATCCATGGTACTTTTGCCAAACATCTAAAAATTCTTTGCAGGGATATAATATGATTTTAACATTGATATTTCTTGAAAGTTTACATTCAATTTTAGAATATTTTAAGTACATTTTTTGCCACAAATCTTTTTAAATACTAATATTTAAAGTAACGAATATATATGTACGTTATTTTTATTTAAAATATTACATCTTACCACTTCATTGTACGTATCTGTTGAGACTGTATTTAACATAAATAAAGGTGCTTTACTTGCTTCATATAACCATCCTCCAAACATAGTCAATAATGCAATTTTTGAAATGATAAATCCAAACGAGAAATAGAAATATATTGTTTCGATTTTTTTATGTCCTTGCCTACAAATAAAGAATAAATATATTTATAAATATGCCGTAGTAAAGACTAAATATGCTCTAGAATAAGTATATTTAAACGGCATCGATATAAAAGAATTTATATTAAACGAAATAGGCTTTATATTCAATTACTATAAAAGATAAGATGTAGAAGAAGCACTCAATGCAGTTAATTTCGATATAGGTTTTGTATATGTTTGTATATGCACAGTAGATAAGTAAAATTGTTGCATAAACGAAAGAAGTAATCGAGTAACGTAACAAATCAAATCTTGGGTAGTATTGAAGTATTTTCAAAATGCCACGTCAATTAACATTGAAATAATGACAAAATTTTGAAGCATCAGAAATTAGAATTTTCCAAAAAATAGAAACAATCAGTTTTATAACGGAATAACGGAAATATATGTTATTAAAAATTAAACTGAATAATTTCTCGAAGTAGTTGTTACATAATCAACCAATTCTATACGCTTATGAAAAAAAATTGGTTAAATTATTTTATCGGATGATGTCACAACTTAAACAATGATGATATCAAAATGATATTCTAAACGGATATATATATATATATATATATATATATATATATATATATATATATATATATATATATATATATATATATATATACACGAGTATATATAATAAGAAATGCAAATTTAAAAAGTAATATAAATGTTTGAGCGTATTCTTTCGGCAATATTCGAGAATTTTTCCCACTTTTCCAGTAATAATATTATCGTATTGTTTCAACCTTCGTGGTCACCGCATAAAGATATTTATATACCTAATATACTATGGACTACATAGTAATACTACTTACCTATGTCCATTAAACAGTTGAATAATTATAAGGCCTATATTAAACGTGTAGGTTACTAGTATTAAATCTGATAACAAGTCATTTATTTCTATGCATAGCTCACTCACCAAATTGTAATCTACTCGAACTTCTTGCCAAAAGGTTTCCATTTTCTAGAATATACAATTGCATATCAGTCAAAAGTTGGTAACATATAAGTCGGGAATCGAGAAAGGAATTACCTAACCGCCAAGTGGTTATCAAGTAGTTCCCCAATAGCAAGGCTATTGCATAATTGCTATAGGAAATGACTACTCCTCGGGCTAAAGCCCCGCCAGACATTGAATTATACCTAAAAGCTATCTTCGACCCCTTTCTCGTGTTTCTGCACGATCAGACAGTCAGGCAATATTTCAAAAAATAAAACCCATCATGGTAGGGTTCCACATGCCTCCCGGATGGGAAACGAGTGACAGACAGCTGTTTCGAACTTATTAGTACTCAACAGTGCTGTACATGGTACACCGATCCAGGACAAATACCGAATGAAATCCGTGGGATATACATCTACATCGATACGATCTATGTCAGTAACATATAAGTAGGGAATCGAGAATGGAACTACCAAACCGCCAAGCGGTTATCAAGTAGTTCCCGAATAGCAAGGCTATTACTTAATCGCTATAGGAAACAACAATTCCTCGGGCGAAAGCCCCGCCAAGCATTGAATTATACCTAAAAGTAATCCTCGACTTCTTTCTTGTGTTTCTGCACTATCAGACAACCGGACAAGGTTTAAAAAAATAAAACCCACCACGGGTGAGTCAAAAGTTGATGTTGTATTTGAAATAATCTGTACAAATTTAATGCATTGGTATGAAACGATATTTAATCTTGCTGGTTGAAATATTAACTTACCTGTCTCTCGCTGGAACTTAATTTCAGGACTTTTATCTTAAAGCAGTGGCCAGAGCTCACATATGTATTTATTTTTTTACTAATTTGATTAAATCTTGTAATTAAAATAACACTCATAGCAGCAACAAAAACATCCCCAAAATTCCATATGTATGCTGATATCCATTCTGTAATCTACAATTATCATATAATAATTTTAAATATGGAAATGAATATTATTAGTAATGTCCGCGAACGAATCGTACATGACCATTCAGGACCGGTTCCAGGGCGTCGGACTGACATACATATATAAAAATATGATAAACAATATATTGTTTATAAATATATACTCTAATATATAAGCAGAGAAGAAGAGTTCTAGTTTATTAGTATAATCTGTGCTAAATTTTCAGTAGTGAAACGTTGGCGCTCTCCACTTAAAATCCATTTTAGTACGGAAAAAGACCTCTCAAAGTTTAAAAAGGTAATGCATCATATTTAAAATATACGTTTTTGAAAAAGGCCACGTGTATGTTAAGTTGAAAAGTCTATGCCTCTTTACATAATATACGAAATCTGGTATTGTGTTGTAAAATGAAGTATTAGTTGTTTAATTAAATTTTTGAATGTGAACTAGAATTGTTTATAAATATGCAACCATAATACTACAAATGCTGTAAAACGTAAACTTGTGCACTGAGCAAGAAAATAAACGTAATGGAAAATTACGACGTAATGTACTCAAAAGAAACCGAATTGATGTTGTGGTGGGCAGAGTTTTTGTAGTATTGCGTTCTGCCGCTGGTAGAACCGTATAGAGCCAAATCTCGTCGCCTACAGAAGGTTTCATTTAGCTTGTGTGAATTTTTTAGTGAGAGTTGTTTTATGTTATCGTCGTGTTGAGTTTAGATCATTTCGTGACTCTTCTTTCAAAGCACAACATGCTTCTACACGACATTGTTTTTGTTCAGCAGTCAGCAGTAGACGCACAAATTTCATCTTGCGTTGAAATTCGCTGAATTGAACTCAAAGTTACTCCAGATAGCTCCACAACTTCGTCAGGGGTCTGTCGTTGATCTTTCAGAATGATTTCGCGAATTCTTCCAACATTTTTATTGGTTGGAGCCGTGGAAGGACGACCAGAGACGATGTTTGTCATCAGTTGATACTTCACCTCTTTTGAAACGGGAAATCACTTAAACACTTGAGTTTTCCCAATGGCATCATCCTTGAGACCATTTTTAACATTAAGAGTTTCTGTGCAGCTTTTTTCAAGCAAGAATCAAAACTTTACGGCCGCTCACTGTTCACGAGAATCAGTCATTACAAAAATGACGAGCACACAAAGCAGCTCTCACTAAGAAATTTACAGAAGCCGGACGGAACCTTCTCTAGCGACGAAGCTTGGCTTTTGACCCGGGAATGGTAGCTTATAGAGCTACCATTTCGCTGCTAGATGCAGACCAGAAGAGTAGTCTAATTCCATTCCCAAATGTTTGAACACCCTTTTTGTGCCAACATTGACTTATTTCCCCACAAAACACTAAAACGCTATACATTGCACTCGACGCGCGTTTCTCCAACAAAGCTGACATCATCTGGAGATGATTAAAGGTCCGTTATTGATAGAGTTTTAATCATCTCCAGATGATGTTAACTTTGTTGACAAAACGCGCGTCGAGTGTAGGGTATAGTATGTTGGTGTTTTGTGGAAAACTAAGTCAATGTTATCTTCACACCAAAGGATTCCGACCCATTCCAGTATCTTTCTGTGCCTCTGATAAATTGTGGTTCATATGGAATAGGAACAATTTTACAATTTTTAGTATCTTCTCCAATAGTCATGGAGTTGAAGACAGTTGACTTAAATCTATGTTTTCTGATTAATTTATCTACTATGTAAGAAGGATATTCATTATATTTAGCGCTACATCCATAATAATATTCTTTCTCATTCAAACCGATCACTAAGATTAAGTAAGAAACTTAGCAAACAATGAACCAGAAAATTTAAACTTGCCATTGTATGTTGACAACGATTATAGCAGTTATTAGCAATTTATCTAAGAGTGCTAACTTAGTTCTAATCTACTTTCCCTATTTCTAATTATTAAGACATCAAGACAAGGTAGGTATTTATTAACTATTTTCAATTTCATATGTAAAAATTGTCGATTCGTAACAATTCTTTAATTTTGAAACAAAACTATGTATATCTGTAGAATCGAAAACAACAAACATATTATCCATATATCTGGAGTATCTATCATACTCTAGGAACATTTTTAAATTGTACTTTGGCTTCCATCTCAAATCTACTCATAAATGAGTTTTCGATAAATTGAGACAGGAAGTTGCAGTATCTTCATGTTGACCAAAATATTCATTATTGCATATCAAACAATTTGACTCATACACAGATTAGTTAGATTAATTTACTTGTCAATGGTTTCTTGAGAGAAGCCATCTAGTTCGAGTGTTTCTCTGAGATTTTAAATTTGTATCGACGTATCGGGGAGATTTAAAAAATTGTAAAATTATGTCAGTTTCGCAGTTTACCAGGGGATTAAAAGAGTTTTCCCAAAAATAAAATTGGAATTAACGAAAGCCGAGGACTTAATAAGTTGCTAAGATTATTCAAAATTATATTAGGCATATAGAAAGGGTAATTGAAACTAGGTTCAAGGACCACATCGGCTATTTAAAATGTGGAAAATTAGAAATATCCTCCATACTCCATAGTTCCATGCGTAACATGATTTTGAAGACAAAACATTGAATAACTGAATGTTCTATTTAAATAAAGGCCGGACTTTCATGCAATCGCCAGTTGCATGACAGTACTTTGTGAACTTATTGGAAGAGTTACCTTACCGTATCCAATTTTCAATATTGTAATTACTTACAAATACTGTTACTCCTATAAATCTATTGTACGTAATAAAATAAAAGACGGAGGAGGAATAGGTTTCCAGAAAACCATCCAAATTTGGTAAAGAACTTTTATTGCTACACGACGACATGGACCTAACAACAAAAATGGAATGTTCCACTAAAAAAGAAAAAAAAACAAAATTGAAAAATATTTGAATCTAATCGGTTCTTTCGTAATATTGTGGTGTATGTCAATATTTTTCCACAAAGGATGTAGCACCGATAAGTACTAGTATATAATATATTTTCTGATGAGTTTTTTAATGTTTAATAATAGACTATAATCATAGTATATTTAATAATAAACAGGTTTAAAACCTTAAAACGGAGTTTTCCACACGTAGAACATCTCTATCTCGAACTTTGGTGGTGGAAAAAAAATAAACCAATACATAAATGCAGAATATGTGTTTTATGCGAAAGTTTTACTTTTCTCATTGGTGACTGCTTCAGTGCCATATCAATACGTTTGTGATCGAACAAAATTATTTTTTTGTCAATCATTCGTACATGATACAGACTTAATATATGTTTTTTTCGTTCAATGCAAAATCAGCAACAAGTTAACTGTTTATGTTTAAAATCTCAGAATGAACATAAACATTTACATCGTGCTTTTTCATGACCCATGGATAGGGTGGTGTGTGCCCTGTCAATTTCAAAATCAATAGATGTCGTCTGGTAGACGTCCCTAATCAGAATCAGTCGAAACCCGATCGATTCGACACAATTTAGTTGAGTTATCATGCTAACAAGAAATTTTAATGTCGACAATAATGACAACGACACACACACAGACACAAATTTGATAAAAACCATTTTCTTTTTGTTTTTAGGCCGAAAACGGAAAAATAAACGCTGGTTTAAAAATGGTTTAAAAACATGATTCTTAAACCATTTTGTGTGTGTGTGTGTGTCGTTGTCGTCAGCATTTATTCATTTTCGCTCGATAACTCAACTAAATCGTGTCGAATCGATCGCGTTTTGACTGATTCTGATTCGTGACATCTCCCAGATGACACCCATTGATTTTGAGGTGGATAGGACACACTCTACCATGTTCATGGGTCATGATAAAGTACAATGATTGAATATTTGAGGAATTGTTTTTGTTAGCACGGTCACTCAATTAAATCGTGTCGAATCGATCGGGTTCCGACTGATTCTGACTAGGGATGTCCACCAGACGACATCTATTGATTTTGAGGTGCATAGGACACACCCCACTCTGTCCATCGGTCATGAGATGGTGGACTATTTGAGAAAAATTGAAAAAAGTAAAATTGTCGCATAAAACACATATTCTGCATTTGTGTGTTGGTTTGTTGTTTCTCGGCCACTCAATTTCGAGATAGAGACGTTCTACGTGTGAAAAAGTCCATTTTAAGGTTTTAAAACTATTTATTTCTTTACACGATTACATTACTTTTCCGCTCTGGTATAGCTGAGTGAGGAAAAGTAAAAAACAACTATTTGTAGAAATTACTATTATTTTCTTCTCTTGATAATCTTGATCTGAAAACTAGTTGATTACAATTAAAAGTGTACTAAGCAACAAACTTTACTATTCCCAGGAATTATTATATGTGGTAATTCCGCTAATATTATTAGCAAATAAAATCAGTGAAATATAGAGAGAAAAATATACTTCAATAAATATACAAAATCCTTCGTTCGAATGGGCGAAGTATCTTTTCTAATTACTTTCAATTGTCCACATCGATATGGGACTACAAGTATTACAATTGAGGTAAATTGACGCAAATCTTCTCGAAGGGATAGAGTTACCATATTTTACCACAAGTACTTTCTCATAAAACACAGTTATATAATTATTTTACAACAACGTACTTTGAGACAGTATTGTTAATGAAAAATGCTATTAATGAAATGAGCTAGAGTTGCATACAAAAATAACCTTTGCATTAACAGATCAAATGATAAAAACAAGAGACCAGTTTTCCACGAACACCAAAATTACACGTTTCTCAACGCACATTTTGCCAACCACATCTGCATGATTGGGAGATGATTACAACATATTTTAGAGCTTTATTCATCTCTCGATTGTGCCATTTTGGTTGAAGAGACGTGTAATTTTGGTGTTCGTGGAAAACTGGCCGCTTGTTTCTGTTGCTATATAGAAGGTTGCAGAACCTTCTAAGAATTATACGATGTATATACGTGTAAAAAAAGGAAATACTTATTTTAAATTAGGATATATTGTTTTGTGTATTAAAACATCTGAGATGTGGTACTATACCCCTTAATACTTACTTGTAACGAAAATAAATGAAATTGTTAACATTAAATTAATCTTCTTCCTCAGATTTTGATTTCTTCCATATCTTTTTAAGAAATTTTCATCCAGTGAAGTTGCTCTTCTTATAAATTTCGGCCATTTCTTATTTATTTTAATAAACACTATTATTAGTGTGGACATATAACAATAATATAGGGGATATACTGAAACATTTTCTATATTAATAGAAATCATCATAACTAATATACAATCATATAAATTTCATATCAATGACTGTTATGAGTTTAAATCATGAAATTTGATAAATTTGAATATCAATGTAAACATATTGAACAATTGAATATCTACATTTTCTAGACGAAGCCCATAGAGTCGCTTACCAATTACTTACCAATTTCATACGAAGCAGAGTTTGAACGAAATGTTTTACATGCCGCTATAACCGTATGTATTAAAAATATTATTAGTAACAATATGCTGTATAATATTTTTAATGATAACCATTTACATTTCATGCCACTGTAGTCGTTATTTCTCACTTCATTAAAAGGGAATAATCCTAGAAACTGTGCATCATCATCATCATCATCATTAGGTCATCAGTCCTAAGACTGGTTGGACGCTAACCTCCAGCTTCTCCTATCTTGTGCTAACCTACGCATTTCGCTAATTGTGCTACAACCTACATCCCTTACTATTTGCGAACAGTAGTCTAATCTAGGCCTACCTCTGCCTTTCTTCACTCCTATTTCTGCCTCCAAAATATCGCGGACTATTCCCCCATGTCTCAGCAAGTGGCCTACCATTCTATCTCTTCTCTTCATTAAGTTTTTCCACATACTCCTTTTCTCGCCGACTTTCTCCAATACTTCTTCGTTTCTAACCCTATCAGTCCATGGTATTTTCATCATTCTTCGGTAACACCACATCTCAAAAGCTTCTAATTTCTTCCTACTTGCTTGCCCTACCGTCCAGGTTTCGCAGCCGTAAAGTGCCGTGCTTCATACATATGTTTTCAAAAATCTCTTCCTTGTTTCTAAGTTTATTACCCCCGAGCATAAAAGTGCTTTCTTTTTGTTAAAAGCTACTCGACCCTGCGCTATTCTTTGTTTTATGTCTTTATCGCTTCTTCCATCCCAATTTATTTTACTTCCTAAATAAGTGAAGTCTTTAACTTCCTCCAATCTTTCATTGTTAATTTGTACTTTCGTTTTTGCTCTGCTCTCGCGCCCTCTGCACACTAACACTTTAGTTTTGTTTTTATTCACCCTCATTCCGTATTCCTCTGTCAACACTGCCTCCATTTCGTTCAATGCTGATTCTAGTTCCTCCTTACTAGATGCTAATACTGCTATATCATCCGCGAATCTCAGCATTTTTGCACAGAAACTGTGCAACTATCAATAAATCCTTGCACGGGTAATAAGCCGTTAAATCAATACTTCGCACAATTTTTCCATTTTGAGGCATCACTTTGCATTTTGTTTTATGCCTCATCATTTGATGTGAAGTATACTTATTCATATATATACAATTTATGCTTAATGCCATTGGCAACATTAATGTACTAATATTTACAGATACATGTTTCTATGAGACAAATAATGAAAATAGGGAAAAATAGTAATAAATAATGTAATTAATGGGACAATTTCCCGTTTTTCTATGTTTATAGTCAATAATTGGTAAAATCATACCTATCACGCGATTCATGGCTTGAATAAAGTTTAATATAAAATCTCAATAACAGTTATTAATAATAAAACAACGAAATTTGTTTTTATTAGTTTACTTACCATAGCGTGACATATACGTGTCTCTAAAACCAACAGGTGATAATAGGTGATAATGTATCGTCTATCGAAAAATATTAAATTAAACACGTACCATACAGAATTAATGTAATAAAACAACATTTGATGCATATGCCTTAAATATAGGCAATAATGAATTAATTCTAGAATTAATCATGGTCTTGGCCTCAAAACATAAAGAACATAATTTAAAACCTTTAAAATTAATTCATATTGCCTATATTCCAAAGAAATTAACATTTCGAAAGTGCCTCATTATATACTCTCAGGGGTACGTATATTGGGAAATTTGCAAGAACTTGAGACACAACCTTTTGCGTATTCGACTGCCTGACATATATTACGTGAATAAATTCCCATGGGTATTAGAAGTTATTATAGGCAGCAAGTAGAAACAGCAACGGAAATGGCAACTATAGAAGTATTTTCTGGAACTTTCTGCTAAAAAAATTGTATAAAACACCATTTTCTTCATATCCAATTGAGAAAAATTTCAATCATGTAGTTATTTAGAAAATATGTCAATTAATAGAAATCAAGACTATTACGATGGTTTGATAGTAGAATAATTTCGACGTACTTTAGAGAACAATGTGCAACCAATGATAATTATATAGCTCAACTGTTCTGCTCCCGCCTCTATTAGCAGAACCCTTTGTAAATGGGACAATTATTTTTATAGCTGGATATATCGTAAACTGAGTAAATGGAATACCTTTTTAAGTGAGAGGAATTTACTCGTCTCTTGAGATCCCGTTTATCCAAGTTTTACTGAATATATAATAAAATGTAATATTATTATAGAATTAGGCAAATAGTTATGCGTACCTACCTAGGACTCATAAATAAGGTATTTTCGATTTCCATAGGAACCACTCAAAAATACTTTATCAAAAATATAGCAGCAAGCAGTATTTATTGTAATTAGAAGCAGTTTCTGAGAACCATATAAGTGTCACAATAACAACTTAATAGTCCCTGTGATGCAACAATTGCCATATTTAAATACGGCAAAAACTATTACCCTTTTACGTCTTCAAATACAATTTCTTTAATAGACAAGGTTCGAGGTTGTTAAATGGCTCTTTTTACGTCCAAAATTGTGACGGTTCGACTACTGATAACTAGCGTCTGATTTGTTATATTAAAAACACGGTATGATGTGTCGACTTGGTGAGCATGCCTCTCGCGAAGGATCATGCGTCGAACGGATCGTGGCAAATGTAGCAGCGTCGAAGACAATGGATCTTGATTAATTTAAACAGAAGGTATGATATATTGAATGATGATAACCGCTCCGTCTATTTTAGCCCAAGCAACTTCAGAACCTCTATAAGACGGATAAGATATAACCAAATTTCACATGGGTAATAAATAATTTATAGTATATATTATTACTATATTGGAGAGAATAAAGAAAATAATATTTATATAATATAATCGATATAACTTAAGTATAATTATAAGAATTATGAAAACTAGTGACGGTGTCTTCACTCCAAAAAATGTGCTACCATTAAAAATAGTTTCATTCATATCTCTATGCATACATAATTAACTATATAAATGGTTACGAACTATAATAATTGTCATATAGTTTAAATTAATTCTATATTTATTTTAATTTTCCATAAACCATCATTTCTAAGTACCATTTTAAAAAATAATAGTTACTGTAATATCTTAGCCAAGTTTTCCTTGTGAAAATTGTATCAGTACTAACTCATATGTTACTATAGCAGCAGCAATCTAAAATGGAAACTATTACCCATTATTTTATTACATCCTACTACTGTTTCTTACACTGAGTACTAATCCCTTCGTGATCGAAAAAATGTTGTGTCCTGTTAGGCATGGGGAGCTGGTATATATTTGATATATTAATCTTCTAATCTACAAGAAAATTATTTTTGATATTTGGTTATGTGCAAAAATGTTGAAGATTCCGTGTGTTATTAACCTCATACATTATCAAATTTGACAAATTAATTAAACATGAAATTATATATATATATATATATATATATATATATATATATATATATATATATATATATATATATATATATAGGGTGTTTCAATTGATTTATTGTACTATGTGGGTGATCATTTACAGTTGCATTAAGAAAGAAATCGCACAAAATTGGGATAAAATGAGGCACATACAGAGTTAAGTTACATATATATATATATATATATATATATATATATATATATATATATATATATATATATATATATATATATATATATAGATATGTGTTGGCTATAGCCAATGCAAGATCAATAAGATTAACTACATAGCAGGTACTGTAGACTATTACGATGTCAGTGACAATGATCACTGTTCAATGTTCACACAATGTTCAATAATTACAACACTATCTAAATTAACCCAATAAATACCTGTGATTGTGATGAAACTCAAAATATTTTGCTTCCAGTGACACGTTGAACTGTCAGTATGGTTCACAGCGGGAAGGTCGGCGGTAAACGCGGTCACGTATATTAAGGATACCGTGTTGGAGGCCTGGGCGGACGGGAAGTTGGGAGCGTTGATCACGTTAGACGTGAGAAACGTGTTCAACTCTGCGGCCTGGGAATGCATCATGGATGAACTGATGCAGCGGGAGGTGGCCCCATACATATATAATCTGATTGGAAGCTACCTGGGGGACAGGGCGGTGGTAATCCCGGCCGCGGACTGGAGGGAGGAGACAAGGAGGGTTACGTGCGGTGTTCCGCAGGGCTCGGTGCTTGGACCGATCCTGTGGAACGTGATGTTCGACGGCATGTTCCGGGTTAGGATACCGCAGGGGGTTACCATTGTGGGTTATGTGAACGACCTGGCTGTCCTGGTTGTGGGGAGGAATGGAATAAACGTTTGGGAGGATGGCAATCTCGCGATCGAGAGAATCAGGAAGTGGGTGGAGGGTACGAAGTAAAGACTTGTCAATGATAAAATGGAGGCTATCCTCCTCACCAGATGGAGAAATCTACCGGTTATTGACTTCAGAGTAGGACAGGTAACAATCGCACCTGGTAGAGCTTTGAAATACTTAGGAGTGTGGATGGACTCTGGCCTACACTTCAGATTACATGTGGAGAAGACAATGTTGAAGGCTGGGAGGACGGTGTCGGCTCTGGGGTGACTGATGTCCAATATGAGGGGCCCCAGAGCGGCCAAGAGAAGAGTCCATCGGGAGCGGCACAGTCCATCCTGTTGTATGCCGCTCCTGTTTGGGTTGATATTTTGGCTGTTGAGAAGTGGAGAAGAATGGTTGGGAGTGTGCAGAGAAGGGCGGCGTTGCGTGTGGCTAGTACATATAGGACAGTGTCCGGGGCCGCAATGTTAGTTATTGCCGGTTTGCCTCCGATCGATCTTCTTGCGAGGGAGAGAGAGGAGGTGTACCGGGGCTCTGAGAGGCGGGATACTAGGGATAGGCTCTTAATGATATGACAGGAGCGGTAGGATGCAGAGACATGCGCGGCGGGTACCAGGTCTCTTATTCCAGCCGTTCGGTCATGGATTGAGAGGAAACACGGGGAGATAGGATACTATCTCACGCAGGTACTATCGGGCCACGGATGCTTCGGGGAGTACCTGCGTGGGATAGAGAAAGTGAATGGGGATGAATATGTATACTATGGTGAAAGGGACAACCCGGAGCATAGGGTGCTTAGGTGCCCGAGGTGGTCTAATGAGAGGCAAGAGTGTATGGGGAATATTGGGCAGCCCGGAGATATGAGAGATTTGGTGAGGTGTATGATTGAGAATGCGAATGTGTGGCTGAATGTAGAAAGGATGATTGTGCAGATAATAATGAAAAAGCAGGAAGAAGAAGGGGAACTGGGCCCAAACCCCTAATCGTTTTAACGGAGGGGGGGATGTAGTAAGTTATTATAACATCAAAGAAGAAGATTGACCCCTGCCTCGATGATAAGCGAGAGCGGTTCCGAGGCAGGTGGGACACTGATCTGGGGGGCCACTTGTCCGGCTAGCGCAAGCACCGGCTACGTCCCCCACTTAGAAAAAAAAGGTATACATTGAAATTCTTATTTAATACTTATATATGTTATAATTAGAGTTCTAATTTAACTTAAGATTAGATCTACCGTGTTGACTACCGACTATCAAATGCACTACGAAAATATTGAGAGGGAACAAAGAAAGTTCTTGAAGTATCTTAGATTTCGAATAGCTGGGATATATCCTGTTATCCTGCATATGACTAAGCGACAAAATTTAATAGATTCGGTTAACATCATATGTTTAGAAAAGAGAAGAGTAATGCACTCCATTATATTCCTTTATAAGATTATTAATTTTTGTTTCGAAAGCCCCTGAATATTGGAACGGATCAAGTTATCCACATCGCGATTTCCAAACACATTTTATTTATAAATGCCACGTACCAGTTTACTTCAACAGTCTCCAATCAATCAAATGTGTTTGAACTATTCACTAGTGCAAGATCAATTTTTTTAATGAACGGATCAATTTTTTTCTGTATCATTGCCAATCAGAAAAATCATTCTATACTACGAAATGTCTAATATAGTATTATTAGTTACTGTATGCTATATAGCTACTGAATTAGACATATAATTAGTTTCCATATTAATTATAATCTTCTTTACTTAGAACGCAAATGTATTGTATTTACAACAATTTTATTGTGTGCCCACCCTGTAATTGGAAATATCTCATTTCTGTTGGGTATCTGTATTCTAAATAAATAAATAAGTAATTGATTTAACGGTATGCCTGTAATAGAATACTACATGTACCGACCTCTGGTAGAAATCCATAGTAACAGTTTTTATTTACATATTTCAAAGCATTTGGTACGTTACATACTGTTACCTTTTTTCTTTAATCTTTAATTTGGTCTAAGTAATATAGAGGAGATAATTTTCTAAGGTTTTGGATTATTTCTCTTTAAATCGATTTCACATGTTCCACATTTGATATTTATGTCATGTAGTCAACTGCATTATATCGTACTTACATACTTAAATATACAAAAATTGTTGATAAAAGACAACCTTATGTACTGGCATTTTGGTAACGGCTAAATGAATTTCAGCATGCAAAACAATAGGTATTTTAAAAGTTTTATTTTTCTTATGGAATATAACATAAAAGTATTGTAAACTTCGATATTTGAAAAGATAATACTGAGCAAAAAAGTAGCACATCATCTAAGGTATCATCCAAGCAAGTTTTATATATCCTGATGTTAAAGTTTCATGCAATACGGCACAATTGTATTAGGAATTTTTTACATTGAATTAGGAAAAGATATATATTGGGAATTTTTTATTTGCTGTTTATAAGATGTTGGTTGTTTTTTGAGAAAAATACAAATAAGAAAAACACCTTATTTGGCCTATTAGAATAACCCACCAGCTAAAGTAACCCCACCAAAAGTTATTTTAGGATATCTAAATCAGGTGAATATGATGACCATTCAATTGGTCCTTGTCACATTATTCATCTACCATAGAAATTATTATCATAAAATAATCAGAGATCATCCCCAAAATGAAGAGAAATTTCACCTTGTTGAAATAAAGATTTTTGACGTCATCCTAGTTCTTTGAATAACTGATAACTTGGAACTAAGTCAAAACGTAAGAATTCTAAAAAAACTGGCAGATTTCAAAGTATCGTCAAATGGGTCATAAACTGAAGTCATAAACTGATTTTGCAACGGATTTATTTCAAAAAAAAATTAGTGTAGAGTGCGAAACTACCATTTAGTCAACATGCATCCCATATTCCTGGAATACATCTGTAGTTATAAAAATCCCGTCTTACAAAAGGCAGATAGGAAACATTTAACAAAAGTTAGTGTTGTATTAGAAAACGTTTAAGAAATTAATTGCTATTTAAAAAATTTGCAATTTGAAAAATATTGATATGACATCAAAAAGTGAAGACAAAATTTTAAGAAACTGGATTTGTATCTCACCCAACGCCGTTCTAAAGATAACATTGACGTGCCTTGCAGTTTTGAAGATATTTAACGCACCGTCTGGCGCAGCCGATCTATGAAATCTGGCAGCCACTTTTTTCTTTGCCCTTTCGTGTATATTACGAATATTAACTCGAATTCCCTCATAGCTTCCTAACTCCAAACCACTTTTCTCGATATGGTGTCGATTTATTTTTAGTGTATTCCCTGGGCTCATATTAGCCGCCCGGATCTATTAGATGAATTGTGACTAATTATGTCATTATTGTCACTTTTACATTGTCTTAGATTTCTTTTATTATTTAAATTAATAATATTTTTGGAATCTCTACACTTACTTATTCTGGCTTTTTATGGTATTATTATTCAAAATTAACACATTTGGGTATTAAATTATTGGTTTATACTAATATCGTTATCAACAATGTGACGTTTATTTTATTTGGAAGATGCCAAAATGATGAAGAGGATTTATAATTCTTTACGCTTAAAATAGGTAGTTACTTATAACTTTTCTTTATAATTCACATCCAATATTTTTTATATATAACTATATGACTTTTACATGAAAAAATAGATGTTTTATTTTCTGAATTTAAAATAATGTTCAACATTAATGTATGTTTGTGTTTTGTCCTTAAAACAGAACAAAACTTGTCAATAGCTGGTTGTCCAAATGTATTATTTTGCAACATTAAATTAGTTTCCTTATGTAAATTTAATTATTGCTATTAAAAACTGATAATTGTAAAATATTTATTATTGTATTACATATTTTAATTAAAGTAAACGTTTAATTAATTATTCACCTCATGGAAATCTAAATTGTATAAGATTTTATTATGGGATTATGTAATTATGAACTTTGTGTGAATATGTATCCTCATAATATGCATACATACATAGTTAAAGCATGTTTTACTCAAAAAACTTAATCGAAATAAATGGCGGAGGCGCCACGGTACTGTATTTAGTTTATTATTGTGATAGACGTCAAGTGCTACTTTACTGTATTCATGACACTTCTGCCAAATATCTAAAAATTGTTTGCTGGGATATAATATTTTAAGTAGTTTGATATTTGTTAAAAGAAAACATTCAATTTTAAAACACTTTAAGTACATTTATTGCCACAAATCTTTTTAACTACTAATATTTTAAGTAAGGAATATACATGAATATTATTTTTATTTAAAATATTACATCTTACCACTTCATTGTACATATCTGTTGGGACTGTATTTAACACAAATAAAGGTGCTTTACTTGCTTCATGCACCCACCCTCCGAATATAGTCAATAATGTCAATTTTGACGCGAGTAATCCAAACGAGAAATAAAAATATGTTGTTTCGAGTAATGTCTGTCCTTGGCTGAAAACAAAGTGCCCTAAAATAAATATATTTACACGACATCGATATAAAAGAGTTTATATTAAACGAAATAGGATTTCTATTCAAATACTATAAAAGACGAATTGTAAAAGAAATACTCAATAAAATTAGTTTGGATATAGCCCTGCGAGTTTGTATTTAATTCGGGCAATTATCCTCTTGGTATTTTTACAAAAACTATCAAAAATCTTTTAGCAACTTGTTGGATGTCTTTTATAAAATTGTCGGTTTAACGTTTATCTATAATCAATAATAATATATTAAAAACAGGGGACCAGTTTTGCGTGAACACCGAAAGATCACACGTTATTCGACGTACGATTCGACAACTAGATTTTCATAATCAGGGGATTATTAAAATTCATTAAAGTATTAATCATCCCCCAATCGTTTTTATATGCTTAAATTCGAGTTTCAAGTTTTAATGGAGAGAATATTGCATCTCTTTCTGGGATTGGATATACTTGGGTTCGGCTCTATGTGACCCCCCCCCCTTGAGAGTCGGGAAGCTTTAGGGGATGCAGATTAAAAGTTTAAATAATTATACATGTTTTAAATAATTATACATGATTTCTCTGTGTGTAAATAATTATACTTGTACAATGTTATAAATGTTTAATAGTTATCAACTCTAAGTGTTTTCAATAGGAAAAATGAACATTCATTGGGAAATCAAATGGGAGACAAAAAATGTTGTTGAAATAAAGAAATCTGTTAAAAGTGCAGCTAAAATTGTATGGTATTTTTCAAGATACAATAATTGTAAGGCTTATATCTTTTATTATTCTACCATAAACTGGGAAACATCTCGTATTTATAACTAATCCTTCCAGAGGTAATACAGCTGTTAGGCTAATATTTTGCTGCTGAGGAACTTAACATAATTTGAAAGCATGAGAGAGAATTCCTATATGGTATTTTATATTTTCAGTGAAATTTAAAACGTCAATTTGGCGTCTAAATAGATAATCTAGGACAAATTCCATAGCGCTCTATCAAATAGGGTCGATTTAATATCCAATACACTTTTGAGGTGTATTTTAAACGTCAATGTAAATATTTGAATAATCTACTAATTAGAACAGTCACAGAATACAAGAAAAAGTTAGAACAAATTAAAAAAATTGTCACAAGTAAAAAATAAAATGCTTATACAAGTTTATTTTGATTTTAAGATGTGTTTTTTTCATGTTTCGTATACTCTTTTTAACGTTCTTACTGTTAGAGTTGTGATGTCAAGACAAATTTTTAGCAGAAATGTCCTTATGTGGCAATACCAGTTAAGAAAGCACATATTTTTACGTAGGGTAATTTAAATAGGGTAAAATATTGTGGTAGGTTATATAACAATTGTTTTGAGAAAACAAAGTTAGCGAATTATTAAATCAGTGCTACGAATGATAATTAATTTAACCAAAACTGTTAAATTAAGTGTTCAAATTGTCTGCCAATGTTGTGTACAATTTTAAACTCAACGTAAAATAATATTTAATGTTTCAGGGTCAATTAGTTTTATTCCATGAAGATTTATCTGATATAATGATTTAATAGTATTCGGTTTATTAATATATATCTTGCATTAAATGTTACCTCACAATAGTCAGCGGAATTAAATCTGGAGATCTAGTTGGCCACTCGGTATCTCCTCCTCTACCGTCCAAATTATTAGGAAACATGATATATGTAATCAAACACACGCATTAATAAATAATATGGTGGGGCATCAGCATGCTGATATCATATTTAGTGTTCTGGTATTCATTGATTTTCATTATTTCAATATAATGCTACTAGTAAGAGGACTATGTGCCGTTCTATGAACTTCAACTTCAGCTTCAGTTAATGCACCTTCACTAAAAATGCTCCTACAATTGTGATGCCAATTATGTGTGCACCCATGTTACCTTTCCTTGAAAACACGTGTGCAAAAAGTAGCTCCATGATATAAAACAACTCGGTTTGCAAATTGAGGATTATCATTACATCGCTCGATAATTACCTCTTTTTCAAAAAATTCTATTCTGCGTTCGAAATCGCCTCTTGGAAGCTCGTGACCTGGTTGCACTTCGAATGGGTGTCACTAATTATATTTCAAGAATTTAAAAACAGACTGACATGCTGTAGCTAGCCTCCAATGTCCTTTCATGAGTTGATTAGTCAGGATTTTCCTGTACAACTAATAACACACCCCAAACGACTAATAACATATTACAAAACCACAGGATAACCTGTTGTATAATTATCGACCTATAGTATATAGTATAATTGCGTCTCATAGTATAGTATGCGCTACTGATAATTCATTCCTCGACAAACCTTTAGAAAATTCAAAAAGCGCGACAGTTAGTCCGGGAGTATTATCATTACAAGTACTCAAAATCAAAAACGTATTAGAAGCGAATTGTTTCTTAAATATTTACAACAAAATTAATCAAAATATTACAATGTTATAAATAAAAATTTCTAACAGATTATACAAAATAAAATCTGCGTTGCAGTTGAATCACATCTATCACTTTTTCTCCCAGGCTATAAAACACGGAGAACTGCTGCACCTCTAGTTAAGTTTGTCCACACAGGACCGGGTGGACAATATTTTGAAGTGTAATATAGGTATGAACTTAGGGTGCGCATATGATGTGTATTCCAAGGCTATCCTTGATTAATGCTGATGCTAAAACTGTAGTTTTAAAACATTTAATCCTACGCTTTCTATTTTCGATAAATGTATCCCCACTATTCAGGACAATTTGGCTCAATTTTCTGTACTCATCTTCTCATTTAATAGTTTTGTCAATTGCCTATCTCCAGTCTTTTTCCTGTATGTGAGAAATTTCTCTTTCAATCAAGTTTATGAGTTTCCGATGAAATTTCGGCAATATATTCGTCTTTCGAATTCGTCTTTTTAACTGACTCCATATAAGCTCAATTGGGTTAAACATACAAAAGTAAGGAGGTAGTCGTAAAATAATGTATTCATACTTTTTTGCTTTGTGGTCGACAGCGGATTCTTTTTCGCATTTTTTAATCTTGAGAACCTTTAGTAACTCTTGCTTTATATAACTTTCTTCATAATATAAATCGTGATCTCGTAGGAAGTTGTGTATTTCCTGCTTCCTTGAAGAGCTATTTGGAATTTTTAAAAGTTGTCTAGCACATTCACTGCCCACAAGGCACCTGGCGCGTTCACCGGTGCGGGGGTGTGGTACCCTCAACGCTCTAGGTGCGTATTGTGTCTGAATTCAAAGATGTGTTGAAAGGAGGGGCATGACTTAATTTACACAAATAATTGGTGGGGCAGACAGTAGTGACTTAGTAACTCTACGAGGTAGTTGATTCGGCATTTCCGCGTGCGTTGCTTTAATTACATAAATATTTATGTTGTGACATTTTTAGATGTAAGTATTATATTTTAGTGATTCAGTTGATGTTTGAAAAATATAAAATACATAAAAATGTGCTTTGTATTTCAAAATTTCAAATATTACGATCGTTGCATTTTCAAGATATGGAGAACCAGACAACTCGCACACAATTATGAAAAATACTTCCACTTGCCAAGTTTTTCAGTGATAGAATGCATGTTATTTATTATCCAAACAAGCAGTTATCATTGGATGAATCAAAGGTGCCATGGCGTAGAAAGTTAAGATTCCGCCAATACATAAATGGAAAACGACACAAATTTGGTATACAGTTGTACGTCCTTTGTGAACCAAACGGGTTAACTCTAAAACTAATTTTGTATTCAGGATCCGCTGATGCTCAGTTATCTGGCTCTAACCATACGGAAAGAGTTGTATTATTTCTTCTGCAAGACCATTTAGTTGTCGAGCATTCCATATTTATGGACAATTTTTATAATTCTGTAAAATTAACCAAGGATTTCTTAGATAATAAAACGTACAGCACAGGAACTTTGAGATCAAATAGGGAAGGAAATCCTCCTGAAATTTTATCCAAGAAATAAAAGAAGGTGATCTGGTTATGCAGTTCACTACGGAGGGAATTTGCGTAATAAAATGGAAAGATCGCAAAGAATATTTAGCAATTTTCAGCGAATTTAATGGAAAAATGGAAGAAATTACTATACAACGTGGCCAAGTAGTGATGAAACCAAAGCTCATTAATGAGTACAAAAAATTTATGGGAGCAATTGATCACTGCGACCAAATGTTAGCTTATTATCCGTGTGAACATAAGACCCTAATCTGGGACAAAAAATTAGCTATTCATATATTTCAGATAATGTTATTAAATTCATATCATTTGTACAAGCAGAATACTGGAAATCGTAAAAGCTTCTATGAATTCGGATTAGACGTGATCGGAAAATTGCTAGGACATCCTCCGCCAGATCCAGTACCTAAGGTAAAACTTCAGCACCTCCCATAGTACTGTCCAAAAGGAGAAAATGGAAAGGCTAAAAGAAGAAGGTGTAATGTTTGTTGGAGTGATGACCAAAAACGGAAGGATACAGTTTACTATTGCCCTCAGTATCCCGGTGGCCACGTACATTGTTTCACACCATGTTTTAGAATATTCCATGCAAACAAATAATGACTTTTATTATATTTGTGTCAAGGTCGAATTATTTTGTAACTTCAACTTTTATTTGTTTTGGTATTTAGAACAATCTCTAGTGTTTTTTCATAATATTTTAATGTTCTGTAACATTGCACCAACTTTCTTAAATATTTGCTTATATTATTGATGAGAACGCACATGGCGCCGCTATGGGCACCGGGCATGGTTTATTGATTTACCCGTGCCCACAACGCGCCTAGCGCGTTTTTTTTTACATAAAATTTTATAAAAATATATAGTTAGATTCATTTTAAATCATAATTCACTCGTATTGTGTTCAATATACAACAACACTTACGTGGGCACTCGCCGTAACACACCCTTTTGGTAAGGGCAGTGAATGTGCTAAAATGATATGCATTGTCCATAACAATTACGCTATTAGGTTTTATATTCGGAATCAAATTATATTCAAACCCTCAAATATATCTGACTCCATGTTCTTGTGGATATCAACATTACAGTTTTAAATTTTTTCCCACATAATTTGAGGTCATTTGTAATCCATCCATCAAAAGATCCACAATGCTGAATAATCATACGCGATCCTCTGTTGGAGGGTACTCCTTTCAATTGACAATTATTGGAATCATCGGTGCACCATTTCTTAGCCATGTCATGTATGTCGTACGTCTCATCTAGTATCATAATATACTGTTCTATTTTGGCTTCTATATTCGGCTATTTTTGCGAGATATTCAATACGCCATTTTACTATTCTTTCGGATTCCATTACTACAGTCTGTTTATTCACAGCCTTAAACCTAAAACCAATTTTTTAAGCCATGGCCGTAAAGTTGTCTTTAGCCAAGGCTTTTCAATTTCAACTAGACCATTCTGTATCATTTAATTAGTTGGAACCGTATTACTTCTATATTTTTCATA
This sequence comes from Rosalia funebris, assembly GCA_037954035.1. Taxonomy (NCBI): domain Eukaryota; kingdom Metazoa; phylum Arthropoda; class Insecta; order Coleoptera; family Cerambycidae; genus Rosalia; species Rosalia funebris. Next base: position 1,963,989 of record JAZFAV010000018.1, on the reverse strand, counting down.
CACGAAGTTTCTTAGCAGTTTGGTAGTGGCTGGGCAAGTTATTTTAGTTGTTTCGCATTTGAACTTTTTTTCCTATTTCTAATGCCTTTTATTACAAATTAACACATGGCTGAATAAGGTACACCTGTCAAAGCGACTGCCTTATTCAGTATACTACCCTTGGCTTGATTTTTCAGGATCTTTCTTTAAATTGTCATATACATTAAGATAAATTTATTTCGCCTGTTTATTAAGAAGGATATGTTTCCGACGCGATACTAACCCATAATTAACCCGACCTTGTCTTAGAAACTCGACTGAATTACTATCACTCTCCTCATCAACATTGATTTCCACACGTTGTTCACCAAAGGGCTTCCATATAGTAGGTCTATATTTTCAAGTGTGAAGTCCTAATTTGATGTCCTAAATACATTGTCACTTCTTGTGCATTCTTATTTTGTTTCTGTTATTATATAGTACCCAGATGATTGCAAGCATATTTCTGTCCACTACTCTGTCTCATATAATTTCAGTTTTTCAGTACCGAAATTAAAAAAAAGCTCCTAGGATTCTGTCTCCATAGCCAATCAACATCAAATTTCAATTCATTGTGTTTCACTCAACAGTATCATATTTTGCAAACATGTGACCGTAGATAAATAAAATTGTTACGGTTGTAAGTGTTGCATAAACGAAAGAAGGAATCAAGTAACATATCAAAATAAATCTTAGGAAGTATTGATGAATTCTGAAAAAAGTCACGTCAACTAACATTAAACTAGTAATAAAATTTAGAAATCAGAAATTATAATTTTCCAAAAAAAAATAGAAAAATCAATGTTAGAACGAATTAATGGAAGTAGATGATACTAACTAAATACTGACATGAACTGAATAATTTCTCAAAATAGTTATTACGTAAGCAACCGGTTTTATACGCCTATGAAAAAAATTGCTTCCTTAAATTATTTTATAAAATAAGGACATTGCTCTATTAAAAAATCAATGACGCCACAACTTGAACAATGATGATGTCAAAAGGTAAAATAAATATATGAACGCATTCTTTCGGCACAATTTGAATAATTTTCCCACTCAAGCGTAATTGAGTAATACAATAGTCACATTTAATATTTTCACGAAAATCGTTACACACTGCAGTTTCCACACTTTGTCATTACCAAACGGTGATTCAATATAAGAATGAAATACAAAAAATCGATTCCTATAATATATGCCACCCAATTAAACAGAATACAGGGTTATTTATGAAAATGAACAAGTAATTCAGGTTTAAAGGAAAACGTGTTTATAATATGGTGCAATGACGATCATCTAATTGTGGCAATTATTAAGAAATATTTTACAGGGTTTAATTAAGTTTGATAATAGTAAAAAGAGGAGAATACAGTATATCTACTTGACCATTTAACAAGTTAATATTATAATTATAATTGTACTTATAGACTTATAGATGCTTGTAACAAATTAATTTTTAAACCTTTGCTAGCATAGTGTAGGTTTCTCATATTATTAATATCTGGAAAGTTATGTCCATTTTCTAAGACATGATTAGAAAAAGTGGAATCTGCTTTCTATAACTTAAATAATCTATTGTGGTCAAGGACCTAATTCTAAAATTACGTTCAGTTTGTCCTATATACATAAATATGTGCTATTACACTCCAAGTAATCTAACCTATAATCTCCAGATTTTCCATATTTATTAGTTTTATCTTTGGTATTGTAAATAAAATTTGATAACTTTTATTAGCTACATTGTTGTTAAATGCTACATTGATGTTGTGTGTTTTAAGAATATTTGATATTTTAGTGACAATATATCACAATATGTGATGGTGGACTTGTTTATACTCTAATCTGCTGATAAATTAATTTAAAACTTACTGACTTTGTTATTTGATTATTAATTTGGCAGTAGTTTCTGTGGGGAAACCATTGTTCTCGGGTATATTTTGAATTCTTGTGAGTTCTGTTTTTGTCTGTGTTTCTGATAAAGATAGCGAAAAAACTCTGTGCAACGTTGATATGCGGCTATTTTATGCGAGTGTGAGTGGCAAGAATCAAAGGGGATAATTGTATCGTTAATACTGGAGTGGTCGGAATCCTTGGGTTTGAAGATAACACTGACTTAGTTTTCCACAAAACACCAAAACACTATACCTGACACTCGACGCGCGTTTCATCAAGAAAGTTGGCATCATCTGGAGATGATTAAAACTTAATCATCTCCATCAGTTTTAACTATCTCCAGATGATACCAACACTGTTAGCGAAACGCACATCGAGTTTAGTGTATAGTGTTTTGGTGTTTTGTGGAAAACTAAGTCGTGAGTGTTACAGTTATGTCGATATATGTAGATTTGCGAAAAATGTTAAATATGAATTGATTATTTTTGTGTGTTATAGTAATATCTAGAAAATGTATACTACTGCTTGTTTCTTGTTCTATCGTGAATTTAATTTTGGGGTGTAAATTATTAATACCATCTAGGAAAGTTTGTAGTTGCCTAGTAGTACCTTTAAATAAAGCTAAAACATCGTCCACATATCTGTACCAAAATAGAATATGCTTTTTGCACAATTGAGAATTTAGTGTAAATTCTTCTAGATTAGACATAAAAGCATCTACTAGTAGAGGACTTAAAGGTTATCCTATATGTAGACAGCTGTTTTGTATGTAAAAATGGTTGTTGAATTGAAAGTAATAACTGATGCATGTGTCCTGTTGCTGTAGTGTTATTTAATTTGGTTTTGTATAGTAAATTTTGAATTAAACTTAAATATTCCTTCGAGGGAATACAAAATGTTTTTAACGTCAAGTGACACCAAAACCAAGTTACGTGGGCCATGGGTATTTTTTAAGTTCTCTGCTAATTTTAATGTTTTTTACTACATGTTTAGGTTTAAAATCTGTATACTGTTTAAAAACTAATTTTAATTTTTTATCTATATATCTAGTTGGACTATTAGTTAACGATACTGCCGGTCTAATGGGTTTACCGGTTTATGAGTTTTAATTTTTGTTCAAATATAGTGGTATAAAACTTAATAGTGTTTTACTCAATTGCGTTGGAATTGTAAGCTACCACAGAGTAATGCCTTCCTCGATCACTTTTCTATTTATCCCACTTTTCCGGTAATCATATTATGAAATTTGTTTCAACCTTCGTAATCACTGCATAAATATGGTTATATAATATATATTATGGACAACATAAAAATACTGCTTACCTAAGTCCACCAAACAGTTGAAGAATTATAAGGCTTATATTAAACGCGTAACTTAATAGTATTAAATCTGATAATAAGTCATTTATTTCTATGCATAGCTCACTTATCAAATTGTAATCTACTCGAATTTCTTGCCAAAAAGTTTCCATTTTCTAGAATATAATATTGCATATCAGTCAAAAGTTGGTGTTGCATTTAAAATAATCTGTACAAAGTTAATAAATTAGTACGTTTAATGATATGGCCAATTAACTAACACAAGCAATTTTGAATTATATTAGAAAGTACGTAACGACTTTTAATGTTACTGGTTGAAATCTTAACTTACCTGTTTCTCATTGGAACTTAATTTCAAAACTTTTATTTTACAGCGGTGGTCAGAATTCACATATGTATTTATTTTTTTATTAATTTGATTAAATCTTGTAATTAAAATAAGACTCATGGCGGCTAAAAAAACTTCCACAAAATTCCATATGTATGCTGATATCCATTCTGCAATCTACAATTATCATATAATAATTTTAAACATGGAAATGAATATTATTAGTAAAATCCGAGAGTGAATCGTGCATGACGTAAAAGTCATGGACTGGATCCTGGGCCACGGGCTGACATACACATATAAAGATATGATAAACAATATATTGTTTATAAATATATAATATATAAGTAGAATTCCAGGTTATTAGCATAATCTGTGCTAAATTTTTAGTAGTGAAACGTTGACGCCCTCCACATAAAATCCATTTTAATTTAAAAAGACCTCTTAACGATTATAAACGTAATGAATCATATTTAAAATATATATTTTTCAAAAAAGTACGTATATGCTGGGTTGAAAAGTTTACCTCTGTTACCACAATGTACAAAATCTGGTATTGTGTTGTAAAATGAACTTTTAGTTGTTTGACTAAATTTTTGAATGTGAACTATAATTGTTCATAAATATGCAACCATAAAACTATTAATGCTGTAAAATGATTTCAGTTATATGACGGGGGGTAAACTTGTGCAATGAACAAGAAAATAAATGTTAATATAAAAGTTATGAGGGGGTACCAGAATTGATGTTGTGGTGGGCAGAGGTTTTGTAGTGCCGCATTGCGATGCTAAGACCGTATAAAGCTACCATTGTTAAGTGAGTAAGCCAATTTTCGCCGCTACACAGGGTGTCATTCGGCTTGTGTGAATTTTTTAGTGAGAATTGATTTATGTGATCGTCGTTTTGAGTTTGGATCGTTTCAAAAGTCTTCTTGCTTCTACGGGACTTTGTTTTTGTGCAACAGTCAATAGTCTAGGAAAGCATTTGGTAGCCACTCTTTTCATCTCGCATTAAAATTCGCTGAACTGAACTCACAGTTACTCCAGACAGCTCCATAACTTCGTCGATGGTCCGTAGTCGATCTTCCTTGATGATTTCGTGAATGTTTTTAACATTTTCGTTAGTCGAGCCATGGAAGGACGACCAGAGCGAGGTTTCTCATCAATTGAAACTTCACCTCTTTTGAAATAGGAAAACCACTCAAACACATGAATTTTCCCAATAGTATCATCCTTGTAAGCATTTAACATTTTAAGAGCTTCTGTGACAAATTTTTCTGAGCAAGAGGCAAAACTTTACGGCCGCTCTCTGTTCATGAGAATCAGTCATTATAAGAACGACGAACACGAAAAAAAATTCTCACTAAAATATTCACACAAGGTGAACGGAACCTTCTTTAGCGATAACGCTTGGCTTACTGACACCGGAATGGTAGCTCTGTATGCTCCTAGATAGACTAGAGGAGTGGAATAATGCTATTTCCAAATCTTTAAAGACTTTTTTGTGGTAAATTGTGGTTCATATAGAACAGGAATAATACTTCAATTGTTTTTATCTTCTGCAAAAGTCATAGAGTTAAAAAGAGTTGACCTAAATATACGTTTTATAATTAATTTATCTACTATGTGAGAAGGACATCCGCTATTTCTAGCGCTACATCCATAGTAATCTTCTTTCCCTTTCAAACCTATTACCAAGATTAAGTAGAAAATTTAGCAAACAGTGAACCAGAAAATTTAAAATTGCCACTGTATGTTAACAGCAATGAGAGAAGTTATTAGCAATTTTCAAGCTGAATGGAGTTAGCTATTACTTTGTGATAGTTAGATTAAACACCCCTCTGTTCATTCATTCTTTTGAGTCGCTTGAAAATGATACGCCAAAGTATCGAAACTATAGTAGAATGCTAATATAGTAGCGTTAAGTTACAATAAAATTTGTGTAGTAACAAAATTAAATGTTTTACTGTATTATCAATTTATCTAATTTAATCCTAATCTACTTTTCCTATTTCTAATTATTAATCCATCAAGAAAAGGTATTTGTTCACTATTTTCAATTTCATATGTAAAATTTATCGTTGCGTAACAATTTTTTTATTTTGAAATAAAATTATATATGTCTTTAGAATCAAAAACTTCAAGCATATTATTCACGTAACTGAATTATCTATGATACTCTAGGGAAACATTCAAATTACTATTTGGCTTCCATCTCAAATCTACTCATAAATCAGTTTTCGATAAAATGGGACAGGGAGATATCCATTGCAGCAGCTTCTTGTTTTTCAAAATATTCATTATTGAATATCAAACAATTTGTCTCATACACATATTAGTTATGTAGATTAATTTAATTGTCGATGATTTCTTGAGTGAAGCCGTTTAGATCGAGTATTTCACTGAGATTTTAAATTTGCTTCACCTTTTGGGGAGATTTAAAAAATTGTAAAATTATGTTAATTCCAAATGAATCACAGTTTACCAGAGGTCCTAAAAGAGTTTTACTAAATATAAAATTGGAAATAACGAGGGTCGGAGATTTATGAAATAAATTGCCAAGATTATTGTAAAAAGTGTATTGGGCATTTGAAAAGAGCAATTGAAACTAGGTTTAAGAAGCATATGGGCTACTTAAAATATAGAAGATTAGAAATATCTTGCGTTGCTCAACATGCGTTTGAAGATAACATATCTATTTAAAGAATGGCCGGGCTGTCATGTATCATAATCGCCAGGTGCATGACAGTACATTGTGAACTTACTGGAAGAATTAGTTACCTTACTTTATTTACTTTGCAATATTGTTGTAGTTACTTACAAATGCAGTTACTCCTATAAATCTATTGTACGTGATACAATCAAAGACAGAATAGGTTTCCAGAAAACCATCCAAACTTGGCAAGGAACTTTTATTGCTATATAACGAGACAGACCAAGCAATAAATAGGGACTGTTCCGCTAAAAAAGAAAAAAAACAAAGTTGATAAATATGTTGACTCTTACCGTTATTTTTGTGATATTGTGATGCGTATCAATATTTTTTTTCATCAAAGATAAATAATAGTATCACTGATACTATTATAATAGCACTGACAAATAGTATATGACGGATTTTCTTATGAATATTTTAATATTTAATAATAGACTTTAATTATAGTATATTTAGTAAAAAGTAACTATGTATAGAAATTACTATTCTTTCCTTCGCTTTATAATCTTAATATAAAGCTAGCTAATTACCCTTAAAAATATACGGAATGACACTAAACAACAAACCTTACTTGTTCCCAAGAATGGTTGATTATGTGCGGTAATTTACGTAATATTATTAACAAATGAAATCAATAAAATAAGGAAAGATAGAGTACTTCGCCAATTGGGACATTCTTTCCACATTATTAGAAGAACTGTAGCTTTCAAACAGTTCTCTTGATGTAAAATTGTTCATGGAATAACTATAAGAATATTTGGAGAATAACATTCAGTTTTCTCAATCAAAAGATATCATCATCGAATATCCTGCTCGAGGTTATTTTATGCTTGATACCTTTCCCGAAGCATAGGCGTGTTTGTCTTCATCTCTATATGCACCCTTTCTCTCCACAGCCCGAGACTTTAAGGGAATGAAATTAACTTCTGAGTGTCCAAACATTTTTAAATAGCCACAAGCTAGTAGGTCAGCAAACTGAAGCATGGCGTCCTGTCGGCCTGTACTGGTAATTAAATTATGTTAATCTAAAAGCGCTAATGAGAAGGTGGTTGATTATATGAGTACAACGTTTATTGTCGTCGATTTAGAAAAATTTCAAACACCATGTTACTAGCATACCTCGAGGATTCATACAATGCAACACCCACAGTGGCCATATTTTCATAAAACACGAATATTTTAAACATGAAACATACGCAGTTGTTTTTCATTTAATATTCTTTACAGTAAGATGGTGTGTCTAAGAAACTGTATTTCTTTTAATATTCCTATTGTGTCAGTAACTTATAAGTCGGAAATCGGGAAAGGAACAAATACTCCTCGAGCTAAAGCCCCGCCAGGCATTGAATTATACCCAGAAGCGATCCTCGACCCCTTTCTCGTGTTTCTGCACGATCAGATAAGGTTTCAAAAAATAAAACCCTCCACAGGTAGGATTCGACATTTGTCCCGGATCGGAACCGAACGACATACAGCTGCTTCGAACTTGTTAGTTCTCATCAGTGCCGCATACGGTACGCCTCGATTTCTTTCTCGATTTCCGACTTATAAGTTACTGACAGAGATCGTATCGATAAAGATGTATAGGCCATAAAGTTCATTCGGCATTTGTCCTGAATCGGCGTACCGTATGCGGCACTGATGAGAACTAACAAGTTCGAAACAGCTGTATGTCGTTCGGTTCCGATCCGGGACAAATGTCGAATCCTATCTGTGGCGGGTTTTATTTTTTGAAATTCCTATTGTGTGTTATGCATCCCTTTAATATGTTTGATAGATCCTCTGTATTGCGAAAGATGTCATCGTTGTACTGTTGGCTTAGTGGTTTTCAGTTTGGACTGTATTCTGTTTTATTCACTTTGTCATAAATCAATGGGTTGGTTTCTAATAGATGCCTTTATTGCACTTGGAAGGATATTTATACGATCATCTGGCTCAAACATTTGTTGCATTCTTCGCAGCCTGTTTTTCGCAACTATTTCATTGCCAGTTATTCCTATGTGGCTGGGTATCCAGCACAGAATACACTTTTTATCCAATTTTTGTAGCATACCGGTTAAACTGAGCATATTCTGAATTAAGGGGTTAAAGACAAATCTATTTTTCTGGCTTGCATAGCGCTTATGGGATTTTAGCATACCAACATTGATGTACTATCGACATGTTGAGCAAAGTTTAGTACGCTTCATATCGCTGTTGTTCTTTTACCAAAGTGTACAATGCAACTTAATTAAGTAAGAAATATTTGCAGTGCAGTGATAGTATAACTTTTTTACATTAGTGACAACCGGTTTCTTTTGTTTTTAGTTATTTTCTCAACACAACATAAGAAGCTCAATTGAAGAATTGCATGTGCCTCTTGGACGGTGATAAATTTTGGTTTTATAAACGGCCATGTTTATCATAATTAACAAGTAGAAAACATTTCATGCCCTTGGATCAGAGAAATTAATATTCTTTTCCAACTTTGTATGAGAGAAAAAAATTTGTAGTCATCATAAAGCTACATTCAATTGAAATAGTACCATATATTTAATTGTAATATTTAAATGTAATAGAATATCTCCTAATTCGGAAGAAACTAATACATGGATGCCTTCCTATCTGTCTTGAAAATATTGTTCCAAATACTCATGGACCTGTTTGCTTAAATAGGTACATTATAAATGGGAGCAACATATAAATGGGAGCTTTGCTTAAATAGATACATTATAAATGAGAGCAATATCATAATTGTATGGATATTTGGCTCCAATATTATGTTACATATGTGACAAAAGAAGTAGAGAGAAAATAATACTCATATATGTAGTTCTAAAAAGACTGATTTGATTTATTCTAAATATGCTATCTATCGGTCACCTTTTATATCTCTGAATGGCAGTATCTGCCACATTATGAAAATTGATTAAATGATAAATGGCAAACAAATTGGCTAGGAACATGACGTTGTTTATTATTATTATTTATCGAAATAAAGATTTTGTAGAAGCATGTGGACATATGAAATATAATAAATCAAAGACGGATATATTATCACAATGCATTTGTTTATGTGATTATTATCTGTTAGATTTTAAACATTTGCTCTTTTCTAATTACTTTCTTAGGTCGACATCTATAAGGGACGATAAATAGTACTATTGAGGAAAATTGAGGCAATATTTTCTCGAAGCGATAGAGTTACCATACTTTATCACAAGTACTTTCTCGTCAAACATCAGTATGCAATTACTTTACAACGACAGTAATTTGCGGCAGTATTTTTAAAAAACAATGTTCTTAAAGAAATGAGTTGGAGTTACAACCAAGAGGTCCTTCAACCGATCACATGCCTTACATTGTATTTTAGGAGATACAAATAACAAGGCAACTGCTAATATAAATATATAAATATGTATATATATATATATATATATATATATATATATATATATATATATATATATATATATATATATATATATATATAGAACATAAAAAACGCCTCAAGCCATAACTCTATTATTAATAATCCGGTTTTAAAATTTAAAGAAGACAATCAAATGATTGCTTACAGACTATTATATAGCATTCACTGAGTTTTCATACAATTTCATTTCAAGGTCATGCGATATTCAACTTTTCTTATTTAAATGTCAACTTATATATATTTTTATGTAATTAAAAAGAGAATATTTTTATGTTTCCAATTATGTATAATAACTCGTATTTTAATAGACGTATGATTCAAAAAATAATAAATAATTTATTAATTCATACAAATTTTAAAACATGACAAGATGGTTTTAAATTGAAAACCAAATGAAACACGGCATAGTAAAATGTCATTTAACATCACAATAATAAATTTCATCATCATAATAATGGATTTCAAAGAATAATTTGTGTAATATACTAAATTTAAACAACAACGAACAATATAAATTGTGTTCAAAATGTTCATTTTGTTGAATACATACTCGTAGTTCACATTTTCTTTATATTCCATTAATAAAAGAAGCAGGTAGCTATAATTCTCTAGATCAAAATTTCAATGTTTTTAGATAGGGTCAGATATGCCTTGAAATTGAAAACCAATTGGAGCATGACAATTTAAAATGTCAATGCGTTGTTTGACTTAAGACTATTTGTTGTTTAATGATAAGTTTTGTAAACTATCTTGTTAATTGTTACTTTTGTTCAAAAAAGTTAATAATGAATAATAATAGTGAATTCACAGACATGATTCAAGTATATTTTGAATGTAGAAGAAACAGTTATACAGCTGCAAGACTCTATAGAGAGTGTTTTTCTGAAAGAGAAGCATTTATATTTATATTGTTCGTTGCAGAAGAATTTATATTGTTCGATATTGTTTAAATTTCGTATATTACACTTATTATTCTTTGAAAACTATTATTGTGATGACAAATGACATTTTATTATGGTATGTTTCAATTGTTTTTCAATTTAAAGCCATCTTGCCATGTTTTAAATTTGATGAATAAATAAATAATTTATTATTTTCTGAATCACGCGTCAATTAAAATACGATTTATTATACATCATTAGAAACAGAAAAATATTCTTCTTTTACTCAAATGAAAATATATAGGTTGCCATTTAAATAAGGAAAGTTGACTATCGCGTGACCTTGAAATGAAATTGTATAAAATCTCAATGAATGCTATATAATAATCTGTAAACAATTATTTAATTATCCTCTTTCACTTTTAAAATCGAATTATTAATAACAAAGTTATTAATAACTCGATTGATAAAAACAAGAAACCAGTTTTTTACGAAGACCAAAATATTGCACGTTTCTCGACGCACGTTTCGTCAACAAAGTGGACATCATCAAGAGATGATTAAAACTTATTTTAGAGTTCTAATCATCTCCACATGATGTCATCTTGGTTGGCAAAATGCACGTCGAGAAACGGGTACTATGTTAGTGTTCTTAGAAAACAGATCTCTTGTTTTTGTAACTGCATCGAAGGTTCCAGCACCTTCCAAAAATCATATGATGTAAGTACGTGTAAAAAAAAATATTTTAAATTGGGATATATTGTTTTATGTATTAAAACATCTGAGATGTAGCACTATATTCTTTAATACTTACTTGTAGCGAAAATAAATGAAATTATTAACATTAAAATAATCTTCTTCCTCAAATTTTGATAGCTTCTATATCTTTCTAAGAAACTATTTTCCAGTGAAGATGCTCTTCTTATAAATTTCGGCCATTTCTTATTGATTTTAATAAACACTATAATCAGTGTAGATATATAACAATAATATAGGGAAGATACTGAAACATTATCACAAGTAATCTATAATCATATAATAAAAAATTCATATCAATGATTGTTATGAGTTTAAAGCATGAAATTTGATAAATGAGTGCGTGAATATCAATAAACATTTTCTATATGAAGCCGATAGAATCGCTTACCAATTACTTACCAATTTGATCCGAAATACATTTTGAAGGAAATGTTTTATATGCCGTAATAAATGTTGTTATCATATTTATTAAAAATATTGTTAGTAACAATATACTGTATAATATTTTTAATGATAACCATTTACATTTCATACCACTGTGGTCGATATTTCTTACTTCATTAAAAGGAAATAATCCTAAAAACTGTACAACTATCAATAAATCTCTGCACGAGTATTGAGCCGTTAAATAAATATTTTGCACAATTTTTCCATTTTGAGGCATCACCTTGATTTTTTCTTTATGCCTCATCACTTAATATGAAGTATATCTATTTCTATATGCAATTTACGCTTAATACTGTTGGCAATGTTAATGTACTAATATTTACAGACACATGTTTCTATAAGCCAAATAATGAAAATAACGAAAAATAGTAATAAATAATGTAATTCATGAGATAATTTTCCGTTTTTCAGTGTATATAGTCTATATTGGTACAAGCATACTTATCACGCAATTCATGGCTTGAACAAATTTTAATATAAAATCTCAATAACAATAACGTTATTAATAATAAAATAGCGAAATTTGTTCTTATTATTTTAATTACAATAGCGTGACATATACATGTTGTTAAAACTAACAGACAATAGATGATAATGCATTATTCATCGAAAAATATTGAATTAAATACATACCATATAGTATTAATGTCAACCGCACCCTCTGTCTGGAATAGACTTGGTACACCCTGTTACTACCAACGAGGCTCTGGCCACCGAGTATAGGCGGTATAACCTAAATACCATCGACAGAGTAAATGCTGTCAATAGGAGCTGGTCTGGAAGCTATATAGTCGGCAGCTCCGACACCGGACTCGGGTGCAGAAGGCTAATAACCTACTCACTTTAAACCATATTATTACAGAAACTTCGGTAAGAGAAAGCAGGACGGATCATACGTTGACGACTGTGGCGACATCTAAAACAAGGATATGATTTAGATCATGGAATGTGAAGACTCTATATGAACCCTCTAAAATAGCGCAAGCGGTGAAAGAATTAAATAACTACGGGTTGTGTTTTCTGGGAATGTCGAAACTGATATGGCTAGGAAAGGGCGAACATCATGTGCCAACAGGAGAAATTCTGCTATACAGTGGAAAAGAAGAAGGAACCCATGAGATTGGAGTGGGATTGCTCCTTAACAGGCAAGCAAAATAGAGTCTCATCTCCTGGAATCCAACAAATGACAGGATACTATCAACAAGATTCTACACAAAATACCGAATAATAACAGTCATACAGTGTTATGCTCCTACAAATACATCTCCTGCAGAAGAAAAACTTATATTCTATGAGCAACTAGAACAAATTGCCCAACAAACAGCGAAAGGTGATATATTGATAGTAACGGGAGACATCAATGCAAAAGTGGGACAAAACAACACAAACCTCGAAACTGTAATGGGTCGATAAGGCTTAGGAGAAATGAACGAAAACGGAGAACTATTCACCCAATTCTGCTGCAATTACAATCTCGTAATTGGTGGCGGCACGATATTTCCACATAAAAATGTTCACAAAGTGACACGGGTATCTCCTTATAAGAGAACTGAAAACCAAATAGACCACATCGCAATAGCAAAAAGATGGAGGTCCTTTCTTATCGATATGCGCAACAAAAGAGGAGCAGACATTGCAAGTGTCGCCACCTCCTAATAGGAGTTTTAAAAATAAAGCTAACCACACATAAAACACCATAAATGACAAATAGACCCAGATTTAAAACATTGAGAAATTAAAAATACAACAAAGTAAAAGGAGATTCAAAGAAGAACTATGCCAACAAATCGAAGCCCAGAATGACAGAGGCTGGGAGACAATTGCGACAACACTGCTAAGAACAGCTGAAATCACTCTAGGGAAAAAGGAGAGAAATAGAAAGGAATGGATATCAGATAAAACGTGAAATATTATTAAGGAGAGAAAAAGAAGAAAGCGGATATTACACAGACCAAATCAATAGAGGAAAAAACAGAAAAGCAGAGGCTCTATCAGAAGCTAAACATACGAGTCAAAAGATCAGCAAGGAAAGATAAGAGCAAGTGGGTAGAGGAACTAGCCCAACTAGACAAACAGCTGCAGAAAATAATAACACCAGGGAATTTGATCAGATCACTAAAAGGTTGACCAACAAAGTGTTTAATGAGGCGTGAATAATAAGATCCAAGGAAGGCCAGGTGTTAACATCAACGGATGTGCAGCGGGATAGGTGGAAGGAACATTTTCAGGAATTGTTGGGCGCTTCACATAATATAATGGAAGAAAACGAAATAGAAAACAAAGAAAATGCCGAGAAATTGTCGATCAATTGTGAACCGCCTACTAAGGCAGAGATACCTCGTGCCATAAAGACAGTAAAAGATAACAATTCCCCAGGGGCGGACAATATACCGGCAGAAATTTTGAAGGCAGATCTCCAGTTAAGCGCAACGTTACTAGAGCCCATAATCAGGCAAGTGTGCAACAAACACCATTCCAGCTGGCTGGAGGAAGGAATAATAATAAAACTACCCAAAATAGGATATCTCACTCAATGCCAGAGCTGGAGAGGTAAAACCCTACTAAATACAATAAATAAAATTTTAGCCACAATAGTACTTAGGAGACTCACAAATGTGATCGAACCAGAGCTCCGACCTAATAAAGCAGGCTTTCGATCAAAGTTCTTCTGCATAGACCACATAAATATGATTAGAATGATAGTAGACCAATCTGTAGAGTGGCGGACGTCACTATACTTAATATTCATCAATTTTCAACGTGATGTTATAGCCTTTCATATGGTGCCATTTGGAGAATATTAAAGCTAGGAGGGGTTCCTGAAAAAGTGATATCCCTCATAAAAGCGCTGTACTCAGAAGCTAACTGCAGGATAGCGCATGGTGGAACCAATAGTGAAGGATTTGAAACACTCTCTGGAGTCAGACAAGGATGCGTGCTCTCCCCCTTCCTTTTTAATATTGTGCTAGATCACATTGTATCTAGAGTCAATAGCAATACACAAGGTATCCGGTGTACCTTAACCTCCAGCCTGGGCGATCTGGAATATGCAAATGATGTGTGCCTTATGGGCCAAACTTTTCAAGAAACAGCAACTCGGGTTGCAGATACTTTCAATAGAAGCCAGTAAGATTAGCCTAAAAATCAACATCAATAAAACAAAATGTATGAGAATTAACACCAGATACAATGCCCCATTTCATATAAATCACATAGAAAAAGAGGATGTTGAGGAATTCACCTACCTGGGAAGAATCATTACAAAAAATAGGGGTGCAGAAACTGACATTCGTAGTAGAATACGAAAAGCACAGCAAGCCTTCAGTTCACTTGGCCCAGTGTGAAATTCCAGACAATACTCCACACAAACAAAATTACGAATTTTTCAATCAAACGTCAAGTCAATTCTGTTATATGGTTGTGAAACCTAGAAAGTCACAAAGGTACTATCACGTAAACTGCAAGTCTTTGTCAACAAGTGCTTACGAAGAATACTTCATATATTCTGGCCAGACCGCATAGCAAATGACAACCTTCTGCATCAAACAGGGCAGAAGGAAATTGCATCTGAAATTAAAAGCAGAAAATGGGGTTGGGTGGGGCACACACTCCGCAGACCCAACAATAGTGTTGCGAAACAGGCTCTAGAATGGAATCCACAGGGATCTAGAAAAGTAGGAAAATTGGTACAGACATGGAGAAGAACAGTGATGGATGAGTTAAAAAGGGCAGGAAAGACATGGATTGAGGCCAAATTCATGGCGCAAAACAGAACCAGATGACGCGCTTTTACCGAAGCCCTACGTTCCGTGTAGGAGTTAAAGGACTTAATATATATAGTATTAATATAATGAGACACATTTTATGCATTCGCCTTAAATATAGGCAATAGTGAATTAATTTTCGAGTTAATAATGTTCTTCGTCTCAAAACTAACACAGCTTCTATTGACCAGGAGCATAATTACCTTTAAAATCAATTCATATTACCCATATTTCAGAGGAACGAACATGTCGAAAGTGCCTCATTATACTTCTCAGAGGTACGTATATTGGAAAATTTTAAAGAACTTGAACTAGTCTTTTGCATATTCGACTGTTTGACATATATTAAGTCAATAGATTTCCATAGATGTTAGAGGTTATTAGAAGCAGCAAGCAAGAACATGGCAATTATAGAAGTATTTTCTGGAAACTTCTGCATTACAAGAATTGTGGAAAAAGACCATACTCTTCAAATACAACTAAGAAAAATTTAGATGATGACGTATTTTAGAAAATAGGTCAGTTAACATAAATCAAGACTATTACGATTTTTTAATGGTAAAATAATTTCAACGTACTTCACTAAATAATTTGCAACGAATAGTAATCATATAGCCTAACTGAGCTCATTCAAGATGTTTTTATGTATATAGAGCAGCTATAGCTACTCTAAAGGAGCTGCATGTATAATTAGGCGTAAAGATAGTCTATTTTTGACATACCTTAGGGAACCATCTACCACCAGTAGCAACTATAGGCCGTTATCCCAATTTTGCTTATTGCATATATATATATATATATATATATATATATATATATATATATATATATATATATATATATATATATATATATATATATATATATATATATATATATATATATATATATATATATATATATATATATATATTATATATATATATATATATATATATATATATATATATATATATATATATATATATATGAAGCCACTATAGTCACTCTCAAGGCGCTAATACATTTGTAGTCAGCTAGTTCAGAGTAATCCATATCAATTAATTGGACCCCACCCATGATGAAGCCAAAGAAAGAAATTGACTACGACAAAGTGATTTTAGGATAGATAACACTTGAAATTAATGAAATCAGCTGTTCATTTTTAAGCTTGCAAAGAGAAATGGAAAATCAGCGGAATCTTCAAATTCCTTGTAATATTGCTCCTGTTGATTGATTTAATTTTATTAATTATTGCACATATTCAATGTAACAATAAGTTTCGTTAAAGAAATTGTTTTATTCAACATTTCATTTTTTTCATTCGTGTGATTTTTCATTTTCAAAAAAAGTAAGACATTTTTTTTTTAGTTGTTCTATATTATCGTATTTTTTATTTTGTTATTATTGCTTTATCGTCAATTATAAATATATTGAAGCACCAAATGAACGACGAAAAATTCTTAAATACCAAACATTTAATATCAAGAACATTTAAATATTTTACAGTCTGCTTCTGAAATTTGTTGTAAACGTTTTATCAACCATTGCATGTGATTTCCTCATGATCTATTCCCGGAAAATTACTTGACGGATATAGGCGGCTGGTCAACATATACAAAATACATGTGGTAAAATATATTGTTAGAAATGGATCTGATCTATATCGAGTTCCAGAATACTCAAGCCAGAAAAGTCAAGTCAGATTTGGTGGTTACAAATTAAGTAACAATACAACTGAAATTATATTATTGACAATATTTAATTTCAATTCATTTTCATATTAATGAAGGTGCTTAAACAATTATCTTATTGAAGTGAATAATTCTTTGGCGGCGTTCTGATATTTGACGATAATGGAGAGTGAATTGGAAAAAATGTAACGTTTCAAGATTTCGTTACACGAGAGAGAAAAAAGATATAACGTAGAGAGAAGGAGAAAGAGAGCTATACATCATATATATCAGTTTAGGCTATCTGCGTCTCCCTATTGTCGCGCATGCGCGCATTATAGATGTACGCGTCCAGACGCTATATATTAACAGCTGAAGCAGGACGCGTGTGTACCGAATATTTATCATTGTGTTTTGTAATTATTTACGTTATTTACATATGTGTTCTGTGATTATTTGAAATATTCTTGAACAGTTTAACTTGTTAAAATCTAGAAGATATAATATATTTCATTCACCGCTCCCTACTAGTTTACAGCCACACAGGTGCAAATGCACTTGGAAGAGGCGAAGACAAAATCCCTTTGATTCTCGGGGGAGATTTCAATGTAAATTTCGGATCCAATGATTCTTTGACGTTGATTAACTTTCTTCGAGAAACATTTGGTCTGCTTATAAATAACAATCCCAAAAAATCAAAAACAAAATCCTGAACAACAATAGATGCAATTTTTATACGTTATCTAGAAAATATCGAATCACGAACATATATTTCATATTTTAGTTATCACAAACCAATCATATCAGTATTACCAATTGAACCACCAGCCGATGATAGTGTAGATAATGAATAAACCGAATATTTTTTACACAAATTTTATATTGTTATATTTCTTTTGAAATTATCCCTCTCCCTTTCTCTCTCTCTCTCTCTCTTTCAATCTCTCACTCTTAATCTCTCTCATTCTCTATTCTAAAGAAGTATTCACTTCTATCACATGTACTGTGCTGTATATGATATTTTTTTTTCTTTTTAGTTTTCTATATAGAAAGCATTTGCTGGAACTCAATTTGAAAACTTGTCATTGAAGAAAATTAGTTTATTTCATCTCAAGAGGATTTCGTTACAAGGTCTCAACCATTGATCAAATGACCGATATACTTAAGAGAACACTAGAGGAGAAAAAGATATGGGCAACGATATTCCTAGATTTAGTCCAAGCACTCGATCGAGTGTTGCACCAGGACCTGGAATACAAGTTATAAAAAATTTGCTACAGTAAATGAACCAAATTCTTCACTCCACATCACTGACCGTCACTTCAGAATTAAACATAACGAAGAATACTCTGACCTGAAGAGGATTTGTACTGGAGGACCTCATACTATACTCACAATCTACTGGACAGCGTCATTGGACCTGTTTCCTACCTACTGTATATTACCAACATCCCACAAAGCGATGAAGTAGTCATGGTAACATTCATCGACAACACCGCTCTGCTCGCTACCGACTAAGACATCCTGTTAGTTAAAAAAAAACTTCAAGCAGCAGTTAACATGTCATCAACTCGACAAAAAAATGGCGTACCAAACTAAATGAGGCGAAGTCGATTCATGTCAATTTCACCGACATACGACACCAACAAAGAATACATCAATGATAGACAACCAGTGGCCAACAATCTCGCATGCCAATGATGCACTAGGCAGGACTCTAGATGCAAAGCTACGATGGAAAAGACATGTGAAGAAGGTACATGAATCTGAAAGTTAGACAAATGTATTGGTTGCATGGAGGTCATTCTGAATTCTCAATATACAATAAACTATCATTCTACAAACAAATTCTGAGACTCGTGTGTACTTAGCATTCAACACTGGGAATGTAAGAACAGGAAAATAATTCAGACGCCTTAGAACAAAGTACTTTGGGGCATCCTAGATGCACCATAGTACATCCGCAATGAAGACATATATCGCAACCTCAAGATGCGTATGGCTTAAGATGAGATCAAGAGGTTTGCACATCAGAAAATATTATAAACCCACAAAACTGTTGAAGTAATATCGACAATAATGTCTATTACATGAACAAAGTGATTAGTGTTATGTGGAGTGTGTCGTTGGATGCTTATCTACTCAACAGCTAAGCCTAGATATTAAGAAAACATTTTTAGAATGATTTAATCTAGTTAATATGTTCAATGCCCTAACGCATCTTTCAAAAAAATATTTATAGAATGATGCCTATTGATATGGAATATTTATTTACAATGTAATACAAATAAGTAAAATATGAGCAAAACATTATAATTATATAGCCATGGAAACTCTTAAATTAATTGGATGTTTAATATACATTCACAAGAATTTTTATATAACTTGAGTCTTACAATACGTGTATTGTACTATAATATAATATATATGCAAGAAATACAATAATTATTTGTTCGTATTTACTATAATAATGTATAATAATACTATAATATTCAATAGTATGTCTAACAACCAATAATCAGAGCAATTAAAATAAATTATTTAAAATAGTTATAAGTAAATGCAAAACCCATAAAAATATATACAGATATATTTGGCCTGCTTTAAGAGATAATACATTATTATTATGTAGTAGAAGACACATAGTTTAAGGTATAGAGTAAAGAGATTTGGTTTAGTCCTTTATAAAAATATTATTTTTATGGTCTCATAATGAAGTCAAACAGTTAAATTTATACGTAATCAGATAATTTGAATTTAACAACATTATAAACTTTTCTTTTCAAATCTTTTTATACTTCTGTATATAAGGACTAAATTTAGGACTTGATTGCGGAAGCTGTTATTGTTTTCTCTTCTCTTAAAATTAATAAATAAGGCTCTGTATAATTCACAACACTGACAGTTCAGCACCCTAAAATGAAATTAATGCAATAAAACAGAATGTGGATAACGATAAAAATAAATCAAGCCCGTCAGACACAATTAGTCGACGAAGAAAAAACAAAGATGTATCTTGACACTGTAAATCACATGAAAAGATAGGCGGGTAGGGGCGTTATCTAACAGTAAGAAATTAAAACATAAAAACGTCATCAAGTTAAATAAAAATCAGTTTGAATATTTTCACTTAATACAGTGTTACATAGTATTACTTGAAAAGAGAGCTAACATTTTAAGATAGTTGGAAAACCTAATGAAAAAATTCAGTATTTTTATGTTACATTATTTACGTATCAAACAAAACATGTATATGTTACGGTAAAAATATGAACACGGTGAATGTGTACATTGTCCGGTCAAGGTGAACATCATCCAAACCGACAAGGCAGGCAAAAGTATACATTTTCCGGCGAATGTGTATATTTGCCGTTATACGTACTCTTACCGTAACATATAGATGTACAGAATAGACCCTACTGAAAATCTGTCATGAAACTTTACTAATTTTAATGGTATGAGAGTGGTTTAAAATTTCACTATTTATGGGATGAAACTTAACACTAATATAATTTTTAACATTTTACACCACGATAATTATAAACCTTTATACATTTTAGGTATAAGTAACATATAAGTCGGAAATCGAGAATCTATATCGATACGATCTATGTCACTATGTCAATGTATACCGCATGGGTTTTAGTCGGCATTTGTCCTGGATCGGCGTACCGTATACAGCACTGATGAGAATTAATAAGTTCGAAATAGTTGTATGTCGTTCGGTTACCATCCGGGACAAATGTCGAATCCTACCCGTGGCGGGCTTTATTTTTTGAAACCTTATTTGATCGTGCAGAAACACGAGAAAGGGGTCGAGGGTCGTTTTTACGTATAATTCAATGCCTGGCCTGGATTTAACCCGAGGAGTAGTTGTTTCCTATAGCGATTATGTAATAGCCTTGCTATTCGGGGACTACTTGATAACCGCTTGGCAGTTTTAGTAGTTTCTTTCTCGATTTCCGACTTATATGTCACTGACATAGATCGTATCGATAAAGATGTATGCCGCATGGGTTTAAGTCGGCATTTGTCCTGGATCGGCGTACCGTGTTCGGCACTGATGAGAACTAATAAGTTCGAAACAGATGTATGTCATTCGGTTCCCATCCGGGAAAAATTCCGAATCCTATCCGTGGCGGGTTTTAGTTTTTTTGCAAAATTTTAGGTATAAAACTAATATAAATACACCATAATATGGCAGGTCCTATTTTAATATATAATAAAGAAGAATTGTCATTTATTATAGAAGACGCCCCTTCCACTGGGAGTAATGTAAATATAAGCATGGATAATGAATATCGTGTTGATAATATGCAACATGCACAGCTTGGGCGGATCCAAATTCAGAAGAAGCATTATCGATGAACTAAATTTCAGTGTTAAAATGTGCAGTTACACTCCAGATGGCTCTAAATTCAATTCATTGAATGCCAGTTGCGTGGAAGCCCTCATAAGGGATGGATATAGGCGGTAAGTATGTTCCGAAAAATATTGAGGTGGGGCGGGGGAAGTAATGGCTGTTGATCTTACATTCTACCCTTCTAGGGGCAACTTCTAAAAGTATCTGTTTACGATTTTGAGAGCGATTTTAGTTATTTCAATATTACATCACAGGTTGTCGAATGGTCGTTGTATTCACATAAGAACATTGTTTTACCACGACGAACACTATTCGTTCAAACAACTGTAGAAATAAATGTACTTATATACTGCAGACGTTTATAGTCATCAAATTTATTTATCTCTTCCTCAATCAGATTTATAGTTACATCATCCTCTGGTGCTAATTGTTTATTATTAAATGTATTGTAATTTGCACTGGAATTTGAGTCATGCTAAATAATAATAGTAGTACTTATAATACTTTTTAACACAAACGAATTGTGTTGGTTAAACTTATTCAACGTCTCAGCAAAGTCAAACGAAGTACTGTTATTTAAATTCTTAATTTAGTTATAATGCACAGTATATATTTGGGTCAATTTTTGTTCCTGGACAGATAAAGGAAGCTAAAAGGCGAAATTTCTGTTAAAATTAAAACGAATGGGGGCAAACTGAGAAAACTTACGAACTCTCCTTGATGGAGATTAATTATAGTGGAGACCTTGGTAATTGTTGTATAAAGAAACTCATCTCCTCGGCTATAAACTAAGTAAATCTATTTAATACTGCTCAAATTCAGAGCACTATTAAGAGTTGGTTTTAAACTTGCTTCGTATAATTTATTATTCGAGAATAATTACGGCATATTTGAGTGAACAGTTCTAGGACAACTTCACTTACTAGAGTCAGAAAGGATGTTGATGGTAACTCATCGCGTTTAGAATTAATTATAAACCTAATAAAAGAACAAAGTATATGTTCACTGAACAATCACAATAATATTTATATTATAAATAAATGTAAATATGTTTGTGGTTTTTAACCCATATAAAAAGGACCATCAAGAGCAATGTTTAGTTCAGTCAAGGAAAATGAAGCGTTCAAAATAATATGTCGACATATATTCTTGATATGGTTATGGTTTTGTTCAAACGGTGGAGCTAAGAGATGAAACACAAAATCTATGAGGGAGCTAATTAAATGTGGAATTGGTGAGGAAGTTCTGTTTTCAATTCTCTTGATAATGTTTCCAGATTTCATCTATAGATGTACTTTTATTTACTTTTATATATACTCTTTCCAGTTCTGTCTGTGTTTGGCACTAAGCAATCGTTGTGTTTTCGATATATTTTCTTATACTTGACACAACTATCAAAATCAGAAATCTATTTATATTTTTTATAAGCTGCTGTCCACTCTTGACCTTTTTTAATGGAGTCATCGTCCCACCGTACATTTGACGTACCAAATTGTGTAACCGATATTGAGGAACGACCTGTTATAGAAATAGCATCGTTAACGATTATATATTTATTTTTTCCATCGCAACGACTGTGATCTAAAAAATACCAGTCTCATATTGTTTAAAACATGCTTCAATCAGCAAACGAATCTCTTCATCTCATAGTTGGATTTTTACAGATGACTTCAGTACGTAAACGGACAGTTACCTGAATAGATAGATGACTGGAATCTAGAGAATCATTTAACACTTTTCAGAAACAGATAGAAGACAAGGAAGAGAAACGAAAATGAAATAAATATTGCTAGTAGGTTGTGTTGTGGCAGAGCAATTGTAGTGGAACTGGCATTATGTATTCCCTTGGTTGTTGTTAGTTATGGATTCTCGCAGGCTATTATACGAATTTAAATCGCTACCAATTAATGTTGGACCTTGAAATTATCCCAATACAATATGTTGCCTTAACATCAGGCGTTTTGTAAATTAGCACTACCGTAAGATTATTGCTTAATTTTTATAGAATTCCGTCCAAATGCTCAAGTGATTCCTTTTCATATATAAGCCTAATGTAGATGTATTATTTTCTTATAAAACGGTTGTACTAAGTTAAGAATACAGGTCTCTTTTCTATGGTTTTCGAAGTCATAAAGACTGCGCTTAATTAGTCTTTGGTTAAAGTAAATACTTTGGTGGATTCTATCCTTTGATGGGGAGAGGCGCATCTCCTACTGAACTTCACGTTTATGGTACATCAAGAATAATATCGCTAATCACACACGGTCTTGATATCACAGATTATTGATGATGGTGTGCAATATGCCTGCATATTATATTGGTGGTGTATCTAGAGATTTATTGCCAGATAAATCAATATAAAAGAATACAGCAGAAACATGTAAATGTCTCCCTGCACACTATCATGCCACCACAATATGTAGACATAAAGGGGGAACACACTTACGAGATGCAACCCAACGCAACGTGACTCAACGCCACCCGACGCCAATACAATGTCCAGTTTTCCATAAGACACTATCACCCACATGCAAATTTGCCTGACGTGACGCAACGCCACTCTACTCTATGCAACGTGTTGCAACCATAATCCTCACAGTCTAGATTATTTTTGAGTAGCGTCGGGTCAAGACTGTCGGAAGCGTTTGTTTTGAAGGTTATTCCAAGGTTACCTAAAAAACGTCCACCTGTTACTTCTGTCACGATGGAATCTAGTCAATTTGAGCTGATTGAATTTATGAGGGAGCATCCTTGTCTTTTTGGCATTCCTGACGTTGCCTAATCCGTTCCTTTATTGCTTCGTGAAGGTAATCAAATAGTTTCGTCTTCAGAAAATACATCTGAAATCGATCGGCATTTTCTTCCTTTTGACGTATGATATTCCTCAGATACATTTCTAGTGAGGTTCACTTCATAAACTCAATTTTTTCTGTTTGCTATTGAAAGCAAACAGATTGCAGCTGCTGCCATTTCTTCAATCCCTTCTTCATATTCATCCTCATAGCTCTCCATTTCATGAAACTTGTGTAGTTGACTAAACTAACATGATATACACTGTGTTTGCGTCGAACTGATATACACACCCCGCAACAGTCAATAAGGCGGCGGGTGACGTTGAGTCGCATCGCGTTGGGTTGAGTCAAGTAAGTGTATTTTCCCCTTAATAATTCGATTACTTTTGGTAACTATCCGTGATTTTAACAAACACAGTTGAGTTGTTGCGTATTCATTATCTATAAGTAATATGTAACGTGTAAGTATAATATTTAAAATATTAAGGAACATTAATTTATTTTATAACAAAATAAATATATTACCTACTTTTGTTTGTTGGAGTTTTCACAAAATCTCTAAGTAGCTACATTTTTCACCAATCCAAATACAGCTTTTTTATAAGCATGTAGACTTTATAAAAATCCTCATGGACATGAGCATTTTTATAACATTGACGATCTCTGGATATATAATTTTAGGAAAATATTCCTGATTATCACTACTTTGACAATATTTTATGTATTTCGGTCTATCCTAATTATATCAATTTCTTTCAGATTTAAGTAGCATATGGCCCATTTATAATATGGAACATTAGAAACATCTTCCGTTATCGAATATGCTTTTTGAAACACTATTAGAATAAACTCCAAGAACTTAAAGTAAAATTAGTAAAATGTAGAACAAACACTATTAGATGCCATAGAAAGTATAGGGTATCTCATTTTGAAGTATAGGATGTGATTTGTGAGTAAAACTAATAATATTTTATGTTGGGTAATAATTGAATTGGTTTGAGTTTTTGCTGTACCGATATAGGCGAAGAACCACCTACGTAGCAAGAAGATAAGGATTGGTAAATGGACTTACTTGGAATAGTAACTCGTGGAACACTGTATGCTATTGTTTTGTTTGTACGTGATGTGATAATTTCGGTAACCGGCACCTTGTTCTGTTGACGTGTATGATATGTTATTATTCTGATCTCTCAACGTCTCTCCCACACACTTCCGCTCCACTGCTTCCCGGTTCGGGCAAAGTCGTGGTGAAGATGAACGCAGCACTGACACAAGGGCATATGACTCGGACAGGGATTTGAATTTCTGGCGGGAAAAGAACAATCTGTTCGGTACGAAACATTTGACAAATTAAAGTTTTTTATCCTTCAACATAAAGTGGAGACGATACGGCAACAAATGGAAAATAATATTGTTCGTATGGTCACTCCTTCTCATCTCGCATGATGTCACTGGTTTAGCAAAATTGTTTATAATATGGGCACATAAGGCTGACTCTATTTCCCGAATAAAACGTTACATGTTTGCTTTGAGGGCATTGACTGTTGCTGGCTGGGTGTTCAATTTTCCTATGACATAACCCCAAAGAAAAAGTCCTGTGATGTTAAATTACAGTTATATTATATAATGTTAATATCTCGCTTGCCAGTTAATATCACCATTGCGCGAGGCAACATAATCAACAGGGTTATGGTCGCACGTTCTGTATGACACTTAACACCATCTTGCTGAAACCACATGTTGTTCAAATCCAAATCATCAATTTGATGGAAAAATAAATTATTTAACATGTCACGATAGTATTCCCTATTTACTATGAGAACACGCTAGCTTCATTTACAAAAAAATGGTCCAATTATACCACCACTTCAAAATGCGTACCAAACCGTGCATCTCCATGGATGCATTTCTTTTTCGTGAACAGCATGTGGATTCTCAGCACCCCAAATTCTATAATTTTGTTTACTGGTGTATCCGTAAAAATTAAAATCAATGAATATGGATCATTGAACCCAATGTTTACCTCATGCCAATTCACTAATATTAATATATGTAAATAGTCGTGAGATTAGATATTAGAAGACCACAACAAGTTATCCTTTCACTGTTCACTGACTATGAAGAAATTTAGTCAAGTTGTGTGAGTTTATTAGTGAACAGTTCATGAAACTGAAAAATATTGTTAACAATTTACTGAACAAAATTTTATTATCAACAGAAATTGGAGGTAGTTTAAAATCAGTGTTAATCATATCCTGTTATCTTTCGTGTTATCTCTCAATGTTCTATTCTGTTTTTCTTACTGTATATATTAAATGATGAATAATTATATGCACAAAAATTTTAACCAATATTACACTAAACATCGTCCTGTAATGACGTTATTAGCAGCGTCGATAACAGTTTTCAGTACCTATGAATATGTTAGATAGTAACGGTCTCAATCGATTATATAAAGCAAACCGTCTCGCTTTATGAAAGTAAGACAGTAGAATATAACAGTATTAAGGCGCAGGCGGTTAAAATTGTTGTTTCTTTGGTTTAAATTGTAGTTGTTTTAAAAATCACATATGTGATAATTAAAAATCACGTAAGTCAGTGTTATCATTATATTTGACGGGGAGAGGCGCATCTCCTCCTGAATTTAATGTTGATGGTATATCGAAAACAGTATCGATAATCACACACGGTCTTGGTATCACAGATTCTTAATGGTGCTGTGCAATATGCCTCAATATTATATTAGTGGTATATCTAGAGATTTACTGCCAGATAAATTAATATAAAAGAAGAATATAGCAGAAACATGTAAATGTCTCCCTACACACTATCATACCGTTACAATATGTAGTATAATAGTTCCATTACTTTTGGTAACTATCCGTGGTTTTAACAAACAGGGCTGAGTTGTTGTGTATTCATTACCTATAAATAATATGTAACATATAGGTAAGTATAATATTTAAATGTTAAGGAACATTTGGATTGGAACAAAGATTGGAGGAACAAAGATTGGAGGAAGTTAAAGACTTCACTTATTTAGGAAGTAAAATAAATTGGGATGGAAGAAGCGATAAAGACATAAAACAAAGAATAGCGCAGGGTCGAGTAGCTTTTAACAAAAAGAAAGCACTTTTATGCTCGGGGGTAATAAACTTAGAAACAAGGAAGAGATTTTTGAAAACATATGTATGGAGCACGGCACTATACGGTTGCGAAACCTGGACGGTAGGGGAAGCAAGTAGGAAGAAATTAGAAGCTTTTGAGATGTGGTGTTACCGAAGAATGATGAAAATACCATGGACTAATAGGGTTAGAAACGAAGAAGTATTGGAGAAAGTCGGCGAAAAAAGAAGTATGTGGAAAAACTTAAAGAAGAGAAGAGATAGAATGGTAGGCCACTTGCTGAGACATGGGGGAATAGTCCGCAATATTTTGGAGGCAGAAATAGGAGTAAAGAAAGGCAGAGGTAGGCCTAGATTAGACTACTGCTCGCAAATAGTAAGGGATGTAGGTTGTAGCACAATTAGCGAAATGCGTAGGTTAGCACAAGATAGGAGAAGCTGGAGGTTAGCGTCCAACCAGTCTTAGGACTGATGACCTAATGATGATGAAGGAACATTAATTTATTTTATAACAAAATAAATATGTGCACGAATTTGAATTATATGCACGAAATTTTTAACCAATATTATAGTAAACATCGTCGTGTAATGACGTCATTAGCAGCGTCAATAACAGTTTTCAGTACCTTTGAATATGTTAGACAGTAACGATCTCAATCGATTATATAAAACAAACCGTCTCGGTATATGAAAGTAAGACAGTAGAATATAATGGTATTAAGGCTTTTAAATTTGTTGTTTCTTTGGTTTAAATTATAGTTATTTTAAAAACCACATATGTGATAATTAAAAATCATGTAAGTCAGTGTTACCATTATATTTTTGCTAAAAATAGATCTGATACACTTTTATCAAAGAATTAGATATAGCTCATATTCAAAATGTATAATGGGAATTGGACAATAATAGCGTCTTCTTGTCGACGAAAATATTTTCTATTTACTAAACGGCTGCTTTCGTGTGTGTGTCACGAAATTCTTTAGGTCGATGTACGAAATGCTTTTCGTTCGAATTTCGGCATTTTGACAAAATCCATATAGTAATTCCACCCTTGCGAACAACGTAGTAACTTATGTTTTTTGATACGAAGCCTCCAGAGGTATGCTCCGGAGGTGCCTTCTATGTGAGCAAAGGAGCGGCGCAATATTATTGCGATTTGCTTACTTGTATATATATTAATATTACAATCCAAAAACGATGAATAGAAGTAACGCCCCATACAAACAAATCTGGGAATAACTTTGGGCAAGCATTTTAAGAGGAGATTCTCATCAAGCGACCCA
This sequence comes from Rosalia funebris, assembly GCA_037954035.1. Lineage (NCBI taxonomy): Eukaryota > Metazoa > Arthropoda > Insecta > Coleoptera > Cerambycidae > Rosalia > Rosalia funebris. The sequence goes on along the minus strand of JAZFAV010000018.1, from coordinate 1,935,237 downwards.
AAAATTACATGATATTCTTCTTTTTCATAAAAGGAAGTTATTAAAGTACTCAAAATTGTTTATACATATTTACTAATTGTTCAGGTGTACAAAAAAAAAGTATAATTTTTTTATTAAAAAAAAATGACACGGTAATTATTTATATGCTCGGTAATGTGACCGTCCCAAAAAAGGTGTCCAAACGGTGGGAACTCTAGCACTTCATCATAAAAATCATCTGAAATGAAAATTTCAAAAAAAAATTATAAAACATATATTTTTAGCAGCTGATACCAATAAAAAGAATCGAAAATTAACAAAATGGCGGACCTGCGAATTTTCGGTACCGATTTTTCACTTATTTTTCGCTCTTTAAAGTGTTATAAAAAATAACAGCGATATCAATGTGTTCTTAAGTATAAGTTCCAATAAATTTAATTTACTTTAAAATAAAAAAAATTAAGACAATTCGTCAATTAGTATTTCAGTTACAGTTCTCACCAGTTTAAAAAACATGGTTTCGAGAAAAACGCGTGTTCGACTGACGCTACACGCCATACCCATCGACATTAACGTGTAGAGAGGCAAACTATCTATTATATCATATACTCTGACATCTGGTGGCACTTGGGGTAACTATACTTACCATAGAATGTTAATATAGGCGCTCATTTTAAAAATATTATGATAAAATATGCTCTACTGCGCGAACTCTATTTTTGCGTAATTCTTCGTAAAATGATGGGATCTATTATTATGCAATATCTTTTTTATAAAAATGTTTTCGGCCAAATCGTTTTAGGAACATATTCTACATATAATAAGGTATCAAAAAAGGCAAAGGAAATCAATTTTTTTGTCGAGTTTGATGAGAACGTCCCCTTAATAACTAGTAATAGGAGAACATGTTTAAAATAATGTTATTGTTGAGCAGAGTTGGACATAAACGTATGAATACTACATCGATCTGAAATGACAAATGAATATTTCAATTACTATTATTTCAGTACTCTTTCTCATGGCGTTTCATTTCGTTTATGTTTATTTGTACGACGTTCCACTTCTCACTGTTTTACCATTAATTGAGTTTTATGTTAGCATTGTTTAAATGCTTTTTGCTTAATGTGTTAAAGTTGCCTTTTAAGCGACATTAAAAAGACATTACAGAAGAATTTAAACCCGTTAAAATGATATTACGTTTTGTGTGTTTTTCCTTCCCATATCTTACTCGTGAATAATTTCCTGATGCCATTAAGGTGCAAAAAACTATTATCTCGAATTAAATGTATCTGCTCAAGGAGCTTTTGTACAAATAGCTTAATGGGAAAGCTCTTTGTTGTCTGACGAGTCACGAATACAATAAAAAGGCGCGATGGTGGGGCGAACTCCTTATTGAAATTTTATCGAATTTTCGTGGATAGGTAAGATAATCTCGTAGGTGTCAAGAATATTTTTATTCAAGCGAAAGTGATTCTATAAATAGAAAATTCATAATTAAATTTACCTTAACGCTGTACCATAATTGAATTCAGTAAATTCGAGGTGTCTTTAGAAAGGTTATATAGGATGTGTACGAACTTGACGATTTTATTATTAATATATCTTGATACAATATATTATAAGAACAAAAATAAGACCTAAAACCAATGTCAAAAATACGGTAATAATATAATGGAATAAATAAAGAGAGAATATATTTTCTTGTAATAAACTGTATGTCAGTTGGTGTAGATTGATACCACTGGTCTTCTTTTACTGAAGAGTTGATGATTTGATTATAATGGGCGGCAACGCGTTCGTGGTTTCATATATCTGTTTATTTTGTGTCAAAGTAAGATATTATAATATTAGAAACTATAGACCACTCCCATTTTTGTATCTTTTTCTATTGATTTTCAAACCAATACAGCTAAGGTAGTAGCCATACTTTAAAACGATTTTTTGACCTTTTGTGACTATTACCTTTTATTGAAGTGTATTTAAAAAAACCTTTTCTGAAGACTGTCATTAAGTATTGACATTTTCATTCTATTCCCTAAGCGTCAAAGTTATACTTCAGTTAGCTGGAATGAAAAAGACTTTTTTATTTTAGAACAAAAAATATTTTTCAGATATAAATTAATTTAATTGAACAAATCACTTCTATGATACGATAATTTATTTATATTTGAAAATTCATTTATTCCAATTGAAGACATTTTACACCTCAAACTAATCAAACTAATTAACTACCATGTTTTTCTCCATTAAAAAATTGCAAATTGAAAGTTCACTGTATTACAGTTGATCCAGATACAAGTTTATGCCAGAGGTGGAGGAAAGGCAATCTCTAAAAACTAATTATATTATATTTTAAAGTTATAATCTTAGCACAGAAATAATTTTCCAATAGATTAAAGATTCGATGATGACAGAGCTACTGAATCAATAACTTCAACCACTTTTATAGATATTATATTTGAAGCTGTCTGACTTGGAGTTCAGTTCAACAAATTTTAACAGAAGATTTGGAGAAGAGAAACATGGCTGCTAAATTCGTGCCTCACGCAATTCTGTTTGTGTGCCAATTTTTGACCAAAATGGCGTGAACCCCCTGCTCCGTTCCCCTTAGTCACCAAATCTTACCCTCTGTGACTTTGATTTATTTTCCCGCTGCTGAAAGTTATGACCAAATACTGTCTGACTCCTCTGATAAACCTGAAGAACTTAGTGTAGATGAGTTATACACCAAGGACGAATTACTAATAAAGAGAAAAAAAATGTGATTTACGGAAAAAACCGTTATGAATGGTATCGCCACCCTTGCGTTATCTCGCCGTTCGTTACGAGAACTAGTCAAACGGCAAAAAATAATATAGTTTTACATATGCCGGGGCCAAAACCTGTTGCAAAAAGTGAGAACAATGAACTTGTGTCGTAGAAATTATTTTTCGATGCAGAAATTATCGGTCAAATCGGTGATCACACGAACGAGGAAATTGCAAGACAAACTCCAAAGTATGCGAATCCTAAAGATATGTGCATGGAACCGATGTAGACGAAATACAAGCTTTACTAAGCCTACTGTATATTGGCGGTGTTCTAAGTCTGAACGATCTCAATACTTCGGAATTGAGATCACCGTGTATTTTATGGTATGCTTGATGGGGCTGGAATTAACTCTTATATCATTCTGAGATAAAATACTATCTAAAAAAGTGGAATATGATATATTTATATCAAAACGACAATTTCTGAAAAATTTAGCATTACAACTTGAAACCCCATATCCGCAACAGGCTACAGAATGTTTTAAATCTGCCGCAATGATTGAGGTATCATATCGTCGACATTTTGGGAGAGACTGAGCCTCAATTGGTTGAGAATATACAGCTAATAGAAACGAAGATACGAACCCGTTGTCGTCGAGTGTGTCCAAGTTCAAAACATATAAAGGAAAAGGATACGTGTGTTAGGTGCAACTACGCCTTATGTGCAGAGCACAGAAACGCTATCTGTAAGGACTATATAGACGAATTCCTAACGTGAATTATTTGAATGTATTTGATTTACCTACTTCATTGATAAGTTTCCTTAAGCTTAAAACATTAATATTTTAGTTTTGTGTTTAAAAATAATATTTAAAAATTTTGTTAGAAGTAAAGTTTAAAATTTCTTCTATGTTTTTTTTAATAAAAACCAATAAATAAACTATTTTCATTTTATTATAAATGATAAAACAAACATACTTGCTACAACTTGTGGTACTTACATTACAACAGATTTACGTAAGAAAGTGAATTGTTTTCATGGGTCATATATAACCCGATGTTATTTTTTAAATTTCAAATTTTTATGTTACCATTCTAGGGTTAAAATTGTGGATAATTAAATTTGGGTAAATGTGTATTGAACTCGAATATTTTATTTGATGAAAATTCATAAATTTCTTTAAGATACTTGGTGCAAGTTCATTATATCACAAAAATCAAATATAAAAATTCATAATACTTAAAGAAATATACATAAAATATTATTTCTGCGTATAGTTTTTGTGTAACAGACTACACAAAAATTATGGAATTGACTGGTAAAATAAATATTTATAATTCTTATATATGTATGTTACGTGGCACATAATCTTAGATCCATGCTTAACAACATGTATCACATGAATTAAAATAATGTAGTTGCTTTATATAATTTACTCAACTCAAATTATCACAATAAAATATTTAACAAGGTCCAAAACTGTTTAAGCCTTTTAATTAGTAAATACTGATGAACAATTATTGTTGTATACTCTTGCATATACTCACAATATCCGTAGGCTTTGAAATAAGTATCTGATCTTTATTTATACTTCGAAGCACTTTTTTTAGCATTTTCAATGCTTTTGTTATACGGTACTAACGTAAGAGAATTTTAGTTGAATATACGCATTTTTCAGTACAACAATATCAGACAGAGACTTGAAGGGGAACCAAGAGGAATATCTAACGAGACAGGAGACATTTTTTTTTATAAAGTATGGTATATTCCGAGTATTCTGCGTCATAACCCGTAATAATAAATAACGTTTCTCTTTTTGTAAATACATTTTGCGTAATGTAAGCTGTACTGAATCCTTCTCTGAGACTTAAAACCATTAGCTCTCTAGGTAGGTATTTCTTGAATGTCTTATAATTCTGTAATATACCTTATTTGAAAATAAAGCTGTTTTCAACAATGGCTGTTGTAATGCCATTGTTTATAATGCAATGTTATTAACAAATTTATTAAAATGGGAAAAATATTATTAAAATATGAACACAATGATTGCATATTTACAGATTTTTTCTCGGATAATAGCAATATTATATATAATTATTTATGTTCAATATGGAAGATCAGGAATATAAATATTAGTCACATTAGTCTAAATATTTTTACACATATTTATCAAGAATATAGATATTTTACCACTATAATTATTATGAATCGAAGTCATATTAATGCACTACAAAGAATTTCATTACATTTACTTATAATTCACCAAAAGAAGTATTATACAATATGAGCCAAACAAATACTCGACTTATTTCTTAGGTATAAAATGCTGTTATAGTGTCGTATTAAAAAAAAATGTTTATTGTTCGATTTAAGTAAAACAGGATATATTGAAAAAATACAATTTATTTGCTTAATTGGGTTAAACAAACGACTGACCTGTATATACTTTATTTATTGAAATATGTAAGTTTTAATAAATAAGTTTAATTATTTCGTGCATGCCTGTACTATTTACTGTTAAATACCCCACATACACTTAACCAAAAAAAGAAACAAAACCGCATTAAATCAGAAGAACGGGTAGATCAATGTAAAAATGTTTACTATGCAAAGTACGCAAACGGGGCAAGTAAATTCCTATTAAAAAATGTAAGTTAAATATAGAACATCCGATTAATATTCAATAACATTCCGTCTGTTGAGCATGAAAATAAAGGTGGAATATTTTTGCTAAATGGGCAACATGTTTAAAGACCCTTATCTATGATTCTCAAATACGTTATTAACCTTTTGTCTATCTGCTTCTGGATAATTTTCCAAAAGGACATCTAATGTGTAGAAATCTTGTATTTAACATTTACTTAATTTTTCTTGTAACTTAGAAAGTAGAATAAAAATTTATATTAATATGCCTAACCAATACTACCTAGATAGAGTAAGATTTATATAGAAATAACTAAACTTAACTTTATTTTAAATAAAACGAGCTATTTTGAAAAAGTTACAAAGTTAATATACAGAAACCTATTATTCAAAATGCGTAACTATATATAAATAAATTACAATTATCTAGTCCTGGAAAGGGATTGGTACATTTGATGCACCAGCAGAACCAGGAGACTAGTTTTCCATGAAGAATTACATAGAAATATGACTCGAGATCCTAAGATTATGCATTCAAATGGGATCAGGAATAAACCGTACCTATTTTTTGTATTTTGATTTTGTATTTTGTATATAGCGCTGAGGTTAGGGAAGCCCAAAGAAGTAGTTGGGTTTCTTTCTGTAATGAGGTAAATAAGGGAGCTGAGGCAGCATGGCTGAACAAGATCCTAGCCCGTAGCCCAGAAACGATACTAGGTTCGCCATTACCTGGGGGTAATGGTAAATTCTCGGAATCGGATGAAGAAACCTTAGACCATCTCATCAAAGCACATTCTCCGGGTTTTTATAGACAGGAAATATTTCCGACCCTCTAGTGGGGGCACATAGGACCTGGGCGGTAAACCGAGAGGGGGACGACAGGGAACTTCTGAAGGAGATAGTCACACTGGCTAAGATGAGGTGGGCCTTGAGGTCCTTTGATCCATATAAATCGCCAGGACCGGACGGCGTTTATCCAGTACTTCTACAGAAAGCAGAAGAGATAATCCTCTGTCCGCTTATAAGGATCACCAGGGTCAGCTTGGCACTGAAGATGGTCCCGAAAGTATGGCTGGGCACAAGGGTTGTTTTTATACCTAAACCGGGCAAAGTCGGATACACGTCCCCTAAGGATTTTTTGCCGATCAAGTTTACTTCAATTTTACTAAAGACGGCTGAACGATTAGTTTACAGGTACCTTCGGGATACTGTCCTAATATAGAGACCGCTTCAAGGGAATCAGCATTATTATCAAGCTGGTAAATCAACAGAAGCAGGTCTGGATAAGGTTGTGTCATCGATACGGTCACAACTGGACTCCGGAGGATACGTTGTCGCCACCTTCCTTGATATTAAAGAAGCTTTCAACTTTACATCCAGGGAGGTGACTAGCGGGGCACTAGGCAGATGATGCACCTTTAGAATAATTGCTGAATAGATAGACTATATGTTGGAAACAGACAGCTTACTGGCAATAAAGGCAAGATTGCCATCGAGGGCCGGGTCGACTCGGACTGTCCACAGTAAGGGGTATTGTCCTCCTTCTGTGGTGCCTGGTAGTGGACGAGCTGCTTGAAAGGTTAAAGGATTACGAAGTAATTGGCTATGACGATGTAATAGTAATAATAACGAAGTAATAATAACGAAGGGCCCTTTCCTGGAGCCGATTCTCGATACAATTCAGGCAGCATTGACAAGGTTGGGAATTGGTGAAGGGATAGGGGAGTCTTGATCAATCCCTCTAAGACTGAGGTGTCCACCAAGTAATAAAAGTGCAACAGCACATGTACGAAACTTGGTGGCCAAGATCTAAGATATAATAGCGAAGTGAAATACTTAGGAGTAATCCTGGACGGGAAGCTGTAATGGGAAAAACATCTAAGTCACGTATGTTCCAAGATCACAGCAACACTTGGGCAACTAAGAAGGGTCATTGGTAATAGCTGGGGCTTGAAATCGGAGACCATGAAATGGATGTATGATTCAATTTTCAAACCCAGATTGACGTATGCAGCATTAGTCTGATGGGAGAGAGCTTGTTTAAAGTTGGAAGCCAACCGACTTAACAAGCTAAGAGGATTGATTCTAAGAAGTATAACCGGAGCCCCAAGATCAACACCGATTGAGGCGATGAGGATACTGACGGGGATACCACCTCTTGATGTCACCTTGAAAGTGGAAGCCGTAAAGGCAATGTACAGGGTGGGAAACATGAATAATCAGGTAAGGGATCTGAATAGACTTTCAAGAGAGCTAGCTGACGAGGGACTCTTATGGATGCCCTCTGACAGTACGGGTGTCCAATTCCTGTTTGACAAGAAATATAAGATCAACCTCACTAGTAAGACTGACTGGATGGAGTGTCGAGCTGGATTACCGCTCAATGGAGACATCTGGTACACGGATGGAGCCAAGTGTGGGAACAGAGCGGGTGCAGGGGTGTATAGGTGACGCGATGGTGTAGGTAAAACCTTCCCCTCTGGGCAAATACACCACCGCAATCCAGGCCGAGCTAGTTGCAATTACATACGGTGTTCTGGGGGCTGGCCAAAATCGGACCCACGAGAACGTATGTATCTGCTCGGATAGCAGGACGGCGTTGGCAGCCCTGAAGTCAGCAACGACAAATTCGAAGCTGGTCTATATTTGCTATGAAGCATTGAACCACTTGGAAGGGAAGGGACCGGTGGAACTCTTATGGATACCTGGGCATAATGGTATTAAGGGAAATCTAATTGCAAATGACCTTGCCAGACTAGGGACCAGGAGAAACCTCTATGGACCAGAACCTGCAGTGGGAATAAGTCGGAATTTAATCAGAGTTCGTATCAGTGGCTGGGAAAGAGACCAGTACAATAAATGGTGGAGAGGAGTAACAGGTTGTCGAATAACCAAACTCTCCATCAAATACTCAGAGATTGAGAAATGAGCCCAAGAATTCATTAAATTGAACAGGCACAAAGTCAAAACCCTGATGGGAATAATAACGGGCCACCATTGTAGTCTGAATGCATATAAGCACAAGCTGAGGCTGACTCACAACCCGGCCTGCAGATACTGTAAAGAAGACGAGGAAAGCTCGATCCATCTTCTTTACACCTGGTCCGCACTGGAGGAGAAGAGGTACCATATATTAGGAACCTCTGTTACCCTAGAGGAGGCGAGGCTTAAGGCGGAGGACGTGGGAAAAATTGCTCCTTTTATAGGATAGCATTTTTGGATAATGACCCGGATAAGAGGGGATCGCCAAGAGACTACCCATACGATGAGTGGCTGTGGAGGCCCAAATAACATAATGTAATGTAACACAACCGACAACTGTCTTAACTTGTATCCGAACTAATAAGTACAGTTAAAACTATTCATTCTTAGTTAGACCGTTCTATCTTCAGAATTCATTACATTTGTTTGTAAAACGTATTATAGTAATGGAACTTTGTGCCTTAATGTGTATAATTTCAATCAAAGAATTAAAAATTAGAAAGCAAATGAGATAACGATGTATGACGGAACGAAATGGGATCTTAACGAAATATTATTTTAATTATGATTTATACTTACATGATACGTCTACTAATTCGTAAAATTTATACAAATAATACGTATGGAAGCACCCTTCTTTTGCTATTCCCTCGTGAGTAAACTCATTTTATTTCGTAAATATTTAAACAACCAAGGGGAAATCTACAAACGTGTGGATAGACTTTTCCTTTATTTGTTTGCAAGTCGATGAGAATTTATGTTTGATCATACGCCATTACACCTTTCTAGTATACATATCCAATAATCATCTTAAAAATGTAAGCCAACATGGAGGTATTGCGTAAAAATGATATTAAATAGTTCATACCCAAGTTTTTTTTTGTGATGTTTCCTAAAATCTTTATATTTTGTATGCTTCCGTCAATATTATCTTTCCTATATTACAACAATTATTACAACAATTAAGTATCAACAGAGAGTGAAATATATATTACAAAAGATTATATTATTCTAATCCATTGGAAGTTCAATTAGAATTTTTTTAAAACATTTTGTACATTTAGTTTGATCAAAATTTACACCTTTCGTTAGTATCCACAGTGTAGACATTACTAGACAAAGTAATTTTACAAATAGAAATAAAATTGCTAGAAATGTTACACACTATATACATGTACAGTATATATATATATATATATATATATATATATATATATATATATATATATATATATATATATATATATATATATATATATATACTGTACATGTATATAGTGTGTAACATATGTATGTATATATACTATACACGTATACGGGGTGTCTCACCAGGAAATGCATCGACGATCGATATAGGAAAAAGTACGAACCAGAAAATTTTAAAAATTTCAGAAAATACTAATGATAGTGTGGTCAATTTAACTAAAATAATTACAAGTATCTGGCACTTCCGGTTATACCGGAAGTCGATACCAACTTGCTTATTTTAAATAGAATACCCTATATATTTTAGGGTTTTGAAAAAAAGCATGAAATTCTGAGTCAAAAATATATAAGATACCCTATGCCTAAACGCAGTCATTTCAGAGATATTTGAAATTTAGAAAAATGTTTGACAAGTGTAATGGTTTACAGCAACCTTTATAACTTTCTTCGTGTAAAAGATACTAATTTGCTGTTTGGCATGTAGAAATAATATAAGGAGAGATGCAATTTACAGTTGAATTACATTCAAGAATTGTATACCAAGTGTTCCATTTTTGACGTTACATTTTGTAAACTTCAAACCGCGAAAACTTTTTTAGGTCAAATGGAATACCCTATGTTTCTTTACAATAAGTTATGTAAAATTAAATTCCTTTTTCTCTAATATAGCCATTGTGGGGGTTTAAGTTAAAAATTTCTGAAGTACTTGCGATTTTCTTAGAAATTCAAAAATTTATAGTAAAAATTTTATCAAATTAGCCATGATTAGAAACAATCAGTAATTTCAGTCATTCTCTTATATCAAAAAATGCCACCGCGTTTAAATTACACCCACTAAGACTTGTTGAATTTGATTATTATTTGTAGATAATGTGATAAAGTAATATCAAGAACTTGTAGCACATTTGCTACTCGATATCCACAAAAATGGAAAATAACACTCAACACTGTAACATGCCTATGAATTGGATTGAAGATGCTTTGCATAAACTAAAATAGCTAAGATAAAATCAACCAAAAACATGAATCCATTTTAATTTAATAATTGTTCCAAATTGCGCCCTCGAACCTCCACACATTTTTCGCACCTTCGGATTAGTTATTCATGGGTAGCATGGTGTACACCCCGTATAGGATATAACATTTTTAGCAATTTTATTTCTATTTGAAAAACTATTTTCCTTGTTAATATCGAAACTCGTTTACTATTTCAAGATTTGACTATTGATTTCAATAATATCTGTTATAAGTAACATTTCTTTCAATATTTCTGCTGGTGGTTTTTGATTTTAATTTAGCCTTGAAGGGAAAATAGAGCTTTTTGTTAATGTAAATCAACTAGCAAAAGCTGAGAAGAGAGAAATATAATATCTAGACTTCTAGCTGACCTTTATAATAAAGAATAATGTATAATTTTTGTAGTGCCTTGTCTTTCTCTTGTCTTCTCAGTAAAGTATCATGGACCACTACTGAAAAAAGGGATTAGTGAGATATCTTAAGTGGATGTCTTAAGTGAATCTCTTAAGTGGATTTTCTTTTAAAAACATTCTGGTCTGTATCAGCCCATTTCTAGCAGTGACTTCAAGTACCAATAAATAAAGTGCCTCCCTATATAACGTAATATTCAACGACCTCAATATGATATGAATTTCAATACATTAATGTAGTCAGATGTCTAACTATACTAACGTATTGAAATTATTATCAATTATCCAATCATTTTATGAAGTAATGTTTATCTCGTTTATATTTAATTACATGGGGCTCACTTAGGACAATAACACACCAATCAAACAGATCAGTTCATTTCATGTGTTATACAGAGGCTTAATGATTAGTAATGGCAAGACAATTGTCGTCTTCAATACTGATTTACGAAATTCTTTATAATAGTTTCGGAGAAACCTAAGTTCCAGTTAACAGACATGTTTACACAGAAAACACAGAATATAATGAGCTATTGGAAAAATGCAGTATACGTGTATTGATGTTCCAATATGTATGTACATAAATAAAAGTCAATATAGAGCAAAATATGTATATTATGGCTACCACTGAGAAATAACGTAAAACAACTGAAATGTGAAAAAAAAGACTCAATACAAGAATTTTAGTACTTACGTAAACCATCATTACCATTATTTTGAAATTATATCATGTACTTGAAGGCATTTTAATTTTCATCCTTTGGATAATGAATATGCATACGCAGATTTCGAGACCTTTATCGAAGTTGCTGGTAAAATATTTATATAGGAAGTTTTTAAAATTCAGACTCTTAAACAGTATGGTTATTTCCTTTTTTAATTCATGTTGACATTTAATTTCATAATTCACATTAACTGAAAATAGTATGCAATCTACGAAGCCTATTAATATTAAATCTTATTACTCAAGTCTCAAGTCTAAAATCATGTTTAGATTTTAAAATATATTACTTAAAGACATAGTGCATATATTAGAAAAATAGCTTGGACATATATCGAGAAGAATAAAATGATCATCCTATACTTTACATGAAATCTTTGATTCCATATTTCATATTTTTTTAAACTAAAGTGCGATAAACCAATTAACGATTAATAACATACACAAAAAACAAACTAAACGTAAATTATTTAATATTTTCCTAGTACTAATTGTTCTTAGTATTTTTTTATATATGTACATATAACATATACAAAAAAATTAAATAAGAATTATTAACTGTATTTTATTAAATGATTATTAACTTACCATTTCATTCTGCGGGCAAGTCTCCTGAAAATAAAATAAATAAAGATAACTATTATGGTTATAGATTACAAAAATTGATTAAAAGTGAACAAAAGACGGTAACAAGAGTACAATTACTTGAGGACTATTAATAAAGTTGGATCTGTACTCAAATTCATATTCAAATCAACATATATATAATGCATGTTGTCACAGTTCAAGCAGAATATCCTGAAAATTTTAATTTAAATGAACTTGGTCATCAAATATTAAGTGATATAAATATGATATGAAAAGACTTTAATTGCGTTAATGGTTATATTTTGTTTATACATGTTTATACTTGTTCTTTTATTTATAGTACAAATAAGAGAACTAGAACAGTAGAGCTTTGTTCTATACTTTATCTATGTATACTTTATCTATGTCCAATTTTTTCATGTTAAAGATTTTTTTAAATACTTTGTAAAAACTCTCTTCTAAAATTTTTTAAAAAGCTTTAATAAACGTATTTTTATTGATGAAGCTTATTTGGTCTTTGTAGTGGGTGATTTGTAAACTACGTTTCTTTTAAGGCATATTTTAGAACCTTTAGATGGAGCGACAACAGAGCCATGAAGTTTTGCTGGACCAATTAAAAAAAATGTGGTCAATCGTTCAACTTGAGAAGATTTCAGGACAGCTCCCAGAAGTAAACAGAAAAGATTTAAGTACGAGTCAAAAAATATCTCTATGGTATTAGCAGAGCTTGTATGAGGTAAATTTCCGCAAAAATAGATACACGAAGCCTGAAGAGTTATCTCACGCTAGATGGCTGACAACAACTAATAGACTTAGATTATATGAATACAGTTGAGATTATGTGATCCATCAGCAAATTTCTAGTTCTATTAAGGTCTCTGCCCACCACACCGCTATACTAGGGCCGTAACAGGAGCGGGCAAAATATTCTCGTCGTCAAATTGTTTCTGGTCCAGCCATGGCACGTTACGGTATTGGCCGGTGATGGAACAGTCTAGTGGATATTGTCTGATACAAATTGATGCAAATTATATCTGTCTGCGTGTATCGATACGGTTACGGTCTTAATATGGTACGGTGTAATGGGCAGAGACCTTTAAGCTACATTTTCCAAGGAAACATATGCCACAGTGTGGTTTGAAGTTAAGAGTAACTTAACACTTAAAGACGCTTCAAAGAACCTCTGGCATACCATACATCTATCAATATATTTCAAATGTATAATGTTTTTTATGATACACCTAATGCTTTGTAGTTTTTTTGCTCATCCTGAGAAACTTATCGTTGCCGCGTTAGCAAATAATCAATCAATCGCAAAAGTCGTTCGCAAACTCGCTCTTCGCCGTATTATATCTATTAAAGCTAAAACTTTTCCCTAAGAGGAATTAAGAAAATTTACTATTCCTGATATTAATTTCATCGCTGAAGATTACATCTATCTCATCTAGTGGTAGAACTTCAAGTATACCAAGCAGCCTTTAAATTTCCACCTGTTTAACGAAGATATTAAGAATATCTCCCCGTCCCACCTTGTTATTACACTACTCGTTGATTTTCAATATGCAGGCTACGAAAACGAAAAAAAAAGTTATCACTGAAGTTTCGTCTACAGTTTTCAGTTCTTTGAATCATGATAGCTTTATTACAGCAAAACTATTGGACAGAAAGATTTTATCCATTCTTAAAATTAAGTCGGTCATGAAGTTTAAGTCGGTAATAACGTTGTCGTCGTTGCCGTCAGCATTTTAAAAATTTCTTGTTAGCACGATAACTCTAAATCGTGTCCGATCGATCGGGCTTTAACTGATTCTGATCTGGGACGTCTCCCAAACAACACCTATTGATTTTGAGGTGGATAGAATACACTCTACCATGTTCATGGGTCATGAGAAAGCACAATGGTGGACTATTTGAGAATTTTTTTTGTTAACACGATAATTCAATTAAATCGTATCGGATCCATGAGGCTTCAACTGATTCTGATTAGAGACGTCTAGCAGACGATATGTATTGATTTTTATGTGGATAGGACATACCCTACTCTGTCCGTGGGTCGTGAGAAAGCTCGATGGTGGGCTATTTGAGAAATTTGTTTTGTTAATACGATAACTCAACTAAATCGTGTCGGGTCGATCAGGCTTTCACTGACTCTGATTAGGAACGTCTCCCAGATGACATCTATTGATTTTGAGGTGGATATAATACACTCTACCATGTACATGGGTCATGAGAAAGTACAATGGTGGACTATTTGAGAGATTTGTATTGTTAGCACGATCACTGAATTAAATCGCGTAGGATCGATCGGGTTTCGACTGATTCTGATTAGGAACGTCTACCAGACGACATCTATTGATTTTGAGGTGGATAGGACACCCCCACCCTGTCCATGAGTCATGAAAAAGCACGATAGTGGACTATTTGAAAAAAGTAAAACTGTCGCAGAAAACACATATTCTGCATTTATGTGTTAGATTATTTTTGCTCGGCCACTCAATTTCGAGATTTCGAGTTTTAAAACTGTTTATTTTCCTGGTATCTTAAAAAGTTTCGAATTTCAAAAAAAAATTTAGAACATAAGACAATAAAGGTGAAAAATTTAGACAATAAAGGTGAAATCAAAAAATAAGAAATAGGGATAATATTATAGTAGTCAATAAACAACTTTTGACCTGTAGTATTAAATCTTTCGACGAAAAAAATAGTTTTACTCGTTTTCGCTTCACATTATTAAACAGTTTATGAAATATTTCCTCCGTTTTTTAAAAACAGGTATAGTTATGCTAATTCAAAATTTATTTATTTTATATTAGATTTTTATTTTTGATTATATTTCTTTGTTGTTGAGGCTAAAGTACAATGCTTTCTACTCTACCAGTACTATCTAGTACAGTAAAGACGGAGTACATAGAATTTACAGAACTTGGTAACTTTGTTGAAAAAATTATAGATTGATAGATTGGTGTGTTAAATCGTCTTGTCGTATTAATCTGAACAGAATTTTGTTTTAGACGTACAATATATTACGTAAATTTTAAAACTACAATGAAATAAAAATCTGTCACACACCATTGAAAACTCTTTTATACAGTGAATTCGAAAGGTGATGTACACATTCTATTAAATTGGTATTAATGCCTCTTTTTTTGAAAATCACTTGGACTTTGTCACAAATGTACTTGACATGCCATTTTGAGTGTCTTTTAATTTTTTCGATCAGTATTTTTAAATGTTATGACCTCATGGATATTATTTTGAATGGAAAGTGCCATTTTTTCCGCACTGATTCCATTTCATATTCCAAGGTTTATTTGAATAATAAATTGATAAAACAAATGGAAATGTCATGATAATGAAATTTAACCTAATTTAATTTAAACTGAAACTAATTCAATACATTCACTTAATATAGTTCATATGCTAATATTGTCTAACTTAATCATGGACAAACGATTTTATTTATTTCAGTGACTGTCATAACGCTTTTCATTTTCTGCTTATATCAATAATTCACATTCTCACAGAAATGCAACGCATAAGACAACATAAAGAAAAATTCACTTGCTCGTGTTAAACGATAGGTGAATATATGTTTGTTATTGATAACTAAAAGTAATTCTAAACACTAGTTCTAAATCCTGTAGAATATACATTACTTGGTAGCTTTGTTGAAAACATTTGATAGATTGGTGTATCTATTATATAAATTATGAACTATAATGTCATAGAAATCTGTTACACACAATTGAAAACTCTTTTATACACTAAGTTCGAAAAATAATGTATAAATTCGATTAAATTGGTATTAATGTTTTTTTTAAATAGGTAACTCAGAACTTGTTAAAAACGTATTGAACATGCCACTTTGCCTCCCTTTTAATTGTTTCAATCAGTATTTTTAAATGTTATATCAGTATATTTAATTATGACCGCCATTTAATAGAACCGTGTTTTCATGCACAGTGAAACAAAATAAGGGATCGGTTACATAGGAGATTTTTTGAAAAATAATTCTACAAACAAATGAAATATTTAAGCTAAAATTAAGTGAAAATATTCACTCAACGTAATTCATATGCTAATGCTGCCAAACATTAAATATTGACAAAGGGTTTTGTTTTATTCAAATGACTTTATTACATGCTTTTTGTTTCCTTCCCTCCTTGTTTCAATGCTTTTATTTCAAATATTCAGTTTTTCACAAAGATGCAACTCACAAAACCCCAAAAATGCAATTAATTTGCTAACAAAGAGTCGGGGAATATATGTATGTTATTGGTATATTTATCACAATAAACATTCAGAAAGACACACATGTTTTCATTGTTGCCATTTTATTAATCGCAGCTATAGTTATAATCTCAGATACATCAGGCAGTACCGGAGCTGTATACCGCAATTTCATCCTTATTAGGAATCATCAGTGCAGGTATACCGGTATGTACTGTGCCTGGCGCTCTGAGTATATTAGACGGGTCTTGTGCTAAGTCGGTATGAGCTATACATGTAGAAATTCGGATTTCACGTGGCATCGTCTAACAACGGATTTCACGTGGCATCACGTCAGAGGGTGATCAAAATAATTATCAAGGCTAAGATTCATGTGTGGCGGGCAAATGCAACAACACCTCTACATAATGACAAAGCGCTCACAAAATTTTAGCTCGTGACGTCACGAATGTAGGCCTTTCCGATATGGAGCGAAGATGTAGGAAGCCAGCTTATAGTGGCGTAAACACGATCGAGACACCATAGATGTTTGCAACGTTACCAGACTACTACGGTACTGGCGAATATTAGGATTCCAGTATATAAAGGATGTATCTCTTTCTCTTAAATTACCATTTTCTTCTTCAATATCGTAAAACACATATTTCCATAAGATGTTCTTTCCTCTTTTTTTAATGTGGTATTTCGTAATTTATTTATTTAATTATCAAATACTACTACCTTGTTCGACTTCCCTAACAAAAATATTTTCCTTACGGAGCCGGCAATAGCGCTCATCTGGTACGTTAACCTCTAAACCTAAAAGTTGCTATAATCAGCGTTATTTCTTACATTTTTCTGAAATCAGAACTATTTATGTGCTTTAAAGTGCGTGAAACTTGTACCTAATATTTCGTTGTATATTTAGGTATACAATTTATGTTGTTAGGCGTATTTTTAAATACGTAAAACCATATATTTCGGACTTATCACCTGTTGCTTTTTTGGCGGTCCATCGGTTTGTTTACAGCACAGTTTATAAGTTTTTGTTCGTGTTTAATTGTATGTTTTTCTCTTGGTTTCGGCTAGTTTTGTGGTAACTAATACTTAGTGAAATTATGCCTCAAAAGTGTTGTGTTCCTCGCTGTAACGGAAACTATAAGAATGGGCCTAAAGTTCATGATTTCGGTTTTCCAAAGGACGTAAGTTTACGACAAAAATGGCTAAAAGCGATACCCCGAGATAACTTTCAGCCCACAAACACGAGAGTATGTGAAGCTGATTTTCCTGAAGGTAGTATAATAAAAAGTACAACTGTTCAAGACTCAAACACTGGTAAGATTTTTACAATAGATTTACTAAAACCACGGCTAAAACAAGACTGTATACCATCTATTTTATTTATCAAAAGATGTCAAAATACGGTCAAGTAAAGATGAAAAGCTCAAAAATATTGATGAGTTAAATTTGTCAAAAGCCCTTGAAATAAGCAAAAATTGCTCTCAACAAGACTTTTCTCAAATTAAAACTTTATTGTCTCAAATTTTAATAAATGATGATCACTTTCACGATATCAACGATGTATTTCCGTTAATTACATATTTAGGTGGTTATTATTGCTATATTAAGTTAAAAAAATTACAATGTGCCAGCTGTAAACAAAAATTAGTATATGACGAGCAATTTATTGTTGAAGACAATTTTGATCTCATTAATAAATTAAATCGTGGAGGA
The DNA here is from genome assembly GCA_037954035.1 of Rosalia funebris. NCBI lineage: Eukaryota > Metazoa > Arthropoda > Insecta > Coleoptera > Cerambycidae > Rosalia > Rosalia funebris. The sequence goes on along the minus strand of JAZFAV010000018.1, from coordinate 1,916,997 downwards.
CTTTTATATCCCCAAGGACAAGTTATAAATGTTGTATCTGTGACTTATATAATCTTCAATAAATTAATAAATGAATTTGAGGACACATTTCTAGAAATCTATAATAAAAGATAGTTCATGGTTCATTTAATTTTGGAATATTGTATTGAACAGAAACATGTCTCACATTTCGATGGATGCGCTAATCATAATGGAAAAGATGTTTTAAAAATTATTCTCAAAAGTATTTCCAATGCCCTCTTAAAAAATTATTGCGCTAAAAATAGCGACCATTTGAAAACAGGAAATAAAAAAGAAAACTCGATACATTAACGAAGTAGGCCATATACCTACGTATACATGCATAAATATTTTTTATAACTAAACGTATATAATTTGGGACCTATTTCTTTAAAAGTTTAATTAAAGTATTTTCATGGCTTGTGTTCTATAATATATTTTTTATACCTAAACTCTCACCTCAACACTAAGTTATGTACGATGTTAGGTAGGTAAATGAAATTTGAAACTGCATAACATGAACATGCATACCTATATTATACCTACTAAGTAATAATAATTAAGAGAAGGTGTGTAATAGTTCAGTATATGTATTTATGTGTAATAACCTCTTTTCAGTAGTGTGAAAAATGTTTATTATACATAAATACATATCCTGAATTTTGGCGCAGGTGTAGGGGAGTTGGGAGCCTGCACTTAATACTACACCTAGTATTAAACCAAAACTCAAACATAATTTTTGGTATTTGTCAAGAAGCCTGTCATATAAGTACCGTTCTTTAAAATAAGTTAACTATTGATAGTTTTCATAAATATTAGTGTATGTACCCCCTTATATGATTAAAACTGCACGGCCTGCATTGATGACGTCACACGACAAGCATTAAGGCCTTGTTGTTTAGTGGGTGTTGGCAAATGGCGCTTGCATATGAGCTTTAGAAAACATGAACGTGTTTATTTCTCAGACAACGTTGCTAGAGTGTGTCGTCCCCTTAAAGACATAAACTGGGGTAACATGACAAAAAACATTAATATACAGTATAAGTGTAAAGTTGTAAAGTTTTATTACCTTTCCTAATACCCTTTACGCTATAAATCTAATGTGTACATATGATAATGAATGTAAAACTTCTTTCGCGTATTATAACGCGAATTTTAAAGTTGGTGTAATAAAACTTTTTATAGCTTTATATTCCTTTTCCCACTCCTAACGTTGACCACTATGATCTTCATGATGATTCACTTTTGTATAAATAGAAGCTTGGAAAACTTTAGCCTTAAAGTTTCGCTTTTATTACCCATAATTTAACATAAGGGTGCGTCATCTTGAATCAGTCTATAAAATTTCAAGATTATTTTATAAAATTGCTGAATCAAGTCGCATTTCCATTTCAATGTCTTAAATAAGCAAATGTAAGAGAACATTGGGACAATATTAAATTATTATTACTGCTGTTTCAAATTACGTCAACTATGTGCAGTCTACTTGAAATATTTGTTTACGTTTTCCTTTCATCGTTGATTCTCTCACAATCAGTGCAAATGCATTATTTCGAATATGCATTACCAATTTCGTATTAATTTATTTCACAACGTTTCTATTAATAATCATCATCATCATCAGGTTATGGTGAAATCTTGAGAAAGTGATTCTATGATATTAGTAAAACGTTTTTTTACCCATAGCGGCATAAACTGTATTGGTCATTAGCCGCTACGCTCCTCATTTAGGTTATTAATCAGGACTGGACTAAAACAAGGAGATTCAATTAATGCTACAGAAGACTTCAGGACATTCAAGAATCGAAGCGTATTTCTGTTGCATGATACAAACATTCGGTCTGGCTGCAAAGTTGGGCATGAAAAAGAATATTACTAACAAACTATAAGATATTAAGAGGCTGCATTCACCTAAAATATTAAAAATTATATTTAATTTTTTTATATATTATTATAGTATGAGGGCTTAAGAATATAACCTGAAAGTTTCAAGTCGATATCTTTAAAATTTATATAGATACAAAGTCTTTAGTCACGCGGTTGAGGGCGGCTAATGCTGCTACCTGCGCCCCCCAATGAGCGCCCTCGTCGGGCGACTCAGCGACAACTAATCAGCGACAAACTTGAGGAATCATTGTTCATTCATTTTCATGCGCCAAGACAGATAAAACAAGCACGAGAATTCATTATCCTAGAAAAGCAACGCCCTCTGAATCCGAAACGATGCCCATCATTTCGGATTCCAAAATTTTATTGATCATTGGTTATTACTTTTTTATTAAACATTGCTTTTTTTATTTCTAATACTTCTAATAAATCTAATCTTCTGCTTCTACATTCATTGTGTAAAGTTTTATTTTTTGATAGTCCGCAAAATGATTGTTTGTTACACAATGTTCATTCCATATTATACACCATGTTATACAATGCTATCATTTCTCGGACTGCTAAAAAACTTTCACACAATGAACGTAAAGGCGGAAGACTAGATTTATTAGTAATATTATAAATAAAAAAGCAATGTTTAAGAAAACAAGTAGTAAGCAATGATTAAACAAATTTTGGAATTTCCACAATAATAAATACAGCCATAGTATAAAGTCGCCAGATGTTGTTACCTGTCTATATAGAGTGAACTTTATATTTATTAGGTTCAGTAAAAGGTTTTTACTGTTTACGGATGGCATAAAAGCTGCAACAATTGTTAAAAATATAGTTTACAATTTTTGTGAAACATGTGAACGTATTTTCTTTCATTGGTCAAAAATGCTAGAGCAAGTCCATAGCTACCTCTCCATTTCTACAATTATATTTATTGCTCTAAATGGACTTAATGAATATAAACAAATCAAGAAGCTATTTGATTCACTTTTCTCTTTAAACTTATGCGTCTGCCAGATGACGCATCACTCCGCTTTATACATTAATGCTTCAGGAGGTCCATGAGGAGATCAAGCCTTGACAAATAAAAGAGCTTCGAATCATCAGTATATATCTTAACTGCTTCAGTATATTGACAGACTAACAGATGAACTAATAGTTTCGTCAACCCCCAAGGCACAACTTCGCAGACAATAAGCGGATAACTTTCCAGAAGATTTATGGTTCTTGTCCTTTATTCATTCATTCGGGCGACCATTTGCTAGAAGTGTAAATGTGATTGGGTTTCGGTATATGCTTGCATAATTTTCAAGAAACATCGAATAATTGACGTGCGTTGGTTGTGCCAAGATTATTATACCGTAGATAACTATACAGATAGTAAGGATAAGGAACGTTTGCTTCTCGATACGTTGATTTAAGTGAAATAGTATGGAAAACTAAAGCCAGTCTAATTCTGTTGGAGTATACCACATCCAACAGTTTCAGTTTCGACTTTCTTGTCGAAGCATACATGATACACATATAATCGATTTTAGATATTATCAAGGATTTATACATTTTTAAAAGCATTTCACGATCACTACCCCCTTCACTTTATTTTTTATTATTCTTAATACAACTGATTGACAAACAGGGGGAAGTGACTAAATTTATATATGTCGAAAGTTACTACTGAACATATTACAATTTTACAATATTATTTTTAAAACTAAAATTTAAATTTATACAAATGAATAACAGTAATTCAATAAAGTAGTTTAGAAGGGCCTCATATTTACATGAAGATTAAACATTGAAATTTAAATGTATAGCAAAAGCACTATGACATAAGCTAAACATAAACATATACATATGGTATAGTTAATTCAATTAAAAGCTGCCTGTAAACTTTATGGAATCGTGGGGCGTTAAACAAAATTGTCAATTTATTCAGTTTCTGTAAGGTATTTCACTGTTTCACATGTGATCTATTATAATTCATTGATTACTAATTCGGTTAATATTTAAGCAAGCAATCAATTTTGAAGAGCAACGTGCTCCAAAACCTATACATCTATGAAATTGTTGTAGATAGTTGAAGAATCAGTTTTGCATTATATTTTAACATATAGTTGCAATTAATATTTTTATATTGAAGCTGGCTACTTATTCATTGTTTTCAAAGATCAGTGCAATTATTATGCCTAGTATTTCTAGAGATGACAAAACTATTTCAATTACTATGACTTATCAAGACCTACAACATATAAAGGCCTATCATGATCCCATTTATCCGCTGAGTAGAGGGATGTGTTTAACATCAATTATATATTCCAAAAGTAATATGAAAGTAATATATTTTCGAACCTTTGAAGCTAAATGGAACATCTGCTCAATCACCTTCATATTGTCTAAAAAATATTCGCGAGTATTAGAGATAGTACTATAGAAACTCTAAAGAATCCCAATAACTTAAACCACGATATGAACTATTCAATACATATATTTAGAGCTACTATGCAATGAAGCGCAATAACCTCAAATATAATGTCACCTAATCCTTTATAACAATCCTTCTTCTTCGCAGAATAGTAGACAGAAAAGTGGTCACCCGAGAACTGCTCTGAGAAAGTTTCCAGCAATAGATGAAGGTGTGTTCAAATTCTAGTTTTACGTAATTGATAATGTAAAATTTATATGGCAGATATGGTTATTTATAGATAACGGGCTAAATTCTCATTAGTTTTAGGGACCGATATTAATAAACTGTACGTTGTTTTTTAAATGTTATATAAAAATAAAATATGAACAATTTAGTCATTAATGTAACCGCCAATAACAATTGACTATTGATCTCTTGGTTATTTAAAATTTGATTAGATTATATAATATTCTGAATATACTTATACATTTAGTTATATACTTACATATTTTAGGCAATAGGTTAGGTTAGGTTTAGAATTAGAAATTGACGTTCCTTCCATAATTCTTGAATTTTTTGGTCACGAAATACTCTTCAAGAACATACCACTTTACCGTCTAATATCAAAAAGAGTTCCAATTAGATCTGTTAAAAATTATTTTTAGACACCTTTACCTTTAGACATTACCTTATTTAAGGTAATGTAGTATTACCTAAATTCTTACCATTACTTTAGTATCACTAAAGTTCGCTGTGATATTTGATAGAATTGCTGCCGTTAAATTCTAACAAAGGAGGCAGGGATCTTTAGTGATACTATTGTAGGTTGATACCTCCTGTTCAGTGCCATATATTCAATTATGTAATAGAAAGGACTACGATCAGAGAATAGTCAGACCGCTAATAGTCAGAATGGCTTCCCTTCCATCTCTCTTCATTGCAAACATAAAAAATTACATAATTATTATTGGGTAAGTTAGTGTTGTATAGTTTTCCTTTTAATATTGCCAGATTGAAAGTGAACTTTAAAATGATACCACATTGATGATATATTAACTATGATATTTCTCATATCAATACTAAATAATTGTAATATATCGCATAAAGTTGTCTTATTTGAACGATACATTCTGAACATGCGGAACATATCTTAAAAGGGGATCTCTCAAAAAAGGGGGAGCTATATTGGAGAATTATTGACAAGAGACGGCCAATCTATATCGATACCGCGGAGTATAATTATCCAAAACATTCACGCAATGGAATGGTTGAAGAAATGAGGTCAGATTTTGTGACAAACTAATGCCTTTAATGGAGGTAGCACAATGGGCCCAATACGCTGACCTTGGGTGCATTGATATTTTTATTGATATTGATATTTTTCATATCAATAATAAATAATTGTAATATATCGCATACAGTTGTCTTATTTGAACAATACATTCTGAACAAGCAGAGCGTATCTTAAAAGGGGATCTCTCAAAAAAGGTGGAGCTATATTGGGGAATTACTGATAAGAAACGGCCGATTTACATCGACATATGAATACAGACAATGTTCTTCTTTCTTAATAATATATTTAAAGTATATTTATAATAATTTATTATAATAAATTTAAAAAGGATCATAAATGCACACAAATAGAGAACTTCTTTTTTGTAAATGACCCTCAAAGGATTAAATAAAATTGTGTCGATTAGAAATACCAAAATTTCCTATGTTAAATTTGATACTATAAAAAATGTTTGGCTTCAAATAGCCATAATATGGTAAAATAAATTAATTAATTAATAGAATCAACTAGAATTTTATAACTAGAATGTTCATTTGTGTATTTTTACTAAAATTCCCCCCGAAATAAATGTAAATTTTTATTAAAAGTAAGGAGATTTAAATGCTAACAGTGGAGAATTATGTTTCTTGCTTATACTGTTTAAGGAGAAATATCTCAAAGATAATGGGAGGAAGTTTCATGAACTATATACCAAGAATACGCGAGTGTACAATATGGGTACATCAATTAAGTTCTCAATATTTTTTAGCTAAGCGCCGTTTTTTCATTTTCAATAGACCATCCTGTATATTACCACTCTCTAATGATGACCGTCTGCTTATATTTGAAAGGTGTCGCATCCTCGTATGTATAACTTCCTGTAAAGGATTTCGCTCATTGTTCTAAATTTATCATTGTCTCAGTGGACATATAATAAAGATGATGGTGTTACAGGAGTCTCTTGCCTAGTTCTGCCTTCATCAACTATAAATGGCCCGTCAGGTCGTACATCATGACATACGGGTGCCCTCATTCACTGACGGTTTATAAAACAGTTATAGATCATCAGAGTTAATACGTACTTTTTATGATAAGTATTTTCAGTAGATTATCGTTTGACCCAGGATATATTTTACTAAGATCCATTGTTACGTTTTTTAAAGTTGACATGGTAAAAACACCGAGATTTGATATAGTATGCATAATATTTTAGTTTAATAGATAAAATAGTATACATGGTTTAGGGATAACAATAAGCAGTTTTAAAACATTTTAACGGACTTTTCCACACGTAGAACATCTCTATCCCGAAATTGAGTGGCCGAGAAGAAATAAACCAACACATAAATGCAGAATATGTGTTTTATGCAACAGTTTTATATTTTTCAAATAGTCCACCATCGTGATTTGTCGTGACCCATAGACAGGGTGGGAGGTATCCACCTCAAAATCAATAGATGTCGTGTAGTAGACGTCCGTAATTAGGTAATCAGAATCAGTTGAAACCCGATCGACCGACACGATTTAATTGAGTGATCCGATTTAGTTATCGTGTTAACAAAAAATTTTATTAATGCCTATGACAACGACAATGACACACATACACAAAATTGTTTAAAAACCATTTTTCTTTTGTTTTTAGGCCGAAAAAAGGAAAATAAACGCTAGAAAAAAAAATTTTTACACGATTACATTACTTCTCCGCGTATAGTTGAATGCGGAAAAGTAAAAATACGAAAACATAAAATCATTGTATCTATTGATGTTATATGCAATACTTATGCAATGGCCATGAGAGTGAAAATATTTAATGGGAAATCTGGCAAATCATTTTGACATACAAAAATTTGCATGCCAAGTAAGATTTATACAAAATAAATTATACTAAACTGCCAATCAACGTATGTTTTAACATATATTCAATTTTTAACTTATAATTTCAATCTATAATTTCTATACATGTGTCTCCACAAATTCATTAACTTTGCAGACAAAATTATAGTCACATAATGTTAATAAACATATGATAATAAAATATCCATACGTATACGATATTTTATTATTTATTTAGAATTTTGAGCTACAAATGTCGCCATTTTACAATTTGGAACTTCTTCTTTTAGAAAATTATTTTCTATTTATTTATTATTTATTTATTTAATGTACAATTGTTTAGATATATTAAAATTTAATTAGTGTGTAGGAAAACAGTCTGTTCTTTGTAGTAACTATAACTGGTTTAGTTGGCTCAAAGCATTAATAAACCAGTCGAATAAATTATTCGTTCTGCTCTTCTAATTACTTCTTCAAATATCTTTTCTAATCTGATATTTTGAAAGTAATTCTTTAGTCCTTTAATATAATAATTTTTCAACTATTAGTTGTCACTCCTTTAATTATGAAGAATACTGAAGCTGAAAACATTATCTTAATTCATAAAAAGAATTAAATGAAAGTGTGTTTAATTACGCAGTGGCGGACTAAGCCCGTCAGAGGTCCGGGGCGCCAAGATTAAATGATTTCTGCTCAAAAATTAATGTATTTGTAGTATACATTTTGTATATATGAATAGATTTGATAATAGTAGGTGCGTAGGTGCCTACCTACGTTTATATTTTGCATACGAACGGGGCATCCAACTTCAAACTGCCTCTTACTTACTGAACACATTTTGACCTTGTTTGGAATTTGAAAGGACTTCTCGAGATCTGGAGGCCCCATAGGACCAGAAGCACAGGGCGCGCCGCCCCTTCAGCCCCCCTTAGTCTGCCACTGTAATTACGATGTGATGAATACTCATATTATTAATTTTTTATAGTGCTTCAATATTACATCAAGTGCTTGTGTTACAAATGCAATACATTTTTTTAAATCCATATAGGAATATTTTTTAAATCTGACATATGATGATAAGTCCATAACTTATTTTGTGGTTAATAAATAAAATCATTACCTTTTCTGGTAGTATCATATTTCTTTCATTATGGTAAATAATATAACACAAAGATTTACATTTTTTCTTTGAAGTATTATTTAGTGATATCGCATTTTAGTTTAATATAGGTATTTATGTATGATAACAAAAATCATTGTGCCTATTTTTTTTGACAATTGAATTCAAAAAATAAATTAATTTTAATATTTTTTGGATAAAATATTACATTTTAATTTAGAACAGTAAGGAAAATGAATTAGGGTCGACAATATGAGTGATGTGGGACCATTATACTTTCGATTATATTAAAAAATCGTGGATAATACAATTAAACAACTTAGAGTAAGGTTTTAAAACTTCAGTAAACCAAAATTTATTAAATATTCTGAAAATGGAGAAAATTATCTTTAATAGCCTCAAACTTACTTACGGCAACTTTTTTCACACTGCGGCATTGCATTCACAGTTATGATAAGTCGACAATTAAAAAAATACTCTTAAATATTCTGCTGTTTTTTAAATAAACTGATATAGAAGAATTGTATAGTGTTTATGTTTTTCAAATTCCTCTCAACAATTTTGGAAACAAGTGCTTTAGTAGAACGTAGTTGGCCTACTTTAAAACGACGTATTGAATCGTTTGTTAGAAACCCAGCAGGTGAAGAAAGATTGTCGAATTTTGCAGTGATATCCGCAGAAAATATAAATGAAGTGTATAAAAGAATTATCTAAAAATCCAAGGTTTTATGACGACATAATAGACATGTTTGTCAACGTGTATAGGACCATGACATTATATTACAAATAAATCAATGTATCATTGCTAGCTTTAGCTAAGTCAATTCCTTTTCTTTTTATTTGAAATAATGTGATTATAATTGATTATGTTTATCACAAAATATGTCCTTCCATACACATCAATAGAATTCAAGTAACATCACGATTGGTGTACAGTTCTCTACATAAGAATCTCACCGCACGCCACTGATTTCTACATATACATATGAATTTAAAAAAAAACGGATACCGTAGTTACGTTCCAGCTTTACATAAGCGAATACCTAAGTCAGCATTTATCCCCAACCACTGTAGTAGATAAGCTAGCATTGTAACTATAGGCTTTAGTAATAATCTAGTTAGTCTTGCTGTATTAATCTTCCAGTGCGGTCAATAAAAGTTTTTAAAAAGTCTCTCGTTTATTTGCAAAACGTAACTGGCGCAGTCGGTAGGATTTTCCGAAGTGTAAAGTTTTCATTTTGAGATTTATACTTGTGATTTTAATCCTTAATCGGAAAAACGAACACGGTGGGTGAATTGAGTAGCCTACAAAACACACGATTGCAGGTGAATTGAGTAGCTTGCGGAAGACATCGTTGGATTCTGGCCATCGTGGTTTGGAGCAGATTTACCCTGCAGTTTTCAGCGAGGATTCCGGAGAACCGAAGAATTGTCCATCGAGGATCGGAGCAGATTTATCCTGCGATTCTTCATTGGCCGACGGAAAAGCAAGACACGAGACTCCCAGCAGCCTCCTGGTTATAGGCATAGGTTATAAGAAACAAAGCGACGAAGTTCGCAACAGAACAGAGGGATGAACTTGATTTTTCTACTAATGTAAGTCGTTTTAATTCAAAAGAATTTGCTATTTCTCGTTATTTGAATTTTACAATTATATACTCATATGTGTTAGAATTAAGATTGTATTTACTCGTATTTTAACTAAATATTACTGTAACAAATATTAATTTCATAATTTCTCTTAACTATTTACAAACATATGTAAATGTTATAAAAATAAATTCATTTAAAATTTACTATTTAAAACTAAGTTACAGAACTATTTAAAACACTAATATTAAGAAATTTATTGGAAGCTGGAGGAAATTCTCAGTACACTTTCAAATCTGAGCATAGATTCAAATTCAGACACAGAAAATTTATTTTCTCCAACAAATTCAAATTTAAATCTGAACACTATGCCAGAAACAAATTATTCACTTTTACGTTACCAAGCTGACAATATTCTAAAGTTTGATGGAAACCCAAAATTATTGCAAAGATTTATTACTGCATCAGAAAACTTAATCAGAGCATTTCAGGATAGTACTAATGCAAACGCACCAATAAACATTTGTTTAATTGATACAATATTTTCTAAATTAAGCGGTAGAGCAGCTGATCTAATCTGCCCCAGACAAGAACTTAATTCTTGGGAGTTAGTAAAAAGTACACTAGTTAGTACATTTGCCGATCAAAGAAATATTGATTGTCTAGTTCAGGATCTATTAACTTTAAAGCCAAGTAAAAACGAATCACTAATTGATTATGGCAGTAGAATGCAAGATGTTAGGAGTTTATTATTTGCAAAATTAAATCAAGTGGATGAACCACAAGAAGTAAGGTTAATAAAAATTGAAAATTATAATTCGCTTGCCTTAAAAACGTACATAAGTAATTTACCATATCACATGCAATTAGTTGTAAGACTAAGAAATCCAACAAACTTAGAACAAGCAATAAGCTATATGGTGGAAGAACAAAATTTTATCCAATTTAAAAATAGAAACCAAAATACCAATCCAACCATAAATAATAATAGGCCGACACCAACTAGACTGACCCCGACAAATAATTTCCCTCAAAGACCATTCAATAATAATGTTTCAAATTACCAATCTCAATACCAACGGAATAATCCAATGCAAAGGCCCCCACAAAATTTCAATTACGAACCCCAATTTAGACCCTTACAATATCAAAATAACAATAATTTTTCACAAAACCAATACAGGCAGAATCCGAATACTTTTCAAAATAATAATTCCCATAATTCGGCATTTCAAAAACAACCGACGAATGTATTTAAACCACAATCCCATACAAATAAATTTATGACAAAACCCACGCCAATGGATACTACATCAGGTAATACGCATATATACTCAAAAAATATCTCTAAACTGCATAATCAACAGTTAAACGAGAATTATTCAAACGTCCGAGATTCTACGAACGAAATCTCACAGCCAGATATAAATTATAATGATAACGGATATAATGAGGTATCTTATAATGAAATATATAATAACATAGACATAGATTATGATGGAACTAAATATATACATCCAGATAGCACTTCATATGGGTACGATGACACGACCGTTCATTTAATCCACACGTGTTCCAATGCAGACGAACATAATGCAAGCGCGCGAAACAACAATTTTACCCAATGTTTATCACATGGAAATTTTCAGGAAATCTCATTCCAGCAACCACCGACATAGCACAATTACACAACTATAACCATTTATTACCATACATTATCATACCGTCCTTAAACGCAAAATTTCTTATAGATACAGGTAGTACCAGAAGTTTCATTAATCCAAAATTAACATATCATTATTTTTCAGATTTAATCGAAACAAAAACTTTTGAAGTTAAGACAGCTCACGGTTCATCGATTCACGATGAAATTTTAAGAATTTTATTACTAATCGATTTTAAAATAGAGCAATGTCACGCCTTTTACTTATTTAATTTTTCAGAACATTTTGATGGACTTATTGGTCTAGATTTTATACAGGAATTTGAAGCAATTATCAACCTTAAAACAAAACATTTAGTACTACCTACGGTTAAAATTCCAATTCACTTAGAAAATACTATAGAAATTTCTCCCAAAAATGTTAACATCAATGTCACGTCAGAACAACCATATTCAGTAACAATACCACCTAAAACTGAACAAATAGTAGCTTTACCTACTTATCAACAGTCAGGACACGCTATTGTTCCTTATACGAAATTTAACGAGTTAGAAATGCCTGAAGCATTAGTAAATGTAATTGATAATTTCTTTTTAACAACTCTAACAAATGAAACCGACAGAGAAATTACTTTCACTTTATTGGAGCCTTTGGATACTGAAACAGTAGACACTGACGAACTAAATTTTATGGAAATCGAAAATGAAAAATCTCCTAGAATTAATAAAAGTATAGATAACATTTATAAAGAAAATTTAAAAAACTTAACACTAAAACATTGTAACCAAGAAGAGTATAATTTAATTAGAAAGCTTTGCTACAAATATCGAGATATATTTCATTCAGAAAATGTCCCTTTGAGCTTCACAAATCAAGTCAAACATGAAATAAACTTAACAAACGATAGACCAATCTTTGTCAAATCATATAGATATCCCCAAATTCATACACAAGAAGTAAATTCCCAAATTAATCAAATGTTAAAATCAAATATTATTCAAAATTCAAATTCCCCATACAATAGCCCAATTTGGATTGTTCCAAAGAAGCTAGATGCCTCGGGAAAGGCGAAGTATAGATTAGTGATAGATTATCGAAAGTTGAATGAACAGACGATCGACGATCGATTTCCGATACCTAACATCAATGACATTTTAGACAAACTAGGTATTTCTCTACCTTGGACTTAGCTAGTGGTTATCACCAAATAGAAATGCGTACAGAAGATATACAAAAGACAGCCTTCTCAACAGACACAGGACATTACGAATTTAAACGAATGCCTTTTGGGCTCAAAAATGCCCCCAGTACTTTTCAACGGTTAATGAATAATATTTTACGCGGACTACAAAATGAAATTTGCGCGGTGTATCTTGATGATATAATTATATTTTCGACAAGCCTAGAAGAACATATATCCAATTTAGAAAAAGTTTTCCAAGGACTACGTGATAGTAACATGAAGGTACAATTAGACAAGTCTGAATTTCTAAAACAGAATATAAACTATTTAGGTCATGTAATAACCCCGAATGGTATTAAACCAAACCCGGATAAAATTTCAGCTGTCAAAAACTTTCCAATTCCCAGAAACCAGAAAGAAATAAAATCATTTTTAGGTTTAGCTGGATACTATAGAAAATTTATTAAAGATTTTGCCAAAATAGCAAAACCGTTAACCGTATGTTTAAAAAAGGGAATTACCGTAATTCATTCAAAAGAATTTATTGAGTCCTTTAACCATTTAAAAAATTGTTTAATCAATGCACCCGTACTACAGTACCCTGATTTTTCGAAACCCTTTGTCCTTACCACAGATGCTTCGAATTACGCCCTTGGAGCTGTTCTTTCACAAGGAACACCCCCTAACGACAAACCACTTTCTTATATATCACGAACTTTAAATACACATGAACAAAATTACTCAACGATAGAAAAGGAATTACTTTCTATTGTTTGGGCATGTAAAATGTTTAGACCATATTTATTCGGAAGAAAGTTCTTAATCTATACAGACCACCGACCCCTTGTTTGGCTATTTAACATAAAAGAACCAAATTCTAAATTAATAAGATGGAGACTCAAACTAGAAGAATACAACTATGAAATTATATATAAAAATGGTAAATAAAATACTAATGCTGACGCTTTAAGTCGTATCCGCTTAAATGCTAATGAAACACAATCAATCGTGAATGAACCCGGTGAAATAAACCAACAAATTTTAGACTACCTGCGTAACATGGCAGAAAACCCCATACAGAATTCGGAATCAAATGATCAATCAAATAAGATACAAAATAACGAACAACCTTGTATAAATGACCCGCCTAATATATCAAATGATCCACCTCGTATAAACGTAATACAATACGTAAGACTTGACATTAATGAAAATAGACCAGACCAGCTTGTAGAAACAGCACATACAACAGAAAACACCGAAAACATAGGCATACCAATTCTAGACGAAATTATCAATAATAAATCATTCCAATTAATAATCGAAAAGAATGTACACCCCACTTTAGATATATCACAAATAACGATAGACGGAAATATTATCAAAAATGTAAAAATTTCAAAACATAACCCAAACTCCATAATAGAACTTCTAAGAGATCACACGAATCCTAGCAAAACAATTTTCGTATTTTTTAAAGACAAAGAACTCATACCTATATTCGTTCACACATACACTCAAAACTTCGAAAACTTAAAAAATTATAATGTGCACCAAAATAGTTAATAATGTTATTAGTAAGGAAGATCGAATATTAATGATCAAACATCAACATGAGAGTAAAACCAATCATCGGGGAATCACAGAAACACTAGACAAACTAAAAGATAACTATTATTGGAAATCAATGAAAATTGATGTAACCAATCATATTAATAATTGTGCAATTTGTCAAAAAGCCAAATATTCAAGAATCGTCCCATATGTACCACTAGTCTTAACCGAAACACCCTCGAAACCATTCCAAATTTTGCATATCGACATGTTTATGTTTGAAAACCAGAGCTTTCTAACGATCATTGATAAATTCTCAAAATTAGGTCAAGCGTACCCTTGTCCAAGAAATGCAATCACTATACAAGAAAAACTAATAAATTACTTTTCATTTTATGGCGTACCCGAAACTATTATCGCTGATAACGGAGCCGAATTTAAGAATCATGTTTTAAATGAACTTTTAAAATCTCAAAAGATTCAAGTCCATTTTACCACGCCTAGGCATCACGAATCAAATTCCCCTGTAGAAAGATTTCATGCGACACTTATAGAACATTTGAGAATTCTAAAGAATATAGACCCTGCAATGTCAGTAATAAACCTGATGCCATATGCGATCTTAGCGTATAATAGTAGCATTCATTCATCTACTCACTTTACACCTCACGAATTGACCTTCGGTCATACCACATCCCGAGACCCATTAGATCTAGTAAGCGCAACATTTTACTCAGATTATATTTCAGCACACCAAGATAAAGTAAAAGCACTATACCGGGAAGTCGAAATAAAAAATAAAGACGAAAAGCAAAAAATTATAGACAAACGTAATAAACAAGGCCCGGAACAAAATGAATTTCACGTAAATCAACAAGTATATAAAAAAGCACCAGAAAGGTCCGCCAAAAGTAAAAATAAATTTTTAGGCCCTTATGTGATTACAGAAATGTTAGAAAATAATAAAGTAAAAATAAAAAATTCTCAAAATAATAAAACCGAAACAGTACACGTAAAAGAACTAAAGAAACCTCATATTTCAGATGGGCATCCGGAATAACCCTTATGACAACAGAAATCATTAAAATTGATAACAACCCTGGACTACTACCCTTACAACTTGGACAGACCCAAATTAGCATTGACTACTGGACTTATGCACAAATTTTTAACGTAGAACCTATTATACATGAATTTTCCAAAATTAAATCAAAATATCACAATTTACGAAACTCATTAGAATCTAAAGATTATTATAAAAAAGAATATTACAATTCATATAACCTAATAACTAATTGGGAAAATAAAATAATCGAACAAATAACGCAAATTAACCCAACATACAAGAATCAACCTAGACGTAAGAGAGGACTAATAAATGTCTTAGGGTGCATTATTAAAGTGATCACAGGAAATTTAGATAGTGAAGACGCGGAAAACATTAACAAACAAATCAATCATTTACAAGAAAATCAATATAAATTCAAATCAATATTAAAAGATCAAATCACCTTGCTAAACTCATCAATTAATAATTTCAACGAAATCGTAAAAAATATAAGTCATAATCAATTAATACTTGATTCTAGAATAATACAAATAGAAACAATAATACGAAATATTACCCTTGCCGAAAACTATATCTATCAATATTTCTTAACCCACACAATTTTGAATCAAATAACATTGACGTACCAAACGATTTATAATGTCTTGGAAAAGATAGGAATAGCTATCACATTCGCTAAATTAAATACTCTACATAATGCTATTGTCGATCCAATTCAATTACTGCAGGAAATAAAAAGTACTGAAAATTACCTGACAGAAACAAAATTACCATTTGAACCTGAAATTAAGAATATTTTAAAATTTGAAAATATTGTAAACATAAAAGGATATTCGACGGATTTTAAAATTGTCTTCCTATTAGAAATTCCTCTGGTAGAACCACAAATGTATCAATATTTCCAATTATATTCGCTACCAATGAAAATAGATAATAAATTTCAAATTATTTTACCCAAATCAAAATTCACAGCAATAAACCATGAAAGGTATATATTAATGGATGAACCCTGTATACTAGTTACTGAAAACGAATACTTATGTAATCACGTTAATACGGTACACATGCATCAAAATCTACCATGCGAAATAAGCCTTATATCATTTAAGAAAAATCATGACGACTGTTTTCCTATCACTATTGATATTAAAGAAATTCAAATTCAAAAAATCACATCAAATAAATGGATATTAGTAATCCCTTCTGAAAATATAATAACTGAAACCTGTAATAAACTAATTAGGAAATTTCAATTGATAGGGACATATATTATAAACCTTGAAAAATATTGTGAATTATCAATAGATAATCACATTCTTAAAACCCATAATACCAAATCACTAGTACGAAAATTCGATTTACCTAGATTGAATTTAACATTGTCAAAAAGTTACCAGATTAAC
The DNA here is from genome assembly GCA_037954035.1 of Rosalia funebris. Classification (NCBI taxonomy): domain Eukaryota; kingdom Metazoa; phylum Arthropoda; class Insecta; order Coleoptera; family Cerambycidae; genus Rosalia; species Rosalia funebris. The sequence continues at coordinate 1,900,023 of JAZFAV010000018.1, read as the reverse complement.
TATAACCCAGGGCCATTGAGTTTAAATGCAGTAAACATGCACAAATTATTACAAAACCAAAAAGAATTAAACAACCAACAAAATAAAGTAAATAAGTTAGACACGTCAATTATTATAACCAATATTAGCTCTTGGACCATAATTTTATATATTATTGTTATTTGTGTAATAGTGTACTTTAGTTATAAAATTATTAGAAATAAGTATTTAGCGAAGAAGACAAAAAGGAATCCAGAAAGTCCAAAAATTATTATATAACAGAATCATCGGGGATGATTCCATCTAGGGTTGGAGGAGTTACGTTCCAGCTTTACATAAGCGAATACCTAAGTCAGCATTTATCCCTAACCACTGTAGTAGATAAGCTAGCATTGTAACTATAGGCTTTAGTAATAATCTAGTTAGTCTTGCTGTATTAATCTTCCAGTGCGGTCAATAAAAGTTTTTAAAAAGTCTCTCGTTTATTTGCAAAACGTAACTCCGTATCTACTAATATAGTAGTCTCAAACATTTTATTTCAGTGGTACATCAATGTAATAAAGTATACTTTTAAGGCGTTATAATTAAATGTAAATAATTACGTAGGATGCACGTATATTTTCAATTTTGTCAATAAATAATGAATAGAATTTTTTTTCAATAATTATTAAGTCCACTATATTGACGGTAAATAAAAATAGAAGTACATACTACTGACATTTATCATTACCTCAAGTTATTTTCAACGTAATTTATAATCATTATATTCTATTTTTAGACGACGATTTTCCCATCCATCTAATTTATGATTTAATTAACGCATGTCGGTCACTCCCGTGAAATTAATGTTTCATATCTTTTTAAAAATTATATCGCACGTCGCTCATCACTAAAAACATTATGATAGTAACGGTAGATCAAATTTTAGCAAACGTATCTTCCTTACTGCGTAAAAACACATCTGTCCCATTATATACGCTCGTTCATAAAAATATTAGAACTATATTACTTTTTCCCCAAGATTTTTGAAAAATGATGAAACGTCAGGGGAGAGACATGAAATTAATTAACCCATTAATACTGGGTCATTTGCCACGAAATATTGAAAGTATTTACACTCATAAAATTTAATATCGCGGGGGTGTGAAAAATGGCTGACGTTAATTAATCACCTTAATATACGAAATCTTGATGTTCAGCAGAATATAAGATGAAAATTATGAGGATTTTTATTTATGAGGGCGAAATTTCTGAGACGTATTTCACGGACATTAGTAGGCATGGTGCAGATATTTTCAATTTTTTAAGTGTCACTAAAAAATTAAGCCTCGTACTCCGCACTTACATAAATTGCTGAAATAATTAAGGTTTTACTTCAATGTATAGTACGTCTCATTTTGGTATATAATTTATGTCTGCCATGTTCGTTAGTATAAACTCGATACGTACTGAACAAGAACATGGATGGTATATATTTCTTAATTATTTCACATATATTATGTGAAAATGAAACTTATGAACAGTAGCCATGAAAAATAAATACCAATAACTCCTGATATATACAGTATGAAGATCATTTTGTATGCATGGCCATCTCGGGTATTATCAGAGATAAGGAGACGGTTAAATGATGAAGGTTTAAAGAATTTTATTTATCTCTCACTGCACTATTAAATTCTATTTAACCTACCAACCTGAATTTTCACTTTCTAAATAATTGCAAAAGGATAGAATGATGCGTTTTCAACAATTCCTCATATCTCTTTAATACGGTGACATTTTAGCAAATACATTCATAAAGTGCTTTTGAAATATGGTTTTAGTTTAGTTAATAAAACAATTTACAGTTTCTTGTTTCTGACAAAACAGAATCAATTTTTATTCATATGAATGCCATGCTGGATTTTTCTACGATTCATACGCCAGAATATATACCTGAATGAATTTGATTGAATACATCAACATATCATATAATCGATTTGATATAGACAATTAAATGCTTATTTTTATTGAACTGTACAGCTTCCCAATTATAATGTATACAGTAGATTTAATAATGAATATAACAATGATTAACTAGCTTGCTTGGAGTAATAACTAATTCTATGACAAAAATAAAAAATTAACTTAAGATAAACAGTTTTAAAATCTTAAAACGGACTTTTCCGCACGTAGAACATCTCTATCTCGAAATTTAATGATCGAGAGAAAAACCAACACATAAATGCAGAATATGTGTTTTATGCGACAATTTTACATTTTTCAAATAGTCAACCATCGTGTTTTCTCATGACCCATGGATAGGGTGGGGTGTGTCCTATCGACCACAAAAACAATAAATGTCGTCTGGTAGATCCCTAATTAGAATCAGTCGAAACCCGATCGATCGGACATGATTTCATTGAGTGATCGTGCTAGCAAGAAACATTTCTCAAATAGTCCACCATTGTGCTTTCTCATGACCCATGTACCTGGTAAAGTGTGTTTTATCCACCTCAAAATCAGTCAGGTGTCATCTGGGGGATGTCCCTGATCAGAATCAGGTAAAACCTGATCGATCCGACACGATTTAGTTGAGTTATCGTTCTAACAAGTTTAAAATGTGACGACAACGACACACATACACACACACACAGAAAACATTTTTGAAAACCATTTTATTTTATTTTTAGGTTGAAAAAGAAAAAATAAACTCAAAAACAAATGTTTTTTCACTTTTTCTTTGCACGATTAGATTACTTTTCCAAAGTGCGGAAAAGCACAAACATTAAATTCGCTTATCGTTTTTACGAAGATCAACCGAGTTATATATCTCATGCCACCGTCTGTGCTTCGCTGACAAGAATAATTCATATACTCAGTGTTACATAGCTTTTATGTGACTTCTTCCATTCAATATAAGATTATTCATAAATCAAGCTATCATTAAAAAGGAAGATAATGTAGTTAAAGTAGTTACTAGGTAGTACACTAGGTAGATATTTACTAGGGTGCTGGTAAATCTTGATTTATTAATATCATTTATAATAATTTGAATACAATCTGGGTCGATTATAACATTAATTTTTTGTTGTCGTATTTTTCGCTATAGCATCGATATATTGATAACAATGATAACTGAATATATCGATAGTTTTTTGGATATTCTGAAGACTGTAAGAAACCTGCTGTTATCTACTTTTTATACATTATAAGCATCTTGTTGTTAACATCGGAATATGTTTGTTAGCATTTGTCACCTTCTTCGAATTGAGGATAATTTTTAAAAAATTTAATGGCAATATTCCGATTGTTTTTAGTAGCAGAGGCAATTTCATTCTGAGTGTGATTTCAACACGTAATTTCCTCTCATTTTCACTTAATTAAATGTCACCTATTCCAATTTTTCGTTACATACCTACGTATATATATATATATATATATATATATATATATATATATATATATATATATATATATATATATATATATATATATATATATATATATACGTATATATATATATATATATATATATATATATATATATATATATATATATATATATATATATATATATATCTTTCCACAAAATTTGTAAATTTTTCTTAGCAAATTTACTGTATGTCCATGTATGGCTGCTACACGATGACACAATATAACTACCATCCATCACAACATATCTGCTAGAAACTCAGCGTTCATAATTACTTAGATACAGGTACCTCCTTCTTATAAATAAATAATTAATTTAATATATAAAATTATAAAATATTCCTAGTAGATATAATATAAAAGACAATAGTTTGAAAATTGCTATATCTGTAAGTATTTAAATTTTATCTAATTTAAATACTATGCTATGAAAGTCATCAGAATCGAACACATTACTAAAATAAAATATTATTGATTGGTGCAAAAATTTTGTCTGATTTAAGTAATGAGCTGTGAAATTAATTAACAGGGAAAACGTTGAAAATTCGTGCGTAGTTTTCATGCAGAGTGACCTTGAAGCGCCAATTTCCAATAATACAGTCGGTAGTTTTTGTTATTCCTTGAGTTATCAGTTAAAATGCATTAGTGATTTCTTTTTAATGCGTGGAGTAAAAGAAGAAGCTTTTGCTTTGTTTAAGTAACCAAATTGATTTTTCGATAAAAGTCATTTGATGTTTTGTACAGAGCAACTAATATACCTGTAAGTAATATCTAGAATAATAACGAAATATGAAGAAAGAATAACAACCAAAACTTTGGATGTATGAACAAGAGTGAGAAATTTTCATCTAAGCCAATAGATCCCTAATAATAACTTTTCTGATTAGCACTATGTGAGATGCAGATACTATTGGATATATTTTCAGATGTAATATACTCTGCGTAATATGATATGCTCTGACGTCACATCCCTTATCACATACGTACTATACAACTATAAGGGTGGCAATATAGTCAGAAAAATATTATATAAAGCACTTCGTCGCTCTGCTGCATTCGAAAAACATTTTTTTTTTTGAATATAAAGTCAGTTTCAAATAGTTTACTGGAATAATTGAATCATTTCCAAATATTGTCTGTGGTTCTAGCTGAAATATTTAGTATATTTCTACTATATAAGGTAAAGAATAGAAAGGAATATTTCCTTCTAAATAACACATAAGAATATATATAGTTTATTTCATCGCTATTTGCAAAATAAAATATCTCACAACATACCGTGGCTTACTTTTGTAGCTAGCCTCAGGTACACTGTTCCATTTATCAGTAAGATAAGAGAGATTTTTATTTGGCAAATAGCGATGAAATAAATAGTACCACATCGTTTCAGTGTTGGTCAATTCTTTCACCCACAATAATGTACACCTCTTATCGTTTATTTCACTCTTCAGTTTGTATTACCCATTATAATAGTGATTACCCACGACAGATAGATTGCCTGAATGCAACTCAAACTTAATGTAACTGAATGTAACTGCCGCATTGTTAGTTTTATGAGCTATAACTATAAAATGGTTATTGAAATGTGTTTTGTACCAAGTACTTAAACATTTTTAACACTCTATAGTTTTCCTTCACTGTGGATTCGGCCCACACATAATTTTCTCTACTAATATAGTAGAGGTTCTAATTAGGATTTGTCATGGGTGTCAGGAGAAAGATAATTAGAACTAATATACTTTTGCGGGCACCTTTGGTATACTGTTTGTAGGAATATTAATAAAATTAGTCTATTTTGCGGTATGTATTACTCACATTTCACACATTTATATAACATGGTCGCGGAATACAAACACATTTTTACTTTTCCACACTCCACTCTATGCGGAAAAGTAATGTAGTCGTGTAAAAGAAAATTTGTTTTCTAGTGTTTGCTTCTGGTTTGTCGGCCTAAAAACAAAAAAATTGTTTTAAATCGTTTTGTGTGTGTGTGTGTGTGTGTCGTTGTCGTCGGCATTTATTCTTGTTAGCACGATAACTCAACTAAATCGTGTCGAATCGATCGGATTCTGACTGATTCTGATCGGGAACATCTCCCAGACGTCACCTTTTGATTTTGAGGTGAATAGAATACACTCTACCATGTACATGGGTCATGAGAAAGCGCAATAGTGGACTATTTGAGAAACTTTTTTTGTTAGTACGATCACTCAATTAAATCGTGTCGGATCTATCGAGTTTCGACTGATTATGATTAGGAACGTCTACCAGACGACACCTATTGAATTTGAGGTGGATAGGATACACCCCACCCTATCCATGGGTCATGAGAAATCACGATGGTGGACTATTTGAGAAAAGTAAAACTGCCGCATAAAACACATATTCTGCATTTATGTGTTGGTTTTCTTTCTCGGACCCTCAATTTCGAGATAGAGATGTTCTACGTGCAGAAAAGTCCGTTTTAAGGTTTTAAAACTGTTTATTAATTTCATATTTGCATATTGTATTAGACAATACATAATATTTAATTGTATTATGATTATTGTAGTGGTCTAATAAATGCATAACCATTCACCTATTTACTATGTTATTTATTAACAAAACTAATAGCTGGAGACTAATATATGATGTACTAGATAAGATAGGTGATTCTTTAGGATAAATATGCTTAGATGCAATAGAAGTAAATGAAGTTATTTCACTAATGAGAAAGCGCCTATTGTTTTCGTTGAAATTTATACAAATTTACACTTTTGCTCCATAAATATATAAAAGAGGCACACTATGTATAAATGACAAACGTGAAGAATTGCTTTAACTTAACGATGCAAAATTACACCAAATATCTTGTAGATGTGCCCATGAAAGTACAAGTGTCTTCGTATAAACACCAAAACACTTAACTGTTGTGGCCAAATACCCTATTTGCAAATTTAATGCCAAATTACTGTATATATTAATAGTAAAGTAGACTAATAGCGATCAGATAAGACTTTAATGTGCTGTTAAACAATTTGTGGTTGTAAATGAATAGCTTGATGTCAGTTATTAATAGGAAGCAATCTAAGCTCAAGGCTGTATAGGCATAAAGGGCGAGCAATTACAAGTAGCAGATTAATCTGCACAGATCATTATGCTTATCTTAGAACGACTTGACAGTCTTTCAGGAGAGACTTTAATTAAATGGGAATTTGACGATTAGGAATGTTAAGTAGATGTATATGATTTGGAATATTACGTGTGATATAGAATTTGTCATATATTTATTGTTCCAAGTGTATCTAATTTTATACTTCTCTTCATATACTGCATTCTTTAAAGAAATAGCGTAGGCGCTCTTGTAATTTTAACGTATTTAAATATATAGAATATCTCAGTTGGAACTACAGAATTTGAATTAGGCACCATTTGGGTTGCGTAATAATCAATATGTCAAAGATAGGGCGTCAATATTTAACGGATTTTATCTACAAACTATACGACGCCAACATGACGTAATTAATAGTTCAACAACGAATAGTTTGCTTTATGAAAATGAGCGATCATTTACAGTTGCATTAAGAATGATTCGCACACAATTAGGACAAAATGAAATATCTACAGAGTTAACAGTTCGTACATTAATCAAGAAATTGGAAGAGATGTTTTATTATTAATAAGGCAACACCAATACGTGGTCATTCAGGAGACAATATTGTTGCAGTGAGGGAAAATGTACGGTAGTATATCACAACCAGCATACTAAATTATCATTTTGTCTCACGGAATACTGACATCAATTGCCCTGCAAGATCATGTGATCTAACATCATTGGACTATTTTTGGGGTTATGTCAGGGAAAAAATGTACGCCACCCAGCCAACATCAGTCAGTGACCTCAAATCAAACATTTAACGTGTTATTCGGAAAGTAGACCCAGTTTTATGTGCCCGTTATGGATAATTACGCTAAACGAATGACATTGTACCAGGTGAGTCGAGGCGGGCATATGAACTGTATTATTTTCCATTTGTAGCTGGATCGTCTCCATTTTATGTCGAAGGATAAAAAACCTTAATATGTCATATATTATTAGTTTTATTCACAAATTACATCCTATAGTACAAATGAGACACCCAGACATGTTAACGGCGTATGGCTTGTAGATGAAAATCGTTAAATATTGACACCCTATCTTGATAGAACACAAATAGCTCGCAATATAAACCATATAGTTCCAACTGAGACGCCCTATATAGTACTCTATTTAAGTATTTATTTTATCTACTATATTCTAGATCCTGTGAAGGAGTTGGAACCTTTGATGAAGCAACATAAACAGAAGAACTTTCAACGAATACAGAAATATTACACGTTTCTCGACGTGCTACTAACCAACCAAGTTCGAAGACATCATCGGAAGATTATTAAAACCAACCAGTTTTAATCACCTCTAGATGATATCAACTTGGTTGAAGAAACGCACGTCGAGAAGCATGTAATCGTTCGATGTTCGTGAAAAATTGGTCTTCCATAGTTTTTTTTACTGTATTTTTATTCTCTAACCGATAATTGCCATGGGGTATAACGTTCAGCAGTGATGAGATAGAAAAAAGGAATAGAATACATATTTAAATAAACTTAGGTTGAATAAAATGCACACATATATTAAAGTGATAAGTTTAGTGATAAAGCTATTTCTTAAAAAAAAAATGCCAACTATACTCCGGTATCAAAATAGTGGGCAGTAAGGTATAGAACACTATTTTTATGAGCTGCTAATACGATTCAACAATTCTCGTGTCTGTTTTACGTCTAAATTGTAAAGACCACTCTCTGCACTCTGTGATCTCTGCTCTCTTTAGTCGCGCGCGAGATGCCTGTTTGCCTAGTCTGATCCACATGTTGTGAGTTACTTACTGCCTACAATTTTCAAACCAGACTTGTAGTCCTAACCTCTTACAATCTAATATATTTACATTCCTTAATGATGCAATCTAGTTAACTATAGAGAAATTCAAATTAATTGAAGGTGACTGATAATTTCTAATATGGGTGAAGTGAAATCAGTTCGATGTACACTTCCAGGATCGCCTGGTGCCAACTGAGAATGAACGAGATGGCAATAATTCTTTATAACCCCTCACGTGGTGTTATTTGAATGTTTTGGTCAAAAATAAGAAGCAGCATAGCTTCCAGTAGGCAGATGGCTTTGCAAATTTTCTAGATTATATATTAGATTAATGAAGATACTCACATTTTCTATGTATTTTATAATTCACAATATTTTAGTTAATGACTCTTGTAATGATATGAAAATGGTTAGAAATACTCCAATACAAATACAAATATGCACTCTTGCTTAGGTACCATTTCAATAGGAGTTTCCAAATCGTGAATAACCGGCAAAGTTATTGCATAATATGTGCGATTTTTGGTGGCAATATTTTGAAGGTATAATACTAGTAGTGTCTACAAGGGTAAATCGTTTGGGAGAAATGCAGACTTGTCACTGGAAACTTGGGAAAATGAACACTTAGCTATTAGTCCAAATAAATAATGGTGTCCATATGAACATAACATTTTTACTAGTAAAACATAGTTTACCCTAGCGGTTATGTAAATTTACAAAATTATCTACACCGAATTAAGGTTGAATTATTAGTGACTAATTTCACACAAGATAAATTTGGCCCATCCTTTTTTACTATAAGATGAATGTTCAATATTATCGAATAAGTATTCTATAACCTAGAACATTTATGAATCAACTGCATAATGAAGGTTTTTTCAACAAAATGGTGCAAATTTTATGATCATCGAATAATTAGGCCCAGAAAATTTTTATTAAAGTTGGATCATTAAATAAATATTTACGTAAATCGTTTACATATACATGAATATTTAAAGTTGTGCAATCAACATGTATATCTCTGTATAAGAAAAAACTGTAAAATTTTCATGGGTTGAATAACATATATATCTTAATATCGTTTACAGTAATAAGGGTTCACAAAGAAAATATGGTTTTTAAGATACGCCACTCGAAGCATATTAAATTTAATATTCGCCTAGAACAAAAAGCCATTCCTTTGCCTGAATGTAGAAATAAAAATGAAAGATTGGACATTATACGGATACAAGAATATCTCAAGTACATAAAAGAACTAAGTATTTCGCCATTTAAGGTAAAATAATATACCTACTAAAGGGATGAGATCGTTTGGAGTGAAAGGATAGGTTCAACGATTTATTCTACACTTACTTTTATAGTGATATATTCATAGCTCCTTTAATAGGACAACTAAATATTCTATAACTTTATCGAAGTGTGTTGTATATTACATAATTATGTGCTTATATAGCATCGAGTCAAATAAAACCTTGTATATTTATGAAATCTAATACTCAAGTACAAAAAATATATTCATTATGTAATTAAGTATGTTAACATAAAATATAATTAGGTTACATAATTACAACATTATTTTATTATTATGTTATGTGGGTTTGGGCCTCATCAGCCACTGATCGCATGGGTAGTCCTTTGGCGATCCCCTCTTATACGGATCATTACCCAAAAATGCTATCCCATAAAAGGAGCAATTTAGGCACGTTCCCTGCCCTAAGCCTCGCCTCCTCTTGGATAACAGGTGTGAAGATGAGTCGAGGCTTCCTCGTCTTCTTTACAGTATATGCAGGCCGGGCTGTCAGTGAGCCTCAGCTTGTGTTTATATACATTCTGGCTACTATTGTGGCGCGTTATGATCCCACCAGGATTCTGTCTTTGTGCCTGTTCAATATAGTGAATTCCTGGACCCATTTCTCAATCTCTGAGTATTCGATGAAGAGTTTGGTTATTCGACAACCCGTTACTCCTCCCCATATTTATTATGCTGGTCTCTTGCCCAGCCATTTGTGCGGTCTCTGATCAGATTCCGACTTATTTCCACTGCATTTTCTTGGCCATAGAGGTCTTCCCTGGTCCCTAGTCTGGCAAGGTCACCTGCAATTAGATTTTCCTTAATGCCATTATGTCCAGGTATCCATACGAGTTCCACCGGTCCCTTCCCTGACAAGTGGGTCATTGCCTCATAGCAATTATGGATCAGCTTCGATTTTGTCGTTGCTGAATTCAGTGCTACCAGCGCCGCTCTAATATCCGAGCAGATACATACCTTCTCCTGGGTCCGATTTCTCCCCCCAGGACATCGTATGAAATTGTAACTAGCTCGGCCTGGAGTGCGGTAGTGTATTTGCCTAGGAGATAGGTTTTACCTATCCCATCGTGCTGCCCATAAATCCCAGATGTAAAGTTGAAGGTTACTTCAATATCAAGGAAGGTGCCGGCAACGTATCCTTCGGAGTCCAATTGAGACCGTATCGATAATACAAACTTATTCAGAGTTGTTTCTGTTGATTTACCAGCTTGATAAGCATGCTGGCTCCCTTGAAGCGGTCTGTCTATTAGGACAGTATCCTGAAGGTACCTGTCAACTAATCGTTCGGCCGTCTTTAGTGTAATTGAAGTAAGGCTAATAGGCCGGAAGTCCTTAGGGGTAGTGTATCCAACTTTTCCCGGTTTAGGTATAAAAACAACCATTGTGCCTAGTCACACTTTCAGGACCATCTTCAGTTTCAAGCTGGCCCTAGTGATCCCTATAAGCCGACCGAGTATTATCTCTTTCTGCTTTCTGAAGAAGTAGCGAATAAATTCCGTTCAGTCTCGGCGATTTATATGGATCAAGGACCTCAAGGCCCACCTCATCTTAGCTGGTGTGACTGTCTCCTTCACAAGTTCCCTGTCGTTCCCCTCTCGGTTTACCGCCCAGGACCTATGTGCCCCTACTAGTGGGTCGGAAATGTCTCCCGTCTTCGGTCTATAAAAGTCCGGAAAATGTGCTTTAATGAGATGGTCTAAGGTTTCCTCATCCGATTCCGAGAATTTACCATTAGGGAGCTTGATAGATCCCAGTATCGCCTCCGGGCTGCGGTCTAGGATCTTGTTCAGCGGTGCTGCCTCAGTTCCCTTATTTATCTCATTACAGAAAGAAACCCAACTACTTCTTTGGGTTTCCCTAACCTCAGCCCTATACTGATCCCTGGCAGTCCTATAGTCCTTCCAGGTTGTACGGCTGTTACGTTTTCTGGCTCCCTTGAGAAGATTTCTTACGTTACATCTAAGGTTTTCCAGCTTATTATTCCACTATCTTACCTGGCCTTTCGGCCTAACTCGTTTAGGTGTACAGTTCCCTTCATAGTCTTATATCAATCCTCTACTCAGTTGGGAGACTGCTACCACCAGTACTTCCCTCTCGCTAATTCTGGAGGGGATCCCCCGAATTGTTACTAGAAGATCCAACTTAAACTGTTCCCAACTTGTGAATCTGGGGTTACGGACTCATTTCGTCTTTCTCTCATGCTCCCCCACTTCCAGATCAAACTTAATGGCAGAGTGATCCGAAAGTGTGGATTTATCTGAGACTCTCCAGTTCCGCACGTATTCCACCAGGTGTTTAGAGCCCAAGGTGTCAATTACCTCCTCCCTTATAGCATTGTGAAAAGTGGGTGTGTTTCACACATTTAAAATATCTCACTTATAATCACTTCAAATTTAACTTATAATCATTTTTCAAACCCAAATCAAAAATTCAATACTTGTAGGCCTGTGTATTTTGTTCTTGTATCGACTAAAAATGAAAAAAATATATGGAAACGTTACTTAGTTTTGAAGACTAGGTTTGGGAAAAAAACTACAATATTTCGAAGGAGGCAAAAATAAAACGGCGTTGTATAATAAACAGCATTGTTAATAACTAGTACTATCGAATATATAGAATATTTTACAGAGAAAATAATCAGCTATAAAGAAAACATAAGTGGTAACTTAACGAACTAGTCAACTGAGGACAAATCCGTTACTGATGAATCCATGATGGTAATGTAACTAGCCTGAAATGTGTTGGTTACATTACCAACGCTAAACATGACTGCTCTGTGCAATACTCGTTCTAGTGCAATCTTATTGATTAATTCATTTTCTCATTGTATCTATTTCAAAGATTTAAAATAATAATATTCATAATAATGGTACCATATGTATTATTCCAAAATATTTTCCCTTAAATAACAAGTTATTATGCTATTACTTCAATCGGAGCCCATGCAACTTTTGTTCGTCCAGGACGGTTATTTCGTAAGTGAGAAGGCATAGCCTAAATCCACTCAATTTTATCCTTTAACTGTCTGAAATATTGTATGCATATTATCTGGCTAGCTTTTAGTAAAAATGCTTTATAACCGTGACACAGTTTACTTATATCGTACAATCTGTGTTGAAATATAGAATGGTAAATGTGCTTTTACGCTGTGAAGGGAAGTAATGCATTATGTATCAGCTGAGAAATGACATATGAAAAGAATCGATTTTGTTAGTTTCTAGTTTAAAGTCTTCGTAAATACCACTCTATGAGTAAAATATTTTAGACTAAAATAGTCAAAGCTAACTACAGTATAATGAAGCATATGCTTAATACAACTGAAAAAGGTACGTACTTCTTTTAATTTGTCCTAATGCATAATTATTAATTAAAACCTATGACATTATCTAATTGTTCACAGAAGGCCCTCAAACTGTCAAAAATCTATCTTAGATCGGAGAAACATGAGGGTATGTTTTTATGAGGTTGTTGAGGAAGAGTTTGGAGGAAGAATAACATAACTAAACCTGTTAACGATTCAACCGAAAACCGAATAGTTATAATAAAATTATAGAAAATATAATAGTTATAATAAGAGAAAAACTATTACTTCCAATTAAAATGAAACAACCAAATTTTTTAAAGTCCCACATTAAAAGTAAAAACATCTTCAATTATTAATAACGATAATAGTAAAAAAACAGTGTTATTATTGCTAATATTGACTGCTTACTTTTGGAGGCAGTAAATATAGTAATTAATCGAATACAAACTCACCTTATCAGGCAAACACTAAAGCACTTTACGCTGTTGTTCACCTTATCTCATCCTACATTATTTCACACCGCATCACTTTGTATGTCAAATACTTCAAATACTTCTATCCAATCCTTAATTAGAACATCGTGTAGTAATTCTTCCTCTAAATTAATAATTCAATATAAATTGTTGTTGATCTCTCGTACAACCCGACAATGTTCTCTCGAACCATCTCTTTGGTGAATCTCATACACTTGGTACTCAAAATGACTCTCAAGCAAACTTGAATCCTGCTCACAGTGCTTGGGTCTGTACCCATTTGCAGAATCATCATCGTAGTAAATTTGGTGGGAGCAAAACTAAAACCTTTCACACATGATAGATGTATAGTCAATGAGATTATTATTCGCGTGCGCGTGCTAAGTCCCTTTTAAATTTCTAATTGCAACAAAGAGGAAATACCATGTCGCAAAATTTCTTAAATATTCCCTACAAATATCTTAAAATGGATTTTAAAATCTTCAGTTTAGCAAAATTCTGCGAAAATCTCACAAATCTGCCATCGTAAAGGAGATTTCTCTTTGGATATATTTAGGACTATAATTTTGCTTTTACTCGTTTCCACAACGGAAATGAGTAAAACAACTACTAAGTATTATACCACTATATTTACACAAAAATGTGACTACAGTTTCGACAATTTTTTTATGTCATTTTCAAACAATGAATCAACTAAGGATATGCTGATTCTTAGTTGAATCATCGTTTGAAAATGACATAAAAATTGTCGAAACTGCAGTCACGTTTCTGTGTAAATATAGTGGTATAAGACTTAGTAGTTGTTTTCCTCGTTTCCGTTGTAAGCTATTTTATTTTAATGATATTAATCACTGAATCCATTTAAGTATGTTTCTCGTTCTGTGTTTCTCGTTGTTTTCACCTTTATAGTTTTAGCTAACTAGAAGTCTCGACTTACAGTTCTGGAATAGCGTTATCGTGATCTTCTTACCATAACTCAATCGATGTTTATCACTTCTTCATCTTTTATTATAATGTAAAGTGCGTTATTCTAAAGTCATTATACTAACATTCAAAAACGAAAACAATTATCGAACATATAAAAATTTCAAATTTTAAAGACGTTTATTGAAATTAGTGCCTTGATTATGCTTCCCGATTCATCCAGATTTCTTTATAAATCAAAATGCTCTGGTCGGTAATTTTATTTGCCAGAAAGTATTAGTTGTCTAGAGCACCAAAATTTATTTCCAGATATTCTGACAATTTGTTTTGATGAGTTCGTTCTCCTACAGAATGTTAATTTTATTACTTCATACTTACTCATCAAGAATATTCTTTACAGGGTTATTCATATCCCTAAAATTAGGCAATATAGGTTTATTAATGCTTAGAGATCGCAACAAAAGCAAAATAATAGTTTTGGTTTTAGAACGTTTGTAAGTGTATCTAAATCCTCTGTAGAGATATTTTATATAGGTTTATGTGTTTTATATAGGTGTAGAATTTTATATAGATTTGGAAGGGAAGAAAAAGAAAATATCGTTGTTTTGGTATTTGATAGTTTTGAAATGATTAGGAATGTGGTTCACCATTATTTGCAATAAAATAAAATGTTGGCCTTTTATTTTTCAACTAAAGTACAAAAATTCAAAATAGCGATTTGACAATAGTCAAACCGCTACTTTGTACTACCAACTTAAATCATGGACATACTCAATTCCCCAAATCAGAGCTTCCAAAATGTAGAGTAAATCTCAAAATATTTCAAATTCAATAACTCCGTTATTCCGTTCTCACTGTCATTGTTTATTGAATGTAGACATTAATTTACCAAAATTTATAGACAACTCAAACACTCGCCTTGTGTATTTTCTTGCTGCTTTTATAGTTCCTTTCAGCTATATAGACATCTTTTTCGAAAGAACATTCCGCATTCATTCCTCAACTCATATCTTATTTCTAAAAGTATCTCCTTTTTAAAACAAATTTACAATATTATACAGTTCAGGTACGCATATATTTGACCTAAAATATATTTCATATCGTAGATATTATCAATAAGAAAACTAGTACACTTAGAATGAGAACCTGTCTTTACTGCAGCAGTGGGATGTTTTACTTCAATGTTCCACAACAGTTACAAAAGAAAACACACAACAACAACAAAAAACAAATTAAAATAAAAACAGCAACAAATTAGTTACAAACAACAACAGTTAGTTATAAATAAGAACAAAAGAATTAGTTACAAACAACAAACAAGGTAGTTACAAAAAAATTAAAATGGAAAAAATAATAATGAATCAGTGGTGAGAAATAGAAATGCAAAATATATTCTTAGTAATAGAAAGGAATCGGGACCAACAGATAGTACTGCAAAAAACAATATTTTTTGGAGGTAATATTTGTCGGTCGAAATTCGGCTAAGCCCCGAAATAGTATTTTATTATCGATTTTTAATTCCATAATAAATAATGCTCTCCTTCTCTATACCTACATTTAAATTGCTCCCTCAAGGGTTAACACAAATTAATTAAATGATTTAGCCGATGTGCAAGGCTTAAGGAAAATTAATGTTTTAACAGAATTTATTCGAGCTTACCCCTTTTAAGATGCTTAGTTATCTTAACCCCAATAGATATACGCATTAGTTATTTTAACCCCAATGGATATACGCAATGTATGGGTTGTCAAAAAATTCGTTCGGTTTTCTGAGTTAACCACTTACGTCATGGTCTATGATGTCATGCGTATATCTGTAGCCTTATAGCCTTCCCTCTTATTTAACTCTGATATATAACTGTTGTTTACAGCCTCTGTACTCGTAAACTTGTTTTACTATCGTTGTGTGTGAGCTGAATTGGAAATGAGTGAAGCCGAACACTTTAGGCAAGTGAAGCTTTTTTATTATAAAAAAGGCAAAGGAGTAGCTACAACTTGCTGCAAATTGTGTTCTGTGTACGGCAAAAATGTAATTCAAGATCGAAGATGTTAAAAGTGGTTCAAAATATTTCGATCTGGCGATTTTTCCCTCATTGACGCGTCGGATTAACAAAGTCAGGCCGACTTAAAGAAGTCGATCCCGAGCATCTACGAACCTTAGTTGAGGCAAATCCCCACCAAACCACACATGAGCTTGCAAAGAAAGTCGAGACATCAAAATCTAGTGAACAGAATCACCTTAGACAACTTGGGTTTGTCAGTAGACCCGGTGTTTGGGTTCATCACGAACTCAGCGAATCCAGTTTAATAGATCGCATCAATAGCTGCGGTATATTAAGGATTCGTTAACGTAACGATCTATTTCTAAGAAATATGATTACTAGAGATGAACAGTTAATCATTTACGACAGCGTCAGTCAAAAAGATCGTGGGGAATGTCCGATGAAACTTCTCAATCCACACCAAAGGCAGGTCTCCTCTCCAGGAAAGTCTTGTTGTCTATCTGGTGGCATTTCAAAGAAATCATTTATTTGAGCTACTCTCGAGGAATTAATCAATACATTTCTCGACTTCACACTTCTCTGGAGACCCGGAGGAAACTGTTGGAGTTAGAGTGGGATGTTTTACCCCATTCACCGTAATCTCCAGACCTCGTGCCCTCGAATCTGCACGTATTCCGGTCCATGGATAACAATTTACGAAACTTAACATTTACAAATGACGAGGAAGTAAGAAATCATTTAAAAACGTTTTCTGCGAGCAACCCGCAGTTTTTATGAAAATAGTATTATGAAGTTTACTGAGAGATTGGAAAAAGTTATTGAAAATAGAGGAACGTACATTATTGTTAAAATATTAACTATAACTATAATGTTAATAATAAATACTTATGAAAAAATAGAAGATTTGTCCAAAAAATAGCTTTTTGGACAAATTTATTTCATATTTTTATTTTAAAGTCTAAGGGTTAAAGAAACTATTTTCATATTTCAGTATATTATCATTAATTATAGAAATACAATTCCTCCCTTATTTGCATTATTGAGATATGCAATATTTTCATACATGGGAGTCCAATATCACTACTGAGATATATAATATTTTAATATTTTATAACTATTTTTAACTAACTTAACTTTGAAATACTTTAACCAGCAAGTTTTAAATAAATGGCGAAGGCGCCAATGTAATTTTGTTACCGGTATAAATATATTGGAAAGTATTATAAGTATTTATTTACTATTTCATGTTTTGATTACGTTTAATTATAACGTTAGTTCCCTTCTTCCTGTATTTTTGAAGGGTAAAGGTTAGCAGGCAAGGAAGGTAGTAGCATAAAGACACTTAAGTGACATCATTGATATCACCATATAATCTGCGAAGTTATTACCCTCTAGTGTCGCACTATTAATTAAATATCTCAACGTTGACCCTCGATGTAACGATCTCGTTTAGAATTAGTATAGCTGTTACTCCATATCTGTAATAATCATCTGCTGTACACTCAAGAGGTACCTGAAGTGACCACCCAAAGCGCTCTGATTGCATCGTGGAATATAATCGTCAATACTTCTTAAATTTTCTATCACACTTTGATTTAGTTACTTCCTCTAGCCATCCACCTAGGGTGCTAGAATAACCCAAGGTAACCGCCAGCAATAACTGCCTATTTTTGTATTGGTTGTCGTTGATTGTTGAAGTTTATCGCAAATAAATATACCATTTGTTGATGAAAATGGTGCTCTTATTACTTCTCAACAAATATTTGTAGTGTTGATGAAACACTGAAATCGTATTTTCTAAGCAGTGCCAGAAAATTTATCAATGGCAATATTGTAACAGATTTGAAGTATTTCCTTACTGCTATTTCTTACTTTCCGAATTACAGTTACCATAAGGAGGTAACAGTGTATAACTATTATATGTGAAAGTAACGAATTAGAAAAAAATTATATATTTAACTATCAAATTTAAATAAAATCTTAAGTATAAGTAATTATAATAAGTATTAAGTAATGTAATTCTTAAGTATTGTACCAACTTTATGTACCAATGGTTGGTTGCCGCTTGACCTCTATCTAATTAACCATACCAGCAGGTAAGAGTTTATCAAGAGAGGCTCGCACAAAATTATACTGAAAGGGAGTCTTATATAAATTTATCTTATGCATGCATATTAATATGTGGGTTCTATCGTGAAATGCTCTTACTCGAAACTAAGAAAAGGAAATCATTTCTTACCCAACACCTCCTTCTCGTCATCGATCGTGATTGTTCTGGCTCCATATCAGAACAAATAGTCACTCAGTTCACCTTACCTTAATTACTCGCTTTGTCGAGTTACCTCAGAAATGCTTACATTAAAGTTAACACTAGCCAACGCGAGAGAAACACCGATTTAATTAACAAGGGAAGCGTTTAATTTAATAACAATGAATACAATTAACAAATATAGAAAAGAAAGAAATAAAATAAAATGAGAAAAATGAGATAGTTACAAATACAAATAATATGGCAAACTTAAGCAAATAAAATATTGTAAAGTTTAATAATGATCTACAGAGGTAACCCGAAACAAGCAACAAAATTTAGAAAAGGGATAATACTTATATACTGAATACTTATTAAAATGTTTACTGAAAGATGACCGAAACAGAACTGACAAAAATTATAACTTTCTTCAAGGGCTCAACATCCCATAGGGGTGGTTTAGACGAACCAGCACAGGATTGGTTGAGATCTTGAAGCTTTCGTACTTCGACCAATAATATTGATTTCAGGTTAACGTCTGTGTATATGTCGTATATCGACATCCCTTCTTATTATGCAAACAAACATGATAATAATTAATTGTAAGATTATAATATGCAATGCTGTACATATGTATGTATAGATTAGAGCATTGATTAAACCATTGATTAAAACATTGATATTAACTTTATTGTTAATATTTTCCCTCGTCGTTCCCTATATGTCGTGATATTGTATGATCAGTTATGATTGGTCCATGCCTGCATTATACAGAGATAAATGCAACGAAGCTCTCCATGAACCAATCGGCGGGTATTTAATTAAATACTATATAGCCTTAATTATTTTAACTTAGTCGTTCCTCTATTTCAATTCATTTACAATCGAATACAATTTCCTTTAATGAATTGTGTCCATTCAGACATCTGTTAGGCGGCCTACTTGAATATTTAAAATAGCTCTTTATCGAGTTAACCCTTGTTCTGGGAATTTAGGAAAATACACGCCAAATATAACTTTCTCGACACATGTTAGAAGAATGCCATTCACTTGTCCACTTGTATCCAAGCAAATGTTAGGCCACTCTTCAGAATGTCGTCGCCAACTTTCTAATAAATTTTGATGACCACAATGGTGCTTTACTAATATTAAAAAAAAAGATTACTCGGAATAAAGAGCTTAATGGCAACCGGATGTTCCCTCAACTGCGGACCTGCCTGAAAGGACACTATACAGGTGGTTTCTACAATAAGAATATTACACGAGAGTCATCTTGTTACAGTATTATGCATATACATATATAACTTGTATTTTTATTTTCTAAATTCTAATACCTTCTTTTAACTAATAGCAAAGGAAGTCGTAGGTTATCCCGAAACTCATTAGCCCGAAACCCACTAGCCCGAAACCTATTGTCCCGAAACCTACTAGCTCGAAACCCATTATTCCGAAACACATTAGCCCGAACCCATCAGCCCGAAAATGAAATTATATTTAAAAATCACAATCATTTTATATTTTGAACTCTCTCGATTAATGATTACTATATTTACTAGATAATTATAAAGCTTGGTTACATTTTATAGAAATATAAAATGTGCTAAGAGACTTAATAATTTTCAATTGTCATGGTAGTGGGAAAACTGGATAGATATTAAATAATTTTGTTGGAAATACATAATATTATTAAAAATCAAATCTATAAGCAAGACTTTTCAAATAATTATGCAGTGTTCGTTGAGATTTAGAATTAATTATATCCTGAAATCTTTATTCTTTGAGAATTTCTTCATTTCTTCGAGTTTGTGACATATTACTATGATTATTTAACATCATAATTTCAATTTCAGTACTATTTTGCTTCGACTTTATACATTCAATAAACTTGTATATCCCGACATGTGAATTGCCAACAAGATTATTTCACCTCCTATACCTGACCTAGACTTTATTCTATGTTCGGGGATAACCTAAATAAAAGATTGAAACAAATCAATGTAATTTTGCGTGTAATTTACCGTAATTTATAGTAAAAATGATATTTTCATCACAAACCTTAATAATTATTCCCATTAACCGATCAAAATTCTGGAGAGTATACTGAAAATAATTGTGACTTTTAAATATAATTTAATTTTCGGCCTAATGGGTTCGGGATAATGGGTTAATGGGTTTAGGGCTAATAGGTTTCGGGATAATGTTTTTCGGGCTAGTGAGTTTCGTTTCAGTGGATTTCAGGCTAATGGGTTTCGAGCTAACGGCTACGAACGAATAGCAAATACCTATTTAAATAAAATTTACTAGAATAAAGTATCCACACATACCTATATATTACATAAAATGGTAGCATTTCTTCAGCTTAGCATTTATTCAAACTTACTGTTTTCTGCTACATTAAGCAATTTCTTAGAACTTATTGTATTCTGTCACATTAATCAAAGTTTACTGAAAATTTTTCGATATAGATATATTGCTAAATTTAGCGCTAAAATTTTTAGCATTTCTTTAAAAATAAAGCATAGAATTTCTTCAACCATTAAACAATGGTGAAGGGAAGATTATCAATATAAATATATTATTATACTTAGCATTATTTGTCATAAAACAGAATAAGTTATTAGTTTCTTATTTGAGGAATTATTTTCGACTCACATTATCATATTTAAACAAATGGTGAAGGTGCCAATAATATTTTTTATGATCTAAATATAATATATTAGATTTTAAGTATTTTACGACTACCTGTATTTTTACTTTCCAAATCCTTGTCAGGGTAGGTACACAGTTTATAACTATTATATGTAATAATGATAAAGACAGCAGATCATTTCTTTAGATTTACTTCAATGAAAGATTTATAATAAATATAGTCAGATTTGGCATTAAAATGGCACTTTTAGCAAATAAAATATACTTTTGTGAGTTCATATATATGGAACTATTTTCAGCTAGCTCGCTTACTCGCTACTCAATTGTAACTTTTTAAATAAATGGCGAAGGTGCCAGTGTAATTTTTAAATATTTAAATATTTAAGTAAGTATTTTACCACTACCAATATGTTTACATTCTAAATTCTAATCACGTATATGCCTAGTTACGTAACAGTGTATAACCATTATTTATGGTAGTGGAGGAATTAAAGACAAATAATAGCAAACACACAAATAATATCAAAATTTTCGATGTAGCTATATGTATTCTTAAATTTGGCATTCTTTGCCATAAAATCAATTACGCTTAACTAATAGCAAACACATATTTAAATAAATTTGAGCAAAACAAAGTATCCACAGACTTTACATAAAATTGAACTGGCACTTTTGCTATTTCTTCGAAAACAAAATTCATAGAATTTCTTCAAATTTGCTGTTTTCTATCACATTAAGCAAAGTTGAAAGAATGATTTCAAATATAAATATATTGTCGCATTTTGATATTCTTTGTCATAAATACGCTTTTAGTGTTTCTTCTATGTGAAACTATTTTCGACTAAATCATCTTTTAAATGTTATAGTTTTAACGAAACATTTTAACGAAACGGCGAAGGTGTCAATGAGATTTCTACGTATTTAAATGTATTTTACTACTACTTGGAGCCATACTTTCTAAATTTTAATCACGCAGGATACGTAACAGTGTGTAAACATTATATATAATAGTTGCTGGTTATAGAGACATAATACAGTGTATAGCCATTATATGTGATAGCGGTTGGTTAGAAGTAACTAATTGCAAACACATATTTAAACAAATCGGGTAGAATAGAAATGTCCACAAACATTACAAAAAGTAGTTATGGGACCTTGGCCATTTCTCCACAAAATTTTGAATTTCTTTGAACTTACTGTTTACTGTCACATTAAACGAAATTTAATAGAAAATTCTCAATATGAATATATTTTTATATTCGAAATTCTTTGGCATGAAATAAAATATGCTCTTGGACTTACATACACACAATTATGTGGAACTATTTTCGACTAACTCAACTCTGATGTTTCATAGTTAGCAGTTTTTAAAGAAATGGCGAAGGTGCCCATGAGATTCTTAAGTATTTAAATATAATGTAATAAATTTGAAGTATTTTACTGTTACCTGGATTCTTGCTTTCTAAATACTAATCACCGTAGATTACACAACAATGTATAACCATTATATGTGATAGTAGAGGATTAGAGGGAACTAATAGCAAACACATATTTATATAAAATCGAGTTGGATAAAGTATCCACACACATTATATAAAATGGTATGGGCACCTTCACCAATTCTTCAAAGAGAAAGTAGAGAATTTCTTCATAGTTACTGTTTTCTATCATATTAAACGAACTTGTATGGAATATTTCTGATATAAATGTATTATTATATTTTTAACTTTTTGTCATTATGTAAAATTTGTTCTTCGTATTTCTTATATATGGAACTATACTACACTAAACTTCGACTATCTCACCATTTAAATGTCGTTTGTAATTTTTTAGAAATAAGTATAATTTTTAAATATTTAAATAGACTATATAATAGAATAGTAGATATAATAGATGTAATAGGATCATAGAATTTAATAGACTTTAAGCATTTTACCGTTACCAATATGTTTACCTTTTACGGTGTACAACCATTATTTGTGGTAGTGGAGGAATTAAAGACAAATAATGGCAAACACGCAAATAATATCACAATTTTCGATATGGATATATTCTTCAATTTGGCATTCATTGACATAAAATCAATTACGTTTAACTAATAGCAAACACATAGTTAAATCAATTTGAGCAAAATAAAGTATCCACTGACATTATATAAAATTTTTTTGACACTTTCGCTATTTCTTGGAAAAAATTTCTTTTTCAATATTATTGTTTTCTATAACATTAAACAAAGTTAACTGAACTATTTTGAATATATGTAAATATATTGTCGTATTTGATATTCTTTGTAAACAAACAAAATACTCTTTTAGAGTTTCTTATATGTGGAACTATTTTCCGCTAAATCATCTTTTAAATGTCATAGTTAGCACATTTTAAAGAAACAGCTAATATGTCAATAAGATTATTAAGAATTTCAATATAATTTAACAGATTTTGAGTATTTTACTTCTACCTAGATCCTTACTTTCTAAATTCAAAATAACGTAGGTTATATAGCAGTGTATAATCATTATGTGTTAGTTTCTGATCAGAGAGAATAGCAAATAGATATGCTTTTAATACATCAAATAAAATATGCTTTTGGAGCTTCATATAATTATGTGGAAGTATTTTCGAATAACTCACGTTTTAATATCATGATTAGTAATTCTTAAAGAAATGCCGATGCGAAGATGCCAATGGGATTTTTAAGTATTTAAATATAATATAATACATTTTTAAGTATTTTACTACTCTCTGGACTTTTACTTTCTATGTTCTAATCACTGTAGATTACGTAACAGTGTATAACCATTATATGTGATAACAGCGATGATTAGAGAGAACTAATAGCAGACACGTATTTATATAAAATCGAGTACGATAAAGTATTCATAAACATTATATAAAATACTAGTAACACCTTCACCAATTCTTCAAAATGAAGGTGAAGAATTTCTTGCTGTTTTCTATCACATTAAACAGAATTGTATGAAAGAATTCCGATATAAATATATTTGGAATACTTTATCATAAGGTAAAATGCTTTCTTATGTTTCTTATACATGGAATGATTTTTGATTAACTCACCATTCAAATGTCATTTCTAATTTTTCTTTTTTTTTTTAAGAAATGGCGAAGGTGCCAGTGTAGTTTTTAAATATTTACATAGAATGTAATAGACCAGGGGTTGCCAAACTTTTTCAGTTCGTGGCGCACTTACAGGTTTAATATTTTGCCTCGGCGCCCTCTAGTCGTTAGTACTCGAAAGAAGGTACAAGGATACTAGGTAGATAGGCACAAAAATTAAAACATCTGTTATTACAGATGTTTTAATGAAGCTGAGTTTTTATATTTTCATTGACGCGCAAGAAATATTTATAATTTAAGAAAAATAGGATATAAAATACAATGACAACTTAATCAATGTGACGTATGAGCTTGGTGATCTCCACACATTTTTTTAAAGCACGGAATAAGATTTGATACCGCTACTCTCATTTCTTGCTCCACATTCATGTTTGACAGATATTTGCTTTTTATTACAGCTACAGCTGAATATCCGGCCTCACATAAATAAGATGTTGCAAAAGGAATGAGAATTATTAATGCTTTTGAACTTAAAGATGGGTATACATTTTGGACCGATATCCAAAACTCCACCAAATCGGAACACGTGAATCTTATTTTTAGGCTGCTGTCGCAAGAGAGTGCAATAAGACCCTCTTCTTATTGCGAAGGGAATTTTAGTGGAGTTTGTGCATGGATAGGATCTTGGATCCACGCATATTTTTCGACATCGTCTTCCGCAAATTATTTCGAAAACCATTCCGTGAGCTTCCAAAGGTGTTCCGTGAACGAAGCCATTAAGTTTTGTGAGACAGCAAGCTCATTAAAAGCCGCGTATTTATGAAATTGCGGGAAACAACCTTGTCCGCCATCTTCATTAATTTTTTTTATCCACAACTGTAGTTTCTTTCTAAACGCCGCAATCTTCTCTAATAACTTCATAATGTGCATATTATTGCCTTGCAGAGACAGATTAAAATTATTCAGTTTGTCAAATATATCGCACAAATACGCTAGTTTTAGCAAAAAGTTTCAATCGGTAAAGTATTTGGAGTTTTCATGACCTTCTTCTTGTAAAAAGTGTGAATTTCTTCACGCAATTCGAATGCACGTAATAAGACATTTCCACGTGAAAGCTATCGTGAACTACAGTAATATAGCAGAGCTGTGTGTTCAACTCCCATATCTAGGCATAATTTTTTGAAAAATCAGGCTATTAGCGATCTATGTCTATGACACGCTCTAATACTTGGTTCAATTCAGAACTCATTGACTTCGACGCAAGCGCTTCCCTATGGATGATGCAATGGGTCCACATAGCATGTGGTGCTATTTTACGAATAAGCGCTATATTCCTCCATAACTGCCAGACATTGATCGAGCACCATCAATCAGTACATACACCGATACACTTTTCCCAATCTAAATCATTTTCTGTTCTGAAGTTGTCAAGAATTTCAAACAAATCTTGAGCCTTTGCGCTTTCCATAATGCTTTTACAGAAAGAAAGGTCTTCAACGATAATATTGTCATCCAAAAAGCGTACGTAACAAATAAGATGTGCATCTTTGTTACAGTCAGTAGCCTCATCAAGTTGCAGGCCGAATTCCTTGCCTTTCATATTTTCTATTAATTGTTGATTGAGATCGTCAGCTATGTCATGGATCATTCGACTAATAGTGTTGTTAGATAAATGTACCTTAGAAATTAATTTTCCCACCGATTCTCCCACTATAATATTCACCATGTCGAGAGCAGCCGGTAGAATAAGCTCTTCTGCGATAGTGTGAGGTTTTTTGCATTTCGCCACCCTGTATGCCACCTTGAATGATGCTAACAGTGCGTTGCTATGTACTGAGGCTTGTTGAGTGAACACGTTTTTTTGTTTTTGTAAATTTTGCAACTTCCTATTAAAAAAATCATGTGATTTTTCGACCATAGTCTCAAGATATCGCTTCAGCTTACTTGGAAGCATACTTTCTGACGACAGAATCTTCAAACAGAGCGCACACTGTGGTCTTTCTTCATTGTTTACTTCTATTGAACTAAAGCCAAAGTCCATATAGCTATCATCAAATATTTCCGCTTTTTTGCTTCCCCGCCACTTATAGAAGCTTGATCACTATCACTTGAACTACCGACTTACTTATTTAATAATAATCTGTCCATTTTGACGAAAACACAAACAAAGCGACATAACCAAAACAAAGCAATCGACGTAATGCGACGTCTTTAGCTAGTTGGATGGGGGGCGGGTCAAAGCGCGGGAGGAGGGGGTATCGACGATTACCGAGCGTAAGTATCTATCGGCGAGTGAGCGACGCATGCAGTGCGCACGATTTGAATTGTTTATTCTGTAGCCGCGAATAACTAAATTTCGCTTCCAGGCAATGGTAAAGAAGAGCGTCTCACGGCACCCCTCTATACTCTCTATGGCGCACCAGGGCGCCACGGCGCACACTTTGGGAACCCCTGTAATAGACTTTAGCATTTTATCGTTACCGATATGCTTTCTTTCTAAATTCTAATTACGTATATATCTAGTTACATAACACTGTATAATCATTATTTATGATAGTGATGAATTAGAGACAAATAATAGCAAACACATATTTGAGTAAAAGATGGTAGTGATACCTTCGCTATTTTAAAAATAAGGCATAGAATTTATAAAATTACTGTTTCTGTTACATTAAACAAAACAAATATTTTTGATATAGATATATTATTAAATTGGACAGTCTTTGTCTTAAAATAAATTAGGCTTACCTAATAATAAAACACATATTTAAATAATATCGAATAGAATAAAGTATCTACTTCCACATAGTACATAAAATGGTAGTGGCACCTTCGCCATTTCTTCATAAAATAAAGTAAGAAATTTCTTCAAACGTACTGTTTTCCTCTCACATTAGAAAAAGTTGGATAAAATATTTTCGACATAAATGTATTGTTACATTTGGTATACTTTACTGAAAAAAAAAAAAAATAAAATACGCTTTTAGAGTTTCTAATAAGTGAAAGTATTCTCGACTAGATCACTTTTTTTACATATCATAGTTAACGTGTTTTAAATAAATGGCGAAGGCGTCAATGTGATTTTTAAGCATTTAAATATAACGTAATAGGTTTTACGTATTTTACTACTACCTGGATTCTCACTTTCTAACAAACTACTGTAGATTACGTAACAGTATATAACCATTATATGTAATAGTAGCGCATTAGAGAAAACTAATAACAAATACAGTTTTAAATACATATGAGCAAAATAAAGTATGTAGTGATATTACATAAAGTGCTAATGGTACCTATTTCATCGAAAGGAAATCATAGAATTTCTTCAAACTTACTGTTTTCCATCACATTAAATACAAAGTTGAATGGACGATTTCCGATATAAATATACTGTTGCATTTGGTATTCTTTGTCAAAAATTAAAATATACTTTTAGAGTTTCTTATATGTAGAAGTATTTTCCATTAAATCATTTTTTCATAATTAACACATCCTAAAGAACCGATGCCAATGAAATTATTTCAATATAATGTAAGAGATTTTAAGTATTTTAGTACTGGATTCTACCTGGATTCTTGCTTTATAAGTTCTAATCACTGTAGGTTACGCAACAGTGTATAACTATTATATCTGATAGTGGATGATTAGAAAGAACTAATTGGAAACACATATTTTATTAAAATCGAGTAAAAGAAAAGTATTTACACACATTACATAAAATTGTAGTGGCACTTTCGCCATTTCTTCAAAAAAATATTTAATTTATTAGAACTTACTGCTTTCTATCACATTAAACAAAGTTGAATGGAAAATTTTCAATATAAATATATTGTTACATTTGGAACACTTTCTCATAAAATAAAATACACTTTTGGACTTTTATATAATTTGTGGAACTATTTCTGACTAACTCACATTTGATGTATCATGGTTAGCAATTTTTAAGGCAATGGCGAATGTGTCAATAAGATAATTAAGTATTTTAATATAATGTAATAAATTGAAGTATTTTACTGCTACCTAGATTTTTTCTTTCTAAATTCTAATCATCGTGGATTAAGTAACAGTGTATAACCATTTTATGTGATAGTAGTGGATTATAGAGAACTAATAGAAAACACATAATTATACAAAATCGAGCAGCATAAAGTATCTATTCCCATTATATAAAATGATAGTATTACCTTTATTAATTCTTAAAAAAGAAAGTAGGGAATTTTTTTAAACCTACTTAATTTTCTATCGCATTAAACAAAATTGTTTGGAAGATTTCCAATATAAATATATTGTTATATTTGGAATGCTTTGTCATAAAGTAAAATACGTTCCTACAGTTTCTTTATATGGAATGATTTTCTAGTAACTCACTTTTTAAATACCTATTGTAGTTACTAATGAATTTTTAAGAAATGGCGAAGGTGCCAGTGTAATTTTCAAATAGTTAAATAGAATGTAATAGGTTTTAAGCATTTTACCGTTACTTATCTGTATATTTTCTAAATTATAATCAGGTATAAGTGTAGTTACGTGCATAACTATTATTTGTGACAGCGGAAGATTAGAGACAAATAATACCAAACACATATTTAAACCTGACATATTCAGTATTTCAAAAAGAAAACATAAAATTTCTTCAAATGATTTCCTATCATATTAAACAAAGTTTGATGAAAGATTTTCCATATACGTATTAAATTTGGCATTCTTTGTCAAAAGAAAAGTACTCTTAACTAATAACAAACACATATTTAAATAAATTCGAATACAATAAAGTATCTGCACACTGTACATAAAATGATAATGCACCTTCGCCATTTCTTCGTAAATAAATCGTGGAATTTTTTCAGACTTACTGTTTTCCTCTCACACTGGAAAAAGTTGGATGAAAGATTTATTGTTACATTTGATATTCTTTGTCAAAAAAAAATAAAATACGCTTTTGGAGTTTTGCATAAGTGAAACAATATTTGCCTAAATCATTTTTTAAATGTCAAAACATTTCAAAGAAATGGCGAAGGTGCCAATGTGATTTATAAGCATTTAATTATAATGTAATAGATTTTTACGTATTTTACTGTTATCTAGATTATCGCTTTATAACAAACTACTGTAAGTTACATAACAGTATATAATAATAGATGATAGTAGCGGGTTAGGGAAAACTAATAGCAAATACAGTTTTAAATACATGTGAGCAATACCGATATTGCATAAAGTGGTAATGGCACCTCCGCTATTTCATCGAAAGGGAATGATAGAATTTCTTCAAACTTACTGTTTTCCATTACATTAAATACAAAGTTGAATGGACTATTTTCGATATAAATATACTGTAACATTTGGTATTCTTTGTCAAAAATTAAAATATACTTTTAGGGTTTCTTATATGTAGAAGTATTTTCCATTAAATCATTTTTTCATAATTAACACATCCTAAAGAACCGATGCCAATGAAATTTTTAAGTATTTCAATATAATATAAGAAATTTTAAGTATTTTAGTACTACCTGGATTCTTGCTTTATAAGTTCTAATCACTGTAGGTTACGTAACAGTGTATAACTATTATATCTGATAGTGGATGATTAGAAAGAACTAATTGGAAACACATATTTCATTAAAATCGAGTAAAAGAAAAGTATTTACACACATTACATAAAATTGTAGTGGCACTTTCGCCATTTCTTCAAAAAAATATTGAATTTATTAGAACTTTCTGCTTTCTATCAAATTAAACAAAGTTGAATGGAAAATTTTCAATATAAATATATTATTACATTTGGAACACTTTCTCATAAAATAAAATACACTTTTGGACTTTTATATAATATGTGGAACTATTTCTGACTAACTCACATTTGATGTATCATGGTTAGCAATTTTTAAGGCAATGGCGAATGTGTCAATAAGATAATTAAGTATTTTAATATAATGTAATAAATTGAAGTATTTTACTGCTACCTAGATTTTTTCTTTCTAAATTCTAATCACCGTGGATTAAGTAACAGTGTATAACCATTTTATGTGATAGTAGTGGATTATAGAGAACTAATAGAAAACACATAATTATACAAAATCGAGCAGCATAAAGTATATATTCACATTATACAAAATGATAGTATTACCTTTATTAATTCTTCAAAAAGAAAGTAGAGAATTTCTTTAAACTTACTTAATTTTCTATCATAGCATTAAATAAAATTGTTTGGAAGATTTTCAATATAAACATATTGTTATATTTGGAATGCTTTGTCATAAAGTAAAATACGTTCCTATAGCTTCTTTATATGGAACGATTTTCTAGTAACTCACTTTTTAAATACCTATTGTAGTTACTAATGGATTTTTAAGAAAGGGCGAAGATGCCAGTGTAGTTTTAAAATATTTAAATAGAATGTAATAGGTTTTAAGCATTTTACCGTTACCTATCTGTATATTTTCTAAATTTTAATCACGTATTATAAGTCTAGTTACGTGTATAACTATTATTTGTGATAGTGGAAGATTAGAGACAAATAATAGCAAACATATTTAAATCTGGCACATTCAGTATTTAAAAAAGAAAACATAAAAATTCTTCAAATAGTTTCCTATCATATTAAACAAAGTTTGATGAAAAATTTTCAATATAGGTATATTGTTAAATTTGGCATCCTTTGTCAAAAAAAAAGTACTCTTAACTAATAACAAACGCTTATCTAAATAAAATCGAGTAGAATAAAGTATCCACACACTGCACATACAATGATAATGGCTTTCGCCATTTCTTCGTAAATAAATCATGAAATTTCTTCAAACTTACTGTTTTCCTGTCACATTAGACAAAGTTGGATGAAATATTTACGATATAAATGCATTGTTACATTTGGTATTCTTTGTCAAAAAAAAAAATTAAATTCGCTTTTAGAGTTTCTCATAAGTGAAACTATTTTTGCATAATCATTTTTTAAATGTCAACACATTTTAATGAAGTGGCGAAGGTGCCAATGCGGTTTTAAGCATTTAATAATGTAATAAATCTTACGTATCTTACTGCTACCTGGATTCTCGCTTTCTAACAAACTACTGTAGGTTACGTAATAGTTATAACCGTTATATGAGATAATAGCGAATTAGGAAAAACTTTCAACATTCAAACTTTAAACAGAAAACATTTTCAAATATACCTATATGAGCAAAGTAAAGTATCTACAGATATTTAATAAAATGGTAATGACACCTTCGCTATTTCATCAAAAGGAAATCATAGAATTTCTTCAAACTTACTGTTTTCCATCACATTAAACAATGTTGAATGGATGATTTTCGATATAAATATACTGTTACATTTGGTATTTTTTGTCAAAAATTAACATGCACTTTTAGAATTCCTTATATGTCGAAGATATTTGATTTAATATTCGATTAAATTATTTTTTCATAGTTAACACATCTTAAAGAAATGACGAATTTGCCAATGAGATTATTAAGTATTTCACTATAATATAAGGGATTTTAAGTATTTTAGTACCCACTGGATTCTTGCTTTCTACATTCTAAAATCACAGTAAGTTAAGTAACAGTGTATAACCATTATATGTTATAGTGGCTGATTAAAATGAGGTAATTTTAAACACATATTTGAGTAAAGTCGAGTAGAATAGAAGTATTAATGCACATTACATAAAATCGTAATGGCACTTTTGCCGTTTCTCCAGAAAAAGCATTGAATTTATTTGAACCTACTGCTTTCTATTACATTAAACAAAGTTGAATGGAAAATTTTCAATATCAACGTATTGTTACATTTGGAATTCTTTCTCATAAAATAAAATACGCGTTCGGAGTTTCAATTATGTGGAACAATTTTCGACTAACGATAAGTATCATAGTTAGTAATATTTAAATAAGTGGCATAGATGTCAATGACATTTTTAAATATTTCAATATAATGTAATAGATTTGAAATTTTTTATTGGTACTAGTATTTTTACTTTCTAAATCCTATTCAGCGTAGGTACGTAATACTGTATAATCGTTATACGTAATAGCGACTGATTAGCGTAAAGAAATAAACTGTACAGATAACATAAGAACAATCTATATAGATAACATAAAATGATAGTGCTTCGCCATTTCGAAAAGGAAGTATAGAATTTTTTCAAACATATTTTTTAATACTAAATAAAGCTTAATGAAAAATTTCCGATATAAATATGTTGTTACACTTGAAATTCTTTATCAAAACAATAAAATGCGCTTTGGGGATTTAATATATGTGAACTCATCTTTTAAATATCATAGTAATTTAAAAAAAATAGTGAAGGTGCTAATATTAGTTTAAGTATTTGAGTATAATGTAATAGATTTTAAATATTTTACTACTATCTGACATGCACAACACAATCTCCGACATTAATTTTAAAACACGTCACCACTGTTGACGAAGAATATCTTTGATGTCGTTGTACTAAAGTAAAAGAATGATGTCATGAAGTACTCATAGTGGTTTCTGAACCACACATTGTGTTTTCAAAATGCCTAAAAGTTATTTTTGCTTGAGAGAGTATATATGCTGTCTTACAAATATTATCTGATATTGCACCATTTCAACTCGTACAGTACATCCTTCTTTGAATCTAATCGAAGGTAATATTTATCTAAAACGATTCATATATTTTTTTCAAATATTACACTCTTACTGCCAATAATAGAGCAGGAAAATACTAATACAAAGGGCGATATCCATAAATAATATCCAAATCCAAGCTGAGGCTTATCTTGTGTTAGTACCCGGTTTAATTTTAACGCGTTCATAAATTCTGCAGAAATTT
Organism: Rosalia funebris; assembly: GCA_037954035.1. Classification (NCBI taxonomy): domain Eukaryota; kingdom Metazoa; phylum Arthropoda; class Insecta; order Coleoptera; family Cerambycidae; genus Rosalia; species Rosalia funebris. Next base: position 1,866,939 of record JAZFAV010000018.1, on the reverse strand, counting down.
AAATATCGTAATAATCGTATTATTACGATTTTTACTATATATCTAAAACATTATTTTATATATTTTTTCATAACTCAAGTCACGAACTATATTAAGAGCTTGTAAATATTTGAGAATGGAATAAAGAAATATTTACAGTATCATTCAAAGGATCAAACTTTGTAGCTTTAGATAAATATATTCAGTGACAAGAAGCGGCACTTTAACCCAGATAAGATAACTTTTACAAAGCACATCAAACTCTTGGCATTAAAACTTTGCGGAAGCTGAAACATTGAACCGTACACAACCAAAGAAGAGCAATTAAAAAGAACCAGTATTATGTTGCAAAAATACTCTTTTATTTCATCTTTTCAGTTATACTCTATATATTGCCTAAAATCCAGTTTTGATTGTAATGAACTATTTAAAAAAATGTATGGAACATAAAAATATTAAAAATATATTACACCATAAAGAATACTATACGAGAAATCATACTTAGATATTTAAATTATAAGAACTATTTAACTTACCTTTATCATACACATAGACACGAGAACAAACTCTTCCATGTTCAGAGAGAGGTGCCAAAAGTTCTTGTATTGTCTCGAATTCAAGCATACAATGACACCCCAATACTGAGCCCAGTTCGCCACCTCGAACAACAATTTGAATGGCATTGTAGCAACCATCACTACAGGGGAATACTCTCTAATGCCTTCGAGTACGTCACCCACCCATGTCATGGACGCGAAACAGGGTGTTTCACATTTGTTAGCTCCTCTTCGTAAACTAGTCTGAATTCCTGCCGTATTCTCAAGCTGGACAACAATGAGGTCATTCCTGGTTAAATGTATTTCCAGATAAATGAATTGTCAGGCTGAATGGGCAAGTAGATCGGCTAATACTCTAGATATTAGGTCAGAAGTTTATCATTCAATGCTTAAAACGCATACACATCATGAGGATGTTGAAGTTTGGGTGAATATAATCGGAACCTATATTATTGGTCCAATATTTATTAAACGGAATTTGAGAGCTGAAAAATATTAAAACCTCATCGTAAATAAAATTGTTACTGTTCTAACAAACTTATATATAAATGTACTAGATTCGACTAAACCGAGTCAAACTGTTTGGTTAGATCTAAATGAGCCACATTCCATTACACTGAAATTTATAGAAACTTAATTTATTTAATTGACATATTTCCTAATAATCGGATTGGACGAAGATGATTGGTTATTAGATTTAGACTAGTGTTGAGTGACCATCTAGATATAACTAACAAAGTCAGATAAAACTGACAATCTCAACGAAAAAATACAAATAGAAATAAAACAATTTTATCTGAAGATTTAGAGGATGTTAGGTAATATGAGTTTTGCTTCAGACTAGGTTATTGTCAACTATACAAAGCACATGGAGATACTTTTGAATACTTGTTTTAATGTAATGCATTTAAATAAACTATAACATTTAAATAAATTATTTCAAGAATCTTAAAGTTTCGTGTTTGTAACTAATGGATTAATGAATTATTATATCACCAGCATTATAGGTCGTTTCATTAAAAATATCTCTCTTGTACTGCATTTACATGAGTCGCACTGTATATTCAAATTTCATAAAAAACGTACATGTTAAATTAATAATCTACATATCCAAATGTTTCTCAAAAATCTTTGGAATGATGCCAATATAATTTTATTGCATAATTTGTTTCCATCCTAAGTCAGTATATAATTGTTTATGTCAATGTAATGGTACCTAATAGAGTTTATTTAAAAGACAAGAATTGAAAATATTAACACTTTTCTTGTTACATGCACTCTTGACAAAAGCATAACTCACGAGAATAAAAAATAATAGCCGCTATAACAGAACTGATAGAACATATATAAGGCCCTTATTCAAAGGAGGAACTTTATATAGTGGTATGGATACAAAGTTCATGAGGTTATATCTGGTGATATTAAAATTTACGAGAACACATTGATTTACTTATTGTTAGATAAGAGACATCTATTTCATGTAATCATTCCTTAGGTCCTTTCTTCTTCACACCCAAAGACGGAAGTGAATTTTTATTTCTATTATTCCTTTTATCACAGCAAGTTTATGTTTTTCTTGTTGAGGGCTCCGCCTCTCAAAACTGATGTTATCTCAATGTTAATTCAATACGAGATATAAGAACAAATTATACAGGATCATGTCCAGATAAGAAAATACACTAAGAAAGGAGTCTTATTTAAGCAACTTAATATTCTCTGCATTTGAAAACATTCCAATTTTGTGAAAATTACTTGGTCTATTTTTTTATCCAATAACAATAAATTTTATCTGCAAATTAATAACTGTTCTTAAAATTTTTGTAAAAGTAAAGTGGTTTTAACTGACACTTTATATTAAAATAATAATAAGTATATCATACAATTTTTGTGAAGACATCATAATATCCGAAAATTTTAGCCTATCAGAAACAACTATTTTTAAATTGGATGACTTGGAGCTTGCCTCTCTGCCTGATTAAACAGTCCTCTTAATGACCACGATTATATTCAAACATAATGAAATAATTGGTGATCTCATGATCACATGAGTTACGAAAAGAAACCGCACAGTAGTGAGAACAGCCACAGTTTTGGAGGTTAATATCTAGATAATGAAATGAATTAACTGAAAAAATAAAAAAGAAACAGCAGGAAAAACTCTGGTACTGAATATGATATTATAATGGAGCATAATCTTACTAATATTCTTCTACCTTCTGAAATAACTTGTTTGTAGTTTAAGTTACGTGTTGCTATCTAAACAATATAATTTAGTATTTAATAAATTTTATAATATTCTTTGCGTGACCATTAATGTTTCATTTACTTATATAATACATTAAAGTATTATATAAGTTATCCTATATATAACAAGAACTGTACAATTTATCGGTGTGTAGACTAATAATTGTACAGTAAAGGCATATTTTCTCCTCTTCAAATTCCTCAAAGTTCGCATTACTGAATGTAATAGTATTGTCCTTGCAAGGAAAATGGGATAAACGTCGAATTAAAAATTAGTTCTCTAAATGTATGCCCATTACAAACTCTTTCTTTAATACATATACTATAAAATATTCCATAGTAATATTATTCAAATTATAAATTCAAAGTAGATTGCTATTATGTTTGAAATTGTTCTCCAAACAATGACTCAATTGTCGTAACTTAAGAAAGTAATTACAAATTAAGTAAGAAGAAAAATAGAAGACCAGTTTCATAAGATACCAAAACATACATACATTACTCGACGCCCATTTCGACAGCTAATATAGCTTCAGTAAGAGATGATTAAAACTTTTTGTTGTTGCATAGAATATTTTAGCCCTTTTCTCAGAATTGGTTACGTATATTCTTGCGTTTTTTAACAACAAATTAAACTAAGCAGCATACTTGGCAAACGTTAAGCTTCCTAATTTCTATCTTCCTCGGAAATCGAGATATGTCGATTCTTGTTTTCAAAACAACGCCTGGCATTGTTTTCAACTCATCACCATAAATCGTTAAATCCGAAAAACCAAAACTCGAGAAATTAATTATGAATGTACTCCATGTGATAAGTTTGGTTAATAAGTAGCTGAAATATTCAACCGAATTTTTTGAATGGGTATCAATATAAGAATTGAAAGAGTTAAGAATAATGGCTAGTTGTTTGCGTTTCTGAAGTAAATTAGAAATAATACTTGTCAGTCGCAATCTTCTGATTGTACAAGATAATTTTTCAAATAGCAGTTATTTTGAACATTCTGAATTTACCAGAAGAGCAGTGAACTTAATTACTAATTATTAGAGCCGCTTGATTTTCTCAATGGAATACTATCTCGTATATGTGCGCATATGTAGAGATGGTGAGTCGGTGAATCGACGTCTCCAATCAATCGATCGACTTTCGTAGTAGTTATTAAGTATCCGTTTAGAGGTGTGCTATGCATTTTGATACAACTGCTAAATATAGGTAGGGCTAAAACACGTCTTGATCAAATAAATAAGTTTATATGGGAACTTCCAGACGACTTGCAATTCGATGAAGCAAAAATAATATGTTTAGTTTGCAATAATCTTTTATTGTGATGGGACCAAAGGGATGGTAAGAAATATGTAGATATTCACAGCCCAAATATAGGAAAGGGACTTAAGGACTGTATTTATGTTTGAGTTTTTATGTTGATGTGTAACTTATCATTTACTTTACTTAATCAACAATAATTTCGGCAGTTCTGGGATAAATATAATCTCACAAGGATACCAGGTCGGAAAACATTGCAGACATCTGTGCAGGAAAACATTGAAAACAACCTGAAAACTGCATTACACAATAAGAGGTTGTATTTATGCGTGGACGAAAAGACAAATCGTAAAAAAAATATATAATTAATGGTGTAGTCACGGAATCACTCTTCTATGTACTGCGTATAAAATACTAATTTACATTCTTAACCAACGTATGCAACCTTTAGCAGAAAACATAATTTGCGAATACCAAGCGGGATTCAGACATGGCAGATTCACGATGGATCAACTCTCACAGTAAAACAAATACTACGCAAAGCCTGGGAACACGACACGGATGTATATAACATCTTTATAGACTTCAAACAGACATATGACTCGATTAACAGAAATAAACTGTACCAGATACAGCTCGAATTAACAATACCACCGAAACTAATCAGAATGATAAAAACGCCAATGGATGACACCGTAGCGATGATACGTATTCAAAATCAACTAAGTGACATGCTTAACATCTCGAAGGACTTGAAGCAAGAAGATGGGCTGGCTCCCACTCTATTTAACTTAGCTTCGGAATGCGTGATAAGGCAGATGGACATTGGAAAGAATATCTGTTAACGAACAAGACGCTCCAGGTGGCTGCCTACGCGGAGGACATCAATATTATGATCTGAAGAGCAGAAGAAGCAAGCCAAGCCTATTCTGAATTAAAACTACATGCCAAAATATCGGCCTTGAGATCAACACTACAAAAATAAAAACATTAATTCAAAAAGAGACAACAGAGCCGCACAAATGGTCGTAGAAGATAACATCGAGTCAGTGGATCAATTTGTATATCTGGGAGTGGAATTGAACTCAGCCGGTATGGAAGATGGAGAAATCTACATAAGAATAGCCAACAAAGTCCACTTCGCAATGTCCCACGTACTTAAATTTAAAAATGTCCATCGTAACAACAAGCTGAGAGCATACAAGACAATAAGAAGACCTATGGCAAGTTATGGAAGCGAAGCGTGGACCATGACGGAAGGAACAAAAATTTGCTTAATATCTTCGAAAGGAAGGTACTGATAAAGATACTGGGACCAGTTAAAGACGATAATATCTGGAGAACCATATTCAATCATGAATAATATAGTCTTTTCAAGGAACCCCCACTCTCAGAATTTATAAGACTGCAACGGTTACAATGGGCAGGGCATGTGGTCAGAATGGAAGGTAAGAGGCTACCAAAAAGAACGTTAAACAGTCGAATGTACGGAAAGAGGCCAGTGGGGAGATCCCGGAAACGCTGGGAAGACGAAGTAAAAGTGGATGCACGCGTTAGGAAAAGAGCGGCAGGACACAGAGAGGCATGGAGGCGGCAGTTAAAGGAGGCCAAGGCCCAGCTTGGGTTGTAGCGCCATAAGAAGAAGAATGTTATAGTACAAACACTGGAACCTCTTAAAGGATTACGCTTATTCTTACTAGTTAGTAAAGTATTACAGAACTGTATTGGCAATGCAATTACCAGGGGAGATGGTAATTTCAACGTTCAAGAAACTAAGTGTTCCTGTTTGTGACTGGTAGTGCTATAACTATGCGTAATGTAGGCCGTTGTTTCAAACAACAGAGTGGTAATTTCTTATATAGTATGTGTAAATTTCATGCGTTATTTATTGTCGCCGAAGAAATTCCCTAATAGAACATGGATTAATATAATCTACAGGAGCGATGTTTCTGAAATCCCCTAAATGTAGACACTATACCTACATCCATAAACCATCACAAGATATTCTTACTCTCGGAAGAACATAGTCACAGGCATCATTTATAATTCTGAGCATACCCTTCCTCGTTATTAGTGGAGTCTCTGCAAATAGTCGAGGCTATGCATGGTTTTGCATTACTTCATAAGCGTAGATAAACGATTGAAGCATTTCTGTGCCTACGCATTCAATATATAATTGAAAAAATTATTTCAGTTATGTCATATTACATCATTACATGCCGAACGATCGTTTTCTTCATAAAAGAAGATATTTTCACCGCGGCGAACATCTGCAACATATGGACATGCTGAAATGACTATAGAAACATACCTAATACTGCAGATTTTAACCGAGCTAATCCAGCTAATAACACTGTTTAGGAGAGTGTATTTTATAGTGTTGTTTAAATTGTAATACATAACTAGGTGCTTAATATTATTTTATTACTTAACATTACCGCAATTGTTATTTTACCTTGCTTGAATTATTGAGTTATTACGCAACCGCAACGGAGACGCCTCTGGTACGCTGATGAAACCAGCGGCTCTACTAATGTTGATGTGTAAACAGTCAATAGTAGGGTGTTTATTTCACATCAGAATACTATGTATCTCACGAGTCAGTATTTGGTTTGAATTTTTTGCAGTACTAATTTAAATAGCATATAGAAAATTTTAAATGTTTTAGATAAATAATTGTTCCTGTATTATATTGTCTACAATATATCTACAATAACTGTTTTCGTAATCTGTAAAATCTGTATGTCCGTAAACTACCTTAAACACGATTTCACTATTCCATATTATTCGTGATGGAAGCTATAAAAACCTAAAACCATCTGCTATGGATGATCTGCAGTTTCTCTTTTTTCTTAACAGAAATACGTTTTCTTAAAACCTGTATACAACAGTATACAGGATGGCTCACGAAGTTTTGACAAGTCGATATCTCGAAACCTATTTGAACAATAATTTTGAAAATTGGCTATGTTAAACAGTCGAAAGCGTTGCCCATTTTTGGCATAAAAGGATTCTATTTCCACCTGCACATTACCGGTCACGTGTACATCAACAACATTTTGAATTATATACCCTGTATGTTATTACAATTTTGTGATGATTTATCTAATACCAATCCAACGATACCATATTTATTAGCACGTTTATGTAAAACAGTGATAATCTGAGCTGTTAAATGAATGGATTGGTTGTAAACTTTTATTAAAGAAGATAAATAATTACACAGCAAAATACAATAATTGTAAAAATAATTACAGTTGATGCTCAAATTGCTGTCTACCTTCATTAACGCAATACTCAAATCTTTTTAAAATATTTGTGTAGTTGCTGCTCTAATCATTTCTGGTGTAACAGTTTGGCACGCTGCTCTGATTTTGTTCTGTAAATCGTCTAAATTTCTAGGCTGTGTGTTGTATACTAAACCTTTTAAGTATCCCCATAGAAAGAAATCTAAAGGTGTTATATCTGGAGAGCGAGCCGGCCAAGATGTTGTACCATTGCGTCCAATCCTTCTTTCAGGAAAAGTAGCATCAAGATATGTCCTAACCTGCTGGGCAAAGTGAGGAGGTGCACCATCCTGCTGCCACCACATCGTCCTTTTCTCATTTAAAAGAATACCTTCAAGTAAATGGAGTAAAGCATATTCTGGAAAAAATCCAAATATCTTTCGCCGTTCAACGTTTCTTGATAGAAATATGGCCCAATTAAACGACCTTTGAATAAACCACACTTCGAATTCCTCGAGGAGTTTTCCGTTCTCAACTAGGAAAGGAACTACGTCTTAATGTTTGTTCCACGTAAGCAAAAGAATTTTTACTTGGAGCTGTTCTGTCGGAAAAACGATAACTATACAAATCACTAGCACGTCTGCTATTTTTTCCATATTTACTATAGATCAGTGGCATATCATCGTAAGTAAAATGTATAGGCATAATAAATAATCTTATTACTATTCTTACAAAAACAAAATCTACTAATACTGCTTGACAGCTCTTAGCAAGTAGTGATGTTTTCCTGTTGCTAGAAATTTTTTTGTTTCTAAGCTGCCTACGTTTTTTTTTTAATAAAAATAAAGAAACGTTCATAAACAGTTGTTTATCTCAGTTCTCAATTTCATCAATATTTTTTGGTCTTAGGATTTGTCGTACGGTCCCTTATAATTAGTTGCTATGGAAAAAAAATTGTTGCGATTGATTTATTTCCATTATTAAATAAACAGTCATATTCCTGAAAAAAAGTAGTAAGGCATCCACGCAATCGCTTAGTTATCAATCTCATCAATATTGTTTGGTCTTAGAATTTGCCGCTCGGCCCCTTTTAATTAGTTGCTATGGAAAAAAATTGTTGCGACTGATTTCTTCCGTTATTAAATAAACAAAGGCATTTTCCTGAGAAAAGATAGTAAGACACCCACGTAATCGCTCAGTTCTCAATTTCATCAATATTTCTTGGTCTTAGAGTTTATCGCTCGGCCCCTTTTAATTAGTTGCTATGTAAGAAAATTGTTGCAATTGATTTATTCCCGTTCTTAAATAAATAAAGTCATATTCCTGAAAAAAGATAGTAAGACACCCACGTAATCGCTCAGTTCTCAATTTCATCAATATTTTTTGGTCTTAGAAATTATCGCTCGGTCCCTTTTAGTTAGCTGCTGTGGAAGAAAATTGTCCCGATTGATTTATTTCCGTTATTTGTTTATTTAAACAAAGTCATATTCCTGACAAAATATAGTAAGACACCCACGAAATCGCTCAGTTCTCAATTTCATCAATATTTTTTGGTCTTAAAATTTGTCACTATGCCCCTTTTAATTAGTTGCAATGGAAAAACCTTTACCGCGATTGATATATTTCCGTTATTAAATAAACAAAGTCATATTCCTGAAAAGAGGTAGTAAGGCACTCACGCAATCGCCCAGTTATCAATTTCATCAATATTCCTTGCTCTTAGAATTTTTCACTCGGCCCCTTTTAATTAGTTGCTATGGAAAAAAATTTGTTGATTGATTTATTTTCGTTATTAAATAAACAAAGCCATATTGCTGAAAAAGGGTAGCAAGGCACCACGCAATCGCTCAGTTATCAATTTCATCAATATTCCTTGCTCTTAGAATTTGTCACTCGGCCCCTTTTAATTAGTTGCTATGGAAAAAAATTGTTGCGATTGATTTATTCCCGTTATTAAATATACAAAGTCATATTCCTGAAAAAAGGTAGTAAGACATCCACGTAATCGCTCAGTTATCAATTTCATCAATATATTTTGGTCTTAGAATTTGTGGCTCGGCCCCTTTTAATTAGTTGCTATGGAAATAAATTTTTTGCGATTCATTTATTCCCCTTACTAAATAAAAAATGTCATATTCCTGAAAAAAGATAGTAAGACACCCACGTAATTGCTCAGTTCTCAATTTCATCAATATTTTTTTGTCTTAGGATTTGTCGCTCAGTCAATTTTAATTAGTTGCTATGGGAAATAATTTGTCGCGATTGATTTATTCCCGTTATTAAATAAACAAAGTCATTATTGTGAATAGAGATAGCAAAGCACCCACGCAATCGCTCAGTTATCAATTTCATCAATATGTTTTGGTCTTAGAATTTGTCGCTCGGCCCCTTTTAATTAGTTGCTATGGAAAAACATTTACCGCGATTGATATATTTCCGTTATTAAATAAACAAAGTCATATTCCTGAAAGGAGGTAGTAAGGCACTCACGCAATCGCTCAGTTACCAATTTCATCAATATTCCTTGCTCTTAGAATTTGTCACTCGGCCCCTTTTAATTAGTTGCTATGGAAAAAATGTCGCGATTGATTTATTCCTGTTATTAAATAAACAAAGTCATATTCCTGAAAAAAGGTAGCAAGACACCCCCGTAATCGCTCAGTTATCAGTTTCATTAATATGTTTTGGTCTTAGAATTTGTGGCTCGGCCCCTTTTAATTAGTTGCTATGGAAATAAATTTGTTGCGATTCATTTATTCCCGTTACTAAATAAAAAGTGTCATATTCCTGAAATAAGATAGTAAGACACCTACGTAATCGCTCAGTTCTCAATTTCATCAATATTTTTTGGTTTTATAATTTATCGCTCGGTCCATTTTAATTAGTTGCTATGGAAAGAAAGTTGTCGCGATTTATTTATTTCCGTTATTTTAAATAAACAAAGTCATATTACTGAAAAAAGATAGTAAGGCACCCACGCAATCGCTCAGTTATCAATTTCGTCAATATTTTTTGGTCTTAGAATTTGTCGCTCGGTCAATTTTAATTAGTTGCTATGGAAAAAAATTTGTTACGATTGATTTATTCCCGTTATTAAATAAACAAAGTCATATTCCTGAAAATAGATAGTAAGGCACCCACGCAATCGCTCAGTTATCAATTTCATCAATATTCTTTGGTCTTGGAATTTGTCGCTTGGCCCCTTTTAATTAGTTGCTATGGACAAGAATTTGTGGCGATTGATTTATTTCCGTTATTAAATAAATAATGTCATATTCTTGAAAAAAGGTAGTAAGGCACCCACGCTATCGTTCAGTTATCAATTTCATCAATATATTTTGCTCTTAGAGTTTGTTGCTCGGCCCCATTTAATTAGTTGCTATGGAAAAATTTTGTTGCGATTAATTTATTCCCATTATTAAATACACAAAGTCATATTCCTGAAAAAACATAGCAAGACACCCACGCAATCGCTCAGTTATCATTTCATCAATATTTTTTGGTCCTCGAATTTGTAGCTCGGCCCCTTTTAATTAGTTGCTATGGAAAAAAAATTGTTGCCATTGATTTATTCCCATTATTAAATAAACGAAGTCATATTCCTGAGTAGCAAGGCATCCACGCAATCGCTCAGTTATCACTATCATTAATATTTTTTGGTCTTAAAATTTGTCGCTCGGCCCCTTTTAATTAGTTGCTATGGAAAAAAATTTGTCGCGATTGATTTATTTCCGTTATTAAATAAACAAAGTAATATTCCTCAAAAACTGTTATTACTGTGGTGCCGCAAGAACTTGACCAATATGGTATCATTGGATTGGTATTAGATAGACCATCACAAAATTGTAATAACACACAGGGCGTCTCATTTAAAAGTTTCAAGTTGATGTTACGTGACCGGAAATGTATAAGTCCCTTTATGGCAGAAATGGACAACGCTTTCGGCTGTTTAACATAGCCAATTTACAAAATTATAGTTCAAATAGATTTCGAGATATCGACTGGCTAAAACTTCCTAGGCCACCATGTACATGTAATAAATAATTTTGATAATATTAATTGTTGGATCATCATTACTCATATCATCATTACTCATAATATTGGACAAAAATGTTATATTACAAAAAGTAAGAAGTGGAGAAAAGACACTTCTTTAGACTTTAGCGCCTAAGTAATAACCACCACAATAGAACTACGTTTAGAATAGAAATACGATAGAGTTGCAAAGTGCAGTCTTGATAATTCTATGAAACTTATGTGACACCAACTACACATATAATTATAGGTACATTAATGTTATGTATCTCATAAGATAAAATCGTTAAATTAAATTTCCGAATTAAGCTAAATTCCCGACAATTGCTTTACTTATTAATCAATTCAGCCTCCACCAAATAACCCTCTTTGATGTATTTAAATGTTAATCGTTTAATCCACGGGTCGGTTTTAATCTAGTTTCCAATAAGCCGGTCTCTCTTTATTTATTTGTAAAGTATCCTATAACATATCACGCAGGTTGGATAAATTATTTTGATAATTAATGATAATCGGTTTACTCACTTGAAACGCTTAATGTGCGAAGTACTGAAATTTTTATAGTATACAGGGTGTCCCAGATTTAAACGGACATACTCTAGTGGAAGATAGAGCACACTCAGCTGAGTTCAAAACACGCTTATACTTATCATTGAATGTGAACCGTTTTTGAGATACGGGGTGTTTTATGGTTTTTGACCAGAACTTTAGTCCGCCATATTTTTTAAATGACTACACATATTTAGATAAAATTTGGTACACATAGTATACTCTTTTAGGTTACTAAATAGCTTAAGTGATTTCGGAAAAATTCAAGGATCGACTTCCATTTTTTTAATATGGCTCTTTGGGTCGTTAAAATCACACTGTATATTATTTTGTGGTAAATGTTAGTAAACTTTTAAAAAGCCTATGGACCAGTTTGTGAAATAATGTCATAATATTTGATGGCGCGTTTATGGTTATTCTTCAATAAATTTTCAAATGTATTGAAAGACCAAATTTGACATTCTACAAATAACACAATCCAGTTGCTAACATCATTATTTTATTAATGTTAGCTAAATACCCCGCAGAAGAGGTTTTTGTTTTGACATTCAGTGTTTTTAAGCTTTTCTTAGTTAAATTTCATCCAACATATTACACATTCCATTTCTTTTATAAATTTATTTAGAACTTTAAATAATGGAAAAGAATAATAAAATCGGTGCAAATAATTAAAACTATAACAGGTTTTCAGAATGAATGCTCCCAGTAAGTATAGGGGTGTTTTGAACTCAGCTGAGTGTGCTCTACCTTCCACTAGAGTATGTCCGTTTAAATCTGGGACACCCTGTATAAAGTAAGCTTGCGATGAAATAAACTTGTATATCTTATATCGTTTTAACAGATTGATCTTATTAAGAACACATGTCGTTCTGCAATTTCAAATTGACACATTTTGAATCATATAGTATATCAATTTTACCACCATTTTTTTAACAAGTGTTACACTGAGGGAAATCAACCGCGTACAGAGCTTTTGTCAAAACTCTTTTAAAAAAGTAAAACTCTTTTGATATTGATACTTAATCTTAATCAACAATATGATCGCCATCTACATCTACAATATTAATCGAACAACAACCAATCGAGCAATCACCAATGCCTTTTGCCTGAAACTTCAGCAGCTGTAAATTAAAAGGCAATTTTCATCTCGTCTATATTATTACACATTTTGTTGGTTAAATATTGTTTTAAATCTCCGAGAATTAATTGAACGGTATAGTGAATGTGGTGATGTATGTGAGTGTGTGAATGATGGGAACTATATAACGAATGTGAAATCATATTTCAGGTGAGTTTCAGTCAGTTTGTTAATTTTGATTGGGTTTCCTGTCCCACGCGAGCCCTTGCGTTATCATGAAGCAGATGAACGGAGGCGTCTTCAGCGTTTTCCCCTAATTGTTGCCATACATTTTTGCAATTAACGTATGTAGTATCATTAATCGTCCTGATCTGGGAGAGAAACTCAAGCATAGCACAACCTTTGCACCCTATCAGCAACACAAGAGAATATTACGTGAGTAAAAGTCTGCTCATAATCTGTCTTGGTAAATCTTCTCCTCGATGAAGCTAGACTGAACGACATCTCCTGCTCTGATAGAAGATCTAACTTTCATCTCCTGTTATTGGAACCTCTAACAAGTCATTGCATCTGAAAAAGCAATGATTGGAAAATACATGGTAATTTTTATTGTTTTCGATGAGGCGGTGTAGAATCCAATGTGTTAATACTTTACTGTAGCAGAGATTGTGAAAGTGTCGAGTTCTTAATACTCCTGAATAATTAATGGAATGGAGTCTAAGTGCTGTCGTCAATTCATGCGTGGTTCATTCTGAGTTGGCCTTGATGCAACGCTGCAATTCGTTATCGTTGACCGTCGAAGGGTATCCAACACTGTCCACCTTATCTCCAAATTCAAAGCGAATTCTATTGATGTCATTGGTAACAGTGCTTGCATTGGTGTTACAGTTCCGTTCTTAAAAAAAATGTAGTGAGTTTTGATAAACGTAGCGTGGCGGTCGCTATTCTATATTTCATACCGGCCGCTATAAAATTATAACAGAACTTTTTTACTAACTCAATATATTAGTTAATGGAAATTTCTCTCAGTATACCAACTTTGGTATTTTAAGTGCAACACTCTTTTTGACTTGCACATCAAGTGTTTTGTAATATTTACAAGAACTACAAAATCTTGATAGTATCGATAGTAACATATACTGAGAGAAATTTCTATTAACTATAAGTAAAAATTAATCTAAAAAAATGTATACATTAAATCTAGCAGCTTTAAATCAACTGCGTTATTATCACTGTGAAACTAATTTTGCTAAGATCCTTTACGAAACAAAAAAGTTCTTTGTATACGATTTAGGTAAGAATTGAATACCAGTACTGTAATGTCACGACAACTTTTATTTAAATACGTAACAAGGAATAGACTATTACTCTGAACTTCACATTCGAATAATACACAATGTAGCCTGCTGAGAAAAATAGCATTTCTATCCAATTATTCACATAAGAGTGAATTAAAATATCGATTGTGATTAAAAGAAATATAATAAATGTGTTCAAAAAATCATTCATAAAAAAATTTGCAAGTTACTCGGATTTACGACTACTGGATTCATATTGGCAGGCGCAATTTTTTCACGAAACCATCAACCAATTAATAAAAATATCTTGTAAAAATATCTTAAAACATTCATTCGCTTCATCTCGTTCAATGAAATAACAAACCTTGCATAGTATGTTGTGTGATTTATCCAGGATGTTATTCTCAACATCGTGAATGTAGGCTTATCGTCCACATTAAATATACATATTTAAATCAGATTTTACGCCGTTTAACTATACTAAAAGGTTCACGAAACGATGAAGTAAAGCAAACAAATAAGTCCGCATGACTAAACATAAACTTGGGGATGTTCAATTTATTCTAGGCTATAATTTCGCAATGCCGCCATGAAATTAGTTACTTTCAAGAATTTATGCACATATTTTATCATTAAACACACAGGTCGTTTTAGTTGTCTTCATACACCCTTGGCGATATTTCAATATCATTTTCGTTCTATTAATATAGCACAGCTTGATACCTACTGACAAAGCAGAATGTTGAAGGTCTGCCCTTTATAATGGAATCATCTTGTTCTACTTGGAGCCTTTCCTTAATTGTAGAAAACTTTCGTGATTAGTTCCTGATTGTGAAGTTTTTGATTAATCTGTCGGCTACTATTAAACATTACTGCATATTTACTTTAAAGAACTAAGCAATTTTAGATTAGGCATGTCAGTTTTAAAGCATACATTGGAAATCATTTATATATTATTTATTTTTTATATTCATTTAGAGATTTATGAGAATCGCTCCGACATTTCGATTATTAACCTAAATCTACTATATTGAACGTTTATTAAATAAAATGCTAAATATAAATATTAGTATAATAATATAATATACAGTGCTTTTATTTAAAAATTAACAATCCCCCTCCATTACTTCTCTTAGCAATTAAAATGACTTCTACACAAGCACTTGGATATCGAAGGGGAAGGGAAGTTTAAAACCAATGTACGTTGCAGTTTATGTTTCACGCTCTTATCCCGAGCTACCCACATTTAAAAATTTTAAATAGCATTACCTGTGTTGTAAAAAATCATTTGAAAGATCTTAAAACTTCTGATTCGAATTCGTTCATAAATCTGAAATAGATTGGTCAGTTCGCTAATACTCGTAGTACAAATAATAAAATAAACAGTTTTAAAACCTTAAAGCGGACCTTTACGCGCGTAGAACTTCTGTATCTCGACATTGAGTGGCCGAGAAAAAATAAACCAATGCATAAATGCAGAATATGTGTTTTTTCCGACAGTTTTACTTTCCTCAATTTTTCTCAAATGATCCACCATTGTGCTTTCTCATGACCCATGAACATAGTATAGTGCGTTATATTCACCTCACAATCAATAGGTGTCGTCTGGGGGACCTCCCTGATCAGAATCAGTCAAAACCCGATCGATCCGACACGATTTAGTTGAGTTATCGTGGTAACAAAAAATTTCTCAAATGGTCCACCATCGTGCTTTCTCATGACTCATGGACAGTGCGGGCTGTATCCTATCCACCTCAAAATCAATAGGTTTCGTCTGAGAGACGTCAACGATCAGAATCAGTCACAACTCGATCGATCCGACACGATTTAGTTGAGTTATCGTGCTAACAAGAATAAATGCCGACAACAACGACGACAACAACAACGATACACACACCCACACATAAAATGGTTTAAAACCATTTTCTTTTATTTTTAGGCCGAAGAATGAAAGATAAACCCTAGAAAAAAAATTTTTTACACGATTTTATTACTTTTCCGCGTATAATGGAGTGCGGTAAAGTAATTAACAGTTTTAAAATCTTAATACGGACTTTTCTGCACGTAAAACATCTTTATTTCGAAATTGAGTGGCAGAGAAAAAATAAACCAACACATAAATGCAGAACATGTGTTTTATGCGATAGTTTTACTTTTTTCAATTTTTCTCAAATAGCCCACCATCGTGCTTTCTTATGACCCATGGACAGGGTGGGGTGTGTCCTATCCACCTCAAAATCAATAGATGTCGTCTCGTAGACATCCCTAATCAGAATCAGGCGAAGTCCGATCGATCCGACACGATTTAATTGAATTATCATTAACAAAAATTAGATTAACAAAAAAAAATGTCTCAAATAATCCACCATTGTGCTTTCTCATGACCCATGTACATGGTAGAGTGTGTTCTATCCACCTCAAAATCAATAGGTGTCATCTGGGTAACGTCCCCAATCAGAATTAGTCAAAACCCCATCGATCCGACACGATTTAATTGAGTTATCGTGCTAACAAGAATAAATGCCGACAACAACGACAACGACATACACACATAAAATGGCTTAAAAACCATTTTTTTTTATTTTTGGACCGAAGAACGAAAAATAAATGCTAGAAAAAAATTATTTTTACACGATTAAACCTAAAACTTATCGGTGTTGAGTCTGTGGCAGCGATTCCATAGAAGTAGTGCCACCCACTTCCTTTGAACCCATTACATAGTCTTTAGTACACAGTTGACATTTTAATGATATATGTATTCGATGGATTCGTGAACTCATGGGCATGCTCATTTAAAGAAATACCATCCGTATCCGTAAGTCCAGTTTGTTCAGGAGTTAAATTAGGATGATCTAGATCGAAGGCTAGAATTATGTAACTATTGAAACGAAGTTTTCCCTGGTTATGTAACATGTGATAATCAAAGGGACGGAAACTGGGACCTTCGATGCAGCAATAGAAACAGAAGGTCAGATTTCCAAGAACATCCAAAAAATTATACGATTTTCGACGCACACTTCGTCAATGAAATTGACATCAATACCAATTTGTTTTCATGGAAAACTGGTCTCCTATTTATGTAATATGAAAATTATGGAATCATCGGATCGCCAGTTCAATTTTCTAGTTTGGATACTCGGAACCTTTTTATAGAGTTGTTTAAAATTAAAGATGTATGTGAACAGATCAGAAAATATTGAATTTAATAAATAACAGGATAACTGAGGAAATTCAAAACATAGACTCTGAGGATATACAAAACGTCAACTTAGATTTCAACAACCCTTGTCATTATTGTCAAAAGATGAACGGTAATAATTGTAAACATTTAATTTTATTGACCATTGGTAGAATGATAATGAATATGCACTAAATTTTGAAATGTATCTTGAACACTGTTATACGCTCTGCACTTCATTATATAAAAGGTTCAACAATGTTGGGTACAAGTTTGTAATACAAACTTTGAACATAGAAATTGTTCAGTTTTAACTGTACAAAATTAACGATGCTGCAAACAATACCTCTACTGAGTTCACAAGGGTTTACAGTGTTTTTGCAATATTGTACATTAGTTATTAGTTCACCAAGTTTAATAAACTTTATAGATTTCAATAGACAAATAAAGCCTCTTCCAAATGAGATAACGTACATAAGCTCCACGTAATTCGGAGAGCCTTAAATGGGTGGCAATCTTTTGATACCAATAGAATATCGATATGCTCTGTAAGGTTTTTCTTAAAGATTAATACTAAAGTTAAATTACTGGTAGATTTCTCTTATGCATATGGATCGCATTGTATTGTTATATAATGCAACCCTTATGCAGAGTATGAAGAGTAGTTACTCTTCATGTTTCTGTTGAAGAAACTGATCAGTGAATCGTCTAATCGAATCTGGCAACATCATGTAACGAGGATATTATTCTTTCGCTATAACTCAGAAGAACTTAATTGACTGGACTGTAAGGTCCTAGATTCTACTCTTAAGAACATATTGAATTCAAATAAAGTTAATGATTTATAAAGATTATTTTTATCTATTAAGTAAGGACTGTTTAATACTGTGGTAATGAAATATTAGAGGAAATAATAAAAAATAACATTTTAATTGAGTCTACTCAATAGCAAATCTGACAACAATTCGATTGTTTTCGATACTACGCCAATTAATATTAATTGATAACAACAATAATAGACAAGGCGCATGACAATAACTATGCGTGTAGCTTAGGTCTCTTATAAAATCTGTTATCAAAATAATCATGCCTCTATATAAAGACACCCTAATGTTCGTAAAGTTCATCAAACTCATCGCCTCCGTAGTTTAATTCTTGTGGAACATGCGAACTGACATGGAAATGAATTTTAAACAGCGTGACTCGACGGAA
The DNA here is from genome assembly GCA_037954035.1 of Rosalia funebris. Taxonomy (NCBI): domain Eukaryota; kingdom Metazoa; phylum Arthropoda; class Insecta; order Coleoptera; family Cerambycidae; genus Rosalia; species Rosalia funebris. Next base: position 1,848,321 of record JAZFAV010000018.1, on the reverse strand, counting down.
TTAAATTACGTAAAATAACTTACCATTACAATTAATTAAGTAATCAATACATATAAACAATCGTGGAGAGCGATTCTCCGAAGTTTTTTTCCTATGCAAGCTTATAGGTATATAAGTTAATCCCAAGGGTGTGTTCACTATGGGATAGTCATATAAGTCTGTCAAGATACCAAATTTAATAGTATACCTATACATATTTATTTAATTGTACAGAAATATTTTTGACTTGTTTTATATATTAATACAAATGAAGCACCTTCAATTTTGATTTCAAATTCTTTTCAAAATCTATTTTATTTGTTATAGCATTAGTTTTTTTAACTGTTTTAATTACTTTCATTTACTTTAATTACTTTCATGACTTTTATAACTTATGCGACAATATTAACTATAGAACTTACTAAAAGCTAATTAATTTTTAAATTTATAATAAACAGATAATGTATTAATATTATGCATCAAAGATAATGAGATAAAGAAACGCTTCGTATAAATTTATACTAAACTTTGTAAAATAGCAAACAATAGTGTTTTCATGTATAATTGGCGACATGTATAATTTATTAAAACAAACTGATTGTAAAACTCTAATTATAAAATTTGAGTTATTGTAAAAACTACATTAATTATATTGAATCGTTTGTTGGAACTTATGACAAGAACTATTTGTTTATATATTCTATACAGTTGAGAATATTACAAAATAATAAATAAGCCAATGTACGGTACAAAGCAGGGGGTGATTGACAGTAATAGTGAATGTGTCATTGACTACACCGTAGGATGATATTGATTGATTTTTAACATATTTCTCGTTAAACAGGCTATTTTACATAGCATTAGTCTTATGCATAAATTTTAAGCAACTTCATAAATTGATTAGATGAGACTATATATGTTATTTATACATCTTATTTAGGGCGTATATTATTTCGTTTATACGTTATAAGTGATACAATAAAACACTCAGAAATAAACAGTTTTAAAACCTTAAAATGGACTTTTCCGCACGTAGAACATCTCTATCTCGAAATTAAGTGGCCGAGAAAAAATAAACCAACACATAAATGCAGAATATGTGTTTTCTGCGACAGTTTTACTTTTTTCAAATAGCCCACCATCGTGCTTTCTCATGACCCATGTACAGGATGAGGTGTGTTCTATCCACCATAAAATCTACAGATGTCATCTGGTAGACGTCCCTAATCAGAATCAGTCGAAACCCGATCGTTCCGACACGATTTAATTGAGTGATCGTGCTAACAAAAAAAAAATCTCAAATAGTCCACCATTGTACATTTTCATGACTCATGTACATGGTAAAGTGTGTTCTATCTACCTCGAAATCAATAAGTGTCGCCTGGGAGACGTCCCTAATCAGAATCAGTCAAACCCCGATCGATCCGACACGATTTAGTTGAGTTATCGTGTTAAAAAGAATAAATGCCGATGACAACGCCAACGTCAACGACAACGACAACGACGACAACGACGACAACGACGACAACGACGACAACGACACGCATATAGCAAAATTTTTTTAAAAACCATTTATTTTTTGTTTTTAAGCTGAGAAACGAAAAATAAACCCAAAAAAAATTTTTTGTTTCAATTTTTCTTTACATGATTACATTACTTTTCCGCGTACAGTGGAGTGCGGAAAAGTAAAAGTACGACATATTTATATATCTTATAGATATACTTAGCTCATTATTATATGGCACAGACTCAAAATATTTTGTCACAAATTTATGCTGTGTTCTTAAAATATTATCAACAAATTTTATAATCCTGCGACGTTTAATTAAATGTATAAAATTTGCCTTATAATCGATATAATTGAATTAGAAATTTATTAGGTGTCTCATTTTAAAATGCTCCCATTTTCAAAATTGTTAATTGTGTAAAGTTTTTTGTTCTCAAATTCCCTCTTGATGACTTATACAAGTTAAATATTACTTAAAATGAGTGTGATAATTCAGAATGAAATATGTCCTTGGCATTTTTGAAGATAAATAAGCGTTTCATCCACTAAATATAAAATTGTTCTGTAAATTGGACTGTAAATGTAAAATTGTCTTGTAAATTGGACAAATTGTTAAATTGGACTGTAATACAGTGTACAGTGACATACTCCGTGTATCTCTTACAGTATAATAATATTTTCTATTCCCCCAACCCCCAATGTTACCTAAGATGTCTCAATTACGAGTAGCTCATAATCAGCATATGCGATTTTCATACATATATTGGTATGTTATTCACTATAAATTGGAGTGAAATATGACCGTACCGTGTGAAACCGAAATATTCTAGAAACATTGGAATAACGTTTGTTAAGTGTTCCAGTGTTTCAAGTTTCAAGTTTATGGCCCTATTAAAATTCCTAAAATTAAAAACACTTTAGAAAATTATTACTCACATTCTGCAGTTACTAAATCTTTGTTTTTGCAAATAACGAATTAAATTAATAACAACTGTAATGTTTTTGTATAGTCTTTTTCTCTTAATTTTTTTTATATCTAACATGTATTTTTCTATATATGTATACACAAAGTTTGTTTTAGTAACACAGCGCTTGCAGTATAAGAATATTATGTTACATATATAAACCAAACCCCTTTATGTAAGCTCATATATAGTTTTAAATTGAATAGACACACAACAAAATGCATATTTGTATTTTGCTGAATTTTAACATAAATGAGTCACAAATATATTTAATGCATTAGCATAAATTTGCCAATGTATGCAAAACATAGGCAAATAAAAACCAGAACAAAAACACTTATCAACACGAAACATATCCACATACTTTACAATTCTAAATATCACAGTTTATACTAGACATTACATACTTTTTTTTAATGTTTGAAAGTTTATTGTAACAGCAAGTTCGTTATAATATACTATTAAATATCGTTATTATTCATTAAGGTTAACAATAAAATATCAATATAATAAAGGGAATAATGACATAAAAGAAAAAAATATTGTCAAACTACCTATTTTAACTGAAAATCATTTAATTGCTAAATAAATCTAATAAATAAAAAAATCCTTATATGTTATCTATGCAGATCTTGTTTAAAGTATATATTATTTCCTTTATTTATTAATGAATTTATGCGTTAATGATAACATGTCACTAAAGAAATACGATATATTACTTATATATTATATGGGTATGATTACTTCATTATTATATAACACAGAACCAAACGATTTTACAACATATATATGCCAATTATTTGAAATAATAGAAATTTGTTTTCAATTGGGTATTATTCAGTAGAATGTTCAGAATTTGCGTTATATCGATTAAAATTGCATCATAAATTTATTTTTATTTAGGTTCTTTACATCTTCTACCTTTAATGGTGTACACTGTTCAGTACAAGATTTTGCTGTTACGGTCCTTGTATGCTTTATATTTTCAATTTTTCTTTAAATTTTTAACACTATTTTGAACAAATTCGTTGTAATATACCCGTATTGTGTCATTATATATATATATATATATATATATATATATATATATATATATATATATATATATATATATATATATATATATACATATTCTACTGTTATTATCGTCACTATCCCTGCATCTTCAAATATGAAAAATTTATATAATAATGAAAGATATAAAGACACCAGAGAAAATATAATATCAAACTATATATACTAAATGAGTGTTAATGAATGGAATTTTTGGAATTTGTATTATATCCATGACAATTGCGTCAGAAATTTATTATACATTTTATAGTTGTTCTACTTTTAATGTTGTAAACTGTTCATTAAAACGTCTTGCTATATTTTGGTTTTTGTATGCCTTATATTTCTGATTTTTTAGTACATGTGATACTTTACCTACAATTAGCCCTGCATACTTGCTTTATATTGAATTTTGGGGTAAATGAATTAAAAAATATATATTTACTTTGTTAGCACAAATTTTCCAAAATATACAATAAAAACTTACCAGCAAATAACGTATCCATGCCGTTTATAATTCTAAACTGCACGGTTGATCCAAGGAATGACATAACTTTTTTAAAATGTTCGACACTTTGTTCTAACGCAAAATTCTTTATAATATTTTATTAAGTGTCGTCACTGTTCATTGAGCTTAATGTATAGTAAATTAGTATAACAAAGAAAGGCATACTAAAGAAAGGAAATAAAAAATAATCTATTTATCTTTAACTGGAAACTATTTAATTGTTAAAAAAATCAAAAGCAAGTAACGCAACAAAAAATAAATGTTAATAAACTTTGACGTGCATGCCGCCTGTTGCGTGCTTATGATGCAGCAGAACCAGGTCGCCGGTGGAGAAATACACGGCGGATGCTGTACAACTGAAGTTTCATTCCAAGCTTTAAGCTCTTGCAATCCCACGTGGCTCGACCGGCGCAACACAAAAAGTTCACCCCCTCCACCGAGTGTCGTGCTTGCTCTCATTGAAAACAAACCTCAGACGTTAGATGAGACGCGTAAACCCCATTCGTCTTATCCGACGAAGCTTCTGCGATCATTTACCTGCGTATACGCTTGAGTAATTATTTTATGGTCTACGTTTGAACGTGTCAGACACAGGTCATCAAGAACACATCATCCATCTTATATATGTAAATGTAGAGGATGTAGATAATATGGTAATCAGATTTATTAAATTTAGTAATATTTATCTAACATGTATTAAGATTTTGGACTGGGCATTATGCTACCTATTTTTTTATATAATGTATGTATAAGTTGGTAACATGAGGTCTGGATTTATGACAAGCATAAAAATCGGATTATCTCGGGGAGAGAAGTAGGTCGTGGATAGGGGGGACCGCTGTTTGATTAGTAATATTTACATATTATTTTATTGATACATGTAATAATTAATCTATAATATAATATAATAGTAAGTGCGCCAGTAGCTATTAATTTGTTATAAGCTTTGGCTCTCATATAAGTGAACAGAGCCTACTTGTAGTCTATATATAAGAAAACTATAAGTAATTGAAAAGAATTAAAAATTATTATTGAAAATTATAGTAATACCTACTCTGTCAAACAAAATACATATACATATCTATATGCATAAGAAATCTATAGAATAATGTATACACAAAGCTGTAAAAATTGTGTATGTATCAGGATATTTATACATAAAAAAGCTATAGTGTTTTATTTTATTTCTCTCAAGTGATTACTTAGTCCACACAAATACCAAAATCATATACTTATACCACAATGGTTTACTTACAAAAAAATATAGATAATTATAAATGGAATAGACAAATATAAAAGTAAAAATTAATTTTCAGTTTGTTGAAAAAGAGAATTTGTAATGTCATTAACAAAGGAAAGAAAATAATAAATAGCTTATTTGGTGGAGAACTTAAAGCGGCGTGGTTGTCAGAAAAGGTAAGACACGGGTAGTTGCTAAAACCTGTCCAGTGATGGCGGGCGAAAAATTTTCTGCCTACGGATGGAAAGGTGAAATCCTTTCGAATTGTGTTCCCAGTTCTGGTGGAATGATAGAAAACATTTGACGATGAAACGATGTATAAAAAAACAGAAAAAAATAAATAATCCAAGAACAAAAAAAAAGAATAAAAGGGATGACAAAGAAAGCCCTAAAACTATTATTGAAATGAGAAGAAAATTCTTCAAAAGTTTTACTTTTAAGCTACTTACTCTAGATATGGAAGAGCTCAATAATTAGCCTAGATACTCAACTATGTGGGAGTTTAGATGCACGTTCTAATCATAAAAAAGGAAACACGTACTAGATATTAATGTGCTTAATGTATTGCAGAAAAACTTACAGGTCAATTTTAATAGAATCCGACACAAAGTCGAGAAGAAATCTCACAACAACTCCAACGAGAACACTTTCATGGTGAGTCTTGAGTTATAAATCCCAATAACCTGGAGTACAGTACAAATGCACTAAAATATTCGACCAAAGTTATCAGTAATTTGAACTTGACGCTATAAATAATTCCAAATTCTAACAAGTGACAAAAAGTTATATTAATCACAAAATAGACAGCTTTAAAATTTTAAAATGGACACGTAGAACATCTCTATCTCAAAATTGAGTTGAAAAAATAAACCAACACATAAATGCAGAATATCTGTTTTATGCGACAGTTTTACTTTTTTCAAATAGTCCACCCTCATGCTTTCTCATGACCACTGAACAGGGTGGGGTGTATCCTATCCACCTCAAAATCAATAGATGTCGTCTGGTAGGTATCCCTAATCAGAATCAGTTGAAACCCGATCGATCCGACACGATTTAATTGAGTGATCGTGCTAACAAAAAAAATTCTCAAATAGTCCACCATTGTGTTTTCTTATGACCCCTGAGCATGGCAGAGTGTGTTCTATCCACCTCAAAATCAATAGGTATCGTCTGGGAGACGTCTCCAATTAGAATCAGTCAAAACCCGATCGATCCGACATGATGTAGTTGAGTTATCGTGTTAACAAAAAAAACTTTTCAAATAGTCCACCGTCGTGCTTTCTCATGACCCATGGACAGGGTGGGGTGTGCCATATTCATCTCAAAATCAATAGGTGTCGTCTGAGAAACATTCCCGATCATAATCAGTCAAGACCCGATCGATCCGACACGATTTAGTTGAGTTATCGTGTTAGCAAAACAAATTTCTCAAATAGTCCACCATCGTGCTCTCATGACTCGTGGACGGGGTGGGGTATGTTCTATCCACCTCAAAATAAATAGGTGTCGTCTGGGAGACGTCCTCGATCAGAATTAGTCAAAGCCCGATCGATCCGACACTATTTAGTTGAGTTATCGTGCTAACAAAAAAAAAATTTCTCAAATAGATCCAAGGGAGGGGGTGGTGTGTGCTATCCACCTCAAAATCAATAGGTGTCATCTGGAAGACGTCCCTGATCAGGATCAGTCAAAACCCGATCGATCCGACACGATTTAGTTGAGTTTGCCGTGCTAACAAGAAATTTTAATGCCGACGACACACAGCAAAATTTTTTTAAATACCATTTTTTTTTTGGCTTTTAGGCTGAAAAACGAAAAACAAACACAAAAAAAATTGTTTTTTCACTCTTTCTTTACACGATTACATTACTTTTCCGTTAGTATAGTGGAGTGCGGAAAAGTAATAAGAAATTGTAGAATGGATACAAACATAGAATGTACAATATACATTATTCAGGAAACTGGACTTGGAGAAAAGCAAAATAGGAAACTAACGCATGGGATTTTTATTAAAAATAAACGTAACAGTGACCTAGAGAATTGATTGTGAATAGTAGAAAAGACCCCCTACAGCGATGTGATTTTTAAAATAAAATTCAACATATCCCAGAGAGTTATTCAAAAAACATTTCGTTGCTTCATAGCAGAAGTAGCCCAACTGCAAAATTTGATACTACTGCTAACTGCAAAAAACTAAGAACTAAGATACTGTAAGATACTAAGATACTAAACTGCTCTAAAGTTATTTTTTTTTGAGATAGGATACTTTTTTCATTTGATTTCAGCTCCCTTAGTATCATAGATAGAAATAGGCTACTTGTGCACTGAATCCATGGTGTTAAAAACTATCCTAAGCGACTAAAAACTGAAAATGGCATATTCTACAGATAGACTACTTTTGCTCTGAAGCGACGATTTCTTTTAATTTGATGAATTTATTCCAAACCTTAGGATATACTGTATATTTTTCAATTTTTAATTTTCCTATTGATCACTTATCGCTTGTATTTCCACTGACAGTAACTGTAAACGACCTATGATAGTGGGAAATTCTTATTGCAGTCACTTCTGCAACTTGTAAATTTTACAACTTCCTTGTAAATTTTACAAGCATTTGCGACATTACTTATTATTTTTATCGTATTTGTACATTTGATACGTATATTTCCAAATATTTAATTCAACGCATTGATATTCCCTTCAATTTGCGGTTGCATCAAGATATACCGAATGCACTTGAATAAGCGATTCGTACGTGCTCAAACTGGCTGTGTTTTCTATCCATGCAATTACTGTTTATGTACCACGAGCTAGTAAAATGAAAATACGAGATAGATACAACTAGATATCATAATTTAATACTTCACTGCTAATATTTTAGGTAATTTTTAAGTTAAAAAATAAAGCATAAAGTTTTATGCAGTATTTTTCCAGAAACTTAAATTAGATGGTTCCCTAAGGTATGTCAAAAATAGACTATCTTTACGCCTAATTATACATGCAGCTCCTTTAGAGTAGCTATAGCTGCTCTATATACATAAAAACATCCTGAATGAGCTCAGTTAGGCTATATGATTACTATTCGTTGCAAATTATTTAGTGAAGTACGTTGAAATTATTTTACCATTAAAAAATCGTAATAGTCTTGATTTATGTTAACTGACCTATTTTCTAAAATACGTCATCATCTAAATTTTTCTTAGTTGTATTTGAAGAGTATGGTCTTTTTCCACAATTCTTGTAATGCAGAAGTTTCCAGAAAATACTTCTATAATTGCCATGTTCTTGCTTGCTGCTTCTAATAACCTCTAACATCTATGGAAATCTATTGACTTAATATATGTCAAACAGTCGAATATGCAAAAGACTAGTTCAAGTTCTTTAAAATTTCCCAATATACGTACCTCTGAGAAGCATAATGAGGCACTTTCGACATGTTCATTCCTCTGAAATATGGGTAATATGAATTGATTTTAAAGGTAATTATGCTCCTGGTCAATAGAAGCTGTGTTAGTTTTGAGACGAAGAACATTATTAACTCGAAAATTAATTCACTATTGCCTATATTTAAGGCGAATGCATAAAATGTGTCTCATTATATTAATACTATATATATTAAGTCCTTTAACTCCTACACGGAACGTAGGGCTTCGGTAAAAGCGCGTCATCTGATTCTGTTTTGCGCCATGAATTTGGCCTCAATCCATGTCTTTCCTGCCCTTTTTAACTCATCCATCACTGTTCTTCTCCATGTCTGTACCAATTTTCCTACTTTTCTAGATCCCTGTGGATTCCATTCTAGAGCGTGTTTCGCAACATTATTGTTGGGTCTGCGGAGTGTGTGCCCCACCCAACCCCATTTTCTGCTTTTAATTTCAGATGCAATTTCCTTCTGCCCTGTTTGATGCAGAAGGTTGTCATTTGCTATGCGGTCTGGCCAGAATATATGAAGTATTCTTCGTAAGCACTTGTTGACAAAGACTTGCAGTTTACGTGATAGTACCTTTGTGACTTTCTAGGTTTCACAACCATATAACAGAACTGACTTGACGTTTGATTGAAAAATTCGTAATTTTGTTTGTGTGGAGTATTTTCTGGAATTCCACACTGGGCCAAGTGAACTGAAGGCTTGCTGTGCTTTTCGTATTCTACTACGAATGTCAGTTTCTGCACCCCTATTTTTTGTAATGATTCTTCCCAGGTAGGTGAATTCCTCAACATCCTCTTTTTCTATGTGATTTATATGAAATGGGGCATTGTATCTGGTGTTAATTCTCATACATTTTGTTTTATTGATGTTGATTTTTATATTGTTATATTTGTTTTGAAATTATCCCTCTCCCTTTCTCTCTCTCTCTCTTTCAATCTCTCACTCTTAATCTCTCTCATTCTCTATTCTAAAGAAGTATTCACTTCTATCACATGTACTGTGCTGTATATGATATTTTTTTTTCTTTTTAGTTTATTATATAGAAAGCATTTGCTGGAACTCAATTTGAAAACTTGTCATTGAAGAAAATTAGTTTATTTCATCTCAGGAGGATTTTGTTACAAGGTCTCAACCATTGATCAAATGACCGATATAATTGAGAGAACACTAGAGGAGAAAAATTCGGAATTATTATATAGTGTATTGTTAAAAACAAAAACAAAAATCGAATTGTAATACGAGATATTACTAATTATTGTAAGTACAGAAAACTAACAATAAACTGTAATAACTAATAGTTTGTTCATAACAAACTATTAGTTATTACATCCGACTTCCACTTAAGTTAAAAATGATTATATCTTCAGTGTTTGAATCAATGTATATGTTTTACCTTCTCTCGTATTGGCGAATATATGTTGTTATATAACTATCTCTATAATTCACGGAAACACATTTCGTTTTTATTGTTTAAGAGACTATTCCTTGAGGTGCGAGGGAAACTTATAAGTAAGGACGTACGAATATGTGGAGCTATATATCGTTTTTATACAACTTTATTAAGGAAGATAAGAGTAATTTAAATAAATGCATTATATTACAAGGTATTGCTGATGTAATAATGATAATTATTTTAATACTCAAGTACATTTATAATCTATTCTGATAATTAATTTCATATAATTATTATTATGACAAGTAACAAAATCCACAACGAATTCTTTGACGTTGATTAACTTTCTTCGAGAAACATTTGGTCTGCTTATAAATAACAATCCCAAGGACTGAACAACAAAATCCGGAACAACAATAGATGCAATATTTACACGCTATTTAGAAAATATCGAATCACGAACATATACTTCATATTTTAATTATCACAAACCAATCATATCAGTATTACCAATTGAACCACAAGCCGATGATAGTGTAGATAATGAATAAACCGAATATTTTTACACACATTTTATATTGTTATATTTCTTTTGAAATTATCCCTCTCCTTTTCTCTCTCTCTCTCTCTCGTTAAATCTCTCACTTAATCTCTTTCATTCTCTATTCTAAAGAAATATTCACTTCTATCACGTGTACTGTGCTGCACATGATATATTTTTTTCATGGCATTATGATTATTCGAAATATCTCACAACTGGTGAACACTCCTTATTATATAATTTATATATATACCTCTGTATATATATATATATATATATATATATATATATATATATATATATATATATATATATATATATATATATATATATATATATATCAATAATATAAATAATTTCACAAAGAATCATTGTGTACCTATTTTCAGAAAATAATTAAATTGGACATTTACTGGTTTTGATACAAACCCGTATTGAATACTAATATTTTGCAAACATAAATGTACCTTGGATGCAACCTTCTATTAGAGATCGCACCCATAGTTGCTAGTCACAGGGCCTTTTACCCTCTCCTTATCCAGCCTTTTATTTAAGTTATTGAACTAACCTAAATGAAACATTAAAATATCAGCATACACATGTTAAAATTAATAATGGTGGTGTATGTGGTCAAGGCTAATTTTATTTAGTGCGATGCATTCACTTCTTATTAGTAATAAAATACGTGGTATAATTTTATATATTCAAATCTTGAATGAAGTTACATCCAGAAACATCAACTTCAAAATACTTTGGAAATAATAAAAAATAACTATAGAGTTTAAGCATAAAGCAAAAGTGCGTTTGAAAGCAATTACTTATGGAATAACATGATCTAACTATATTAGTATTATTGTCGTCATTGTTGCTTAATATTAAAAACTTTTAAAATAGCTATAGTGTTATTTATAGCATAATGCTATAAATAACACTATAATTAGCGAATATTGCTATACAGCGAAAGGTTATATCTCCATTTTCAACAAAAGAAAAGTTTATTATTCTTTCAGAACATTGACAGCGGCTTTTCATTTCTAAAAATATCTGGTTCTAATTAGAAAGAATGTAGGGAAGGAAATTTTGGTCAATTAAGTGATTACCAGAATGAAAATAGATTACATTTTGAAAATTTAGTATAATAAAATTAGGTATTTAAATATTATCATGTGCATTATGTTATATTTAAAAATATATTTTTTTATTATTATTATAACAATAATATCTTACAATACATCCATCTGCTCACAGGTCCACGGTGCAAGTTATTATTGTAACACTTTATTTTTTCACAAAAATGTTTTAATTGCTCAAGACTTGTCTAGAGTTGGGTACTTTCCTATGTCCGAATATTTTTAAAATGTAAAGAACATACTCAACAGCTGAGTAAAATATGTTCGAATTATGTAACAATCGACGATTAACTGAAGTAATAGAATCGAATAGAGCATGGGGTATTTGTCCTCGTATATATGTGTTAACTACCTCTCTGTACCTTGAAACATTAAGGAAAGGAAATCAATTTGTGTATGTTAAAATTTGAGAGAATACTCCAGAAGAATGAAAAAACTATATTTCAATTTTTTTTTATTTTAAAATGTTTACCTACTGATGTGTAAAACCTCATAATAAAAAATAATAAAGAAAACATCAAAGTTGTGAAATCTTAGACTAGAATTCATGATAGTGACAATTTCGGACTTGATATCATTGATCTAATATTTCTTTTCTCTTTGTTCTCACTTTCTCTAGACTATTCACGGCAACTGTGAATGTGTCGAAGAATGGATTGCAAGAATGAATATAATTCCTTAAACCTGTCCGCTTTCCGCTATCATTCTAATCTATAATGTAGGTATAATAAAAATATAAACATTCAGCATAAATTTTATTCATGGTTGGAACAACCTATAAGCGAGGAAAATTGTTTCATGTATTATTAGTATCATTATATATATGATAAGCGCCGATACTTTGGTGATCATTGATCCCATATGTAATCAATCGCGGATAATGAATCTGTCAAATCATCGCACAGATAAGAGATAAATTCACTTTACGCATAGCAGCAATCAAGGGTTGAAAACTAAACGAATGTTATGGGGGCCCTGTGTTATCTGCGCCCATCTATGAATGTATTGTGAAAAATTACGCACGTTTGTTTGAAATGTTCACAATTTCGGCGGTTTTAGCTAAAGATACTGAGGACTATTTATCTAAATAACAGCAATACTGTAAATGGACACATTTCTCTTCCTTTTACTCTGTCAAGGAAAATATATAGGCAACATTAAACTGGTGGTTTCAACTGATAGATTTTCTAGTAGAGAATTTTATTTTCCATAAATTAAATTGTAACATTTATACTCGTGTTAACATTTACAGCGTAATAATATAATAAATAAAAGTAAGTACGTAATATAAAATAACGCAAATATTATATCAAGATGCCGCCAATCGAGTTCCTTCGCTACTAATCACACAACAACAAAAATGCAGTAAATGTTCCTCTTGTAGTAAAAAATTAATATGTGATTAAAGAAAGGCCAGGAAAAAATGGATCCAGAGCTACAATCCATCAGATAAACCACCCAACAGCAAAACACTACCAACTACCCAATAAGCTCAAATTTAAACTAACGAAATTCAAAATTCATCATACTAAGATATTAAGTATCCAACTTGAATAGGTACAACAACTCTATTTAGTAGCCTATTAAATCATCTACAAAATCACAACAAACGACTCTCCCTTTATACGTCAAGATGATCCTACTCCAAATCTCTGGATTCAAAGTCAGAAGGAGAAAGGAGATATTTTTGCTAAATATCTCTCATATCTTTGGACTCCCAACGACCATGATTCAAATCAAGAAATTTTGGACTTCCTAGGTAACAATATCAAGCGTACAGAAAATATTAAAAAATTATTTTTCATGAAATCAAGGAAGAAATGTCCCGCCTAAAAACTAAAAAGTCACCTAGAATCTCAAGACCAAATAACTCAAAAAGAAAAGACTCAAAGAACTACCGATAAAAGCTGTTATAATGTTATCATATCTATTTCATGCTATTTTGAGACTTCAGTTATGACCATGACAATTTAATACTTCAGTAATAATTCTAGTACCTAAGTCTGGGAAAACCGAAACTCTGTAACATCCTATAGACCAATTAGCTTTCTGTCAAGTGTGTTTGTGTGTTTATTTGTTTGTGTGGTTATTTGTTTATTTGTTTGTTTGTTTGTTTGTTTGTCTATTTGTCTATTTGTCTATTTGTCTATTTGTATATTTGTCTATTTGTCTATTTGTCTATTTGTCTATTTGTCTATTTGTCTATTTGTCTATTTGTCTATTTGTCTATTTGTCTATTTGTCTATTTGTCTATTTGTCTATTTGTCTATTTGTCTATTTGTCTATTTGTCTATTTGTCTATTTGTCTATTTGCCTATTTGCCTATTTGGCTATTTGTCTATTTGTCTATGTGTCTATGTGTCTATGTGTCTATGTGTCTATGTGTCTATCTGTCTATCTGTCTATCTGTCTATCTGTCTATCTGTCTATCTGTCTATCTGTCTATCTGTCTATCTGTCTATCTGTCTATCTGTCTATCTGTCTATCTGTCTATCTGTCTATCTGTCTATCTGTCTATCTGTCTATCTGTCTATCTGTCTATCTGTCTATCTGTCTATCTGTCTATCTGTCTATCTGTCTATCTGTCTATCTGTCTATCTGTCTATCTGTCTATCTGTCTATCTGTCTATCTGTCTATCTGTCTATCTGTCTATCTGTCTATCTGTCTATCTGTCTATCTGTCTATCTGTCTATCTGTCTATCTGTCTATCTGTCTATCTGTCTATCTGTCTATCTGTCTATCTGTCTATCTGTCTATCTGTCTATCTGTCTATCTGTCTATCTGTCTATCTGTCTATCTGTCTATCTGTCTATCTGTCTATCTGTCTATCTGTCTATCTGTCTATCTGTCTATCTGTCTATCTGTCTATCTGTCTATCTGTCTATCTGTCTATCTGTCTATCTGTCTATCTGTCTATCTGTCTATCTGTCTATCTGTCTATCTGTCTATCTGTCTATCTGTCTATCTGTCTATCTGTCTATCTGTCTATCTGTCTATCTGTCTATCTGTCTATCTGTCTATCTGTCTATCTGTCTATCTGTCTATCTGTCTATCTGTCTATCTGTCTACCTGTCTACCTGTCTACCTGTCTACCTGTCTACCTGTCTACCTGTCTACCTGTCTACCTGTCTACCTGTCTACCTGTCTACCTGTCTACCTGTCTACCTGTCTACCTGTCTACCTGTCTACCTGTCTACCTGTCTACCTGTCTACCTGTCTACCTGTCTACCTGTCTACCTGTCTACCTGTCTACCTGTCTACCTGTCTACCTGTCTACCTGTCTACCTGTCTACCTGTCTACCTGTCTACCTGTCTACCTGTCTACCTGTCTACCTGTCTACCTGTCTACCTGTCTACCTGTCTACCTGTCTACCTGTCTACCTGTCTACCTGTCTACCTGTCTACCAGTCTACCAGTCTACCAGTCTACCAGTCTACCAGTCTACCAGTCTACCAGTCTACCAGTCTACCAGTCTACCAGTCTACCAGTCTACCAGTCTACCAGTCTACTTGTGCATTTGTGCATTTGTGCATTTGTTCATTTGTTCATTTGTTCATTTGTTCATTTGTTCATTTGTTCATTTGTTCATTTGTTCATTTGTTCATTTGTTCATTTGTTCATTTGTTCATTTGTTCATTTGTTCATTTGTTCATTTGTTCATTTGTTCATTTGTTCATTTGTTCATTTGTTCATTTGTTCATTTGTTCATTTGTTCATTTGTTCACTTGTTCATTTGTTCATTTGTTCATTTGTTCATTTGTTCATTTGTTCATTTGTTCATTTCTTTATTTATTTCTTTATTTATTTCTTTATTTATTTCTTTATTTATTTCTTTATTTATTTATTTATTTATTTATTTATTTATTTATTTATTTATTTATTTATTTATTTATTTATTTCTTTATTTCTTTATTTATTTATTTATTTATTTATTTATTTATTTATTTATTTATTTATTTATTTTTTATTATTTATTTATTTATTTATTTATTTATTTATTTATTTATTTATTCATTCATTCATTCATTCATTCATTCATTCATTCATTCATTCATTCATTCATTCATTCATTCATTCATTCATTCATTCATTCATTCATTCATTCATTCATTCATTCATTCATTCATTCATTCATTCATTCATTCATTCATTCATTCATTCATTCATTCATTCATTCATTCATTCATTCCTTCATTCATTCATTCATTCATTCATTCATTCATTCATTCATTCATTCATTCATTCATTCATTCATTCATTCATTCATTCATTCATTCATTAATTCATTAATTCATTCATTCATTCATTCATTCATTCATTCATTCATTCATTCATTCATTCATTCATTCATTCATTCATTCATTCATTCATTCATTCATTCATTCATTCATTCATTCATTCATTCATTCATTCATTCATTCATTCATTCATTCATTCATTCATTCATTCATTCATTCATTCATTCATTCATTCATTCATTTATTTATTTATTTATTTATTTATTTATTTATTTATTTATTTATTTATTTATTTATTTATTTATTTATTTATTTATTTATTTATTTATTTATTTATTTATTTATTTATTTATTTGCACAGCAATAATTGCTCAGTACAGTAATGCCATCATCAAATCCTATCCTCTACAGCGACACCTACCTCTGGTAAAATATTGGACAAAAATGTGGTAAATAAAAATGAACACAGGAAAATCTACACAAGTTACTGTTAAGTTCTTTAAGCAGATAACAATGCACCCCAGTTACTTTTAATGGTACGATAATACCAGAAGCCTCTTCCGTAAGATATTTAGGAATGCAGCTAGAAACAAAATTAAACTGGAGAGAGCATGTAGCAAAGAAATAGAAAACAGATTGATTTACAATTCAAACTGTACTGGCTACTCAGGATAAAATCGAATATTTCTTTAGAAAGAAAGTTCTAATATATAAGGCGGTCATAAAACCCATCTGGATATATGAAATATATCTCTGAGGATGCGCCAGCATGTCGAGTATTAATACCTTCAAAGAACCCAATCCAAAATTCTCCGGTCAATAACAGATGCACTGTGGCATACATCAAATAATACACTACACAATGGCCTCAGGACTTCATTCATCAGTGATGGTATCCATAACAGGAGCAATAATAGACTCGAAATACACCCCAATTCACCCTTACCATTACTTCTTCCCCAACAAAACTATACATACAAGATTAAAAAGACTACAAATGGATATAAAATGAACTGCAAAATGTAAGAGGATTCTTCACTGAAAGTATCTTAGTCCCATTAGCTAAGGGACATTTCTTCATCGATCCTATGATATTCAAATTAGCTAAAATTAGCTATTGATCATAAAATATGTTATGATCAATAACCTGTTAAAATACGTAACTAAATCCTTAAAACTGAATTTCAAACATTAAAATTTCTATTAAATGCCTTGCTATATTCTACATACACTGGTATTTATGAAAAGATTGACTCGTTAATATTCTGACTTCTTTTAAAAGCTATTATTACCAACATGGAAAGTTATTTAAATCGGTACAGGGAAATCGTTATTTTTTACTATCTGGTGATAAATGAGGCATAAAATTATATAAAGATCCTATATTTTATGCCCAAAAATGTAATTTGTAATAAAGAAATTCTCAGGCGCACATCAGAGAACACAGAAATTTATAGGAGTTCAATTAAGAATTAAATTGGCGTTTCTCAACAATTCCCAGTTCAAAGCAGGTTTATGTTAGCGGAGATTTATTACCTCTAGTACTACCAAACTAATTTGCTCGATAAAGTTTGTTGTTATTTTGTAACTGCAGTGACGGATGTTTCTTCTTAGCGCCGAGGCTGATTTGAAATTTTATGTAAAATTATATTGAATATAAATGATTTTTCATTTCGTGTAAGTTGTCATTAATTTTTTTTCTTGTCTCCATAAGGACATAAATCTTTTTTAAAACGATCTTTTAAAAGAAATATGTATATGTTACATCATGTGTAACTCTTGATTATAACCGAAGTTGTCATCAACGTCATTTTATATGCCATTATATATTGCTTGTTTATCATTCTTTATTTCTATGCATTTTTATATAAATTTTATTCTATTCCCATTGGAAATGTTAATGATTTACATTAACATTTGGGATACTTTGATTTAGAGAAAATTGTTATATTTTCAGAACCATTTTTAAAATTCTCTGTTTAAATACAATTGTAACTAACTTAGAACTTTTAGAAGCTATTAATCTACTAAATAAAATGTATGTACTAGTTTCCCAATTTAACAGCTAATATGGCGATTTTCAAACTGGTAACAATAATGTTATTTAAACTGGAACACCCTATATACAGTTTTCTGAAAATTTCGCATTAATTGACATACATTTCTAAGTTCCTATTACTTATACTATATAATTTGCGATATATTTGATCCATTTACTACAACTATAGTTATTAACATACAATATTCCATGCAGCAGACAAAGCGCTCAAAATGAAATATTTGTGTCTAATTAAAAGAGACAATGTGGTTCAAGTAATGTACAAAAACATACATATCTACATAAAATCGATTATTACATTATGGTGTACAATTTAATTTAAAAAAATAAATATCTGAATCAAATTGATTTAATTGATTTTCAAAATTCTAGTAGGGTTAAATTCTGAGACCTAGATGGCTATTTAGATCATTGTATATCTGATTCAATCTAGCTATCTTAATCGACATTATAGTAAATTATCAGATTTTGATACATCGTCTCTCAATAGGTACATATAAAATGATATAAAATGTAGAAATCAACATCATACCTCTAAATTCTCAAAAAGGTTGCATAAGGCAAGGTTGTATATATATAGAGAAGAAACTAGCTTCCTCCCATTGAAAATTCGAATCCGATGACATAATCACACCTCCGTGTGAATGCTGGTCCAGCCATAAATATATCTTTCGGATGGACTCTGCTCTGTATAATATGTGACAAGCAATATTAATTTTTTTTTGTCAAAAAGATATTTTGACAAAGGCAACTAAATCTAATCTTCTGGGAAACGAGAAAACCTTTCAATAAACTGGTTACGTGAAAAACCCTCTATACAATATCGCAGGTCACCGTTTCCTAATTCGTGTTTTAGATAGATGACCTCGAAAACCCTTATTTCAATTAAAGTATTTTTTTCTCAAAAATATATCACATACATATATATAAATCTCAGAAATGCTGCATTTGGGTGAGAAATGCAGCATTGCTTTTCTGTGGGAAATGCTCACTCAAACAAGAGTACATAAACATAAATGGAGTTGTAGGAATGAACAAGTTATTTAAACAAAGTACGTCTTAAGGAAGATATGGAAAGAGAGAATAAACATAAATAACATGTCATTAAAGGCACAATTCAGCGTTATATGGTATAAAGGAGCAAGAATGTAAATACAGTATTACGGAAATGTATGAGAAATATATTTTAAATACATTTAGAGAAACAATCTATAGATCATAAGTATGAGGACTATTTAATATACATTTTTATAGAAAATATGCACGACATACCGTATAATAATTAAGTATGTACAATTAATTATTTCTTAAATATATAAATTATAATTTGGAAATGTTTTATAAAATGATTTACAATGTAAAACAATTTTTACAATCAAATCAAATTGAGAAGCAAAAGTAATATCATGTTATTGGATAATTTATTGTTATTTATATTACTAAATTTGTGAAATTTAGAATCATATTATATAAAAAGGTCAACACTGAATGTTAAAAATATTTTTAAATAAGTTTAAATAAGTTTTAATAAGGAAATGACTAGTATAGACGAACAGAGTATTATTTATTTTCTGTAAATTTATTTTATGGTTTCCAATGAAACTGGAAACGATTTGCTTCCAGTTTCATTAGAAATCGTATCTGATTCAAACATAATTATATAAGTAACTATTTTAAAAATAGAGTTTCCAAAATACTTAAATTATGATATTAATGTTTTAATAAAATTTGTTTCCCGGTCGTTATTATGACCTCCATGGGATTTTTTAGTATTTAGTTATTTTGGCATTCTATCATGTTCCCAATATACAGAAGGTTGTTAGTATAGGCAACGTGTACGTTTTCTATTAATTTGTTATATCTTTTGTATATTAGTTGGTACTAAGTTATTGTTTATTTATTTATTTGTACAGGAAAAATGTAAGGAAAAAACCTATGTCTAACGTCTCACAACTAACATAAGCGCCCATTGTATTTATATAACCAACTCTATATTTATATTTGCAATTTGTTTATCAAGCTCTATAAAATGACGTCCTTAAATCATCTTTGTGATGATGTTTCCCAAAGTAACAATAGTAATTTTGTTGCTCAAATAGTATGCTACACTCTTCTTATCGATTATTATAAAGATATTATTCCTATAGTCAACTGTGCAAGAAATATAATTTCTATAAGCAAAAATTTTAAGGAAATTAAGTTTATTAGAAAGCAGAAAAAACAAGAAGAGAAAGCAGCCAAACGTCTATATCGTGGATGCTTTCTAAATAGATCAGTTCCATCAGACATAAAAATATTTGTTAAATTGGCAATAACCTTAGCAATAAGTGTAAGTTTCATGAGGAAATGTTTTCCAACCTGGAACACGAGATAAAGAACATTCAGGTGCAGTTTTATATCATGTTTTTAATGATGGATGATTTTTGTTTGTCAGTTAACGACAAAAACTGACGATTTATCATATATTCTTCACTTGAAATAATTATGAAAGATATTGAATTACAATCATACAAAATACATTTACTTAAAAACTCCGTTATATATATATATATATATATATATATATATATATATATATATATATATATATATATATATATATATATATATATTTTTTTATTACCTTGCTTCAATATCGTCTAAAAAAAATTATTTAATAGGAATACAGATTACAGCAACATTCACTTATAACGAACTTTAAGGGAGCATGAGCAGAAGAAATGGTTCGTTATAGCGACATTTGCTATAAGAGATAAATAAGAAAGCAACGAATCTTAATTTGTTGCCATAATTTATTATATCTAATTGTAATCAGCCGCCATTACTTATTATACGTATTTAAAAAAATTGACTTTGTTTGATTCAAATGTTAAACTTTATTTTAGAAGTTTTACTTTTAATCAGTGCTGTATACAGTGTTTCTTCATCTTATAATTCGCTCTATTTTCAATCTGATCAACCTAGGTGGCATCAGTTAGTTATACATTAATTATTGACAATGTCAAAATTCAATAGTTTTCGTGGTTAACTAAGGTTATTAAGAAAGAAGAAACCTTACCTTTGTTCCTTTATATTGGTATATATAATAATTAGTATATATAATAATAGTTCCTCTTATATTTAGTAATCTATATGATCCACAATTTCAAACTCTTATTTTGATTCACTTACATAGCACCCTCACTGCCGTGGTTATATCAATAGACGGTTACCAGTGATGAAGACAGAAGAGTAAAAAAAGTATCAAACTGATTTGTTAATTATAAAAAAATATTTTATGCTCCAAAGCAAGACCTGTTCATAGAAATAAATAGTATGGCAAAAAAAGAATTAACAACGTATATACGTATATAAAATAAAATGTATATTCTCTATAATATTTATTCATATAATATTGATACACGTATATGTAACGAACCTAAATAACCACCTTTTTGGAATTAGTAGTCAACTATTTCCGAAGATATATTAGAGTTTATTGTTAATAGCACCCCTGTCTTCCCTTCAACCTTCACGTAATTTGGGTGAAAAATGTGAGCTTTCAACCGTCTTTACTGTTCGGAAATGAACCAATATTAAAGGAAGTTAATTTAGAGTCGAACAGAGAGAAATCTGAAACGTCTGTCTATTCAGTCAAGGTCATTGTTTCGTCTAAGGTCATGATGCATTATAGTCTTGTTATATTTTTCAGGTGGAAGATGCTTTCACTTTATTCTAGAGTCGGTTATAGATACATCAGAACGCATTTTCGGAAAAACTGCGTAATATTTTATATTTTATCGCCTATATGATATAGATAATTAAGAAATGCGACATTAAATATATCTTTTGCAACATAAAATATTTTAAATCTCGTATATTTTCCATTTTTGTTAACTAATGAATTATGAATATTCATTTTGACTTTATTGTACATATAGCTAGAACTAAACAAATCATATATCAAGCACTGAAATAGATATAATTTTACTGATTATTTCTAATACTATTGATCCGCTTTATTGTTCTTACATATGTATATATAAGGAGTACTATTGAAAATGGAACTTTTGCTTTTGTGTCTAAAGCAATTTATTCGAAAAAAGTGCTTTGTTATATAGATTTTCTTACAAGAGTTGGTCTTATTATTTTCGTTATTAAACCCCTATAGCTTGTAGAATGTATTTCTAGAATTTCATGAATAATATATATTCATGATACTGCTCATGATATTAGCTATATAATTATTATTAATTATTTTCTTAGAATATTTTCCACCAAAAATTAGTTTAAACAAAACACTATGATAACACATGATAAAGAATCCTATTTAGTAGAATTTATGAACTAATTTGAGGCCATTCTTTGATAGTTCATTGACGCAAGTCAACCTCTGTCTTATTTTTGCTCTTCGTGAAATCCTAAAAGAAAAATTCAGTGACGATACATCTAAAAACTGTAGTAACAAATCCTTTCGCCTCTACTCTCAATCTGTCAGCCAAACCACCTTCAAACGTTTCAGGCAAATACTATTGAAGAGGCGGTGGATGAGCTCTGTCCAATGAGAAATTCTTCGTAATGATAATTTAATTTTAGGTTAGTGTTGATCTCCTAGTAATGGACGTATTTGAATGTTATTACTGCAAAAAAACTATTCTGAATACTATGGTCCATGTAACATTTCTATGTACTTAGTGGTCACGTTCTGTAATGCGACAATCGGTTAACCTTTCCTCCATCAACTTTGATCCACCGCACTCCCAACATCGATTAGGTTTCTCAAAATTCCGCACTCAACTTTGTTATACATGTTTATTCATTGTAAATAGAATTGAAACCAGAGACTTTTTGCATCTATAATTGTAAGCTATTCCAAAGGTACATGAGGCTAGGTAATAATGTAGTAATAAAATAACTAATAACATCGTATATCTGCTGAAAGTGCCGGCCATTGTGTCACATATTACAATATACTTTGGCACATAGTCCTTTATTGATTGACAAATAATATCTTATTTAAATTATACAAATGAATTTACTTTTTTAGGTACTGTCCAGTTAGAAAATATTTTTTAAAAATGGCGAAGGTGTCGCGGTTAGCTTAAAGTTTTAAATATATTGTCATCAAATACTTTCTTTATTTGAAGTGTATCTTTACTGCTGCCGCATTCTCATTTTCTAATCTTTAATTACCATCGAAAGGTAACATGTATTGTCGCGAATGTGGGGTTAGAAAAAGAGAATAACGAATATAATATAGGGATTTAAATCAACTAGAGTGAGAAACACGCGGATTAAAGTTATAGTGAATATTTATTATTCCTTTAAAAAATGCTTTTTTAAAAAAATGATGCATTTTTAATCTTTTACAATGGCAAACGTCTACTTCTTATGTAATTCAATACGGTTTAATTTTGTGGTAGGTTGACTCCATCGATTCCACTATTTCATTATTTTGATATTATATCATTCTCGATACAGTTGTATACATTATTAGAAAAATGTCAATTCATAGGACATATTTTGACTCTAAATAGGGTTAAGTTGTATAAAATGATAAAGTTAGATTTCGTAAAAACTCATAGCTACAGATAATTAAGACCTGGAGATATTAATTAATGAAACTATTGACCATTGTATCAAATACTTCACTTTAATTAACCTAATTTTCTTCTACGGTAATTTATTATTTGAATTTATAAGTACATATACCGTTCTTTCATTTCTTTAATAGACAGCAAGTCAATCGGTCGATTTCGTATAATGTGAAGGGAGGGGACGCGGACGGTTAGCGGCGCTACGACAGTTACGTTCTAATACGTGAGGGAGTGTACATCGTATTTGTAATGGGGAAAAACTTTTACGTGGGAAGTAATGTTGATGGGTTTACTGTTAAAATATGATCAAGGTATTTAAAGAAAAAATATCTTGGCCATATTTAATAGCAAACTATGATCTTTTTTGCATTATTTTTATAATTGGTTTTGCATTAAAAAAAGTGCCTTCTAATAAAACGTTAAAAAAATAAATAGATTCTCTTAAAATAATTAAAAATAAAATACAAACTCTTAAAACTTAAAAAATATCCCCTTGAATAAGAAAAAAAACTGAAGAAAATTTCCTCCGTCTTGCGCCAAACAATAACTCAACCTGTCGTAAAATTCTGAACGAATAGCCCAATACCGTAGAATTGATGGATTGTGCCTACCATGTAACAAAAACGTGGATTCATCGGTGAACACGATGTTATAAATAAAATTGTCATCCGCATTTGCACGTTCCATTACCGTGTTATAAAATTCCATTCTATGGTACTGGTCTTCATCGAAAATTTCTTGATGGGCTTTGTATTTATAGGAATGATATTTGTTTTTCTTTAAAATTTTGTGAATTTTACCCACACTAAAACCAGTCTCCTCGGAAATTTTTGGGATAGAAATATTTGAATGTTCTTCTACCATTGCACACATCATTAATTACTGCATTTCAGCATCCTCGTTAATTCTAGGTGTCTTGTAGCATTTACAACCTAAAATGCATCCCGTTGACTTAAACTTTTCGACTACTGTCGATATTGTGTTCAAGGCAGGGATCGGATGACTTACATATTTTACTGAGAAAAGGTCCCTTATTGCACGTAATGAATGTCCTTGAAGAGACCATGATATCAAATCAATTTTTTCCTCAAGTGAGTACGTCATAATTATTAAGTTTTTAATTAAAAGAATCTATTTAAAATTACACGTATTACTACGAAGTTGACTCATCTAAATGCCAAACACGTATGCGACGGTAAATGTGAAATCTAAGTCGTCGATCATCACGGCGCCGGCGCCGGCGTACGGCCGGACTCCCCACCTGAGCGATGGCTAATTTTCCGAGAAGGACCGAACGGTGGAACCTATGTACAGTTTTAAAATGAAAGCACGGTATACGTATGTTATGAGAATGGAGACTATGATGGGTGCTTAGATCAGTTTTCCGGCGCGGATCTATTAAAAATGCAGTACATACTACATGGATAGCCAACCCACCGTATTCTCCGGTAGAGAATGCGATAATATCATTCGTACTGTGGTCCGGGATGGTGGACTGGACCCAGTATTGAAGTGTCATTCTATACTTGGGTTTGAGTTCCAACGGGGAAAGTTTGGCATCTATTTATCTTTGGTTTTATATCTAACCTTCCCTTCTGCAACCTAAGGCTCTACGTGATGTTGATTTATGTGTGTCCGAACATTAAACTTTAATGATTTTCACAATTTTTGCGATAGGTGATGCCCAAAAACTCCAGAGATATTCTGTAATTGCGATATATTAGTATATATTTCAGTTACAGTAGCATATAAACTGATACGTGGTTCTAGTGTCACCATAGGTGTACTCTTTTAAATTCCCGAATATTCCGGAATAATATTGTAAACTCAAAATGGTTTGCCAAGTTGCTCCAATATTATCATTGTCAAATCTGGAGTATGCACTTTTGTTCCCTTCGTGTTATTGCCACATCAAGAGATGAGTAGCGTGAGACAGCTGTCTGTATTGTTCACTAGGGATAGTGCTTTAAAAAAAATGATAGGTCTAATAAAGGAATCTACGTCCACAGATAAGCTATCCATGAATATGGTCAACAGATTGTTATGACCACAATTGTGTGCAATTGTACCACATGTAGTACAATAAACTTTTTAGTGTTGATTTCGGGCTTAACTGTTACACTTACGCCCGTTAACCTTTCCGTCATCAACTTTGACCGACTCTTCGGTCATTAACTGTACTATCTATATTTATCGACTGTATGTAGTATACTAAGAGAGCAGAGAATTATAACTATGATTGTAAGCTACCCTAAAGTGACGTGAGGTTAGGGATCTAAATACTATCATATAACTAAAGATTTAGTATAACTAGTGAAAGCACAGACCATTATGTCAAGTATTGCGATTTACTGGAACTATTTTAGCATTTCGTTCTTCAATAATTTATTATTTTAAGGTATTTTAGGTCATTTACAACTGTAGAAACGTAATATTCTACCCCATTTAGTATAATAAACTTTTTAATGTTAATTTCAGACATAGATCGCTCCACTTTTGAACTAATTAAATTCATATTGTTATTCGCGGCATAATTAATTAGCCGTAATATCTTTCATATACTATTTATATGCATTTAGTAGTACAACATGGCTTTTGGTAGGCGTACAGAAGTTTCCTTAATGCGTTGATGAGTTCGATACCGCTCTGTAACATTTCTGTAATCAACATTGACCGACCGTCCTGTCATCAACTGCCTTATTTACATTTATCAACTGTAAATGGTATATCAACCAGAGAATCACAGACTATAGAATTATAGACCACCCCAAAGGTACATGAAGTTAAATATCTAAGGACTAAGTATCATATATCTAATGATATAGCATAACTACTGAAAATACCAGCCATTATGTCAAATATTGCGATTGACTTGAGCTATTTTAGCACTTAGTCCCTCAATAATGCATTATATAAATTTATTTTAGCAGATTAGGTACCTACAGAGTAAATAAAACTGCCGTAGTTTTCCACAAACCACCAAAATACTATACACTACACTTGCCGTGCGCTTCGCCATCAAAGTTGGCATCATCTGAAGATGACTAAAACTGAATCTTGATGATTAAAACGTACTTTTGTGGAAAATTACGTCAGTGTTATCTTCACACCAAAGGTTCCAACCTACTCCAAGATAGTAAGTGGATATCATATAACTAATGATATAGTAAAACTAATGGAAGCACCGACCATTTGTCAAATATTGCGATTTACTTGAGCCATTTTAGCACTTCGTTCTTCACTAATTTATTATTTTAAGCTATATTAACTCGTGACGTTCCAATAATATATTATTTGAATTACTATACAAATTAATTTACCTCTTTCTGTACCTATTAGAAAATATAAAAAAATGGAGAACGTGCCGCGGTTAGGTATACAACTGCAATATTCTGCCACCTTTAGTACAATAAATTGGTTAATATCAATTTCGGACTTACATACACCGCTCCACTTTTGAATTAATTAAATTTATATTTCTATGCGCACATCATTATCTTTCATATAATATTTATTTGCATTTAGTTGTGACACATCGCTTTAGATAAGTGTACAGTAATTTCTGTAATACGTCAACGGGTACGTTACCGCTCACTCACCTTCCCGTAGTCAACTTTGACTAACCATTCTATCATCAGTTGGGTTATCTACATTTATCGATTGTAAATATTATATCAACTAGAGAATTATTGTAACTTTAATCATAATCTACCCCAAAAGTACTTGAAGTTAGATGTCTAAAAACTAAGTATAGCATAACTAATATAGTATAGCTACTGAAAGTACCGAGTATTGTCAAATATTGCAATTTACTTGAGCTACTTTAGCACTTAGTTCTTCAATAAGTTATTATTGTAAGCTTTTATTGTGGTTCTTGACTCTTCAATAATGTATTATTTAAATTATACGAACCAATTTACTTTTGATACCGCTCGATTAGTAAAATTTAAATAAATGGCGAAGGTGCCGCGGTTAATTTAATGTTTTAAACACGTTATTATAAAATTCTTTATTTATTTTATGTATTTCTTTCCTACTATTATATTTTTACTTGCTAATCTCTAATTGTCATAGGCAACATGTATAGCTACGGATGTTGAGTTAGAAAAAAAAGAATAACATGTATTGTAGAACTATGTACAAACATACGTATGTATATGAATACAGAGATAATGATGGATCGGTAGTTGCGGTTGTTGTATTCTCCTATAAGGTAGCTGCGACAATGTTGTTTGTACTGTGGTCCGAGGTAGGGTGAGGGATTACGCTTAGTGTTATATCAAAGTTTACAGATATACCAAGATACCGCAGTTCTCGTCGAAACTTGCTAGTTATGGAATTAAAAGCGAGCCGCCAATCAAAAGCGCAGTGTTTACTACAGATATGCATGGTTACCATGTGATACGGCCGGCTCGTTGCCAGCTAAGAGCTAGGCGGGGAAGAGAAACGGCGAATCCGGCCGTGCGTGAGAGTGCAGTAACTTGTTATGTAATGTGTCGATGCGTCCGCTACCGTTCTTTAACCTTTCCGTCATCAATTTTGACAGACC
This sequence comes from Rosalia funebris, assembly GCA_037954035.1. Classification (NCBI taxonomy): domain Eukaryota; kingdom Metazoa; phylum Arthropoda; class Insecta; order Coleoptera; family Cerambycidae; genus Rosalia; species Rosalia funebris. Next base: position 1,820,149 of record JAZFAV010000018.1, on the reverse strand, counting down.
CTTCCATCATAAACTGAGTTATCTACATTTATGGCTGTAAATAGTATATCAACCACAGAATTATTGTAACTCAAATTATCAGCTACCCTAAAAGTACATGAAGTTAGGTGTCTAAAGACTAAGTATGGTATAACTAATATAGTATAACTACTGAAAGCACCGGCTATTATGTCAAATATTGAAATTTACTTAAGCTATTTTAGCACTTAGTTCTTCAATAATTTATTATTTTAAGCTATGTTAGTTCTTGAATCTTCAATAATGTGTTATTTAAGTTATACGAATTAATTTACTTTTGTTACTGCTCGATTAGGAAATTTTAAAGAAATGGCGAAAGTGCCACGGTTAGTTTAATGTTTTAAACACGTTGTAAAATTCTTTATTTATTTGATGTATTTCTTTCCTGCTACCGTATTTTCACTCTCTAATCTCTAATTACCATATGTAACATGTATAGCCGTACATTTTGAGTTGGGAAAAAAGATAACAAACATAATAATAATATACGTATTTATATTTAAATGAACTCAAGTAAAAAAAAAACATCTACACACATGAAAATTATAGTAAATATTTGTTATTTCTTTAAAAATTACCAGTCAGGCATTTTATATCTTTTACAATGGCAAAAGTTTTCCCCTGCTGTAGTTCAAGTAGTGTTAAATTTTGAGATAGGGTGATTTCATTGATTCCATTATTTCATTTATTATATCTCAGACAATCTCAGACAATTTTAATTTTTCTAAATATAAATATCTAGGCGCTATTTTAATTCTAAATAGGGTTAAATTAAATTAAATAATAAGCTATAATTTTGCAAAATCTCATAGGTCTAGACTTAAAGACTTAGAGAATCAAGATCTAGAGACTTTAGTTAATAAAAACACCGGCCATTGTATAAAATACTTAATTTATTTTTACTTCTCAGATAATTTATTATTTGAATTATAGAACTATATACGTATGTATATGAATATGGAGACTGTGATGGATGCTTAGATCAGTTGTTTGAAGCAAAGCTAACAAAAGTGCAATCTTTACTCCATGGTCATTAGCATGGATTGTTAGCGTGTCATATTCTTCTATATGAGCTGTGACAATGACATTTGTACTATAGTCCGGAATGGGATGGAGGATTGGGTTTAATATTATATCATTGTAGTCCCGTTGTATGCTTGGGTTCGCATTCAAACAGCGGTAGTGTCATCTCCCTTTGAACGCAGGTGTGTTTGTCTTCATCTTTATCTACAACCTTTCCCTTTGCACGCTCAAGCTTTAGAAGGATGTCGATTTCCGTATGTCCAAAATTGAAACTTTATATGTTGTATATTTTATGATGTGCAGTTCTTGTGTCTAATGGTCTATATCGGATGTAATTTAGATGGAAGGATTCTCTTATTGAATTATATGACTATTTATTTTTTTAGTTATCGCCAGTAATCTTTTATAATTTTATAAAAGGAAAAGTTTACTACTGGTGTAGAGATGATATTTCGCAAAATACATAATCTTTTTTCGCAAAAATCATCACAAAGTCATTTCAAGATTTTAATTGCTTTCAAATTATTAACTCATCAATATGAATGCGTCATATAATAATTTATATATAAAAAAGCGAATGTCTTTTCTATGTTCCTAATAGGCTTCCACACCGGTTAACTGATTGTGATGAAATTTTAAGAACACATCGTATTAGGCAAGAGAAGTATCCTGAATCGGATTTGGAATAGTAATTAAGATAATTATTAAAATTTTACATATACGACTAAGTAGAAAATTTAGTAACATGAGATACTGAATCTTAAAGCAGTACGTGTTACATACATTTCATACCATTTACGTAACTTTAAGCTATGTAATATTACGTTGCTATACTTATGTGGCTGTAATTCACACATTTAAAAGTGGTATCATGAACAAACTCAAACAATAAATTGCAGACTTTTATAGTAAACTACTAACAATATAAATAATACGTGCCCATAAACAGAAAAGTTTCAACATCAAAACACGTTTAGAGAATGGGCTATCTTTGCTTCTCTTCTGCCTTACTTTCTCAGTAGTTTCGTATAAAATACTTCGTGCTTGTGGCACTACATCCAGTTTTAAATAGTTGGAAGCCATTAGAGTCGTAGGCTACAGCTAAAGCAATAAGTTTTGGGAACGTTCGGTAAAATTTAAACCAACGCGAAACTTCGTGCCATTCATTGACCTATATTATCACATTCGGTTTTTCAAAGAACTAAGAAGAAATGATTTACGCCATTATGAAATTAAATTCAATTGAAATTTATGTGTGATTAATGTATTTTTCTCTTCTAGCGGCAATAAATGTCTGAGAAAGGATTTATTATTCACGATGATTATCGTTTAGAGTTTTACAAGGAGAACTCGGTAGTAAGTTCTCAGGAGAGATAATATATAATATTCAAAGGCTGTATCCAACTTGAAATTAAAGTATCACGATATCGCGAAATCGTACATTTTAATTATTGTGGATTTTTTTTTTGTTTGTTTAATTTTTTTTTATTTGAGAAATTTTATATATTTAAATATTAGTATTCAAATTTTTTGCAATGGAAATACATTCTAATGCAAGAATTTCGGTGTCCATATCGAATTCACCTAATTCATTAATTTCAGGAATGTTACATTCGCGCAGTGTGATCGTTGCAATTTAATGGCGCAAATAGTCATCGTGAGAATTTACCTATACCAGATTTAGATGGTAATCTAAATATTCCTCCAAATATTCATCCCCCAAGAATGAATGAGTAAATTCATGAACTTTCAATATCAACAACCATTGCCAGTAGCAACCTCTAATTGTGAATCTGGACAATCGCCGCTTCAAGTTTCCTCAAGTCAACCACCGTTTTCCGCTACATTAACCAGCTTCGGCCGTACAAAGAAACACGTCTAAGGTAATTTCTCCGGCACAGTGTGATCCAGAAATAAATGCACGGGTAAACGTAAAATATTTAGAATATTACTAGTTTAGTGTTCATTATTTTTGTTCAGAAACTATACTTTATACTCAGACACTGCATATATGGCATCGTGTACACACAACTACATATTTATTATCTGAAACTAAAGACGTGGCAACGTTAAGTTTTAAGTTTCATTAATTAAAATACGTGTCGTATATTAACCTGTTGTGATTGTGTACGTCTTATACGTAACCTGACAGTGTAAACCTTTTCGGAGCGTAAAAGAATGTTTATAGAAAAATTAAAAATGAATTATCTTCATGATCAGTTGTGGGACAGTGAAGGAAAACTTGCAAAGCGGAAAGTAATATAGAAACGTTTAAATTGTGTTATAAAAATGAATATTGCGAAAAGTAAACAGAATAACCTAAGTTCTGGAGGATGTATTGTTGAATTGAGCAACCTTGGTAAAATTTAAGATGTTGTGAATATAAAAACGTTCTTTCTTTTGAAAAAATAAAAATGGAGTCGTTTAGGGCTAAATTTAATTTTAGATATTGTTTGTAACGAATGTGCAGTAATAACACAAGTGAAGACTAGTAAAATTCATGTCACTCTGTTGCCAGACGCCATCTGACAAGTCCTCGACTTACCGAGCAAAGCTTAATCTGCCAGTAAGCCAAGCGTTGTCGCTAAAGAAGGTTTCGTTCGGCTTGTGTGATTTTTTTAGTGAGAGTTGCTTTACTTGCTCAGCGTTTTTGCAATAGCTGATTCTCGTGAACAACGCGCGTCCGTAAAATTTTGCCTCTTTCTCGGAAAAACTGGCCTAGAAACTCTTGAAATATTAAAAACAGCCTACAAGGATGATGCTATTAGAAAACCTCAAGTGCTTAATTGCTTTCAAAAGAGGTGAAATGTCAGTTAATGACAAACCTCGCTCTGGCCGTCCTTCCTTGGCTCAAACCGATAAAAATGTTGAAAAAATTCACGATACTATCCTGGAAGATCAACAACGAACCACTGACGAAGTTGTGGAGCTGTCCGGGGTGACTTGGAGTTCAGTTTATTGAATTTTAGCAGAATATTTAGGGATGAAAAGGATGGCTGTCAAATTCGTTCCTCGACTGCTGACTGCTGAACAAGAACAAGGATCAAAAATGGTATGACCTCTCTGCCCCATCCCCTCTGTTTACCCGACCTTCCCCCCTGCGTTTCGTTAACGTTGCTGAGATGAGAAAGAAGAAAAACGCGAAACGACGGAGGCGTTGTAGGACATCGAAGACGAATCAATATTGTGTTGAGTAATGGAATAAAAGTACCTTGGAAAAAAACTGTACCTATAGTTTAAAGATTGAATTAAAGTGTACTAATGCCAGTGGAGAGTACTTTGAAGGGGATTGAAGGTTTGTGTTTACAAATTAAATAAAGAAATTTAAAAAATAAGTAATTTCAATTTCTTTTAGGTACCCCCTCTTACACTGTGCTTCACAATTTAAGGATAAATTCATTGTAAACGTTTTCTCAATTGAAAATACGAAGCATTCCGTTCAGTTCTCAACACAGAAATAAAAGTTAAATGCCTGCTCTACATCAGTTGTATGAATGTGTAACCTCTCGAATCCTTTCATAGAGATATCTCAAAAAATGTTTCTCGTTTTGTCGCTTAATGTGATGAACTTGATATAGCATTGGGGTGGCATTGTGTCCTTAAGTCTCAAGCCCAATGTGAAGAGGTTGAGAGCTCTCCAGAGGCACGGACGTGTTTATACTTGTCTTTATGGGTAATCTTCTGACATCTTGAAGATTTAGGAAAATGCAATAAATTTTCCTATGATCAATGCAATAAATTCTCCTATTTTATGATAAATAGATGTCAAGAGGATCTGGTGTTTATAAAAACCACATTTTTATAGATGAATGACTATTTACCTTAAGTCAACTAATCAGCTAAGAAAGGTGCAGGCAGTGGACTAGAAAATCACTATCCACGGTGCACTATGCACGATGGAAAAAATTGCACAATTGAGTCCCACACTCAATATCCTAAGATAATACGCATTTACGATAAAATTACAAATAATTGAATATTGGGGTGATATTTGTTGATGGTTCACTAACTATGAAGCATTATTTGAATAGCATGCACCAGTTACAAATTTATAATGAAGTTGCTAAGTTTGATTCATCAAGATGAAGCCACAATTTTAAGTAGACTGGCTAAGATAAAAGGTAAGATGAAATTGGCTAACCAGCTCTCTGAGTTTGACTCTATTTTATGATTTCTATGAAATAAACGAAAGTATAAGATGAGGTCATAGCTGAACAGATCAATTAGCGTCTATGATTTAAAAACAGAGAAAGGGAAAAGAGAATGATACATGTTTTAAAAGAAGTACACTCTCCTAGTTTTAGAGTTTCATTTCAGTTGTTTTATTTTAATTTTTAGTCAAATTAAAATTCTGTACTTAAAAATATGCTTTTCATAAAAACATTGTAATTCAAAAAGAAACTGATGATAAATAAAATCTTTCTCAAATGAAATATCGTAAATCATATCCGTTATTGTCATATATTTTTATGGTCCGTGTCAAAAATAATGATTTATATAATAGAAATTATAGGCAACAGATAAATAGTAGTCTATTATTTTTGCATATTTTACCATGTAAACAAACGTGTCGAAATTGTCAAGGCATTTATTCCACTTTCCATATAGCACTTAGATAGATCTGCTTCATGGGCTCTCCCTAAGTCTGTATTCTTTGTACTATGTATACGGGGTGGCTCACAGAGTTTTGGCTAGTAGATATCTCGAAACCTATTTGAACAATAATTTTAAAAATTGACAGTGTTAAATAGTCGAAAGCGTTGCCCAATTTTGGCATAAAAGGACTTTATTTCACCTGCGCATTTCCGGTCACGTGACATCAACTTCAAAATTTTAAATGAGACACCCTGTATGTTATTACAATTTTATGATAGTCTATCCAACGGTATCATCTTTATTAGCACGTTTATGTAAAACAGTGATAATATGAGCTATTAAATAAATAATTAGATTTTTTTTAATTTTTATTAAAGAAGATAAATAATTACACATCAAAATATAATAATTATAAAAATCATTACAGTTTATGCTCAAATTGATGTTCACCTTCATTAACGCAATACTCAAATATTTTTAAAACGTTTATGTAGCATGCTGCTCTAATCATTTCTGGTGAAAGAGTTTCGCACGCTGCTCTGATTTTGTTTTGCAAATGGTCTAAATTTCTAGGCTATGTGTTGTAAACCAAACCTTTTAAGTATTCCTATAGAAAGAAATCTAAACGTGTTGTATCTGGGGAGCGAGCCGGCCAAGATATTGTACTATTGCTCCCAATCCATTTTTCAGGGAAAATAGCATCAATATATGTTTTAATTTGCTAGGCAAAGTGAGGAGGTACACCATCCTGCTGCCACAACTTCGTCATTTTTTTTATTTACGGGAATATGTTCAAGTTAATGAAGAAGCATATTCTGGAGAAAATCTAAATATCTCTCGCCGTTAAACGTTTTCTGATATAAATATGGCCCAATTAAACGACCGTTGAATAAACCTCACCAAACATTTACGCCCCATGTTGTCTGAAAATTAGTTTCGGGCATTTATTTTGGATTTTCAGCCCACCAGTAGCGACAATTGTGTCTATTAACATTACCGTTTTTGTGAAAACAACTTTCATCACTCCACAATATTTTATTTAAAAAGAACGGGTCATCTACGACTTCACTGACATTTCAGCAATAAAATTAAGTCTTCTTTCAGGATGTTCAGTTGTTAAATGTATTTTGGTAGGATGATATTTATGATCTTTTATTACTCTCTGGATTTTAGTTCTACTTACTCCTAATTCTTGCTGAAGACAGCGCGTTAAGATATGGGGATTTACTTGAAGATACGCCAGAATATTAATTATGGTATCCTCTGTTTGAATAGACTTTCTTTGAGGAGTTTCCCGTTATCCACTAGGAGAAGAACCATGTCTTAATGTTTGTTCAACGTAAATAAATGTATTTTTATTTGTAGCTGTTCGGTCGGGAAAACGATAACTATACAAATCTCTAGCACGTCTGCTATTTTTTCCACATTCTCCATAGATCAGCAGTATATCAACGTACTCGTCATAAGTAACATGTAAAGGCATAATAATCATATTATTTTTACAAACACAAAATCTACTAAAACTGCTTGATAGCTCTTGACAAGTAGTCATGTCTTTCTGTTGCTAGGACAACTCTTTTGTTTCTAAGCTACCTACGTTTTCTTTTAATAAATATAAAGAAATATTCATAAACAGTTGTTTATGAATATTTCATTACTGTAGTGCCACAAAAACTTGACAAATATGGTATTATTGGATTGGTATTAGACAGATAATCACAAAATTGTAATAACATACCATCTCATTTAAAATTTTGAAGTTGATGAAACGTGACCGAAAATGTGCAGATGACATAAAGTCCTTTTATGGCAAAAATGAGCAACAGTATCGGCTGTTTAATATCGCCAATTTGCAAAGTCATTGTTCAAATATCGACTTGCCAAAACTTCGTGGGCCACCTTGTATACCTAATGGGCTTCATGGGCGTTTGCCATTGAAAAATTACATAATGTCATTATTAACATTGTTAAAAGATTATTCCACACTGGTTTATAATGTACCTGATTCAAGGTTAACTGATAAAAATGTTATATTGATGAGTAATAATGAGTTAATAAGGAACCATTTGATGTGAAATTGTTATAAAATGAATTGAATATCGCTTTAGAAAATCTACAGTTACAAACAGTTGTATTTTAAATACCACAATCTCTATTAAACTTTCATGAAGCAATAAATTTCTTCAAACTACTTGGCTCGCGTTGCAACTAACCCACCTTAAAGGCAAACATAATTTCCTTAAAATTTATTTTGTACTACAAATAAGGATATTATTTATTAAAGTTGCCTGAGCGCGATGTATAAATTATGTACCGCCGCTGGATTTTATTTTTATAAAGCAAAAATTACGTCCTGATAAAACTTTAAACTCTATTGGAAGTTGTACCGGAATATATATTTCTCTTGCAGACAACAAGATTCGTTTCATTTTAAGAACGAGTATAATTAATTACTGTATTTCTTTTAATCTGGACGAAAATCTTTACAAAGCATATTATAGATTCTAACCTAATAAGAAAATTGAACTAAATTGTTATTTATACAAACATAAACTAATGTGTTACGAGTTTTATGATGATAGATTATTATTAATACTTCGAGTTAATGAAATTCTATAATCATAGTACGAGTTGAAAACTGGGATTCACAAGATATTAAAGCAGTAATTGGAATCAGAGGCCATCAAGCCGAAAAAATTCTCTTTAATAATACTGTAATAAATCCACTCTTTTCACATAGTGCGAGTCTAAAGTCCCTTCTCTCCTCGAATGAATGAAGGGCTAAAAGGGGTCTCTTTACCCCTCTTGGAATTAAAAGACCAAACTGAACGAAAATTGGAGTCTGTATATTAAAGTGTGAAAATAACTTTTTCGATACCTAATAAATATTGATATAATCATCAAGGATGGCGTTGTGACACCATCTTACAAATATTCTTTTAAATGGCAGTAGTATGCAAGAAACGCCTTATTTAAAGGCTTCTTCAAATATCTGTTCAAACACTGTTTTTACTTTGACATGTTCTATGACTTTCTCTGGAATATTCAGACAGATAAGAAAGGCCACAGGGTTATCTCCTATACTGTCAACATTTCAAGATGATATAGATATGTTCAGCCAATGCAGAGACTGAAAAAGACTGGCAAGACTAGGTCAATCAATAACGGTATAATATAATAGGATTGTTATGGCAATGATGCAAAATAATGAAGCTAATATATTCTGGCAGTGTTGCTAATTGAAACAAAACCCCAGGTCAGCTCGATCAATAAGGATACCATAATTTAATAGCTAAGACAATAATAAGACCCGATTTAAGTCCAACTAGTCAAGGCAAGAGAGTTTAGTTGTTCAGATTATTAAATCGAGAACATACATCAGTTTAATCTAGAGAGTTAAATTATTAGTTTGCCTTTCTCGGTTAAATTGCTAATTTCAAGTCGAGTTTTATAAATACAAACTTTAAAATATATACATTACTGCCATATGAAACATAATAAACATTAAGTCTGGGTATTAGGATATTTAAAAAGTCTTATATAACATTACAGAATCCTTAGAAAAGAAAAAAGAGCACAAAACAAATTATAATCTTTGTAAAAGATTTTGCGAAAAAATAATTATTTATTGCTTTCATGATGAAATATGAAATAAAGAAACCATATATCAACGGAGGAAACCTATTTTTCTCTAATTATCTCAAACATACTCTTCCTGAAAACTGATAAATGAAATATAAAATATTGTGTATGTTAAATTACATTGAATATAACTCCGTCTTGTTAAATTATCTCCAAATATGATTTCACATATTTAGCGTTAAGAATTGAAGTTTATTACAAAAGTCAAAGTATGGTTCAAGGACCTTTTCTTTATTCATGTTCATCTTCATAAAAGGGTTTCCCTTAAAACCAACTGTTTAATTTTTTGAATAAATGCTAAACGTCTACATTTTTCACTGACAATATTTCTCTATGTACCTCTCTAAAGGAACTATTGTTATTTATGTAAAGTGTAGTCCTTATAATAAAAAAACAATGATTGAGTACGTCCTTCCCAATCCATTCCTGTCCATTTCATATATAACTTCCTCTCATATCCATATTATCATTCAACGTATAAATATCCAGTATTCAGGATATCCAATGGAGTAACGTGTTCATCCTATTATAGATGACAAATTACATTTGATGCTTTATATGAATTCTACAAGATTTATGATATTTTACTGCGCGATTTTCTAAGGAAAAATTTCCTCATGGCTATATTTGCACACTGAAATATCTGTATCTAGAGCTCGGAAACAGAATTGTATATGGAAAAAATGTGTATACTCAAAGCAGTGCCTTCACTTCACAATTACTCACCTTCATTATTTATTAACCAACTGAAATCGATTGATCCGGTCTCGCAGCAAAAGCAAATAAAAGCATAATCTCTTGGAGGCATAATAAAATAATTTAAATAAAACACAAAATAAATTAATGGAATAAATTTACTTTACACCACATTATTTGATTACTTCACTTGATTGAGTGCTAAAAATAATTATCACAGGCCAAACAGAAATAAAATCTATTCTCAAATTCTTGTTGGGCGTTTTGAAATGTGTCTTTAGTATTTAACTTACATATGTGGGTATTCTACTTCTTAGGTCTTGTCTATTTTCAGCAACATATATGAAAATATTTTCAATTCTTTCTTGTAAAGTATACACCATTATGAATAATATCACTATCATTGCATCTGACAAACAGTTTTAAATCACTGCTACTTGAAGTAAATGTTTTCAACATTTAATTCTAACTGTGATCAAGAAGAAGTCGTGCGCTAAAATACAAATTATTTCACAAAAACAGTGCCTTCTACTTTTATTAAACTCATAACACAGTTCTTAGAATATTTCATTATTTAATTCTTTGTTTAGTTTAAATTATTTTATTTTTGCTTCTATTTCGAGAACTGATCAACCGATTTCAGTTTTCTATGGTAAATATGGAGCAGGGAATTGAATAAGACTAAAAGAAATAGTGAGGGTGGGTAGTTTTGAAATGAAAGCGGTGTATAATTATTGTTAGTCGAATTATACTTGGAAAGTATATTATTTACAGCCAGAGCTTGCAATAAATTTAATGCATTTAAGAGTGTATGGTATTGTTAAGCAATATCCTCGGACAAGTCAATTAATGTTTGTTGTTAAAATTTTTAGCGTAGATAGAACTATATAAATCCCAGGTCGGATTAGAACCATGATTTCTTTTATTAATAACGATGCATGTTTCCTATAAAATATTATGCACGAGCTCTTTTACGATATTATAGAATATTGTATTACTTATTTTGCAAATAAAGGCTAAAAGAATATAAACAAATTTTATGATTAAAGTAGAAATAATCATTAAAAGACAACAAACATTATTCATGAACACATTAACATACAATAAATGAAAATACATAAAATCTGGAAAACTCAAAGTATGAATATATCATCACATAAAAACAATATATCCCAATTTTTAAACAATGTGTTGATGGAAACATACAATCTGTTCTGATGTTCAAAGTGTTAATAAATAAGATTTCTCGTCTTATAATTATTATTTTTATTGTCGTAGCATTCTTCGAATAACCATTATATTTATATTCTTCATAAAAATATTTATATTCTTTTAGCATCTGTTTGCAACAGATATTCCGTTTGCATGATAAATTAATATAACGCCTGAAAAATATATTGTTGCTATTTAAAAAATATTACCGATGTAGTCTTATAAAGAGACTTAGGTAGTGTCATCTACTTATTTGTACATCAAAATATACATAAGAATAATATAAACTCGGCGGGTTGATACAGAAAGATACTTCTCAACAACGTATGTTATTGAAAATAATTTATTTTAGACTTTTCTAATGTAATATATATCGGTTGCAATAAGGTTATAATTTAGGCCATTGTATCATATATATGAATATTGTAGTATACAAGTCAAATAACTACAACTGAGGATAACGTATTTCTAATCAATATTTAAATAAACAGTTTTAAAACCTTAAAACGAAATTTTCCGCACGTAGAATATCTCTATCTCCAAACTGAGTGACCGAGAAAATATAAACCAACACATAAATGCAGAATATGTGTTTTATGCGACAGTTGTACTTAAATTTAAAACCATTTTCTTTTTGTTTTTAGGCCGAAAAACGAAAAATAAATCAAAAAAAAAATTTGTTTTTTCACTTTTTATTTACACGATTACATTACTTTTCCGCGTATAGTGGAGTGCGGAAAAGTAAAAACTAGCACTCTAATGGTGGAAAGAAACGTTTTAATAATTATGATTTAAAAACTCAAGATTATCATAATTCATAAAACTAATCAAAAACCTTATTTTAAAATGAAAAATTCAAGTCATTAAAAATTTTCTAGTTAACTCATTTGGGTCAAAAGACAATACCAGTAAATAAACAATAACTTACAATAAGACTCATTGTTAGTTAAATAAGTTGCAATTCATAAACTTCCTCAGGATTAAAAAATGTTAATTAAAATAAAAAAATCTTTATTTAACAGACATAACATTTAAAAGTAAATATTGTCATTTAGTTAGTTACGAATTCTTTTAGTGACTTTTAGCAAAGTCATGTTTAAATATTCGTTTTTGTAGTGAGCAGGATGTTGCAATTATTATATTTACTTTGTAAAAGTAAGATTTTTATCTCGAGGGATTTCTTACAAAGCAGAACCAAGAAAAGGGGAAACAACACTTGTAAATAGAACTTTCTTACATTCATAAATGTTTAATGTATCCAAGAAGAATGCGTGATAAGGGTATGAAATTTTTGTTTATTTCAACGAAAACGTTTTAAATTAGTGCCTTATGAACGAGGTATTATGATGTAGTATGGTTCAGTAGCATTAGGTATATTTTAAATTTAATCCTTAATCTTGTCCTTCCTCATAGCGGCATCGACTTCAATGGTCATTAACCATATCCTCTGCAAATAATTTTCCTCTAGGACAATTCACTTCTGATATAAACAATAGTGATATTGACAGCAACTGTTAGTAGTGAATAACAACACACCCAAAAATATCCTATATTAATAAACTATATTTTTTGGAAAAGATTAATGTTCCTCAAATATCTTATTCTAAGGTATCCAATGATTCACCAAGACATAGATCAAGTTAGTCAGGAATCCTGAGTGCTCTGCGGTAGTTATCGATTTCGTAAAATTTATGAAACGTACAGGGACATTTGCGCTGAATATAACGAACGCCCCCTATGTTGAAATTCTTTCCACAAAATCTTGAAGGAGAAGAATGTTGGTATACTTAAGCCAAGAAAGATTTATGTGGTCTGTGTGGTGCATATAAGAAAAAGAATATTTTAAATGGTGTACGAAAGACATAGAGCTTAAACAAACAGAGCATAAGATGAGATAGAAAAGGACAAATAGGCAGCCATTCTACATTATATACTAAAGAATGCTATGTACTAAATTGTTAAATGCGATAATTATGTCTTAAAATAAATAATTTTCTTTGTGCCGCTTTTGTGATTATGTTACATTGTTTTAAAAAAGTATAATTAAAAGATGTTCTTAAAAACGTGTCGCCGATTTTTACACGGTTTTATTAAATTTCAGCACTTCTAAACCATATTTTTTTACGCATTAGCATCGTCAACAGGTCTAATGAATACTCAACTATTAAACAATATATCATAGTAAAGTTATTTCTTAAATAGCACAAAACTTCTAAAATTTATTTTGGCTACGAGTCAAAGTTATTTAGTGATCCTGTAATTAAATTAGATTTCATAATGGTCATGATGATAATTAATAGGAGTAATTTTTTGCTATCCTGAAAGTAAAGAAGAGTTGGATATGACTGACGGCGTCGATATAGTTCTGCGGTATGGATGCTGACTATTTTGGGTAGCGTTCATGTGTATAGTCCATCCGAAAAGACACATTTAACGCCCTGCTCTAATTTGGAACCATTCATATATATCCTATAATATCTTCTAAATGCATCAATTTAGCATAGAACGAAAAGTTGTTGGTTACTAGTCTTTCCTTTTTGAAAACCCTTTGAAACGACACCGTTGAAAGAAAAGAGAACAGTTGAAGCAAGACAAACAATATATTTCTTTATATCCATCTTTCTATTTTTGGGATTGAATAAAAAGTACTCGCTTCAAGTACAAATACTTACATTAGCTTAAAATATATACAGAAATATACAAACAGGTATTCTCATATTTCAACATTTACTAATTTGCATTATATGCAAATTAATTATATGGTAGCACAAAAACCCCATCACCTTTCTAATATCTCTCATAAACCGGGATGGCTGTTTCATTAATCGCATTAAGAATTTTCATTAAACTAAATCAAACTGAAAGTAATTTCCTAAATGTCATCCTAAAATTTTATGATAGGATCTAATAAACATCAGCCCTTTCTTCCTACGCAAGCCTGCGTATGGATGAGTATAAAAGATTTGCATTATTGACAAGGTTTCACAATGTTATCAATGTAATTAAAAATATTGTAAATAAAAATTTTAACAAATATAAATATTGTAAATGTATCTTTATATTTAAAATTTCTGGTAGTGTTTTAAGTTTAATAATAACTTGCTTGTTGTTATGCATTTGTCTTGTAACGGGGATATGAAAAGTATAATAATATACATATTAATTTATGTACTTGTCTTGTAATGTAATAATGTACATATTCTGCTGAATTCTGATAGTATGTGATCGAGAATAAAAAATGGAATAGAAAATTCAATTACAGCAAAGTATCCAGTATAAGCCACACATATTCTATATTTATCGTGCCAAATATTTTTCAGATATCATCTATCTAAAACGTCTAGGCCACGATGTATATTATCATCAATATTCTCCTCAAAATTAAACGGATTGGAAATAGTCAGGAATTAGTGAGGAGTACTTTAATTTTTATTAAAAATAAAAGAGAAGGAATCGTATATAGTGTCAAGGGTTTAAGGCAAATCTCAATGATGACATTTTTAATAAAACTTCACCGTTGAGATATTTTACATTCAGAATATTCTAATAGTCTAATCGTGTTTATTCATTTCTAAAACGTAAGCAACCAACGGGGTTATATATTTGAATAAGTACTTGTTGCACAAGTACTTATGTCCAAGAGGAAAAATCATAGGTTCTATATTAACCAAAAAAAAAAAATAGAAACGATAGCTACAGTAATGCCAAGCAAATGATCAAAATATACTGATATATGCTTCAACAATATAAAACACCGATTTAGTTATTTGCATGACATTTGCTAAGTAAAGGGTGGTCCAATCAAAACGCACGATGTTAATTGTAAATAAAACAAAAAGTTTTCAGAGAATTACCTTAATATTTTTTATTGTGATAGAAGGTATATATGACAATTATGTGTGAAACAAAATATCGGCCAAATGCTCGCCACGGCTTCGGTGGCATACCTCTATCCGATGGTCCATATTTTCATTGACTCTGAGACATAATTGAGGTTCAATGTCGTTAATGTGCAGAATTATTTCATCCTTTAGCTCTTGAATTGTTCTTGGCTAATTGACGTACACTTTTTCTTTTAAATATCCCCAAAGAAAGAAGTCCAACGGTGTCAAATCACATGATCGTTGCGGCCAATTAACATCGCCACGACGTGAGATAACACGGCCATTGAATTTCTCGCGCAAAAGTGCCATTGTTTCGTTGGCTGTGTGGCAAGTGGCACCATCCTGTTGGAACTACATATCGTCCAGGTCCATATCCTCAATTTCTGGCCACAATTGTTGGGAACGACGACGAGTCGAGGTTGACGGCTCTTCTGCTACACTATCGCGAACAACAGCAATGTTTTCCGCAGAACGAACTGGGCGAGCATACACAGGTGTTCACATTTTCTACAGACACGGTTTGCTGAAATTTGCGCACAATTCTCCCGATTGTGGACACATTTGGTCGATTATGCTGACCAAAAAAGTCACGAAGTGCACGAAATGCATTTTGATTTGAACGCCCATTTTCGTAAAAGGCTTCAACAAT
Source organism: Rosalia funebris (assembly GCA_037954035.1). Taxonomy (NCBI): domain Eukaryota; kingdom Metazoa; phylum Arthropoda; class Insecta; order Coleoptera; family Cerambycidae; genus Rosalia; species Rosalia funebris. The sequence continues at coordinate 1,804,429 of JAZFAV010000018.1, read as the reverse complement.
CTTAACGCGCTGCTCAATTGTTTACCTCTCTATGGTTCAATTTGTCAAACACTGAAACAAAGAAATGTCAAATTAAGTTGGGCAAAAAACTTGACGTTAAGGTGTGACTCACAATTAACATCGTGCATTATGGTTGGACCACCCTTTATACGTGTATATAGGATTTCAGGATATTTTCTGGATCCTAAAGAGTAGTAACCCCACGATCAGAGATCTAAAATTTAAATAAGGCTATCCAATAAAAACTAAGAACCTTCATTCATATCTCCTTTGATAGATCGCCATTGGGTCGGGTCAATAAATTATTAGGTTCAAGTCGAAACCGCGATTGTAGTTAACGCAGTTGACGTTGACATTCTATATCCTGTTAACTGTTGTTTTACACTAATCTCTCTACTTCACTAATAGCAGGACTTTGTTGTCAAGCAAAAAAATGGAATTATAATGGTCTCTTATAATAATGCCTTCAAGAGGAATCATTTTACCAAAGAGTAATGAAAATATAAAATAATACCAGTATTTTAAATATCAGAAAAGAATGTGCGTAAATTAAAATTCTTCATCGTCTGGAGAACTACAAAAACAGTAATCAAAGCCAGAAATTTTCATCAACAGTGTTGTGTATAGATGAGACCAGATCCACTAATTGGAGATTTATAACAAGCATAATACGCATTACTGGACCTTTGGTAAACCTCACACAACCAGCTAAACCAGATTTCGAATCCATGTTGACTTTAATGTCTGATGTATTCTCATGTGTTTAGGTTATGTGTATGGGTTATTATTTAAATAGATAAAGTTGTTTCTTTGCATTAAAAAGTTAAACATTTTCTATGAAACCATATAACTGGGCCCTTCATTTTCATTTAAAATTTGAACGATGATGCCTACATATGTAGTTACAAATACTGCAAGAAAATATAATACCTGCTGTCAGAGAAGCTGTTAGGAGCATCAACGAAATTTGGTTTCAACGTGACAGTGGTCCAGCTCATAAGAGGCTTATTGTAACAGAATATTTAGAGGGTGTTTTTAATAAAGGGTTATTGTAAATAATGGAAACGTTTTATGTCAAGCAAAATTTACTGATTTCGGCCCTTTGGACTTTTATTTATGGGGGCATGAAGAAAATTAGGTATACTACTCCTTTTCTGGCACCAGAAAATATACTGTTCCTTGAAGAACGTATCAGAAATACCTTGGCTTCAGATAATAGAGATACCTTGACAAAGGTGTGTAACTAATTCTATTTTGAAGGTCAATGAGTTTATCCAGCAAGAAAAGGCAATATATTAACCCTACTTATGTAGTAGTAAATATTATTATTACATTTTAATGCTTGTTAATAGATTAAACATATTTTTCTCTAACATACTGATCTCTAACATACTTTTAAATAAATTAAATTAGATGTATAGCCTCAATCCATATTTTTTTGATCGTGTAGTACTTATTTGAAAAGTCAATGAAAAGTTCTATCGAATCGTAGACAAAACCAATGTGCCACCCATATAAGAAACAAAAGACTTTAGATTATTTGTTAATACATCTAAAAGCGCCTTTTAATAGTACCTTAGAAATGTACTTGTTCCAATATCGTCATATATCAAATGATATATATATATATAAGGCATTATTGAAAATATATAATCGTATTTCCTTGAAATTTTTTATATAAGCTATTATATCTAACGAAAATGGTTAGATAAAATTTAATGATAGAGTGAAAAGATAGAATTCTTTAAAACTCAGTTTATTTAATCGTTTCTCCATCTCTGGCAGTACCCGATATGCAGCACCAAAGTGGACCATACTGTATAATCCAATAGAAGTACCATTATCACAATTCATACATTTTATACATTTATATGTAAATATATAATATGTGTGAATGGAACAGAATCAGTATACGTATATATTGTTTAATTTCGTTATCTTGACCCTTTTACCATCCACTAACTTCTATATTATATTGCTTTCTGAATTGTACATCCATTATGTTGATGTAGTAAATATGATACTTATATCTAATTCACTATTTAACTTGCAAATGTAAATTGTTTTAACGTAGATATTATATCATATGAAAATATTAAGCATATTATTTCCATTTAATATTGTATAGTATTACAGATATAAATATATTTTCATTAGGAAAATGAACAATAGTGAAATATAAATTCAGACATATAATTGTTTACCCCTTACCACACTGTTTTAAATGATTCTGGTTGCAATTGCGTCAGATGTTAACCGTAGTTCTCAAATTTAACTTAATAAGGTCAAGAGACTCTCCAACAGAAGGTTCACTTTCCTCTTGAGAAAACTCAAACTTGACCCTTCAGTCTTCACATGTATTTTCTATTTTAGAGTTGATTGAATAAATGTAGGACAAAATGAGAGAGTGGAAGTTGCCAGATAATGGTGATTGGTTGTATTACAAGTACCTTTAATAAATTCCATGACAGTCGTTGCGACAAATGATGAGAAGAAGCTTCCTAGTGGAATGACAGAATTCGAATATGCTCATTTTACTTTAGACAGATGTAATAACACTTTATGGTCATCTCCGTAGTGCTGATTATTCAAAGTTGTTATTTTGTATTTTCATTAAAGGTTTTACTGTAACTCTCAAGTCATTAAGTGATTTATATAAATATACCTTGTTTACAGTATTCTAACTTCGATAGAAATTAAACTATTTGTTTTCCGTACATACTCTCTCAAAGTTTACTCACGATTTCTTAAAGCCTCGCTAAAGTTTATAATATTTATGCATTGTACAGCATAAATTAGAATTATGCATGAGTTAGAATTATAATATCATACAGTATTAAAAGTTTTCATGATTATCTACTGCAAGCGAATGCTGATTATTAAGAAGTTTATTATGTATTATACAATTACGATTTTCTACACATTAACAGTTATTGTAATGACTGAGAACTTGATTATTGTGAAAACACATCATGTAAAATACGAGAATGTAAGTAAACATACACATAGAATAACACTACGGCCATGTATTTGTCTAATAACAAAGCAACCCCCTTGGTGGAGGGTTTCAAAGATGCTATTCATCACATTAGAGTAGTCGCTGCTTTAGACAGCCACACATGACAACCTTGTAGGAAAATTTATTTAGCTAGATTCATTTAGCAGGGAAATGGTCGTGGTATATGTGTACATTCATTTTCTAATATCTGTCTATCTTTTTCTTTAAGCATCGGTAATCGAGTATGTTACATTGGTAATTCTCAATATGGACAAACTGCAAAAAAAGTTTACAATTAAATAAAGTTTAAAATTAAACCACTGAATATGTTTCAGTATCATATTTAAGTGTTTTTATAGAGATCTCCACCATCAGTATGTTAGATAATAAAATATCACAAAATGCATGTGACCAATGAGAACTTAATAAAAACGAGTAAGCAAATCGCGATATATATATATATATATATATATATATATATATATATATATATATATATATATATATATATAATGCAGTCGTCTTCATTAAATTCCAGTTCATAAAAATTTTAGGTTATATTTCTATCGTGAAGAACTGATTGTTCTAATTTGTCTAATTAGAATTGTACCACTTACATTTATGCGAACTAACTCATATTTATGTCTATCAAATATATATTTAAACTTATTGTTCACATAAAATGTGAATATGAAACAAATTAAAACGTCATATAATTAAATTAATTTGAGGGAGATATTACGTACGGGCATTCGAATTCGTTCTATGCAGTGTAATTCAGTTTCATATTATTCATGATATATGGCTTATGACACAACATCGGAAAGCAAACAACGAACGTACGAGAATTTATAATGCACATAAAATTATAATAAATTTTCATTATAGTATAAATGAAAATGACATTTTTAAATACATGACTACAAAAATTCAAATTGAAAAATCAGGATTATCACTTGCGTGTTCAAAATTAGATATAAGGATATGAATTTAATTAGTATGTACTCCTTAAAAACCGCCAATCATCTTTTATTATTATTGTTTTCACTATTTACTAATATATTACCGAGAACTAAGGATATCAAAAGAATGCAAAACGCTGTTTCGTTGTTAATGAATTATAAATTAAATTGATGTAATTTAATGTATGTCATTTATACGTATGAATCATTTGGTAAAACAATTTCTCTAATTTACTACTACTTTGGTACACAAGATATTTGTAGAAAATCATAAAATACTGAAATTTTCGCATTTCAGTTGTAATATATTAATTATAAAGTTATGTTAATATGTCTCCATTACATATATACAAAATCATTTTCGATATATATTTTGCTCAATTATTCACAAGTGATATATTCACAATATGTTATTTTTTCTAATTTCGTTTTAAAACTACTTCGATCTATATCCTAATAACATATTTATTATTACTGTTAACTGCTCTAGTTTGTTATCTGTATTTTTTCTTTCTTTATATAGAGCAGACTGCATATATGTATTAATAAGCTGCTTACTATATGATGCATATCTTTGTATGCAAGAATGTAATAAATTCACATGAACAGATGAAACCTAATCAATTTAGCTAATTTCCAAAAAGATATACTGAACTTCAAAAAGGCTTTTGCAAAAAAAATGCAGTGATATATAAAATACATATAGTCTATTTCATCGCTATTTGCCAAATAAAAAAATCTCAAAACATACCGTGGCTTGCTTTTATGGCTAGGCTCAGGTATGGCTGTTCCGTTTATCAGCAAAATAAGAGAGTTTTTTATTTGGCAAATAGCGATGAAATGAATAGTACACCATTAGTTTTCATAAGAAAATTTTTTAACTAAATATGAATCAAATTTTGCTTTTATTGTTTTATAACATCCATTTTCCTGACATGAAAATAAATAATTGATTGCATCTTCTCGAATTTGACTTCTAAACTACATTGACGTAATGTTGTATCAAAAAGAAACTGTTGAGAAATACATCCAGATAAGGGGATGTTACAGGCTTACATATGGCAAATCAAAACTAAAAATAATGCTTTTAAGTATTCTGTAAATCCAATACTTATACAAAAATTTATATTATATACGAAGTTCTATACTGCTTGCTAATATTTTTATAAAAGTTCATCTTTATGTTAGTAGGATTTAATTTTTTAAACACTTACTAATTATTAGATATTATGACGGATGCTGTGATTATAAACTAGGCCTTAAGGTGACACCTAAGACGCCCAATAAATTATGTCCATTAATTATGTGGACTGATCTGCAATCAAAAGAATATATTTTCTTTTAGCTGCTACACATTTAAGGGTGTTTTTTAAAGCGAATTAGGAAACTAATAGTAACCTACAACTAATGTTAAAAGTTCCTCACTCGAAAATTGCGAGTTTTAGTCACGGAACAAATGTCTTTAAATTTATATCTTATAAAATGTTAAGCAATAAATTAATGTTATTATTATATATTGTCACAACTATATTAACCAATTAATAACATTAGGTTTTTCTTGATTAAGAGAATAATTTTATAAATAATATATAATGGTAATATTTAAGACATATGTTACTTTAATATTTACAAAAATAATTGGTCTAACAATAGATTACCAATTATTTGTAGATATACTCGTGCATTAATCATTTCATCATCATCATGGCGTCATCAGTCCTAAGACTGGTTGGACGCTAACCTCCAGCTTCTCCTATCTTGTGCTAACCTACGCATTTCGCTAATTGTGCTACAACCTACATCCCTTACTATTTGCGAGCAGTAGTCTAATCTAGGCCTACCTCTGCCTTTCTTCACTCCTATTTCTGCCTCCAAAATATCGCGGACTATTCCCCCATGTCTCAGCAAGTGGCCTACCATTCTATCTCTTCTCTTCTTTATGTTTTTCCACATACTTCTTTTCTCGCCGACTTTCTCTAATATTTCTTCATTTCTAACCCTATCAGTCCATGGTATTTTCATCATTCTTCGGTAACACCACATCTCAAAAGCTTCTAATTTCTTCCTACTTGCTTGCCCCACCGTCCAGGTTTCGCAACCGTATAGTGCCGTGCTCCATACATATGTTTTCAAAAAACTCTTCCTTGTTTCTAAGTTTATTACTCCCGAGCATAAAAGCTAACGTGATTCTTGAACAATTTGTTCGCGACTACCATCTTGTGCTTTTCACAAAATTCTATCAGTCTGCTACCTCTCTCGTTTCTGTTTCCTAATCCATAAGGACCTACAAATTCTTCTTCTTTCCCCTCACCTACGACTGCGTTAAAATCTCCCACTATTATTAAATTTTCATGACCCTTCACAAATCCTATTACCTGCTATATGTCCGAATAAACGGCTTCTAACTCTTCCTCACTGTGGCTAGAAGTAGGCATGTATACTTGCACTATTACTGTTTCCACTGGCTTCGAATCTAACCTGATCATCATTACTCTCTTGTTGTATTGTAAGTAGCTATCTACACTGTCCTGCGTTCTTCCGCATAACGATTCCTACTCCCGCGTTTCCATTTACCGATCCTGTGTGTATTACCCTATAGTCACCGCTCTAAAAATCTCCTACTTCCAGCCAGCGCATCTCACTTATACCTATTATATTTAATCCTAACCTATTCGTTTCTGTCTTCAGATTCTCTAGCTTCCCTGTCTGTCTCATGCTTCTGACATTCCACGCTCCAACTCGTGAAATGCTACACCTTTTACTATCCCTACTATTGCACTCGATCACGTCTCCTGGAACAGTCCTCACCCGGAGATCCGAACGGAGGACTATTTTACCTCCGGTGTTTTTTGGCCCAGGGGATGCCATCATTATTTGGGATAAGCTTTCTGTTAGCTGTTCTGAGGATTATAATGTGGTGATTTCCTCTTGCCTTCCATATCGCAGTCGTGTGTGTCATAGCACCATACCAACCCCCAGTGGCGGCTCGTGGTATCCATATTAGGGTAGGCGATAGCGGCGTATGAGCTTCATCAACCCATAAAAATAGCGCCGCAGACGAAAATTTTTAAAATTTTCAAGGTCACGCGTTTTCCTGGTACTTCAGAATTTCAATGATTGAATTTCATTTACACAAAAATATAGACTTTCACTAGGATTTTTTGAACTTAAAACCTCTTTGTTATTCGTGAATAATAATAGTTATTGTGGGTATACATAAATTGGAATACACGAAATATATTTATTGAGTATTATACCTATATTATGTAAATTGGGTTGGCAATAATACATTATTTTAGGGCGCTTTAGGGTATAGGCCTCCTCTTCCCCTCACAGCCTTCCTTAACCATCGCCATTATTGACTGACAATGACAAAGTGGATATCTACTACTTTTTATAATTTAAATTAATGCACCTATCTTTAATTAATGAAAATTTGTTAATTATATTTTCCGTGAAGTCATCAGATTTCTGAAGTGTGCTAAATAATTCCTTTTCAATTGAAATAAGTGCAAGCGACGATAAACGTTCATTCTTCATAGAGTTCCGACTATGCGTTTTAATACGTTTTAAACAAGAAAAATGTCTTTCAACCGATGTACTTGTTGCTGGAATTGTAGCAATTAAAACAATAAGTTTAAAAACCTCTGGAAATATTTCTCGAAATTCATATTCCACAAAATATTTCAACATTGACTCGATATTTAATGTTTCAAATTGATCATCACAATAGGTATATAACCCAATATCCCCAGTAATGTCACGGCTTATTCAATGCCAAGGCGTCTTCGGATCTGTCGAAGAACGCCGATCTACTTCAGGCGGCGATTGCATTCGCCTTCAACTGCTGTATTTAAAGAGTATAATTGGGTGCAGACGTCTGAGCTGCGATTATTTTGCCATTACAACAACGCTGTTTGTCGTCTTACCGACATCTGGTTGACGTGTTAGCTATCGATTTTCAGGCGGTGGGATGGAGGACCTAGCCTGGTCTGGTTGTTCTGTTTAGGAATAAAATGATTTAATTCGGTGTAGCGCGCCGCCGTGCGGACTGCGGTGGTATATATAAAGGGTCTTTACGGCACCAGCGCCGCCGACGGCGATAGATAATTTAATTAGTATAAAGTAGTTATTATTAATTATATTAAATATTTCTGTATTATCAGGGACGTTAACAGTTCATTGTAATTGCGCTGTTATGAGAAATGACATAAAATTTTAAAGGTAGGCGGCGCCTACCTTGCCTACCCCGACGAGCCGCCACTGCCAACCCCCACGGTTTCTGCCACTATGACTACTGAAACAGCTGCTGCCCTCCTTCAGGGATTTGTCTTAGTCTGGTTTTTCAATAAGGACCCCCCCCCCCCCCCCCACTATGGTTGAACCTATGGTACGGCTCCTTAAATCATTAAAACGCGCAAACCGACCCACCCGTTCTAGTTTGCACTAGAACTTCGTCAAGGTGCAAGTCCTATCGGATCGGATTAATCATTTATGGACGTATATTTAGTGTATGTTTTCATATCTCTGATTTTAATATATCCGATATTGATGAAGATATCCAATTAAGCAACATATTGCTTCGTCCAAGAAAATATGATTTTTTATTATTCTTACACATTTGATTTTCTATTTATTTAATTAATGTATTTCTTTATGGGTCCTTATTTTTACGGAGATAAAAATAACGACTTAGCTTAATGCTGTTCTTCCACCTAACTCCAGAATATTTATATGGACACACACAAATATATTCACCCGACTGGTGTAGGAATCGAGGTCCCACTCCCAATCGAAGTGGGATCAAAAAGATTGTAGGTCTTCTGGTAATTATGGAATAATTTACCTTCAATAGATCTGACCATATGTATAAACATCCATGTTAATTTGGATTTAAAGCGGAAGTTAAGTGGTTATATGAAAAAAATTCGCCCAATTCTCCACCCACCGCCCTGCGTTGAACTCAGAATAGTGGAGTGAAAATAGAGGATCTATGAAAATCAAGGGCTGGATTGAATTAGATATGTATGAATTTATGGGCAAAGTAAACTTTGTAGGAATAATTACTTCACTTATATAGGTTATTCAAATGGAGTTTTGATAAATATAAAATAGATTCACTGATTTTATTTTTATGATTTTTTCATCAAAGATTTTATTTCATATTTTGTATTCTACAAAATAGTGTGCATAATAATTCTTATTAGCAACCTACTGTATTCGCAAAATTAGTCACAATCTTCAATTTTATATTAACATTGATATATGAAGCCCAAATTGATGGTTAAAGTGGCATGGACTAGTTCAATATTCTATTAAAAAAATGTCATATATGTATGTCATAAATTAGTTGGAATTTTGATGTAAATAATAAATGTATTTTATGCTTTCTAATTAATTATATGTTGTATTACATACTGTGTCAGCGCAAGTGAATGACATTGTAAGTTGGTTTCCAGTTTCAAAGTATTATCTAAATAAAAAATTAAATAATGCCGAATTTTTACTGTAGTATGAAATATTTATATTTATTCATTAGTTTGATATACATATCCAATAGGCACAACCCATTTTTAGGATTTAAAGACGTTGTATTTTAAAATATACCTATAACTCCAATAAAAATACAAGAACCCATATAAAAGATTTACCAAACCACAAAATCATACACAGCATAATAAAAAAATATATAAATTAAATAAAAATTAACGATGTAAATTGAACTTAACTGCTATCTTAACTAGTATCTGAACTGGACAAAACTACTTCAGAATACGACGGGCAGTCAGGTCAGTTGCCCAATGCTGATCTAATAAAAGTATAGCACTTTGCCCGGAGTTGACCTTCAGACCTTCACTTACCAATCTAGTGGCCTGTCGTCTTTTATATATATCTTCTCAGTGTTCTCATAAAAAGTGGTCTTCTATATTAGCAACATCGAAGATTCCAACGATCTTCCAAAATGTCTTGTTTAAGATTCAACTAATTTTATGCAGTGCATAAATGCACTGCATGGCTGCTGATCTACGGCAGTTAATTTTTTTATAATTTAATTCAGGATCTAGTTGGTATATTTTTTTCCTTTTTCCCTTCACTTCTTTATGCGATGAAGTTTTTTTATCAATATTCGTATCCAACAATCATTAATATTTCAACTCTTTCAGTTTCAATTAGCTTCGCCATTTTCAAAGTACTGTCACTAACGCCTCGAGCGATCCCAAACGCCGGGAATATTTGAAACCTCGACAGCGTGCGGTATTCGGACTTCCAGTGCGTTCTATACTAGAAAGTTCGCCAAAGTTCTTTATCTAGAAACGCCTGGAGAGACGTTCCGCTGCCTATATAAGAATTGTGTCGTCCGGCCAGGAGTTAGTTGAATCTGGACCGCGACAGTGAGCGATACGCTGCGAAGAAAGTGATATACAGTGTGAAAGTTAGTTTATGAAGTTAAAGTAGAAAGAAAGTTAGTTAGTTAGTTGGACTTGTGAATAGTTGAGTTGTAAATAAGTGTTCGAAATAAAGAACTTTCTAGTAAATTCGTTACAGTACTATTCATTTCATCGCTATTTGCCAAATAAAGCTTTCTCATCTTGGCGATAAACGGAAGAGTCTACCTGAGCCTAGCCATAAAAACAAGCCAAGGTTATGTTTTGAGATTTGTTATTTGTCAAATAGCGATGAAATAAACTATAATACTACGGTATTGAATTGTACAGTCAGTAGAATTATCGGAAGTAGAGAAATTTTGGTTTATTACGAAGTTTTGTTATAGTTTAATAGAAGTTTTATTATAGCTATTATAAATTAACAGTTATTTTAATTAAAATGAGAATAATTGTCGTAACTGTTGAAAATAATATTCTTTTTGTTCTATTTCTTACTGTTTAAAATACTAACTTTTTGACAACATGTAAATATTTCTACAAATTCATTGTGAATACTGTGGATTATTTATTCATGAATATATCGAATTTCGTCGCTAATTTAAGTTTTTAGATTGTCTGGTAAATATTGCATATACCTTTAGCTTCAAATGCCCCATGAAAATAATCAAAAGAAAAAAGATTGTCACCTTAAGAGTTATTGCATAAGCTTTTATTTGCAAATCTATCTCCTATAAAGGCACTGTTCAAGAAAGAACCAATGGTTCAAATAATTTCAAACATAACCAACAAATATGATATAATGACGAATAATCTTACTGGAACCAAGTAAACCATATTCATATTCACTTATGAAAACTCTATAAAGGTAGGAATGGGATGGCTTTGAGAAAATTATGAATACATTCCTCCTGTCTTCATAAATTAAAATCAACCTAATATTGTGTTCAATCAAGTATTTGTTCTAAACCTTAACTTTTTGTTCAATTTAAGTATGTATCTTCCTTATCCATTGATGTTTGCTTGTAGCCTAATATCTGATATTGTAGTGGTTGGCCTACCATGTATTGACGCAATGGAAATCATTTATAGCAGTATTTTTTTATTTATTTCTTTCATTGCTTATTGTATATTATAAATAAGGCAATACAGATTGCTAAAACTATTAATATTTCTTGTGAGAATTGGTACAAAAATAAATTCGTTCCATCTGATTTCGCCGGTCACTCATCAAAAAGAAACCTTTTGACGTCTTTAATGTGGGCACTAGCGTGGAACAGAATATTAATAAAGAAAAAATTTTTATTGTAGATGTAGACTATTGAACGAGCTTAGGCGTCATTGTATTCAAAAAGCCGAAATATCATATATTGTCAGCACATTTCTTTATATTTGTAGAATTATTGCCAGTTTTATACTCATGAATTGTGCAATATTTATTGGCCGAAAAGCATTGCTCTCATAAACATTGTGTTTCCCGATATTCATTTTGCGACAAAGTTTTTATTTATACTTTAATACATTCTTTGATTTATGGAAAATATATTTGTATATAAATGGTTTATAAACAATAATGCATGTTTTATAAAACCAACAGATTATCTATTTATGTAAGAATGGTTATAAACTGAATACAGAGAATAAAATGTTACTAAATGCTTAAATACGAGGGTCGTTTAAATATAAGTGAGAATTTGCGGCGGGGGCGAGCGGAATAAACAGAGTTGAATTGGATACTAGTGCAAACTGTAGGAGGAGGTAATGGAAGAGGAGAATTGTCGCCCACGAATCCTTCAGAATGTTAGTACAGTAACAAAGATGAGCGAGAGCAAAGTACACCCCTCTGTTAGGCAACGTATTATCAATATCATCATTAAGTTTTTGACACGGGAGGGGATCCCTGAATTCTTAGAAAGAGCCGAAAATTAACCTCACAATCACCAAACCAGGACGAGTTTAACCAAAGAACACATTCAAGCGGTGATGTTACTGAAAAAGATGTTCGTCTTGACATCTGTCAATGACTTCTCGCTCATTATCGGACTGAGGAAGACTCTTTCCTTAGGCAGGCCATTCACGTTCCGGTAGACCTGAGAAGTCGACCTGTCTGTACAGGTCTACCTCTGTGCACGATATACCTGCACGATGTTACGATATACCTGCACAAATGTGCCTGTGCCTATCTGTGCAGATATATCGTAACGTGTGTGTGAACAAACCTGTGCAGGTCAAATGGCCTGTGCAGGCGATCGGAGAAGTATTAAAAATCGATTCGGTCTACCTGCGCCAGAGTAACGTCATACGATGTATCGCAACGTGTGTGCCGACTAGCCTGCGCAGGTAGCGAACTTTTTGTGAAATACGTGTTGTGAGATAATTTTTTCTGCTATAATGACATTAATATAAGGTATACCTGCGCAGTTTTACTGGTACATGTCTACCTCTCAGGTTTACCGGAACGTGAGTGGCCGGCCTTAGGCACATTGGAATCTGTGATGAGAGTTGGATTCATCATTATACTTCCGAGAGCAGAAAATCGAGCAGGGAATGGCAAATACAGGGAAATATTGTCACGAAGAAGGCCAAAATGCATTTTCCCGAAAGAAAAATTCTCACGATAGTTTTATGACATTCAAGACATTCCTCTGTTGGATTTCTTTTATGACCAAGGAACAATTAATGCTACTTATTACTTGGAGTCATATTAATGCCGCTTATCGGAGCAAACGTCGGCGACAACCCATTAGGGACGTCATTTTATTTCACGACAATGCCAGATCCCATACGGCAAACTAAACACGTCAACACAGTTGACTTTGTCAGGCTATGGTAAAAAATTGATGGTTTTAACAATCTCCCGATTATACTATTTTGGTTGGCGAAATGTGAGTCAATAAACGTCCAATATTTCAGTGTTCGTGGAAAACTGGTCTTCCATTTTTGTTGTTGTATCGAAAGTTCTAACTCCTTCCCAGGATATGGTACTTTATATTATGGTTTATGTTTGTTAACTTATTTTTCATCAAAATGTCAATAGATGTAAGATTATCAGTGGCGAAGCATCTATTAAAGCTGTGAGGCTAGCAGGATTGCATATCATTCTTCGCGTCGGCATGCCGGCAACTGGCAATGCGTATACGTTGTCTGGGCTAACTCTCCGTCGGCGTCGCCTTGGTTTTAACGGACTATTAAGGTCCACGATGCAGTGAGGGGAGAGGGAAGTACGCGAGGAATAATGTCCAATTTAGCTAGCTTTACAGCCTTAATGGACTCTTCGCCGCTGAGGATCATTGAATTTTTATTAAAATAATATTTCTAAACAATGTAATAACATATACTATCCCGTTTAAAATTTAACAGTTTACATGAGAGACTTTATGTAAATTTTTAGTTCACATCAATGGAAATAAAAAAAAACAGGAAATCCCATATTTCCAAAATGCATAACAAAATAAAAAAAAAATTATGGAGTTACATAAACAAGAAGCCTTTTGTGATGTGTCCCTCACAAAAGGCTTCTTGTTTATGTAACTTCATAAAATTTTTCTTTTATTTTGTTATGTATTTTGGAAATATGGGCTATCTAAAACGTCGTAGTATGAGAAACTCCCTGTGTGGTTAATTATATTCGATGACACTGAATATGCTTGTCATCGAATAATTACTTAAGGTTATGTCAATTAGCTTTTGGTTGACAGCTCCTAAATTATGTTAACTTGATTCTATATTATTTTTAATAATTGTGATTTAATCAAAATACTATAATTGTACATTCGTTAACTTTCAACAAATGGAAAATATGATTATTTTAAGTTTATAAATGAACTATATTATAATATTTAAATTCTTCCAATGCAATATTTATAATGTAGAATATATCACGTTGCAAACATTTCTTAATAAGATTTATTAGGATCAACGACTACACCACTACTTTTCATTCAAATTACTCCCACTTTAACACAAAACTCCCCGACAGAAACTCATAATCTATCGGTCACTGCCACTGAAACAAAAAAAGAAAATCTTTTTTCGACACGAGTTTTCATCCATCACCTATCTACTTCAACGCCGCCAATTGGCTCTAGGCTACGACTAATTTTTTACTGGAAAACCCCTTCTTTTATTATTATAGCTAATTCCATAGAAACTTTGAAATATGTAAATAATTTACAAGTTTCCCGACAACAAAAACTAGCTGCAATGACAACGTGAGCCAAAGTGTTATATAATAATGTACTTTGGGAAAGTTTTCAACAAATTCCGCTAAAGTTCGTTCAGTAGCTTTGCGGTAGAATGTTCGTAAAACTCCGATAAAGCGTTAAAGCGATGCGTTCAGCACATACTTTTAAGTGATACTAGGCATTATTAGTAGAATATATTAGTTAAAAAACAAAGTGGACTATTTTTTAAGACTTGGTAGATAATTCCATTGGTTAAAAGCCACCACAACACCTCAAAAGTACTAGTTTCCTGAATTATGTCCTGGAGGATGTTTCTGGGATTTCGATGGCAATAACTCGTTTTCAATCATCCGCTTTATACTTTATACGGATAATTTTGTTCACATCAGTTCGAAGTATTTTTAACCCTTAACTGGTATCGTCGGGTCCAAATAGACCCGGCGCATCTATTTCTTATCACAGATTGCAGACTATTACAATTAGGTGGTGGGGGTTCCGTGACTTTTCACAAAATAGATACATACACATAATAGGTACATTAACAAGTACATTAAGCATCAGTTCACTGCTAATATTAGAAGTGCCAGTTTGTACGTGTTCGGGTCGTATTGGACCCGAGAATACCAGTTAAGGGTACGAATTTTTGTTATTGAGTTAGGTAAAAGCTTAATTGAACGACATATGATACGACGTTTATTGGAAACGAGACTTTCTAGGGAAATTTACTCCATAATACGAAGAGTCCTAAAATACGAAAACATTACCACGCATCCAAGTCAGCCATCCACATCTCAATTTCAGCCAGAGTTTCGTCAATCAGAGCAAAGTGAACCTAAACAACTTCGTGGAAAACGTCGTAAGTGCTACATGTGTCCATCAAGTAATGACAATAAACATTCTATATATTGTAAAAAGTGTAATAGTCACCTGTGTAAGACACACAGTGCAACTTCACTGCTGTGCTAAAAATGTCAGTAATGTTTGGTAGACTCGGCAAACAATATTGCACGTTTCTTTATTCTTCAATAATTTTGTTTAGTTTTTTCATAAAATAAAGTTTGATCCTACTTGTAAGTCCATTTTAAGTTAGTATTTCAGTAAGGTTATTTTTGAGTTTTAAAATTGAGAATCATGAGAATTTGTAATGTGAGAAACGCTGTATTTTCTTTTGTAGGCTTACAATAAAACATTTTTCAACAAATGTCTCTTATTTGTGAATAAACCTGTTGTATACATTTCTAACAACGAATCAACAATAATGTACCGAAATAAAAACTTATTTATTGTACTTCCTTCGGGTCAACTCAGATCCTTCGTAACAAATTACGGGTCTGAGTTGACCCGACGATACCAGTTACGTTGGTAAATAAGACGATACCAGTCAAAGGTTAATTAAGTCTATGTAAAATATAGTACATTGTTCGTTACTTTACTACTAGTATTATTAATATATTAGACAACGATATACTATAGTTCTGTACTTAACTGATTTTATAATGTTGCTCGCAGCACCTATCGCTAACAAATTAGAGAAAATTGTGCATGACACTCTAAATCTACAAGTAAAGGGAAATGGTAGTTCATTATCCAGTTAACATTTTCAGCTATTATTGAAGAAAAATGTGAACTGTAAAGTTTATTACAGGTGTTTAATACTATAAAGTATTATATAAATTCTGGCGCAAGGAAATGTAGGTGTACACAGTGTGCTACAAAGGTATTACAATAAGAGCGCATAATATTAAATTTAAATAGAACATGGTTTTCTGCAGCAGGTATTAATTTCTACAGAATTAAATTTCGGCTTTCAATACTTAGGTGGTCGTGAGCTTGTTGACGTATACCTGAGACTTCATAAAACCCTACAGAAAAAAGTCCATATATGTTAAATTGCAACATTATAGAGGCCAATTCTGATCACCAAAACGGAAGATGACAGGAATAGGAAAAGACTCGTGCAAGACCATCAATATTTCATGGGTGGTATGGCAAGTGGCACCGTCTTGCTGAAGCCACATGTCTTCAAGAGTCTTCCATTTGAGGCACAACTAACTTGGTTATCATGTCACGATAATTTTCACCATTTATCGTTAATGCATTACTTCCCTCTTTTTCAGAGAAAAATGGTGAAATGGTTCATTCAAATGATTACGATGCGTGATTTTATTGATCATTCGTGAATTTTTTTTTTGCCCTAAATGCAATTGATGAACTCTCTTCGCTGTTCATGGTCTATTGGCAGAAGAGTTAGTTGGACTTTGTAAGCATGAAGATGTAAATCTTTAGTGAGAATAAGGTGAAGAGTGGCTGCTGGAATGTCCAATTCTATTGCACGATGACAAATCGAGGTCCCTGGACTCTTGGCCACACTCTCGTGAACTGTCGCGCCGTGATATTTTACCATATTCTTAACAGCCACTACGAACTCATGTCATGTGTTTAACATCAACTTTTGAATCAACTTTTGAATCAACTTTTGAACGTGTGTACTTTTGAATTTTTTGACAATCCTTTTCCCAGTTGATAAACTAGTAACATTATTTCTACCGAAAATTGGACTCACTTTACGAATCATAGCAACCAAACTTTCTCCATTTTGATAGTGATATTTAAGAGCACACATATTTGATGAAAATCAGTTACGTGCAAATAATGAAATATAATTTTGCGAATGCAAAATATTACCAGAAAATATTCCGTTACCCAACATGCTTTCGAAAACAATCATAGCATAGACTCTTGTAACTTAAAGTTAAGTAAAAATGTAACCATTAACAAATTATTGAACGCCTTTGAAAATATCAAGACAGCCAAATGTGATAACTCCTATACCTAATAATTCCTTGTTTTGATTGATATAGTAAATGATGACATTAACGGATTGAAGAAATGAATTTCTCCCCATACGGTTCACTAATCATAAATGGAAATAGTTATATTAGTTATTAAAAGTATTGCAGTTAACCAGAACCTATTGTTAATACGCTCGTTCCTGCTTCTGAAAAGGGATAGTTACATTAAGTTAGTTTATTTGTAAACAGTGAATAAAAGTGTAAAAATATTCACAAAGGTTATTACCTGAACTGAAAATTTTGATTTCAGTACAGACTAAAACAGTTTACAAATTAGTTCTTCTCCCCATGAGGCCAATAATGTGTCGGTGTTCGTAAAAAATGGCTCCCCAGTCCATTCCGAGGATATCTGAATTGATAAATTGGATTAATTGAGAACATGCACCAAACAATAACGTTTTTCTCTCTAGGATTTTCTTAGAAGAACTTCTATGTTTTTAATTTTTGTATTAAAAAAATGCATACAGCTTCTCATCGGTATAATAAATACTACTTGTCATCAGTGTATTAGTTACAACCACGAAAAGAATTCGGGCATTTAATTCGTGACTTTGATAGATTTAATTAAAATCTATTAAATTTCAAATTTATTCTGGAGCTGCCTCTACTCCAATTTAAATTTGAAACATTATTCACGAGTTCAGATAAAAATGCGAAGAATGTCAATAAACGCCATTTTCAAATTTCCGTGGAACTGAAGTTTAATTATTTGATTTCCATTGGTTAACAGCCAGTTGTCGATATTCGAAATGTTGTTACACATTATGCTTTCCCATTTGATTCTGTCATATGGACTTACAAGCATTTCATTACGGCAACGTGTTTTTAATTCATAAAATTTTTAATTCATTTGAACCATTTAAAAACAGTTATAACATCTAGGTAGTACATAGGAGAAAAAGTAAAATATAATTTATTTAATAAATTATTGGCAAAAACTTCTACGTTTATTTATATATTGTCACGAATGCCTCGAGCAATCCCGAACGCCGGGAATATTCGAAACTTTGAGAGCGTGCAGTATTAACTTCCAACGCGTTCTATACTAGAAGGTTCGCCAGAGTTCTTTGTCTAGAAACGCCTGGAGAAACGTTCCACTGCCTATATAAGAATTGTAACGTCCGGCCAGCAGTTAGTTGAATTTGTCTACCACTGAATTCACACAACTTCAGTTGAGTACCACTGAATTCGTCTCGTCGTGAAGAAATCGAGGATCGAAGATCGAAGACAGAGAATATTCTCGAACTTTCCATAGCAGTCAAGAAAACCCACAGGTGTGACATATCACTGAACTCATTTCGTCGTGAAGAGGTCGAATATCGACGTTTCAAGAAGGTCAGAGAACATTCCCGAACTTTCCATAGCAGCCAAGAAAACCCACGAGTGTGACATATTACTGAACTCGTCGATATAATGAACTCCTGAATTCGATATAATGAACTTTAACTAAACTAATTGTAAGCTCATTATAAATCTATATACTCTCAAAAGTAAAAACATTTTCTCAGATTTCCCATCAAAAGTTTTATTTTGCAATACGTAAATCGTTGCAATCGATAAATATTAGTTTTTAAAACTATAATAGCAGAACCTATCATTAGCCTAATGCAAACCATTTACTGTAGCAATAACATGAGTTTTATGTATCAATACTCAAAAGGAATCATATAGAACTTTAGAAAAGCAAAACTACCAAAAATTTTCTGACAGTAGATACTTAAATTATCCTCCATGTGCAACCTGAAATTTATCTAAATGCACATGAATAATTTTAATTGATCTTAGAATAACTTTTGTCGATCTATTTCTAACATTGAATCTAATTTTAGTTTTAAAATCAATCAATGCGTTACGCTTTGATATATAACTATTACCTTTTAAAAATGTTTATAAGAAAAACTAAAGAAGTTTCATATTTGCATCTTATTCATCTACTATCAAATATGCCATACAAAATTTAGAGCAGTTATTTCAAAATTTGGCTGTATAATCTTACTGAAACCAGATATTATTTCTTATAGTCATCGTAGTAGATGGCGGTATTTCGATAATCTTTTAGTAAACATTTCATTTTATGTAATTTAGATTTTACTCTCACTCTCTCATAATCATTACATTTCACTATTGCCTACATTTTTATTATTATTAATTTATTAGTTATTAAATTATATGTTTTCCCATATTATTGATGAATCATAATTTTTTTATTACTCTGAAAGCTTAATTATCATTCATTTCATCATAAACTCTTGAATGGATTGAAAATGATGAGTAATTAAAGTGAAATAAAACAGTATGTTGTTTCGATCTTGTTTAACAATGAGACGGTATAAGGGTTTGTTTTATTTTTTTTAATTTCAAGTAACAGTGCCTCACAATAAAATACGGTTCATCTAATAATGCCAGTACTAAGATACATTTTATGTAAAACTCCCTTTTGGTAAACACTGCGTTACCATAAATAAGATCTAGAACTTGACAAATGTACTCGCAATAGTGGTAATGAACCAAGTAATAAAGTTAATAGCATATGACGCCAGGCCGAAAACAACCTGTTACATCAAATTGACCCTGTTACATAAGAGTTCGTCCCGAAAAGGGCTAGAAAATGGGCGGATGATTTTTTTCGTACGGTTCAAATGCATAATACTCTCCAAACTTTGTACTTTTATTTCATCTGCAAAATGAATGCCACAAAAATGTCCTCATTATTCCGAAGCCCATCTAAAAGTTAAAAATTAATTTGTTTAAATAGTACTGTCCAATTTTGCTATGCAACTGTTAATCTGTAGATCCAACTAACAATCAGTATCTGATTCGAATTTTTACAGAAATCGCATTTGATTTCCGGCACCAATTTTTCCTTTTGTAGAAGTACAGAATTCCTTACATTAAAAAATTGTAAGAACTATATCTACTTATCTTTTATAAAAAATATAATTACTATTGTTTTCTAATGAAACATGAATTATTAAAGAATATTTTACATTAAAAGAAATATATACATTTAACACTTTATTAAATGATTTCGGTTTAACAAAAAAACATTCGATCTAACAGTTAATATTGTTCAAAGAGATCTTCATTGCAAAAGGTTAATGCGTTAATCTCTTCTCGATAAGCGTGGATAATTGTAAAAATTTAATCACAAAATAATGAACAATGACGATATACGTTTTGTTTCTTCTTCTTCTTACTTACACATGGATACTCCATGGTTACAAATTTAATAACGCCTTAATCTGGGGCTTTCGTAATTGAAATATTATTTAGAAAATGATTATTTTTTAAATCCTAGTATTTGAAATAGAGTGCGGCATCTAGTGATGAATTAATTCGCTGAGCTGCATGTACACCTGGAATGCTAAACAGTTTTCCTTCGAATTATCATCCCAGAGGCATCTGGCGGAAAATGATAGAGTTTCTGAATTTCACGGGAATGACTTAGTTTTCTTTATAGCCATTTAACCAAAATCTACACATATTCTTTCGAGAAAATACTCATGGATCTTCACTAGGTAGCGCTCTGATTTAATCAGTAATATTTACAAGACAACAAATTTATAGCAAAATATAAATATGAATACAATTCATGCGAGTTTTCAGTTGCAAGAAGGAATATAAAGAATATTATAAGATAAATAAATAAAAGGGATATATAAGTAATTTCTTCTTTGATCTTCGATCGATCTCTTTGGTGTGCCAATAGCAACTCATTCACATCCTTTTCGTTTTTCACTATTAGTTACATCAAAACATCATTTTATATCAACAGCATGAACGTTTATTATAAATATAAAAACTATATTCCTGCTATCTTTTCTTTAATTACAAATACAAATAAATAATTAAAAAAAATCTACACCAGAACTTCTATAAACTTAAAAATTGTATTGATTTTCAATATGCCCGTATAGTAAGGCTAGCAAATTATTTAAATTACAAATAATGAAAATAAATAGAGGAAAAAATAGCAAAGTAAAATGTGCAACAATCAAATTACTTGTTATATAATAGCAGTTAACTATTTGATAGTGCTGAATAGACGAATTATATTTAATTCAACTTTATTTTGTTTATCGTTGGCTAATATTATATATTATGATTAGAGCTGCACGTTTTTATCAGTTTTTATGCCATATATATGCGCAAACGTGGGCACAGTGAGTAGGCGAATCAGCGTCTTCGCTCGATCGATCAGCTTCGCAATAGTTCTTAAACATTTGTTTAGTGGCGTACATAGGGCTAAAAAACGACCACGTATTAGTCATGCAAATAAGTTTATATGGGAATTTACAAACTTAAAATATGGAAAAATAATATATATAGTTTACGATGAACCTTTATCATGCTAGGACAAAACAGGCTGTGGGAAACATGTAAGCAGTGCATAGCAGAAATATAAAAAAGTTATATAAAACCAAGGACTGAAGTATTAGTCGGACAATATTGTATAAATTATATTATAACGTAACTAGGCGCTTATTATTATTTTATTGCTTAGCATTATTTATTTTATTTTACTTGAATTATTACAAGGCCACGGAGATGATGACATCTTTGATGCACTGATGTAACGAGCGATTCCAATTGTAATCGTGCATAATTTAATATTATATTCACCAAAATTGCAGAACGTTAAACGATTTAATAAATAATATGTTTCTTCAATACGTATAAGCTCTGAAAACGACGAACAAATATCATAACGATAAATATATACGGTGATTCTATTTAGTATGACCGAGAGATGTAAATAGGCTAATAGGTTCGAAAAATATATCTATATACCAAAAACATATACTTAAAAATTACATATCTTTAAATTTAAATAACAAAATATATTTTAGAGCTTTATTCATTATTATTACATCGGTGATAAGCTTCATCTAGATGTTTTCTTCATTCAATGATTCAAGTGAACTGCCATGATATTATTTACTTTACAGTGCTTAATGTGAATTATTTACGAAATAATTACTTCTTTTAATTCGATACTTAGTACTGTATTTTAAAGTAAAAGTTATTAAAGTTTGTAAAGAGAATGGGATAATTTTGGGGTAGACACTCTTGATTCGACTCCATGTCTCTTTGTGCGTCAGGCTACAATATTATTTTTGGTATTAAATAAATAATATTTTGGTTTTTTAGCTTTACTGTATTTTGCTTCATTGACGACTGTTTTTTTTTTAATAAATGAGCCTCAAGTAAATTGGACTAGATTCATATGGTTTATTTTGTAACTTCTTTATAAGTAGGTTAGTAGTGTAGTTGGGCGGCTACTGCTACACTTCAATGGCATGTCCATCCGAAGTATCCATGAGTAGGGGGGTTCTATGAAGGTCGCAAGAGTTCTTGTGCTGAAGAAGTCTTCACCTGTGTCGTCGACAATGACCAGAGGGTGCAGAAATTGCAGATGAAGATTTCCTTGAGCAGGTGAAGTCACCAGGTGATATCACTTGGTGCTGAAAAGGTATTGTTGTCTTGATGACACCTTTAGCTTAGGTTACCTGAGCGGAATAGAGACTCTCACCTGTCTTTTTTTCAGGGCGAGTCTGAAGAGGTATCGTTCTCTTGGTGACACCTGTAGCTTATGCTACCTGAGTATAATAGGGTCTTACCTGTCTTATGTGAGCTTAGGTGTGTTTCTCATTTGTCATTTGAGCTCAGGTGAGACAGAAGAGGCTGTGGGAGCCTAGGTGTGCTTAGAACGTATGTATTTAATAATGGCTTCGTATTTGCGATAACCACTGACCTTATTATTCTCAATTGTATGAATGAGTTAAAAAAAATGATTCCGATATCAGAAATATGTGTACAATTATATTGGGATGTATAGTAAAAGAAAAAAGACATTTAATAATTAAATGATATGTATTACATAAACATTTTTACATGTGAAATTAAGAAATAATTATATTTCATTCACTTGAAATACCTACTAGTTATTTGTTTTACATTATCTGTAGATTTGAAATAATCCCTAACGTCACATTAGTAACATTTTCTATTGGGAATATAGGATTCTCCTTTACATTTTATACATTTATATTTTATTGGAACAGGGATCTTGAGACCTACACTACTGATTATTTTCTACTATTGCATGTTCTTTTATACTATATTTTATATTGTTAATAGAAATCCAACTGTTATGATTATTGTTGAATCCTAACCACTTAACGAAAACTTCATCTTTTCTTCGTTTTACAATTTTTTAAACCAAGTAGACATCTGGATATTGTACATTTTGCAATTATTCTTGATAGAATCCGCCTTGAATAGAAATAAAATTGTTTGAAAAAGCCGTTAAAAAATTACATTTGGTATAGGCGAAGATGAACAAAATGTATTACATTCCTTATCTGGCACACCGCAGAGAAGAAGGTTACGTCATGTAATTACAAACGAAGAAGTTACACAAAAATTTATAGATTCTTGTAACTCTCAGAAGCATTTTCATGAAGATATTGATAACTAACCTGCTTTTTAATAACTGTATAGCCATGGTAAATACTTCCATAACCCAAACTGAAGTTCTATATTATATGGATCGAGCTGCAACACTTCGAATTCCAAAATTTCATGTTTGTGAGTCACCACGTCAGCTGTCGAGAAATGATGTTCTCAGGTTGATGTTGAAATTAGGGTTATATAGTCACTATATGACAGCATTTAAATGAAAATTTAATCTACCAGAGGAGGAAATAAGGAGGAAATAGAAAGTGACTATGATTCAGATAACACGCTTTGTGTATAATCAACAAATAGCCATCTATGAGAACTGTTATAAGAGTAAGTGTGGTTATACAATTCATGAAGAAATACATGGTTACGAGTCAATTCAGACTAATAGCAGACTCTGACAGTGTGGAACAGTGCAATTGTTCACCTTTATTAAAACAAAACTTTTTGGATACAACTGGGTCTACATCACTGTTGACAATGCCAACAACTATAAATACTTATGTAACTTCTTCGTTTGTAATTGCATGACGTAATATTTTTTTCTGCGGAGTGTCAGATAAGGAATGTAATACGTCTTTTTCATTTTCGTCCATATCAAATGTAAATATTTTAACGGATTTTTCAAACAATTTTAATTTTACATCATTTTCAAGTTTGGTTCTTACATATCTGATTAGCAAACTTCCAAATTTTCTAGTAAGTTTGTCCATTTTGGAGAATAAGTTAAAGCTACTATTATTTTTAGCTTCTTAAAACGATCTCTTTAACACCATAACTAAAAAGAATTTAGAATATAATATTTTTATTTTGGTGTAACATTTGCTAAATTATGTAATAGGATAATTATGTAATTAAACAAAATAAACGAACAGGAAAATTACAAAAACTTACCAAAATATCTCTGTTTCATAACCACAAGTGCCATCTTCAATGGTAATTTCATCTTATCTTCAACTGAGATGAATATGCAAGGTACTGTAGACATCTCGTTTTGTAGTTTTGTATTTCAGAAATATGCAGCAATATGCTACTGGGTGACCTTTTATAATAAGAGAGTTTGACGTTGGATATAATTTTTTGCACTCCAAGGTCCGCATGTATGTAGCTTCTTACTTTGTATATTATCATGTTAGTTATATTTCACCAAGTTTGCATGTTTTCAAAAACAAGTTGTTATGCACTCATGCAACATGATTTTATCATTTTTCTATTATGTATATTTACGGAACTTAACTTCTTACTTTTTGTGATACCGCGCTCTCGAATACTGGGGATCATTAATAACAACTTATCTGTTGACGCAAATGACCTGTAAGGCCACACTGTTTCGATAAGCACTAATACAACCGAAATATTTACCTCTCCGGATTAGTTTTCATCCACTGTATCTAAAGTAAAAAAGCAAAAGTCGGTAGTCAACGATTTTCAAATTTAAGGTTAGTTTTCTATTATTAATTAATAGGTAATTGTTTAGCTGCAGATCTTCTACTAAAGCTTTTATTTTTATTGAAAATTATAACTTTGCAGATGAGTTTAAAAACAGTGGATGCTCTAGTGAAAGATATCACGAGAAATGTAGAAAAAGCCTGTAATTTAATTAAAACAAAAGACAATTTTTGTAAGTGGATTAAAATAAAAAAAAACTGATTTTTATTGTGAATGAGTCAATTAAAAATAAAATTGATTCCGCAAAAAACTTCTCTAAATTAGAATCGTACCTGGGCATATTAGGATATCATAAAGAGCAACTAAAACGTTTGAAAAGAGTTCATCATGACAAATCAAATAAAAAAATAAAAAATGTAATTTGGCAGGACACCGGATTCTGTTTTAATAAGCGAGTGAGAACCGATGTAATAACCAATATTAATATAAAAGACCCCATTTTTTTTAAAGCCCCTTCAGAATTTTTTCAAACAAAATTAAGTCTTCGTTACAAAAATCTTTATTAAAAGTAAATGTTATATTTTCAGGAAATTGTATAAAACCCCACACAGCTGAAACAGATATTAAAAAGTTTAACACTAAAAACCATATAATCGATAAGACACAAATTTTAAAGAGTGGTACACGTACGAGATAACATTTTGACAAAATTAGAGAATTTCAGGAGAGAGATTCAGGGTTTGCTTTATATAAAATTTTGCTCTTAAAAATAAATATTAATCAATATTTACCTATGAACATTGCAGGCATTTCTACATTTATTGACTTACCTCATTAAAAAGATGTAAAGCTTTAAATATAGAAAATAATGAAGATTTTGTTTTCTTTATGCAATATAAACCAAATTTTCATAGTTGTACTATTTTTGATAAATATATGAGTATAATTGAAATGAAAAAATTAAGCATTACATTTAATAAACCCATATATGTATAGGATTTACCATTTTACACATTTATAAAACATATTTATACGATTTCTATTATAATTATATTCAAAATAAATTTGAAAACAAAGTAAAATTACTGTATACAGACACCGATTCCTCAACATATCATTTCTCTGTAGATGATATTTATGAACATATTAAGCAAGACGGTCATAAATTCGATACATCTGACTATCCACCAGATAACATTTATAAAATATCTTTATAAGATAAAAAGGTTTTAGGACTAATGAAAGATGAAAACAATGGTAAAATAATAACAGAATTTATTGGTTTAAGATCAAACATATACTCATTAAAAGTTTTAAAAGATTTAAATTTTAATATCACAGAAAAAGCTAAAGGAGTATAAAGTTCACTATTAAAAGAATTAACATTCGACGATTATTATCAATGTGTATTTAATAATTCAACTGTAAACTGTATTCAGCATTTGATTCAATCAGAAAAACATAACGTCCATACGATTGCACAAAGAAAAATAGCTTTGAACCCATACGATGATAAAAGGGTTATTACGGATACGATTCTTTGGGGATATAGTGAAACTGACACTTGATAAAAATTCATCTTCTGTATTAATTAAATATTATTCATAAAACAGGCATGAATCTTGAGACTAGAGCAGAATTAATGGGTGCAGTGGTAGCACCAACAGCAGTAGTACTAGCAGGAGCAGCAGTACCAAAGAAAATCAGGATGATCATTAGGCCAAAAAGAATAAGTAAAAGTACATCAACTATTATGAAGAAGGATAAAACGATGATTAAATCAGCACCGAGGGTTCTAAAGGAGTTGAAACCTTTGACGGAAAAAATAGAGTTATTAAAATATATCATCGATGAAATGATCATTGATAATAATAAGTGGTCATCATATTTAAAACAATGTAATTAACACAATGAAATGTGTATAATAAATATTGTGTATTTAACATTCTTACTTATTTTACTTGACATATTTATTTAGCATATAGTATGTAACATTTTTAGTCTACTTCATCAAATCTCCTCTCCTCTTATTCTTTCATCGTTTTTCTTGATATTTTGAATCTTTTCTTTAAAAATGTTAACGTTTAAACTCCTCTTTTGGTATAGAACGCAATATTCCTCTAAAATAACTATCGAGGTCAATTTGCTCAGAGCCTTCATATAGCTGTTGAATAGTAATTTCAAATTTTAGGTATTTTCCACATATGTAGTTCAGAACCTCTTTTATATAAACTTTTTTGAGCTTCATTATATTCTGAATAATCAGCCTCACTGTATACAGTGAGCACTGTACTCTGATTCTAAAACCATATCTTTGAATTTTTCAAAAAGATGTACACCAGTTGTTGTTAAATCGAAAATATTTGTGTAATTTCTAGATGCCAACCACATTTTAAAACTTACTAGTTACAGAAAAATAACAGAATAAGGAATTTGTCGGAAAATTTCTATTTATATCTATAACATATCACACATAATGTGTGCGCACATATTATTGCACCCACTGTGAGCAACTCCTTTGACTGGATACTATAAGATAAAAAGAAAAGGTAGGAATGGTGGAAGACACACCTAGGCTCCTGCAGCCTCTTCTGGTATCACATAACAAAATTAAAGACGGGAGACACGCCTAAGCTCACATAAGACAGATAAGACCCTATTCTAGTCAGGTAGTATAAGCTACAGGTGTCACCAAGAAAACAATACCTCTTCAGACTCACCTGCTTAAAGGAGTCTTCACCTGCAATTTCTGCACCCTCTGGTCATTGTCCACGACACAGGTGAAGACTTTTTCAGCACAAGAACTCTTGGCACCTTCATAGAACCCCTCTACTCATGGACACTTCGGATGAACGTGCTATCGAAGTGTCGCAGTAGCCGCCCAGCTATACTACTTAGGCTGATAGGTGAAACTGCCTTTTATTATAATACGTCAAAATAAGTAAAGGGTACATTACCCAAAATGTAAAATTCGCTTTATTTAAAAGAAGTTAATTATTAATTACCAATCAGTTTTAAAATGGTACATGTTTGTACTATTAATGAGTAGACTAATATGTTGCTCACACTAGGAGAATATTTCGTCTAGTATGATTGATTAATATTTATTTTAACTCAAGAGCTGTGTTGGGCAGTACATAGTTAAAAAAGTTTCCTAATATTTATGTACCATATTAGCAAACTTCTTTGAGAAAATGTGTGATTCAAATCTAGGCATTATTAGACATAATACTGCCATGCTAAGCTGAAAGGTCCTATCTGTCAATGGCGCTATTTTGAGAAAAACGTAATTAACTTTACTTTGCTCTTCCGTCTGTGCTATTAGTGAAATCGTAATTTAATTTCGAGTGGGCGTTTGTTATGTGTGCAAAATTCATAGAAAAGTCTTGCGAAAGTAATAGTATAACACGTGTTTGACCTTTGATAGATAGGACGCATCAGCTTAGGAATTCATAAAAGAATACTATATAGGACACCTTTTTCTAGAAGAAACTTTATTGCACAACACAGAGCAACATAGTGTTTCACAAGAGAACGAAATATTTGAAAATATATTTAAAGTTGTTTTAAGAAATCTAAATTTCTTCGTTTTCAGCCTCCTCAACTGCATCTCCTATAGGCAGCTCTTCCCAAAATTTTTGCCTGTTGGTTGGAATAAGAGCTCCCAAATTCCTTAATAAATCATCCTTTCTTGCTTGACTTATTCCACAGTTGGATTCTCATGGAGGGGGTAATATGATGCCACTATTAAACGCGTTTGCAAATAAAAAGTTGAGCTCTTTAAAATTTTAATGTTGTCTCGCCTCTCACAAAAGTTCCATGTGAAATATCTTTTAGATAAAAACGTGGTGTCCACTTTAGCAATTTTTACTTCGAACTAACGTCCCTCCAGTCTTAGAAATTGTTAATAAGTAGTGTTGCAACATCTGCGTTTTTTGTGGAATTTCAAACACACTGAATGTAGTCATCAAAATCCCAAACGGTTTTGGCCCTCTTCAAAGATTTTTCCACTAGGTGATGGAAATGATCTGCAGACATAAACGTATGCCCACGCTCGAAGTATTTTATGGTCAGATTTTTTAGGTTAACTTCGTGGGCATTTACTATGTACACAAAAAAGCTGAACTGAAAAAATAAAAAGCAATTTTTATTTTGACCGGAACAGTTGTCAAGCCAAATAGTTACGCATTCTTTATTCCTATTCTTTAGAAAGAATGCGTAAAATGCTGACACGATATCGTCCTTCTTTCGACCTGATATTCCTTCATGTCATAAAACTCCTAAAGGTCGAACACTTTTTCCTTTTCCTACACCAACAAAACTCTCATTGAAAGCAATAATGTGCCTAGTAAAGATTACTTTAAACGTCTCTGCTCTAGGCAACATTATGACTTTCTGTAGGTCTGCCGAAACTAACCGTTCAGATGATTTTTCTTGTGATTCTGCATATTTTTCATACTCCTTCCTCCCAGAGACGTACTTAATTTTATGAGATATATAGTCTGCACACACTGCACAATCTTGCACAGTGTCTGGATCAACATGATTGGCTTCAATCTTGTGAAGATTGTATGACGAACACTGAAAACATTCTTCACACACAAGTTGAGCCAATGATATATTCAGTTTTGAAGCTTCTTGATGATAGAGCTCATAACTTCCCTGAAAGTGAGGATTCTTTGCTTCGTAGTCGTTATACATCATTACAACAGAAATATCTGATGGCAAGTATAAACAATTGGGTGCATGCTCCCGCCGATAATGAGATATTATCTATTATGTTCTTCTATTAAAACGACATTTACAATGCTGAATGCGTCCTATCTGTTACATAGGACTTATTATATTTAAGTGTTATTGCAAGTTACCTCTGCCTGTCCTATCTGTACCGATAGGACAGTTAAGACTTGTAACAGTCAGATAGGACGCAGTGCCTAGTAATTCACTTTCAGTTGAGACATAGGACACTAGACGGCACTACAACACTGATATTTAATGAATATATAGGATAGTTCAGCTTTCAAAGGAAGCTAGGAAATGCACGCCTCTACCAGACAATAGCTTTAGGACAAAAATTGGTATTTTGTCAGTTAGGACCTTTCATCTTAGCACGGTAGAATAACGGTGGTCGCCCTTTACACGTTCATACAGTTGAAAATGAAGAAGGGATTTTATATCTTGTTTAAGAAGTCCTGCGATTCTTATAAGACAATTATGTTATCATACTACTGGAGACAGATGTGATGTGGTGACAATAAAAAATATATCAACCGAAAATATATGTGATGGTGATGCCTATATAAACAACCACTAACTTCATACCGCATTCAAGAAGTGCATAAGTTATTGCCTACAGATTAAACACCTAAGAGACTAATGAATTTGTTTTTTATACTGGGCAAATTAAACAGAAATATAAATTTTAGCCCATTACTCTATGAATGTATTCCAATGGTTGGATGAACGTTTTCCAGGAAGATGGATATATTGCGGTCAAATTACTTCACCTATTGCTTGACCGCCGCGATTTTCTCACTTTCATACATGTGATATTTTCTTTAAAACCATCTTCAAAGTATAAACAGTTATAAAACCTTAAAACGGATTTTTCCGCATGTAGAACATCCCTATCTCGAAATTGAGTGGCCGAGAAAAGATAAACCAACACATAAATGCAGAATATGTGTTTTATGAGAAAGTTTCACTTTTTTCTAATAGTTCACCCTCGTGCTTTCTCATGACCCATGAATAGGGTGGGGTGTATCCTATCCACCTCAAAACCAACAGATGTCGTCTGGCAGACGTCCCTAATCAGAATCAATCGAAACCCGATCGATCCGACACAATTTAATTGAGTGATCGTGCTACCAAACAGATTTCTCAAATAGTCCACTATTGTGCTTTCTCATGATCCATGAACATGGTTAAGTGTATTCTATCCACCTCAAAATCAATAGGTGTCATCTAGGAGACGTCCTTGATCCGAATCAGTCAAAACCCGATCGATCCAGCATGACTTAGTTGAGTTATCGTGTTAACAAAAAAAATTTCTCAAATAGTCCACCGTCGTGCATTCTTATGACCCATGGACAGGGTGGGGTGTATCCTATCCACCTCAAAATCAATAGATGTCGTCGTTTGGGAGACGTTCCCGATGAGAATCAATCAAAACCTGATCGATCCGACACGATTTAGTTGAGTTATCGTGTTAACAAAAAAAATTTCTCAAATAATCCACCATCGTGGTTTCTCATGACCCATAGATAGGGTGGGGTGTGTCATAACCACCTCAAAATTAATAGGTGTCATCTGGGAGACGTCCCCGATCAGAATTAGTCACAACCTGATCAATCCGACACGATTTAGTTGAGTTATCGTATTAACAAAAAAAAATTCTCAAATAATCCACCATCGTGGTTTCTCATGACCCATGAACAGGGGTGGGTGTGTCCTATCCACCTCAAAATCTATAGGTGTCGTCTGGGAGACGTCTCCGATCAGAATCAGTCAAACCCCGATCGATCCCACACGATTTAGTTGAGTTATCGTGCTAGCAAGAATAAATGCCGACGACAACGACGACACACACAGCAAAAAAAATTTAAAAATAATTTTTTTTTGTTTTTAGATCGAAAAACGAGAAATAAACCCAAAAAAAAATTTTGTTTTTTCAATTTTTCTTTACACGATTACATTACTTTTCCGCTTATACTGGAGTACGAAAAAGTAATAGTTTATTATAATCCACTAAATAATTTAAAAGATCTTGAATTGCAGTAAATGAAATTGGAAATGATTCTATCAAATGTGTCACCGAATAAAGATACACTGTAGAAAACAACTTCGTTGCAAAGACCAACTTTTGAAGCGCAGAGGGCACATATTTTGTAAGCAATTTAAAACAAGGTTACTACGCCAACTAGATATTATTGTTGTTAACTTAAATTATTATTTCTAAGATTAATATGTATTTCATACTTAATATGATCTCTTTAATATTAAATTTCAAGAGTATATATTACATACCTACTCGTAAAATTATTCTGCAGTCATATTTTCTCGTTCACTGTTGTTGCTAATAAAGTCTTTAATATTTTAACTTTAAAGGGCTATAACCTTTTAAGTATTCATTTTAGTATACAGATAAATTAGTTAGATCGTTCTATTTAGACCTATAATTGGTACCATGTTATTTTGGCTACATCATTTTTTAATCACTCAGTATTTTACGAAATATCTTGTAAGCATTTTTATATTGCAACTTAACCCCTCCAAAATTTGATTACATTGTTTCAATCAAAGGATATAATGAAAACATTTTGAATTTTCTAGACCATTACTTAAAAAAATATGTCCATTTTAATGCTGGTTTGGGTAATCATTTATGACACTGATTTTATTAGATTTACCAACATGGACTACCTACTTGACGTTCTTACTGAAACGTTATTTTTACACCATAGTTTTGAATAATCACATGTTGTGTAAATATTTTGTTTTTAATTAAAACATATTTCTTCCATGCTATGATGGCTTCCTTAACATACCGCTTCCATGTTTCAATATTAAATACCGGACTTTTATTACGAATTTTAGCATTATCGTTGATAAGTAATTGCAGCGACAGATTGACTTCTAATTCTACTAAGAATAAATAAAACACTTTTCTAACATAGCATTGTATAAATTAGCATAGCTGCTAGTGTTAATATGTGAGTTCTACCATCCTAAACTTCTTGCTAGGATGCTTCTCTACTGGATATATTTATATCTTCTCAATTCTTTAAAAATATTTTGTGAAGTGTTCCGTCCACTATCCTTAAGTCATTGTGTCAGTAATTAGTAAGGAACCTGTTTAAAAATATTTCCATTTTTGAAATGGTAGCATTTAACAACATCAACACTTGCTACATCAACATGTCTGACGGTCTATTTCTTGTAGACTGACATACCTTTATGTACCTCCAATTAGATAAAATTGATTTAAAGATAATGCTTTTAGTCAAATAAATCATTTCAAAGATAAATATATACTTATTAATTGATAGCCGATAATGAAAATGCAATGCAAATAAAAATAACTGGTTTAGCTCAATGAAGTTATTTTCATTGAATAGATGACATATATTATCTTTTCATATTCAGCATTTGTTGAATAACCAAAGGTATTTTTAATAATGGAAAATAGCCCTTGATAATGTATTTAGTGACTTGTATATTTAATAAATAATAAATTCTGTTGTGGGAAAAACCATAATCAAATATTCCGAAATTATTTCTTGCAATGTCATTTGAATTCTAATTCCGAGATAGCATTTATTGGAATTTAAATACCATATGCGGGCAAGCTACGCGTAATACTTTATAACGATAAAAATACAACAGAAATACAAATTGCAACAGTCTGAGTCGCTCCCATCTTACGTACTTCCCCTCTGAGTATGTTCATATTGTTATCTTCCAATTAGACCGCAACCGCACTATTACCATGGTTCCAAGAAAATTTTACGAGTTGTAGGTACACTGATTGTGAAATGATAAAAAAAACATTGAATGACGTAATTGTTAATACTAATAATTGTTTATGATTGTCGAGTTAAGTAAGGAATTTAACGTCACTAAAAATTAACTATATTATAATTACATTCGTACTTCCACATGCGCTCGCTGCTCTAATTATGTCAATTGTAATTCAGAATAACGAAATAAAATATTAAATGACGTATTCTTAAATGCACATTTTTTTTAGACTTTATTAGCAATCAGATACGATACAATCTTTAAGCTAATGTGTTAACTTGTACAAGGAGTAAGTGCTTCCACTGATGACTTGGAGAGGTGAAAATCCAAAGAAGTCACCTCAATGTCTATTTAAATCTGCTGGTCAACATCTCTTCAATATTCGGTTCTCAACTGGATGTAATAGTGTTTCTAGAAGATGGTTAAAATATTCTTCGAGTTTTAGATGATGATTATGGGTTCTGTAACAAGATGACCTTCGTGGATTATTCTTATTGTAGAAACCCCCTTTATAGTGTCCTTTCAGGCAGGTCCGCAGTTGAGGGAACATCCAGTTGCCATTAAGCGCTCTGTTCTGAATAACCTTTTTTAAATATCAGTAAAGCACCATTGTGTTCATCAAAATTTATTTGAAAGTTAGCAACGATTCTGAAGAGTGCCCTAACATTTGCTTGGATATAAGTCGGCAAGTGAATAGTATTCTTCTAACATGTGTCGAGAAAGTTATATTTGGCGTGCATTTTTCTAAATTCCCAGAACAAGGGTTAACTAGATAAAGAGTTTATTTTAAAGATTCAAGTAGGCCACCTAACAGATGTCTGAATGAACACAATTCATCAAAGGAAATGATATTAGATTGTAATTTCATTGAAATAGAGGAACGACTAAGTTAAATTAATTAAGGCTATAGTATTTAATTAAATACCCGCCGATTGGTCCATGGAGGGCTTTCGTTGCATTTATCTCTGTATAGCAGGCATGGACCAATCATAACTGATCATACAATATCACGACACATAGCGAGATACGAGGGAAAATATTAACAATATAGTTAATAATCAATGTTTTAATATATACATACATATGTATATCATTACATATTATAATCTTAATTATCATGCTTGTTTGCATAATAAGGGGGATGTCGATATTCGACATATTCACAGACGGTAAACCGAAAATTAATATTATTGGTCGAAGTACGGAAGCTTCAAGATTTCAACCAATCCTGGCCTAGTTTGACTAAACCACTCCTATGGGGTGTTGAGCCCTTGAAAAAAGTTACAATTTTTGTCAGTTCTGTTTTGGTCATCTTTCAGTAAACATTTTATTAAGTATGTAAGTATTATCACTTTTCTAAATTTTGTAGCTAGTTTCGGGTTACCTCTGTAACATTACTAAACTTTACACTATTTTATTTGCTTAAATTCTCGATATTATTTTGTATTTGTAACTATTTCATTTTTCTTATTGTATTTCTTTTCTTTTTTATATTTTTTTGTGAACTTTAACGTTACCCTTGTTAATTAAATCGGTGCTTCTCTCGCGTTGGCTAGTGTTAACTTTAATGTAAGCATTTCTGAGGTACCTCTACGAAACGAGTAATTAAGGTAAGATTAACCGAGTGACTATTTGTTTTGATATGGAGCCAGAACAATCACCACCAATGACGAGAAGCAGGTGTTGGGTAAGAAATGATTTCCTTTTTTTAGTTTCAAGTAAAAGCATTTCACGAGAGAACTCACGTGTTAGTAAGTATAAGATAAGTTTATATAAGACTCCCTTTCATTATAATTTTGTGCGAGTCCCTCTTGATAAACTCTTACCTTCAATTGAACTCTTTGTATATAGAAATGTGTCATTCAGCTGCACAGACTTAGAGTTCTACTCCGTAGGTCCAAATGGGTCTAATTGCATATCATTTTATGTAGAAGTATTTTATTTTTTATTGATAATTTGGACTTTCGTTCAATCAACCAGTTCATTTCTTTAATATTTTAGACAATTTGTTTCTTTTTAGATATGTGTTACTTCCATGTAAGTTTACTGTCCAGGTGGACATCAAGGAATTTAACGGTTGTTACATGAGGTACGATCTCCTCATTTTCCTGGTCGAGATGAATTGCAGGATAACATTATTTTCTAATGGTAAATGTTGTATGTAATGATTTTAATCCATTTACTTTTATCTTCCACTTTTATAACCACTCCTCAAGTGTTCTTAGATGGTATTTGAGATTGTATGTTGCAATGTTGGGATCTGTATCTTTAGGTCTGCGTTATCAGCGAATGTTCCGATAGTTATCTACCTTGAAGTTGGTAAATAAGATGTATATAGTATATACAGAAGAGGGCCAAGTATACTTCCTTGTGGCACGCCCGAGTAAATTTGAAAACAGTTGGAAGTTTCTCCATTAACTTTTGTAAAGAAGTGTCTTTGATTCAGATGATGTCAGTAAATTAAAGTATCTGTTGGGTGGCATCATTTTCATTTTGAATAATAGCCTGGATGTAATATTTTGTAAAAAGCCTGGCTTATATCTATGAATACTGCGGCACAATACCGGTGATTTTCCACTTTGAATTGTTGATGACATCTACAATTCTGTGACACTGTTGTATGATGGAATGTGAAAGGTTAAATCCAAATTGATGATCTGGGAACCGGTGGTGAATCCAGTCGTGAGTCGTGAAATATACAGTGTGCGTAGAATGTATCGCTCTCCCCCCCTCCTTAACTTTTTCACTGAGCGACTTAAAGTGAGCAAACTTGGTATACATACCTTGAAGTGTAGACACACTGTTCTAGTTTATACATAGTGATATAATTATCAAAGATGGCATTGAAAGGACATTTTGAATACTATTTTCAAATAGAAACAATTTTATGCCGAAATAAATGATATTCTTCAGATATATAAAAAAATAAACATATAGTAAAAATAATATTTTGACATTGGCTGTCCATTCACTAAAAATGCTAATCGTGGATGATACCAAGCGATTCTTAATTTAGAAAATTATCCGTTAATTAAAAAAATACCCGCCCCATTTAATAGCCACACGTATAATCATTCCATAATTACTGTAGAAGCAATGATATCTCTATGACACTCTACTTATCAATTTAAATAGTTTCTAATATTTGGTTGAGTAATTTCAAGCATACAAAATATAATAGAATAGATAGAATTTATCGACAATCATAATACATACGTACATTTATAATCACAGTATATAAAAAACAAAAAACAAATATACTTAATCACAAACAAGAGTGGTCAAAAAATATAAACATTAAACCAAACATACATTGTATGTCTGTATAAAAATTCGTCAATGCTGTAGAAGTAATTGGCGAGTAAAAATTTCTTCAAATATAGGTGGAAAGCTTTACAAAACATATTCTTAATATTATTTGCTGTATCGAGCAAATTCACTGTAGAGCCATACTTCTAGACTGCTTTGCTTTGCAATATGAATTCTGGATAACGGTTTTATTAAATAACAAGCATGTCTTGTATTAATTATGCTGGTACACATTTGCATTCGTTAGTAGGTTGTGTAAATTCTTGTGTACTAAAAGAAGTTACTCCAACAAATACTAGCATGTCAGAGGTCGAACCTAATTTTTCTTAAATAGTTCTCTGCTAGAAATACGGATTGCTGCGCTTTCAATGAGACGAACTGCAGACTTCTGCAAAATAAACGTCTTTCGAGCTATATCATAGTTTCCCCATGATACTACTCCATACGCCAAACAACTTTGTAAGAAGGCAAAATAAATTGTTTCCATGACGTTATTATTTACAGATGGCAGCAGCTGTCTCATGACCAAAATCTGTCTCCGTGTACTTAATTTCGAACATAGATTATTGAGATGAGCAAGCCAATTTAAACTGGGGTCAAGTATGATCCCTAACCGCTTCACCGGGCTGACTTTGGTCCACTTCTGTTGGACGTGAATGTTATGTTTTTTGTTTTGCCCGTGTTAAGTTTTAATTTATTAACTGAAAACCAGGTGTTTGCTGAAGCAAAACTTTTCCTGCTCATCTCCTCATGTAGTAAAATAGTGTCATTTACAAAAAGTATACAAGAGCTATGCTCAATTGCAACTGATAAGTCATTTATATATAAAAGAATATTATCGAGGCTAAACCAGATCCTTGAGGTACACCTACTCTATCGCTATAACACTCTACTTATCAACTTAAATAGTTTCTAATATATTTTTGAATAATTGCAAGCATACAATTTGATAATACCTGGTTATTCATTTGTAGGTTTGTATTAGGGCGTATATTATCTCGGTTTAATATCAGCTACCGCAAATACAGAATTACCTAATAATATTTTTCCACACCTCGTCTTACCTTAGTTTATCAGTTTCCTTTTATTTCATTCAACTAAATTCTTAATAAAACTTATTTGCATTTGTGTTGGCTGAAAATAATATACCTAACATACACAATAAATTCTCCATTACATATTTTCCTGTATATCGTATGCTAATCAGTGATCATTCAGTATTGACACATTGTGAAGTGCCCAATTTGGAGAACAGTTCTAAAGGTAAAGTAAAAATGTCAATTATCGTAAGAAATTTTCGATTTTCTAGTGAAAACAAAAGCTAGGAGTTATATATACATATCCTTTATTAATTCGTAATATCTCTGTGATGTTTGATGTTTGATTTATGATTACTTCATAAATGAATTAATGAAGAAAGTTTCACTTGGTTTTAAAAATGTTACTATTTTAGAAATATTGTGCACTCTCCTATAGGAATTTTTAATAAAATTTAGGAAAATAATAGTAGGTATTTTTTAAAACTAGTATTAGTGGGTACAATAAGATTCACAGAAAGAAGTTTTTTGTATTTTGAACTCAAATAAAAATATTTCGTCCTGCAAGTGTGCACTTGGATTTTTCAAATTAGAGTTTTGATTAGCAAAAAAGAGTGAAATTAAATCAAAAGACAATTTTTAATGATAGAGCTAAAGAAATTGATATATTTCTCATGCTTAACACCATGTTTGGTAATATACATTTTTTCAATTCTTATCTCTCTTTTCTAAGAAATATGTTATTGTATTTTAATATTATTTGTGAATTCTCTACGTTATATCTATCTAATCACATAATGGTGTCAATTTATCAGTTAGAGAAAAAAAATGCAATGCATATCTAAAATGTTTGTACATGTAACACTGAGTGAAGTGTGTGAATTACTTTGTTTTTTGATAATTTTATTATATAATAATAATCGTAATTGAAAGTAATAGTTAATATATAAATTGAATAAAAAATACTGTTATAAAGTACTAAAATACTTAAAAACAACATGAATTTTTGACTATTTCATTATTGGAAAATGTATATGAGAAGAAATAGACAATCCCGAATTATTTTATATTTTGGGCATCTGCGGCCAAAAATAAATTTATTTCAAAAAAGTACATTACTAATTGAATGACGTTGTCAAAATCTAAAAATACGAAACGAGAGCATTCAACGAACATTGATACTGAAATTAAAATAATCAGGAGTTGCTTGAAACTTAGTTTGAATTTTAAAGATAAATCCGTGTTCCTTGTTTTATGTGAATTCGTATTGTACGAAACAACGAATTAACATGAAACAAAGGAGCTAAGTTTCAGAAATAGTTATTAATATAAATTGTCTCAACATTTGCATCGAAACTGTTTATCTTCTCTCTTTTCAAGCATATACAAAAATTGTAATTTTTATTTCAGCGAAATGAGGTTTAACAGCGAAATGAATAATTTAATAGCAACTTGAATAAGAGGTATTTTTTTATTTGTACTAGCCATAGTTCAAGTTGGCAAATTAATTCAAAAAATTTTAAATATTGTTCAATAATAATCATTCATTTTTAAATGATAGCCCGATATGATCCGATAATATCTATATATTAATGATTCCAAAACTAAAGAAGGGGTAGAATCCACTTCTGTTACTTCTGGTATACCTTTCTCCTAGACACTTCCTATCTACACATCAATCTATACTGCTGAATTAAATAATATTGTTCCAGTTTTACACTATATTGAATCCCAATCACAACATACGCCACTATATTAATATGTTCAGATTAATATGTAATTAATATATTGTATTAATATGTTGAGATTCATAAGTTCGCTGCAAGGTATATTAAACGCATTTAATTTTGGGCAACAAATAAAAAATCTAGTCAATCGCTTGGCAGCTAATGGTAAAGTTACGTGTTTGATATAGTAACTTCAGTTAGTGGATGAAACAACAAGAAACTAATCTGGCTCGTCACATCGATGATAAAGTGGAAATTAAAAATTATAACACACACAGTCGGAATTCGTCAATGTCACACACACTTCAATGTTATAACACACTTACAATCGTCAATGGAATTCGATCAGTGCAAATCTAACTACTTTTAAGCCTAGTGTATAACCAAAACGATTTACAATTATTCTGATTAGAAAAGAACAGGTGTCATTTACAAGGATGACAATTAAACACACAAGACTCACGTTTGTGAGTCTTGTGTGTTTAATTGCCGCAAAAATAAAAGCATAAATGGGTTTTCCTTTCTGCTTTTAGGAACCCTAGTGTGATGTATGCAATACATATCTTAGAGTGAGGCATGGATTACTGCACTATAATAAATATGTGGCATCCATACAAAGACTAAAAATGCAGAAAGATTTTGATGTATGCCTAAGTAATAATAGAGAAACTATGTTAACCAATTAATATTAAGAAGGCTATAACCAATTCAACATTAAGAAGAGATAAATATAAGAACTTAGTTGCGATAATAATAGGTAACGACACTAGAAGTCGACGTCATTATAAACGAAAAACATCCGAAGATTTTTACTCTATATACATATGGTGTAGTAAAAATAATACGACGAAGTTTTACAATATTCTTAACATTGCATTGTTAAATACATTTGAAAATCAGCAGCTATTAATGTACTATTTTTTATGATGTTATAATTAAATAAAATTCAAAAATTGATTGAATAACAATTTAACATCAATATTTATTATTAATAACAGTACAGTTTCAATGTATAACAAAGATTAAACTTATAATTATTATTTCTGTGTGTTCTCTATACGAAATAAATGGCTATTCTTAATACATGTAGATTTTGACACTTAATATTTATTCATACAATCCATGCACTATAATTATCTAAAACAACAGAACTTTATAATCATTAAAACTAACAAATGCTATCATATGCAAGTTTTATAACATGGATATAACAAAGACTCAATTATACGAATATATTCAAGTTTCGTAGGAAATAAAATCTATGGTTAAATATATTATGTGCAATATTTTTAGCAATATGATTTCTGTGTTAACATGCCAATTTACTTCACTATTAATTGGCACATATTTAGAAAATTTTTCATTTTCATCTTTGAAATGAAAGCAAGCTTTGTGAATCTGAATAATGAACACAAAACTGACGGTACTGACGTAAGTTGTACTCTTGCCAACTTAATGTAAGGATACAGATAACAAACATTATATAACAGTAATAATAGTCATCCTACAGACGAAAATGGTAGATGTTAATTACGTATATAATGTGATATATTTAGTTTTATAATATTTATTGTAGTAGTTAATAATAAAATACCAACCAAGATTAGTAGGCATATTTCTTACCAAAGGTAAATTTCTTGCCAAAAAATTTCTTACCAATAGGTTACCAAGATTAGTAGGTATATTTTTTATTGTACTTAGCAGTAAAAATATTACCATTAGAATAATATATAGGTTATTATTAGAAGTCGAACACAAAACAAATTTTGGTTTGTACCCAAATGAAAAATTGCGAATTCTTCTCAAGCTAAAAACGTATTTTACATTTTATCCGCCTCTCTAAGAACGTAACTTAACTTTCCACAATATTGTGGCTATATTTCTACTGTATTAACTTATTATAAAATAGATCTAAAATGTTTCATAATACCTTAATACGATTTACGTCATCCCGTCTTCCTAATTATACAGTTCAGTTGAGTCAATAACAATCACAAAAATCAATTTATGTCATACACTTACAACTTCAAGCAGGCTAATTTTCCCTGCTTTATACTATGCTACATGAAGTTGACTAGAACCAGTTAAAAGAGTTTTGTGAGACTGATACTGCTTATGATCACTTTTACCAGATATTAGATCCCATATCTGTGTATCTAAAAACTTATTTTTAAACATAATTTCTCTCCATTGTTTATTAATGATATAATCAAAAACATTAGATCACAAAATCACTTATGGAAATTATATAAATATGAGCGCAATCTAGAATCTTAGGATAATGTTAAAGCATTATGGTGTAAAATAAAAAGTAGAATAGACAAAGCTCAGAAGAGATATAACAAATGGGTGGAATAATACATTACACTTAATTCATCTGACCTTTGACAGTATGTGAACTATAAGAGGAATGTATCTAGCCTACTTAAGAGTATGATATATAACCATGAAACCACTTCTGACCCCCAAATTATAAGTAATAAGTTCGCAGTTTTTTTTTCAGCGATCATACGATTTTTCCAAAGAGAACAATGCTGCTATTAATAAATTAGAAACTCGCAACAGTACCTTATTAACGGTACGTCAGTTTTGTGTAAAGACGATATAGTAGGCAATAAATAATTAAACATGTAGTTTTGATATGACGCCATCGTTTGTAGTATGTGACTCTACGTCGGTCTTTACATTTATAAGCACCTTTATATTTTATTTCAAGTTGTCTATTCGTACATCAATATAAGCCTTTTGTTGGAACATGGTCAAAAATGCTACCGACTTTTAAGAAAGGGGACAACATTAATAGATATCGAGTAAGCAAATCGCAATAATATTGCGCCACTCCCTCGCTCATATCGAGGGCACCTCCGGAGCATGCCTCTAGAGGCTTCGGATCAAAAAACAAAACGTTACCACGTTGTTCACTAAAAATTTCGTGATACACAGGAAAACAGCCGTTTAGTAAATATAGATTATCGGCCCATCGTTATACTGAATAATTTCTT
This sequence comes from Rosalia funebris, assembly GCA_037954035.1. Lineage (NCBI taxonomy): Eukaryota > Metazoa > Arthropoda > Insecta > Coleoptera > Cerambycidae > Rosalia > Rosalia funebris. Next base: position 1,761,601 of record JAZFAV010000018.1, on the reverse strand, counting down.
TAGTTCTAGAAATGTTATTACATGAACAAATTTATTAGTATGTGAAAAATCAAATATCTGAACACCAAAATAATTTTTATAAGCGACGATCTACTGTTATCAATTTATTATGCATAAGTGAATATTTATTACGTCTATTAATGATAAATAAATGATGTAATTTACACAGACTTTTCAAAAGCCTTCGAGAGATTAGATCACAATATACTTTTACAGAAATTAGATCCTTTTTAATTTTTTACCAACTCAATAAATTATTTATTCTCTTATCTTAGAAATAGAACACTATATGAATTATACGGTGATCAGAGATCTGTTCAAGTTTTACCAATATCAGGTGTTCCATAGAGGTCTAATTGAAGGCCGCTCTTATTTAATATTTTCATTAATGATATGGAGGTTAACGTTACTATAAATTGTCTTTTATATGCAGATGATTTAAAATTATTTTGCAATGTTTCATATTTTTAAGAATATAATTTTACAACAAAATGTATATACAGTTTAATTTATTATTTATGCACCATTCTTGGTGCATAAATAATATATTAATATCATCAAGTGCTATATTCTATGCACAATAACCAATCAAAACACTATAGTCGATATTTGATAAAAAATTACCGTCATATCGCACTTTAATTATGTAATAAAAAAATGGTACTCAACATCTGAAGAAGCCACTGTGTTGGAGAAACAATTGTTATGTTTAACAAATAAAAAGTGAAAATCTAACCAGCAAAGGTTTTACTTTTGTATATCAAATTAGTTTACATGTATGTAATAAGTGCACCTACAAGTACATTATATGACGAAATATCTACAGGGTTATCATTTTGTACTCATCATGAGGTCATCAGTCCTAAGACTGGTTGGACGCTAACCTCCAGCTTCTCCTATCTTGTGCTAACCTACGCATTTCGCTAATTGTGTTACAACCTACATCCCTTACTATTTGCGAGCAGTAGTCTAATCTAGGCCTACCTCTGCCTTTCTTTACTCCTATTTCTGCCTCCAAAATATCGCGTACTATTCCCCCATGTCTCAGCAAGTGGCCTACCATTCTATCTCTTCTCTTCTTTATGTTTTTCCACATACTTCTTTTCTCGCCAACTTTCTCCAATACTTCTTCGTTTCTAACCCTATCAGTCCATGGTATTTTCATCATTCTTCGGTAACACCACATCTCAAAAGCTTCTAATTTCTTCCTACTTGCTTCCCCTACCGTCCAGGTTTCGCAACCGTACAGTGCCATGCTTCATACATATGTTTTCAAAAATGTCTTCCTTGTTTCTAAGTTTATTACCCCCGAGCATAAAAGTGCTTTCTTTTTGTTAAAAGCTACTCGACCCTGCGCTATTCTTTGTTTTATGTCTTTATCGCTTCTTCCATCCCAATTTATTTTACTTCCTAAATAAGTGAAGTCTTTAACTTCCTCCAATATTTCATTATTAATTTGTACTTTCGTTTTTGATCTGCTCTCGCCCCCTCTGCACACTAACATTTTAGTTTTGTTTTTATTCACCCTCATTCCGTATTCCTCTGTCAACACTGCCTCCATTTCGTTCAATGCTGATTCTAATTCCTCTTTACTAGATGCTAATACTGCTATATCATCCGCGAATCTCAGCATTTTTAGTTTCTGTCCCTGTACTTTAATCCCGAAATCCACTCTATCTTTTACCACATTAATCGCCTCTTCGATGTACAGATTAAAAATTAGTGGTGATAGCGTACATTCTTGTCTTACTCCTTTCCTAATACATACTTCCCTTTTTTCCCCTTCTACTTCTATACCAGCAGTTTGCTCTTTGTATAGATTGTATACTACTCTCCTATCTCTATACTTCATTCCCGCCCTCTTTAGTATCTCGAACATTTTTTCCCATCTTACGTTATCAAAAGCTTTTTCTAAATCTACAAATCCTATATAAGCGTTCTTTCCTTTTTCTACTGTTTTCTCCAACATTACTCTTAACGCCAGAATAGCTTCGCGAGTTCCCCTATTTCGCTTAAACTCGAATTGGGCTTCTCCTCCGCTCTATTTTTCGTCCTCTTCTGCACTATTCTGGTTGAGATCTTTGATGCATGGGAAGTTAGACTAATCGTTCTAAAGTTCTCGCATTTGTCGGCTGCTCTCTTTTTCGGTATAGTAACGATAATGATCCTCTTATAATCCTCCGGCATCTCGCCCGTTTCGTATATGTATTTTACCAGTTCAAACATCCTATTTACTACTTTCTGTCCCGCACATTTCAAAATTTCCGCCTGTATTTTATCTACATCCGGCGCTTTATTGTTCTTTAGCCCCCTTAGTGCTATTTCAAATTCCTCTCTCAATATAGGTTTTCCTACATATTCCCTATCGATGCTAGATTCTTCCTCTAATATCTCTCCTAATTCCTGACCCTCGTATAAATTTCCTAAGTACTGCTTCCATCTATCCGCTTTCTCCTCTCTTCCGATCAGTATGTCCCCCGATTCACTCCTAACGTTTCTACTTATTGTTCGTATATCCCTGAAGTTCCTCTTAGTTATTTTGTAAGCCTGATCGGTTTTACCTACTTGCAACTTATCTTCTACTTCTTTGCATTTATCCTCTATCCATTGTTCTTTCGCTTTTCTACATTTTCTAATGATTTCCCACTTTATTGACTTATAAGTTTTCAGTCCTTCCTCGTCTCGTCTGTTTTTGTAGCCTCGTCTCTTTTGCATTAAGTTTAAGATTTCGTCCGTTATCCAGGGCTTCCTAGCTTCCCTTTTCTCGTGTCCTAAAACATCCGTAGCCGCGGAATCTAGACTATTCTTGATACCCTCCCACTCAGTTTCTGCGTTCTTGATTTCGTCATTACTATTGAATTTATTTATAAATTGATCTGTTTTCTCCTGGAACTTATCTTTCATATTCTGATCCCTCAATATGTCTACATTTATACGTTTCTTATCCTTCCGGGTTTTCAGATTTTTGAACTTTAATCTAGCTTTTATGACTACCAAGTTGTGGTCGCTGTCGACATCTGCTCCTGGATAACTCTTACAGTCTTTTACTTGATTTCTAAATCTCTTCCTAACCAGAATGTAGTCTATCTGATACCTGTCTATCCCTCCTGGCCTTTTCCAGGTGTACCGCCTCCTAACGTGATTCTTGAACAATGTGTTCGCGACTACCATCTTGTGTTTTTCACAGAATTCTATCAGTCTGCTACCTATCTCGTTTCTGCTTCCTAATCCATAAGGACCTACAAATTCTCCTTCTTTCCAATCACCTACGACTGCGTTAAAATCTCCCACTATTATTAAATTTTCATGACCCTTCACAAATACTATTACCTGCTCTATGTCCGAATAAACGGCTTCTAACTCCTCCTCACTGTGGCTAGAAGTATGCATGTATACTTGCACTATTGCTGTTTTCACTGGCTTCGAATCTAACCTGACCGTCATTACTGTATTGTAGGTACTACTGTATTGTACATCGCTGTATTGTAGGTAGCTATCTACACACTGTCCTGCGTTCTTCCGCATAACGATTCCTACTCCCGCGTTTCCATTTACCGATCCTGTGTGTATTACCCTATAGTTACCGCTACAAAAATCTCCTACTTCTGGCCAGCGCATCTCACTTATACCTACTATATCTAATCCTAACCTATCCATTTCTATCTTCAGATTCTCATTTTATACTATAACTGTAAAATTAAATTACATTTCAATAAATAATTTAAGAAATTTACAAAAGGAAGATATAGTTTAATAAACAAATAATAATAATAAAGTAAATTTCTTATAAAATTTTATATTTTAGGTTATACTACTTCATTTTTATTGCCTTATAATTTAATTTGGCATAGAAACGGCCATTTCAAATTATAATTGACATAAAATAACTTAAAATATTTAAGAATATTTTCAAACTAAAAATATTACTGAGTCACTCTGCATGAAAACTTAGAGCATTTGATCAACATAATTTTATAGTAAAGAATATAATTACAAAAATAGATATGCTCATACGTATATAGCAATATATTTCGTTCCAAATCATTTTAACAAAGCGATGCATCAAACAAAATTAAAAATTGACACTGGCATGTTATCAAAATCTATACCAATTTTATCTACTAATTACTAATTTTATCATATTTGATTTGTGATAGAATTAGAGTTAACTGGAAGATATTTCACCTTTATGTGGATACATTGAATGCGCATGCAGGACATAATCCGTCCATTCATTCATTATGCACATAAACATGTTAACATAAAATATGAATTCTCGTAAATATCGATATATCAAATTCTGGTTTATAGGATGTGTGACAACTACAAATGAATTCCTATATGGTCGTTAAATGTACGAGGTGAAGTTAGAGTAGCTCCTGATTGTCAAGAATATACATATATTGTTGAATATAAACAAATTGTCTATTTTGTCAGGTATTAAGCGAGCCAGTATTAATATTAAACAAATTTTAGACATAAGAGACAATTTTTTTATCTACTGAAGACGACTCAACTCGACCTTTGCAGTTTTCCTGGGACCTGGAAATTGATTATTCAGATTACCTTTTAAAAATATAGTTTTCTGGTCAATCATTACATTCATTCGTAATAGAATAAAAAGTGGAATACAAGTAGACAGAGTAAGGTTAAGTGAAAAACTCCGGAATGTGAAATATAGTATATTTCAGTATTCCTAAAGAAACAACTTTCTATATATAACATGAATTTGATATGATTTTTATTTTAATTTACAAAATACCATTTTATTTCAGAATGCTGACGCAAATGCAATAAATATAGGACAGAAATGTATAGTTCGAGATTATAAAATGCAAACACGCGTGGCAGTTGGATATCTAATTCAGCAATAAGATATACGATGAGGAATAATAAATATTGCAAAAATATATTTAATAGAAAATGAAGCTATGGAAGTTAATATCAGGTTACCTTATAAGACAATTATACAAAACTGACGAAAATATATTTTCTTAAATATTGAAATGTCAAATAAATTCATTAAAATTACACAAAACATAGTAAAACGTAGAAATGTTGATTACCATTGCCCATGTACATGCCTAACCATTCTCAATGTTTAGTATCGTGCACTAAATTAATATCATATATGCACCTATGTCATGGTGAAATATACAAAATAAAGAGAAGTAACATTTAATGAGATTAATATTACTATATTTTTTCCTAAATTATTGTATATTCCACTAAAACTAAAACCGTTATAAGTTTACCACTACATCACCACCATACGGTAATATCACAAACAACCCGCTATCCCTATGAACACATTTGCTATAATAGGTAAACAAGAGACAGGAAACAGGAAACAAGAGACAGGAGACGTGTGTCTTTGGTCATCGGAGATAACCTGAATATATCACCAACAACTGTTTTCATATTTTCACGGTGATCGGTGAGAAGACAAATATATTTAATATAATAAGTATGTTAGTAACATACTTATTAGATTAAATATATTAAACTCTTCTATTGACTAACGCAGTAGATAATTTTCGATAGATATTGATAGTTGTTTGACATCTAACTACTAACCTCGTTTCGTTTTCTGCAAATTCTGTTTTTTCACATAATGTTTGCAAGTATTTTTTCCCGTTTAAGCCCATGGATTATAAGGTTTGTCGCCGTGATAACTAATTTGAAAGGAATTTTCTAGTTTACCTTGGTGCCGGTAATACAGTTGACTGTAAAGGGGGTAAATTTAAATTACATAAACGGTCACTCACGTGACTAGTTTTCCATCTTAATTCATACGAATATCCCTTGTGACGTTGTAGTAAAGTTGTAATGGTTTTAGTATATATACCATCATGTAATGTATTATTTTGAATTAACTTTGAAACCAAATTAGTATGAAAGAGGATTTGGTAATTGTGAAATTATATTTATTGTATTTCTAACGAAAGATCAAGATCTGTTCATGGGAACAGATGGTACGCCGCGCCGCTATTGACAATGTATTTAAATTATCTGACACATACTCAGCCCAATGAAAATAATAATATTAACGTATAAGAGAAAGATAGGTGACTATTGAAACCAAATTAGTATAAAAATGAATTTGGTAATTATGAAATTATATTTATTGTATATCTAACGAAAGATATGTTCATACGAATAGATGGTACAGTAATCAAACAAATAATAACTTTGTTATAATGGTAAATCCTAATTTTACAACAAATAAAGATATTTCCGATAAAGAAAACTGGCCCAAATAAATAATATGTTGCTGATTAAGTTAGGTATCATATTATGGTAAAACATCTTATATTAGCTACAATCTATCATACTTATGTTAAAACATTACATACTAGTATATTCACACACTACACATTAGTATACTAATGTTAAACACACTGAGTCCAAATAAAATATGCAAGAAATAATTTGTTTTCTTAGTGCATCATAACCATATAAAATTTAACAAATATAGAGCCAGTTGTAACACAAATCATAGAGAAATAATTTTTAAAACATTTAAATGAATACTAAGCACACATTTTTATGTATACATTATATTATATTTATATAATTTATTATTACATTGTATTTATATAATTGTGTATATAAAATTACATTACTTTAAAACCCAGTAGAAAAATTAATACCACATTATCTGATATTTTTTTCATATTGGTACTGATTTCTTTTACTAGATCCCTTACATCCAGCCTGTTAAAGAAAGAGTAAAAAATATGTACCTATATATAATAAATAAATGATTTGGCTGACTAACTCCTTTTTATGCAATACCAAAATAACCTTCCAGAATAAAAATAATTTCATAATACCAAATAATAGATGGTGTCAGATAAAAAATGGTTCACTGACATATACATTCCAATGATGAATCAAATAGTTATTTATAAAGTATAGTATTTACGTTAATTTATCGATTTTACTTTATCATCATGAGGTCATCAGTCATAAGACTGGTTGGACGCTAACCTCCAGCTTCTCCTATCTTGTGCTAACCTACGCATTTCGCTAATTGTGCTACAACCTACATCCCTTACTATTTGTGAGCAGTAGTCTAATCTAGGCCTACCTCTGCCTTTCTTCACTCCTATTTCTGCCTCCAAAATATCGCGGACTATTCCCCCTTGTCTCAGCAAGTGGCCTACCATTCTATCTCTTCTCTTCTTTATGTTTTTCCACATACTTCTTTTCTCGCCGACTTTCTCTAATACTTCTTCGTTTCTAACCCTATCAGTCCATGGTATTTTCATCATTCTTCGGTAACACCACATCTCAAAAGCTTCTAATTTCTTCCTACTTGCTTCCCCTACTGTCCAGGTTTCGCAACTGTATAGCGCCGTGCTCCATACATACGTTTTCAAAAATCTCTTTCTTGTTTCTAAGTTTATTACCCCCGAGCATAAAAGTGCTTTCTTTTTGTTAAAAGCTACTCGACCCTGCGCTGTTCTTTGTTTTATATCTTTATCGCTTCTTCCATCCCAATTTATTTTACTTCCTAAATAAGTGAAGTCTTTAACTTCCTCCAATCTTTCATTATTAATTTGTACTTTCGTTTTTGCTCTGCTCTCGCGCCCTCTGCACACTACACTTTAGTTTTGTTTTTATTCACCCTCATTCCGTATTCCCCTGTCAACACTGCCTCCATTTCGTTCAACGCTGATTCTAATTCCTCTTTACTAGATGCTAATACTGCTATATCATCCGCGAATCTCAGCATTTTTAGTTTCTGTCCCTGTACTTTAATCCCGAAATCCACTCTATCTTTTACCACATTAATCGTCTCTTCGATGTACAGATTAAAAATTAGTGGTGATAGCGTACATCCTTGTCTTACTCCTTTCCTAATACCTACTTCCCTTTTTTCCCCTTCTACTTCTATAACAGCGGTTTGCTCTTTGTATAGATTGTGTACTACTCTCCTATCTCTATACTTCACTCCCGCGCTCTTTAGTATCTCGAACATTTTTTCCCATCTTACGTTATCAAAAGCTTTTTCTAAATCTACAAATCCTATATAAGCATTCTTTCCTTTTTCTATTGTTTTCTCTAACATTACTCTTGGCGCCAGAATAGCTTCGCGAGTTCCCCTATTTCGCCTAAACCCGAATTGGTCTTCTCCTAGTATTTCCTCCGCTCTATTTTCCGTCCTCTTCTGCACTATTCTAGTTAAGATTTTTGACGCATGGGAAGTTAGGCTAATCGTTCTAAAGTTCTCGCATTTGTCGGCTCCTCTCTTTTTCGGTATAGTAATTATACATTATAGATAATGTTCCTCTTATAATCCTCCGGCATCTCGCCCGTTTCGTATATGTATTTTACCAGTTCAAACATCCTATTTACTACTTTCTGTCTCACACATTTCAAAATTTCCGCCTGTATTTTATCTACACCCGGCGCTCTATTATTCTTTAGCCCCCTTAGTGCTATTTCAAATTCCTCCCTCAATATAGGTTTTCCTACATCTTCCCTATCGATGCTAGATTCTTCCTCTAATATCTCTCCTAATTTCTGACCCTCGTATAAATTTCCTAAGTACTGCTTCCATCTATCCGCTTTCTCCTCTCTTCCGATCAGTATGTCCCCCGATTGACTCCTAACGTTTCTACTTATTGTTCCTATATCCCTGAAGTTCCTCTTAATTATTTTGTATGCCTCATCGGTCTTACCTACTTGCAACTTATTTTCTACTTCTTTGCATTTATCCTCTATCCATTGTTGTTTCGCTTTTCTACATTTTCTAATGATTTCCCACTTTATTGACTTATAAGTTTTCAGTCCTTCCTCGTCTCGTCTGTTTTTGTAGTCTCGTCTCTTTTGTATTAAGTTTAAGATTTCGTCCGTTATCCAGGGCTTCCTAGCTTCCCTTTTATCGTGTCCTAAAACGTCCGCAGCCGCGGACGCTAGACTATTCTTGATACCTTCCCACTCAGTTTCTGCGTTCTTGATTTCGTCCTTACTCGTTTTATTTATTAATTGATCTGTTTTCTCCTGGAACATATCTTTCATATTCTGATCCCTCAATATGTCTACATTTATACGTTTCTTATCCTTCCGGGTTTTCAGATTTTTGAACTTTAATCTAGCTTTCATGACTACCAAGTTGTGGTCGCTGTCTACATCTGCTCCTGGATAACTCTTACAGTCTTTTACTTGATTTCTAAATCTCTTCCTAACCAGAATGTAGTCTATCTGATACCTGTCTATCCCTCCTGGCATTTTCCATGTGTACCGCCTCCTAACGTGATTCTTGAATAATGTGTTCGCGACTACCATCTTGTGCTTCTCACAGAATTCTCTCAGTCTGCTACCTCTCTCGTTTCTGTTTCCTAATCCATAAGGACCTACAAATTCTCCTTCTTTCCCCTCACCTACGACTGCGTTAAAATCTCCTACTATTATTAAATTTTCATGACCCTTCACAAATCCTATTACCTGCTCTATGTCCGAATAAACGGCTTCTAACTCTTCCTCACTATGGCTAGAAGTAGGCATGTATACTTGCACTATTACTGTTTCCACTGGCTTCGAATCTAACCTAACCATCATTACTCTCTCGCTGTATTGTAGGTAGCTATCTACACACTGTCCTGCGTTCTTCCGCATAACGATCCCTACTCCCGCGTTTCCATTTACCGATCCTGTGTGTATTACCCTATAGTCACCGCTCCAAAAATCTCCTACTTCCGGCCAGCGCATCTCACTTATACCTACTATATCTAATCCTAACCTATCCATTTCTCTTTTCATATTTTCTAGCTTCCCTGCCTGTCTCATGCTTCTGACATTCCACGCTCCGACTCGTCAAATGCTACACTTACTATTATTGTCCTCACCCAGAGATCCGAACGGAGGACTATTTTACCTCCGGAGTTTTTTGCCCCAGGAGCCGCCATCATTAATTTAGGATAAGCTTTCTGCTAGCTGTTCTGAGGATTATAATGTGGTGGTTTCCTCTTGCCTTCCACATCGCAGTCGTGTGTGTCATAGCACCATACCAACCCCCACGGTTTCTGCCACTATGACTACTGAAAGAGCTGCTGCCCTCCTTCAGGGACTTGTCTTAGTCTGGTTTTTCAATAAGGACCCTCCCACTATGGTTAAACCTATGGTATGGCTCCTTAAATCATTAAAACGCGCAAGCCGACCCACCCGCTCTAGTTTGCACTAGAGCTTCGTCAAGGTGCAAGTCCTATCGGATCAGATTTTACTTTATATACAATATAATTGTTTTGAATGTTAGATTTATAATATATAACTACACATTTTGGTACCAAGTTAAAACGGTACATAAACTTTAATTAATTTAAGTAGAAAGTAGAAATAAACTTGCCAACTTATTTTTATGATTACCACACTTATATCGTAAATCGTTAGCGATCGATAGTTTTATTTTCCTCTACTATATTTGTGTTGTTCGTTGAATATTAATAAATCTATATCTCCTAATATACTACATACTAATTCCTGAATATATAAACAAAAATAAATGTAAGAAACCAAGCGTCTTTTCAGACTATTTTAGAAAGTATGGAAGATATTAACCATCATATGTTCCTAGAATTAGATTTTTGGACCAAAAGTTGAGTTTCAGAAACGGAGTCAAATTATAACTTTGATATTCTTCACAAAATGAAAAGCAGTAGTACAGTATAACCTATAGACGATTATCTTGACAAATTATTTCTTATGCAGCAAGAATATTATTCTCCTTCATACTTAGTTTCTCTTACAGAATGAGTTATTTTCTTATTTACCAGAGTGTCAGACCAACCTCGTTCCATTCAGTTGTCCAGTCAGTAACTTGCTCTTTTGTTAGTTCTGTATTTAAATAAATGATTCTATTTCCTCAATTATTATTTTCCTCAAAATCAACAATTTCTGGAGCAAAGAGTGACTATTGAAGAGCAGTTAATGGAATATTCTCATTCTCTTCAGTTACGAGTAACTAAGGCTATATCATAGACTAAATCTTCATGTTATTTCCAGTAATAGACTTCCAAGCAAGATCCAAATTAATTGCAGCTGTTTTCAAAGTATACTAATTCATTCTGTCATATTCTTGTAATATATGTTATTAATTGTTTTTATAAACGCTTATATTTTAATTTCAGCAGTACAATTCATAGAGAAGTAGAAATATTAGTTAGTAGTTATATTTTTGTCAGATACGATGGAGCATAGTTGGCAAAAATCAGTACATTATGCGGCCTATTTGTTTTAATCAGGCTAGTTTTGACTTCGGTAATAAAATATTAGAACTATTATAAAAATATTGTCATTTTCATTAAACTTTGTTGGTTGTTCAGTATGTTACAGATACCTGAATGATTTTGAATGTATGTGAGTTCTAATTAGTCTCCAGTACGTGAGACCCCAGAAGTTTTATTCTGGAATGCAACTTCCTAGAAATCTTGCATTTCTCTGGAGAGTTACATTCCTTCACAATACTTTTTGTTGAATTTCTAATCAGTTTTTGTTGAAAATAGGCATCGTAGATACTTGTAGCGGTTTTGCCAAAAATTTAAAAATACGATATTATACGTCAGTTTACATTTATTAAGCTAACCTACACTAGCTAACAAAAATCATAAATCTATCATGCTGCAGTGTATATCTACTTATATTCTGTAGTATACAAAATCTCATTATTTTGTTGTGTTTATTGCAATACAAGTTGCAATATGGATTTTGGGTTGTTGCAGAAATCAGATATTTACAAGGATTTTTTGTATCGAGGTTTTTTGATTTGTTAATAACCTTTTGGTTGCATGATAAATATATCATAATTATAGTTAGTGCCACTAAAGCCTGACATAGAATGTTATTTCTATAGAAAGCTTTGGATTTTCGCTTGACGTAAAATTTGTGATTAAGACATAAATACAAAAAATAATTGAATATTATCAATTACATTCCTGTTTCTTACAAACACTACAAATTAAGTGACAATAAGAATAATCAGCTATTCCTTTAACTTTCTCGTTTTAATTTTTCACATTTCAACAAAGTTAAATTTGAAATAATATGATACCATGTCTCGACTTAAACTTATGAAACTAACCTGAACTATTATACATAGATAAAACATTACTTATACACATTAATATAAAAAAATTAACTCAAAACAATTATTTGTTAGTTACTTGTAAGTATTAAACTAACTAAGAAAAAAATTTTACCAGTGGTTATTGTTCATAAAATTCCTTCTCAGAACGTCAAATCTCACCATTTTGTTATGTACCGACTATTAAGTGTAATATGGCTTTTGTATTGCTTGAAAATATGGTATGAAGGACTTCTTTCATGTTTGAGTTTGTTGTTCTCCTAATGATCTTTTGTTCGTCTGGAGAAATATTCTAATGATATCCATTGCCATTTGAACCCGACATAAATTATTATTATATATATATATATATATATATATATATATATATATATATATATATATATATATATATATATATATATATATATATATATATAGAAAGCCTTCGATGTTAACTCTGTTTTTTTTATATATCAGACTTTTAATATTTATATATATATAGTTTGAAGATTTCTGCCACCTACCGTACATTTTTCTTTCAAGTCCATTATTTAATTAATTTATTATTTTGCACTTCCATTCAGGGAGATTATACCGTGTGCATAATGGTGGTGATAACCATTCTAGAATGTGTTTAAAACATGTTTTGTCTACATATGTACTTTATTTTGTCTACATCTCTGATTTAATAATATCCAGATTAAAGAGCTAAATTTTGCAAGGTGTATGAATACTAGGTGCATTCAAATTTATGGAGTGTATGCACTTAAGCCGAATATCGGAATTTTAGAAATTATATTGAACTGAAATATATATATATATATATATATATATATATATATATATATATATATATATATATATATATATATATATATATATATATATATATATATATTATTAATGTAACAAAAGGAGATATAAAAATGGTATCAATTATGTATTTTTGGATATTATTGGATGTATATGTTTAAAAACAAATTTATTAATGCAAAAAACAAATCCTAAATGTAAACGTATGGAAAGGAATATTTTCAGTTTTCCCTAATTTTAAATATTTTTATATTTCTGTATCTCAGTATACTACACAGCAAGATTGAATATACGAGGAAATCTAAGTAACGTACTAAGAAGACGTAATGTATTATGAAAAACTAGGTACTAAGAAGACACAGTGGTCAGTAAGACAATAGAATGGTCATGTTAAAAATCATTAGACAAAATTAAACTTTACATCCAATGTACACTACACTGAAATAATTACTTGAATATTTGCAATACTTCAGTAACAAAACCTATTGAAGTTTAAATAAAACTGACATATGTCGATGACCATGTCACATGTGCAGTGTGCTCTAACTGTCAATTCAGAATAATCCGAGCATGGGTTCGATCCCATATTAGTCGGCTGGACGTATATATATATATATATATATATATATATATATATATATATATATATATATATATATATGCGTTCGTGTAATTCTCTGATACAGGTGGAAGAATAGCACTATGCTAAGCCTCGTCCCCATCCTAGAAGACGAACAAATTAATAAATAACTCCTAAATCCTAGTGTATCTTTTTTTTTTTTGGTTCACCGACAAGGAACATGTTTAAAACCTGATTTTAAAATTGTTTAAGTAGTTTAAATGGTATCATCCTATAGTTAGTGATATTCATGTTATTTTTAATTAATATGAAATAAAAAAATATGTAAAATGTATGGCATGATTTGTATTCAAACACAAAATCAGAGGACTACCGGTAATACAAAAATTATATTTTAAATAATCAATTAATCCTGTACAAGTAACTTCTGTCCTTTTTTCAAATCTTAAAATGAAAAGGGTTATTTCTTATATTTTTCCTATTTTTACAATTTTCATGTTGAAAGAATAAATCAATGCACTAAATTTTAATTGAGAATTTGAAATGAAAGATATGCTTAAATTAATGAAGTTCTTGAAGAATAGGGCTTTTACTATAAGAGTTGGGCGCTATTTGTTATATAAAAGTAAGTATACTAACAAATAACCAGTGCGTATATATCTCTATTTTTAAAGTATTTGGTAATATGTTTATGAACATCATTTAATTGAATCTTTATTTTTCTTGTTTTATAAAAGAAACACCTGTTCCGACATATGTTGTAATGAGGCACACCATGCGTCATGAAATTTATAGAGCTTAGAATAACGTGATATAAAACATGAAACAAATATAGTGATAAATAATAGGAGTATGTAATATTAGCTCTTTATTGACCAGAAGTGGATCGTAGAATAAATGTTAATAACAGTATAAAGGGCGTTTACGGTTAAGAAAAATTCGCATTTCATATTATTCAGGACTATATTACTACAAACTAGTAACTTTTGAAAATTCTCTGATCTAAATAAACTTCCATTGATAACAAAATAGAATCAACAGAAAGTCAATAGGCGAAAATGCAATTCGATACTCGTATAGTATAATTGAAAAAACATATTTTCGTTAATATATATCAAAGAAACAGAAAATACATTTTGACGCTAAATAATGATGGTATGATATAATTGAGTTTAGGCCTACCCTACAAAGTGCTGTCTTAAAAAACAAATATGTCTTAATAAATTTAATTTATTTACTTTTATGTGTTACACTGATTAGAAATTCGATTTTGTTCAAATATACTATTCATTTCATCGTTATTTGCCAAATAAGAAACTCTCTTATCTTGCCGATAAACGGAACAATCTACCTGAACCTAGCCATAAAAACAATCCCCGGTATGAGAGAAGAGAAGAAGATTTTTTATTTGGCAAATAGCGATGAAATAAGCTATACGTGTACCTCCCTTAATCCCCGAAATTTGTGTTTAAAATATTATTTTTCAAAAGACTAACCCAATATAAATGTTTTGCAACTTATTAAATTATATTGCATTTGAAATATATATATATATATATATATATATATATATATATATATATATATATATATATATATATATATATATATATATATATATATACTGGTAATATAATTATTTTATTTGGGATTGATACATTTATAAGATGCATTTGATAAGGTACCCCGAAACAAATTATGGAGAAATTGACACCGATATAATCCACATAATATAAAAATATACTCAAATAATACCAATGCTGTGATTACAAACAATCACCAATGTTTAGCACTACAAGGGATTAAGGCAATGGGAAGGATTAATTCCAATATTATTCAACATTTTTATGAATGACTTAATAAAAAATTGTAAAGAAAGAACAAAAAAGCTAAGTGTAGAATATAGAAACATGCATGAAATATAAATTTTCATAAGAGCATTTGACGATAACATAGTATTAATCCAGGGAACAATAAATTGAACAGAAAGCGTTGTTCAATGGAACCAGACATTAGATATCTTTGGCATAAAAATGAACAGAAATAAAATTAAAATAACGGTAATGAAAATAAGACTGAATAAACATAAATGTTGAAAACATTAGCATTCTAATAAACAACAGTAACAGCATTCTAATAACTAGAGACAAAATAGAACATGACACAAACCAAGAAATATAACAATAAGATAGAAACGATATTAAAACTATATTATGATATTAGTGGCATACCTATTAATAAAAAATAAACAACAAGAGCAACCGATATTAACGTATTTTGCTTTGTAGCAAAATATAGACCAGTTTAATCCTTCGGATGCGAAATATGGACACACAAACAAAAAAAAAACTTAACTACAGGTAATATTAGTGAAGCATATAAGAAGAGTTAAATGAGTCACATTGAAAGATAAGGTAAAAATGAAGACAAGGAAAAATCTAGATGTAAAATCATTAGAAGATTTAATTGAAAAAATTCATTGAGTTGGAGGAGACATCTGCGCCGAATTAAGGCACCAGATAGGTAAAATAGATATATGTGATGAAGCAATTGAACACTTATTAAAATAATATAAACAGTTTTAAAACCTTAAAACGGACTTTTCCGCACGTAGAATGTCTCTATATCTAAATTCAGTGGCCGAGAAACAATAAACCAACACATAAATGCAGAGTATGTGTTTTATGCGACAATTTTACTTTTTTTCAAATAGTCCATCGTGCTCTCTCATGACCCATGGACAAGGTGGGGTGTGTTCTACCCATCTCAAAATCAATAAATGTCTGGTAGACGTCCCTAATCAGAATATGTCGAAACTCGATCGATCCGATACGATTTAATTGAGTTATCGTGCTAACAAAAAAAATTCTCAAACAGTCCACCATTGTGCTTTCTCATGACCCATGTACATCATAGATTGCGTTCCATCCACCTCAAAATCAATGGATGTCGTCTGGGACGTACCAGATCAGAATCAATCAACAACATACACCATATAATGATAGAATATGTAAATATGAATTATCATTTCACAATATAATATATTATTACTTAACAAGCAAAAATTTTATGTTGATTTAGTAAAACTTCATGACATTGTCACTTGATATTGGTATAATATTTACCTCATTGTACATAAGCGTCTGTGTTGCACAATGTAGTATATAACTCAGAAACAATTTCTTACCCAGTCATTTTACCTAATCATTTTATGGCAATTACTGACGTACACCGTCGAAAAATAATTTTGAATTATAATATTTCAAATTACCTAACAATCACTTTTTATAAATTTTTATAAATGTACTTTCATAGTTTTTATTACTTAATATCTAACTACCAGTTACTACCTAAAAGTAACTTCCACAGTGAGTCCTCTGAGGACTAAATATAAAGAATTAAGGAAATGAAATAAAGAGTTTTAAAACCTTAAAATGGACTTTTCCGCACATAGAACATCTCTATCTCGAAATTGAGTAGCCGAGAAAAAATAAACCAACACATAAATGCAAAATATGTGTTTTATCTGATGGTTTAACTTTTTTCAAATAGTCCACCATCGTGCTTTCTCATGACTCATGGACAGGGTGGGGTATATCCTATCCACCTTAAAATCAATAGATGTCGTCTGGTAGACGTCCCTAATCAGAATCAGTCGAAACCCGATCGATCTGACACGATTTAATTGAGTGATCGTACTAATAAAGAAATTTATTAATGCCGATGATAACGAGACACACACACACACACAAAATTGTTTAAAACCCCTTTTTTTAGTATTCAGACAGAAAAACGAAAAATAAACGCTAGAAAAGCAATTTTCTTTTACACGATTACATTACTTTTCCGCATATAGCTGAACGCGAAAAAGTAAAAAGAAATGAAAGTGACATAAAACATAAAAATTCATATTTCGGCAATAAGCTGAAAATTTTATAATGGGATTATTCAATATTTTCAATGATCTAGTGGATGACTTTAAAAAAAAATAATTAAAGAGAAATTTTTCAACCGTTCGCTTTAACATAATATTTACTCGAATTTATTAATCGTAATTTAAATTGTAATTTAATAGAGATAATATAATTTTACCAATATTCTGTATTAAATTCAAAATTACGATATTATCATGACGATGATGGTAGGCATATGGAAGTGGCATATTTTACATAAATACATATATTATCGTAGTACGTAATGAATAATAAAAAAAGGATGTATTTTATAAGTAGGTATAAATTTAACTAATTGTAAGATGACCGTACAAAACATAGTAACTTTAAGTAACAATAAAATTTACAAAATGTTCTTAATTTAAAGAAGATCTAATTTTAGGAGAATTTTAAGAATATAACATAAAAATATAGAATAAAACAAAGAAAAATAAAAGCTTTAAAACATTAATTTAATAATATTCCATACATACAACAGTTATTGAAGTATTGACTAAAAATTTTGATACAAAATAAAGATATCTTACACAAAATTATCTGCAGTAATTGATTTCTCATGACTCGATTACTGGTAATTGATAACTACAATTTCCTTTTGAAATTACAATTACTGATTATAACAACAATTTCCTTTTGAAAAAACGTAACTTTCCTATTTCGTTCTATAACCCTTTGGTACCTACTTTAAACTTAGATTCTGTATTAGCTTCATAAGAAAGGTGATGGGCACATTTATGGCAGTTAGATAGTTTCTGGATATAAATACTTCGAATTGTTCGAAGTATTTAGATTGTGAACGTTTTAAATTCTACCAATTTTTCTCTGAAATGAGGTCGATTAAATAATGAGTGGGTAGATCCAATCAAATGAAAATATTTATATTTTAAATATTATTTACAATTAGTAAAATATTTTTATATTGTTTAATTCAAGAAATATATTTCAATAGCACTAGCAAAATAGCGTATTCAATACACAAAATATGCATGTATAAATTAATGATATGTAATCAATATTCCATCAATTAAGAACTCAAATATACAACTCAACTCGAGTCTATTGACTTTATTATGGAATTGAAGATCATATATACGAAGCATATATTTTCTTTCATAGAATAAATTTCAGATAGAATTACAGAAGTAGTATAAATTGCATCAAATTATATAAAAATAAATGGGATTATTTTGTGTATTATACTCTGCTTCTTTCATCTCGCCCAAAAGGTAGAAAGCATACAAAAATATAAGAGTCTAACAAATTATACAATAACAAAAGCAACATGCATTTTCTTCGAAATAATAATTGTGAGAAGACTAAGAAGATGTACCGCAACAAAAAAGAAATATACAAAGGGGTCGTAAACAACAAAAATATCGCTCTCTATCAAGGATATTCAAATGTCAATATTGAATAAATTACTTGTCAACACGGCAATGAACACTAAAAAAGAACAAAACTTGGTCACTTTGAATATCTGACCTGTGTTTCTTAATTTTTACTAGAAGTCTATGAGGCGTATTTGCAAAACATCCTTTTTTGCACTTTTCTTTCCTTGTTTTTACTTTTCTTGAACCAATAATTTAAGAATTTGTGAAAACTAAATAAATATGGTACAAGAGTTTACACTGTAAACTCACTATGTAGGTCATACCTTGAAGGTAATCCTAATAATAGCCTCGATCTTTCGGCCTATTCCTACTTTGTGTTCTTCAGCATATTCAGGTCAAATTCCCTGAACATCTCTTTAGTGTGCCAGCTTTTTGTCAGAGGTTATTATTCCGTTATCTCTACATATGATAATTCTAAATCTAAATTACTTTCTTATACTATTGAGGTTTTTATAGTTATTTATTTTATACTTATATACATTTTTATTCTTATACTGTTGAGCTTTTCTTGTTTACTGTTGATCTTTGCGCTTCCAGGGCTTGAATTTCTTTTCTGTCTTTTTTGTTTATCTCTGTCTTCTAAGTTCTCTGTATTCACTTATATGTGTCGTTTTGTTCGTTTGTTGCATTTTCCTATCTGCTTCATTTTTCGGCTTTATTTCGGATCATTCCATGTCGAACCATCTTCTATTTCTTCTATTTAATTTAGTGATGTCTATTGTATCTATTGCTACTTTTCGTAAGGAACCATTTAATTTATCCTTGAATTTAGTATGGATATAATAATAATATTTATATATACAGATTCAATTCTCATTAACACGTCTTTAATATACTCCGAACGAGATAAATTTTGACCTCCATATACCTTTTGACTAGCAAAATTAAGGGTTACGTTTACCATTTTCACTAGGTCTTACAGTTTTCCAGATATATGCCAATATATGGTTAGGTTTTCGGGATCAGATAAAATATATGTGTTTATTAATGACTGCCCTTCTATTATTACACGCAGCAAGTGTATGCAAAAAAAGCATAGCTAGAAGTTATTATTTAATCGATTGCTGGTTTATCAACACCTACGGAAATATAGTTTGTTTCCAAAGTCAAAGCTAGCAAATGCGTTTAATGTAGATGACAACTTTTGTGTACAAGATCAAGCACCGTTCTGGTTACCCATTTTAGGTTCAAGTGAGATGATGAACACGAACCGGGGTCATTAATATGCACTGAAATTTCAATAAGTCGGGCAACACCGCAGCGAGCGTCCCGGCGCTCCATAGTCTGTCGAGACGGTATGTGGCGCAGGCCTGCAAGCTGGCGTGGCCCAGTCAGTAAGTGACATGATATCAACCACACAGCGTCGTAACAAAATCTATTCTCTTGGAGAGACATGTATAACGATGAATATTCGCACAGCAAGCAGATTATTTTTGGTAAGATGCATAAATTACATAGAGAATAGACTAGTTTATGTGAAGAAATCAAATTTTAATATTTCCTGCTACCGTTTACTGAAAATACAGTGCAGTTAGACAGAAAACATGTGGACGGTGTCTGACGCAACGGAGAATACGTTTCGCGTTGCACGTACCGGAATCACTTCGCCTCTCGTAAGGGAAAGTGAAGGGCTAAAACAATGTTCTTTATTTGTTTAATCAACATAAACTGGGACAAAATATATGTTTAAGACGTAAAGGTTTTTAATTTGATTTTTACATTACATTTTGGCGGTTATTTGGATTATTGCAGGGCCAATAAATGCATTTATTTGATAGTGGTTATCTTAATTTCTTTATTAGGATGAGATTTATGGTCGGATAACATGAAATAAAAAAATTAATTAGCAAACAAAGCTTATCTTTTTATAGGTTGCAATCGATTCTATTAAAATGTAATAAAAATATAAGTTGATCGACGGATTTTTTTACGATATCTTAATTTATTATTAAAAAATAATAGCACTACATTATATTACACAATTGTTAACATTAACAATACATTAATTACACAATTTGTAATTATACGGGGTTAAGACAAATGACGAAATGGCCGACATTATTTAATTTTTCCACGTTGATTAGCTTCCAATTTAGCAGATAATGATGGAAAATTATTTTTAATAAATTAGAATAAGAGAGGATTTAAAAACCAGTTAAGAAAAAAGTAAAAAACAATTATTAACACAGGATATGACGCAACGATCATGAATTTGATTTAAGCTTTAAATCATTCAATCACAGAAAATATATATCATTAATATTTTGACAATTACCTTATTGCTCATGAAACTATGTATGTTATATTATTCTATGTTATTTTATGTATTCTTGATTATTGTGGTGCATCAATATTTATTTATTTAAGTATAAATCCTGTAATTCGACTTTTTTATTGTCAAATCAACACATTTTTTAAACTTTGGGTTACATATCGTCATCCTAATATTACAGGGTTGTATGTTACTATTTCTACTTCTTGTGAAAAAGCGTTTTAAAAAATTTGATGATTGTATTTTAACGAGTATAAAAATTTGAAATGTACAAGTCTTATATCCCTGTATTGAATTATAGTAAACATATCAAAAAATCAGTTTTTTTTAATGATATTTTGAGAAAATGTAATATTTTTCAAAAAACATACAGCTGTAACTTTTCACAAAAGATTTTATTTTCAATTTTGAAACACATAACTTTGTTTCTCAAAACTGAGAAACACTTATTCTAAATTTTGTAAGAAAAAACACGCAATACAATGTGGCATTCAAAATAATTCTTAAAAAATTAAAAATATGCTGATGTAAAGAGGTTCTGTATTTGCATTCTTTTAGTTCATAGGGTTTGTCACTTGGTAATTTTTTTAGTTTATTTTGTCTTATATTTGCGATCTGGTAACATTTTCAGAGAAACAAGATTTTATACTTTATTTCATACATATTTTTGGATATTTCCAAATATACCACCCTAGAAAACGGAAGATTACTATAATTAAAACTCTTACAAAGTAGCATCCTGAAAGTTTTTGAAATCCTTTGTTTGCATTTGTATAACCTTGTATGCGTTACGCCCCCTTATATTTTTAAAATTGTCATTAATGATATAAGGGAATAGTACTCGTCTACTCGCAGAACCCTCACAATGCAGCTATGTATCACATCTACCTCCTGAATTGCTGAATGTCCAGGTACATAAAACTTCATGTATTCATTCATAATAATTCATTCTTTCAAGATTATCATGTTCTTGAAGACAATTACTGATGGTCAAAGTCATAATGTTATACCGGTTTTGTGGCACATAGTTATCACTTCAAAATATCAATGTCCTAATTTCTGGATGATTTTTTACAACTTGCAATAGAATTTTATAAATGGAACTTATTCTGGGACATATTCTTTGCCCTGTTCGAATCATATCCATCCCAAAACATCGATTTCTCATTACAATCTTCAGAATTACAAATTTTTTTACTTAAAAATGGACACAAGTTTTTTTACTTAAAAATTAACAGCGTATGTGACAATTATAACAATAGTGTTACAAAGTTGTATGTTCATACATACAACCTTGTTGTTAAAACTAAACGCTAAAGTGACATATACCTATGTAATTTTTTTCATATATCCGTTAATACTGATGCTGCCATAAATTTTTCGGTAGCAAAATGAGGCCAGGAATATATACAACTTTGTTAGGCCAATAACTCGGAAAGTGAAAGATATGCCACATACAACCTTGTAATTTCAGGGTGACGATGTGGACACAGAGAAAAGTATTGTTGAATATACTCTTGTTTTTCGTATTTGCTTTAGCAAGTAATGACTTCATACTATTTTTTTAATAAGCGGCATAATTTTTAGTTAATTGGTTCAAAATTTCAAATGCAAGGTAGAAATATATTTAAAGACATTAAATAATTAACAATAAATTATTGACACAAGATAGAAGGTAATTATAAATATTTAAATGTAAGCAAAAGTTCTCTAATCATATAAAATAAATTCCATTCCTCTTTTGCCAATTATCTTATGCATCGGTGGAGTGTTTTGCTGAATAATTACTAATCACGGTTCAACAATATTTACTTTTTCGGCCTGTAATTCTTGTAGACTGTTGTAGTTCCACGTTTTACTCTTATCCATTTGTCATTTTCATGATCCCCATAAAGAATTCAGCGGTGCAAGAAATATTGCATCCAAGTAATATCGAATAATAAGGACAAAATGTTGCAGATCATTATACCAAACATTTTGTTCTGACGAGATGATGAGCTTCAGTTGATAATCATAACTAAACATTTTCTGGACACGTAATAAATTTCAACAACTTTCTTTATCTAAGTTTATGAAATATAGTATGAATATGTTAGTTCAATAATACCAGGTCACACATGTACTCCTTACAGATGATGTGAATGTAATTCGTGCATCCAATGCTAGTTATTACCTATTAACGACATATTTTAGGACATAACCGTTCTATAGGTAGTAAATTGTCGATCAACAAACCCACACAGTTTGAAATTTCAATCTAAATATTCAAATTAAATTCATTATAATTCGTAAATCAGTTCATTAATATTTTAATGATAATAAATAATAAACTGACAGAATTAGATTATATACCATTTCCTTTGAAGGTATATTTACTTCATTTTAATAATTTCCAAATAAAAACATCAACCTTGTTATTTTTGATTCATTAGAAATTCAAATTTCTAATGAAATTGAAATTTCTCTACGCCCGAAAATGTAAAATTCAGGTGTTACATTTAAAAGTTGCTATCGCTTCTTGCCAAACGCGATGAACAAACAGAAAATGGAAATATCATCAATCAGTGCTTTATCTCCTGCTACATATATACATATATAGCGTGTCCTAGAATTTTCTTTACAAGTATTACTACCGTTATTAGAAAATTTGATGAGAGGGATGAAATAAAAATCAATTTGAATTCCATTGAAAGCTCTTTTTAAGTCCATGTTTTAATTCTTGTTAGTGGTTATAACCCTGTAAAAAGCACCCTCAACTTTATTCACGTTGCTATATTTTTCTGAAATAAATTTTAAATATATATATATATATATATATATATATATATATATATATATATATATATATATATATATATATATATATATATATATATATATATATATATATATATATATATATATTATTATAAATATAGTAAAACATATATCATACGTGATATTTTAGTTAATTTTCTGTAGCAGAAAACAACATCCTTTTTTTTTATTACTGAAATTAATATTTCAGTAGGTTGCGATAGAGAAAACAATAGGTAAATATGTTTTACTATAGAAGGCATAGAACATAAAATGCTATCGATTAATTCATATCTATTGTACTCTTTTCAACATACTTTTTTGTTGAAAAGAGTATATATAATTGTTTTTTATAATATAATTAAATTTTTCTACACATCGAAGGCAATTGTTGTTTAGTAGCTACATATTGAGGGATTCAATTTCAATACAAAGTAATAAGATGTGTAATTACTCCTCTTTTTGAATAAAAAAAAAGTTGAGAGTGAAAGGAAATTTTTAAAGTATCTGTTAAGGTTTAGAATTAATACGACGAAATTGTGAACTAATTATTATAATAATGTATTTACCAAAAACAAAAAATATTAATTCAGAAGCTTCCGGTTTAGCAGATAATGATGGAAAATTATTTCTTTTTAAAAAATCAAGATAAAAAAGCATTAAAAACCAGTTATGGAAAAAGTAAAAAGCTATTATTAACACAGGATACGATGTAATGATAATGAATTTAATATAAACTACATAATACAATTCAATTGGAGAAGATAGATAAAGTTAATATTTTGGTAATTGCTCATTCTATCATTTTTTTTGTATTCTTAATTATTGGGGCGCATCAACATTTATTTATTTAACTATAAGTTCCTGTAATTTGACTTTTTTATTGTCGGGCTAATATATTTCTTAAAATTTAGAAATCTTAAGCAATATTTGTTTAATGGATAAATATTGGGAAATCAATTTGAACAAAAAGGAATAAGGTGTGTAATTACTTCCCTTTTTGAAGAGAAAAAAAAGTTGGTAGCGAAAGGGAATTTTCAGACACCCTGTATCTGTCAAAGTTTAAAATTAATATAATGAAATATATAAATTTAAATACCGTATATTTAAAGTTGCGATAATCAAAAGTTAGTACATACATACTCGTATTTAGATAGAGATATGGGGAATACACGTATTTTATGGTGAATTTCCAATACTCAAGTCAATTCTAGGACAAGATTGAAAACATGTAAAAATATTTAGATGCGACAAGGTAAATGAGCATATTGTATATAATTAATACTGCACCTTCCACTGCAGTTTTAAAACAAGTTAAACATATATTAAACGAGCAAAGGACTTTTACACAATGTTTGTTTGGGAAGTCGATACCTGCACACTTATGTATCTGGGAATTTAAAACATTATATGATTTCCACAGATGGATGGAAATAACATTATGTGATTTCCACAGAATTTTTTATATTCCGGAGAATCTATTTTGTTCTTAGTATCTATCAGTAAAATTACGACCGCATTGCCTAATCATATACAGGTTCATATACGTATTTACATAAAAGTAGCAGGGTTACGACGGTTATTTTTGCATACCCAAATACATAACACGTTTTTGTGACTTGGTTGCTTTTTATTTCTTTGCATACTTACAACAAATATATGTGATATATAATTTATTTAGTTTGTATAAATATGGAAAATGCAGTCATCAAACAAAGTCATTTTTCTACTATATTTTTTGGAAATATAATAAATTTCTTTAGAACATTGCAATTATTACATATTCATTGTTTTTGTGTGTTTAAATAATATATTATTTGTGATTTAATAATAAATTGTCATCCTGGGTGAGGGTTGGAACATTCGATGCACTAACAAAAACAAGAGGCCAGTTTTCCACAAACACTGTAAGATTATACGTCTTGATGCGCATTTCGCCAATCAAATAGGCATCATCACGATATGACTAAAACTGAGGAAAGGTGGTCTCCTGTTTTTTTTTTATAAATTGTAAGTTAAAGTCTATTATATCCAACTGATGATCTAATACATTTTTAGTTTATTATTTCGATGGCTCGTAGGAATTTGTGAATTAAGAACATAATCCACATTTTAGTTTTATAGAGGAAAATAGATTTCAGTTAACTAATATCGCGAGTTGAAGTTTTTGACAATTATTTCGAATAATAAGTGACTTATTGAGGCCAACGATTGACTTTTTGTAAATGGAGAAGATTATACCATAAAAATTAAAAAGAGTATGCCATTGAGAGAATTATAATGTTATGTAATAAAAAAAAATCATTTTCAAAAAACTTCAACAGCAATATTTATATCATTATGAATAATTTTTACACTTGCTTTTCAACCCCTTTCTATGATCTCTCCCACGTTTGTTTTATTTTCTACTACTAATATCGATACATTTTATTTACTATATGGATTTTATCATAAAATTACAATATATGTATTCACATTACTTTGTTTTATCTAAAGTTTCAGCGACTTACTTATGTATGAATTAAGCCCACTTTATTTGATTTAATGGTAACCTTACTATTAGTGAAGATATAGGAAGAGTCTACCAAATGTATATCTTTTGAACTTTTTTCTCCGTTGTTTCTCAGTTACTTATTTTAAACGTCTCTGCATATTTCTGGCTGGCTATACTACAATGGGGTTCTAGTCTTGATCTTTTCTTTCAGCTTCATTACTATTATATTACTAGCTTCTATATAATTCCACAAAAATACATATGTAGTAAATATCAATCTTCAGTAATTTAAATTATATTATATTTTAAACATTCTTTTCCTGCTATGTGATATAAATTCCTACTTTGCGATGTATTTGGTTATCCTAAAACAAGTCAGAGATTGGCCAAAATCCTAACATTTACTTGACGGCTTATTACGAGTATATTCGCGAAATATATTCATAAGCACATTTTTTAAATTTTATAGCTTTGTACTTCGGGGACTGTTTAATACCTATTGTATCACGAACTAAATAACGAAATAAACATAAACATCGTTATTATTTCTCTTATGTTCTATGCGTTATTGAGTTTATTGATTACTTTTTCGTAATTCCCATTAGAGCTTACCGAATTATACTTTTATATCATATCTGCTTCGTCATTGTAACTGTACAAACATTGTTTTTTTATAATCGAATCCTTTGACCAAAACCGACACAGGAGAAAAATTCTTGATTACTTACATTCATGTATTACGCATACTTTCTATAACGTTGTGTCTGATTAATTTTATTTGAACTGTTCTTCTATATAAACAATACTTTTATATCAATTTCATAGCTACATAAACAGTTTTAAAACCTTAAATCGGACTTTTCAGCACGTAGAACATCTCTATCTCGAAATTGAGTGGCCGAGAAAAAATAAACCAACACATAAATGCAGAATATGTGTTTTATGCGACAGTTTTACTTTTTTCAACTTTTCTCAAATAGTCCATCATCGTGCTTCTCATGACCCATGGACAGGGTGGGGTGTGTCCTATATGCCTCAAAATTAATAGACGTCGTCTGGTAGACGTCCGTAATCATAATCAATCGAAACCCGATCGATCCGACACGATTTAATTGAGTGATCGTGCTAACAAACATAATTTCTCAAATAGTCCACCATTGTGCTTTATCATGACTCATGAACATAGTAGAGTGTGTTCTATCCACCTCAACATCAATAGGTGTCGTCTGTGAGATATCCCCGATCAGAATCAGTCAAGACCTGATCGATCCGACACGATTTAGTTGAGTTATCGATTAACAAAAAAAATTTCTCAAATAGTCCACCATCGTGCTTTCTCATGACCCATGGACTGGGTGGGGTGTGTCCTATCCACCTCAAAATCAATAGGTGGCGTCTGGGAGACGTCCCTGATCAGAATCAGTCAAAACCCGATCGATCCGACACGATTTAGTTGAGTTATCGTGCTAACAAAAAAAAATCTCAAATAGTCCACCAATGTGCTTTCTCATGACTCATGAACAGGGGGTAGTGTGTTCTATCCACCTCAAAATCAATAGGTGGTGTCTGGGAGACGTCCCCGAGCAGAATCAGTCAATACCCTATCGATCCGACACGATTTAGTTGAGTTATCGTGCTAACAAGAATAAATGCCGACGACAATTACACACACGCACATACACACACATACACACGCACACACACACACGCACACACACACACACGCACACGCACGCACACACGCACACACAAAATGGTTCAAAAACCATTGTTTTTTTGGTTTTTATGAAAAAAACGAAAAATAAACCCTAGAAAAAATAAACAGTTTTAAAACATTAAAATGAACTTTTCCGCGCGCAGAACATCTCTATCTCGAAATTGATTGGCCGAGAAGAACTAAACCACTACATAAATGCAGAATATGTGTTTTATGCGACAGTTTTTCTTTTTTCAATTTTGCCCAAATAGTCCACCATCGTGCTTTCTCATGACCCGTGGACAGGATGGGGTGTGTCCTATCCACCTCAAAATCAATAGATGTCTGGTAGACGTCCCTAATCATGATAAGTCGAAACCCGATTGATCCGACATGATTTAATTGAGCGATCGTGCTAACAAAAAAAATTCTCAAATAGTCCACCATTGTACTTTCTGATGACCCATGTACATGGTAGAGTATGTTCTATCCACCTCAAAATCAATAGGTATCGTCTGGAAGATGTCCCTAATCAGAATCAGTCAAAACTCGATCGATCCGACACGATTTAGTTGAGTTATCGTGCTAACAAGAATAAATGCCGACGACAGCGCCAACGACGACACACACACAGCAACAATTTTTAAAAAACATTTTTTTTTGTTTTTAGGCCGAAGAATGAAAAATAAACCCAAGAAAAAATTTTCTTTTTTCAATTTTTCTTTACACGATTAATTACTTTTCCGATTATAGTGGAATGCGGATAAGTAAAAATATTGATTACGATTATAAAATCATTATTCCTTATATTTGAAATAGACTGTAAATATTGAACAAGAGTTCTAGTAGATCTTTAAATCAAGAGATGTCAAGAGAACAACAAGTCGCAAGTACAGTGGTTGTCATAATTTTCCTGAAACGTTTTCCTGCGAAAATATTAAAATTTGGAATCTGGATATTTCTTTCTCGGATAGATTCCAGGACAACCTATTACAATCATTCATTGCAGATGACATTCATTATTAGAGCAGTTTTATGGACAATTGTTGCAACATTCATAAAACTGCCCTGAGGAAGTCACCTGCGGTATATTGAAACATTGTCCGCTTGTTTCCGTTTCACACCAAATCTTAACCTCCGACTTCCTCTTGAGCAGCAACAATTCGCTTACATTCCGATACGTCGAATGCTTGGTTGACGTCTGAAAACGTTTTATGGCTTCTGTCTAGATGTTTTTCCTTATCTATCGGTCTTGTTTATTATCGTTCCTCAAGATAGTCCCACCAGTTCAATACAGCTATCTAGGAACTTCCAGAAATTGGCCTTATTTGAATATAGCCATTTTTATATAATTTCCGTGAGTTATTATAATAAAATGAAAAATACTTCAGGTAAGACATAATTCCCATAACATCCTATTCATAACCGAGGAATACAATCTCACTTAGAAAAAGTTAATTCAATTATGTTCTTGACAATTAGAATGATGAAAGAGGAGTACAGAAGTACATGTATAAGAATAAACTAAAGAAAAATATGAGGAGAATTTAAATCGCGTAACTAAATTCCTCTACTGTTAGATAGCTGTTCTTACATAAGTTCTTCCATTTATAAGGGCTAAACAAAATGTCCCCGAGATTATTACTTTTTTATTTACGTGCCTGCTTTTCAGTTTCATGTTGTTTTACAATTGTAATATAAAAAGTTTTTGAAACTTATGAGGAAAAAGACCATTCGTTATTCGATTCACCAAAATCTCTTGCATTGTATTCAGTTCTTATTTTAAAATGCGCTTTAATATTATAAAATCACATTGATTAGGTATTTCATAACGATGTTAGGTTTCTTCTGATCGTGAACTGTGAACCTAAACTCTAATAATTTTAATAATACATAATAATAACTATACGGGAGTCTACAACAAATAGTTTATGCCACATAAATAACGTCACAATGTCCTCTTTTTGGTATACTTTATACTTTGGTATACAGCTCGAACGCCAACATGCCATGAACATTCAAACCTTAAACTTATTGTTAGTTGAGTATGACTTAACTAAGAAATACATTGTTCTTTATCACGCCTTCACTTTTATTACAAAACTAGACTTAATAATAGGATAATAGGTAAAATATAGTTTATTTCATTGTTTTATAAAATTATGCATAATGTGAGAAATAAAAATTTTAGAAAGCAACTTTTTATGTGAAATTACGTTAATTAAACTCTACATATTTGCTCCACTTATGAAAAGAAATTTTACATGTCGAAATTTTTTTTCATCTAACTTTACCTTCCACTGTTTTTAAATGATAGATTTTAACGTCTTATTCTAATCACTCCTTGTAAACATTAATGTTTATAGAACATTTCCTATAATTGGCTTTATCGAGGTTGACATTCTTATAGCATAAATCATAGACGTTATAATTCCATATTCATAATAGCATAATATGGCGTATCAAAATGGCATAACTATAATTTCATGACCATCCTCAGCATGAATAATTACTCAAAAGTCATACCGTCTTACCATATCGTCGTGCATTGAATATAAGTATTTTTAATGTGATATTTTGCTTCATGATTTCAAGATTCATGAAGGAAAATCTAAGAATATTATTACTTATCAAAAACATACTATACTCGTTGGTTACAAAATTGCACTCACCTCTGTATCCTTTTGATCTTATGGTCACAGAAATTGTTCAATTAGTGAGTCATCATTTTTTTCCTAAATACGCCATTATACTCGTATGCTCTAATACTGAGGAATATTCTATATAAAACGACAAGTATATAACACCAATTCCACATGTGGATAAAATTGTTAATAAAAAACATTTGTGTTGGTCGATTTAAGTTCACATTATTAAAATAATGATCCAGAAGTTCATTCTGTTTTTCGTAAATAACTAGACTTAAAAAATTAATGAGATAAAATATTTTTTAATAAATCCTTAGAATCAAATAATATTTGTTGTCAGCTCTCAAACCTCTTAATGATACCTATCTCTAAATAAGAAAGTTTCTTCTAACAACATATAGTAGCTTATTGATTTATTTCAATAAACCAACAGATTATTGCCAACAGTTTCGAATACTTCAATACCTAAGTTAATAAAATAAAATTTTACTTTACTAAATTTTAATTTGACAAGTGCAATTCATAGAAACTGAAACAAAATCGAAACTAATTTTGTCTTGTTATGTAACTGTTTCAATTAACGTTACAATATTAGTAATATTTTTATTAGTCATTAAAATAAAATATTTTTATGGGTTTAGCGTGTTTAAATACCCACATAAAACTGATGTTCAGTGCTAGTGCTTTAGTAAAATAATATAATATACTGTATAAGTAATACAATAGTAAACACATAACAAATACATACATACAGTAGTGACCGAATGCTTGTACAGAATGGAAGAAAATATTTTATTTTAGATGACCAAACTTCAACAACCAAACCAAAGACTAACTTTTACTTTAGGACGTGATTGCGAAATTGGCCTTCAAAAAATCATTATTTTAGAGAGGTTATGACATTATGAGCAACATTTATTCGTATTTATTACCCCTAATTTGTTACTACGTTTAATTATTATAACCAATAATTCATACATGATAATTGAATGTTCGGTTACATTTTCTTTTTTAAATAATTTCTAGAAAAAATCATCATACAAGAATAAATTAAAAAATGTAAATTTGTAACCATTTGCATACATCTTAAAAACATTCTTTCTAAAATAAAGTTCGCTGTATATATTTTTATTTCGTTATAAAACATGCCCAAATTATTGATGAAATAGAAGATAAAAAAAACCTGAAATATTTTTTCTACTCGAGCAATAACATATTCCGTATAGTTTACAGTGAATATTTCCCAATATGTATGTGGATATAAAATAAGCTTATATCGGCTGCACGAGTTGAAATATTCCGACTGGGAACTTTTGGGTCTGACCCTGAAAGTATTCAGACACACACTTTATGAATAATTTCTCCCTATTTGAAGGTATCTTAATATTCCAGACATCAGACCAGGTTCAGGAATCTGACAACTAACAGACTGTATTTATATGATAGAGAAGAAACACCATGGACTCTTTATTTTAAGTTATTAAAGTTTATGTTACTCCTAAGATGAAATACATATATTCATCATACATACTTCACGGTTCTTAGAAGTTTGAAAAATAATTACAGACGAACTGTTGTGTACTATAGAAAATATAGGATGTCTCATTTCAAACTATAGGATGTGATTTGTGAATAAAACTAATAATATTTGACAAACTGAAGTTTTTTATTCTTCAACTTAAAATGGAGACGATAAAACTACAAATAGAAAAGAATATCGTTCATATAATCACCTAGACTCATCAGGTATGATGCCAATTCATTTAGCAAAATTGTCCATAACATTAGTACATACAACTGGCTCTATTGAATAACACGTTGGCTCTATTGAATACTCTCTATTGACACGGCTCTATTGAATAATACTGAATAACACGTTGAATGTTTTCTTTGACGTCACTGATTGTTGCTGGCTGGGTGGAATACGCTTTTTCTTTGGCATAAACCCAAAAAAGTCCAATAGTGTTATAGTACAGTAGTGTTACAGTCCAGTACATGATACTGCAGGCCACTTGATGTCAGGATTCCGTGAGACCAGTCACTATCATCATGCCATGTCAGATTCTATGATCCGGAAATTTGTTATGCAACAGAGTTACGGTTGCACGTGCTGTCTGACAGGTTACGCCGTCTTACTGACCACATGTTGTTCAAATCTAAGTCACCAATTCGGTGGAAAAATAAATTATTTAACATGTCACGATAGCATTTCCCTTTCTTTTTTAACACCCAATTAACAAATGTATGACATTGTAAATGGTCCGTAACATTTAACTGTTATCAGGAACACGTAAGTCGGAAATCGAGGTAGGAACTACCAAACCATCAAGCAGTTATCAAAATAGTTCCCGAACAGCAAGGCTATTACATAATCGCTATAGGAAACAACTACTAGCCAGGTATTGAATTATACCTAAGAGCGATCCTTGACCTCGATTCCTCGATTTCCGACTTATATGTTACTGACATAGATCGAATCGATAAAGATGTATACACAACTTTCATTCGGCATTTGTCCTGGATCGGCGTACCGTGTACGGCGCTGATGAGAACTAATAAGTTCGAAACAGCTATATGTCGCTCGGTTCCGATCCGGGACAAATGTCGAATCCTACCTGTGGCGGGTTTTATTTTTTTTTTAATTTTTAACTTATGTCAACTGAATTTTATATGCTCACAGATGCAGATCTTTTTTTAAAATCCTATGTGTGGTGGCTCTTGATAGATTCAACTGTTGTGCACGACGCGGAATTGATGTGTTTTAGATACTCCCGTACACTTTCTGTCACTGTCACTTTTATCTGACCAATCAAGAGGACGTATTGGTGTTACCCTTATCATTATCAATAACAGAACCCGTGTCTTGAAATTTCTTGCTTAAATTACGAACAGTTAACTCTGTAGGTGCTTCATTTTGTTCTAATTTTGTGGGAATGTTTCTTAATGCAACTGTAAATAATGGCTGACAGTCATTAAACAGTTGTACATAAACTATTTGTTGTTGAACTATTAATCGTGGCATGTCCACGCATGATTCGTAGATGACAGTCGTTAAATATTGAAGAACATAATTCATAATTCAAATTCTATATTTTCAACTGATACACCCTATATATTTATAATTAAAAAAAAATAATATTACTTATAAAGTAGAATTAAAATTATTTTACTTTGGGGTTCATACGTTTCAAAATACAAAACTAAATAAAAAATGCATTATTAAACTAATTTTATTATAATTGTAAAGGAATAAGTTCAATCATTAATTAATAATCAATTAATAGTTAATAGTACTTATTAACTTAGCTAAAGAATACAATAAAGGTTTCCATCTTAACTGCAGCTATACAATCATTACAATAGATATTTATAGACTTTAAATATAGCATATTTGAAGTTTGTTTACGAAAAGAATGTTACAGATTCGCCATTTTTATTATACTACGTTCAAATAATATCAGTTGGATTAGACTGGAAGAATATCATATAAAATACAAAGTATTTTATTACATAAAATCTAAATTATTATACATTTTAATTTTTGCTGTAATTGTGTGTGACCTTTTGTAGAAAATATTCTCTCCAACCAAAAAAAACATTATCCATCAACGATATTTTAATAAATTAATGATGAATGAATACTGTCATATACAATGACCATAGTTTTAAAATTAATATGTTTAGACAGAAGTATGCTGATGTTGCAGAATTATTAAAAATTTGCGGAACGTGCATTATGCTCCCTCGTGAATATCGTGGAAAATTGGAAGTCTCGACAATGGCGAAAAGTTATTTAAAAATTTATTAAAAATTAGGAAGAAAATGCGTACCTAGTTCTTCCCACAACCTAAATGAATTTTTCCTGTTTCAATACTTCCTACGTAAATCACATAAAAACGCATAAAAACCTTGGTGCCCCTAGTAGTGTTACTCGAGAAATTGAAAGTTTTAATTATTCATGCGCTATGCAATTTCATTTTGGAATTTCGATAAAAATAAGAAATGAATATCCAGCTTATGAATATTATAAACTGAAATGAATTTCAATTTATTTACAACATTTCAGTTTATTAAATTATCCTCAGACACTATGAAATGTTATATATGGTATGTAATCGAAACTGTTCATAAAAAATATTAAGAGATTTTTGGATGTATTTTTATTTTTAATATAGCTCAGCTATGAACTATAGCTATTAATGTCCTTATTTTAACAGTGGAATAGTGTATTTTTAGTGCACATTTGGTTTCTATTGATCATTTCAAAAGAACTTTCAGTAGTTACTATTTCAATAATTCAATAGGTTCATCTACTCGTATATCAGTCGTCTATATGCAAAACCCGACAAGTCACCCTTTCCTCAAAAATGAAATTGTTATGGCAATAGATTAAAAATGTAAATGCCGACATAGTCCAAGGGAATTTTTACAACAAATACCAAGAATTCAAAAGTAATTTGAGTTTAAAATTTCCTTTCAGATGCAAAACCCGACATATCCCTTACTATCTTAGATGCAAAGGCAGACATTTCCAATGCACTAATACGAGCTAAATATTTCATCACGTGATGCAGTTTAATTTGTAGATTTTGTCAGTTGAATAACATGTGGGGCACAAAACAAAAACTCTACTATCATTGGTATGTTGAGTTATTGGTTACAATTTCAAGCTCCTCCACATGTAGAGAATATAGAGTTACTCTTTCCGATTTTTGGTCAAATTGAAAAAATCTATAAGAAGAAAATGGAAGTTGTTCATCCAAAAGAGTACATCAGTATGATCAAAAAGTTTTCTAATGTTCACGAAATTGGAGAAGATTTTGTAATCAGGGATTGGAGACCTGAAGCTCAAAATGTTTTAAAACAACCAGGATATTGACACTTTAAATATCAAACGTCAAAAAGGATAATCATTGTTAAAATATTACTTAACATTAATTAACACACCTCTTGTAAGCGGCGAAGCATTTTACATGAATGAAAATATTACGAGAACATTCAAAAGCTTATGTAAAAGAGAAAAACCATCTCGCAAATTGGACCAAAGGAATTGAAAATTGGAGTTCTGATTAATAGAGATAAGAAAACATGTATTAGAGAAACACTAAGAGAAGGAATGGGAAAAAGATGCCCTAATTTTTTTTCGAGATGCCGCCAAAATGTTTCAGATTTAGACAAGCAGTCGAAAAAGAGGGTAACTGCCAAGAAGAATCAATTAATTTTGGTATTTGAAAATGTATTTTGTGTTGTTCGATAATAATCAGAAATAAAATTTATTTTCAAAAGTTACATAAATTTTTTTGGAACATTTCAAAACAGAATTAGGTGCAAAACTCGACATGGTCATTTTATTTCCCAATTGTGAGGGTCATATGGATGCTTCTGATTTCTAAACTATGGTTTGTTATCATTTAGAAACAATAATAACCCATTTTACGAAATTTGGTCACTGCTTTCAATTGAATAAAAATGTTACAAGTTTTTATTAATTATCTCATATTATGTTTGTCTGGACTTGTGGGGTTTTGCATCTAGGCGACTGATATTCAACCATTCTTCAAATATTTTAAATATAGAAAATTAGTTATATTAATCTGTACTACAATATACTTATTTTTGTATTTGTAGAAAACAGTATTTGTTAAATCATTGAATACTTGAGTTTTTTTGTTGTTTTTCCTAGATACGGCTTTAGTTAAAATTACTTAAAATTAAGTATAAATTGTCATGATATTTTCGTGGATTGCTGTCTGTAAAAATGAAAGCTCATATAATAAATACGCACCATATGAGACCTTTTTCGTAAATAGTTTGTGTTAAACGTGTTTCATAAGTCTGGTAATAGACAAGACAATATCAATTCTCCTGTACATTGCGTTTCAGAAGTTTGAAATTAGAGGTTACTAATTTTAACGTAATTCGTACTCAGAACTCGAAAATAATGGATATGGGCTGAACAATCATCATATTAATTAACAATTAGACTAAATTGAAATAGATGGCGTATTGCTTTCCATCTTAAATGGAAACATCCCTAGGGAAATTTTGTAATAGTCCAATATCTCATAAGGCCTACCCATTCATCAGGGCAAAGTTTCAATTTATATTTGAACAAATAACTATTGCTGTAAAAGATATTGCTGCACAAATAGTATATCATTTATTATACCCCGGTAGTCCAAAAGCCTATTTATTAATTTTAATGCAAAATGTAGATACGATTTATGACATTCTAATGACCTTGAAAACTAAAATTCAGAATAAATAAAAATTAAAAGAATTTGCAATTATTAATTAATCGTTATATTAGCCAAGAATAGATAAGGAACGTAAAATATAAGTTGGCTATCGAATTTATTTTGTAATACACAGGGCGTTTTCCGCAATCTCTTATCGTAGGGACGCGGACGTATAGATCAAGTGAATATGGTAATATAAATTCTTAGTAAAATATGGACTTCATTAGATACACCATAAGTAAGATAATCAATCGATCTTCAAGTTATGAAAAAATATATTTTAAATATATTTTATTTTTACAATGAAATTTCGGTTTTAATAACTATCTCCAGAAAACTATAGTAATTAACAAGGTGCATATCATTTTAGGAGTTATTTTGGAGAATTTTTATTGATCCAAATCCCAAGAAATAGAGAACAAGTGAAATATAATCCTGTTGCGATGGCGAAAATCATCTGTACAGGGTGTTGTTTAAGTACGTGGCCAAACTTCAAGCGATAATTCCTTGGGTGGTTCTAAGGCGAAAAGTTTATATAAACATAAGTTCGGTAATGGTTCGTTTTCAAGATACAGAGTGTAATTTTTTTTAATCTAATTTTTATAACAATTTCTAAGACTATAATAGACTATTGACATGGAAAAAGTAACAGGTACACCCCAGTTTTTGATAGTTGATAATAGCAATTTTTATTATGTTGTTCCAGGAACATACAATAAAGTAATTTTTATATTTTTCTCGAAAACGAAGCAAGATACGAAAAAAATTCAAGAGATAAGAAAGTTATATTTTTAGTTTCTTAATGCGAAAAAAATTATAAAAGTTTTAAAACAGTCTGGCGCACATTTTTTCTGTCAAATCTAGGTTATGGTTCCCCCCGGGACGCCATTAGAGTCAATAATTTTAATATAATTAGGGCTAGATTAGTCCCTCTCTACCATAAATAACAGTGCCGAGTTTCAACAAAATCGGCTAATGGATTATTAAAATTTTTACGAGAGACCGATTTTCTAAAAAAGTTTGACACTATCTTGAAAACGAAACATTACAGGACCTACGCTTATATAAACTTTTCGTCTTAGAATTACTCAAGGAATTGCCCCTTGAAGTTTGGCCACGTACTTAAATAACGGGCTGTATATTGTTTTATTGAATTTTAATATTTTACATTTTATTCACAGCAAATTAAAGGCGCCAGGCCAGTGTTATACACGTTTAGATAACTCAATGATCAACGTTAGATGCGATTCACACTCAGCAATTCAAGCTCCAAAGTTTCTGAGGGACTGGTGATATAAAAATAATAATTTTGTGTACATCCGTAAAAAGCGCAAATATATAAACGATTTTCGAAAAGTAAACCTTCAAATTAAAACTAATGCTAAGGAAATAAAATTATGGGATAATATTATTTACTGTTAATCCCTGTAATAATGAACCTATTATATTGAAACCAAAACATTGTCTTAAATGAAAATACTGGGTATATTACAAATAATCTCTATATAAGTAGATAGCGTATATTCATAAGCTATCTATTTTATGTAAATATGAAAACTTTTCTGTGGAATGAAATATTGTGAAATATTCCTGTATGAATTCTAATTGTAGGCACTATTTTTTAGTATCTTATTGTTATGGTGTATTAATTATTTACCCTCTGAAAGCAAATCACATTCCTGGTGCTGACATCAAATATGTTAAAAACAGAAATATATATCAGACTTTTTAGGTACATATTTATTTTTTATTCTATATCTGAGCCTAATTCTTTTTTATATATTAACATCTCACGAACAGATATACGTGTAGTTAATGTATTTGTAGTAACATTTCTACATTAATATTATATACGAGTATATTGAAGAAATTACGATAGACATAAAGACCGAAGCATATTTTTAATCTGATAATAAATAGCTGAAAGATGTATTCTTGGAAAGTTAAACTTAATTATTTTTTATGTTTCGACTAAATATGACTAAATGGAAATTGATTTCTGAAACAATATATGCTAAAATACTATCTCTCTGGAAGTTAACTCATGACAATCCTATAATAATATTACTCTATTCCTAAATAATATTTTAATATGTATTTTAATATCCTGAAACTTCAAAAATAATTTCTGTGGTTAATTTGATAAGCCAAGACTCAGTCTCCTATTTGAGAATGATCTGCATTTTGTCTTAACATCGACAGAGTTTTATAAACATTCAACAGACTGTTATACAAAAAATACGAGGACGCACGTTTATCAAACAGGTAAGAAAAGCTGATATAATCGTCTCCTGTAAGCAAATTTTGTTATTAAAACGTGCGTCGAATATAGTATAACGCTTCCATGTTTTCTAGAAAGCTGATTACCAGCTTTTTATTGCTAAATTGAAGATTCCAACCGCTCCCAATATTTTTATATTTTATTCTTATAATTAAGATTATTAGACATATTGTTAATAAGTTTAGTAATTAATTAATATTAGAATTAAGTTGAAACTGTTACTTTTATTATACATTTGGAATGGAATTAAGATCACGACAGTCAGTAGTCAGTCACCTTTGCCACGTAACGCGGTCTAACTCACTCGGCCACAGTGGTGGCTAATATGAAATCGAAATACAAAAGTTATCTTTTATATATATTTCATATATTAAATTTAAAATATAAATTAAAAAATGAAATTAATTTTCTGAAGCCAAAAAAACTACGAATATAGACGTTCTTCGTATCTTATTTCACTTACTTAAAAGTGACCAATTTGATCTAATTCGATACGATTAATTTAATGTTAATTCCTTTGTTCGTGAATTCCATATTAATATTAATATGGATTTTTCTTCTGCAACATTATATTAAACGTTTGTCAACTTGGAATATATTTTAAAGCTAGTTTTAAGTTTAATATAAAACGCAAATCTGTGGAAACTACTCGGACGATTTAATGAAATACGAGGAGTGATATTAATTACATAAT
Source organism: Rosalia funebris (assembly GCA_037954035.1). Taxonomy (NCBI): domain Eukaryota; kingdom Metazoa; phylum Arthropoda; class Insecta; order Coleoptera; family Cerambycidae; genus Rosalia; species Rosalia funebris. Next base: position 1,721,674 of record JAZFAV010000018.1, on the reverse strand, counting down.
ATAGCGGGTTTTATGGGAATAAATATTTTATGGGGGTAAGCATATAATCCTTGATTGTAAAGCATTGTAGATAGTTAATATTTTATGATTATTATTTTTATTTCTTTTTAAAAGTGGACAGAAAATATAAATCGTTTGGATGTATAATCTCAGTATTTTTTAGTTTAACTTAATTCTGTTAAAAGTATGTTGTTTATTCGAATATAAACGAATCTGTGAATAAATCCGTTTTCTGTAATAAATGTTTTTATTAAAGCTATAAATTGTATTTCTTTTAACATTATTTTTAAGTCAATAATATATTTTGCTGACTTGACTTTTGAACTAAATAAATTGAATGCCATACGTATATTACCACACATAGAGTTGAAAGTGTCATTCTGTGAATAGTTTTATTAAATTTCGATGTTAATTCCAAGAAACCCTTTCATTGTTTTAATACGTATTTATTCATTGCCTCTATCGAATGAACGGGTTCCTTTAAAACAAGAAAATATGTAAGTATAGTTTATTTCATCGCTATTTGCCAAATAAAACATCTCAAAATATACCGTGGCATGTTCTTATGGCTAGGTTCAGGTAGACTTCCGTTTATCGGCAAGATAAGAGAGTTTTTTATTTAGCAAATAGCGATGAAATGAATAGTACTGAATTATTTTTCTCTGTGTGGAAGAGTATTGCGTTTACGCGTTTTAGCGTAACAGCTATTACATCATTTACAGATATGAACCTTAAAACAAAATATTATATAAAATACAGCAATATGTCTATACATATTTATGTTGAAATACAACGCTTCTTTACTGAAATGTAATAAATTTCTACATTTCAAATAGTGAACAAAGTAAATAAGGGGGAAAGCTGTAAAAAAGTTTTATGAAAAATTAATCCTAGCTGTAACAAAATAGGAATTATGAAACATTTACCACTTATAACCTAATATGCAAGCGAATTTCCATGTTTTAAATTAACTCCTTACAAGTGTATTACAAAATAATGCTGAATTGCTTATTTGCTATTGTATTGAAACGACAAGCATGAGTAATTCCGTTGACCCCGCATATACACTTCAATTACAGCTTCGATCAATTTTGCGTCTATTGTCAAGGTTAGAATTTGTCTGTTCAAGTTGTAATAATATTTAGTGTTTTCATGTAGAGCAATTTCCTGGGAATTATAGTAGATATTAATTTTAAATTTACCAGGGGGAAGATTTTTTTAGTTCGCGTTTCACTTTATATTAGTCAAACATTATTAATTAAAGTTATAATATAAATTATATAATGTTTCACTGAACCTACATACAGAGCGATTCAAAACAATGGCGGTAAAAGTGAATTCCATTTACGAAATACATAAGGCCGGGTTCACACGGAGTTGTGAACCCGCCGAAAGCACTACAAGTCGGCGAAACGGTCGTGATCTCTACCTAGTGTGAACTATCGGTAGTGCAAGTAGGGGGTCGTGTCCGCCCTCGATTAAGCCATCGTCATATCTCCGATTGGTCGAAGATTTCACAACCGCGTCAGTTGTAGTTACATCTCTGTCACATTCTGCCATAATAACTGAACAATGCGTGATAAACTTACGACCAACAAGGGCAGTTGTTCTATATGAACTGGAGACGGTCGTGAATCCGTGTGCCGAATAAGCAAGTCGTAGGGCATCCGCAAAGTAAGTAGTGCTCTCGCCCGATCATGACTTCGTGTGAACCCGGCTTAAGGCTGTTACAAGTATACTTAAGAAATATATCTCAATGTAATATAGAAAATAAAGTAACCACGTACGATATGTCTAATATACTAAAAATATATACTAATCTTCATATCTTTCGTGAGAGCCATAGACAATTTCCAGAAAAAGTTAACGTGAGGGCAGGGATCTTAAGTAGTTACATAGTTGTACCTACGTTTTTGAATCGAAATTTAAGGAGAAGATGTAGTTGGGCACATTGCCGAAAATTATTGTAATGTTATTAATTTTGGAGATCCTAGAGAAAAATCCTGATGAATTTCGGGATCTTGAAATAATTTTTCAACACGGTGGTACTACTTTACACTACTCAATAGGTCGATTGGACGGCGGAGTACAATAAAGTGGTTTGCCCGGTTTCCATATCTAACACCCTTCCTTATATCTGTTTTCATAAAGTCATTTATTTAAGATACATGCTACGTAACCCACTAACATCGAGATTTTGAAGTAGAGAATTACTGAAGAATGTACTTATGAATGTACTTAGAGGGAGGCACTGCCGAAAAAGTTTAAATGCTAATAATTAAATTTTGTTTTTTTCAAAAATCAAAAGACAGCTGTCAAAATAAAAACAATGTTTGGATACATATGTGAAGCAGCTTCTATTACTTGCACACTGTTGCCATTAAAAAGTGAATTTCAAGATGGCACTGGAACGCTATTTAATTATTTATTAACTAAAATATTAACTAATAGTTTTATTTCAAAATTAATATTTATTAGTTTAACGCTTCAGTGTCTTACCTAAGAAATGAAAATATTAAATCATATATAATATGTTACGATGATCAGATTGTGCTAATGTATTCCAAATTATTACCTGTTTATGACTTATATTATTAAACTTATATTTACTTCACCATAGCAAAATTAGTATTTAGTTATCATAAGCGTATTTTATTAACTATAAATAAACCATTCTCTCGATGTAATACTGTTTCTGTAAAATTGTTAAGTTTAGTTAGTTTATTTTTAGAATTACAAAGGGGGAAGATAAGGTAGTAAAGTAATTTAAACAGACCGTTTTTTACACTCTGTATTATTACAGAACGAAAACGTCATTAAGTATATACAAATAAAGTAATATTTTTTTTGGTTAACCGTTATAAGATGGAACTATATAATTGCAAGAACAAATATTAGCATTATAAAACTACAGTCTGTGCATTAAAAATTCATTCTATTCGTGATAGATATTTAAAATTTATATGAAAGTATACTAAATTTTCAACGTGCGCCTAACAAATGATGATCATCATTGCGTCATATTTTTATTTGTATGTGATTATTATTATATACTTCAAATAATTCGACAAAAATCACTATATTTTTTCTTTTGGCATTTGGAAAGGTGATTGGTACAGTAGTAAGTAAAAATGACTAATAATATACGCAACTGGAGATTAAAAGCGTTAAATAGGTGTAAAACATATATAACTCTGTAATACAACAAATTACTTGACTTTTGATACGATAATCTTAAACTGAAGTACGCTTTACTTAATTGCCTTAAAAGGCAATTAAGTTTGCCGGGAGTATTGAGCAAGAGAGTATTAATCAATTCATGTTTCAATTCTATAATATTATATACAGGGGAAAACTTATTACTTGTTATTTCTGTAGTTATATTACTGATCTATGAAAAGCAATTGGGCAGGTCAATTCTTAATGTAAAATGTAGTTCTTTGCAAAAGTATATATTCCTTGGTAATTAATTAGTAATAATGTTATTGGTATCACCAAGTAATTAATCATAGCTCTAATATATTTAATTAATTCACCTAAATTACTTTGAAAGTAATAGGCAAATATATCGAAACTGCTATAGGCTCAAAAGTAATAACAGTGGTGATAATTCTTTTGTATTAAATGTTTTAATACATAATAATTATAATATAACATAATTAATAATATCATAATATCTGAAACACGTCAACATATTTTTTTTAAGGTCGTCGACTATTTTTTTCTCGAACTTTACCTCGAACGTGTTTGAGTTGCGATAATCATAGTATCTTGTTTACAAGAATGAATTCCCTTAAATTTGTTGAGGGTTTCCTATTTGTCGCTTAGATAGAGGGCGCTTTTTTGGAAAAATGTAAATAAAGCAAATACGGCTTTATTTTTGACAAAACTTTTAAAGCCACTTCCATACTTCATATTGAATGTTCAAATAATTTATGAACCGAAAGTTTGCACGTGGATTCGAATTCCTTGCTTCAGATAGTTTATTAAAATACACTAATAAAACAGCTGGATTTAAATAATCAAGTTGACCATATCACAGCTATAAAATTGTTATAAAAAAAAAATAAAAGTGTGAGTCATATAGAGTACAGTAAAATACGAAAATTGACTCAATATGAACCAGATAGAATTATTGGAGTCTAACTACTCTCAGTTACACTAAGGCTGTCCCTAGCGATTTTATTTTTACTAGGAATCACCTTACTTTAAAAACTTTTTATTGTTACTTTCATATGTTTATAATCTTATCTTAGCCTAAGTACTTTATTTTGAATAACATATCTGTATAGTATGTCGTATGCTTAACACAATATTATAATACAATATATTTTTGTATGACTGGTGTCAGTTTTTCGTATTTTCGTGCTATGACACCCGATCGATGGTTTTGACCTTCTAGACATGTTGTAACTTTTTTGTTCTGTATTTGTTCTCTGCTCCTCCTGACAGGAATTTTACTATAAATCAGCAGTGCAAGTATACCGATCTATGCCTGGCAACACTAGATGAGTCTTGTGCCAACCGGGCATTAGCAATACATGTAGAAATTTGGCACGTGCCATCTGCCTGCTTATATGATAAAGTGTCACCTGTGGAAAGCCATGCCATTTCTATCGCATATTATTTCGTCTAATGGCTCCTCTACACATTGGCCAATGCGTTGATCAACACGTTGGCAAGGAAATTGGAATATCTGTCCACACGTTGGAAGAACTTTCAGTTTGTTTCAACGCAGGCCAATATGAATAACATGGAAATCAGGAGAGTAGCAGCTGCTGCAGTTTATTTCTTCGTTACTCATTGCGGCCATTATGTACCACCAAATACACAAATAAACAATGCACAGCATAAAATATCTGCCCAGTCGTACCCACTATCCCTGCGGCAGCTATTCACATACTAGGCCAGTGCGGCCAACATGTGGACGTGACTACCAACGTCCGGAAGCGCCCTTTGATATGTCTTGAAATACCGACACTACGACGAATCGGTCACCAACGCTTGGACCAGCTCTGCCAATGCCGCCAATACGACAAATAGTCCCCTCTACATTCTGGCCAATAAGCATTGGCCAGCGTGTAGAGGAGCCTTAACGCACGCTTTCATGTGACATCACGTGAGGGGGTAATCAAAATAATGATTGCCATATAATATATAAATACACTTACATTGATGATTCCTAATAAGAACGAAATCGCGACACGTAGTTCCGGGACATCTTTGGCGTAACTAAAAATAATTAGACGGCAATAATCCTTTTGATTATTTCCTCCCGTGATATCACGTAAAAGCTTTCGTTAGACGAAGTAATCTAAATTACAGATAAGAAGTACAAGTAGCATGGTCTCCTGTAGGTGACACATTGTCGTGTAAGCAGACAGCTGGCGTTTTCCAAATTTTCTTTCTACATGATCCATATAGTTGCATATAATATTGCAAAGATATAATATTTTGATGTGATGAAATTCTCCCCTTTTCAAAGTTCGTTTGTGGTTTTATCTCATGAAGCGACTTTTTCCTCTAAGTCTGTGTCAAGGTAAAGTGAATATGTATACTGGAATAGGAAATAATTTTCTAGGGGCTTTTTTTGAAGAAAATGTCACTGCTCTAAATATTTATAATTTCTACGTTTAACTTAGTTATAGCTTTAGCAGTACTTTATTCTAACAGTGAAGATGATTAGGTAAATTTCCCACTGAGGAATCTAGTATGGTACAAAATGGAACTTCTCCTCATTTTGGTGTTGCTGTCTAAACTGTTCTTTTCTTGAAAATACTTCCCTTACAGATGAACAAATAGCCACCAAATTCGCTTGATTTGACCTTTTAACTCCAAATGTAACTGTTGACTTCTAACTTAAAATTGTGTATGTAACTTAATAGGCCAGATAATTTGGACGATCTGAAGCAACAAATTCGAATCAAAATGAAAAGTATCAATTCAGAAATTATTGAACGTTCAACACAAAATGTTTACACGCATAGTACCCAATGTGAAATTATTAATGAAGGATGTTATTCACAACTATTTTGTCAAAAATTGATCTTGCTGAATATTTACGTTTCTTAAAAAATACCTTATATCTTATAAATATAAAACATAGTGTACAGTTGTACTCAGAGGTATTTAAAGAATTTATTTTTGATAAAATAAAATAAAGTTGAAATTTTAAAATGATAAACAACTATAATGTTATACATATAGCTCAAACATAAAATCTGAAATAAGCTAAATTTTTACGCAATTAATATATTTTTCAAAATAAGATTTCCGAATTTCAGAGTTTCTATAAAAATCATTTAATAACAAAATCATGAATATTATGCGAAACTTTGTCACCGCACTGTATGTAATTCCATGCAATATTTCACAGTTACTCAACAATATAATCGTTATAAATCATAAAGCACGTCTATCTACAATACTTGTGAATAACAATACTAATCTACAACTTATGCAACTGTAACCGTCGGCTATATTCTTGTTATTTACGTATTTTTTGTAATAATATTTGGCATAAAATGTTATTATTTTAAAATGAAAGAAATATTGTTATAAATATTATTATAAGAATTAGAGCTTCCCAGACTACCAATTATAATAAAAACCTGATGCCAACATTCCACGCTACGTCCAACCTTGTAATTGCCATTGTTTTATTCTTCTAAAAATAACATCAGTAGCAAATAAGCAGGCACATGCCAAAATGCAATTTTTCGTCTTATAAACTTAAAAAGCATAAAATTATGTCACTTATTGTTTTTCCACGACGAAATAAAATAAAATATAGCCGTTTACATAATATAAAGAAAATATTTTATTCTTTCCCTGTATCGAACGATTACTTTGTCATAAAAGTTAGAAGGTTGCGGTTAATAACTTTTAATACTTCGAATAAGAACACGTGAAGTAGTTAGTAATTCCCCGTCCACGAATGACAAGCAATGACATACACATATGTACATTTTATTATAAACAATAGTAATACAAGATATCTCAATCTGCTTGGAAAACAAACAGAGCAATCTTTTACCGTAAAATGTTATAACGAAATTATTAATAATGGCATTATAATTTTAGATAAATACTGCATGAGCAATCGTAATATAAAATAATTATATAAACAGAAATTAAAAATGAGAAAATATGTTTAGATGTATTAGAAGGTGGGTTACTTGCATAACTGCTTTTTAGTTAGAGGCCTCTTTTAGGTATCATTAAGGTGGAGTGCAATGAAATACTTTCAATATATGTTCTTGAAATATAAACGATACTCAATTAAATTTTGAATTACATTGAATTCAATTGACATACAATTGACTTTCTTTGCGGTTGTAACAATTTTAAGACCAAGAACATGATTAACACCAAAACTTCATTCATTATTTTGGGAGGGAGACATATTGGAATCATCTTATTACATCCTTTCCTAATCGTATATTTGAAATGTTATAGTTAATTGCTATTTTAAAAACCCATCAGGATTTTTTTTTTATTTATGGGAATTTACTTTCCTTTTTTTGAATATCATGTCTTATAAATAGAACTGATTACACCTTGGATAATTGTTACACCTATTTGTAGAATTGATTTGGCTACACTAAGAAAGGTGAAATAGACAATAAATATGTTGTTAAAGATGGACTTTTTTAACATATTATCAGAATTTCTCGACACAAGGAGAATGTAGTGGACTTTTAGCAATCAAAACTATACAACTAGGTGTCATGAAATATGCCAAATGGTCTGTAACAGTAAATATGATAGAACAAATAAGAAAAGGAATCAAGATTCTCCAAAGAAGGGGGTTATATTACAAAATATGAGTATTGAAAATATGCGCAACATGGCTAATGATTTAGACGTCGTTGGCGCATAAAATAAAAAAAGAAGGTAGGTAGTCATTTACGATTGACCCTCTTTCGAGTGTGACAATTTTGAAACCAAGAACATATTTAACACCAAAAATTAATTAATAATTGCTTATATTTCAGTAAAACGTATTGAAAATGTCTCATATATTATTATCTGATGGAATGTTCAGAAGTATCATAGTTAATTGCTCTTTAAAAATCGATGTTTCTATTTATGGGGACTTACTTTCCCCTTTTATACCACGAGTATTATAAATAGAAGAGATTCCACCCCGGACAATCGTTACACCTACTTGTATAACCAATTTGACAGCATATAAAAAGGCGAAACAAATTATATAGGGTCAAGGTGGCCTTTTCTGATATATAACCAATTTTCCCGAAGCAGGGAAAAATCTATATTGATGTGTCTAAATCATACCGTGGCGTGGAGTAGACAGGGCATTCAATACAATTACATAAAACCACTCATGGCGATTACCCACTGCAACTAGTATATTTTCAAAAGAATTATATGCCATGTTATCAGTCACTTGAGTAATCAGACATGACCACTGCTAACAATATTAATTATAACTAATTCCCGAACTAACGGAACCTTGAATTTTCTAGAAGTCCTTAAGAATATCTGCAAAGAAAATTGATTAGATCAGAGAATACTAGTCTTAGTGACTTGGTTGGTGGTGTTAACAGTTTATTTTATATCAAATGACGTCAAGAATTAATAGAAATTAAGTCGTGAATTCTGCTGCTTACATGATAGTAGATAGTGGGAAATAGAGCATTAAAGACGATATTATCGCAAATGGCAATACAATGCTATTTAGGTTGGTCAATAATCTAAACTAAACTGAAAACTGTAGAACCGATAATCGATCAATGGGTATCACCTCGTAAGTCAACTAGATGAGACCAAGTAATTTTAACACAACTAAGAATATATCATAGGCAGTTCTCTTCATTATTAGCCCAGTGAAATAAGGGTTAAACCTTGGAATGAAAGTTAGAAAGTTGAAAATTTGCATAGACATTTGTTTTGACACTCTAAAGATGCGGTAAAATGTTTTATAAGATATCGTGTCCGTTAGTTAAAGCATCAAAAGTCAGAGGCCACGAAAGTTCTGCAAATATCTCGCTTCCTATTCGTCGTATGTCATTAGAGTTTATTGAAGAACATGTAGAACATAAAATTCCCTACAAGTTTAGTTATTTGTATTTTTTTCGTAGAATCAACCCTTTTATATATGTAGCGCGGATAGTGGGACGCACGTATCCGTTTATAGGATAATGATATGTAAACTGCTGAACCTGATGCATAATACACTTTGCAGAGTTAATTATGATAATAAAAATGTTATTATTATTATTAATGAGTTAAAATTATTTTTGAGTACATTATAAATTATAAATATGGTTTGTAAATAGTAAATAACAAAATAATACATTCATTTCCAAACCACCTTTGAGGTAAAATGTAAGGAACGTTTTTATACATGGTTTTTATACATAGGCCCGATAGGCCTATTCCATGTTGTACCGATGTAATTAGTTGCACAATCTCCTAGTGGATGGTATCAGAAGCTACTCGGTCCACCTCTGAATACCATCATCAGTGGACATATATCTCAAGGTTCCTCATTTTCATCTTCGTCCTCTTCTTCTGGTCGCCAAAATTCAATTTCTGGTTCATTATCTTCATCCTCGTTTTTTGTCATCTCAAGGACCTCGGAAACAAATTCACCTTCTCCATTATTATCATTTGATTTTGATGAAGCGTTGATACATGCTTTTCCGTGATACTGGCCACAAACTGCGGAGCATTGCAATCTTACTTTACAACACCCACAGTTTGCACTTCAACCTTTCTTGCAATTACAGAAAATTTTATTTAACAGTTCTTCCCGTGCTGGTGGGAGTAAAGTTGTTATCGGCTCTAGGATCTCCTTTTATAAGACCCACCTATATACCTGTTGAGCGGCAAGGAACAATCAATATGTCACACCATGTATTAGATTTTTAGCAGTCAAATATATATTTCTGGAGTGTATGGATATATGATATCATTAAATATGCCCAATATTCTGAAATAGGTTCTTTGTAACGAAGCAGAACAAATGAAAACAGCAATAAAGTTTCTCTAGAGAAGCGGGTTATAAGTATTACAAAATATGAATATATAAGAACATGTGCGATGCGGCTAATGACTTTGATGTGGATGTCGGTTTAAATAAGAAAACGAAAGAAGTGATACTGCTCAATTTCTAATTTCAACTCTAGCATATGACTCACTAAATATGTGATAAAAATATTCACTTTTAAAACTAAGTAGAACTTATGACCGGTTTATTACGATACTGGGATAACTGAGTATAATTAAAAAATAAATTGGGGGTCCAAAGTAAGCGAATTTATTCTACATTGTGACAAATGATATACAAACGCTACAAATATGTAAAAATCGTGACAAAAAATGTATTTAGTTGCATCTCATGTTCAATTGTCATCTTTATCTTTTAGATACAGATGAAACATTGAACTTTCTACAGATACACCTAAACAATATAGAAACTTGGACGAGAAAATGGAAGATAAAATTCAACGAGTAAAATGCCGTCCAAAAACTTAACTCTAGAAAATAATAATGTTAAACCTTAAAATTAAATAATATAGAAATTCCCACACCATAAGTACAGAACATCTAGGATTGCACGTTTGCACGTGGACAATAAATTGACTGGAAAGAGCGTGCCATTAAAAAAAGAAAGCAAATAGATTTGAAGGTTAACGAGCTTAGTGGCTTATTGGAAGAACGTCGAAGTTGTCCTTAGAAAATGAGTTGCTGATATACATCAAACCTATATGGACATATCGAATAGAGCTCTGGGGTTGTTCCAGCAAATCCGATATAGCTATCATCCAAATAAGTCAATATAAAATACTGCGCATGATCACCGATGCAGGCCGGTACATCTCAAATCAAACCTCCATAAAGACTTTACAAGTGCCTTACGTCAAAGATGTTATATATGTAGGATATTTCAATAAGGGAGCTCGATTTTTAAACGTAAATAAAACAAGTTGTGTGTGAAATATCCACTCAATTCTTTTTATTTAAAAGAATATTTCATGTCATTAAGTATAGAATATAATGTCATTCAAATATCTGCCGCGACTTTACTTGTTAACACATGAATCTGGTTGAATTGTCTAGATGGCGTTCGTTATGTTGACTTTGAGGGCATCAATTGTTTGCGGTTTATTTTCGTAGATCTGCGATTTAAGATATCCCCAAAGAAAGAAGTCTAATGGTGTTAACTCGCATGATCTCGGTGGCCAATTCACGTCCCCGATGTGCGAGATAACTATGTCCTCAAATCGCTCATGCAGAATGTCCATCGCAGCATGCGTTTTGTGGTATGTAGCGCCGTCCTGTTGGAGCCACATGTCGTCGGTATCCATATCATCCAGATTAGGCCCCACGAAGTTGCTTATCATCGATCTGTAGCGCTCCCCGTTGACGGTTATGGCAATGCCAGTTTTGTTTTGGAAGAAGTACGGACCGACGATTCCGCCAGATTAATATCCGCACCAAACAGTGACCTTCTCGGGAGACATTTGGTGCTAGTGTATCCCGTGTGAATTTGTATCGTCCCAAATCCGAATGTTTTGCTTGTTCACATATCCATTCATCCAAAAATGGGCCTCGTCACTGAGCATGATTTTTCTGGCGAAATAATTTAGATCAACTTCCAATTGCTCCAAAGCCCAATCAGCGAACGCACGGCGTTGTATATGGTCATTTACCTTAAGTTCCTGGGTTAGTTGGATTTTATACGTATGCAAATCCAAGTCCCAACGCAACATTCATCAAGTTAAAGTCGCAGAAAGGCCAAGTTCTTGTGAAGGACGAGAAATTGACTGCCTCGGGTTTTTCCGTACACTTTCACGCACAGTAGCGATGTTTTTAGCTGACCTTGCGTTTCGGTGACGTTGATTAGTTATCAAACTGGTTGATGGAATTTGGCCACCAAACGTCTAATAGTCTACTCGGCGGGATGGTTATAGCGAGGATAAAAATCACGTAATTTGCGGAACGTTTCTCGAACGGAGCAATGATTTTGAAAATAGAATTTCATGATTTGCACACGTGGTTGAACGATATAACCTTCCATTGTGGTTTGATACACTATGAATAATACGCTACAACCTAATAAATTTCGAACGTCCCTATTGAAAGACTCTATCAAAGAAAATAATATAAAACATCACAATAAGCTGGAAAATCATTCAAAGGCCCTTATGCATCCATTATTGGAATCACCAGCCTCGAAAAGTTTAAATTGAAAATGGCCTACTAATCTCACAAAACACTGAGGACTCGTCACTGGCGGAGCCCCCATCATGTCATAATAGAGTATTATAGCCCTCAAGCGAGCAGATTAACCTATAGAATATTTATTGTAATTCTGATTGCCAATTAAAAAAAATCTTTATCTTTTCAAATAATAACAGAACATGTCATCTGACTCCGCCTTATGTTTATCATCCTGTATAGTAAACATCAATTAGAATTAGGGGTAAATTCTTCAAGTACTCAATAATTAATGTCCATGCACCAACAGATGAGAAACCAGATGAAGAAAAAGAAGAATTCTATGAAGAACTGGAAAGAGCTATACAGAATTGCCCGCGAAACGATATAAAAGTGATATTAGGAGATTTCAACGCAAAGATAGGAAGAGAAATTGAATACTCACCAACCACTGGAAAACATAGCCTACAGGAGGAGTGGAATGACAATGGGACGCACCTAATACACCTGGCAGCCTCAATGAATATGGTGATAGTCAGCACATATTTCGACCACAAAAAAATACACAAAGGAACATGGGCTAGTCCAGATAGGCAAACGATTAACCAAATAGACCACGTAGTGATCGACGCAAGACACTTCAGCGACGTCATGGACGTACGTACCAGACGCGGAGCAAATATTGACTCCGATCACTATTTAGTCCAGTCCAAAATAAGGGCAAGAATATCTAACGCAAAAAAAGGAAAAGGAAGTAGAGAAGAGAAGTACAACCTGGACGCGTTCATAAATCCTGAGAAGGCTAGAAAATTTGAGCAGGGCCTTGAAAGGAAGTTGGAAGATCAAATGGATATCGCCTGTAAAGATATTGATGAATACTGGGGCAAGTGTAGGAACATACTGGAAGAGGTAGCAGCGGAAGTCATAGGGAAACAAAAACAAAAACGAAGAGAAATGGAGTGGTACGACGAGGAGTGCATGCAAGCAACGCAAGAGAAAAATCGGGCATACAGAAGGCTACAAGAACGAAGAACAAGACAAGTAGAAGAAGAATATAAGCAACTAAGAAGAGATGAAAAAATAATTATAAAACAAAAGAAAAAAGAACACATAGAACGTCAAATACAAGAAATAGAAAGGCTTAACACCCAAAATAAAGCGCGAAAATTTTACAAAAATGTCAACCAAAACAGAAAAGAATTTAAGCCTAGATTATCAATCGTAAGAGATGGAGAAGGAGAAATTATCAGTGAACCAGAGCAGATAGTAGAAAGATGGGCACAAAACTTTGAAGAGAGGCTAAATATTAGAGAACAGGACGATGCAGATGAGCAGACATGCAGTTTGGAAATATGGAAGATGATAGAGAAAGACACAATCCCCCAACGGAAGAAGAAGTTATTAACGCAATAAAGAAGCTAAAAAACCACAAATCACCTGGTATGGATGGAATACCCTCTGAGCTCTTGAAGTATGGGGTACCCAAACTAAAAGACCACATAGGTAGGCTAGTAGCGCTAATTTGGAAGCAGGTAAAAATTCCAGATACTTGGAACATAGGTATAATCATACCTATATATAAAAAGGGTGATCAAATGATATGCGAGAATTACCGAGGAATTACGTTACTAAATGTGGCATACAAAGTAATGGCATACATACTATATGACCGCCTAACTACATACACTAAAGATATAGTAGGCAAATACCAAAGTGGTTTTCGGAGAGATAAGTCAACAATCGACCAGATATTCACTCTTAGGCAGGCCCTAGAGAAGACTTACGAATATGGGATTGATACCCACCACTTATTCATAGACTTCAAAGGTGCCTACGACAGCATAGATAGACGTTCACTTTATAACACTATGATGGAATTTAATATCCCAACACACCTGATTAAGTTAGTGAAGGCAACCCTTTCTAAAGTTGAATGCAGAGTAAGGATACAAAGCAACATGTCAAGACCCTTTCAGACACATACCGGCCTACGCCAAGGGGACAGTCTATCATGCCTGCTGTTTAATATCGTACTAGAAAAAGCCATAAGAGTATCAGGTATAGCGACTAGAGGAACCATAATTAATAGGAGCGTACAAATCCTAGCGTACGCGGACGACATTGATATAGTATCCAGGACAAAAAGAGACTTAATACAGGCTTTCAGAGCAGTAGAGGCGGCAGCGAAGAGAATGGGGCTACAAGTTAACGTAGCTAAAACAAAATACATGAAAGTAACCAATAGCACGTAATTAGCGCCACCCGAAGACCTGGTAATAGGAACATATACTTTTGAAGGCGTAAGAGAGTTTATATATCTTGGCTCCCAAATAAACCAAAATAACAGCATCAGTGCAGAAATCAAGAGAAGAGTTTACCTAGCTAACAGAGCCTACTTTGGGCTAAAAAAGCTCCTAACATCATGCATAATAAGCAAAAAAGCCAAGATATTGATATATAAAACACTTATTAAACCAGTACTCTCTTACGCGTCAGAAGCATGGACTATGATAAAAAGCGATGAAATGCTGCTAGGATGTTTTGAAAGAAAGGTCCTACGTAACATATATAGAGGTGTGCAGGAGAATGGGATGCGACGCAGACGCTATAATTTTGAGCTATGCCGCCTATACGAAGAACCTGACATAGCACGGTCCATTAAAATAAATAGAGTAAGGTGGCTTGGCCACCTAGAAAGGATGGACGATATGGACCCCCCAAAGCAAATATTCCAGCAAACACCGGCTGGACATAGGAAGAGAGGAAGGCCCAGAATCAGATTTAGGGACCAGGTCGAAGAAAATCTACGGATACTAGAAGTAGGAAATTGGAAAACCAAAGCAAAGAATGGGAAGGAATGGAAGCTGATACTAGAAGAGGCCAAGACCCACCCTGGGTTGTAGCGCCAAAGATGATAATAATAAACATCAGTAATTAAAAAAGTATTTTATGCATAACATCCTCAAATAGATAATCTAGATGATCACAGAGGGTTAATGTTTGTAATAAAGAAGAGAAAGATAAATATTCTACTCTGTTAAAGAAAAACTACATTACATCGGAATCCACGATTTCCATAAATATGTATTAGTTTTATGTACAAAGAAGAAATAGCCATTTAAAATACTTATATGCAAATGGTGTTGTCTGCGCAAAGTTTTAATAGTCTCTTGTTTGGATCATTATAAACAACAGGATTGCAATTATTATCTCCGAGTTTCAGAAACAGAGCTTTTAATCTTGGCATTTCACCGGAAAGAGAGTCTTTTGTAGCATGAATAAAGCCTTTCTAAAACTAAAGCGTTAATGTATGTGAAACAAAAAACACTATAAGTTTCAGAAACTAACGGATAACTGCATCTATATATCTTTTTTATTTTGTATTTTGTCTATTAAACTATTAAGTACAAAAAGTTTTATATTTTTACATTCCCACAAAATTCGTTCATTCGTTATTATAAGTCATATGATTTGTGTAACATAGCCGGTAAAATTAAATGTTAATACACTGTATATTTATTGAATGCATAAATACTTAATAAGAGTGTCGTATAAATTTTGAAATAAGGAGTGAATATTTATTCTATTTATTTCTGTGGTATTTAAGCAGTTGTTCAAGATGCTCTGTAGGTTGTGTACTTCAATTATTGTCTCATATTCTATTTAAAACTCAAATTAGTTTCTTTTTTCCTATTTATTTAGAATATATTTAGTTATATCAACCAATTAGTTATTATATATTCCTAAACATAGCAGCTTTATTGTTCCGTAGACTAATGTAATGGGATTTCACTTGCATTATTTTTTGATTTAATAAAAATAACCTAAGTGAATTAAATTACTTTTTCACACAACATTCAAGTGATACTAATATAGAAAAAGATATATTGCACTGCATTAAGTAGATTTAGACAAATAAGTATTATAAGTGAAAACATTATGTAAATATATATATATATATACGACTTTGAAATATATTACCATTCTTTAGTATAGTACATACAACAGTTTAAATTAAGTTTTAAAATACTTATATTTTTTTACTTAATGTATAAATGGCTGCCTTAATACCCCAAGTGGGGTAGCGCCGCCTATAAAAGCTTTCTAGATCTAACTTTGTGGATGAATAACTTTTTGATTTTCCTATATATATTATGCCATTTCTTCCAGTCCTTGGCTTCTTATTTCGATCTTGTTCAGGTTATCTTTAATTTCTTGGTCCAAGTTATTCTTGATCTACCTCTTCGTCCCTTGCTTGTTCCCATATTATTATTACACTTATCACATATTCTGGTTCGTTCTTCACACGTCATAGTTATCTCAGTCCTTGCTCCTTAATTATTCCTATTATATTCTCATCTCTTATTTACTCTTCTATTTCCAAATTGTTTCTTATTCTGTTTTCTCCATCTGCTTTTCGTACTGGGTCTAATACTATTCTCACGATGTTCCTTTCAACGACTTTCCTTCTCTCCTCTTTTTCATTGTCTCTACTGCATAGATCAGTATGGGTCTTTATATACTCTCATCTTAGTTTTTCCGGTTAATGTATTATTCTTTAGTAGCCTCCTGTGTGCTAGCTTGAAGCCAAATTGATATTGCCCTACATTGTTACATAATATTTCAAATTCATATTTCAAATAATCTTTCTATATGTATGGAGATAATTTTGTGTGCTCTGTTTATCATGATTCCTTTATAATTTATACAGTCATGTACGTCTCCCTTCTTGTATATACTCAGTATTTGGCTTATTTTCCCATCTTGTGGCATCTTCTCCTATCACAACACCTGTAAGATTAGTTCATTTACCTATTCCTATAGTCTTTTGCTTTCATATTTAATTAATTCCATATTTATACCATCCTCCCTCGGAGCTTTTGAATTACGACTCTTTCATACTATTTGTTTTACTTCTTCGAATGCGGGTCCTTGTACTTTAACGTTATTAGCGTCATCACACATTATCGCTTGTATTTCTTCTTCCTTGAATAGCTCCATCGAATATTCCGCCCTTCTCTGATCGAATATATCTCTCTAAGTTATCTAATTAATAGATCATTATAATTAATGGCGTTATTTTGTGTTTAATATTTAACGGCAGTTTTTTAAAGTTTTCACCACTTATTATTTATTGTAATATCTTGTTGCAAATGAAGACACTATAATTATCCATGGTAGATAAAGTAAATAATTTTAAATTATCTGCATATGAAAATATGGTACCTTTATTAATTTATTGACGCATACTATTAGTAAATAAAATAAGAAATAGGAGAAGGACTGAGCCTTACGGGACAACCGATGTTACTGTAACTTGAATAGATATAAAGCACCATGATAATGCACATTGAATATTCTGTTGTGAAAAAAAAATATATAAAAGCAGTGGTTAGTCCAATATTACTTTCTTTAACACAGTAACATATCACGGGCAAGTTCATTATAGGTTTTGGGTAGATCTGTATAAAATACATCAAGATGGTTATCCTGGTCTAACGTATTAACAAGAAAGTTGGTAATATGCACAATATTAACTGTTGTTGATCAATCAGCTAAGGAAAATTGATAATATGAAAGTTGAGGCAACTACAAAATAGTTAAAAAACTATATATATAAAATTACAGAAAATAACTATACATCTATATTTTTTATAGCTGTTATCGAAATAAAATCGTTATCGTTTATTTTTTAGATGTTATGTTATGTCGAACACAAGAAATACTTTTGATCTAGAGCAGCTTTCAACAAAAGTTGTAGACCAAAGTGTAAGTGCTTCTATTAGAAGGCGAGAATATTGTCATAGTCTCATAATGGGAAGACGTGGTAATCAATCTAACTACCCCTAAAGAAGTCATTAAAGAGATTAATGAAAATATATATCCAAAAAAGGCGCCTGGATTTGATCTCGTTAGTGGAGAAATCCTGAAACAGCTATCCAAAAAGGCAATCATTAAACTGACAAATCTTGTAAATTCAGCTTTTAGACTAAGATATATACCATTGATGAGGAAGGTAGCAGAGGTCATAATGATCCCTAAATCTGGCAAACCGCCACATGAAGTTTCCTTCTATAGGCCAGTTTCTGTTCTGCCTGTATTATCTAAACTATTTGAAAAACTTTTATTAAGATGACTAATATCAATCGTAGAGAAACATAATTATTCGATGATCCCGTCACATCAATTTGAGTTCAGACAAAGACATTCCACTATTGATCATATACAAAAAAAGTCTGTTCTACAATCTTACCTTGATGTGTCACAGGATTTTGATAAAGTTTGTCATAAAAGTTTAAAATATAAAATGAAGATGTATCTACCTAACAGTTTTCTGGCATTCTGGAATCCTACATCTCAGAAAGACATTTTATAATCCGAAACCAGAAAATAGCACCATAGTAACGTTCGTAGATGATACTGCTATATTAACAGTAGGTAATGACCACGGAGAAGCAGCAGAAAAATTCAGATATCAGTCAATAAAATTAACAAGAAAAAAAAAGTGGAGAATAAAATTAAATGAATCAAAGTATGTGTTAATCAACTTTACAAGCAGAACTAATAAATGATAAACAAAGTCCATTTTCAAATACACCTAAATATCTTAGTATAACCCTTGATGCTAGGCTACGCTGGAAAGCTCATATCAAAAATAAAAGAAGAACTCATTATTAAATATAGAAAAGTGTACTGGTTGATTGGAATAAACTCCACTCTAACTATTCATAATAAGCTTATGTTATCTAAACAGATACTTAAACCGTTATGGATCTATGGAATTCAGCTGTGGGGTTGTGCCAGTCAGACCAATGTGCAGACCATCAAAGGTTTCATAATAATGTGCTAGCTCCTTGACAACGCAGATCCAGCTCCTTGACAACGCAGGATTGACAAGAAGACTTAAGAAAATCAAACCCTTTGTGTTAGTTCAGTGATGTGATAAAGCAGAGCAGTGCGCCTTAGTGTATACGTTAGTTTAATGTACATAATTTATTAGAAATATGAGGATACTGTTGAGTATGACCTTAGTTCTAAGTTTTGTTAAGTAGTATTATAAGTTAGGAAAAATTTGATTCATCTTTATAATCCGACTGTAATGTCCGTGAATGATATAAGGTGTATTCACAAATAACAAAAAAAAGTCTCATAATAATAATAATACCAGGATGCTATCTGAGCCTGTACTTAATTCGATTTCATTTAATTATAAGGACTTCTTCCCCAACAGTTTATCATTAAGTTCAATATAATATCTTACGTTTTGTGTTTTGCAAAATTATAAAGATATGACATAATAAAAGGATTGAAAATAGTTAGAAAACGCGTTGTTTGTACCTTGTAAATATTAACCAGCGTACTATCGAAAGTTACAAAATATGGTATCATAGATGTATTACGCATATAGTTAATAAATTCCCATATATGAAAAATGTTGGAGCTAAATTAAAGCAAAATATAATCTACCTAATGCATAGCTTATGCTACGTAACAGCATAAATCCGAATGCAATATGATAGAGTTAACGAACTAAATAGTACCGTTACAAAAATGCCATTACTTTCAGACCTGATTTGTACTTAATGGTGAGAGCATTTGTTTTACGTATATATTATATTACGCCAACCGTTTTAAGAAAGTAATGCAGTTTATTATGACCTTAAGTTTCAGAGATTCCAGAGCAATTGCAATAAATAGTGTATATTAACCTCAAGACTACAATTACCACCAATATTTCAACAATTCGATTTATCAATAGACAATTGGTTTGGACAGATAGTGTCACTACAACTATATTCTTGATATATGGCAGAGATTCTCAGACAGATTTATCTCTTATTATGAAATAAAACTTTATCGAACGAATATAGATGTTCAACGTATTACTGAAATTCTTTAAATTACACAGGCCTACAAATTTTGACATTTTGAAAGTTGCTTTGGGCTTGATAAGTGATTATAAGTGAGTTATTTGCGCTGATTTCATATCTACTTCTCGTTTTTGCTCCTCGCGTAAGGTTTTCGATCAACTCAATAATCAGAATAATTAAAAACTAATGGAAAATTACATTTTAATAAATATTATACTTAATAAACATTAAAAAATGTAGTAGAGAGCAGTAATACAAATAGTTTTGTCTCTTAATTTCTTTTTTTTTTCCTTAAAAAGCTCCCCTATTTAACAAAAACCTTCGTTTTGTAGTTTTTCTTGTGTAATCATTCGTTGAATGTTCTGTTTTCAGTATCCAGCAGTTATCTGACATCTTCACCACATCCCATCGATCCTTGTACCTCTTTTCCATCTGTTCTATGTCTTGATGGAACCTTTCACCTTACTCCTCACTAACAGCACCAACATTTTCTGGAAAGAATACAGAAAATACATTTTTATACTCATGTTACAACCAAGTTGCTTAAACTTATCTGGTTGCATCCACTTCGTTGACAATTTCCTCATACTGCGGAAGTTTATAATTTCCTAAAAAAAATCTGTTACATTTTTAAAGCATATTCAAGATTCTTTTCCAATTTCTGTCATTGTTTCTTCAAACTATTGGTCCTGCATTAATTTTCTTATTTGTGGTCCAACGAAAATGCCTTCCTTCAATTTCGCTTCACAAAGAGCTGGAAATTTGTCACATAAATACTTAAAACAATTCCCATTTTTATCTATAGCTTTTACATACGAGTATTGCTTCATTAATCCTAATTTAATATGAAGTGGCAGCAAAAGAATTTTTGCAGATCAACAAAATTTACATAAATAACGTTTTTTGAACCAGGTGTTAAGTTTATAACAAAATATATTCTAGGCATTTTTAAAACAAAATAAGAACACACGACGCGATGTCACGGGTAAACGTACACACATTAAAAACGTACTACAGCGACTATGTAAATACCCGAATAGTATAAAACCGGAATATTCCCACCAGCCAACTCTGTTTCGGTAAATCCCCCCCACACTTGTGTGTACATTTCAAACCGATTAAACACAGGGATGCCCCAAAGATTAAGGCAAAATATAATTTTATAGAACCTCGGTTTTAAAAACAATGAATTGTTGTACAATGTACGTTTACAAATACGTGGTGCGTGGTGCGTGATGGAAAAAAAGTCGAAAAAAAGTCCGATCACAAAATCTTTGTATACCTGTGTTATCCATTTAGTGTATTAAAATAATAATACTACTAAGTTCAATACTACTAAGTTTATTGGAGTAAGTTATTTAGATCCTTGCAATGTTTTACTTTTACATTGATTTGACCAAATCAATTAGTACGGACTTGTTTCACAGCACATGAGTAATATTCCGGTGTAAATATATACTAACCAATTTTTATATTATAATTCGTAGTAAATTGCAAATATATTTTTTACGGCTGACTTATAACTTATTGAAATCTATTGTATAAAATAATAGATAATATTTAAAGATGTATTGCAAAGCATAGGCGCCGGGAGAAGGGTGCAGTGGGTGCACACGCGCCCCCTGCCATGAAAGAAAATTCACAGAAAAATATTAAGAAATAAAATTTTTATTTATAAGCTACTGTTTGAATAAAAACTTAAGGCGTCTAGGTTGTTGTCCATGTTTGTTCAACATCTTGTTAATGAATTCAATGTCCCCCTCTACACTTTTTCTATGAACACTGAGGATGCTTAGTCCGCTTAACCTCTCGTCTCCCATCGTTTACTGATTATATGTCTTGATACGTCGTAATGTACTAAATGAACATTCTACATGTTGTCGCTGGAATAGTCAGGCCAATCTTGATTGCCTCACATACCGGTGGATAAAACGGGGTGGATTTAGCGATCTATGTATTCAACAAGGGGTTCATTTAAGGCCACATCACTCACTTCATCTGTCTTAAACATCTCCTACCACGTGGTAGCGTCTGAATAGAATTCGGTAGAAAATCGCCATGACGGTTGTGAATATCTTCTGCCTTGGCTAAAAATGAAGATGTATCTAATTTTCTTATATTTTTTGTGTGGACCTGCGTAAGCGAAAATGATTTTTTGTGTATAGAAGAAAGTCGATTTCTCAGAGAAGAAATGATCGAATCTAAATATGGGATGCAGATAAATATTCTGATGAATTCTTCTGCATTCTGAGATCGTTGATGTGATCTGTAGGTCTGCCTTGCTGCCATTCGAGGACTTTTGAATTCAACAGCCAGTTCTTCGGAAATTTTTCGAGCTTTCTCGAAAATGACCACAAACTCCATCGTAGCATTATCACGGTGAGATTGAGACACGTCCGTAAATTTATTTATGTGATCGTGTGTTACCTTTCTATTTATATTTACTTGTTGTAAATGGTTGCACACAGGTTCAAGTTTGGCGGAGCAGGCAGCAATCACTGAGAGTGTCACAATGTGTGTTGGAGTTGTCGCAGTCGTGTAGACCTGATATGCTTTGAGTTTCGTTTTGTGTTTGGTACCTTATGGGAAAGTTCTTCTAAAACTCGTACAATAGTAGTAAAATTTTCAGAAAATTCCTTGTCACCCTTCCCATTCCTTGACATGACGGAAATGCCTAATTTTATATACCTACCTATAATTATAAGGATGCACTGTTATAAATTATATCTTATTAATTAATAGGATAATGTGCAGATGCAGATGCAGCTCTCTGAAAGTAATTCTTCTGGGGCCCATGTTGCAGAGTCTCGTAAAAGGTAAATAAGAATATACATGAGAGAATCCGTGAGAGAAATAATTAATATGATCAAGTTATTATGTTCGTAATAGTCACTTGACGAAAGACTATTTTTTATTCTATTTATTAGCTCTCGTTACTATTCTTTGCGTTAGACGTTGATTCAATTTATGATTTAAAATTTCCTTCCTCTCTAAGTACATATTTTATTTTATTATCCACCGTTGGACTAACATTTATTTCACCGAAGCAATCTTTCAGAAATCAACCTGTGCTGTGTGTGAGTCACCTGCGATAGTTGACGAAACGTTGGCGTTGACGTAGATTCTATCCGGAAACCAAGAAGAGATCGCACCAGCTTGTTTACAATTTTTCCATTTTTCTTGTTTATAGACGATAAGTTTTTAATCTGACTGAATTCTATGAGAACATTTCAGTATCTAATTGTAAGTATTGTGGCATGCTGAAGTGGAGGGTGCTACAATTTTCAAAATTTGCAATGGAAAACTTCCTTATAATAGCTTATATCCTCTATATGTCTATAGATTATATCCTGGCCATCATTTTAAGTACCATGCATGACATCATTTTTAGTACCACATTAAGTAACATACATATATAAGAAACTTCAATTACCAGTTATAATAAAAGTTCTGAAATAATTTGTGCTATTCGATGAATGTTTAACGGATGTTTTCTTGATTTCTTGCATATTAGACATGGTTTTATAAAAAACAATTTATCAGGTATGTTAAAATATATAGGTTTGATAAAATGAAATATATATTTCCATGCTGAGATATTTAAGAGATAGTTAATAGATTGAATTAAAATAATCGCATTAAATTTTGCGCTTTAAAGTTTTCGGGAGTTTAATTTTTTTTATTATTTCTCTCAATTATTAATAAAATCTTATTACATATTTTACACTAACGATAAATAGTTTCCAACTAAATTAGATACAAGATACAATGTTCTAGAATAACAAATGGTTGTATAAAAACAAAGCAGTAATTTACCAGCCTATGGAAAATAGGGGCTGGATAAATGCCAGACGCGAAGCTGATCTTCTCAGTCTACACTTTCACAGATAATCTCAATTTATCCCATTTAGCTATTATTTCCTAGAGAGGGCAAAACAATGCCGAAATCATACAAGGTCGTAGGTCGTTGACTTCTCTTCTTGATCGTTGTTATTATTGTCCTCTTTTTCTTTGCCTGTAAAGCTGACTTTTCCAATCACAACCACTTGTAAAATACTTCCTTATAATGGTAGCTCGTAAGTTTCCATATATCATCATTCATTAGTATATATAGCAAAATATGTGTATGTACACTAGGCAGAAACATTAAGGGATGTAAAAAATCCGAAATTGATTTTCAAAGGGCTATATGTCAAACCACATTTATTTCTATTATTTTATGTAAATATTTTAAGAAAAAAAAAACAAAATAATTCTGTCATTTTCAATAATTCTTTGAACGATGTCACCGAGTTACAAATATTTTTAAATAATGTAAAGATTTATGTTATTCAAAAACTTTGTTACAAACAAACAGTTTTTATTTAAGTTTTTTACAAAATTATACTTTAATAAACGATGTATAATTACAAATATATAAGTTACAAATATCTAAATCTTAATTTTCGTTAATGTAATTGAGGAGAGAAGCAATTTATCAAATAGTTTTACTTATTGCTACCTTCGACTTCGTCTAATATTTAGTTGTTGTAGATAAACTGATAATAAAAAACAAGGTGTTATGTGATGTACACTACGATCATATGCGCGTCAATTTAAATGATAACTGAGTGATAAAAGAAATAATTTTTCTGTGAAAATAAATATTTCTGTTGAAGAACTTGGAGCCATAAAAGGAAAAGTTTGTGTACATCTTAAAAATTAATTCAGTTCAGTGTCCAACCTAGAACTTAAAATTAAGCAGTTCAACATAGATGGGAAACATATTGTATTCTCCTATGAAGATAGTTACAACAGTGTTTCGTACTGTGGTTCGAAGTGATGGGCTAGGCCCAGTATAGGAGGTAGCATATTCACTTGGGTATGCTTGGATTCCAGCCCCAATAAGACGAGTTTGGTTTTGGAGTTTGGACCTCCGCCTAAGCATGGCTGTGTTTTATTCCCCCTGTATGCGTAACTTTTTGTATCAAGTCTTCTTCATAAAGTAGAATGACATTAATATTTTCTTACACATTCAACGTCCACGTTACATTTTTGTAACAATTTGACTTATTTGATTTAAAGAAAATGTAACAATATTTTATAAGAAAATTCACGTCATACATTTTTGGTTTGTGTTCCCATAATTGAAAAACGCAATCAAAAGCTTACTATTATGGTTTTATTTTTTTAAAAGATCCGTATTTCCGTAGATTTGTAACCAAATATCTATGTAGGCAGATTTGTAACGGAAAATTGTCTTTGTCGTGTGGTAGAATGTTCTATACATGCAGCAATTCCTGCAGTTTTAGCATTACGTTTTGTTTTAAAATGAAATTCAATGATCTACTTTTCCTTCATTAGAATAATTTAGATACAATCAATCAACAGTAATAGAGAAATAGTATTATTATTGACATTCATATCTATAAGTATAAGATATTTGGTTTTCCTTTATCACAGTTATATATAAAACGCTATGGATCAAAATAAAAACGTGAATTTTTTAACTGACTGAAAGCGATAATAGTTATAATCAAACAGGTTATTGGAGTACTCTCTCAAGTAATTTATCAAAATCCTAATTCGAAATGTGGTATCCATAGAAACATTTTAAGTTGACACCTAACACAGAAACAAATAGTTTTGGTTTGTCATGATCAACGACTTTTCACTTTTCACCATTCTGTCAGAAATAGTTTCAAATAGCCTTACTTCTAGTTATGAGTATTAATTTGCTCCTACAGTACTCGGTTATTTGTTCCACTTAAAGTATGGATGCCCACTGCCAACAATCCTGTGTCATGTTGCTCCATGTATTTGGATATAATATTAATTACGCTCGTTCATATTCAAGTTCCTTAATGCAAATCAAATAAGATAACATTTTAGAGCTTCCATCATTCGTACATTTGATGTGAATTAACTCAATTGACGTTATATAGATTTATGGTGTCATTCAATACCAAATATTCAGAAGATATGCGTATTCAATTATGAAAAATTTACGAGTATTATAGAAATTGTACACAATATTACGTACTATCTTCAAAAACATCATTTGATAAAATCATTTTGGACAAAATCCAGCGCTATTTAAATTTATCACTCTACTACGTATTTTTGTTTAAGTAAATAATCATCCTTTGATCCTACAAATAAGTATGACAACCTGCTAGTTAATCACTAAAGTAAACTAACTATATTGGTGTTGTGAACAAGCTATCCACGCGACGCCGTGTCTTTCGGTAAAGTGCGTGAATCACGTCACAGCGTAAATTGTTACGTAACCCGAATGAATGGAAGGAGATTCGACTGAATAGAAGTGGAATTAAAAGGAGCTGATTATAGCGTCATGTCACGTCATTCATACCATTACCATCACAAGAGAAAGTGTATTTGACACTCAAGATTCTTAAATGTAAAACAAATTACGAGCGTTATCAAAATAATATTTTTGATGGTGAAAGGCAGAAGAAATCGACGAGTAGATACATAATTATGTAGAGTGGTCCATTTAAAAGTGTGGCACCTCTCTAAATGTTTTAT
Source organism: Rosalia funebris (assembly GCA_037954035.1). Taxonomy (NCBI): domain Eukaryota; kingdom Metazoa; phylum Arthropoda; class Insecta; order Coleoptera; family Cerambycidae; genus Rosalia; species Rosalia funebris. The sequence continues at coordinate 1,695,086 of JAZFAV010000018.1, read as the reverse complement.
TTGTTGGTCGGTTTAAACGTTTTTCTTTTTATGATACAGTTTAAGTAACTTTACTGTAGCCAAAATTTCAGAATGAAATTAAAACTGCCAATGTCTGCTTCGAATTTTTCTCAAGGCCAAAAATTAAAAAAAAAATGTTAGCACCTAGCAATTTTTATTTATCATCTAACTACAAATAATAATTGAAATCTAATAAAAAATATTTAAACAAATATAGCATAGTTATATATATATTTTATCAAAACCTTTTTATTTCTTAAATATTATGCCGGGCAAATGGCGTTCTCTTCCCTCTACACACTCTTGAAGTCGAACGTTGAAATTCTGCATAACGCGACGCAACATATTCAGTGGTATGTTAGGAATTTCTTCACTAATTTTCATTTTGAGCTCCCAAATATCTCGTGGTTTATCAATAAAAACCTTACTTTTTAGGTAACCCCACAAAAAGTAGTCGCATGCCGTGAGATCTGGCGATCTTGGGGGCCACTGAATGTCCCCGCGTTTAGAAATAACGCGACCTGGAAACAATATTCGCAGAGCATCCATTGATGTTCTTGCGGTATGAGAAGTAGCACCATCTTGCTGGAACCAACTGTTTGGGTTGTTCTGTGGAAACATGTTGAATTGCTGTGTCAGGAACTGCTTAATCATTTCAGTATGGCGCGCAGAAATTACTGTCAAAGAATTTCCATTCTTATCTTCAAAAAAGTAAGGACCGATAATTCCCATTAAAGATATTGCACACCATACTGTTACCATCAGGCTATGTAACGGCTGCTGGTGAAGTTCCTGTGGATTTTCCAAAGCCCAATAATGGCAGTTTTGTTTGTTGGTATAGCCGTATAAATGGAAATGTGCTTCATCAGATACCCATAAATTGTGAACATCAAGTTCTTGCTCTAACATTGCTTCAGCAAAATGCAGGCGAACAGGGGAATCTGTTGGTTTCAGTGCTTGGACAATCTGGATTTTGTAAGGATGGAAATGGAGATCCTTGTGCAAAATTCGAAGAAAAATGGTGCTAGAGAAACCTAAAGCTAGGCTTTTCGACTTGAACGTTTTGGATTGCGCTCTATAGCTGCTCTAACGCGATCGATGTTATCAAGGTTTCTGACGCTTCTGTTTGGTCCCTTATGTTTGACATCTTTAGCTGATCCAGTTTCTTCAAATTTACGAATCCATCCCTTTATGGCATGGGCAGATGGAACTGTTCCGTGTGGAGGAATATTGAAATGAATTCGAAATTGACGCTGCGCTGCGACCACACAGTCATGTTTTTTGTAGTAAGATTTAATCACAAACGAACGTTGTTCACCGGACCACTGTTCCATGATTACTAAATGGCATGAAATGATAGATAAGGTGATAAGTAAATCCACAGCAACCTATGCATAATTACGAAATAACATTTTCAAAACTTTCCGCTCCCGTGGTCCACCTTGTAGATAAATAATTCCATGATGTACATTTTTATCTAAAATACTATCAGATAAAATAAGTCATTCTATACATATTTGGACATAAACATATTATAAGCTTTATATGTCTACATTTTCGAATATATTAAATGTTTACTAAAACTGTGAAACCCTATTCTTGTTAGAAATAGTTATATATGTATCGAGAAAGGTGAATTTCAGAAGTTGTTGTTCCACCCCTTACCGTTTAGGCACTATTTACCTTTGCCTTAACCCATACATTCCATTATTAAACTTCTCTCTATGCACGGGTGGTGATACTCCTTAACTTTACACCACCCCAAAAGTTCTATTTTCAGTATTGGATTTGCGTTTAACAGTTGCTGAAACATATTTCTGAAACGTATTTGCTCTATCTCTTTACTGAACCACTTGACCATAGTTTAATTCGCAATGTTCTGGAGATGCATATTATTTTGTATAAGCTTCATTAAAATTATTTTAACACTGAGTACTTTAGAACATTAAACACCAATCTGTTTAGTAAAATTATCTAAGCTTATGGTACGATGTTTAAGATATTGTTATATTATTTCATCACATTCGTGTAAAATTTCAAATTGATATAAATTTTATATTCATATATTTACACAAACAAAACCTAGGGGGTGTCGTCAAGTTCATAATGTGTGAATGTCACATGGTACTGGAGAAATAACATAATAACATTATTTTTATTTATTTAATAAATATGCTTTCCTATTAAGATAAAATGGCCCACACTTGAAACAGAAAATTTGTGATAATTAAAACACGGAAACTTAAAATTTGAGTCCTTGGGAATACAACTCCCTTGACACCTTCTGAAGATTTTCGTTAGACTATATAACACTTCTGTAATGAAGAATTGAATATTGCATAGGACCATGAAACTGTTATTATATTAATATCGTATGTTATTATGCTAATATGCAGGGTTGTAAATACGTCGGAATACCTGATTTGTTGCTAAACTGTAGATAAAAAAAATACCCTTAATAAAAGTTCGTGTAGTTATTTTAACCTATACAGTGACATACATTCATTTTGGTGATATGATGTCCTATCCTATTTTTTGAGATATGATGGCATAAACAGTTTTTTTAAATAAATGTCGCTGTATATTTATACACAGACAATTTTTCAACAATCACAATGATATAGGGTTTGGTGTATAACAACTTATCTAACTCTAAATATTAAATAATTAACGTATTTTTATTATATTTTGACGTTTGTATTATACAGTAGGTTCATCATAAGTTCTGTACATCTTACTTTACCTACTCTTGGTTATCTGATAAAAAATACTCATATTTTTGCTGTTATGGTTTTCGCTAAATCTTGTACATACCAGAAAACATTTCTATTGATGTTCAATGCGATCAATACTGCCATAGTTTGTGAAATATTAACGTTGTTTAGTCATTGGTGAACTCATTAAAGAAGACATAACCTTGAGGATGATGGTTGGTTTTGGAGAGAAGAAGAACTCATCAAGGTACATCTCTACGAGATGCATGCAATATTTTTAATTCAACATTACTTGACCAGAAGTCCCCCTATTTGGAAATCGATAATTCTTCTTAGTCTGTAAGGAGAACCCAAAACTTGTGTCAGAACTACATACAATATTGCCAAAAAATGGGCAAATAGGGTATTGTTCGAAAATAAATTTCATTCATATGAGGTAGAATTAATACAAGAATTAAATGAAGATGATCCTAATAGAAGGATGCAACTTTGCCAAAAAGTTCTGAGTAGCTCTAAAATTAATGGTGATAATTAAACTCTAAAATTAATCTCAACAATGTAATACTTTCTGACAAATTCAAATTGTGCCTGAATCGTTTTGTAAATCGACGTAACTGTTGATATTAGGCAGATTAAAATCCTCATTGGAATGAAAGTCTCACCCAATGCCCTCAAAATTAAAAATATGGGTAGAAATGACCAGAGGAAACATCATAGGATAGTTCTTTCTTAGAGAACCTTTAAACTAGAATTGATAAGTTTACACTAGAAAATCAAGCCTGAGGAGTCATCTGAAGAGTTGAAAGACCAAATAGGGTGATCGTTCAGAAAATATTCCAGCACGACATTGAAAACTCCTTAAAGGTCTTCGCTAACAGGTTAGGATATAATCAAGCTACTGAAGGTCAAAACACTGAGTCATTTATTATATGTTTCTTTTTCCTCAATATTAAGTGCTCAATATTTTCTATTAACAAATATAATTTTCAATATTTAATACCAATATTTGTAATTATTCTGTTATTTAATATTTTATTTTAACACATTTTATATTTCATAATCCCTACCTATGGTTCGGATTCAACGTAATATATTTATACTACAATTTGAGTTAGAATATATTTTCTGAAAGCTCGGTATTTCAGAGACGTATTGCAAGAAGAATCCTATTCGCGTAGGTCGGAGATTTTAGTGCTCATTCGCAACCCGGAGTCTAGCCGAAACGTCAACATTAGGAACACAAGAAAATCGATTTTAAATTCCCTACTGCCCACGCGTTTGAGTTATCTCAGTGCTGCGCTGCATTAATGAAAATTCTTTGAAAATAGGTAACTATGTAATTTGCGCAGTAAAAGTTTTTAATATTCAATATAAATTTTATGTTTTATAAAGAAATTAACAATCGTAATATATAGTCACAACGTGTGATTGTGCTTAAGACCAGGTCATGAAAATCGTGTAAAGCTTGAAATATATATAATATTATAAGTTGAAAAAAAAGTAACTTAACTAAAAAGCAAGAAATAAAAATTTTCTACAACTTATTTGTTGTTCCGATTAATGTAATTAAGAAATTATTGTTTATTATGTAATTATTATTAATTGTTTCATATAATTTTGTACGTCGGCGCCACATAAAACATAAAAAATATATACCTTGCTACTATAACAACGAGTTTACATTTAAAATTGCCGAGAGCCGGCATTCGCATTACGAATATTCTATGGCACCGACAAAATTATATAAAACAAATAATAATAATTACATAATAAACAATAATTTCTTAATTACATTAAACTGAACAAGAAATAAGTATTAAATTGTTGCAGAAAACATTTACGTCTTGTTTTTTAGTTAATTTCTTTTTAATTGGGTTTTTTTAAACTTATTATTTTACAATTTTAAGTGACGGTTAGACCTGCTAAGGATGCTTAGCGAATGAGAAAACGACGGCTACTTGAATAAGGGGTTCCGTTGTGTATCTTCGAAGTTCAAGGCCCACTATCAATGAAATTAAGATGGGACCACCATGGAGCTATACTGAATCCAACGCAAAAAGAATAATTACACCCATATAAACCCAAATGTTATACCCGAACATACATAAAAAATATACGTATACAGACGAATTGAGAACCTCCGCCTTTTTCTTTAAGTCGGTTAAAATAGAAAAGTGTTTCTTTGTCTTCTATTTAGAAATATGTACAAGTCGAATTAAAGTGTTTATATAGGTTCAATTAAGTTTATAGAAAGAGATAGTTACAGTATTAATATTTTACTGATTTACATAGTAATTTAGCAATATGTTCCTGTTAAATATCTGGAGACCTCTTCACTAGGGAATGAGAACTGTGTTCTTCTAATAAATATTTAAATGCAATATACTCGTATACCCAATTTCGTATTACATATATAAGGAAATTCAAATAGTTCTTCTGGGTAATACACAGAGCCTATCTCAAAAGTAGGGAACAGAATTCCTATTTTTTATCTGGTTCACTTTTAGAGAATCTCAAACAAACACCTTATGTTTTTCATATATTTTACATCTTTTAGATATTTTGCATTAATGTAAATGAGTATAACACGATGCGTCATAAAACCTCTCTCTTACAACTGACCTGACATTTTTTATATCTTTTACACCCTTCAGATATTTTGCTTTAATGTTAATGAATATAATACGATTTGTCATAGAACATCAAACTTACACCTGACACTTTTTATACCTTTTACAGCTTTTAAATATTTTGCATTAATGTAAACGAGTATAACACGAAATGTCATAGAATTTATCTTAAAAATGACTATTGATATTAAAAAATATGAATAACGTCATAAATTCGTCTACTATCTATAATAAACATTTATTTTAAATACTCTATGGCATATACCCGACTCTTTATGAAAAAATTAAAATTGTATTTCTTATTTTGGTGGAACAGTATATAATACGTATAACATATAATATTTGATTAAAATCTCATGACTATAAAACATTATAAGACTGTTTGAAGTACAGTATGTCATAATAAAAGAACATATATATTATGTAGTGCGACACTAATGTATTTATTTTGGAGTTAATGTTCTTTTGCATTAAAGGCAAAGGAGAAAGTAAATCAGTGACAAGTATACAAAAAAATGGGTCTATATGAACGAATCATTTATATCTATAGCTCAATAAAAAATACAATCACAAATAAAGGGATATTCATTTAAATTATTTAGAGAAAATATTTAAATTGATCCTAATTTAATTACGGAATAGTTTATGGTTTTCAGGAATGCATTTGCGTTCAATACGGAGGCAAAAAATTTTCTTTCAGAATCATTGATTTTGACTAATGCGTAGGAAGTCATATTTTCTCTATTTCCATTTCTATTGGTCTCGGTATTTACAAGGTTGCATCGAAATTTTTAAATTTGTTCTGTGCGAGGGTCGATAGAAATTATGTTAATAAATTGAGTCTTTTGAACATTTTATTGTTCATAATTTTGTAAACCAATAGCATTCTCTGTGGATTTGATTAAATTAACAATTTTGAAGTTGGTAATGAACTGTTTATTTTTTGTCTATAATACAGTTATAATGCTCTAAAAAATCGGATCCTAGTAATCTGTCAGATTCTGTCAATATTGTGGATATAAACTTTATGAGGGTCTTCAATAGTAAATGTAACAAGTGTGGATTCGTTAATTAAAATTTTTTGATTTGTAATTCCTTGTGTTATGGCGTTTTCGGGAAAACGCTAAAAATTTTCGATGTTTTCAATGTGGATTTTCAATGTTAATTTTTCACAGGTTTTAGGTTTAAATATGTAAGTACAGCGCCCATGTCTATTAATAATTTAAACGTTTTAGTAACGTGTTCAATAATTTAAGTTTCTTGAATTTACCGTTAAAAGAGCACTTGAGGTTTCTCTATTCATAGGAATACTTGATCGTTTAGTTTTTGGTTGACATTCAAATCCGTTATTTGAATTTCAGTCTGTAGTTCTGGTATCTTGCATGTTTGTTGATCTGGTGGCCGATCTTGAACCTGAATATTTAGCTGAAAATCCTATATGAATTATATTGATGAGCTGTCCAAGCTCTTTATCAATCATAATTTATATTGAGTCGAATTATTAGTGGTCTCGGTTGGTTGGTATAACGAATTTGGTTTAATAACTGAAGGATCGCTTTGTTTGTAGCTATTTTGTTGAAAGTTTGGGTTTATGGGCCTACTAGTTCCATTTTGATTAAATTGAGGTCTCTGAAAATTTTTATTTGAATTGATAGATTAAGCGTGATTGAAATTTGGTTGAAAATTTGGTCTAGCAAAATTTCCGAATGTACTAAAAAACTTTGTTTCACTCGTCACTCATTTACTGTATGACTAATGCGTTTTCAAAATATATACGTTCTTACACTTCATGTATCATATAATAAGAAATTTTTTTAAAACAATTTGGACACACTGAAACTAGACTTGCTTCCCCAGAAAGCCTATAGTCAGGCTTGAGTAGGGGAAGGTTACACATATAAACGCGAACAAACACCCAGCCCTGAGGGAAGTGCCGAGTTCCCTCTGGTGAGAATCGAACTCACGCAGACAATGTGCCCAGTATTTGGCCCAGTTGCCACCCTGTTACCAAATACCAAGTGAGCACCACCCCGGCACTATAAAAATGAGACCATGTGTCACCCATCCAAGTAACAGCCGGGCTATTCGTTGCTTGACTTCGAATAGCGCAGGTCCAACAATGAACGGAGTACACTGCCTCATCCTCAACCTCATGTTGTAATGGGTTATTTAATCTTGTTTTTGCGACTTAAAATATGAAAGTTGAAGTTCGCGTTTAATTCTAGATATTGCTTGGAGTATATCCATAGGGTTACTAGCTTTTATTATAGGCCCTAGTTTTGGAATTAATCCTGTGAGTAAAGTGTTAAGAGTCATCGTCTCAATTAAATTTAACATACACCACCTAGTTTACTACTTAAAATAAGAATAGTAATTTTTTTATTTACATTTATATAGTTTCATATCACAATTTATAATAAATTCAACAAAAATAATAATCCGTGATAATTAACAAATATAATAGAATTTTAAATTTGTAAACTGTATCGGTAAAGTGGTATATGATTCAACTAGAGATGAGTCGTTATCCAAAACTTTGGTGAGGCATATAGAACAGGAACTCTGTTAGTCAAGAAAATATTTCGTTATGTGAAATATTCACGTAACGTATGTTATTTTCCTGAAGCATGTAATTGACAAGCAATCGAAATGCGATTATAGCACTTAAACACTATTTTATTGCTCATGATTAATTTTCAATTCCGTCTTCATTTGGAGAAAATAATATCTAAAAATAACAGACATGCCAAACAAAATAATTTGGTTTGCATTACACTTCAGATCAGCCATCGAAATTTCGTATACCCATCATAACATACTGACGTCATTAATTTACACTGTTTTCAAAATGTTATTACTTGTTAAATATTAATCAGATAGTAGAACATCCGAGTTTCTATTTAATACACAATTTATCATCGTGTCAAAAAGACTACGCTATTACTAAAATTTCTTATTTGGTTTATTATTTATCGCAACCTTCTTTTAATAAAAACGGGTGAAAATTTAAAAAAAAGATAACCGAAGCAATAACTATTTATTGCACAAAGTAACAGTACAATGTGTCTAAAGTCACAACCGATTAGTTTGAAGTAATTGCGAATCTACCTCAAGATGCTACTAATTTCATTGCCTTATTATCTGGGAAAACGTTTGATAGCTATATTCTTTTAACCCGGTACTGTATCAAACCAAAATAAAGTGGTTTGCTTCTCATTCATCCTCGTTAGAATTCGCAATAGCTCGTATTTTATCTTTGGGCTAAATGTAGTAGAGAAGCGTGAATACGTGAATGAGTTTAAAATGTAGCGTGAATGCTGAATCTTTGATTGTTTGCTTTGTACCAGATTATTTATAACATATATAGTTTAGTTATAGTTTAACATGTCATTAATAAAATATTAAATAATTGCACTACATTTAATAATACAAAACCAACTAAAAACTATTTCTGGTTCGGCTTTCTGTATTAGTTCCTATTGATGAGGTTATGCCCCGTCTGCTTACCTTGAGGAGTCGATATTGAAAATAACATTAAGGTAGATCATTTACATTAAGGTAAATCACGAGACTAGCAAATTCTCTTAATGTCATCTTTCAATTGTCATCTGATGTAGAATTTGCTATACAACAATAAATATTAAAAAATAGTTTTATTTTACATATTGAAAAGAAAAGAATAAATCAGTGTTCTATCAATTATGGTAAAAAAAAACAAATACGACTATAGTTGATTTATGAGAAGCTGAAAGGTTTGAATTGTCAATTTATAAAGGAAGCACCAGGGTGTATACAGGGGGGTGCACGAAAAACGGCCACCGCCATAACTCTGTTATTTATCGTCCAATTTTCAAAATCCAAAAACCAAATAAAATCACTTTTAAAATACTACAATCCGGGCCAAATAATTTTTTTTCAAACTCTGTGATCCATGACATTTCATAACCACCTTTTTATTTTCGAATGAAACCATATGGTTTTTTCTATGTTATATTAAAAAGTTTTTTTTTTTTAATTCAATGATGTGTAGAAATCCAAATTTTCTTTAACATTAGTACCTGAAAAAAAATTAAAGAAACAGTAAAAACTGATAGAAATAATTTTGTGAAAGCAACATCAAACTGCCTATGAAACTTTGAGCGCAATATTTTAATAAACGTCAAACACCAGTCTTTTGAATATTCAGTGTGCCTTATTCGTCACAATGACCAGTAATGCATGTACTGATATGTTACAAGGTTATTTTGAAGTTTTAAAAAATTCCCGTGATTCTGCTCGTGCTTACGCGGAGAAATATCCGAATAGAGATCGTCCTCATCACCAGAAATTTTGCTGGACTGACGAATGTACTTTCGGGAAGAATGGGATTATTATCAGAAGAAATTCATGAGATATTGGTCTCAGGACAATCCTCACGTTGTTGTGGAGAGCAATTTTCAAAGAAGATTTAGCGTGAATGTACCGTGTGGTATTTTGGGAAGTAGGCTAATAGGACCATTTTTATGGATGGCAATTTAAACCAACAAAAATATTATCATTTACTTTTTGGCGAATTTGAAATGTTTTTGGATGAATTACCTCTTAGAAATCTGAACGACCTTTTTTTCAACAAGGCGGAGCTGCTCCCCATAATACCAATCTAATAGGTAATTATTTGCAAACCCAGTTTGGCGAACAATGGATAGGAACCAACGGACCCATTCGGTGGCCAGCTCATAGTCTAGACCTGACGCCACTGGATTTCTTCTTATGGGGTTATCTAAAAGATACCGTGTATTTAACACCACCAGGAAACGAAAAAGATTTGAGAAGGCGAATAGTTGAGGCCTGCCGTGGAATTCTTCAAATTTTTTTTATACAAGGCCACATCCAGCGTCTCTTGGAGATATTAATTATGTGTTAAACAAAATGCTGGTCAGTTTGAACAATTGTTGTAATAGTTGTTTAGTTTTCCAACATTCTTTTTATGCCTTTTTAAAATTAAAAACCAACTGCCTAAATGTTATTGTAATAAAATTATCACATTTTACTGTTTCTTTAATTTTTTTTTCAAATACTAATGTTAAACAAAATGTGGGTTTCTATACATCATTGGATTCAGAAGAAAGTACTCTTTAATATACCATAGAAAGAACCATATGATTTCATTTGAAAATCAAGAGTTGGCTATGAAATGCCATAGAAAACAAAATTTAAAAAAATTATTTAGCTCAAATTGTAGTATTTCATTTGCTTTTTGGATTTTGAAAATCGGAGGATAAATAACAGAGTTATGGCGGTAGCCGTTAGCGGCTAGCAGGCGGTACACCCCCTGTATGTAACCAATTATGGTAAATATTCAATCCTCGTCCAGTAATGAAGAGTTTTTCATATATTATAGACATTTATAAACTATTATTAAATTATTACTATATTAAATTCATAGATTATATTAAATTCCATAAAATAAATATTCATAATAAAATATGTTCAAACATGTCTCATTCAAATAAAGGTGACCTACCTTTTAAGAGCACATCAGTTTACTATTGACACTCGTATGCATATTAGGGACAATAATGAGAATAAGCAACGCAATTATAATAAAAATGGTATTCTACTAGATAAGAGCACATCCGATGTTTAGAAAGAGTTAGTGAAAGCAATAAACAAGTCTGTGTATTTCTTAATAACAGTATCAGGTTGTATGTTGTAAAAAATCTGTGAGACGGGACGAATACTAGCAAGAGTTGGCACGATTTTGACTGGCGATCGATAATCGACCACCACAAATTCTTCATCGACAAATAACATATAACATGTAATCTGTACAATGATAAAATAAATGTTACAGCGGAGTGATATCTTCAGTTTTCTATTTGGTGCATTTAAAATATCCAAGAATCAATAAACTTCTTCTCCATGATGATACGAGGGTCTGATAAGAGCGCAATATTTCGAAGACTTTACTACTAAACCGTATTTTAACTTGGAACTAAACCCTTATTTTCCAAACGTTATCCCCCCATTAATTAGGGTTGTTTCTTTGCATTAAAAGGTTGGTTAAGATGTTGTAGTTATTTCTCGAACTGACTAGATTCCTCCGTCATATTATACATTCACATTCAAGATAGAAAAGACCATGTAAGCTATCGTTCAGCAATAGATAATACCAGTAGTTATAATTATTGAACTTGATACTTTGATACTATGATACTTTCAATGCATACGCAAACTCCATCACAGCAACGTGACTGCTCTTCATAACATTTTTGCTGCACGATGTTTGTACGAGATGACCTATTGTATAAGAGATATTATAATAATTAAAATAAAGTATTCCCTTAAAATATTAATCAAAAACATTTTTAATGAGAAAATTACTTTAGTAGTAATGTACTGCCCTTATACACATAGTTTTTTACTTCTCGCAGCAAAACGTTTTCTGAAATATAATACTCCCCTCAAAGAAGTACATATGTAGTTCTCAATATTCCCTCTCTTTCTCTATTAGGATTATATAATAATCTCAGCAAGTATATGACGAGATAACGAATCAACTAAGATGTATTAACCACTACAGAATTTGTCAATATGTGGACACACGTTACATGACCTATTTATATCTCGTGGCTCTTCTTCCTCAATTTAAAAGGATTATGCGATACCGTCAGGCTGAACAGGATCTGCAATCGGAACGTGAATCTTGGAATAGTTAAGCGTAACATGAAACAATATTAAATCTTTTGAGATGCTTAGAATATTACTATCGTGTTGAAGATCTTTCGTAACCTTTCAACTTTTGTAAGACTTTTTAAGAATTTGTAAGAATGTTTTATTGCACATACTGTTCCGACAAATCCAATATAATGTCGGAGAATTACTTTTCTGACATTTAAAGACATTTTAAGGTAATAAGGGGGACGCGATAAAATATTCTAGATGTATGAGTTGGAAATGTTAACTGTGCTATAATAGGTTTAATATCATTTCACTGTATTATCCACTTTATTCGAGGTTTGATTATATTTCAAGTAGTAGTGTAAATATGTATCAAATCGCTTATAAATACCAAAGAGATAATTACGATTGTTTGTTCAAATTCATAACGAATACGAGAAATATTTCTCGTACGAAAATCGTTAAATATATCAAGACAATATTTTATTTACTCCGTAGTAAAATTCTTAAGTCTCCAATTCCTAGACTTTATCTAGTCAAAACGCCTAGATTTCAAGTTGGTATTATGACAACAGGGTGGTAATATAATAAGAATACGTGAAAAATTAATGCGGGAAACAAATGTAGGCTTTAATACGTTTCAAATGATGTATCACACGGCATATATTGTCATTTAAGAAATGTCGATGACGTCACATTTTTGACAGATATCATCAAATAGAAAAACAAATGAATTCTAACAGAGTGTGGGAAACTAAATCGAGGTGTTTTCCATAAAACCTGAAGACTACCAAATTATTAGGGGTAGTCCATACTTTTCTTTCACACCATATATATATATATATATATATATATATATATATATATATATATATATATATATATATATATATATATATATATATATATATATACTTATTGACTCGAGCAGCTCTCTTGAGACCTTGAAACATCCTTTTAATACAGATTCTATAATATTAAACATAACTGGCTGGACCTTTTATTTAACATTGGCTAATATCCTTTAATAAAATGAATAGCAACAAATCAATGGCAACAAATATAGACCAATACATGGACGCAACTCAGGAGAACAAAATCCATGATGAATAAGACGAAACTTCTAGTCTAAACATTAAAACTAGGATATGTTAACATAACATCAATATCTATGCTCACACGACAAATTTGACCAGTATGCATTGCTTTAATGTGCCTATAATAACAGAACATCTCGTAATCTCATGAACAGGGCATATCAAAATATATAAAACTAAAGAAGTTATTCATCTATTGATATGAAATAATCATCTTTATTTAGTGCTATTCTGGTCACATTTTAAAGTAATTTTATTTTTATTAGTATTAAGATAGAACAGGAATATCCAATAAGAAAATTAATGGTAGAGGGTGAGATCTAATGATCTCAGAAGTCGATGCCACTGTGGATTAGAAAAAATACACAGGCGAACAAAGATTTTGTGATCGGACTTTTTTGGCTTTTTGGCTTAGTTACATACCATAAACTACAGAAACACTGTATTTTTTGCTTTGCCACCACGCACCAGTATTTGTAAATATACATTGTGCAGTAATTTGTAGTTTTTAAAACCGAGGTTCTATAATATTAAATTTTGCCTCAATATTTACGGCGCCCCTGTTTAATCGATTTGAAACGTACACATAAGTGTGGGGGATTTACCGAAATAGTGTTGGCCGGTTGTGATATTCCGGTTTTATACTATTCGGGTATTTACACTAGTCGCTGTAGTACGTTTTTAATGTGTGTACGTTTACTCGTGACATCGCGTCGTGTGTTTTTATTTTGTTTTACAAATGCCTAGAAGTTGTAAAAATACACAACATATATTTTTTTATAAACATAACACCTGGTTCAAAAAACGTTATTTATGCAAATTTAGCTGATCCACAAAAAATTCGTTTACCGCCACATCATATTAAATTAGGATTAATAAAGCAATATATAAAAGCTATAGATAAAAATGGGAATTGTTTTAAATACCTATGTGGCAAATTTCCAGCTCTTTCTGAAGCAAAATTAAAGGAAGGCATTTTAGTAAGACCACAAATAATAAAATTAATGCAGGACCAACAGTTTGAAGAAGTAATAACAGAAATTGAAAAAGAATCTTGGATATGCTTGCATATGGTAGCAGACATTTTTTTAGAAAATTATAAACATATTCCGCAGTATGAGAAAATTGTCAACAAAATTCTGGATAAGCTGAAACAACTTGGTTGTAATATGAGCATAAGAATTCATTATCTGCATGCTCATTTGGACTACTTTTCAGAAAATGTTGGTGCTGTTGGTGAGAAGCAAGGTGAAAGGTTCCATCAAGATATAAAGTAGATGAATAGGAGGTACCAGAGTCGATGGGATATGACGATGATGGCAGATTACTGCTGGATGCTGAAAAGAGAATATCCAACGAATGATTACACAAGAAAAGCTATAGAACGAAGTTTTTTTGTTAAGAAGGGAGAGATTTTCAAAGGAAAAGGGGAAATTCGATACTCAAAACTATTTGTGTTGCTGCTTTTTACTATGCTTTTTAATGTTTATTAAATATAATGTTTGTTAAAATATAAGTTTTTCTTTAGTTTTTAATTTATTATAATTTTAGTTGACCAAAAATCTTACGTGAGTTGCAAAAATTGAAGGTAGATATGAAGTCAGCGTAAATACATATCTCACTTATCAAACCCAAATTAACTTCTTTCTTCTTTATATTTAGTTTTCTAAATAGTTCTTTATGTTTAGTTTTCCAAACTAAATATTTACTTTAGTTTGGAGAACAATATTGTTTTTGAAGTACAACGACGAAAATCGCTGAAATATTATTTCTTAGAATTAATGAGCAGATACGTGTCTGGTAGATAATGATAATATACCATATTATAATATAATGGGTATTTACAGCAAAAAAAATACAAGATATGCTATACATGTTTGCAAAATATAGTCAACTACGTACTCGTATATTAATATATATTTTTATACACCAGGGATTGCACCTGAACCGACAAAGTATTATATCTATATCATAATTGATTAGATAATAATCTATTGATTGATGAAGATCGTTAAAATCATTAATAAACACAGTAAAATTTTTTTTAATTATCGTTAATGATGCTGGAAAGGTTTAGTAACTTTAATTAATATAAAGACACAAAATAAAGTATTCGTTCCAAAAGGTGTTAGATTAAAAAAATTAAAGGTATTTATTTTTTAATTAAACACGGAATTGTTATTATAGAGTTTAATCTTAACACCACCATGTGTTCTATACTGTACACTACATACTATATTTGAAATATGCTAGTGAAGTTATAGCATTATTAATACAAGGCTATATTTTTGTCAATGTTCATTTCGTAAGGAAATAAATGCGAAAGGTGTTTAAGAGTATTCACCATCATATCATTCCATCTTTTACCGCGTTTATAGAGATATTTATTCAAACAAATGTAATTATAGAATTCCACTACTTTATAAGTAGCAGTACTTATACAGTACTAGTACTCGACTACCGTTTAGTACTGGTTTAGTACTATACAAAATAATACTCTGCTAAAGAGGTCGAGAAATAATTTGACAAATATATCATCAAAGTTTTAGTGCTGGACATGCTTTCCTCTAGTTGATACTCTCTTTACTATAGTAAAAAGACATATTTAGCTTATAGTTGATAGTGACCATCCATTCTAAGAAATATCAAATGGTGTAACTATATCCATGTGGATAACTTAGTGGTGTAAATAACATAGATAAGGTAAGGCAGTGATTATTTACACGTGGTGGTAGATGAGACAGACCATATCTCATATAATTATCTCCCACCTCACCATTATTCCATGATTTCTAGTGTCTTTCTCACGTATGTGTTTCTAACCAAATATTCTTAAGGAAAACTGGTTTCAAATAACCTCCATTTGAAGCCACGTTTCCGCCTCCATTTGGTCCAGCGGATATAGGCAGACGTTAAGACACAATATGATAGAAATATGTCAAATATTTCTATCATATTGTGATCATATTTCTATCATATTTCTATCATATTTCTATCAAACACTGAAGATTATTTATAGCATTTAAATATTCTCTTTTTATTATTCAGCTGTTGGCCATTCAAAAATATTACAATTCAAAAGAGGGGAATGTATTTCCCCAGAGATTATAAAATAAAATTTGTTTCAAGATCAAATTCCAAGGACCAAGGGCAAATTCCTGAATTATGTCAACTTTTATTTCAGGGGTTTCAACAAATTATTATAATAAAATAGGGATCGAGTGTACCTCATGTTGAAGGGATTATATACTCTGTAAAAATACCCAACACTGGGGATTTAGATTAACTAATTCTGGAATTATAAGCAATTAGGTTTATAAGATCTGAAAATCAGTTTTTACTGATCTTTTTTTAAATGATCCACCCTGGATATATTGGAAAATAAAGCGGCAATAGTATTCTTCAAAATACATTAATTCCGATTACTTTAGCTACTAACTACTACTGTAGATTAGATTTATGCCATGCATACCCAATATGATTGATACCCATTACAGATTAATTTTGTCAGTAATTCTTGAAATTTTGAATCACATGATCCACGAAGATATTACTCCACTTAAAAGATTAATACGTTTCTCTCGCACTCTCATAGAGATATTGCAAGTGCCCCAAGTATCGATAAACCCTTATTTTACATGTAAATTACAATATTTCCATATTTAATAAAAAAAATAGTAACATTAAACTATCCAGGAAATACCTCTACGGGTATATAAATTCTAGTGAATAGTCGTTATATGTATATCAAGTTTCAACAAAGATGATTAATTTATTCTTCATATGCCGACACATAATCAGTCAGTACACAGCCTTCAAAAATCACACATTATTTATGATCTCTGTACTTTTGCTTACGACAAAACTATCATCGAGTATATATCCACAATTATTGGAATTCAGACTATAATCCTGATAAAACTAGAATTTAACGGTTCCACTTTCAGTGTACAATAAGATAAGTATCTTGTATTTTTACCGTGTAGATTTCTGCGATAAATCCTCCCACGTTCTTCGATCGATTATTAAAACCTTTTCATATCATCTACAGTCTTAACAGTTTGTTAGTGATATCAGCTTGTTGTAGTTAAAAATCGGTATATTGCAGGAGATGTACGAAAGTCTTGGAGGTAATTGAAGTAGTGAATATAAACTGATAAGTATCATTTGACTAATATATATTATTATTTTTGATTTTGATTACAATATAACACATTAAATACGGAGTGCTCTCATGAAGTTTACATATTTTTCCCACTAAGGAGAAGGTAACATGCCGTTATTTATAGAGATTTTACCCATATTTAGAAGTATTAACTATGCTTCTTTAATATACATATATATGTATCCACCAAAAAAACAAATCCCGTATAGTAGAAGCAGTAAGTTTTAACGTAATTTGGTCACAAATCTCGACGAGAATAAAATTTATCAATAATCGATTGATGATTGATGTGCTGGCTGCAAACATTTTCTTACGTAATTAATGATCAACAACAATTTTAATTACTTTTCAGAGGACTTTGACTAAATCTCGCCTGTGAGCTCCGAGAATGATATTTTATATTACATTTTATGATTCTCATTTTTTAATATTGATTCCCAGTGAAATAAACGTAATATACACCATTCAGGAATGTTTCATTTCATAAAATGATTGGGTTTTTCCAAATCTCCTCTCGACACAATGATTTCAAATTATTTTTCTAAATGAATTAATATCTTATTTCCTTGTACTACTCTTTTCTCATTTTACATACTTTTTTAAGTATTTCAGAAATAACGTACTGTACAGTTCGGTAAACACAAGTTTAATTTTAAAAGTGTAATTAATTCAAGTGCTTTTGTTGATTATTGAGTTTCCTTGGTAATCAACAATGGAAAAATATGTCAGAAAACTTTGGGTCTTACAACGAATGCTGATATTAAACTGAATTTAATTTGAATGTTTCGTTTGATTCTTACTTTACTACAAACTTAATGTGCATTTTTTTCTTCGGTTAGAAAACCCATAAAGTGGTGGTATTGCCAAGTTATTTTATTGACATTTGGAAGACTCAGGCAATAGTAATTTTTTTAAAACGTCAATCTGGGAGGCTTCATTATTATAATGGGTAATATTAAATTAGAAACTGATTTCCACTGTCTTATCGCTAGGAATTAATGTGGATTATTGGAAGAATTAGTGTAGATTAATACTTTAGGAATTTCATTATTTATTTTGAGCAAAGAAGCCGACTTGAGATTCTAAGTGGTTTCTCGTGTTATAACCACAGGAAGGATTTATATATGTATAGGATGTATCACTTGGAACTATAGAATGTCATTTGTGAATAAAAATAATAATATTTGACAGACTTTTTTATTCCTCAACATAAAATGGACACGATATGGTTAAGAATGGAAAAGAATATCATTCCTATGGTCGCCTCCACTCATTTGGCACCATTCGTTTAGCAGAATTGCCCATAACACAGGCATATGAAACTGGCTCTATTTCCCGAACATCACGTTGAATATTTGCTTCGAAGTCTCTGATTGTTGCTGGCTGGGTTGCGTACACCTTTACTTTGACATAACCGCAAAGAAAAAAGTCCAAAGGTGTTAAGTCACATGATCCTGCAGACGAATTGATTTCAGCATTCCGCAAGACAAGATGCTCAAGAAATTTAGTATGTAACAGAGTTATGGTTGCACGTGCTATACGACACATTGCATCGTCTTGCTTAGACCACGTGGTGTTCAAATCCAAATTTGTTAACTTGGTGGAAAAAGAAATTGTTTAATATGTTACGAAAGCGTGCTCCATTTACCAGCTTGATTTTCAAAAAAGTTTGGTCCACTTACTCCACCACTCCATAATGCGTACGAAACCACGTATCTCTGTGAATACATTTCGTTTTCGTGAACAGTATGTGGATGTTCAGCATTCCAAATGCGACAATTTTATTTGCTGACGTATCCGTCAAGATGATAATGTGCTTCATCTCTGAACAAAATTGTGTTGCAAAAATCAGTTTCAACTTCTTTCTTTTTTAATGCCCAATTATTAAATGTATAATGTTGTAAATAGTGTTTAACTTTTAATTGTTGTGTCTGAACTGAGTTTTATATGCTGACAGATGCAGATCTTTCTTTAAAATTCGATGCGTGGTCGCTGTTGACAGATTAAATCTTTGTGCGCGACATTGAATTGAATTGTTTGCATATTCTCGTATACTTTCTCTCACTTCAACAATATTTCCATCTGACTGACCGCTACGAGGACGTATTGGTGTTACCTTGTCAACAACAGAACCCGCCTTTTCATATTTCTTGATTAAGTTGCAAACTATTAGCTCTGTAGACATTTCATTTTGTCCTAGTTTTGTGTGAATTGCTCTTAAAGAAATGATCCCTCACTTTCATAAAACTTTCATAAAAATTTTACATAAACTATTCGTTGTTGAACTGGTAGTTGCAACATATTGAGGTCGCATGATTTGTAGATGAGAGTCGTTAAATATTGACATCCTATCTTCGTCAGAACACAAATGGCGCGCAATTCAAATTCTGTAGTTCCAACTGAGACACCCTATACATAGAAATTCAGTTAATTATTTTTAGTAAAAATAAACAACTTGAGGCTATAAGTAGTTCCTTGAATTAAACACCACAGGAAGTATTTATAGACAAGATAATTCACGTTCAAAGTCTCCTTGGTCTTACTATATTATATAATTTCTGTTTTATTAAAAGAAAACTCAAAAATTGCTTCGATTTGTACCACAAGGAATTTACAAACTTATGTTTCCTTTATATGTAATTTAAATACATCAGTTTATTAACACAACGAATGAGGATACGATCAAACTTCATTCGGTATATTTTTGTTGCAAATCTATGACAAGTATGAATCAAATATAGATAATCTTTAAGGTTTAAGTGTTGTTACTTATCAAGTCATGACGTGCAGTGGATGAATTTGTATTTTGTGTGTGATAATGCGATAAGGAGAACTTACTATGTTTAACTGAATGAAATACATATGTACTATGTAGGTACTTATAATTATACGAATTTTAAGACAAGTACGTGGAACTATTAATGTCGTACTTAAGATTTGGAATTTTCGATAGACATATAATTGTTTACGGAGTTGTAGACACCTCACTTTTATATAATGAGATAAGGATACACGACACAAACATTGATTCTTACAGAAGGTTTAAATGTATACTTCATCCAACAGTTACATTCTACTATAAGTAATAACTGAACTACAAATAGACTGTTAATATAAATAAATTTCACTTTGACAGAGATACGAATTTACTTAAATTAAACTGTTTTTGTACGCGTATCTAACAAAATTCTGTCAATGTCAAGTATAACAAGGGCATATTCTGTTTTATATATTGTTTTATATATTCTGCCAGTGGAGTAATAATGCAAAAATGCATCTGTATTGCTAAGTCGACTTGAACTCATACCCTAGTCCAAGATCCAGACACATTTTAGATCAGGGTACACAGACTAATATTTAAAAACTCATTGTAGTCATTATAGATTTTTGCTATAAATTAAATTTTTGCTATAAAATTAAAGTAGTTTGTAAAAAAACATCAATAAATGTAAAACTACATTAATGTATAATAAAAAATAAAGCTAAAAATGTAACAATAGACTAGAATAAACCAACACAAATATAAATATTTAAGCAAGAGGACTATTATGTACGTCAACACAATGGTTCCCCATTAAACGGAAAGTAATACTGAATTATAATTAAAATACTAATTATAATTATAGTGCGATTAGAAAATTGCACTATTATAATTAGTATTAGCGAGAATACTAGTTATAATAGATAACAAAGTGCTTTTAATTAAATAGAAACATACAAGCATTTGTTCTTATCTACGTTGCGATTCAGACGATTAATTTTATACTTTACTGCAATTTTTATCTGTTTTACTGCAATTTTTAGCAATAACTCGTATGCATTAAAATTTATCGGTAGGATATGCAATAAGAAAGGATACGTCTATTATATAAACTTGTACAAGAAACTTTATATTTAAAAGAATAACGTCAATGTAAGCCTAACTTCTGTCAGTCTTACAAATCTTACCTTCTAAATATAGCGGAAATCAAAATAATATCATCAAATAAGTTAGAAATGTAATCCTTAAGGAGGCATTACATAACCCAGATATGCCATCAGGCTAAGCTGTTGCTGTGTTGGATGCTTAGCAGCGATGGACGGCAAAGCTCCTGAGGGGTGATAGGGAAATTCACGGGGTTGTTAACAGGACACTGTCATCTTAGCAAAATTAGCTTAAGTACCTACAAGGAATGCAGATGGGATGAAGGATGCATCTGAACATGTTCTATGCCAGTGCCCGGTTCTGGCATGGCCGTTTGGGTTTTTTTTCTTGGACCCAAGCGAGCTGAGAAAGATCGACCTGGCGAGGATATTGAGCTTTTGGAAGAAGCCTAAATTCCTACTCCACAGCTGTTTTCTTTATGGGAACATTAAATGGGAAGTATCCTGGCTATCTAAAGGCTCTGAGACTCTCCCCAGAAAACTAAATTTAAACCTAAACTTAAACATAGCATACAACGTACATATAAGACCAAGGGCATATACATAACTAAAGGGGATTTTTTATAAATTACTTATAACAATGACATTAGTAATACTGAAATTACTATTACTCTATTTAATACCAGATGGTAACTACCGCGCGTTGCTAGACCCCAAAAATTAAGAAAAACACCGGACCGATCCGGATGGCATTATGCCTAAGTTACTTCTCTTGGCGAATATTTGTGGTGAAAATTTCATAACGATCAATTGATCGGTGTAGAATCCTGTTCGGAAACATAGATACAGACGAACATTCGCTTTTATACATACAGATTATACCATTAATGGTCTTGCAATCTCTCTATTTTTTTTTCGGACCGTCAATAGACGCTTTTTTACAATTTGTCGAGATAAATCCCATGAAGTAATATAACATTATATTGTAGGAAAATGTCATATTGTTGACTTCAGTAAATCTTATTGAACTACTATTTCAAAAAGTAAATAATTGTCTTTTAAATAAAAGTTTAATAAGACTTCTTGAGGCTGAGCCGGGCTCTTTAATTCGTCGAGTAATTAATGCAAAATTAACTAGATAATATTCTATTCGATAAAAGTATTTCATATCGAGATGAATCTTCCAGAATCATTAATTATTAGATGAGGTGCGGTTAGTAAAATTAAGAAGCGACACCAAAAATTGTTTCGTGTTGGGGACATGTAAAAACAACTATTGTTAGAAATGATATGAACATACGATTAATTAAGGACTAAGAGATTATTTTATCATTG
The DNA here is from genome assembly GCA_037954035.1 of Rosalia funebris. Classification (NCBI taxonomy): domain Eukaryota; kingdom Metazoa; phylum Arthropoda; class Insecta; order Coleoptera; family Cerambycidae; genus Rosalia; species Rosalia funebris. The sequence continues at coordinate 1,672,621 of JAZFAV010000018.1, read as the reverse complement.
AATCAGTGCCATCATGGTCCCATCTTCTCATTCATTGACTCTATTTTGATAACTGAATAAAAACACGCTTATAAATTCAAAATATAGATGGTTCTAGAATCAACATAGAATATTCATGGATATGAATTTCTGACCAAATAATAAAGTATCTAATGTAAACAATATATGATAATCAATATGTGAAAATAATGATTATGATAAAAGTGTGATTTCCATTGAGTTGATGAGTATGATAATATTGATAATGATTGTAGTCGCTATTGGATACAAATAATCCATATTCATTACCTATGAAAGGTAAATGTGTGGGTGGAATATTTTGATGGTCGTGCTGATTACTGAACGTATTGAAGCAAGAAACTAAATTATTGGTAGTCTAAATTATCAGAACTTATTCTACTGGATTTTATTTTTATGGTTGTCTCAATATTAAGGTGCATGCCACTAAATAGGATATTACTGGGAGTCTCCAGTCGGTCGAGAGTTTTTAACTGGTAATATTATAAAATGGTGAATGAGTTTTTAAATTAATTAGTGTTCTAATATTGAAAAGTAAAATTGAGAATAGAAACAGTGTGTACTACGTTACTACCAACGATTTAATGATTTTATTTTTAAATATGATTACAACAACAACTTATATTGTCCACTGTAAATATGTTTTTACTAGCACAACCAGAATATCTACGTCTTATTATCTATCTATATTATTATAATATAAATATCTAGGTGGAATTGTGATAATTACTAAATAAAGTATGTAATGATCAAAATCTCTAATTGTTTTAAAATGTATGTAGATTGTATAAATATTTTGATGATATTTTTTTAACTTTGATATATCAATAATATCAATATTTTTCACAACTTGCATCGCTATCTATGTAGAATATGACGTACTGTACGAAGATTCTAATTAAACTATTTCTTCATTTACGCTTTATTTAGTAGTTTTTGTCATTTATGTCTTACATTATGTGGTAATTCAATCGTATTTATTTTAACACAGACGCTGCTTTACTTATTTTAATTATTAATTTATTTTCTTTCAATGTTCCATAGAACTTGAAAGCTTCAGCATTTGAATGTAGTAACAGTGGTTAAGAATATTTGTTAACCAATTGATATAATCAATTTTTCCCGAGCATTATACGCCGAATGTCCCATGATTTTACTATTTTCTTCATGAACCTCTTTTTTTTTCTAAACCCTCTTTCGTATTTATTTTTCTTAATATATATTCTTGATCTTCTTTACATAACAGAACATCACTATTTGCTCAACACTTGTCTCAAACTTATACCAAAATTTAGAAAAGGAATGTGAAAACTGTGTGGTTCATATAATATAGAAAATATCAATGATCACACAGAGTGCTCCATCTCGCCTGGCCCCTAATTATTCGTCATGTTAAACTCAACACCTCGTATATCTCAGTACTTTTTTATTTTTTACTAAAATTATGTGGACTTTATTTATGCATTAGTACACAAAATATTATTTTTCCGTGATATCCTTAATACATATTACGGTGTAGATTTTAAATAATTAATTAATTTAAACTATTATTAATTAAATCCTGGAAACTTATTTATTGGTGAAGTGTACAAGAATCCAAATTTATTCGTTCGGCGACTAAGACTGACACAGTCTCGTTGACTTTGACTTAATCTTAATTAAATTACAACATGTCGAGAACAATACTCTTGCGTTTCTTACTTTTTATTGCAACATGTCGCGTTGTACAATTTCGTACTTTCACCCATTTTCAATTGAAATCATTCATAGTCATAATATTATGACATGGTTAAGTTTACGATAATTTGATATATATATATATATATATATATATATATATATATATATATATATATATATATATATATATATATATATATATATATATATATACTTATAACAGGAAAATTTTACAAATTAATATTTATTATATCAAAAAGATAGACAGACTATATTAAAGGATTAATACATGTTACTTTTCCGCACTCCACTATACGTGGAAAAGTAATGTAATCATGTAAAGAAAACTAAATTTTTTGTTTTGGGGTTTATTTTTCGTTTTTCAGCCTAAAAACCAAAAAAAATTGTTTTTAAAATCTGATGCTGTGTGTGTGTCGTTGTCGTTGTCGTTGTCGTTGTCGTTGTCGTTGTCGTCGGCATGTATTCTTGTTAGCACGATAACTCAATTAAATCGTGTCGGATCGATCGGGTTTCGACTGATTCTGATTAGGGATGTCTACTAGACGACATCTATTGAGTTTGAGGTGAATAGGACACACCTCACCCTGTCCATGGATCATGAGAAAACACGATGGTGGACTATTTGAAGAAAGTAAAACTGTCGCATAAAACACATATTTCTGCGTTTATGTGTTGGTTTATTTTTTCTCGGCCACTCAATTTCGAGATAGAAATGTCCTACGTGCGGAAAAGTCCGTTTTAAGGTTTTAAAACTGTTTATTTGGAAAAGTTAAGTCATTTAAAGTTGCCAGCGGATTTCAGCAAATATATGATTTGGCATTCCTCGTGAAAGTATCTGAATCTGCGCAGTATACTGGTACATAAATGGACTTAGCGCGATCCCCAGGTACTAAGCACCAAGTTTTAGTGCAACTACCTAGGTATATAACACACCACTGAAATTGAACTAGCCACAAGGAATAGATTACACTGGGGAACAATTTTTTTATTTGCTGTTGAAAGAGCTTTTTTAACTGATTTTATAAATATCTCTATCGCAGACTTCAAATCTCATTGAAATTCGTTTTTCGCTATATGTTCTGGTTTCCAGTTTGATGCAATTTGATGTTGAATAAATTTTTGCACTATCGTATATTGCACCACCTATCCTATAACTTCGAACAGGGTGTTGTGCCTTCAGGGACGCTTCGTTTATCTATTAGTATACGTTTTGTCTAACAACATTAAATATAAAATATTTTTATTTAAAATAACTTTTACTCAGTAAAGGTATATGAAGCGTGATCCGTCTTCAAGCAGATCTCGGCTTGCTTGTGGGCAAGTAGTTTGTACTTCTATGTTTAAAAGTTTAGTATATGTATATATATATATATATATATATATATATATATATATATATATATATATATATATATATATATATATATATATATATATATATATATATGCATCCCTGCCCGTGATGAAGACTTTGTCAAGAAGACGAATGGCAAGGAGAAAGCAGCGTGGCTTTATTTTGTGGCAATTATACAAAATTTCCTTGGCAACAGAAAATCCCCCAACAATAAAGTTCTGGTTACTAAAGTGCTGTTGGCTTTTGAAAATCTTGTTTGCAGTATGACTATCAAGCTTCATTTCCTCTATAGTCTTTTCGATCAGTTACCAGAAAACCTTAGTTCTATAAGTGACGAACAGGTGGAGCGTTTCCATCAAGGCCCCTTGATGATGGAAGAGTGCTGCCAAAGGCGGTGGACCAAGCATATGATATCAGACTATACTGAATATTATGATTCTGGAGCATCAAATGAGATTTCCCTGAGAAGATCTACAGGCGCAAGATCTACAAGCGTAAATTTTGTCTGAATAGGAGTGTCTCCATTTTCATCCATATCAGTTGTTACGAATCGCCTCTTATCTATCTCATTTATGTTGAAATGTTAAAATATATATATATATATATATATATATATATATATATATATATATATATATATATATACGTTAATTTAAAAATAAAATCGTCTGTACTATTCATTTCATCGATATTTGCCAAATAAAAAACTCTCTTAAAAACGCAGCCATAAAAACAAGCCACGGTATGAGATAAGAGCCGTTTGGAATTTTTTATTTGGCAAATAGCGATGAAATAAACTATACCTACATGTATTTCAATATTTGTATTTTATTTTGCGCAACAGATTTTTTTGCGATCGTATCATTATACGAAGCGTCAAATGTCGCGAAAATGAAAGTGTCGAATTGCAAAAAATCTAAAGGTTACCAAACGAAACTACCTACAAATTTGAACTCAGCGCCCTCAAGTTAGATATATGAACAAGAATAATTGATTGTTATTTATATACATTCATCTATGTTTGATCAAATTTTAAACATATCACATGGAAATAAGTCTATTTGCGTTTATTGAAAATCAAATCATAGACTCTATATGAAATTTCCAGTTTAATCTGTAATTGCATAATATTCTTATCTAATGTTATTCTTACACTAACGCTTTATTTTTATTTTCAGGTAAGATACCCAGTATTATTGATACATCATTGTAAGTATAATAACTACACTTATTTGGTTATATGTAATTTTAGGCTACACACATGTACGTACAGTTGGCAAATAGTCTTCTTGCATAATATGAGGCAAATCTTTGATATCACTGAAATAATTGAAATATATACAGTAGTCCCAAAAATAGTGCATAAATATGATAATAATAATATACTCTCCATCCCCCTTTGCAATAGATCGCGAGAATACATTTATTAGACTTCAGTTGTCAATATTTAAATAGTATGCCGCACTTTTATTGATACAAATAGCCATTTTCAAGAATAATTTAACGATATGGAATTTTATCTACCCATTTTACAGCTTCCTTGTAAGTGAGAAGCAAAGGCTATACATTTTATTTATGGTCAGAGGTAGTGGTAAAATATATAGGAAAATGTATATAAAGTAAATGTAAATGTTTATAAGTATAGGAACATTTTAATAATAAATTATTGAAATAAGTATATCAGCCAATCGAAATTAAGTAGATTAATCTATAAATTTGAACCATCTGAACTAATTAAAATAAAGATTAAGTTGAATAGGAATAAAAATTTTATTTTATCGTAATAATTGAAGTATTAACTCATGGATATAAGAACAAATGATTAGCAGTTTATAGTTAACTAAAGGGAAATTTATTCTTCCAATAAAAATACAATGTTTATTATATCTCCATATAACGAACACAAAGTTTCAACGCAAATGAAAAGGGGATTCTTTTTTAAATAATCTGTCAGCATCATTAGGATAGTAAACATCGCTAATTAATATATTGTTTTTAACGTTATATGGTCCTTTAAGGTTATATCCTTTATAATGTCGACAGGTTTTGCAGTCAAACCTAATTCTCTTATCTTGCGCGTGACCATGCACCATGAACATTACTTCAAAAATTTGTCAAATTTACTTAAATTTCACGGAGAATCATTTTTTAACCTAAATCCATCGTTATAATATTTGAATAAAGTAAAATACATAAAAAATGTGTAAAACGCCCTGTTTGTATTTATGTAAAGTTTAAAACCAAAAAAAAAATTAATAAATAGAATAAATAGAAGTACATGTAGGGCATACCTAGTTAGACTAAATTCTATATTACCCACTTTAAAAATGACGAGGCAGATTAAAGCACATTACAATCAATAATTTACTAACAGGCTACATTGTGTATATGTATTTTGAAAAAATTGAGTGTGACTCATTTTTTAAACTGAATAACAGAAATAAGACAATATCTCACGAAACAGGAAATATTGATAATTTATATCGTCAATGTTTTTTACATTTATGTATAAATTTTTATTTTTATTTACATTATAGTTATGCACTTTGATTTTCACACAGTTACTTATACTTTTATTATGTGAACTTTTGTTGTATGAAGTTATTTGATCAAATTGGTTGATCTTTGACTTTCGAAATCAGTTTAAACCTTGAAACCTATTCGATGATAAACTAATTTCCAAAAATCAGGGGACAAAGTTCGAGCACGTTATTTTATATACAAATAGAAATTTCAGAGTATATTTCCTTTGAGTATCTGATAAACAAACACAAATACGACTAATTTAGTTTCATGATTCACACGGGGACGCGTTTCTTAAACTTATTAAGAAAACAATGTTAGTATCCTTTATTTTCGTGCAATTTCCTCCACTAGGGACACCATCTGCGTATATGAACGCAAATGGTTATGAAACAAGTTTTTTTTTTATTACATACGTAAACTTTACTCCCAAATGTAAAGCTGTAAACTTTATTATAACTTGTGGTAGTAAAGAGCGCCTTTGAGGACATTTGTAGGTTTTAGACGCCATAGGCTATACGAATATATTATATCGAATAGGTAAAAATGATAATAAAACTAACAAGATAATGATACGATTTAAGGAATATATTTAGATATCAACAGCTGTTTTGGTACACCTTTTGATAAAACATACTATCTGCTGTTAATTATGAAAAATTTTAATAATAATATTCTCGATTTAATTTGTATTTCAAAAAAGTCATCAACAAATCAATTCATTCAGTACTGAAAGACTTGTTCCATAGGACTTGATGTTAAACTGCCTTATGGACGGTCTAAAATACTTGAAAATTTACAACACAGTGAGGAGTTGTCATATAATTGTAGAATATCTGTCTGTGAAAATATTTTCTTACTTTATTCTGATATATGTAATGTGAACTGGTCTTGTCGTAATGGACTTATTAGATAAGTGTTAATATTGCCTGCGGTATTTTCTATAATATTATGTATTCGTTGCTTGATATACATGTAAACTACAGAAATAAGGAGTTTGTACTCCAACCCATCAGCAAATGCCTTATATAATAAGGACTAAACAAATTAGGTCAAAACAGCTATTCTCCTGGCTATATGCCAAACGTCGAGCGCTGAATTACATGACAAAATTTGTCGTACTTTTGTCTAACAGAGTTAGCACTAAAAATACAGTTATTGTTTCAAAACCATCAAGAAAGAAACAAAGCGTCACCTATCTCAGGATATCGTTAACTGCAGACCGGTTTCGACCTTTCTATCTTGGGTCTCGTCAGTACAGTGTAAACGAGTATACCTTCGACAGATAAAGCTCACATCTAGTAGACGTTGCTACGTTCCACCGCAGTAGAACATACCAAACGCCATCTCTGCGGTGGAACGTAGCAACGTCTACTAGATATGAGCTTTATCTGTCGAAGGTATACTCGTTTATACCGCACTGACGAGACTCAAGATAGAAAGGTCGAAACCGGTCTGCAGTTAATGATATCCTGAGATAGGTGACGCTTTGCATCTTTTTTGGTGGTTTTGGAACAATCACTGTATTTTTAGTGCTAACTCTGTTAGACAAAAATACGACAAATTTTGCCATGTAATTCAGCGCTCGACGTTTGACATATAGCCAGGAGAATAGCTGTTTTGACCTAATTTATTTAGTCCTTATTATATAAGGCATTTGTAGATAGGTTGGAGTAAAAACTCCTTATTTCTGTAGTTTGAGTGTTACCCTCTGGTAGTAAAACTTTGCATTATATTGATGATCTCAAGTTTTTACTTCGATTTAAATTGTTCGGAACTACTAAGAGATGGCGTTTGGTACGTTCTACTGCGGTGAAACGTAGCAACGTCTACTATATGTGAGCTTTATCTGTCGAAGGTATACTCGTTTACACTGCACTGACGAGACCCAAGATAGAAAGGTAGAAACCGGTCCGCAGTTAACGATATCCTGAGATAAGTGACGCTTTGCATCTTTCTTGGTGGTTTTGGAACAATCACTGTATTTTTAGTGCTAACTCTGTAGGACAAAAATACGACAAATTTTGTCATGTAATTCAGCGCTCGACGTTGGGCATATAGCCAGAAGAATAGCTGTTTTGACCTAATTTGTTTAGTCCTTATTATATAAGGCATTTGCAGATGGGTTGGCGTATAAACTCCGTATTTCTGTAGTTTGAATGTTACCCTCTGGTAGTAAAACTTTGCATTATATTGATGATATACATGTACCGAGGATCAAGCCCCCACAATTTAAACTCTGGACCTTAGTTTACCATGTATAACATAACAAAATAAAATTACCGAAAATTAGGAAGTATTTAAGAATTTGAGGCCAAAAATTGAAAAGACTGTGTCAACGTCTTATAAAAATTACTTAAGGAAAATCGAGGTTGAAATAAATAATAAAGCTAACAATTTCTGGTCTTATATAGTGATTAAAATGGAAGTAAATACAACCCCATGTACTGTGACCTTCAAAGACAATTTTTTAGACACAAGTCAAGACATCGTAAATTCCATTTCCGACCATGTTGCGGGTTCTTATTCTATACCAATATTAAAAAATATTGCAGATAGTACAGATACAATGTTACTTACAAAAATATGATTGTATAAAATTATTTTGGTTTTTCATATCCTTTACATAAAAGTAGTAACAATATGTAACCTTATTCATTATTAATATATTTGAATTTCGTTGATCAAACATGATAAAATATATTTACGTATTTAACTATTTATTATTTATCCTAAACATCAGTCAATGTGACTGATGTTTAAGATATTTCAAATACTAAGCCTAATATATTTTAAACATATTGGACTCAGTGTAAGGCTTGATAGATCTAAAATGCTTTCGCGTAGGAACTTAGTCTTTTATAGGATTTCTTCTTATACAGGACTATATAGAACTTCAATTGTGCCATAGTTTAAATCCAGATTTCAAAAAATTATCCAAATATCCGGGTATCTTCATTTTAAATAAGACACATGGTATATGTATTTGTAATTTTTTATTACATCTAATACTAACACTAAAGAACGTACTATTATAACTACTAACGAGAAAAAAAGAAAAATGAGTGTGTTGAACGATCATAAAGAGGCCTCTCCCCTTATCTTGGTTTAATAGAACGCAATATTTAAAAAGGATAACGGTCCAGCCTATCCGCGGATAAAAGAACAATGAACTGTTTTACATGTAGAATGCTTAATTTATGAAGATTTAAACCACCTATCTGTTACTTTGCAGAATAGGCAGTTGGCTGTGTCGCCAAGTCTCATGAGTACACGTACTTAATGCTTGTACTATTTTTAGTTTAATTAGAAAATGTGAATTTATCTAAATTTCATTTAAAAACCTAGTATGACTATAACAAACTGTTACAATTGCCCTAAAGTTGTTGTAAGTGGAAATTTTATTCATGTTTCTTCACGTTTTTATTAAAACGTTTCACGGTAAATCTTGGATCAAAGAAGAAACTGTAATAATATCGTAGACATTTTAATTTCATTTTTCTCTTTTATTATATAGGAGAAACTGATATACAAAGGTGGTATTATACATTAAATATTTAAGGAAAGAGATTATAATAACAGATAATGGCCCTATTATATTAAATACTTGGTTTTTACGCGTTCTGATTTATTATAAAGTAAATCTTAAATTTTGGCACCGCCGCCGCCGCCAGTTTGTTAATAAATAATATCCAAAATATTCGTATCTGACGAGGACAGCGTAAAATAAATTATTTTTCTGGTCATGTTGGCTATCGTGCTATCGTTTGCTATCGTGTGTTGTTTTAGCTGAAGATATTGATAAAAATAGTGATATAGTAAACTTAAACACTACAAATAGAAAAAAAATACCAAAATAAAGTACTCGTGAATTACATGGATACAGATGTAAGTTGAAATATCGATAATTAAAATTCTTTCGTTAAAAATTCATATATTAAAATATTTTATTAATTTAAGTAAATAAGCCCCTTTCCATATTATACTTTATCAAATTATTAAAGCTGCCTCTGTTCAATAGATTACAGTCTCTATAATAAAAGTATCTTATTTTATTTGTAAATAAAATTTAGTAGTCCACAAGAATGCAGTGTGAATGGTTTCAGAATGCATTTTAAGAAGAACAGAGAAGAACAGATATGAAGATCTGGGTTCTTGGAATGAATTTTCGTGAACTCCATTAATATTCATTATAGTTGTACATAATATACAGGGTCTGGCATAAGTATGGAATAATACTTCATTTCTGAATTATTTATTTTATGTAAATATATTTTAAGTAAATAAAGGTTTTTAGTTATTTATTTTACATACTTTTAAATTTTTATTTTTTTACCATAAGTTGGCTGCTATGACACTCGGCTATTTTTAACAGTAATTTATAACTTTTTGATTATATTCTAAATCAGCACATACAGATAGCACATAATCACTTTATCTGTTATTTTTCCTTATTCACTGGGCCAACAACTCGTTCAGTTTCTCACAGCATTTAAACATGACTGTCATTTTATTAGACAACAAACAATATTAAATTTAGCTGAGCTAAATAACAAAAACAAAAAACCCACATTTTATGGATAAAATTTAATTCTCTGATGTAACCACTTTCAGGTTACATGAAGAGTTATGCCTATTTACCTTTCATGCTAAATATTCATAACTGCCGTTATTAGGCCTAGTATAATCTCCATTGTATGTCCGAAGCTCGCAGTCAGCATTCATAGATATTTCCTGATCAACTAAATGTTTGAGCAGGATTAGAGAAATTCACATAATTGGGCCTTTTTTATAGAAGGAAATTTGCCAGTGAAAATATATGTTTTTATTAAGAGATAATATTATTCCTGCTATAAAAGCTATGTATCTTGACAACAATGTTTGGTTTCAACAAGATGAAGCACCTCTACTTTGGAATTTCGGTTATTTAGATACAGTTTTCCTAACAAGTAGCTACAACAGGAAAGTTGTGGATAGAGCAGATAGATATAAGTCGCCTAATTTGATCGTTTTTTATTTTTCCATGGAGTCACATAAAATTCCACGTGTACAATAAACGACCAAATGTTCTAAATGACCTAAGAGCTTAAATTGTTAGTGAAGGCGATAAGAGATGAAGAGTGAATCATTTATAAACGGACTAGAACTATGTATTGAAAATAATAGTAGACATCTTTTATGTAATCGATATGATATAAGGGACATAAGTAGGTAACATTTTTATGATTGAAATTATTATTGGTTCTTAAAATTCCCTTCTTGAAACAGTCAAAGGCTCTTACGCAATCACGTATAGAATAATGTACTAATTCAAAATATAATAAAAAGGTATAGGTAGAGAACTCATAGCCAAACAAACAGTTTAAATGTCATCGTTACAGGTAAAATAAATGAGCTAAGAACTTTTATTTCAAACATTTTTGTTTAAAATAAATAATTAAAAAATATACAGGCATTATTCCATATTTATTCCGGAGTCTGTGTACGTTATTTTTCTTGTTTATCTCTACATAGGTAGACTTCAATTTTAAAAGTAGAAAGAATGTAACCTAATTATTATAATTTTTTTTATAATAATTGCCATAATCAACATCTACAGTAAATATTCTGCTAAATACTATGTGGTACAATCCTAGTACAGATAACTTTCATTACATAGTACGATATTACTACAGTGCACCAGGACTTTCACACAATTCTTTAATATAAGTACTAGATATAAGTACTTTGTATAGATATAACAGTGTTTGCACTTATATTTAACATTACGTCAATCAATATGAACGAAGTAATGACCAATTGTCTAGATAAAATAAATTAAAATTAGCACACTTATAAACATTACTAATATATTATTTACAATAGAATTGTAAATAATAAATGAAGAACATGATTAGAAAGGTTTTTAATAAAATATAAAAGTTACATAGTTGTGTGAGGGGCTCGTTATTAAGTTTGAGATACAGGGTGATCCCATAATGTGTTTGATAATACGTTTGATAATTTTCCACGCCTATTTAATTAATATTACGTATTTTTTAACTATATAATATGTTATATAAAATATCATATGCTCACATAATCGCAACATAGTACTATTAACAGGTGATATTGTATACAGTGTATTATAAGTTTGCGTAATTACTTGCTGCGTATTTAATATCTGATTCTTTTTTATCTTGTAAAATTCAAACTATACAACATCAAACCTATGTACAATGGAATGGAAAATATATTTAACTATGTCGTTAATATTTTTTAAATGTTTTTCTAGGCCGAAAGATAGGCCGAATTTTATTAAAAACAACGCACAATCTATAGTCAATCTCAAGTCTAAATCATAATTTATTTTCAGTCGATGGCGTTATCACCATTTTCTTCAATGATAATCTTCAATATTTTTCTGACTATTAGTACATCCAGCTGTCGCGAAAAGACTAAAAAATTGCTTTACTTTATACGAGGAAGTTAAAAGAAAATAAGTTAGCATCAGAAAACGTACGATCTATGTATGATCGCCGAAGTAATATATCAGTAGTAAAATATCGATGAAGTAAAATATCAAACCTTTTCAAAAGTGAGTACAATTACTAAATTTATTATTTATTACTACCCATAATATTTATTGATAGTTGCAATGTGATTCGTTTAATTCTTGATAATATGCATTGTCTATAAATTTGTCTTGAATATTGTTCTTCTTTGTTAGTTTTTTCGTTACTTGCCGAAAATTGGTTTTTATTACTTTTCCGCACTCTACGCGGAAAAGCATTGTAATCGTGTAAAGAAAATTTTTCTAGCGATTATTTTTCGTTTTTCGGTTAAAAAACCAAAAAAATGGTTTTTAAACAATTTTGTGTGTGTGTGTGTGTGTGTGTGTGTATGTCGTTGTCGTTGGCGTCGACATTAATAAAATTTCTTGTTAGCACGATAACTCAACTAAATCGTGTCGACACCTATTGACTTTGAGGTGGATAGAACACACTCTACCATGTTTATGTGTCATGAGAAAGCACAATGGTGGACTATTTTAGATTTTTTTGTTATTGACACGATCACTCAATTAAATCTTGTCGGATCGATCGGGTTTCAACTGATTCTGATTAGGAACGTCTACCAGACGACATTTATTGATTTTGAGGTGGATAGAACACACCCCACCCTATCCATGGTCATGAGAAAGCACGATGGTGGACTATTTAAAAAAAAATTAAAAAAGTAAAGCTGTCGCATAAAACACATATTCTGCATTTATGTGTTGGTTTATTTTTTCTCGGCCACTCAATTTCGAGATAGAGATGTTCTATGTGTGGGAGGTTTTAAAACTATTTATCTAATTTTTAGACGTTTTAGATTACCTGGTATCGTCTAGTATATAATTAAAGAGAGTAAGGTCTGGTGACTTTGGTGTCCAACAGACAGTCCAAATAGTAGATACATTACTTAAATAAAATTCCGGCGGAATAAAAAATTAGTATTAGGTTATTAATAAATAACCTAATCGATTTGACTGTTCTCAAGGAAGAGTGCACATGAGTAAAATGCTAGAATACAATCAATTCTTAAGACAGATCTTAGTCAGCAAACAAACTCGAACATAGCCACTGGATACGGTAATTCATGACTTTATCTACCAGACTATACCCTTCAAATTGTAAATACCTATCCGTTGGGGTTTTTTTTAAACAGCTAAAGCCAAATACTTATATATCGAATCGAAGCCGAATGTTTAAATTATTTCAGATTGATTAATTAATTTGTTAGTTGGAAGTTAGTTACATGTGTGCATACATAATTAAATAAGCACATATATCCCTTGAAATTTTGTGTAAAATCAAGATGAATTTTCTGGACAAACGATATTTGTATTTCTGGTGGATAGCTCTACCATAAAAACAAAAGGTGGCTTTATCTGTAATATTTTTAATGGGATTTTGACTTATTGTTGTATAAGTCAGTGAAATTTCACAAAACTGAGGATATTTAGGAATTAAAATCATTAAAATTTAAACTCTTGCCATAAAAGAAACCATAGTACTAAATAATCTCTAACTTGATTTTCTGGTAGGTACTAATCTGAAAAACTATAAGGATACCATTTATAATAACATAGTTTTACTTTTTTCAAATAGTCCACCATCGTGCTTTCTCATGACCCATGGACAAGGTGAAGTGTATCCTATCCACCTCAAAATCAATAGATGTCGTCTGGTAGACGTCCCTAATCATAGAATCAGTCGAAACCCGATCGATCCGACACGAGTTAATTGAGTGATCGTGCTAACAAAAAATAATGTTCTCAAATAGTCCATCATTGTACTTTCTCATGACCCATGTACATAGTAGAGTGTGTTCTATCCACCTCAAAATCAATAGGTGTCGTCTGGGAGACGTCCCCAATCAGAATCAGTCAAAACCCGATCGATCCGATACGATTTAGTTGAGTTATCGTGCTAACAAGAATAAATTCCGACGACAACGACACACACTGTAAAAAAAATTTAAAAACCATTTTTTTTGGTGTTTAGACCGAAAAACGAAAAATAAACCCAAAGAAAAATTATGTTTTTTCAATTTTACTTTACATGATTATATTACTTTTCTGCGTTTAGTGGAATAAGGAAAAGTAAAAGTAAGTTTCTCAATTTTTACTAATTTGAGTAATACTGTTGCGGTTCACTACACACACTAAAATATTATTTCAATAATCAGATGGACATTTATTAATAATATTATGTGAATGAGCCTATTTATATATTCAAATGGTATGTTAAAAATGTACTTTATACTGTACAAAACTCTATAGTTATCAAATGACGGTTGTCATCTCAATTATCCAGCTTACTCAGTTAATTAAAGACAAGGATTATATTTATCTATGGATAATTAGCAGCCGTAGAGACTGAACACTAAGTGTAGCAATTTCGTTGCTGTACTCTATTATTCTGTACCCCTTTAATTATTTTTTATTTCCTCATTTCTCTGGGGTCAGAGTACTCAAATCGTCGACATGATATTAGCTTGCTGATTCATAATCGAAGCTCCAGCGAGTTACAACGAATAGCACTTCAGTTTTTTTTATCGATAGAAGCAGAGGGTGTTTTCAGTGTTTTGTATAATTAGTTTCCATAAAGGATTTATAATAATAAATATTATACTAACCATAAATTATAATGCATCTACTTAGCTTACTTAATAGAACAAAAAAGTTAGGACGCGAGCAATGTTATTATACTTATACTTATGATAGATAATTATTGGTACGAGGTGCTACCGAAAAGTTCTTAGTCTATACCCATAAAGAATCAACAGTTTTAAAACTTTAAAATGGATTTTTCTGCACGTAGAACATATCTATCTCGAAATTGAGTGGCAGAGAAAAAATAAACCAACACATAAATGCAGAATATGTGTTTTAAGAGACAGTTTTACTTTTTTCAAATAGTCCAAAATCGTACTTTCTCATGACCCATGGACAGGGTGAGGTATGTCCTATCCACTTCAAAATCAATAGATGTCGTCTGATAGATGTCCCTAATCAGAAACAGTCGAAACCCATTCGATCCGACACGATTTAATTGAGTGATCGTGCTAACAACAAAAATTTCTCAAATAGTCCACCATTGTGCTTTCTCATGACCCATGAATATAGTAGAGTAAGTTCTATCCACCTCAAAATCAATAGGTGTCATCTGGGAAGTATCCTCGATCAGAATCAGTCAAAACCCAATCGATCCGACACGATTTAGTTGAGTTATCGTGCTAACAAGAATAAATGCCGACAACAATGACAACGACACACACACACAGACAAAAAATTTTTTAAAACCGTTTTTTTTTGTTTTTAGGCCGAAAAACGAAAAATAAACGCTACAAAAAATGTTTTCCACTTTTCTGTACACGATTACATTACTTTTCCGCTATGGTATAGTTTAGTGCGGAAAAGTAATGGTATCACCGTAACTGCTCTTAATTGATATGTTTTAAAATTGTTCAATTGAAGACAGGAATGTGTAATAATAATTCTGAGGCCTCTAGTAATTTTCAAAGGCACTGCAAAGGGTCCTAGAAATACTTCAATACCTTCTGTGTTTCCCTTTTAACTTCATATAGGGTGGAAAAACTTTTTAGTTAAGATTAACTGTAGGACCTCTCCAATTTCAACCATGAACCGCGGCTGATTTTTTTACTGAGAATGAAAGTTTTATCAATAGTTTTCAATATTTTTTGGAGTCTTGCTAACTGTTATTTACTCGAATCGTCATTTCCGTAACGGATGGTGAGTAAATTTCCCCAATTAACTTCAATATTTTATGCACATCATTGACTTTCTATGACTGTGTACATACAAGCCCAGGCTCATAACAGTTCGGTCAGGCACTGATTTTATTTTTTGTATATGAGTTATACTGAGTATACACTGAGTTTATACTTTGTTTGTGTTACCAATGCTTTTCTTTAATAACATAGTTTCGATAGTGTTATTATTTTTATTTAAATATATTAGTTGCAAAATTTTTCCTGGCAAAACTATTACGAGCCTGGGCTGGTGCTATTACTAAAAGGTCGAAACATAAAATAGATAGCGAAACACATAAACAGTCACGAGAATTTACAAAAGCAAGAATTCTATATAGAATGATGAAGAGCAAAAGAATATACTATAATTAATTTATTCTCTAAATCATTTCATTCGGTGATCAAAACTTCTCTTTCTACTAACTGGAGAACACCAAAAGAAATTAATGTAAAACTAAGACTGTATTTATCAAGTCTACTGGAACTGTTGCTTATAAGAGAAATCTAAAGACGTAGAATGTAGGAAATTATAGTAATATGTACATGAAAAATAGATATCATAATTAATAAATACAACTTATCTATCTTGACTTAGTAACAGTAAGAATAATCTATAAATACAATCTAGAGAGTTTCCGGTATTACTTACTAAATTATGTTATAATTTTTCCATAGTATACCTACTTTTAGTATACCTACCTCAATTTTAAGAAAAATATTTGTGGCCAACGACATAAATTCAACTTGGACTTTAAACCCAAATTGGATTCTAAACATGACACAAACGTAAAATTAATCATCACCTTCGTTTAATTCCCGACAGCTTAATTAAATGACTTTACTGCAGACGCTCTATATCATACAAACTAGTTTTGAAGCGTAAATTAAATTAATTGCAATTAATATGGAATTAAGGTTAAGGTATACTCAGAATGTTTAACGGCAATAATTTTAAACTGACAAAATGTCTATATCGAAATAGTGCTACTGCTTACATTCAGTAGTACAATTCGGAAGATTATATATATGGTTTGTATAATGATTCTTTGCGTGTGCGTCACAGGTATGAATCGTATGAATCAATCAACTGACATTTTTGAACAATGTCGTGCCGAACACATTTTAGGATAACAGTTAGTACAATACAAATCCCTCAACCTATGACAGAGTGATAGAGGGTCTCCACAAAAACATTCAATGAAAGTGATATTTCCATCAAAACAAATGAAATAAATTCAACAAAAATCAAAATATATGAAGCAAAAATAAAATAAATTTTACAGAAATATTGAGACGCCAATGAATCAAATTATGCAATAAAGCTAAGACATGACTTCATACTTAAATAAATTATTAACTGTCTTTGCCGTACGTAGTTGATTGAAGCCTATGTCGCTAGACATACGTGCTGGTAATTGTGGCAGATTAGTAACAATTGCGAGTGGTGTAGCATATGATCCGTGCGTCTTCACTAAATTGATACACGCGCAAAGATCCATTATACAAATTGTAGTTAATTAAGTTCTACATATGAACTTTGTAATTACTTAGTGCAAAATGCCTGCATTAGTAAAAATATAAAAATGCCACTAATAAACAAGTAACTCATGATAAAACACATTTTATTACCCTATTATTTATACAGGCTTTATGGTCATATCAGCTCCTTTCTATAGTAAAGGTTATAATTACTTAAGTTCTTAGCTCTTATTTTCAATTACAAGTTCAAAACTTCGTTTCTACACTCTCTACCTACGATAAATTGTACTATTTCTGTCCCAAACTAATCCATTATTTTAGGGTAATAAATTGCTTGTGGCGATTATCAGAGCATTTAATCAAAGAGGTAATTTATTTTCGTCCCACTTGAGTTTCTTGATAAGTATTTATTATTCAACTTATTCGTCATAATCAAACTGCTCTTCGCTGTTTCGTCTTCCTTGGTTAAATTTAGTTTATTATAATTTCTGATTCTCAAGTACGAGCATTTAAACAATACAAGATTGTCAATAATTAATAAAGTCGACACGATATGTGGTGTGAACATCCCCATCATTTTGAAATAAATTTAGTTCATTATACGACATCCATTGAGTATATACATCTATATGTTTTAAGTTATAATAAGTAGTAACGAGAATCAACATGATTAAAAATAGTGTAGAGTAGTGTAGATCGAGATAGTTTTTACAAACTGCCATGGAGGAATTATATTCTTTAGCAACAACGTGATATAGAGCAACGAATAAATTGGACAATCCCCTCATTCTGTTTCTGATTAGCAATATTGTCTTCTTCATGAAAATATCAGATCCGATTATGTCACAGTTTTTTTACTGTACGACTAAAACAACATTAACATCCATTTATCTTTATTGTTAAGTGCAAAGTTAATAATTCTAAGATTTATTTACCAATGTAATGGGAAACCCGTAAGGATACAAATGTAAGGATCATATCAGGGTAGTTGTACCATTATCATTATTATCTGTTATATGCAGATACAAATTTATGAGACTGAGGAATATTCATTTTAATTTTTTTACCCAAAATGTACTAAAACTATTAATTCTGCAAGCGAAACATTTTGGGTAAAAATTTATAGTTTATTTTATCAATTTGTTCCTACATAATGTGCAGGTTATAAAATCAAATTCTCACAATCATTCAACCTGTATTAATGTAGTAAAATGTGCAGAAGCAGATATTCATCAATTATTATCAAAGCAAAATAATCAGTGGGGATGATCAGATCCCGAGCTCTCTTATTAAATATTGCTCAGGGGCCTAAATAGAGCTACTTTTCATTTTGTTTAATCTCTTCTCTTAATACTTTCTACCCACATGTTTCCTAAGACTTGGAAAATAAGAAGAATTTATTCTGTATTCAAAAGTGGTCATCAATCTGATGGCTATAAAAGTAATGGCTATAAACATATAAAATAATTTATATTCATATAATAGCTATGGTCATATAAATACGAAACTTTCTTAGTGTCCTCTGGAGTACAGCAAGGCTCAAATCTAGGATCATTGTTCTTTATGATAAATTACTTAAAATTATATTTAAATATAACCTGCTTAGACGACCACTTAAGATTACAAAAGCTCATCGACCTTGTTGTGTCATGATATTCGGACAATAAGCTATTATATATAAATATAGATAAATGTAAAGTTTGCTCATATACCTTAAAGAAGCAATCACTAACATATCTTCTTGATGATACAGTTTTAGCAGGTTCCTAAAATATTAAGGATCTTGGTGTGTACTTTGATGATCTTTCCATGTTGATACGGGCATATCAACCATGTGGCTGTTAATGCATATAAAACTCTTCATTTCGTGGGAAGTACAAACATTCTACTATCTTAGAATGTTTATATTTTGCGTTAGTTCGCTCGTAATTAGAATACTGTAGCTTTATTTGGTACCCCCGATATATAAATGATATGAAAGTATGTGGCATTTTACATAGATAATTATTATCCAGCAAGCTATTATGACCATACTCTACTTCTACAAAGATTTGACATCCAGTCCCTGAACTCTAGAAAGGTGCTTACTACTCGTAGTCTCTCATCTTTATTTAAACTGTTCCATGCACTAGATCAGTCATTCTCAAAGTGGTCTATATCGACCCCCAGGGGTCGACTTCGACTTACAAGAGATCCATGTCAATGAAAAAAAAAGTTGGGGCTGCATAAGATGTAAATGGAGGTCCAGGAGAGTGGATCCCATTTAAGCAGACCCTCACCAAAGTGTTGGCTTCCCGTAAATGTATTAATCGATCTAACACAGATAGTCCCCATGTAGGTACTTACGTCATACTTTCTTATAATATATAAATTTCCTAGTTATTATATGTACGGGTATATTTCATAAAATTGTGTAAGCCGGCTATTCGCTTTGTGGTCCCAGTACGTGTAACTTGTTAAAACTTGCACATTTGGTACCAGTAGTAATACGCTGCTCCCATTCACTCAACAGCAGCGCTTGTCTACACTTGTATCAAAACTTCGCAAGGATGACGCAGACTTGAACCAATTATGCTTGCACGGACTTGTTTACTCCTTCATTTGTAAATATGAATATCCGAGACCAACATTGTTTATTTGTTTTTCGAATTTTGAGAAGAAATGTGTTAAGCAAATATTTAAAAAAAATATAAATAATTAACTAGTGTTTCGTAGACATATGTATGCTACGATAGCTAGTTTTGAAGTACGAAATATTAAGATGTCAAACATTACGAAATATTATGGATATAACGAGACTTTTGACAATTTAATTTTATTTTTTATTTAAATTTTAAACGTTCCAACTAGGAAGGACATTCAAGATCTGACTAACAAACCGATTGGAAATTACTCGCCGAGGAGATTTTAGGTTAAACCCGACTAAATTATCGAACATTAAAACTTTGGTATCAAAGCGTCAGACTCGTCTATCTCTTGTCTATTTACTATAATGTTACTAGATTTGTATTTTTTGTTTTAGTTAATAAATGTTTAACTAAAGAATAACATATATTTTTCTATATTAAAGCTACTTCAGCTTTAATCAGCTTCAAGAACACATTTAAGTTGATGAATTTGTAAATCAATATTAGGAAAGCAGGGGGTCCACCCAAAGCAGAAAAAATCGGCATGTGGTCTACGGGACAAAAAAGTTTGGGGACCTCTGCACTAGATGCACCCGCATTACTAAGCATGTTTAGTATACGCATACCTAGACTAGGCTCTTGAGAAGAAAACATGTTTTATTGCCAGTTTGGAAGAAGGTATTACATTTTCACCTATCGATTCGTTTAATATTTTTATTGCATATTGTCAAATATTTCCATATATTTAACACATTTCTATTACTAATTTCTAATAACTCCATAAATTAAACGCACAAACTTGGCAAATTTGTCTTGCATCGTTTGAAGGAGGCACACGCATGCATCACCAATTAATCTTCTGTAATCTTTACTGCCGCAATAACTGCATGTAGACATCTTATTTCTACGCCAATGACGAAAATAAATCAATTTACACAGTTTATTCAGTGTTGTATTCGCCTAGTGGCGCCTAGCCAAAAATAGACTGCAAATCCCAACTGCCTCAAAATGCTCGTTAAAAATAGAATGCTTTCGGCGGTAGAGCAGTTCGGTCACCGTATATATTAAGAGAGAAATATACAAAACTTGACAGAAATCACGTAGTCTCTGAAATAATATTCAAATAATCCTTAGTAAAGTTAACAAACATGACGCAACGTCGGATTTAATTTTCGTAAATTGCAAATCAAATTTATTTAGTTATTTAGTAGTAATATTATTTTAGATTAATATTTACCCAACACAGGTTCTCCATATTACTTGTTTGTTCGCTAAATATTTGTATTTAAATTTAACATACCCGTTCCTACATGGTAAAGTATGCTAGTTTCTAAACCTACAATATTTGACTATAACGATGCATATTTAATTCCATTTTTATTAGGTATAAGTAATTACGAGCATTTTAGTGTAATAACTTTAGTTTAACGTTACTATTCTCTATAAACAAACTTACTTTATTAATTACTAGCTGTACCCGGCCCCGCGTTGCTGAGGATTTTTACCTGTCACAGGTGTGACATCTATATAATAGTAGGTATATAAAAACACGTATGTATTCGAATGCAACGTTGTGTCAAAATTTCAAATAAATTCGTGAATAACTTTCGGAAATTTTGAACAAACGAACATTTACTTTTTTATTTATATAGATAACAAAATTACTTTTTCACTAACTTCACCGATATTTCTCGAATAACTAGTAAGCACTTTACGTCAATGTTAATTAACAAAATTAAGTAACGATATCAATGGCATTAATATGTCAGTATTCTAATATAGGTATTGCGTTTTAATATATCTGGATATATGCATAAATGAGATTAAACTAGAATTAAAGATTTTATTTGAGTAATAACTAAATAACTTGTCACTGGGTTATCTCTCGCTAATATGTAACTTTATCACACTTAAAGTATTCACGACATGTCAAAGTAATATGAAGTTTTAGGGAAAATAAGATCTATGGAATAGGAATTTCATTTTTGTGAATTTTCGCACATATTCTAGCTTGTGCAACATACTGTCAAACACAACTTTATTGAAGATAACTATGCCGAATTTCATCATGTGATTTATTTGTTGTTCCTGAAGTTATGTCCATAAAACATGTTGCAACGGTGACCAATAGACACCTAAGTTGCTGTTTTATGGTAACTATACACAATATACTGTACATACCGTATTCAAACACTTTTGGTATCAAATGTGTAAGAAATGTAACTAAAGTGTCATGCCTCCTATTCGAAAATATGAAAATAATAGGAAATCAATCCATTTAAGGATTATAGTACGAGGAATACATCCAGCACATTGTATATCTTATCTGAGTGAGCTATCTCATCTAGAGCATCAACCATCCTGTTCTTGTAAAATATGCAGAGATGTTACAGTACCCAAGTACCTTCTAGGCATTGCCAGATAAACCATTGTAGTACTTTCGCCAAGATTTATTAAAAAATTTTGTTTTGCTTACAATTTTCTAGCTTCTATATTAATGGTCAAAATTATGAAGCATATCTAAACACATTCAGAGTAACAGCCCTTCGAACCAATGGCAATTTCCGTGACAATTTGTTTGATAACGCCCCACTGTGCATGTTGCTTGGCCTAGTATACTGAAATGTTTGTAGTGACAATGTTGACGTCAATACTTGAAGATATATCCATATTTGTCGTATTGTTACTTTGCGTATATTTGAATTGTTTATATACTTATGCATATAGAACTATAATAATATCAGCCAGATCGATTTGCACTATTTTTATACAACCATAATTCTGAAGATTATACGTTTAAACGTTCCCGTGTAACTCACCTCTTAGATATCTAATCACCAGATAGATATCTAAAGATGCGTCTAAACATTCAACACCGAAGCGTATCGTATCGCCGACGCGTAACTTGCCATCGTGACATCGTATCGCAATAGGAGACATACTTTTTATCCGCAACAGGACATCGACGCGTAACATCGGTTCGCAACACCCCACCGTTCCATCCACCGTATTTGTTGTAGTCCCGTCCAGACATGGAACGGAGATGCGTAACGCCACCCCGGTACAAGCCCTTGATGTGATGCTGAAAAACTGACAAGCCATGGAACGCTCCTCTGATGTTGCGCTGTCACGTTGCGTCACGCTGTGAAGATGCGTCCAAACATGTAACATCGAAGCGTATCATAACGCCGACGCGTAACTTGCCATCGTGACATCGTATCGCAACGGGACACATACTTTTCATCCACAACAGGACATCGACGCGTAACATCGGTTCGCAACACCACGCCGCTCCATCCACCGTATTTGGTGTAGTCCCGTCCAGACATGGAACGGAATTGCGTAACGCCACCTGGTACAAGCCTTTGATGTGATGCTAAAAACCGACAAGCCACGGAACGCTCTGATGTGGCGTAAGGATGTTACGATGTCACGCTGTGAGCCCTTTAAATTGTCACGGGGCGGCGTTACGATACGCTTCGTTGTTGCATGTTTGGATGCAGCTTAATGGTGTAGCTATGTTCACATAAATTTAATAATGCATAAACGACCAGATCTTTGCACTTCTATTATAGTGAAGTTTACGTTTTGCTATTGCTGGTGACTGTTCATCTACACTCTACAGACACTGGTCTTCATCAAGTTTTCATTTATGTCAACAGTGTATAACTAAGTGACTATTTTTAAATTCTTCCCCATATTTTAAAGTTGGATTACTTATTATTAAATCATATTTATCTGACGTTGATCATCTGATATATTTGAAATATATTGAGTAAAATAGGTTAAGTTGGAAAAAGTATATCTAGTTAATACGAAAGCTATGGTTCTAGTAAGATGTGAAGTTTAACCGCTGTATAAAATATATGATATATGATATGCCGCACAACACTTCTTTCCACTTTATTACATTGCCCTTATCAAAGGAGTTTAGTATCAAAGGTTATTCGTTTCGCTTAGTTAATTAAGTCTCTAGGATTGATAAATTAATTATTTTTTTTGCTTATTGTCCTCCCATTTTTTGATATATGAAAGTTAAATAAAATAATAGATGAAACATGAACTCCTTTAATGAGGACAAAGGAGTTAAGTACAGATATCTCACACGTAACTACACATGTGCGTTAAATATTCAATATAACTAAGAATTTAAGACTGGAGTGGAACACATGGATTTAAGGACTTAATACACGCCTTGATTATTTCAATTTTAAAATAAATATTGATGTTCTTAATGCAAAATAAAAATTACTTTCAATGGATAGAAAGGTATGTTCGCAACTTTTACAATAATAATATAGCAATTTGATCTAGTACTTGTGTTGGCTTATTTTTAATTATTTTCATTACCAACAACCATTTCACTTATAATAACGTAATATCAATATTAGGTACAGATCTAAGCCACCTATAAGACTCAATTTTTATCGTTCCATGATACATCCCTTAATCTTATTTAAATTAATTCAAAGACCAGTGCGACATAATAAATTCACATGTACATCAGTTACTAAAATATACACAAACAAAATAATAATATTCATTATTATTTATTTGACAAGCGCCACGCTAATATAATATATATATATATATATATATATATATATATATATATATATATATATATATATATATATATATATATATATATATAAATTATTTATTTAAAAAGGATAACTTAATAGTTCAATAACGTTGTCCTAACGTCATTAGCTTGAGTTACCATCACTGCTAGGTTTATGACATGTTTTTATCACTCAAAGTCTCTACTTTGTAGACAAATAATATCAACGTGAAATATCTAATTCATTTGAAAGTACTAATATTCATTCACGTCATTCTGAAAATGCTTTAATGACCTACATACCTAATGTGTTCATAAATCATCGTTGTTAGAACTATTATACTTTGTAATTTTGTTGATGTAACACTCAATGCACTATAATTTTTCTCTATATTGGCACGGTCAGATATAGGCATGATCTTTGACGTATACGACAGACATCTACCCACTCTTGCAAAGCAAATATTTTCATTCATGTGGATCTTATTTTAGACTATATTGCAATGGTTAAGGTATTTATTAATGTATACCCACATGAGGTTCGTTGTTAGAATCTTCTCAGAATGAAATTGTTAGGTTATTCTTATATAGTATTTTTATTTATTCTTATATAGTTGTAGTCTTGGTTATTACCACCAAATAATCCAGCATCCACATTTATACATTACTTAAATACTAACAATATAAGGTATATGATAACACCTACCTATTTTTGGCTTATGCTTCAGAGACCACGTTTCTTCAACACAACGTGACATTCAACAAGTTGCTATCATCATCATAATACTCAGAACTCAAACAATTTTAACACAAAAAAATTTCATATTGAAATATAAGTAGCAACAACACTACCAATCAATGTACCAACATAATTATTCAGAGTATTCACTACCATCAGAAAATAATAATTAATTTGCGTCTAAAATGCCCATTCCATAGACCCAATTTTAAATTGCAATTTTGCTGTTTCACTACGCAGATTCATATAGTCCGCAAATTTACGTTAAATTTAAATAATATTGTCATCATTTATACAAATAAAGAAAATACTGTATATTAACCTAAACTCAACTCGCTATATGTCTCTATTACCAAAATTCTTTGTTCTACTACTGATTAATTATCTACTTTAAACCAAATATTCCTATATTTATGAAAAATTGCATTTTTGTTGTTCGTGAAAACATGAGATGGTTGCATAAAGAAAATCGATAGGTTTCTGGCGCCTTTAGAATCTCTAAAGTAATCATGTCAGATAATTTTACAGTTTAAGGAACATAAATTAAATTATTTTACACTTCAAAGGATGGAAAATAAAATGATAAAGAAATAATACTAACTATATTTACTTTTAAAATCCTGTAATGCTAACTATATTTTACACGTGGATTACACTGAAGATATTCCTGTGATTTGAATTAGGTCGAAGAGGATAGAGAGACAATTTTATTATTAAACTTCCAAAAGTTTGCCGACATTACGGCGAAGAAGTTTCAAGATTTCAATACCACCTAGCGAATTTCCTATTTTCTCTAGGAATATCTCAACGAGAAAGTTTGTCAGATACGCTCACATATAACATTCGAAACGTTAAGGGCACCTATAGATAGGAATTACCCAAATACAACAAATATTGATTTGTAATGAATTCTAGTATCAAATTGATGCATTCTTTGTTATTTTAAAGTTATGAGATGGCGTATATGATGCATCATAAGTGCAATTGTATCGAAAACTACTGAAATATTCTGCATGGTGTCAAGTAGATGAATAGTCAAGAATGCGATGGGCATTCGTATCAATTTCCCAACGCGGAGCTTAGACAAAATAAAAGTGCAATCCCTTGTTACACGTCCACAGGATCGATGGCTGTGTAATCTTTGTGCAGAGGTATTTGCAACAAGATCATATGATTTGGAGCAGATGACTGAGTGCAGTATTGAAAGTGTCATTTTATGCTTGAGTACCAACCTGTCTCTTGGTGCTTCTCTTTCAGCATGGGTATATGAGTTCTCTTCTCTACAACCGAAGGCTTTAAAGGAAGGAAGTCGATTTATGTGACACCAAACTAAAACTTTGATATTTCAATTTCTTAGTAAAAATATCGCCTGCAAATATTAAATTTGCCATCGAAGGAAGCAAAGTGTTGCAAATATACTCCGGTCCCGTTAATTTCGGGCCTTACTAAAATCTTCTACAGTCATGGGGTCGTCTAACACCCGTAGACATCTCTTTTCCATATATAACTATTACTAATACTGGTTCAACTTGTTAGTACTGATTAAACTTCCATTTGTTAGTTTTTTAAAGAACGTTATCGTCCCTTTAGAATAGAGCACGAGTTCATTAACTGTTAATAGTGTAATAAGAATAATTCTAAAAGAACCAGTTTATATATATTAAGACTCTTCTCTGTTTACCAAATGGCTGTTTTCGTGTATGTGTGTGTGTGTCACGAAATTTTTAGGTCGATGTACGAAATGCTTTTCGTTCGAATTTCGGCATTTTCACAAAATCAATACAGTAAATCCCCTTACGAACAACGTGGTAACTTTTGTTTTTTGAACCGAAGCCTCTAGAGGCATACTCCGGAGGCTTGCCTTCGATATGAACGAGGGGATGGCGCAATATTATTGAGATTTACTGACTCGTCTTTGTATTAAAGCATATCACAAATAACAAGGAATTTCATAATACTTTACTACTAATAATTACCTAATAGAAGTATTTTATTTGCAATGGTTATTAAAGATATTAATACTACTAAATACTGATTCAATCGATGCAAATTATTTAACGTATTCATACAATGGTTTTAAATATATATCCACAACGTTTCTTGCTACTATTTGATATATAAATCATTAATAAGAATAATATTATCGCAGCCACCTCTATACAATACAATAGGTCACTTATCCATGTTGTAAATGGCTACCATCTTCGCTTTTTAATAAGGTTTAATAAATTTTATTCAATAAAACAAAAGACACAATTAGGTATAAGACTTTCCAAAACATGTTTTTCTTTGTATTCTTCAAAATTCAAACCTACATCCAAGTTAAAGTCAGTACAGAAAGAACGTATCAATAAACCCGGTTTCATGAATTTAAATTGGGATTTATGGTTATAGTTAATTTTGGGTCTACATCCTACTGCCTACTTTTCCTTTCACTTATTATCACAACTTCGCCAAAGGGACTAAAATGTTTTACGTACATTATACGTGATATAAGTAGTTACAGAAAGTATATCGAAAAATATGCTGCATCTATGAATGTACGTAGATAATTCTTAAATTTTTCTTAAAAAAGGAATAGTTTAACGTAATTAAGTATTATGGATATTCAAGGTATTAAAAGAAAGAAAGTTCTGCTTGTAACAATGAAATAAAGCACTTATGTATAATTATTTACAAAATTTGCATATTTTTTGGAAATATGCTTATTTTTGTTATTATGAGAACATATGATACATGTTATTGCTAAATATTTTAAAATAAATATGTATACTCATTTAAGCTTTTATAAGGAAAACATATTTTTAATGGTAGTTACAGCTTTAATATGAACTGGAAGCAAGAGGCTACAATAATTTTATCAATTATTTTCTCAATTTCAATTATATGATACCATGTGTCTCATTTAAAATGAAATTACCCGTATACTTTCGTCGTTTCTTGAAATTCAGATTTGATCTTCGGTACAATTGTTGTCCTATATAAGACGTATATTTGAGGTAACCAACTTACATTTAAGTCACAAACTCAGACAACGGCAGCCCCCTAAATAGGACCATTCTCGATATTTTACTTTGCGTTGAAGATATCGAAAAAAGCTATTAGAAAAAGTAGTTCAGAATATAAATTTGAACTCCAACGCCAAATTTCATTACAAAATTCGCATTTTTAGTTTTTTCCAATATATTTTCAGTTACAATGTTTGTTTTCAATTTAATAGGATGCCATGAAAACAAAAACTATGATTAAATTAAATGTCAATCTAACAAACATCCAGTTATATTCTATTCCAGTTAAGTTCTAGTTTACAATCGTAAAATGCGTTTGCATTTAAGGGCAAAATCGAAATTATAATAACCTTATTTTATTATCGAAATAATAAAGTTATTTGGTGATGTAGCTCTTAGAAATAGAGAAGTAACCGCGGACATCCTTTACGAGTTGCTATTAGTCATGAAACTGCAGCCGCCTCACATTCTCTTTTCTATGAAACTGGCAGTTTTATTAAAAGATCTCAGAATGATCAACCGCAGAAATACATCCGCATCTTGCAGATAACGTAATCTTAGTAGTAAATCAAGCGAATTCAAGAGAGTGTCTACGAGATTCTTTTAATGTTGTGGCTCAAACTTATTGTTAGATTCTGAACAACCTTTTTTCTAACAACTGTTTTCGATATCTTCAACTCGAAGCAAAATATCGGGAATAGGTCCCATTTGGTAAGCTGCCGTTGTCTCGGTTTGTTACTTAAATTTAAGCAGATTGCTTCGAAATATAAGTTTAATATAGGACTACAATTGTGGTAAAGATCAAATTTGTATTTCAAAAAATGACGAAAATACCGGGGGGTTTTCATTTTGAATGAGACACATGGTATAAAGCAATTTATATAATTTTTGAATCGCAGGTACACCTCCAAAATAATTATGCTGCAGTCTAATTGGGATATTCTGTGTTATTTCGCCTTATGTATATTATGCAAGCGATGCATAGTTATTTTACGACAGAATAATATTTTAAATTAACTTATTCTGAAATATTGCTTATAGAAAAATCATGTTCTTAATAGGAATATTTCCTAATAGTTAAAATAATAAATGGATAATACATGCAATTGCTAGCTGACTAATGTAATTAGTCACACGTGAAAAGCGTTTTCTTTAACATTTGTTGAAAAGATAAATACGCCATAATTTCATCAAGTCCAACTAAATTTTGCTAACAGGTGCAGTCTAGGTTAAGGTCACATTTTATAAATTCAAAAATAGTAGCGACTATTTTATATCTTGTTGCTAAGATATCTGGTTTTCCTTTATCATGTGGTGGTTTATATATATTTTTATATATGCGATATGGCTCCAAGCTTACATACGTGACTACAGATTTCGTACTAAGATTAGTTTCATTGGTAGACCAATAATTTGGAGTTGTCAACGTGCTAACATTATTTTGAATACAATATAATGGTACTGTTAATAATTTAAAATGTAATACATCTCAATAATGTATTAGAAACACATAAAAATTTTATCTTTTATTAACATGTTAGTCAAATTTTTCCGTGAAATAACCCCTGACGTAATTTACTTTGTAGTAATCATATTATATAAATATAGCGAATGATTTAATGTAAGACATATATTGATAAGAAAATAGGAAACTGGTTATGCAAACGGCTTTAGATAAAATAAAATCGATAGAAAATACAATTATACACAGATTTTATCCACAAATCTGTTTGAGGACCTCTATAAATGATTAAAGCAGAACAGTCAGATTATTTCACTGTAGCGTACAGTAAACTCAGTAAACTAATTAATTAACGCTAATAAATATAATTAATAGAGAGACTTAGTGTAGCAAAATCCAGGATCAGATTCCAAAATCAGTAGCTATTATCTCGTAGTTAATATACACGTAGAATAGATAATAGTAAAGGGTAAAGTTGTAACATAAATATGAATACTGAGGTACATAAAAAATAGAGAGACAGTGTAGCAAAATCTAGGATCGGATTCTAAAATCAGTAGTTACTGTCTCATGGTTAATATACACGAGGAAGAGATAATAATAAAAGTTTAACATAAATATGAATACTGAGGTACACAAAAAGAATAGAGAGGCATAGTGTAGCAAAATCTAGGATCGGATTCTAAAATCAGTAGTTACTATCTCGTGGTTAATATACACGAGGAAGAGATAATAGTAAAAGTTTAACATAAATATGAATACTGAGGTACACAAAAAGAATAGATAGGTATAGTGTAGCAAAATCTAGGATCGGATTCTAAAATCAGTAGTTACTATCTCGTGGTTAATATACACGAGGAAGAAATAATAGTAAAAGTTTAACATAAATATGAATACTGAGGTACACAAAAAAATAGAGAGATAGTGTAGCAAAACCTAGGATCGGATTCTAAAATCAGTAGTTACTATCTCGTGATTAATATACACGTAGAAGAAATAATAGTAGTAGTTTAACATAAATATGAATATTGAGGTACACAAAAAAAAATAGAGAGACATAGTGTAGCAAAATCTAGGATCGAATTCTAAAATCAGTAGTTACTATCTCGTGGTTAATATACACGTAGAAGAAATAATTAAAAATTTAACATAAATATGAATACTGAGGTACACAAAAAAGAAATGGAGAGACATAGTGTAGCAACGTAGAAGAAATAATGGTAAAGGTGTAATATAAATATGACTACTGAGAACGTATTGTGTATGACTACACACACAAGAAAAAAAGAAATATCTGGTTATTTTACCTATTCTTAATATATTCTACAGAAAGGAAAAACGACTAAATACAGCATTATTGATTCATATTCCTTCCTATTTATCTGGTCACATTAATAACTCTTATGTGCATAAATTATATTTTTCTTGTGTTTTTCATGTTTTTTCATATATTTTTAAACAGACTGTCGTTGAGTTGTTGAATGACGTTTTAATATAGTACAGGAAACTGCGAAAATTATTCTTGTAGAGGTCACAACTATGTAATTCTTTGTTATTTAATCTATTACACTACCTATTACAGGAAAAAAATCTTACCTTGTACGAAAAACGGTGTCCAGCTCGTTCGGAACCTACCTGCAAAGAAACATATTTATATATTCTGACGTACTAACTTTACTTTTTTGACTTTTGACTAACTTTGACTTTTGATTAACAATTATACATCTATATTTAATTACTTCATAAACAATATGCTACCACCAAAATAATTTATTGTTTTGATTAATGGATTTTTGTATTCATATATTATGTCTAATGTGTATTATATATGTATTATTACTATTTAGTAATACTACAAAGTATTTTTTTTTCTTACAACAAAGGGAGTCATGTGCTTTTATTAATAAAGAAAGTCATTACAAAAAACTATTTTGTATTTAAATTCAAAATAAAGCAGTTAAATGTTTAACTTACCTATTTAACTCCTTCCCTAATTCTTGTCGTCTGGACCAGTTTCTATCACACACAAATCACAAAATATATTCAGAAAATTGCTTTTGCACACTCACTATATATTTACACTACACATATTATCGATTTAATTAAAACAGCTTCAATCGACTTGAATAAAGAAAAATCACTACAGCACTTTACTCACATCTCCACCAAGTCTAACCTTTTAATAATGACTATTCAATAAAACGGCTGGTAAATCTTAAGGTTCGGCTTTTTTATATCTATAAAGTAACATAAGGTGATATATTTTTCATATCGTATAAGAAAAGGGAATGGTTGGAAATCGTAATAAAGTATTATCAGTTGCCGTGGGGCTTACAATAAAAACGCGAATCTAACTGTGATAAGCTAAAATAATTTGGAGTTTTTTTTAATTCAACATATATTTGACGAACAAAAAGTGAATAACTGATACCCCGGCGGAGAAAGCAATAAAAATATATATTCAAATATTTTTTAATTAAAGACAAATCGATATTGGATCTCAAATTCGCGCGATATTCAACAACCTTACTATTTGTCTCTATCTGATAGTTTTCTTTACAATCTGCTTACATGGTCTTGAGAATATCCTCAAAGTCTGTCATTTAGTAGAGCATTTGACACAAATGGAAACTGCAATAATGTTGAACCACATACAGGTATATGGTATAAGTCAAATATAGACTATATTTTAGATGATCATAATTATTAAAATAATAATCATATTCAGTAACTTATAAGTCGGAAATCGAGAAAGGAACCACCAAGCCGCCAAGCGGCTATCAAAGTAGTTCCCGAATAGCAAAGCTATTACATAATCGCTCTAGGAAACAACTACTCCTCGGGCTAAAGCCCCGGCAGGCGTTAAATTATACCCAGAAGCGATCCTCGACCCCTTTCTCGTGTTTCTGCACGATCAGATAAGGTTTCAAAAAATAAAACCGGCCACAGGTAGGATTCGACATTTGTCCCGGATCGGAACCGAACGACATGTCGTTCGGTTCCGATCCGGGACAAATGTCGAATCCTACCTGTGGCCGGTTTTATTTTTTGAAATAATCATATTAAAATAACGGTATTTCTCTAGGACTTAACTCAATTGTATTAATGTTCGACGGTGAAATATCAACATTTTGGGATACATTGGATACATATAAAATAATAATATTACTCATAAAATAATAATAATACGTATAATATACATATATGTATAAGTTATATTATTATTAATAATAATAATTATTATTATTAATAATAATATAAATGTTGCCGTATGCTTATACTTCTAATTAATTTCTCTATTATTTAGTTGTCTTTCGGTCAGAATTCCCTGTAACAGTATAATTATTCGGAACAAAACAGAAAAATACTCAGTTACTGACTTGTCACTATTACTTGACCAATATATGTAGATGTTCTGACTCATTCGATTCATTTGGCTACGACTCTATGAGGTTTTCGTTGTATCGTATTTCAGTTCACAGTTTTAATATATAATGTAATAAAATAATTTCGAATACTATTCATATTTTATTATTAAATAATATTTTGAAATCTTGGAAACATGTCAGCCTCATTTTTTTAAAACTACCTTAACTGACGTACAAATTTTATTTTTTTTGTGTGTGTTTAAGTTGTAACATGATCATAGTATTTCTAAATTGCAGACCCGTGTTTTTACCAAAAATTAATTCTTCAAAGTTTTTCGAGTACAATGGTAGAGTAAAGTAACCTAATATGAGTCCTCTCCTAATATGAGACACCAGCTTATTTCCGATAAAAACCTCTTAAATATAGCAGAGACCAGTTTTCTGCAATGTCAATTGTGTAATTCTTCTACTGTGTACACGATGGCGCTGCAGTCGTTTAACGAACGGATGAAACCAAAAGTTTGAGAATTTTGTAGTGAAACGTTTTTCACGTAGTGTTGTTAAACTACAAATATTTCGAATATGGTAAGTTGATAATTACTTTCATTGACATGGGTACATAGTATAAATACAGCAGATCATGACCTACTATGTTTATTTCAAAATTAATTGACCACTAACCTCGAAATATTCTTTGTGCTTGTCAATTCAGTGCGGCCTATTATGAGACCCCTAAGAGGTCGCAATATGAGAGAGGTCTCATATTAGCATCCTAATTCTGTGCATATTATAAAAATTTTTCTGGTTTAGACGGATTCACCTAACAATAAGAGGCGAAAACAGTGGAACAAACAGCAGATGGTTTTAGCAGTTAAGGCGGTTAGACAGCATACTATGGGGTATAAGAGAGCGGCAAAACAGTTTGGTGTTCCAAAAGGAACTCTCGAATGTTATTTGAAAAACATCAACTTTTCACCTGAACAGCTGGTTACAGAGTCTCTTGGCAGAAAACCTGCATTAGGCAAAGAAATAGAAGGCGAGCTGGTTCAGTACTGTCTTGCTATGGATAAAAGATATTTTGGTTTGCGAAGGTCGGACGTAAAACGAATGGCGTTTGAGTTAGCCATTTCTAATAATCTTCTCCATCCATTTTCAGAAGGAGCCGCTGGAAAAAAAGGCTTCGAGGTTTTTTGAAACGGCACCCAGAACTGTCCGTTAGATCTCCTCAAGCTATTTCCAATGCACGCATACGAGGTTTTAATCGA
This sequence comes from Rosalia funebris, assembly GCA_037954035.1. Classification (NCBI taxonomy): domain Eukaryota; kingdom Metazoa; phylum Arthropoda; class Insecta; order Coleoptera; family Cerambycidae; genus Rosalia; species Rosalia funebris. The sequence goes on along the minus strand of JAZFAV010000018.1, from coordinate 1,638,214 downwards.
GAGCGTTGCAGCGTTTTTTGAAATATATGAACAGAAATTCCGAAAAATAGGCACAAAACCACATAGATTATTCAACGTTGATGAAACGGGAATTACCGTGGTACAACATAAAAGAAGTAAAGTAATATCTGCTAAAGGTAAAAAGCAAGTAGCCGCACTTACATCAGCAGAAAGAGGTGGTCTTATTACTGTTGTTACTTGCATGAATGCTGTTGGAACGTACGTACCTCCTTTAATAGTGTGGCCCAGAAAGAACATGAAGGGTGAATTAATGGATGGTGCCCCAGCTGGATCTATCTACGCCTGGCATCCTTCCGGGTGGATTAAGACAGACATTTTTACACAGTGGCTTGATCATTTTGTAAACTATTGTTTGCCTTCCTCCACATAATACGCATCGAATGTAGCCTCTAGATGTAGGCTTCATGAATCCGTTCAAGACATATTATACCAAAGACATTGAAACGTGGCTTAGGAATCATCCGAATCGTGTAGTAATCCCTTTTATAATTGCCCGGATCTTTGCTGCTGCTTACAACCGAGCAGCCACAATGGAGGTATCAGTCAATGCATTCAAGAAAACTGGTTTGTTCCCACTCAACAAAGATATTTTTCGGGAGCATCATTTCGACATATTCGAAAATGAAGCAGTCACTTCAAACATCACACCTACCTTCGAGCATTAGGAATCGCGGTTGTCCAATTATTTATGTACTGATATTGGGCATTCTCAGTCAGGAAATTCGAACGATTCCAATGAAGTGTCAGTCCGTCAAGGGATTTCAAAGGATCAGGTCGACGGCAGTAAAGAGTCTTTCTCACGGAACCCAGAAACTGCAGCTCCAAAAGGTTCCATTTCGACTGAACAGTTTTATTCAAAGGCTTTTATGGCTCGTCAAGAGATTTCAAAGGACCAGGTCAACAGCAGCAAAGATTCTTGCTCACAGAACACAGAAAGAGAAGCCCCAAGAGGTTCCATATCGACTAAACAGTTTTATTCAAAGGCTTCTATGGCTCGCCAAGAGATTTCAAAGGACCAGGTCAATAGCAGTAAAGATTCTTGCTCACAGAATACAGAAAGAGAAGTCCCTAGAGGTTCCATATCGACTAAACGGTTTTATTCAAAGGCTCCTACTGAACTGAGCCTTGTAAGTCCTCAGCAAATCAAACCATTGCCAAAGATATATATTAAAAAGGTTAGTAAACGTTCTGGTAGTTCAGCTGTAATCACTTCTTCGCCTTATAAATCTGAGTTAGAGGAAAGTTTGGATAAGAAAAAGACGAAGTTGGTTAAAGAACAGAACAGAGCAAGAGTCACTAAGAATGTTCTTGTTACGTGTGAGCCCAAGAGAAAAAACAGTTCTAAAAAGTCCAATAAGAGGAAACGTGTAGAGTTGGAAAGTGGCAACTCATGTGACAGCGAAGATATGATTCTCGATGATGACAGTGATGGCGAAGAAAATTATGACGCAGAATGCTTGTTTTGCACCAATCCCTATTCTTCAGATATACAGGGTGAGCAATAGGTTAAGTGCACAAAGTGTTATCGATGGGCCCACGAAGACTGCGGTGCTGAAGATGTGAATTTCGTCTGTCCAACGTGTTTAAAGAAACAACATTAGAAAATACAACAGGGTCTCATTTTAGGAACCCATTTTTTTTATTGAATATTTACATTATTTGCTTTTATTGTATTATAAAAACAAATGTTATATTATTTTACAATAAGATCCAACAGATACCAGAAGTATACTTATCCGACTTTAAGAAAATGAATTAAAATTTAATAAATGTGTTTCTAATTCAAAATTATATTTTTTATAAATGGGTCTCATATTAGGCTACTTTACCCTACCCCATGTTATGAATTTATTTGGCGTGTAAGAGATAAGAGAATGTTAAACTTAAAATTGCAAAATTCGTTAATGTGAAAAATTGAAATATTTTAAAACTACAGAGGTATAAGTATTTTTTTAAAGATCATCCAGTGTCTTATCAGAGTAAATAGGAAACTCATAATGTGGAGTACTTCTGTACTTTAAGAAATTCTCGTTTGTAAAAAAAGGGAATTATGGTTTTAAAACACACAAAGGCACGACTCAAACACAATTTCGAAAAACAAATTGTATATCAATCAAGATCATTTTAAAAAATATAGTTGACGTATATCTAGAACTATTCAAAAAATTATTCTGTATATTATGTATATTCTGTAATCTATAATATCGATCATCAGTAATAATGGTCACACAACTCCAAAATCACAAATTTTTCAGGAGACCCAAAAGACAAAGCGAATTTCATAAAAAATGTGCCAAAAGTCACCCGTAGATTCTATTTAACTTTTTGTAGAATCAACTAAGCTCTAAATCACTTTTCGAATTCCCGGGGAAATAGTCTTAAGGACTAACGTTTAAGTGTTATCGCAATATAGTCAGTTTCTTAGTTGTGTCACTTCCCTTGCTGATGAACGATATATTTCAATGACCAATTAATGAAAACTGTCCAGGTGGCTCGCTTTGGTTAATCCTGATTTGAATTAACAAGCTTATCTTATTGTTAGCTCATTACATACTTCTTCTTCTCAGTTGAGTATTTTCATTAACTTTTCACATTTGGCATATTTGGAAATAAATAACAAATATACTGTAATCAATTAAGCTGAATATACTACTAGTAATTTGAAAAATAGTAGTGAGGTGCCTAGAACACATTTTTCATTGCCAATAAGTGAAAATAAATTTTGTCTTTGTAACGTGTTTAGTGTAAAATGTCATTGATTTCTTTTTTTTTTGTCTACGTGCATATAATTTGTTAGTCTCTAGTTATATATAATAGCTTTTAATAATGCACTTTTGGCAACGATTTACATTCCACAGAAACTACAATTAATCTTAGACTTCCAACTACGAGTATACTGTCAGCTTTAAAATACGAAGATTTAATATTACTTAAAGATGTCCAAAATTCTAAACCAACTGTTTTATTTCATTATGCCTTTTATCCCAATCCAAATACTTTATATATTTCGTTATTTTTAAGTATAAATATAGTAATATAATTTAACACGCATGTATATACTTCCAAAGCATATTTAATGACTCGATTTGATTCAAACCGTAGTAACTTGACATTCACTATTATTAATGAGTACATCATTGAATACAATATATAGAGTGTCCTAAAATTTCCTTTACATGCCCTTAATTATCCCCTTTCTTTGAGAGGAAACAAAGATAAGATACAAATCAGTTTGAAAAACATCGAAAACTATTTTCGCCTAAATGTTTTAAACCGTATCGCCACAGTTCCTAGAAAACCATCCTTGGTGATAAGGTTAGCTTCTTTATATTTTACATTTGTTATAATTTAAACCTATTCTCGTTATAAATACAGTGATATATCATACTGAATCTTTTTAATTAGATTTCTACTGTAGAAGAAAATATCCTCTACGCAACAAATTCTTTCAATCTCTTCAGAGATATTGTTATATTCTAAAAAGTTTATTGAAAAATTATAAGGCAGGTATAGATTCATTAAAATCGCGTTATTTTATATACATTATACGGGGTGTTTACATATAGGTATCTAAACTATGTTTGGATAATTTTATTTAAAAAAGTAAATCGTAGAATTACTTACGATGATGAAAGAAAAACTGCTAGCAGTAATAATTCGCTTATTAAAAAAAAAGTATTAAAAATTCCCTTCTACATCACAGTTAGCTGAAATTATGACTCGTGTAATTCTATGACACCTGGCACGTCTACAGTTTTCCATGTTATCCAAATTTAAGGATTGAATTTGATTTGGGTTTTTGAAGTAGCTCAATAAGAGAAACACTAATGGTATAAAATCTGGGGGTTTCAAAACATCTATAGTAGAATTATTTTATGAAGACCAAGTCGGCAATAAATGGTGCGACAAAGACAGATGCATGCCTGACTGAGTAAGAGACACAGACCTGCCTATAAATAATTTGCTCGCGTAAAATTCTTTTACGGCATTCGCTTGGGAGAAGGTAAGCTATAGTAAGCTATATATTGCTCTTTGTCGCACGGTTTATTTCCGACTTGTTCTTCATAAAATAATTCTACTATATTTATAAATGCACTGTTATAAGCACAAGCTTCATACAAAAGATTATTACGAAGCTTATTAGCAGTTTCTAGTCACTATTGTTATCAATTTAGTGTAGAAAATGCGTAGATTTAACCTCGCGGTGAGGTCCAATTTGGTTAGAGATGTATGCCCAACACTAAAACATAAATATAAAAATGTTAGAAATCTTTGAATCTATTACACTAGATTTTTTTTATTAGTGTAGTAGGAGGTAGTTTATTTCATTTCTATTTGCCAAATAAAAAATTACAAACGGCTCTTATCTCATACCGTGGATTGTTCTTATGGCTAGGCTCAGGTAGACTGTTCCGTTTATCGGCAAGATAAGAAATTTTTTATTTGGCAAATAGCGATGAAATGAATAGTACTATATATTAGGGACATTATGAAGTTTTTACCGTATAAACGAATAGTAAATTATTTTAATCGAATGACCTATTTAAAATGTTTGCATCTTCGAATTATGAGCCTCAACATTTTGGATATTGTTAATGATTTGTGCGATATATTCAGTAAACGAGAACTTATTGTCGAACGTTACACCTAAATATTTAAATATTTTATAAACTGACAAGCATTTATCCAAGATTAATTTATGATGTCCGAATATTCAACTGGTTGTATCTTCAAACTAAAAGTCAGTGATTTGCATTTTTCTGATTTGAAGTCTATTTATCCTACATCAAGTTTTGGCTTTTAATATTTGTTCTGGAATAAATAAATCGTCAAAAGTTTCAATAGCGTAATACGGGTATATCTTAAGATCATCTGTAAATAATTCATTCTGTGAGTCTAGAACGCTAATAATATCATTAATAAATATTATAAATAGTATGGTCCCTTCTTGGATCTTTGTGGTACTCTAGATATAGGATAAAATGTTTTGGAATTAAATCCCTTACGCGCCACATATTGTAATCAACCAGTTAAGTATGAGACATATAATTTTAGTAGAGGTTTACTAACTCCGAAGGATTTGTTTTTTTTTTTTTTTTTTTTTAATCCACTGATCAATTCTATCAAAAGCTTCGGTAAAATCCGTGTACATAATATCTACTTGGTCATGTCATGATTATCGATAGTATTTGAAACATATTGAGAAGTTGCAGATACATTAATGACGGTTGAATGATTTTCCATAAATCCGTGCTGATTAGGAGATTTTCTAGGCTTAGGAGATATATTTTATTATCGAAGGATATACATTGTTTTGTAGATATATCGTATAAATCTTGAATAAAATGAAGTTGCATAACACAGAAATTGATCTATAATTACGTAAAAGATAATTATGACCGACTTTTTGAACTGAACAAATACTAGCTATATTCCACATAGGGTAAACACCATAGTTGTTGGACAGTCTACTGTTAATGGACACTTGCATTAATGCTACCTATATTTAAGTCTCCTACGCACTATTTGTGGCTACTGGTTAATGGATGCATACATCGGCACGTTTTCTTGATGTAGTTATAGAAAAATCGCGCCTAAAAGTAGTTTAGTGCGTTTAAGTGTTTGTCAAATGTTTATGTGACTGCAAATTCTTTGTAAATTATTCTTTAAGGGACATTTAACATATTTTCATTCATAACAGCATCCTTCTCCGTTCAAGGGTAAGTTCAGATGTTGATTATATGTATTATTTATTGGTTAAGTGTGTATATGAACTGAAAAGGGGAATTGGTTCATGTCCAATAACTGTGCAAAATATTAATCTGTTTTTACTAGATTCTCAGTAAAAATTATCTTAGACAGTTTTCGGACAGTTGCTGTATGAGATCCTGAAGAATACAAATAAAATTGTTTTCAGAAATCTGAGGTATAGGATGCCAAAGCGAAAACATTATGATTCAGAAAAAGATGAATTGGCGCTTCAGGAGCTGCAAGACAAGAAATTGTCAGTGCGGGCAGTTTCTACAAAATATGGCATTCCGAAGTCTACAATTCATTTTAAGCTTAAAAATCCTAACAGCAAGGATATTTTTGGACCTACACCGTATCTGTCTAAAGATGAAGAACAAGGTTTAGTAAGTTGGATATCTAGTATGGGAAAAAGGGGCTTTCCCAGAAATGTAGAAGATCCCCTATCAAGTGTAAAAAACTTCCTAGACCATAATCCAAGACCGAATCCTTTTAACAATAATCGTCCAGGCAAAGGCTGGCTTAAAGCCTTTTTAAAAAGAAATCCAGCTATTACAAAAGTGCAAAGTGAGGCTGTCTCTTCTGCAAATGCGTGTGTGACTGAGTCCAATATATGCAAATGGTTTCAAGAAGTGAATAAATACTTCACAGAGAAATATTTTGGAACGGTTTTAAGTAATCTATCACACATTTTTAATGAAGATGAAACTGATTTTCAAATATGCCCATCTACAGGAAAAGTATTGGCCGAAAAAGGAACCAAAAACGTGTATTCCGTAGAAAAAGGATTAAAAAGTATTCTGAAGAGTATCCAGAAGAGATAATAAATAGGGTGAACATAGCTGTTTTGCTGAAGGATATTATAAAGTGTATAAAACCGGAAACATCAATTAACGGTTTTCGGGTTTGCGATCTTCACTCGTTTAATGCTGATGCCGTGGATTACTACATGAATGGCTGGGTCCAAAAAGCGAACAAAAAGAATACAAAGAATTATGTACAAATGGGGAAGACATGATGAAACCTACAATGGATTATAATACATTCATCAGTATAGCGGGTGTGGATTGCATAGATAAATTGAATGATGTATAGGTTGATGAAAAAGGCAATGAGTATCTTTTAAAACTTCGTCAACTGTGGAAACACTTCGATGAAACTGAGAAGATAGCTAAAACTACTGATGATTTTCAGCAATCATCTATTTTGACTAGTGAAATTAATAAAAAAGTGTCGACAGAAGACTCTTATTTTATATAGTCGACCATCTGTCAAAATGAAAATATAGGTCCTTCAGTGCAGTCAAACACAGTAAATGAAGTTCTTCCAAGTTCTCCTAGAAATCTGATTTCTACCACACGAATTCATCCAACACCACCGAATATAATAGAAAAAGTTTATCCTAGCTGCTCGCCAGCCATACTTTCGCCATTTTTAGCGTGGCCCAAATCTCCTAAGAGGAGAAATAAACGCAATATAGAAAGGACGCCATATGCTCTAACCTCAGAGAAGTATCAAAAAATTTTTGAAGCTAAGACAGCTCTAAAATTCCAACAAGAGAAAGAAAAGGAAGAAAAGAAAAAGAAACGGGAGGAAAAGAAGCGAAACACCGATTTTATTTGCGGCATGTCTCAAGAAAATGACAAAAACACGATTAACATGCTCTATCTGCCAAAAACATTTCCATGGATCCTGTGTTCCTACTAAACATCGTGAGCATATACCAGGCGATGAGGAAGATGATTATTTGTGCCACTTTTGCTATAAAGAGGATACTGACGATAGTTGTAGTGACGATTTAAATGAGAGCGTAAACGATGACACTAATGACGTCGATGATCTTTATTCTATGTACCTGTCAGCGCAGAAGGAAAATAACTGTTAATTATTTTGTTTGCATTGGATATGTCCATTAAGCTAGTCCTCTTGGGTTCGTGCATTTCATTGTTAATAATCTGTATTTTTCGTTCGATTTAGCAGCGAACTGGTTTATATAAATTGCGTCCAATAACTGTATTTTCTTTGTCCAATGACTGTAAAATGTGTCCATTAACTGTGCTTTGTTGGGTTTTATGTTAGAGACTACAGATCTTCTTGTCTTGTTCATTTGGTATGTATTTTTTTAATTATATACAAATAATATCATCATCATGAGGTCATCAGTCCTAAGACTTGTTGGACGCTAACCTCCAGCTTTTCCTATCTTGTCCTAACCTACGCATTTCCCTAATTGTACTACAACCTACATCCCTTACTATTTGCGAGCAGTAGTCTAATGTAGGCCTACCTCTGTCTTTCTTCACTCCTATTTCTGCCTCCAAAATATAGCGGACTATTCCCCCATGTCTCAGCAACTGGCCTACCATTCTATCTCTTCTCTTCTTTATGTTTTTCGACATACCTCCTTTCTCGCCGACTTTTTCTAATACTTCTTCATTTCTAACCCTATCAGTCCACGGTATTTTCATCATTCTTCGGTAATACCACATCTCAAAAGCTTCTAATATCTTCCTACTTGCTTCCCCTACCGTCCAGGCTTCGCAACCGTATAGTGCCGTGCTCCATACATACGTTTTCAAAATTCTCTTCCTTGCTTCTAAGTTTATTATTCCCGAGCATAAAAGTGCTTTGTTTTTGTTAAAAGCTACTCGACCCTGCGCTATTTTTTGTTTTAGATCTATCGCTTCTTCCATCGCAATTTATTTTACTTCCTAAATAAGTGAAGTCTTTAACTTCCTCCAATATTTCATTATTAATTTGTACTTTCGTTTTTGCTCTGCTCTCGCGCCCTCTGCACGCTAACACTTTAGTTTTGTTTTTATTCACCCTCATCCCGTATTCCTCTGTCAACACTGCCTCCATTTCGTTCAACGCTGATTCCAATTCCTCTTTACTAGATGCTAATACTGCTATATCATCCGCGAATCTTAGCATTTTTAGTTTCTGTCTCGGTACTTTAATCCCGAAATCCACTCTATCTTTTACGACATTAATTGCCTCTTCGATGTACAGATTAAAAATTAGTGGTGACAGCGTACATCCTTGTCTTACTCCTTTCCTAATACCTACTTTCCTTTCCCCTTCTACTTCTATAACAGCAATTAATCTTTATATAGATTGTGTACTACTCTCCTATCTCCATACTTCATTCTCGCGCTCTTTAGTATCTCGAACACTTTTTCCCATCTTACATTATCAAAACCTTTTTCTAAATCTACAAATCCTATATAAGCGTTCTTTCCTTTTTCTATTGTTTTCTTTAGCATTACTCTTAGCGCCAGAATAGCTTCGCAAGTTCCTCTATTTCGCCTAAACCCGAATTGTTCTTCTCCTAGTATTTCCTCCGCTCTATTTTCCATCCTCTTCTGCACTATTCTGGCTAAGATTTTTGACGCGTGGGAAGTTTCGTTCTAATAGTTCTCGCATTTGTCGGCTCCTCCTCGCATACTTTTTCGGTATGGTATATATCCTCTTATAATCCTCCGGCATGTCGCCCGTTTCATATATGTGTTTTACCAGTTCAAACATCCTATTTACTACTTTCTGTCCCGCATATTTCAAAATTTCCGCCTGTATTTTATCTACACCCGGCGTTTTATTGTTATTTAGCCCCCTTAGTGCTATTTCAAATTCCTCTCTCAATATAGGTTTTCCTACATCTACCCTATCGATGCTAGATTCTTCCCCTAATATCTCTCCTAATTCCGGACCCTCGCATAAATTTCCTAAGTACTGCTTCCATCTATCCGCTTTCTCCTCTCTTCCGATCAGTATGTCCCCCGATTGACTCCTAACGTTTCTACTTATTGGTCCTATATCCCTGAAGTTCCTCTTAATTATTTTGTAAGCTTCATTGGTCTTACCTACTTGGAGCTTATCTTCTACTTCTTTGCATTTATCCTCTATACATTGTTCTTTCGCTTTTCTACACTTTCTAATGATTTCCCACTTTATTGACATATAAGTTTTCAGTCCTTCCTCGTCTCGCCTGTTTTTGTAGCCTCGTCTCTTTTGTATTAAGTTTAAGATTTCGTCCGTTATCCAGGGCTTCCTAGCTTCCCTTCTCTCGTGTCCTAAAACGTCCGCAGCCGCGGAATCTATACTATTCTTGATACCCTCCCACTCAGATTCTGCGTTCTTGATTTCGTCATTACTCGCTTTATTTATTAATTGATCTGTTTTATCCTGGAACTTATCTTTCATATACTGATCCCTCAATATGTCTACATTTATACGTTTCTTATCCTTCCCGGTTTTCAGATTTTTGAACTTTAATCTAGCATTCATGACTACCAAGTTGTGGTCGCTGTATACATCTGCTCCTGGATAACTCTTACAGTCTTTTACTTGATTTCTAAATCTCTTCCTAACCAGAATGTAGTCTATCTAATACCTGTCTATCCCTCCTGGCATTTTCCAGGTGTACGGCCTCCTAACGTGATTCTTGAACAATGTATTCGCGACTACCATCTTGTGCTTCTCACAGAATTCTATCAGCCTGCTACCTCTCTCGTTTCTGTTTTCTAATCCATACGGACCTATGGATTATAAAACAGAAACTAAAATTCTTTCTTTCCCCTCCCCTACGACTGCGTTAAAATCTCCCACTATTATTAAATTTTCATGACCCTTCACAAATCCTATTACCTGCTCTATGTTCGAATAAACGGCTTCTAACTCTTCCTCACTATGGCTAGAAGTAGGCATGTATACTTGCACTATTAATGTTTTCACTGGCTTCGAATCTAACCTGACCATCATTACTCTCTCGCTGTATTGTAGGTAGCTATCTACACACTGTCCTGCGTTCTTCCGCATAACGATCCCTACTCCCGCGTTTCCATTTACCGATCCTGTGCGTATTACTCTATAGTCACCGCTCCAAAAATCTCCTACTTCCGGCCAGCGCATCTCACTTATACCTACTATATCTAATCCTAACCTATCCATTTCTATCTTCAGATTCTCTATCTTGCCTGCCTGTCTCATGCTTCTGACATTCCACGCTCCGACTCGTGAAATGCTACACTTCTTACTAACCCTACTATTTCACTCGATCACGTCTCCCGGAACAGTCCTCGCCCGGAGATCCGAACGGAGGACTATTTTACCTCCGGTATTTTTTGCCCCAGGAGACGCCATCATTATTTGTGATAAGCCTTTCGTTAGCTGTTCTGAGAATTATAATGTGGTGGTTTCCTCTTGCCTTCCACATCGCAGTCGTGTGTGTCATAGCACCATACCAACCCCCACGGTTTCTGCCACTATGACTATTGAAGGAGCTGCTGCCCTCCTTCAGGGACTTGTCTTAGTCTGGTTTTTCAATAAGGACCCCCCCACTATGGATAAACCTATGGTACGGCTCCTTAAATCATTAAAACGCGCAAGCCGACCCACCCGTTCTAGTTTGCACTAGAACTTCGTCATGGTGCAAGTCCTATCGGATCGGACAAATAATATATTTTTTCTAACTTTTTCAACTAAAATAATCCCTTAACTGTCCAACAACTATAGTATTTACCCTATCAGGAAATATGAATTTTTTTAAAACTAAGGTAAACAATAGTAGTAACTGTACAAAAACATATCTATAATCCTTAGCTAAAGGACCAGAAATTTGGTCACTGCCTGGTGTTGATTTATTTGCTAATTTACTCAAAGCAACTAGTTCTTTGTTTTCCAGGAATTTCTCAAAGTGTAAGATGGGTATGTTATGTATTAGTTGTAATACTAGTGAAATCCGGATAAGTAAATTATGAGTGCACACTACTAAAGTGCTCACTGTACCGATCTACTGTACCTTATGATGTATCAAATATAAGATCATTACTTTTTAACCAGCCCGGTATTCTACTTTTCCCTTTTCTCTATATGAATATATGAGCAAAATAAATTTATAAGTGATAAATGTTTGTTAAATGTTGTCGTTATACACATTTATAGGTATAAAACTTAGATGAATGATCGTTATTCGCATGGGCGCTTACATTGTGTTTATTTTTTTAACAAACGTTCGACGTCAACACCCGCTTTAATAAAAATAGTTATTTTATATTTGGATCCGAAATAACGCAGAAACCATTAATTTCGTTTTTAAAAGATCAGGGATCAAAATTGGATTTCTCCAAGATCGTCGACTCTCTAAATAGCGAATCGTGAGTCATTCGGTAATGACGTTAGCCGAAAGTAATGAATGAAACGAAATGACACATTATATCAATGCAAATTATAAGCTAATCTATATAAATTTTCATTCGGAAATAACATATTTATTATAATGACTTCAAAATGTCTATGAGATATCAATTTGTTTGGCTGCTTTAGTAGATTTTAACAAAATTAGTAACAGTAAAACAACTGACTTATAGAATGTAGGTGCGTAATAATTTTTTAGGTATATTCAGTATCTTGGAATTAGAAGACTTTAAAATACAGGGTGTCTCATGTGGAACTATAGAATTTATATATATATATATATATATATATATATATATATATATATATATATATATATATATATATATATATATATATATATATATATATATATATATATATATATATATATATATATATATATATACGGACTTCTACGGCTGTGGCCGTCTCTCCGTCCCCAGTATCCACATTTTTCTTTCATGACACATTTCCTCGGTTAAGTCTCTTGATCTCATTGCGTCATCTACGTCATTTCTCCAGCTCCTTCTAGGTCTTCCCCTCTTTCTTTTTTCTGGCGGAGTCCACTCTAGTATTTTTCTTGGCCACCTATGTTGCCCCATTCTTTTTGTATGTCCGAACCATACCAATTGTTTCTTTTCGACCTCATCTATAATATCTTTTTCAATGCCAATATTCTGCCTTATTTCATTTCTAATTCTTTCTGTTCTGGATATCCTACAACTTCTTCTTAGATAGTCCATTTCTGTGGCCAACATTTTTCTTTTGTTTGCTTTATTTAAATCCCACACTTCCGCTCCATACATAATTACGCTTTGTACGATGCTTTTGTAGATGCGTAGCTTGGTGTCTTTCCTTATATTCTTTTCCCACAATATTGAGTTTAATGCTCCAATAAATTTTCTACCTTTATTAATTCTTTCCCTCACTTTATCATTGCTGTTTCCCTGTTTATTAAAGATAACTCCTAAATACTTGCACAATTGCACTCCTCTAATTACACCGTTTTCTGGTTCCAGATCATTAGATTCGCCACAGCCGGCTGCCAGATATTCACACTTGTTTAAATTTATTGTAAGTCCACCTCGTTCATACTCTTCTCTTAGCTTTCTCGTCATGTAGCTCAGATCTTGTTCATCTTCCGCTATCACTACCTGGTCATCTGCAAAAAATAGGCTGTAAAGTGTGCCGTTTCCCACTTTAAGACCCATGTTTCTGCATTTTCTTATCCACCCTTGTATGGATCTGTCAAGATATACTTTAAATAGAGTAGGAGACAGACAACAACTATAGAATTTGATTTGTGAATAAAATTAATAATATTTAACAAACTGAGGTTGTTTATTCTTCAACATAAAATGGAGATGATACTGCTGTAACTGGAAAAGAATATCGTTCATATGGCCACCTTGACTCATCTAGAATCATTCATTTAGCAAAATTGTCCATAACATGGGCACATTTACACTGGCTGTATTTCCCGAATATCACGTTGAATATTTACGTGGCGTACACTTTTGTCTTTACATAACCCCAAAGAAAAAAATCCAGTTGTTAAATCACATGATCCTGCAGGCCAATAATTGATATCAGCATTCCACGAGATAATATGTTCAGGAACATTTGTATACAACAGAGTTGTTGTTGCACGTGCTGTATGATACTTTGCACCATTTTGCTGAAACTACATGTTGTTTAAATTAAAATCATCAATTTTAGAGAAAAACATGTCACGATAGCGTTCCCATTTACTGTTACTACCAGCCTTATTTTCAAAGAAGTATAGTCCAATTACTCCACCACTCCAAAATGCGCACCGAACAGTGCATCTCTATGGATGTATTTCCTTTTCGTGAATAGTATATCGATTTTCAGCACCCCAAGTTTGACAATTTTGTTTGCTGACGTATCCGTCAAGATGAAAATGTATCATCATCATTAGGTCATCAGTCCTAAGACTGGTTGGACGCTAACCTCCAGCTTCTCCTATCTTATGCTAACCTACGCATTTCGCTAATTGTGCTACAACCTACATCCCTTACTATTTGCGAGCAGTAGTCTAATCTAGGCCTACCTCTGCCTTTCTTCACTCCTATTTCTGCCTCCAAAATATCACGGACTATTCCCCCATGTCTCAGCAAGTGGCCTACCATTCTATCTCTTCTCTTCTTTAAGTTTTTCCACATACTTCTTTTCTCGCCGACTTTCTCTAATACTTCTTCGTTTCTAACCCTATCAGTCCATGGTATTTTCATCATTCTTCGGTAACACCACATCTCAGAAGCTTCTAATTTCTTCCTACTTGCTTCCCCTACCGTCCAGGTTTCGCAACCGTATAGCGCCGTGCTCCATACATTCGTTTACAAAAATCTCTTCCTTGTTTCTAAGTTCATTACCCCCGAGCATAAAAGTGCTTTCTTTTTGTTAAAAGCTACTCGACCCTGCGCTATTCTTTGTTTTATGTCTTTATCGCTTCTTCCATCCCAATTTATTTTACTTCCTAAATAAGTGAAGTCTTTAACTTCCTCCAATCTTTCATTATTAATTTGTACTTTCGTTTTTGCTCTGCTCTCGCGCCCTCTGCACACTAACACTTTAGTTTTGTTTTTATTCACCCTCATTCCGTATTCCTCTGTCAACACTGCCTCCATTTCGTTCAATGCTGATTATAATTCCTCCTTACTAGATGCTAATACTGCTATATCATCCGCGAATCTCAGCATTTTTAGTTTCTATCCCTGTACTTTAATCCCGAAATCCACTCTATCTTTTACCACATTAATCGCCTCTTCGATGTACCGATTAAAAATTAGTGGTGATAGCGTACATCCTTGTCTTACTCCTTTCCTAATACCTACTTCCCTTTTTTCGCCTTCTACTTCTATAACAGCAGTTTGCTCTATGTATAGATTGTGTACTACTCTCCTATCTCTATACTTCATTCCCGCGCTCTTTAGTATCTCGAACATTTTTTCCCATCTTACGTTATCAAAAGATTTTTCTAAATCTACAAATCCTATATAAGCGTTCTTTCCTTTTTCTATTGTTTTCTCTAACATTACTCTTAGCGCCAAAATAACTTCGCGAGTTCCCCTATTTCGCCTAAACCCGAATTGTTCTTCTCCTAGTATTTCCTCCGCTCTATTTTCCATCTTCTTCTGCACTATTCTAGTTAAGATTTTTGACGCATGGGAAGTTAGGCTAATCGTTCTAAAGTTCTCGCATTTGTCGGCTCCTCTCTTTTTCGGTATAGTAACGATAATGTTCCTCTTATAATCCTCCGGCATCTCGCCCATTTCGTATATGTATTTTACCAGTTCAAACATCCTATTTACTACTTTCTGTCCCGCACATTTCAAAATTTTCGCCTGTATTTTATCTACACCCGGCGCTCTATTATTCTTTAGCCCCCTTAGTGCTATTTCAAATTCCTCTCTCAATATAGGTTTTCCTACATCTTCCCTATCGATGCTAGATTCTTCCTCTAATACCTCTCCTAATTCCTGACCCTCGTATAAATTTCCTAAGTACTGCTTCCATCTATCCGCTTTCTCCTCTCTTCCTATCAGTATGTCCCCCGATTGACTCCTAACGTTTCTACTTATTGTTTCTATATCCCTGAAGTTCCTCTTAATTATTTTGTAAGCCTCATCGGTATTACCTACCTGCAACTTATCTTCTACTTCTTTGCATTTATCCTCTATCCATTGTTCTTTCGCTTTTCTACATTTTCTAATGATTTCCCACTTTATTGACTTATAAGTTTTCAGTCCTTCTTCGTTTCGTCTGTTTTTGTAGCCTCGTCTCTTTTGCATTAAGTTTAAGATTTCGTCCGTTACCCAGGGCTTCCTAGCTTCCCTTTTATCGTGTCCTAAAACGTGCGTAGCCGCGGAAGCTAGACTATTCTTGATACCCTCCCACTCAGTTTCTGCGGTCTTGATTTCGTCCTTACTCGTTTTATTTATTAATTGATCTGTTTTCTCCTGGAACTTATCTTTCATATTCTGATCCCTCAATATGTCTACATTTATACGTTTCTTATCCTTCCGGGTTTTCAGATTTTTGAACTTTAATCTAGCTTTCATGACTACCAAGTTGTGGTCGCTATCTACATCTGCTCCTGGATAACTCTTACAGTCTTTTACTTGATTTCTAAATCTCTTCCTAACCAGAATGTAGTTTATCTGATACCTGTCTATCCCTCCTGGCATTTTCCATGTGTACCGCCTCCTAACGTGATTCTTGAACAATGTGTTCGCGACTACCATCTTGTGCTTCTCACAGAATTCTATCAGTCTGCTACCTCTCTCGTTTCTGTTTCCTAATCCATAAGGACCTACAAATTCTCCTTCTTTCCCCTCACCTACGACTGCGTTAAAATCTCCTACTATTATTAAATTTTCATGACCCTTCACAAATCCTATTACCTGCTCTATGTCCGAATAAACGGCTTCTAACTCTTCCTCACTATGGCTAGAAGTAGGCATGTATACTTGCACTATTACTGTTTCCACTGGCTTCGAATCTAACCTAACCATCATTACTCTCTCGCTGTATTGTAGGTAGCTATCTACACACTGTCCTGCGTTCTTCCGCATAACGATCCCTACTCCCGCGTTTCCATTTACCGATCCTGTGTGTATTACCCTATAGTCACCGCTCCAAAAATCTCCTACTTCCGGCCAGCGCATCTCACTTATACCTACTATATCTAATCCTAACCTATCCATTTATATCTTCAGATTTTCTAGCTTCCCTGCCTGTCTCATGCTTCTGACATTCCACGCTCCGACTCGTGAAATGCTAGACTTCTGACTATTATTGCACTCGATCACGTCTCCCGGAACAGTCCTCACCCGGAGATCCGAACGGAGGACTATTTTACCTCCGGAGTTTTTTGCCCCAGGAGACGCCATCATTAATTTGGGATAAGCTTTCTGCTAGCTGTTCTGAAGATTATAATGTTCCTCTTGCCTTCCACATCGCAGTCGTGTGTGTCATAGCACCATACCAACCCCCACGGTTTCTGCCACTATGACTACTGAAAGAGCTGCTGCCCTCCTTCAGGGACTTGTCTTAGTCTGGTTTTTCAATAAGGACTATGGTTAAACCTATGGTACGGCTCCTTAAATCATTAAAACGCGCAAGCCGACCCACCCGTTCTAGTTTGCACTAGAACTTCGTCAAGGTTCAAGTCCTATCGAATCGGATAAAAATGTATACGCTAACCAAAATTTTGTTGCAGAAATCAGCATCACTTTCTTTCTCTTCTGACACCCAATTAACAAATATATGACGTTGTAGATAGTCTGTAACTTTTAATTGTTGTGTCAACTGAATTTTCTATACTGACAGATGCAGATCTTTCTTTAAAATCCCATGCATGTGGTTCTTGATAGATTCAGTTATTATGCACGACGTCGAATTGATGCGTTTGGATACCTCCGTACAGTTTCTCTCACATGGCAGTACCAAAGATGATTAAAGCAACTGGCTTATATTCTATTACACTTTAAGCGATGGGTTGTTTAGTAATATATGTTTTAAAATTTGTTTTAGAAATGCATGAACTGTATTATTAAGTGAATGTCCAGATAAACATTATTCGCATTCATGTAATACATCTGGATGTTTTTTGTAAAATAGTTGTCGTTCAGATATAATATTTAATGGTGCTTAGTTGTTCTGAATGTCTAAATTTATATGCCATTAAACATTAAATTTTGAACGTATTTTGTTGATCATTGGCAAGCGTGAAGTTTTGTGGTTCTATACAGTGGCGTAAAGTGGAGCACCGATGTTCCACATGTCCAGCATAACAGGTCCAGGCGATTCAAAGATTCCAGGATACGCCTTTTTTAAATATTAATATTTACTTTGATTTAAAACAAATATATATTTTATTTCTATAAAATACAGCGCTATACTACTTGGCCGATTTTGTCACAGTACCACACAGTATACAAAGTGCGAACACAATGCGTCGCCGAGAGGCCGATGCATTCATGGTGATATTTCACTACTGAACAATGAATTTTAGTCCTTTAGCGACACAAGATAGTAGTAAACACATAAGAGTAAGTTTGGTGCTATTGATTCTTTT
Source organism: Rosalia funebris (assembly GCA_037954035.1). NCBI lineage: Eukaryota > Metazoa > Arthropoda > Insecta > Coleoptera > Cerambycidae > Rosalia > Rosalia funebris. The sequence goes on along the minus strand of JAZFAV010000018.1, from coordinate 1,620,165 downwards.
TTCTGTATATTATATACAACAATTTATGTTTAGATCTTTGTTAGACACAAATTTCATTCTTATATTGTGTATTGTGATTTATTAAGGGCCTATAATAAAATTTCAAGCTACATAGTTATATCATATTTTTATTTCATGTTACAATTAAATCAGAAGGCGTATTTCAGTATTTTTTTTTGCCTGTTTAAATACGATAAGGACCAATCTCGAAATTTTAAAATTGACTTAGTCTTTGAAAAATCAGACTTGTCGATTTTATTTTTTCGAGATTTGTGGGTGTGGATGTTCATAAAACTTTTATTACTGTGGAAGTTCATCGTTTCCTACAAAAAATAAACTTGTATTATGTTTATTTTTTTAAGTAGAAATCCCTCTATATTGTGATATTTTATGTCCTTTTTTAAAATATAATGCATTTAATGAATGTAGCCAAAGTCTGACCTTCAATTCACCTGTTTTGAGTTTTGGATATAGCAGAAATATTAAATTTACTATTTAACATTAAAGTGGTTGCAGATAAAGAATATTTGCAGGTTATTATTTGAATAAAAAATTTCTGTTATCTACTATAATTGGCATGTGTCTGAATACCAATTATAGTAGTACAATTTCTCCATCACACCACTAAATACTAACTAAATAACTAAATAAAATAAAATACTAACTAAATAATATAAAAAATATATAAATATTATTAGAAAAAGTACTTGTATTGGATTTTAAATTAGAGTACGAACCTGGAGAGCTTAGAGTTTAAAAACACAGACTAATGACTGAATTTATACGCGATTAGTTTCATAATAAGCTTCAAAGACTCTCCCACCTCTTAACTACACCATATATTAATACGTTATAGTTTTGTTTGAGCTTTAAAATTTCTCATGATATTCCACGATAATGTTTGTACAATTGATGTCATGTCAGATTTAAAAACTACAGATTTACTTTCATGAAAATATTTATTCCAAGCTCGCTCCCAGCTATGATGAATACTATATTACTCATAATGACAATTATAGGTGCAAATGGTGAACAAATATTCTGCATTGTTTCTTTAACTATGAAATTCACCAATGCACCTTGAATATTTTCATACGTTGCAATTGTTGATCTATGTTGATTGCAATTAAATCTACATTGATATATTTCTTCGACTATCTTGTGAAACATTGGAAATCAGATAAATAGGTTATGCCCAATAAAATATGTAGAGCAAACATATATATTTACAACTTATAGGTATTTACGTCGTTGCTTCGTGTGTTCTTAAAATGTCTACTAAATCATCTCCCAAATTCTACTTACTGTTTAAATCACATACGTTGTATTAAAGAATAAAGAATCTATTAATATATGTTTCTATTTAACTGTACTGATTCTAACGATATTATTATTAACTAAAAAGTTAATATTGTCTATATTGCATTGTATAACTTATTATAAGTTAGTATTGTCTATATTGCAAGGAAATGTATTCAAAATGTCTCATTACATTCGCTATTAATAGTACATATGTATTATGAATTTTTCGAAACCAATTTTGTTTATTAACCAGTGAAAATATTAATTTTTAGAAACACTTCTCATTTGCTCTTATATCTCATAATTTCTATTGGTTTATACGATCTCACTTTCATTCATCCTTACCAGCAGTGTACCTAGATGTCAACTCTGCTGACAGTTTTCAATAGATGACTCTTTACCCCAAAGATTCTTACATATTATTTTTAAGAATAATCATTGACACAGCGAAAATTGCTTCACCCTATAAATCTTCTAACAAAATATAATTCCAAAAAAACTTAATAAACCTAAACTTTTCCTAAATTTATAAATTATCATATTGAAATTTGTCAACAACAGATTTTCTTATCAAATAAATGTACCGCTTATCACGTATACGTCTATCAATTCAGAATACTTCCATAAATAAATATCTGTAAAACATTAAAAGACAAAATGAAACATTCTTATAGGCATACACCACCAATATTTTAACCATACTATATTCAACCATACTATATTTATTTCCTGAAACTTTCCATGTAAAATTACATTTTCTAAACTTAATGATACTTTTGTAAAAACCTCTGAAACACCAAACATACAATTTAATAAAAGCAAATTAACCCATTCAACTTTATATTACGAACCTTCTACAAAAATCCTTTGATTTAAACGCTCTACAATATATCATCAGCAGTAGTCACACCCATCATAAACTGCTGCTGTGTAGACAAAGCAGCAAAGCAAATGGAAACAAAGAGAATACTAGGTCAAAGCAATAATTAAATATCGTTTTGATCGAAATTTTATTTCTATGTCGGATCTTACGTACAAATTAAATCTAAATCAAATATTTAACTGTTATTTAAACATTTTCGACTTTACCCTATCAAAAACCCTATTGTTATAAATCGCGACCCAAATTATGTTAATATTGTTTATGGATGAATTTTTATTGTATTCGTATGGCCGAAATAAAATATAATTGAAGTTATAAAATATGTATACGATATGTATACAGAAAACAATAAACTAATAAAATAAATCAGATCGAAACTCGTAAAGCGTAATCAAAAAGAGTAATATAATTATAAATCCGGCAAAATAATATAACGTAACTAAATATTTTTCCCCGATATATTATTTTACGCACTAGTGGTTTTGGCATAAATTTTGGAATTAAGCATTATTTATAATATAACACTCATTCCGTATATACCACTTTACTATAGTATAATAGTATTTCTTATATTTGTCATTCTTGTTATTTGAAAAATATAAATTTTTTAGGAGTTTCTTTTCTTAAAATAAAAAATGTTTTACACTACCATTTATAGCTTCCACCCTTACTCATTATATCAAATAAATTCGACTTAATTTTATCTAATTGTATTGGTTAATAAAGTCTATAATTAATTATTTTATAATAATAAACAGTTTTAAAACCTTAAAACGGACTTTTCCGCACGTAAAATATCTCTATCTCGAAATTGAGTGGCCGAGAAAAAATAAACCAACACATAAATGCAGAATATCTGTTTTATGCGACAGTTTTACTTTTTTCAAATAGTCCACCCTCGTGCCTTCTCATAACCCATGAACAGGGTGGGATATGTCCTATCCACCTCAAAATCAATAGATGTCGTCTAGTAGATGTCTTTAATCAGAATTAGTCGAAACTCGATCGATCCGACACGATTTAATTGAATGATCGTGCTAAAAAAAATCTCAAATAGTCCACCACTGTGCTTTCTCATGACCCATGAACATGATAGAGTGTGTTCTATTCACCTCAAAATCAATAGGTGTCGTCTGCGAGACGTCCCCGATTAGAATCAGTCAAAACCCGATCGATCCGACACGATTTAGTCGAGTTATCGTATTGACAAAAAAAAATTCTCAAATAGCCCACCATCGTGCTCTACTTTTTGAGCCATTTCCGAAATATAATTAAATATATTTGTAATTTTCTTTAAGCTACCGAAGGGCTGATGTCGAATGCAAGAATAGCAGTATCATCTTCGAAAGTAACGGTTGTAGTAAAGTTAGCGGTTGGAAAATGTGCTTCATATATTAAGAATAGTGTAGGACCCAGAACACCGCCTTGAGGAACACCAACTTGAATAGGGTATAAATCCATTAGTTGTTTTCATGTTCGATGAAGAAGTATATATTGTTAAGGTGTTGATTATTTGGTACTAATTGTGAGGTAGATTCAACTTTAGCTTGTAAAGTAGGCCTTCATGCCAGACCTTATAAGATGCTTGGCTAACGTCTAAGAAGGTGGCAGAGCAATATCTTTATAAAGAATTAATCGATTTCCAATACTCTACCGTCCTTTGTAAAAAAATTACTCCAGTTACACTTGAACTAAATATATAAACAAGTCACCAGTGTAGTTTATAGCTATCACTTTAATTACCTTTACTTATTTCGTTGCAAGGAAATCATTTTTAGATTGTTCATTACAAACATACATTTACAAATATAAATTACATAACCTTAACACTATTCTATTACTTTCATATTTTATGTGAATTAGGCGTAGAAGCACTGTAGTTCAAAAATACATAGAGTAGCGATTTACAATAAATGTTATTCTACTCTCGTAAAGATTATTTATAACAGTTTTTTATTACACACTGAAAAACAAACGATAAAGCGTGAGAAATAATTTCAGGCACGAAACAACGACATTTTCATTGATTAAAGTTAATTGTTTTACACGCGGGTTATATTATTGATTAATGTAATACTGAGATTATAACAAAACGTGCGTTAATAAACGTACACCATTTACGAGTATTAAATCTGTGTACACTCTATAAACTTGAGTACGATATCAAATTTGCGGGTGAAATAATCTACTAGGACAAAAATAATTGTACAGGTCTATTCAAGCACGATGCTTCATTACTATTACCAAAAATGCTAAATGAAAATCTGACATTGAAATCATATGAATGATATGATTACATTTTTAATTTAAAACACCTATCTCTTAAAGTCAGATCATTCTATTTGGTAGAGGAAAAGGAATTTCCCAGCATAAATTAATACATATATATATATATATATATATATATATATATATATATATATATATATATATATATATATATATATATATATATATATATGTATAGGGTCGTATTGTACTGTATAGTAGGGTGAAAACCCTATTTTTTAAAGTAAGTATTCACTTATATTCTGAAAACTAAATATCTATCAGTATTCAGAAAATAATTTTAGTAAACATATATATTCCTCATTACTTATTTTATTTTGTCATTTACACTTATGGTCAACTACCACCTCCGTAATATACAAATAAGGTATGGTTTCTATTTTATGTTATTTATGTAAATTCAAGAATATAGAAGTATTTCACATGAAATTTCATATATCGAACGAATCTGAATCAAATTTAAATGAAGAAGCATTAATTCGTGAAGCTGTTAATTAATCTTTCAAGACTTACACAGTTCTGCTGAGATTGAAGATTAGAAACGTTTCAATTACTTTACGTATTACATGAGTAAAATTACATACTTTTGTAGAACCTCAGTTCACCACCTTAGGACACCCAAAAAATGATATAATTATCGGAATATTACACAAAAATTTTAACTGTGTAGTTTAATATAATGTACAATTACTTTTTCTTTATCTATTTGTTAATTTTGTCATAAATTAATTGAATAATTTTTAAGCCTAGTGATGAAATCATTTATGAAATTTGGAGATATCGCAACTCTCAGATCGTAGATAGGTATTTATCCACGGTGCTATGTAAATTCTCCACATAGCCTTGTGGGTAATTAAAAAGAAAAGTTTTTCTAATCGTTTTCGAACTTTGTAAAAAAGATAAAGAAATGGTATGTAACTAATGGTGTTTGAGGCTGTAACTTAACTTGTACATAAGTTTTAAACAAGAACTCTACGAACACTTAAACATTACACGATACTCAACGTGCTTTTCGCTAACCAAGTTGGCACTATCAGGAGATTAAAACTGAGTACTAATCTAGAGTTTGTATTTTTAGCATATTAAAGAAATGCAATCAGAGCCCCATCGTAAATATTGATAGACATATTAATTACAATCATAAAACTTTAGTAAGTGAACCAGCACATACACTTACTTAACATACATATACGCGTTTTTGCTAGGTATCGTTATAGTATCGTTCTTACGTTGGATGCAAAAGATATTAGAGAAAGTTTTCAATAGAGAAATTATAATATAACATTGACACACAATTTGCAGTGATCTCACACAACATAAACTAAATATAAATATTCCTGGTAATATTCATATGAACAATACGAAATTTAGATAAAAGTGTTGCATTATATTGAAAATTATCCATTGGTAAGTATGTAGAAAATTACTGTAAACTATTGCGAATATTTATTGACAGAAAAATTGCGACAGACTTACAGACAACTATAAAACTATTAATTGTAGGCCAAAAGATTCTTCGTAACTAATGTAGAATACTTACAGGTATGTAAAAAGTATTCCAAAATAAATTCTTATTTGGTTTTACTAATCAAGTGTCCTCGTATTATACATATACTCGTATTCTAATCATCATGTGTGTTCCTTGAACAATTTCTGTCAGATAATTTATACACATTATACAATTTTTTATGACCTTAACATAAAGAAGTAGGACATCTAATGGAAGCGCTATATATACAATTGTGCGGTAGTATACAATCCAGTAAACGATTCTATTACTATACAATCCAGCAAAAGTAATTATCTGAAATTATTTACCATGTTGATTACCTGACTTACATGTTGCTTTCGTTTTCATTCAGGTGCATATTAGGGTACTGTGTACTTTCTTGTAGTAGGTAAATATTACCGACTGCAGGTATTCTTGCATATTAAGGTACTGTGTACTTACTTGTAGTAGGTAAGTATTACCTATTACAGGTATTCTTATCTGTATTTTAGTACAATTGTGAAAAACATATTAGGATGCACCACGGAACATCAAGGGAATATAATTTAACAAAGGAAAGTATGATGAAATAAATTACATTAAAAGTTTTTTCCTTTATTTTGTGTCTTTCAACGATAAACATAGTTGAACTGAAGTAAGTAGATGGTATTGATTTCGTATACAGTAACGTTGGATTTAGATTATATGGATTTATTTAAAGAGAATATATCCAATGATTTACTGACAATAATGTTTGTTGACATTAATATAGTTTAAGTTAACGTATTCTTATGGAATATAAAGATTTGCTTGTAAACAAAATTAAATTGACTTTCATGATAGTTTGAAAAGACAGAAATGTATTAAGTTGGTTTGTGAGTCACGAGATGAATGAATGGTGTTGATCTTTAGTAGAAATATCTTCTGGGGCTCTGTTCGCAGAACATCTGATCACGTAGTCGATTAAATCTAAGGTTTAATCAGAACTATTTCACGTGTAGTTATACTGTTATAAATTCAAAAACTTAGGACAAGGAATACATTGTACTAGAAACATTATTTCTAATATAATTTAAGTACCCATATATCGAGAGTTATCTACAGTTAGAATAGCAGACCCCTAAATACAATACCAAGTAGTTATCGTCTCAAAAAGTAAGTGTATAAATTGTGAATAATCATAACGTATTGTATATTATATTGATTTTAACGACTTAAATATCCACGTGTTTAATAGCATAGTAAAGTGATATGTTGTTAGTTGCTGTTTATGGCCATGATATGAAACTCTCACATAATTAAATAGCAAAATAACTTTACTAATTACAAGGATAAAAATAGAAAATTGTAACCCAAGAGATATGAATAATTTTATGCTTTACAATTTTACATATTAAACATAAATTATAAAATTCATAATTTTGTTAATACTTAGAAAATCATTTTTAAATAAATACAAAATTAACAAACATGTTATGTTCAAACTCGAAGAGGCTGTGATTCTGTAAGAATTTAGTTCATTCAAGAGTATACTCGAGACCTAAATAACAAATCACCAAATTCGCTAGTGTATATCAATGAATAACGTACACGCATGGCAAGAGCCCATTTAATATAACAACATGTTTACGTGGCCATTTAAGATAATGACGTGTTGATAATTAAGGAAAGCGTATGAATAGGCGACCTACTTTTTAAAATAGTTCTAAATCCTTAAAATTATTTTTAATAGTATATTGTTAATGTGTAATGAAGTTTCATATCTTATATTACATTTTAAAATAAAATATCCCAGATTTAATAAAGTAAACTTTTACAAACAGTAAAGTGTTGAGAAGACTTTGTTACCTAAATTGGTTACCCAGTAACATCTATATTTGATTCCAAGTTGTAATATATGACCTTAAGCTTCGGCATTACCCTATTATCCAGAAAACATACTTCTAACGCATTTTCACGAGGAAAGCTATTAATAAAAAAATATAGTAATAAAAAAATAAGATTTTTATACAAAATGAAAACTGGTAACTCATTTTACGTTATCATATGTGAAGTTATATAACTAAACTCCCAGTTATAATAATAAATAAACAAAATTTTACTATCCGAAATACCGCAAATAATTCTGACATCAATTATATAGACGTTATTTGGACGACAAATCAAGTAAATACCCTTGTATACTTCTATCAAAGTGGTAACATCTTGACTAAGCTGCTTAATATTTTCCATCAAATCAGTCAGATATTTTACAAGCACATGATTATTTCATGTTCTAAAGAATTAAAAATACTCTTTTGAATTTTATGAATTTTGAAGCATATACATGATATCACATTTTCCCTAATAACATCTTTTACATCTTTTACGCCGAGTGCTGAATTACATGACAATTATTTTCCCTATTTTGTCTAACAGAGTCAGCACTAAAATAAATGAGTATACCTTTGACAGATCAAGCTCACATCTAGTAGACATTGCTACGTTCCACCTTAGTAGAACGTACCAAACGCCAACTCTTGGTAAATTCGAGAACAATTTAAATCGGAGTAAAAGCTTGAAATCATCGGTATAATGCAAAGTTTTACTACTCAGAGAATAATATTCAAACTACAGAAATAAGGAGATTATACTCCAACCCATCTGCAAATGCCTTATATAATAAGAACTAAACAAATTAGGTCAACGTTTACACTGCACTGACGAGACCCAAGATAAGGTCGAAACCGGTCTGCAGTTAACGATATCCTGAGACAGGTGACACTTTGCATATCTTCCTTGTGGTTTTGGAACAACCTGAATCACTGTATTTTAGTGCTAACTCTGTTAGAAAAAATACGACAAATTTTGTCATGTAATTCAGCGCTCGGCGTTTGGCACATAGCCAGGAGAATAGCTGTTTTGACCTAATTTGTTTAGTCCTTATTATATAAGGCATTTGCAGGTGGGTTGGAGTATAATCTCCTTATTTCTGTAATTTATTTGATGGTAATACTGTTAGATGCTTCTCGTAACCCTTTGTATATGGAAACGTGTATTAAAGGATTTTAAATATCATACTTGCTATTATCTTGATTGAATGCTAAAGGAAAATTATTTATAAGAATGTTTACAAATAACTTAAGTAAAATGAATCTATGTAGGTGAAATGAATCAAGAAAAATTTGCTATATTTACTTATTATATAATGTATTTGATGATGGTTAGTATATGGTTATTATATTTGCTTAATATATTAGATATACTAAGAGATATTTTGAAATTATACCACCGAACTAATTCGGTTCTTATTTAAAGATACATTCATTAAGCCAGTGAATTTTATACCGGGTGTGGAGCAATATACATAAGTATGGCAAATTCAGACGCAACTTAGCCTCAGTGTTCAGGGGCGAAGCGACCCTGTCACCTTCCCACAAATTATTATATAAATTAATATATCGAAGAAATTTTAATAATGTTTATAATGATACCCACTGTGGTATAGTATTCAATGTCTAGACTGACTAATTTTGTAATTATAAATAAATGAAAATTAAATCAGATTGCTCAGATATTTTTAAAAAGGGATATTTTTTTCAGGAATCCACTCTGGATGTGTCGTATAATTAGGCAACAATAAAGTTCTCCGATGCACCTTAATTTTCATTACTTCGACATGTGTTCGTAACCCTCGCTCCTATCGATCACCCCTTGGAAATCTGGATTGGGATAACTCACCTTGTGATAATCTTAATTTAATTTAAAGATTACCCAATAGTAATTTTATCCATAGTCCAGCAGTGTATTTTTTGTTCGTTCTATGTAGAGTATAGTAGAATAGAAACCTAAATTCTAACATTACATTGCAGTATAAGAAGGCCTAAAAACAGTTCATGAAAATGAAAAATTATCTAGTGTAAGTATTTTGAGATAAACTCAAAGCGACTGTATCCCCAATTATACAAACTATTCAAAAAGTACCTGCCTAATTACAATTAAAATTACCATCAAACTAATGTACCACATTTAGAATTTCCAGGACTCATCAATAAGGGCAAGAGGTTGAGTTGCAATAACAAATCAAAGATAATAGAAATTGACTTGTTTGAAATAATTTTATTGTCCATTTATTATCCTAAATATCCAGGGGGTCCTTAAAATGATCTGAAAAACTCATTTTTGCGAATTGGAATTGTTTACAACTCCAATCATAGGTTTAATCAACCTATGTAGACACTGACTATATGATATCTTTACAAATAAACTCCCTTCAACGTAATCATCTGACTATTATATCCTATAATAATTTGTGAAACGGTGGCCACCCGAATTATGGCCATATTTACGTCCTCCCTTCCCAAACAAAAATTGACCTGTTTAAGAAATGTATCTATAGAAATCAAGATTTGAGTTATTGATTACGCATTCTTTTCACAAAATCAACGTGTGCATATTTTCGTAGCTACGTCCTCATAGAAATAACAAAATATAATATAAAAAACATAAATTATGATTAAATTAGTTATCAATACCACATGGACATACATAAGCTTATTTACGTATGCCTACGTAATATAGATTACATAGACATAAGCTCTAAATGCATTGTAAATGGAAGAAATCGAGGTCTAACGTATTTATTTGATTTAATTCTTCTTATTATCCGTTCAGTCAGTGACGAATCTGCAATTCAATATGACGATCTTAAACTATCTACGACTAACTTAAATTGCAAGACTTAAGATATTGAACTCGATATTTCACCCGTTGCATGTCACTGTTTATAGAAATGTTTACAACTCTGTCAGCAACGTCAGAGAATATGAAATTTATCTCAAACGCTTTCATACTGTAATAATATGATTATTGAATATCCCAACAGACATTGCATGTAGTGAATAACATCGCATGTTGATAGTTGCCATGCAATATTATTAAATTGTCACTGTCTCATTTTATATTTACCCAATAGAACAAACCTATCAGACAGAAAAGTGTTATTGCTCTCCATCTAGCTAAACACGATATTGATAATTATGGATCTATTTTAACAAGTTATTCTTAAATCTCTGCTAAATATTTTCTTTAAAACTATTCTCCTTGTATCAGTAGCAACCGAAATTATACTTTTACAATTTTCCGGAGTTTTTCCTTACCTACTAAACACTGTATTACATTTTCCAACTTGGAGAAAATATACATAGTGTAGAAAAATGTATATTTCTTATACGCCATAGCCTGGAATAGAAAGTTCTAAAATATTTGCTTAAATGAATAAAGACAGATGGCTAATTTTACATGAGCATCGAAAGATTACATGTTACTAGACGTACGTTTCATAAACCGAGTTGGAAAATAATTCAAACTGTTTTAATCATCTCTTAATTCTGTTTTAACCGTCCTTTGATATTATAACTTTGGTGTCCGAAACGCTCGTCGAGTAACGCGGAATCTTCTGTGTTTGAAGAAGACTGATCTTTTTCTGTAGCTGCATCGAAGGTTTCGTCCCCTTTCCAGCGAATGAATAAAAGTTTTATACAGCCATAAAAAAATAATGTTTTAAAATATTTAAAAACCTTAATTTTAAAACTAAGAGAACACATTTTAAAACAAATTTAAAAAAATATATGTGAGAGAATTAATATAAATAAACAAGAAAATCATAATTTATCATAATCAGGTACTATGTGGAACGATGAAAATATAATTTAATGTAAAACGAATATAATACTCAATGACAACGAATTTATTTTACAAAGGACTCTTTAAGAATATTTTTAGGTAGATATTTTAAATTTAGGTGGAAGATATAACTAATTAAGACTCACATTTTCCCTGAAAAGCCAATGGAAATTCACTTACGATTTTTCCAGAAGTATATCTAATTCGAGAATTTTAATAAAAACCCTATATATTTTTATATACTTTAATAGAGGTTAAAATTCCATTTTCAACTACATATCAAAAATTGCCATTTTTTAACACGGCGACATAGAAGGAGTCATTTCTCAAATTTAATGCAATTTGGCATGAGCAATAAATCTGATGTTAATCAACTTATCCTCCATATTATTAGCTGGGAATAATAAAATTTACTTTAAAACACAAAATAACATTTTGCGCAGTTCTTACGTTACTAAATACGCTATTATGTTTTCCAATTCTGAGAAAACTTATGGGGTGTAAAAGAAAAGACAGTCTACTAACATCGGAAGATTACATATTACTCGACGCACGTTGTGATCATTAGGAGATAATTAAAACTGTTTTAAGCGTTTTCTAATTTTAGTTTTAGTCATCATTTCCTGATGTTGTGCACTTGGTTTAGCGAAACGCTTTTCGAGTAATATGTAGTCTTTCTGTGTTCGTGAAAATCTAGTCTCCTGTTTTTGTTCTTGCATTGAAATTTCGGACCCCGTTCTAGGAAATGAATAAACGCATAAATATATAATCATACAAAGATAATGTTTTTAAATATTTAAAAATCTTAATTTTAAAATTAAGAGACTGTATTTTGAAATAAATGCCATAAATAATATGTTTACAAATATAACACCCTTAATAGAATTTTGTTAATTGAATACACAAAAAAAAATCATAAAATACCGGAATTCGATGCTCTGTAAAATTTTGAAAATAAAAAGTAAAACGATTGTAATACCAAATGACAACAAATTCATTTTATAGTTTTACCATTTAAGTGTATTTTAAGGTATATATTTTAAATTTAGATTTATTGCATGTCTTGCGAAGATACAGCTCATTGGAACTCGTATTTTCTATGAAAATCCAATGGAATATCACTTCCGGTTCTTCAGGAAGTACGTCTAATTCGAGAATATTAATAAAAACTAAGCCAGACCCAATTAGTTTTCACTCGCTTTATTATAAAACATGTCGATAATTGTTTATTTTAATATTTTCATATTTTCATAACGAAGAAATCTGAACACAGCGTATAGTAATATCAATAAGTATTTAATATTATGGTAAATTTAATAATTAATTATTGTGGTAATATTAAAAAAATTGTGGTAAATTTTATATAAACCCGCCTATTAATTTACCTAGGTATAGATACATCTTTTAATTAAAATTCGTCTTATGAAATATTAAATCATTACATGAACTGATATTTTGTTGTATTTATATTTTCAAATTATAATCATCTTCCAATTTTCATAAATATTATTTTTGATAGTACCTTAACAGTATCCTATGGATGAAATTAAATATTCTTGAAAGCCATTGAACAATTCCGGAATGGCGAATTTGCAGCGGATATCTCTTATTTAAGAGACAAACTACCTCGGCAGTATTATGAAATAAATCCTAGTTTCGTAACTAAATTAGTTAATATCGGTACTCTGTTGGTAGTTCGTCAAATAGATATTTAATGGTTGTTAGAATTACTGGATTTAAGAAATTTTAATAATTTGCCCCTGGCAAATCTACCCTTAACAGAAAGTATTAGTCGTTCATACAATATTACACTATTCTCACATTGACGTACCTTGTTCTTAGTTTCAAATACGTTGCTATAATTTAATTCTGTGGTGAAAAATGGAAATCATTCTTTCAAAATACAATTTTTAGAACTAGTAAAATTTAAATCGATTATATTTAAATAATTTTAAAGCAAGAGTAAATAGTTGTTACTAAACTTTCTCACTACCAGAAGCTTTAGGCTTTTTTGAAATGTTTTAAAGCACAAACAGATGGGTATTGTTACAGTTTTTCTACAATGTGACCATAAACGGTCCACTACTTTTTATGTTTATAGAAGAATTGGCTTATTTAAATTTGTGGGCGATATTTTAAATTTTACCGTAATGGGCATGTCTAGTCATATTTTGCCACACTTCAGTATTTCGTGAATGTAATTAGTATACTATTTTTATATTACGTTTTAATAAATTTTGTATTCACATAGTAGTAAAAATTCTGCTCTTCCCTTCTCATACATATATTCTGAATGAAATGGGAGCTTTCATAACACATTTAAAATCAATGCAGGACACTGTGTTATATATATTTTTTTCTATTTAAGTTGGGCGAATTGAGTTAAAAGTTAGGAACGTAAATTTTGAAGACACTTTTGAAATCAGGTGAGTTATTTTGAACTTTTTGTCATATTCTTAAAGAATATATCAACGCATCTTTTTCTATTTGTTCATTTTGTGCCTTCAATCTTTTCGGGTGTAAAGGACATATGTATATTATAAAAGTAATTACCTTGTATAATTCACATAATAATTAAACTAAACAACTAAACAACTAAAATACATAAAAAGACATAAAATATACATATGACGTTAATTTTCTGAATTGACATAAGACGTTAATTTTCTGAATTGACATAAGACGTTAACATAAAAACTAATGATTAGGATACTATTTCTTATATGTCTTTTTATAGTCATTGACAAACGTAAAATGTACTCTGTATCGTAGAAATTATTGAGGGCCGACATGTTTCAATAATGTATATTAATTCAAAAATCACTTTATTTTCTGTTTTTTGTTTTTTTCATTGTTTTTTTTTCATATATAGAAATATATTTTGGAACTTAAAAATACTTTATTTCTAACATTACATTGTTTCTCGCAATTGATATCACCCAGTGAATTGCTATATACGTGTTCATTAATATTTACCTAGATCCGTCAAATATAAATAATTCGTTAATATTCATATGTAAACCATATTATTTATTTTGGCTTAATATTAATTTAAAAGTTTCATGATACATGAATCGTATATTTTATTTTTCAATTGATAATTTAATAACTGTTATGCAGTTACAAATATGACATTTTCGGTATTATATTTTACATTTGAATATATTTTTACAGAAATAATAAATACAGAAAAAAAAGTTTTATATTTTATACACAAACCATCTTAGCTTATTGTATTCTGGTTTTCTACTTTCTCAGATCTACAAAATCTTACAAAACCTAATATGCCTTCCTAATAACAACATACTCACATAATATTAAATACAGGAGTAAATTAAATAACCTATGTACACGTTTTTATTTTAAATAAATTAATATCTAGATTAGAATCTAATCAGTAATGCTATAAGAAGTGAATTATACTATAGACACTATAGTTACAGCAATAACTGAATTATATGACTTCGTCATGGATGCTGACATATGTCAAACATCAATATAATTTGCTAAAATATCAAAAAGCGTAAGTTATTTACCTCACCTCTACGAGTAAAGTGAATCCTTACATATGAACTTATACATATTTACAAATATACATGCTACATTTGTTTGGAATTAAATATTTTCTCGTAAATTATTCAGTGAAAATCATCAATTTTTGATAATATTCTAATTAAAAACTTATCTATGACTTATAACTTATCTATAACTGTCAAATATAATAATAAATTTCATGCAAAAGAAAATTTTTTCTTCTTGTATTTTTCCCTTTTTTTGAAAACCATTTAGGGAAATACATTTTACATAGTATACTTGAAACTTAAGTTGTTCATCAATTCTTTTAAAAAATAAGAAAGTATATAAAAATCTCCATATTTAGATTGCTTCAAAGAGGAAGAATCTCGTTGTACACTATTGTATACCCGTACTTGTATACTCAGTTAAAAATATATTGATAAACTTATAATTCCCTCACATAAAGCCTAGGTGTTACAAAAAAGTTTTAATTATTTTTCATTGGCTCACTTATTTTTGCTATTTCTCGAAAATAAAATAAGGTTA
Source organism: Rosalia funebris (assembly GCA_037954035.1). NCBI lineage: Eukaryota > Metazoa > Arthropoda > Insecta > Coleoptera > Cerambycidae > Rosalia > Rosalia funebris. Next base: position 1,604,476 of record JAZFAV010000018.1, on the reverse strand, counting down.
AATATTGGAGATAAAAATTGCGATTATAGTCCTTCTATTTTAAAATTCACTCTATACATACACCTATTTCCATTTACTTATTATATATTACTGTATAGATATTCACGTCTTAATACTTAAAACCTAATCACTATATTTTGTTCTATTGTTAGTTAACGAACTTAACGAAGTTCAACAATGGAAGACTATAAGAGACGCCAAGTGTGTATCCAATCCAATCCAAGACCAGTTTTTATAATGTATAAGTATCATTACATTAATATAAACGTTATAGTATTTAAAGGTAACCAGACTTCATAAGTCTTTCTTTTAAAAATAATTAAGTGCTCTTCGTTGTTCAGAAACAGTAAAATGTATAATCATATTTATGTCTACAAGCAACCAATTTACTATCTTCTAACCTTTTTCATTTTGTTTTTAGTAAATAGCTCATTTAAACATCAGCTGTTTTATGTTTTAAGTCTTATACACTCACTCAATATCGATAAACCTTTAAGATAATAAACGAACTCTGTTAATAACATCAATAAAGCAATAGACGCAATAAAGCAAAGCGCCAATTTTTTGTTATAAATCTTATAATTTCCTAAAACTTTATTCTCGTTATCACCTCTTAGAACTTCATCGTGGATTCAGATACTGTATCATGTATAAATTAAGTATTTTTTTATCTGTTTGTTTCCTAAGTGTAAACAAAGAATATATACAAGTAAAGAATAAGGATAAAAGATGTTACCTCACTCTTCGCAGTCTTCTGAAAGCTGTTTGAACCACGCCCACCATGTTATATTCACTGAAATGCAACTTTATTCTTCCAGAAGTTACCTACACTATATATTTAACAAATATACGCCGATTATTTAGCAAATTAAGGATTCTTTTAAAATAATTGGGGTTACATCGATAATCGAAACCTATTGAGTTACATTATACATTATACAAACTTTTCGTTAAAAATTGAAAGATTATGTTGAGTATGATACACCAAGATGCAAAATCATAATTTTTTATTTCAGATTAGGAACTTTTATTATTTTTATAATGGTTGTTTTAAAATAATAAAGGCAAATGCTCACTTAAAAAATACCGAAATAAACTAGCGCTTAAAAATTCTGCATTGTAGTGTACACTGGTTGCTACTTCCGTATTAGGAGAACACATATGCAAAAAATTGGAGACAATAAATACACTATTGGAAAGTTGACTTTCCAAGAGTGTATTTATTCAAGTCATTTATTTAATAGACATATGTAACGAAAGTCACAAAACTATTCGTATGATTACTAAAGACAACAGGAAAATGTTTCCCTAAATTTAATATTTTGCTAGCCCAACCCCTTGCTGCCATGGTGCCTGTAGGTACCTTGGCATTCTGATAACTAAACTCTGAGTAAAAATTTTCATCAATGCTGTTCAAAACTTTCTGGAGTTACACTTGGGATTTCTTGCTCGATGCCTCACATTTTCTTATTCATGTTTCAATTTCAAACCACAGATTCTCAGTTGGATTGAGATCAAGGTTTTGGGGGTATTTCGAGCCGATGAGGTATATTGTATAACAGCTACTGTCTTATAATATACGCCGTATGTTTAGGGTCGTTATGATCCACGCATGATCCATATTAGTGTATTTTTTTTTGCAAATGTCAACCTCTTTTGTCTATTAATTTTGTTAATAAATGGTTCCTTTCATGCTACTCTACCGTGAAATTCATTCCTTCTCAATTCTCTACGGCATGTTTCGGCACTAACAGTTTTATTAAATCGTTCTAATATATCTTTAGATAAATGAGGAGCCGAAATAGAAGGCTGTTTCTTAAATTCATTTATTAAGTATCGTTCTTCACGTTCTGCTAAAATGCTCCGCCTTCCCGTCTTGAATTTTTAATTTATTGATGCCCCTTCTCTTTGTATTTTTCAACAATATATCGTATAGTTGACTTACTTCTTCCTATTAATTATCCAATTTCACTGTATGACTTTCTATCCTTATGCCACTGAAATACTCGTTTTTGCTTCTTTACTGTAGTTTTGCACTTTTAAACCCCATGTTCTAATACATATTTGGCTAAATGAGGAGCCAAAATAAAGGGCTGTTTCTTAACCTCATTCATTAAGTATAGTTCTTCACGTTCTGTTAAAATTTCACGATTTCCCGTATTGTATTTGTTATTTGTTGCTGCCCCTTCTCTTTGTATTTTTTAAAACATATACTGTATAGTTGATTTACTTCTTCCTATTCATTTTCCAATTTGACGGTATACTTTCCATCCTTATGCCACTGAAATACTTGTTCTTGTTCCTTTACTGTAGTTTTGCACATTTTACGCCTCATGTTGACAACGTAATGCACATTATGAGAAACTAGTCCAATTACGTATTTATGGGAATTCCCAGCCAACCAGGGACTAATTCTAAGGTTCGTCTGTAGATGGTATTGCCCAATAAGATGATTCTGAGTAGCCGTACGAATAGTTTTGTGACTTTCGATACCCATATCTTTTAAACAAATGAAAATCCACTTTGCAATTGTGTATTTATTACCTTCGATTATTTTCATGTATTATCTTAATATGGAAGTAACAACCAGTGTATACTATAATGCAGAATTTGCAAAGTAGGAAATATTAGACAACGCCATGGGTATTATCGCCAAAGGTACGAATAGTTTTGAGAACCACTGTTGATAGCTATCATTGTATACAGTAAAGTAAACTGCCATCAAAACAAATGCTAATGAAATATGAAAACGGTCTTCCAATTAGTAGGAATAAGTAGTTATAACTGATGTATAAATATTTTATCTAGAAAATGAGTGGAAACGGGTTGGCCTTCTTGGTTTCTATAACTTCATACCGAAAATAATTATATATTTAAAGAATATTTATAAATAGCTTAGTCAATCAATAAACTCCTCCCACAGCATAACCCACTGCACAAAATTATTTGTGTACTGGATTACTCCTATAAAAATTTGCTTGCCATAAATCACTGAGACCTGTATCAAAATTCGCTTATAAAATAGCCTGTTCGCATAAAAATATAGTGTACGTATCTATACGAAACGACCGCGCGCATAGATTAACTATTTTGTTTACCCAGCTCAACAGTTCGCAGATTAATACAGTAGCAGCAGATTCATGAACTAATTGTGTCTCGGCAAAATTCGTATGAAGTGGCGTTAGAGGCTGGCAGCATGCCTTCGGAATGAACCAAATTTGCCATGCCAGTCTCCCAGCGATAAGTGTGTGTGTGTGAGGTGGTGTTCAGTTGGATAATGTTAGATACGATAAAAGACATCCTGGGTTGCAGGTTTACACAGGGTATTAGACAGGCGTCACACACTTCGTTAAATTTTGCAGGTAAAATTGAATGCAAAGAAAAATATACACCTAGATTAGGAAACTTCGTTATATAATGCCGAAAATTTCAATAACACCGACCTTGGTTTTATCCCTCCAATGAACTTGTACGCTAGATCTTAGTTAATTCAATTTTTTTCATTCATTGCCTAGATACATTCATTTGCAAGATATACGTCACATAAGTGAGTCAATGAATCGTTAAAAAGATAATTGCTATGTGACTTTTATTGGCTACTAAGAAGCAGTAGTAGAGAAGTAAAAATAATTTACCACTTTTAAGATGTAAACGTTTTCGTTTCTTTTTTTATATAATATTTACATAATGTATTATAAAATATATTGAAAAATTATACATAATATATATACAGTGCTATTCAAAAGTCCCCTCCCCCCCTCTTATCTTTGGAACGATTATATATAAACTAGTGTAATTTGGTAACTGAATATTAAGGGTTGTAAACTTCCCTACTAGTGATGATAGATGACGTATGCATCAAAGATGACGTCACAAGGTCATTGTGACCAATAATTTTAAATGGAACCCTATGGCAAGCGACACCTCTTTTAAAAGGTATCGAAAAAACCTATTCAATGATACTAATATTGTGTCTGTTTACGGCAGTTTTGACAACCGGCTTTCAAAAACCGCAAAGCTGTGATGAATTAAATCATTTAATAATAAAATTTAAAATTCAAGCTCCGCCACTGGATAGTTGGATAGTAAATAATCTGACGATTTTGCAAGTCTCCCAAATTTTATGTATTTTTAGCTGTCAAAGTTTTTATACATTTAATAATTTGTGTATTGTTGATCGAACGTTTAACTGTTTTAGTACCTTGTGGTAATTTTAAAATATTTGTACATTCAATAATTTGTTAAACTGTTGTGAGCTGAACGTTTAAGTGCTTCAAGAAGAGAAATAGTACGTGTTTTAGGTGATAAAATAGCAGCGATCCTAATACATGGTGAAACTGGAGAAAATATTCATGCAGCACAACGCATTTTTAATGAAAGGTTTCCCGATCGCCCAGTTTCGAGGACTTATTTGAGAGAGCTTCTTCGTAAGTTTAAAACAACGGGTAGTATTAATGATGCAAAACGATCTGGCAGACCACAAATTTCTGATGAGAAAAAAATTGATATACTGGCAGAAGTAATAGTAAATCCTACTTCCTCAACAACTCAAGTTGCATCAACCTGTGAAGTCAGTCAAAGTACAGTGCACAGGGTGTTGAAAAAAAAAAAACAAATTTCACCCATACAAATTAAAAATGGTTCATCAACTCTCAGACGACGATCCAGACCGAAGACTGCAATTTTGTGAAAATATGGAGACTAAAATTAACCAACAGCCAGACTATGTCAAAACAATTTGTTTTAGTGACGAAAGTACTTTCTATCTAAATGGAAATGTAAATACACAAAACGTGAGATATTGGAGTGACGCAAATCCTCACATGTTTCATGAAACACATACTCAGTATCCCGAGAAAGTCAATGTTTGGGCAGGTATACTGGGAAACCACATCGTTGGGCCTGTTTTTTTAAATACCAACTTAACCGGTGAGGTGTATCTGCAGATGTTGCAAAATGCAATAGAACCGTTAATCCTTGAAATTTTGGAAGATAATCAAGATGAATTCGACATTTTGGAAATAACATTCCAACAGGATGGTGCTCCTCCACACTATTACGGTGCAGTAAGACGGTATTTGGATGAATAATATCCTGGTAGATGGATTGGACGACGAGGTTCAATGGAATGGCCGCCTCGATCACCGGGCCTCACACCTTTAGATTTTTTCTGTGGGGGTATCTTAAATCGAAAGTTTACGCCACTCAACCTGACAATATTGATGTTTTAAAACAACGTATTGTTACAGAATATAGGGCTATTTCCGCAGACACATTTGGAAAAGTACGAGAAGAGTTTCGCAATAGGATGTTTTACTGTCAGGAAGTAGATGGAGCTCACTTCGAACAATTACTATAAGTAGGTACTGATTCTTGAATCTGTAATTAAAATTATTATCCAAGTTTACTGATTACTGATTTAATCCATCAAAACTACCATAAATACAAACAATATTAGTATCATTGAATGCGTTTTTTCGATACGTTTTAAAAGAGGTGTCGCTTGCCATAGGGTTCCATTTAAAATTATTGGTCACAATGACCTTGTGACGTCATCTTTGACACATACGTCATCTATCATCACTAGTAGGGAAGTTTACAACCCTTAATATTCAGTTACCAAATTTCACTAGTTTATATATAATCGTTAAAAAGATAAGAGGGGGGGAGGGGACTTTTGAATAGCACTGTATATATATATATATATATATATATATATATATATATATATATATATATATATATATATATATATATATATATACAGTAAATACATTCTTTAATACATTTTTTGCAACTACATTGCAACGGCAGTTGCTTGTATTTTTTTTTTTTTGTATTTTTAAAGTCTAACACTATTTTTAAAGCCTAACTAAAGCTTTACCTGTTAAGCTTTAAAAATACCATAACTGAAATTATTTATATTTTTTATTTCATACATTTATTAGCTTTATAAACAACTTATAAAATTAACCTATGTTGGGATGTATGTAAAATATATAGGGTTAGGACAAAATATTAAGGCAATTGTGCGAAAGCGATTTTTTTGCACTTGAAAAATTATTACTATTTATCTCTTTTTATAAAATACGCAATATATTTTTCACTTTTACTTACATTATTATATTTGTATGTACCTTTATATACTTTAATACATAAAAGAGTTTTTAAAGGTAAAGTATTTTTTCGTTATTTTACTGTTTTATCTTTTAAACGATATTACGGTGAAGGTATGTTATTTAAACAAAAAACGTTTTAACAAACCTTTTTAAGCTTAAAGGATAATATCCGATAACCCGTAAATATATTTTATAAAGGAGGTGGATGGATGTGACCATCTCTTGAAATATATTTCTGGATCAATTTCACTCTTATCAGATAGTACCCTTTTTAAAAGGCACTTGCTTATATTTCTTGTATTCTTATAGCCTAACACGTATGTTAGGTTTTAAAAATACCATAACTAAAATTATATACATTTTCTATTTTATACATTTAATAGCTTTAAGAGCAACTTATAAAATTAACCTGCCGTTCGATGTATGTAAATTATACATGGTTAGGACAAAATATTAAAGCAACATTGTATAAAATACCCAATATATTTTTCACTTTTACTTTCTTATATTTTTATATTTATATGTACTTTTATATAATTTAATACATAGAATAAATATACTTCACTAATTACAGAAACATCAGTAATTAGTGAAAGATATAATTTATGAAAATATTTTGAAAATATAAAGATATGTTTGAAAGTAATGGTAATAATTTTAATCGAGGCTATAGTGTTCGACATGATTAATATAATTTTAGTACTGCCTTTCCTTATTGTTAAAACGATAAATTATGTGGCGTTTGTAGGATAGTAAAATTTAGTATTTCAACTATTCAATATAGTAATTCTAGCAAATCATATAGATAACTCCTATACACTTAACACTTCAAATTTCCCATATAATAAATCTCAGTATGATAAAATAAACCAGCGATTCGACAGTTACTTACTAACAAGGAAAGCCAGCGAATCCACTTATTCATTTACTAAGACATAGAGCAAGATGAGATAAACTCAGCGATATATAGTGATTGTACAATCAAGGAGTTTTTAAAGGTAAAACATTTCTTCATTGTTTTACCTTTTTCTGCTTTGAATGGTATTTCGGTAAAGGTATGTTATTTAAACAAAAAACGTTTCAAGAAACCTTGTAAAGTTCTTTGTCCTTTCTATTCGACAAGTTTTAAATATATTTGTAAACGGGAGGTAGGTGTGACCACCTCTTGAAATATATTTCTGGACCAATTATACTATTATCAGATAGTATTCTTTAATAATTACTTTTCTTTTAATATATTTATTCAAGATTCTCTACTATCACCGAAAGTTGGGTTAAAATAGAAAACAGTAAAAAATCTCACCCTTCAAATTCCTAAATTTTTCTCATGGAGTTCCATATCTCAGAAAAATCTCTCGTTTTATTTACGAGTCTTGTGAGTGTTTTCCTTGTAAGCAATGATTAATTATAAGTGCAAAATAAAACATATTTTGTTTCATCCCCTTGAAACTAAATATTTTTGTCGGAACAATAGTTTCTTGATATAATATTATTTAAATAGTCATCGTTACATAATTTTTCTTTCGATAAATTACCTGATTATACAGGGCTTTTGGTACATCAATAGAAAGTTTTAAAGGGGCGACAGGAGAGGTCACTTAGAATTTTTTTTAACTTACAATTAAATAATTTTACTTTTCAGTTTATTTTCTTTACTATTTGGGTTTTATATCCTTCGACATATTTTTAATTTGTTCCATTTCCCCAATTTTGTCACATTAGAAATTGGCAATCGATTTAATAACCACCTTTTTTATATACCTATTGTTTATTATTTCGAAACATATCATAAAGAAATTTAAGTATTAAATAAGAAATAAAGAGTCATATAAAATGCCTGTATGTATGACCCAAAAATTAAATTTCGGATTTAAATGACTTTTTTTTATAAAATAATACTCTAAATCTATAAAAATACGTGTCAAATAATCTTAAAATGATTTTCATCTTACATCTGATTTTTATTGTATATTGATCTATTGTCACTATTTCTGGCGAAATCGCATTCAAATATATTATATAACCTCAGATTCATAAGGAAAAAGTAAATTGATTATAGTGTACTTTTATTTTCATTCGTTAACTTTCGACAGTTTTCGATTTATTGGACAGTTCTTAAATATTTGTATAACTTTCTATATAAGTCCAAAATTATAGTTTACGGTTATACATGTATAGATACAGAAAACATTATTGAGGTTGGTCAAACCATTTGCTAATTTATTATTAATACTCAAAACGCGGAAGTATGGAGAAAAAGAACAAATTAAAAAAAATAACAAATATCTCAAAATACGTAACTTATACATGTGAGACTCAAATAATTTATTATCTATATGCATTATTAGGTATTGGATAAAACTAATAATGAGTATGAATATGGGTATCCAATAATTTATGAAAAATATGCTAACATTTATGTTAAACTATTCATAAACAATAAATATATTAATTTCTTCCCTTAAAATTCAAGCACATTAGTTCTCTATCGTATTTAAAAAAAATGTTCCATAAAATTTCCATTTTCAAAGTTTTAAATATATTTTTAAATTTTTATAAAGTAATTTTTACAAAGAGTAATTAAAGGTCTGTATGTCCTAAAACGTTATTCCTTCCTTAAACTTTTCTACAGCTCCATTTTTATAAGTTTCTTTGTAATATTAAAAATTGGCATCCATAACATGAGAATGCCAATCCAATTTTAATATCACACAAGTGTAATTGCTTTTATAATTCATTCTTGATAAAGTTCGTTAATCGGTTTATGATGGTGCAAACATTACTATCGCAATATAATATCTATAAAAATGTATATAATGTATTTTATATTTCGTATAAGTTTTCATATAATTAAATATGATCATTTTCTTGATCTGATTATCTCGCAAATAAAGCGAGATTTAATTCCATATTGACTATTTTAAGAAAAATAAATGACAAATATATTACTAGGTTCCAATTCATGACCGTATTACTAATATTATTTCACGCTTATTAGAATACTTTATGCCACAAATGTCATAGTTCCTGATATATTAAGCCTATGTCTGTCATAATATTGACCTTTCACTTATCTAATGTTTGTTATTATTGTTGAAAAAATTTACATTTTTAGCAGTTGTTAAGAAATTTGGCGGAGGCGCTAATGTCAATTCTCAATTTATAATTAACTTTCCTAAGATTAAAATTAACTTATAAATAAACTATAGACTGTCTGCATTATACATTTTTGTCTTGTTATGTATTCTTTCAATTCATGTTTTTCTTACATCTATCAGGAGTAATGACTAAAGGTATATAAAAGACCAAATATTGGTTGTATTGAGAATATTGAATTGAGCCATTTAATATCATTGCATATTTTTCCGATCGCCTCCACCATCATTTTAAAAAATACAACTTCATTTCGTCGCTCTTTGCCAAATAAAAAACTCTCTTACCTTGCCGATAAACAGAACAGTCTACCTGAGCCTAGCCATAACAATAAGCCACGGTATGTTTTGAGATTTTTTATTTGGCAAATAGCGATGAAATAAAGTACACATTTACTGTGATACGTGACAGTATTTGTATTTAAATAAAGAAAAGATATATTTCATTTCGACTAGAGTGCACTTCTGTCTAACATACTTCATTACATATAACCTGCATACTTAGATGTCGGCGATGTACATAAATTATGTAGCACACAGAGTTAGTTATAACACATCTCTCTTTGTGACACAAAACTTATACTCTACCCACAGCTTGGAGAAATGTTTTTGGCTAAGATGAAACACATTTATCATCTCCGAGGCTCATATTATATTTTGAATATTTGTGGATATTAATTAAATTAACCTTATAACGATACTACAGTATGAATACATCTATTCTCTAATATTCATGATTAAGTAGACTATATTTCTAATTGGAAATCACTCATTTAAAGACAAATATAAATTGTAATATGTATCACCGACAAATATACTCGTATACTATCGTATGTTCCCGTGACGTATACAATAGTTAATTAATTTAAGTATAATTAATTATGCTCTTGGTCTCAAAATGGTTGCACCCTCTATTGATATAGAGCATAATTAACTCTGAAATTAATTAAGTATTTCATACGAGGTTTGTTCAAAAAATAACGGGAGTTTTCGTGTTTTGAAAATAATTTTATTTATTCATCTGCATCAATATTATCCTCTTCGAAGTAGTTCCCATTAGATAGTCTACATTTATGTTAGCGCTTTTCCAATCCCCGAAACACTTCTGGAACTCGATCTCTGGGATAGCGTTTAGTTCTCTCAGCGATGCGCTTCTAATCTCGTCTATGCTTGAAAAATGACAGCCCTTTAATGTTCTCTTTATTTTTGGGAACAGAAATAATTTTATTTATTCGTCTACATCAATATTATCTCCTTCAAAGTAGTTCCCATTAGATAGTCTACATTTATCCCAGCGCTTCTTCCAATCCCCGAAATACTTCTGGAACTCTATCTTTGGGATATCGTTTAGCTCTCTTGATGATGCGCTTTTAATCGGATATTTTTCTCGGATTGCTTCACCAAATGGCGTTGAAATTATAAGTAGTACTCCTTATTGATCGTTTGATCTTATGGCATGAACTCATGGTGCACTGTGCCATTAAAATTGAAGAACACAATGAGCATAACCTTCACGTTCGACAGCACTTATCGAGCTTTTTTCGGTCTTGGCGACCCCGAATGCCTCGACTCTTGTGATTGAACTTTAGTTTCTCCGTTATATCCATAAACTAATATTGCTGTAACAGGTTTCAGTAGTTCTGCATCATTGTTGACTTAGGAAGTTCTGAGCAACTTCCGCTCGCCTCGTTTTTATACTCGTTGTTGAAATTCAACAATTTTGGAACAAATCTTGCTGCCACACGTTTCATACTCAAAACATCCGAAATAGTTTCATGGCATGAGTCAATTGATGAGCCAGTACAATCAGTACAATCAGCGAATGTTATTCGTCGATTGTTTATAGCAATTTATTTCGCTTTTTCCACGTTTTCATCGGTTGTTGATGTGCTGCGACGTCTAAGGCCCTCGTCATCTTCAACGTCTTCACAGCCTTCTTGAAAACGCTTATACCACTCATAAACCCTTGTTTCACTTATATCAGACTCACCAGAAGCAATATTTAACATTTCTAAGACATCTCTGTAGTTTATTCCATTCTTATAGCAAAATTTAATGCAAATTCTCTGATCTTTTTTTTTTAAAAATAAATAATCGCCAATCGTACCAAAATACATGTAATCTTTTTGACACCTGACAACAGACTAAACATCCAATATGGCTAATAATGTATAGATACTTTTCGGACATGTTTACCAACACAACAACGAAAAAACTACGCGAATCGGACTAATACAATTATAAAATTCCCGTTACTTTCTGAACACATATCGTATATTTCAGATGAACGTTTCATTACATTCTTTCTCAATGGTACCTATATTAAAAATTATTGTTTCACCTCCGTTTCTTTTATAACATATATATTAATATAACAGATGAAAGATTAAATCAACTATATTAGAGATATAAATAATCAACAATAGACAACGCCCCATCCATTTTTTTTATATTCAAAGAATTAGAGAGCAGATTTAATAGAAGTTTCAATATAAATAACTAAAAATATGACAAAAATAAAATCATACAATATCAGACATGCTACATTCCACAATATGTAATATACACACATCGTACCATCACTATACTATCCCTAAGCTGGTTTGAATAAACCATGAATGGGAAAATTTAAATTTTCGGTTTTCGAAATAGTATATATATCCGGTATCAAAACTAACATATCACAATAATGAATTTACATAATACTGTCTCAAAAATTAAATTAGTGTATCTAATACGATATGTTTATTATTATTATTATTGTAGTTATTACAAAATGAAATCAAATAATCATTGTGAATATGGACTTCCAGTTTAATACCTGACACGGAGCTAATGAAAGTGAAACGCTTAATTCATGTGCCTGAAATGTGTTTTGCAAATTTATATAATTAATTATATTATATAATTTATTTAGGCACCTAATTTTAAAGAATATGAGTCAAATGCTTATTTTCAAAAGGAAATAAAAGGAAACATTGTTGCAAGTCGGAAACATCCAAAATGGTCTTACATCTTCTTTGAAATTTCAATGTTCCGTTAATATAAAACAAATGCAGTTTTCAGTGGTTTATTTATGTTCTCCACTTATTTTATTCATTTATCTAATTGTTTCGTTAGAGACAGACACTTTACATATTGAATTAGAGATTTTAAAAGCCAGTATCCAAAAATTAATTAACATATCAGCTATTATATAAGAAACATACTTAATAAGAAGCATGTGTCATTCTGTATATTGGTTATTATTTATTGTTTAGTTAAAGTTTAGTTTAGTAACACATAAATATTGAAGTAACTCTTATATAATTAATAAAATGTAACTAAAATACGTTGTAGTATTAATAACATCTAAATTGTGATCATTTGTAACATTGTATTGTGAACTGTATTTTTACAGTTACAGTTTAGGCATTTTTCTATTAATTTATAATTTACATATGTGGCTAGCACAAGTCGCAAATTTTAAACATGAAAACATTATTTTCATAAAAAAGTATTAAAAAACATCGTATTATATTATAAATTAGCATTAATAGTTTTTCAAGAGCATCAATAGTTTAAAAAATAAACAGATCATTAGGACTTATTTAATTTTGTACAAGTTCAGCCTTGAAAATTTCTTTAATTAGTTAGGTAAAATCTTATTTCCTTTTTATAAATGTAAAGATAAAATATGGCAAATTTAAGGTACTCAATACTGAAGAACCAAATAAAGAAAATCATGTAAAGTATTTTAAAAGATACCTATAACAATAGATAAAACCATTAATTTCTTTCAAATCCATCCGTTCCCACCACCCTCAATATTGTTTGTGTATTGTTAATCCTAAATAAAACACCACTTTTAATTACGAGCAAATAAACGTGAATTTTCACATGTTTTGATTGAAATATATTTTAGGCCGCCAATAGTGGCGTAGAATAATCTCGCAATGATTGGCTTAAAATACATTGTGCATATTATATACTCTTATAGCTACAATTTAGTAGCTAATATTAATTGTAAATTTTAAATATTTAACATCTCAATTATATTTTTCACAGCTGATAGTTAAAATATAGTTTTGTCTATAAAACACAATAAAATGATCATGCACATATTCCTAAATTTGTTATTTCAGCCAATAACCTACGAGATCTGTAAACACATATTACTTAATTTAATTTAGAGTAGAAACGTTTGCAGGACATAAATTTATTTAAATATTTCTGTACCAAATAAAAAAATAGGGCTTTGAATAGGAAGACTACACGTAGAGATGAGGTAAACCACGTCCATGCTCAGGTAAAGATAAAAAACTCCCCACACTGGTGACAAACTAAATTAATCATACAGAAGCAAAGTACCATTCAAAATAAACTGTTTATAATTATTAAATATGCATTATTTCTAAAAATTATGGGAACGTTTTAAAATTTAAATAATACGACCTTCTCAAATTTCAACTTGAACTGTCCTCTTTAAACTATTGTAATCTGTATAGGTCCTTTGACAATTAAGCGCATTTAAAAATATATCGTGTCTTTTATAATTGTAATATTTACGATGCTACTAAATAAGTGTAATGTAATCGAAAAGTAAATGCACTGTCGGTTGTTTATACAACTACAATAGTTAACATATGTCACCATCGAATTATCACGAAATTTGGCCTAGTTTAGTCACTCAATTTAGATTTCAATCAAATTGTTTGGGTATGTTTTTTACTCTAATAAAATCATAATTAATATATTTTGGAGCCATCTGAATTTTTTTTTGCATACAATATAATAAGTTTTCTTATCATATTCGTAATTTGTATTTTCCGATGTAGAATAATTGTAGAAAAGAATGTATATAAATGTAGAATATTACGTAATAACACACGATAACTATTTTGCAACCTTATTAGATGATACTGATGGGCATTCAGTTTGCTAGAGCAACTTCTTGATGCAGAGTTAATAATGAGGTAGTTGATGGGGTAGTTGTGTAGCTGAGTCAAAGACTTATTCGCCATCCACAATATGAATGGGTAACCTATATTACGTGATAATATTTTCTTAATGGGGTAGCTGTGTAGCTGACTACTACTACTACTGAGTACTGTCTAGCTGGTCCGGGAGGAAGGGGGCGAATTGAACTATTGTAAGTGTAACCTTTCCCCTCGTAGCCTGAGGTTTAGGGGAAAAGGAAGCCTATATTTGTGTCTAAATTTATTTTAATATATCTTAACTTATATAGGATTTGTAGATAAAAATGTTCGAGATACTAAAGAGCGCGGGAATGAAGTATAGAGATAAGAGGGTAGTACACAATCTATACAAAGAGTAAACTGCTGTTATAGAAGTAGAAGGGGAAAGAAGGGAAGTAGGTATTAGGAAAGGAGTAAGACAAGGATGTACGCTATCACCACTAATTTTTAATCTATATATCGAAGAGGCGATTAATGTGGTAAAATATAGAGTGGATTTCGGGATTAAAGTACAGGAACAGAAACTAAAAATGCTGAGATTCGCGGATGATATAGCAGTATTAGCATCTAGTAAGAAGGAATTAGAATAAGCGTTGAACGAAATGGAGACAGTGTTAACAGAGGAATACGGAATGAGGGTGAATAAAAACAAAACTAAAGTGTTAGTGTGCAGAGGGCGCGAGAGCAGAGCAAAAACGAAAGTACAAATTAATAATGAAAAATTGGAGGAAGTTAAAGACTTCACTTATTTAGGAAGTAAAATAAATTGGGATGGAAGAAGCGATAAAGACATAAAACAAAGAATAGCGCAGGGTCGAGTAGCTTTTAACAAGAAGAAAGCACTTTAATGCTCGAGGATAATAAACTTAGAAACAAGGAAGAGATTTTTGAAAACGTATGTATGGAGCACAGCACTATACGGTTGCGAAACCTGGACGGTAGGGGAAGCAAGTGGGAAGAAATTAGAAGCTTTTGAGATGTGGTGTTACCGAAGAATGATGAAAATACCGTGGGCTGATAGGGTTAAAAACGAAGAAGTATTAGAGAAAGTCGGCGAGAAAATAAGTATGTGGAAAAACATAAAGAAAAGAAGAGATAGAATGGTAGGCCACTTGCTGAGACATGGGGGAATAGTCCGCGATATTTTGGAGGCAGAAATAGGAGTGAAGAAAGGCAGAGGTAGGCCTAGATTAGACTACTGCTCGCAAATAGTAAGGGATGTAGGTTGTAGCACAATTAGCGAAATGCGTAGGTTAGCACAAGATAGGAGAATCTGGAGGTTAGCGTCCAACCAGTCTTAGGACTGATGACCTCATGATGATATCTTAACTATAGTAGATATCTTAACTATTATATTAGACAATAACACATTACGAATATATATATTTATATTGCAATATTCCTTTTTTAATTTGATGAATGTGTCAATTTTACTTCATCTAACAGATTTCTGCGCATAGCATGATATTTGCATATTATATTAGTGTCAACAGTTCTTATTTCGTAGGTTAAAAAAAGTAATATATACAACAAGTACGTTGAAATGTTTTTCATAATGTTATTCGTATAGCACGTACATATATACATATTTTTATGTAGCTATGTAGACAGAACAATTAAAACTACTTGTTTTTAACGTTTTGATAATTATCTTTGTAAATAAATATCAAACAAAGTGGCGTTTTGACGTTTAAAATAAATAAAAATAATTGCTTTCTACAACCGATTTCTCAGAAATGAATTTCTTATATAATAAAACATTTCTAAAAACTAATCTTATGTACAATATGTTGTTGACGAAGCACTTAAGTTGGAATTGCATTAGTGTGTTTTATCATACATTCATTCATACGTGTTTCTATGTAGCATATGAAAACTTACAGGGATAATATTTATTTATTGTTTTGTCAATTCGATAGTCGAATAAAATTATTTATTTTTTTCGTAGTTACTGCAATTATCTTCTTTAGCTTCTTTAACATCATATTTAAACCCATTTATAAATTTATAACCATTCTAAATATTCTTACAAAACTTCTTCAAGTTTAGTATATTTTACAACATATACTTACTAAGAAAATATACTTATGAAATGACTCAAAATTACACACTCTCAAACTACAGTCATATAGGAGCTTAAATATACAGGGTAGACTTATGTTGTTTACCGTTGTTTTCTTAGGCAAGGAGCATAATTCGTATAAAATAAAGTATCATATCATTATCAGAATTATTTTGGGTAACTAATATTTTCATGAAATATTTTTAAACCTATTTATTAGCTTGTACTATAACATCAGAGTTCTGAATTTGCTATATATTATCGTTACTAGTTACCTCGATACTAGTTCTTACCGAGGCTTCAAGCTGCTTACTTCTCGGTTCGAATTATGATTACCACAGTTCTTATACTTATCTCTACTTGTACTTGTAACTTGTACTTATCTCTAAGATCATAGACCAATCCAAAATATTAAATAAACTCTTGGAAAAAATTAACGCATCAGTGACACTTCACATTATTACTTTTATTTTTTAGAATATTTAAATCAAATGTACCTATGCGATATAATTTCTACCTATGTGATAGGTAGGTATGTGCTAGGATACCTATGTGATTTCAACTAATATTTAACAGATTAAAATGGTATTATCGAGGAAATCCTGGATAAAAAAGAGAAATGAACAATAATGTCAAATGCTATGACAACGGTGATATTAAAAAAAACTTTAGAAAAAAATTTGAGCCAAAATACAACCGTAAGAATTTAAATTCAGTAGCGGGTAGATCCTCCTCTAGCTTCTATTACTACTTTCATTCGTCTAGGCATGCTATTGATCAAGTAGTGAATAGTTTTCTAAGGAATATTCTCCAACTCAACAAAAACGACTTGTTCGAGTTCCTTAAGAATCATAGGGGCAGATATGTGGCGCATAACTGATTGTTTTAATGCATCTCATAAATGATCTGTAGTGTTCATATCTGGGCTTCTTGGTGGCTAGTCCATAGTTGGAATATTCACAAATCGTAGGGACAAATGGCATCATATGTTCTTCTACACTGTTTTGTACGTAGAAGTATGTATTTATATCCAGGGTAATGTATTTATATCCGTAATATAAATATGTATATATTTATATTACGGGGATATCCCCGTAAAAGATCCAGCTCCCTGCGGCCTTCGAAACAAATTCCTTTGCAGAACATTATTGATCCACAAAAATATGGGATCCTGGTAGAGATATTAGAGATATTCTCTCTTCTGGATTCTACCAGACTCATTGACGTCCGTCTGATGAATTAAGACTTACTCTTGTTTCGTCTGAAAAACTCGCTTCCAGTCGTCAATGGTCCAATTTACGTGTTCTCTTGCAAAACGCGATCTAACAGCCACGTGTCCTCTGGTGAGTAGTGATGCAATAACTGGTCTTCTACTGTACAATCCTCTTTCATTAAGTGTTCGTCCAGAAATTACTACCTCTGCTAGCTCTAAATTTGTAAAATGCCTGTTTCTTCTACAGTAACTTTCAGGTTCTTTGACACGTTTAACTGTTCGACTAATTGTTGATTGTCTAACTCCTAAGAAATTAGCCACATATCGCTCCCTACATCCCTCATTGACTAGAGTTACTGTTTTCACTGCTTCATCTTCTCTTAAGCCACGTAAACTCATTTCTTCTACTCTAAGTATACTGGACAAAATATTTTATTGACAATGAATTTATGACATTATTTTTAACAAGAATCACTAGCGTAACTGGATTTATTACCTTCTACAAATGACTTGAAACAGCGTTAAATGTATTATTAACAAACAATTGCAATACGTTACTGAACATCTGTCAAACAATTGTAACGACGCATTAAAACTGGCGCATTAGCAAGGATAATAAGTGTCCCTCGATAGTTCAGCGGTCAGAGCAACCAACCGGCAATTGGGAAGTCCGGGTTCGATTCCCGGTCAAGGCATGCACTCTTTATCCTTGCTATCGCAGAAGTGGTGACCCCGACGTGATTCATTCCAGTACATCGAACCTCCCTTACATCTCAAATTCGCGGATTCGGATCCCGTCCTATCCATCGCCCTATAGTCCGGGGGTTACCGAACAACGGTTCATAAGAATGGTGAACGCGGCTACATTCCGTTAATTGTATCCAGACAAACCATGTATCTAGGGGTGGGGGAGTACTGGAGCGACGCTTTAAAACTGGCAACATTCGCAAGGATAAAATGAGTGTCCTTTGATAGCTCAGAGGTCAGAGCAACCAACCGGCAATTGGGAGACCCTGGTTCGATTCCCGGTCAAGGCATGCATCTTTATCCTTGCTATCGCCAAAGTGGTGACCCCGACGTGATTAGTTCCAGTAGGTAAATCGAACCTCCCTTACATCTCAAATTCGCGGATTCGATTCCCGTCCTATCCATCGCCCTATAGTCCGGGAGTTACCGAACAACGGTTCGTAGTAAGAATGGTGAACGTGGCCACATTCCGTTAATTGTATCGAGACAAACTATGTTTCTAGGGGGGGAGTACTGTAGCGACGCATTAAAATTGGCGCACTAGCAAGGATAATGTCCCTTGATAGCTCAGTGGTTAGAGCAACCAACCGGAAATTGGGAGAGCCGGGTTCGATTCCCGGTCAAGGCATACACCCTTTATCTTTGCTATAGCCAAACAATTGTAATTATTTATCAAGAGTGACAGAGGACATCTTAGGCCATCGGCATAAAATGTTTAATGATTTGCAACTTCGATGAATTACAAGAATTGAAAAGTTTTGCTAATGCGTTTATTTAGTCCAGGAATGTGATATGCATCACTTTATTCCGGGTATTTGCTACGAATGATTGCATAATTGAATTAGGCTTCATCCAGGCGCCTTCTGCTTTTGGTTTAGGCAATTGTCCAATATATGTGGTGTGTTTTATGTACAAAATGAGTACGTTAATTAGGTGTTGCATTTTCTGAATTACTTAGTAAATTTTTAACATTCTTCACTGCACATTCTTCAGTGAACTTATACATACGTAAATTTACAATCATTTAAGCCGATTTTTATAAATCAGATATAGTCAGATTTTTATAAATCAGATATGTATCTGCCTCAACGGAACGTCTCTATCTATATAAAATCCCAACTGAAATTTTGGCGATAGCAAGGATAAGGAGTGCTTATGCCTTGACCGAGAATCGAACCCGGCTCTCCCAATTGCCGGTTGGTTGCTCTGACCGCTGAGCTGAGCTATGCTCACTGAGAGTGAGCACACTCTCTATCCTTGCTAATGCGCCAATTTAACGCATCGCTACAGTATTCCCCCCCTAGAGAAATGATTTGTCTCGATACAATTAACGGAATGTGACCGCGTTCGCCATTCTTACGAACCGTTGTTCGGTAACCCCGGGACTATAGGGCGATGGATAGGACGGGAGTCAAATCCGCGAATTTGAGATGTAAGGGATGTTGGATGTACTGGAGCGAATCACATCACGTCGGGGTCACCACTTTGGCGATAGCAAGGATAAAGAGTGCTTATGCCTTGACCGGGAATCGATCCCGGCTCTCCCAATTTCCGATTGGTTGCTCTGACCGCTGAGCAAACGAGGCACACTCATTATTCTTGCTAATGCGCCAGTTTAATGCGTCACTACAGAAATTGACTTTGATATTATTGAAACGTTGACCGACTCGTTTTTTATGGTATAAATAAACTGAAAGATACATTCACCCCAAATTACGATATGCGGGAATTACCCAATAATGCAAGTAGTAGTTGTAAGTAAAATTTTATGTACAAAAGGTCATTCATCGTCGTTTATTAATTATAACGAATTAACACTGTTTCGTGTTTGGTTTGTAACGTGACTGTACGTTTTCAAGGACATATTAATAAATCGATGATCTACAATAAACATAAATTAAAGGAAGGAAATGATAAGACGATACTATCCATTTTATCGCTATTTGCCAAATAAAAAACTCTTATCTTGCCGATAAACGGAACAGTCTATCTGAGCCTAGCCATAAAAACAAGCCACGGTATGTTTTGAGACTTTTTATTTGACAAATAGCGATGAAATAAACTATAAATCTAAATATATTTAGGGCAATTACAAAGTGAACCTTGGTGCCAGGATTTCAAAACAACATACGAGTACATGGAAGGTGTACTGCTTCATGAGAGCAATTAATTGCAAATTTGCAGTTCTTTACATTTTAACTAAGCGTTTCAATAAAGCACTTAATATACACTAAAAAACAGCGAAATAGAGTTAGTATTCTATTTATACGATAAACGTAGACATTTATGAATATTAAGCTTTTCAATATCCTCTCTTTTGCCAAAAGTGCTCCTATAATGGGAACGGCTCAAGTTCACCGTATAATGGGGATATCATTATATCGAATGGAGCACTAAAGGTATATTTTAGGAAGCTATGCTAAACAAGGCGTCGGATTTAACGAAGTGTATATTGGATTTGTATCTTTAACATTTACAATCAGTTAAGAGATAATTAACGGATCAATAAATAAACCTGTAATAATAATGAAATAACATTTTAGCAATACTAATAAATTTAATATTCCACAAAGGTTCATTACCGACTTTTACCCATTTAATAATTACATTTTCATTTATCAAATAATTTCTCTATTGATCACATGTACAGTGAAACTTCTCTTCGCCGGACACCTGTGGGACCCTGAAAAAGTGTCCGCTTAAGGGGGTTGTCCGTCCAAGAGAGATATAAGCAAGAACGACTTTAAAAAACGTGCTACTATTTTTAAATCATTTTTAATTATTATAAATTAATAATAACAGAATAATATTATTTATTAAAAACTAGAAACAAGTGTAAAAAGGGCATGTAAAGAAATATGTATTATATAACTAAAAAGTATGTAATATATGTATGTACATATGTTCGTATTTTAAAACGTTTGCTTTTGTTTAAAATTTTCTAGTCGGTTGGTTTGCCGAGTTTTCTTGTTAATTAAAGTATCCTGGGAATGAAGATCCAACTTAGATATTAAATCTAAAGCAGATAGGTCACCACGTGCTTCAACGAAGCATATTAATTGTTGCCTCATATTAAGTACCTGTTCATATGTATTAATATTTTCTGCTTCTTCTGCTTATTACCAGACATGTAATGTCATCCACTTTTTCGAATGTTGAATTATTATTCATGAAGAATGAATGTGAAGAATTCCCCTATATCAGCATCATTTCCAATTGCAAAATCATCTTTATTTTTCAATGGTTAAAAGTGACAATGGAAGATCATCTTCGGCATATGAATCTTCTAGGTTGTGTGTTGTATTCTCTCAGTTAGGTATTAGATGAGTGTGTAATTCCAGATTTTCAGAAGCAATTTTGAATTGTGTTCTTTGTTATTCAATCCCGTGCATTTTTAATAAGGTAAATTGCATCTAAAACATGTATTTTCTTTAATAGTTCTTGAGTTCATTCAGCAGTATTAATGGCTATTAAGAGTTTTTTAAATATTCTATAAAAAGCTTTAAAACTTTTAATAATGTCCTGATCTAAAGGCTGACATAGAGAAGTACAGTTACAGTGCAAAAAAATCAATTCGATATTTTCTAAGTTGATGTGTGAATGCGCATTGTCTAGAAATAACAAAATTTTTTGCTTTTCACGTTTCATCCTTCGATCAAAGTGCACCAACCATTCTGTCATAAATTCACCAGTCATCCATGGTTTTTATTCCATCTGCAAGTAACAGGCAAATCATTCAGGTTAATATGTTTAAAAACCCTTGGTTTTGCTGTTCTTCCTATAACTAACGGCTTCTCTTTTCCTCTATCCAAGTTTACACAAAACAATATAGTAAATCTTTCTTTCGATAATTTGTCTTCAATGCATTTTTCACGTTTCAGATGTAATGTTTTGTTGGGAAGTGCACGGTTAAAAATAGCCCGGTTTCATCTGCATTATAGATATTTTCGAGAGAATAACTGTTTATAATTGATGGAATTTTGCAGCCTCCCCAGATATGACTGGGAAATCCATATAGTGCCGCGTACGAAATTTTTACAGCCAACCTTCCGAAGAACTAAAATTCCTATAACCCAATCCTTCATCGATTTCTTTGGCTGTTGTTTTTAATAATGTGCCTTAAAATAAATTTAACGCTGTATTTACGTTGAAGCAGTTTTGAACTAAAATAGTGAACATACCTGATAATGAAATATTTATACTACGAGCCCGAGCTCTCTTCTAAGTTATCACCGACTGCAGCTGGCAGCGGAGACTCTCGCGACCGGCTTCAAGCATGTCCTCAAACCCCTCTTCACGAGGGCGATGGGACGAAGGCCTAAGGAGCCGTGGGGCGGAGGGGCCCTGGGGCGCACCTGTAATTAACATCTGTCTGGCGGTATCCTTTGATCTCAATATGACGCGTGCCGGCGCCTCAAATTTTTGTGAATTAGGCAAAAACTGAAGTTTCAATTTTCCCATAGTACCGACTTGTCGCCAACCCGACACGCCTGTAATTAACACCTATCTGGCGGCATCCTTTGATCTCAATATGACACGTGCCGGCGGCAAACATCAAAGGATCGAAAAGTTCCCACGGTCTTCAAAAAGTTCCCAAGCCCAACCGTCCCCATACCTACTACTAATTATTACTAAACATATATATATATATATATATATATATATATATATATATATATATATATATATATATATATATGCGATTACTGCAGTATGAAACGCATACCCCGACATGGAAGCCACCGCGACGGGAAAATATCGTCGTATTCGGGGAAGCCCCGTCGTTTCTGCTTATGCGTGTTAAAATTTTGTTCTCTGAGTCGGTCCAAGAGAGGGTATCTCTGTTAATTGGGACCTGTTTTGCATATCCGCGTTCATCCAAGAGAGGTATGAACATATAAGAAATAATATAATGAAATCGGGACCGACAAAAAGGGTCCGTTTAAGAAAGTTGTCCGTCTATTAGAGGTGTCCGTAACAAGAGGTTTCACTGTATTAGAATTTATCGGGAAGTTATTGGATTTCTGAAATGCATATATATATATATATATATATATATATATATATATATATATATATATATATATATATATATATATATATATATATATATATATATATATATATATATATATATATATATATATATATGCATAATTTTTTATGATAATGAAAATATAAGGTGTCTCAGTTGGAAATATAGAATGTCTTTGAATTGTTTGAACTGCGCGCTATTTATGTTCTGTCAAAGAATACAAAAAACAAGTCAATATTTAACGACTGTCATCTACAAACTATACGACGTCTACATGCCGCGATTAATCAACAGCGAATAGTTTGTGTACAGCTGTTTTATGAAAGTGAGTGATCAATTACAGTTGCATTAAGAAAAGTTCTCACAAAATTAGGACAAAATGAAGCGCCTGGAGAGTTACCACTTCGTAACATAATCAAGAAATTTGAAGAGACCGGTTCTGTTATTGATAAGGCAACATCAATACGTCCTGGTCGTGGTAGATTAGATAAATATATTGCTACAGTGAAGGAACGTGTACGAGAACAACCAAACATATCAATTAGACATGGTGCACAACAATTGAATCTATCAAGAACCATCTTGCATCGGATTAAAAAAATCTCTATCTGTCAGCGTACAAAATTCAATTGACAAAACAATTGAAAGTTACAGACCATTTACAATGCCATAAGTTTGTTAATTGGGTGTTAGAAAAAAAGGTGATGCTGGTTTTTGCAACAAACGCTGCAATTTTGCAAATAATGACATCATGCCAGATGAGTCGAGACGGTCATATAAACGATATCCTTTTCCATTTGTAGCCGTATCGTTTCCATTTTATGTCGAAGAATAAAGAACCTCAGTTTGTCAAATAGTATTAGTTTTATTCACAAATCACATGCTATAGTTCCAAATAAGACATCCGGGCATGTTGATTTCGTATGGTTTGCAGATAACAGTCGTTAAATATTGACGCCCTATCTTTGACAGAATACAATAGTTCCAACTGTGACACCCTGTATGAAGTAGAAGAAAAGCTGTGAATTATAGTGTGCATACAAAAAGGAGAACTGTAATTCTAAATACAAAATATAGAAAACAAACTGCATAAATACAAACGCAAACTACATAATGTAACATGTAGTGTAAAATATATTGTGCAGAATGTGAAATGCAAATTTTATTATATCTAGTTTTTGTCACAATTTGATCATATAATTCAATTGGCAATGACTGACAATCATCGATATATAAATAGTCATAAATTTAAGGATTACAATACATTACATGTTTCACAGACGTTTTGTTTGAAGTAAGTTTACAATATTTATTTAAATAAGTTTACTTTTCAAAAAAGATAAATATTTTGAAACTCAGTAATCTCATAATAATCAGTCAAAGAACAATAAATGTATTATACAATTTTCTAATTCCTCTAGTGCCAAAAGTAATAAGAATAATAAACCGTCTTCTAATTAAATAAATGCACAATCAGCACAATACATATATATTTGTCAAGGGTAAATAGCCCTGTGGCTATTCTTACACTTAACCCCCAAGTTCAAAATAAGAATAAGAATCTTATTGTAAGTAAGTATATGAGATACTTAAAATATATGAAATGAAAATAATACATTTTTGAGATGTATGTCTGCTTCTGTGTAAAAGTATAATATATCGGACAGAACATTGAAGGTACCTAATAACTGATTTCAGTAGTTTCTGTATTAATGTAGAACATCCCTAAAATGCTTGGCTACATATTCTCGCTAAAACTATCTGTATGAATTTACCAATTTTATTGAAGTAAAGATTCAAAAACCGCAAACACCAAAGTGCTCCTAAAATTGTTCCCAATTCGCATTGGAGTGTTGTATATTGTTATATAATTCGATGTTATCAGGAATATACGATTTTGAAGCATTACTACTAATTCCAAAGGATATAGGAGAGGTCGTCTAAGCAATCTGTATTATTTGGACAATTAAAATATTTAAATTACATAAATTAAAATTTGAAAATTAAATATGTATATGTATTATATATGAATATTTATTGCTAGATCCTTTCAAAATGTTTACATAAGTGAAGTGAATGCTCACATATTGAATCAGACCAATATAATTGAAGGTTTATCACATTATCTCTGATAATACTCGTAGTTAAAAAGAAATGAATCCAGGAAGCCGTTACTCTATGGTAGTTCATAATTCACAACGGCAATGAGTAAAACAACTACTAAGTTTTATACCACTATATTTTCACACAAACATGACAGCAGTTTCGACAATTTTTGTGTCATTTTCAAACGATTCTCAGTTGAATAATCGTTTGAAAATGACATAAAAGTTGTCGAAACTGCAGTCACCTTTCTGTGAAAATATAGGGGTATAAAACTTAGTAGTTGTTTTACTCATTTCCGTTGTATAATAGTTAAACTTAAATTACTTTCACTCTTAAACAAAACAGCTAATATGCAGATAGCTTTTCTCACGTGGGATCTTCGTAAATTGCTTACTTTACGTAAAACATTGTCAGATATTCGGACTATAAAAACTAATAGTAATTTTAAATGACCACGTTACATCATAATATGTTTACAATCAGTGCGAAAACAGCCAAAATATGCAACGAAATTTATTTATGTCGATATCAATGATATACATACGTCTGCTTCTTAACTCAAAAGTGCAACCGGAACTTCTCATAAAAATTGCGTCCTACCGCATGTTATGATGTTTGAAGATTTTCAGTGTACTACTCATCAAGAATAGTAAAAAGTGTGAGATTCTTTAGGTATACGTAGAAGACAGAGTGAGGCAGTATTCGGAGGGAAAATGATGCACTTTACCCGCGGCCAGATCGAACTCTGTGTACATGCACATTCAATTATGTTCATCGATATTCACTCTGCAAACTTCTCAATGCGACTGGAGTAAAGACCAGGCTATTTACTGCGCACCACGTGGGCGATCCAATATAGCAATTTTGAGACTTGTTCTTATTATTGATGAACTGTTATACCAACGGAGCAATCAGTCAGTGATGAATATAGAAGTTTTTACAAAATCCTTTAGTTATATAATCGATTGTTGTCATCAGTCTAGAGCTATTACATCATCAACTGCAAATATTAAATTATAATTTGACTGGAAATTCAGTGAAATTGCAAAATAACGAAATCTGTTACATTTTTAATGCTTAAATAATCATCAATAGTGACATTTTGTCCTATATTACGTACTCTTCGTTGTATCTTCTGTTTTCTTTTTACAAATAATTCATTTTAAAAACATTTATAATAGGTTGAACCATATACAATCTCTACTCATCTTATAGAGCTAACAAAGGTTTAGTAGATACCTGCAACGTTTTTCACGTTTAATACAATTTCTGTAATTCACTTTAAAGATGTTCGCTAGTTTTTTTCATATTTTATTTTGTTTCTATATATTTATCCTTTCTTCAACTTTTTACAATCTATTATATATACGTTATAGTAGTATAGAATATAATATTATATGATTAAGAAAAGGATATATCTCAAATTGGAGATTACTTTTAATAATCGGTATATTTAGTCAACAGTATATAATTTTGAGATAATAAACTGTTTTAATTAATTATACAATTTTTAATTTAATGTTTTAATTATTAATTAATTATTTAATTACTAATTTAATGTTTTAATTTAATTTCTTTTTTTTTTTCAATTTGCATCATAAGTATATAATAAAATGCAAGTAATTTTATTCTACGGAATTCAAAACAATATTGACTCATACTGTAATGCTATATAAAGTTTATATTAAAAATATTATATTTAAACTATATCCTGTGTCATGTTTACATTTATTCAAGTATATTATACGACAGAACGTTGAGAACATTCATCATATTGGAAATATTTTCATACTGAGAAACACGCAACTTTTGAGGGGAAAATTACTCATTCATTATTGTTTATTACTTTCCCAACGAAATTTTTTAAGGATCCGTAACAAAATAAAAGAAGGTAGACGACTAGCAAATTAATTAGATATTTATTTATATCAATGTTCTCACCAAACAAAGGGACTGACTGTAGTTATTCTCATTTCTTTTACAATTAAGAATTTCTGGAGTATTAACGTTTCTGTATATACTTACTTGCCTGATCTCTTGCTTTGAATAAGATACCTACGAATAAGATACCTAGGATACGCTTTATCCTAGAATAATTTACATATAAAAGGAAATACACTTCATTATAAAGAAAAGTAAACTGTAGCATTTTTACATGCGTTTATTTTATTAAGATATTACATTTTTTATGTGCGTATTTTATATGAACGTATTTTCTTCGATGACTTAGTCCCTTATTGACGTCTGCATTCTTTCAACGCCGTTAAAATTTTATTTCAAGTCACTGTTACTCTCTTAAATAACTTATTTACGTAGCAAGTTTATGCTCGTACCTAATAACTATTATGTATCGTTGAGAAATGATGTACAGAGACACTTTCAGTAAATCCCCTGAACAATAGGTAATTAATTCTAAAGGTCCATTTAGGGCTCAAGAGCATAATTAGCTCCACAATTATTTAAGTTTTGTCTATATTTTGGGAAACAGATCGAAAATATGTCATTAGAATCTTTCTCAGGCGCACCATGAATACAAAAACTAATGTATAAATTCCATAAAATTGGTGCTAATGTTTTTTTTTAAATCACTCAATTTCAAAATATATATCTAAAATTCCATTTTTAATTCTCTCGATCTGCATTTTTAAAAGTTATCAATGTCATTATCAATATGTTTTAGCTCTATTTTTTATTGTGCCATTTGATGGAACGTTTTTATTTGCAGATTGGTTGTATAAGATTTTTAAGGAATAATTATTTGACGATGTAAATGAAAATGTAATGATTATTGGAATTTAGAACAAGAAAACTTATTTACACTAAATCTGCTCTATTCACAGCTTGATAGTATTCAAAATACATAAGAAAGTGTCAATCAAATACAATCAAGTATATATAAAATATAATCTAAAATAACTTTAATATCCAAGGTTAATGTAAGGAATGCTGTAAATGAAATTAATTTCTGGTCGAATCCAAAACTGAATAATTGAATAAATATCAGTTGAACATATCAAATCTGTTAATTTATGAAATAGAGTAGACGATGAATCAGAAATTTCGTTGAGTTACTTTATTTTTTATATTCTGCGACATACTTAAAATACATTTGCGTTTCTAAATATGTTTTGGATTTCACTCATTTATGTTTAATTATAAAATATAAATAATAACACGAGCTCTGCACAAAGTTCTTCCATACTGTCCATATGTTATTAAGTTTATAATTGTTATTTTAATTATAAAAAAAGAAATACTGTAAATTATACCTATAAATTAAATTACGCACTTTAGAAACTTAACTATAAAAGACCTTGGAATAATTTTATATTCTAAAAGAATCTTTCTTGTACCACATAAAAATCATATCATCTGTACACCAAAATTCAATCTTTGTTATAAGAAACTCTATAAGGCTTATAAATGCTCTTCTTCTTCCTGCTACTTCTTCTTCAATGCTCTATATGTTTCTTTTTTGTTCAAAATAGTAATATTCTTCAGTTGTGTATCAATACATCAATTGATACAAGTCCAATCGATATAACTCATATTGCCATTTCGGAGATCTGCAACATAGTGGATAGTTTCAAAAAATAAAACCCACCACGGGTAGGTTCGACATCTGTCCCGGATGGGAACCGAACGACAGACAGCTGTTTCGAACTTATTAGTTCTTATCAGTGCCTCATACAGTCGCAGTGCCGACAGATGTCGAATGCTGCCCGTGGTGGGTTTTCTTTTCTGAAACCTTGTCTGATCGTGCAGAAACACGAGAAAGGGATCGAGGATCGCTTTTAGGTATAATTGCAATACCTGGCGGGGCTTGAGCCCTAGGAGTAGTTTTTTCCTATAGCGATAATGTAATAGTCTTGCTATTCGGGAACTACTTGATAACCGCTTGGCGGTTTGGTAGTTCCTTTCTCGAGTCCCGACTTATATGTTACTGATAGTGGATAGTAATAAAAAACCATGTCTTAAATTTTATGTATATGTACATAATGGATATTCTGTATAGGATGTTCCATAGAGTTCTGACAGGTATCACTATTGAAACTATTTGGTATTCATGAACGCGCAGAATGGAGGTCAATCCATCGAATTATCTTCTCATGTACTTAAAATTACGAACAGCTTAGTTTTGTTTGACTATTTTAAGCAATTCAGGTAACGTATCAGAAAGTATCGGAGCGAAATAATAACATTCTAACCTTCTCATACAATGTATTAACATTCTTCTAACATCTCCCTTGCATCAGATGATCAGGAAATAGTGTCAAACTGAAACCTAATAATAAATGCTTTTCTATAGTTAGTCATAGTAATAATGTCAATATCTTGTTCGTAATAACGTTTATTAATTCATGATATATTTTAGTAATTTTTGTATATAACTGTTGTCTATAAAGTTTAGTTACGACATATTATATTATAAAAACAGGAGATCAGTTTTCACAGTGTTAATCATCTCGTGATATTGCCAACTTGGTTTCTGAAACGCTCGTTGAGTGACATGAAACATTTTGGTGTCTGGTCTCTTGTTTTCGTTACTTTATCGAATTTAGAAATTACTGAAACAGTAATTTCCACCACGTTATGATGTTTACCATATCCTGTAACTATTACTTATACGTATTACATATATTTAAATAAATAAGATGAAATAAATATATAAATGGTCTGGAACATTATTACGTATGAACTGCAAAATTGTGAATATGAAATTTGAGAAACATCGACTTTAATTATTCTTGTTATTTTCAGGAAATAATAATGCGTCCTCAAAAGATGGCGTTCAATGGCGCGGCAACAGGACCAGCAATGGGCACTGCAACGGATCCGGGTGCGGGATCGGGAGCTTCGACGGGATCGGCGACGTCGAAGGAGCCGGCGATGGCAAGGGGTCTGAAGGCTCAGCCGCAGCAGGGCCGGACCAGCTGGAGGGGCCGGGCTCAATTGAGAATGACCCTCTTCACCTCAAGAGACGGGTGGGACTCATCAGTGGGGTGGCTTTAATTGTCGGAACCATGATTGGTAGGTACACCTCTTAATAATAATTTTAAGCAACAATTAGTCCATGCTTCTTTATTTTTTCTTAGGATCTATGTTTCAGCTTCGAATAAAATACTACCAAATTTCATCCTTTGGTGACTGAAAATTACGTTCTTGTAACTTTCTCTTTATTTCGAGAGCCAAAAGTAAATTACTAATAACTAAATTCGGGTCCACAGGATCTCACAAATCCCAATTACATAAGAAAGAATAAAGTAAAACTGCAAAACTATTCATAATATCAATATATCTAAACAAATCATTATAAAAAATGTAGAAGCATCCTGATAAAAGTAATTAACAAAATAAAGGAACTTTCTTAATAAAAATAAATCAATGGTGATAGTGCAGATTCATCATGTAAAATAAACATAAGTAATCAAGTTAAAACTTATTTACTTATTTGAACAAAATGTATTAAGAAAAGTTTATTCTACTGGCAATAGCAATGGCAAAACCAAATATGCGATTATATTATTTAAGATCATACTTACTGCTAACTTTTACTTATTGTATCAGTAACACAATCAAACATTATAAAGAAGACAAATAATTTAAAGAAGACATACATTAGGGGAATTCAATTAAAATCGTTTAGCTTTTTGAAAAGCAATTCATTTTCTAAATCCATAATTCTAAAGTACAAAGAGGATCATCATCATAAGGTCATCAGTCCTAAGACAGGTTGAACGCTAACCTCCAGCTTCTCCTATCTTGTGCCAACCTACAAGTAAATAAAAATAACTATCGAAGAATTACATGCATTAATTTCATTGTTACACTTAAATTTATCCTTATATTATGGTATAACTCAAAGAATAGTTATAGCGCCTATTCTACAGGGTCCGGCAGGGTATGACGTTGTTGAAATGAATTTTAGATGAGATAAGAAGGGAAGGACACTTAAATGGCCTTATTTTTCACTCCTAATTCTTGTTTTTTAATTTTTTTCATGTGATAATAAAATGGCATCTTGTAACGAGTTATTGATTTTTTTAAATCGTCATACATCTCTGCGGGACCCTTTATTTCACACTATTACATTTCATACTCTCGTGTGTAAACACTAATATATTATTCTATGATATCTCGTGTCATATCCTTCCTAATAATGTTTACGTCTTAACCAATTGTATCATTTGAACAGTCTAAATAAGAAAACAGATTCTTTAAATATGTAGATATTGACAAAACTATAAGAAACAGGAGAAAGGAGAAATAAAAAATTTGGAGAAATAATATGTATAGGATATTATTTTCAATTCACTTCACTCGAATAACTTTTATTGAAAATTTGAGTATCCACCGATTTTGACGGTTTAAATGAGGCCGATTTTCTTCTTGCATGACTTAATCATCGCTACATAATTATAACAGTTCTTTCTAGGCACTTTTTCTATATATTGAAGACTGTATCGCAATATTCTCTCTGTTATTATCTATTAAGTCCAGCATAGTTATTATAGTTGCTAAATAGCTTACTTTTAGATATGCACGCTCACCTTAGAAAAGTGAAAATAACAAAAACTGTGAAGCATTTTGTTAATTTAGAACCCAGTAGGTATATTTCTATACATTTCCCTTATTCCAATACATCAACTATTGCTTGTGGATACCTACGCACATTGTTTTATGTTTTTCTAGAATAAGCATAGCTGGACTATATTTTGCTGTAGTTAATATCAAAACGTAGTTATGTTTGCATTTTAAATATCAATTTTATTCAAATACCCTAAAGAAATCAAACACATTTACTGCAATCAAGAAACATAGTTAATATGTAATAAACAGTTTTAAAACCTTAAAACGGACTTTTCCGCACGTAGAACATCTCTATTTCGAAATTGAGTGGCCGAGAAAAAATATACCAACACATAAATGCAGAATATGTGTCATGCGGCAGTTTAATTTTTTTCCATTTTTCTCAAATAGTCCACTATCGTGCTTTCTCACGACCCATGGACAGGGTGAGGTATGTCCCATCCACCTCAAAGTCAATAGATGTCGTCTGGTAGACGTCCCTAATTAGAGTCAGTTGAAACACGATCGATCCGACACGACTTAATTGAGTGATCATACTAACAAAAACAATTTCTCAAATAGTCCATCATTGTGCTTTCTAATGACCCATGAACATAGTAAATTGTGTTCTATTCACATCAAAATCAATAGGTGTCGTCTGGGAGACGTCCCCAATCAGAATCAGTCAAAACGCGATCGATCCGGCACGATTTAGTTGAGTTATCGTGTTAACAAAAGACATTTTTCAAATAGTCTCCACCATCGTGCTTTTTCATGACCCATGGACAGGGTGGGATGTGTCCTATCCACCGCAAAATCAGTAGGTATCGTCTGGGAGACGTCCCCGATCAAAGTCAGTCAAAACCCGATCGATCCAACACGATTTAGTTGAGTTATCATGCTAACAAAAAAATTTCTCAAATAGTCTACCATTGTACTTTCTCATGACTCATGAACATAGTAGAGTGTGTTCTATCCACCTCAAAATCAATAGGTGTCGTCTGGGAGACGTCCCCGATTAGAATCAGTCAAAACCCGATCATTCGACACAATTTAGTTGAGTTATCGTGCTAACAAAAAATTTATTAATGCCGACGACAAATGGTTTTAAAAACTTTTTTTTTTTTTAGACTAAGAGACGAAAAATAAACCCTAGGAAAGAAATTTTACACGATTACATTACTTTTCCGCGTATAGTGGACTGCGGGAAAAGTAATAACTGTTAATTTAATACTGCAAGTGTAGTATACTGTTTAAAAAATACGACATGACATTTTCTTGACAATAAAATAAAATTATGTGTTAATATAAATGATTCTTATATTAAAACATAACTTCCAATACAAGACACTTCACAAAATGGTGTATTTTAAGCACTAGACGACTTGTATCCTCATCGTAACTCGGCTCACTTTATAAGGTTATTTTTATATAGCGTGTTTAAATCACATTTTCACAACTTACAAATAGCTATTTTTATATCGCAAAACGTGACGTCTCTCGCCATCAAGAATTCGTGAAATAACTCTACATTTTTCTTCCAAATACTAATCATCTAACCTTAAGTATCGTTTCATTAAACTAGAGACATTTTACTTTTCCGCACTCAACTATACGTGGAAGAGTAATGTAATGATGTAAAAAATTTTCTTTCTAGTGTTTATTTTTCGTTTTCGGCCTAAAAATAAAAAAATGGTTTTTAAACAATTTGGTGTGTATGTGTGTGTGTGTGTGTGTGTGTATGCGTGTGTGGTTGTCGTCGTTGTCGTCATTAAAATTTCTTGTTAGCGCGATAACTCAACTAAATCGTGTCGGATCGATCGGGTTTTGACTGATTCTGATCGGGGACGTCTCCCAGACGACACCTATTGATTTTGAGGTGTATAGAACACACTCTACCATGTTCATGGGTCATGAAAATTAACAATAGTGGATTATTTGATAAATTTTTTTGTGAGCACTGAATTAAATCGTGTCGGATCAATCGGGTTTCGACTGATTCTGATTAGGGACGTCTACCAAACGACATCTATTGATTTTGAGGTGGATAGGACTGCCCATGGGTCATGAGAAAGCACGATGGTGGACTATTTGAAAAAAGTAAAACTGTCGCATAAAACACATATTCTACATTTATGTGTTGGTTTATTTTTTCTCGACCACTCAATTTCGAGATAGAGATGTTCTACGTGCGGAAAAGTCTGTTTTAAGGTTTTAAAACCGTTTATTTTTTATTTAGTAACCGATTTTAATGATTTAAGTGCTCTCTCTTGTTAAACTTATTATTTCGCTTAAGTAACTCTGTGAATAAGTTATTATTTTGGTATTAATACAAGTAAGTGATGTAAATGAACGTTTTCACTTATTTATATTGTATTGCCTGTCGTATTATTGTATGTCCTTGGCTTATATTCGTTTACTGTATAGTAAAAAAATATCCTCTATTTATATGTTTTGAAGGTCAAGAGCCTCTAATAATTTACATTTACATCAATTTAAGTCATAGTACAGTCACTGTTATTCATCCCTTTTTAATAGCCCGTAAAACATGTTAATACCTCGTTATACTATTGTTACTTTGTTGGCAATTCTTATAGTAATAAAATAATCAAATAAAAACATTAACGAAAACCAAACAATATAATTGCAATAAATAAATGATGCCATAATACCACCATACATACATCATACACATAGGAACATGCCTTAATACATCATATAAGAACATTGTGAAGTATGTTGAAAATAAAGGTTTTAATATTGAAAAATGTTTTATGGAAAGCTTTTATTGTCTAAATACTATTAGAAGCAAAAGTAAAAAAAAACATTTTATAATCAACTATACTAAGTAATACATTATATAATACTTATGTTTATTTATTTTTTCAAATACTAGTTTGGTAAAAGTATAACAGGTCGATCAGGGTCAGAATTAACAACAATATATTAAGAGAATTTTAGAGAGAAATTTATCGTTCTCCATTAGGGGGGATTGTCCCCCATTTGAACTAGCCAGATCAAATTACTTACGTTTCAAGTAAAATTTGTAGCAGGGCTTCCATTTTTCTGTAATTTTGTTAAATAGACGAGGATAGTATCAATGTAGTAGCACTACTAAAATGTAGTAAAACATTATGTACGTGGCCTAGTGTATCTAATTGGTATTTTCTGTTTCATTGCTAACCAGATTGTAATTCGTTTTATTAAACATATATTAAATAATAATATTTTTATTATTATTAAGGAATATTACTTCCTCAATGAGAAAAATTGCTTCTTCATTTTTATTTAGGTACATAAATATACAAGTTTTATTTTTTATTTTGTTTTATATTATATAAGGTATTATTCATTTTTGATATTGTAGAGACTATGTATTTTTATTTCAATGTATCTCCTTTAATTTAAATATTAAAATCACAAAAAATCATAGAATTAATTTGTCTCCCATTGGCAATATTCAAATGGTAACTTTATATATAGTCCAACTAATTTATTCTAGAAAGAAACTAGGCAGATGTAGTACTGTTGATATAAAAATATAAAAGAAGGCAAATAATACCCTAGAATTATACTCTTGTACATTAAAATGCAACTTTCTGTAGGTAGCGAGGGTACAAAATGTTGATTTAGAAAATATCTACATTAATTATTTCGTATTAATTATGTGGATATAGTAAAAATAAGTAGTAAAATATTACTACATAACCGTTGTTTATAATACATAGTTGTAAACAGTCACTAAATTGCAAATAAATATGACTTTACTATATTTGGTATATAGTATTAGCAAATTTAAAGGAAAATGCATACACTTAACGATCATCATATAATTGTCTATAGAAAAATAACCTGAATAATGTTTTAAAAATTATACGGAACACTGAATTTGTTATAAAATAATATGTATATATAGCTCCTACCGAAAACCAGAAAACGTACATAAAATAAATTGAAAATATTTATATTCTCGCTATATTCTAGACACATTTTCACATACGAAATGAAATATTATTTGCTATTATACAACTTTATAAAACATTTCTTTCAGATAATATCATTTTATAACAGTTTAAGATTCGATATTACATTTTCCAGATTTTCCTAACATGCTGGTATAATATGTCGTACTCTCCTCTTAGTTATATCATTCAAAACGTGAAAAAAACAAATGCCTAATCAAAATAACAAAGTACTTCTACTGTTCATCTTTTTCTTTCATTTCCAGGATCCGGAATTTTCGTGTCACCGTCTGGACTTCTCGAAAGGACAGGATCAGTTGGAATGAGCTTTGTAATATGGATGGCATGTGGATTGTTATCCTTATTAGGTAAGCTAATATATTTACATATGACAGACTTAACTAATCACCTTGCAAGGTAAATAAGGTAGATATCTTGATTATTTATAAAGCCATTTATTAACACTCCATCGGTCGGTCGTACCTCTTGGAATCTCGTGGACGGTCGCACTGGATCTATGAGATCCACGAATTACGAAATTGTGATATTTACGGAAAAAAACTAACTTTTTTTTTCTTTAGGTCATACAAAAATGCAAATCATATTTTTATAACTTTTATTAAAACTTTTACTAGAAACAAGGCTACTTTTTAACAAAAATGTTAGGTCCTGAATTGGAACCAAACGGTCTACTGTCTTCCGTTCTTGACGAGTATCACGATCATCAAATCTAATTTTTCCTAACAAAAATTTGAATCTTTGTAACGACATAGTGAACCTAAATATTTCTATGCCGAAACCATCGGTGCTCCAAAGATCTTCAAAGTTGTTTCTTCCAGCTTTATTCTCTCCAGCAATATATAGTAAGCCGATAAAAGCCTTAATTTAGGTTTTATTGGTAGTGAATCCCGAGCCCGCGAAAAATTGTCACGAATTGTGGCGATGTACTGACTAGTATAATTAACAATCATATCCAACATAGTGTGGTCGAATAAGCACAGCCATGTATCCAACAGGGTGTTTATATATTTTGCCTTCCCTATTACACCAGGAAGTCTTGTAAGCAAATTAGTTTTGTCAGTTTCCTTTCTATTGGTGAATGGAGTTTTTTTCCAACTTATGGTCTCAACAACTTTCTTCCTGATTTTTCTTTTGCAAATATTAAATGAGTCGTCGCCCTCTTCATCTTCAGAACGCGAATCTACATCACTCTGTTCAGAATTGAAGTCCTCTTCATGCACCTCTATTTCTTCAGTTTCATCCGTATCAGAAGCTTTTTCATCTATATCGTGACGAGAGTTCTTCCGATTGGATGACGAAGTGTTTTGTGCAGGTTCATCATCATCACTGTCGTCCAATAGAAGTGCATGGATTTTCAAAATGTCGCCTGCATTGTGAAGAAAAAATATATTTTCTGACGCCATTATGTCTCTGGGAAGAAAAGGAAAAAACTCTTCATAAAATAAAAGAAGTTTTTTGAAAAAGTACAAATTAGAAGAACGCAACGTGAACGGTCGCATTGGATCTAACAGATCCAGTCCATATATAACACTGAAATACCTTGTACCAAAGGAAACGATTCTTTTACGGTTAATTACGAGTATACACGAAATGTAAAAATATATATGAAAATGGAAAAAATTTTGTAAAAAATGAATACTTACAAATTAGGTCGCATGGGATTTGACAAATCCAAGTGGTACCCTGTCGAACAGCGCAGCCAGTTTCAAGATCGCAATCACACTGAATTATGTGGCTTCACTAGTCAGGAGGATAGGTAGAGGGAGGACTTCTCACCACCCAGCTCTACTTAGATGTTTACAAAACACTACTACGTGGATCTCAGAGATCTGGAGCGACCGACGACGGAGTGTTAAAGCCCCTTATTGCAATTATTAAAATATGAAAAATTATATCTGAAGCAATCAAAGAAACTTATTATTACATATATTAATGAATATCTAGTATATTTTAAACATAATTTAAAACCGTATTTAGGAGTTCATGGTTATGTGTAACTGAAAGTTTTATGTATCCAAAAAATATCTTGGTTCGACTTAGGTTCTTATTTACTTTAGTTGCAGAAAAAGAGTAGGATCATCAAATTGGCATAAAGGATAATTGTTCATCTAGTCACTGAAATGCTGAATCAACTATTCATTTTGGATTAAAGCAATACCTCATTGTTTTATTCCTCCTCTTTTATTCCCATAAATTGTCTAAACATACATATTTATCGTGTCAATACCTGTTACAGATTTTATTAATCTTAACATAAGTATGTCATCCAGGATGACAGTCCAAGCATACAGGAAGTTAAATCTGAATTTACATTTATAGTCTCCTTTGGCATACATTCTCAGAATGTACGTCAAATATAATAAATATAACTTGAACTTTTTAAATACTGCACGCACACTGTTTGTATAGTTATATTATCTGACAATGAGTCTCATTGATCCTGTGTCCATACCAACATGTACAACGTATTGAAATAAAAAAGTAATGGGTAGTAATTTAAATAAAAGCAAATTATACTATACGATAACATACGACAACATTTGATTGTGATTAACCGATTCCATTATCTCACATATCAATTGAACCCACACACACACACACACCCAAATACTTAGGAACAGAATATTGAATTAAATATTTTTTACACAAAAAATAACAACTGTTCGATAAAATGAATATGTGAGGAGGAGGCGAAAGTTTTTATACTATCGGAAAATTCGGATCTCTAAATGCGACTACACTCTCATTCTATTACAAAAATGCTAGATTTTCAGTTAGAGCAATGACACGGAATTAAATTATATTTTGCTGAGCGCGATATATCAGGGATTAATGGTATCCACTTAGAAAATAAGTGGAGCTTAGCGAATTCAGATAAGCTGTATCAAGTGTTCATTATAGCATCGTAACTTGTGCTTATGTTAAGGTACCCAATTTGATCTGTTGTTCAACTGTAAACAAATATTTAACATCACTGAAGAATAATTTAACCTCAACAAACTTTTAAATAGTTTTCTAATTTGAAGTTCTATTAGTTTTGATGAATAAAGTTTTAATTATCTTATAATGTCATACAAATGTAAAGATTTTTCATATTCATTAAAACTAAGTCCAGTGGAAGAAAATAACTAACATGCATTTAAAAAAAGAAAGATCATTTGGAGTATTTAATTTTCATGAGTAAAATGTAAAATAATCATGTTAATTATTGTCTTTTGCTTTAAGTTTAAGTAATAATTAAGTTTTTCTCATTGAATAGCGAATTAGGCCTAAGTCAGACGGAGCAGTCTCATCTCATCGACCTCATTGATTCGACGGTCAAGACGACTTGACGAGTAATAACTTCATCACGTCTGAATTGTCATATTACAATAGTCCACACATGGACTTGAAATACATGCCTATCGTCCTGTGGGAAGTGTGTCGGGTCGAAATCATGTATCAGGGCGACCACCAACTGGTCGACAAATGAAGCCGCGTCGTAGACAACGTGATTTGGCCAATTTAATTAGACAGTATGATACATCAAGTCTAGGATCAAATCGACAGCTAATTCGATGAAAATCTGTGAAAGAAATTAAAGGGTATGTTTTTACCCTTAAATTTGAATAGCCGTTACATGTGGCGCTTATCAGAGAATGCCGTATAAAAATTTCATTTTATAATTAACATAGGGTGAAACCCAGTTTTATAGTTTCTTCCAAAACTTTATTATTCATTAAAGTTATGAAGAAATAAATTAATACATAATTTAAGAGAACGAAAACAATTAAAGAAGCTCGTGGAGATGGCTGAACAACTAATAACAGTCTTGCGCCTGAATTGGCGCATTAAGAAATACGGGCTGATGTATAGACTCGACGAGCATAACTCTCGTTGTGTTGGGAAATCATGAATCGAATCGATTGAATCATAAATCGAACCGTTAGTATGTGTTGGCCAATTTGAACATAGTTTGGTCGATATGACGTCGAGTCGATGGTCTCGAGCCGACGAGAATCGCTCCCTCTATTTTGGCCATTTGGCCTTTTTAAGTGTATTTATGGAAAGTAAAATAAAATTTTGATATCGGAGTTTTGCTTACAAAAAGATATACTATATAATACAAAAAAGATATACTATATAAAAACTGAATGAAGTTAGCCATTGCTTTGTGATAGTTGATCATGATGATACAGTAAAACACATAACTTTATTACTATCACAGATTTTATTGTGACTTAATGCTACTATAGTTTGGATACTTTAGCGTATCATTTTCAAAGCGATTCAAAAGAATGAATCGCATTGAAAGTGATACGCTAATGTATCGAAACTGTAGCACTACTACAGTTAAGTTACAATAACATTTTTATATTATTATATTATAATTATTTTAATTGTGATAGTAACAAAGTTAAGTGTTTTACTGTATCAATATACTATATAAGTAATAATTTATTTATATTAGCTATTTGTGTGTTTCGGTATGAACGAAATGTGGGATGTACAAATTTTATGAATGAAAATAAATCTTCACCAATTTGAGATTAAGAAAGTAACCAATCAACTAATAAAATAAAGGAAATGACATAAATAAATTATTTCAACAATCCTTACATTGTACATATACTTGTCAATGTTCGTAGGGAAATATCAGGGAATAATATTTATTGTTATTATTAATATTATTTTCCCATAAGTTTGTACACATTAGATAGGAGTAGTCACTGTTTTAAAAGCTATATATTAAACAAAAAAATATAAAGTGATTATAAAAATATACACGAAAATTAAACATTAACAATTGAATCTGCTTAAAGCTTTTCTTGAATACTTTTCTATCAAATGGGTAATATCAAGTTAAGTAGATAATAGAGATAGACTCCTAGACTAGATAAAACTACAAAATCCATATTTAAAATCAGTATAGACATTATACGTACAAGTTACCTACATAAACCATCCAAACCATGAGCATTGAATAAGGTTGAAGAAAATAACATTTAGGTAAGTCAGTCTAGTGAGACAAACAAACTCTTGTATCTTTGTATACACTATGTCTGGATAACACATTATTTGATTTTCAGGTGTAACCAACAATAAGTATGCCAAATTGGTTACTTTTGAATTATAAATAATTCGCTGGCATTTCATAATTTCTAATGATGTCTACAAATAACTAATCATTTTATTTTATAGTTAATGTCATGATTAATTAGCAATAGAATACATAATATATACAGATTTCTCTAAAGAATTTGACA
Source organism: Rosalia funebris (assembly GCA_037954035.1). Taxonomy (NCBI): domain Eukaryota; kingdom Metazoa; phylum Arthropoda; class Insecta; order Coleoptera; family Cerambycidae; genus Rosalia; species Rosalia funebris. Next base: position 1,563,285 of record JAZFAV010000018.1, on the reverse strand, counting down.
GGCTTGTACCATAATTCTAGCATTAGAGTATTATTTTTAGCATATAATGGTATTGTCTTTCGAATTTCATGCTTCTCCTTCATCATGCTTCCGTTTTACGGCTTTTATTATTTATTATACATATGTATTAATAATATAACATATATCTTAGATATATGCTATTTTATATGCAGATGAACCTAAACATATTTATAGAGATAAAATATATAGGAAACTGTTATTTACCACAACATAACCTTAACAGACAATCACTTTAGTGTCTAGAAATATATTATAATTGAACGTAAACTATAGTGATATATCATTTACGTGCAAACCCACACCTTGGATGTTTAGTTATCATCATATTGAACAATTATTTTAATTTCATGACTTTTTGGGATATAAATATATATTTGATACTAAACTAACATATAATGCAAACATCGAAAACGTTGTCAGTGAAGCCTTAATAAATGCGATTTTATAGTACAATATGACCAAAATCTTCTGAATACAGACACACTGCAAACCTTGTATCGCTATTTTGTAAGATTTCAGTTGGAGTATGGAACGCCTGTTCGGTGGTAGAAAATGCCCCACGATTTTTAAAATTAATTCAAAACAATATTTCTAAGAACAACATTTTATTAGGCGTGGACGCGAAATAACTTTTTAACAATAAGATGTGTTTAAAATTGTCATTATTTGTAGTAACATCCAACACGCGAGGGAAATTAATTTCTTGAATTTCAGCTTTAATGACATTAAATCGCGTTCTAAATATTAGTGGGAATTTGAACTCTATTTTCTATTGCCACCGACTATTTCCCTACTATATGTTCTGTTGTGGATATAACTTGTTGTACAGTGTAGTAATGATTTAATAAAATATAACCTTAATAAAATGGATGACATAAAAAATAATTGAACTCTACAGGGTGCCTTACATAACTATGAATATGTAGAATGTATATAATTATCAAACATGTGTATATAAAGTACTTACAGTATTATAAATGTAGGTTTTTTATTTTTTAACGTCGACAATTGTATACAAATGCCAAATAAATTGGTAGTTATTTATTAATAGTTATTTATTTTCTTATATTTTATAATTGTTAAAAAAGAGTCGTCCAAAGTTTCATTGTTCAATATGCATAGAGAATATCCCATATAAGAGGAGAAAATTAACGTATAGTTGTTGATAAATTCTTTTATAATTTTAATCAAAGAGCCCTTGAAAGTATTAATTTTAGTTATTCACATATTATAGATATTCACAAAGAAAGAAACGCTAGATGTTATTTAGCGTTTAAATTAAGTTAATAAAAAAGTAGACAAAAATAAACGATTTCTCCAAATAATCACATCCAATATGTCATAACATTCCATGTAATTCGTTAAATAATATTCAAGTAATTCGATATTATTTTATATACAATGTGGCCCTGATCATGTGGTGAATCTCTGAAGAACAGAAAGTTTAGATAAAAATAACAGGATGTGTTAACTATTTTAAATTAAACGCATTTCTTTTCAGACATTCAATCCAAATCATGGGGTTGGAACATCGTTTGCTTAAAATATCTTTTGTACTGATTTATATAATCTAGTTGTTATTGTAGCTTATCGTATTTTGATTCGGAACTTAGGATGATACAAAAATTGTTTTATGGGCAGTGGAATTTTTACCTTAAAATATTTTTAATGAAAGTATTTTTAAAATCCTTCGGCATTAAAAAGAAAAAAGAAGCTTTTCGTCCATATCGCTAAAATGAACCGGTTTTTTTAGAAAAAGCAAATATGGTACGATAATTTTTATTTGAATGTAATGTATTACATTGTAAGGTATTACTTTAGAGAGAGAGAGAGAGAGAGAGAGAGACTGGTAAGGAATAAGATTATTTATGGTAGTTTTATATTCATTTTTAGCATTTTCTCGGGTAACTTTGAAAAATGTACACGAGTAGTGGAGGGCTCGAAAGGACAGTTCACACTGTGCAGTTAGAAGAAAACGTTTTAGATGCGTTGGTAGAATGCATCTGCTGCTAACGCGTCTAAAACGTTTTCCTAATTTGCACTAATTTTTCCACTAATGTTACGATGACTTACAATTAAGTGTAATACCTCAAAATACTCGTAAACTGTGTGTCAGAAAAGTACATGCTGTAAATCCAGATGATTTCCCTGCTAGAATATCATTTGCAAAGTGGTTGTTCGAACAGCACAGAAATAACCAGGATTTCACAGCTTTCATTCTGTTCACAGATGAAGTAGGATTTACAAGAAATACTGTAATTAAGTCTCACAGTTTGCATATTTGGGTGGATGAAAATCCTCATGCTGCAATCAGGTCTAACCATCAACAGCAATTCAAGTCAATAAATATCTGAGCAGGTATCATAGGAAATTACTTAATAGTCCATTTATGATACCAACATGATTAAATAAGGTGCTTTGTTTGATGTTTCTTCAAATAACTTGCAAGATCTCTTAGAAAATGTTCCACTAGCCATTCGTCTTAATATATGGTTCGCGCACAATGATGCTCCACCCCATTGTAGTCTTGCTGTGCATAAAAACCTAAATAACTGATATCCAAGCCAGTGGATAGATCGAAGTGTATATTTTTCACAACACCAATTCTAATGAAAAAATCAACAGTCTCTGAAATTGTTGGATAAACATCTGGAGGGTAGTTTACCCCCCACTTTACTAAGTGCTTATCAAAGTGCAATTTATGTATCATCCTAAAGGCTCCAAATTGCAAAAACAACCCAATTTTTATCAGATTATATCAAACAGTACAAAAGATGTTTTACTAAAATCACTACTCCAAGCCCGTGTTTAATAAGGATTGAATATTTCAAAAAAGATGTGAGTCATATAGAAAAATGTTATGTGAACATATTGCGTTATTTTCGTCTAAACTTTTCAAAAACGAAAAGTTTAGACAAAAAGTTTAGTAAACAGAGACACGTTGTATATACTTTTTTTATTACAAACCAAATGTATCCGTTATTTTGCTTTGTCGTAAAATTACGTGTTCTATTAATTTTCATTTGGCATGATTAGGAGGACATAGACAATAAATAAGTTTAGTTTGTTTCCTTTTTAAAAAATGTAAGTGACTATTTTTGCTCAACGTAACGTTTAAAAGCTGACGAAAATCGAAATGAAGACTCAAAATATCTTAAAAAATATCATATTAATTAAGCTTAATCTTTTTGACGCGGAATATAAAGCACTCGTTTTTTCCAAAATTTTTGGAATACTTACGTTCTGATGGTCTCATATATTAATGCTTCAGACTTTTTTTTTTTGTTTTGTACGCGGAGGCCCTTGGGGCATGTAGTACTTATACGTACCAACCGGATCTTTGATTGGTACGTATATGAACCAACAGTGTTCAACGATTACACCTTATTATGCAAAATTTTCACGAATAACTCAATTCTATTTTCAAAACTAAGTATCAGCAATGCGAAAATTAGTACATAAACAAAAAGTGATATTATTTCAGGTGATAAGAAGCAAAATAACTCTTGCACAGGGGAATAGCACGTTCATCGTACAGTGTTTTGGTTCTGGTTTGCTTCTTGTTGGTGGCACATTGTGTACATCTCCGTACATCCGTGTTGGCGCTTCCACTGGTAAATGCGATGGTACATTTCCCATGAGTCTCAGTTTCTTAGAAACTGGCCCTTTCTTGGGTGTACGGGAATTGGTTTGCTCCAGGCCTTTAGCAATCAATTCTTCTGCGACCATGATCACAAACGTAATAAATGGAAACTTTGATTGGTCTCGCCACAGATCGTTGTACATGATCCATGCATTCACCGCACACAGATTCAGACCAGTTTAAAACACCTTTTCCACCATTTATCAGATTTGTGATCATAATCATAGAGGCCAATCAATTGATCAGCTCGATCTACACTTCCCATTTTTTATTAGTGCACTCAACAATACGCAAATATAATGAACGAAGAAAGAGTATTTCGAATAGTTATCCTGGAGTCAATGCTTTTGTTATAATTTCATGGGGCGAACAAATCCTTGGAGGTGGTGTTTTTTTTGCGGGTTGAAAAGTATTAGTTGGAACCTTCCAGTTAAGGATTCGATTTGCTGCAGCTGGTGGGTTCTCAGGTTCAACTTGCGAAAAATCGTCAGAAGAATCACTGCTTTCGGAAGAAATCGATTCCTCAGTTTCCCTAACGTATTGTGAAGTACTTGGTTCTTCCAAAGAACTAATTTCCGATTCAGAATTTGGCTCACAAACATCGTCAGATCCAGAGGAGAAGTCCTCTACTCCATCTAAGTGTTCTGCGGCTTCTGCCAGCTCTTTTTGACGAAGAGGTCACTTTCTTTTTTACTCACTCATGACGCTAGAAGTAACAAAACAGTAGGCTTTACAACACCATGGTACTTATGTGTACCACTCAAAAACCCGCATGGTTTTTATGTACCGCAATGATTTTCCTTAAACAAATCACAGATGAGAATTGTTTCCTACTTCAAGCTTATCTCACGTCAGATATCACACAGATTACACAAAATATTGAAAGAAATGTTCAAATATCGTAGAAATGTAGCCAGAACATTAGGTGCATACGAATATGTGTGAATCAGTCTGTATAATTTAAAGCTAGGTTATGAGTTCTGCCAAATTTTATTTGCAGGAATATAGAACACTGGAATGGTACTCTTTTCATATACTCAATATTACTGAGTCCCATTTCAGGCAAGTTGAAATACAGCTGGTTCACATATGTACCGTTCGGGACGAAAGGGTTAAGAAAATGTGGTTCATGAAGTTTGTTATCCAAACTCTGTATCTACACCATGAGACGGTTCTCTTAATGAAGATTCCCTAGTATATTTTATTACGCCAAGTCATTATGCTGTCTTCATGTATGCTATAAAAAGGAACTTTCTGTTATTTCAGTTCATATAAACGTATAGAAGATTTCAGAAATAAAATTGCACTGAGCGCCACTGGCAAGTAAATGGAATGAAACCATGACCCTTCCCAGTTGTCTACGCACGATTGGCATCCGAACAAAATAGTCTAGAAAATAAAAAAGGAAAAGTTTGTATTTGAATTCTTTTTTTAGGCTATGTGTCAATTACCTGGGCGGCCCATTCCCTGTCGCTCGAAATGCGTGGGAGCGTCATGTGCTCCATTGACGTCAGTAAATATAGTTTTAGCGCAACCTCGTTAGGAATTAATTATTTATCGACTCTAGTGAAGAATACAGTCGAAATAAAAAAATGTGGTATGTAAGAGTTTCATAACTTGGCCTTGTTGATTCATTGAGTCAAATTGTTGGCAGAGCTTTTGTGTACAAGGTACAATGGCTACCACAGCTAATTAATTATTCATTTACGATTTTAATTTATTTTTAGTGCTAAGGTTTCGGTGGACTTTATCTCATACTCATACTGGACGTGGGCTAGCTAGTATAGTAAACACAAACATAATAGGATCAGTATCAACTATTCCTTTTGTGAAAAACATTATTTAAATTGACGATAATGTTTGATTAGTTAATCATTGTACATTAGGTGTTCTTAATATATATATATATATATATATATATATATATATATATATATATATATATATATATATATATATATATAACATTATATAAACTCCTGAACAAAAGTAATGCATCAGTGAAACTTCTCATTATTACTTTTATTTTTTCGCAGATTTAAATCATAGTACCTATCTGATATTTCAATTAAATGATTTCAACTAATGTTTAACAAATTCGAATGGTATTACTATAAAGAAAAACATGAATAAATAACAGAAAAGAACAACAATATCAAATGCAATGAAAACAATGATAATGACAGACTTTAGAAACATAATTAGAGGTTAAATTAAATCGTAATAATTTGAATTCAATAGCATGTAGATATTCCTATAGCTCTTATCACTGCTTCCACTCATCTGGGTAAGCTATTGATCAAGTAGTGAATGATTTCCTGAGGAATATTCTCCCATTTGACAAGTACGACTTGTTCGAGTCCATAGCACATCCGATAGAATGAGGTTTATATTTGGGCTTGTTAATGGCCAGTCCATAGTTAGGATATTTACAAATCGAAGGTACATTCAAGGTACAAAATACAATTCAAAGTTTTTGTACAGGTATCAAGTCTAGTACATTTCTAGCAACGTGGGACCGAACATTATCCTGGATCAAAAAGGAAATTGTCCCCGACAAACGAGGTAAATGGCATCATATGTTCTTCTACGATGTGTTCCACATACTGCTCGTCAAGAATAGCAACAAGTCTCTATCGGACCGCCCATGAGGTGCGCAGTAAATAGCCTAGTCCAAGTAAATAGCCGAATGCTGCACTCACTCTTTATTCTACGCATACATAGAGAAATCTCACACTTTTTTCTATTATTTTATTTTTTTATTATTATTATTGTATGTTATTATTGACGTGCAGTAGAAATGTGCATTCATGGATCTCCCCCGTATAGGAACTAAATTCGTGCTACCATCCAAACAAATTCCTCCCAGAACATGTTATTAAACTACCTAAAAATGGGATCGTCGGAGGGATGTTCCAGGTAACAAACCTCTTTCCTGGCCTCCGTCAGACTCGTAGATGTCCATCTGGTGAATTAAGTCTTCCTCTTCTCTCGTTTGAGAACAAAACTGGCTTCCAGTCGTCAGTGATCTAATTTACGTATTATCTTGCAAAACTCAGTCTTGTAACTGTATGTTCTCTGGCGAGCAGTAGTACATTAGCTGGTCTTCTACTGTCCAATCCTCCTTCATTGAGCCTTCTCCTGACCGTTCGTCTAGAAATTGCTACATTTCGAGCTGTGCTAGGGCTCTGCTTAGTTCTAAACTAGTAGAATGCCATTTTTAAGACGACTTGCATTAGATATTGCTCATCTCTTCTTACAACCTTGTCCTGGGATTTTACAGTAACTTTCAAGTTCATTAAAACATTTAACTGTTTGACTAATTCTTGATTTTCTAACGCCTAACAAAACTCTTAAGTAATGTACTAGACAAAGCGTTTCAGTCATTTAATGACATAAAATTTAAGAAAAATCAGTAGAATTACTGAATTTATTGCCTTTTACAAAACACTTTAAATAGCGTTAAATGTATTATTAGCAAACAATAAATTACAAAATATTACTTTATAGCTGTCAAACAACTGCAATTATTTATCAATAGTGAACAGAAGAAGAATATCCTAGGCCACCTGCACAAAATGTCTAAGGATTTAAGACTTCGGAAAATTATAAGAAATAATGAAGACTTTTGCTGATGCGTTAGTTTTGTCTCCAGGGGTATATATTTGAGATGCTATGCAATACAGAAGCAGTCCAGTGTAGTAACTAAAGTACCCCACTAAGTAAAAACGTTGTAATTAACATCCTTTTGCCTCTCCTCTACGCTAATAGTAGCATTCATAATAACATACTCAACATCACATACAGTGAGTAGGTCATTTATTATAGTTGTGCTAATTTCACCGCCTACTCACGTAAACATACATATGTTATTAATGTCGTGTGGTATCGTATAATGTTATCCCCATCCTGAATTCCTGAAAATAAACAGAGCTTAGTTTGTCTAGTAAATTACGTCTGTACGGCCGAACGCGTTATGATAACGACTCAAACTTAAATATTAAATATGGCATCATTTTTAGTCACCACAAATACGCAGATATGCTGTTAGGTTGATTTAATCGATGTTTGGATTATTTTATTTATTTATTTCTTCAGAATAGTAACAAACAGCCTTAACATTAATTCAATTAATCCCAAATTAAATCAGTTTTGCGAGATCGAAAATACAAGCTCTTAATCGATTTTAAACATGCGAGTAGTTTGAAGCTGACAAGTCTCAAAATATTTTAAAATATGAGAGGAAGTATGTATTTCTTTTTACAAAGACAAATTAATGATTTAAAAATAACTAGAGTATATTTCTCCTTCTAATCAAAATAAGACACTAGCTTAAAACTCCATTTTCAACGTGTCAAAAAAAGCTCTTATGAAAGAGAGGTATTAGTGCAAAACAATAATCGACAGGACATAGAATGTCTACGTTAACTAGCTATATTTCCCCTGAACCTACCCGACCTGGTGCCGTTCTGTCGTAGGCGATATGAGGTTTTTCATTGTTTATTGGATTGCCTTACAATTTAAGTTTTAGGTCTCTGGTAGTAGGGTCACTACTCTGCTAAAGTTACGTTAGAAACTATCCTGAAAAATTTTTTTTTCATTTCAATAAGTGATTTCAATAAGAGGTACCTGCACGTGAATATCCAAGGATATTTTATCAAATAATTGAAATCTGGCCTGCATCATTATGTAAACCAGATTTAAATTCATTAAAGTGTATATTTTGAGCTAATATTGCAGATTACTTGCTTTTGTAGTACATAAATACTACCGATTGCAGATAGTCCTTATCAATTTTTGAAATTATGAAAAAAAGTTAAGTTAAAATAATGCATTATTGCGTTAATGCAATAATGCATTCAACGAGAGAACATAGTTAAACAATCAAAAGCATATGCCTATTATTTGATATTAATTTAATATGTAGGTATGTGATAATTTCGGATTTATTTAACATCAATCTATATATCCTATAGATGGCATACTTTATCATAAACTTAGCATTTGTTTCACATAAACAAATTTATTTGGGCATCAGTATTTAATCTGTTAAATAATAGTCAATAGATTATTTTTAAACAACATTTATTTCACATAAGAAATATTTTTTATCTAACAAATGAAAATATTGAGCTATTAAATCAGGTTTTGCAAAGTTATTATTTGTTTAAGAAAAACTAATATTTGTTTTGCCATATCCAAAATCAGCATTTCTCATAAACATAATCCATCAACAATAAATTAATGTTATATTGGTGCACGTTCTGAAGTTTTCTCCGTGTCCTCAGAAGGGTAAAATAAATTTATTAGAGAAATAATCACTATATCAGTTTCAGGACGAAGAGGCGTATTCATTTTGTTTCCGGAACTTTGTAGTAAAACAAGATAGTTCAAACCATATAGCACTGTCTATAATTTATTGTTATAAATATGCTGTAAAGCAATAATTTCTTTAGAACTAGCTCACTACACAGTTACAAGGAATTAATTACATATTGACAGTTTCTTCTTAATGGTTGATACTTTGTAAAATCAATAGATGCAGCAATATGCACCCATTGAAATTGTAATTATTACTAAAATACATTTCAAAGAGCAAAGAATCACGATAAATTAGGTAGTTTATTTACACCCAAAAATTTGCAACATTTTTCTAAATATGTATTATTAATGAAACGATGTAACATCCACTTAAAAATTAATTTTTCATATAAGTACACAAATGTAAGATTACCGGAAGACTACGAAATTATTAGAAAAATATTAACAAGTAACATTTATACATACATTTGACGTAAATCAACATTTTATTTCGTTATAACTATATGGATGCCAATACTAATGGATGCATTTTGTTGCTTAGTATATATTCGTATTATACAGATATTGATGGACACCAATGTATGCCCATATTAATTTTAACTTCTCTCTATTTAATTGAATATTTAATTATAGTCTAAAGGTTTTATAAACATAACATTATTATATATGCATTAATATATTATATTAATTATGTATCAAACTGTCTATTGCCTTTCAGAATTCTTTATTTGTACATTAAATCTCGTTATACGAAAACCAACATATCATTTTTTTACTCAAGAGGGGTGTTTTTGAATATACAACCTATTCGGAGAATAGCTTTCCTCATTAAAATATTACATAAGTATAATGTTAATTAATGTACCTATACAAACAAATGTTTCTAATAGATTATCAAGATGTTTCAGATTAGACATTACATTTGCGAATACAAAAGTTTTAATAAAGCAAGTTTTACGAACTTTGTGTTACAAAGTGTTGAAAAGACGTCATCACCCAAACTGAGTAGTTAAAAGTTATGTATTTGATTCCCAGTTCCCAGACATAATGGATGATCTGAAACTTCGCCGTTATGTAATCTAAGCCTTTATCTAACCACATAAGTTAACATTATACTTCTAAAAAATATCTGAACGATGAAAACTATTCTCAAAAGTAAATCTGCATTTTAGTATATTCAAAACACTCTTCTTAAAATAATTCACATCGTAGGATTTTCAGTTTCCATCAAAAATGTACTTCTGGATAAATCATAAGTAGTTTATTAACATTAGACAGTGTCCATTAGGTAGTATTGAAAGTAGTTACATTACCTACTAGAATTAAATTTGGTGAAAAACTCGAGGTAATTAAAAATTGCTAACTTTTAGGAATAATAGAGAATGTTATCTGTATATCTAACAAAAAGCAATAGATATGTATGTAGATATAAAAAGTAACTCACTTTATATTTTTTAATAATGTTCATTTTTAATTAATATACGTTAATCTCTTAAAGTACAAGGGTAGTTGCAGAAGTACCCGACCTGATGTATAGATGGCGGTTGTTATTTGAAAATAATGACTATGGTAGAGACCTTATAAAGCTAAAGTTTGAAGTTTGACGACGCTACGCTATTTAGTATTTGTTTGGCACCCATCAATAGTGAATGCCCTCAGTCAATTTGTAAGCATGGAAAGAATTGGTCATCGTTATGTGATACAATACTTTGTTGTTGGCCTTTATTTGAAAGGCCTCAGTTCAGCCGATATCAAAGCAGAGATTTCTACTCTGGGGCAGTCTGCTCCTTCATTTACAACAGTAAAATATTAGGTGACGGAGTTTAAATGAGGCGTACAAGCTGCTAAAGCGAACATCGCAGTGATCAACCAAATGAGATGAACACGCCAGAAATTGTGAAGAAAGTCCACAGAATGGTATTTGAGGACCGTCGACTGAAAGTACACGAGATAGCAGACATGGTAGGCATTTCAAAAAGTGTTGTACATCGCATATTAACTGAAAACTTAGACATGAAAAAGCTGTGCGCAAGATGGGTGCCGCGATTACTCACAATGGAATAAAAACGGCGTCTTGAAGAGGTTTCAATCGAATGTTTTGCGATGTTTCATAGGAATAAAACCGAGCTTTAGTGTCGATTCATAACTATGGATGAAACATGGGTCTACTACTTCACACCTAAGACGAAGGAACAATGGGCTGAAAAGGGAAAATTGGCTCCAATGAAGACGAAAACAGTTCATTCTGCAGGCAGGGTTATGGCGTCAGTTTTTTTTTTTGAGATGTGGGTGGGATAATTTTGGTTGATTATCTTCAGAAAGGAAAAACAATCAACGGCTAGTATTATGCGAACTTATTTCGGCCTTTTGGTGATGTTATCAAGAAAAGAATGGCTGCATTTGGCGAAAAAGAATGTTCTGTTTCATCAAGACAATGCATCAGTTCACACATCCGTTATCGCGATGGCCAATATCAATGAGTTAAAGTTCGAATTGCTTCCTCACGCACTCTATTCCCCAGATTTAGCCCTCCCGCATTATTTTCTATTTCTAAACTTAAGAAAACGAAAAATGACTTGGTGGTAAGAGATTTGCCAACAATGAAGAGGTGGAGTTTGGGGTTGTGGAGCTATTTTGAGGTGCTCGATGATTCTTACTATAAACAGGATATCGAAGTTATTGGACATCGCTTCGAAAAGTGTATCGAGCTGAAAGGAAACTATGTAGAGACATAACGATATTTTTCCCAAATTTATTGTGCTTTCTTTGCTAGTTCGGATACTTCTGGGACTACCCCCGTATATCGTTTAAAAAATAACTAAAACAGTAAATTGAATGGAATATTTCAAAATCTAAATTTTCCTGCCAGGAATCCGATTAACTGCCGATGTGATATATTTCACATTAATTAGCCAGAAGTAGTCTATTGATTATTATATTCAATCCTCAAAGTTTCAAAGAGTTTTCGCAAGAACTCTGTACTTGTACTTTATACGTTCTCGATATCGGTATAGGAGAAGAGTTCAAGAACAGGCGATTTAAAAAATACTTGGAAACATTTTTCAAATTTAGTTGTAGACGAGAATCGCTATGAGAATATTTTTTCCAAATAAATATAAAGCTTCTAAATATAATAAACTTGAATCAATATTACTTCTTTTGTTACAGGTGCCCTCGCTTACGCAGAATTGGGCACCATGAATACATCGTCAGGGGCAGAATACGCTTATTTTATGGACGCCTTCGGAGCCCCCCCGGCATTTCTGTTTTCCTGGGCCAGCACCTTGGTGCTGAAACCATCCCAAATGGCTATCATTTGCCTAAGTTTTGGAAAATATGCCGTTGAAGCGTTCGTCACGGAATGTGAGCCACCGGAGATTGTTATTAAGATGGTGGCCTTGTTGGCCATGGGTGAGTACCATTTTACTTACCTCGGGTATATTGAACTTATTCTTGTTTCTTTTCTAGTTGTCATCCTGTACGTGAATTGTTACAGTGTTAATCTCTCAACAAGCGTGCAAAATGTGTTTACGGCTGCGAAACTTGTCGCAGTCCTCATAGTGATTTTGGGAGGTGTTTATAAGATGGTTGAAGGTAAGTACAATATAAATGATAAATGATTTAAATGATTTTCGTCCCTTGCGGGAAGGAGAGTTGCTATCTGTGTAACATATATGTAAAGGGCGGGACAGAGCAACTTGCTTATTTGGAAATTCAATTTAAAAGAAAGTAATACAGATATATATTTAATTCTTTGAACAGCATCAAGTACAACATTTAAATTTTATGTGTACCACGTTTCAAGATGATATCAGGCAGTTAACGTCCATAATTCCCAATATACTGCGTTAATCGAACTCGGAAGTTTCGTTCAACTCTTTCCAGCATATCGACGGGTATGTTCGTGACAGCTTGACGAATGTTGTTCTTCAGGTGAGCCGAGGTCCTAGGATGATCGTTGTAAAGAAGTAATTTTACATGACCCCTAAAAATAGTCGCAGGGGGTTAAATAATGAGATGGGTACGGGCCCAATATTGAAATGGGTACGGAATGCACGTTGTGTGGCGATGATTTAGCGACAATTAGAAAAGTATGCCTCGACAGCGAACGTGAGCTCCACCTTCGTCCACTCCATGATGCTAACTAAACCAAGCGGGGCTACAACTACACCCCATCCTCTCGAATGTACCTACCTCCACCTTCCTAGGAGCAACCATCGCTTCAGGGCGCCAAGTTCAAATAAGCAACTTTCTCTGCCCCACCTTGTGGGGTCGGCACATTAGTATCATTATCTTAATAAAAACTTTCATTATCTTAAAAAACTATATTTTGTTGCATTTGTATCTTTGAAATAATACTAGCACAAGAAGTTTTATGTAGGCATTTAAGATATTTTCGCCCAACCGCAAAATAATGCTAACACCGCCACTAACCATAGAACGAATCATATTATTGTAGCCACCTCTATAGGAGAATATGATAGATCGTTCATTCATGTAGTGATCATGGAGCATTGTATTCTTTTTTGATATTGCTTGTTCGTGCGATTTTTAACTGCACATTCATTGAACAAATTTGAAATAAATAAAATCACTATGGCATCGTAACTTAAATGCAATGCTTAACAAGTTACGTTAATTAAAAAATATTCATTTCTAAAAAATAAAATGAATTTATCCAACAGTTTTTTGGAAAGGAAAACATTTTATTAGAATATTTCCAGATTGTATACCATGACTGTAGGTATATCGTTTAAACGATAAATAGGTATTTCTCCCCTGAGTCTACTCAGTTAAGATACATATCACATTGGACTTGGTTCATCACGTAAATTACTAGAACGTGACAACTGAAACTGTAACAATTATTGCAATACAGCTAATTTAATTTCCAATTTTTTATCCACTACAGCTGATTTAATTTCAATGTTTTCATTATTTAATTTGCAAAGATGGCAACGTTTGCTTAGTTATATATGTTGCTTATAAATGGAAGCCCATTAAACTTGATATACGAAAAGAAGAAACTTCAAGCACGTGTTTATTTGCGATGAACATCTTCATCTTAATATGTAATAATGCATGGAATACTTAAAACAGTTTTGTTTCTAAATTATTTCTGTTGTTCAGCTTATAGGCAAATTTTTTAGTTCACCAAAATTCAACTGCATACTTCACAAGTATTGACTGGCATATTTTTGTCTTCACAAATACTCACTTTTTAACCCGATACGCTTAAGAATACAACATAAAAAAAGTAAAGTACAACATCTCGAAATTATCTCAAACATAAAAGACGATCTTCTACCGTTCCACACTGAAACACTAGACAGCAGTGAAAACTAAGTACAAGCATCATCACTTTAGCTCTAATTTATGAACCCATTTTTGTAACTTTTTCGCACGCAGGCACAACGATATTACGTATTTGATGCCCTTCGATGTCCTTGATCTTGCCTCGCGAACTCTTTCCATTAATCGATTATGAGAACTCTTATGCACGTAATTGTTAAGAAACCTTAGTTGGCAGTTAGACGAATTAATTTCTTAATTAATAGTGTCTCCACCGAACCAATAATCTGCTGCACATTGATGAACGGCATGGTGAATATATTTGATCTATATATAGACTCAGACTCTATTGACGGGATGAGATATATGTTTCACTAAACAACTAACTGGAATTTATGATCGATATTACACTGATGGATTATTTAACACTACAAAAGAGCCGTTAGAGTATGCAAAACAAAACCTAAATCAATTTTGTTTTGCATATTATTATGTTCTAAAATAACTAATTATTCAAAATCAATTAACATGATCCGTGTTTTTTTTAATCTTAATAATTGAATACAATTTCTCGGGAACACAATATAATATAGAAAAGTACCCCTACTAAATATAATATATACTAAGTGACAAAAAATACGATATCTAAAAGTAATTAATATTTATGGTATATGTATTCATTACCTCACAAAAAAGTTCCGGTAATATTTTGAGAACAACCATGTAAACATTCAATTTCTTTTTACTATGGTTTGTGATTAACTTAGGACTTCACATAAGCAGATCTCACAGGTTATCACAGTATTAGTGGTTTAATGTGCTTAATTCTGTCTTTTTTTCCTTTCCTTTTTCATTAAGAACAAAATCTCGGTAACAAAAACGTACCAATTGTATTCAGGCTAGAGATCACATCGACCTGGTTCTGGAAATTCTTCTGACGTTCGGTTTCGATCTGGGACAGATGTCGAATCCTACTTGTGGCGGGTTTTCTCTTTCTGAAACCTGTCTGATCGTGTAGAAACACTATAAAGGGATCTAGGATCGCTGTTATGTGTAATTCAATGCCTGGAGGGGCTTTAACCCGAGGAGTAGTTGTTACCTATAGTGATTATGTAATAGCCTTGCTATTCAAGAACTACTTTGGTAACCGCTTTGCGGTTTTGTGGTTCTTTTCTCGATTTCCGACTTGTAAGTTGCTGCAATAAGATCTCGGTTTCAAGTTCACATTCGAACAAGAAATAATGTATCCTGCTGACGAAGATCACATATCGAAATATGCATATACAGGTGTATTGAAACAACCAGTTGCGACTAAAGAGAATTATAATAAATATGTTGTATTATAAATATACGTGTGTATATATAGTAACACTTGAAAATGGACGAATTTATTTAACATTGCAATAATATCTTATATTAGTTATTGCACATGTAGCATATCTATACGTGGCTCTTTTTTTTTACAGGAAATACTCAGCACTTAAGGGAGCCCTTCAAAAATACTCAGTATTCAATTGGCAATATAGCGACAGCATTTTATACTGGCCTATGGGCATACGACGGTTGGAATAACTTGAACTACGTTACTGAAGAAATAAAAAATCCCTCCAGGTATGTTTGCTGGTTATTGATTAATTACACTTCAGTTATAGGTAAATACTGGAGTAGGTTGGAATCTTTGGTGTGAAGGTAACACTAACTTAGTTTCCACAAAACACTATACCCTGCATTAGACACGCGTTTCGCCAACAATGTTGCCATCATCTGGAGATGATTAAAACTGATTTCAGTGTTAATCATCTGATTAAAATGATGATTAAAACTCATTTCAGTTTTAATCAACTCCAGATGATCCCAACTTTGTTGGCAAAATGCGCGTCAACTGTAGTGTATAGTGTTTTGGTGTTTTGTGGAAACTAAGTCAGTGTTAATTATAGGTAATGGTGTGAAAGCTAAGCACAGTTTATTGTTTTCAGGAATCTGCCCCGTAGCATTGTGATCGGGATTCCGTTAGTGACTATTTGCTATGCGCTAATAAATATTTCCTACTTAACTGTCATGTCCCCTATGGAAATGATGACCAGCGAGGCGGTAGCCGTTACCTTTGGAAATCGTGTTTTGGGAGTGATGGCGTGGCTGATGCCGTTATCGGTGACTATTTCCACCTTTGGCGCGGCCAATGGGACCCTGTTTGCAGCTGGTCGTCTTTGTTTTGCCGCCAGTCGCGAGGGACACTTGTTGGATATTTTGTCGTACGTACACATCCGTCGATACACGCCTGCACCCGGCCTCATATTTCACGTAAGTATTAAGCATCTACTACACATAATGTCTATTTTAAAAAATTATCAATAATGTTGCGCTACCCCTAAAGAGATTTTAATAAAAACTTTTTATATCGTATACCAATATATCACGGAAGAGTGTCGAAATCTTGTTTCCATGTGGCAACCAAGTTGTCACCATCAGGAGATGATTCAAATTAACTTTGTGGCCTTTGAATTAGAGAGTAGAGGGTGTAAACAACCTATATTCTCTATTTATACCCAAGTTCAGATTCAGTAAGTGGTTACGAATACTTTTCCCGGCTTTATGCATAATTTCTCAATATGCCCAAGCGTATTAAGCAACGAAAGATTTGTTCATGAGTTTCCTGAACCTAGTTTCAATTAACCTTTTCGTCTGTTCAATATACAAGGTGTCCTGAAATATTTTCATTTGTTTGTTGAACATCTCGGAAAATGGTGCATTCCAAATGGTGCAAAAAACCATTCTGCATCGATAAATTTCACATACGAAATTGAAGATAAGAAACAACTACCATTCTTTAATGTACAAATCCTTAGAAATGAGGAACATATTCTATAGTTTTATGTATGTATACTAGCATCCAAATAGTCCTAATGACTCTAGTCATTATTATAAACACAGAATGACAAACTTAATCTTGCTGGCCTATCGTTTGCTAAGTTTTACCCTTAATAGCTATATATCGGAAAAAGAAGAGAAGATAATTAGAGATGTATTTAGAAGTAAATTATATTCCACTCAAATAGCAAATAATTAATTAGAAGACAACAGACAGAGCTATTCAAACTGTGTTCGAGGATAATGTAGCTTACTAAAAATGATCGAAAATTATAAAAATCTTTGTTCTCTTACATACGTGCAATTCATTATAGCAATATACTAGTTATAAATATAACCAATAACAGATAATTAGATGCCTTTGAAAGTATCAAGGTAACAAAATGTGATAATAAGAAGAACAAAAACAAGAGCCATTTATCTAACAGTCCATTGTTTTAGTTGATACAGTGAATGATAGAATTAACGGATCGGTAAATTGAAGCTTTATTAGGGTTTGCCGACTATGGAAGAGAGCCGTTATAAGAGATTATGTATTATCAATAGTGGCGCACTAAAACGAAATAGTTACAAGAAGTGAGGCTATCAGTGAATAATGCATGAAATGAAAAAATAATCGGAACGGTTTATTGCCTGTCAATAATACTTAGATATAAATAGAGACTAGAGACAGTTTAAAAGTTAGATTTAATCACCTCCTGATGCTTCAACTTGGATAAAATGATGAAACACGCGTTCGCCGGCGTAGAATCTTTGTTTTTGTTCAAGAATAATGATTAAGAAGATACAAATATAAATGAATTAAGTATCAGCAGAACGCACGCAGATATATTTTCTGAAAACATTAATCCAACGTCAACCAAAATGTCCAAAGGCATAGTCTCTAATAATATGACAACCATGTAGCTAACCACCTTCTTTCACCTCATAGTTAGTTGTGACTATGCCTTGAGGTTCCTCACAGAGTCAGAATCATCGTTGGAGTATTGTCTTTAAGTATTGCGGTGTGATAGCAAAATACTTCAGAACTGGTTGTAGTCTATTGATATTGCATCAACGAGTAGTTTGTTAGTTTGGACGCATTTTACACGATTGCACCAGGGGTCTGCCTCCCCGGGATCTGAGTAGATATATGTATTTTTAAACTATAAAACCTTATGTACCAAAAACATTTTAAATTTTATAGTAGAAATTCTTTTAAAACATCAGTTTGCTTTGGAATTAATTGCCTATGTTAGTCTCACGTAAATGGTTTGACATATTTGTATATAAAATATACAATTTGTTGTTAGTAAACTATTTTTTCAACAACACTTTCATAACAATATAATTTACATTTCAGTTGTTTATATGGTATATTATGTAAAATTTACTTTACACACACTTCTAAATATACTTACATTAATGGCACTGTAAACTGACTTATGCCAATACTACTACTACTAATATTACTAGCCAATATGACAACTAATGAACTTTTATCATAAATAATGTTGACGAAAATGTAATTAGCAGATGTGTGACTTTAAAAGAAATACTTATTATTTGCAACATTTTAAATATTGCAAATATATATTTCCACAGTTAAGTATAGAGGAACTAAAAAGGTTAAATATCAGTAAAAGGAATCGAATCGATATTTTAACGTACCTAACAGAGTCGATTACAGATAATAGAGTGTAAAAGTTATTATATCAAGAAGATATAACCAAAAGTCTATCAGGGAAAGGCTATTAATATTAAGCTGTGTTCATATTTTTTTTTAATATTTGCACTATATCTTAAATACTGCTGGCATGTAACATAAATTTTACAGCCAACTATTTCACTCGCATAACATAACAAGATAACTCGGGAAATTTATTGTAATCCCTCTTGTTACTTTACAAATATTCAGACACTCAACAGTGTATTGACTATGAAGTCATGAATCCTTGAATTTAAGTCAATCTCGTTCTTCTAAAGCTGCAGGCTACAAAGACGAAAGTTACACATATACATAGATGAAGACCAACACGCTCATACTCATGGAGATATGTCAAATTCGGGACATGAACCCAACGAGCAGACTTGAACCCAAGAGAATATGTCGCCTGTTGACGATTGATCTGATGGACTAGAATCCAATATAGGAGTTTAATAATTAATATTAACATGAAATTTATCATCCTTAAATACCTTGACACCTGTTTGAATCGCTAACACCGTAAAGCCTTCATTAATATTAGTAGTTTAATTGCTAAATTCTATGCTAATAAACATCTTACCACAGGGGAGGTGCTACAGCCAAATTAATGTCATAGTAGGACATTGTTACGCTCAATAAACACAGGGAATTAATGTTTATGATATCCTAATTTAAAACTTATTCATGGCATAAGCGCCAAATACGAAAGAAAAAATGACAGTATTATGAAAATGTTAATTTGTCGACTTGCATTTTTTCATTTTTTGAAACACATACAAACACATTTTATGTGATATACTTATAATTAAAGGTGTTAATCGGTGTTTTATATAAATAAATTCTTGAAATTCTACATATTTAGATACATTCAACGAGGAAAAATCTACCTGTATTATTAAATGAGTTATCTCTTTAAAAAATATATTGATAAGCTTATAATTTTCCCCTCCCCCATATGGGGAGGGGAAAGATATTTTCGAAATAATACAAGAATGAAAATGGAATAATAAAAATTTTTATTCGTCCTTGTCTAATGATAAGTTAACAAAATATGTAACGATGTGTTTATCAAGTATATACAGTAGTAGAACTATACACATGAGATTAAGTACGTATTCAAAAGATTTATATGATATCGGTATCATCATATTACAAACTTCACAATTTTGAATTAGACACACTGTATAGTTTAGAAATAATAAAATATATAGTACTAAATATATAATCATATTTACGTCCATAAGCACCTAAACATAATTTAATCAATTTATTTTCATTTAAGCTTCTATTTTTTTTTCTTCTAGTAAATAGTTCTTTATACAGCTGTTTATTTTTTAAGTAGTATATTTAATATTGACAGACCTTTAAGATAATAAACGAACTCTATTGTTTGATATTAATATTCATAATAATCTGACAGCAGACCTATGCACCAAAATGTGGATAATTTTGTGAATAAAAAGGCACACTTGAAATTCTATCTAAGAGAAAACTAAATAAATGTTTTTAGTTTACCTAACATTTCTTTATTTCTAGTTTCAATACAATTAGCCCCAGTTAACCAAGATTAATAAGAATGATTTTAAAATTAATATTTTAAATAAATGACAGAACATCTAAAATGAGATAAACAGTATAGTCTTTTATTTCGCTCTATAATTTATATTGCTTTATTATGAACTGGTACTTGGTAACGAATCGCAATACCGAAAAATGAGAATATACCAAGTACGTCAAAAAAGAACAGTATACAGTAGTATAAAATTTGAAAGTTTTTCTCTTTTTTTCCAGTCTATTATTGCCGGTGCTATGGTGTTGTACGGTACCATCGATTCGCTGATTGATTTCTTCAGTTTTACAGCGTGGATATTCTACGGCGGGGCAATGGTTGCCCTGATTGTGATGAGATATACCAAACCTAATTATCCTCGGCCCTACAAGGTAAGATAATTAATTTAAAAAAGTAATAAACGCAATGGTAGTTCTACTTAAAATTAAGAATTTTGGTGAAAGTAAATGAAAACTTCTTTATCAAAAAAATCCAGCCTATCAGCGTTTGTCTTTGAATAAGGACGTTTGTTTTTTATAACCTCTCTGTTTAAATATAAATAAAATATAAATGTTAGAAATGGAGAGGTCGCTGGGCACTTGGTGAAATATTTTTTACTAGTAAATGAAAGAAAACACTTGGTAGGTTTCACAAAATTCAGTAAAAGTTTGTTACTCTTTGAGAATGGCATGACAGCAGAAACAATTGTTAGAAATATAGTTTGCAATTTTTGTGAAACCTACCAAGTGTTTTCTTTCATTAACTATAAATGTTATATTCCACAAATATAGTTTTGAAGATTCAATGATAAATCAGCAATATTAAATTGTGTTCAAAGCGTGATAACCTATGAATTATTACTATGACCTTATTGTGTTCTTATCACTCTTTTATTATAAAATAGACTACAGATATAAAGCCATTTGTTTGTTTGTTAACAAAGAAGGAAAATTTATGTAATACTCAGCACAGTTTCATCAGTTGTGAATATCACAGATTTTATTAGGAAAATAAAAAACATTCAATTGCAACAAAACGGAATTTTAGGCTCCTTTGAGTTAAGTTCGTTATTTCCAAGTGTTCCCATTCCATTAACTTTGAACTATCTCAAGGAACTGCTCGAACAAAGTGGGTTCACTCAAGAAATTATCGACGAATGCATTAGTCTAACTGGTCTTTGTATGAGCATAATTGCTTCGTATTCATTAATGGATATTTTGAACATGAAGGTTTGAACAATGGGCGTCTCCTCTGTACCTTTTTATTTGAAAACCCTTGTATGAGTGCGTTACTTAAAATGATGTTGATGATATTCTTAGTCAAGAAAGAAGTTCGAGCTCTAGTTTCATTTCATTATAATAAGACATTCGCTACAATGAACCATCGATTATAGTATAATTTGCAGCACTTAAATATCATAAATTTATTCTTACTAGCCTTACTTAGCATTACTTATGATTATTTATATCATATTTACCTAATAGGACTAAATGTGTTAATATAGTAATAAATATGATAATAAATCGAATTACATTAATGTTACTTAGGGTGTTCCTCAAAGCACGTATTTAGCGCCTCGGGTTCTCGCATGTTATACAGAAGGGTTTTCATTTTATATAACTCTTCTATTAGTTTATATATTAATAGTAACCTAATTTATAGTAGCCAAATTGTTGAACTCAATAAATATTATCATACCTACTGATATGTTATGATATTCTTTTATTTTGATGATGTAGAGTTAATAGAGAATTGTTGAAAGTTCATAGGAAGATCTAAAAATTATTTTTTATCTATAAACTCTTAACAGTTTGTTATGTAATCATTTTTCGACGTTCTAAGGATGAACCGTAAGCAACATCTGACTCAGACTCCATACATATAGTTTCAATTACACTAATATAAAAAAACTCGTAAGAATATAATATAGGCAACAGCTAGTGCCCCGTTATATTTAGCTATAAATTAATATCCAGATATCAAATATATTTGATATCTGGAAATTAATTTATAGCTAAAATTAATTTATAGTTAGAAATTTGAGATTTATAAGGCAATTGTATCATCTCATAGATCTACCTTTTTTGAGGCCTCATATTCCTGCAATACTGCACTTTTGTACAATTTAATAATTAAATGTCAAAAAATATGAAGTGATTACTTTTACATAATTTAAATTTAAAATCATAAAGGTATTTCTAATGAAATAGCGACCTTATTGCTATTATTCTATAATGTATACTATTTTGTATTACATTCTGTAATGAATTTACATCCGTTGTGAATGCATTTACGTTAATTTATTTTCCTGCATTTATATTTATATTTTTTTACAAATTATGTATTTTATAATGACGATGGGAGGACCAAGAGATGTTTTTAGAGCATCTGAACTCTGTGTTGTACTTCAATTTTCTGTTTAAGTATTTGTGAAAAATGTTTTATTATGAGAACTAATAAAAGTATGATTTCATTTTTTCAGAAGTATGATCATACAACATACTGTATACAGTATGTAACTACATACAGTAGTTGGACGGTTATGCTCAACAACATAAGTTTGATTAATGTGTTGCTAAATAACATCACGTAAAATAAAAGCCCTTCATTATCAATGAAATAATCAATAGTATAATTATAATAATTAATTATAAATAGAGGGCTGAAATTATTTATTATTTTTTTAAATATTAATTGCAGATCAGTTAAAAGTCCTTACAGGCGTTATTAGATGTTATCAATACAAAAAAGAAAGATAGTGTAATTACAATAATTAATTATAATTAAAGGTCTGAAATAATTTCATCATTTTGTTAAATAAATTAATTGCAGAGCAGTCCTTACAGGTGTTATTAGATGGTATCACCTTATATGTAATCATTTTATATCAGTTGTGTTAAAAAGGAAAGGTAGTATAATTATAATAATTATAATTAAAAGGCTAAAATAATTTATCGCTTTATTAAATAAATTAATTGCATATCAGTTGGAAGTCCTTATTATAGTCCAGGCGCTGTTAGATATTATCAATTTACTTATAATATTTAAAAATCGGTTTTGTTATGTTAAATATTTCAAAATATAGGTACCTTGTAAAGTCCTCCTTCATGCTAAATATTTTTTACTCAAAAAGTGGAGATTTGAACCGAAATTTGATAAAACACAATTTTGAATCAATGCGCTCTCTTTATGTCATAAAATTCACATTTATTCATAAATAATTCTATAACATAATTAACGTTTTTGGGGTAGAGATACTCTTATCAACCCGTTATTTAATATGAAAATTATGATTAATAATACTTTAAGGAATTATCTCTTATGAATAATATTGAATTTTCGTATCATAATTTAAGAAGTTCATTTATTTATAGCCAAGTATAAAACTTTTGTTACTTTGTGAAGTACTTGTAGTTTACTATATGTTCTTTTCATAAATTTAAAGAGTATTAGTAAAAAAGGGTGGTGTTAACTAAACTAAAGATGTTTTATCTTCTTTTCAGGTGCCAATTATCATTCCTTATTTGGTATTAGTGATCTCTATATACCTAATAGTAGGTCCTATCATAGATAAGCCTACGATCCAGTACCTGTATGCCACTTTGTTTATTTTAGGCGGAATGGTATTTTACGTTCCTTTCGTACACTACAAGCTGCGTATACCTTTCATGGGTAAGTTTTTAACATTTACCATTATATATGATATTTTAGCCAATTTTCAGTATTAGTTTCAGTATTATCGTTCCACTGTCTTTTTTTCTACATATATTTCAATAATTAACCTAGTAGATTTAGAAGTTGAAATAGGAATAACGAACATTCCGAGAACGAAAATTTTTGAGGAATAATAATAATCTTGAGAATCCATTGATCTAGGATAAATTTATTCTTAAGATTATACATGCAGTATCTTAAAAATCAATTTATTAAATTTCCATAATGGTAGAAGACGAGAAAGACACTTATTTTCCTTACATGTTTTATGAAATATTTGCCGAAGAACGCTTTTTGTAGAGGACGGTCTACTTGTTACATGTCTTGGTTATTTTGTCTTAATTCATTTAGACTGGCCTGTCACAACATCAATATATATTTTCTTGTATCATATTTCTTCTCTTTAGTTATTCAGTTATATTTGAAACCTTCAACTGCAATTATGCACCTTCATTTCAGTCTTCACCGTTAACACCATAGAAATATTATAATTTTTTTTTTAATTCCAGACTAACTTCTTTCTATATGTGTCGTATCTATTTGATACCTACGAGATACGATTTTTATGTCGTGATTTTCAGTACATCTAAGTAACATATTTGGATATCTCATTAACCCTGACATCGTATACAGTGTTTTCTTAAAGTCATGAATAAATTCGTTAGACATTCAAAGACTAAGTTTTCGGAAAAACTCTCGGACTCATCAAATTGTATTTTTAGTTACGCATTTTTTAAAATGTAATTAATATATTTACTATATACATTTTGTGGCAACCCCGTCTTTATTACGGAGTATCAAAGATCATATCATTTATACATATGCCACGGTAATCTATATTTACTAAACGGCTGTTTTCGTATGTCACGAAATTTTTAGGTCGATGTACGAAATGCTTCTCGTTCGAATATCGGAATGTTAAAAAAATCAATATAGTAAATCCACCCTTGCGAACAGCGTGGCAACTTTTATTTTTTGATCTGAAGCCTCTATAGGCATGCTCCGGAGGTGCCTTCGATATGAGCAGGGGGGCGGCCCAATATTATTGCGATTTGCTTACTCGTTATTATATTAAGAGTGAGTATAGGTTAGATAAAAAAAAAATGAAAAAAGCGATTTTGCAAATTCAAAATACTTTGCTTTTGAAGTATCCCCACAAAACTAGAAGTGTCAAATCTAGCGATCTCGCTGGTTACTCAATCGGCCCCTTTGTGCTTATCCAACGATCGGGAATATCTCATCTAAATAAGCGCCGACAAGTACTGCATAATGGGAAGGTGCACCATTTTGTTGGCATAAAAAATATAAAGTTATTAATGCAGGAAAATCCAAATATCTTGTACCAGTCAAGTTCACGTCAAAGAAATAGGGGCCCAGAATTCTTCTATGTACTTTCGGCATATTTACATTATACGAATATTACAGTGATAAAAATATAAACATTTACACTATCACCTTGAACAAGACAGCAGTTTGTTAAACACGACGTAAAAGCTAAAGGCTAGTACACACTCGCAGACAAAATCGCGCAACTGTCCATAGATAAATCGTCGATTTTGTCTATAGACAGTCGCAAACAAATCCGAGATAATCTAGGGACTTTTTCGTGCGTCCACACCTGCATAACTCGACTAAATTCGTCGTCTTCCACTCATCTTTTCCGTCTTTCTATGCTCACGATGGAACTGAGTTTTTAAATTGTTAAATGGCTAAATTATGGAAATGGTGGTATTTTTCCACATCAGAAGGCGAGGTATCATATTTTTTGCCAATATCTTCCAAAGTCAGCTTCGCTTTATTGCGATTTTTATAGTCTTCCAATGTGATATCCCCTAAGCAACGTTAAGTATGAAAATCTTCTATTAACAGTAATGTTTTCTCCGTGGACTATATTATGTATGTATTTGAAAACAATCAATAAATAGGAGTACAATGGGCACGTGCACACTGCTAAATGTTCCGTAACATGTCTCAAGTTTCTCATTCGAGTCGGGAGACCATAGACTTACGATTTTTGCCTACAGGTTGTTGCGGAACAAGCAATTTGTTCCCAATTTGCCTGTAGACAGTCGCAGAACTTAGTCTATACACACGAGTTGCGCGATTTTATATACGAGTGTGTACTAGCCTTAAGGATAAACTGAATTAATCGTACCTACAGCAATTTAAATATATCAAATCTTCGCGACAGAATCTCGGTTGCCGTGGAGTTGTTCAACTGTAACACCACTGATCATTCACGGTGGGTAGCTTAATGTGATAGATAGATAGGTGTTAAGTCAACGTCTATTCTCGGTACATATGTATGTGTAGTACTACGAGCAAAGAGTCTTTTTGCTCGTAGGTGTAGTAGGAGCTGGTGATCGATGTCGAGAGATATTTCTATATGACCAATTAATCTTCGGTTTAACTATTATAAATATTTATGGACAGGTGTATTAATTTTTATAATAATTTTATTGTATTTTCAGATGGTGTGACAGTGTTCCTGCAAATGCTACTCGAAGTGGCACCAACATCGACAATGTTGTTTGAGTAGATCCAAACGTAAAGGATTAGCTAATGCTCAAATAGTTAATTAGTTGAATCATGGTTACAAGTCTCTTCTACACAAAATATTTTTATTATGCTTGCTGTGAACCTGGTGTAGACGGACGCGATTATTGAATTATATAAAAATAAAAAATATTGCACGGATCATTCCGGATAAGTTGGACATTCTATGGGGTGCAACGTGGATGTCCTAATTATAATTATAATAAAAACAGATAAAATTAATTCGAATGAACGAAAGGTTAACAAATATTTTTCGTATTTTTGTAAAAGCTATTTTTTATTATAATATATTGTCAGTTTAATATGATGTCGAAACGGTGTATTTCGTGAGTAATTTTATCTGAACTTATAATTATATAGCATTTTATTACCAACTGTGAACATTTATTAACAAAAGTCTGACTTTTTTAAGGATTTATTTTTATATTACTAATAATATTGTAACCATGATAGTTGCTGTAGAATTTGTAAGAAGTGTTTATGGTAAATATATGCTCTTGCCATTCCTTACCTAAACATTGTTGATTATTTAATATTTATGTTAAATCTGGATTTATATTTTTTTTATTTCTTAAAATTCGTAATTTGCGAGAGTATTACATAATTTCTTGGTCATTTTACTTTGCTGTATTTCAAATTAAGAAACCGCAACTTAACATCTAACTGCATATGTACTTAAAGTGAAAAATTCATATCCTAAAAATGTCTAATCTGTTAGCTGTCAATTTGGAATACCAGATCATAAATGTGATTTATCAAATCATATTCATGTGCATCATTACATAATATGTCCTACCTATACTATAGTTCACATACATATCTTAATTAATACTCTCTGCAAAGACGAATCCATATTTATACAACATCGAGAACGTCGGCGTTGTTGACCTTTATTTATTAAATTAATTTTTATAAAAAAGAAAACATAGGAGAAATAAATATTGTTGCCAAATGTAAAGCATATAATATGAAAATGTAACTCAAATAAAAGTTGAAAATGAATAAAAGAATTTTTTCCCCCAATTATTCCCCATATTCCCAGTGAAAATAGGAACCTAGAAAACATAAATTTCTATATTAGTACATTTAAAACTATATTTTCTAACATGAAGTATGCCTTATTACGATCACTATTTTCTTATATAATTAAAAAACAACTAAAAATAAATAATACTATTTCTTCCATCGATCCCATTTATACCATTAAATTGATGTGCAAACAAAGTTCAAATCTTGTGTATAATGTCCAATAGAGTACAATTATGCATTATATAACACGAGGGGCATAACATAAATATAGTGTGGATGTTTCCTTTTTCTTCAAGAAATGTATCTTATTATCTATCCTTTTTTCCATAAATACAAAAATTATGTATGAATTTTATTTTAAAATTAACTATGGATTGTAGATACATACTATTTCTACTGTTTATTTTTAAACTGATAATATAAATATGAAGGAGGGCAGCCTCCCTGAAGGAGGGCAGCAGTTCGTTCAGTAGTCATAGTGGCAGAAACCGTGGGGGTTGGTATGGTGCTATGACACACACGACTGCGATGTGGAAGGCAAGAGGAAACCACCACATTATAATCCTCAGAACAGCTAGCAGAAAGCTTATCCTAAATTAATGATGGCGTCTCCTGGGGCAAAAAACTCCGGAGGTAAAATAGTCCTCCGTTCGGATCTCCGGGTGAGGACTGTTCCGGGAGACGTGATCGAGTGCAATAATAGTAAGAAGTGTAGCATTTCACGAGTCGGAGCGTGGAATGTCAGAAGTATGAGACAGGCAGGGAAGCTAGAAATGGATAGGTTAGGATTAGATATAGTAGGTATAAGTGAGATGCGCTGGCCGGAAGTAGGAGATTTTTGGAGCGGTGACTATAGGGTAATACACACAGGATCGGTAAATGGAAACGCGGGAGTAGGGATCGTTATGCGGAAGAACGCAGTGTGTGTGTAGATAGCTACCTACAATACAACGAGAGAGTAATGATGGTTAGGTTAGATTCGAAGTCAGTGGAAACAGTAACAGTGCAAGTATACATGCCTACTTCTAGCCATAGTGAGGAAGAGTTAGAAGCCGTTTATTCGGACATAGAGCAGGTAATAGGATTTGTGAAGGGTCATGAAAATTTAATAATAGTAGGAGATTTTAACGCAGTCGTAGGTGAGAGGAAAGAAGGAGAATTTGTAGGTCCTTATGGATTAGGAAACAGAAACGAGAGAGGTAGCAGACTGATAGAATTCTGTGAGAAGCACAAGATGGTATTCGCGAACACAGTCGCGAAGAATCACGTTAGAAGGCGGTACACCTGGAAAATGCCAGGAGGGATAGACAGGTATCAGATAGACTACATTCTGGTTAGGAAGAGATTTAGAAATCAAGTAAAAGACTGTAAGAGTTATCCAGGAGCAGATGTAGACAGCGACCACAACTTGGTAGTCATGAAAGCTAGATTAAAATTCAAAAATCTGAAAACCCGGAAGGATAAGAAACGTATAAATGTAGACATATTGAGGGATCAGAATATGAAAGATAAGTTTCAGGAGAAAACAGATCAATTAATAAATAAAACGAGTAAGGACGAAATCAAGAACGCAGAAACTGAGTGGGAGGGTATCAAGAATAGTCTAGCTTCCGCGGCTACGGACGTTTTAGGACACGATAAAAGGGAAGCTAGGAAGCCTTGGATAACGGACGAAATCTTAAACTTAATGCAAAAGAGACGAGGCTACAAAAACAGACGAGACGAAGAAGGACTGAAAACTTATAAGTCAATAAAGTGGGAAATCATTAGAAAAAGCGAAAGAACAATGGATAGAGGATAAATGCAAAGAAGTTGGAGATAAGTTGCAAGTAGGTAAGACCGATGAGGCTTACAAAATAATTAAGAGGAACTTCAGGGATATAGGAACAATAAGTACAAACGTTAGGAGTCAATCGGGGGACATACTGATCGGAAGAGAGGAGAAAGCGGATAGATGGAAGCAGTACTTAGGAAATTTATACGAGGGTCAGGAATTAGGAGAGATATTAGAGGAAGAATCTAGCATCGATAGGAAAGATGTAGGAAAACCTATATTGAGAGAGGAGTTTGAAATAGCACTAAGGGGGCTAAAGAATAATAGAGCGCCGGGTGTAGATAAAATACAGGCGGAAATTTTGAAATGTGCGGGACAGAAAGTAGTAAATAGGATGTTTGAACTGGTAAAATACATATATGAAACGGGCGAGATGCCGGAGGATTATAAGAGGAACATTATCGTTACTATACCGAAAAAGAGAGGAGCCGACAAATGCGAGAACTTTAGAACGATTAGCCTAACTTCCCATGCTTCAAAAATCTTAACTAGAATAGTGCAGAAGAGGATGGAAAATAGAGCGGAGGAAATACTAGGAGAAGACCAATTCGGGTTTAGGCGAAATAGGGGAACTCGCGAAGCTATTCTGGCGCTAAGAGTAATGTTAGAGAAAACAATAGAAAAAGGAAAGAACGCTTATATAGGATTTGTAGATTTAGAAAAAGCTTTTGATAACGTAAGATGGGAAAAAATGTTCGAGATACTAAAGAGCGCGGGAATGAAGTATAGAGATAGGAGAGTAGTACACAATCTATACAAAGAGCAAACTGCTGTTATAGAAGTAGAAGGGGAAAAAAGGGAAGTAGGTATTAACAAAGGAGTAAGACAAGGATGTACGCTATCACCACTAATTTTTAATCTGTACATCGAAGAGGCGATTAATGTGGTAAAAGGTAGAGTGGATTTCGGGATTAAAGTACAGGGACAGAAACTAAAAATGCTGAGATTCGCGGATGATATAGCAGTATTAGCATCTAGTAAGGAGGAATTAGAATCAGCATTGAACGAAATGGAGGCAGTGTTGACAGAGGAATACGGAATGAGGGTGAATAGAAACAAAACTAAAGTGTTAGTGTGCAGAGGGCGCGAGAGCAGAGCAAAAACGAAAGTACAAATTCATAATGAAAGATTGGAGGAAGTTAAAGACTTCACTTATTTAGGAAGTAACATAAATTGGGATGGAAGAAGCAATAAAGACATAAAACAAAGAATAGCGCAGGGTCGGTTGCGAAACCTGGACGGTAGGGGAAGCAAGTGGGAAGAAATTAGAAGCTTTTGAGATGTGGTGTTACCGAAGAATGATGAAAATACCATGGACTGATAGGGTTAGAAACGAAGAAGTATTGGAGAAAGTCGGCGAGAAAAGAAGTATGTGGAAAAACTTAAAGAGAAGAGATAGAATGGTAGGCCACTTGCTGAGACATGGGGGAATAGTCCGCGATATTTTGGAGGCAGAAATGGGAGTGAAGAAAGGCAGAGGTAGGCCTAGATTAGACTACTGCTCGCAAATAGTAAGGGATGTAGGATGTAGCACAATTAGCGAAATGCGTAGGTTAGCACAAGATAGGAGAAGCTGGAGGTTAGCGTCCAACCAGTCTTAGGACTGATGACCTAATGATGATGAATATAAATATGTATACTTATACATATTTCCCTGAAACTTAAGTTGTACATATTAATTCTATATAAGTATTTTATAGCCAACATATTACAATTTATACTTTACAGATATCTACCCTCTTAATAATAACATAATTATTATCCACTTCGTGTCCAAAAAAATTTATTTTTATATGTGAATATTCGTTAAATATTGGTTGCATATCAAATTCATATTATACCCCACTCATAGACTCATTGATGATATATGGATGGCTCAGGGGTAAGAAGTGTGCGGGGAACGAAATTCCATAGGCGTATCAATTTGGAGGGGGCGAAATATAAAAAAATTAAATAATACCAAGAAAGTTGAAAAGGGTTTTAAGTGAATTTGTAACAGTTTTTTAGTTAGTAAACGATGTAAGTATCGTAAGTTATGTAATGTAGTTATTTCATGCTTACCCAGTCAGAACATCTCCTGTCGGCATATCCTGATAAAACAGACATTTTGGCAACATGTCTCATATAAAGGGACGTAGGAGTGGCAAGCTACACACAAGTGGCCCCTCTGAATCCATATATTGACCTACCGCTTTCACTATTTAAAACTATCATTATATTTATGCCACACCACTAACACAATTTTTATTTTATTGTATCAATAACACCGTCACAGTTACTATATTTGTCACAATCATTATATATGTTAGATTACTAACACAGTCTTTATTTTATTGTATCAACAACACCGTCACAGTCACTGTATCTATCACTATACATATATGCCACACTTACCACATATATTTTATTTTTTATTACCAATCACTGTCACTATCTCAATATCACTATGTTGCGTCGCACTGAAAATATTTTCTTAATGTCATTACAAGAATCACTCACTTCAGATAACACGACTTCCACTTGAATATTACTATTCCACAGTTAGTCACTGTCACTATCAAAATCACAATCACTGGAGCTGCTATCGTCTAGATTGATTATAACTGGATCTATCAACGCTTCCGCTCTTGTGCCAAGAGCCCACATGCGTTGTTCCTCTTTCTTTACGTGCACAATGCACTTCGACCATGTTTCCGCGGTGACGCGTCTGATAGCATCGTTCAACAGCAATTTGACGTCTCCCAGTTTAAAAGTCCTATTATTTCGTGATACGTCCGTTTTTATTTGCGCCCAAATCAGATCTATGGGGTTTAATCTGCAATGATATGGTGATAGACGAAGTATTGTCACATCACGAGCTTTTGTCATTTCATCTACTACATATTTAATGTACCAGCATGGTTCTCGCTACGCAATTTTTAATAGCTGCACTTTTAACATGATATCGCCACAATCCACTACTATGATATGGTGCATTGTCCATCACGACAACTGCGCCGGGTTCTATGGAAGACAATACAGATGAAAACCATTTTTCAAAAACTTCACTAGTCATATCTTCATGATAATCCCCTGTTTCTTGCGATTCAAATACATTTAAACCATTTTTCAAAAAACCTGAGTCGCTTCCGATATGCGTGATTATTAATTAATCTTCGTCGTTTTCCAGATGGTGCCTTCAATCCCAAAGATAATCCTTCGACAAATGCCTGTCGGTTATTCAGAATATTGCAGTCTTGCCACACTTTCGTCGTGGCATGACCTTCGTTTACCTAAGTTTCATCCAGATAATAAATCTTCCTACCAGAACTCCGAAAATCTCTTAGCTTTTCCAAATAACTTCTTCGCCATAACACAATTTCGTTTTTTCAGTAAGAAGACTTTTTCGGTTTCGTTTTAAATGATGATAATTCATTTCATACATAATTCTCAAAAGAATTTTACGAGAGAACTTCGGTAAATTTTCATCTTGAGCGACGGCAGCGTGAATTCTATTCAGCGTCGGAAGTTCATTAAAGAAAATCTATGAATAATCCTACGAATTATGTATTTAACATCTTCGTTAACTTCAATCTTCTTCCTACCGCGGGTTTGTTTTCTTCTTTTTTGCACTTGTTTCTTCTTCATCATACTTTATTGCGCGGTATACACTACTTACACAGACTTTTGTTAACGAAGAGCATATATCAACTGGCATATATCTGGGTTTCGGGCCCGAATTCCTTCGTAGACGTTTTTAATCATTTGAAGTTCTTCATTTGTTAAATGTCGCTGTTTTCGATTGGAATTTTTCATCGTAAACCACTACAACTTACATTACCATGTTATAAAAACACTAAACACTCAGTTTTATCGCAGAATATAATAATTAAACAATTTCCCGAATCCCGAATCAATCGCATATAACCACAATGTAATGCCACCGGCGCGCGAAACTCTGGGCTAAACGACGCATGCGTCATTTTATCGATCGACATTGATCCGTGCCGCCAATTGCTGACCAATCGAATTCAAATGTATTTAAAACCGCCTAAAATGATTTGCTACAACAGCGCACCAGGCGGTACAACCGATTATTATGCGATTTGGAATTCAATAGGAGAGGGAGTAGTTCGCATTGAATTACTGTTTCTATAGAGCGGCACATAAAATTTGTATGCACATAATAGGTGATTACACAAGAAATACCGTACAAACCGTTGAATAGTTATGGTGGTCTAATATTATATATGAATCACTCCACATTATTTCGACTCTGGGGTATAGGTATATATATATATATATATATATATATATATATATATATATATATATATATATATATATATATATATATATATATATATATATATATATATATATATATATATATATATATATATATATATATATATATATATATATATA
The DNA here is from genome assembly GCA_037954035.1 of Rosalia funebris. Lineage (NCBI taxonomy): Eukaryota > Metazoa > Arthropoda > Insecta > Coleoptera > Cerambycidae > Rosalia > Rosalia funebris. The sequence continues at coordinate 1,529,363 of JAZFAV010000018.1, read as the reverse complement.
TTATAATATTTCCTATCCTAATTAATATACCTTTTATCAGTGGTCCAGACCATATGTACCAATCATAATATAAAAATTTACCCGGTTTATGAAATATGTGTTTAAAACCCAAATAGCCCTTGAATGCTTTATGTACATTCTAAGAACGTAACATTCGAATGTACAGAACGTAATGGCTAGGCCCAGTGGACAGCCTTGGTCTTTAGTAGATTCATTTTCCACAGATTAAAATATTTTTAAATCGCACAAGTAGATACACTTCCAGATTTAACTGTATATCCATATTTTCAGATGTTAACTGTATATGACAAAATATATGTATGGCTTTTTGACGATTACAAAGGCTTTATAAATATACCCTATATAGAGTGCGCGTCATAAGACCTTCTCCCCCCCCCCCTCCCCTTTAACGTTTGGTTTATTTGCGGGAAACCAAGTTTGGGTATTTATTTAAGGGTAAAAATACTTTTGCTTTTTGAGAAAACGACAATCATAATGTTAAATATGGGGTCTGGACGTGACCTTCAATTGTATTTTCAAATGGCATAATGTGTAGACCCATTCGAAAGGTACTTTCTATGTATACTAGAATATAAGCCTAAATCCTTTTGTAATTTTGAGAATTTTAACGAAAACAGCAACATTGTTTAATGAACTTTATTTAGAAAAACTAACAAAATGGCATATATTAAAATTAAATTAACAGCAGACAGACTACTATAAGAAGCATTTTTCAGATTTTAGTAAAACGGTTTTACAAAAACCTAATAGATATTGTTAGAAAATAAAACATTAGGTTAGTAACTGTTAAAAGTGATCACCTCCAACACCCTGTCACACAAATAGTCTATTTGCAATTTCAGTGCCTACAATGATAAACATATCCATATCTTCACTAATGCGTCTACATTCTGCTACTATCCTTTGACGTAAATCAATCAAGGATTCTGGCTAATAAACTTTTGACTTAAGATAGCCCTAAAGAGAAAATCGAGGGGTGTTATGTCTGGTAAGCGGGGAGGCTACCCCATTAGACTCCACAAACCTATTCAATGCCCCGGATTATTTATATTCAGAACGTGCCTCACTATTCTGAAGTAGTGAGGTGGAGTTCCATTCTGCTGAAAAGTATGTATACATTGTCAAATTCGACTTCATCGTTGTTTTCGATAATGCAGAAATATAATAAAAGGGTGTATTCAGTTTTCGAGTAGCTCCAAGTATAACTGACTAGTTAATACTTCGTCCGGAAATATGGTCCCATTATGATTGCTCAAAACCGCCGCCCACACAAGAATTTCTGGAAAGTGGGTATGGCCTTCCTGAAAAACATGAGGATTTTCATCACAACAGTGACATTTTGTTTGTTCGCCGAACCATTTTTTAAGAAAAATGTGCTTACATTCGTCGCTAAAACAGATTGGGGACTAGGAGGGTACTACTTCATTGTTCTAATAACATTAAAATTATTTGGTGAATTACTATTCAACAGTTACATAGAAATAATAAAACTATATATGATTTCAATAGACAGTGTGAATAGTTATGTACACTACAATGTTCTGTAAACAAATAGACTACAATGTTCTGTAAAGTGGTAGAAATGGAAAGAAAAAAAAAAGAAAGGAATGACAAGATTATTCACATAAATATTTTATCTAATAATTTATGTACGCTTTACAGCAAATTAGTACACGTAAATTGAAAATATCTAAATATAATTCAAATAAACAGTTTTAAAACATTAAAACGGACATTTACGCACGTAGAACATCTCTATCTCGAAATTTAGTGGCCGAGAAAATATAAACCAACACATAAATGCAGAATATGTGTTTTATGCGACAGTTTTACTTTTTTCAATTTTTCTCAAATAGTCCACCATCGTGCTTTCTCATGACCTATGGACAGGGTGGACGGACGGACGGACGGACGGACACACACACACACACACACACACACACACACACACACACACACACACACACACACACACACACACACGGACGGACGGACACACACACGCACACGCACACTCACACGCACACGCACACCCACACGCACCCCACACACACACACACCCACACCCACACCCACACGCACGCGCACACCCACACCCACACCCACACCCACGCCCACCCGCACCCCCACCCACACCCACACCCACACGCACACGCACACCCACACGCACACGCACACGCACACGCACCCGCACCCGCACCCGCACCCGCACCCACCCCCACACCCCCACACCGTGTCGAATCGATCGGGTTTCGACTGATTCTGATTAGGGACGTCTACTATTGATTTTAAGGTGGATAGGATGCACCCTACCCTGTTCATGGGTCATGAGAAAGCACGAGGGTGAAATATTTGAAAATAGTGAAACTGTGGCATAAAACACATTCTGCATTCATGTGTTGGTTTATTTTTTCTCGGCCACTCAATTTCGAGATAGAGTTGTTCTACATGCGGAAAAGTCCGTTTTAAGGTTTTAAAACTGTTTATTTTTTTTTGGTTTTTAGGCCGAAAAACGAAAAATAAACACTGAAAAAAAAAATGTTTTTTACACGATTACATTACTTTTCCGCGTGTAGTGGAGTGTGGAAAAGTAAAATATTATAAAGTAAGTACCTACCAACGGTCATTTATGTACATTTTAGAAATTTTCATTTTAGGTTTGTGTACATGCAGGCCAAAATAAAACATAAAATATACATCTTTAAGATGTATAGATATGATATGGTGTTTGCGTAGATAATATAATGTGTAAATATATAAGTATATCAATTAACGTGTTCATAAATTCTACGGGATTTTTTTATTTATTTAATTCCGAAAACGATATTTTGTATTCATTTCCAAAGTTTCTTATATATCACGTTTTTAGTTGTAAAAAATATAGATTATGCGTAGGAGTTGATTATTGTGAAGTAGGGTAGAAGTTGAGGAGTGTGGCTTCTTTCTAAATTTTCAGTTATTTTATTTAGTGTTTAACAACATGAGCGTAAAAGGTCATTCATCGCTCGACGTGCGTTTTCGTCAACCAAGCTGACATCATTAGGAGTTACTTATATATAGATAATCAAAACTAATAGAATCTACAAATGTCTTCTAGATTTAGGATGATGTAATATGAGAATAAATGTTTTATTATATTAACATTACTTGGAAAATATAAAACTATTACATAAATATGTTAAATATTAAACATCTTCGGTAGATTACCGAAATAACAAAAAGAACCATGAGGCTTTCAAGCTTCCATGTTGGTAGTTGGAATATTGGTTTTAAAAGTTGGTGACGACTTTGGGAATGCGGATTTGTTAGGTTAGGTAAATAAGTCAACTTCACAGAATATTTAAGTTGGGTAAATTTTCCATATTTTAGTTAAAATTTTCAGTTACAGATCCAGCATATCAAAGTGTGTCTGTTATAAGTTGAATTTTGTTTACATATATAGATAAATTTGTCACATATTTTTTAAATAAGTGATCATGGAGGAATCACTTGCATTTATCCCGACAAGGGGGTCCATGCTGAAAAATAGTAGTAAGAATGAGTTTCAAGCAGTAACATTTAAAAATTATAAATCAAAAAAAGAAAAGGCACATGTGAAAGAACCAATAAAGGTTACCACTAATACCACACAAAATGAATTTAATATCAAGCGAGCAAAACACGAGATTATAAAATTCGGAATGGACGGTTTTAATCCAGAGAAAAAAGAGGAGGCTAAAATTCAACTTCTTATTAAATTAGGTAAGTGTGAACATTTTGCTATCTTGACGAATTATATATTATACCTCGCCAAGTAACATGGATATATGTAGTAAATGATTTGGAGCCATACCCCACACCTTAAGGTTATCAAATACTAAGTGATCAAACTCTATTTAGAATAATTTTATTGCCTATTGTTTACAAAATATACTTACGTTGGTTTCTTCTAGAGTAAATCAAAACTTGCCTACCTCTCTATATGAATTGTAATTGAGTATGTAATACCTATTAAGGTATAAACAGGTTTTATTGTACTAAAACATTTTAGCGTGATTATATATTTTGGCTGACAAAATATTTTATTTTTAGGAGCAAAACCACCCAAAAACAAATATAAAAACTATAAATCTTTGCAAGCCGATAGAAGAAAAGAGAAAGAGAGAGAAGAGTCAAGAATACAATTGCAACAATTAGGGAAAAATAGTATAGGAAAGTCAAATGCAAAAGGAAAAAGTTTTGATCGTAAACGAAGGAAAGAAAAAGGTGGAATTTTGAACATTTATGGAAAAATAAAGGTAAATATAACCCTTTAAAATGTTTATACAATCTTTTGATGTATCAAATGTTATTTTGATGTTAATTTTGATATGTACTTCTGATGTGTTTTAGACTGATGTCAAAGCCAAATAGAATCCAAATTTTAAAACCAGGTTGTATGACATTGTGTGGAGACAAAAATATTGGAAAAGTTAATACGATATCTATTTTCAAATGATTAGTATAAAATATACAATTTAGTTAATAAAATGTTGTAATATATTTGTTGTAATATTGGGTTCAAACAAATTTTTAAATACTGTTTAAATAGTGGGAAATAAATACATTGCCATGTGTTATAATGTACAGATATTTATTCCGTACATTCAAGAATTGTTAATTCATTTCTGGTCAATTTTTTCGCAAATAATTTAGCAGACCTTGAAATAAATCTAGAATAATTTTACATGATATTTATTGTTGTGAATTAAAACTCAATTTGATAAATTTTATGTGATTTTTATTGAGAAAATAAATTTTTGCTCTACTATGTATCTCATATGTATATGCCTCTGACTATCATTTTCTACAGATTTATAGCAACTTGAATAGAACGATCAATCTAACTTGAAAATTAATCATTTATTAACCTTCGACTTCATTCTCATTTTTAGTACTTAGTGTGTCTAGTAAAATTAAAATTTCATTACATTTCTATGTTCGCTATAATTTAAATTGGTTCAATAGAATCAATATTATTTGCATATTGACCTCTTTCCCCTAACACAATGGTTCTCAACCGGTGGTATGCGTATCCCTTGCGGATATGCAAAAATCTGTAAGAGGTACGCAGTTAACTACCAAAAAATTATAGAAAATTATATTGATTATATACGTGGGTTGATAACCCCTGCCCTGACACTTCAGGCTGCAAAGGGAAAGGTTATACATACATATAGACGATGGCAAGCACCTATGCTCAAGGAGAGGTGCCAAAATTTCTTCGTTAGTGTTAAAACCCAAGCATACAGACTCCCCTGAATATGCAAAAGCAACAGTATGGATAATCGTTTTGCTACCTGTACAAGAGACAAAATTGTGTAATTCAAAAAAACTGCATATTTGCAGCCTATATTTTACCATTATTTAAACATGATTTACAAAAATATCACATTTTACATTTAATGTCAGGTGAACCACAGAAACACAAATCTGTTTTTAAATTTAAATACGTAAAGCTGCGTCCAAACATGCAACGACGAAGCGTAACGTAACGCTGCCCCGTGACAATTTAAACTTTAAAGGTCTCACAGCGTGACATCGTAACGTCGTCCTGCAACATCGAAGCCTGTCGGTTTTTAGGGTCCCATCAAAGGCTTGTACCGCGGTGACGTTACACATCACCCTTACACAACGCATTCGCAACACCACGGCGATTCACCCATCGTAGTCGTAGAGTTTATTCCTGGGGTCGTAGGTTCGTTCAGACATGCAAGGACGATGCGTAACTTCACCGCGGTACAATCCTTTCACGCAACGCTGATAAACCGACAAGCTTTGGAACGCTCTGATGTTGCGTGACGACGTTACGATGTCATGCTCTGAGCCCTTCAAATTGTCACGTGGCGGCGTTACGATACGGTTCGTTGTTGCATGTTTGGACGCAGCTTAATGTGTGAAAGTTGGGAAGAAAATATTTGTCTATGTGAACCAGAGAACATATACGTTTTAACTGCAAATAGTCTATGGTGATTATGAACAAGTACACCAATGAAATTAATAGGGGTTTTAAAAGCCTATGTGCATGATTTACAATATGAGTGTCATCTTGTAGACACCGATGGGCCAAGAAGAATAAAAACATGAATATTTTATTTAATTAAACACGTAAGTAATTATGTACCATTGAGAAAATATATTGAAAAATTTTTATATATTCCGCTGAAATATAAGCAATAATAAATTAACTTTCGAGTTAACGTTGTTCTCAGTTATTTTTATTAAAACAATAACACACTCTGTTCATAATGAACCATCGATTTTTCAAAAAATAATGCGTATCGCTATTTAATGTCCAACTGTACTGATTTGGAATTATAGGGTAAGATAAAATAACGGTCATTTCTGTTAACGGTGTACAGTATACAGATGTAGATTAATAAAATATATAACGTCTGATAAATATAGTTGAATTATGCTTGTATAACTGTCACCTATTGGTTGCAGTAAACAATTAGTCGAAAAAATGTACGTATAATATTTAAACCGTTATTGGTTTTTGGTAGCACCTTCACAGTTGCTTATATTTTATACAAATACTATATGTACCGAAGTTGTTTTGCATTTTAATGGCAATTGTGTTTATTAGTGTTATCATATTGAATGATAGGGTAATAAAACATTAACATATATTTTAAATTTAAAAATTCAGTTTCAATTTTAAGTAAGTACTCTATTCTCGGAAACGTTTTAATATTTAGAAAAATTATATTATTTACGAAACGTATTACTGATGTTCATTTAGTCAAAATGATAGGTCATTCTTGTTAATGTACATTACTAATTACTACTAATCTAATAGAAAACCATTATTAGATATGTCTTATGTTTAACCGAGTTATACTCCCAACCCTCCCAACACTAGTAATAAAACGCGACGTAACGAGTAAGTTTATATTAGTTTATTCATCACATATCTGCTCTATGTTGGTACCGTATGTGTTCTGTGTTGGCAGTTGTATTTAAATGTTCTGTATTGCCATTGGCAGTACTGAATATAAAAATATGGCTGGTAGACGGCGTGTTTGGTTTTGTATCTATTAAAGCTGCATCTCTTCAGTTTTGTATTGCCTTAAAGATAGATATAAGATTATTGAAGCATATTATATTTAAATGTAACTTAATGGTAATAGTGGATAAATTGTATTCATATTGTAAATTATTTTAATTTGCAGTATGAATTTATTTAAACTATGAATTTTCTAGGAACAACACTATGATGCCCATAGGAGGAGCTCCTCCAGTACATTCTTCAGGAAATGCTCCACAAAGTAATACACAAAATACCAGTTCACTAACTCCAACTGGTGGATCTAATAAATCAAGCAGTAACTTGGTAAGAGAAATTTTAGTCTCAATGTTTTTGAACATATTTTTATATATACACTATGAGATATGTAGTTTCACATTCATGTTGTACATTAATACTGTTTAAAACTATTTTATGTGTTTACAAGAAGTAAGCTGGGTCATTGTATAGAACACCCCCTTCTGTCCTATCGAAAAACTAAACTTACTCACATTCTACATTCCATCACGAGTACAACGCACCTTATCATATCTTGCGCAAATGGCGTTAAATATTTTTTATAAATAAATTAAAATTGGAACATTTCTCCATGCGCACAGCTGATTTACTGTTTACTTAATCGTTTCTGTAGTTCACCAAAGTTCCCATGTTGCCACATCAACTTTTGTACAACTATTATAATATACAATATAGGCTACAAATTATTTGTTTACCTAAAGCGCAGACATCACTGTCTATTGAATTTACAAATATGTAAACAAAATCAGACGCCCTGATTGGTTGGAAACATCTGCACGCGCCAAGGGATGCTGAAAAGACACTTTTTATACCACAGCTATTCAGTTCTTTGTTCACAACTAGAACTTAAACTTAAAATATTCTTGCGCGTCGAATGCGACAAAAATATGAAAACAGAGTATTGACTGTGATTCTTACACCTGTGCCTGTGCGGTTTTGTGATTTCAACACCTGTAACTCTTGCGATGTCACTTACGTGAAATTTTATGCTATTACAGCATCAAATGAAGGACTTACATCGTTCTTAAATAGACATGGCGTTTTAATAATTGGAATACAACATGTGAGTAAATTAATTAAATATACATCAATTTAAATAATGACTGTATCACGTGAATAAAAAAGGGTCAGGCAGATTATGACAAATAGAAACAATTAGGATTCACGATTATTTCAACCCTTACAAACTATCCCTCTAAATTATTTTTGAACATTGATCATTTGTATACCAAATATATCCCTTGCCCTTCAACAACAGACTCCAAAATTTAACAAAAAAAAACAAGATATTTAATTTTGCGGTCTCTGTGCACACAATGCCACATCCTTTCACCACACAAATATTGCTTCAACCCTTAAAAACTACCCCTATATGTTGAATATTTTAAAAAATTTACATTTTTTTGATGTACCCTTGCTAAATTAACATTCCTCAATACACCTGTTTACCCCACCCAGCACCCCTATTCGCTCCCACCTCCCGTTAGCTAGATGGGTTATTATTAATTTGCGTAAAGTTTCGTTTGTGAAAAACTGTTCCCATAGCAACCTACAACATGTCCATAAAAAAAAAAACGCGAAAATCCAGAAGGGGGTGTTCTATACAATTACCGTAAGCTGTTATTCCTATATAACGTTAAATACTATTTGAAATTAACTCACAATAAAACACAATCTATGTATATATTAGTCTTAAATTTAGATTGAAATTGGTAAGAGTCAAATTGCATATTAAAAATGTGCTAAAATAAACATATTTTGGCTGTGTAATTAAAATATTTATTTTATGCCATGTCAGATATGATTTTTTTTCTTGGTTAGATATATTTATATACCTAGAAGCAAAGTATGGAATTTTAATAGTATTTTGTCCATGCTTTAGTGTAATTTTGTCAAACGGAGGTTGTATTGTTTTGGTAATACAGTTTTATCCATAATACTGTGTCCATGATATTTTAGTAATGCTAAAGTTTCATATAAAATCACTAATCACTATTCACTTAATCTTTCTAGGTATGGTAAGAAATGTTTTATTGTACCTTATGTTTTTGTTAATGAGATGATATTTACACCCGATTAATTAAATGTAATATTACAACCGAATTTTTTACTTATGTTGTAGAAACCCAACTATACACTAAAATTTACATTAGCTGGTCATACCAAAGCTGTTTCATCTGTAAAGTTTAGCCCTAATGGAGAATGGTTGGCTAGTTCATGTAAGTAAACCAGGTGTTTTCATTGATCTTGAGATTTAAATTTAGACATATTCACTAATACTTGTACATATACTTATACAAATTTTGAAATAAAATATATATGTAATCAAGTCATATATTTAGTTTATAAAAATATTTTAGTGAATTTTTATTGGATAATTTTTATAGTAAATAAACGCATTGCCGACTAATTTTCATTTACACAAAGCTCTTTTCTCTGTTTTTAGCTGCTGATAAGTTAATTAAAATATGGGGTGCCTATGATGGAAAGTTTGAAAAGACTATATCAGGACATAAATTAGGTATAAGCGATGTTGCATGGTCTAGTGATAGTAGGCTTTTAGGTAAGTTTTATTCTATATTTTTATATTCTTAATCTTCGTATTTATAACAAGAAAATCATGTAAAAGTGAATATATTAAGAACTGGAATTTATTTAAAATTAAGAATAAAAATTATCCATACATTCCTTTTATAACTTAAATTTTTAGCAAAGAAATATTAGAAATTTCAAATTAATCAGAAAATTAACTAATTACCAGGTGTAAATCATTTTAGTAAATTAAATTGTTTACATATTGTAATTAAATTAAGTATTGTTGGGATATTGGAAATGTGTGGAATGTGGACAATTTAGATAATACTTTTATTACCACCTTAATTGCTATAATATAGTAAATCGTTTGCAAATCATAAATAGTAATTGCAGCAAAATGTTTTTCTTTATAAGAGACAATCCATAACAATAAGTACTGATAGTTCAAATACACCGAAATATTATAATTATTATAGACACTTATATGGGGTTTTAGTTAGTTTTTTACAATTTAAGTTAATATTTATTTTTAAAATTAACTGATGGATGTATTAAGTTAGAGAAAAAGTTTAAATCGATTATGTCTAGCCTAATTCTCATCTTCGTTTAATTTTAGTCATCTGGTTACATTACAATATTAAAATCAACTCAGCTTTTAGTAACCTCTCTTTAATGCTTGATTTCGATGTATCATCAAAGAAATAATATAATGGGACATGTTCGATAGATTCCCCAGAAATATAGGCAATTGAATACATTTTAGAGTTAAATACTATTTTGGTTCAAAATGGTTGTTAGTTATTGCCTATATTCCAGAGGAACATATTGAATGTGTCATTATACGAGGGGCATTCAAATATGAACGAGCCATTTGCTTCTGAGGACATAGAAAGCATGTCGGAGGTAAGCGGAACATTGGGAAGGGTAGGAAGGCAACCCCTCTAGATGACTCAAAGCTGGTTTAACAAACGAAGGCGTTAAACCAGCCAAAATTCACCACTACACTCCCGAGTCGAAAAGGGCCAGTATGGAGTGGAGAAAAAAGGGGGAGCCAGGACCATCAAATGCAAGAACTCGCTTGTCAGCCGGGAAGGTGATGTCAACGACTTTTTGGGACTCTCAAGGAGTCCGAAAAACTCAGGTTCCAAGGTTTGGTACTCGTTGATTTTCTTCACAATCGTCGCACAATAAACGCTGCCTACTACTGTGACATTCTTGACCAGGTTCGAGCTGCAGATCGGTCAAAAAGGCGCTGTCAGCCCATCCGAGAAGTCCTGCTCCTACATGACAATGCAAGACCCCATTGTAGCCCTAACAATCCAAAAATTGGCTGAAATACATTGGACTACACTTGACCACCCTCCCTACAGTCCTGACCTCTCGCCATGTGATTTCCATATGTTTGGGCCTCTCAAGGAAGCACTTGGAGGAGAGCATTTTTTGAACGATCAATGGGTTGAACAGTTTGTGCGCAGTTGGTTGGATACCCGCCTGAAGTCATTCTTCGAAAACGGCGTGAAAAAACTACCTGTTCAATGGGAAAAATGCATTAATAAAGAGGGGAACTATGTAGAAAAATAAACTATAAAGTGTGTTTTCATCTTAAAATGTAAAATATTTCTTTTTTGTAAAAGGCTCGTTTATATTTGAATGACCCTCTTATTCTATCTGGACTCGGTACATATTCTCAGGAAATGGTTTTCTATATATTACCTATTAATGAGCCTCTGTAGATCCTGACAAGGAAAGAAGTGAATATTATCAGAACAATTTAACTGATATTATCATTGTTGGTCTAAGTAGGTGATAAATATGAAATTTTCAATAAATAAACTGGCCATACTAATCACATTGTGCTAATTTCTGCATTGAAAATCGAATATAACAGGCTGGCTTCTGTATTTTAATGACTTACATCTTTATGTAAATTTACAGTTTCAGCGAGTGATGATAAAACATTAAAAATTTGGGAGTTGTCTTCAGGGAAATGCCTAAAAACGCTAAAAGGTCACAGTAACTATGTGTTTTGTTGTAATTTCAATCCTCAGTCAAATTTAATAGTGTCCGGATCATTCGATGAGTCAGTTAGGATATGGGATGTCCGTACAGGAAAATGTTTAAAGACTCTGCCAGCCCATTCAGATCCTGTTAGTGCTGTACATTTTAACCGAGATGGATCGCTTATTGTTAGCAGTAGTTACGATGGTTTGTGGTAAGTAATACGTTTAAGAACAATGAAACAGTCTTTTTACTTAGATTTGTCCGCAGTCGTATATGGGATACTGCGTCGGGACAATGTCTTAAAACGCTGATAGATGATGACAATCCTCCAGTTTCTTTTGTAAAGTTTTCACCAAACGGAAAGTACATTTTGGCTGCTACTTTAGATAACACGTTAAAACTATGGGACTATGCTAAAGGCAAATGCTTAAAGACTTACTCCGGCCACAAAAATGAGAAGTATTGTATTTTCGCAAATTTTTCCGTAACAGGAGGTAAATGGATAGTTAGCGGGTCTGAAGATAACATGGTGTATATTTGGAATCTGCAAACTAAAGAAATTGTACAAAAACTTCAAGGACATACTGGTAAGTTACTTAAAATTTTTCCTCTTTAAAATAAAAAGCAATTCCTAGTGTATACTTCAGTAATGAATGAAATAAGTATGGTATAGATTTATATGAAATAATTTTGTTCATTTGCATGTGTGGTTCTAAATAACAAAAAACCATTTGTTGAATATCCATTGATGTCTGCAATTATTATACACAGTACAGATAAAATTAAAATACATTTTTTACAAGGAAATAAAGACATGCTCTTTTATATTTGGAAATTTTATTTACATTAAAAATTAATGACCATACCTTACCATTTAACCCTTTCGCGTCGGGAAACGGATGAATCCGCAAAAATTTTTAGTGCTGTGTATGCGGGAGCCGGATATCTACGCACGGTAAGAGGCGCACTTAAATACTGAAAACATACGCATCCGCGTGTTAAATATTGTTAGCTCAACCTTCCCTTTGCTCCTCCCACTATTAGTTCTAATTGGTTACCATCTCCCACTTCTTGGAAAGAAATTTCATTCCAAGTCCCTCCGCTCTTTCTTTTGCGCGGTTAGTACATATTTGCAAGCGTATGTGTGTTGTTTGGTTTGTGTTTATTTGAAATGGCATCGCAGCAACGGAAACGAAAGAAACCTCTAACAGAACAAGAATTGTATGAGATTCTTATGAATAGTGATGATGACGAGGAGGTTATTCATATAGATGATCCTGAAGATGATCCAAATCAAGAAGATGACTGGGAGAATTTATCAGATCCAGAATTAGAAAATCAAAATGAAGCGGACGATTTATATGAAGTTACCGACGGAAATTCCAGTGAAAGTGAGAATGAGAATGCAAATAATACTCCTGCACCAAAGAAACGTGGTAGATTAGATACCGGCGGTCCTATATTCAACTGGAAAAAAACGAACCTCACACCAAACATTTGTTACTTTGATGATGAAAATTCTGGCTGCCAAATCGACAATTTGGGGAACAACCCATCGGCTCTGGATATCTTTGAAGATTTTATTACCAGGGATTTTGTTCAACAAATTGTTGAGGAAACAAATACGTATTACCCCTTTATGTCAAGTAAAAATCCTGGATTAAAAAAATTTACTCCTCTAGATATAGACGAGTTCTACACGTTTTTGGGCCTTTGCTTTCTAATGCCTTTGGTGAAGAAGCATATAATCAAGGACTATTGGTCCAAAGAATTTATTATAGAAACGTCGGTGTTCGGTCAAGTGATGCCCAGAGATAGATATCTTGAAATTTTGCGATTTCTTCACTTCGCCGATAACAAAAATGTAAACAGAAATGACAGTTTATTCAAAATAAGAATAATTGTAGACCACTTCAAAACTGTTTTCAAGAGTTCCCTTTATCCTTTCCAAAATTTAGTAATCGATGAGAGTCTAATGTTATTCAAAGGGAGAATATCCTTTAGACAGTATATCCCATCAAAAAGACACAGGTTTGGGATAAACTTTTTCGTATTAGTGGATTGTGAGACGGGATATATTCTAGACTTCATCATATATGCCGGATCTTCAACATCAGTCAAAGAATTTGATTCAAAGTTGGGAAAGTCAGGAAATATTGTTCTAACTTTGACTGAACCATATTGGAATAAAAGTCTATACTGATAACTGGTATACTAGTCCCTTATTGTATGATAATTTGTTGGGCAAGAAAACTAATTGTTGCGGGACAGTAAAGGCCACTCGCCAGTTTATGCCCCCCTTCGAGAAAAGATCGGAGAAGGGAACGGTTCAATATTTCTCTACCGACACTATGTTAGCAATAAAATGGTCTGACAAAAGGGATGTGCATATGTTAACGACGATGCATAAACATGAAATGAAAGTGGCTCCTTCATACCGAGATGAAAATAGAGAAAAGCCTATGTGTATTATAGATTATAATGAACATATGGGTGGTGTGGATCGCACAGATATGTTGCTAAGCTCCATTGAATCTATCAGGAAATCAGTAAAGTGGTATAAGAAGGTATTTTTTCATCTCATGGACTGGGCTATCTTGAACTGTCATGCTGTTTTCCTAATGAAATCTGAAAATAAAGTGCCCCTATTGGATTTTCAGAAAGAATTAATACAGGCGCTATTAGAGAAGTACAAAATTAAACCACATCGTACCAGTAACAGCAACAGACCGGATCGTGCGCACAATCCTCTTAGGCTAACGGAGAGACATTTTCCTTCGATATATCCACGAAAACCTGGAACAAACAAGATAACCCAAAAACGCTGTGGTTTGTGCCAAAAAAAAAAAATTAGACGCGAAACCAGTTACAATTGCGTCCAGTGTGATGTGCCACTATGTGTTCTTGGTTGCTTTGAACGTTACCACACTGTAGTAAAATTTTAATTTTAATTTTTAAGTTTACAATAAACATTTTTATTTACCTATGCACAATATGTTAAAATTTTATATTTTAGTCTTACTGTGAAGTATTTACGTTTCGTTTTTATGTCAGTATTATTTCAATGCTGTTTTTTGTCTTTTTTTAAATCTTTTATATATTTATGGTACCTAAATAAAAGTATGATTTCTGTTATTAGTATTTTTTATTGGCATTTGCTCCAAATTCATAAATTTGTCAAAAATAACTAATGTACGGTTCAAGGCGGGAGCCGCCTGCATCCGACAAAGGCGCGGTGTAGTTTGCGACGGGAAACAGACGAATCCGCAAGCACCGTCCGCTGCCGTCTGTGCAGCGCGGTGCGCTAAAACCGTTGCCGTCCTGAAAGGGTTAAGCACTACCATACTTTAACTTATATAATTTTATAATACTTTGGTTTTTTTTAATTTACTACATACTTCCAAACAAAACAATGTATAGACGAAATAAAATAAACAAATTTGGCTAATATAAAAATAGACCTATGGTTCATATGCCTTCTTACATGACACATTATATTATACTGGGTTGATACCCAGTATACATAGGGTTATTTGGATTGGATAGCACCTAACTGGAGGAAGATGCTATTTAATGATGATATTAAATAACATATTCCTCCAGTCAGGTGCTATCCAATCCAAATGATTCTATGTATATTTTATTTCATCGCTATTTTCCAAATAAAAAATCTCAACATATCATGGCTTGTTTTTATGGCTAGGCTCAGGTAGACTGTTCCGTTTATCGGCAAGATAAGAGAGTTTTTTATTTAGCAAATAGCGATGAAATGAATAGTAAACTCAAGCTGTGAAGCTCTGTTTCTGGCAGAAATTTTAAGTTCTTTTTTGTGTTGCAAATTGTAGGTACAGTGGAATCTCGCGTAACGAGTATAATTTGTTCCCGAATCTTACTCGTAGTGTGAAACACTCATTAAGCGAAATAATTTTTTCCATAGGAATCAATGTAAAATAGGATAATGCATTCCATTCCGAAAAAAATACTCAAAGAAATTTATAATAATGTAGTCTATTATTTATAATACATCCTTGTTTACAAGAAAGTTGTCTAGAGACATTTGTTTTTGCCTACGCTTCAAAATGGCGAAAATGAGACACAGCATTATCGCTAAATAAATTTTTAATGTGCATAGCTATTGCCTTATTAGGGTGATGCTTCTCAACGTACGATGCAACAGTTTCCCATGCTTTCAGCGTCTCCCTTATTTCACTGGAAGGTTGTTGTTCTGCTGAGGCATTTATCTCCTCTCCTGACGAAATCTTCTCCACAACTTCTTGCCGTGACACATAATTCAGCTCCATAAGCTCTTCGGTGGTCAGTTCCTGGCTATGCTCTTCCACTAGTTCATCGATGTCGTTGCTATCCACCTCTAGCCCCATAATCTTGGCCAGAGACACAATCTCGTCGATTACAGGCTCCGAAGACACTTGCTCACACCCCTCAGAGTCGCATTCGATAACGCTGTCCTGCCAAAGCTTCTTCTATGCAGAAATAAGGGTTCTCTTGGTGACCCCCTCCCATGCCTTGTCGATCATCTTGAGGCAGGCAACGATGTGAAAGTGATCTTTCCAAAACTCTGAGAGTGAGATTGGTTCCTTCAGTTACCTCAAAACAACGCTCGAAGAGAGGTTTAGTGTAGAACTTTTTAAAATGTGAAATGACCTGCTGGTCCATAGGCTGCAGTAAAGGAGTGGTGTTGAGAGGCAGGAACTGGATCTTGATGAATTTAAATTCTTCAAGGAGGTCATCTTCTAGGCCTGGAGGATGTGCAGGAGCGTTGTCCATAACAAGCAAGGCACAGATTGGCAAATTCATCTCAAGCATATATTTTTTTACAGACGAACCAAACACTTCATTGATCCATTCTGTAAAAAGGTAACGTGTCGCCCAAGCCTTGTCGTTGGACCTTCACATGACATTTAGCCTGTTCTTCTGCTCCACTTTATACTTCTTGAAGGCTCATGGATTGTCCGAATGGTAAACGAGCAGCGGTTTAATTTTCAAATCGCCACTTGCATTTGCACAAAACAACAGCGTGAGACGGCCTTTCATTGGTTTGTGGCCCGACAATGCCTTCTCTGCTGTAATATAAGCTCGCTTCGACAATTTTTTCCAGAAGAGACCCGTCTCATCACAATTAAAAACCTGCTGCGGCAGATAATCCTCAGAATTCATAAGCTTCTTGAATACTCCGATTAAGTTCTCAGCTGCCTTTATGTCTGAGTTGCTGCTTCTTCATGCCTCACAACGCTGTGGATGTCGGTTCTTCTCTTAAACTTTTCGAACCACCCACGGCTTGCCTTGAATGCTTCTTCTTCGTCTGTTGATGATCCTGGCGTCTTTTTAATGAGATCGGCAAAAATTAGTTTCACCTCACAAATTATGTCTTCGTTAATAGTGTCGCCTTGCAATTGCTTCTCGTTGATCCATATGAGAAGCAATCATTCAACATCGTCGAGAATACGTGGCCGTTGCGTAGAAATTCTTGTGACACACTTTGAAGCATCAATCTCCTTAATCTTATCATTGTTTTTGAGGATAGTGTAAATCTCTGATGTGGACCGATTATATATGCGTGCTAGGTCAGCCACGCTCACACCTCGTTCTCGCTTCTCAATGATTTGGCTTTTGACTTCTGCGGTGATTTTTCTTCTCTTATCCCTGTCTTGCGGCATTTTCTTTGGGGACAAACGTGTACGCATGTTTAAACTTTGCACTTAAAAAAATACACAATAATGTCACTGAATACAACTTTCACAAGCGAGAAAGATGCTAGCTAAACGAGCACTAAACACAGGCTGAAACACAGGTTACAGAACCTGTTTGTTTATAGCACGGTTTACCGGTAAAACGGCGGGCGGGAGAAATGCATGGAGGTTGTTTTTTCTTATAATATTTCTACCTCCATGGAAGACGCAAGTGCTTTTATAGCAGGCAACACGATGTCTCCCTTCCTCGTCACTCGTTCTGCGAAACATCGCTCGTTAAGGGAGTCATTTTTTTATGCTCGTTATGCGAATCACTCGTCATGGGAGGTGCTCGTTGAGCGAGGTTCCACTGTATGTGCCATTGTTTTTCTGTCTTCCTGATTTTGGTATATTATGGAGATGTGCCTTCAGATGGTGTTTAGGTAAAATTCTTGATACAGTATAACAGTCCACTTCAAATCGATGTACAATTCACAATTGATTATTATTAATGTTTTTAATATTTGTTTTATTATTTTAATACTTGTGGCAATACAGTTTCAACACCTTAAACAAGAATTATTATTAAAAAGTAAATAATTGACAATATATTTAATTAACAATCAAGCGTTGCTTTATTTTTAACCCCCACAATACAACAATTAACTGTTGTTACTAAACTGCACTAAAATCTAATAATTAAATTGACCATCCTACTACATGCAATTTAATACAAGGTTTTTGTGGTTAATTAATACTAACTTAAAATAATATATAATGATAGGTCGTTGCTATATTTTTGCCCAATAGAATATTTCATGTGGAGATATCTATTTTACTGACCAAATTACAGATTGTGAAAAGGCACAAATTTTGTACACACAGAATTACGTAATCAGAGATACTTAAAGTGCTGAATAGTGATGGTGGTCTGATATTACTTATTAATAACATCACAGTACTAGTGTTACAATATAAAAAGAAGTTTGGATGTATAGAAATCAACTTCTTTCCCCTAAAGCCAGGCTGCAGAGGGAAAGGTTACACGTAAAGACAAGGACAAATACACCCATGCTTGGTGCCAAATTCCTCCCGTTGTAAATAGTCTTGTATTATGTTTATGTCTGCCGTAATATAGGAAAACCTAGTAAGTCAAATATTTGATATTTTCAGGAAACGCATTTTATCGATTTTTTTTCCGCCTTTTGTCTTCTTAACATTTATTAAGAATTTTTAAACGGTGATATGGGTTTTTTCATATGCTGATTCTAAATATGAACTTAAAATCGGTTTAAAGTTAATACAAAAGGAAAAAATAATACTTACTATATTTTGCTCAATTAAACAAATTGAAATAAATTGAATTCTAATATTCTAAAATATAGTAACTAGAGTTATTAGATTTTTATGAAGACTCAGTTTATTAAATATAGCTACTTGTTTAGTTTCAAAAAATAGTAACAATATTTGCTAGGTTTTACAAAAAGTGTATTTTCAAATTAACATGCAGATATAAATTAAGCAACTCGACTCACTTTATTTTAACTAGGTTTAGAAATGTAGAAATGTAAGTAAATTATGAATGAAAAAACTGGCATATCTACTTACTAAAATTAAAACCGAAATAGGAGAAATTAACTTTATTAATTACAAACTTTAACGCAAAAGAGCTAAATGTTCCTATAATTATTAACATAAGAAAATAGGTATGGCCTATTTTGTCAAGAACCACAAAACTAATAAAATTAACAGATATAATTCACATGTTAATTCATAAAGGAAATCAACGTTCCGAAACGTTACACAAATCTGGTGCATTATCATTTGTCGGTAAGAATTGCCAAAACAGTTCGCGTCGTTGATCTTGAAAAGCTGGGCATAATGACTGCAATATTCTTTCTTTATAAAGTGTTTACTCCCTGAGGTACAGAAAACGGCGGAAGCAGAAGGACTTTCTGCATATCCACGCTGTATATCTTTTGATGATCATCCAAATTTGAATCTTTATTAGACTGATAATCCTTTCTGGCGATCGTGTATCTAATTTTGTGTTGTGTCATTTTGATGCAAGTCTCACAATCTTCAGTAGAACATGTTTTGTCATCTGATAGGTGACCTTCATACTTCAGACAAGTATCACATTCATCCTGCGAAGGGCGATTAAACCCAATATTTAGTTTTTCAAATATTTTTCTGTACAGATCATATGAAATCATATCATATGTGCCACAATAGTCTGTCCATAAATATTTTATGTCAGTTCTGAAGGAGGATAGCACCTATTAGGTCAATGCTGCAAATTATAATGTGACACAACTGGATGAAAATTTTCAATGTGGGATGTTACTAACTTTTCTGTTTCTTCTTTTTTGTTTTGAAGTAATCCTATTGCAATCAATCCTCTTTCGTCTTCTACTTTGGTAAACCCATCATTACTATTTATTTTTGAACTGAAATGGCTTGTAATCATACCATCAGTTTTTAATCCTAAAGTGTGCAAAAACATTATTTTGCATACTTGTAGTTTATGTTCATCATTATCACTATTCGATGGTAAAAGATAATGCAAAGAAAACTCTTTAAAATTTATGGCCTTCTGACTTCTGTACTTTATTTTATTTTGCGTTATGTATGCTTCTAGAAAAAGCCTTCTTCCTCCAAAATTGAATTTCCAAAAGTTTTTTCTAATTTCTTCTCTTGAAACTTCATCAATTTTTTGATAACACTTTTGTCTACACTTATTAGTACAAGGAGGTAGTAAGCCATGTTTTCTATTATTATTTAACGATTTCTTTTTGAGTTCTCCTTTTCCTTTTAATTCTTTTATAACATTGACTATCATTTCTTTTAGCAATGAGCTACAAATGTTATTTATTTTTTCATGGTTAGAATCATGAAAGTCTTGTATATTTTCACATTGTCCTTCAGCTTCAGCGATAGACACTAATATTTCATTATTATTATTTAAAACCTCAACTTCCTAACAGGGACTTTTTGATTTTCTTTTAGTATTTTGATTATTTTCTTCACATAAATCGTCAAGATTGAAAAACTGTAAACTTTTTTTTTTATGTCTCAACAGGGGTATAATCTGGATCTTTATCACTATCGTCAAAGTCAGAATAAATTTTATTATCACCATCTGAAGGCAAATCATCATGAACGGGAGTCGATACCCTTAAAATATAAATAAATTATCTATCATATACGTGATGTAATTATAACTTTATTTTTAATAACATACAACTAAATAAACTAAACAACAATATAACTAATCTACTTTTAACATTATTTTACCAGACCTATTTAGGCACATTTGCACTATTTTTCTTGACCGAGATTCCATAATATTAAAACTAACATAATAACTTTTACACGCGTGCACTCCACTCAGTGGTCCAAACTCAACTAAGAATAATAAAGTAAAATATAGTAACTCTGACATACTATATAAATCTGTTACCGAAAAATAGAAATAAATAACAAAAAAATGTGTAAAATCTAGTAACTTGACTTACTGAATTTTAAAGAAGTAAAATGCTCTATTTCTTATACTTACTAGAAAACAGCATGCACAAACAGCCTCTATTTACAGTGATAGCAGCGCGGAAAAAATTGTTATAGGGTAATTTTGGCGCGCAAAATACAAAAATTGATAATAATTCAAAACCTAGTAACTCGACTTACTAGGTTTTACTATAACACGGCAGACGTGTGTTACAGAAGTCATTTTTGATTTATGTTTTCTTATTATTTTCAGATGTAGTCCTTTGCACTACTTGTCATCCAACAGAAAACATAATTGCCTCAGCAGCGTTAGAAAATGACAAAACTATAAAACTATGGAAGAGTGATACTTAAGAAATGCAATTGTTTTTTTTATAACTTTTGTACAATTTGTTAATTATAAAAGTGGATTTGATGCAGTGATATAATAATAAAGTATTTTATAGGTAGGTTTGTAAGCAGTAAATTTTATTTATCCACAAGAATTGTACACATCAATAGTGACATATATTTTTTTAGTACTCAGTCTTAAATATTTTATCAAACTTGTTAACTCAATTTTTTAAGTTTTGTCTGTTGTTTAATGTAAGAGTAATTTTAATGACTTAACATACTATGTTAAATTTATTTTTTATAGTACAAAAATTAAAGATGAAGCAGTAAACTGTAAACTCTTTCATATGTCTGTAAATTATATAACATATTTATGTAACTAAGAAAAAAAAATCCTCGCTAAATTTTTATAGAGGTGTATCATCTCTATAGGTATGTGATTCAGATCTATAAGAATATGTGATGTCAGATTAATTAAAGAAGTATAATGACGATTTATTAGGAAGAATTTATTTTGCATTTTCTGATAACAAACCCAAGCATTAGGAGATTATATACAGAGTGGAGACTCTTCACGAAATAAAATTATTTGTTTCATGAATAAGAGATTTATGAGAAACACTCCGGCAGATCTATTTTTAATCTAAAAGATACACATTCTGAATGAACTTTGAACTATACAAGATGATTCATGTAAGTACAATACCGGAATAGGTAAATTTTTAACAGAACACCCTGTATATTTATATATTATGAATGCTCTACAATGAGCAACATATAGTATAACGATTGATTAGTTAATTATAGGCATTAAAACATGTTGTTGA
Organism: Rosalia funebris; assembly: GCA_037954035.1. Classification (NCBI taxonomy): domain Eukaryota; kingdom Metazoa; phylum Arthropoda; class Insecta; order Coleoptera; family Cerambycidae; genus Rosalia; species Rosalia funebris. The sequence goes on along the minus strand of JAZFAV010000018.1, from coordinate 1,507,386 downwards.
AAGACTATTTGAGCATTATTGTTTATTTAAATGTATCAAATTATTTTTCAAATGTGTTAAAATATATATGCAAAATAAAAGTACATTCCTTACTTGTTGACAATAATCTAGTCAGTATAAATACTGACAAGTACAGTTAAAATCCACTAGCATAAGGTCTGGCAATCTAGGTGGCTATAATATATAAAATAGGCGGACAATTCTTTGGACAATTCATTTAGTAAGAAATTTTTTAATTTTAAAAATAGAGATTCCTTGAGGTAATCTCTTATAATTAAAGTATAATGAGGTGTTGTCTTGTTTGAACCACACATCTTTTAACGATTTAAATATTTTTCAGCTACAAATCCGCTTCATAAAAATAGACTCAAATAAATAATTAATTTAGTCTAGATATAGTTTATTTTAATGAACTACATAAAATACATTTGTCTGTCAAATGGCATAATGGACAATGCTCCGGCTTTTCATGCCAGCAGCCTGTATTGAACGCCGAGTAATGACAAGAATTGGTTGGAGTTTGGAATATTTATAGGTATGGCCAGATTTTCTGAGGGCAAATTCTGCAATAATTACCTTGCAAAAGATCAAGTTCCTTGGGTTGATCTAGGGTAACGAATCCAATTGAAATTGGCCTAGATTCCCGAGTTGGAATAATTCGAGCGTGGGTTCAATTCCCATATCAGTCGGCTGTATGTCTTTATAAATTTCCGGGGATATGGTGAAATAACGCCAAGTTAAGCCTTGCCCTCGTAAAATAGAGGGGCACCAACAAAAAATACATATGACGTGAATGATTAAATAAGATTTTAAATGTATGTAAAAACGCAAAAATTGGCAGATTATTAAAACTAAGATGATTTATTTCCCTATAACCCTCGCCTATTTAAGTAGTTGAATTGAATTGAAGTTGTTTGTTGCCTACATTTTTACCAAAACTTTGCGTTTAAATAAACAAGAAATTCAGTAATACACTGAATTTCTTTTTATTTAAGCTATGTGTTATAGACAATTAATCAAGAAAAATTCAATAATAAAGTAGGTATACAGGGTGTTCCATTGAAAAGAAACATCTTTGTACTGCACTCCCATGAATCACCCTGTATAAAGTTTCGTTTAGAAGATATACTAAATTAGAAATTAACATGTCATAACTAAGTGTTTCTCAAAAAATACTTTTATTTCATAAGTGGTTTCCACTTTGTATATAATCTGTAGCATATCTATAATAACAATAGTCTATAATAGTTTCTATTATATTCAAACACGATGTAGGTGGTATGGAAAAGCTGTTTTCTCAGAAGCAAACAATAATTGGTTTGTATGTCTTAACATCAGAGCACATTTCACTACATTGTTACATTGTTTGTTTGCGTGAAATTTGGTGGCAATCACAGTAGAATCACATGGAAATTTGGTGGCAGTAGAATCATATTTCTACTGATGCACCACAAAAAATATTTAACAAATTATTTTAATCGTTTAAAAATAATACACCTTATTTGGTTTTGATGAAAAGGTAATATTAATTCGCTTTGGAATGATATTCGTCTGCTAACAATATGACAAGTAATACCAGTATATGTTGGTATCTAGGTCTTCTACTCGTATAATTATATTTACCTTTCATATGCCAGTGGTGGAAGACAACAATTCAGGTTTAGTATCAATGAACATTTATATGAGTAATATTTGCGATTGTGTTTTCTTTTGAATACGTTCTTGATCGTAGACAGTGGTGGCTCGTGATGAAATGAAATGGGTGTTCTGCACAGGGCCGATCCCAGGGTTTTGGCCGCCCGCATGTAAATTTCAAACGTATCCAAACTACTGGCGCCGTAGGGGCTGCAAAAAAATCGCGCCGCAGGCGAAAATTTTCAAGGTCCCGCGTTTTCCTGATACTTCAGAATTTTTATGTAAAATCCGTTTACACAAAAATATAGACTTTCACAAGAAAAATTTTTGGGATTTAATACCTTTTTGAAGAACATTCATGTTTGCCGTCATATTCTTTGGTTAAGAGAAAAGGCTTGTAAGGTGAATTTTCTACTAGAAGGTCTATAACACTTAAAATATATTCCGAAAGAGTTTCAGCGTCACATTTTGTAGGTTTCAGGTATGTCCAAAAACGTTCAATCGGTTCACCATCGAGAATATATCTTAAAACTACCACTAACTGAGTTTTTGCAGATACATCAGTTGTTTCGTCTGCCATAACTGCCAAAAATGAAGGTTTGTTAATTTCTTTAATTATTTCTTCATGACATACTTTTAATATGCAGTCTAAAAGATCATTTTGTATTTCTTTAGAGGTTCCTTTAAATACTGAAGCATTTTGTAGATGCTCGCTTAAAGTTACATCAAGCTCAGCAGAAGAATTTATCAAACCACGAAATATCCCCGGGTTTTGAGAGGTTTCAGCTTCGTCATGTCCTCGCAGCGCCAGTTCAAAGGCCCCACAAAACTTTATGCAGTTTATAATTTTTGACAAAACGTATCTCTTTTTTGTCACATTATCATTATGCTTTTGCACATTTATCCAATAAGCTGAATCTAGCTGCGCTTTAATATTAGTTGTTCCTAATAAAGCTAATTCCATTGTATTATGTAGATGGCTTTTGGAGTTGGCGTGCTTTTTTATTTTTTCAGTTAAATGCACCAAATCTGTCATGCCTACCTCCGTCCATGCTTTATCATCGCCAAAATGTAAACAAGGAAAACAAAATAACGCATTTTTTTTTGTTGCACCCACAAATCCAATTGTTCTTCGAATAAATGTCTATTAAATTGACGTTTATATGCTTTTCCGCGGCTAACACCTGCAGTCTCAATAACAATATCGGGCAATGGCCTAACATTGTTTTTTAAATCAATTTTTTCTTCATAAGAGTATTTAAAAAATCGCTTCACATGAACTAAATTATAAACGAAATCCATTGTCACTATCACAGTATATAAATATTAATAATTAGTACAATAAATCACTACACAAATTCACAAAACAGTATTTAAAATCTCAAATTAACACGAAATACGAAATAGGTACGATTTACGCCCGCCCGAGTAGGAAGGAGTAAACATTCACTGATGTTGCCTTAGCTGGAAAAAATACAGCTCATTGACCGTATAAATTCGCGCATTTACGAGCGTCAAGTGTGGATTGTCGCGGGAGTTGAGGGGGAGGACGGGTGTGCCGAGCCGTGCTGAGAACTACCTCGTGTGGCCCAGTTCAATGTACCGCGACGCGCTCACGTAGAGACCCAGATAATTCATCTGATCTACTACTCAATAGAGGACGGCGGGCAGAATGCGACTTTAACGCAATAATTTGGTTAGCTGCACCAACTAACCAAATTATTTTATTAATAAATTTTAGTAATTATGTCGCGAAAATATACAAATATCTAATTTTTTTGGCAGTTGTGCAGCTCTGCAGCACCTATACACCAGCCGCCCCTGATGGTAGATACATTTATATAAAGCAAACTTGATTTATTTGTTTATAATCATATCCAATGGTATATGGTGATACATACCAACTGTATCACGTTGGTGATACCTGGGTGATACAACACTACATAGAAACATTAAAAAATGACAACTCTGTAAATTACTAGAAATTTACAGATACAAGTGATAATTTTTTTAGAACATCGAAAGATTAACATTCCTCTACGCGCGTTTCCACAAGCAACCTCGCATTATCGGGAAATACTTAAGATTGCACATGATTGAGATTAAAAGTGAGTTTTAATCATTTCCTAATGATGCCAACTTGGTTGTCGAAACGCGTAGAGAAATTTTTCGGTATTCATGGAAAACTGGTCTTCTGTTTTTGTTGCTTCATCGAAGGTTTCAGTCTCTTCCCAGGAGAAATTGTACATATGGATATTCAAATATTTTCTTAATTGATGTAATTGTGAAACAAAGTATATCATGTTGATCTTCAGGCATTTGGTAATTTACATCTTTCTGTATACAGCAAGCAGCAGGCTATTAAGCAAATTGGGTGCCTATGCTGTATTCTTGTATTAAAATGGGAGAAATTAAGTATTCATAACCATAGTTTTTAGTATATCTTAATACAAATTACAAAATGGCTGCCAAATGTGACCTCCCTCATCAATGATTATAAAAGAACTTATTGTCCTTTCGATTTTATTGCTGCACCGTATAGGATTATTAGCGCAAAAGAAAATCTTTATTGACTTTTTCATTTCTTACGTACTTGATATTTAACGATAAATTTTAACAAATGAATACCTCAAAAAGTTGCTACAGTTACACAATACTGATTTGAACTACACGTAGACGAAGAAACGCCGAGTCAACATTTGACTGGATCGAGTTCTTGTTCACCAATGCACCGGAGTTTCTGAGAAATATTGTTTGGCCTTACAATTTGTGTTTATGTAACAATCCTGACTATTAAATAATTAGTCACTTGGATAATATGAATAGTGGCCAAATAAATCGACCATAAGAAGGATTATTTATGAGAATATATCTTAATACCATAAAGTGCATTCTTAAAAACAACAAAAATAGAATTCAGGAAAAGAAAGTCAATTAAAAATGAAAGTTAACTTCTTGGGTTAAACAGTTACCTAATCGATCATAATCTGAGATAATGTATTAGACCTAATCTCTTGGGATGCACTTGTTATTTTCTATTCTCCTGGAAACCACAAATTTTAGTTTTAATGTCCCTACACAAAGAAGTCATTTGCGGCTACGAACGATCTCGCTGACGATAATATGGTTCCACGTCCACTTATAAATGGTTTCTGGAGGTATTCTTGTACAGGGTCTTTCAATAGGGATGCTCGAAATTTATTAGACTATAGCGGCCATGTTGTTAAAGCAACATCTATCAAATTTATTGTGAATTGTTCGGTAGTGTATGGCAAATCACCATGGAAGGTTATAGCGTTTAAAAACGTGTGCAAATCATCAAATTTTATTTTCAAAATCAGTGCTCCGTTCGAGAAATGTTCCGCACTTTACGTGATTTTTATCCTCGACACAACCGCCCGCCGAGTCGACTATTCGAGGTTTGGTGGCCTATTTCGAGTCGACCAGTTTCATAAATAATCGGCCAACACCCGTACGTCACCAAAATGTAAGTTGTGCTGAAAACATCGCTTCTGTGAGTGAGAGTACGGGAAAATCCGAAGCAGTCAATTTCTCGTCGTTCACAAGAACTTGGCCTTTCTGCGACTTCCACCTGGCGAATTTTGTGTCGGGACTTGGATCTGCACCCGTACAAAATCCAATTAATCCAGCAACTTAAGGTAAACGACCACAGACAACACCGTTTGTGTGGGCAGTAGGAAGTTGAGTGGAAATTTCGCCAATAAATCATCTTTAACGACGAGGCCTATTTTTGAATGAATGGATATGTGGACAAGCAAAATTATCGGATTTGGGACGATACTAATCTACACGAGATACATCAGCACCAAATGCATCCCAACAAAGTCACCGTTTGATGCGGATTTTGGTCTGGGGAAATCATCGGTCCATACTTCTTCCAAAACGAAACTGGCCTTGCCGTAACCGTCAACGGCGAGCGTTACAGATCGATAATAAGCAATTTCTTATGGCCTAAACTGGATGATATGGATACCGACATGTGGTTCCAACAGGATGGCGTTGCGTGCCACATAGCGTACTTATGCCACGACTCTGCCCGAGCGATATGAAGGCATGGTTATTTCGCGCAACGGGACCTGTATTAGACACCGAGATCGTGCGAATTAACGTCTTTATTTCTTCCTTTGGGGCTATCTTAAGTCGCAAATCTATGCAAATAATCCGCAAACAATTGATGCCCTCAAAGTCAACATAACGAATGCCATCCAGCAAATTCAGCCAGGTGTATGCGACAGTCATAAAAAATTAAACCTCTCGAATACGTGACACCAAGCAAAGCCGCGGCGGACATTTGAATGACGTTATACTCCGTACTTTATGCCATAAAGTGTTCTTTCAAATAAAAAAAAATTAGTAGATATCTCACATATTGTTTTATTTACGTTTAAAAATCGAGCGTCCTTATTGAAAGATCGTTTACTAAAATACCATTATCGCCGGGATACCTATCTTGTTAAAACCACCCCTAATTAAATCTTGTCTTTGCAATTTAATGTAATCATTTAGGTACCTATTTAAAAAGTAATTTTAATTAGTGATCGTTTTTTTCCTGTAATAGACCTAGCTTTAACCTATATAGTAAATCAAAATAAAAAAATATATACGTACTGTAAATACTGAATAAATTATTCTGGACAGTTCTCATCTCTCTTGCACTGTTGTCTTCACAGTATTTTAAATTAAGAGTCTTTTTATCGGGACGAACTTAATAATTAAAGGAAATTACCTAAGTAACACTACAAATTAGTTCTTTTCTATTTGGCTATTATTATTTACCTTTATCTAGATATTGTAATAAATATATTTTTTATGTTATTTAATTTCTGCCTCCCAACCGTTTTTGGGCTTACACCATAAACAAATAACACACAAAAATTATGGTATAATAATATTTTTTAAATAAACAATAAATAAATGTACCATATACAGTATATATTACAGAAAAGGTAAAAGAGTAATAAATATAGAAATATTGATATGACAGTCAGTAACAATGATTTTTACTAAATATAAATAGCTAAGAATATAAAAATCAACTAGTCTAAATATTGCATGATGGCATATACGAAATCTGAAATAAGTGAAGCTACAGCTTAGAAAAATGTAAATGTACACCGAATTATCTCCAGTCCTCCAGTCACATATCATCTACTATCTGTAATTAGAGTTTGAAAGTTTATATTAGATTTGAAATCCAGAAAATCAAATTATCTCCAAACATTTTATCATCGACTTTTATTATTTTTTTCATTTGAAGTTTAATTGATTACCTATAAGGGCATTCATGCGAATTTGGGACACATTTATGATCTAAGTAATATAAACTACTAAGTGAGAGATACAAATTTTACAAAAACATTTCAAAATATAAGGTATACAAAATATTCTTTTACAAGTATGAGTGTTTTTACGACAGATTTCCCCATTCCGACGCCATACTCAGAACATTAAATTTACAAAACCTCACTTCTATACATAAATTTCGATAACCACATGTTCATAATCATTTCATTTGTAACCAGATTATGTAATAGAAGTGTTTTATCAAGCAGGACTCACTATTTAGAGCCACATTAATATCCCCTAGAATTTAAATATAATATAAGGAAAGTAAAATATCTTTTGTGATAAACATTAGTAAAAGATACCCGAGCATCCCATTTAACAAAATGAAAGTTTGATTTCATTAATCCACATTTTTCGAATCCATTTTTTTCTTAATTCATACCACTAAACCCCATGTTTCTTTCATCAAAATCGAATCAGTTATTCTCGAGAAAGTTAACTTTTTTTCCAACCCCATTACTCCCATAAAAATGTTCTAAAGTTAGAGAAACTGAACTTTATCTTTTCGACTTAAAAATATCGGCAAGATTTAGACGAGGCAATACATATATTATGTTTCCCTGTTAGGTCTGCCGTATCAGCTGGGGGGATAAAACTAGAACACAAACTATGCAAGTTATATCCAAATTAACCTACCAGCCGATCCTCCGTCAAAATTAGAAAAAAAAAAAATAGGAAAAGACACTCCAAAATCTGACAAAAACCATCTTCATGCTGTAAACACAATCATGTTACAAATAGAAAATTCTGATAGTTCTTCCCGTTTCATTCTCAAAGTTGATCAGTGATCTGATGTACAAATTTTAAAACATGAAATTGTCTATATAGAAACGACTTATTAACGACGAATTTAATAGGTTAATGAAAGTAATCCTGACCGACGCCTTAATTTTGATTAAATAAGTCTTCTTATATTAAAAAATAAACCCCCACTTCCACACAAAAATAACATTTTTAGAGACATTGGTACATATCTCTATTAGTGATACTAGGACATTAAAGTATTGTGACATCCTTTCATTTAGGTGACCTTAGGAATGTATAATTCCTTCGAGACGATTCCTCGAAGTTCTTGCGAATGAAAAATAGGCCACAATAATCAAAAATGTATTAACAGACTTGACATTGCCAAGAAATAAATACATGATACGTTGAATTGTATTTTTATTATTATATGTACTGTTAGGAATTGTTGGTTTTCATTTTCGGTAGTAACAAAATTTATTTTTTCTGATCTAGTGATCTGACTTAAAAAAATCCCTATTCAACCCTATATATGACCCTAATTATCTATATATATATATATATATATATATATATATATATATATATATATATATATATATATATATATATACATATATATATATATATATATATATATATATATATATATATATATATATATATATATATATATATATATATTTACATGATCTTAAAAATTTTCAGATGTACTAAAATAACAAAAAAAATGTACAAAAATAGAAAGAAATTAAGGGAACTATTCTATAAGAAAGAAATACACAAGAATACACTGCACTGATGATTCCCAACGAGGATGAAATCGAGATACGCCATTCTCGTGTCTGACTCCCATCGGAAACGATAGTCAAGATTAAGTGATATTGGTGTAACGTATTGTGTATCAAATATCTGCTATCTATCTAATTTAGAGATATACTACGTCATTACGTTCCTAATATTAAAGTTGTTACTTACCTCAAGAACTTGTTTATAATGTTACTGTGGGAGATACATTCGGTGTCTATTTACTAGCTAACCATTTTTGTTTTTTTTTTTGACATGAAACACTTATACACTGATGGTTTTCTGTTCTAATTACAATATCACATTTTAAAGAGTTTTCTAACATATTTATATATAATATACTCTCGACTGGACAAATTTGGTAAAAGGTTTAAATAGTTGTTTTATTTGGTACCCGTATTTTCAGAAGAAAAATAATATTTTGAATTTAAATCTCTTATCAAATTTGTGTTCTAAATTTGCTAATTATCTAAACTGCATTTTAACTATGATATTTACATCAGTATAGGTACAAAAATTATTTGTAAGTGGAGCCTATATTTATATATAATTTATATCTATATGTTTTCATAACCTTATTATTGTTGCATTTTTAATTATTTATATTAATGCAATGATGATCGTTTTATAAGTAATACCAAAAATCTAAGCGTGAACAGTGCATTTTTTTTATTTTTACTTTTCCAAATTTTAAGTACTTTGATAGCTTTGATGATTTGAGTAATTCATTTCTTATGCCTAACATATAAACTTTTTTACTTTAATAATAGAAGTAAACATTTTCCTGACGGAGAAATTAGTCAAACATAGATTCTTTCTTAGTACAATTTAAAAAAATAAATATGGGACACAAATTCCATGTAATCATTCACGTATTATTAAATTTCCCACTTACTTTTATTATTCATTTTATAAGTCCTAATTATTTTTTGGAGCCCCGTCTTATACCATTATATGAACTCAAATACATTGACCACATATTTCGTTGTTAATATTTACAATTGTTTCCCAACAAACAACTATACTCATGAACAATAGAAACAAAGAACTATGACATTCATATTAATTTATGTTAATAGAACACTTCTGTGTTTTTTTCTTGTTCCATTTCCTGTATACGAGTATATTGTAATTAAGTTTAAAGTGCATTGTACTAGGTTATCTCCAATACATGACGTTGATGATAGCCTAATGTTTGAAAGATTCAAAAAGTGAAAAATAATATTTTTCTATCCATTGTTTAGAGTGGGACGTATTGTTGAATTTAAAGATGGTATGCCAATGGTATGATAGATATAATACCCAGATACAAATAATTTTTGTAAAATATTGCAGTCAATTTGAAGTGATACCAAATGAAGTTAAGTTTGCTGTACTTTAATAGTTAAATAAAAAATAAAGTAGCATATTTTAAGTACAATATCTAAAGCTATTTTTGAGTATCTTAAATACTTATAATATTATAAAATAATATAATAGTTCCAATGCTTTCGTTCTAATTACAATTTTTCAGAAATAGCATCCTCTATCGTATTATCGAATTATGTTAATAAATGTCCATTGTTCTTCTATTTATCGATATACCTGTAAGCAGGGCCGGAACTATAATGGGGCAACCGGGGCATTGCCCCGGGGCCCCCAACGCGAGGGGGCCCCCTGGCAGAAAATGAAAAGGGAAAATGATTCAACCCCATCAGAAAATATTGAAAAATACGTGAACAAAGATTCCTAAAAATATTATTTAGAAAATAATCATCAAAATGAATTAATTAAGGTGATAATTAAAGATTGACAAGTATGCCAATCTGAAACTTTTTTCTTATGATTTTACTCAGTTAACACTTCAACCAATTGTTTGTAATGAATAATATCTAAATATAATTATTATGGACTAAATACAGTGATTTTTATCCTTTATTTTTTCTATATTAATACCACAAGTAATTTTTAAATGGGGCCCCTACATTTTGTTTTGCCCCGGGGCCTTTTCAGCTCAAGTTCCGGCACTGCCTGTAAGGTATTATTACACCGTAGGAAAATTTTGTACTTTCCGTACTTTCCTTTCAATATCAAAGGCCTTTGTGTTCGAAAAATACTGCTAAAAATTATATTAGGCACCTCTAATAAGTTTTAATAGTACAATTTACAGCATCTCAGTAGGTCAAATGTATGTTTAATTTCGAACAGCCTATTCACAGAAGATGTTGGAATTGCTTGTATTTACAAGACATTTATATGTGTAAGACAGAATACTTTAATAATACTTAATTAATATTTAAAGGAATATTGGATTGGAAAGACTGATTATTGAAATGGGTAATGTATTCAAATTTCGAACATTATTTTGCGCTATTGAACTATTTGATTTCTCCCTATGATATGGCCATACTGAGACTTCTACTTCTACACTTTATCTTGACATTTTCGATCTTTCTCGTCCCAAATATGGATTGTTTTGAAGATTCCAGTATAGTGCCATTCTTATCACGGTATTGATTTGTTTTCAAAGTGTGCGTCATCCTCATTTCCTTTTACTAATTTCAGTATATTTTCTTTCATGATTCGTTATTATCCAGAGATTGGATATTTATTGGATATTCTTTCTGCCAAGAAAATATGTAATATTCTATCTAAGCATTGACTAACGAACACTTGAGGCTGACCTGTTAATTTTTTTGGTTACTTTCCATATTTTACAGCCATATATTTAATAGTGCTGACTTTACGTTAGTATTGAAGATCCGTATTTGGATTTTATGTGCAATGTTTCGTATATTCCAGTTTCTATGTAATGAATCAAATATTACTTCGGATTTTTATATGCGCAGTTGAATATCTCCTTTGCAGTCCTTGCAAAAAAGATATTCTATCCCTATTAAATATGCTGAAATTCCTTTTCAGGGACTCATATAAGGCAGGTTTTAACACTTCTGTAATTAAACTAATGTATGTATTAAAGAGGGAACTTAACACAAATAATTAAACTAATGTATGTATTAGTCGATAATAACAGTTAATTTCTATTTATATTTAGCTTTACACTCAAACTATAGTAACTTTAAACTTTCGCAGAACAAAATGTTTAAACTCTAGTCCAAAAACTTAAACAATGTGACGTTTGTCGAGCAATTAAATTATTATTATATTAGGCAAAGAAAAGGAGCAAGGTAAGTAAACATGTAAACCTGTTGCAGTTTATAATGATAGGATTTCTTGAAATTGTAAGGATATAGGTAACACCTTTACTATTCGCAATTGTGCTGGTTGTACCTCATTGTATCTTAGAGATGGTCTTTCAGTTTTGTATGTATCAAATCCTAAAAAATGCTTTCTTTGTATTCGTTCAGTTGACTCAGGTCAGCATACTTGACGTTTTAATTAGGGACGAATTAGTTGTAGTTGCTAACGGCCTAATGACATAATATAATTATTCATTTCTTATAAAATGTAAGACTGGATTGCATAGCAATAGACCATAGCATAAATTATACTATAATTCTCACATCATTTATCCAAACTATCCGATTCATCATCAGGAATGTCACATATCAAATCCAAAATTAGGATACGTATGAGAAATCCGTATGTGAATACTTTAGAAAGCAATATCATATTTCCATGAATAATGAGTAAACATCCAATAGGAACTTCTTCCTTGTTTGTTGGAATCGTCCCCATATAATTTATTTTGTTAATTTAATCACTAGTCTGCCTGATATACATCGACTGTCAGTCAAACAGTTCCGTTTGAGCCATATATTGGTTTCATGATTCGAAGAATGGATTCCGTAAAGATCGATTCATGTAAGTTTTCCCGCAGTACTTGTAGGCTTCATAACAATAATTGTCTATATTCTATTTATTACGGACATTATATACGTTTCAAACTGCTTGTGCCGTTTAAACATTGCAAGTATTTTATCTACACAGGTGTACATTCCCAGGCTATAATGTTTTAAAATGTTGGATACAAGTTCTTTCGTAACTCGACGTTGGCTGGAACTTTCAAGAAATCAATGCTATGTGTTCTCTTTTATGTTTTATTCGTATAATCGAATAAGTAAGCTAATACAGTTAACATCCGTTTCAATCATAGATTGTAGTGAAATAATTTACGTCTACCATCTGCCTCAAACAATAGGAAAAAATCTTTGTTGTTTGAATGTATTCTTATGATATTTGTAATATTTCTTATGTAATATTTTTTTCTTATGTAATATAATTATTAGAGGAAGAATCCTAGCATCGATACGGAAGATGTACGAAAACCTATATTGAGAGAGGAATTTGAAATAGCACTAAGGGGCTAAAGAACACTAAAGCGCCGGGTGTAGATGAAATACAGGCGGAAATTTTGAAATATGTGGGACAGAAAGTAGTAGATAGGATGTTTGAACTGGTAAAATACATATACGAAACGGACGAGATGGCGGAGGATTATAAGAGGAACATTATCGTTACTATACCGAAAAAGAGAGGAGTCGACAAATACGAGAACTTTAGAACGATTAAGCTAACTTCCCACGCGTCAAAAATCTTAACCAGAATAGTGCAGAGGAGGATAGAAAATAGAGCGGAGGAAATACTAGGAGAAGACCAATTCGGGTTTAGGTGAAATAGGGGAACTCGCGAAGCTATTCTGGCGCTAAGAGTAATGTTAGAGAAAACAATAGAAAAAGGAATGCTTATATAGGATTTGTAGATTTAGAAAAAGCTTTTGATAATGTAAGATGGGAAAAAATGTTCGAGATACTAAAGAGCGCGGGAATGAAGTATAGAGATAGGAGAGTAGTACACAATCTATACAAAGAGCAAACTGCTGTTATAGAAGTAGAAGGGGAAAGAAGGGAAGTAGGTATTAGGAAAGGAGTAAGACAAGGATGTACGCTATCACCACTAATTTTTAATCTGTACATCGAAGAGGCGATTAATGTGGTAAAAGATAGAGGGGATTTCGGGATTAAAGTACAGGGACAGAAACTAAAAATACTGAGATTCGCGGATGATATAGCAGTATTAGAATCTAGTAAGGAGGAATTAGAATCAGCGTTGAACGAAATGGAGGCAGTGTTGACAGAGGAGTACGGAATGAGGGTGAATAAAAACAAAACTAAAGTGTTAGTGTGCAGAGGGCGCGAGAGCAGAGCAAAAACGAAAGTACAAATTAATAATGAAAGATTGGAGGAAGTTAAAGACTTCACTTATTTAGGAAGTAAAATAAATTGGGATGGAAGAAGCGATAAAGATATAAAGCAAAGAATAGCGCAGGGTCGAGTAACTTTTAACAAAAAGAAAGCACTTTTATGCTCGGGGTAATAAACTTAGAAACAAGGAAGAGATTTTTGAAAACATATGTATGGAGCACGGCACTATACGGTGGCGAAACCTAGACGGTAGGGGAAGCAAGTAGGAAGTAATTAGAAGCTTTTGAGATGTGGCGTTACCGAAGAATGATGAAAATACCGTGGACTGATAGGGTTAGAAACGAAGAAGTATTAGAGAACGTCGGCAAGAAAAGAAGTATGTGGAAAAACATAAAGAAGAGAAGAGATAGAATGGTAGGCCACTCGCTGAGACATGGGGGAATAGTCCGCGATATTTTGAAGGCAGAAATAGGAGTGAACAAAGTCAGAGGTAGGCCTAGATTAGACTACTGCTCGCAAATAGTAAGGGATGTAGGTTGTAGCACAATTAGCGAAATGCGTAGGTTAGCACAAGATAGGAGAAGCTGGAGGTTAGCGTCCAACCAGTCTGAGGACTGATGGCCTCATGATGATGACGATGATGATGATGTAATATAAGTTTGTAATATTTCTTATAATATTTAAAATGTAATTTAAAATTAGTTTTGATTGAAAACGTTTAAAAATTATAAGATTCTCTAGGTTTGCGTAGAAGGAAGAGCGAGGCAACAAGCATTCGGAGGTAAAAGGATGTACTTAACGCGCGGCCAGATCGAACTCTAAACTCTCAAACTTGTAAACTACGTCTAGTCTCTATACTTAAGTTTTGTTCAGGTTAGTAAAATGTCCCGAGTATTTCTAAGAGTTTTTTTTATGATATCAGACAATGTCCATTAGCAAGTCCCTTTGATTTGTGTATCAGCTATTTAACCCTTCAAGGTTATAGTTCGATATGTACGCTGTTTACTGCAGTATTCTATTGCAGTCTAAAATAATTATTATACTTAGCTACTATATAAAATAACTACAGTTAATTTAGCTTTTATTGATAATTGATTATGAATGAATATTAAAAAGGAACCTCAACCTATTACAAAATCATGGACAAATTAATGAAAAATCGATTGGAAAAGTACAGGGGCACACTCTGGACATATCAAGACTTTTATATGACATACAATAATAGAATATAGTCCACGGATAGGAAGGATCAACAACAGAGGGAGAGACATGAGGTAACAAAGCTAACCTTAGCGACAATTATAACAGTAACCACCTTTATTTTCAAAGAAACATTACCTGTTTTCTTGAGGAAGAATATTAATAAATTGAAAACTATTATATGTTTAAGCCTTAATAAATGGTTGATACTAATAGGAAGAATTATATGATTTTCAACCAAAGCTTTTAATAGTTTTTCTGATGAGGCATTTCGATGACTATTCTGATGCCGTTTTTATAATAAGACATTAACATGCGAAGAAAAAAATATCCAAATTGTATAGTATTCTACATATACAAGCATGATTGTTGACTACTTCAATTTTATTCAGGTATTTTATATAACAAACATGACCATACCGTATTCTGCAAATGGTAGTAATGAATCTTCTTATAACATTAAGTTCTCTAAATCAAGCTGTTTTGAGTATTTCTTCTTATATTAGACCATACTGATTTTTTTAATTTTTCATTTTGTACATGAAATAAATCGAATTTTCCCAGTTACCTAGAAGTTTTCTTCTTTAGTAGTTAATGCCTATGATAGACTTAACATCAACATGTGACTGCTTACTTGCAGGGACACTTTCGTTTGCAGGTTGACTTACATACTCATTGTGAGAAATACCTATTTTCTAAGAGTTAACGCTTAGTTGATGTACTAGGGTCAAATTGACTCGGGCAAAATTTTAATTGATAACTGCATTGCGCATTTACGTTATAACGCGCCAGCTGTCCCGGTAACTTCAAGTTATTTGAGACTGCGCTCTGAAGTGTGTCGATCGTTTGTTTGCTGTCATGGCTTATATTAGTAGTAAGTATCGTAGGGTCAAATTGACCCTGGTTCACTAAATGCGTTATAATTATGTGAGTACATCGCGGATTAATTCTTCAGGATAAAACTAAAATTATGGCTAAAAGTACACGTTTTGGCGATTCTAAATTTGAAACTACTCTATAAAAGTGGTTGGCCGAAGATGGTGATGCAAATAGTTATGTGAGCACTGATGCAGAGGATGAGAATGTCATTGAAAGCGAACACAATTCTGATAGCTTGCAATCAGCATCTAACTTAGATGAATCAAATAAGGAACATGCAGGTCCAAGTCGTTTTGTGTAAAAAACTTCGTTTTTATGTTTATTGTGCAAAAAACCAATTTGCAATGATTACAGCGAACACATTCGCAAATAATGTCAATAATTAGGGATGCATTATCCAAATTAAATTTTACCTTACATTAGAGTTGCACGTTTTTTTTGTAGAAATAAATTTTCTTCATATGTTTATATTTTCTCAAAATTTCGTCTTTATTGTTATTATTAATATTTTCAGGTGGTCAATTAATAATTAATTTGTTATTGTAAAACACTACTTAAACAAATGTGTCAAAATTAATCAATAATTTATATTTTTTCTTGTATCAGAAGCTGTGTTTATTTTCTTATAATGTCATATGATTATTTTTATTTTAAAATATATTACTTAGCCATCTAATTGCACTATTTATTTAATGTTATCACATTTTGTCAAAATTCGCATTTTAAATGACAGGGTCATTTTGACCTTGGTTCGCTAGGAATGTTGCTAAAAACAGGCTCACCAACTAAGGGTTAAGAATGAATGGTCCGGAATTTATAAAATCCGTTAAATAAAAAATGGTTGTGAAGATTGTAGTTAATAGTATATTTAGAAGATGACAAAGCAATTACAACTTCAAGTAGAACATGGTCCACTTTAGTATAAAAGATTGGAAAAATCTTCTGTTGTCTAACACGCTTTCAAAAATAATCATAAAATATATTATGGTAACTTAGTTATACGTATAATAAATAACAGACTGTTGGCTGCCTTTGAAAGGATCGAGATAGCTAATGTGATAATAGCATAAAGAAAAACAAAAGTTCTGTACCTAACAGTCCGTTCTATTAGTTGATATAGCGAGTGATGACGAGTAATGAATCAATAAACTGAGATTTTACCCCTTTACGGTTTACTAACCATGGGTATTAGAAGCAGTGTTGCACTAAATCGGAAGATAGTATTTCTCCACTGTTCACCAACGATGAAGTAGCAATAATTGAGGCTATTAGTGAACAGTGCATAAAACCGAAAAAGACACTATTCGTAATGGTTTACTTAAGCTTAACCAAACTCATAGATATAAACAGAGCCATAAATAGAGACTATATGTAGTTATAAAATTAATTTTAATTACCGCATGATAATGCCAACTTGATTGACGAAACAGACGTTAGGCGTCACGTAATCTTTCGGTTTTTATGGAAAACTAGTGTCCTGTTTTTGTTGCTAACAGTCTTAACAAATAATATAGAGTCATTAGTTCAGCCTGAAAATAAATTCTCAGTCTATTCCTCTTAACAATAGATCAATAGATCCTCACTTGTGACGTGAAGAGTTTTAAAAATTAATTGTCTGATAACTAAATGGTCACCTTATTTGAACTAGATGCTCTTAAATTTCTTTCATGTTTAGTCTGTTTAAATTTTTGTCTTTTTTCATGAACATAAATATATATTTGAGGCGATTTCCTTCACATTTCCTTCCATTTACTTCACTGGAAGACTTTCAAAACATTCTTCTCTTGGAACTAGTTTTCATTTTTTTATATGAACCCATAGTGTTTAGTTCAGTGACTCATGCAGAGTTAATTAATGCCAAAAAGTGATTCTTGTCATCATAAATGGAATTAGGTTATTTCGTACTGTAGTTGAAATATATGGTGATTGGCAGATATCGTTATGTTTGTCATTATTATTTTGTTAAGTATTTGAGTTATGCGAACTTTCTTAAGAGTAGTCAGTAGATTAATCATCAATGATATAGCCTTTATGTTAAATTCAATAAGTTGAATAATTAAATCCGCGGAGATAATGGAAAAACGAAGTAATATTGGTATTCGCTATACTCGTATAAAATACATAATGTTTGAAAGGCAATAAAGACGCCGACGTTATGGAATAGGTGTTGGTGATATAATGATGTGATGATAAATAAAATAGATATAAATGTATATTATAGTAAAATTCTGTACCTATATTCCTAATTATCATATCATGAAAATCTATTATTTTATATCAGCAATAATCCATATTTTATTAATATTTAATATGACTGTAATTTTTTATTACCCTATATAGTAGATGTGACTGAATAACATAAATTTAATTACATAAAATGAATTAAGTCACATTTAAAGAAACCGCCTAGAAACTATTGAGTCTCAAAAACTTAGTTTAGAACAATTTATGTTCTTCTAAAATCCAAAGTAACATGTATTGAATATGCTGAACGATTTGTAATTTAGGGGAGAATCTTATATGAAAAAACTAACAATTAAAAATATATTCTACCTAAAGTTTGTCCCCAGTTTATAATTTTATAGTAATTTCTATATTGTACACTACTACCAAGTGAATTCATAACACTATGAAGTAATGGTAATTGAAAGTACAGCTTGTAGATATATTATGGACATTACATAGACATGGCACGTAAGTTTATTTGAGTGCATTTACAGTCTGAGATAGATTCTCAAATTGAGGTGATTATTCCAGACTATGGAATACAATTTTTTATACCCAAATCTTTGAGAGAATTGAAGACAGTGTAAGCATGGTACATATAATTTGTAGAGAGTGGAATCAAGAAGACAGACATTCACGTTAAGTCTCGAGAACTTCTTTAGACACAAATCAACAGACGGATTGATATCTTCAATGGCTATATATTTTACTGATTCTACTGCCACTTCTCTGGTTATAATTCAACAGAGGATAACTGTAGTTCGCTGTTCAATATCAGCAATTAGCAATTAGACAACATTTACTAGACAACAATGTTTGTTGGCGACTATTACGCCTGCTACTAACTGCACAAGGCCAGGTGCTTAGACGCTGGAATGAGGAGAGGCGACAAAAGGGCGTGATAGACAACACACGGTATTTTTGGTAAGTCTAGGTGAATGGTCTAAGAAAATGTGGCATGCCAATGCCATGCCATATTTTCTAGAGCATTGAAAAGAAAATAATAAAAAATCTGTGATCGTAGCCCACCAAGTTTCTAAGTTTGTCGCAAATAGAAAATGCGTGCAAAATATGACTAAATGAAGAGCCCAGCAATACTGGGTCCTCTTAAGAACACGGATGAAATATGGTATCGTTTCTTGGCTTGGTGGTTACTTACTACCAAGTTATACAGGCACGAAGCGGTCACACTCATTAATAAAAATTAATGATAACCAGTGTTGGAAATTGTTTTAAGTGATACTCATTTATTTCTTTGTTAAAAGAAAATGCATATATAGAATATGAAGTTTTAAAGTACCACCAAGAAATAATGTAATGAGACTTTATCGCTGGGTTCTCCTGGAATACAGGCAATCTTTATTTAATTTTAATCAAGCTCTAGTCAGTAATAGGTACGACTATTCTGTGACCAAGAACATAATTAACTATAAAATGTATTTACTATTAGCTGGTATCCACCCACATAAGAGGTGGAGATAGGGGGTAATTATGTATCAGAAAAAAGTTGTGGAAGAAAAAGTAACGGACGTTGGTCTTCCATTCCGCCCTTTTAGGGACAACCTCTGAGTATATGTGGTACTACTCATCAATTTTCACCCGCTTTTTTGAACTTTGACTTCTATGCGATGGCAAGCAGTGGACCGATTCGGGTGGTATTACACCTGATACTTCTCTTGAATATTATTTGTGATTAAAACTTCATAATACCAGTTGACCGGTGTAGGAACCTATTCAGAATACAGACAAACATTGGTTTTTATATGTAGATATAGATTACCTATATTACAGGAAAACGTATATAAGTAGCCTATCATATTGTTTCTCGGTGGTACGTCTCAGTTTAGTGTTTTATTTTCAATAAACGATGTATTTATTTTGTAGAAATCAAATCTTGGACTTGGCCTTTTAAGATAACTATTTGCCAGATAAATCATCAAAAGCTTTCTTAAAAAGGTGCCTAATGTAACTTACATTTCTCTGTTCAAAAGCAATACCGAAAGGTGAAAGAAATAGAGCATATTCTTTTCATAAAAGAATAGAAGAATGATCACCTACATAAATGCCGTCCCTGGTGGGGACGTAAAAAATCATTGTCGGTTTTTAGACATGTATATTTTATGAAATCGAGAATTTGAGAATAGATTAATGAATGATCAATGAATGAATTACATTATAATACCAATCGTTAAAATACGCTCTACAAACTTGACGTAATTCTGGTATCACCTCAAATTGCGTTGTAATTCTCTCGCACGTAGACAGCATTTCTAATAGTCACGTCTTAAAGATCACGTCAATTCATACTGTTTTCTATGCAACGAATTCATTTCGTTCTGCTGATTACTTTTAACGACGATCGGAATTGTGACACTACTCTGATAATTTCTCTGTGGTCCTCTGTACACAGTCTGTTGCTGGTGTTGTGCCAAGACTTGCTCCCGCGCTTCTTTGTACTGTTGGTATTGCATCGCATGCCGATTGTAGAGTTGCTGCTGCAAGAGTTCTCCGTTTGTGTAAGCCGATTTGGCGACTGCCACCGGCGGTCCGTATAACTTATGCGTGGGAGAGTAGGTGGCTGGTTGCTCGTAAGGAATGTGTTTTGGGGAACTGTTGATATACGTTTTGATGGGACTTCCGTGTTGGTTGTAGTTGGGATATTGTCGGGGTAACGGGGGCTGGTACGTTGGTTGGCTGGTGTACATGGGGCTTATGGCTTGATATTGCATAGCAGATGGATACGCCATTTGGTGGGAGGAATTTTGCGAGACGTAGTTGGGGTTGCTATAGCTGACCTGCCTGTAAGCCACTTGCGTTACTCCGTACGATTGGTGGATCACGTTTGGAGGTATCTAGAACAGGAAAGTAGAATTATCGTATTGAAAATTAACATGAAATTGCAGATAAGATAATGAGTCTATACAACTGGAATACGAAACGTACTAATTATAATATATCTCTGATTATATGATATTATGGAACATTTTCAATGATGACATTACATATTTCGTTTCTTAGTTCACTATTTGATGATTAAAATAGCATTAATACTTTTCAACGCCTCTTAATTATATCAATTTCTATTAAGACTAACTGTTACCCCTAAAGACCTTATCTCTAAGTCTGCATATATTTGATAAACTGTGTTTCTTTCCATTTAAGTTTGGAATGGGTTATTTTTTGTATAAAGTCAAATATGATAATACCTTTATTAATAAAAATTAAAAATTAAGACAAAATTAATACAAAAACATTTTCGATTAGGTTGGCGCCATTCGGACTTAAGCCGCTCTTCCATGTAATCAACCTAAAGCAATAAATTAATAAAGTAAACAAAACGACATAACTGAATACAATTACTAATGTTGTTGAAAATCATGTATCATCTATGGTTAGAATAATTATTTTAATATTAACATGTATAATAATTAAACAAATGGTTTTGAATTTAACCAGTTCTTAACCTATTTTCGGAATGCATGTATGTATGTTTGGAGCAGATTTAAAAGATGCAGGTAAATCATTAAATACTTTAATTGCATTATAACTAAATCTCTTTCAAGCTTAGGCACTGTATATATATCCCGATTACGGATATCGAAACCATCGGTACCTCTAATTAGTAATTAGTTTTTCAAAAATATAAGAAGGTGTATAGTATTTATTTCTACCATATTCATTATGCATTTATCAACGAATTAAAGATCTATTTCAATAAAACTACGTTTTATAAAGTTACATCAATAATAGTTCGTCTCATTCAAATATGCGCATGTATGTGAGCTGGTTTTTACTTAAATTTGCGCTGGTGGTGGAAATATATAAATATATTTTTAAAGATACATCGTATAGTTATTTAAAATTTATAATGTCTTATTAATATCTACATTTAGCTTAATTTCATGTCACAACTATGTTATATAACTATTAGTCATGTTTCATCGCATATATAGGGTGTCTCAGTTGGAACTATAACTTTCAGTTGGAACTATACATTGCGCCCTACTTGTGTTTTGTCAAAGACAGGGCGTCAATATTTAGCGACTGTCATCCACAAACCATATAACGTGAGCATGCCGCGACTAACAATTTAACAATGAATAGTTTATGTACAACTGTTTTGTGGAAGTGAGCGATCACTTACAGTTGCATTCAGAAAAATTCGCTTAAAGTTAGGACAAAATGAAGCGTCTACAGAGTTAATAGTTCGTAACTTAATCAAGAAATTTGAGGAGATGCGTCCTGTTATTGCTGAGACAACACTAATACGTCCTCGTCATGGTCGGTCAGATGAAAATATTGCTGTAGTCAGAGACAGTCTACGGAACTATCCAAACATATCAATTCGACGTCGTGCACAACAGTTTAACCTCTTAAGATCCACTATGCATTGGATTTCAAAGAAAGATCTACATCTGTCAGTATACAAAATTCAGTTGACACAATAATTAAATGTTACAGACTAATTATAGCGTTGAAAATTTGTTAATTGGGTGTTAAAGAAGAAAGAAGGTGAAGCTGATTTTCGCAAGAACATTTTGTTCAGCTGTGAAACACATTTTCATCTCAACATATACGTTAGCAAACAGAAATGTCAAATTTTGGATGCTGAAAATCTTCATGTTGTTCAAGAAAAAGAAATGCATCCACAGACATGCATGGTTTGGTGCACATTTTAGAGTGGTGAAGTAATTGGACCATACTTCCTTGAAAATGAAGCCGAATATCTTCCTTCATTTTTTTATAAATACGGAGAACAACAGATAGTATTTGAAATACGAGAAATTGTTATTTTCAGCTACTGTAAAACAAAAGGATTATTAATATCCCACAATAAAAGTTAAAATATTTTCAAAGTTAAAAATGATTCACAAAATATGGAAAATATGTTTCAATTTATCAGATAAAAATTAAAGCACCTTACTTTTCATTTCAGTTCATCTCAATTCACTACATTTTACAATACTTTACTTCGCGTACCAGGTATATCGCACATTACTGTATTATTCTTAGCACACTTTTTATCTATAACAGAATCACAGAAATAATATGAATGATTCAAACAGAACGTCGTCAATAATTCTTGGCTGAAATAAATAATTTAACACAAATTGTTGTTAAATGTTCTCCGTGTTGTTGAATGTTGTATAGCTCGAGAGTTTTCTCTTCAATTTCCCGTCTGATGAATCTCATATCAGATGTCTATACACAAAATACCTCTTAAAGCATCTGGATACTATTAACATCGTTGACCGTATCCATTCATAAAGTTATCATCATTGTAAATTGGCGAGAGCAAAGCTTGAGTTTTAAAAAGGTTATCGACCATGTAATCGGGAACTTGTATTTCCTGTACTGATGATCTTTTATTTTCAATTGTACCATAGAACACTGTACTGTATAAACAAAAACAGAGATATCGACGGAAAATTTCGAAACCTAACAATCCTCTATTGGGTTAGTAGGTTAGTCCGTTATGTATTTTTCTCATTTCACCCAGATTTCTTTATAAATTAAAACGTCCTCATCAGTGTCACAACTACAGTAGTTGTTCAAAGCCACCAAAATAAATTACCAAATACTCAAAATATTTATAATGTCATTTGACGAATTTATAGTTACAGGGATTATTCAGATCCCTAAAATTATTCAATGCCGATCTGCTAGTTTTTAGAGATCGTAATTAGAATAACCGTAAATTTATAGTTTTTATGAGATTTTGTCATAAAAACTATATATGAGGTTTATGATAGTTCTAAATGAACTATCATAAACCTCAAGAAGCCGACAGCAGCTAATCGCAGTATTTGGGAGTTCACATATAAAACCATTAGTATACAAATCGCAATTTGGTGTCAGCGGTTTAGTTTGCTAACTCTTACGTGGATAAATGTATACTTTTATTATCAGTTTAGGAACGAATTTATATCATGCGTAATATTGGAGATCCCATTTTAAAACTCATGTTAATAATAATTAGTAGCCTGAGCTCTTCATCGTAATAATAATCGTAAAATTTTAGCGGGTTACCAAATACTTCGGTATTCCTTTGTTTGTGGTATAATTTTTTAATTAAATATGCTGTTTTATACCTTAAATGTCGTTCAGTGTACAATATTCTTCTAGTAGTTCACATTCATCGAAGTTATGGATGTTTATATGTGTGAGCTAAAATTATTAGCATTCTATTGTAACAATAAAATAAATTAAGTTTTTTATCTTGGAGAAATCTCACCTTTATGGAATAATAAGTACACATATACCTCTCTGACATAATGACTCTTTTGCCTTAAGGGGCTACATCCACCTAGAGACATGAAAAAATAATCGATTTTCGTGGTAAATTTTCTTGGGAACTAGTAATGATAAATAAACATTTTTTTAAAATTGAAGATAAATTTATTGTAAACATGGTGGGGTAAACATAATTTAAGAATCTTTAAAACCGGAGATTTGCCCGCTGGAAGTGGAGCGTCTATTTCGCGACCCGGTTTGCGGTGCCCCTTCTTCTGCGAAAACTGATCATCTGGATTCAGAGATAGTAAGCGATCATGAAGTTAAGTGCATGCGAAATAGATTAACGATCGCCGTTTCGGAAAATTGTTCTTAAAAAAGAAAGAAAGAACGGCACATGGAACTGAAGTAAGAAAATTCGGTAAAAAAACTCAGTTGCAATCGTAATTTGTTTTAACAATTTTGGTATCATTGGATATCAATAATACCATCGTCGGAGTGGATCATCGTTCTGTTAACAACGGTTTAATGCTTCACTGTACCAAATTTTAAATGAATTTGTTGATTGGTTCTTGAGATATGATGGGCAACGTTTTGGAGTCAAAGAATGACGGACTTTTTTCAGGGTGATAAATTCTCGTGCTTGTTTCATCTTTCTCAGCGCGAGAAATTTTGTGCGTGTACATTATTACAATATAGTGGGAAGAAAAAATGCATGAAACAATGATTCCTCAAGGTTGTCGCTGATTAGTTAAGTCGATCATTGTTACGCACCCGACGAAGGAGCTCATTGAGGGCCACACGTAGCAGCATTAGTCGCCCTCTATCCCGTGACTGAAAGCTTTATATCTCTGTAAATTTTAAAGATACCGACTTGAAACTTTCAGAATATATTCCTAAGCCCTCATACTATAATAATATACAAAAAAGCTATCGAAAAATTTGAAGATTTTAGGGGATGTAGCCCCCTAATGCTTTATAATTTTGGGCAAGTTTAATAAGAAATTAAAAATATTGCCATTCCTGTATTTGAGAGTTTGTAATGTAATTAAGTAAAAGTTCAGTTTCTTTTATTCTAAGCTATTTGTAATAAAATAACTTCAATAACTTCGTTATTAACAACGATATTAAAAAGCAGTTTTCACTAATAATTATTTACCAAGTGTTAGACATTAAGTGGTCAAAATATATGTACAACTAAAAGACACTTTGTTTAGTTCTGTGTTTTATAAAATAGAGGGCTGCTATTCCCTGATATTTCCTGACAATGTTTCATTCCCAGCGCCAGTAATTTAAAGGCAATGACGAATGTGTCATTATTATTTTAAAGTTTAAATGTTTTGTTCTACTCGAGTTTATTTAATAGACATATTTCTACTGATCTTTTATTCTACATCTCTCATCATCACATACAACAGTTATGCATGGTTACCTTATTGCATCGATTAGGCTTTAGAAAGTAAAAATACAATAGCAATAAAGAAATATTAAATAAAGTTCATTACAACAACATATTTTGTATCTAATACATTAAAATAATAGTGGCGCATTCGCCATTCCTTTAAAATCAATGACAGTTAATTTATAAATTAAAATAAAGCTATTACATTTATTACGGAAATAAATCAATGCAACATACGAATATCCAAGGCTGCATTACTATTAATAATATGGTGTATTTGATATGGATATAAATTATTAATAAAAATGTTTCCCATAAACATAGCATTTGTTAATGTAATAAAGCAAAAGTCTTATACACGCCCTTATTTATTTTTTGATTGCTTATATGTTGAATAAAAACAGGAATGAGTAAGTTGATATTGTGGTGTAATAATATAGCCACCATATTAAACATATCTTGTAAGCAGTGGCGGCCGGTGTAGTTTTTGTCTGGGGGTGCAATCGATATAATAATAACAAACGAAAATTTAAAATAAACTTACCTATGTCCAAACCTGAGGTTATTTATATAGAAGATTCATTCGTCTGTTTTTGGAATTCGCAAAAACGTCGTTTACAAGATCATTAAAATCCAGATTTTAATAATCTGGAATCGCTGCAATTAGCACGTTCTACATACTTATCATACAAAGTGAATTTTAGTCTATCTTGCGCCATTGTACTTCTCAAAAAATTTTTAATTTATTTAATCTTGGTTACTCCATTACGTTTCTTAAATATATTTGTCTTAGTTCTAGCTTACAAAAGGATATTTTTACTGATTCTGTTGAAATAGGAATCGTGATAAATATCACACAATATAAAGCTCGAAATGCAATTTTCAATGAAACACCGCAATGGAAGCAACATAGGTAAAACATCAGTATATTTTGAGAGAAACTATATACATCTTTTAGGTTGAAATTAAATAAAATATTAATAAACCCACAGCCCGTTCATTCACGATGTCTATTATTCCGGAAACACATAGAGCTCCAATTGGTACATCACTAATTTGGTACACATACAGAGTAAACAAAAAAAAATACAACATTGTTAAAAATAAGTTTATAAAACATTCCGTGATTGGTTTTTTAAATGTTTAATTAATCTAATTAAACAGAAGGAAAATAATAGGCTTATAACTTTTCTCAGTTAAGTCGTGACGCTAAATCGTGACATTTCAGTTACAGGCGATTATATAAATTACATGTCTTCCAGTAAAACGACCATGAAGAGTAATATTAAATAATTGTATTCATTTATGTTTAACAAAACTATTAACGGATCTCGTATAACCTATAACAATAATGAGTTTTCCACCGACACATATATGCCAGGCATTCTGTAATTATTTTTCATCAGTCTGACCTCTACAATATGCCTATTAGAGTTGCAAAAACTAATACGCACTCATAAAGAATGCGATCAATTTATCTTATATTACAAATGATGAAATTGAACAAGAAATAGATCACTTAGACACTAACAAACGAGCCGGCACTGACAAAAGACCTACTTTATGAAATTCTATAGGCAAAGTCCTATTTCGCCATTATCAAATATTTGTAATAAATCTCTTGCCAGTGAAGTATTTCCCACATACTGGAAAAAACGTACATAATTCCTAGTACTAGTATAAGCCTGTTTTACAAATGTCTTTTTTTAGGTGGTTATTAGTTTTAGTTTTGTTTAATTTTAGTGTAATATGTATTTCATTGACTTGTCTTGTTAATCTGGAGCAATCCCGTTGCAGAAATAACATTCTTTTATGTATCATCAGTCTAATCTTCGGATAGATTAACCCAAAATTATCTCAGTAAATGAAAAAGAATATTACGAAACATCATAATTAAACAAAGACCATTAAACCAACCATAAAATGTTCAAAGTGTCTGTCATATAGCTCTTGGCATCGTACTTAAACCGAAACTTAAATTCTATAAAAATTTATTTAATGTTTTAGCATTAATTCATTCGTTCCATTGCCACACTTAGTTGCGAGTTCTATATCTTAATACCTAATATTTTTTGGTGTGTTAAAATATAGCTTGGATTTAAAGTAACCCCACAAAACTAGCCCATCAGACTTAAATTTGGAGATCTAGCTAGCTTTTCAAAAGTTTCTCTTCTACCAATTCACTTATTTAGAAAGATGGCGTTAAGGTAATCACAAACAAATCTCAAAAGAATGTGGTAATATCCTATCATGTTGGTACCATATTGATTTATATTTAGGAATTTTCATTATTTTATTGCAGATGCTTTTCAACATGTACCGACAATGAGGAATGATATTACAATTTCTGTAAAAACTGCGTGTGTCACTCTATCATTCAATGGGAGTTTTCAGGAGTTCATTACATGCAATTGGGCCTATTCACTGAGCTATTTAAACAAAAAGCGACCCCGTTAGAGAAAATCACTTCAACTATGTATGTATCTTTTGGAAGAGCGTGATTATTATTATTATTATATTATATTATATAGGTTTGGGCCTCATCAGCCACTAATCGCATGGGTAGTCCCTTGGCGATCCCCTCTTATCCGGGTCATTACTCAAAAATGCTATCCCATAAAAGGAGCAATTTAGGCACGTCCCCCGCCTTAAGCCTCACCTCCTCTAGGATAACAGGTCTCCCTAATATAAGGTACCTCTTCTCCTCCAGTGTGGGGCAGGTGTAAAGAAGATGAGTCGAGGTTTCCTCGTCTTCTTTACAGTATCTGCAGGCCGGGCTGTCAGTCAGCCTCAGCTTGTGCTTATATGAATTTAGGCTACTATGGTGGCCCGTTCTGATTCCCACCACGGTTCTGGCTTTGTGCCTGTTCAATTTAATGAATTCTTGGGCCCATTTCTCAATCTCTATTGGAGTATTGGATGAAGAGTTTGGTTATTCGACAACCCGTTACTCCTCTCCATCTTTGATTGTGTTGGTCTCTTGTCATTGATGCGGTCTCTGATGAGATTCCAACTTATTCCCACTGCAGGTTCTGGTCCATAGGGGTTTTCCCTGGTCCCTAGTCTAGAAAGGTCGTCTGCAATTAGATTTCCCTTAATGCCATTATGCCCAGGTATCCATAAGAGTTCCACCGGTCCCTTCCCTGCCAAGTGGTTCAATGCTTCATAGCAATTATAGACCAGCTTCAACTTTGTCGTTGCTGAATTCAGGGTTGTCAACGCCGCCCTGCTATCCGAGCAGATACATACCTTCTTCTGGGTCCGATTTTGGTCGGCCCCCAGAACACCGTATGTAATTCCAACTAGCTCGGCCTGGAGTACGGTAGTGTATTTGCTCAAGGGGAAGGTTTACTTATCCCGTCGCGTCGCCTATACACCCCCGCACTCGCTCTGTTCCCACTCTTGGCCCCATCCGTGTACCAGATGTCTCCATTGAGCGGCAATCCTGTTCAATCCTCCATCCAGTCGGTCTTACTGGTGAGGGTGATCTTATATTTCTGTCCTCTTCTTCCTGTCAAACAGGAAGTGGACACCCGTACTCTCAGAGGGCATCCATGGGAGTACCTCCTCAGAGCGTGATTATACTTTTGGTATAATTATCTCTCACAGTACCAAAATAAAAAAATATATATATATATATATATATATATATATATATATATATATATATATATATATATATATATATATATATATATATATATATATATATATGTTGATTCTATTTTACTTACAATCGAGTTTGTAAGACGTCATTTAAGATGCCTATTATTGAATAACTCATGAACATCAGCTTTTTACGCGTCCTGATGCTAGAACCAGTCAATCATCATCAATATATCAACTCGTTGTGTTCCACTTAACGCACCATATTTTGAGAATTTATGGCAATAGATAAGTAAAATTTCTAAACGCAGGTAACTAAGTAATGTAAAAATTATTAAAAATCTTAGAAAGAGTAGAATAATTCTCAAAAAAAAAAATCATCTCAAATAACATAAAATGTTCTCAAAAAAGTACCTATGTTAACTAGTTCCGGAAAGTAAGAATGGAAATAAATGTTATTTTTGTTAATGCGCTTATTTATCGTCAGACTATGACTGCTACCAAGGCCTATTATCGACGCCAGGAGACTTGAGGCCTATATGTCCCCAATATGGAAGTTTTTGCTGAACCCCTATTCCCATAGTCTTTTATTTGCTTAACATGTAATAAACGAATTACTTTTTTACGATTTTACATCCTATCTGCGATACGGTATGTCTTCCTAAGTTTCCTAAATTTATGTAACTCTTGCGACATAAAAGACGCTTGAGGCTATAGGCGAGCCAGCTGGCAGTTGCCCATTCAATTGCTCGCCCAATATATATTAATACTTAAATCAATAAATTTCTCGAAACATTTGTTGTCTAATCTACAACAAAATTTCATGCATCATACGTAAAAAAATGTGCTCTCCTGAATATCGTCATCAGATAAGGATGCAAACATTTATAAATTCTGTCGGCAACATCATAGCTCTAACTGACATAGCTCATATAGTGATGATATCAAATAGATCTTAAAATTATATATAAAGAACATTTTCGATCCTTCATACTTAATAAAACTAACTCATCTCGATTTTCTAATCATTTTTCAAATAAAGGACATACATTTCTAAATTTAGCTAACATGACTGCGGCAATATTCCTAGACGTCCCCAAAACCTTCGATAGAGTTTGGCACGACGAGTTTCTAATCAAGATATTAGACTTGGGATACCCGTTGGCCTTGGTGAAACTGATTAAGTTCTACCTGACAAGAAGGCGATTTCGGCCCAGAGTAAGGACGTTTGTATCGGACTACAGGACCATCGAGGCTGGAGTACCGCAGGGTGCGGTACTGTCGCCTCACCTCTTCAAC
Organism: Rosalia funebris; assembly: GCA_037954035.1. Lineage (NCBI taxonomy): Eukaryota > Metazoa > Arthropoda > Insecta > Coleoptera > Cerambycidae > Rosalia > Rosalia funebris. The sequence goes on along the minus strand of JAZFAV010000018.1, from coordinate 1,476,843 downwards.
ATCTTCACGTCAGACCTGCCAAGGACAGAGCGCACGGTCACTGCGCTGTACGCTGACGACACGGCGATCGTCGCGAAGTCGAGGAGGGCGCGCGTGGCAATGACGTACCTGCAGCGTACTGCGAACTAGCCGACCGGTGCAACAAGTGAAAGGTAGTCATCAACGCAGAGAAAAGCACGGCGATGCTTTTCATGAAGATGCGGGAAACCCCGAAAGGACATGTGAGCTTCAACGGCGAGGACATCCAATAGCTGGATAACACCAAGTACCTTGGAGTTATCATGGACAAGTCGTTGACATGGAGAGACCACATCCACCAGATGATGGGACACGCCAAAGCTACCGCGGCCAGACTCTGGACGATGACGACAAACAACAGCCAGCTGAACTTCAGGAACAAGCTTCTCCTCATCCTGAAAGTCTTTCAGCCTCAACTGATTTACGCATCGACAGCTTGGGGATACGCTGCTCAGATACACACGAAGAGGATTCAGGCCGTTGAAAATGTCGCCCTCCGCCGTGCCGTGGACGCCCCGTGGTACGTGAGGAACATCGACATCCGGCGATATCTAGATTTCACCACTGTGATGGAGAAAATTCGAGGCAGGGCTCGGAAGCTCTACGATCAACCAGGTGCCTTTGGCAACCTCCTCACCCGAGCAGCTTCAGACTACGATCCAGGAAGACTAGGAAGACATAAGAGATCCAAGATCCAGGTGTTATAACCTCATAGACCCCCTTTACAGATCAAACATATCTTTTTATTACAGCTGAGTCCTGTTGCTCCACTAACCATTTTTTATGTCAGGAAGCCCTATGGCCCTTTAACCATTTCAGTTACAGGAAAGACACACGACTTCTCTCTCACACACGCCTGACTCCAAATCCTGGGATCCTTTTCTGATAGAGATGAACCCCTCCCGAGTAATAAGACTCACTCTCCTGACGGCGATCCAAACGAGATGATTCGTCCGCATTGTCGTGGAAGATCGCCTGATATGACCCAATTCCCGGGCGCCGCGCGTCGTACTGGTCGCAGAGCCCATGACAAGACACCCCCCGGGGGGCTGACGCTAGCGAAGCGATGCAGCAAAACAAGGCGACCAAATATTAAGAAAAAGCCGAGAACAAGTCCCTGCCAGCGAGACTTAGAGGCATCAGGACCAAAGGATGTCTAGGGGAGCGTACCGCTGCCAGTCTCGCGGATTTTGTTTACGGGCGGCATTTGCCTCTCGCGTAGAGACACGTGAAAGCGGAAGCAAATCTCGGCCTACCTTCGTACGACGGTCCCGGTCTACACGATGGGCGAGTAAAGAGCTGTAATCTCGCTCGACTTGTTGACAAAACCCATCAAGGCCATTACGGCTGCCAATTAATATTGGCGGGATAACATGAAAATATTACACACACAAGAAAATTATAAGATATTCATTAAATTTGTTAGAATCTCTTGAAATTCATAGATTATGTAGTAAATGCGATAAGTATATTCTTAATGACCAGGTTGATCTTTTCAAACTCCATTATTTGATGTGTTTAAATCTTAATTCCTTTAAGCAATTTGGAAGTACCATTTGTTTGTAACCTAATTGTCGGATTTCCCTTACGATGCTATTTGATTTTATTACCTGTAAATTATTCAAAAATTCCATACCTCATATATTGCCCCTACTGTATAACGTCCATATTACCACATTTTGTTGTAAATACTATTAGACACTTTGTAATTTTCATTCATTGTGAATAGTTTGAAAATGGCACTCTAAATGCCGAAACTGCTGTAACGTTTTTAATGTTATAATACACAGTGCTAAAAAACAAGGTAATTTATGTATTTTACTATAACGTGATTCATCACTGCAAAGTAACGGCTTCCACCATCCAATTTTTCAAATATATCTACATATACTAAAAAATGTGTATCTAAAGAAACAAAATCAACTTGACCGAACATCAATTTTTTTTCAACCTGTACGTACACTAAAGCTTTACTAAGTTGAATACCTACTAGGAAAATTGCAGGGTCAAATTATGAAATTAATATATTAGGTTAAAAGTGTTAGACTTTCTTTTGTATAACGAACGCAGAACATCTACTGCATTTTACCACAATCTATCATTGATATTACAAGAAAACAAGATAAACATGCTATTACACACCAGGACTTCAAAATTGCAACACTGCTATCTACATTATTTACTGACTTAAGTCTCTGAGGAGGAATGTTGCGAATACAAAAACGGATTTAACGTTGACGCTGTTCCGCTACCTGAACAAAGAATATTGCGAAATACCGTAGAAACGGGCGACACATTTATACTTTACCTGAGAAACATAAGCTCCATCGGGGGGCCTTGGTATTTCTCTTGACACATCCGCGGATCGAACACCGTCGGCCCTTATCGTTGGTGGCGGCCGCCGCTTGGGGGTCGTTGGTAGAGATCTTGAACCCGCGCTGGCTGTCTCCCAGTCCTTCAGAAGGGCTCTTAGTCGTGTCGTTTCTGCGGCTCTTTCGGTTTCGCTTTCGGAATTGTAATCAGGTCCCTGAGAAAATAGGCAATCAGTATGAGTTGTTGCGTATACGCCAGAGAGAAATACGTGATTTTCATGCCTTTTTCACCCTCACCCTCACCAATGGCTGGGTAATTTTCTATGAATATATGCTTACTAATATTAATAACGAACTAACTGGATAATTTTCTATTTATAGGTGCTTACTAATATTTAAACGAACTTGGACATAATCAGTTATGCACTAATATTCCAAGTGATTGCTTTTTTATATACCATGATTTATAAATAACGAATAAACCGCAAACAATTGATGCCCTCAAAGTGAACATAACGAACGCCATCCAGTAAATTCAGCTAGATTTATACGACAAAGTCATTGAAAATTAGATCTCCCGAATACATGTCACCAAGCAGAGCCACGGCAGACATTTGAACGACGATATATTTTATACCTAATGCCATAAAACATTCTTTCAAGTAAAAAAAAATGAGTGGGTATCACACACAACTTGTTTTATTTACATTTAAAAATCCTTATTGAAAGACTTTAGTACCTATTAAATATCCTTGAATAATAGGGTGAAATCCTTATTTCACCCTATTGTCAAATAATTTTTTTCGAACAATAACAGTTATTATAATCCCGGTCCAGCTCATCCATTGTATTACAATTCAAACTATTATCCCAGTTTTTTACAATATATTCTAGTAGGACATTCAGTAATTTATATGACAGTATTAGTTGACATTCGGGAGGAAGTCCATTTGTTTTCTCATTTGAATTTAATCACATGATTGACGTTTAACTACTGGGTTTTTGCTTATAAACTAATTTAAAGTCTAGCTGGTAAGTTTTCCTGATCATTAACGATTAAGTCTACGGTTTCCAATAAGTCTTCAACGAAGTTGTGTCACCAAACTGTTTGGACAAACACTTAGTTATTGTAAGTATCTCTCATCATGATTCTATATTTCTTGTTTTACACTCACTACACCTAGGTCAGGGCTGATTACTTTATTTGGAATGAACCATGGGGAATCTATGATTATTCGCAGCACTTTGGACTGAATTTGAAGTATTTCAATGTTGGAATTGGAGGTTGTGCCTCACATGTGAAGTCCATATGTCCAGATGACTTTTAAAATACTTTTGTAAATTAGGAGTTTATTGCTCAGTGTAAGTTGTGATTTATTTCCAGTGAGCTAATAAAATTTGCTCAATTTTAGTCCCAGTTGATTTCTCTTCATTAATATATGCTTTGGCCAGGTGGGCTTGCGATATAGGTGTATAGTCAAAAAGAGGGAATATTATTTAAATTAAAATTGCTTGCTAATCTAAATTATAAGGAAATTACAAATAAGTTGAGGGAACCTAATTAAGATCAGGCATTTTAGCAATACTGCAAATAATGCAGTTTTGAAGAAAAGTGAGGAAATGAGTAGGGGGACACGGGAGATGGACAAGGTGTGAGTGCTCGAGGCGAGGGCAGTTAGTTAGCAGCAGAGTAGTTAAAAAGACATATCTCCCTAGCCATGAAAGAAAAAGTTCAGTTGATAATTATGTAAGTATAATTTATTTGTTTGTAGTTTTAGGAAGTTGGGAATCTATTCTTTTTAAATCCTTTGTTCACATTTTAATATCTTTTTATGGATAATTTATTTTAATAAATGTTATACTTTTTTTTATTTATCTTTTGACTACCCTTTGCTACACCCGTAGCGTGCGTATACGATCTGCCAGAAAGGCCGTATACGTAACAATATTTGGCTTCTTCCTCTTGTGTTAGTGGATGATCGTTCAGCATGATTGGAGGGCAACTGTCTTTATTAGGGAAGAAAGTCACATGTACTGATTCGCTCTCATTAGCTTTTATCTTCCACTTTTTAACCACGTTTGAGTTTTATTTAAGTGATTTTGTAACATACTTGTGGCTATTCTTAGCGTTTTATGTGTCGCTAGTATTGCTGTTGTCCGCCAACATGGCTGTAGTGATATCAGTATTAGTAGGGAGGTTAGCTGCATAAATCAAGTATAGTACAGGTCCCAGTAGACTACCTTGTAGGACACCAGACTTTATCCGTAAGAACGTGGTTCAAGATAAATATTGAATTTTTACTAGGAAATACCTGTTCTCCAAGTATGATTTTAATATGATATATAGATTATCAGAGAACACTTTTCTGATTTTATATAGGGTGGCGCAATGGGTATTGACGGTTTATAGAGTGTTATTATGGATATACTGATGAAACGACCAAAGTCAAGAATATATATTTTTATTACACATATAATGCAGTTTTACAACAAACATTATTTTTTTTAAATAATGTCTTTTAAATGGTCACCACGTTTTTCTAAACATTCATGAAGTCGTGATTAAAAATTCTCTGTAACTCGTAGCAGCATCTCATGGTTTATCGCTTTGATTTCTCGAGTAATGTTGTTTTCTAAAGCTTGTAGAGTTTGAGGTCTGTTTTCGAAAACCCTAGCCTTCAAATATCCCCATAAGAGAAATCAGGGCTGGTCAAGTCTGGTGACCTCGGCGGCCAATTAAAATCACCATGACGGGATATGTTGTCCAGGAAACATGTTTCTTAGAGCAGCCATGCTAATTCGCGCAGTATGGCTTGTTGCTCCATTCTGCTGGAACCGTAAAACGTTATCTTCTACCCCCATTCGTTGCAATTCAGCAGGTAAACAATTTTGAAGCATCTCTAAATACCGTTAAGAAGTTAGTCACTGTACGGTTATTTTCTTCAAAAAAGTGCGGGCCTAGTATTCCGAATACAGACACACTGCACCATACGGTAACTTCTTCGAAATGCAGAGGTTGTTCGTGAATTTGTTGAGGTTGTTCAGCAGCCCACTATCGAAAATTTTGTTTATTCACATATCCTGATAAATGGAAGTGCGTCTCATCAGACATTATTAAATTTAAAACATTTGGGTCCAATACATCAAGAAGTGCTCTACAAAATTGTATTCGTGCTGATAAATCTTGCGGTAAAATTTTATGAACAACTTAAATTTTGTATGGATGAAATCGTAGGTCTTCGTGTAAGATTCGATCCAAACTTCTTTGTGTAATGTTCAATGCTACTGCTTGACGCCTTATTGAATGAACTGGACTCCTTATTACAGCTTGCCGTACTCGCTCTACGTTCTCCGGTGTACGCACAGTTTTGACAGAACCGACAAATTCATTTTTTACACTTCCATGATCACGAACTTTGCAACCCACCGCAAAATTGTGTTGTGCGAAGGAATTCTACCACGTCTTGGAATGTTATATTCACGCCGAAACTGTCGTTGCACCTCAATAACAGATTCCCATCGGTGATACGCCCTAACGTAAAAGCTACGTTGATTCACTGGCCACGTATCCGTAGCTACTAAATGGCATTACATGCGGAATATATTAAGCGGTTGAATATCCCCTCCACTTTACTCATATTCGGACAGTGGCGTCTCAAAAATCATTAATACCCATTGCGCCACCCTGTACATTAGTCCTGCATGCCAAACTTTATTGAAAGCTTGTCCTGTATCAAGAAATGCTACTGTACAGTAGCTATTTTCTTGAAGAGTCTTGAGTAGCTTTTTTCTTGAAGCAATCCTGGTCACTGACTGAGCTGCGACAATGCTTGAAGTTGAGAAAGTGTTCAAAACATCTTTTCGTCATCTCCTTAATGCCATATGTTTACTACATACAGTTCGTCTGGTAGCAGACACTATTAAAAAGGAGTATTCGGGAAAAGATGAGCTCATAGCCAAACACAAATAAGGTTTTTGTCGAAGTCCCTAAACAGATTCGAGTATTACAGATATGTTCCATCGCCAACTTAATCGATATTAACGAGATGAGGTACGTGGCTTGATGCAGAGATTATAACACATAGCTAGTATAGAAATAAAAATGTTTATCCTCTACGACACATATTTCCACCATTCCGCAGAAGTTTAAGGAAACCTCCAATGGACGTAACACCAATGTTATATAGTATACATTTCTGTTTTACAGTATCATGTATCTTGGTCAGAATCTACACTTCAACAATAAAAGATAAGTGTATTTAAATAACTTTTATCTATCCTTATATGAATGTTGTATGCTACTGAGGCACCATGATATATCTACATATAGTAGTACTGTCACATGAGAGCGTAGCGGCGATTATCTGCAGCCAGTAAGTCGTCGGCATTTACCTTTTTTTCTGATGTAGAGGGAACTCTTGCCGTTTTCGCAGTGCCATTAGTAAGACGTCCAGTCTCCTCCAGCATCGATAATTGCCTGGCACCTCCGAGGCATACTTTCCACAAGATTTTTTGCATATTCCTTTGGGAAAGACCTCCAAATTTTTCGAATTCGTTGGGAGAGCTGAGCCAAACTGCAGGGTCGGTTTTTACCCAGGATAAAATCCCATACATGTTCTATAGGATTTGCATCGGGCGACTGAGATGGCCAATCCAAAGTGACGACACTTTTCTGTTCCTTCCATAATTTGTATGCTTTGCTCCGATGTTTTGGATCGTTGTCCTCTTGGAGTATCCAATACTCAATGTGTTTCGTATACCAGCATTTAGTAGACTGTAATAAAGCTTTATGGTAAGTTTTATTAATTTTTTCGGCGTTCAAGTTGTCGGTGAAGAGATGCAAAGTGCCGAAACCCTTTTTGAAGGCATCCCCAAACATGGACCTTGACGAGGTGTTTTACAGTCCGTTGGAGCAATATGCTTGAGGGATTTTCCCAGGTACGTTTGATGCTTGAGAACGCCCAAAAAGATGCTTCGTCGGTGAAGATTACATTGTTCTAATCACGTTCCAAGTTCTCTTGAGCCCACGCGAAGTGTTTCGCGACGTGTTTCTCACTCAGCAATGGTTTCAGGAATGTGCTCCGATATTTAACGTTTTTATCGAGCAAATGCCTACGAATTGTTTCGTGAGATATTTTCACATCTTTTTTGCTCAATTTTTCGACCCCCTCATGCACAGTCAAGGCAGGATTTTTGGAATACAAGTCGCATATCATTTTTTCGACTTTATCTGACACTTTTCCAATACGCCCACGATTCGGAAAGTCATCGATATTCCCAACCTCCGAAAACCGGTTTATCCATTTAGTTACGAACTGCCTCGACATTTTCATGTATTTTTCGGCAGTTGAATGGGTCATTTTTGGTCCTCGGGGGTGAGAACACAAAAACACCACCTCGTAGCGTTTAGCATAAATAGCACTCATTATCTTTGACCCGCCAGAATCAGACTGAATCCAAGTAACAAGTGTTCCTTTCCATACTGCGAAAACAGTAAGAGCTGCATCTACATTAGCGTAAAGAAGGTAAATGCCTACGACTTACCGGCTGCAGATAATCGCCGCTACGCCCTTGTGTGACAGATGTATGTCTAAATATATTGTTTGTAGTTATGGATAATTACATTTATGGATAACTACATCAATAATGCAATTCGCCTTCGAAATTATATATCAGAATGTTCATATATATGATGGTACATTCGAAAGTCAGCTACCTAGATCAGCCCATCTCTTCCAAGGTCTCACAGGAGAGAACATGTATGAATATTTAGCTTCATCAATTTGGTTTTTGAGTCGGGAAAGTTATAATTCGGGGACAGAGTTTCGATTTTCCCTTCCTATATCAGAGCTGATCATGAGGCCTTAAATTGTTCTCGTTACCCTAAATAGGCATGCTGAAACACTTGTGTATGCATCGTTATGATACCCGCAGAAAAAGGAGTCCGAGCTCCTGATTGTAATCTACATTCGAAACTACCATGAAGATTGCCATCCTCCTTGATGTCGTGGAAGATAAAAGAGCGAAACAGATGAGTTACGAAACTCATCTGTTAATACTCCGCTTATATCCTAACAGCTTCAGATATGTTTGTTTAGAAGAATTACTGTCCATTTTACTACCTTAAAGGTATAAAGGAGGATTGAGATGACGCACATTGATATCAGCAACCTTATTCCCCCAACTTCTCTGAAAACCAGATCTGTTGCAATAGATAAAGGAGAATACATAGGCGTAATTTAGGTCCTTTCATAATGCTTAGTCAATAAAATAAATTATTAATTATTTTATTTCATGATTCTGCGTTACCTATACATGAAAAGTGTTATAGTTTTTTGTCAAGTACAGTAACTTGCTTATCAGCGAGTTTTATTGGAATCAAGTATCTATTGATTGAAATCATTTCTAATAAAGTATCAAATAATAAATCAACAGTAAACAATATTTTAATTATTTACAATTAAAATTTTATTGTTTTAAATTTGATTATAGAAACATAGCATTAATAAGATTTATGTTTCAATGCAAAGTATAAATCTTGTTCAATTACTTTGTTCTTAAATAAGTTTTGAATAGCAGTTCGTCTCCATTCTCCATCTCTATTTATTTTTATCATACAGTATATGTAGGTGGTTGCATTAATACACGTCCACAATGCGTTGTGGCATTTTTTTATTATCATGAATGAATTCTGAGAACCTCAACATGAATTTTGCTTTGTGGTCTTGTTGACTACAATAAAACCCGAAATGGACGTTTTTGAAATAACCGTAACACGAATTTCGCGTTGTGGGAGAAAATAGGAAGTTAAAGCGTGTTGTGGTTGGCGTTTTTTTTTCGTTCATAGGGTGTTCATAGGGTAACCCTGATATATACAATTCCAATATAAACGTCTACTTTCTTAAAATGTTGAGGGTGGAACTCCATTATCCAATTCGAATATTCGGTATTTCCAATTCCACAGTTATCAATCTGCTAATTGTTTCATTTAAAACAAATGTTTCCTTCCAGAAAAAAGAAAATGTTTTTAAATTAACGGATCCTCTTACCTTCAATTTAATATGATTTCACAAAATTTCAATCGGTGATCATAAAAAAAGATGAGTTACATCACAAAAAACGGGATTAAAATATCAAACCATGGGGATATTACACATTGGAACAATGTTTTAAAGTGCCCCGCTTAATCCCTGAAAACAATTATTTAAAACATCTTTTCTATAAGTCATATTTTAGTAAATAAATCAGATGAAGTTCTGACTACTTGCATAAATAAAGATCTCTAAAAAATAACAAAAGGAAAAAATATTATAGATATTAATAAAAATTGTCTAAAATATTGTCTAATATGTTACTACAATAATATATGAATACAATTAAATAACAGTGTATTAAAGATACCGGACGATTTTTATCGTCATTTGTGAATACAATGTGTGAAAAATTGTGAACACTTTTGGGGAATATTTATTTTGATTTATTACTTCTTTTTTAAAGTAAGAAAGTTTATATTATTTTGTTTTAGTGTCAGTACTAATAAAACTAATTAATATTATGAAGTTATTCGTTTGTTAAGAGTTTATACTATGTCACGAGATTGTGTAGTTTGATAATTTCAGACCTAGTTCTATTATTTCTAGTACTGCTTGAATATATATTAAGCAATAAAAGGGTAGTCGTGTATTTTACTTTGAAGTATTGACATAGTAATGGATGAATATAGTTGGTTATGTTTTAGTTTTCTGGAGAGGGCAGCGAACCTGGGATATTCGAACTACCGCCCATTGTATCTCCCCGTAAAGCAGCCAACGCTGAATTACGGATTTGACCTTCTTCCAAGACCTTTATATTTTATCCAATCTGATCTTTCTCAGCTCGCTTGGGTTCAAAAAATGCTAAAACGTGAGGTGCTTACTCCACGCCAGAGCCGGGCACTGGCACAGCACATGTTCAGAGTTCTTCACGTCTCCTCCACATTATCTGGATTCCATGTTGATACTCAAACCAATCTTGCTAAGATGGTAGTTAAGATAACAGTGTCCTTTTAACAACCCCGTGAGTTCCCGGACATTCCTCAGGAGCTTTACCATCCAGGCGCTCTTAGGCATCAAACCAAACAGTTTAGCCTGCCCGCATCTCAGCCAGCGATTGAGCATTTGCCGAGGCAGTGTAGAATACTGACCGCTAGTTCAGATCCCATTAAGCCCCACTCAGTTCCTACTGACCAGCTTGTCCACCTTCTCGTTGCTCCAGATATCAGTATGACTCAGCAGTACTCAGACCGACTTCAGATTATTACTCCAGTGCCCAGTGTTTTTACTGCATTTCTGAATTCCTTCACCAATCAGGATTTTATTTCTGGAGCCTCTGATTCTCAGTATTACGAAACGTACAAAGCATTTGGACGTGCATAGACTTTCTTCTACTGTGCTTTAATGGTTCAGGGAAAGCGTTTAGCTACTAACGCAGATTCCCTCCCGATCGTTTCCCTCCCCTAAGGCATAGGGTAGCATCCAGAACCACCCTATGAATATAGTAGAAAATAATAAATAAAAATAGAAGTTGACCAGAAATTTAATACAATTTTTTTTTAAATAATAATTTCTATAATTTCAAGAAACGCATGTTATTACTAAAGTAAAGAACCACTGTATATCACATATTATTAGTACACAAAAATCTAAAAAAAAATTTCTCTTTGATAAACACTTTTTGGCAGTCGCCGTATATAGAAACGGATGTAATTTAGAAGATGAGAATTACTAAATAAAGTTAAATTAGAAACAAAAATTCTTTTCATGTTTACACTTTATGTGAACTCTGAATAATATAACAAATCCTCTCTCTTAATTAAATCCCATCTCCCTTTTGACTTCTGTGTTATTAATTCTTCTCCTGTGTTAATTACATGCCGTATTTGATGATTCTAATAAAAACAAATATTTCAAATTTCTGACTTTAAATATTATGACTTTTATGTTATTAATGGACTTGTAATATTAATTTATCGTAACAGAAAATTCTGAACTCGCTACTTAAATTATTTGCTATCGCTACAATTATAATTAACTAACAAAGATTAATTAACAAAGGATATTTGTAAATTACCTATTAAATTTATTAAGAAATTCATATCTATCATTCATATTATAATAGAATTTTAGGAATTCCTTTGATATCCGTACATTTCATAAAACTACAAATGATTATAAAAAGACGGATGTCATATATTTATAATTTTAACATGATATTAATTTGAATTATTGATTAGTTTTCATTGAAAATTTAATCAAGTCTTCATATTACACAAGAACTTAAGTATTGCTTAAATTAAATATTGTAATGTGTGTCCAATTAATAAATTTCACTTAATCGTTCCTTCCATTTCGGTATATTAGACAATAATCAGAAACGTATTATAAATTCATTGTTCATTTCAGAATACGGATGCTGAGTAAAGTGGATACTTTTGTTTTCACAGGTGAATTAAGCTTGAGTACATATTGGACGTAGTAATTTCTAGTAAATTTTAAAACACATCCTCTCACCATGTTTTGATCAAAATACAAAAATGTAGTTTTTATTCATTAACAGCAAGCTCAAAAATAGTTTACTTAGTCAGAAATTAAATTAAATTTATTTATCGAGATTCGATGGAAGTATTATGTTTATCACTTAGCACAATCCTCATTTTAATTTCCATATAATGTGAATTCTTTAGACTACATTTTGCTGTAGCCTGAGGAAAATAAAATAGCCAAAGATAATAAGAAAAGTTTTGTAAAAAGTTTTCTTATTATCTCTTACATAAAAGAAAGTTCGACCTCATTAAGGTGGAAGTTGAGTATCGCCTTTAATAAGGTTTCATTAAGATTTAGTATACTTTTTAAAATTATATTAGTATTAAAATATAAACAAGATTTATAAAAGTTATTTTCATCAAAATATCGAGCCAGATCTTGAAAATTTCTGTGTAATAGCAACTGCTTTTTCTTTGTTATAGTATGCTAGCTCTAGCCCTATACATTTGGGCTTCTTATTAATATGTATTAAGAATATTTTGCGAATTTTATTTTCTAATATGTGGTAAGTACCCACCCTTTGAAACTAATTTTTCGAAGTATGGTGATTATACTTACATTTTGAATTTTTTCGTCCAACATTTTGAAAAAATCCTGTTGGCTAGTAGATATTTCACTGTAAGTTATACATTGTACATATTAGAAGAAGTCTTGAACGTCAACGGTCAAAACTTACGTTTGGGCTAAAAGGGGTCCACCGAAAGGTTTAACTTTTATTGTTTTCTTTTGTTCGCAGTCTTCTAAATTTTCTGAATTCTCGGAATCGTTCTCTATGCCGTCCTCTTCCTCGGACTCGGCTTTCTCTGGAGTTACTGCAAAAAGAAACCAATATATTAGATTCGTTTTATATTCGACTAACAGATGAGATTAAATGTTTCACACGTAATTTATAAAAAAATATATGGGGTGAAAATATAAACATAATGCCGTACTACTACTGTAAAAATACTCTAGAAACAGATATTATACTCGTATTACAATATTGTTTCTCCATAGGCACTTTTTCCAAAATTAATTATCTTAAATTTAATTTTTAATGTAATAAACAAGGTTTATAAAAGCAGATAACGGCATCTGGATGAACTATTATGAAGTATTTTGATGATACAAAATTATTCTCTCTCCAAAAAACTCTCTTTCCACAACATCTTTAATTTTTCGTAAATAACAAACGAGTACATAGTTTTGTACGAAACTTAGAACAAATACGTTTCAACGGGCGCTGAATATCATCGTGTATATCAGTCCTTCAATAAAGACACCACTAGGGTGACTTGATTTTCGGCTACTATAAAACATTGTGGGAAGCTAAAATTCTATTTTTCCTTAAAATTTATGTATTCACAAAAATATTTTGAAGATTTACAACTTAAAATAAATTCTGTTAAAATCTATCGATAAATGACGCTCTGAGGGAAGTGTGTCCACTCAATTAAAGACAGCTGTATTTAGTATAAAGTATATATGATTTATCTTAAATAAAACAAAAGTTACCATATACTAAACTATTACTCTATACCCGTTTTAATTAAACTATGCTTTTCGTTGAAAGGCATAAAAATAAACAAGAAGAAAATAATTTTAATGAAAATTTATATATTGTATTTTGAAAAGTTTACTATATTGTATTTTCTTATATTTTACTATATTCCACATCACATATTATTTTATTGTTTATTTTTTCAACCTTATATTAAAATAGAGCTAAAGCGGTAATAACTACTACAAAAATAAGTAAGCACCCATTACTATAATATGCACCTGAATGAATATAAAAGAAATGTGTATTCATGTCAGACTAGCTTACATTAGAGCAATATAATATATTAGAGCAATATAATATATCACCTTATATAAAGTATTTCAATTATCTGACAGATGCTCAAGAAAAATAATATATTTAATATGTAATAGGGAGAGAGATAATTAGCAAAGCCGAATTAGTATCCAATATTTGTTAAATATAAAATGTATATTTTGTATTTCCAACTTGTGGATAGATTTATTCACAGGAATAGGATTATACAAAAAAAATACAATTAAGGAATATATTTCTAATATAATTGCCAACATAAATAATGTATTACATTAGCTGCAATTTAGCATATTTAGGTTATGCAAATTAAGGTAAAATAAAGCGTCTTCTTATCAGAAATATACTGTTCTCTGCCTGTTTGTTAAATACATAAAGATCTTCGTAAAATACATACTCTCTGTCGAAGAGTGGAGTTTCATAAAATTTTCCAGTCGGGGATTAATTAAAAATTAAAAACAATGCCACTAAAAATGTAAAGTGGTGCCTTGGCCCCTTTTTATTAGTTTTCATGAAGATAATTTTTATAGCGTTTCTCCTCCAACAGAAAAAAAAATTAAATATATTAGAAGAGGTTATTACTAAACTTTAAATTGGCAAGCCCCATGATGTCTTCTTAAAACTATTATCGTAAACGAAAATATAGTTGTATTAAAGTTGGAACATTTGTAGAGAACATTATGATGACGTCAAAGGGCTGAAGTGAACAGTAACAAAGTAATCTTATAACATAACAGTGGGTTGGCACTCTGCCAGAAGTGGGATAGCTCGCACCCTCAAGCAATATTAACTATACATTCGGTAAACAAGTGGCAACAGACAAAGTAGATCTCCTGAGTGCATTTCATATTCTCAATTCAATCATTAAGTGCAAATAGAGAATGCCGTATGAATTTATATACACCGACTCTTAATCAATACACGTATTGATGTTTCGAATTAGTTTAACTGCAAAGGTAAATTACATTTGATAGTAATGACGATAATGACATTGTTATATACAACCTTAACTATAAATTTAACTTAACTTAACTACAAACTTAACTTATACATGCCATTTTCTTTCTTGTTCAGGAAATTAAATAAGAAAGTGTACATATTGGGTTAAAATTAAAGAATTCAAAATATTAAAATATACATGACTGGTAAATTCATTCATTACATACTTTATGATTTTAAAATTCCGTAAACATTTCAATTCTCAATTATAAAATGACATTATTTGAGCACACTTTTATACTCCTATCAACTTCCATGTAATAAGAGCCATCCCTCTAAACTTTTTAAATAAAATAAGAGTGCATGTATTCCTTATTCTCAAGGGCATTTTATTCTCTATCCCAAAATAAATTTCTTCCCGTTATGTATTCTTTATTTGCATCATTATGAGTGGAAATTTTAAAATGTATTTGTATACAATAGCGTATGTTCTGGAGTCGGGCAACCAGAAGACCTACCTTTTTTGTTTATTTATCAAATATCTGTCAAATATGACTAGTCTATCGTCTACCCTGTTACTACTATTTAAGTCCTGTATATCTAGTAGATAAAAATATTTCAGGTAATAATAGAGGGTAAAGAGTTACTCACTGCAAAAATTGGGGAACCCCAAGGTTTGGTGCTAGGACCTATTCCATTTTTAATATGAACAATTGATTTTGTTCTAACAACTTACAATTAAGTGACTCCGATACCCAGAATATTTTATTTAATTTCGATAAACGGTTGATAAGAGCAGAGGCAAACAAACTGCTTGCTACTGTATTCGATTCAAATTAAAATGGACAAATCATATTGAATACTTTTGTAGAAATCTAGCAAAATAGATATTCTACATGTCTCAGTTATGTAAGATGGTATCGTCTCATGTATTTTGCACGGTATATTTTGCTCTTGTGTATAATCATTTATTATGTGACATCACACTGTAGGTACGTTTTTCAATGTCTCACAAAATATTTGTCTTGCAGAAACCTGTACTAAGGATTATTGAAGGTACTAAATCCCTATGCTGCCAAAAATATATTTACTTAAGTCTTAAAGGAAAACTTAAAATCTCAAGGAGAGCAAGCATACCAGTATTTCCATATTTGTTACTGTTGACTATAAATCACTGAATGCTGCATAAATAATATAGTGTTATCGAAAATTAATGAAATACGAAATTATAATTGTTCTTATTTAAGGAAAGTAAATATATGAAGTTAGACTCGTGTCATTTATGTTAATAAATATAATATTTCTCTATAGGAAAGCTGCTCCTTTGAATTAATAAAATACATTTTTTGTCCCACATATTTTTAGCGTCAGATTTGTAGTTATCTAAACGTGGGAAACGCAATCGGAACCTCTGCCTTTCACAGCCAAACCGACCTTACACCCACTCGAATACACCACTCGACCCACGTGAAAGCGAGCTGACTCCGAATTTTTCTGTCACCAAGAGGCCTCGTCCCGAGCTGTACAGTTGTAACCCCTCCCAGCAATCGAAATCAGAACGACTTTGCGATGACGTAGATCACCGTAGAGACTAACACCCCCATACCCAAGGATCCTGCTTAAACGCGATCCTGCGACATACGAGACACTTTGGGAATTAACAGAAGAAACGTAGAAGACAAGAAGAATATCTGACTACTACTGAACATCTGAGGAGTGAGGTCCCAGCTGGAAAAATCCAACGTAGCAGGACCAGAGGAGGTCAGGTTTGTACATCTATCGCTGTTTGTCTTGCTCCCGCCACTCAAAGGACTTATTTTTGGCGAAACTAGCGGAAGAAAATATAAGCTCACCCCTTACGAGGCGGTCTAAATCTACAGCGATGAGTAGGGTAGAAAGCCCGGCCCAGCACCCACTTACTTCAAGTCATTTTCAGCGGTAGGGAAAATGACCTCTGTCTACCGCGCTCTTCAAGGTATTTACAACTACGATCCCTGAAATGTACATGAAGCTTTGTAGAGAGCTCATCCTGCAACCAAAGTAATCGTTAGTTGTAATAATCAAAATCCAAGGCTAATAGTGCAAAGTGCTGAGAACTTGTAGGGAATCTCAGTGACTAACCTTCATCAAAGAGTGAAATTTCTATATTCTTAGGTGTGGTCATGAAACAAGAACATAGAATGATGTCGATATAATTTTTGATAAGTATCCTGATCATCATATTGCTCAATCAGTTCATAAAATAGAACAATAAATTTAACCTTCTTTCCATACTTTTGAGTACATAATACCAGTATTACCCTGGAGATTAAATCCTAAAACCACCTATTGGATGTACACAGCTAATATATGGACCAATTACTTGGTGGCTTAGAGTTAGGTAAAGAACACGCCACTTGAGTTAGAGTATGTATAAATATTGATTTGTCAATCTATTACAAATGCGATGAAGACCCCGCCCAACCAGCCTTAGAAGTTGCCTTTGACCTGACACCTATTGATTTGTATATAGAAGAAGGCGCTGTAAGCATGGCTTTTTCTCGTG
This sequence comes from Rosalia funebris, assembly GCA_037954035.1. Classification (NCBI taxonomy): domain Eukaryota; kingdom Metazoa; phylum Arthropoda; class Insecta; order Coleoptera; family Cerambycidae; genus Rosalia; species Rosalia funebris. The sequence continues at coordinate 1,459,635 of JAZFAV010000018.1, read as the reverse complement.
GAAGATCCAAGGAAAATGAACTGGTATTCTGCGAGACAGGAAAACGTTTTGGAGGAGACAAATAAGTAACGCCTTCTTCTGGAGGCGAGCGTGGATCAGATCTCCACATTTTTCTATTTGAGAATAACCCTCAGATTGCACTGCATTTCGATGACTGCCTGAAACTTAACATATGGGTCTGTATTGATGGTTCAACAACTGGATATAGGATTGGAGATACGGATCTGAGGATGTGAAATTTTCTCTGAAAACCTGAATCTCCAAATCAGTGAGTCACTGGTCGACTATCCCGCAGTATTTCAAGCTGAGATTATGATAGGAGGTACTTCAGGTGACCAAATACATTACTAATCAAGGGACTGGTAGTAAAGCCATCGGAATATTCAAACACAATAAGATCATGTCCTTAAATAATTGCAAGATTAACTTCGGGATGATTCTGTAATGTAAATATTCATTGAATGTGCCTGGGAAAACGATGCAAACAACAACAATAGTGCTATGTGAAGTTACATGCTAAAAGATTACACTTTTAAGCGGTATACAGACAAATGGACCCAAATTAGCAGTTGATCCAGTAGATACGAAAAAATATTATTAACTACAACTTGCAACAAACTGGTAAACTTCTGCATGTATCTATCTCGTTATAATTTACAAATCCTAATAAGAAATCTGACGGAACATTGCAGACTAAACAGTCACCTCCATATTGCGGGTCAGACTGATAGTTTTATGTATAGAATATGTAATCTGGAGGACGAGACTGCAGAGCATATTCTTAAGAGATTCACTACGCTCTCTTCACTACAAGAAGATTTGTTCTGAATGTCCAATTATGAATGTTTCAAATATGTTTCTATTAAGAGCCCTCCTGACAATCTCTATGACAAAATTCGTTCTTTATTTAGCTCCAGGTGGACATCCTTGAGCTGTAATTGTGGTGAAGAGTTTTGTTTCAATAAGAGTTGATAAGGTGTCCCACCTAACTTCTCAATTAATTGTAAATTATTAACATTAAAGTTAACTTGTGATCGCAATTACGTTTATGAGTAACTCATTTATGAAAACGCCCAGAGGTACAATTTATCGCTGAGATACTGCCCCAAAATTAACCGTCTCGTTAAGCATCGATCCAAATAATGCTAAGTCGACCGAAGTTAATTCGATAATATGGCTGTGGGTAGTTTAAGAAAATGAGTTTTACACTCCGATGACGTGTGCGATAGCCACTTGGGTGGCTATAATATAATTCCTATGTTAAGCGTCAGGCGGAAATGCCAGATAACGGAAGTACCGTACCTAACAATTGAGTTCAATTGATCAAAAGCTATTTGGGGATAATATGCCAGAGACAAATTATAAATATTTATTACTCTACGACTATTAATTGTATTACTTAAGTGGAGTGGTAAATAATGCAACGAAGATTATAAGTAAAATCAATTGTAAGTATGCTATTCATTTAAAATCTTTTATTTTCTAATATTTAGTACATTAATTCTTAACCTGACTAAGTTTGTGCTAACAGGTGTTATTTATTATAATATGCCTAGAGTTTTACTGGTTACGAACGGCGCAGTGGGACGAATAGTGTAAAAATCGCGACATTGGTCGAAAGTTGAAGTTTATTCTACGACATATAAGTATATACACCTGTCATATGAATCCATTGGTGAATCCATCAATGAAGTTCTGGCGCCAGAGATCTCGGTTTTCCACCGGTTTTTTAATTAATCAGCTAAAAGATCTGGTGTTTCAAGGAAAATTCACGATTAATAGGGTTGCGTTATTCTTTACGCAATCAGACTGTTTGAGTTTTATATTTTTAATACCTCACTTTACATGGTTTAAAGGTGAATTATACCAGGAAATAGAAACATTTTTGGTATTTTAGTAGCCGGTGTATGTCATATTTCTTTCAAAAAACGTGTTATTCGACAAAGTTTTCAAGTACAAAAAAGTTCCGACTTGTTCCGAAAAATGGACATCACAGGCGTTTACCTTAGATATTTAGTGAGAGAAATACGAAAGAATTATATCCGACTCGTCCGACTGCGCCCGCTAGTCATGTTTGAACAAGTAGCGGCCAGGAGGGATCTCAAAGTCCAGCACAAGCAGTGTTTGGTGACTGTGTCTTTAATTTTGCTTTTATCGTTTAGTTTCATTCCGTCCTCAGTCCAGATCGGTCGTTGATTATCTTTACAATGTTTCAGATAAACCGTGAGCTTATCAATTTTTTAAAAAATCCTAGTGATTCGCAAACTTTTCTAATTTTAAAAGAGGAAATTTTGTTCAACATCTCCCCCTCGAATGTATCTCAGAGCAACATTTCACTGCTTGAAAATAAGCTTAAATCATTTTGTGTTCATTTAAAAATAAAGTGGGTAGAATGTAATTACAGGAAAGAATATTTTCTTAAGAAAAATGAGGATTGGCTCAATAGAGCTTTTACATATCCCGAAGGATTTCTTTAGCCTCCTGAAGAAATTAACGTTACATTCAAGCGCTTCGGTGAACTGTCTGAGAGGCAAGAAATGCGTAGGGTTGAAGAGTTGAGGGTAAGTTATTCGGGGGAAGAACTGCTTTTTGCCGCTAAAATGAATCTGAGGCGAGAAGGCCATAATATTAAAGCCAAAATTATTAGTAAAGTACTGGACCATTCAGACGATTCGGAAAACTAAAAAAAAAAATATGCGAGATTGGTGAACAATTTGACGCAATTTCATTCTCAAGTGAAAATACACTTGCCCCAACTACATCTCTAAAATTATCCAAGTCACAGTACTTCATTTTGAGAGATGCCATTTTGAAAGCAGGATCTACAGTGCTTCCCTCTTATTATCAGCTCAGCAAAGCTATGAAAGAATGTTATCCTGAAAAACGTGAGGTAACTGAGTGGGAAGCGAAAGTTCCTCTTCAAGCTCTCCTGAACCATACAGCCTCGAGAATATTTTCAATCACCACCACTGATGAGAGCCTAACAAATGGTAAAAACCTAAAGCTTATTTCAAAATGGGGATGCGATGGCGCATCTAGCCAGAGTGTGTACAAACAATCTTTCTCATTGAACAGTGGCAATAATGTGGACGATTCAGCGTTGTTTTTGACTACACTAGTCCCTATCAGGTTAATTGACATAGACGACTCATCAATTGTTTGGAAAAACGTGAGACCCTCATCCACACATTTTTGCAGACCAGTGAAATTCGCGTATTGCAAAGAAAATCCGGAAATAATTAAATCAGAAATTAAACGAATGGAATCAAAAATTGTATCGCTAATCCCTACACGGATTAACCAAGTAAGAATAGAACACGAACTTTATATGACAATGGTCGATGATAAAATCATAAATGTAATGACTGACACAAGTTCATCCATGCGCTGCTGTGTGTGGTGCAACATCAACAATGATGAACGACTTGAAGCGAATTGACACAAGAACTGCTAATACAGAGCATTATAAGTTTGGCATTTCTCCTCTCCACGCCAAAATTAGATTTTTTGAATGCCTCTTGCATCTTTCTTATAAGTCAGATTTCAAAAAGTGGTCAGCAAAGACAGATTTGCACAAGGAGCAACAGCGAGAAAGAAAAATGAAAATGCAAAAACGGTTTAAAGATGATCTGGGTCTTCAAGTTGATCGGGTAAAACAAGGTGCTGGAACTTATAACGATTGTAATATAGCACGCATGTTTTTAGATGATCCTAAGGCTACAGCAAAAATCACTGGGCTTAATGAAGAGGTCATCAGAAGATTTGCTATTATCTTACAAGCGATATCTTCAGGTCAACCGGTTTGTCCCAAAAAATTTGGATCATTTGCCCGAGAAACCGCCGAAATTTATGTAAAGCACTACGGGTGGTATTACATGCCACTAACTGTGCATAAAGTGTTGATCCATGGGGAGAGAATAATCGAAAATTTTATTCTTCCAATTCTCGGAAGAGGCTCAAGTAGCTCTTAATAAAGTATTTCGTCACTGCAGAGAGTTCAGAGCCAGAAAAATTTTGTGAAAATCAACAAATGAGGATATCCTGAATAATCTCCTTGTCAGCTCTGATTCGAAAATTTCAACACTGAGATCATACTATTCTTTTAAAAATTCAGTGGGCAAGAAGTTATTCCCCGAAACACAAACGTTACTTATTGTTGCTGATGATGTCCCCGAAGACGACCCTGGTTCAGATTTGGACGATTCGGAAAGATATAAAGAGGTATCAGAACAAGATTCCTTGTTAAACTATGTAGAAGACCCAGAATTCGCAGAAGAAATGGAAAATATGATGGCAGTTGACTAAAGGTACTATATTTTACTAATTTTAATGCTTAAGTTTCTCCAGTTGCTAAGTGAGATTCTTTTCTTTTTTTCACCGTATATTTACGAATTTATTTTGTATGTGATCTTTTTTCTACTCGTCAAAAAAATAATATTACTTATTATGTGAATAAAATTATTTCATGTCAAACTACATAAAACCAAAGCTTGTCGTTATTCTATGGGCTCTAGCTTCTTTCGCATCAATCGCATCGCCAAACGGACTTCACTATTCGATTCAGCACAAAAGAATACATAGAATATGACCCTAATTAAAATTTGTTTAGGAGAATAACGGGGAAAAAATCCATGTCCAGAAAATCTCCCGTTTCGTCCCACTGTGCGGCGTTTCTGTTTGTCACGACGGTAGTAGTCCCGGTCGATGCTCCCGACCTCCTGTGTGTACGGGTTTTATTATTTAGATGAATGATCTTGTTTTATAATCCTTAGTTTCCTCAGTTTTATTGTAGAATGTTTCTACAATTATAAATTTACCTTTAAAGAATATACGTTTTAACAGCTTATGCGTAGGGTATGAATTTTTTCAAAAAATAAAACCCGCCACAGGTAGGATTCGACATTTGTCCCGGATCGGAACCGAACGACATACAGCTGTTTCCAACTTATTAGTTCTCATCAGACTTCGTTATTACTTATTCCTATGACACTCCTAATTGGTAATGTTTTAGGATTATCGTAGTATAAGAATTCTATCCTTTAGAATTTTCTCGTGACTATTAATTTCCTATATTACCGTTGTTGATATGCAAATACAATATTTCCCGTTACTATTCACTTCAATGGCAAACGTCATCCTTTCATCACAACTTAAATATGTCAGGCCTTAATCGATCGTGCAGAAACACGAGAAAGGGGTCGAGGATCGCTTTTAGGTATAATTCAATGCCTAGCGGGGCGTTAGTCCGAGGACTAGTTGTTTCGATGGTATTGGAAAGACTGCTGAATGTTAACAGCTTTTTATTAAAAAAAATCAACTGAGACCAGGAAAGCAAGTTTAGCAGTAGTCTCATATACAACATAATTTTTTCGGCACAGAGTTGACCTCTTTTCCTTAAAGTTTGAGGCCGTAGGGAAGTTTATTTATATAAACGTAACACCACATTCGGGCTCATGGAAATGTGCCAAATTGTCTCTGTTGGGATTGAGTCCACGAATAGGATTATTGCAGATACCTCTATAGAAAACGACAGGACATACAATTTACAGAATCTAAAGTGAATAATTAACTTTCCTAATGCTGCATTTGGCACTCAACTAAATAAGTATTTCTTACATAATTCTATTTTTTTTAATATATTGATAAAGGATTATGTTAAAGTACGTATTGAATAACACAATACTACGATGATATACCACACCACGGTTCTTTTAACCCACTATTACCCATATCCCTGTTATGACTTGAATAAAAATGGAATCAATGAAATATTCATTTCATTCACAATTTAACATTTTATGTTATTGATTAATTCATTATAACGAACTTCGTCGTTTTCGTTGCTAAGAATTCCATAACGTACATATAATTAAGACATTTTAAATATTCTGAAAGTTTGATCGACTTTGTAAGCAGTTACGATATTGTGTAGGTTTAAAAGAAAATCGTGTTGGAAGTTCAAGGAAAAGATTCGCCTGGTCGAATATTCAACGCCTGGAAATATTCATACGCATTCGCCGTCATTGTATTTCATTCCACGAAATTCAATTTGTCGAAACGAAGCAAAATCATAAAGGTTATATCTCGTGCCCCACAATTTATTCTCTTGCAATTTCCATTGTTGCTAATAAAGTATGTCTCTATTGCCTAGCAAGCTTTTACCTTCAACCCCAAAGTACTCACAAGTGCATCTAATTGTCAAATTTGCATACAAAGAGAGTAACGGAGAATAGGGCAAGATAATAACAACTAATTTCTCGTTTACGAGCCACTCTGCAGACTGTTTCAAAATTCGCTTTACGAAAGCATTGTCCCCAAATTATGAAGCGAGCGATCTTTATTGTAGTTGTAGAACAGTTATGTTTATTATACAGTATAACAATAACTTTTTGAAAAATGCAATATGGGGCAACAGTTTTTTTATGGATCATGTGATAATAGACTTTCTATTTATTTATATAATGAGTTTACAATGAAATAAACAAATTCAATATAATTTTAAGAAGTTTCTTTTAAAAAATGATCATATATATATATATATATATATATATATATATATATATATATATATATATATATATATATATAATATAAACCTGATATTATTAATTCTCAGATTTTATTTTTTTACAGAAATTCTGCATTCTATTATGTTTTGAAAGGTTTAGAAAATTAATAAAAAAATAATATTTTAGTGTTTTTATTTTGTAATGTTCCCTCAAAAATAAAAAAAGCTATAGGATACTAAACTGCTACTTACACGAACATACTTTATATTTAAAAATATTAGTTTATCACTAATTATTAGGGGTTTGGTACATAATAAAACAATATTTTTAATGAAGAACAATATCACATTTATGATATTTGAAAAATAAAATTTTATGACAAATCTGATTTGTTTTTCTTATAAGTAATAAAGTTACCTTAGTTACCATACCTACAATGATCATGCGAGCTACTCGGTGGTTCTTAAAATCCACGATTTTTATTTCATGACAAAGTTGTGTATAAGCTTATATAGAAATATTTGAGAACAGCACTCCCGTCTCGCGTCAAGTGCTGTCATCGCAAATATTGCCAGAAGACCATTCTAAGGGAAACCAATAGGTGGATACACAGTGTCTGATTTGAACCATAGTAGGTTCAGAAACCTTCTTTGAATCATTTCCAAGCTGTTAATATGGCATTGATAATAAGGATTCCATACTAAAGATCCGTACTCAAGTTTATATCGGACAAAAGCAAAGTATAGAATTTTCAATATATCGGTGTTTGAGAAATCCCTGCTAGTCCTTATTAAGAAACCCAGTGTATGCAACGCTTCAGACACTTCTTTAGTTACGTGAGTGGTAAAAGATAGATCTTTTTCAAAAATTATGCCGAGGTCCAGGTTTTTGAAGAATAGAGCCGCCTAACCTATAATCGTATATTATTGGAGATAATTTAGTGGAATAGGACATAACATTGGACTTAAATACGTTTAGATGTAGTTTGTTACTAGTACACCAACTATGAAGATTAGACAGGTTGTTCTGCAGAAGAGCACAATCATCCAGGGAAATAATAACCTTAAATCATTTAAGTTCATCAGAATATAACAGACATTACAGTGACAATATCATTATTTAATATCTTTATTGAACAGCAAGGGGCCGAGAATAGAGCCTTGAGGCACACCTGACGTGGCACCATACTCAATGGACATGAAACCATTGATTTCAATGTACTGTTTTCTGTTAGAAAGATAGGACTTTATAGAAGGCTTAACAAATTTATTGAAAAACCAAATCTTGCAAGTTTACTCAGTAGTATATTATGATCGAGCCTGTCAAAAGCTGTGATGAAGTTCGTGTAAATGATGTCCATTTGCTTACGTTGGTTAAGAGTTTCAGCTATGCTTTGGGTAATACAAATTAAGTTAGATGTTGTAGATCGTTCTTGCATAAAGCCATGTTGATACTCTGACATTTGCATATTTACATCGGAATACATTGCGTCGTGAATTGATATTTCAAGGGCTTTGAGAAAATTACATAAAATAGCGATTGGTTTAAAGTTACTAATATCCGTGTTGTCGCCCTTTTTAAAAACTGGACAGACTTTAGAGTATTTCCAAATTACGGGTATAGAAGAGCTTTTTATGCATAAATTAAACAAAATCGATAATGGATAGCCAAGAATCGGTGCACAGTCCTTACTTATATAGTTATACATATCCTTTAACTTGGGCTATCTGTCATAAGGTATATATAAAATCAGGTTTCTACATACAATTGGGTAACGGTGCTCTATTAGTTATTAGTTATAGCGTCAACTAATTCAAACTTAATAATTTTTATTTTCACATTAAATGAATCAGTTAAGCAATATGATGAAAAATTTAAGTGAAAATAGAGAAAATAGGAGGAGTTGATAATTACCAAGAAGTGGTAACACATAATTGACTTCAAAAATGTATTACAGTATATAACAGACATTATAAATTATCGATTATTTTTGGTAGTAATAAAATTATAAAACCGTTCACAATAAAAATATTATACGAGATTTACTGCACGCTTTCTTTTATCATGTATTAAAATTTGTAGAAATATACAGAATGCTGTATTTAAAATAACAAAGTTAGCAACACTTCCTGTTACATCGGAAATGAAAGACCTGTATGAGTGAAAATGTGACAATCGAAATGGTAAATCGACATGGCAAGTTGATAAAATTGAATTTGTTTCCTACATCATAAACTCATTGTATGTATGTTCCTTATATCGAAATAAAGGAATACGGATTTTCCTTATATGAAGACAAAGAAGTAGAAAATCGGGCTTGAACAAAGTCAAAGAAATTTTTCATATGAAAGAAATGTTTCAGTAAAATTACTCTCCTCTACGAGCATTATATTTTCTTTAGATTCATTAAGTGTAGCTATATAAGCACCCTTAGTGAAAAATTTGGTCTTAGTTGAAGTTACTTACAATAAAAGATTCCTAAGATTAATTCTTAGTAGTGGCAACAATAGTTCTAGTATTGGCGCATTCGCCATTTTTCAAATAATTTTGAGATCTTCAATTTTAATACCAACAATACTGTTTTCCTAGAACCATTTCATTAATAAGTAAATATAATCATGCAATTGGTCGGGTAATATAGAAGAATTGTCATCTTGCTATGCTATTTGGGATTATAAAATAAATATAATATAAATGAAGATTCGAGAAAAAAATGGTTAAAGAAACTATTTCTGTTGCATACATGACTTTAAAGTAAATTTTCTGTATTTACTCATTTTCTGGTATTCAGATACATCTTGACATGATATGTTGAATTATATATGAAGGACAAATATCTCCTATAATACTTTAAAATTATCTAATACATTCTTTCAGTTCTCGAGGACACATCTCAGGTAGTTTATTAAAAATTATACTTCACATTTGAAAGATGTCATAAGAGAAAATCGGCGGTGTTAAGTCAGTGGAACAAAATGTTCGTTTTACTTCTAAGACATGTAGAAGTGCATACCTTTTTTACTAGGGCAAGGTTTATAAAAACTTATCTTCCACCTAACCCCTAAATAGGCACACGGATACGTACAGACATATTCAGCTCACCAATGTCGAAATCGAACCCATGCTTAGATTATTTCGGACCGGGAATATCGGCCAGCTTCAAGGGATTAGCATCGTTATCCTCGACTAAACTAAGGAACTAAGAGACCTTCTGCGAGTTTATACTCGATTCGAACTGGAATTTATATATACTATATACACTATATAGTATAAAGTCCCTTCACCGAATTCATCAAGTGTAACTGTACAACGATGACGGTAACTGCTTCGTTATCGCAAATTCTGTTCTTAGTTACAGCAATTTACAATTAAATGCTCCTGTTATTAATAATTCTAGTAGTGGCGCATTCGCCATTTTTTGAATTTATTTTTGATATCGCGATTTTGAACAGTTTTTCCTCACAGTGTATTATATCAAAAATAAGTAAATATAATTATGCACAGAAGAATACACAATAATAATTGTAATCTTGCTGCAATATGTGATTAATTAATATAGGTAGATTATGAATAGAATGTACTCGTTTTAAAAACTGATATGTTCACATACATGATACGTTAAAAATAATCATGTATGATGAAGCATACATGATTATTTTTAACAGTCCGAGTATAACCAATTGCTTCTGTTACATATATTAATTTAAAGTAAATTTTCTGAATATACACAATTTAGTATTCATATACATCTTGACATAATATGTTGAATTATATATGAATGACAAATATCTCCTATGATATGATATTTTAAAAGTATCTAATACATTTTTTCAAGTTCTTGAGGATACATCTCAGATAATTTATTGAAAATTATACTTCACGTTTGAAAGATGTCATAAGAGAAAATCGGCGGTGTTAAGTCAATGGAACGAAATTCTTACGATTTACTTCCAGAAATGTAGAAGGGCATATATTTTTTACGGGGGCAAGGTTTATCTCAGAGATTCTCTTCCACCTAACCCCTAATAGTCACACGGATACATACAGACATATTTAGCTCACCGATGTTGGAATCGAACCCACGCTTACTTCGAACCGGGAATCTAGGCCAGCTCCAAGCTATTAGCATCGTTATCCCCGACCAAACTAAGGAACTTAGAGATCTTCTGCGAGGTATGATAAATTATCCTTACCCTCAGGAGGTCTTCAACATTGGAGATTTTCCATACCTTGTCGGTTTTTCAGCGTCACATGAAAATCGTGTACTGCGGTGTGGTTAAACATCCCCCTTCCATGTCTGGACGGGACTGCGTAACAACGCTGCGTAACCTATATGCTTCTGGCGTAAGCTTACCATCAATTTCTGTATTGAATGTTCCTTTTGGTGTATGTAAAGAACGTGAAGTACAATTACTTCTTAAGAAATTATGTAAATGGACTACTATCATTAGAAAGAGTTGAGCTTTCTCAGGTTTTAATAACATTGGCTTACGAAGTACTCTAATAATGAAATGGCGTGGTGTTATGAACCTTTGTAACGCGTCGATGTCCTGTTGCGGGTAAAAAGTACGTGTCCTGTTGCGATATTGTGTCACGATGATAAATTACGTGTCGGTGTTACGCTGCGTTTCATTTTTGCATGTCTGGATGGACCTTAACATACTGGATTCAAACCCGAAGCCAAGTGGTTCTGTGATCAAATCTTCAACCAATTATGGCAAGTGCTGGGCATTGAACCTAGGATGTTGGCGTAAAACGAAATACTTCGAGGTATTTGTTTAACTTGTTGTGTTGTAAATGTGTCATGTTTTTATTTGGCAAATTGTTTTTGTTCCCCGCGAGATATGGATCATCAGAAGGCAGCCAGGTCGTTACACGGTATCATTTCCCATATTTTATTTTAGATGTAACGTTTATTAGATTTTTGTCCCGTTTATTTATAGCCGGAAGTGTTTACTTATTTTTAACTGCTTTTGAATTATCTAATATACTTTATTTTTATTACCTACATATTTTTTTAATATTTTCGTTTACTTTACGAGAAACAATGAATAAAAAATCTATTTTAATCGTGAAAGACGGAAGCGTAGTTCACTACATGACTTAACCGAAAATTGTCAGAACTAAAGAATAATTCGCAGATATAAACTATGCTTATGGAAAGACTACTTCATGGAAAAATTATAAGAACTAAATCGGTTATACTATTTTTACAAAGTAAGGTTACAAAGAATATTATGGCACCATAATATTATGAGCATATAGGCGACTATATTGAAGTATTAGAAAAACAGCCTATTATTGGATATCTTTTTGGATACTATGGGATATAGTTATTACTTTTCCACACTCCACCATACACATAAAAGATTTAATGTAATCCTGTAAACATTTTTTTCTAGGGTTTATTTTTCGGCTTTCGGACTACAATTCGGAAAACAAAAAAAAAGGTTTTTAGACCATTTTGTGTGTGTGTCGTTGTCGCTGTCGTTGTCGTCATTGTTGTTGTCGGCATTAATACAATTTTGTTAGCACGATAACTGAACTAAATCGTGTCGGGTCGATCGAGTTTTGACTGATTCTGATCGGGGACGTCTCCCAGACGACACCTATTGATTTTGAGGTAGATAGAACACACTCTACAATGTTCATGGGTCATGCGAAAACACAATGGTGGACTATTTGAGAAATTTTTTTTGTTAGCACTGATTCCAACTGATTCTGATTAGAGACATCTACCAGACAACATCTATTGATTTTGAGGTGGATAGGATACACTCCACCCTGTCCATGGGTCATGAGAAAGCGCCATGGTGGATTATTTGAAAAAAGTAAAACTGTCGTATAAAACACATATTCTGTATTTACGTGTTGGTTTATTTTTTCTCGTCCACTTAATTTCGTGATAGAGATGGTCTACGTGCGTAAAAGTCCGTTTTAAAGTTTTAAAACTGTTTATTAATTTTGCTTTGAACTTGAAATTTATTTTCTTAAATTATTAACTAAATAGAATCCATACCTCAAATAGAATCGATACCAGCGGAGAAGTGTCCTAACTTCATATGCCTAATATAATAATATTTATTAAGCGCCATAATGTAAGAAAACAATCCTGAAAATCGTATATAAAGTTTCCTATTCATATTGAGATTTTAGTTTATTCTTATTTCTAATCAACTGCATTTTTTGTATCTTTCTTCTACTATAACTATGTCTATATGTATGTTATATCAAAATTATCCATTGTACTTAGAATTGTTAAACTTCACCTTCATTTACCCTTATACTTTGTTGCAGTAACTTAATATGTTCAGATAAGAACCATTATAATCTCCTCTTGCGTTACAGCTTTGAGACCACTTCGTGCTCTATCTGTAACGTATAATATTTTAAATTCACGATCGTGATTACTTTCTGAAAATTAATAACTTCTTTTACTAGTAAATTACCTGACTTATGTCAGCACTTATGAATTAATAAATACGACAGCAAGTGGTGGCATCGGTACTGTAGCAACTGCAATACTGTAGCAACTGCAATACTGTAGCAACTGCAATAACTGTAGTAACATACTCGCTCAGTCGCGGCCATAACACGACGTTATGAACCATTTTATTTTTGTAATGTAAAGATCAAATAAAATTTTAAAAATAAATTAAATTCAAATAAAAATTGTTTTTAAAAATCATTATATGCTTTCGTACATATGTATATATTCGTATACAAAAGCGAATGCTTGTCTGTTTCTATGTTCCGAATAGGCTCCTACACCATGCAGTTAATCGTTATGATAGTTTGATCATAAATAATATTAACAAGAGAAGTTACAATGCCACCCGGACCGATCCATTATTTGCCCTTGTGTCGGAGTCGAAGATAAATAAGTGAGTGAAAATTGATGAATAGCCCCACTGATACTCAGGTATTTCCCCTAGAAGGATGGAATGTAAGACCCAGCGCCCATTGCGTCCCCCCAACATTTTCCGAAACATACTTACCACCTGTCTCCACCCCTTATGGAGAGCAGTTCTTTCTTTATACACTTCTTTGGGACGTAAGATCGCACGCCGAGTACTAGATATTATTATATACCATCAATATAATGCAAAGTTTTACTTCGTAGAGGGTAATTTTCAAACTACTAAAATAACGAGATAAGACTCCACCCCATCTACAAATGCTTTATATAATAAGAACTAAACAAATTGGGTCAAAACAGCTATTCTCCTGGCTATATGCCAACCGCCGAGCGCTGAAGTAAATGACCATGATAAATACGCCAAATGACAAAATACGCCAAATTTTGTCATTTACTTCAGCGCTCGGGGTTTGGCATATAGCCAGGAGAATAGCTGTTTTGATCTAATTTGTTTAGATCTTATTATATAAGGCATTTGCAAATGGGATGGAGTACAACTTCCTTATTTCAGTAGTTTTACTGTATACCATATTCACATTATGTTATTATTGATCGTTTCTATAATTAGTTAATTAAAAAATAAATGTAAATACATTAAAGACTATATTTTTTGTTAAACTTATATTTATATTTTATATTTATATTAAGCTTCGATGTATTTCATCGATGTATATCATGGATTTCATCACTATCTTCCAAACAAAAAATCTCAAATATATCATGGCTTGTTTCTATGGCTAGGTTCATATAAACTGTTTCGTTTATCGGCAGGATAAGAGAGTTTTTTATTTGGCAAATAGCAACGAAATGAATAGTACATGTGTTTGACTGCTATGTTTTTATAATTTTCTTTTATCAATTCCATTGATGCATATACAAGTAGGTACCTATTTTACTTTGCATATAATTTCAGTTCAGTGCTTATGTACTAATAATAATGCTTTTTAGAATTTAATGTAGTATTTAAATTTTGTTACTGAGAATTGTTAACTACTTCTCCTATTCACAGGACTCATCCTATAAGGAAATGTGATATTGTTTTATGAGAAATAAACTATTGTTGGTTAACCATTGTGATTGAAAGATTCATAGTGGAAAAGTAAGTACCAGTAGGGAGTATCTTTGTACTCCCCAAGTTAATAATGCTTAGCACTAAGGTAGGTATTATTAATAACATTTATCAAATTAATATAGACCATGTTATGTTACTATGTTACCTGTGGCGATACTGCTTTATTATTTTACTGTTTGTTCTTATTTATTTTCTTACCAAATTGTAACCAATGTAATCCTTATTTTACTTTACTGTATGTAAAAACAAGTTCTTTCAATTGGTGCAATCAAAGATGGGGTTTTCAAAAAATATCCTTCACGTCATAACTTTTAAAAATACGATCAAGTAAAATTAAAGAGTAGCTCTTCAGGTGGCATTTCAAATACATATTTTGACATGTTCGAGTGATTTTCAAGAAAAACATTAGTACTAATTTTATCGAATTTATGCGTTAGTTTTAGGACTCACTGTATATTTATCGATTTTATAGGGCATACTTACTATTCATTTCATCGCTATTTGCCAAATAAAAAACTCTTTTATCTTGCCGATAAACGAAACAGCCTACCTGAGCCTAGCCATAAAAAATAAGCCACGGTAGATTTTGAAATTTTTTATTTGGCAAATAGCGACGAAATAAATTATATGTATATACTACTGCAGAATTTTTTTTAAAATTAAGCTAAAGTGAGATATGGTTTAATTAGAAATAAGCAAAAATATTATATTCATATACTTTTAATCTTATGGCAAATATATTTGCACTTTCATCCAAAAATAATTTATTCGATAATATTATCTGTTAATTATGTTAAGGTAGCAGTCAAATTTCGTGACGAGAAGTGGACTAATTTAATGGAGTAGTATTTTTAATCATACACATGTTAATATACAAATACAAACAACATTAGTTAAATTGATGTAAATATAACGATAGGTATGTCAAAAGTAATTATTCCCCGTAAAGACAGGATCTAATCATGTACGATGCTTACACGTATTGTTCTCAATAAGTAAGAGTTAATGAAATAGTTTTATTAATTTAAATATCACATTACTTATTTTTAAGGGTTACTTTCTTCATATCTTATCTAAACGAAGCCATAATGGCTAAATTTATAACGGTTTCATTTATATATTTTAGTACCTTCCACTAAGGAACGATATTTTGCATATATATGAAACATGTGTACGATATTTCACCGAAATCGGGGACGGCTTTGCTAACGGCAGCTTTTGGGGGGTGACGCATTCTGCCCTTTAAACGGTGCTGTGGGCTGAAAACAGGGTATACCTACAATGTTTTTCTCTATTTATATTTATTTGTTCGATTAAATTTTATCGCTTTACTGAGCTTAATGTAGTAATGCAAATTTTCGCATAATGACAGAAAGTCATGCTAAAGAACGAGGCGAATTTCAAAAAAAAAACAAACAAACGTAACACTTATCTAATATTACCTATACAAATACTATTTACCTACTCTGTTTTATACCAAGATTGGTTGAAACTTAACCTCTGATCTTATTAACTTTACCGAAAAGGTAAAATTTTATCAAAGAGAGTCTTGAAAAAAGTTATAAGAAGGGAAGTCTTATACAAATGTATTTTAAGTATATATCAATACGAGACTTATATTGTAAAATGCGCTTCCTTGAAATAAAGAGAAAAAAATTATTTATTAACCTACACCACTCCATATCACAATAAATTCTCACTTGGTTCTTTCTCATTATCTTCGATTCACCTTAGAAATATTAAAATTAACACTAGTCAACAAGAGAAAACACTGATATAATGAACAAGGAAAACGTTTCATTTAATAACAAATAAAGTCAACAAAAATATAAAAGAAATGAAAATCAGGAAAGTGAAAACGGTTATGTTACTGGAAAATATTTAAGGACTGATACAGTAAAATATTATATAGTTGTAATCTACAGAGGTAACCCGAAACTGGCAACAAAATTTAGAAAAGTAATTACAATGATTAAGATATTTGCTGGAAGAAGACCAAAATATAACTCACAAGACTTAGCTCAACTTTCTTCAACAGCAAGATCCCATAGGGGTGGTTTAGTCGAATCAGATCGAGATTAGTTGAGAATCCTAGAAGCCAAGGGATACAAGTAACAAAAAGTGACTTTTTGAGTAAATCAAAGACAAAGTTAACCCTTAATTGAAAATTATATGCAATTTTTATAACATATAACACATTTGTAATACGTTTTGGATGTTTCTTTAGTTGTATATTAAGTTTCACATATGAACTGACTGTACTCAACAATCATAAATAACGTAATAATAATCGTCACTTGTACCCCTTGGATTCTAAAAAATGAGAAAGATTTACTACACGCTTTGGATTTCAAATATCAAATGAAGCTTTTATTGACATAGAATATTGTTACAATAGAATGTGTGTTTATTAAAGACAATAAAAATGACAAGTAGACCACCAAAATTAGCACTATTCATTGTTTGAGTAACTATCGTAAATATTTGCTGGCTCTTCATTTTGAGAAGGTAACTCCTTCATGCAGCCACTGCATTTTGCTGATTCCGGGTACGTTTTTCCGGAAGTAGGGTTCTAGTACGTCTAACGACACAATGTCGTCATCGTCCATTTGAGTGACAATGAATTTTCCACTAGATTTGTTGATGGTTCCTCTTTTTGGCTTTCTCTATTATTCCGAAATCTTGATCCCATTCCATAAAAGAATATCCTACAGCAAGAAACTTTTATTCAACTGTTTCGATTTGTGTTTTTTTGTACAACATAGAGCCAAAACTTTATTATTAAGTGACTTTTGTTTTGGCCTCCACAGTTGTCACTGTAAAGAATAATATTTTTTTACAGTTGGTGGTAGCGTTTTGATAAAATTCTAAAGACACGATGCAATGTTGGCCTGTCAACAACTACTGTTGTTGGGGCATCCTTAAACTTAGCCACATCATTATCTTTTGCGGTCTTTGCAGCTTCTGCTTTACGCAGTTACAAATATTTCTGGCTTTTAGAGTTTTTGACTTTTTCCTGTTCAATTCCATTATTAATAATATTTTGGAGCGTACCACATTTATCACATGTCAGTCAGAGATCTTTTGAAGAAAAAATTGAATTGAGTATGGAAAATGTGCCTATAGTAACTTTCTTTCTCAGGGTTTAGATCTTGTTCCCTACACATTTCTACATACGTCGTGTAGAGCGTTTTCAAATTTAGGTCATTACTCAAGTACTTTACATTAGGAGACCTAATTCTGGAGTAGTGGCTACTATATTTTGGAAGAGACTTAATGTGATTTTTTATTACTTCAGTAACATGATTGCTTGTTTTATTAGACAGAACTTTGTCACCTCTCTTGTCCTTATGACTAACTGAGATAGGACTGAACATTTTTTTGTTAATAAAATTAGTTACCCTTTTATTACTTACATTTAGGGTTTTTAAGAAAAAAGTATTACACACTCTATGCCCTTCTCATGTATAGGTCCAACTCTTTTTCTTTTGATAGTTTGTATTAGGTTTCCTTCTGATGGGATCTTCTATGCCTACAGAAGAAAATAGAACACATGTTTGAAGGTCCCAGTTCCCAAGATTCCAGAATAATTAACCGCAATAATTTACAATGAAATTGCACAGCATTGTCAAGCATGAAGCAATGTAAACAAAGAACTGCTGACAATCAGTTGGACGCCAAGGGATACAAGTCAGTCTTGTACTCCTTGGCCTATGAAGAAAACAGCTGGCATTTGACAGTATTTCACTTGTATCTCTTTACCCCAATATTATTTGGTGCCCTAGCAATCAGTTTCTACACTTATCTCCAAATGTACAAAAGCTGAACTTGTATCCCTTGGCTTCTAGGCTCCTCAGTTGAGATATTGACCTCCATTGATACCTAATATTGATTTTGGGGTACCATATGTGCAGACATCGTGACATAGATATTCTTCTTTATAGTGTTAACAAAATATGATATAAATTAATTACAATTATGCAATGATAGATTATAAAATAAAATATACATCATTAACTGTATTGCTAATATCTTCTCTCGTATCTCGCCAAGTGTCGCGCCATGTACATGCTCTGTTTATGATCGAGCCATGCCTATTATTATACACAGAGGGAAATGCGACAATAGCTTCCATGGACCAATCGGCGGTTATTTACTTAAATACTACAGTATTAATTATTTTAACTGAGTCGTTCTTCTACTTGAATTCACTTCATATCTAATATAATTTAATTTTACGAATTTATGTCTTTTCAGACATGCTTTATGTTACCTAATTGAATATTATAAAATATAAACTTTCTATCTGACGGTCCCTTGTTATGGGAATTTGGAAAATGTAAGGAATGCAATAGGCCTAACCACTTGTTTGCAACCACCCACATTTAGGAAAGTTTAGGGCACTTTTACAACGGAATATCGTCGCCACCTAACAAATTTTGATAAACACAAATTTGCTTTACTAATATTGAAAAAAGGTTATTTAGAATAGAAGAGTTTAATGGCAGTGATATATTCACATACCTGTGGATCTGCCTGAAGTGACACTATACAGGGAGTTTCAATAATACGAATAATGCAGAATTACCATCTTGTTATAGTTTTATGTTAATTTACTTTGATGTACAATTAAGTAAATAATAGCGCAATGATGCTCCAGTAAAAAAATTAAGCATTCTTACCTTATTGTAAGCGAAAAATTAATGTTGTATATTCCTTCTCACATACAATGTAAATATATGAGATAGTTACCTCTTTTTACTATAATTTCTATGTTTCTTATAGTTTTCGTCAATGATATGAGTCAATATATGGCTTGGTGTGTAAACTTTGAAATCAAGTTTTACTTCGTAATGCTCTTTGATAGTAAATGAAAAATATTTATCTCTTATTTTCGTCCTATCTGTGACTACACCAATTGTATCGACATTAAATATGGTCACATGTGTCAGTTTCTATGTAAATTAAGTATGTTTGTAAAATTAATCAATCACTTTTAAAATGTTCTTACACAATATTTCGGGTAGTTTCTTGATGGAAGAACAATAAATGCGATAAATGGATAACGCGGTAAATATTTGGTTCAACATTTGAATTAACAAATCTAATATTAGCTCTAAAGGCGTATAACTCAACAAGTTTCTGGACGGTTAAAATGCCGGTAAAGCGTGATAACTTTTATTGTAAGTCTAAATCGACATATTCTCATCGTATCTGTGAGCCAATTATATTTTGAAATTATTCATTATGTTAGACATCGATTGATACCATTATAGGATAATAATAGTTTCTAATACTTATAGTCGTAAACAACAGGCTATCTAAAATTAGAAAATGTTATAAATATTCATAACTTAATGAGAAGGGTTTGAATTTTTACGTCGTCTTGTTAATTAACGTCATTCGCGTGGTCCCTTTACCTCCGTTCTTAATCATTTAAAACAGAAATTAAATAAATCATTTTATTACTTTAAGTAACAGTTATTAGTACAAAAACGGTTGGATTACTCAAAAATATTAAAAGGTTGTTAGGACAACTTGATGGCAAGTTAATTAACCCAAATGCTCATGCAAAGATAATTTAGCTCGTAATTATAATAGCATGTGGTACATATTTGATAAAAATGTATTCGAATAGGTCGGTATTACTTTTTAAAGTAATTAATCCCAATTTTTTATTTTCAGGCATTTTCAGGCATTTTTTCAGGTATGGTATGGTGGTTGCTCTTTTTTAGTAGTAATTTATTTCTTTCAACAGATCATACAGGCAAAACAGGGGTGATTCACAAAAAACAGAAGTAGCACATGACCACTTCATTTCCCAATATGTGGCTTTAAAAAATGGTAAAAAAAGTTGAAACGATTAGAGAGGCACTGAAATAATGTTTCAATTTATAGAATATTTCGGGGGAAAGTGTGATCAACTAAACTTCCAATTTTGAATATAATACCATATAACATATACAAGTTACTGATAACATATTTAGAGCAAATTATATCAATCGAAACACGTGTTTTATACTATTAGATTTTAGCAAAGATTTTGATACCTTGGGCTAACTGCTATTATGTAAAATAAACTAAAGCATTTTGGTATTAGCGGCAAAACAAGTGTGTTTTTCAAAAATTATTTAGCAAATCGATGACAAAAGGTTAGCCTCAGAAATTCTTAATTTTCATATCATTTTGTTAGACAAGGTGTACCACAAGGTAATATTATTGCTCTGTTTATACAGCGGATTTTTATTTATTTTAAAGTTATTGTAAAATCTAACAACAATCTTAGTATGTCTAATGAACATAAATTAGTATTTAATGAACATAAAACACAGCTTCTGATATTTGGAAAAGAGTTAATGAATGTAAAACTTGGGGCCTCATTGTAGATGATGATCCTAGGTTTAGTTTTCATTTAAATTGTGGAAAAATCATACCACAAGTTGAAAATATTATACATACACACAGAATTTCTTAATAGAGACGCAAAATTATTACTTTGCATTTCACTAATACTGTTTTATCTCGCCTAATGTGAAATTATACAGGGCGGCCCACGATGTTTTGACCAGTCGATATCTCAAAATATATTTGAACAATAATTTTCAAAATTGGCGATGTTAAACAATTGGAAGTGTTGACCATTCTTGGCGTCAAGGGACTTTATTTCACCTGCATATTTCCGGTCACGTGACATCAACTTCAAAATATTAAATGAGACACCCTGTTATTACAATTTTGTGATGGTCTATTAATACCAATCTAATGATACCATATTTGTGAAGTTTTTGCGGCACTACAGTAATGATAAACGATTGTTTATGAATGTTTCTTTATTTTTATAAAAGAAAAGTAAGTAGTTTAGAAACAAAAAAGTTGTCCTAGCAACAGAAAGACATCACTACTTGTCAAGAACTGTCAAGCAGTATTAGTAGATTTTGTGTTTGTAAAAATACTAATAAGAGTATTATGCCTTTACATTTTACTTACGACGGCCACGAGTACATTGATATGCTGCTGATCTCTGAAGAATGTGGAAAAAATAGCAGACGTGCTAGAGATTTATATAGTTATCGTTTTCCCAACCGAAGAGTTCCCAGTAAAAATACTTTTGCTTACGTGAAACAAACATTAAAATGTGGTTCCTTTCCTAGTGTAAAACGGATAACTCCTATCCAAACAGAGAAAACCTATCCAAACAGAGGATACCATAATTAATATTCTGGCGTATCTTCAAGTAAATCCCCATATCTCAACGCGGTACCTTCAGCAAGAATTAGGAGTAAGTAGAACTATAATCCAGAATAAAAGATCATAAATATCGTTCTTTCAAAATAAATTTAACGCAAGGTTTAACTCTTGAAGATCTTGAAAGAATACTTAATTTTATTGCTGAAATGTCAGTAAAAGTCGCAGATGACCCGTTCTTTTTAAATAAAATATTGTGGAGTGATGAAAGTCTTTTTCACAACAACGTTACAGTCAACAGACACAATTGTCACAACTGGTCGGCTAGAAATCTAAAATGGGTGCGAGGAACCAATTTCCAGACAACATGGGGTGTAAATGGTTGGTGCGGTTTATTCAATGCGTTTAATTGGGCCGTATTTCTATCAAGAAACAGTGAACGGCGAAAGATATTTAGATTTTCTCCAAAATATGTTTCCCCATTTACTTGAAGGTATTTCCTTAAACAAAAAAAGAACGATGTGGTGGAAGCAGAATGATGCACCTCCTCACTTTGCCCAGCAAGTTAGGACATACATATATTGATGCTACTTTCCCTGAAAGATGGATTGGGCTCAATTGTACAATATCGTGGCCGGTTCATTCCTCAGATATAACACCTTTAGATTTCTTTCTATGGAGATACTTAAAAGGTTTTGTTTACAATACACAGCCTAGAAATTTAGACGATTTGCAATACAAAATCAGAGCAGTGTGCCAAACTGTTACACCAGAAATGATTAGAGCAGCATGCTACACAAAAGTTTTAAAAAGATTTGAGTATTGCGTTAATGAAGATGGACATCAATTTGAGCATGGACTGTAATGATTTTTATAATTATTGTATTTTGCTGTGTAACTATTTATCTTTTTTGATTAAAGTTTGAAGAAATTAATCCATTCATTTAACAGCTCAGATTATCACTGTGTTTCATACACGTCCTAATAAATATTGTATCATTGGATTGGTATTAGACCATCACAGAATGGTAATAACATACAGAGTGTCTCATTTAATATTTTGAAGTTGATGTCACGTGACCAGAAATGTGCAGGTGAAATAAAGTCCTTTTATGACAAAAATGGACAATGCTTTTTACTGTTTAACATCGCTAATTTTTAAAATTATTGTTCCAATATATTTCGAGATATCAACTGGCCAAAACTTCGTGGGCGACCCCGTATATTGGCCTGCAATAACAGAAAAACATAAAAAAGCTCTCCAAAATTGTTGTTTAAAATATTCATTCAATTTGGGAAAGCATGATCATTTAACATCTACCTTCTCACGCTCTAATTGTCTGAAATTAGGAGAACGATTTGCATGTCACATGTTTTGTCTAATTTTTAAATGAAATAAATACCATACGCCTTGATATATTTTTGAAAAACTAATTAGAGGTAGTGATGTTCTTGATTTGGATACCCGTAATCGGAATATATATGCCGTGCCTAAGCATACACCTAGTTTTGCTATGTTTGAAAGGGGTTCTAATTATAACTCAATTAAAGTATTTTAATGATATATATGCTTCTTTTAATCCAAACATATAAGCATTCCGAAAATAAATTAAAAACTGGATGAATTCAAAACCACTTGTTTAATTTTAATACACACTACTATTAAAACAATTATTAAAACCATATATCATACATAATTTTCAATAACATTGTAATTATAATCAGTTACAGCCTTTATTTACTTTTATTAATTTGTTACTTTCAGTTGATCACATGGAAGAGGCGGAATGGCGCAACCTAATCAAAAATTTTGGTGTCATAATGTTGTATTACGATAATTATCGAAAATAAATGCAAATAAAATAAATTATTATATTGACATTGGCGTTGTAATTTGAAATATCACCCACCATGTTCCGGTTAGAACATACCTTTACAGCTTTATCAGATAATTAATCTTTTTCAAAAAATGCATTTAGTTTAACTATAAAGTCAAAAAAATAAAAGGACTATCGATTACCAACTTCCTGTTCTCGTTTTATAATTGACCAGTCCTTCTAGAACTGAAAGATTTTAAAACAGTCTTAATTTCAGTAATGAATGGTCGAAGCAGGTGCATCGTTCGATGTTCTAAACATACATTTTGATAAGTGAAATTCTTCAAAGAACCGAGTATCTACTAATTAATTATTCAGTTAATACATTCAGTTACGGAATTAAGTGACTCTTCATTAGCTTGTTAAAGCGTTAGTGTTAAAATTTTATTTTTAAGAATCTCAACTGGTATAACGTCGGATCAGATGATTTTTCAGGAAAATTCGAAAATCGTACTCTTTAATTTTCTTAGAGAATGTTAAAAAAATTGTGCTTCATGAGAAATTTTTAAAAATAAATAACTAATTAGTTTTATAATTCTCTAAGGCCTTGTTCAGATTTATGCATAATCACACGTATAACTGCAGTTGCCTATATTTTTACATTCATACGTACGCATATAATACAGTTGGATGCACGAACAGGCATAAGTTTGAATAACGTCATATACAATATTAAATATACCATGTAAACAAATTAGCCGTCGTTAGTACCATA
Source organism: Rosalia funebris (assembly GCA_037954035.1). NCBI lineage: Eukaryota > Metazoa > Arthropoda > Insecta > Coleoptera > Cerambycidae > Rosalia > Rosalia funebris. The sequence continues at coordinate 1,435,358 of JAZFAV010000018.1, read as the reverse complement.
ACGTGCCCACATTATATCCTAGGGCATAATTATTGTTTATGGTAACTTTATTCTAGGTATAATTAACAAATAATGTCTATAAATAAATCAAATTTCCCTTAATATAAAACTGTAGAGGTATCTCTTATGTGGGATCTGGTAGAGAATATTTATTACTGATTACTGAGAACTGAGACAACAAATTAACAAAGACTATTCTATATCAAAACTGTTGAAGAAGCATTAGACCACTACACTAATTTTAAAGATTGTTTAATAGGTAATAAATTTAAGTAAATAAAAATAGATACAATGAAGATATGGAAGCAGATTAAGATCTCACGAGGAGGTGTGTCAGTTATTTAATTACTAACATCCTGATGAACCACCTATTGCAAGATCAAATGGAGGTAAACTAGTTAAAAAATTTTTACAAACTGGTAGCATAAAAGATTTTCATCGACGATATAGACCTCAAGTCAGTGAAAACACTAAATTAAGTATATGTATTGCTTGAAATTCAAGAATATTTTTACACTTATACCAGGCAACTGGGTATAACCAATCGCATGGACCATTTCGCAGATTAAATTCGTTAAAGAAAGGAAAAGTTCCACCTTTATAAACTATATTTGATTCAAGAGTTGAATAAAGATGATTCAGATTATCATATACAATTTTTCAAAGATACATTGTGTTCTGACGAAAATCTCAAGTGTATTGTTTCTAACTGAGGAACCCTTTCCTGTAATGGAACAGTACATCACTACGTCTGCGAATAATAATCCTAAGGCAATCTTTATTATTGTCCAGCCTAGGATCGTACAGTAAGTGTCAAGATAAACTATATACATATATAGACTGGAATTATAGAAAATCATCTTTTAGGGCCTTCAAAGAAAAGTTTTGTACGTTTCGACTTAGTATCAGCTGTAGCAGTTCTTTGTCCAAATAACGAGGATGATAATTCTTCAATAAAGCATTTGGTTTCAACAAGATGGAGGTACTTCTCATTTTGGTGTTGATGTTCAGTAATATATTGACAATACATTCCCTGGCAGATGGATATGGCGACAGGGACTAACTGAAAGACCACCACGTTTCTCTGATTTAATCCCCTTAAATTTCGAACGAATTCAAATAAAATTGAAAATATAAATCAATAAATTATTTAAAATTCAATACAAAGTATTTACACGCATGCTGGCGTACTTCAAGAACTTTATAGAATTTAATTTGTTCAAAAAACAAGACGGAGTTACAAGTTACTAAATAAAGATATAATTATAGTTAATATATAGGGAGTACAGCGAGATACTCACATTATCTTTCGTGGGAGTCACACACAATTTCCAGAAAAAAGTCAACGTGTGAGAAAGGATCTTGGATAATTACATAGCTGAACTTCTATTTATACATCGAAATTTAACGAGACCACAATGTTTGGACATATTGGAAAATGATAGTGTCGCTAATTTTAGGGTTTCTAAAGGAAAATCCTGTTGAATTTCAAGATCTGAAAAAAACTTTCAAAAGGATGATACTCCTCCACACTATTATGGAAAAGTAAGAGGTTATCCCAATAAACAGTATCTCAGTATTGTAGGGTATAATAGAGTGGCCTGATCGATCTCCTGATTTAATGCCCACAAATTAATTTTTATGGTACTAATTAAAATCTAAGGTATATACTACGCGAACCTGCTAACATCGAGGTTTTGTAGTAAATAATTACTGAAGAATGTAGTTTTTTTCCGTCGAAACACTTGAACGAGTGAAGGAAGAGTTATGTACAGCAGGATACTGTACACTTGGCAGAGGAAAGTGCACATTTATGTTAAACATTCTTTAAAGATATCTGGCACTACTTTTTACTTTTATCATTTAGTTATTTGTGTATAAAATTTATGCTTTTTCAATGACTAGGGATTTATTTTTAATAATACTAAAACATGTTTTTACCATAAGTTCTGTAAAGAAATGCAAACACATTGCAGGGAGCCATTGCCTTAAAATTTTGATGGTATGCCAATATTAAATTCACTCGATTTAAAGAGAAATCAAGAGACAAGTGTTAAATTCACGATCATTAAACAGATATTTAAACAATTTCCAAATAACGTGTTACCTGCATACTGTTACTATTTATAAAAATCGTCCATCTTTGCCATCTTTGATGATGAATATCACTATTTGTTAACTAAAACATTATTTTATGTTTTAATGTATGTAAGCCAATTTTAATTTTTTTGGTCTCTCAAATTTCAACGTTCCAGGAAAGGGGTTGGAGTCGTAACAAGGGATATATGGGTGGAAGTATCAAAAAATTGGCCCTGAGTTTTCTCTTGTGATTTCTCTCCTCCACTTTGGCTGTCAGCTAGCTGCAATGGAGGTGGGAGTGGATGCAAAAGAAGCGCCACCAGTTTTCCAGCTGTGGTTAAGAGAGGAATTTTAATTATACAAAAACGGGAAATGTGCTTATATTAGCAATAAAGCTACAATACTAACGTTTCTACAATCATAGAATAAACTTAATCCTAACCTATCTCTACTATTCGCAATTACACTGATCTGTCTCTGTGAGTACCCGCTGTTCTGTGTTGCTAACTGTGGTCACCGATTGAAATAGTTAACGGTTTCACCGTTACATTACTGGGTACGGCTTTGTAAGGTTGGTACTATTGCCTGATCTTTCATTTAATATAGGAGATATGTAGGGTTATCCAGCCCAAAATTGTCAACGGCACCGAAACAGAAATAGGAGAAGGACAAAATTCAAAAAAGGAGAAAAAAGGCCTTTGATGTTAGGTGACATTCACTGGTTAAATACAATTGTTATACTGAGGTTCGGTGACAGTTATTATAGACACCAAATATATCAAACAAAGTGAATGAATTTATATTATAATACAAAGTTTTACTCCACAGAGGGTAATATTCAAATTACATTACATAATATTTCTGTAGTTTTGAATATTTCCCCCTGCGGAGTAAAACTTTGCATTATACTGGTGATCTCAAGTTTTTACTCCGATTTAGATCGTTCTCTAGACTACCAAGAGATGGCGTTTAGTACGTTCTACTGCGGTGGAACGTAGCAACATCTACTAGATGTGAGCTTTATCTGTCAAAGGTATACTCGTTTACACTGAGCTGACGAGACCCAAGATAAAGTCGAAACGGGTCTGCAGTTAGCGATATCCTGAGACAAATGACACTTTGCATCTTCCCTGTGGTTTTGAAACAATCCGAATCACTGTACTTTAGTGCTAACTCTGTTATACAAAATACGGCAAATTTTGTCATGTAATTCAACGCTCGGCGTTTGGCATATAGCCAGGAGAATATCTGTTTTGACTTAATTTGTTTAGTCCTTATTATATAAGGCATTTGCAGATAGGTTGGAGTATAATCTCCTTATTTCTGTAGTTTACAATTTATATTGTCCAAAAACAACTTGTCACCAATATACTCAAATAATCCAGGAACCAGTATGTCTAACTTTTAGTACAGTTATCTCCATAAAAGGAACCTGAAACTCGCGGTAGTTATTTTTCGTTTAAGATTCAAATGTCAACGCACATCATATATGTAGTATAAATGTCACATATTTAACCCTTTATAGGGCAGTGGTAAAATTTTAAATCACTTAGTTTTTATTCGTAGTGAAATGAATAGAAAGTCTGAAAATGAACCACTTCCACTGAATAATATGTGCCGCAACTAGAATAAGCGAAATATCCACCACGAATTGATTTTGCGCGCCACTTATAATATTTTCTCGGGTTCGAGAGAATAAATGGTTGAATATATGCCATTGCACGGTTGTGACTTTTTAGATGTGTTGTTGTTATGACATGTGCCAATTAATTATAAAAACCATTGTTTTTTAGTGTAGTAAATGTTTACCAAGGTGAGTGGATTAAAAGAAACGTACTTTCTATCCAACTGAATAAATATGGTATTTCTAGTCAATCGTAATTCTTCAAAAATAACCTCACTTGCTGGTCAAACATAAGGTACGAATTTTTCCATTTTCTTTATTATTTCGTGTTCAATTTCTAAATTGGGTATTTCGCGACACTCACAAGAGATTCTGATAATACCATTTCGGTTGGTCTTCATGATACCCGGTGATAGCGATTGAAGGAGAAACCCATATCTCACCTTAAATTTAGGACAATTCTTGCTGACGAACTAATTTCAGATTATAATAGCTGAAAACAAAGGGGTTCGGTAGTTTCTGGAGTTTGAAAACTAAAAAACTAGGGTGAAGGAGTATTTCTATAGAAAATGCAGTAAGGACGCATAATATTGGAAATCGTTTACTCGTAAAAGGAACCTCTCGTCGCTGTTCTCATTACAGAACAGTGAAGAAAACAAAACGAAACCAAATAGTTTGTCGCAGATGTGAAGTTGCCCTCTGCATTGACTATTTTGCACCATTTCATGATATATAGAATAAATACAATAATATTTTTCCGTAATAAATTTTCAGTAAATTTCACTTATTCGATTTTTCCTTTTTAAGCAAGTGGTCGAAATTTTGACTAAAAAGTTAGGGTAAAGTATTCCTCCAGTAACGTACCCGGATTTTAATCCGTGAACCGGACGTTCACGGATTAAAATATCAACCACCGTCCCCACCTAAAACGCCAATTCTGTAAAATTTTTTTTACTAAGAAAAAATGGTCGTTTAGGTACCATGAACCTTAAAATATAATTATATTTTCTAAAACCTGCGTAAATAGTTTTGCCCTATAAAGAATTAAAGTAGATTCATTTAAAACATGTTAAATTCAACACTGATATTAATGTTATTTTCGTCGATATGAAAATGTATTGTCCTGTATGTACAAAGTAAATAAATGATGGAGTTTTTATATCAACGGATCTCTCAAGGGACTAAGCAGGACGTAGGCCTTAACGGGGGCTTGGCATCAGCTCCAGTAATTAGTGGTCGTAATCCCCTAATGATGTCTATTCGCCCGTTTCCCTAATGCGAAGGAATTGGAGCCTTTCCCTTTCAGGCTACACAACGTACATTTTCTTAGATGAGGCGAATTTGTTATGTACACATAATATCTAAAGCGTTATGTAAAGTATCTCAGGGTTTCTTTTCGCGAGTCACATTTAATGGTGCAAATAAATCACTCTAATCAAGGTAAATTTACATATGCATGGTTTTACGTTTACCTTTGACATTTTTATTAATGTAGAACAAAAAATGTTAGCACTAATTTAATAAGATGTATGTAAAATTTACTATTAAGTTTTTTCCTGATTTTCAGTACTTTTGTCCATGCTAAATTGTGTACAAGTTAAAGTAGAATTATCAGACAATAAGAGTCAAGTTAAGTATAAGAGATTCACGAAATTCTAATATCTATAACTAATAATTTATTGTGCTGAATATGTATCGCATTCTACTGATGATAGCAATCAAGCTGATTGAATCCGTATAGACTCTTCGAAAGATTTCGACAGATTAAACCACAGTATAATTTTGCAAAAATTAGATATTTCCGGATTTTCTACCGACTTAATCTCTTATCTTGAAAATATAATACAGTATGTGTTATACTGTGGTAAGAAACCTGTTGAAGTCCAACCAACGTTAGGTGTACCACAGGGATCCACTTTAGGACCGCTATTATTTATTATCCTTATTAATGATATCGTGGCTGACAGTAGTGTAAATTGCTTTTGCATACTGATTGTCGATGCTTTAAAATCATTTAGCGACATTTCATGTTTTGAAGACTATGATATTACCAAAAAATTTTAATAGAGTTCAGTCTTGGTATAAAAATAATGAAATTTCACATAATATCACTAAATGTAATGTTTTATTCATAACAACTCAACAAAACACGATGTTTGCCCTTGTAGACTTGAAAGCAAAATACTTTTGAGGTATCTCGAAAAAAATAACACCATATCGCACTTTATATAATAAAAATATTGCATCAATCTCATGAATATCTTATTAAAAATACTTAATATTTTTCAGATGTTTGTAGTATTAAAGTATTCTAGAATTCGATAGTACGATCAAATTTAGAATATGCCTCTAATGTGGTCTCCTCAATATCACGTGCACACAGACAATTTAGAAATAATTCAGACATTTTAAATGACGTATTTAAATTAGATGGAATATATTCTATTTGTTTTTCGAGTCTGATCTTTTATCAAGAAGCTTAGTATCGTTTTAAGGTCGCTGTAAAGTAGCTTATTAATCTTTGTTAATGAATCGATTCAAATACTACTAAATCATAATATCTAATTTAACAAAATGTTCTCCACTTTATATTACATGTTGGATTTATAATGAATTTCGCATGTGATCGCATAAATATTTTCATCTGCAAACTCATAAATCTATCAACATAACATCGTATATTTTGTAATATTTTGTAATTTCTTACGCTTTGTATTATGTGCATATTTATAATACGATTTTATACCATATGTGTATATAAATTCCTTTATTTTCTCTCTTTATATTGAGAAACATATTATATTTCTAACTTTAATATTTTCAAGTATTTTGTACATATTCTGCAATTCAATCTTAGGACCTGTAGAGTAGCTTAGTAAATAATAAATATAAATATAGATACAAATACATACTGGAGTAGGTTGGAACCTTTAGTGTGAAGATAACACTAACTTAGTTTTCCATAAAACATCAAAACATTATACACTACATTCGACGCGCGTTTCACCAACAAAGCTGGCATCATCTGGAAATGATTAAGACTAATCTTACGTATCCTATTTATACCTAAATTATTGTTGTGGCTCAGTGAGTTCTGACCGTCACGGTTGCGGCTCAGTGAGTCGTGAGTAACTGACCAATAAAGTAGGCTATGTGGAATAGGCCTTCTATCACTATTCATACTATTTTTACGTTTTTCAATTTCTAAATTTTCGAATGGATCCAACTGTTTAGCATTTGTTATCTAGCCTTATCTGTTCTACCATATTTGAGGTGCGCTATGTGCTCTTTGAACCTGGTTTGAATAGATCGTCTGGTCTGTCCAACCTATCAGCTGTAATCAAAGGTACGTTGGATGACCCGCAATCGTGACGGACGTAGTTCAATGAGCCGTAACCGTGACGGCCAGGACTCACTGAGCTACAGCAATAATTTAGATATAAATAGGATACATTGTTAGCATAAGATTAGTTTTAATCATCTCCAGATGATGCCAATTTTATTGCCGAAACACTCATCGAGTGTAGTGTAGAGTGTTTTGGTGTTTTGTGGAAAACTAAGCTAGTGTTATATAAATATATACTGACAATAATCTGACTAATGTAACTAATACTTTGCCTTGTGAAATATTTTGAATTTGTAAATCATTAGTTTTAGAATATTCTAGAACTCATAAAAGCATTCTCTACATAATTTAATATTTTCAAGTAAAATCCTGAGGCACGACAAGTTTCAATTATGAATTAATATAAATACTTGAATAGAGTTTTATATTTTCCTCCGAAATCCGCTTTGAGTAACAATTATTAAAACTACAAAAATAAGGAGTTTATACTCCAACCCATCTGCAAATGTCTTATATAATAAGGACTAAACAAATTAGGTCAAAACAGCTATTCTCCTGCCTATATACCAAACACCGAGTGCTGAATTACATGACAAAATTTGTCGTATTTTTGTCTAACAGAGTTAGCACTAAAATACAGTGATTGTTCCAAAACCACCAAGAAAGATACAAAGTGTCACCTATCTCAGGATACCGTTAACTGCAGACCGGTTTCGACATATAGCGACACATGCGCTTGGCATATAGCCAGGAGAATAGCTGTTTTGGCCTAATTTGTTTAGTCCTTACTATACAAGGTATTGTGATTGTGATTTTTGTAATAAAATTTTGTTAAGCGATGAAGCACTTTTTCATTTTGAAGGATACGTCAGTAAACAAAATTGCCCAATTAGGATGGTGGAAACCCACATGCTGTTCACTAAAAAGAAATGCATCCACATAGATGCACAGTTTGAAGCAGATTTTGGAGTGGTGGTGTAATTGGATCGTACTTCTTTGAAGAATGAGGCAGTTAAATAAATGACGCCCAGGCACGTCGAGGTTCAGTGGTTTCTAGATAACAGTCCTTAAATGTTGACGCACTATCTTTGACAGAGCACAAATGACGCGCAATGCAAATCCTATAGTTCCAACTGAGGCACTCTATATTATCTCATTGAAGTTTGTCCATTAAATCGTAAGAGAGAGATAGTAAATATATAAACCGAGTCTAAAAAATTTAAGATTGTTTTATTGTATTGCTATTATTTAAATTATTTATTGCCGATGCATTTGAATAGCATTCTGTATTTGAATAGCTTATTCTTGCATCTATAAATAAATCAATAAACCACTGTCATTTTTATTTTCTTATTCTGCAGTATTTCCACGGGAAATGAAAGCTAAATAGCTATGTTCCTACATAATGGGCCGTACTGCAATATAATTTTTACCACAACCACAAATCGAAATTCCCTCGTCCATTAAATGAGGGGTTGCATACAACCAGATTTACACAATCATCAACTTAAAACAGATTATTACGGCAAAATGTTAAAGTTTTCATGTCATTATAATGATGTATATTTGATGATTCTTCATGGGAGGTATAGTTTGGTCTTATCAAAATAACTCATTTAAATAAATATGACATTTTCTTCACTATTCCAATTCAAATCTTTAGTGAAGTAGATTCTAGGGCAAAGTTTTAAATATATGAGTAGTCTGCCTATGTGGACGTTTTAGTTTCATTTGTTCATATGTTTATTTTATCCAATTTATGTTTTTTATATTTAGTTTCAAGCCATCCTAATTAGGTATAATTAAAACTATCCATCGTGAGTGTAATGTCACATCAGTGACATTACACTCGGGTAATTCTGCGATAGCCGAGATGTCATCACGTAGAGGTGAGATATTTTATTCGATGTAGGTACAAGCAATTCAGTGTAGTTCAATTTAGCCTTGTCATCGTGTTTCACCTAGATATTATATAAATATTATAGAGGGTGTAACGCAATATGTCATGATTCGATAGGTCAATGATTCTCACAGGTCGATAGGAAATGGATAGGAGTTACTAAACATGGAGTGCTTTACAATACGACAGCATGTTCTTATTGTTTAATGTTACTATCAAAATTGTGAAAATTTGGTTGCAATGGTTTGTCAAGTGCGTCCGATTTTCAGTAGACATAATGATCCAAATTTATCAATTGTGAAAAGAATAATCGAAAGATTCAAAAGTATTGGTTCAATTATTGATATGAATCATGCGACTTGAGCTCATAGTGGCCATTCAGAACAAAATATTACGACAGTTCGCGAGAGTGTGGCCGAGAGTCCAGGGACCTCGTTTCATCATCACGCATAAGAATTAGACATTTTAATAGCCATTGTTTACCGCATTCTCACTAAAGATTTGCATGTCCATACTTACGAAGTACAATTGACTCAACAGTTTCTGCAAACAGACCATGCACAGTGAAGATAGTTCCAATTAGGTCATTGAACAACAATAAATGAATACCGATTTTGTGGACGAAAACATCTTTAGCGACGAGACCTATTTTCACTTTGATAGATTCGTTAATGGACAAAATTGCCGCATTGATGATTTTACGCTAGCTTTTCCCTGGCCGTGTTATCTCTCACTTTGGCCGCGACGATCTTGCGATTTAATACCTGTGAACTCCTTTCTGTGGGGTTTTCTGAAGTCTAAGGTTTGTGCCAACAAACCAACGACCACACAAGCATTAAATGCTTAAATTGAATGCTGTATCAATGAAATATCGCCACATTTATATAAAACCGTTATTGAAAATTTCACCAGAAGAGTAGCCGTGTGCTATCAAAGCCGTGACGGCCATTTACCGGATGTGTTGTTCCATACATAATTTCCAGAACAGAAAACCGTGTTTTAAGAAATCGACCGAGGAAGCTCTGTGGTAATTCATAATTCCAACGGAATTGAGTAAATAACTACCGAGTTTTTATACCACTATATTTACAAAAAAATCGTGACAGCAGTTTCGAAACTTTTATGTCATTTTCAAAACGATTATTCAATTAAGAATAAAATACAAAAATATATATTATAGGAACCGAATTTCTGTATTTTGTTTTTAGTTCAATCATCGTTTTGAACGTAACATAAAAGTATCGAAACTGCAGTCACGGCATTTGTGTAAATATATTGGTATGAGAACTTAGTTGTTGTTTTACTAAATTCCGTTGGAACTGTGTTTTATTTAAAATTCTAAAACTGAACTCTTATTGTAACACCTTTTATAACTTATATGTAGTTGCTTATATATGGCATCACCAATGAAGAGACATACAAGTGGACAGCCCTGCTCATAATATACAGGGCGTGTCTAAAATTCCTCACCCGTTTTTAACTTATAAATTAAGGCCTAAAAGAGCGAGAGTTATCATACATACATTAAAACATAAAATCGATGTGTAAATGGCATCACAATACCATCTTTAATTATCGTATCACTATTTATTAACTAAAACATTATTTTTACACATTCATCATCATCATTAGGTCATCAGTCCTAAGACTGGTTGGACGCTAACCTCCAGCTTCTCCTATCTTGTGCTAATCTTTTACACATTAACGTATATAAATTATTGTTCTTTTAGGATTTTCGCGTACGTGAAGCTTTTCAAAGAAGTATATTAATCAAAGTATTGTGACAAACCTTCAACAAATATGTAGGTTTAAGTTACATATTTCAATACATAATTTATTCTATTTAGTTTATTGGTTTATAATTTTATTTTTATAGAATACAGGATAGTACAAATTTTTGAATAAATATATACACAAATGACGTCACTCTAAATATGTCCATATATTTAAAAATCTCACAATACCTTCAGTAGTAAATTAATGAATGTCACATGTGTTATTGTTATTTCATTAGCCCAATTTCCGTAAAACGTAATTAAAATTATGACTCGAATTCACCTCACGTTTCATTAACCGCAATGCCAAGTAATGAGGTCTATATGTAATTTGCATATGTGTCCAATAATGTTAGCAAAATGACTGATAATACCATTAAAACTGATAGTTAACATGAGACATGCGAGTTACGTGTAATACTGATTAAATTCTGAAGGTGTGAACCCCTATATTGTGTTATACCGATATTAATTTTCGTATTAAACGAATGAAGGCCACAAAGCTGCTAATCTATTTAGTTTGGTTTTTATGTGTCTACAGGTAATGTAGAAAGGTTAAAAAATAATTTTGTAAATCTCAATGTACTCTAATAAATTTAATTTTATTAATACAATAATTTCAAAGTTTTAAAAGTAAGGAGTAGGGTTCATTATACATTGGACATTTACGAATTATATGCTCTACGTCTTTAGGTTCGAAAAAATTACACAGAATATATTGAACAATCAATTGTATAATAATATCCATTGCAGTAAAACATAATTCTTCATTTGAAAGACATTCTGAATTATGCACATAGTCGTGCACAATTAACATAATATATTGTAATATAATATATATGGGAACTCTCTGAAATAGATGTGTTGTATTATTTGAAAAGAAGAAGTAATCATGGATTAGAGACTAGAGCATAATAATAATCAGCTTCATTTTGTGTATCACGTTCGTGCAAGAAATATTTTTATATTTCAGGAGTAATGATAAATGTTTGTGAATCCAATGGAATATCATTCCATATATGCAAACAATCAATATTATCTAAACATTGTTTAATATGGATACCTAGTTATACATAAAATTTATTTTGGAATCTAGTTGCTGCAGCCATTAAAGCAACCTACTTTTAAAAGTAGAATATTCTTCAGAGATATCAAAACAAGTATCAAAAAGTAAAATGAATATCCCCGATGGTCATAACAACTGCGCAGTAATCAACGATTAATTACATATAAATGTAAATACAGTCCTAACAATTTTTAAATAAATGGCGAAGTCGCCAATGTTTGTATATCACGGGTGGTCTGAACTAAATTTTACCTCAAAAGTCTGTCACTATAGAACTGCTTATGGGAAACGTTAGATTGAAGTGTCCTGAAATGGATGCTTCAAACCGGGAAATCAGAACATGTGATGTTTTTCTTTCTTATTCATTTTTTGGAAATAATAAATAGGAAAATAGGAAAAAATTAGTATGTATTTTTTTGATACATGATTGCAATTTGCAATGATGTCTTTATTTGAATACAACATAATCTATACACAGTAACTAAACAGTTTGTATTTTTTTTTGAAAAATCATTGTTTACTACAATAGTAATTGATAACACCCTATAACTTAGCAAAAAAGGTACTGCAAATCAACACATCAGCTATACTCTATTATATATGTTTGTTATTATATTCTCACATAGTCTTCAGTAATTTCTCGGCATATTAAGTATGATTATGGGATACCTTTTATTTATTTCTAATAGTTGTAAAATCAAAATATACTTATTTCATAGCTTGTTCACCCAAACCCCGTTGGTGTATAGTCCAAAATTGCTTTTGGACTATACACCAAAAAATTGCTTTTTGGTGCATAGTCCAGTTTTGGCGTGACTGAGACACCAAATCCAAATAGGCGGTTCTAAATTGAATCAAGTTCTCTTTACAGGTCAATTATAATTTCTTCGCGAAACAAGCGGTAACGACATTTTGAAACTTCTGTAACATACCTCAGACACCCTAAACTAAATATTTCTCTAGAGTTTATATACACTATGTAACAGAGTTTCACATGAATTTCAAAAGAATACATACTACTGTCAATATTTATTTTCGCTAGGTAATTATATATATATATATATATATATATATATATATATATATATATATATATATATATATATATATATATATATATACATATATATATATATATATATATATATATATATATATATATATATATATATATATATATGTATATATATATATATATATATATATATATATATATATATATATATATATATATATTTGTGCATATTTATATGCCCATCAATATCCAAACTCACTATAGTTCCTGAATATACGTTATATCCTATGGTAATGTATAATAAGAAAAACTCCACAAAATATTAAGAACGACATTTTTTGTTATTTTCCTAATCCTTAGATTACTAATTTGAATCCCCGTGCATCCTTAATTTGGAGAAAATTAAAATAGATTGTGTAGTCCGTGAATATTAAAAGTGAAGAACAACTATGGCGTAGGATTTAAAATGCTATTCATGATCTGGAATGAAGAAAGTTTGCTTGTCATAAACATAATTTGAAGGGTACGGGAGAAAAACCATAAAAGTCCATTTCTCGCGATTTTATGATTGTAGTGCCATCTTTTAGTTAATAAGGAAATCCTGGAACCTATGATATAAGAGGGGAAAAGTCAAATAGGTTGCTTGAAATTTACCTTAGAATAATAGTTGTGCAGTGGAAGAACCAGAGAAGTCCAACAATCACAGGGAAAAAAGCAAAAAATTCCAGTCATCAACAATGCTGCCGTATTTATTATACATTGATGTACCCAGTACCTAACATTACTACTAATGACGTATATCATAAACGTCAACTTTCAGTGTTCGTTTTCAATATCTATGTTCTGTCTACATCTGAGAGCATTTTATATATGTATCCAGAAACCGTAGCGAAAAAAGGGAGCAATGATGTATGGTTCATCACTTTGTCTGCAATTTCTTGGACATGCGTGTTAGGCATTTATAAATAATTTGTGATTCTTGTGGCGGATAAAACAAGAATTACTGTTTCTTCCGATTTCTGCACAACCTCGTTTATGTAGAAAAGAGATTTGATTCGATAAAAGTTACATTTCCCATTCTAGGCTACAGTAACCTTGAATGTGACAAAAATATGGGTTTAGTTAACCAAAAGACTAGGGCTGAAACACCTAATGAATGGATGGATATTTTTAAGAAATCAGGAGTAAAACCATCTCCTTTTACAGTGGTGAATTCCGATTCTACAATGTTTAGGAAATGAACTGCGTACCTTTCTCCAAATTATCAAATGATTGCTCCTTTTAAATGTCAGCCAATTAGAGAATATACAATTATGATAGAGCATCCTTGTTTAGCTTGTTATAGGAACACGTATAATGGTCCTTGGTACTCAGCAATCCTTTGTGGATTCTGGATGTGGAAAAACAGTCAGAGGGAACAAGTTAGAGAAGGTGAATCCCTTCTGCCAGATTATTCGTATAATGGTAACTTAATGATTAGGTTTTTCATTTGTGAACTTATAGACAATGCTTTCACTGCAGGACCGATTCCCATAAAAAAATTTAAATTAGACAATTTAAGTAGATCTTAAGAAGTTTTGTGGTGAAGAAGCACAAGCTTATTTTTCACACTTGATACATGAGTAACTCCGTTATTTTAAAGTTTGGTTTTTGTTATTTGTATTACTATTAAAAATTACATCTTTATTTTTCACCTTTTTGGTATTATTATTTTATTTTGATTTATTGGTAGTTCATCATAGAGGGGAAGAATCAACAAAGTCCAAGGAACTACCCGCTTTTTCCCCGGGTTTTATGGTAGTGAGACCACGTAAGTAATATTTTTCATGAAATTCGCACACAAAATAAATAAATCAAGCCGTAATATTTTTCTTTAGCACATTGTCCATCGATTACACAAATACAACTTTATGACTGTTATTTTTTAGAGACTTTGTAACGTTATTAAGTTAAACATTCCTCACCTGTTAAATTTATGAAATATCACTATTGTGGTTTTTCAACTGTACCCTTCATTTATTAATAATAAATAAATTGTTCTGTCTGTGTAACATGACGTTTCGTCTCCAAAGATAGCATTGTTAATCTATTAATACAAAATATTATAATGCTTATAAAGTGCTATATTTTAGTTTAATTTAAGTTTGAAAAAAAATGTAAGTTATCATTTTCTTGGCGAGATAGGCGTTAAATCTTTGTTATTTAGATATTTAGATTGCGAGTATTGTGGCAAGTCTAGTGAGTTCTCAAAAAAAGCAAGATCATAATTCCAAGTGTGAAAGCAATTATTATTACCCGCATCAAGCGCTATATATTGTATTTTGCACTGATTTACTATAATTAACTATTCGCTATATGTAAAATTTATGCATGTTTTTTTATTATAATAGTATAAGACTTGTATAAGACCTTGTGAACGGTTACATAATAGCTTGGTACTATTTAACAGCTTCTTTAACGATCTACAACTAAAAGACAGAAGCCTTTACGAAAGATTATTTTTCGTCACATTGATTTCTTTTTTAATTTTATCTTAATGACATTTTATGTTTACTCTTTATATGTATAATAATATACTAATATTGCTGTCTCGGCAAGATAAAGTTAGTTTAATATAGTTAATAGTTAATATAATATAATTTACTAATATTAAGAGCAAATTAAAGACAACATAATATGTAAAGAATATCTAAAATGTATTATAATTATATATAATCATGAACTACATGTATTAAGTATGATGGATAATGATTCGGTATGAAAATGAACTAAATTTAATGTTTTAATTTAATTATTGTAAGTATTAACCCTTATTTTATTACTAATTTTATTTACACTACTCTATGATTGTCTACAATTACAATAACCTTACTTTTGGAGTAAATAGATATTTGTTTCTACAAATATTTGTTCTGTATATTCAATACACAATAGATGGAGTAGGTTAGAACCCTTGATGTGAAAATAACACTAATTTAGTTTTCCACAAACCACCAAAGCACTATACATTACACTCGACGCGCGTTTCACCAACAAGGTTGGTATCACCTGGAGATGATTAAAACTCAACTACTGCTAGTTTTAATCATCTTCAGGTGATGCCAACTTTGTTGGAGGAATGCGCGTCGAGTGTAGTGTATAGTGTTTTGGTGTTTTGTAGAAAACTTAGTTAGCGTTGTTGTATATTCAGAAATTTGAGTAGACATGCAAAATATTCCAATACAAATTCGTATTTATGGGACTTGTGGGCAAAAGCAAGACAATACCAAGAATACGGGAAGAAAGATGATTGCTATAATTTTTGCAGTAATACCTAAATAAAATAAGCATGCCTGTTGCTTTTGTGTAAGCGGTGGTGAATTTATAAGCATGGAGCACCTATGGGGTATTTGCGATAGCTGCAAAAGGGTGCTTTTGATGATCAATTGTTTATTTTTTATCTATTATAATATGTATGTACATTTTAGTTAAAGCACTTGTTCTGTAGATTATTAATATACAATACCATATGTTATAATATGTACTAAAAGTATTATGAATGACTATTTCTTGTACACTAGGAACAAAAATAAAAATTAAGGCATGTAAAAATTCTAAATTTTTAGGAGTTATCGTCGTTCAAGCAAAAAAGTCAGTTTTTTCAGACTTTGGTAATTAATTACTCGGGAAATAATTTCTTCTCTATTTTCACTCTTACAGTAATAAACATTTTTTGATAACGAAAACATGAATTATTGCTAAAAAAACATTTTCAACCTAAAAAAATTAATAGAAAAAAAATATTTATCATTAACTTGATTTTTAACAAAAATGACCAATTCAATAATTCCGAACACAATGAAAGAAAAATCGCAGCACTTTAAAATTCTCAGAGTTTATTTGGAATACTTCAGGTTAAGAACAAACGGTCAATATTCATAGTCTATCCATTATTTTCAAAGTTATGCCAAATTAAGAGAATATCCCTAAATGCACAATTTTTTACCTCTTTTTGCGACTATTTTTCTCCAAGTTACAGCTCCTTGAAAACCACCTAATAAT
The DNA here is from genome assembly GCA_037954035.1 of Rosalia funebris. Lineage (NCBI taxonomy): Eukaryota > Metazoa > Arthropoda > Insecta > Coleoptera > Cerambycidae > Rosalia > Rosalia funebris. Next base: position 1,418,512 of record JAZFAV010000018.1, on the reverse strand, counting down.
TTAGGTCTTTTTTATATCACCTAATTTATGTGCCTAGTTTAATATCTTGTAGTTTCTGTAATAATAGCTCAATGAATCGAAAGTTAAAAACATTCATCAGTATCTTGACATTTCACCCTCAGATCATAAATGGCTTTTCTAACAGTTGTTATCATAAATCATGTAAAAGCTCTTGTGACAATATTTATTTTATCACAATTTAAAATTCCTAATTAGTGTTATCCACTGCGCCTCTCGTTTGTAATTAGGAAAATCCCGAATGCAATTTAATTCTAATCACTCTCCGATGTTTCCCGGTTGCCCTTGTCTCATCATCTATTTTTGCGGTTCAAGTTTTCGTTTCCACTTCCACTCTCCAACGCCGTTGCAAATGGAAACGGAAGGTTAATGTTATTTAGCGCAATTTATCAAATCTTGTTTCGGAATATAAGGTAAAGAGGGTGCAAAAACTTCATTTCCTGATTGACTAGCGCCCTGCAGACCGGTAAATGGTTAAGTTTTATTCGATGGAAGTAACCATGCTTTGCTCTTTGCTCACAATATTTCTGCTTCATTATTCATAAATTATAATTATATTTTCGTGGGAAATTATATACGTACAGTAAGTCTGAAGATTAATGAATAAATTCGATAAAACAGGTACGAATTTTTTATTTACAAATCTCTCGGACATGTCAGAATATGTATTGGAAATGGAATTTTGAGAACTAACCTCTAATTTTTTCGAACTGCATTTTTAAAAGTTATTATGATATCGATATTTATTTAATAGAATGTCCCATTTTTGGTTGCAATTTAAAATAACTCGATTTTTTAGGCACAGTAAAGTAAAATAAGGTGAATTTCTGAAATCAACCCGAAGCAAAAAAGCGTTATATCAAAGTCATTGAAATAGAAGAAAAACTTCACTCACATTTAGTATTGGGCCGTATTAAGGAAACAATAAGAAATTATTATAATTAATTACTTTTCTTGTTTTATTAAATATCAATAATCATAAGATGCTCATTTGCTTTGCAGACCTATTCCAAAGAAATCTGGTATAATTAGTCCTTTTCTCTTCTTTATTGTACTTTTTCCAAATGGTGCAATAAAAAATAGAATTTTGCCTTTATTAGAACTTTATATCGGGCACAGTATGAATCCAAACACATTCGGGCACAATGCGTCTGAGAAATCCAATAATAGAATCTTATACAATTTAAATTTTAATGAGGTGGAGACTTAGCTAAACCCTTATTTTAATTAATACAATACAATAATAAATATTTTGTACTAGTTTTTAATCGGAACAACTAAATTTACATAAAGGAATTCATTTAATGTTGTAAAACAATAAATCTGGAAGATATTTATAGAACAGCCAGCTATTGACAAGTCTTTCTCGGTTTTAAGGACAAAGCACAAACGTAAATTAGTATTGAACAACATTTTGAATACAGAAAACAAGCCACCTATCTTAAGTGTAAAGAATTATAAATCCTCTTCATCATTTTATCATGTTCTAAACAAAAATAAACGTCACATTGCTGGCAACGATATTTGGTATAAACCAATAATTTAATACCCAAGTGTGTTTATTTTGAATTATAATATCATAAAAATCCAGAATAAGTAAACATAGAGACCCTAAAAATATTATTAATTTAAATAATAAAAGAAATCTAATGAAATAAAAAAGTGGAGATTGTGACGTAATCAGGCGCAATGCATCTGACAGATCCGGGCGGCCCATACAAGGCCAGAGAATGCACTAAAAAAACACCATATCGAGAAGAGCGATTTGGAGGTAGGAAGCTCCGAAAGAGTTCGAGTCAATATTCGTAATACACACGAAAGGGCAAAGAAAAAGGTGACTGCCGGATCTCATAGATCGGCTGCGCCCGACGGAGGGTTAAAGAAAATATCTATGACGGGTTATTATAATATAAAGGGTTGTTCTCAAAGTCGCATTTCAAATACATCTTTTAACTTTTGACATAGCGGGGTGATTAAAAAAAAAACAGTATCACTTTTGTCGCACTCATAACATTACTTTCCGAACTTGCTAAAATAGATTCTATTCGATATATTTCACATTTCACTTTCTAAAAATTAAGGAAATAATGTACACAAGCTGAATTTTATGCTACTGTTATTTATATAAGGAAGATACTAAATAAAATGAAACAGTACTATTTTTATCGCCGTATTTGTACAACCTGCGATTATATTTACGTAACTGTTTCTTTCATATTGAAATTACGAATTTTTTATCATATTTAAAAAGATACATAACATATCATGTTTAATGAGATATGTAACATTATGATCATATTTAAAAAGATATAACACTCCGGTATGTGTTACATCATTGATTAAACGGATTAATTTTCAGCGAGTTGTAAACTCTGTATATGTTTACTTTTCTGGTACATTCCAGGCATTGTATATGGGCAATTAATTATCTTAAAAGTTAAATAAAAAAAAACAGGAGACCAATTTTCGCCAACACAGAAATATTATACGTTACTCGACGTAGTATAATGCCTAATAATTGCCTCATAATTACCTCGTAGAAGGTCTCCAAGTTGATTCTTTCCCAATCCAAGTCCCTGGATTGATTCGAGCTAATAATATCAATCATTTGGAGCTCACCTAGATTGCCTGGCCGGAAGTAATATGAGCGTGAATTCGATTCCCACATCAGTCGGCTGTGTCTGTTTATGTGTATCCGTGTAAGTTTATAGGGGGTAGGTGAAAGAGTAGCTCTAAACTAAACCTCGCTCCCGTAAAAATAAAGACGAAATTAAAAAAAAACAGAAATCTACTATATTTCAGAAATATAACAATATAACATTAAAAATAGAACCGCTTTTTCCAATATACATATATGCTATTGTATTCTGATTATTTCTAATTTATAAACTCCATATTTCTCATGTATTCTATATTGGCTTTAGTATTATAAAATGCGGTAATACATTTTTGTATAATCATAATTTTGTTGTCATAGAATTTTTTTGAAAAACTCTGAAATAGGTCACCTTATTTTTTACAAATGTAAATTAATATATTTGTTCATAGGCCAAAATGTACCAAAAAGTACTATTATGCTAAAATTGTTGAAGAAGTATCACATGAATAAACTGATTAACTATTCTGTTAAGTACTATCGCTGTCAAGTTGCCTTTGTTGGGTAGTATTTCGTAAAGATTGTACTTAATAAATAACAAAGTGTAAATTTCAATCGCTCATTTAACTGAACAGGCGATAATTGAAAAATCAATCATGGTTGAATTTGGTGAGAGATGTGGATGGTGCTTAAGCCACATAGGGATAGAAGGTAATGAAATGTTGAAGAGATAGAAGATAGTGAATTGAGAAGAATAGTTTCTTGTATAACATTAATTTTCTCAAGCTGATCGTTTTTATTTTTAAGTTAAATAAGCGAAATAGGTGTCTTATACAGATTATATATATACAGAAATATATAGATTATCTAAAATAGGTTTTTAATAAATTCTTTTTCTATAATAAAAAAACATAAAATATAATAATATCCCAAAAAGAAACCATAACAATTAATTAACAAAAGCATACGCATTAACGATAAAAATAGAAGCTCTAGGTTAACAGGAGCTAGATTATTAGAAACAAAACAATAGGGAATCAAAAAACTAAGAGGTCCACCGACCAGGTGCCTTGCATTGTATTGTAGAAGTTACAAATAACAAGGCATCTGCCAAAATAACTATGTAAATGTATACAGGGCTTATTAAAATATCAAGTCATAAAATACTTTTATACAATGACATGTTGATGCTTATGTTAAGATAAGTATAAAATGCAAAAATTGACATAAAGGACGAATAAAAAAATTTTGAAGTAAGTAGGGCATCTATTAAGAGCTAAGAACTTTGTCAGTGACGATATGATAAAAGTGAAATAAATTTCCGATTAATATTGTACGTAGAATAAAAGAAAAATTTTCATTATGGTTAGTAAAGAACCATTCCTATTTTAGCATTAGTAGTAAAGTTATAACCACCAAGGTTATTACGTATCACAGTTCTATTATTTATGCAATGAAGTACTGTTCATTAGAGATTACAGAGATAAATTCTTCCCTTGCATTAATAAAATGTTGCATAGGGATAGATTTGTCTTATGCTATGTTGCATAGGACAGAACCATGAAAACTATTTTATATCTATTAATATATATATATATATATATATATATATATATATATATATATATATATATATATATATATATATATATATATATATCTTAATTCAGCCTGAACTAATGCAACTTTATCATTTACTTTGTGCAATGCTACTTGAATCTTTTTCATGTTGTATATATATATATATATATATATATATATATATATATATATATATATATATATATATAAACTAAAGTTACACACCAATATTCAGCCAGATAGATCAGTATGAAGCAAAGAGGATCTACACCGGAATGAATTCCAAGTAAACGTTTGGAAAGAAATTTTTATGGAACTCTTACCGATCGTAACTTCAACATATATAATAAAATAAGTTTTTCGAATTTCACTAGAAAAAATTATTTTAATACAAAATTGAGTTTGTATTAAAAGATGAATGGCTGACAGAGATAAGGACTTGAAAATTTTACGACTGTTCTATGAAATAGTATGTCCAAGCGACTCCCATATATAGTATATACAGTATATTCAAGCGACAAAATTACAATAGTATATCTATGTTCATATTATACTGTCGAAAACATGCCGGGCAAAACTTTTACATTTCTAATGGCGTCAAAACTTTAATTTCTGCTATGAATCTCAATATCCCTGTATTTGATATAATTTTTGTCCGTTCTAATTGTGAGCTTGAATATATTTTTGACATAAAATAATGTAAACACACCACAATGTAGTATACTTTTCTTTATGAGGGGTACATTATAATCCATGTGATGTAATTATTCTACAGTACGCATACATGTAACTTTTACATTAAATTGTTAATATTTAAGGCCATGCCATAACTAGTAAAAATAAACACCTAGGTAACTGTAATACATATTGAGTATTAAAACAGATAATGGAGGATTTTATTGAATAGGTATGTACCTCATTTATTTATGTTTAGTTTCAATGAACTGAATAAAGTAACACAAACCTATATTTCATATCCGCAATTTCAACAGTTTTGTGTCAACCCTGGAAACTAAGACCATGTAAATTATATCCATTTAACTCTATTATTGTAATTTGCTTGTGTTTATGTTCCATATAAGTAATTAAAGTTTGTTTATGTATTGATATTCATACAACTGAACAAATATAATTTTTAATATAGTAAAATAAATTTTGGGACATTTTAACAATATTAACGAATTAACTAACTTTGGTTTCAATTCATTCTATGAGCATTTATTATCCAATTCAAGACAAAACTACTGAAATTGTGCATTAATATTTTAACCACTTCTGTTCAAGGTAAGTACCTATTTTTAACAATCCTCACATATTGTAGTCAGTTTTCATAAAAACATCTACGCGCTTTTATGGCCCCCAGATATTTACAGCATTATTCATAAGACTCACATTAATTGCATTGTTTATAAAAAATCTTAATAAACTGATATTTTTATTCTGTTTGTGTTATAATAATTTCATTATTATAGTAAATATATTTAAAATTTTTCAGTAAATTATAGGACGCTCTGTAAACCAGCTGTAACCATAAGTTACCTTTTATTCACACTTTGCTCATAATAGTCTCATACATATCGTAAATTTTAGCATTAGTCATTAATTTATATGTTTACGTATTTAACTACTTTACATTGTAGTTTCATGGAATTCCGAATTAGTTTATGGCATTAGTGATTTCATACGTTATCGGGTATATTATATATATATATATATATATATATATATATATATATATATATATATATATATATATATATATATTAAAATAAAAAGATATAAATTAAATGAATTAGTTGTATTTACTAAATTTGATAATTTAAAAAAGACAGCTGGAATATAGGGTGTCTCAGTTGGAGCTATAGGATTCAATTACAATCCATTTGTGTTTTGTCTACAAATCATACGTCAACATGACGCCAATGTACTAGCTTCATTTTCAAAGGAGTTAGGTCCAATTATTTTACCACTACAAAATGAGCATCAAACCGTGCATCTCTGCGGATGCATCTCTTTTTCGTGAACAGCATGTGGATTTTCAGCACCCCAAATTCGACAATTTTGTTTGCTAACGTATTCATCAACTTGGTAAAATGTTTCATCATTGAACAAAATTTTGTTGCAAAAATCAGCATCATTTTCTTTCTTTTCTAGCTTTTAACTATAACTTTTAAATATTGTGTCAACTGAATTTTGTATGTTGACAGATGCAGACCTTTCTTTAATGTCTGATGCGTAATGGCTCTTGGCAGATTCAGTTGATATAGTCGAATTGATGTATTTGTATACCCCCGTACATTTTCTATAACTGCAGCAATATTATCATTTAACCGACCACGACGAGGACTTATTGATGCTGCCTTATCAATAACAAAATCCGCTTCTTCAAATTTCTTGATTAAATTTCAAACTGTTAACCCTGTAGACGGTTCGTTTTCTCCTAATTTTGTGCTAATTTTTCGTAATACAACTGCATTCATAAAGCAGTTCTACACAAACTATTCGTTGTTGGACTGTTAATTGCGGCATGTTACCGTTTACGATATGTATATGATAGTAATTAAATATTGATGCTCTATTTTTGACAAAACACAAATGGCGCACAATGCAAATCCTATAATTTTAATTGTGGCACCCTATATTATAGAAACATGTAACAGAAGAAATTATGCTTATCCATAGATGTCGATTAAAACTTCTTAGTAAAATATTTTAGCCTTTAATTGATCAATATTCTTCTCAAAATTGCATGCTAGTTTAGGTCGGTATCGACATATGCTTTTACATCAAGTAAATTATCTAAATTAAAAAATATTACTAATTTATTTAGTCAGATTTTTCACAAAAGAAAAACTGATATTACATGCAGATTCTTAAGCAGTTTTACGTTACAAATTTAATAAAGCGCAAAGTAATATATCAATTTAAATCTGACTTCAGTTAGATTTAACTGAAGTCAGATATATAATTACGGAAAAGTACGAAGTAATATTGATACATTCTCAGTATAATACAAGACCAATGAATAATGAAAAATGGTAAATTTTCTTTCCCAAGTAACCCCATTTCAGGCAGAAACATTTAATATAACGTCCATAAAGGGTTTATAACTAAGCCTTTCGAGAAAACATTTTCCTTTGCCATATTTTACAAATTACTCTTCTCTAACATTACAATCTCATTTAAGGCCAATCCCTTTTATGTTAAATATTTCGTTAACTTGAAAATACAAATAAATGATTTAAAAGAGCCAAATTCGATAGTAAATCAATTGAGAGCCCTGAGTTGGTTACACAGCCAGAAATATATTTGAGATGGCATATTGTTTTTTAAAAAAAATATACACCTTTGGAAATATTTACCATTTTCTTTATATTCAGGTTTCCTAATATTCAGGTCCGTATTCAGGTCCGAAGGTTTATTAAACAATGTAACCCCAATATTTTTCGATTGCCGTTTTACTTTCTTCTAAATAGTCAATTGAAATCACCTAAAAACATCTGCAACAATCATTCCCGTTTATTTTCGGACTCTTTCCACCTTTGCATTTTTTATTCATTGATTCAGTTAACAAATTTTTGTCAGGAAATCACAAATTGCATCAGATTTCTCCGCTTCATTTTTTTATATTTTTCATGAGGTATGTAACCTCATGAAAAATATAGGAAAATGAATTGAAATGAAAATGAAATGAAATTAGAGGTACATTATTGAGTTTACTCAACAATGTAGTTCTAATATTATCTGCTACAATTTTATCCTTTTCTAAATAGTCTATCATACGTACCAAGATAGTTGTAAGAACTTTTATCGTCGATTTCTAGAAGCTTGACAACTTTTGGCTGGAATTTTCTTGATTGAGGAAAATCATTATGCGTGACTGGTCTTTTATTTCTGGCGTAATTATTGATCTGCGTTTCTTTTTTCGATGATGTACAGTTATATACAGTTATATTATACTAAAAACTGTGCTAGGATCAATGAAACAGATTCTTATTTTAAACAGTTTTTATCAGCGATTATATTTATAAAATAAATAAACAGTTTTAGAACCTTAAAATGGACTTTTCCGCAGTAGAACATCTCTATCTCGAAATTGAGTGTCCGAGAAAAAATAAACCAACACATAAATGCAAAATATGTGTTTTATGCGACAGTTTTAGTTTTTTCAAATAGTCCACCATTGTGCTTTCTCATGACCCATAGACAGGTGTGTCCTATCCACCTCAAAATAAATAGATGTCGTCTGGTACGTCCCTAATCAGAATCAGTCGAAACCTGATCGATCCGATACGACTTAATTGAGTGATCGTGCTAACAAAAAAATTTCTCAAATAGTCTACCATTGTGCTTTCTCATGACCCATGAACATGGTAGAGTGTGTTCTATCCACCTCAAAATCAATGGGTGTCGTCTGGGAGACGTCCCCGATCACAATCAGTCAAAACCTGATCGATCCGACACGATTTACTTGAGTTATTGTGCTAACTAGAAATTTTAATGCCGACGATAACGACAACGACACACACACAGACAAAAATTTTTTAAAAACATTTTTTTTGTCTTTAGGTCGAAAAACGAAAAATAAACGCTAGAGTGCGAAAAAGTAAAATGGGTGAGATATATACTAAATGTAAAAGTATAGTAAAATTTTACAGAAGATATGATTTTCAAGTTTAACTCTCTTTAGTCTCTAGATGGACACTTCGCCGAATTACAATTTTGCGGCAACGTTTTACCATCTACTGTAGTCTGACTTATTCAGGGGAGTCCTTATAATAGGTGATCGATGAAACATTGGCACCCAATAGGTAAGAAAGTTTCAGTACGATGCTGAGTCCACTTTAATATTAATGAGGTGGACTACAGTTCACCTAAGCAAACCACGGAAGCTTTCATTTACAGTGATCCAAAATTCAGGCGACCTCTATCTTCCTTATGTAGTTTATATATTATTTATATTTAATATCTTTGTGGTATAATTTTATTCAAAAATAGACTAGAAATAGCGTATGATTGAAAAAATTGTTTTTCAAATATTAACATCATTTGTAAAGCGCCTAGTTATCCATAAATTGTCCATACACACCTATGGACATCCATTGTATCTTCCATATTCGATTATAAAACAATATGATTTCCTATTTGTTTTATATGAGGTGGTTCATTTAAGATAATTTCTATCATAGCTCTTAACAAATTTAAGAAAACAACTTTTTCCAGCTATCATTTTAGATAAATGTTAGCTGGAATAATTCAGAATGTAAAAAATATAGATCTCACTACATGGAGTATTTTAGAGTATTTATTTATTCGGTGATAAATAGTATATTCTATATATACTATTTTTATTATTTAGAAAGTTTTAAGTTGATCACGAACCATCATTTTGTCACTATTATCACAATATAATTTACAAATCGAAATATTTCTTCCAATAATCTTTCTACAGGAAAAAAATGTTTTTAAAAAGGGCATACCTAACCATTGAATGGAGATTTATATTCACCTTGAATTGATATAAAATTGTTCGTACCTCTATCAATTTGAAGAAAAACATATTCATTTCTAAAGTTGGAAAAAAAATGTATCTCCGTCACCTTGCCAATACCTTTGCAATTATCTTTGGACATTTGATCTAAATCTTAAAAATCATTATAATTTGTATTACTGGTTTTCTCCTGTGTAAGGTATTATAGAATTCTGCTTTTAAAGTTCATTAAATTGACGCTAATTCACAAAATATATTTTTATACAGGTTTCATTTATGCAGAAAGCATATATATCATCCTTTACATACGCTATGGTACAAAGAATAACTCATAGGAGAGTTCCAGGACATTTCATCTATCATGATGAAGCAGGAAGGTATTTTCTAAAACAAGTCATATCTTCAAATAATATTACTTTCCACAACTATATTATAATTACTATTATCATCACTACTATGACAAAGTAAATTCTCACCTGTCTGAAATAACTCATAGTCACTATAAAGTTGTTAAAGGTATAAGTTAGAACTTTAGGACCATAATTCAACTACTGACAGTAAAATTGATTTGGCCTTTATTCGAAACACCGATCCTGAGAAATTCGTGTGCGACATCCCATTACCTATCCCTCGAAGGATCTGGATATAACGTGATGGTGCTAAGAATCGCTTTGTCGTAAGTTTTCTCCAGTCTTAAATAAAAAATTTCCGAGCAGATTGATTGAGCACAGAAAATTGGTAAGTTACATCTTCCCTGAGGGTTTTTTCTTTCGCATGTACAAACTAAATGACTCTGTTATTAAACCTATACATGAAATAGAAACATATGTCTTGGTTACATATATTTAAAAATAGAAATTATATTTTAAACATTATATTATTTATATAAAATGAATATTTGTAAAAATTTAGGTTTTGTTAACTAGGTACTGTGTCTATTGTAATATGCGGTACCGTAATATGAAGCTGAATTTACTATACATAAATTAATTAACTTGAATTAATTCAGAATATCTGGAAAATACAAACAACACCGCACTTAACATATAGCTAAACTAGGGAGAGTATCCCTATGATATAATTGGTTATGGTGTGAATATCAACTCTTTGGGAGGAGATTACGAAAACAGGAGAATACAAATAGATATTTATATTTAATACAGCCTTGTTGCCAGTAATATAAGTTACATTGATATAATAAAGAGAATAATATAAGCATATAGAGAACTGGGAAAATGCACATATATATGCACATACATGGTTTGACACGGAACACCTGCTATCTGGCTACATCTAAATAAGTTAGAATAAAGAATATTCTTAAGAAAACTGTTTTTAGTTCTTTCACATGTTTCTTTTGCCTTATTATATACCGACGCGAAGCTTAACTCAGAGCTACCTAACCTCCGACAGTTACATGGACACAGACGAACACCTAACCGATTTTTGTTGGAATCGAACCCACACCCGAATTACCCCGAACCGGTAATATAGGCCAGCCCCAAACAATTGGCATCATTACCCCATCCCAGAGTAGTCCAGAGATTTTGGAGACCTTCTGCGAGGTAATTATGGGACACTTCACCCTCAGAAGGTCTGGCGATACCTATAAATATATATGTCAATTGGAGGTCGAACCGATAGTCATTATTATTTAATCATGGGTGAACTAACTGAATGAGAAAGGTCTAAATTGTTTATGGTGGTTGGTTTTAGATATAGATAGGAATTATTGCTATATTTTACTGCAATATTTCCTGATAGTAATGATCATATTTCAAAACCAACAGTTTCAGGATTATACAAAAGTGTCACGAAACGGAAAGTATTGAAAATCGATGAAAATCTGGTCGAAGTAAATCGGTAACAAATGAAGATTGGATGTTCTTTTTAATCTGCAAGAGGAACCCAACACTTTTATATCAGAAGTAGTCTTATATCACGATAATCGTAAAATATCGGTAAGAAGGATGTTATTTGAAAATAAATTTCATCTCTATAGAATTCGTTTAATACAAAAATGTAATGAAAGTGAGTTTGATAGCACCGTATCATTCAGATTATTACTATTCTGAATAAATAGTATTTTCCAATGAACAGATACTTAGTCTGAAAGGTTTTATAAACTGTCAATACTAGGCAGATCGTCACTAGATCGTCACACGTCACTAGAAGAAAGTCACACCCAATAATATGAAATATTAAATTTATGGGCGGGGATAATCAGAGAAACATCATTGGACCATTATTTCTTGGACAATTTAAATACAAATTGTTATTTATAAAGTTCACGTGGGGTAATCGTTTCATCATTAAACCATGTATTTTCAAACTAGGTAAATCCTGAACAACTATTAAATGAAATTTGATATATATTGAATGGCCACCGTAATCGCCCGATTTATGTCCTTTAGACTAATTTATTTGGGATCATTTAAAATTGGTTGTCGATAAGACCAAAACGTCAATCGTTCCGATGACGTCATATCTTATAAACTAAAATAGCTGTTAAAAATCAATGTATGTCATTGAATATATTAAAATAACTGAAAAAAAAACTTTTATTACATATACATTTTATATAAGCTACATTGTAGTCAGAAATCAGGTATTTCATCACATTTACGTAATCACGACAAAAATAAACAAACTTTTATAAGAATATAGTCGAAGGAACAATATTTGGTTGGTTTTGTATACCTTTTCATTGAACTAATCCACAGTTATAATAAGACACTTACAATTATGGAATTTTACTATGTTTTTAATCTGCTTCTAATACTAATTTCCTTAAAATCTGATTTGAATCCCCATAGGCGTCTCATGTAAAATAAATGCAATTCTCTATTTATGTACGTTGTTTAAAAGTCAATTCAAAATTATCACGAATATTCAATGAAACCGCTTAATTTGACTTGAGTATATTTTGCGGTTTTTCCAATCAGAAACATCATACACTTCATACTTAAATCATGTAGTCTATAGTACCAATATGTAGATTGCTTATTGATTTTGAGATTAATTTTTAATGAGAACTATATTTGAAGACTAAAATAATCGTGCATATTGTGGTTGTACATATTCCATACTACTAAATATATAACTTGTAAGATAGTAACACTGTGGGTCGTAAGAGTGGCCCATTTTATTGTAAACAAATCGTCCACACTTAACTTTTATTTTACACGTTTATTGGTACTCAACGTTTTACATGCAGTTAATAGCACATAAAACATAAAAGTGTACTAGTCGAAATAATTTGGCACTAGATTTAACTCTCAATACTAATTGTAATTAGCATAATTCGCAAGTATGTAACTGAACGAATATGTTGTTCTTATATAATCTTTAGTATCCAGTTACGTTTGTAATTAGAATACGTAAATGTTTCTAGTATTAAATATTATCAAATCAAGTCTTTAATGAGTTGAAATCATTGAAACCGTTTTTCTTGTACACTGTATTATATATACTGTGCAATATGTATAATTTAGACTCATTTTTATCTAAACTTAGCTTTTTATATTTAGCAGTGACAGGAGATAAGTCAGAAGCGTTGCCGTAATATCACCATCAGTATTAATGATGGTAATTACTATGCACGTATATTTCATTTCTTAGTATATAATATTGATAATTTTAGTATATAATATAATAAACTAATTTTAATGTTAATATAAAACGTCATAATCAACTGTGTGCAAAATGGGGCGTAATTTAAAATAGTCACTTCCTATTGAAACACCCTCTATTGAACAATGCCCCATATCAATTCCTACAGGTCGAAAACTATAAAATACTGCTTGGAGAAGAAAATATGTATAGAAATTTCTTATATCTCATAAAATACAATATGATGAAACAATAACACAGACCTAGAAAAAATAACATTTGTGTGTGCTAAGGAATAAATCATACCTATTTTTTATATTTTTTGCAACTGCCCTGAAAATGGGATGTGTAGAATGATTCGTTTAGTCTACATTTTCGTAGTATCGAAACCTGCGAAGGCGCATTGTTTTGCACAAAGAGAAACCAACAGAAAAGGAAAGAAACGAAGCAGAAATCCGTTATACAGATCACTTGAAAATAAACATGTACGAAAAGGAAAATCAATATAAAAATACTACCATTATCAAGAATAAAATTGTTAGATTAAGATTTTTATCAGTTTTTATGGTTTTTTTAGAAGTTTAATAAGATACCCCTATTACCCCTATTACTTTAGATTCGTGTTCAGCGGGTATAAATACAAAATATAAGTATAGTTTATTTCTTAGCATATACAACTTTAATTTTTTTGTGGGTCTGTATAATTACTGGGTGTAGTTTAGAAGCCGACTTTTAAAAAAGGTATGGCGTCGATGAAATTTTCTGCTATACCTTTCATAGACGACATACCCTGGATATGAATGACCACATCGTCTGACTCCTTCCATCTTATTGTAACATTTCTAATCCCTTTGAGTTAATATGAAGCCAATTCAGGACAAAATATCTTTTGAAGTACATATTTACTTCTATACGGGTAACTATTGGACTTCTTCAAAATTAGTCATTTATATTTATTTAATAATAACTAGAGGAAATTCTATAGCATACTTTTTAATACCTCTTCGATTTGGTGCAGCATGGTATATAAGTTTTTTTGTGATTTATGCCCACTATACCAGGTATCAAAGATTGGAATAAAATGTTCTAATTTATATACCATATATGAGAAGTTGTTTTGTTAATTATAGTGGAAAATCCTGTTTAATTTGGAGATCTGAAAATAACAGAACATTTTCAAATTTTCAACAGGAAGGCGCTCTCTACATTGCTATGGCATCGTAAGAGGTTATGTCAATGAACAGCACATTAAATCCCGGGATACAATAGAGTAGTTTACTTCATCTCCAGCGTTAACGTCCTTAGAGCTATTTGTATAGGGCTACTTACATTCCAAGATATATGCTACGAAACCCATTAAGATCGAGGTTTTGAAGCAAGGAGTCGTTGAATGCATGTTAATTTCCTCAGAGACAATTGAACGAGTAATAAAAGAGTTTTATGACAGATTGTCATACTGTTACCAGGAGGAAGGTAAAAATTTTAAGTAAAGTAGTAAAGAAAATAAGCATTAAAATAATTTGTAAATAAACTCAGTTGTCCTTTTCTAGAATTAAATTTACAATGTTCGATTTACCATTATACTTATAATAATTTAAATCTTAAGTTATGTCAGTTCAGTTCCTACTTGGAAAACTTTTACTATACAAAAATTTTCATTTATTAATTTTGATTTTTATAAAAAAAATAAGTTCACCATATTTGACTAAAGTTTTAACATACCGCGATTAACAGTTCAACAACGAATAGTTTATGTACAACTGGTTTATGAAAGTGAGCGATCATTTACAGTTGCATTAAGGACCCTTAAGGGCAGAATTCGAACAAACTTAGAACAATATGAAGCACCTACAGAGTTAGTAGTTCGTAACATTAATCAATAAATTTGAAGAGGCGGGTTTTGTTATTGATAAGATAACATTAATACGTTCTTGCCGTGGTAGGTCAGATGAAAATGTTGCTGCAGTGAGAGAAATTGTAAGGTAGTATCCAAACATACCAATTCGACGTCGTGCACAACTATTGAATCTGCCAACAGCCATCACGTATCGGATTTTAAAGAAAGATCTGTATCTGTCAGGATAAAAAATTCAGTTGACACAACAATTAAGAGTTACAGACCACCTGCAACGTCGTACATTTGCTAATTAGATGTTAGAAAAGAAAGAAGGTGATGCAGATTAAAAAAAAAATTATTCAGCGATGAAGCACATTTTCATCTTGACGCATATGTCAGCAGTGGCAGTTTTACTGTAGGTGCATTTGTGCAGTGAGCTCCCTTAAAAATTCCTCAAAATACATACTAGGTGTTTACTATACATTACATTATTATATCATTATACATAGAATGTTTATATCTAACTGTTTCGCTTACAGCTTGTTAGATGTCGCGAGATTTGCCAGCCCTAGAATTTATCAGATTTATCTACGGGATATTAAATCTGAAACTTAAATACATAGGAAGTTCAGTTTTCCTACTGAACATATCAGAGAACCGTTTAATCATGTGTTAGAAGGTTATGCTTCATTGTGAAATCCTTTTTGAAGAGTTTCAGTCTCGATCATTGGATGCTGTTAAGATGAGCAGTTATTTGAATAATTTTGAAGACACAATTATAAAAATCCCTACAACTAATTACTAAAAATCGTCTGAAAAAAATACAAGGTGCTCCCATAATGATATATCATTTTCTGCACAAACAAATGAAGTGTGTGATATATTAATTAACCAAACTAAAGACAGATTTGAGTTCAGAGCGTCGAAACTATTTTTCCCCAATAAATTTAGTGACTATGAGAAACAATTCCTCATTCAAGATTTTGACAATGTAACGAAAACTTATGGATTTTTGGACAAAGTTAAATTGAAAAGTGAATCAACGGTTATATACAGCAGGGAAGATTTTCGTGAACCAGCAAGTTGCTTAGTAATTTTGCAACTATTTATAGATTGAAACCTGACGGACTGTTTTAGTGAAACTGTTTTATTATTAAAATTAATTTGTATCATACTCAGGACAAGTGTTGAAAGTGAAAGCTGTTTTGCGACGCTTAAAACAATTAAAAACGTTTTGAGAAATTCAATAGCGCAAGATAGACTAAATTCACTTTGCATGATAAGTATGGAGGAAGTGCTAATTGCAGCGATTCCAGATCTTAAAAATCTTGTAATTGATGTTTTTGCGAATTTCAAAAATAGACGAATGGATTTCCTATATAAATAACCTCAGGCTTGGACATAGGTAAGCTTATTTTAGTTTTTCATTTGTTATTATTTTATCGATTGCACCCCTAGACAAAAATTTCACCGGTCGCCACTATATATCAGTAAATAAGACCATCGAATATGGAGTCGATGTCGAATATTGTAGATGACAGTAGCTAAATATTCACGCCCTATCTTTGATATAACACAAATGGCGCTCAATTCAAATCCTATAGTTCCAAATGGGACACCCTATATATGTATATATTATAAAATAAGTTTATTTATTTCTTATACGCAAATTTTACAAGAATAACAGGATCACACATAACCTCGCAGACACATGGTGCTGTTATGGTGAACTACTACATGAACAACGTCAAACTACGCCAAACTCACCTGACTTTTTAGAATTGGTTTTGCTTCTAGACTTCTTGGGATAGATGTTTATCTTGCTGTGGCCGCAGCCCATTTCTAGGAGCGTGCAGCAGTTTTATGAGAAAATCGCCCCTCACTGTCGCGGTAGACGGTCACATCTTCCGGTATACATCAGCCGGTGTCCGTACCGTTCGATGGTGTCAGATGACCGTAAATCTTTAACGAAGCCGCCATCTGCAACAAATCGATATATAATTAACAGGAGCGGAAAGCCAGCGAAGCATGTTGTGCTTAGCGTCCTATAAATTATTTTTCCATGGTATTATGTTGCGTTTTACTTTTCTTATCGTACGCATTCACATCGAGAAGTAAATCAATTCGGCTCGGAGTTTACGTCAGAAAAGTAGATTATGGTTCGTACCCCTTCGAAATTTATGTCAAGATTATTAGTCTCTCATATTAAACCCTCTAGCCGGCTGAGTAACTAGTGGAAGAGATATTCCAAGTGGAAGCTTAAGGGCAACGGGATTTATAGAACTGTTTTAATAAAGCAAACTAGAGCAGATCTATCTAAACGTGATATTTTGAATTACATTTGCCTATGCCAATGTTAAATGAAATATTTTACATTGCAAATGATTTTGATTTGTCATGGGTCAATAAACATTTCATAAATATTTGATAAGATATTGATCAATAATGGATAACGAGTATTTTGCTATGCAATAATGAGTTCAGATATTGGGTTCAGATAGTGGACTGACCATTAATATCACAATAATTTGAAACATCTGTAATTATATTGGAAATTTTGATTTTAGTTTAACGAATTTGTACAGAAAAATATGTTGCTGCTTAACAATAAATTTATATTTAAAATACTATTATATAATAGTATTACACTACTAAATGCTACGTGGTCTTTAGCAATCCATATGTTTTAAAATCTCCTGGTAGAAATAGATTTATAATAATTATTAATCGACAACATTAAAATTATTACAAAAATAATTCAGTTGCCCAACCCCTAGCTAATATATGTGTAACACTTGGGTCCAAATCTCAATGGGAGTATTTCTTGGGTATGGATATATTTATCTTCGCCTCTATGTGGCACCTGCCACTCTTAAGCCTGAGGTGTTAAGGAAAAAACTTAATTTCTGTATATCTAAATTAAAAAATATATATATTTGTAAGATTATTTATGTATCAATATTCATTTTTAGATCTTCTGCCAGTGTGTCCTATATATATATATATATATATATATTTGAATACGAACTTGAAACTTTGAAACAAAGTTTATTTCCAAGTTAGAAGTTAATTGAATATGATTTTAAGGCTTTCTTGGTATTCTACACTTTCTTATAGATCTTGTAAAGGCATTAGTGACTATTTAGTTATTTAAACGTGACATAAATAATGTTATCTAAAGAAAATTAAAACACCTCACATAAAGGAAATAAGCAATAAAATTTCGCGTCGTATTTGCTGTTTGTTTGACTGTTTTAGCGACTTATAAATTAATTACTTAACAGCATAAAAATTTAAATGAGATACATTTCTATTTACTGGAAATTAGTCAATACGAATTTATTACTTTTAATTGTACTTGCGATTCAATTAAAAGTCATATCAAGATGATTGATTCGCCGATTAAACTCATGAAATTTATTTAATCTATTTCGTTACCTAATCATTATCTAACCCCAAAAGGATCCAACCGCCAGCATTGATTTTTGGGTACTGTAATGGTGGAGCATGCTCTTCACTGAAGCCTCGGCACACATGTATGAGATAGAGAGCTCCATATTGCGTACATGTAGCAGCAATGGGATAATTTTGATATAATTAGTATCCGGACAAAGTCTGGATCTAATAATATTTGATGTAAATATTATTGCCCATCTTCCACTGTGTACTGTATTGACGTTGAGCCTTGTGATCCTTGTCGTCTTGCATCACGCACATCGTTGGATTCAGGCCGTACAACTGCTCTACAGTGAGTAGCAGAACAAATAGTCATATACTATTTTTAACAAATATGTTCTCATTCTACCATGTATGCATAATGTGTTATCCTTTTCGATCTTTAGACAAATTGACTCGGAAGTAGTCTTCCAAATCATGGAAGGCAAATTTAAAAATAATTCTTGCTTCAGATTTTTCAGAAGTTATAGATGTCAGAAGTAGCTATAACTTAAGGGATTGTGAATGGTTTTGAAATCTCTTATTGTAATTGTTACCCATTCATCTATTGAAATTATATCAGACTATTTTCGGTGATATATTCAATATTCAGGATATGAAATACATGTCAAATAGGATAATTGTGAAAACCACCTGCGGCATTTAGATGAATGAACAGTCAAATGAGATTAATCAGCATATGCAAACTTTGCCTATTAAAACTTTTCTCAAGGTATATTTGCTGTTATTCCTACAAAACTTTCTGAACTGGCATAAGTAATCCTTATAAATAATTCAGTGCCTGCGAGTTCATATCAGTAATCCTTGTTTTAAAGAGGAATTAACATTCGGGATATAAATATATTCCGGGATTTTCGCTTCTGCTGATGGTACATTAATATGCATTTCTTTTTAAGTAGGTAGGTAAAATTAAGTATGCCTGTATGCGTAAGTGAAAGCGTACGTGATAGTAATTTATGTATAGTATCTAAGGATAAAGTGATGGTATAAGGAGAATGTTGAAGCGAGTGTTTCAGTATTAATCGTCGCATCACTACAGCTAATGGTCCAACGATATATAGCTCTTTAAGTAACTAAAATAGGTGTAGATCCTTAAATAAAATATTTTGCATGTCAACAATATCCAATCACAGGGCGCGATCAGCTGACACAACAGTTAAATATATTGGTTTGTTGTATCAACATCGTTCAGTCGTTTTTATTTATATACCTCCTACCATATCGGAAATCTGTTTACAGTTTAAATCAACTGCTTCGTCGGCTGAACACTTGAAAATTTCTTATTATATTAAAGGAATAAGGAACTGGGGATTTCTCAGTTCATGTAAACAAAATATTAAATTACCAGCTGTAGCGACGCGTTAAAATTGGCGCATTAGCAAGGATAATGAGTGTGCCTCGATAGCTCAGCGGTCAGAGCAACCAACCGGAAATTTGGAGAGCCGGGTTCGATTCCCGGTCAAGATATAAGCACTCTTTATCCTTGCTATCGCCAAAATGGTGACCCCGACGTGATGTGATTCGTTCCAGTACTCGAACCTCCCTTAACATCTCAAATTCGCGGATTCGATTCCCGTCCTATCCATCGCCCTATAGTCCCGGGGTTACCGAACAACGGTTAGTAAGAATGGCAAACGCGGTCACATTCCGTTAAATTGTATCGAGACAAACCATGTCTCTATGGAACTACTCTATGGAAAATACTTCTCTATGGAACTACTTCAGGGACATTCGGTATAAAAACTTGTTCCATCATATTTCACCATAATACATCCAAAGTACATAATACAAAACTATAATCTTCGTTTTAATAAAATGCTATAATCTACATGCTATATATATATATATATATATATATATATATATATATATATATATATATATATATACCTTAGGGTAAGTATCACAGATCACTTTGCATACTATGCAGTAAAATATTAATTTTGGATTTCATATTGATGTTGGAATATTTTAATACCTTGAAATATTTTAGTATGATAATTTAAAGATTTGATTTACAATGATGTTATATGTTACCCAAATCTATGACCACATTTATATTTGGGATACTATGGAAACGGTTTAACTCTGCAGAATCAAGTACAAATATTATGTGATTTGTGAAATCCTCTTTTGAAATAAATTGAGGGATTTTGGTTAGAGATCGGGGAACAACCACCACAAATTTTTCTTCGACAAAGAATGGAATATAGACGAATATTAATTCCTGTGAAGGATTTTTTTTAATTTATAAAAAGGGATATGTGAAAGTAAGTGTTATAACGGAGTGAGATCTTCAGTTTCTGACTAACATGAGGTATGGTTTTAGGAACTATACGAACAAAGAACGCTTTTCTTCTGCATCCAACAAATTTTTGAACAAATGTTAAGTGACGTGCAGCCTCAATTTAGTTACAATGTTATTTAGTAACAACAAAGCATGTAGATTATAGCATTTTATTAAAACGAAGATTATAGTTTTGTATTATGTACTTTGGATGTATTATGGTGAAATATGATGGAACAAGTTTTTATACCGAATGTCCCTGAAGTAGTTCCATAGAGAAGTATTTTCCATAGAGTAGTTCCATAGAGACATGGTTTGTCTCGATACAATTTAACGGAATGTGACCGCGTTTGCCATTCTTACTAACCGTTGTTCGGTAACCCCGGGACTATAGGGCGATGGATAGGACGGGAATCGAATCCGCGAATTTGAGATGTTAAGGGAGGTTCGAGTACTGGAACGAATCACATCACGTCGGGGTCACCATTTTGGCGATAGCAAGGATAAAGAGTGCTTATATCTTGACCGGGAATCGAACCCGGCTCTCCAAATTTCCGGTTGGTTGCTCTGACCGCTGAGCTATCGAGGCACACTCATTATCCTTGCTAATGCGCCAATTTTAACGCGTCGCTACAGCTGGTAATTTAATATTTTGTTTACATGAACTGAGAAATCCCCAGTTCCTTATTCCTTTAATATAATAAGAAATTTTCAAGTGTTCAGCCGACGAAGCAGTTGATTTAAACTGTAAACAGATTTCCGATATGGTAGGAGGTATATAAATAAAAACGACTGAACGATGTTGATACAACAAACCAATATATTTAACTGTTGTGTCAGCTGATCGCGCCCTGTGATTGGATATTGTTGACATGCAAAATATTTTATTTAAGGATCTACACCTATTTTAGTTACTTAAAGAGCTATATATCGTTGGACCATTAGCTGTAGTGATGCGACGATTAATACTGAAACACTCGCTTCAACATTCTCCTTATACCATCACTTTATCCTTAGATACTATTCATAAATTACTATCACGTACGCTTTCACTTACGCATACAGGCATACTTAATTTTACCTACCTACTTAAAAAGAAATGCATATTAATGTACCATCAGCAGAAGCGAAAATCCCGGAATATATTTATATCCCGAATGTTAATTCCTCTTTAAAACAAGGATTACTGATATGAACTCGCAGGCACTGAATTATTTATAAGGATTACTTATGCCAGTTCAGAAAGTTTTGTAGGAATAACAGCAAATATACCTTGAGAAAAGTTTTAATAGGCAAAGTTTGCATATGCTGATTAATCTCATTTGACTGTTCATTCATCTAAATGCCGCAGGTGGTTTTCACAATTATCCTATTTGACATGTATTTCATATCCTGAATATTGAATATATCACCGAAAATAGTCTGATATAATTTCAATAGATGAATGGGTAACAATTACAGTAAGAGATTTCAAAACCATTCACAATCCCTTAAGTTATAGCTACTTCTGACATCTATAACTTCTGAAAAATCTGAAGCAAGAATTATTTTTAAATTTGCCTTCCATGATTTGGAAGACTACTTCCGAGTCAATTTGTCTAAAGATCGAAAAGGATAACACATTATGCATACATGGTAGAATGAGAACATATTTGTTAAAAATAGTATATGACTATTTGTTCTGCTACTCACTGTAGAGCAGTTGTACGGCCTGAATCCAACGATGTGCGTGATGCAAGACGACAAGGATCACAAGGCTCAACGTCAATACAGTACACAGTGGAAGATGGGCAATAATATTTACATCAAATATTATTAGATCCAGACTTTGTCCGGATACTAATTATATCAAAATTATCCCATTGCTGCTACATGTACGCAATATGGAGCTCTCTATCTCATACATGTGTGCCGAGGCTTCAGTGAAGAGCATGCTCCACCATTACAGTACCCAAAAATCAATGCTGGCGGTTGGATCCTTTTGGGGTTAGATAATGATTAGGTAACGAAATAGATTAAATAAATTTCATGAGTTTAATCGGCGAATCAATCATCTTGATATGACTTTTAATTGAATCGCAAGTACAATTAAAAGTAATAAATTCGTATTGACTAATTTCCAGTAAATAGAAATGTATCTCATTTAAATTTTTATGCTGTTAAGTAATTAATTTATAAGTCGCTAAAACAGTCAAACAAACAGCAAATACGACGCGAAATTTTATTGCTTATTTCCTTTATGTGAGGTGTTTTAATTTTCTTTAGATAACATTATTTATGTCACGTTTAAATAACTAAATAGTCACTAATGCCTTTACAAGATCTATAAGAAAGTGTAGAATACCAAGAAAGCCTTAAAATCATATTCAATTAACTTCTAACTTGGAAATAAACTTTGTTTCAAAGTTTCAAGTTCGTATTCAAATAAAAACAATATTTGTTGCTGAGGAAAGATACAATTGGTATCGAAATGTACAATTGTACATGTATCAGCCCATTAACATATTATTTATAATTAGGGGAAAGTAATAAATATGTTTATTTAATAATAAGACATCTAACCCAAACATGCGCATGTATATAGGTGATTTTTGTTTAGAGTAACCATTAGATTACCATCATCGTTAGTTAGTGGGAGTAGTAGTTCTAGCTTTGTGTATTATAGAGTAGACATTAGACTATTTATTATTTCGGCATTCTGAAACATGAATCAGCGAAACTTTGTTTGTTACAATCAACACAATTATGAAGAAAATGGCGTGCTATTCAAACTGCTAGTAAAGACGGAAATCCAATGAGGGTAAGATGGATATTAGTGAACGGATGCTTTGCTGCAGAGCCATGTATTTTATATGGCAACGAAGAGACTGAAGTGTTGCTGATACTTCTTTCCAAATGAATATTCCTTCAACAACCGTATCATGCATTTTAACGGAATACCGTAATATGTGAAAGATCTTAAGTAGTGGGTATTTTGCTCTATGAACGAGCGAGACTTCTCTGGCGAGACATCTTAGAATCTACTATTATTATTTATTAAGAAAGTATCAGAGAATTTTAGAGAAAGTATTAGTGGTGCATACAAGGTGGATAATTCATATATTATATCCATGTTTGACTAGAAATTGGAGAAAAATCACAACAAATTCCTCAACAGCAAGTAGGATAACATAAGATAACACAACATAAACATAACTGCCTATGAACGTAGTTTAATATTTTGATGGCGTTGTATACTGACACTTGTACGATATGAGTGAATGTGTTACAGGATGTATTATATTCTCAGTTCTTCACTGACATGGTGTATGATTTCAAATTATAGAAGTAGAACAATAGCTATGCACTTGTTGGTCGTGATAGTATCAGGTTCTTTAAGTTCAAATTGTATTTTAGAATCGTATTCTAGAACAGTAAAGAATATTACATGATAAACGATATACCTTAAAACGTTCATTAAATGGTAATTCTCAAACTGACTCTAAAATAAATTTCTGCGCCGTATTACTAAGTTATTATTATTAACTTTAAATTTAAAATAGAAGTAACCAATGGATGTTTCAGGTTTCAACAGTAGAACTAATACATGTCGTTATGTTAAGTCCCATAACCACCACGCGATGGTTTTTAGACGGTTTGGCCTTGGAGTAAGTACTGAAATCGCATAACAAATTAATATACATATTTATATATAGAGTCTTTCAATAGGAGACGCTCGAGATTTGTTACGTTATAGAGGTCATGTTGTTAAAGCAACATCTGTCAAATTTGTTCAGTAGCGTATGGCAAATTAGCACGGAAGGTTGTAGAATTCAACAATATCAAATAATAAAATTTTATTTTCAAAATCAGTGCCTCGTTCGAGAAATATTCCGCGCATTGCGTGATTTTTATCCCCGCCACAACCATCCCGCCGAGTCAACTATTCGACGTTTGGTGGTCAAATCCGGTTTGATAAATAATCATCTAACACCCGTTCGTTACCGAAGCCGAAGATCTGCTGAAAACATTGCTGCTGTGCGTGAGAGTGTACGGGAAAACCTGAGGCACTCAACCTTTCGTCATTCACAAGAACTTGGCCTCTCTGCGACTTGAAGTTGGCGAATTCTAATGCTTATCGATGTTTATCGATGATAAGCAACTTCTTGTGGCAACATGTGGTTCCAACATCTGAAGAAGCCACTGTGTTGGCGAAACAATTATTATGTTTAATAAATAAAAAGTGAAAATCTAATCAGCGAATGTTTTAATTTTGTATAATTAAGATTCATAAAATGTATATTTATATATATATATATATATATATATATATATATATATATATATATATATATATATATATATATATATATATATATAGCGACAGAGGATACATTTTGTTACATACCATTACTAACAAGTAAGATACTTAGTGTATATAATTTCTATATCAATAATTCGAATTATTTGCTGCAGGAAAGTCTAATTATATTGACCACACAATGCAGCCAATTATATAGACAACATCACGTTACGTGGTAAATAATTTGACATGCAGTCTATTACATATAATTGACCTTTTACACGCATTAAATACATATTCAATTTGAGTACTAACGAATTCATATATAAACCAGAGAGATATATAGCAAATTTTATAGATTTTACTTTTCCGCACTCCATCGATCGAGCTTCGACTTACTCTGATTAGGAACGTCTACCAGATGACACCTAGTGATTTTGAGGTGGATAGGACATACCCCGCCCTGTTCATGGGTCATGAGAAAGCACGATGGTGGACTATTCGAGAAAAATTGAAATAAGTAAAGCTGACGCATAAAACACATATTCAGCATTTATGTTTTGGTTTATTTTTTTTTCGCCCACTCAATTTCGAGCTAGAGATGTTCCATGTGAGGAAATGTCCGTTTTAAAGTTTTAAAACTGTTTATTTATTATACGTGGCATTGTAAACGTGATAAAATATATAAATTAATGGTCATTACAAATTTCGACGTACAACATTATCGTTTTACAAATGTAATGTTACAAGCTTGTAAGTTTTGTAAACTGATTTCAAAGCTCAACATATTATATGCAGGTTTCTCCTACCTACCACTATTTTATTATGATGTAGAGAGTAAGTATTTCTCATACATAAATTTGACTACTGATATCCTTTCCTCCATAAAAAGAATTGGATAGGCTGATTGAAGAAGTAACCAGTGTACAATTTAAAGATTATTTTCCACTTTATATTATAGTTTTGTCTTTAATACAGATAGTTGCCTTGTGGAGATCTGAATGTAACCATTTTGATTGCATTACAATTTATAATATTTTAAATAATGTGTTAACGCAATATATATATATATATATATATATATATATATATATATATATATATATATATATATATCATACCTCAAAAAAGGCACTAAAATTGTTTTTTAACTGATTTTACTATTTTTCCATGAAATAGCACCGTAAATTAAGGAGCATATCAGAAAATTACACAAAAATTGAAAAAATAATAATTCTAGGCACTTTCTTATTTTTTGGGCCTACGTATATCACATAGAATTTCTTCTATTCTTTTTAGTGCTGTGTTTAATCTACCATATTCCGTCCACTTGTTTCTGCTTACTAGAGTTGTTCTCGCTTTGTTAATCACTTCTATTTCCATATCACTCATGAATTTTGTCATAAGTGATCAATGTGATCACTTATGTTTTCTATCTTGCAGTTCCTTATTGATTTCTCCTAGTGAGAAATATTTTTGCAGATTAATAAAATTGAATAAGCAGTTTGATTCTATTTATCAATAATATTGATAGATAGATTATTACCATAATTTGTTTAGGCTTCGGTATCGAAACGAGTTTCCCATTTCTGTTTTTGCATTTTTCTATAAATACCCATGATCACTAATTACTTCTTTTAAGTCCATATATTGACTACAAGCGCAAAATAAAAACATTCATCAAATTAAATTGGGGCATTGTTTGCTATAATTAACTATATACCATTTGTCAAGCTCTGTGAAGTGTCACCTCCAGCCATGAATTATCAGTTACCTCCAACACAAATCCATAAAGTTCAATTGTCACTAATTGGTCTTTCATAAATTGTTTGTATTATATCGCATTATGTAGTATGATGAATCGTTTGAAATATACACGGATATAATATCAACGCGGGTGCATAACACTACTAGACTGGTGTATTAGAACATTTGCCTAAGTGTTTAAATGGATTGGAGCAAATTACATCGGAATGCAATAAACAGAATGGAATTCCACATAGTTGATTTACTGACCATATCAGCATATTGTTGATGAGTATTCTGGTATTTTATGTACAGTGTGGTAATAAAATTTCGCACAAGATAAATTTGTAATAAAATGGCTTCTCTTTTAACTCAGAAATAGACCAATTATTCTATAACATTATACTTACTAATGAAAAAATTATTTTTTTCACTACAAATTTCTTTTCATACGAATTAATTCCTTAAAGTGTTATTTGTTCAATGGCATTCCATTGTTATTATTATTAGGTATTAGGGGTTTTCTATTTATATTCCGCGGTTTATAAGATACGAGTGTTTCTTTGAGAAAAATACAAATAATGGTACAAATATTCTGTAAAATATTTAGGCTTCGTATAGAGAAATCTGCAGGGTTTTGAAATACTCTTCCTTTATTTGCCATTCTGTCGATATTTGTTATTTAGAAACTTTAGGAAGTATTCAGAGGTGGTTTCCCAAGTTCCTTTTATTTAATTTTTTTTTTATTTATTTGTTTATTAGAACAACAATCAGATAATATAGTCTATAGACTATTCTGTTGTTTAGAGAACATGAAGGTTGTTTTTGTTGTTCTAATATGATGAGGTTCCTCTAATGAGAAAGACCTCTAGAATCCTATTTCAGGTATTATGGCCGGCATTTTTTTTTAATCTTCTGCATTTGTGTACCTCCACAAGTGGTTGTAAAATTCAAAGAATATTGTTCATTGACTATCGTTTGGTTTTTAGGGACTTTAATGATATCTAGGAAATTATAGGAAACACAATCTCTTTTATTTAAAAAACTATATAGGGTACTTAAAAAGGAAGTACTTTTTCGTATATTTTTCTGAGGTAAAACTGAAATACTGTTGTATAGAATACTACTCCAGATTTGCTACTTGAAATAGATTGAATCTTTTCTTGAATAGTAGACTATATTAGTACACACCACTCGTGTCTTTAATACCATCATTAGGCTGTCTTAATGAATAATTTTTCGTGTTAACTTAGTATCGAATTAGCCAAAATACGGAATGTCAATGTTAAATTTAGGCAAGAGCCGTATTTAGAATAACTTTATTTCAGTTTAATCATATTTTAAATTTTCAAAACACTTGACAAAACAAATACAAATAGAAAGCAAACTTTACCATAAATGAAAAAGTAATTATTCACAATTACATAGATGGAATTAGTTTAACATGCGAACGATTAACACCTCTATGTATAACCACGCTAGCAGCTCCATTTCGTTCTTAATACTCTGATTGATCTGTATTCAAATTACCCATCGAGTGACTAATCAAACTTTATGAACAGATGAATCCTCTTCCCTGGATCCGTATGGTAAATTCCGTTTAATATAAATAGCTACTTCTTTAATCTTACTAACTATTCGAATTCTGACATCTAAAAATCCTATAGATTACTTTCATCCATTCAGACCGATCATTGTTTAGGAATTAAAAGAATACAATTTTGGAAGGCGAGTTAGACTTTGTGAATGGTATCAGTAAAAATGTCATCAATATTTAAATTGGTCGTCAATACTGCTATAGAGCAATGAGACCAGGATCACAAATCGCGTGATTTATTTATAACATACATAATAAGCATTATTGGGACATAGACAGTCCTCACGTAACTAATAAAAGAAGATTTCAAATCTTATTTGGCTTTAATGTCTGGTGCAGTATTATAAGTAAACTTAACTTATTTCCTTGATTTAAATGTAATTTTACTTAAACATTTTGTAAGCAATATAACATCTTCTGTTAGGAAAGATGTTGGAAACATTAACAAAATTTAGTTTTAACTTCATGGTTGTCGAGATCGTAACAGGCGTATTATAACTAAATATTTATATGGCATTTTTAACAGAAGTGTTATTGCAGATGGTGGAAACGTTTTATTGTCAGCGAGATCTTATGACCTTAGCCCTTTGGACTTTTATTTATGGGGATTAAAAAACAAAATATATTCCTTTGAAGAAGCAGAAAACATGTTAGTTCTTGCATAAGGTGTCAGATATACCTTGGTCTCAATAAAAATACCTTGAGAAGGAACTCTGTTTTAAAGAATGTCATTAAATGTATCTAGCAGAGGGTAATTATATTAAACAGTCTATGTAGTACTTATTATTTTTCTAACATATTTCATCGCCTACTGTCGAAAAAATTAAATTAAATTTACTTCTCATAATCTTGATTATGTGATACATCTTTAAAAATAGAATAGAAACAAGTCTTTTTTCTAAAATGAAGGACTGTAGATTTTTTTATTAACATGGCTAAAAGCTTCGTTAAAAGGTGAAGTTGTCTTGAGAATGTACTTGCTAAAATATAATTGAGCACCTTAAGATAATGTAAACAACCATTTCCTAATATTTTTTCATAACATTTAGCCTCAACATATTTCGAATACGATGACTCACCTGTACTCCTTCACAACATGGTACACTTTCAACAGCAATTTTTATATTATTTAATATAGTTTCTACATCGTCAAACATACTTTTAAATGCTTTTCAATGTTGTTGTTTAGTTTATTAACATGTCTTTTATATATTATAGGTACATAGTAAGAATAGTATAAATAATACTCTTACATACTTCTTACTTAGAAATTCTATTTATTCTCTTTCTATTTGGCAGTAAACGGTGGTATGTGGGGCAATGTATTTTAATATAGCCATAAAAATGTTGAATGAGCACCAACCCAAATGTATCACAATATGTACGTCAACAATATAAACACCAGTTCTAGGAGTGAAAAAAATATGTAAACATCGATTTAATATTTTACCAACTGTTATGGAACAGTTGTTCTATGTTTAGATACGGGTTTACTTCGGGTTAGAACATGGCCTCATTTTAGACCAGCAGGGTGAAATATCCCTTATAAATTGTTATGTCAATTCATTGGTTATTATTGAACTAGTAATTAAATATCAATCGTTTACATGTTATTCAATTCGGTACTGTTAGTACCCACAGTAGTACTAGGGCAATCTATGGCAGATGGATGGTAGTAGAGCTGTTTTGTGCACACATTCACGTTCTACATATATATTAGACATCAATTTCTGTATTTAAAAATGAGTATCAATTCTCAATGTTTCTTCAGATAACCAGATTTTGGACTTTTATGGGTTTACAAATGGAATGTATATCGCCTGAATATAGAATGAAAAACATTTTTTCTTGTGATGAATTTAAATTTAGTTATTATCTAACATTAATAATTATAAATATTAATACTACGACTTAACCTAAATTGAGTTTTTATATAAATTTTCCTTGACGGAACTGTGACTGGAGAAATATGTTTGGAATGAGTTTGGAACGAGCTAATTCCGACGCTCACTGTGCTCTATCTAAATATCAAAAATTCGGACATACTCTATTTTACCTTGTGGTATTAGTAAGACAGGTATTAGTCCGCCACACCCGTCCTGTGTGTGAATACAGTTTTTCGGGCGATACATTAGCTAAACAGGATCCAATTGAATGGGTGACTAGATTCCTTGGTATGACCTCGCTAGACTATCTGAGGGCCACCTCAAATCCAAATTGCATGTCAATAGATCAAATAATATTGAAAACCTGAAAAATGGTATACTTGATTAATAGAACCTCGAATGATTGATAATGATAATAGGAGATCCCCTATCATTGTATATTATGTATTGTGTATTGCCGGGACGTTATTGAATGCCATTATATGCCAATTATGTTGACATAATTTTCACTACTTAAAAAGTTTGAGGTTTTAAAAATTGAATTAAGCATATTTAACCCATCGGAGCACAATAAATGTATGAATTTCATTCATGCATAAATTTTCTAAATTCCTAGTGTATTTGTTTCATGTAAAAAATAATAGAGATAAAAGTTCCTGGAACAATACTTGTACCTATGTGACGTGAATATGGTTTAAAACATTCTATATCAAATAACATACGAAGCTTATACAAGCATGAATACTATTTACTGAAACTGTGACATTCTCGCAATTGAAATTGCATTTTCTGCGTGTACAGAATTTCTAAGCGGATGGATATGAATGCAATTCCAAACAACATTATAGCATCAAACTTACAAAATAAATATAAACGAGGTTTCATATATTAACGTGAGGCTTGAATCCCGCACAATGTATTGAATGAAATATTCTCTGATAGTTATTCGAGCGGGATAAATAACGAAGTCGATAAATTATAACCGAGAAGAATCGATAGACTCCCCAGAGAAAAGATTTTCTTAAATGCGAAGACGATGATATATAAGCCGCAAGAATATGATACAATATATATTTAGATTACATTGAAATAGGATAATACTGTTAATATTATGCTGTAAGCTAAAGGAAAACAGATAAATTGTAACGATAAAAAATAGTTACATAGCACGTTAATAAAAAATTGCGCAATGTACATAATCATCTACATAGCCACAATAAACGGCTCTCCCCCCTATACGTCAATATGATCCTAGCCTAAGTCCCTGGGCTTAAAGTAACAAGGAGATAGCGGATCTTTTTACTAAACATCTTTCATTCCCAACGATGATGATCCAAATGAAGACATTTTAGAATTCCTAATTAATAATACCAATCCTATAGAAAAAAATAGATAAATTACCTCCCAGGATATCAAGAGAGAAATTTCCTGTCTCAAAACTAAAAAGGATTCACCTGGATTTGATCAAATTACTCCCAATATCCTCAAAGATCTACCGAAAAAAGCTGTTGCTATGTTATCCTACCTATTTAATGCTATTCTGAGCCTTCAGTCATGGCTAAAATAATTTAAAACTTCAGTAATAATCGTAGCACCGAAATCTGGGATAGATCAAATTCCGTAACATCCTACAGACTAGTTAGCATTCTGTCAACCATATTTAAACTTATAAGAAAAGTTAATACTTCACAAGATCGAACCTCCAATTGATAACATCCCCGATCATCAGTTTGTTTCCGTAATTCACACTCAACCGTCCAATATTGTCACATATTAGTTCATAAAATAAGTTAGATCCATAGAAAACAAACTCTACTATCTATCAGTATTTCTCGACGTAAGTCAAGGGTTCGATCAAATTTAGCACAATACACTATTATATAAAATTAAGCTTTCTGTACCATATTATTTTAAAATCACACCTACAACTACTAGAACTACTGAAATCATATCTAATAGACCGTCAATTTATAACTAGAGTTAACGACAAAGTTTCAAACGTAATCCCAAACTAATCAGGAGCCCCCCAGGGTAGTTTATTAGGACTAGTACTCTATTTACTATATGCCTCGGATATGTCAACAACAGACAATGATATAATCGCTGATAACACAGTAATATTTGCTCAGCACAGTAATACGGCCATTGCATCCGAACATCTGCAACACCTACATCTGGTAGAAGATTCGACAAGAAAGTGGAAAATAAAAATCAACACTATAAAATCCATACAAGTTACTAATATTCTAAGAAAAAAATAATGCCCGTCAGTTACTTTTAATGGTATTATAATACCAGAAGCCCCATCCGTAAGATATTTAGAAAACACCTAGATAAAAAATTTAACTGGAGAGAGCATTTAGCAAAAAAGGAAGTTCAAATTAATTATACAATCAAAAACTTGTACGGGCTACTCGGGAGAAAATTACATCTTTCTTTAGAAGCAAGGTTCTAGTATATAAGACGGTCATAAAATCTATATGGATATACCTGTATGAAATAGAACTTTGAGGATGCGCCAGCAAGTCAAGTATTAATATCCTTCAGAGAACCCAATCCAAAATACTTCGATCACTAACAGATTCACCATGGTATATATCAAGGCATACACTACACAACGGCTTGGATAAAATGTTATATAGGGCAGAAGTAATAAATACCATAAAAGATCCGAAACACACCCTAATCCAATTTCACGACCACTCCTTCGCGAACAAAACAATGGAATGTTAAAAAGACGACTACCAATAGATATAAAATAAACCAAAATGCAAGAGGGTTCTTGCATTTTGGTTTCCTCATCGGTCCTATGATATCAAATCAGCTTATAGAATGTATTGTATACTTGATTGCTGATATCTTGGAAAATAACAAAAAGTTCATAATTTTTTTATTAAAGGTTTGTCAACTTTGAAGTGCGCCAGCCTTGTTTTTATTTTGAAATGAATTGTTTGACTTACAAATTTTATATTTTTAAAAGATTTTGTATGTGAATTGTGACGCTATAATAAGTAATTTTATAATAGTTAGGATTTTCTATTTACTCTTACACTTTATACTGTAAGAGGTTAGATTAGATTAACTTCTAATTAGAAATGGAAAAGCGGTAATTTTCAAATCCTATGTGATATTAGAAAAGCGTAGGCAAATTTGTCTAATAATCATTCATAACAGTTTGTTCAGTGAAATGATGAGGTGTATGTAGTGAAAGTGATTTATTGAACCAGTAAACTAGTTTTGTCGTTATATACCGCATTATCGACATAATTAGGCCATTGACTCAATTAACGACTTCCACTACATGCACTCCATATATTGTATTTCCGTTAAAAATTTATTTGTGGATGCGTGTAATCAGTCACGAGTTGTGAACAAGTAGTGATTATTCAAGTATAGAGAACTGTATTATGATATTTTAGAGGAATTTACTTAAAATAAAATAACTTTTTTGCTAACAGAATTGAACTATTACTATTATAATTAAATGTTAGAAAATGATTCTTCTGTAGATCTTTAATATATCTTCTTTAATAGATTTCTCTCATATATTGATTTCATCAACACAATATAATCTATATACAGTGCTTTCAAAGAGTAATCAATAGATTCGTTAAAAGTTCAAGGAATAATTATTGGGAAAACTCTCGGATCCGTCAAACTTTATTTTTAGTTGCGCATTTTTTAAAATACAATTAATACATACAGGATCATTCGTGTAGGAGGCATGGCATAATCGATATTTTTATGGCAACCCACTTTTTATTACGGAATATGAAGTGGCATATCTTTTTACGTACGTTACGGTAATAATTGCCATAATAATTGCGTGAGTATAGGTTAAATAAAAAAAATTAAGAACAATGATTTTGCAATTTGAAAATACTAAATTTAGTGGCAATAATTATTTAAAAAATTAAGTAAATTAAATGTTCAAATTGTATACGTTGACTGCCTGACAGTAGTGCTAGCAACGAGTAATGTTTTCTTTTATTGCTGTTAGATAAAAACTTAAATCATACCGAAAATCCCCGATAGATGATCTTCCGAGAAATGACTTTTTCCTTCAACATGATGATGCAATTATGCAGCAGTTGTTTGCTCTTACTTAGATGATATGTTTTCAAATCGTTAATTAGGGAGAAGGGGGCCGATTCAGTGGCCAGCCAGATTACCTGATTCGACATCCCTAGATTACTTTTTATGGGGATACTTAAGCAAAGTATACATTACTAGACTTGAGAATTTAGAGGATTTAAAAGTAAAAATTCGTCACGAAATACAACGAAGTTATTGCCAATGTTGAAAAAGAATTTATTAATCGTCTTGGTTACTGTCAAGCAGCCTACAGTGCACAATTTGAATATTTAATTCAGTTGATTTTTTAAATAAACATTGCCATTATATTCAGTATTTGGAAATTGAAAAATCGTCCTTTTTCAATGTTTTTATCTAACCTATACTCTGACTAATGTAATTATTACCGTAGCGTGTGTAAAAAATGTGTTCTTTCATATTCCGTAATAAAAAGGGAGTTGTCATTAAACAAAAATATTGATTACTTTATATCTGCTACATGCATTACTATATATATATTTTTTATGTTTTAAATAATACGCAACTAGAAATTCAATTTATGAGTTTTTCCCAAAAGTTATTCCTTGAATTTTTAATGGATTTATTCATTGTTTTACGACGACGCTGTGTACTTAGAATGTATTGGATATCATTTTGTACCACAATACTAGTTTATAAATGAGTACTAAATTTCTTTATGAATACTAAATTTATCTTCTCAAAAATTTTTGATGTACTCATTTTTGTGGGCTTAAGAAAGATGGATTATACTTGCATACTAATTTACGTTTTACAGCATAAATTATTGATTGTGAGAATAGAGGGTCTATTACCACCGTCAATATTTCTATATAGATCTAATATACTATTTCTAGTTGTGGTGTTATTACAGGCAGACGATAGTTAGGATCCAAAGAAAAATGCTCATTAGAGTCACAAGTGCCTATCGTACGATTTCGGCGAAAGCAGTGCAAGTGGTCGCAGGAATAATACCCATTGACCTGCTAGCAGAAGAGAGAATGGTTGTATATGACAGGAGAGAGGAAAACACACAGCAAATTAAAATACTAGAAAGAACACGCACAATTCAGAGGTGGCAGGAGTTATGGAACGATACATTAGATGTAGGGCAATGGACAAAGCAACTTATACCAAATTTGAGTGAATGGGTGAAATGTATACACAGGGAAATGGATTATTTCCTAACGCAAGCTCTTACGGGGCATGGCTCATTTAAAGTGTACACAAATAGAATTGGAAAAACGGGAGACGATAACTGTGAGTATTGTGGACAGGTGGATACTGCAGCTCATACACTTTTCGAGTGCGAGAGATGGCAGGTTGAACGAAGACAAACCAATTAGGAGCTGGGGACGATATTAAACACAGAAAATATGATTCTGAGTATGATAGAGAATAAGGAAAAGTGGAGGCGGATACACTTATTTATAAGAACGATAATGAGAGAAAAAGAGGCGGAGGAAAGGCGACTGCAACAAGGTAGACTCCAGATAATGCGAGAAAACAGATGAACTGACACCACCTAACCTGATGTTATGCGATAAGCGGTTCCGGGTTAGAGAGGGGGTTGAAAAAAAAGGGGTGGTTTTAGTGAGTATGCCAGGACAGGAAGTCTCACACAGTACTGGGGAAAAGGTAGAACAAGTACCCTCAGTCAGTGCATAAAGCATTTCCACCCATCAAAAAAAAAAAAAAATTGTGGTGTTATTAAAAGAATCGTCTGCCTTAGCCTTTGTAGTGTTCACATATTATTAAGCTTAAAATTTTAATTTTATGTGTTTATTTAAATTGTCCATAAATAAAAAATATAAATAACACATACTAGCTCGAAATAGATTTGTTAATAGTTTTTTAACATTAGTTTCATTTATAGGAATGTAGATTAAAATTAATTGGAATGTATATCAAACGGCTATTACATATTCATCGTTCAAAAAAATTCAGAGGAATATCCACCAATAAGACATTTATAAGATTCTCATCTATATAGGTAAGATTTGCTTATCAATTTGATTAATTATTCGATGTAGACTTCTATTTACGTTATCTTTTATTATTTGACACACTCCTCTCCATTTCTCACGAAATAAACTTAATTAAGTAATATATACACTACCTCTTCATACAATATCCTCAGATTGAATCAGAATATCAACATCGTTTTTCACAGTGGGTGACAACGTTATTTACAGTGGGTGTTTACGATTATTCCAATTTGTTTATTTTGACAAATATGAATCTTTCCCTAAAATCTCATGTTCTTCATGACGCTTCGTATTTCCACTTTTTCAATAAAAAGAATAACTTGTGAAATAATTCAAAAAAAATTTTTGTTTTTTGCTATTTTTACTTTATTTTCCAAAGAGCAGTCTATCCATCAGCAAACCTGGTACATTGTTAAAATAGTTTTTAATGTTTTTAAATCCAAAATTGAAAATCCTAAGATATCCCTACTGCGACAAAATACCCAATGGGGGACTGGTCAGCAAGAATTCGATTCCGGAGCATAGCAAGGAACAAAAAAGCCAAAATCATGAAGCTATACTGGTACTGAATGAGAATAGGTAAAATAGAAACGGAGAAACAACGATTAGGAAGAGAACACCAGAAGATTTCCGTAGACCACCACGAAAGGTAAATTTTATGTAAACCGTACTCTAAGACACATAATTATAAATTAACTTTTAAGTTTAAGTTATCTAAGTTGCGAAAGTCAATCACAGATGGTAGTAAAATGGAACTACTCATCCGTTCACCGCTTGAATTCTAAAGTTTTGAAGACATCTACAGAAAAATTACTCAGCAATTATACGAATCGGAAAAAGTGAAGGGTTTTGGACCAGATGCTTCCACGTTTGGTCTTCTATTATCGTTGTATAGTCCGGAAACTAGGCCTACCATCAAGAAACAACACTCGTCATCTCATGTCTAATAATATGTGTAATTCTTTTTAATAAACACTTCCCAGTTGACTCAATCTAAATCAGTGGATAGCATAACTATTTCCACCCTAAATCTGGTATGGCTGTGAGATGAGAGAACAGCTATCTAGTCTATCTTTGAACGATGTAGAAGAATTTAAAAAGGCATAATTAGAAGGAATTATTCCAAATCGTCTTCAATGCAGTACCTCCTGGGTACCTCAAGATCAAGAAGATTTCGATTTGGACTACGATGAGGAACTGTAGTGCCGCTGCAGGCTTGGGGTGTGAGAAAATACCAATTACTAGTTTACCAACGCGAAGAAGGTAAGGCTTTATGGTACGTTATTTATGTTTGAAGAAACTGATTTTAATAGATTTAATGTGAAGGAAAAGCAATGATGGTGAGGTGAGAAAGTTCAAGTTTGCTGGGAATTGCATTTAAAATTCGAAGAATGCAGTTATATTTTCTAAAAAGGTCGAAGGAAGATTTCACAATAAATCTTGAATTGTATCCTCAGAATATTTGTAGTTTGTTTAAATATTTGTAGTTTTATTTGAAGATTTGAAATATGTTGAACTTCCTTTAAGAAATAGTGTCTTCATAGAGGATAATTAAAAAAAGTGAGAAGGTAAAGTTTCTGTAAATAAAACAAAACGATATTCTCGTACGAATTTGTTTTTGTTATTTATTTCTCGATTTTTTCTATAGAAAATTTAAATCAGAATCACAAAAACTCAGAGGACATAAATATTTCTATATTTGTTAAATTTATATTAACTAATCTCACTTTAGGTAAATAGCTTCGAATATAAAGGAATAGTTTAAAAAATGTTAATTTTAGCAGTTACAAGAAGAAAATTATAAATTCCTTGTCGGCTCATTAGGAAAGTGCTGTGTGAATTTAACATGAATGTTTTAATATGAAAGAGAGTGGCGAGAAATGTTCATGATTCGTGAGTAAACTTTTATGTACTCTGTTAAAACAATGCCGCAAACATTTACCAAGGAAACCGTTTAATATTAATAGGTGGCTCGCAATCGCCTCAGATGCGATTTAAAAAGCTTTATACAATTTGGAAATTATAATTGTTATTTTTTTAATTACAAAAGGTAGACATATTGGATCGTTAATGCAGAAAATGTAAATATTCAAAAACTGTTTTTCTTTTATTATTGTTTTATTTTGTTTTCTTTTATCATATCTTGTGGTTAGTAATACTTAGTAGAAAAGAATCTGGAATATTTGAAATATCTTCAAATTGAATCAAATCAGTTTTTACCATGACGTATTCGTTTGTAAATGTATATGGAAAATGTATATGTAGTTGTACATTTTATAACGATATAATATGCATCATTAGGTTTGTTGATAAAAATTAGAGATGTACTGCAAATTAAATATTTTTTTCAAAATTAATACACCATGATAATAACTTATAAGTCGGAAATCGAGAAAGGAACCACCAAGCCGCCAAGCGGTTATCAAAGTAGTTCCCGAATAGCAAAGCTATTACATAATCACTCTAGGAAACAACTACTCCTCGGGCTAGAGCCCCGCCAGGCATTGAATTATACCCAGAAGCGATCCTCGACCCCTTTCTCGTGTTTCTGCACGATCAGATAAGGTTTCAAAAAATAAAACCCGCCACAGGTAGGATTCGACATTTGTCCCGGATCGGAACCGAACGACATACAGCTGTTTCGAACTTGTTAGTTCTCATCAGTGCCGCACACGGTACGCCGATTCAGGACAAATGCCGAATGAACTTTATGGCGTATACATCTTTATCGATACGATCTCTGTCAGTAACTTATGTAATAGCTTTGCTATTCGGGAACTACTTTGATAACCGCTTGGCGGCTTGGTGATTCCTTTCTCGATTTCCGACTTATAAGTTACTGACAGAGATCGTATCGATAAAGATGTATACGCCATAAAGTTCATTCGACATTTGTCCTGAATCGGCGTACCGTGTGCGGCACTAATGAGAACTAACAAGTTCGAAACAGCTGTATGTCGTTCGGTTCCGATCCGGGACAAATGTCGAATCCTACCTGTGGCGGGTTTTATTTTTTGAAACACCATGATAACATAAAATATAAAACAAAGTACTATGAATGATAGAATAAATATAAATTTAAGACTAGGGAAGATTAAACTACAGTGAGTTTCCTTTTATTTATGCACCTTTATTTTTACGGAAACAAGGTTTAGCTTAGTGCTATTCTTCCGTCTAACTGCCGAATGGACACTCAAATACACCCAGCCCATAGATGTGGGAATTGAACCCACGACCGCATTACTCCGAGACAGCAATCTAGGCCAACTCCAAGCGATTAGCATCATTGCCGTAGATCAGTCTAGAGAACTTGAAGTTTATCAATGAAAATATTTAATAGAAAAGCTTTCAAACAGAAGTTTTGTCTTCAAATTTTTTTGAAAGAGGTCTATCAGTAATCAAAAGTATAGAAGTTTTTTCAATTAATATTAAGATGATGATGGTTATTGTAATATAACTTGTATAATTATATAAAGAAAAATAATTTTAAATGATATTTTTCCTTGGAATTTTTTATCTTTTTATCAAAACCTAATTACTGAATTATATTTTTATTCACTGATATCGTCATTGATAATAATTATGGCGATAATAATGGTTATGATATTATTTAAACATTTGTTGATCCATCTATAGTTGAGAGGAAATTAAACTTAAAATAGTATATTTTTAGTAAGCCAATAAATAAATTCGGTTTTGTGCTTCACTTTTATGACATTCACAAATTTATGACCATTATGCAATATAACAAATTTAAGATAATCTGTAATATTCTACGACGTTCACTTTATTCCTTTAACGATTTTATGTTACATAAAATAAGGAATACTCGTAGGATGATCATTCCTTTTGAAAACTTGTCGATATATCACTTAGAGGGTTTTTAATTTAATTAATTTAATTGATGTAATAGGTTTCTTGAATAATATAAAATTATGTCTCTGACCTCACTTTGATGTAAATATTATTTTCCAAGCTCCACTTTCCACTGCTTCAATTATAACTGAATAGGGGAATATAGCTTTCTTATTAACTATATAGGCACAGTTGTTAGGAAAACTATAACTATATTCCCCTATTCAGTAATAATTGAAACAGTGATTGGAAAAGAGTACATATTTTAAAAAGAATACAAGTGTTAGTTACAACTAACACAGCTTAAATTTGTCACGTAAAAATAATGACTAACAACTTACTAACGTGCTTGACTGTATAATTCATGATTTAAGTTGTTCACCGTGAAAGTTGCATTAGTGATTTTATAATTGGGTAATTTCGAACTAGCCAAGATACCATGGGATATATTGGGTCGTTTATTTATGTTATTTTGTTCGTTGTGGCAGTGTAAATAAAAAGGTGTTTTAATAAGAGCTCAAAATGTAAATTTTAAATAAAACATGGGTTTCTGTAGCAAACTATTGAAATACTTATTGATTTATAATGTAGATATTTGGGAATTATGTATGAAATGACACTTTCGGTAAATTGCCGCCACAGCTTTGGTGGTACACGAGTACTTTTCTGACGAAGTTTTCAATAACCTTTTTGCATAAATGTGGCGGTATTTCGTTGATACAGCGTTCAATTTCAGCCTTCAATGTTTGGGTGGTTGTAGGCTTGTTGGTATAAATCTGGGACTTCAGAAAAGTCCGCAGAAGAAAATCCATAGGTCTTAAATGACACCACAAGATCGTGACGGCCATTTCTGGTCACCTAATGGGAGATAGCACGACCAGGAGAAGACTTGTGTAAGACTGTCAATGTTTCACGGGTGGTATAGCAAATGGCACCGTCCTGCTGAAACCACATGTTTTGAAGAGCAATATTTTCCAATTGGTACAATAATTTACAATGAACTGGGTTATCATGTCATAATAACGTTCGCCATTTAGCGTTAATGCATTACCTGCTTTGTTTTCAAAGGAAAGCAGTCTAATAATTCATTCAGACCACAATGCACCCCAAACAGTGACACGCTGGGGATGCAATTGCTTCTCATGGATCATTCGTGGATTTTCTGAGCCCGAAATTTGGTAATTTTACCTAGTAATGAAATCATCAAGGTAAAAATGGGCTTTGTTGCTGAAGATGATTTTGTCCACAAAATGGGCATTCACGTTTTGTTGTTCAGTCATCCAGTCGATGAACTTTCTTCGCTATGCATGATCTGTTGGTAGAAATTATTGAATCAATTGAACTTTTTAAGCATGGAGATGCAAATCTTTAGTGATAATACGGGGAAGAGTGGCTGTTGAAATGTCCAGTTCTTATGTATAATGACGCATCGAGGTCCCTGTACCCTAGGCCACACTCTCGCGAACTGTCGTGATGTTTTGTTTTGAACGACCACTACGAGTTCGTGTCGTGTAGTTTCACATCAACAACTAAACCAGTACTTTCCAATTTTTCTATTATTCTTTTCACAGTTGATAAAGTTGGAACATTATTTCTACCGAAAATTGGACGCACTTTACGAATCATAGCAACCAAACTTTTACCATATTGATAGTAATGTTTAGCAATAAGGACGCATTGTTATATCATGTAACGCTCCATGTTTACTAACTTCTATCGACCTATCGCAATTATTGACCTATGGAAATATGATAACCAGAATGATGTACAATTGAAATCTTGCGATCTTATTGTAACACCCTTTTCTTACGTCGGCTGTGAGTTTCTTATAGCGTAAATATGCCGAAAGTTTGCAATAACATGCGGCTGCTTTGCATAATGCGAGAAGGCTGATGAAGAAAATATCAAATTTTAGGATGTTCAAGTGAAAATGATTTAAAAACTCTCCATTGTATTACGCAGATATATCGCAATACCATAAATAAATTACAAAATACTTCATTATTTTGTAAAGCTATTCGTGTTAGGTAGAAATTAGGTATTTAAAGTCGACTACCAGAAATAGCTTGTAAGAAATACAAAATATATATTGCCGATTTGTTTACATGAGAAAGGGCGATTATGTATGTGAAAAAATGCAGTAAATATATTGCCTAATGGAAACTATAATTTACTTAATTTTACTCTTCGCCTCTTACTTAGACATAAAGTTATACACAGAAATGAATATGACCACATTAGAATACGTCTACGTTTGAAAAATGTTTTATCTACAATGCTTTTAAATAGTATAACTTTTAATCCAAATTTAAAAAAAAAAAAAAAAAATATATATATATATATATATATATATATATATATATATATATATATATATATATATATATATATATATATATATATATATATATATATAGACACATCCATTACTTTTCGACGAAACTTTGCGCACGCATTTTTTATATGAAAGTATGTCCTAATATATGGGGTTTTCCAAAGTCTCAGCCCAATCAAGGCAGATTTAACTTCAGGAGAATTTTTTTAATTTTAAATCTAGCAATTTTCAAAAATTTATTTCTCTGAGTCTAGTTAGCGGATTGATTTCATTTTAAAAAAGGGTAAAATTTTATGAAATTAACGGATCAGTTAAAATCTTCTCCCGAAAGCGTGCATACGATCTAGGCTTTAATATAATTTCTTTCGATAAATAGAAAGTTCAGCGAAAAAAATGCGATCAGGTTGAGATCATTCGGTTAAATAGACTCAGAGAAATACATTGAATATGAAAATTGTTAGATTTAATATTTAAAAAATTCTCCTGAAGCCAAACTTACCTTGAT
Organism: Rosalia funebris; assembly: GCA_037954035.1. Taxonomy (NCBI): domain Eukaryota; kingdom Metazoa; phylum Arthropoda; class Insecta; order Coleoptera; family Cerambycidae; genus Rosalia; species Rosalia funebris. The sequence continues at coordinate 1,375,348 of JAZFAV010000018.1, read as the reverse complement.
TGGGCTGAGACTTTGGAAAACCCCATATATTAGGACCCACTTTCATATAAAAAATCATAAGACAAATCGCTTAGTGTGCAAAGTTTCGTCGAAAAGTAATGGATGTGCCCATATATATATATATATATATATATATATATATATATATATATATATATATATATATATATATATATATATATATATATATATATACAGTGCTATTCAAAAGTCCCCTCCCCCCATCTTATCTTTTTAACGATTATACATAAACTAGTGAAATTTGGTAACTGAATATTAAGGGTTATAAACTTCCCTACTAGTGATGATAGATGACGTATGCGTCAAAGATGACGTCACAAGGTCATTGTGACCAATAGTTTTAAATGGAACCCTATGGCAAGCGACACCTCTTTTAAAAGGTATCGAAAAAAACCTATTCAATGATACTAATATTGTGTCTGTTTACGGCAGTTTTGACAACTGGCTTTCAAAAACCGCAAAGCTGTGATGAATTAAATCAGTTAATAATAAAATTTAAAATTCAAGCTCCGCCACTGGATAGTTGGATAGTAAATAATCTGACGTTTTTGCAAGTCTCCCCAATTTGATGCTTTTTAGCTGTCAAAGTTTTTATACATTTAATAATTTGTGTATTGTTGATCGAACGTTTAACTGTTTTAGTACCTTGTGGTAATTTTAAAATATTTGTACATTCAATAATTTGTTAAACTCTTGTGAGCTGAACGTTTAAGTGCTTCAAGAAGAGAAATGGTACGTGTTTTAGGTGATAAAGTAGCAGCGATCCTAATACTTGGTGAAACTGGAGAAAATATTCATGCAGCAGAACGCATTTTTAATAAAAGGTTTCCCGATCGCCCAGTTTCGAGGACTTATTTGAGAGAGCTTCTTCGTAAGTTTAAAACAACGGGTAGTATTAATGATGCAAAACGATCTGGCAGACCACAAATTTCTGATGAGAAAACAATTGATATACTGGCAGAAGTAATAGTAAATCCTACTTCTTCAACAACTCAAGTTAACAACATTAACCTGTGAAGTCAGTCAAAGTACAGTGCACAGGGTGTTGAAAAAAAACAAATTTCACCCATACAAATTAAAAATGGTTCATCAACTCTCAGACGACGATCCAGACCGAAGACTGCAATTTTGTGAAAATATGGAGACTAAAATTAACCAACAGCCAGACTATGTCAAAACAATTTATTTTAGTCACGAAAGTACTTTCTATCTAAATGGAAATGGAAATACACAAAACGTGAGATATTGGAGTGACGCAAATCCCCACATGTTTCGTAAAACACATACTCAGTATCCCGAGAAGGTCAATGTTTGGGCAGGTATACTGGGAAACCACATCGTTGGGCCTGTTTTTTTAAATACCAACTTAACCGGTGAGGTGTATCTGCAGATGTTGCAAAATGCAATAGAACCGTTAATCCTTGAAATTTTGGAAGATAATCAAGATGAATTCGACATTTTAGAAATAACATTCCAACAGGATGGTGCTCCTCCACACTATTACGGTGCAGTAAGACGATATTTGGATGAAGAATATGCTGGTAGATGGATTGGACGACGAGGTTCAATGGAATGGCCGCCTCGATCACCGGACCTCACACCTTTAGATTTTTTTCTGTGGGGGTATCTTAAATCGAAGGTTTACGCCACTCAGCCTGACAATATTGATGTTTTAAAACAACGTATTGTTACAGAATGTAGGGCTATTTCCGCAGACACATTTGTAAAAGTACGAGAAGAGTTTCGCAATAGGATGTTTTACTGTCAGGTAGTAGATGGAGCTCACTTCGAACAATTACTATAAGTCGGTACTGATTCTTGAATCTGTAATTAAAATTATTATCCAAGTTTACTGATTACTGATTTAATCCATCAAAACTACCATAAATACAAACAATATTAGTATTATTGAATACGTTTTTTCGATACCTTTTAAAAGAGGTGTCGCTTGCCATAGAGTTCCATTTAAAATTATTAGTCACAATGACCTTGTGACGTCATATTTAACGCATACGTCATCTATCATCACTAGTAGGGAAGTTTACAACCCTTAATATTCAGTTACCAAATTTCACTAGTTTATGTATAATCGTTAAAAAGATAAGAGGGGGGAGGGGACTTTTGAATAGCACTGTGTGTATATATATATATATATATATATATATATATATATATATATATATATATATATATATGTATATATATATATATATATATATATATATATATATATATATATATATATATATATATATATATATGTAAGAAAAATGTACAAATTACATACTATTTGGGTTAAAGGAAAGCAAAGCTGTTTTACACGCCAAGATCCAGAATATTGAAGGCAAACTAAGTTCATTTAAAAATAAAGTAAAAAATGTATACATTAAAAACTATATTTAACGCGAATTATTTTCTTTGGACATATCGATGATATTAATATCGTAGGCTTAGTAGTAACAAAATATAAAATTGATTCGAACTGTTTTTAGAATTATCTGTTACTTATTTATATAAATACTTGTGTTATAATAATACAATAATATAAATAAATTGATGTTAAAATATTATTCAGTTTCAAAATAATACAATAGATACTGCATTAAAATATTTTTCTTGCAACTATTAATTCGTAAAATATTACCTGGATACTGATAGTTAATAAATAATAATGAACCTGTAAAACCTTTTAAGTAATGTGACTTTAGTGCATTCCAAAGAAACTCATTAACAGTTCTTAAAATACTACGTGATCAACATAACATTATAAAGAACTCATTATTTACTTTTTTAGTTACAAATGAATTAATTTCTGCGAACTTTTCTTTTTTAAAATCTCACCTCTACCTCCTCGTTGACGTATATCAATACTTGCGGTGTCTTAGAAACGCCCTTGTGATATGTTGTCTAGCCCGGCAATTTCCCTAATAGGGTAACGCTCGTTTTCCGTCAGAGATATTGCATTTCAATTGAACATCGAGAAAAACACACATACTACAATAGCGTATACAAATAATATTAGAATTGCATTACACAACAATTGTGGTATACGAGTATATGTTATATGGAATCCTCTCTTATTATTCGATTATTACTTAGAATAGTATTGTACTTTATAATATTATATCAGGGCATTCATACACAGGTTGTTATGTCTAGAAGAGAGTATATCAAAGTCTACTCGGTTATCAGGTAATTAAATCCTTTCGCGCTTTATCTCAAAACTACATTGTATTTTATCACATTTATTGCAACTCGCGAAACAAAGAAAAATCCTTCTTAGAACATTCCTGCAGCCTCAGCAACAGGAACGGTTTAAATAGAGAAACGTCCAATTATTCCTTAGTAATCTCCGATATACCGTCAAGTAACTTCAGTACCTCGGCAATCCTCAACTTGTCGGCAAGTAAGCATCAAGTAATTGTCGAAAAGTTTCAAGTATAAAAGTATAAAAAGAGGTTACTCCTTTTTTGACATGAGTATGTGTTCCAAATCGTAGATTGAAATTAAATAGGTTTTAAAAAGTTAAAATAATAAAGTGACGTAATATATATATATATATATATATATATATATATATATATATATATATATATATATATATATATAATAGCAATTAAAAAACTTATATTGGAGGTTTTTCCGGTACTTATGTAAAATTTTCTGTCTTCGCATATTTCTCTTGAGTACTTGTATTTCTTATCAATTTGTTCCATTTCGTCTATTAAATATTCGTATCAGAGGCGTAGGTATTGTACTTTGATAATACTATTTTTTTTTCTGAAAGTAAATTAAATATAGAAGATAACGCAGTTGTACCAATTGATAAATGAATGTTACTTATGCCAATTGAAGGTGAATATTATTCACCTAAATATTTATGGAGCAACTAGCTAAAATCCTTAATCTTTATCTTCTATTGAGCGAGTACTAGTCAGTATGATTCAGCTTTACTATTTCTTCTTCAGAAATTGTAATTTCGTCTTATGAAATTAAAAAGCAAAAATTGAAAAATTGTAGAGACAACACCCTATTCATAGTAAGTGTCTTTCCTGCAAGTCATACATAAAAAATTACTCGAAATATAAAATGATATCCTGTAGAAATTTAAAAATAATCTTTCTTTCGTTCTTTCCATATCTTGAAATAGTCTTTATAAATTCGATCAACAATACTATCCAAAAATATGAACTATTCATTCAATAATATTAATTCTGAGAGTATTTATGGATAAGCCTGGTCACGACATCAGCTCAAAACTCGAAAATAGACAGTATATTTAATTCATATAATTATTATCGATTTCTACTAAAAAAAGAAAACATGAGTACTCGAAAACCACAAAATATGAGGTATATTTCCACTAGTTATAGTGGATACTTTCTATGTCACTATCCTTGCCAAAAATATATTCAATAAAGCTTTTACTTTGCAGAGGGTAATTTTCACACCACTGAAATAAGGAGATTATACTCCACCTCATCTGCAAATGCCTTATATAATAAGGACTAAACAAATTAGGTCAACACAGCTATTCTCCTGGCTATATGCCAAACGCCGAGCGCTAAATTAAATGACAAAATTTGCCGTATTTTGTCTAACAGAGTTAGCACTAAAATACAGTGATTCAGATAGTTCCAAAACCACAAGGAGGATGCAAAGTGTCATCTATCTTAGGATATCGCTAACTGCAGACCGGTTTCGATCTTATCGTGGGTCTCGTCAGTGCAGCATAAGCGATTATACATTTGACAGATGAGGCTGACATCTAGTAGACGTTGCTACTTTCCACCGCAGTAGAACGTACCAAACGCCATCTCTTGGTAGTTTCGAGAACAATCTAAATCGGAGTAAATACTTGAGATCATCAATATAATGCAAATTAATATAAAATATATAATCTCTTTATTTCAATAGTGTGAAAATTACCCTCTGCGAAGTAAAAACTTGCATTACATTGATGATTTCAAGTTTTTACAATTTAGATTGTTCTTGAAACTATCAAGAGATGGCGTTTGGTACGTTCTACTGCGGTGAAACGTAGCCTCATCTGTCAAAGGTATACTTGATCACACTGCACTGACGAGACCCAAGATAAAGTAGAAACCGATTTGCAGTTAGCGATATCCTCAGGTAGGTGACACTTTGCATCTTTCCTGTGGTTTTGGAATAATCTGAATCACTGTAAAAGTGGAAACTGGGAAGCGAGAAACAGAATCATGAGAATTTATGGTAATAATATATAAATATATAAATCAACGATTCTTATTATTAATTTTATTTACCTATAAAGCAAGAAATTATATTCTTCAATAAAATGAGGTATAATATAAATAAACATACATATAAAGCAATTCGAAATTCAATTAGTAGGACTGAAGAATGTCGATTATAATTTTAATGATATATAAATGTTTATTAACCGTATCAGATTTGGGCAATACTTATAAGTACACAAAAAATAAGATTCACATAAAGAATAAAAGTCACATTATTCTCAGTCACACTTGTTAATAAAAGAAATTTCTCTTTTTTTCTCTCTTTTGTTTAATTTAACAATTGGAAAACGTTTTACTTGTTTCTTTACTTGAGATTATTCACAAGTATAACTACCGCCTACTCCGACATATATGAGCGTAGATGAGACAGCTAATGTAGCAAGAATGAAATTTGCTAATGTGTTGAAAGAGGCATTAGAAGACCTGAATAAAAGAACCTGTAGTACTCTTCAGGTAGACAGCGTCAAAACTTCTGCTACTTTTGCTAAAACTGCTGTTTTACTAGCGTCAAAAGGGCTGCAACAAGTCAACGCAGACAATATGTTGATTGATTCTTGTCTTGATTCTTGGGGAGAAGGCCGGGTATCTACAATTATTTATATGTAATGTCAGGCACACGCTCTGCATTGAGTGGCATTAGGCAGAAAAGTTTCAAGAGTGTTATCTCAACCAACAAAGATAAACCTATTTTAAGTATCAAGTATTCAAAATAGCCACCGGAGACATATTGTTTAAGAAAATGCATTCACCAATAAAACTGTTCCAAAACCAATTGCAATACTCTGAGGTTGGATTAAGGCCATATTATATGTGTCAACTTGGAGTTAGTAATATAGATCCTTAAACGGTTATACTCTCGTCATACTATAGCGATCGCCAAAGCCCAAAAGGCATTGAATCCAGGACCCAATTCTTGAAGATAATTTGCAAGAAGATCATACTTTTATTTCATGCATTTCCCTGGTCATTCGAAAGCTCAAGCAGTATACTTGGATCGCTACATTTTCCCCAGAAAGCAAACGAATATACTCGTAGTATGTGATTTATGACTTCGCTTTGCCATCGGGAAATTTATTGAGCAAAAGCTTCAATAACTGAAACATGCATTACAGACAAATCCATACTTACATATATATGAACACCTGTATACAATTATTATATTTTTTTATTGTGGTCGCCCATCTCTACTCTTACGTGTAACCTATAACCGGATTAATGAATTCCATGCTACAATACAGCCTAGAATTATTGCATACGGTGCATTACTCTACTCCCGCCAAACATCTTCAGAGAAAACATAACTTATTTATTTGGTAAAATAATGAACTCATTTTATTATAACTGGAAATGCTGAAGAAAAACCTTGCCAGTGCAATTCTATCCTTTACGTAGTGTCATTAAATTGCCTTTAGTCTATTCATAAGTTAATAGGAAACTTTTAAAATAAATTGATTTACAAAAACTTTCAAAACAATGAGTGTGAGTGAGACTTATTCTAGAACTATATTATCTAAAAGACATGACGAGTATTATAAAGGAAAACAATTGACGACAACAAACGAAGGACATTCTAGAGGCCCGATGTGTGTATCCCCGATGATGATCGGGCGCCACACAATTATTAATAAATTATAAAAACTATATTCTCAATTATTATTTCTAGGATTTGCTCTATGCTAGAAATTATTTGATCTGCAGGAAGGTTGTTATTTGATAAAAAGCTTTTGATATAATTTATGATACACTTTATCGCATATGAAATATTTATTTTGATTAAGTTAACTATCCAATTTTCGTTGAATAAAGTGTTTTCAATTGAATTTCTTTATCCAGTGGACAATAATTTTTTTTATTTGCTTATTTATTTAATAGAAGAAAATCCCAATAAACCAAGACGAATAAAATATAACGATCCATTTTAGTAATTGTAATGAACACCTTGTGATTTATTATATTTTTAAAACACATCAAGAAATACAATTCTTTATTAATTACTAATTAGCAATAAATAATTTAGTGACACTCCAAAGAACTTTAATCAATGAACCATTTGCTTTATATATTGTAAGACAAGTCGACGATAAATGTAGCTTAATTGTTATGTAATAAAAATTCTAAGAAAGGAAATTTTATGGAGTTTTTATATCACTCTCAGTTTACCCCTATTAAAATTCTCTTGTAATAACTTTTGCTCTTTAAATTATTTAGAGCACATAAAGTAAATAGCTACATGAATGGAAAATAACGTTTACTGTCAAATCCTTTTGATGTAATTTTTCAGTCATCAAGAAATATGCGTAATAATTAGTTTTGAAAATATGCTTCATATTTCAGTAATATTACTCACTCACTGAGTAATATTAGCACTCATTGAGTATTAAATGATGATAAAGTTAACAGTAAGTCCTGCAAGGCATAATGTAAAAGAGAATCAATATTCCGACTTTTTAATTTATCTGGATAAAATATACATAGCATGACGATACTATAATATAAAGCACAATTAATCGCGTTCCAGACTAATTACTACAAAAGGCCGAGAAGTTCTTAAATGCATTAACAAAAATAAATAAAACACTTTATCTACTGGCAAGCCTACCTAGTGGCAGACAACAAAAATAAAATCCCATGTATGGTTCACTGTTTACTACTAAATCTTCTCTTAAATCCTTAAGACATTGCTTCGTAGAACAAAGCATCGATCTCTCTGATTACTCGCCCACATTGGTAACCATAAGCTTCAGTATTAACAAAGTAGAAAAACCAGTTACACTTACCAATAAATAAACATACTGGAGTAGGTTGGAACCTTTGTTGTGAAGACAACACTGACCTATTTTTCCACAAAACACTAAAACAGTATACACAATACTCGACGCGTTTTGTGACAAAGTTGGCATCATCTGGAGATGATTAAAACTGCATAAAACTGTTACTAAATAAACACACTGAGATTGTTTAAATATCTAGTTGATAAAAGAATAACTGTTAATATTCCAATAAATACAGCTGAAGATATACGTATACATAACTGTAGAAATGTTAATAAAAGCCATACAAAAGCTTCCTGGGATACAAATCCATTAGTAAATATCCAAGATAATTATCAAAACTATTCTAGACTGACAGAAGAAACTATTTCCGAAAAGCGTTACTTGAGAAAAAGGTGGATGACAACTAGAGGCAAAAAGACAAGGAGAGATTTAATAGAACAAGGCTATTTAAGAACTAAAAGACCTATTCGCCAATCGGGAAGGAACCCCAAGCTATTTAATATACTTTAGAAGAATTAACTGATGATATAAACAACTTGTTATGGGAAACTATAGCGAAAACTAAAAAACCACGAGATACAATTCCACCAATTAGAGAACAAGACAAAACGTGGGATAGAATAGATGAAGAATGATGACTAGATACTTCACTGTCAAATACAACGAAGAAGTAACCTCCACACTGTCAAGAATACCTCAAGACAGCATACTAGGACATGTTTTCTATAAAATTTTGACTGTTCATCTGCCTCCTACTCTACAAATTCATTCACAGTTACCTTTGCAGACAATACATCAGTTATAGAAACAAGTAAAATATCCATGTACACATCCAATAAACTTCAAGAAGTTCTTGATAATATACAGATATGGTTGAAAAAATGGCGAATAACACTGAAGGAATCTAAATCACAGAACATAACGTTTACCCTTAGGAGAGAATCCTGCTCGAGTGTGGACATCAACTTATGTGGATCCTAATGGACATCAACTTTCACAAACAGAAACCGTCAAATATCTTGGTATGCATTTCAATAGAAAACTAAACCTCCAGTTTAGTTTTCTGTCACCACATCTTCGTGAAAAGAAAGCAATTAGGTTTAAAACTTTCAAAACTGTACTGGTTAATCGTATTAAAATCTTATTAGTTATCTTTTGTTAATACATTAATTATATATAGTGATCCCCAAACCCGTGTGGACTTCTGGCGTACAGCTGTGGAGTGCCCCAGGTCTATCAAATATAGAAATTCCCCAAAGGCTCTAGTCGAAAACTTTAAGAATTATTACTGATGTCCCTGGTTTGTGACCAATCAAACATTATACTTTGACTTAAACGTTTTAAAAAATAAAACCCGCCACAGGTAGGATTCGACATTTGTCCCGGATCGGAACCGAACGACATACAGCTGTTTCGAACTTGTTAGTTCTCATCAGTGCTGCATACGGTACGCCGATTCAGGACAAATGCCGAATGAACTTTATGGCCTATACATCTTTATCGATACGATCTCTGTCAGTAACTTATAAGTCGGAAATCGAGAAAGGAACCACCAAGCCACCAAGCGGCTATTAAAGTAGTTCCCGAATAGCAAAGCTATTACATAATCGCTCTAGGAAACAACTACTCCTCGGGCTAAAGCCCCGCCAGGCATTGAATTATACCCAGAAGCGATCCTCGACCCCTTTCTCGTGTTTCTGCACGATCAGATAAGGCTTCAAAAAATAAAACCCGCCACAGGTAGGATTCGACATTTGTCCCGGATCGGAACCGAACGACATACAGCTGTTTCGAATTTATTAGTTCTCATCAGTGCCGCATACGGTACGCCGATTCAGGACAAATGCCGAATGAACTTTATAGCCTATACATCTTTATCGATACGATCTCTGTCAGTAACTTATAAGTCGGAAATCGAGAAAGGAATCACCAAGCCGCCAAGCGGCTATTAAAGTAGTTCCCGAATAGCAAAGCTATTACATAATCGCTTCTGGGTATAATTCAATGCCTGGCGGGGCTTTAGCCCGAGGAGTAGTTGTTTCCTAGAGCGATTATGTAATAGCTTTGCTATTCGGGAACTACTTTAATAGCTGCTTGGCGGCTTGGTGGTTCCTTTCTCGATTTCCGACTCATAAGTTACTGACAGAGATCGTATCGATAAAGATATATAGGCCATAAAGTTCATTCGGCATTTGTCCTGAATCGGCGTACCGTATGCGGCACTGATGAGAACTAACAAGTTCGAAACAGCTGTATGTCGTCCGGTTCCGATCCGGGACAAATGTCGAATCCTACCTGTGGCGGGTTTTCTTTTTTGAAGCCTTATCTGATCGTGCAGAAACACGAGAAAGGGGTCGAGAATCGCTTCTGGGTATAGTTCAATGCCTGGCGGGCCTTTAGCCCGAGGAGTAGTTGTTTCCTAGAGCGATTATGTAATAGCTTTGCTATTCGGGAACTACTTTAATAGCCGCTTGGCGGCTTGGTGGTTCCTTTCTCGATTTGCGACTTATAAGTTACTTAAACGTTGTAATCGTCCCTGGAACTCGCGACTCGTTACGTGCGGACAAATATATAGAAACATTTTACCTTGTACACTTTACCTTGATTTCAGGATACTTCATTTTGGAATTTTACGACTTTTATCGGTTTGAACAGTGACAAGGAATTATTATTTTAACAGTTATTATCCATTTTATAATATTTATGAAATTATACATACTTATTAAGAATTACTTACACAAGTCAAATATACATAATAAAAACTGCTATTTTAACTCAGTGAAAGTAAATGTTTTAAAATGTGTTACTTTTGTTGCTAAATATTTTTAAAAGTAAGAATTATAAATAATAACAAGTGACGAGATTTTTTAATAATAATAATAATAGTTTGTTTTGGTACCTTACGAAACTGTTAAAAGAGACCTAGCCCAACCATACAAGCATCGAAAACATCAAAAATAAGTTGTGCAGGTTGATATCACAACGATTTGCTCTCTGTATATTAATTACATATTTATATTCTATACATTATATATGTAGAAATATATCTAGATTATTTAATTCCGTGGTATTTGACTCATTCTTAAAGTGATAATGCCCACAAATAAATTTAATTGTGGGGTTCTAATGCGAGTACTGTCTCGTCAACAAATTGATATTTAAACTATGATATTTCTATTACCTTTAGGTAATACTCTTTTGAAGGATTTCACTTTCAGGTTTGCTATCTTCTATTTATATTAAAGTGTCACCATTGTCTTTGATACGTCTGCCAGATACACTTACAAATAAAGAGGAAATATTAACATAAACTAAATGTAATGCAAGGTTTTACTTGGGAGATGATAATTTTTACAAACTACTAAAATGGGGAGATTCTTATACTCTATACCATCTGCAAATGTCATAATACAATAAGGACTAAACAAATGATGCCAAAACAGCTCTTCTTCTGACTACATGCCGACGACGAGCATTGAATGATATGGCGAAATTTGCCGCATTTTGTCTAACAGAGTTAGCACTAAAATATAGTGATTCAGATTGCTTGAAAACCACAAGGGATATGCAAAGCGTCCTCAATCTCAGGATATGAAACTCAGTCTCAGAAAATGTAGACTGGTTTCGACCTTATCTTGGGTCTCGTCAGTGCAGTGTCGTTGACAGTGTCAGTGAAGTGAATATACCTTTGACAAACGTGGCTCGTATCTTGTAGACACCGTTAAGTTCTGCCACAGTAGAGTGTAACAAAGCACTATTTCTCGACAGTTTCAAAAACAATCCAAATCAAAATAAAACTTGATATAAATATAATGCAAAGTTTTATTTGGCAGATGGTAATTTTTACAAACAACTGAAGTGGGGAGATTATTTTTTGTATATATATTTGCATAGTCATTGTGGTTTTCGAACAATCTGAATCACTGTATTTTAGTGCTAACTCTGTTAGATAAAATACGGTAAATTTCGCCATATAATTCAGTTTTCGTCGTCAGTATGTAGCCAGGAGGATAGCTGTTTTGACGTAAACAGCTTCAAAGATTTCAGTAGCTTGTAAAAATTACCATCTGTTAAGCAAAACTTTGCATTGTACTGATGATATTAAGTTTTATTTCGATTTGGATTGTTTTCGAAACTGTCGAGAGATGGTGCTTTGTTACGCTCTACTGTGGTAGAACTTGGCGATGTCTACAAGATGCGAGCCTCGTTTGTCAAAGGTATATTCTTTTACACTGCACTGACGAGACCCAAACTAAGGTCTAATCCGGTCTGCAGTTAGTGATATCCTAAGATAGAGGACGCTTTACGTCTTCCTTGTGATTTTCGAGCAATCTGAACCACTTTACTTCAGTGCTAACCTTGTTAGACAAAATACGGCAAATTTCGTCATATAATTCGGCGCTCGTCATCTGCATGAGAAGAATAAGTGTTTTGGCCTAACTTGTTTAGTCCTTATTGTATTAAGGCATTTGCAGATGTTGTGGAGTTTAACCACTTCAGTAGTTTGTAAACTAAATGTAATTACTTTATTCTTGTGGATTTTATGTAGGTATTTATTTATAGATGTCTACAATTTAATACTCTATATCATTTATATGAATTAACGTAACAATCTACAATAACCACAAAACAATGTTTCAGGCAAATGAAACTTTTCTGCATTCTCTTTGTATTAAATCACACTAATAATTGTTGTCGGTACAAAGTCCTTAATTTGCTCACTTAGAAGTTTTCCAGTTTGGAGATTATCGATTAAGGGCTTTATTTTTAACGCGATTTTATAAAGTTTGGACCTTAATAAACTTAGAATTTACTTTATATTCTCAAATTGGTAAATAAGTAGATGGGGAAACTTTGTTGTTACTTAGATAATAACTTTAAGCATCCCTTTTGAAATTTTTTTTTTCATGAGTGTTAATTTATAACGTTAATAATCATTTTTCAAAAGGCCATTCACCAGAATATCAAATAAATATTGATATCAATAGTTCAATATATATATATATATATATATATATATATATATATATATATATATATATATATATTGATATCAATATATCAATATTGATATTCTGCTAAATGCGCCTTTTAACATTTTAACGTTTCAGTTTTAGACATCATCATCAGATAAACTACAATGATTCATAAACTATGAAATATTTTTTTTATTTTATGTATGATTATTCTATTAGTTTGTAAGTTATGGCGAATTTACAATTATAATTCCTTTACTTGCCACATGCTACGTAATTATTTTATTTTTGTGTGTTTTATGCGAATATTTTGACGTAACTAAGTTAATTCTATCGAGTGTGTATTTGTTACTAATACTATTAATAGATAACTATAATCTTTGTGAAGTAATGTCGGGAGTGAGTGACATAAATTGAGCTTTATATAAACTTTTTGTAATCCATGTGTGGTAAAACTTGAATAGTATATAGGGTGTCTCAGTTGGAACTATAGGATTTGAATTGGACGTCATTTGTCTTATGTCAAAGATAGGGCGTCAATATTTAACGAATGTCATCTACAAACCATACAACAATATGTCACGACTCTGTTCCCAATTTACTATGATAGCATTACCATTTCATTTTCAAAGAAGCATGGTCCAATTATTCCACCACTCCAAAGTGCGTACTAAACTGTGCATCTCTGTGGGCGCATTTTTGTTTCATGAGCAGCATTTGGATTTTCAACCAAATTCGACAGTTTTGTTTGCTGACGTATCCATCAAGATGAAAATGTGTTTCATCACTGAACAAATTTAAAATATTGTAAATGGTCTGTAACTTTTAATTGTTGTGTTAACTGAATTTTGTATACTGGCAGATGCAGATCTTTCTTTAAAACCAGATACGTTGTTGGCCCTGGCAGATTCAATTGTTGCGCATTATGTCGAATTGATATATTTGGATATTTCCGTACATTTTCTCTCACTGCAGCAATATTTTCATCTGACTGACCATGACGAGGCGGCGATATGAACGATAGTATTTTACGTTTATAGCTGTATCGTCTCCATTTTATGTTAAAGAATAAAAAAACGGTAAACGGTTGGCGTCGGTATGGTTTGTATGTATATAACAGTCTTTCAACATTGACACTCTATCTTTGACAGAATACAAATGGCGCGAGTTAAATTTTGAGCCGAGTGAGTTTGGTTTTTAAAAAATGATTTTTATTTTACAAATTTTTAATGCCCGAAATTTAACGTGAGAACGTAATTAGATTACAAAGGTATGTAATTGAGCTTAGCTACGAACTAACTACGAACTAAACTTAACAATGGCAAGCACATCTATTTATAAATTATATAATGCAAAGCTTGCTCTTATTTATGTATGGGATATACAGAGTGGTTTAATATAACTCGCGCAATTCAAATCCTATAGTTCCAACTTAGGCACTCTATATAAACTAAATCTCTAAGATTTTTTGACTGTACCATATAGGTACATATAGTATATCCAAAGAGTCACGTTGATGTATATTAGGTAGTATTTCATCTATAGGGTTTAAAACTAGCGACTGGAGCTTCTTATACAAGTCTTAAGCTCAAAATGAGGGACGAGGCAGAAGTTTAACCATTAAAATTGCAAAGAGACCGCATGCTCCTTAATTATGCCCCAAAGATGTATTCTTTATCTAAAGTAGTACATAAGGTAATCTTGGATAATTCTCCTTTGTGACAGACCCCGGCAATTCCCATTAGATTCCACCCACTTTTTTCATTGAATATGTTTAGTCAGATACCAAAGACAACGGACCCTTTTAGGACCATTTCGAGGTCAAAACTTAATAATGATTTCATACTTTATTTTCTTTAGGGCGATATCCAATATTTTTGTTTTTCAAAAGTTCTTTTAATGTAGCATATTATATAGACATTTAATAAATGTCTGTAGAACTTAAAGGAATGGATGATTGTAGCGTTGAATATTCATATGATAGATTGGCAGGGGAGCTGTAGTTTTTATATTTTTCCAGAGAATATGCAAGCAAGACAATTTCAATCATATTAGTTTCCACCTTTTTAACCTCCCACGACTTCCGGACCTTTTTTAGATTTTTCTGGCAAGAGGGACATTCAGGAAATATTTCCAGCAGTTTTGATATCGATCTGATCCATTTTAAGAATACATTATAAATCACTTGTTATCTTTTCATAGATTTTTTTCCGGAAAAAGAGACACGCATATATTGCTCGTCGGTAAAAATTTACCACTTTTCCTAAAATACGAATGTTGTTAAAGTTAAATGTATTGTATTGTTGTAGTGCATTCTTTGTAAGTGCTGTTGAATTTCCAAATAATATTATAATATTATATTTACGAAGTGTTATATTTATAACGTATATTCGTCAATTGATAAGCGACATTCCATTTTGCTTTTGATGGAGTTCTTGTGCTGGGTAAGGCTGGAAAAAGGTTTTGCCTTTTTCCAGCCGACACACAAACCGACACAATCCATAATAGATTAGAATTAGAACACTTTAGAATTAAAAACGTTAGATTGCTCAATATTTTGAATGTGCCTAATATACGATATCTTCACGTAGAAGTCCTTTTAGGTTAGAACACCCGCAAGGTAGCTCTAGAGAGTTTCCCTTATTTCCCTATCCATTCCCCTTCTGGACACTACCGGAAACCTCCAAAGGAACAAGGGTGAGTTATTCATTTGTTTTTCTTATACAGTCCATTAGTATTATTGCATTTATTGTATGAATAAACTTAGACCCGCGGCCTGAACATGAAGGCTATAACGAAAAAGTTACCTATTAACTATAAAAATAAAATATAAAATTTTCTTATTTACTGATTAGTGATAAGAAAAACATGGATTTGTATCATTTTAGTAAAATCATTTTTGCTGTGGTAATAAAGCAGATATTTTACTTTGGGGTTAGTGGACTTCTATTTAAATTATTACAATTATTTTTACAATTAATGACAATTTCTGTCGCTGTGGATTCTTGTAGATTATCGCAATATGGACATAGGGGAGCCTGTCGAAGGGATAAGTTCGTGGAAGTTGCCCTTGATAATATGCTATCGGTTCTATTATAATTGTGAATATTCCAGTAAGCAATACAGGAACACTGCGATCATCGTCGTTTATTTGTTAATTATACAGCTAAAAATGTGCCAAGTAGTCAGCTAGTATAATCAAAATTGGTAATGTACCGTCAAAATTAGTAACGTACCGTTTCAAATTACTACGCTATTTCTAAAATTGCGGAATGCAGCAGAGTATATAGAACAGTCATTAATTCAGAAGGACGTCGGCGCAGTCAAAAATATTGGTCTATGCAAGCGATGACACAACAACGCCACTGGCATTGGAAATCTACGCAAGTTGCTTAAGACTGTATTGAAGATTCTATTCAAAGTAAAATTGTTATCGCTAAAAAATGTAACAAATAAATCAAATAGAAGATAATTCATAAAAATAGTCTCTCTCAGCATCAGACTGACTCTTCAAAAAGATTCCACAACGTCAGTTGCATTTATATAGGTATATGTTTCAAATATGTAAGGTACAAGATATGAATTTTAAGTAATACATGGTTTTGTTTAGCAACGTATTGAAATAATTATTGATCTATAATGTAGATATTTGGAAATTATGTATAGAGTAACTTATCCGGTAAATGGCCGCCACAGCTTTGGTGGCATACGGGTACTCTCCTGGCGAAATTTTGAATAACGGTTTTACATAAATGTGGCGGTTTTTCGTTCATACAGAGTTCAATTTGGACTTTGGATGGCCATGAACTTAAGACTGAAATCTGAGACTTAAGAAAACCCCACAGAAAGAAGTTCATAGGTGTTAAATTGTAAGATCGTGGCGGCCAATTTTGGTCATCAAAACGGGAGATGCTACGACCAGCAAAAGCTTCATGCAAGACCATCAATGTTTCACAAGTAGTATGGCAAGTGGCACTGTCCTTCATCTTCCAATCGAGGCACAAAGAACTAAGTTAACATGTCACGATAACGTTCGCCATTTATCGTTAATACATTACTTTCTTCGTTTTCAAAGAAAAATGGTCCAATGATTCTTTCGGACTACAATGCACACCAAGTAGACACGTTGGAGATGCATTTGTTTCCCATGAATCATTAGTGGATTTTCTGAGCCCTAAATGTGGCAAATTTTGCGTATTATCGCAGTCATCAAGGTGAAAATGGGTCTTGTTGATGAAGAAGATTTTGTCCACAAAATCGACATTCACATCTTGTTATTCAGTGATCCAATGGTGAACTCTCTTCGCTGTGTATGGTCGGTTGGCAAAAGTTATTAAGTCAATTGAACTTTGTAAACAAGGAAGTGTAAACCTTTAGTGAGAATACGGCGGAGAGTGGTTGTTGAAATGTTCAATTCTTATCTCCCTTGACTCTCGGTCATACTCTCGCGAACTTCGCGAAAGAAGTTAGGCCACTAGATACATAACATCGCAGCACATTTTTCAACTCATTCTACTACGGATGTCAATAGGATTCATGTCTTCACTGTACAAGAACTAAATAATAGAGCGTGGATTCTTTCTGGCGTCGTAGATACTCTAACAGAGTTGTCATTTTTAAACTGCTGTTATGTCACTATTTCCAATTATTGCTGATATGTCATTAAGAAGGCCCTCTACATCTCAAAAATAATATTTAGCAACTTATAAGACAAAGTTATGTATTTATTATGACACTTTAAAGGGTTTCATTATTATATATTTAACGACACATATCTAGTCTTACAGTATTTTAATTGTATCAAGATAGCTCAATATCGCATAAATCTATTAATCTAAACTATGTTTTCTTAGGGGATGCATTAACGATTAGATTCTTGCTAAATATTACTTATTATTAATAAACAAATAGTAATTATTCAAACCACATTATGTAATCCTAGAAGATCGAAATAATCTCCTCATAATCAGAACGTTTTGTTTACCAAGTTAACAATTTGAAACCTGTTCAATATTCAACTCTACATTACAGTTGCTCTATATTTTGATTCCTGTATACATTATCTCAAGACACTGAACAATAATAGCTTTTCAATTGTAAAGAAGCAATGACAAGTAAATTTGAAATAAAGCAATACTGTATTTTAATTAATAGTATCCTAATGTAATCTATTTCACTTTGTTCTCTATAGCCAGGAGTTTGCCTATCACACTTTCATTGTTTTGCATCCAAATGTAAAATTATATGAATCCAAATACCACATGTGAAATTGATGAAATGAATAGGTATGATATAGGTATGACATTAAATCAAGACCAAACAAATCGAGATACCATCGAACATAATAAATGGCAATAAACGAAATAGTTTTAAATTATTGAAGCGGGGTATACTTAGATGTTACAAGATCACTTCTCACCTGACAATAGATTAAATAAGCTGAGACGCTACTGGTTATCAGTTTATACTGTCGAATAAGAGCTATTATTTTATAACGGAAACTTATCTATAATTGCATATATCGCAAGCGGCTCTTTTAATTTGATTAGTGAACTAAATCGTACGTACAAAAGTAGTTACCAAAAAAGTAACAATAGTTTATATTGATTATGTTAGTAGAAGTTTACCTTAAACTTTTGTTATCTATTATTACAGTTGCTTCACCATATTATGTTTGATATAATATATCAACAGTTGAATAAATGAATTACGTGGGTACACTGTATTCATAAACCGACAGTTAATTCTATCTTGTATGACTTGTGATAAAATATGTTTCAAATAATTGAAACGATCGTTCTCCTGGATATATCTAATATTCTGTTGAATAAAGAAAAGAATTGCTGAAATTGTATTATCACAATAACAACTGCATTGGAGAGACTACTTGAATATTTAATGAACGTTTTCTTGATAAATATGTTCAACCATTATACTCAAGTATATAATGGAGCTGGTGATTTTGATCAAATATTTCAGTTGAAAATAGAAAACATAATTTGATACGTGCCGTAACCAATGAAGCTGGTCAACTCGGTATACATGGACTTTTATAAGTTGACGGACCTCACTATAGAAGTATTAGACATTTGTCTCAAGAATATGGAGTGCCCAGGGGTTGCGTTCATAGAATCCTTAAACTTTCCATATTCTATTCTTACAAAATTATCTTTTTACATGAGCTAAATGAGGATAACGGGAATCGTTGTTAATAGTTTTGCGACCAATGTATATTATTTCATCGCTATTTGCCAAATTAAAAATCTCAAAACATACTGTGACTTTTTTATGGCTAGGCTCAAATAGACTGTTCTGTTTATCGGCAAGATAAGAGAGTTTTTTATTTAGCAAATAGCGATGAAATTAATAGTAGCTCTGTGTGCTACTAAAAACCTGGATGTATACCAGAAAACCTTAATTTGGTTTGTAAAGTCAGCATTTAGATGAGAGTACGTCTTTTGGCGAAAGCTATCAAGAGGCACAACTGCACATTTGGGCTGACGAAAAGTTCATTATTATATGGAACATTAGGTATATGCAAAACCCAGAAAAAAACTTAATGCCTTGGTGGGCATTTTGGAAGATCAATTTACCTGAGTAATAATAAGTAAGGTATGCTCGGTCAGTATTACTGGTATGACCAGTCGTATTACCAGATCTGACATTGTTAGACTTCTATCTACTGGAATAGTAGAAAGCAATAGTTTATTCCCCTAAACTTGGCACTTTAAACGAGTTGAAGACAAGAACTGTACAGGAAAAAAATGGATTCCTCATGTATTTCCTTAAACCAAAATAACATTAATTTTAAGTGAGTTTACTTTTAATTTATGTTTTGTACAACTATATAAGATGTTGTGAAGGTCATCGTCAATGTTACTCAATACTACTTCATGATGTTACTAAAGTTAGTGTTAATCTATCGTCTGCATAGCTATGAACTTATGACAATTCAAAAATACTATATATATATATATATATATATATATATATATATATATATATATATATATATATATATATATATGTATATATATATATATATATATATATATATATATATATATATATATATATATATATATATATATATATATATATATATTCGATGAATATACAAGAAAGAGACCTTGTACGAAACCCTGGGGCACCTCCCTAAATATTATTTCTAAATATAAAATACCTAAATTTGAGTCAAACTTTTGTTATCGACAATTTCAATACAATTGCAAAATAAGAGAGATGTGATGTCACGGCATTTTTCTATAAGAAAATTATTTTAATAATTATTCCGGATGATTCGTTTCAAATTGACAGCCTGTATATTTTTTCTAACTACGTTTTTTACTTTTCCTCACTCCACTATATCCATAGAAGTAATGTAATCGTGTAAAATTTTTTTTCTATGGTTTATTTTTCGCTTTTCGGCCTAAAAACAAAGAAAATGGTTTTTAAACCATGTGTGTATGTGTCGTTGTAGTCGTTGTAGTTGTTGTAGTTGTTGTAGTCACTGTCGTTGTCGTTGTCATTGTCGCCGTTGTCGTCGGCATTTATTCTTGTTAGCACGATAACTCAACTAAATCGTGTCAGATCGATCGGGCTTTAACTGACTCTGATCGGGGACGTCTCCCAGACGACACCTATTGATTTTGAGGTGGATAGAACACACCCTACCCTGTCCATGGGTCATGAGAAAACACGATGGTGGACCATTTGAGAATTTTTTTTGTTAACACGATAACTCAATTAAATCGTTTCGGATCGATCGGGCTTTCACTGATTCTGATCGAGGACGTCTTCCAGACGACACCTATTGATTTTGAGGTGGACAGAACACACCCTACCATGTTCATGGGTCATGAGAAAGCACAATGTTGGACACTATTTGAGAAATCTGTTTTGTTAATACAATAACTCAACTAAACAGTGTCGGATCGATCGGGTTTCAACTGATTCTGATTAGGGACGTCTACCAGACGACTTCTATTCGACATCTGAGGTGGATAGGATACACTCCACCCTGTCCGTGGGTTATGAGAAAGCACAATAATGGACTATTTGAGAAATTGTTCTTGTTAGCACGATCACTCAACTAAATCGTGTCGGATCGATCGCATTTCAACTAATTCTGATTAGGAACGTCTACCAGACGACATTTATTGATTTTGAGCTGGATAGGACATACCCGACCCTGCCCATGGGTCATGAGAAAGCACGATGGTGGACTATTTGAAAAAAGTAAAACTGTCGCATAAAACACATATTCTGGCATTTACGTGTTGGTTTATTTTTCTCGGCCACTCAATTTCGATGTTCTACATACGGAAAAGTGCGTATTAAGGTTTTAAATCTGTTTATTTTTGTATATTTTCTAGTGTTTTCTTTTTCTTAAAATGTCCCTTATGGTAATAAGTAAATCTTCTAAATATAATGTAAACTGATTTATCGATTAAACGGGTAGAGATTTATTTATTTGCTAACACATGTTCTAGGTTAAAGTCGTCAAAATACGTGACCTATATTTCCTCATTCAGTTCATTGGCGCTTGAAAGCTTAATAACGCCTGTTATACACGCTCTACCCCATAACCCCACGGGATGCTGAGGCGTGCTAATTTATTATATCTCGCCCAGTCCATACTCGAGCTCGGCGTAAGTTTCCTCAGTTCCTCGGGTCTTATTACTTTCTCTATATAGCATGTAACGTCTGTGCCGTTTTGTATACTTTGATTGAATTCGATTTGAGGTTCTCGCACGCAGACATGCAAACATCAGGCCATTCTGCTCGTCTCCGCCCTCAGATCAACGATTTTGGGTATTTCCCAGCAATATGAGATTTATTCTATGACGGCCTCTCTCTCGATAGAGACGAACATAAAGTCGCAACGAATTGCGTAATATGGGCCCTTCTTGTGTCGTCCATAAATAAAACATGTTTTATTATCATTCTTCGGGTGTGTTGGTCCTGAGGGTATGTATAAAGCGTCTTTATTTGCCCAGTTCAAAGTTGTCTTTTAAAATAAAATTCCATAATAATCACATAATGTGACCTGAGGAAGTAAGTTTATCTGATTAAAGTTTACCAAAAGATGATTAATTAACATGTAAATTATTGATTGGTATTGAGAGACTGGCTGATATCTAAGTATGCTCACAATATTTGTATCATAATATACAGTGCATTTAATTTTACTGGGGTGATAATTACATTGCTTAAGAGGAAAGTCATTTATATTCATAACTTCAACGATAAGGTTACCCCATCAAGCCAAATATTCAAAAATGAAATCCTCCCTCAAATAGAGAAAACTAATATGCAATGATATGTGAGTATTTCGCAATTTCGTATGAAGGATATGCGAATTCACAAGATATGTATACTCGTATTAATACCTATAATATAATTAATATATATATATATATATATATATATATATATATATATATATATATATATATATATATATATATATATATATATACAGTGCTATTCACAAGTCCCCTCCCCCCCTCTTATCTTTGGAACGATTATACATAAACTAGTGAAATTTGGTAACTGAATATTAAGGGTTGTAAACTTCCCTACTAGTGATGATAGATGACGTATGCGTCAAAGATGACGTCACAAGGTCATTGTGACCAATAATTTTAAATGGAACCCTATGGCAAGCGACACCTCTTTTAAAAGGTATCGAAAAAACCTATTAAATGATACTAATATTGTGTCTGTTTACGGCAGTTTTGACAACTGGCTTTCAAAAACCGCAAAGCTGTGATGAATTAAATCAGTTAATAATAAAATTTAAAATTCAAGCTCCGCCACTGGATAGTTGGATAGTAAATAATCTGACGTTTTTGCAAGTCTCCCCAATTTGATATTTTTTTAGCTGTCAAAGTTTTTATACATTTAATAATTTGTGTATTGTTGATCGAACGTTTAACTGTTTTAGTACCTTGTGGTAATTTTAAAATATTTGTACATTCAATAATTTGTTAAACTGTTGTGAGCTGAACGTTTAAGTGCTTCAAGAAGAGAAATGGTACGTGTTTTAGGTGATAAAGTAGCAGCGATCCTAATACTTGATGAAACTGGAGAAAATATTCATGCAGCAGAACGCATTTTTAATGAAAGGTTTCCCCATCGCCCAGTTTCGAGGACTTATTTGAGAGAGCTTCTTCGTAAGTTTAAAACAACGGGTAGTATTAATGATGCAAAACGATCTGGTAGACCACAAATTTCTGATGAGAAAAAAATTGATATACTGGCAGAAGTAATAGTAAATCCTACTTCTTCAACAACTCAAGTTGCATCAACCTGTGAAGTCAGTCAAAGTACAGTGCACAGGGTGTTGAAAAAAAAACAAATTTCACCCATACAAATTAAAAATGGTTCATCAACTCTCAGACGACGATCCAGACCGAAGACTGCAATTTTGTGAAAATACGGAGACTAAAATTAACCAACAGCCAGACTATGTCAAACCAATTTGTTTTAGTGACGAAAGTACTTTCTATCTAAATGGAAATGTAAATACACAAAACGTGAGATATTAGAGTGACGCAAATCCTCACATGTTTCGTGAAACACATACTCAGTATCCCGAGAAGGTCAATGTTTGACCAGAATCCAATACAAAATCATATATTTTTAATTACAATATAACTGATCATTTTCCTATTGCATTGTCTTTTAAAATAAGAAGAAATTTAAGTGATCAAGTAAAGTACAAATCTTTTATAAATTATACAACACTAAGAAATGATCTAAGTAGTGAAAATTGGATAGAAATATATAGTGATAGTCACGTTGATATTATATTAGATAACTTTATTGAAAAATTAACAAAATATATAAAAGAAAATACACAAACAGTTAAAATTAAAAGTAAAACAAGATATTTAAAATGCTGGATGACAACAGGATTAATTAAGTTAATAAACGAAAAAAATAAACTCTACAAGTTAACACTAAAATATCCATTAAATTATGTTATAAAAGCAAGATATAATATTTACAAAAACAATCTAAATAAACTTATAAAAAAAGCTGAACAGAATTATGCTATTAAACACATAAATAAAAATAACTCTTCCTCAAAATCCATGTGGGAATGTGTCAACGAATTATGTGGTAAAAAACAAAAACCTAAAACAAATATTAATACAATTAATTTACCAACTGGAAATCAGTTAATAAATAGTAGTGACATTGCCAATGCGTTTAATAAGTATTATGCTGGAGTAGGCGAAAAATTAGCTAGCCAAATCCCCGACATTGACAATATTGATGAGAATATCAGTGTTGTACAGGATACCATGTTTTTACTCCCCACAGATGAAATAGAAATCATATCAGTCATAAAAAGTTTAAAAAACAGAAAAGCTCCAGGCGCTGATAATATTCGATCTGAAACGCTAAAAGAAATAGCAACTGAAATCGGAAAACCTCTGAGCTTCATAATAAATAAGTGCTTTACTACTGGATGTTTTCCAAAGTGTTTTAAAATCGGTATAGTAAAACCTCTTTTCAAAATCGGTGAAAAATCTAAAATGGAAAATTATAGACCAATTTCATTAATATCAAACATTTCCAAAATAATAGAAAAAACAATTAAAAACAGACTTTGTAATTTTTTAAGAAAAATCACATATTATCTAACCATCAATATGGCTTTAGAGAGAGTAGGTCAACAGAAGATGCTATTTATGAATTAACGAGTTATATTTATGAATGCTTAGATAAAAGAATTCCATCTATAACAATATTCCTAGATCTCTCCAAAGCCTTTGATACGGTGTGCCATAAAAAATTATTAGACAAAGTATACACATACGGTCTTAGAGGAAATACATACCGCTTATTGAAAAGTTATCTATCTGACAGGGAACAACGAGTTAACATTAATGGAGTTATGAGTAGTGTAGAAAAAGTAACATTTGGAGTTCCCCAAGGAACTGTATTAGGCCCAATTTTATTCACACTTTATATAAATAGCATGTTTTTTCTAAATACAACAGGCAAAATAATCAGTTTTGCTGATGACACAGCGGTCCAATATTCTGCACCAAGTTGGCAAATACTCAAAGAAAAAATTGAAAATGACTTTCCAAAAATCTCCAGGTGGTTTCAATTTAATAAACTAACATTGAATTATAATAAAACCTATTACTTACCATTCACATCTTATAGCAGTTTTTTACCAAATTTGGGTTCGTTAAATATTGACAACATTTATCACATTCCAGAAGGTGACAGTATAAAATATCTTGGTGTAATGATTGACCGTCATCTACGCTGGGATCTACAACTAAAACAAACCACCAATAAAATAAGGGGATTACTACCAAAATTTAAATATTTAAGAGACTTCCTCCCAATAACTCATTTAAAAATACTCTATTTCTCTTTGATAGAGTCACTATTAGTATATGGTATTTTAGGTTGGGGAGGAGTATATAATACATACTTAGATCATTTACATATAATTCAAAAGTGGGTATTGAAATTAATCTACCTGAAACACATTTGTTATCCTTCTGATCAGTTATATAACGAGACCCACATTCTTGATGTTAGGCAGCTCTACTGTAAAAAAGTACTTTTATTTATTCATCAGGGAAAAATTAAAAAGACTCGCACGAACATCCCTATAATTCTCGAAAAAATGATTGTATTTCTTATCCTCGTTCTGTAAAGACTATTGGTCAAAGAAACATCAATTATCTGGCACCGCGTGTTTATTCTCTGTTGCCGGATTACCTAAAAAATATTTCAA
Organism: Rosalia funebris; assembly: GCA_037954035.1. Taxonomy (NCBI): domain Eukaryota; kingdom Metazoa; phylum Arthropoda; class Insecta; order Coleoptera; family Cerambycidae; genus Rosalia; species Rosalia funebris. Next base: position 1,349,523 of record JAZFAV010000018.1, on the reverse strand, counting down.
ATTATATTGTTTTTAAGAAAGAATTAAAAGAATGGATTATATCAAATGATCGTATAAAATTTAGTAATATTATTAACCAAAAAATGTAATAAATTAACAATCCCGTTTCTAATATGTACGTGTTTACTTACCTAATTATGTCTTTATATATATATTCCCGATATTTACACTTATACTCAATTGTGTCTATAACTCTAAAATATGTAATATTCACATATACAAGTACTAACTACATTACTTCTGTGATTTTCAGTGTTTATTTACATGTATAATGCTACTGTGTTTGTAAATTTTATATTTTTGTAAATAAACATTATTATTATTATATTATTATTATTATAATAACGTTACAGCAGCGATTAATTTTTTATAGTACACTTTCAACAACATTTTGTAACCTGATACAAGAGTATCGCTAATTTTTACAGGAAAAACAATCACACTATTAATTTCAATTACTTCGTAACTAGGCTATAATTTTCAATAGGACCCAGAACAATTTTTTGCAATTTTACAAATATTGTCTTTCATTTTTATATCATCAATTAACGTAAATGGTTCGCGTTCACTTATTTAATTTATTAAAATATTTTTGTGATTAAAAATAAATATCTAATTTAATCAATATTTTACATAGTTTCCTCTACAGAAATATCATAAAATAACTCATACATTTTTTACCAAGAAGATAAATTAAAATTACTTTAAACCTCTAAATGCAGTAAATCCCGTACAAACATATTTATTGTGGAATAAACCATGACCTTTACGTATAAAAGCATTATTATAGAATAAATATTTTTTAAGCGGAGACTCAAAATCTCGCGAAAAGAGGTTGCATTTATATACACAGCAATAAATACGGAATTTTCTGGCATAAACGTTTTTTTTTATTTCCGGTTCACGCCTCTGTTAAACCCCGAGGATATATAAAGGGTTAGCCTGAAATAAGAGGTGTTCTTTAATAATGAATAATTTTCGCTGAAATTTATATGGCCAGTAAAACGTCTCTTATTTACTAGGGGTTTTAAATTTAAAGTGAAAATTTAACAAACCAAAGTGGGAACTTCTGTGCACATAATATATACCAATACGATCAATATTCTACTAGAAATATTCAGAACATGTACACCTGTTAGAAGGCTGTTAATAGTTGGCTAAAAATAACTGCAGGATATGGAAGAGGGGTGATTTTACTGTGAGAATATTAGCAGTAAGTATGAGTGTAGGAATTACACTACAGAATGCCACAGAATACAATTCGATAGCATTGGCATCTCCCTTATTGTACACTGTTAAAAATTTACTGTGATAAAACTTACTAAAATGAATGATCGGTGTTTTAAGAGCTCTCAATATCAGCCAGGCATTCTCAAACCAGACGGTGGAACTTCCGAGTGGAGCAACATCTCGGAAAGTGCAGAGTTACTTTTTCTTTTCAAAAAATAAAACCCGCCAGGGGCAAAATTCGACATCTGTCCCGGATAGGAACTGAACGACAGACAGCTGTTTCGAACTTATTAGTCCTCATCAGTGCCATACACGGTACGCCGATCCAGGACGAATGAAATCCGTGGGGTATACATCTACATCGATACGATTTACGTCGGTAACATATAAGTAGGAAATCGAGAGAGGAACTACCAAATCGCCAAGCGGTTATCAAGTAGTTCCCGAATAGCAAGGCTATTAAATAATCGCTAAAGAAAACAACTACTCCTCGGGCTAAAGCCCCTCCAGGCATTGAATTATACCTAAAAGCGATCCTCGACCCCATTCTCGTGTTTCTGCACGATCAGACCATCAGATAATGTGTGGGCACACGTGGCTCCACTTACGCCTATTGACAGCCGTGATATTAGTTTAAGTGTATATATTAGTTTTAAGTTGTTGTAAATATTAGAAAGTGGAAACCCTTGTTTAGCTAGTACTCGGAACGAGGGCCCATCTGTTTTCTCGTGGGTAAAAATGCGATTATCACAGGCAATAAGTTTTACTATCCCAGCCACTTGTTAAAACCCTTGAAAGTAGGTCAATGGTTTATGACAAGCGTGGCGTCTAAATAAGTTTTTATTTCAGTTGATTCCGGCAATTCATCCCCGAAGCATCGGTCCTCGTTCAGTACAAGCTTGCTCGCTATATATTTATTTTCTAAATAAACGTAGCTATAGCAATAACATGTACTAGTATCATTTCACCACATACAGCACCCCGAAGACCGCCATAAATTGGTGACCCCGACGTGATGTGATTCATTCCAGTATATGCAACCTCCCTTACATCTCAAATTCGCGGATTCGATTCCCGTCCTATCCATCGCCCTATAGTTCCGGGGGTTACCGAACAACGGTTCGTAAGAATGGCGAACGCGGTCACATTCCGTTAAATTGTATCGAGACAAATCATGTCTCTAGGGAGGGAGTACTGTAGTGACGCTTTAAATTGGCGCATAAGCAGGGATAATTGGTGTGCCTCGATAGCTCAGCGGTCAGAGCATCTAACTGGAAATTGGGAGAGCCGGGTTCGATTCCCGGTCGAGGCAAAATGCACTTTTATCCGTGCTAACGCCAAAGTGGTGACTCCGGCGTGATGTGATTCGTCATTCCAGTATATGCAACCTCCCTTACATCTCAAATTCGCGGATTCGATTCCCGTCCTATCCATCGCCCTATAGTCCCGGGGGTTACCGAACAACGGTTCGTAAGAATGGCGAACGCGGTCACATTCCGTTAAATTGTATCGAGACAAAACCATGTCTCTAGGGAGGGAGTACTGTAGTGACGCATTAAACTGGCGCATTAGCAAGGATAATGAGTGTGCCTTGATAACTCAGCGGTCAGAGCACTCAACCGGAAATTGGGAGAGCCGGGTTCGATTCCCGGTCGAGGCAAAATGTACTTTTATCCGTGCTAACGCCAAAAATGTTTCAAAAAATAAAACGCACCACGGGTACGATTCGACATCTGTCCCGGATGGGAACCGAACGACAGACGGCTGTTTCGAATTTTTTTCTTCTACTACAACTACTTTCGAGTAGTTGTATCCTAAAGCGATTATGTAATAGTCTTGCCATTCGGGAACTACTTGATAACCGCTTGGCGGTTTGGTAGTTTCTCTTTCGACTCCCGGCTTATACCATCCACGTCATCCGTCCTAAGAGCGTATTCACTGATATTGAAGGCGCTTTCGATAAAACAACACAGTTGTAGAGTAGGAGCCCGTCGAAAACCAACACTTCACTAACACTTCTGGAATGATTATATATATATATATATATATATATATATATATATATATATATATATATATATATATATATATATATATATATATATATATATATATATATATATATAGATATATATAATTGAATAGAAAATTGTTCAAATAAATGTATGCATTGCGAAATTGAAATGCTCGGTAACAAGAGGCTGTCCTCAAAATGGTGTACTATGTCTATGATATACCACTACACCAACGGTGTAAGTGTACGGTGCAAGCTTTGTCTGTAAGCCCACATAAAAGAGAGCTTATTTTATTCACAAAAAGAAATCTGGACAATCTAAGGACGCCACAGCTACAAAGCACAACGGCCAAACTTTCAAGTGACGTAAAATATCTTGGCATTACTTTTGACAAAACCTTGAATTGCTGAGTGCTGCATTGCAAATAAAAAATCTCAAAAACTTCCGGTGTTGTTTTTATGGCTAGGCTCAGGTAGACTGTTTCGTTTAACGACAAGATAAGATAGTTTTTGATTTGGAAAATAGCGATGAAATGAATAGTACTTACATCATATTCCAAAACTATCTTAAGAATGAGATTTTTAAGTTAGAGATATCTAATCAGAGATCTTAAGAAGAAGATTCCTTAAAAACAACTATGAAACTATGTGTGGAAGGTCAATGGAAGATGAGTGCGTAAGCATTTTTACATTTTCTAAAGAACTATCGGGTTGGATTAAAGTTGGATGGCTCTTTTGAACCGTATAATTTGGCCTACACTGATCGCTCAAGACTGCTTGGAAAGTCTGGATATGAGATTTTCATTGAAGATCTAAACCTCGTGAGTCGTTGGTCTTGAAACAGTGAGTCTAGGTTATTCCAACCTGAGTTGGAAGAGGTAGTACATGCGACAATAGAGATGACTAATCATGGGATTAGTAGTAAAACAATTAGTCACTATGATGCCTCTAGACAATTGTAGGACTAACTCCGGGCTGATTCTGCAGTGTAACGAGTCATTGACTGTACTAGTACAAATATACGATATCGCTTTATACGAGGTGAAGGGACACACAGGAAATCGTGAAAACCAGGAATCGAGGACTTTGTTATGTAGAGGTTCTTAGGATTTTCTCTTAGGAATGGAAACTGCAATAACGTTCAGCGAAGCCACATAAAATTTCATTATAAAACGGCACAGAGACAGGTGGGTAAAAACTTTTCAAAAAATAAAACCCGCCACGGGTAGGATTCGATATATGTCCCAGATGGGAACTGAACGACAGACAGCTGTTTCGAACTTATTAGTTCTCATCAGTGCCGTACACGGTACGCCGATCCAGGACAAGTGCCGAATGAAATCAGTGGAGTATACATCTACATCGATACGATCTATGTTCAATGCCTGGCCGGGCTTTAGCCCGAGGAGTAGTTGTTTCCTATAGCGATTATGTAATAGCCTTGCTATTGGGGAATACTTGATAATCGCTTGGCGGTTTGGTAGTTCCTTTCTCGATTTACGACTTATATGTTACTGGGTAAAAACTAGCAATTGTTGACAATCAAAAATTCTTTTAACTCATAGAAAATTAGCAAAATATTTCTTCAATCTGCATCCGAATCTTAATAAGGTTATTTAGCTTTCGGACATTATAGGCTAAACAAGCAATTCGGTACATACCCTGATTTTAAAAAAGAAAGAAACTCTTCAAGGGAATCATATCAGCCTAGCAGTATTCACTTTGCAGTCGGTGGGTGTATAAATATACCCCTCATCAATCTTCTCTGACGGTGTAGAAGAGATTTGGGGTGGCCAGGACGGAGGTGTCACGATTTAGTTAGCTGAGAATAACGTGTTAGCTAGTGACTCTGCAGTTTCCAATTGGTTGCTCGTAAAAGTTCTATCGTTTCACTTGAGAATGTCTGACTGGTATTGAGAGCTTTTTGACACCATTCATTAAGACCTATGTTAGTACTTCATATTAAATGTTTAATTTGAAAAAAATACTCTACCTTTAGTAAATACATGGAAAATTAAGACAAATTTAAGTAAAAACATTTGTAGGGATCAAATCGATGATAATAATTTAAAAACAGCAATGGGGGATATATGCTTTGAGTTCTTGAATTGTTGTTAAATATTGTAAAAGACACTAATATCTAAGATCAATAAATTTTGGTAAAAGTAATATTGTTATTTTTAAATACATTTAGCAAAGATATGAATAATTAAAATACATTTTCTCAAAGGAAATAAATAGTTAAAGATAGTTTCGTTTTAATATAATTTGTTGACAATCAAATCGTTTTTACCATATCACTTATAAATTCAATTCTAAATATAGCGATATATCCTGATGGGTTACTTAAACGTTCATTGGCATCCCGATTATAATAGCACATGAGTAAAACTTTGTATTTAGCCCTTGTTCGCCAGTGAAGTCAATTAAAAACAAAATATAATAGTATAAATAAATGGATTATCGATTTTACCAAGGATGGAATACAAGTTTTAAGACGGTCTATATACGTCAATCGTTTTTCTCAGTTTTAATAAAAATGTTTTATTGACCGGCACCTCCGCCATATCATACATAATAGTAACTGATTGGTTTGCTTATTAAAAATAAACCAAAACTTAAATAATAAATATATATGTAAGCTACGTACAATATCTGAAATATTTGTGCAAAGTATATATTACCTACATTTTAACAATATTTGTTTCTGAACTATGGGCAACTTAATAATTAATATTTATATTTTTTATGTGATTGGTTTGACCGGAAAGTAACACAATACAAACTGAGTCAGTTTTGAAAACTAAGTGGGTATTGGCAGTATATGCAGTAGTGACCACCGGGAACCGGATGTTTTTAGAACGCGTAGTGCGGAGCTTAGCGCAGTTGGAGTGGGGCAAATGTAGTGTTACTACCTGCGTAGTGTTGTGCCATTTCAATAACCATGGAGCAATGGACAGCAGTGCATCGCGTGCTTGCATACGACACGTTTATTCGCAATGGCGAGTCAGTAATAATTTCATTCACTTCAATATTGGTCGGCGGGGAGCTGTTCCGTCTCGCAACACTATCCTGACATGGGTCAACAATTTGAGAACAACTGGCAGTATAATGAAGCGAAAGTCACAAGGTCCACAGAGGACCGTTAGAACCCCTTAAAACGTCGAGCGAGTGAGAGAGGCGGTCATCAGAAGTCTTACACGGTGGCCCCGAAAACATGCAATGGCATTGAACCTGCATCGCGAATCGATTATGAAAATCTTGCATAAGGACTTAAAATTCCACCCCTACAAACTACAGATTGTTCGGCAGTTAAAAGAAAGAGACTTTGAAACTCGTGAGGACTTCGCTACCAGAATACAAGTGATTTTGGAAGATAATTTAGGTCTACAGCTTCAAATGAGCGAGGAAGCTCATTTTCATTTAGGTGGAACGGTTAATAAACAGAACTTCAGGTACTGGGCCCCAGAAAATCCACGAACTATCCATCAACGACCCCTTCATTCCGAAAAAGTTACAGTGTGGTGTGCCATTGGCCCTAATTGCATTATTGGTCCCTAATTTTTTGAAGAGGCCGGGCGTACCATCACCGTTAACTCTAACCGCTACGCTGAGATGCTCCAAAAATTTTTTATGCCAGAACGTCGCAGAAAACGGATAAATCTAAGAAATGTGTGGTTCCAGCAAGATGGTGCCGCGGCACATACTGCTAACGCATCAATGAATGTTGCCCGGCATATGTTCCTAGGAAGACTAATTTCACGCTTTGGAGATATGCCGTGGCCCCCAAGGTCTCCAGACCATTCAATCTGTGATTTTTTTTTATGGGGGTACTTGAAGAGTCGGGTATATGCTAACAAACCGCAGAATTGGATCGACTTGAAGAATGCCATTCGTGAGGAAACTATGAGTTTCGATCGAGCGATGTTGGAGCGTGTCATGCACGATTTCGTGAGAAGGGTCGAAAACTGCATTCGACGTGATGGACACCATCTCGATGACATAATCTTCCACACATGATACACATCGTAAATGGCATTGTGTATGCTTCATTCTCATGTTAATAAAAGCTTATTATCTCGCAAATTCTTTGTGTAACAGTTATTTCAAAATCGTGTGGTTCCCAGTGGTCACCCGGTATATATATATATATATATATATATATATATATATATATATATATATATATATATATATATATATATATATATATATATATATATATATATATATATATATATATATATATATATATAATTGACAGTATTATTATTTGCAAGTGCATAGCTTAAAACTTCTGATTATTTTTGTCTTGTTATAATGTCTCTCTCCAGAAATTCATTTAAAAACTAAAGTTATGTAGTGCATAAGTTCTACGAAGTTTCGTGAAAGTCGTCGTAAAAGTACTTCACATTTCTCTTATACAAAGAATTTTCCATTTTATACTTTGCGGTTCGACTTTTACCTCCCTTCTGATTCTTGAAACAATAATGCAGTTTTAGTAAATCTCATTTAAGTTTTCAATTTCATATTTCTGTATTTATATTTTCCTGTTTCAAGTCTCCCAGAACTAGCGAAGCAAAATAATTTCATAAATATTAAGCATACCCTTCTACTTTTTTGCGGTTTCAACTACGAGGTCATTTATCGTGTCTACCATTTTCATTACTGTAGGAATCATTTAGGCTCCTCATATTTCTATCTCTCTTCTACTCTTTATGTTTCACACCTTATGAATCATGCTCTTTTAATAAAATTAATGACCTCTTTAATTGATAACTTAGGTCTTCAAACAAAGATGTGTAGCTCAATTGGTAAACTGATGTTAGAATATTTCTCAAATGTTAGAACATTCTTCAACGTAAGAGAGTTAACATCATGAACAAAGTTCCATATCTTTGGTATAATGGGGGATGGGGGGTCATTTCCTTGCAGTAATTGTACGTAGATTATATAAGTATGCTCTAATCTTAAGCGACAGAGGACAACTTGTCCTCGTCTTATATCAACAGGATGCTCTCATTCAGTCAGGTAAGATACCTTTCTCAGTTTTGAATTACTATTGTTTCAATTCTGCTAACAATTTTCTTTAATAATTTGTTGAATTAATGCTTCTACTTCTTGGATGATTTACTGGTATAAGTTGCAGATGGTTATTTTCTAAAAGATTATGAGCTTCAACATTATCAACCAGTTTCCCTAATTTTCACATGAGCTAGCGTCTAAATATATACTATGGTTTTATTTATGAATTTAGATCCTTGGAAGAGGTGTTACCTAAGGCCTTTCATTGAACTAAGGGTATCGAAGCATAATGAGAAAAATCGTGAGAGGATATATCGCAATATCGCAGGATTTGCCACATCCCATATAATTCTGCTTAGAAAATACTAGTAACTTATATCCAGGAGCATACTAGCATAATCGGGATGGAGTTTTATTGATGTTGTTAACACTAATGTTGTTAACATGATTAAAACTAATGATGAGTTTTAACCATCTCCTGATGAAGCCAACTTTACTGGCGAAACGCGCGTCGATTGTAGTGTATAGTGTTCTGATGTTTTGTGGAAAACTAAGTTAGCGTTATATTCACACCAAAGGTTCCAACCTACTCCAGTATTGATGTTATATGGAACAATTTCACATACCCTGAATGATGAGGTACCAGTTAGTGCTCTATTTAATCTGTTTATTACTTCTTTGCAGGAATTCCCGAGGAAAGAGTTCGAGTTATTACTGGTAAGGATTGGTAACGCTGGTGTCGTTCATCGTTGGCCCCAATTGTATTATTGGGTGCATAATTAGTACCGTTTGTGTTCGTCTGAATTTTAAAGTAATTGTTCACGATAGAGAGCAGGCAGTGAAATTCCAAGCAAGCCGTAAACTAGTGAAGTGGATAGATTGCAAAATATAAAAATAAAATTTATATACAGTAGAATGGGGAACACTGCCATGAACTATTTTGAGAGGAATCAAACTTCTATGAATATTAAGCAATACCTGTCGTTCATCCCTCCATTTTATGTTAACACATCGCATGACATTGAAAGTTTTCTTGTACCTGTTCAATAATTTCTTGATATGTGGTCCCCATGTAAGATTCGAGTTTAATATGATTCTCAGACATCTAGTTTTTCTTAACGTTCAATGGGGGAATCTTTAAGAAGAAGGCTAAAATTACTGTAGGTCTTATATTGTGGATATTAGTCAATGATCGATATTAATTATTATTTCATTTATTCTCTATTTACTAAAGTATATATTACTGAACTTACAAATATAGCATTAATTTAGTGGTAGCGTAGAAATGACAAAGTAAATTTCCACATGAATAGTTGAGTTTCCAAATTACCGTATTTAATGATTGTTAGGAATTTACATTAATTGGAGTTGTTTGATATCTGAAAGTTAAAAATTGTTAATAGTAAAATGTATTTATTTATGAATTTTTCAATATTGGAAATGTAACAGAAGACGAAGGTGACCGAGAAATAGTTATCAATTATTGTATGTCTCTGTCGAGAGCGTTGGTGTATAGGTACTGGATAAACTCAAGTACTGAGTCAGTAGCTGGTATTTACGCACTGACTATTATCAAAGATTATACAACGCAATTGTTGGTGTACCAGGGTGTAGACGTTCGAATGCCTATTGCAAAATATAAGAACAAAATAACAAAAGTTATCATTTCACCCACTGACGGATTCTGTACCACATATTTCATGCTCGAATTTAAAATATCTATTTCTCTCCTATAATCATTTTGAATTTTCATTGACGAAACGACCAAACTATCTACATTTTTACGCTATTCGAACACATTGAAGAATACATTTTTATGACATACAGGTTTTTCAATGTTTCCACCGAAATAATGTTGGTGAGTTACCCATGTCTGTGTTTTTTCAGAAATTTACTCATATATTTGTCATCGATTTCTGATCGAATGTAATTAAAATTTGTGTTATACTCGTATAACAGGGCTAAATCCAATTTCTTATATAAAATTTTATAGGGAAATTTCGTTTCGAAATCTGCCCCTATACATTTGTCCTACAAATATGCTCCAATGATTGAGAAAAAAAAACATAAGAAAAGTTATAACTTCAATTATACTTGAATATGTACATTGTTGAATTATAATATGCAGATTGTCATTATGCACTTCTGGGGATCAGTGTAGTATAAATAAAGTGTATGTGGTTAAATATTTTATTCATATATTATTGCGTCGACATATATGTATGGTACAGTAAAATCCTACGCCGTTTAGATTTATTAATAATCAACTTTATGGTTATTATCGGTGATGGTCGATTATGACAAGGATATTAAACTATTATTAATTGTCATTTATGATAATGACATGATAGGAAAAAGGATAAACTATCATGTGCTGTGTGTGATGTTCATATTTTTGCCAGTTTAAGTAACCTGCAATTGTATACATCAGTTGAACTATATGTCATACAGCTATATATAGTTTGTATCAGTATGTTTCGCAGAAGCTCCCACCTTGCTTCTGCGAACAAACACTTGTTTCCAGAAAACCCCTTTGCTAACGGGTCATATCGCATGTCCCAAGCATGTCACTATCACTCCTAGAAACTCGTGGAAACTTAAAGTTCCCGGCGTTAGTTGTTCTAGACCGTTCAAATGCGGGAAATTCGAACGAGCTTAATTTTTTTCGCGTTTTTTGAAATGTAAATAGTATAAGTTCAAATTTCTATACAAAATACGTTTATTTACGGAAAAAAATCTTTTACAAATATTTGTAAGATACGTTTTGATTTTACAAAAGAGAACAACAAATTACTTTCGAGGTCATGTTATTGTCAGATTGTGGGCGAGGGGATATCGGTGATGATGAGAAGACGCACCTAGAACTACTAGCGCCGCCTGTCGGCGGGAGACATTTCGTTACCACTGCCTAAACATAGAGGAATAGGCTAGTGTCATAGGGCTGGTTCCAAGAACATCAGGATATGATCCTAGTCCTGCTGTTTCCCGGATACGAGCATAGACGGATTTAATTCGGTCTATAGAAATGGTCACATCTTGATCGTTAATATGAGCGATAAACAGCCTCTTGAGCGATAAACATATATATATTATTAGCTTATATGAATTATACAACTACTGAAGTAGTTTGGTTAGCAATTACACGGCTCACAAAGACTTGGTTTGTGATGGCGAATTCTTTGAAGATAAACATCTGTCCCGCCGTGACGTGACGGCTCGCTGAGCCTTAGGTGTTTTGATTCTGTGCGATTACGATCATCTCTGAGCTCATGACCCACTTTTAATTTGTGAGAGTGAATATTTTAATACCCCTTGCACTTTTCTTTGCAGATAATCTACAAATAGGTTCAGTTTGAAATGTAAATTGGGTGGAACTCACGATTGCTTTGGCGGTGATAAACTAGGGAGCATAACTATAGCGCTACCCCATATGTTGCAGTGTTTGTCCACTTAACATTAAAATAGGTTACCAAGGATTTAGGAGGTAAGAAGGTGCGTTAAAAGAAGGTAATTAAACAAATCTTAATTATGTTTTAAGGTTTTTTTATAAAATTAACGCATAAATTAAGAAAACATTCTGAATTTATTGGTGCATAACTATATCGCCTATTAGCTAAAACTTAACAAAACCACTTACAAACAAAAATCAATAAAGTGTTACGTCTCCATTTTTACGAATTATGTACTTTCAAGTAGTCTATTATTCATACTGTCCGCCAGATTATTTAAGACTTCAGGTCACTCCAGTAAATCAATTTCATCCTCACGTCTCTTAACTTACGTTATTCTGTTGACGGTTTCAATAAAAAAAAAATAAACAAATCAAAGGTTGCTGTGGTGTCACATAACACATAAGTTAATCATTTATTATTTACATGCTGAATTTCAAATTAAATATTTTCAGTGTGATTTGTTTTGATAAATCACCGCCGCCCAAGCCGGCTAGTGTATTGTAATTTAATACTCTATGTACTGACACATTTATTTTGGTAGTTAGGTTGTTAATATAAGGAAGTTAGTAGGAAGGGAGGCGATTCAGCCTGGGAACTTTTGAAGACCGTGGGAACTTTCGGTCCCTTGATGCTTGCCGCTGGCACGTGTAATATTGAGATCAAAGGATATTGCCAGACAAGTTTTAATTGGATACCGATAGGTGTGTTCGTCGGCACACATCATATTGAGATCAAACGATGCCGTCAGACAGGTGTTAAATGGATATCGACAGATGTGGTCGTCGTCATGCGTCTCATTGAGATAAAAGTATGCCGCCAGACAGGTGTTAATGGATACCGAAAGGTGTGGTCGTCGGTTCGTACCACATTGAGATCAAAGGATGGTGTTAGGTGTTTGGTGATAAGTATGTCAAGGTCGTGGACATTTTTATTGAAAGAGGGTGTTAGCAGAGAGTCCATGCAATGATTCCGTGGGAATGAAATTGATCTATTGGAATGGCCAGCATGCTCGCCGGATTTAAATGCAATTGAAAACCTCCGGCGAATTATTGTTCGATGGCTCTATGCCAATAATAAGAAGTCCGATACTCTTCATAGTACATAGAAAATATTTGGGTCAACTTGGAGCCTGAAGTCTTAAATACCCTGAAGCATAGTGTGAATAATAGACTATTTGAAGTAATTCGTAAAAATGGAGACATAACACATTATTGATTTTTGTTTGTAAGTAGTTTTAACTAATAGGCCCTATAGTTATGCACCAATAAATACAGGATGTTTTCTTAATTTATGCGTTAATTTCTAATTTCACAAAAAACCTTAGAACATAACTAAGATTTGTTTAATTACTTTATTTTAGCGTAATTTCTGACCTCCTAAGTCCTTGGTAATCTATTTTAATATTAAGTGGAAAAACACTGCAAAATATGGGGTGGCGCTATAGTAACGCTCCTTACTTTATTTATTTGTTGGTTTTCTGGAATGCCTAGGCATCCAGTTCTTTTTCACCCTAGATAATACCGGTTCCTTGAATCCCCTGCAGTATCTATCGTAAGTATGTTCTAGAGACAGGGTGATCGGGATACCTCTCATTGAAAATATTATTAGCTACATGTAGATTTTCTCGAGTGTCGCCAGTAATTAGAATTCCATTAACTTTTTCTTCTAAAATACGCGGTGCTATGTTATTTGACTTAATCATGAAGTACACTACAGTGCATTTCAGAATGTAAACAAAATAAAATTCGGATAAGTAAGTGAATATCTACGTAATTTCTTTTTTACGACGGTCGGTTTTTTCTACGAAGAAAAAACCGACACAGCTTTTACAAGGAGGCACTGCCTAAAAAGTTTAATGGTATGCCAATATTAGATTTAACTAATTTCTCAAGAATCAAAGATAAATGTTAAAATAAAAATAACATTTAAATTGATATTTGAAGTAGCTTCCAAATGAGATGTTACTCGTACACTGTTGCATTTAAAAGTAATTTTCAAAATGTTGCCGCAAATCATCTTTAATGATTACATCTTTAGATAACATTAGTGATATAATCTTTGATGACTACTCAATAATTCTGAATGATATAATCTTTAACAACTATTCATTATTTATTAATCAAAATATTATTTTTATCGTTTAATGTCTATGCGCTAATTTTTATTCTTTTACCTCTCTTAGTTTCAAAATTAAGAGGAGGAAGCAAGAGTCTGTAGACGTACACTGTAAATTGTTATTTGTACTTTATTAGTAGCACAAATTTGTAGTAACGGGTTGCTTTGTACAAGTTGCTTTTATAGAAACTTGTATCAAACGTTAAAGGAAGCAAATTTAATTTGCTTCACTCAGAAAAGATGACTCAAATAGGCGTAGAAAGGTAAATTAGAAACATTTGCATTAAATTAAATTTACTTGAAAATATATAGTTTTCTTTATATATTATTTTATATATAACTTTTATATATAGTTTTGTATATTTCGAGAATAGAAATCAACTTGTACTCAAATTAACTTCAAAGCATTTTTATGTTATCTATCATAAAATAATATGCTTAAAATATTGTCAAAGCGATCTTAGCTTATATTTACAGCCTGTACATTTCTGATATAAATAAATAGGGTAAATATCACCTATGTATGAATAGCGAAACCAAAAAATCAAGATGGAAGCCTTACTTATTTTTAGTTTTAATTTATTCTTAAAATATACATAAAGTAAAGCATAAATTCATTATTAGCTAAATAAACAATATTGTTGAAAATTCCTGAAACAGGTCGATTTTTTATTTTAATTTCCTGTTTTTTCAAATAATAAATTAATATACAGGGTGACCTACCTTCGAGTAATGACATCAGCAGTATTTTTAAATAGAACACCCCATTTTTTTCCCAATTTCCCGATGTCCATGGCTGAGCTGATTTCAAAAATGTATCACAAGTTGCTTCAAATTGGTATAGGGTGGGCAACAATACCAAAATTACAAGTTATTTACAAATTAAGAAACGTACTAAAAATTAAATGAAATTAACGTATTGTGATAAAACTATTTTAATAAACTATTAAAAAAACACCCCAACCACGTTTATTAGTGATCCTTGCCCCTCGACTATACCGTACTATTTTTATTATTAGTAGGTATTTTTTGTCATTTGTTTTTTTTAATTGATGTTAAAAACTGTCATAAAAAGTTCACTTCTGTATTGTTAACGCTTCAAAGTAGATACGTACGTGAAATCTAAAACTAATTTATCATAAAAACTAGTTCTTGAAAATGCCTTTAACTGAATGGGAGAGGATTGAAATTTTAATGATGATTGGTGTTGGCTATAGGATGCGGACTCAACAAGAGGTATGCAGATTATTCCACGAAATGCACCCATATCGTGAACCTATTTCACAATTCAGGGTAAGCAGAGTAGAGCGAAAATATAGAGAATTAGGACATGTGAGGGATGCACTAAAGCGAGGTAGACCTAAAGTTAATGAAAATATTCAACAAGACGTAATTTTGTCGGCAGTGGAAAATCCACATTGCACAGTGCGGGGAGTATCTAGGGATTTGAATATTGGAAAGTCTTCAATGTCAAACATTCTTAAAAAGGTAAAATACCATCCTTATAAGGTACGTTTCATCCATGAATTGACTGAAGAAGACTTTGACCGAAGAACTGAATTCTGCGAGTATATGATAGACCAAAATAATGGAAATAACAATTTCATTGCTAACGTTTTATTTTCTAACGAGGCAACGTTTTACTTGAACGGGTATGTTAATCGTCAAAACACCCGTTATTGGTATCAGGAAAATCTACAGTGGATACAAGAATACCATACGCAACGACCACTAAAGGTCAATATGTGGGCTGGTATTGTAAGAAATACAATTCTTGATCCATATTTTTTATTGATGAAAATTTGACAAGAGCATTGTATTTGAATTTCTTACAAAATACATTAATTTCCGATTTGACACGGCTTTTTTCTGATGTTCAAATAGCCAATACTTTAGACAGCAGAACATGGTTTCAACAGGATGACGCGCTACCACATTTTGCTGTAGCTGTGCGCTAATATTTACACAGAACCTTTCCAGATCGGTGGATAGGAAGGAGGGGAACAGTGGAATGGCCCGCTAGATCACCTGATCTTAGCCCACTAGACTTATTTTTATAGGGTTATTTAAAATCTAAAGTTTATACTAACAGAACTGGCAATATCCGTGAGCTAAAAGAGAATCAGGCAAGGAATATTGAACATAACACCCACTGTGCTACAAAATGTCAGAGACGAATATATTGCCCGGTTAGGTCATTGTCTAGCGGTCAATGGAGAACAATTTGAACATTTATTGTAAATTTTCTTTTGTGAAAATAGAGTAACGTATAACTTTCTAATTAAATTTTTATAAAACATCTTTGATATTGTTGCCCACCCTATACCAATTTGAAGCAACTTGTGATACATTTTTGGAATCAGCTCAGCAATGGACATCGGAAAATTGGGAAAAGAATGGGGTGTTTCATTTAAAAAAACCGATGATGACGTCATTACTCGAAGTTAGGTCACCCTGTACATTAATTTATTATTTTGAAAAATAGTAAATTAAAATCAAAAATCGACCTGTTTCCGAAATTTTCAACAATATTGTTTATTTAACTAATAATAAATTTATGCGTTACTTTATGGACCCACTGTACATATTAGTATTTATGTGGAAATAATTTCTTTATAAAATTATTATATGCAATATTACATTTTGTTTGGCAATCATGTCTCGTTAAAAAAGGTATTCAGTCAGAATTTCATAAGCTTTACACGAAAGTATTGTGTAAAAGCAAACAATAATATGGTTTATATGTTTAGTACAATACAAAATAGTGTAAGACTCTCATAAATGTACTCATCATAGTACAGGCACTTTAAAATATGGTTTATGGTATTTGAGATTAAATTGAATGAAACCAATTTTTCAAAATTCTAAATGCTGTATTTCAAGTGAAAATAAACAGATTTAAAACCTTCAAACGGACTTTTCTGCACATAGAAAATCTCTATCCCAAAATTGAGTGACCAAGAAAAAATAAATCAACACATAAATGCAGAATATGTGTTTTATGCGACAGCTTTACTTTTTTAAATCTTCCTCAAATAGTCCACCATCGTGCTCTCTCATGACCCATGGACAGGGTGGACTGTTTTCTATCCACCTCAAAATCAATAAATGTCGTTTCGTAGACATCCCTAATCAGAATCAGTCGAAGCTCGATCAATCCGACACGATTTAATTGAGTGATAGTGCTAACAAAAACAATTTTTCAAATAGTCCACCATTGAACTTTCTCATGACCCATGAACATGGTAAAGTGTGTTCTATTCACCTAAAAATCAATAAATAAACGTCGCCTGGGAGACGACTCCGATCAGAATCAGTCAATATCCGATCGATCCGACACGATTTAGATAAGTTATCGTGTTAACAAAAATAATTTCTCAAATAGTCCACCATCGTGCTTTCTCTTGACCCAATGACAGGGTGGGGTGTGTCCTATCCACCTCCAAATCAATAGGTATCGTCTGGGAGACGTCCCCGATTAGAATCAGTCAACATCCGATCGATCCGACGCGATTTTGTTGAGTTATCGTGTTAACAAGAATTAATGCCGACGACAACCACAACGACACACACACACACACACACACACACACACACACACACACACTCACAAAATGGTTTAAAAACTATTTTTTTGGTTTTTAGGCCGAAAAACGAAAAATAAACCTTAAAAAAATTTTTTTACATGATTACATTGCTTTTCCGCATATAGTGGAATGCAGAAAAGTAACAATCTCTTAATAAGTGCGGTAACTAGAGCGATAAAATATTTAACATGGTGGACAAACCCCGTTGATTGAAATTATATAAACTGTTCAATTTAAAAATAATTATACACGAATAAATTTCCCAGAAATTTTATTTCGTTTCATAACCACAAAATTCGTTACCAAAATAATTAAATAATATATTTTAAAATGATGATTTCTTTCATTTCTTTCCGAAATAATAAAATGTGGTATATCCTTGTAACCTCACATATTATTGATATAAAAATAAAAAATATTTATCAACAGCTCCTTATTGCTAAGATTGTTGGAAGCTTATTAGTAAATCAAGTCAGTAAATTTGTATTGAAATTTATTTTCCTTTGAAAAAAAATATTATTTCGCATTCAATTTACACTTACTTTAAAATACTTTCATTTTAATGCTACTATCAAGTAAATGCGCGGAACATATTACATTCTTTTAATTAATTTCTAAACAGCTCGTAACTTGCTTGTTCTTATTTCATTGTAGTGTGTTATATACGTTTCAATTTGTATATCCATATATCTCAACCATTCACTGACGCTCTTATGACAGTATCTGTTGATACTTGTAAGCTCCCGTTGTGTATATAAATAATATCTGTTTGTCCAATTTTTTTTTTTTTTTAAGAAAATATATTTTGTTATATAACAGGATACACATATTTAGGTTTATTAAATAACACATCCGTTGTGTGATATAAAAAGCAAGGTCTACGTATGTCATTTCCTGAGTGATTTTTCCATTCCCTTAGATGTTTTACAAACACCAAACGCTATGTATAGCAACGATCTATTTTAACCTAGTTTTTTCCAATCCTAGGAAAGTATTGGAACCGTCGATGCGGCAACAAGAACAGGGCACCAGTTTTCCACGAACACTCCAATATTACATGTTATATGACGCGCGATCCGTCTACCAAATTAGCATCATAATAAGATGACTAAACTTTAAACTTTAAAACTTTAACAATTTCCATCATCTTCCATGATGATGCCAATTTAGTTAACGAAACACGCTTCAAACAACATGTTATCTTTTAGTATTGATGGAAAACCAGTGTGCTATTTTTTGTTTAGTATTTACAACATTTTTTCAATTAGAAATGTTCAAGTGCTCGTTTTTCATTTTATTGGTTTAATGGTTGCTGGACGTAATGGCTTAACTTGATTCATTGAATTTAACATTACCATATATTTATGTGAAAATAATGTATGGAAGTGTACATGAATGAAGCTGTACCTCCTTGACTTGACAGTATTTGTGGAAAGAGTTCTGTGAAGTTTTTATGTGTAAGAAATTAGAACCTTCTATTACACTATGGAGGGGTTTCCGTAGTTACATCGAGAGAGAGGTGGAAATCAAATAATAATTTGTATCGACTGAATAATTTTGTGAAAGTATTTTTTATAAGAATAATATTTTACATGCTCTCATTTGCATATTATCAGGCAGTCAAGATTCTGCCTCTTTTCGCCTCAGGTTATTTGAATTTAAATCCATTTTTGAACTAAAACATTAAAACGTGATGATGATCTTTTGTAAATAGTATTATATTGTATTAGATGTTCTTGAAATGAGAGAAAAAGTTTTCTAAACATTTAAAATTTAATTAAAATTAGTAAACAGTTTTTGGTATAACAAATTATTTATTAGGTATAGATAATACATGATAAAGATAATGCAAATCAAAGACCAGTTCCATATTAGGTTTGCCAGAATGACGTGACTTGTTTGTTTCAGAAAGCTATAAAATAGTAGTTGATGTTTTGGATCATTTGCTTTATGCATTGATGAGTTTATATCATGTCATTTGTCATTTAGTAGAATCGAATTAGTGGTCAGGTCAACTTCGCGCTTTTGCCGCACAGGAATTTTTCAATAACGAGCTCATAATCATGGTTCGATGCTTTAGACGACTGTTCCATCTCGAAACGCAATAAAAAATTCACGTTTTCGAGACACTACATCAACATTGTTACAGATTAAAACCACGTGGAAGGCCTGTGACTGTTCGTATTTCCGAAAACGCACAAAGGATAAAAGATCCGTTTTACAGAGTCCCAAGCATCGAACTATTATGCACTTAGATACGTTGAACATTTAAAATACAAGCATATGTTCCATTTTACACAAAGATTTACAGTATCGCCCATATAAAACCAGGTGGTGTAAAATGGAACAATGAAGGGTTTGCTACCTGATTTAATTATTGTCGTCAATTTATTTGACTGCTACATAAATATCCTGAAGTCCATGAACATTTTCATTTTAGACGAAGCCCACTTACATCTGTTAGAATTCATCAGTAAACAAAACTGCAGATACTAAACTCCTAACAATAAATTTGAAGTGAAGAATATAGCATTAAAGTAATGATCCTGGAGTAGATTGGAACCTTTGGCGTGAAAATAACACTAACTGATATTTCCACTATACACTACACTCGACACGCGTTTCGCCAACTTTGTTGGCGAAACGCGCGTCGAGTGTATAGTGTTTTGGTGTTTTGTGGAAAACTCAGTTAGTGTTATTAAAGTAATGGTATTATGGCTTTCTATCAGAATATGTTGAGCACCAGCTTTTTATAAGGATATGTTGAACAATTTTACCGTTTCTCAACCACAATTTTTTTCTACTAATTCTTGCTTCTACAAGGCCAGCACTACCACTCACAAAATATATATGTTTCCGAATAAACTAATTTATAGATATGGTGATATATCCTGGACAGCTACATCGCCTGATCTCATAATTGGTGCTTTTTTTCTTGAGAGTACTTCAAAAGTAAAGTTTTAACAACTCGCATTCAATATATTCAGAAATTGAAACATCCAATTCGGTAGATATGGTGCAGCGGTGTATGCTCAATTTCGCGATTAAATAAATGCCTAGAAATCCGAGACCATTACTTAAGAGATGTAAAGTTTTCACAAATAAATGGCATAATATATACAATAATATTAATGAAACAATTAATATTACCGCAATTTATGTTTAAATCATAGCATTTTGAGATGTGTCACACATGGCGATTCCATAATATTTATTGACCAGGAAAAAGTCGTAAATAATATTACAAACACTGTGATTTTGTGAAACATATTGTATAAAGAAATAATTATTTTTTTAATACTTCGAGTTGACAGTGAGTGATTTCAGTAGATCTATCTGATGGATTAGATTCGACATTTTGTGTTCGTTATTATACTCGGAATATAATCAAATAATGATCTCATCATAATCCATTTGACTTCGTTTATTCTATCTGTCAATAAAGTGAATGTCAGCGTACCCATTATAGGCGATGTCCTATAATTAAACACTTTTTGTAAGGCGGTGATAAAGCCGAAAAAAATGCGTTAGCACATAAACAACTGTGTAAGTAATATGATGGAGAGCTATAGATGTGAGTTATGGACCACACACTACCCTTTATCAAGGCAGTCGTTATAAGGTCAAAGCAGCATCCGCAATTAAGGAAGGCATTACAAGTCCCGCGGCGTTTAACCAAAAGCCGATTTGATATAAATTCTCATTTTTTTGTAAAGGAAATTCAGAATATTGTTGTTAGCCGGAGGCTCTGCTCCATTTCAATTGTAAATAAATAGTTTTTAAAAACTTGTGTTAGTGTTAAATAAACTTAACTATGTGTGAATAGGGTATAAGCAATACATTTATTGGATAATAAATTAGCTCATTCAAGGGTAATAAAATAGTGCAATTAATATCTGTAACTATCTGTTTATTTTTTATAAACTTTAGTTTTCTGACCTAATTTCTCAGTAGTTTAGTTAAACACATAACTTGGACAAAGTAAAAATCTAGTAGCCAGTAACAACATAGTTTTATCTTGAAGAAGGTCGACTTCTCATGAAACATCCAACCAAATAAACATTTTCGACCATGTTACAAGTTTATTGACTATTAATGAAGAGATATCTTCACTATCATATTTAATTTTCGTCGTAGTTGGTAATGATTTCTGATAATTCTACAAAAGTATAGGATGCGAAGGCCAAAAGATAACCTGATCTAACTAATTAATCTCCAGGTAACTATTTATCTATGTAAATTATCTGAGGATGGTGTCAATTATATTATTCTCAATCTCTAATATTGTGGAATGAAATGATAGAGTTTTTGGAAGGAATCAGGCCATTTGGAAGGAATCAACCAAGTAATTGTCTCCATTTCCAGAATGCGATACCTGGAAGAAAGTAGCCGAAAAAAATATAATTTGTTTTGTCTCCTTCCAATTATTGTCGCACTTTAAAAAGAATAATATATTCTTATTCAAACAAAATAAACGAATGAACCAGTTCTGATATGTGAAGTGAGAAGACGAGAGAAAGAAGCCTTAGACAGAGCTTTTTTTGTGTATTATATATGTACTTGTTGTGTACGTGTATATTGAGATATTCATACTTTTAATTTATTCTATTTTTTAGACCAAAATATTAAATGAGTAACGAAAAGCTGGGATTCATATAGATTATTATTTTTCTACTATATATGATATTTCTTTTAAAAGGGCTCCTGTAAATAATTCGTCGGGTTTTCTTTTTGTTTAGGACAAATTCGTAAAATGACTTGATTTCGAGAATTTATTTAGAGAAAAAAGCACAAGGCAAATTCGGATACAAGTTCAAAGATATAAGTATGACAAATTTATATAACTTCACTCGTTGGCCGGCATGGTCACTCTTTCAGAAATTGTAGCAAACAATGGTCGAGAATACCTCCTATTAAATTTAATTCTCCTATTTCTTTGCAGAAATACCAACAGTTGGGTCTAAATTAATTATGTTTACAGCAATAAATAAATAAATAAGAAAGTAACAGAATTTTAAAATATTTTAGATAACAATTCGTTTTTTTTAATGGAAAATGAATTTTGGAAAATAAAGTTAGTGTTTTATCAAAACACATTAATTTCTAGTATTTTCTACATGTTCTTCCCTTGCCTCTATCGATCATCCCTTTAAAATTTTAAGTAGGATGACTTACCCTATATCTTAGTTGAATGGTCATTTTAACTCTCAGCATTGTATTGTTTTCAATAAATTTTTTAAGATTTAGTTGTCAACTTATTATCCGTTGTCATATATCGACTATACATGACACTTTCTTTGAAAATACATTATGTACATTATAGCTCCCCACAAATGGTTGTACAAAACCGAAACGGAGCCAAAAAGTTTTTTATTAATATAAAAGAAAAGAAAAAGAATCGAATATAATTGAAACCTATGGAAAAAAACATGGTTTAATATTTATTAAAAGAAACACATTGCATCTAGACCTAGCGACCCTTATATATTTGAGAAATATATAAGGAAGATTATTTAGAAAAATATGAAAGTATAAGACGACTTCTCTAATTTTATATCACGCAGGCTATTTCTTTAATTATGTTTAGACTTAGACGTAAAAAATATTAATGAGGCCACATAATTATTGGATGTCAATTTTTTTATAACTTTAAAAACAATGGCGGTAAAGGGGGAATAAAAATTTTGTCAAAAACCCTGATCCATTCCATTATTTTTAAGTTTATAGATTAATTCGGGTTTTAAGTATATGTACGTCTATTGTACGTGTCTATATATCTCAGGGATAAACAATTACTGATTTATTATTCCAGATTCTGTTTACTATTGATATATTATAATCGATCCTTGTAAACTATGTCAAGTATTGTTTGTACAATGCATCTTTGCGCGTGTATCAATTTAGTGGCGACACACAGATCACATGCTACATCCCTCGCAATTGTTATTAATATGCCACAATTACCAGCACGTATGTCTAGCGACATATGTTTCAATCAACTACGTATGACATATACAGTTAATAATTTGCCGAACCAAATGCAATTATGAAGTCACGTTTTAGCTTGATTGTATAATTTGATTTATTGGCGTCTCAATATTTCTGTAAAATTTATTTCATTTTTGTTTCATTTATTTTGATTTTTGTTGAATTTATTTAATTTATTTTGATGTAAATATTACTTCCATTGAATATTTTTGTGAAGAACCTTTTCATTACTCTATCATAGGTTGACAGATTTGTATTGCACTAACAGTTATCCTAAAATGTGTTTTCGACACTACACTGTTCAAAAATGTCATTCGATTGATTCATACGATTGTTACCTATGACGCACACGCAAAGAATCATTGTACAAACCATATTTGTGATGGTAAATAAAATACACACGCGTTAACTTTCTTACACATTTAAAATGAAATAAATGCCGGAACTAAATAATGATTTGTAAGAAATTAAGGCAATTTCCTTTTTTACTAATGCTTGTTAATTTTATGTCAATCTACACTCTTTTCGATAATCTTGGTTGCAATTTACATAAATAAACTGCCTTCATATTATAATATATATGGTAAATATCAGAAGAAACTAAACTAATTTAAATAACTAACATACTAATAAATATTACTGAGCCATACCATGTTATAAAAATATCTTATGATGGGGCCAAATATGTTTTCTTTCTAAAAAGTAATTACTGGTGTTAAACAAATATACCAAACGGATTGGTATATTTTTATGTTTATGTGCGACTATGAGTAAACTAAGCTAATAACGAAGTGAATGGTTCAATCTCTACAGCGAATTTAATATTGCTGCGTGGAGAAATTATATTCAGAGCATTTTCAAGACGATAGTTTGTATAATTTGAAATCTTTAAGTATTCAATTTTTATCGGATTCTTTTAAATATTGTTTGTTACACCGCACGAAGGAGAGAATTCGAGGGCTGTTATGGATCTTATTTGAGGGTTAATATGTTAACTACACAAATTTCACCTAAGTTTGTGTAACTTTTGTCAATTCACTGGCACATATGTCGGTAGAAGATATATGTAGGTGATCGATCGAATTACCTATATCTTCTAACGGATTCTTGTAAGAAGGCAGTATTTTAACCTTTAAAATTAACTTTAATCTCAACGTCTTTTGCCAGCGTTAGATAAAAGCACTCCGATGCTTTGTTTATTTTACTGAGCCGTAGCCTAAATAAGGGCCCAAGTTTAAATACATGCTCTCTGGAATTCCAGTCCTTAAGCAGGCATCTAAAGTGAGAACTGTGTATTTCATTTGTCGTGCTTGTGCATTTAGTGTAATATTCAACAGGTGAGTTTACCTCACAGGGCAGTCAATTCTATTGTATTGTTATGTCGATTGATACGACTCTTTTATTAGTCAGTTGCATGATAATTTATTAAATAATATAAACTAAATGTTTTACTACAAACTCAGTATTCAATTTAGAGCATGTCGCGAGTTGACCCTTCATGCTCTGCTAGTTGTATAGAGTGGGTACTATGCGAGTTGACCCTTAGTACTTTAGTGAAGGCATGCTATTCCACTGTTTACCATGATAGATACTCTGACTAGCTTATTGTCTGGGGAGGTTTTTCGCGAGTTGACCCTTAAGACCGTAGATCCAGGCAAGACATACGAATTTATAGATTGTAGATATTATTGTTTACCTACATTGGCGTAGTGCTGATTTTCACATAAATATTTACGTTAGTATTATTACAGGGAATTGGTTGCTCAGATATTTTTTGTTTACTTTCAGATGTCATCTCGGATGATGAAACGGACTCTTATCTAGTTTGGTGATTTTCTATTATATATAATTTTCTATTTTGTTGCAATTCATTTACAATTCTATATTAAAATATTTTAAGCTCGAGCCTACTAGTTAAATTTCCTGACATACTCCTACACAAAGGATCATGAACAATGGGAACATGAGAACTGAAGACAAAGAACAATCAATAAGTTATGTATGTCAATATTATATTGCTGGAGAACAAACAAACTAAAGATAATATTGTATAAAAAAATGTATAAATTTACTGACAGTTAAGATGATACAACAGATCTGTTCTTCTATCAAGGATACTGTTCCAGAATTATTAGCGAATATGAGCTGAAATGTTACTGTGGAGAGAGCTATACTGGTCAAATAGGCAGAATCATTCAATAGAGACTTATGGAACATAAAAACATACGAGCTAGATTACACAGATAAATCGAAAATAGCAAAATATGTACGTAGAAACCAGAATCACATGATGTAATATAAACATACGAAGATACATTCCATAATTTACTTATTGAAAATTATAAAGAATAAAAATAATTTTAATACAGATATAAATATCGCCTTAGCAATACTTGTACTGAGAGAAAAATCTATGGACAATAAGGAAAAAAACCATTAACATCAAATAAATAACTGATTTAAATAGACTCCAGATAGACTGCGTTGTTATCACAGCAAATATGAGTTCACTAAGATGATTTAGTAAATGCAAAAACTGTTTTGCTAACATTTTTGATATTGTTATAATTCAGTGTCTGTCGTAATCAGTGCGCAGTTTAATAATGAATAAATTTTGTCCTTACTGTTAGTGAGAATAAAATTACTCAAATATCAGTTATACTGGAAGTAAGACAGTTATGGTGTAAATCTAGTTATGGTACCGCATTTAATGGTTTTATAGTATCTCGGTAGGAATGGAGAATTTATATGCATATATACAGTGACTTTTGAAAAGTAATTAAAAAATAAAGGAATAACTTTTGGGAAAAACTCTCGGACTCGTCAAATTTTATTTGAGTTGCACATTTCTTAATAAGAAGTTATTTACTAACATTTGGTCAAAATAATTTAAGGAATAATGTTTCGGTGTAATTTAAGTTACTACGACCAATAACTGTTGATTTAACATTGCAAAAGGACCTTAACAAAAGGATTTCTCTTATGATAAATTTGTGATAATATGATCTTAACTAAAACATACTTATGATAATGTAGATGTATCTTAGTAAAGTTCCTTGTTTGGTTGACTTCCTTTAGTGTGAAAATTAATTATGTCAAGCACTTGTGAAGCAGAAAGTGATAGTCAATCGAGCATGATTACCGCCATATTACATAATCATGGAAGCAGAGGTGATAATTATGATCAACTGAGAATTATGTTAATGGTTTTGTTCTGTATTAGTAACATCACATAACCATGGAAGTGGAATAGACCCACAATATAAGAGTACAAGAACAGTATACACTACACTCGATGCGCGTTTCACTAACAAAGTTGGCATAATCTGGAGATGATCAAAACTGATTCAGTTTTAATCATCGCCAGATTATGCAAACTTTGTTGGCGAAATGTGCATCGAATGTGGTGTATAGTGTTTTGGTGTATTGTGGAAAACTAAGTCAGTGATATCTTCACACCAAAAGTTCCAACCTACTCCAGTAGTACACAGAAATATTAATATTCAGATTTTTTATGAAGAACATAATATGATGATCAGCGAAACGTTAACATGAATTCTATTATGATCACAATATAATGGCTATCATAAACAAGCTAAGAACGACTAATTCTATAGCGACGTTAGTATTACATCGCCCGGCTAAATAGTGAAGCTCATTACGAGTACAACGTTCATTGATTTTTCACACCCTGATATAAGGAAGTAATTTTGCTTCCCGATATTGATTGTCTTCCTCTAGTTTCCGATGTTATTTATCCTCTCATAGGAATGTACTTATCCCTAGGACATGATGTTTAAATAAATCAAGAGAACGTAAGTAATAATGTTTCACCAACTGCGCATAACTGCCATCTTAATACAAAGTCTAATTTAATATATTTATAAATAAATACTCTAAAATATAAACACGAAAACATATAAAATATATATTTTAAGAAACCATGACAAATTACAGAAGAATTTTGTTTTTTTATTAATTGACCCGCTAATACTTAGGATCTTCTGAAAACTTCTGAATACATTTAAATATAGATATCTAAAAAAAGAACTAAATTTGCGCCATAAAACAATAAAAATAAATACAACCTCTTCGGAGCACATGCCCTATAAAATTGTTTAGTTCAAACAGTATCGTTTGAAGACGAGAAAATGGAAAAGTTTTTATGGCCTAATTTGAATAAGACTCTGGATACTGAGAATATTATGATAACTGTATCAAATGAAAATGTCATTTCTGTTGGTGTACTATATATTTATAAGTATGAACGCTATTTATATGCATATCGCATGG
Organism: Rosalia funebris; assembly: GCA_037954035.1. NCBI lineage: Eukaryota > Metazoa > Arthropoda > Insecta > Coleoptera > Cerambycidae > Rosalia > Rosalia funebris. Next base: position 1,321,819 of record JAZFAV010000018.1, on the reverse strand, counting down.
TGATAGACTCGCTTTATAGCCGTATAATATGACTACGAGTAAGCATATCGCAATAATAATGCGCCGCCCTTTCACTCACATCGAAGGCACCTTCCGATCATGCCTCTAGAGGCTTCGGATCAAAAAACAAAAGTTACCATGTTGTTCGCAAAGGTCGATTTACTATAATGATTTTGTCAAAATTCCGAAATTCGAGCAAAAAGCAATTCGTACATCGACCTAAAGAATGTCGTAATTCACACACACACACACACACACACACACACACACACACACACACACACACACACACACACACACACACACACACACACACACACACACACACACACACACACACACACACACACACACACACACACACACACACACACACACACACACACACACACACACACACACACACACACACACACACACACACACACACACACACACACACACACACACACACACACACACACACACACACACACACACACACACACACACACACACACACACACACACACACACACACACACACACACACACACACACACACACACACACACACACACACACACACACACACACACACACACACACACACACACACACACACACACACACACACACACACACACACACACACACACACACACACACACACACACACACACACACACACACACACACACACACACACACACACACACACACACACACACACACACACACACACACACACACACACACACACACACACACACACACACACACACACACACACACACACACACACACACACACACACACACACACACACACACACACACACACACACACACACACACACACACACACACACACACACACACACACACACACACACACACACACACACACACACACACACACACACACACACACACACACACACACACACACACACACACACACACACACACACACACACACACACACACACACACACACACACACACACACACACACACACACACACACACACACACACACACACACACACACACACACACACACACACACACACACACACACACACACACACACACACACACACACACACACACACACACACACACACACACACACACACACACACACACACACACACACACACACACACACACACACACACACACACACACACACACACACACACACACACACACACACACACACACACACACACACACACACACACACACACACACACACACACACACACACACACACACACACACACACACACACACACACACACACACACACACACACACACACACACACACACACACACACACACACACACACACACACACACACACACACACACACACACACACACACACACACACACACACACACACACACACACACACACACACACACACACACACACACACACACACACACACACACACACACACACACACACACACACACACACACACACACACACACACACACACACACACACACACACACACACACACACACACACACACACACACACACACACACACACACACACACACACACACACACACACACACACACACACACACACACACACACACACACACACACACACACACACACACACACACACACACACACACACACACACACACACACACACACACACACACACACACACACACACACACACACACACACACACACACACACACACACACACACACACACACACACACACACACACACACACACACACACACACACACACACACACACACACACACACACACACACACACACACACACACACACACACACACACACACACACACACACACACACACACACACACACACACACACACACACACACACACACACACACACACACACACACACACACACACACACACACACACACACACACACACACACACACACACACACACACACACACACACACACACACACACACACACACACACACACACACACACACACACACACACACACACACACACACACACACACACACACACACACACACACACACACACACACACACACACACACACACACACACACACACACACACACACACACACACACACACACACACATCAGACGAAAACAGCCATTTAGTAAATATAGATAAAAAAATCCGCTCGAAAAAATCGGCGCTCTCGCCTGCGCCTCGAGTGCCCAATTTTTCTCGTGGATTAAAAGCTTGTTAATTCCCTTATATAATTAATAACTATTATTACTACGGTTCAATACCTGTTTTGTAAAAATTATATTGTATACAATTTTTTCTTAATTTCAAATTGTCAAACTTTCAATTTTACAAGTTTTCATGGCTACAGACTTGTCTTGTTTTACTTACAGTACATATTGCGCTGTACAACTACGATGAGTATTCATATCAGTTGGCCAACACGGAGCTATAAAAGTGCAGCACTTTACTCCGTAGCTACTACACGGAGGGTGGGCGGCCTATCGCTTTGTCTTACCACGATAAAGGTGGCTGCGACAATACTATTAGCCTCTTCATCTGTGGTTTGTTGTAGTGGACTAGATTTAGTATTGGGGATGTTATTGTATGCATTGGTTCGAGTTTATTTATTTAAACACGGACAGTTTGGCACATTTACCTGAGCGAGGGTGTGTTTATTATCATCTTTATATGTACTCGTCACTATAAGGCTTTAGGGAGAGGATGGGAATTTCTGGGTATGAAAAAGGTATCAACTCGACATGTACTAAGAATAAGGCATGTACTATCAAATTAAGATAATTGCTTATGCATCTTTGTTTTTTATTGAAATAAGAAAACGACAATGTTAATTATAGTAAAAATCGACGTTAAAATTTTACTGATTTGATGTAGAATATCTTATTAGCCACTTCTATTTTGCCAACCAAAGATACTATTACATAACCTCCAACGGCCATCGAGAGCATTCATCCACCTCATCTTTTTAATATAAGAAAATTGATGCCGCTGTTTGCCAATAGAGTGGCTGAGGTCTTGCAAGACGAATATCCAGTATAACTTTTTAGATTTTCCAAATTAAAAATTTTCTATGTCACAAGAAATTTCTAAATATTCCTCCCTATGGACTGGAACCCATTTGCCATTTTGATATCTTACAAAGAATGTTTTGTATATTATGCTTCCTTTATCTAAAATGTCATGTAATGTTATCTTGCATAATTCATCTTTTCGACAAGTTCCAACAATTCCCATTATAGTCACCAATATTTTTCATATGTTTGATCTGATGATTCTTTCAGAAATTTATTATTGTCTGTCATTTAATCATACTCTTCTAGGACGATATCCAAGACTTTTATTGCTTAAAAACACCCATAGTTTAGCGAGACATCAACATTGTTGTTTAAAGATTCTCATTTGAGTGTCTGTATTTTAGATTGTTCCAGAAAATATGCAAGCCAGACCACTTCAATTGTATGAATTTTCATCTTGAATATCGCATGATTTTCGTACCTTTCTTAGATTTTTCTGGCAAAAGGGACATTCAGACAACATTTCATTATCAGTCTAATCCAGTTTCAATACAATTTTTACAAAAAAAAATTATTTCACTGCAATGCTATGAAGCCTTAGACGAGAGCAAAGTTTAAATTTTCAACGAATTTTTAGCTTTTAAACATTATTTTGTTTACTAACTATATCATAGAAAAGCACAGCAAAATTTTGACAGTTGTTAATGTAAAGAGTATTTGGGTAGGCTTTTTTTTAATTGTGTAGGTATTATAAAAAACAATTTTCTAACCACAAATTATATATGATTTTTACGGTCTTGAATGGATAAGAACCTTGTAGCTAACGGACATCGACTTCCCAAATCTTATGCTCGACCTTAACTGTATAATTTCTAATTCATGGTATGAAATATACTGTATAAGTTGTATTCCTCTTCCTCAAACATAAATAAAATTTTTACTAATTTTTCAATGATACTGCACAAGGTCTGATCCTATTTGCAACTTAGATCTGTTATTTTTCCCAAAAAAGTATTTTATACCTATTGCATACGGCGTAAAATGAATTTGATTCTAATTTAGTCGAAAAGCAAATGTAAACATGTCAATCAGATTAATTTTTCAATCAGATTCTGAATAAATATTTCATAATAATTATGATAAAATTATGCTGGACATTGATACCACGCTGTATAAGAAGTATCAGAATAAATCCTTTCAGGACGTTGTAAATTAATACCGAATAAATATTTTACTGATTTATTAACTTTACATCTGACAAATGATTGTTTACCTTATCCAACAGTTTTTAAGTGTTTCACGACTTGTTTACCTTTCAAATTTGATCAAAGGCCAAGATGCACGTTTGAGTTTCGTTAAAAGAATAGCTTTTTACATGTTATTTTATTAGACGTTTATATGAAATTTCCAATAGTTGTTCATAATTCAAAAATTCGCCGCTTTTTCGTACATGGTGCCTCAAGAAATGTACGAGATTATGGACGAATATTGAACAGTTAAAGATGAAGTAAACATTTTCTTATCTCTTTTCTTATATCTCTGAATATAAGCATATTACGAACATTATATTTTATTATATTATACTACGAATAGGTACTTTGACATTATACTACATGATAATATAATACATAGAAGTTATTTGTAGTTACTGATGAAACGAGCACTGATAAAATCACTGATAAATTTTGCCGTAAAACCAGTTGGTAGTTCTTACTATAGTTTCTGTTCTAGTCAATGCTTGAAGTTGTTTTTTCGTTAGATGCCAGTAGAAGGTATAAATGAGGAGCAAAGAGGTACCTGACGCAAGAGACATCTAATGCCGGGTGCTCAAAATAGTTGTCTTAAAAAAAAAAAGTATTAACTGCAAGAGACCAATGTACGTCTATTCGAGCTATTGAAAATCGACGCTTTAATAACGAAGGTATGTATATATTACCACTATACCTACATAGAATAATCTCCTCTATTTCTTATAACGTTATCCGACCCTGTGTTTCATTGTTAACGCCCTACCAGATCTGATAAGAGTAATGTTCGGCTTTTTGGAAGTTTTACGTTATGAGAGGAAGTTAGTTTGTTTTCATGGATACCAGAATCCCTAGATACATAGAATATTATGGAGAAGATACTCTTAAGCCTACTTTGTCTTCAACAAACTCTTTCCTGAATGAGTTAGTTATTGGATTAAAACGATTATAAGAAAACACAAAACTTCCTTTTCATATTAATACTCACTGAATACACTTTTTCTGTTACAATGATTTACCCTTTACCTGTTACGTTACCTTACCTTCACTTATATATAAAATATACAAAAAATATATAGTTTGTAATCGTCTTTTAATATCCTGAATTAAATGATCTAAATCTAAACCAAACAACTAGAGAGCATATTTATGGTTGACAATTCAGTGAAAACTCATTTATTATAATTTCAAGGGAGTTATTGGCCCCTCGTGGATTATGGGAGAAGGGGATAAAGTAAACGATCGGGATATAATGAACTAACATAAATTATTTGGTGAAAACTGATGTTTCCTTACTACCAGAATACCAAATAAGGTGTATAGACTAAAATTATATTTATTTATATCCCGAAATATCGATATTCTTACTGCTTCGATATTAATCATTATCAACGTACTTTCTTTAGCTAGTTTGACGTAGTACTTACTTTAAATTTTCTGATAGGTATTTGCTTAATTAAAATTTATTTATAAAATAAAATATTTTTCATTATACATTATGTTACATTAACTATATGTTACATTATTATGAATAATATCATTAATCTACATTCGTTTTGTCTTCATTAAAAACATTTCTTGTTCAGCATACATTTATTCAGGTTATTTTCTTAATATTTTATTTATTTGAAGGAAATTGAAGAACAAGAGAGAGAAAGGAAAGAAACGTAAACGATAGTATGAACAGAAACCATATATGAAAAGGAATTGGCGTCAGAAAATATGAAGTAAATGAAGTAGATGAAGTAAGATGATATACATGAAGAAATAGTCGATATTAATGATTTAAATAAACATGGCGTAAGATTAAAAGACTGAATTTTAGAAACAAGGAAAGAAATTCAGGAATAAATAATAAGGTGAAACAATAGAGGTGAAGAAGAAAATGAGGGGAAAGGAAGAGAGGTGATATCGTAAGATATATTTAGTTGCATGTGCGGTTCTTATATACAGGATCTTTTAGTAGGGACGCTCGAAATCAGTTAGGTTATAGCGGCCATGTTGGTAAAGCATCATCTGTCAAATTTATTGTGAATTGTTCAGTAGTGTACGGAAAACCATCGTGGAAGGTGATAGCGTTCAACAACGTGTACAAATCATCAATTCCATTTTCAAAATCAGTGCTCCGTTCGAGAGACCTTCCGCGCATAATGTGATTTTTATCCAGTCAACCGATTTGATAAATAATCGACAAACGCCCGTACGTTACCGAACCGTAAGTCTGCTCAAAATATCGTTGCTGTGCGTGAGAGTATACGGGAAACCCCGAAGCAGTCAACTTCTCGTCGTTCACAAGAACTTGAAGACAAACTACCATAGATAACGTAATGTGTTCGCTGATTGGGCTGATTGGGAGCAGTTAGAAGTTGACCCAAATTTCACCAAAAAATTATCTTTAGAGAAGAGGCCCATTTTTGGATGAATGGATATATGAGCAAGCAAATTTGTGAGATTTGGGATGATACCAATCCACACGAGATACACCAGCATTAAATGCATCTCAAGAAAGTCACTGTTTGGTAAGGATTTTGGTCTGGCGACATCATCGGTCCGTACTTCATTTAAAACGAAATGGCATTGCCGTAACCGTCAACGGCGAGCACTACAGATCGATGATAAGCAATTTCTTGTGGTCTAAACTAGATGATATGGATACCGACGACATGTGGTTCCAGCAGGATGACGTTACGTGCCACCACACATCACATTCCATAATGAACATTCTGCATGAGCGATTTGAGGGCATGGTTATCTGGCGCACTGGCGAAGTGAACTGGCCACCGAGATCGTGCGATGTAACGCCTTTACGCTTCTTACTTTGGAGCTATCTTAAATCACAGGTGTATGCGAATAAACCTCAAACAATTGATGTCCTCAAAGTCGACATAACTAATGCCATCCAGCAAATTCAACCAGATTTATGCGACAAAGTCATCGAAAATTGAACCTCCTGAATCCGTGCCACCAAGCAAAGCCATAGCGTACATTTGAACGACGTTATATTGAATACTTAATGCCATAAAATTTTTCTTTGAAATAAAAAAAAAATTAGTGGATATCTCATACACAACTTGTTTTATTTACATTTAATCGAGCGTCCTTATTGAAAGACCCTTTATGAGCTGAACAGCATTAGCTTTGCTGCAATGAATTTCACCAATATGAAGTAAATGTAAGTTGTCCCATTTGATACAGATATACTTATTCATAAAAATTATAGTCAACCTCTTCCTATTCTGTCTTGTAAAAAATCAGATCGCCCGCATATATCTCTCCCACAATTTGCGCACCCCATAAATACACCTTCGACCTTTCCTTGAGCTTCTAGTTTAGTGCAGAAATATATCCACCTATCACCTAGATGTATCCCCAATACATCTAGGTGATAGGGGTATTGATTTCAAGTCAGTTGTAATACCATGCAGTTCTACTCAAGAAATTTCAACACAATTCAGACTTTGGTACTACTGATCATCTACGTTTTGAAATCTTACACAACGTTGTTGGTGAGAAACTGAACAGTTCGCTTCACTGTAAATCACTTTCTCTCGTCGTACAGACTCCAATATACAACATCAAAATCTATTGCAACGACTAACATGCATTTATGATCTACTATTTATCTAAATTAGTGGTGGTTACTGCCCTACGAAAAGCCAAAGGCAGGCAGGCGTCTATTAGATGTTCTGTACAAAAACACTGCAACTGTTTCGTTGCAGTCGATTTTAAAAGTCGATTTTAATCAACTGCATTCCCATATGTAGTAATGATAATATATACATATGTAGTATTACTAATAATACGTTTATTTATTCTGTAAAAATTTAACTTATTTAATCTTCTGTGTGTTAGTCTCAAATGTAAAGTATCTGAAATTTCCTCAATACATAAGCTAAATCTTGATCTATCCACATACATTAATAATTACCTCTAGAAAAACTTTTAACATTAACAATAAAAAATCGTCTCAAAAGGAATTGTATTTTCGTACATTCAGAACGAATCATTCCTAATCCTATAGCTAGAAATATGCCTATAAATGAAGGTGCTTTATTTATCGATTGAAAATACCTTGTATAAATACATACTTTATGTTAATACCATTTAATATTTATACAGAATTGTATAAACAGAATTTGTATAACCTTAAGTTTACAAGGTTGTTTTTTAGCTTTGCTCTAGGATTAACTTAAGTCATCCTATCACTTCTTACATTTTCTATACGTATCTATCCTTATTAGGATTGGTTGATTGTATTTTTTGTATCCATACGGCATGTGTATAATGACCTCGATATTCGATGGATTACACAATAATTGAGGGCTTTTTTAAGTGCAAAAATACGCCATGTTAATATAAAGGCTGAGTTGATATGTTATAATTACTATATTTATTAAGCCAGAGTTTTTGTTAACTTTAAGGAAATACTGAGGCATATTACACAAGCATATTGATTATTAGATTACTTGAAAAGTTACTCCAATATATATTCCTTATTGGCATTCTTTCTTAATTAGTCCGAAAGGAATCGATACCTTCCAGTGACTATTAATTATATGAACAGTCCTCAATATAATTATATTTAAAATTGTATATCTTGTATAATGTATCATAACTGAACTAAAGGGCTGATTAGTTCTAATTAATTCAAAATTACTGATAAATGGGTCATGCACTGTTAATAAAGTGTGCTTAAAAGTTATATAATCGAACTGAAATCTTAATCTATTTTTAGAAAAATATTGATTTATATATGTAATAAACTTGGAAAATATGAAATGTTGTAAACGGTATTTAAAACAAAGCGTCATACATTTTTAGAATGATAAATCCTTAATCTTCAATGTTGCCTCCTTCTCTATAAGTAAATTAATTAAAATTTTACATTACATTACACTAAATTAATATTAGAAATTTATATTATTAAATAATATTAAGACTTTAGTTACTATAGGTATATTTTAAGATTCTTCCGTCCTTGAATATACCTTCAAAGAAATTCCGGATGGAATTCCGGAACTGTTAGGTTGAGTAATTTCGCAGACGATTCAAGAAGGAGAGCACAAGTCACGACAGAAAATATTTTATCCAAATATCTCTTCACCTGTATTGCACAATGTGGATACGTTGCAATATGTTGAAAAACAACTCTTTGAATGAGTTTCTAGCCTATTCGATCCTAACATCCCCTGCTAAACCTCAAAAATAAAATGAGATATATAGTTTATTTCATCGCTATTTGCCAAATACAAAATTTCAAAACATACCGTGGCTTGTTTTTTTTTGCTAAGCTCGGGTAGACTGTTCCGTTTATCAGCAAGATAAGAGAGTTTTTTATTTGGCAAATAAATAGCACTGGGAATAAATATATGGATCTCATAAAATCCAATATTCTTTTTTACTTATTTGACTAGACTCTAACTCAAACATGTTTCTACTCATTCGAAGAACCCATTATATGATCAGTGATTACTACCCATACATTTAATCATGGATTATGGAAATAATTACCCAATGTAAATAAGGGCTATCGTTGAATATCTAAGTATTAACGGTTTAATTGAACTCAAAATATCATCAGACTCATCCAAAAGAAAATTATATGACAAAAAAAAAAAGAATTTCTCTTAATTGAATAGAATACTGCAATCAACGATAACACTGCTATTTACTGAACTTATGTATGGAACATTATTGTAAAAAATACATGGTCGGTTCTTCACAAATACCAATATTATACATTTGCCACTGTTCATTATCTCATACAAGTTGGCATAAACAAGCAATTAAGTGATCTAAAATTTTCCGATATTTGTGGGAAACTTGTCTCTTTTTTTATTCCTACATCAATGGTTTCAACAGCCCTAGGAGCAAACCCACGGTATTTTTATATTGATGATACATCAAGACTTTAAACGTGAGATTTATGTATAAATTTAAGATCATAAAGAGCCTGTCTTATATAGATTTTATTGTTTAGTTATATTATATTGTATATTTGAGTATATATATATTTTCAGTTAAAAGGTGAGCGTTATAAAAAAGGCCTAATTAATAAAAGAGCGTATTAAGGTTCCATAGATAGGTAAAGGTATACGGAGAGGGCCGACCTTCTGATGATTGTCATTATCTCTTCTTGCATCAGTAGCACCACTAGCCCACAAAAAGTATATCTGTTGCAAAATATAGAAATATGCAATTCTTTGCCAACAAAAGTGTCAAATCGAGTGCGATTTTGGTCAGACAGTTTAGGGGTGCTACCGTCTCAAAATTCCACGTTTTTGACTGGGCCAAAAAAGTCGTAGTGGTCGAGAATCAGTGGAAAACTAAAGCCAAAATCATTTTCCGCGGTAGAGTGTCTCTAATAAAAACATTAAGGCCGTTAATGACCTTGTGGAAAGTGACTAACGCCTAAGAATTGAAACAATTGCTTCAGACGTAGACATAAGTATTGGATGTATCCACAGAATATTTTCAGAAAATTTTTAATTTCACAGTATCGGAAAGTGGATCTCACGTTTTCAAAAAGCCACAAGAAAATGTCCGAAAATATATCTATCATAGGCTTCTGAATTGCAAGGAAAGAAGGACAGTCATGTATGAATCAAATTGTGACCTGCGGCGAGACAAGGGTTTATCACTATACCCCAGAGAACAATGGGATAAGTATGGAATGGATGAAACAAAGAGAGGGGGCTTCAATCAAAGCTAGAACTCACCTTGCAGCAGATAAAGTTCTTGCGACTGTATGTTGGGATTCAAGGGGTGTTATTTATCGATTTTATTATAGACTGGTAAATACGTAAACCCATTAGTAACGTTCTGTTCTTCCATGACAAGCCTCGACCACATACATCAGTCCTGATCCATGACAAAGTCTTGGAAATTCACTGGATATTACTTGAATATCCTCCTTATAATCCAGGCTTATTCCTATGTAACATACATATGTTTGGGCTACTTATAAAAGCATTAGGAGGAGAAATATTCAAATATAACAGATTTTTGATAGAAGTTTGAGTGGTATATATATATATATATATATATATATATATATATATATATATATATATATATATATATATATATATACACAATTGGCTGCCAAACTTATGGAAAACATGAATTTTTGCTGTAATTCCTATTTTATCAATAAATTAGTACAAAGACTCCCATTTATATTTGAATGACTCTGCATGAAAAGTGGGTTGGTACTTTAATTTCATCGGAAAATATTACAGGATGATCGTATTATTGCTTAAAAAATATAGATTATAGTATACGTTATATTTAAATATACGAAGAATTATTTTTCAAATTTTTCAAACACAAAAATCGCCTGCTTGCATCTACGTATTGTTTAGTGCATGCTAATATGTTCATTAGCTTGTTATTATAAATATTCCAGAACCGGTTCAGTCATTCCTGGTATATTTACAGGCATCGCATTGTTTCAGATATTCATCAATTATTACATGGACTTATTTATTCGTATCAATATTGTGATTTATTAATGTAATGCAGTGGTTAATGATCCTGTGATTTGTTGAGTGTACTTGAATTATGTTAGTTCAAAATTAATTATCAATATTTAATGATAATTAAAGCCAATCCTGTCCCATAGTTTCCAGCTGTGGCAAGGACGACATATCTACAGCTTTTTATAAGATATATGTCTGTGTTAGGTATACAATTGTGACATTTAATATCAGCCAAATCTGTTTCATCGGTTTCAGTGCTATTATTTGCAACGAATAAAAAAAAAATCTCCAGTCGAACACCTAACACAACATAACATAATATCAACAATACATTATGCCTAAACTACTAACTGTCTCTTCATATTTTATGTACATATATGAAAAACACACGTTTAACACCACTGAATATGTTTCTATGTACACACATCTACTTCAAAAATTTCGTTACGTGTAATAAATGAAAGCTAATCCTGGGACTTTAGAAGAAATATTCCAATTATTATATTATATATTATAATATTCAAACAATCTTTAATTAATGATACATTGTGCTACTAGTAATGACTCTTGAAAATACCAATTAGAATACCTATTTAGAATGAGACTATATATACAGCAAACTCAAAGTAATAAATATGAAAGGGATTGAATTATTGGGTTTCCGAGATTAAATACTTCACACACTGGATATGGGTCACTGAATTTGTATGAATTATTTGTTTTTGTGATGTACCAAATATTTGAAATCGCTTCCATGTGACGATTGTAAGTTATGACACCCGATTTCACTCTGCTCGATCCCTATGTAATCTACGATCCCTTGATGATCTCTGACGTAGTCATCGGGTAAAGAGCGCGGTACTGCTCAACCTAAACCCAATAACCTCCGGACGTTTTTGAGTGTTAATATGGGCGTGCAAGAAGACATAACTATCACCTTTGTTTAGAAAACAGCTTTAGGTAAGTCACCCACAATCGACAAAGAAACTTAGGTAACAAGTTCCTATTTGACTCAGGATTTATCCAGAAATTAAGATAAAATTTAAGAACGAATTCTTATCAAAAAATAAACCCCGCCATAGGTAGGATTCGACATCTGTCCCGGATCGGAACAGAACGACATACAGCAGTTTCGAACTTATTAGTTCTCATCAGTGCCGTACACAGTACGCCGATCCAGGACAAATGCCGAATGAACTCTATGGGGTATACATCTTTTTCGATACGATCTCTGTCAGTAACATATAAGTCGGAAACGAATTCTTATATTTATAATAATTAACTCTAGAGTTATATTTCAAGCTATTCAAGGATTGTTGCCATACATAAAAGAGGGTATATTGATGTATTGGATAACTTTGGGCCCATTGCTGTTGTCCTTATCATTTCAAAAATCTGTGAAATTCTCTTAAAAGAAGAACTCCTTTCGTATTTAAATAAGAAGCCCATTTTATCGCCCTTATAATTCTGTTTTAGGAAAGATTTCTCCACGATAAAAGCTCTTTTAGCATTAATAGGTGACGCTGTTGAAGGACTTAATCTTAAGTCAAACACATATGTAACTGTATCCGATCTAACCAAATCATTTGATTGCATAAATTTAAATATTTTAAAAATAAAGCTTGAATACTATGACATTCGCAGTAGTGAATTATAACTCTTTCATTCGTACTTAAGTAATAACAACAACATGTATGCATTGAAGGTTCCGACTCGACTTTGCTCCCTGTAGAAGGAGGTGCACCGCAAGGATCTGCTTTAGGTCCGGTACTATTTCTTTCATATATAAATGACTTACTAGTTGGAATTAAGCATAGCTCTTGTATATTTTTTTGCAGATAACACTACTTTATTGTCTCAAGGATATATTAAGACGAGTAGGAAAGGTTTGACTTCAGCAAACACCTGGTTCTCAATTAATAAATTAAAACGTAACATGGGTAAAACAAAAAATGTAACATTTACATCCAATAAAAATGGAGCAAAGTCAGAATCGGTGCTAAGGATCATATTTGACTCTAATTTAAATTAGCTGCTCATCTCGATAGCCTATATTCAAAATTAAGCACACAGGTATTTTTTATGAGACAACTGTGGCCATCTGTAAATAATAATGTCACGAATGCCTCGAGCGATCCCTATCTTGAGACCGTGCGATATTTGTTTTCAGTGCCGTTCTATACTAGAAGGTTCGTCAAAGTTCTTTATCTAGAAACGCCTGGAGAGATGTTCCCCTGCCTATATAAGAATTGTGTCGCCCGGCCAGCAGTTAGTTGAATTTGGACCGCGATAGTGAGTGATATACAGTGCGAATGTGATATACAGTGCGAAAATTAGTTTATAAAGTTAAAGTAGAAAGAAAGTTAGTTAGTTAGTTTGACTTGTGAATAGTTGAGTTGTAAATTAGTGTTTGAGAAATAAAGAACTTTCTAGTAAATTCGTTACAATAATGCCATGAGAACAATTTATTTTACCTTGTTCCAAAGTCGCTTGGCATATGGAGTGGTATTATGGATAAACTGTAGCAAAACTCAAAAGGCGTTTATTTTACAGAAGCCTGCGTTTCTTCTCATTGATGACGCAGCGGTCCGTACTAGCAGAGAACTATTTAAGTAATATAAGGCTCTACCCCTGGCATGCTTGTATTTGCCGGAGTTATTTATTTTAGTATACAAGAACTTACACAACCTACTAACGAATACAAACGTGCATCAGCATAATACAAGACATGCTGGTGATTTAAAAGAACCGCCACTAGAATTCAGATTATAAAAAGAAAACAGTCTAGAAGTACGGCTTTACATTTTGATTTATACAGGAATTTGATTGATACAGCAAATATGATAATATTAATATTTAAAAAATTTCCCCCTATATTTGGAGAAATGTTTACTCGCCAATTTCTTCTAGAGCATTGACGCATTTTTATACAATGTATATTTGGTCTAATGTTTATATTTTTTCCACCACTATTGTGTGTTTATTATATATTGTGTGATTATTTATATTTACTATGTGTTTTTTATATATTGCGACTACAAATGTACGTATGTATTATGATTCTTTCAGTAGATTAGTACGTTAATTAATTCTTTCTATTCTATTGAATAGAAAGAATTTATTAATACTGATATATTGAAAGAATCATAATACATACGTAAATTTGTAGTCACAATATATAAAAAACAGAAAGTAAATATAAATAATATCTATGCAACTTATTTTTTATGAATTGTGTTTCGAACTTAATGGACAGTACTTTGTGCACGTTTCAAATGTTGTATAAGAAACACGAGAATAATTATAGCGTTTATTATTCTGTAAAGGCGTTTGCTTTGAATGAAGAAGCCTCTTTTTAAAATAAATAAGAGCAGACAATAACCTATTGTTCTTTGATTACCACCCTTCCCAGCAATGAAAAGCAACGGGCAATTTTATATTAACGGTTTGGATCGTTCAGGGATGCAGTTAAAAATAATGAATGAAGTAGTAAATTTCAACAAATCTGATTTTTTTCATTTCGACGGATTCAGCTGTTTACAATATATAAAGAAATAAATTGAATATACGAAACGTGTTTCCAATTTCTTTTTATAGGTACGTAATCATCAATATAAGCTGCATCCGACTGTGGATCGTGAAGGAAGAAAATGGCGAAAAGAGAATACAAATATATTTCGTTGTTTTTTATCGAGAAAAGCGAATAACGCATTTGATTGAATTAAATTTAGCAAAAAATGCAAAGTGAGAGTGAGGGTTTTATGAACGGAGGAAAATATGTTCATTTTTATGTTAATTGCAATAAAAAATGTATTAGCCAAGGAAGAAATTTAATACTAATATACAGGGTGAATAAATTATGTGGAGTAAATTATGTACCTCGAGTATGGAGGATTTCAATAACAATTCCTAAAAGATGCCAACAATTCATTTTTGCTGTCACTTAGAACGTAATAACATTTATTTGTCTTCACCATGGAGTGATATAACTGCCTTCAACATATCTTTTTCAGATGCAAATGTATATTGAATAATCTGAAAGGTCGCATCGAGAAGAATACAACGCGCCTTTTTTTTTTAATTTTTCAAATTACTCACCTTAACATAAATAAAAATAAACTTATTTTAATGGTAATCATCTCTGCATGATAAAAGATATATAAAATGTGTAACGTTTCTTTCATTTTGACGTTCATTGTTAAGGGTAATATTGATAATACATTTTATATATTCACTCTTTTATCTTGTCAAACTTGTCTTGTCTTGAAGCACTGATTAAATTCAGATTCTAGTAGAATCTTATTTCGCATTTAATCTATTTATTAGTATTTCTTTTCACGTGTTATTTGTGATTTATATTTGAAAAGTTGATTGCAAAATTTCTTTGAATTACAGGATACTAACGGAAGTGGGTACTGAAATATTAGTGATGATCAGGTATAGCGAAATATGCCGAAAGGTGATGTTGCTTAATTAATTAAAGACCCATATCTAGATCTACCATCCGTATCCAAGATACAACCAGTAAAATCGAGTCTTGTTACTAAGAGTTTGGTCATACGATTAAAACACGATTAAATCAAATTATATATGTTATGAACTGTTCAAAAGAGCCCTATGACTCCACTTTAATAACTAGCTCCTGATTTTAATGTTAATTATACCACAGTTATGTGAAAGAAATACAAATATACCCTTAAAGAATACAAAAGGTTGGTAGAAATTTATTGAACATAACCAGGATCATAAGATTAAGTTTTGTGAATGTATTACCTATCATCAGATATCTTTAAAATGGATAGTCATGGATTTTTTTTTCTGATGCAAGTACCATTATTTAAAATTGTGAGGTTAAGTTATAATTGTATAATATATATATATATATATATATATATATATATATATATATATATATATATATATATATAGGGTAAAGTATCCTAATATGAGACCCATTTATAAAAACTATCATAATTTTGAATTAGAAACACATTTATTAAATTTCAAATCATTTTCTTAAAGTCGGATAAGTATACTTCTGGTATCTGTTGGATCTTATTGTAAAAAAATATAACATTTGTCTTTATGATACAATAAAAGCAAATAATGTAAATATTCAATAAAAAAAAATGGGTTGCTAAAATGAGACCCTGTTGTATTTTCTAATGTTGTTTCTTTTCGTTGGACAGACGAAATTCGCATCTTCAGCACCGCAGTCTTCGTGGGCCCATCGATAACACTTTGTGCACTTAACCCATTGCTCGCCCTGTGTATCTGAAGAATAGGGATTGGTGCAAAACAAGCATTCTGCGTCATAATTTTCTTCGCCATCACTGTCATCATCGAGTTTCATATCTTCGCTGTCACATGAGCTATCACTTTCCAACTCCACACATTTCCTCTTATTGGACTTTTTAGAACTATTTTTTCTCTTGGGCTCACACGTAACAAGAACATTCTTAGAAACTCTTGCTCTGTTCTGTTCTTTAACCAACTTAGTCTTTCTCTTATCCAAACTTTCCTCTAACTCAGTTTTATAAGGCGGAGAGGTGATTACAGCTGAGCTACCAGAATGTTTACCAACCTTTTTAATAGATATCTTTGGTAATAGTTTGATTTGCTGAGGACTTACAAGGCTCAGTTCAGTAGGAGCCTTTGAATAAAACCGTTTAGTCGATATGGAACCTCTTGAAATTTATCTTTCTGTGTTCTGTGAGCAATAATCTTTGCTTCTGTTGACCTGGTCCTTTGAAATCTCTCTACGAGCCATAGAAGCCTTTGAATAAAACTGTTTAGTCGATATGGAACCTCTTGGGGCTTCTCTTTCTGTATTCTGTGAGCAAGAATCTTTGCTACTGTTGACCTGGTCCTTTGAAATCTCTTGGCGAGCCATAGAAGCCTTTGAATAAAACTGTTCAGTCGAA
This sequence comes from Rosalia funebris, assembly GCA_037954035.1. NCBI lineage: Eukaryota > Metazoa > Arthropoda > Insecta > Coleoptera > Cerambycidae > Rosalia > Rosalia funebris. The sequence goes on along the minus strand of JAZFAV010000018.1, from coordinate 1,304,135 downwards.
ATGGAACCTTTTGGAGCTGCAGTTTCTGGGTTCCGTGAGCAAGACTCTTTACTGCCGTTGACCTGATCCTTTGAAATCCCTTGACGGACTTCATTCGGAACACTTCATTGGAATCGTTCGAATTTCCTGACTGAGAATACCCAATATCAGCACATAAATAATTGGACAACCGCGATTCCGATTGCTCGAAGGTAGGTGTGATGTTTGAAGTGACTGCTTCATTTTCGAATATGTCGAAATCATGCTCCCGAAAAATATCTTTGTTGAGTGGGAACAAACCAGTTTTCTTGAATGCATTGACTGATACCTTCATTGTGGCTGCTCGGTTTGTGGATTGAAGTGTCAGTCCGTCAAGGGATTTCAAAGGATCAGGTCAACGGCAGTAAAGAGTCTTGCTCACGGAACCCAGAAACTACAGCTCCAAAAGGTTCCATTTCAACTGAACAGTTTTATTCAAAGGCTTCTATGACTCGTCAAGAGATTTTAAAGGACCAGGTCAACAGCAGCAAAGATTCTTGCTCACAGAACACAGAAAAAGAAGTATCAAGAGGCTCCATATCGACTAAACGGTTTTATTCAAAGGCTCCTACTGAACTGAGCCTTGTAAGTCCTCAGCAAATCAAACCATTGCCAAAGATATCTATTAAAAAGGTTGGTAAACGTTCTGGTAGTTCAGCTGTAATCACCTCTTCGCCTTATAAAACTGAGTTAGAGGAAAGTTTGGATAAGAAAAATACCAAGTTGGTTAAAGAACAGAACAGAGCAAAAGTTACTAAGAATGTTCTTGTTACATGTGAGCCCAAGAGAAAAAACAGTTCTAAAAAGTCCAATAAGAGGAGACGTGTGGAGTTGGAAAGTGACAGCTCATGTGACAGCGAAGATATGATTCTCGATGATGACAGTGATGGCGAAGAAAATTATGATGCAGAATGCTTGTTTTGCACCAATCCCTATTCCTCAGATACACAGGGAGAGCAATGGGTTAAGTGCACAAAGTGTTATCGATGGGCCCACGAAGACTGTGGTGCTGAAGATGCGAATTTCGTCTGTCCAACGTGTTTAAAGAAACAACATTAGAAAATACAACAGGGTCTCATTTTAGGAACCCTTTTAGGAATTTTTATTTATTGAATATTTACATTATTTGCTTTTATTGTATTATAAAAACAAATGTTATATTTTTTACAATAAGATCCAACAGATACCAGAAGTATATTTATCCGACTTTAAGAAAATGATTTGAAATTTAATAAATGTGTTTTTAATTCAAAATTATGAAGTTTTTATAAATGGGTCTTATATTAGGCTACTTTACCCTATTCGTACGTCACCGAAACGCAAAGTCTGCTGAAAACATCGCTGCTGTGCGTGAGAGTGTACAGAAAAACCCAAGGCACTCAATTTCTCGTCGTTCACAACTTGACTTTTCTGCGACAATAACGAATTTTGCATTGGGACTTGGGTCTGCATCCGTATAAAATCCAACTGACTCAGAAAATTAAGGTAAACTACCATATGCAATACCGTGTATTCGCTGATTTTGCTCTTGAGCAGTTGAAAATAGACTCAAATTTCGCCAAAATAATCATATTTAGCAACGAGACCCAATTTTGGATGAATGGGTATGTCAACAAGAAAAATTATTGGATTTTGGATGATATCAATCCACACGAGGTACACCAGTACCAAATGCATTCCAAGAAAGTCACTATTTGGTGTGAATTTTGACCTGGCGTGATCATTGGTCCGTACTTCATCCAAAACGAAACTGGGATTGCCATAACTGTCAACGGCGAGCGCTACAGATTGATAATAAGCAACTTCTTGTGGACTAAGCTGGATGATATGGATACGGACGATATGTGGTTCCAACAGAATGGTGCTACGTGCCACATAGCGCATGCCACGATGGACATTCTACATGAGCGATTTAAGGGCATGGTGACATGATCTGACTACCGAAGTCATGCGATTTAACGCCTTTAGACCAATTCCTTTGGGGCTATCTTAAGTCTCAGGTCTATGTGAATAAACCGCAAACAATTGATGCCCTCAAAGTCAACATAACAAACGCCATTCAGCAAATTCAGCTAGATTTATGCGCGTCAAAATCATCGAAAATTGAATTTCCCGAATATATGCCACCAAGCAAAACCACGGTGGACATTTGAACGACGTTATATTCCATACTTAATTCCATAAAATATTCTTTCAAGTAAAAAACAATTGAGTAGATGTTTCACACACAACTTGTTTTATTTACGTTTAAAAATTGAGCGACCTTTTTGACAGACCCTTTATATCACATAAAACACGTTTGGCCAATTAAGTTGGCATCACTTGGGTATAATTAAAACGAAACTGAAGTGAACTTGAGACTGCACTGAAGTAGAACTGATCGCATATCGAATAACATACAATCTTCCGTTGTTGATGGAAAGCTGTTCTGCTTTTTGTTGCTTCATCGAAGATGCCACCTCTCAACAAGAAGTACTTACTTAGTTAAGTACACGTAGAACTTAATAAAAAATAATCTCTTGCGAACGATAATTTACTAAATAACATAGCATATTTTCCTAAAAAGATGTCTGCAACAATATAATTTGTAAGGTAGTCCAAAATAGTGAAAATATCGTGATATTGAAGGTTTCGTTGAATGCTCTAAAGTCGAGTCTGAACAAGAAGGTTTAGTCTGAAGACTTCGTGAGTCCAAACTCTCTTTTAGAAACCACTAACTTACTACTTATTCAAATCAAGTTAAATATATCTATCAATATGATTATTTTCCTAGGTATTTTACAAATTTAGTAAGATTACGGACAAAAAATCTTCCTTCCTTATTTGAAAATTATTTCAACAAACATTTTCATTATTTCAAGTATTACTGCAAATTTTTATTTTATTAATTTTGTCATATTATTTATATTGTCAAATTATCTTATTTAATTATAGTTTTATGTTATGTAACAACATGAACAAGTAAATAGAAAAGGAACACAGGAACTACCACAATTTACGGATTTTAATATAAAAGAATGACTAGTTAATCGGTAACCTCCTTTGCACCTTGTTCCTACGTAAGATATTGAGTGCAGTTGTGACAAACATATCCATTGCCAAATGGCTATGTGCCAAACAAGATTAAGTAGAGAAAGCTTCTATTCAACTAATGAATACATACATATATACGAAGTATTGGCTGGGTGTTATTGGACTATTGAAGCCTGTAAATGCAGTTTCAAGGATAATCAGAAAATAGGGAATAGTTAATAAAAATATGCCATCTGTAGGTTATTCGCCATTATTAAATCCATTTTCATAATTTCATCTGTAAAATTAATTGTTTTCTATAAATTGTATAATATATTTAAAATGTATCACAGCTTTGGTGGTTTTTAATGTAGTGAAAAAAGAACGCATTAGTGGTAATGAAGGTTACTTAAAAGCTAACTTTTGCTGAAAATTCTAATTAATATAGATAAACTGTTGGCACCAGAGTGATAATTTTATATTTTAACAAAATATTATTTATTATCTTGTTTACACAGTAACCTACGAGTTGCGTAAACATCATGTCTGATAAAATAGCACAGGGTAGTACATAGGTATATACGATTGGATATGATGATAATAGTGATACAATATATATATAATATGTAAATTATTTTATGTATTGTACACATACTCCCCAGTATTGTATAGCTGAGAAATTGAAACAGATGTACTAATAATATTTCATGATTTTTCCATTTATAAACGTTACTAGTTTTGTAGACATTTTGAAAATAAAACTTTTAATTTGTGACAGATAATTCGAATAAAATTAAAGTATAAGTAACAACAAATTGATTGTTATTGTTGTTTCCTTATATAGGGTGTTTCAGTTGGAACTATGTGATTTGAACTGGGAGCCATTTTCTATTCTGTCAAAGATAGGGTATCAATATTTAACGACTGTCACCTACAAATTATATGACACACAATGGTTGCACAATGGTCCAAGATCCCCGAAAAGCTAGCCAAAAGTCCAAAAATCGATTTCACGTTCCAAGCTTTGCAAAGGTATGGTAAAGGGTGATCCAACCATAATGCACGATGTTAATTGTGAGTCACAACTTAACGGCAAAAGTTTTTTGCCCAACTTAATTTGACATTTCTTTGTTTCAGTGTTTGACAAATTCAACCATGGAGAGGTACACGATTGAGCAGAGCGTTAAGATTGTTGAAGCCTTTTACAAAAATGGGCGTTCAAACCAAATGCATTTCGTGCACTTCATGACTTTTTTGGTCAGCATAATCGAACAAATGTGTCCACGATCAGGCAAATTGTGCGCAAATTTCAGCAAACCGGGTCTGTAGGAAATGTGAAAACACCTGTGCATGCTCGCCCAGTTCGCTCTGCGGAAAACATTGCTGTTGTTCGCGATAGTGTAGCAGCAGAACCGTTAACCTCGACTCGTCGTCATGCCCAACAATTGAACATCTCACGAACATCACTGATGCGAATTTTGAATAAAGATTTGAATTTACACGTTTACAAGGTTCAATTAACTCAAAAGCTGAAGCCTACTGACCATTTCAAGCGTCGTCAATACGCCGAATGGTTGGTTGAACAGACAGAAGTGAACGGTGACTTTACAAAGAAAATCATCTTCAGCGACGAGGCACACGTTCACCTCAGTGGATTCGTTAACAAGCAGAATTGCCGCATTTGGGCAAATGAGAATCCACGAGTGATTGTTGAAAAGCCGATGCATCCACAAAGAGTGACTGTTTGGTGCGGTTTATGGGCTGGCGGCATCATCAGGCCGTACTTCTTCGAAAATGAGGTCGGCCAAGCAGTTACCGTGAATGGTGTTCGCTATCGCGAGATGATAACGGACTTCTTGTGGCCAGAAATTGAGGTTATGTATCTGGACGATATGTGGTTCCAACAGGATGGTGCCACTCAGCCAACGAAACAATAGCACTTTTGCGCGAGAAATTCAATGGCCGTGTTATCTCACGTCGTAGCGATGTTAAATGGCCGCCACAATCATGTGATTTGACACCGTTGGACTTCTTTCTTTTGGGATATTTAAAAGAAAAAGTGTACATCAATAAGCCAAGAACAATTCAAGAACAATAAAAGGATGAGATAATTCGGCACATTGATGACATTGAACCACAATTATGTCTCAGTCATTGAAAATATGGACCACCAGATAGAAGTATGCCACCGAAGCCGTGGCGTGAATTTGACCGATATTTTGTTTCACGCATAATTGTCATAGATCCTTCTATCATAATAAGAAATATTAAGATAATTCTCTGAAAACTTTTTGTTTTATTTACAATTAACATCATGCGTTTTGGTTGGACCACCTTTTATATTACTTTGATAAATGAGGAAATTTATGCACCTATCCAAACATGTAACAGTTCACACCTCCGAGCAGGGTGCCTCACCAAATACAAGTAGTGGCCCATCGGGAAGTCTAAAAATGAAAAAAGGTGACTATGTGATCTTTTGAAATTTTTTTACTTGATTTTATCCGAAAGTATGAACCTAAAAGAAGGTAAGTCGTTTTTTAAATGTCGAGTTTATATACTTGGTGATTGTTTTTTCATTTCCGTTACGATAATTATATTCATAAAAACTTTCTCCTTTGAACTAATGTCTTCAATCAGATGTATTTTAAGTACAAACAAAAAAGTACATTCCCCAGTATTCCCCTTCGTACTTTTGTACAGCTACGGGGCCCGGAGTAGCCCAGTCCAACAACAATCACCAGGTATGTAAACTCAACATTTAAAAAATGACATCCCTTCTTTTGGGTTCATACCATTGGATCAAATCAAGTAAAAGAGCTTCAAAAGATCACATAATCACCTTCACTCATTTTTAGGGTTCCAGGTGGTCCACTATTGTCGTGTTTGGTGAGGTGCCCTGTTCGGAGGTTTGAACTGCGGCATGTTTATGCAGAAAATTCCTCAAGTAATATGCCATAATTTTGCGAAGCTCAGAACGCGAAATCGATTTTTCGAATTTTGGTCAGCTTTTCGGGGATCCTGGATCACTGTGCGACGTTTTGACGTGGTATGGTTAACAGTTCAACAACGAATAGTTCATGTACAACTGTTTAATGAAAGTAAACGACCTTTTGTAGTTGCCATACTTCTTTGAAAACTAATCTGGTAATACTATCACAGTAAATGGGGAACGTTATCATGACATGTCAAATGATTTCTTTTTCCAAGACGGTGCACACACGTGCTAATATAACTGTTACATCCCAAATTTCCTGATCATGTTGTTTCGCGGAATGCTGACATCAATTTACCTGCAAGATCAAATGATTTAACACCATTGGACATTTTGTTTGGGGTTATATGAAGGGAAAAATATACGCCACCCAGCCAGCAACAATCAATGACCTCAAAACAAACATTCGACGTATTATTGGGGAAATAGAGCTAGTTTTATGTACTCGTATTGCGGACAATTTTGATAAACGGATGACATCATACCATATGAGTCGAGGAGGCTATAAGAACGATATTCTTTTCCGTTTAAAGTTGTATAATTTCCATTTGATGTTGAACAATAAAACCCTCAGTTTGTCAAATATTTTCAGTTTTATTCACAAATCACGTCCTATAGTTCCAAATGAGATACTTCACATTGAAGTCACATGGTTTGTAGATGACAGTCGCTAAATATTGATGCCCTATTTTTGACAGAGCACAAATGGCGCGAAATTCAAATCCTTTAGTTCCAACTGAGGCACTCTATATGTTTGTATTTCTTTATAAACTGTAGTTACATTAGTACTTTGAAGGTTATTTTTGTGCTTAAATTTTATCTTTATAAACTAACAAAATCAAAATGTTCACAGCATAATTAAAACATATATAATATAAGTAGTTATATATTCTAATGCAAAATAAATGGCTAAACTTGTATGCTGAAATCTACTGAACTTAAGAATGGTAGTTAATTCTGAAAGGCGATTCTGGGAAATAATAATTAGCGTTAGATAAATTGCCTTAAACAACAGTGAATTCATAATGAATATAATAAATAATAAAGTCCCTTCAACTCACAGAACTCTCATTAAGAAAATAAAAACTCTTATGTTGGCCAAGAAATACCTTTACTTCATTCCTTTCGTTCTATTTATTTTCTCATATCTTGATTTTTTACAGATACATTGTGATATTCATACATTATGGCGCTTAATCCCATTTCACAAGAATTATAAGGACTTGGTTATAAAAGTACCATCCTTATCAACGCAATGTAATAATAGAAATGCGCACTATTTGATCTTGAAAGGCACTGAAATTGAATTCTCTTGAAATCGTTTTGTAGAGATAATTTTTCATAATTGAAATGAAAAATTTATAGGAATATAGTTGGAATTAAAATGAAGAGGAGTTTCCGAGAATAATTCAGTATGAGTGCAGGCTTTTCAATAATAGTGATATTTTAAATCCTCCTTCTTATACTGACAAAACGCGTATGCCTTTCAATTCTCAGAAATTAAATTTATAGAATTAATACTGATATGGTTCAGTTTATCAATATGAAATGAATACGCATATTTTGTGGAGAAAAGTAGATAGTTCAATATTGAACTAATTTTTTTACATTCTGCTAGTAACGTACTCATAGTTTTGCTTCATTGTTCTGAGATTTATTATTGGAATGTAATTTTGTGTTGCTTAGATATACAAAATTATTCAAATTATATTCAGTCTTACTTCTTCACTAAGACAGGATTGCTCTAAATCAGGGTTTCTTAAACTTATAGCCCCACATACCCTTAGTAAGTTTCCCAGACGACTGCGAACCTCTTTTAAATACAAATTTAGCTATAGAATTATATATATTATATATAGATTATAGAAGAAAATAAGGTTCCTTATTTAAATAATAGATAGCAGTCACAAAGAGTAATGATATGTTGTTAATTAATGTGATGGGTTTCTTATCGCAAATTGAGTCTATTTCAGGAACAATTTTGGTCAATTTCATTTTTAATTCTGATTCAGCACCAAGTCGATTTCTGTATTTCGTTTTTATCATGACTACGTATGAAAACCCACTCTCACATACTCGTAAATTAATTGTCACGAAGGGCAAAAGGTAATTCACTGCTCTCCGTGAGAGCTTGTGATATTCTTTATGTTTTGCTGCCCAAAAATCAATTAAAGACATTTTTTACAATTAGCTTGAAGAGTTTTATCTGTCGACATTTCTAGCCATGATTACTGTTGCTTAATTTTCAAACCAGCTTTCGATTGTGACCATGAATGGATTTCGATTCCAGCTTTTAGCATTACCGGTATCTAGAAAGTACCTTTTCAGTTCCGTCGGAGCGCTGAGATGAAGAATAATTTCAGATTTTATTTGGACATCCACTGATAAGGTATTCGTCGTATCAAATTTATGCAGAAGAGGAACACAATCAACGATGTGGTGGTTTGCACGCTATCAGTCAGTAAGCCATCATAACGTACATCTTATCGCGAAAGCCCTTCGATCAACTAGCGAACCCCTAGGGGTTCGCGCACCCCACATTGAGAAAAATTGCTCTAAATCAAAAAGAAAATAATCTATCACGCTACTAATTGGCAATATGAGTGAATTAACTTTACCTAAAAGATTTGCGCATTAAATGTTTCTTGTTTTCTGTTTTTATATAATACGGAAAAAGTTGATACCAGTCCTGTAGAACTGTATCCAACAATACTCGTGACATTCAGTCAACCAAGATCACTATATGATTTACGATCATTGAAATTTTGTGTTCTTTGCACATGGATGCATTATCTTATAAAACTCGCTATCTAATATTGCTTTTATTACATCTGTCTCATTTTCTACGCTATAGAGTATAATGGCGCTTTATTCTGCTTCAGTGAAAATACCATCCGTGACTGTAACAACATAAACTTTTATTGTAGTAATACGATTTTTAGTGAAACTGTTCGTCTTAATGATAACCAGTTATGTAGGGGTACTTTAACCCTACAATATATTTAATATTGTGGGGTTTGACATCACGCAGTATAAGATATTCTTAGCCTTGAACCTATAATTCCAGTTTCAGTTTACTTATGTATTAGAGCCCACGTGTAGCTAATAAAAACAACATAATGACACGGTATTTCACGTTACGGCATACAGAATAAATTTCTGCGTACAGATAAATTTCAAGATGTAAAATGTAATGATACAGACATCTATTGTCGTATATTCAAATGAAATGTACAGAAAAAATTGAAACCTCGACACCAACAAAGACCCTTTGAACGAAAGAAAGACAGGTTTGTGTAGGGAACTTGTTATATGCCTTTGTGTTCTGCGTGCATTGAAAACAACAATTTACTGTCAAGAAGAAGACCAGATAATGAACAGAAACATGTAAAAATGTTACTAAAAAATCAACTTAACGCGCATAAAAAATTGGATAACTGTGGACATTATCCGACGCAGACCTAAAGGGAAATCACGCAACTGTTTCGCAAGTGTTTTAGTCCCGTGTGGGCCTTCATCACTACATTTACTTGTCTGTAAAAGCTTAAAATATGCCACTATGGTACCTGCAAAACATCAAGTGAGACAACTAGTTGTGACTAAAGCCGAACAATTGCAATAAAGTATATATTCAAGCTTAATATGATATATGTATATTTATCTCTGCACACAGTCGACCAAGTAAATAACTTTGTTAAGATGATCTACTTTATAATAAGTATATTTTTGTTAAGAATAAATTTGTTAAACTTAGCACAAGCAACATCATTTTGGTAAAAGATTTCTACAATGTCAAATCACTGCTTAATTTTGTAATAATAGATGACTCGTTTAGATTGTCCGGAAATATAACTATAAGAGGATAGTAAATTACTTGTTGCAATAAATGAAGATCCCTAGTTAATATAAACTTAGTAATGGATAAAAAGCTCAAACTTACGATTGATATGTTCTCTACCTATTATAAGATTGTGCTTTTGTCATATTAATTCGGGTCCTTATTAGTAAAGAGTCTATTACCACGAGCCACAACAGAGACGGATTAACAATCGACACGCTATCGATGTCCGTTCATATATCAATGACATTACTACCGCATGTTACACAGAGGTCAGGTCAATTATGGGTTTGTTTTCATCTCATAGCTATTATCAATATTTACATGGCGCCGGCGTTACGACTTATGTTGTGTGTTCAAATGTCTATTTCTATTTGTACAATAACGTAAAAATTAACGTGCCATGAGACAAAAAATCGAAACCAGAATTACTGCAAACCTAGATTGATAGTGACTCAAAGTTGTTTGCAGACGTATGTATTAGAGGAAATGATCCATTTTGTAATATATGTGAACAAATTATTAAATCTTCTAAAAAAAGTAATGTAACAAGATATGTGAGAAGCCATTCTTTGTCTAGCGGTCTAGCACTATATTTTTGTATGGCCTCACATTAACCTTTTTGGCAAGTGATTTTTTCCACTACATAAACAGAAGAATCTCACACTACGTCTATTTATAGAAAAATATATGGACCGAAAACTCCCTACAAGTACAACTACACTAAGAAGCAGACATGTTGATCGGAGACCAGATACGAGGCAAAATGAGTATTGCAAAACATTCACAGCCACATTGGGGAAAATTTTGTGTACTTAATTTTAAACGAAGCAATTGACGCATGCGGACGTTCAGTGTAAAATTTGTAATTGATGCATTAAAATTTAACAGACTAGTGGCCTCTAAAATATTCGGCAGAACCAACCACAAAACGATTGTACATTTTGTGACTGAGTGCAGACAATTCTCAGAAAGTATTAGTAAAGTTAACGGACACAGCTGCATATATGCAAAAAACAGGATATGTGTTAACTGAGCCTTTTCCAAATATACCTTACATGTACAGCTCATGCATTTAACTAAATAGCAGAAACAAAATACATTATTATGTATTTTACTTTTCCCCACTCAACTATACCTGAGCGGAAAAGTAGTGGTGTAAAGATAAATGGAAAATAAAATGGACTTTTCCCGCACGTAGAACATCTCCATCTCGACATTGAGTCGCCGAGAAAAAAATAAGCCAACAAATAAATGCAGAATATGTGTTTTATGCGACAGTTTTACTTTTTTCAAATAGTTCAGTATCGTGTTTTCTCATAACCCATGGACAGGGTGGGGTGTATCCTATCCACCTCAAATTCAATAAATGTCGTCTGGTAGACGCTTATAATCAGAATCAGTCGAAATCCGATCGATCCGACACGATTTAATGGAGCGATCGTGCTAACATAAAAAATAGTCCACCATCGTGCTTTCTCATGACCTATAGACAGGGCTGGGTGTATCCTATCCACCTGAAAATCAATAGGTGTTGTCTAGGAGACGTCACCAATTAGAATTAGTCAAAACCCGATCGATCCGACACGATTTAGTTGAGTTATCGTGCTAACAAAAATAATTCTCAAATAGTCCACACTCGTGCTTTCTCATAACATATGGACAGGGTGGGGTGTGTCCTATCCACCTCAAAATCAATAGATGTCGTCTGGGAGATGTTCTCAATCAAAATCAATCAAAACCCGATTGATCCGACACGATTTAGTTGAGTGATCATGTTAACAAGAATAAATGCCGACGACAACGACAACGACAACGACACACACACACACACACACACACACACACACACACACACACACACACACACACACACACACACACACACACACACACACACACACACACACACACACACACACACACACACACACACACACACACACACACACACACACACACACACACACACACACACACACACACACACACACACACACACACACACACATACACACACACACACACACACACACACAAACACACACACAATATGGTTTAGAAACCATATTGTGTGTGTGTTTTTTTGTGTGGGTTTTTTTTTAGTTTTTAGGCCGAAAAATAAAAAATGAACCCTAGAAAAATAAATTTTTTTACACGATTACATTACTTTTCCGCGTATAGTGGAGTGCGGAAAAGTAAAAACTTTTTTTCTAGCGTTTATTTTTCGTTTTTCTGTCTAAAAACACTAAAGAAATAGTTTTTACAAAATTTGTGTCTGTGTGTGTGTCGTTGTCATTGTCGTCGGCATTAAAATTATTTGTTTGACCACGATGGTGGTCTATTTAAGAAATTTTTTTTATTAACACGATAACTCGACTAAATCGTGTCGGATCGATCGGGTTTTGACTGATTTTGATCGGGGACGTCTCCCAGACGACACCTATTAATTTTTAGGTGGATAGAATATACTCCACCCTGTCCATGGGTCATGAGAAAGCACGATATAAATGCTTACTTTCATTCTGAGATTTTAAGCATAAATATTTAACGCGTTGCTGATTATACATTCAACGGAAAAAAACATATATTCGGCCTGTATCATATACGTATGAATGAGAAAAAAAGTAATTTCGTTCAACCACAACCGTATTGATACGGCACTGAAGCAGTCGCCAATGAAAAGAGTGTTTTACATTTTTCATGTGTCGCATAAAACACATAGTCTGCATTTAGGTATGTGTTGGCTTATTTTTTCTCGGTCACTCAAGTTCCAGATAGAGATGTTCTACGTGCGGAAAAGTCCGCTTTAAGGTTTTAAAACTGTTTATTTTTGTGAATTATCGCTGTATAACTATAGTAATCTGAGTTTGCACCACACCGGAACAGAGACTTTACTTATTAGATTTTAGAGGAATTATTAGTTATATGTATGTAGTTTGACAGCACCCCGCCAACCCTATGAAGGCGTGACAAACCATATGTGTAACACCTTAAAAATTATTAAATTCATGTACAGTAGTCGCAGTCATTTGTTAGCAGTATTATAATAACAAAGTTACTAACTGTAAGAATAAAAACTATTTGTTTCAATCTGTCATTAGTGATAAGGAAGACGTTGACTTAGTAAATCATATTAGCAAAATTATCCTCACTGTGGTAATAACATAACATACCTGGAACCTATTTAAAGTAGATATTTTTTGGGGTCAATCGATTTTTACTTATGGTCAATAGAAATTTCCCACGGTGCATACTCTTCATTTGATTGCTGCATTCATTTCTTTAGATGCATTAACTGTAAATACGAAAGATGTATTTATGAAAGCATATAAATAGCAATGTAATATTACTTGATTTTTATCTACATTATAATAATGATAACCGATATTGAACCACGTAAAGTGCTTTTTTGACCTTGCATCTTTAATGCATCACCATTCATTGTCAATTATCTGTTATAATCGTCGCAAATTAGTAATAGCATAATATCTCCTACAGTGTGATACCCTGTATTATATTGTAAATTGATATCGTTACCATTCATTAATTAACGACTAGATCAAAATAGATTCAGTAATAACAATAACTGTTCTTATCTCATGGCTGACATCCGTATGTCAGTGATTTAAAAATATATTGGAGCGTTTATAGAATGCCGCCTGCTAGATATCAGAAATATACCGCAAAATATAATAATTTTCTATTTATAATTTAAAATGTTTACGGAGCATTTGATTTATGTTCAGACCGTAATTATAAACTTTATGAAAAAATTCATAATTATCTGGTTATTCGGTTATTAAGCTAATCATCAATCTAATGTGAATTTTTAAGTAATTACAATCGGATTACTTTTTACGTACATTTTCGTTGTGCTTCAGTCTAGTACCTCTCCCGATTCACTTAAATCATCTTCACTAGTTGGTATATTTTATTTTTATTAGAATTTTTTTGTTCTACAAATACATTATTTTTAAAAAAGAATACGTTAAGGAAAAATTTTTCTTTTCTAGACAGTATATTTTTCACAAATTTTAATATAAAGTAAATACATACGAAAAGGTTTATTTCCGACAACTTGAATCGAGTGACGCTTGAACTATTAGATAGTTACTTGAGAATAATTCCTGAAGATAATTATGTTATATGATTATTCACATTTTGTATAATTTCGTAATAACTTTTATATGTTCTACGTTGATAGAGTTATTAGTTTTTTTGCTTACGTATTTACCGTTTTTACAACATAAAAATTCTAATATGAGTTACGTTTCGTGTAACAACCGAACGGTTTTTAAAAACTTTTACAATTTGATTTAAAACGAACAGAACGAACTTTATTTCTGGATTAATTATACAATATATATTTTATGTTAATTACAAGAGAGTATAATACAGACTGACTGTGTAACCTACGGAACTAGAACAAAAGTATAATGAAATTTAATAGTCAGCAATATAGTATCATCTTATTCTTATATGCTGCGGTGCAGTGGGATGACGTAACTCCTCCACCCTTAGAGGGAAGTTTTATCGGGAACAAATAAAACTTTCACATTGGATTTTCCACGTGATCCGGAGTTTTGCGGTTCTTCTTCGTCAGGCTGGATAGAGGGCTTTCTCGATCTCCATCTCCAAATTTTATGAACAATAAATGCTATAAAAATAACAACCATTATAGCATATAAAGGGATTGTCCATAGATTAGGTCTGATTAAGGGGTTGTCATCAGGATTAATCAGTTTTATCTGCTATTGCTCTTGCTGAAGCATATGTAATTGATCAAGCGGGATATTCTTAATGTTTACTTTGATAGTGGAATCGTTATTTTTTATTTTCGATATTTTTATCTCAGGTAATAATAATGGTTGACCTTCTAGAACTTCTTCTTCATTAATGTACCTGTATGCTGGAGTTTGAAAAATACACTTTGGTGGTAATGTAATGAGATAATTGCCTCGTAATGTTGTAAAGTCCATTTTTTCACACTGAATTTGGACCTTTAGAGGGTCTGGGAATATAGCGATATAATAGCCATTAGTGATTTGTTCAATAAAGTGGCTGTTAATTGATATAGGTGTTTGCTCGCAATTAGTATTGTTGCCAGATAGTTGTAGTAACGAGAATACACAGTCTTCTTCCCGAATTCCATTAATTAGGTTATTGTCCTCACAAAAATATACAGGGTCCATATTTCGGCATGGCAGCGGCTGGTACTGATAAGAGTCACTGCCCATGGTAAGGTAAGTATTTTCAGGTATAATAGTGGTAGACATTGAGGTAGGTATGGAATACAGGTGGTAATGGAAAAATTTATCAGGATGTACAAGAGGAAACTCTAGTGCGAATATTAACCGTTGCCCTGAATAAAATGCTTTTACCTGAACTATATCATAATACTTATATAAGTCATTTTTGTTAACATACATCAATTGTTTTTGTGAATGAAATTCCACAAGTTTTTGTACAATGGCCTCCATCTCGTCTAATTTTAAAATGCTATGATGTAAAGTTCCCAATTTCGCGAAAGATATACTATTTTCAATATTTGTTAATAATTGCATAACCATACTTAGATTAATACTTAATTGATCGAGTACATCGCGAATCCTCATGTAACGTGAAAAGTTGAATACAAATTTGTTCAAATTATTTTGAATTCTATCTATACCATTAGTAATTACATCTTGGTTATGTAATACTAATGAAAGTGTTTTATTATAATTGTCTAAAATTTTAGTTGTTAAATAAATCTGTTTATTGACTTGAGATATTATTTGCCGTTGCTTGTCTTGCAAATTTTCAATAGCTTTATCATATTTTACTGCATCTTCTTGATCTAGATTTCCAGAAATTGATTTTATTATTGATCCCAATCCATTTATTAAACCCCTTTTTAGACGATTATTATCGAAAAAAGGATATATAGAATCAAATTTATTTTCTACCGATTCTAATTGGAATTGTATACCTTGATTAAAGTTTTGCAACGCAAATGAATATGGTGAACTTAGTTCTTGTTCTATGGTTTTTGTAACATTAACGTATTGTCGTTTTATTATATTAATTTGCTTTGATATAGGAATTAAATCAAAATAATGAAGGAAGGTGTGGGTGGCAATTTTGACTCTTGCATACCCTAATTTGAACGGAAGTATACCTGGATTTATATTTAGGTTAGTTATTTCCATTTTTGGTACTTGGGCCAGGACGAGGGTCCCTAGAGTGATGAGCCTGTAACAATGTTTTTCGTTGTAATCGAGGCTTTTTAAATACTTGCTTATGCAATGTTCGCTTTTTTGTTGTTAATTTAATATCATCTTGTCCTGTAGCTATCTCTTTTCTAAATCTGGGTTCAATTTTATCACGATTTGGTAAAATTTTTTTAAGCAGGTTTCTCCAAAGTATACGTAGGAGGTTCAATGCGCTTTTCGTTTTGTTTACTTATTATATTCTCTTTGTGTGTTTGCGAGATATTATGTATGTGATCATACATTAAGCGTACTTTTTCTTTGTGTAATTCTATATAATTTGTGATAAGTGCCTTATTAAGATCAATATCGAAAGGATCATTGGTATCTAAGTGACCATTAATAATTTCAATTGGTTTTAATTTTGTAACAGAATGTATTGAATGATTATATCCCCAAATTGCATATGGCATTAAATCTATAATATTGGAATTTGGCATTTTTATGTTTAAAACTCTTAAATGTTCCAAAATGGTCGAATGAAAACGTTCGATTGCACCATTACTATTAGGATTCTGTGGCGTAATGTAATGAATATTGATTTTATGTAATTTAATAAAATCATTCATAACTTTATTTTTAAATTCAGTACCATTATCAGATACGAAACTTATTGGTAGTCCGTGGTGAGACATATATTTTACAATACATTGTATAGTATGTATCATGTTAGCACTTGTCATTGGATAAGCTTGACCATATTTAGAAAATGAATCCACGATTGTTAAAAATTTTTGATTTTTAATTTGAAGTGTGTCTAAATGTACGACTTCAAATGGTTTCTTTGATGTAGGTGTAAGTTGTAAAATAATACGATGAGGATTTCTTTCATATTTTGTTGTTTGACAAATGTCACAGTTATTGATATGATTTTGAACATCAATTTTTATATTCGGCCAGTAATATTTTCTGTGAATCTGTAGTTCGGTTTCGGTTATACCTCTGTGGTTTCTTTTGCCATCATGTATATATTGTACTAACTCTTTTTGTCGTTCTGAGTCCTGAATATCTTCCAAAAGACAGGTACATCGTACTAATTTAAAGGTGGAATTTTTAAATGTATTTTTAATTACGTTACAAAGGTCTGGTATGATATTTTCATTTTCAATAAAAATTGCGTAAGTTTTGTTCGGTTCAATATAATTTTTAAAGAAATTAATTGTATATATAACAGCAATATATTATCATCTTATTCTTATATGCTGCGGTGCAGTGGGATGACGTAACTTATGTGACAACATATTTAAACACTTAGACTTACATATTTCAGCTTTGATTAAAAAAAAATCAGGTATTTTTTGATTATTTTTTTTTATTTGATTAGATATATGAATTATTAATTATTTACTTTTGTTTAAATGTACTAATATTTGTATTGCTATTAAAGTAGTTTGTTTATTTGCAAATTAGAATATTGAATTTACTAGTTATTCTGATAAAGACATAATATTCGGTATAGATACACAAGGTGAATGTCAATTTTAATCACGAGAGATTTTATTTGTTCACTTCTTACAAGAAATGGAACTTCTAGTTTCTGTCACTTATACTTAATAACTCTCGGTGATAAAAGCACCACTAAAACGATATATATTCGATAATATATAGAAAAGAGCAAATATTTACATGTCAAAATTATTTATTTCAAAGTTCATTAAAATAATTTATTTATATAGGGTCTTTAAGTAGGGACGCTTGAGATTTGTTAAGTTATAGCGGCCATGTTGTTAGAGCAACATCTGTCAAATTTATTGTGAATTATTTAGTAGTATATGACAAATCACCATGGAAGGTTATAGTGTTCAATAACGTGTGCGAATCATCAAATAATATTTTCAAAATCAGTGCTCCGTGCGAGAAACGTTCCCCGCATTACGTGATTTTCATTCTCACCACAACCGCCTCGCCGAGTCGACTACTTGGCGTTTGGTTGCCAGACTACAGCTGTACATCACCGAAATACAAGGTCTACTGAAAACATCGCTGCTGTGCGTGAGATTGTACGAGAAAACCCAAGGCAGTCAATTTCTCTTGGTCTTTCTGTACCCGTATAAAGTCCAACTGACCCAGGACCTTAAAGTAAATGATCATAGATAACGCAGTCTGTCCGCTAATTGGGTTCTGGAGCAATTGGAGTTTGACATTTTTGGATGAATGGATACGTGAACAAGCAAGATTGTCGGATTTGGGACGATACCAATCCACACGAGATACCTAGCATCAAATGGATCTCGAGAAAGTCACTATTTGGTGCGGATTTTGGCCTGGCGGGATCATCGGTCCGTACTTCTTCCAAAACCAAATTGGCATTGCCATAACCGTCAACGGCGAGTGCTACAGATCGATGATAAGCAACTTCTTGTGGCCTAAATTGGATGATATGGATGCCGACGATGTGGTTCCAACAGGATGGCACTACTTGCAACACAACGCATACCACGATGAAAATTCTGGCCGATAGATTTGAGGGCATGATGACCTGGCCACCGAAATCGTACGATTTAATGCATTTAGACTTCTTTCTTTGGGGCTCTCTTAAATCGCAGACCTATGCGAATAAACCGCAAACTATATTTGTAAAAGGGATAAAATGTGGTTAAATGATAAAGTTGGAAATGGGGAAAATATAATACCATTTAATTAACCACTGAGGACAATGTCCGATAGTAAGATATCGGCTATCCCGGAAATGTAACCACGGGTACCGCTCCTCAATAATAGGAAAAAGTGTGAGATTCTCTATGTATATGTAGAAGAAAGAGTAAGGGCAGCCTTTGGCTATTTACTGCGCACATCGTGGGCGATCCGATATCTCAGTTTTGAGACTTTTTACTATCGTTGACGAGGAGTAGTTGCTAGCTAGATCCAAGTATCATCTCGGAATCATATATGATCATTTCATTTGCCATCACTGCCCAGATGAAAAACCATATATTATAAGTCACTAAGTTCTTATAAATGAATATAGCTGAGACTTTAGAATAAATAGGAATAATATTATCCTTCAGAGTAATGAAAGTAATGGTACTTGTCTCTATTTAGACATATGGTTACGATCTAAACAATAAATTGTGGCCTTACCGCCCAGATATAGCTACAAATGTTTTCCAATTATAAACTTAATACATATAACTGTAAACTTTAAAATTAATCTGATAAAATGTAGTGGCTATAGAATATATAATTATACGTATAGAAGACGAATATGCTGTTGTTTAAGAAAAAATTGATTGTCATTTGAAGATATTCAAACTCGCTACATTAGCATGAAAAACTAAAAAGTTTTAAATTACAAAAGAAGTTTATGGCATGGTTTTTATGGAAAAGACATCAATCAGTCTTACTAAAAAGGGTAAACTAATTTTTGGAAAACTGATACAGAGACATCAATATTTGGTTTGACAAAGCCACTTCAGAATTGAAATCATACATCATAAACAAGTTCCTTCTAAGAGGTCACATTCACATAGAGGTAGACCATCAATCTACACTCATTGATCTAACTGTGAAGAAGCAACCTACAATGACAGTATCTACGTCATGAAACTGGCGACAGTTAATTAAACCTACAATGGTTACAAGTTTGGAGCATGAAATTAAATGTCTATAAAAACTTTAATATACTGTAAAAGCGACAAGTAAACCGAAAAATGTACGCAAAAAGAATTTTATTTTTTCATCATCAGTACGGATAAATGAACATCGCCACAACTTGGGTCTATTTTTCTATAAAATCTTGGGTCTAATTTATTATAAAATATCATTCACTGACAAGGACCTTTACAGTGTTGATTTGAAGAGATGTTTCAGAAAATTATGTTATTCCATACGAGTTGTCTGTTATGCAAAAAAATAGCGCAATGACACATCAAAACTTTTTATTTATTGTAGTGAATTTCTTCCACTTCTGTTATAGTTTTTATAGAAATATGACAATATCGAATCGAGAAGTGGGAGAATCTGATATGGAATTAAATTTTATCATCATGCTTTCGAACTTTCTTTTTTCTAATATTTTATATATCGAGTTGGAGTTACGATTTACGTTTTTTATAGTTTACCGCAGTGGCGGCGCCAGGGGTTGGCACGGATGGGCGAGCGCCCAGGCAAAATCCTCTTCGCCCAACCTCTTATAACACCACTATATCATATTCGCACATAAAATAATATATTTAACGCCCTCGCCCACCCTAGATATTTCCTGCCTATTTTAGCCCAACCGCAAAATAATGCTAGCGCCGCCACTGGTTTACCGGATTGTTCTATTAAAGGTAAATAATTGCAAGTGTCTTAATTTCGGCCTTATAAAAGATGTTATTGATAGTTATATAAAACATGTCAGTACTTAATTAAATAATTTTAAAAATTGAATTGTTACATTTACTACATATTTGAACAAATCACCATTCCCATTATTTTAAATATTAGAAACTTGTGTTCTCTAAAAACTATAATGTGGGTTACGGTTACGGTAAATGTAAGGTATACATTCATGTTATGCATTTTACACATCGTTGCTTATATTCGTTTTCCCACTAGCACGGCATTTGCATAGATAGCATCCCACGCAATCCAAGAAATCATATCTCGATTATCATACATTCCAAAAACGCCAGGCTATTATAGACAAGATTAAAATATATTACACCTACTAAAAATATTATGATTAGGTATGTCTAATACATGTAAAACGATCTCGTTTTTTACAATTATTTGTACCATCATCTAGTATTATTGTTATAAATTAAGTAAGTCTTTGAGTTAAAAATAAATAGAGTACGTTACAATGAATAAAACATTGAAATTCGCAGTTTTTCTTGCATTAAAATTAAATTTAATATGATTTAAGGTAAATCATATTAAATTTAATTTTAAATATGATCAAAGGCGTAAGTGTCGTAAGTGACAATTTTTTTCTTTAAAGAAATAGTTATATCAACATATGTGACTTACATTATTAACCTATTATTAAAACAAATATTTAACTTACCTCATAATATTTTTAGAGCTCTGCAAGACTCCTAAACTAAATTTATGCGTTGCATTTTTTTTCCATTTTTATAAAATACACACTAACATAATTTTGTAATTATATGATTTCAAGTTTATGTGAGCATATATTATATGCACATGTAATTTATTTTAATTATGTGAAAACCAGCCAAGGAATTTACAGAAAAAATATGTGATGTTTATCTGTTATAATACATCTGCGACATAAAAAAATATGTTTTTATTTATATATGTATGTTTTAACACTAAATATTACTCAATAAGTACACTGAAATGTTTTACGATAGACAGATTTTATTGTCTCGGAGAGGGCCCACTGAGTTTCATTAATAAAAGTCCGTGACACAATTGATGTTTTCTATTATCTAAACAAATTTATTTGTTATTTGGCTGCAGCTCGGCCGAGTTCATTCGCACGGTCGACGCGTCCAGACGCCGTTGGAAAACTGGCGTCGCGTACATGAACGATCCACTTCGGAGATGATCGGAGGCAGATCGACCCTTAGCTGTGTCAGGGGGGAGCCTCCCTGGAACGTCCTTTCCTCCGCCGATACGGGATATGTAAGTCCTCGAACCGTCACAACTGCTAGATGATAACACGGTCAGATGCCAGCGACGGCGACGGTTCCTGATCTAGGTTGAGCCGATTCAGTAATTGGATTTTTCTGCTAACTGACCTGATTCGGTGCGATAAATCATTAACGTGTACATACTGCTGTGTATTTGTTTCAAATAGGGCTTTGTTAGTAATTTAATAGTTGTATATTGGACAAAATTCATCATGTATACCCGCCTAAAAATGTTGTACTCCCGATTTCCACCAAACTTGATATTTTCGTAGGAGAGGCGAGTGTCTTCAAATTCTGAAAATATAGCACTTCAATTGTTACAGATTGTCAGGATGCAAGGGCAAAAATTTTCGTCGTGTAACCGTGCGCGCACAATTCCATTAATTTGTAACTCTTAGTACGTTTATTTGATTCGCATTCATCGAAAACGTACTTTTAGGATTTTTCATCTACATTCCTATAAGAATTGACGTTTTTTTTTTTTGTAAATGAAAATTTTGACTATTTTTTTGCAACAACATAAAATTGTCCAATGTAAGTTATAAACGTATTGAATTAGGGTAATTAATCCTAAAACATTAAATCTAACCAATGAAACTTTAACGGAAATACGTAATTGTTTACAGAACAAAAAATGTTTTACATATTCAAAAATAAATTAGTAAAGAAAGTGATAATCTACTATGTTCTCTTTGCTCATGGCAAAGAGAACATTGGTTTTCATGGCAAGAAACAAGTGCGATTTGGATATCTTTTCTTTGGAAAAACACCAAACTGCAATGATGATGAATGCATTAGGACAATTAAACTTGCTTCTTGTGCATGTACTAAAGAATAATATTTTAGTGTCCTTGGGAAGGCTTGAGCAGAAACAAATCGCGACTTCGACAATTCAGCTGCAGTTTCTTGATTAATTCTCGTACTGAAGGAACCGATTGTTTCACGTAAGTGCTGCTTAGCCCATTGATAAAGATCATCTGCTGTTAAAATTTGATATCTTGATGACGCATTCAATCTCGCGCACACTACAAGTCTTTTTAAATTACCCCTAATTGCAGATTTGCAGAAATATACTTTACATCTCCCATCGTACTTTTGTGCTTCTCTTTATTTAAAGGAATGCAGTATCGAACATTTCAACAGATAATATGCATGTTTTCTTATTATAGTATTAGTACTATAAAGAATTTAATTATAGTCCTAGTGCTATAATGAGCAACCTTATGATATTAAAATACAACATCATGTATCTACAAGTATATGCTAACAGATAAAGAGTATTAATTAATTATTAATTTAGTACATAACGAAATCTCTAATATTAATGCATATTTATTGTGGCGTTTGAATCAAATATCAGGTTTGTGGGATATTTACATTTTACTTATAAGTTCAAGACAAGTTTCCTACTACTGTCAGTTTCAGTCAATACTGTTAGAGAGTATTCATTTGAATTACTAACATTGCTGTTTAATGATAGGTTAACTAACTAAATGTGAAATAACTACTATTCTAGTTAGTTCTATAGACAGGCAGAGAGTTTTCTGCAAGATACATGCTATATTTTTAATGAAACATTTTTTCTTATTTCAAAATCAACGGTTTCAGAGATTGCGCAATAGTAGCAGTAGTTTTGTGAAACGAGAAATATTCAAAATCGACCAAAATCAGGTCGAAGTAAATCGACAACAAGTAAAGGTAACATACTTGATGTTCATAATATGCAAAATAAACCAAAAACTAGCCTTTCGTTACAATATTACTAGCAAAAGATCGTTAAGGGGGATATTGTACAAAACAAGTTTTGTCTGCATAATATACAATAAGTACAAGAATAAAATGAAGATGATCCTAATACAAAGATATAGTTAATGGATAATATTAAAATTAATGGTAATCTTCTCAACAATATCTTGTGATAAATCGACATCTAGATTGAATGGTTCTATAATTTGATATATCGATCGACACTGGACAGATGAAAATCTTCACTGGATGGAGGAAAATCATACTCAATATTTCTCCATGGAATAATCAGAGAAAACATTATCGGATTATTAACATTTAAACTCGAATTGTTGTTTTCAACTGCTTCAAATAATTTTAACATTAAACCATTTGTTTTCTAAGTAACAACATCTTGAACAACCACCAGACAGACCACCTGATATCAACAAACTCATTACGAAACTGTCATTCGACAATAATTAAATGAAACATTTCCACAAATATGATAGATAAAGATGATAGAAGGATATATAGGTCATGATTTCCAGATTTAAATAACTTAGATTATCTTCTATGGGGACATTTGACTCGACATATATACCAAAACCTTGGTATGTGGTTAAAAGAGTTGGAAGACAAGTGAAGATGTATATTCAAGATAGCATGCTATATAAAATTTGTTAAAAACAGGTGAACTAAGACATTATCAAACAGGCTAAAACATGGGCTAGGTAAATAGGCCAAAATATCTACAAGAACATTTGTTAAGGGTATTTTTCCGTTTTATAATTTGATCTGGAATCGTGTATTAACACATTTGTATAACCCTGTATGTTACATAATAGTTGTTATCGTTGTTTTCATTGCTAGTAGGATAAAACGATCACTACAGTCATTAATGGCTACAATAAAATCATTAACCAGGTCACTGTAATTACTCAAATATATGTAAATATATTATACTTCAGTAGTGTGACTACTGATAAATGACTGCGTAATAAATAACTATGGTATTAAAGACGTTACGATACTGGTTATGTAGAGTTTCAATACTTTATTTATCAACCTAATATCTTCGTATATGTACAGGCTCGATTAAATTAATGATATTTATGTTAATGCATGTATCGGGCGTTGTAGTGTACCTCTCCGCTCCACCACTGCTAGTTTATTGTTGTCTATTGTAAGCAACTTTTCTTAACTGTCTTTAATCTATTACTAATACGATTATTATTCAATAGGCTGCTATTCATAGAAACTACTGTGTTTTATTCTACCCTAACAATTGTGAGCTAATTTTTTTAAATAGGTCATAAGTCATAATGTAAACGTAATACACAGGATTTGTAAAGAGTGGCTTAAAGAATACACATTGAAAAAATGCTATTAGATAGACACATCAATGAGAAAATCGCTATTCCAGAGAGTTTATCTTGCTAATCGTACTCCCGTTTTTTTGGTTTCTCTCTAATGGTCCCTATTCTTATATGAAAATAGAATTATAAACACTTATTGTCAAAAACATTAATATATAGTCGATTAAACATAAATACACTATCTAAAAGTGCTCTACAACCGACTTTAGTTAATCGACATTGCCTTCCGCTAAATATATATACAGTGGGTTAGTAAAATAATGAAGAAATTTGTAAAGAAATTAAAGAATAATTTTTAGGAAGAACTATCGGACCCGTCAAATTTTATTTTTAATTGTCCATTTTTTAAAATATAATTAATACTTATACAGGAAGATTCCCGTAGGAGACGCCATCTTTTGTTTTTAATAGCAGCCCCATTTCTTTGGTACGGTAATAATTATACAAGTATACGACGGTAATAAAAAATTAAGAAAAATCACTTATTTCAAAATACTAAATTGAATGGTAATGATTATTTAAAAAATCAACTAAAACAAATGCACCGTTGCTGCCTGACAGAAACCCTAGTAACCGATAATGTTTTATTGCTGTCAGATAAAAACTATTTAATGAAATATGAATTTATCATATTTCATTAAATAGTTTTTAAATAGAACCTAATATTCTGAGAAATTACTTTTCCTTTTGAGATGGTGCACATTCCCATTATGCAGCACCTGTCCGCGCTTATTTATATCAGACCATCCCCAGTCGTTGGATAGGCAGAAAGGAGCCGATTAAGTGGCCAGCCAGATCTCCAAATTTGACAAAGAAAACAATAAAAAAAATTTAAAAAGTAATTTAGGGATTACTTTTTATGGGGATACTTAAAAAGCAAAGTATACTTTACTAGACAGTAAAATTTAAAAGATTAGAAGCAATAATTTGTCATGAAATACAACGTACACCTTTTGGAGTTATGGACAATGTTTTAAAAATAATTTACTAATCGTCTTGGCTACTATCAGTTAGTCAACAGTGCACAATTTGAACGTTTAATTTAGTAGATTGATTAAATAATTATCGTCATTTAAGTTAGTATGAGTAAACAAATCGCAACAATATTGCGCCGCCTCCTCGCTCATATCGAAGGCACCTCCGGGGCATGCCTCTAGAGGCTTCGGATCAAAAAACAAAAGTTACCACGTTGTTTGCAAGGATCGATTTACCAAATTGATTTTGTCAAAATGCCGAAATTCGAACGAAAAGCATTTCGTACATCGATTTAAAAATTTCGTGACACACACACATACACACACGAAAACAGTCGTTTAGTAAATATAGATTTTAAAATTGCACAATCGTTTTTCTTATTTTTTTATCTAATTTATCCTCATGCTAATGTAGTTATTATATTACCGTACCATATATGGTATACGCTAGTAAAGTATCTTTGGCGGGCAACTTTTGAGCCATCTCCTGTTGGTTTTTTAAACCTTGAGTAGGTCGAAGCCTCAGTGTTATATGTTATAAATGGATTTTAATAAGGATTTGTTACTAAATAAAATGAAAAAAAATACAACCAAGTCGTAAGTGTTGTGTTGTTATTTATGAAAATATTGAGGGTCAAAATCCAGAATTACAATTTTGCCGTTTCCCTGGACAACCTTACGAATTAGAGAGAAAATGAAAATGAATTATAGCAGTGCGTCGTCAAAGGTAATTATTTTGTTTTTAGATTTCAAATCGTTATTAAATAAACTACTGAAATAAGAAGATTATACTCCAACTCATCTGCAAATGCCTTATATAATAAGGACTAAACAAATTAGATCAAAACAGCTATTCTCCTGGCTATATGCCAAACGTCGAGCGCTGAATTAAATGACAAAATTTGCCGTATTTTGTCTAACAGATTTAGCACTAAAATACAGTGATTCAGATTGTTCAAAGACCACAAGGAAGATGCAAAGTGCAATCTCAGAATATCGCTAACTGTAGACCGACATATAGCCAGGAGAATAGCTATTTTGACCTAATTTGTTTAGTCCTTATTATATAAGGCATTTGCAGATGGGGTGGAGTATAATCTCCTTATTTCAGTAGTTTGAAAATTACCCTCTGCGAAGTAAAACTTTGCATTATATTCATTATTAAATACATAAAACATATAATATAACAGACTTCTGATATTTCTTATGAAGATGAAACTTGGATTACCTATCCCTGTAATTGGCTGTTTGTTTACAATATCCCCTACTTCTGTTGTAAACATTTTTTGAAAGCGTTAATTGCTAAAACAAAAACGTGGATATTTTGGCCATCAAAGGAGACTATTAGAGAAACATTGCCTCAAAGTTTTTTAAACTACCTGAACTGTCGAGCAATACTTGATTGTACTGAACTTCGTACCGACACGCCACCAACAGTCGAACAAAGAATTTTGATGTATTCAACTTACAAATCTAGCTTTAAGTCTGTTCTCAGGAAACATTTAAAAAAAATCCAAGTTGACTTTTTTTCCAGGAACGATAAATTTGAGTAAAATTTGGAAAAAAAGTCCATTCCAGTAAATTCTGTCGGTCGTTATATGTGCGAAGACTAAAAAACCTGTATTTTTTTTAACAAAACAACAATTATTATATGTTTCATGTATTTAATAATGATAAATGAGATCTTAAAAAAATAATTAGTTTTGCCAACGCACTGCTACGATCCATTTTCTTTTCCTCTCTAATTCGTAAGATTGTCCAGGAAAACGGAAAAACTGTAATTGTGGATTTTGATATTTTTATAATTGACAACACAACACTTCCGTCTTGATGGTTTCTTTTTCATTTTATTTAGTAACAAATCCTTAACATCCATTTATAACATATGACACTGAGGCTTCGACCTACTCAAGATCTAAAAAAGCAAACACGAAATGGCGCAAAGGCTGCCCGTCAAAGATACTTTACTAGTGTATAAAAAATGTGCTCTTTCACATTCCGTAATAAGAAAGGGAGTTGTCTGTAAAAATAATATCGATAACATTATGCCTCCGATAAATATTACCCTGTATATATCAATTATATTTTATAAGACGCCCAACTAAAAATAAAATTTGTACGGTCTGAGAGTTTTTCCAAAAAATTATTTCCTGTATTTTTAACGCATTTATTCATTACTTTATGAAAGCATTTTATATAATCCCTTAACACACAATGTTTCTTTAAATTCCACCCAAATTTATTTAATATATCATTATATAGAATTAAATATGTGCACGTAATTATATATTTAGGGTATATGCGTGTGTTAAAGAAAAAATAAACTCTTAATTTCAGTAATTCTCGAAATAATATATGGATTAGATAAACGAATTACAGGTAAGAGCATAAATTAATTTTATAAATTGTTTTAATTATACAAAACAGGTTAATGGCTGAGATACTAATGACTCGTTCTGAAAAACAATACCATTTGCCTTCATAAAAAATACTTATTTAACCTAATTACTAGTCTATTTTTAAAACTCTTTATTTCCCTCGAACTTCCATTTTGACTATAAGACTATTAATTATTTATGATTTTGGGTTTAAGAATATTCTGTCAAAACAAATATGATTTTATATTCTTTTTTAATGTATGGTATTTCGTTCGATATTGGCTATTGAATAAATATTCTATTGGACTAGCCATTAGCTTAACGCATCTATAAATTTTATCTAGTCATGTGTTGTATTCACTTTCTTGATTGTGATATATTTGTTTTTCTTTTATTAACAGGATAGTGGAATTTAGGGCGATAGTTATTCTATTCTTAAAATAAAATCATTATTTACGAAAGAATAATTACTCACTTTTGTAGAAATGAATTGAAGCTCTTAATAATAATTACAACTTTCTAAATAAATATGTCGTATCCGTCGACCAATGTTGCTTTAGAGACAGAAACTCAACCGACTATATCGTATAGCGTAGGTGGAAAATGTGCTCTTATACATTCAGATATCTCCACACCATATTCAAATGCCTTATACAACAAGAACTAAACAAACCAGGCTAAAACGGCTATTCTTCTGGCTATGTGCCATCGACGAGTGCTGAATTATATGGCGAAATTTTCTGTATTTTGTCTAACAGAGTTAGCACTAAAATGCAGTGATTTGGATTGCGTCCTGTATCTCAGGATACCACTAACTGCAGACCGGTTTCGACCTCACCTTGGGTCTCGTCAGTACAGTACAAGTGAGTATACCTTTGTTAAGCGAGGCTTGCATCTTGTAGATACCGGCAAGTTCTACAACAGTAAAGCGTAACAATCGCCATCTCGACAGTTAGTGGTATCCTAAAGTGGAGGACGCTTTGCATCTTCCTTGTGGTTTTCGACCAATCTAAATCACTGTATATTATGGCTAACTCTGTTAGAGAAAATACGGCAAATTTTGCCATATAATTCAGTGCCCGTCGATTGCATATAGCCAGGAGAATAGCTGCTTTGGTCTAATTTGTTTAGTCCTTATTGTATAAGGCATTTGCTGATGGTGTGGAGATATCTTCCCCCTTCAGCACTCTGTATGTATTAATTATATTTGAAAAATTCACAACCAAAAATAAAGTTTTACTTATCCGAAAGTTTTTCCCAGAAGTTATTCCTTGAATTTTTAACGAATTTATTCATATCTTCAACTATTTATTTGCCAAAGAGGAAACAGTATGTGAATATTTATGGAATTCTAGTATTCCAAGAACTGTTGCTTATGGAATTTCAGAAGGTATACCCCAGGGGCCATTTCTGTTTACTATATAAATGTGTAGTTCTCAGTTTTGTAAAATATATTGCGACAGATTATTTATTATATAAGTACATAGAATGAATAAAAAATGAATGCCAACATAAGAATTTGAAGTAACTAAATCGTTTATATGTATATAATAAATTAATATTAAACTACCAAAATGAAATACTACGATTTATATCTTATGCATCTAATTTACCAAATATGGCGCCACTATGTATACTTCAATTAGCATATATAACAGAAGCTGAATCTAAAAAATACCTGGACATAATTGAGGCGCAAGTGAGTGAAGGGGTTAAGCGATATTTGTGCAAAAAATAAGAACACGAATGAAGGTGTCCAGTGGTCGTCTATACATCGACTAGGGTCAATATATCTATATTATAGTTTTGATGGACATAGCAGGTGCAGAAGGGTTCAAGTGTGTTTTAAAACCAGAATCGTTCATAAAGGAAGGGGTCATCTGTAGTGCCCACGTGTCGGTTAACGCTTCTTTCACGCAAAACCTCACACAGCCCTTTCATGCATAAAATGTCAACATTGCAACTTATTCGTATGGATGAAAATACTCTCGACTGCTATTTACACTTAATAAATCATCATTTATTAAGTTACCTTAACTTTTTATTAAAAGTTAAGGTAACGTAACGAGATTATGGTTATGTTCCTTTGTTGATTCTATTTTATGTGACAAATATGTTCACTGGGAACACGCGGAAGGGAAAATGGTGTTAATGCTTAGAATCTTCCTGAAATATGTGATAATAAAATTAAAACTTAACTTATGATAATAAAAAAAAGTTAAACTCATAAAAGTATTTATTTTTACATCTTTTGTCCTGGTATGCATCATTACAAGTGACACTGAACAAATTTAATGTAGATTTCATTACCAAACGTTCACGGACGAACGCGTCACGTGATGCAAATTTTGACGGGCGCCAACAAATTTATGTTCCGGGCTAGATATATGATGATATTTTAGAAGAATAGACTATTTTCTGGTTCAGTCTCAATGTATATGGTATTATAAGATGGAAATATGTTAATTATTTCAATTCACAAAATTTTACTATTTTGGAATACTTAATGAATAATTAAAACTATATATTGTACAAAGGAAATAAGTTATGTCCTCAAGAAAATAATATATCTATTCTTATTAATTGGAAGAGAGATAAAATAAAATTACACGTCATTGAACACATACTGATACAATAATGTAGTGAAACACATTTGATACTTTGTCTTAAATATAGGCAATGGTAAATTGAAGTTAGAATTAATGATCCTGTTGGTCTTAAAGTCTAGGCTTAATTTAACCTTAATAGTTAGGCTTAAATAACCTATAGTCGCTTTAACTAATTACTACAAATCGAAGTTTTAAATTTCATTTACAGTATACTGTAAAAAAATATTGGTCCCATATATTACAAACAAACAGTAGAATTACTATTGTTTATATGATTATTTGTTTATATATTTTGCTACTTAAAAAAGTTTGGACACATAAATCGACATGCAGAGGAAGCATTAACACATAGAGATGAGGGCAAACATATCCATCAGAGTCAGAGGTGTTTCCTCTGACTCTGATCTCTCTGATTCCTCTGAGGGAACTCTCCTCTTTGGAATTGAAGCATGAAAAACCACAATACTGGGGTCAGTCTGCAATCTCGGACGACAGTACGAATGACATTGTTGCAGCATGCAAAAGAGCATGATTGGATTGGAAACCCATCCATGTTGTAGACGCGGAGTATTATATTTTGATTAACTTCGCATTAGATAACTGACCTAAATGTCTGTTTTTATAATCATAGATTTTTATTATTAACTATTTTTCTATTATTTACTATTTATTATTAACTGTTTCTTTTATTAATTTTTATTTATAACTTTTTAGTAAGTTGTTTACAATATTTGTAAGCTAGAGCTGCCATTTTTACAAAAAAATTATTATTATCCGTGTTATCTCATGTCTGACAGAGAAAATAAGTACATCATCAGCAAGAATTTTCAAAAGAGGGTCCTACTTGATGGCTCATATCAACTTTTTATTTTTCTTTTTTTATTCATTATTATTGAAAATTATTCATAAATCTACTATGTAAAAGGTGGCCCAACCAAAACGCACGATGTTAATTGTAAATAAAACAAAAAGTTTTCAGAGAATTATCTTAATATTTCTTATTATGATAGAAGGATCTATGACAATTATGTGTGAAACAAAATATCGGCCAAATGCTCGCCACGGCTTCGGTGGCATACCTCTATCCGATGGTCCATATTTTCAGTGACTCTGAGACATAATTGAGGTTCAATGTCGTTAAGGTGCCGAATTATCTCATCCATTAGCTCTTGAATTGTTCTTGGCTTATTGACGTACACTTTTTCTTTTAAATATCCCCAAAGAAAGAAGTCCAACGGTGTCGAATCACATGATCGTGGCGGCCAATTAACATCGCCACGACGTGAGATAACACGGCCATTGAATTTCTCGCGCAAAAGTGCCATTGTTTCGTTGACTGTGTGGTAAGTGGCACCATCCTGTTGGAACCATATATCGTCCAGGTCCATATATTCAATTTCTGGCCACAAGAAGTCCGTTATCATCTCGCGATAGCGAACGCCATTCACGGTAACTGCTTGGCCGACCTCATTTTCGAAGAAGTACGACCCGATGACGCCGCCAGCCCATAAACCGCACAAAACAGTCACTCTTTGTGGATGCATCGGCTTCTCAACAATCACTCGTGGATTCTCATTTGCCCAAATGCGGCAATTCTGCTTGTTAACGAATCCACTGAGGTGAAAGTGTGCCTCGTCGCTGAAGATGATTTTTTTTGTAAAGTCACCATTCACTTCTGTCTGTTCAACCAACCATTCGGCGTATTGACGACGCTTGAAATGGTCAGTAGGCTTCAGCTCTTGAGTCAATTGAACCTTGTAAACGTAAAATTCAAATCTTTATTCAAAATTCGCATCAGTGATGTTCGTGAGATGTTCAATTGTTGGGCACGACGACGAGTCGAGGTTGACGGCTCTTCTGCTACACTATCGCAAACAACAGCAATGTTTTCCGTAGAACGAACTGGGCGAGCATGCACAGGTGTTTTCAAATTTCCTGCAAGCCCGGTTTGCTGAAATTTGCGCACAATTCTCCCGATTGTGGACACATTTGGTCGATTATGCTGACCAATAAAGTCACGAAGTGCACGAAATGCATTTTGATTTGAACGCCCATTTTCGTAAAAGGCTTCAACAATATTAACGCGCTGCTCAATTGTGTACCTCTCCATGGTTGAATTTGTCAAACACTGAAACAAAGAAATGTCAAATTAAGTTGGGCAAAAAACTTGACGTTAAGGTGTGACTCACAATTAACATCGTGCATTATGGTTGGACCACCCTTTATATGTGTAAAATTACCTATTTATATACCTATTTTTGCGAGCGTCAACGTGATGTAATCCCTTAACTAATACATAGAATTATATAGGTCTTATTTTTAACTAATATATACAAATACACATACTTGTAGTTTGTAGTACAGGTATATATTAATTAAGCTTCATGATGAAAAATGGCATATCAGTGAAATTTATTGTGAACTATGTCAAATTAGTTTTCTTCTAATTAAAAATTTAAATCTCAATAGACATAAAATTTCCTTGTAATGCAAACGGTAATAATTATAGTCAATTATGCATTATCAAAAACATTCTACATAATATTATATAATCTGCGATGCATAAATACCAGTTCAAGTTCAGTAATAAATAAGTTTTCGCAGTCCAGATTATCGAAAACTAAATACTCCTTCAACATATATTAATAATTTTTAGAAAGCGTTCATACTTAATTAATTCGTACGAAATTTTAGTTCACTTCAAACACTTTAGAATTCAACACTCTAAGACTATATTATATGTATATTACCTTCTATTGGATTTATGACTTGAACGCTGACGTTGCACCAACAGCATAGTTTACATGAACATGGGTTAATTATTGATGTAAATTCAAACCAGGCGCCGATATCGAACGGCGGCATGTTTAAAGTGAAAGTGATGCATAAAAGTAAATACCTACCCAAAATTTCAATTCTCTAATAAAATACCAGTAGAAATGCTTCAGATAAAATTGGGCAGACATTATATAAAAAAACTGTTATAAAATAATGTACTCACAAATAATACGTTACAAAGTGAAGTAAATCTTGAAGTAGATATTGAAACATGCTAAAATGTTATTTAAAGAAGGACAGTAGGCATTGTCGAAAAAATACATCCAAACGTGAAATTCTGTTTATTTTGTAAATCATACATCTAAGGGTTATCCTTTGATTAAAAAGAGGAAACAAATTTAAATAAACAGTTTTAAAACCTTAAAACGGACTTTTCTGCACGTAGAACATCTCTATCTCAATATTGAGTGGCCGAGAAAAAATAAACCAACACATAAATGCAGAATATGTGTTTTATGCGACAGTTTTACTTTTTTCAATTTTTCTCAAATAGCCCACCATCGCGCTTTCTCATGATCTATGGATAGGGTGGGGTGTATCCTATCCACCTCAAAATCAATAGATGTCGTCTGGTAGACGTCCCTAATCAGAATCAGTCCCTAAACCTGATAGATCCGACACGATTTAATTGAGTGATCGTGCTAACAAAAATAATTTCTCAAATAGTGCACCATTCTGGTTTCTGATGACCGATGAACATGGTAAAGTGTGTTCTATCTATGTCAAAGTCAATAGGTGTCGTTTGGGAGACGTCCCAGATCAGAATCAGTCAAAATCGAATCGATCCGACACGATTTAGTTGAGTTATCATGATAGCAAAAATAAAGCCGACGACAACGACAACGACAACGACAACGACGACAACGACGACAACGACGACAACGACACACACACACACAATGGTTTAAAACCCATTTTTTTTTGTTTTTAGGCCGAAAAACGAAAAATAAACCCTGGAAAATTTTTTTTTGTACACAATTACATTACTTTTCCTCGTATAGTGGAGTGCGGAAATATAAAATGACACGACACATTTCTGTTGTGTGCTCCCAGTCTGATATTCTACCATATAAAGGTGACTGCTTTATGTGGTTTAGACATTACTATTTATGTTGCAATGTTTGATGTTAGGTAAATTTACAAGGATTTGCATCTAAACATATGCGTGGATTACATTCAGGCATATACAGCGGGCCTGTAAATTGTGGATAAAATAACCTTACTTTAAAATCTTTTCAATCCTATTTTGACTATGATAAAATAACCGGTTTTAACAAAACTTTGTGAACTTTGTTATACAGCACTACAAACTTAATAGGTTTACTAGTGTCTTGTTTACAAACATGTGAATAATTTAATGACAAATATGATGATAGAGTCTCCATTTCAAGTGACATCCTTTAAGATTATGGAATATTTTAAGGAGCCTTTTTAATACAAGAAACAGTACAAAAAGTTGCTTTATTTCTATTATGGAGGATTTAATAGTAAAAATACCTCTATTGGTGGTTGAAAGTACTTGTTAAAAATGTCAACTGAAGTACAATACTAGACTACAAAATATCATCTCGTTAAAATATGTTTCCCTAAAACGTTAAATGAAGACAATTCATGTTGTAAGATGTAATTTCTTATATGAATCTTAATGAACACAATATTTATACCTGACTATTTTACCCAATTTTTAAGGTGAATCAACTCTTTATTGAAATGACAGCTTTCTTTCAACTATCTAATAAAACTGGAGTTACTTTAAAAATTCAGTTTGTAAATAATTTTGGAGAAATTCTTTCTACAACAAATGGTATAAAGCTGTGACTTACTCCACGAATTTCTGTATATTGACCAAAGCATAATATTGTTCGATTTGTTAATGATCTAGCTTGATTAAAATGTCCTAGAGTTGCATCAATATTTACTCCTAATGAGGGGACTGTTCATGAATGAATAACATTTACAGCAGTTACAAAATTCGAATTTGTGATTCATAGAGAACAACTATCTGGTTATCAATATCTAATAATAGAAATTTAAATGGTTGTAATTCTTTTATAGGAATTTTGTGGTAATCAAACTCAATTTTCTTAAAATCAGAATATGCATCAGATTAGTATCATTGCCGTTCAATAGCTTTAATAGAAATTAATGGATTGTTTACTTCATGGAGAATATAAATTAATCGAATAAAAAAAAGAGCAATAAAAACTAATGTTACTGTTATAATTATTCAAATAATTTCAATTGTTTGTCATTCAAGAAGTAGTCGGTGAAATGATACATATAAAACAGATAAAGTTTCATACCAGTTGGACAGCATACCAGTCGGTCAACAGTGAATAATATTTTCAAGACATACAAAAGATCTTATTACTTGGAGGCCAGTGACAGGCAGCATCGTATATAAGCAACTACGTATAAGTTATAATAACGTATGTAATATGTATTACTAAATTTATATAATATACAGATGTTTAAACACGACGGCAAAGTTAAGCTGGATTGTTTGTACCTATATAGATTCAAATATATCAAGATTATGCGACGGCATTTCAACTTTTACGAGGTTAGCCATATATAAAACTACTGATGTAATACTCCCGGTAGGAAGCTTTAAATATTACTCTAAGAATCCGGTTGTTCAAATCGTCGTCATATCAATAGATCGTATTATTTTAGTAAGATCTCTTCATTATTTACATAGTGAATATGACTATCTTAATGCTATATTTCAAACTCGCCAGATTAGATGAAGAAAAGCTATCGAATAGCCAGATTTATCGCGACTTAATATCTTTGAACTATTTGTGGCGTTACTAGAAGAATACAGTATACTTGAATTATTTAAACTGTGGGGAACAATAACAGTAAAAATTTCATTTAACTTGAAAAAAAACAATATTTGAAAAGCTTTGTGAATTATTCATTTTTATATTTTTGGTTATTTTATTCACTACCGCCGACTAAAATTTATTCAATATGCCGTCTACAATATTACTCAAAATATTTGGTAACACACGTTATAGATTCAGTCTCAACTGTAATGTTTTAGATATTTTTATTATTTTGCGGAAAGCTGAATGGTGATCTATAGGGAATAATATTTATACAATACAAACCTAAGTAAATAAATCGGATTAGTAGTACCTATTAAAAATAACAAGTTTGAGGCGAATAAAGATACTGACGTATTTATCGGAGTACTCTTATTTTCAATAGGAATTCAATGTATCTCAAAATATACACAAGTCCGGTTGTACACATCGTCATAAAAACAGTGCAAACACGTTTGTAAAAACAAGTTCAATATCAACATAGCGCAACTAGACTTTTTTGCGTTGGATTACATTGTATTTTTTTTTTTTTAGAAAAAAATAATACTATAATAAATGCATAATCTTGTAAGTAACTACAAGATAAAGACGTGTTGCAAGCACTATGTATGAAATATTGTGTCCAGCAAATTTGTTAGAGCAGCTCCTTCTAACTGAGAATAAGTATCTATACCTTCCAGCAAAGGGATAACCTACAGATATAATGTCCAAACGGCTATTAAAAAAATGATTTAAAGTTTTAAACGTTTTTAGAATGACATTTCAGTTTTATTAAAAGTTGTAGTATTACATTTTTATGGCAGCTATCTATCAGAGTATGTTCTGTTCGAGTTAATATTTTTTCTTGAATAAATGCAGTAAAGAAATTAAATGCATCCTGCATAATTTTGAAGACTGAATGATTGTTAATATCTGATTGATAAAATAACTTGTATCAGTATAATTTTTAAGTATATAATATAAGGCAGAGGAGAAGGTTTGTCAAACGGGAGGGATGGATAGGTGGGGTCATTTAGAAGTTACTTAACCTTAATGACCTCGATCCTAAGTCCCACCGTCTTAGAAATATTATTTTTATAATTGTTGTTGAGAATTACACTAAAATCAGCGTTTTGCATGTATAACTATTTTTTATGGTTGTATCAGCTTAACATAATTTTTATTATTTTCTGAAATGTATATGTGTTCTAATAAAATCATAAGGGACGCTGATAATAAAGAAAAAATAATTATGAGCTAACAAAATCCCCAGAATTGGTACAAAGAATCTTAAATTGTTGATAACTTGTTTACAGGGATATCCGAGGCACGTTAACAACAAATAATGATGGAAGTTAACTCATTTGAGAGATACACAGCTTAATCATTTTAGTTGAGAGTTGACTATTCCTAGGGCCCGTACAGTCCCCAGACGCAATATCACTTGATTTACACGCCTGGGGACGTAAAATAAAGACGTGCTAAAGAACATGTCTGTTTGCAAATGAAAATCAAAATCAGTTAATTGAAAGAATTAATGCCTCGTACACAATGATGAGAGAAGAGCCGCACCAGCGTACAACAACTGTATATACAAAAAATTAAAAAACAATTTATTGTTTATTTTTAGTTCATTTCTACTAATGCAGCTCACACATGATTTTCTACTAATGCATGTATATTTGTAATGAAATTATCACCAATTCTCTGATGTTATTTAAATTTTTTATTACATATGGCATACAGTTAAAAATGGCGTTAGAGGAACAAGATTTTGAAAGCACTTGAACATTATTGATTGCTTTTGGTTTTGTTTTTTGCAACTTCAAGGAAAATTTTAAATATGAACTCAAAAATACTTGGAATAGAGGTCGTTAGGGCTAATTCTAAATGGCCCCACTAGTCCATCATTGGTGTTTGGTAAACCATCTGTCTAACACCCAGTATATCTATCTTTTAGGATAATAACGAATTTTTAAGAGAACTCGTTAAATTATTGAGTATATTATTAAATTGGGTACTTCCTGAGAGATCGTCTCACCTAAGCCACCAGTCAGTCTTTGCCAGCGATGTCGCCTAGGAGAAGTTCTCGTCCATACTTAGAGAACGTTCTCCAAAAGTAGATTATGTAATGGTCTAAAAAGACAAACAGTCATATCGTATATGCTGTAGAGATTCATTCTCCTGTTCACATCCTTTACAGAGGAGTGTATCGTTCAACTTCATATTATGAAGATGTTTCTTCATCTGATAGTGTACAGTTAGAATTACTACAGGACACAAGTTGTTTTAGGCATTGCCAAGAGAGTTCATGTTATACTTTCGTTTGTATATCATAATCCTAATTCCCTAACCAACTGACAGCTTTCCCGTCTTTCATCCCCCAGTTTCTTAAATGCCTCATACACAATATATTTAGATAGTTGTGGTTGGTAGCGTACTAATAGAGGCATTGCATAATGGAATGAAATGTGAATAATGACATATTATACTTATCCTGTTAATATTTTATGACTTCGTCGCGACAGCAATTATTGTCTACCGCCTGTACAGATAACAATTGTTTTGGCTGTTATTTGTCTATGGGCTACCTATAGGCTGCAATTACACTGAACATTCAGATGTTTTGAGTATATTCCGCATATTGCTCCTTCCTTCTTAAGTAAAAATGTCTTCCGTCTAAGACATTAATTATTGTTTTTTCATTGATGCTTTCAATTTCGCTCAAAATATTTATTGCATAGACTCTGTCAAAAATGAATTGAGATAGGATACTGCCAGAATTTACTTATAGATGAGATGAACTATGAATGAGATATCTCACTGGGTGTCTCAGAAGTCATCGCATTTATAGCTTCAGGCTTATAAAAGACGTCACATTTATAGCTTCAGGTGGTTTATATTTGTTCTGCATCCATCATTTGGTTACACCAATCAATTTTAGGTTGGTAGTTCGAGGTTGGTAGTTTTCGTTCACCAGATAACCATAAACCATAATGGGTCCTATAATAGTATAATATAGCCACAGAACTACTTTTAGTGTAATTCTCCAGGTCTTTCTATTACATTGATCATATGACATGTAAGTTCGTTTAGTCTCCTTTCGAGGTGGAGGTTTCAAGTTAGTTGTCTTATGTAAGGATAACACCAAATATGTCACTTCTGAGATAAATATCAGTGCTGTGTTTACCCCTGCCAGACGTACAGAGACCTTCATGTTCTCCTGTTCTCCTTAATCATTTTTGTTGTCCTGGGGTTAACAGATAGAATGTGTTCTCCATACCATTTCTTTATTATTTTGAGGGATGTATTCTGTCACAGAGTATATCTCGTGTGTTAGATGTTCAACTATGTAGTTCAATTTTTATTATGCATAATAAGAAATTACACGGTAAATAAATCAAATGAATATTTGCTTTAAATAAATATTTGAATACAGTCCTAGAGAAAAAAATACTGTATTGTAGGGATTACGGGAAGGGGGGGGGGGATTATTATTGTGAATTGAGCTAGTTATCTACATAATTCTGTAGACACTGTCATCAAATTATTCTGCAGATTGATAATTAGTTTGAAATGAGTAATTAGGATTACAAGGAAGAGCATGGTTTTATATATTAAGTTTGGTAAATAATAAATTTTCTAAAACAATCTGGAGATGATGATGGTATTAGGGACCACTCAGTAATTATAATAGTTCTAGTGATTAATATTTCATCATTAAAAATGGAATACCATAGACACCATACGCTTAAAATGAATATTCTTTCTATATATTAATTATAATGAAATTTTAATAATTTTCTAATTTCTAATTTTGTTACGACAATATTTTTTTTCTCAATAATCATGTTCTAAAGTTTGTACTTTTGACCGCACTCCAGGCCGAGCTAGTTATTAGCAATTACATACGGTGTTCTGGGGGTCGATCAAAATCAGCAACGACAAAGTCGAAGCTGGTCTATAATTGCTATGAAGCATTAAACCACTTGGTAGGGAAAGGACCGGTAGAACTCTCATGTATACCTGGGCATAATGGCATTAAGGGAAATCTAATTGCAGATGAACTTGCCAGAGTAGGGACCAGAGAATACCTCTATGGACCAGAACCTGCAGTGGGAATATGTCGGAATCTGATCAGAAATTGAGATATGAACCCAAGGATTCATTAAATTGAATAAGCACAAAGCCAGAACCCTGGTGGAAATCATAACGGGCCACCATAGTAGCCTGAATGCATATAAGCACAAGCTGAGGCTGACTGATAACCCGGCCTGCAGATACTATAAAGAAGACGAGGAAACCTCGATCCATCTTCTTTACACCTGCCCCGCACTGGAGAAGAAGAGGTACCTTATATTAGGGACTCCTGTTATCCTAAAGGAGGTGAGGCTTAAGGCGAGGGACGTGCCTAAATTGCTCCTTTTATGGAATAGC
The DNA here is from genome assembly GCA_037954035.1 of Rosalia funebris. Lineage (NCBI taxonomy): Eukaryota > Metazoa > Arthropoda > Insecta > Coleoptera > Cerambycidae > Rosalia > Rosalia funebris. The sequence continues at coordinate 1,263,286 of JAZFAV010000018.1, read as the reverse complement.
ACTTTTGGATAATGACCCGTATAAGAGGGGATCGCCAAGGGACTGCCCATGCAATCAGTGGCTGATGAGGCCCAAACCCATATAACATAATAATAATAATTGTACTTTTGAAATATATATGGCTTTAATATTCTTCTGGGTGATGTACCATTTTCTTGGGTAATTTATAAATGCAATTTATTGAATATCTTGAAGTTTTCCCAAAACTTTGATTTCGGATACTTATCTAAAGATCTTTATATATACTCTACACTTTATCTCCATCGATTTAATATTTTCGATTTGTCAATGAATAATTTTCTTTAATTTGTTCTAATCTAGTGGACTTTTATTATATCGAAAGTTCTTTTTAATGGCGCTCTATATCAACTTTCTTGATATACTTATAGCTCAGTAAATTATTCATTTTATAAAAGTACCTAATCAATAAATAAGTATCTATATCTTGAAATATTTAACATTGATACTAAATATTTCTTGTAACAGCAGAAATATATTTGTTAAATTATTATCGTCGAAGCATTTTTAGCACAATTTTACTTTAATTTAAATTTAACAAACTTATTTTTTGGTTGATAATTATTTTAATTTTGTAACTAAACCATACACTTAATATGTTTTTATGTATCTTATAATGGTTTGTTATTGTATCATTATGAACAAAAATATATCATAATTTATATAGTGTTACTTTATAAAAAGAAAGGCAAACATAGTATTAACAAAAAATAAAACTAATTCTGTTGCTCCCACATTCTCATATCACATACTAATAGCAAAAAATATTGGCTATAAATAAAGTATTTAATTTTATTTCGGTATATTGTAAAATAGCATAAGTATTTTTAATGGTATTGCAAACATCTTGTTGTTGCAATATACCATTGAATTTAAAAGAATCCTTAACGACAATGAAACATTATCTCATTAACATGCTTTCTTAAGTTCTTAAAATCGGATAATAAGCAACAACACTTTTTTAGCGCCACCTAGTATATAGATATTTCATCCCTTTCTTATTACCTCTAAAAATGTATCACTTAATAAAATACAAACAAAAGTAATAGCGCCATTAACACAAATTATATTTTTATACTCCATCGAGTTCTGATTGGTTTCTCTTTAGCAATAAATTGATATTATTACTGATAGAACGAATTGCTGTCGTTAACACAGTGTGCATTATATAACGTCTGAGGGGTGCTAAATGTGATGGATTGCTATTCGGTACAATCGTCACTTCTACTTAATGGCTTTTGATTAGAATCGTCAAGCGAAATTCTGGTGCTATTCTAGCGTCTTCTTTGTATTATTTCTTACAGCATTGTAAACATTCTTATTTAATAATAGAAATTCATGTTAAAAAAATATAGGCAGTTTATTATAACAAGTGTTAAGGTACTATTAGAAATAATAGTGCTTCACTTCAAACAAGTGAAGTTTGAAGTTTAGTTTCATAAAATAAAATAAAAAGTTCCATAAGTAAAAATAGGCTCCACAATAGTTGTGTAAATTGTCATTTTAGTTTGTAGTTTCATTTTGTTTGACCAGAGTAATGAGTTCAGTAAACAAACAGCCTTCTTCATTTGACATGCCCTATTTTTGATTTCATTTTTTGTTGTTCCATCATCCGAAACAATGCTTCCCAAGTATTTAAACTGGCTACATTTTTTTAATTTATGCAGTTGTAGATCTAGGTCTTCTACATGCGTGTCTCCTATTTTCCAGATATTCAGTTTTATCGATGTTTATCTTTAGTCTCCATTTCTCATATTCTTTTCCAACTTTCTAAACATGTAGTCTGCATCGTCCTCGTCACTTGTTATAATTATCTGGTCGCCAGTGAATAAAAGAGTTGCCAAGCATTGTTCGTTTACCTGTATTCCCATTTTTGAAGTTTTCCTCCTCCAATTACTTATGGCTCCTTGAATATATGTTTCAAACAGGGTAGGTGACAAACTACACCCTTGTTTAAGCCCCTTTGTGGTAGGAATACTTTCTGGCAGGGCATTTCCCACTTTCACCAAACTCTTTGATTCCTTATATATATTCCATATAGCGTTGACATAAGTTTTACTCAGGCCAAACCTCGCCAGAGTTTCAAAAAGTTTTTTTAAAGGTACTGTGTCATAGGCCTTTTCTAGGTCGACAAATACTAGGTGGGTAGACAGATTACGAGACGTTCGTTTTTCTAATATTTGCTGTAATACAAATATATTATCAATACATGATCGCCCTGCACGGAAACACGACTATTCTTCTATGTCTTCCATAACCATTTCTATTCTTTGCTTCAGTATTCTGCCGTACAACCTCCCAATTGCACTGGCCACACTTATGCCCCTATAATTTTGGCATACCTTTTTATCGCCCTTTTTGTAAGGGGAACTTATGTATGCTATATTCCAGTCTTTCGGCATTTTATCTCCGTTTAGTAAGCATTTATTAAATAAGTTTTTCAGATTTTTAAGTAGTATATCTGGTCCATACCTAATTGACTCAATGGGGATGTTTCCAGGCCCTGCAGCCTTTCCGTTTTTGGATTTTTCCAAGGCTTTCCTTATTTCTTCCACGGTTATTTCAGTCACTTCATGATCTCTGTCTGTTTCAATTTTTATGTTTGTTATTTCAAATTCTTTTCTGTTTTCTGTGGTCAACCCATTCTCTCAAACCTTCCATTCTCTCAAATCAGGTTTAACTTGCTGTTGTGTTTTCCTTCTTTTCTCAAGCTTGCTATAGTTTTCCATGCTTCAGCCACTTTTGTTCCCCCCATATATCTGTCTACTTCCTCACATTTTTGTTCCCACATTTCATTCTTACTCTTTGTTACCTCTTTTTTAACTTCTTTGTTCCAGCAAGCATACGCTCTTCTATCTTCTTCTCTACCAGTATTTAGCCAGGTGTTATAAGCTTTCTTCTTCTTTTTAACAAGGTAATCTATTTTTCGGAATATCATTCTGAATTTCCTTTCTTCTGTTCTCCTTTATAACCTAACGCTTCTTTTGCCGCTTCATGTATGCACTATTTAATCCGTCCATACATCTGTTCTGCATCTGTGTTCGTATTTCTTATAGTTTGTAATTTGTTAGCTAATAGTATAAAAATATAGTTTGTAATTTGTTAGCTATTAGTATAAAAACTGAACTGATTCTTGTTTGAGGCTATCTAAATTATATTTACATTCATTTACATTGCTGCGCTGCTGTTGATTATTATGTAGTAAGGTATTCGTCTTTCTGTAATTCACTATTATTTTTGCCACTACCAGATGGTGATCTGATCCGCATTCTGGTCCAGGGTGTACCTTCACGTCAGTTGCCTTTAGCTTCGAATGCTGTCTTTGGATTACATAATCAATTATAGGGCGCAACCCTCTGGTTGCTTGTACCCAAGTATATTTATGAATATCTTTATGAGGGAAGTATCCATTCATAATTCTTAAAGACATGTTGTCACACAAGTTTCTAAGGCGTATTCCGTTGTCATTGGTTACCGATTCTCCATACTTTCCTACCTCGTTACTGTTATCTTCTGTTCCAGTTCTTCCATTTAAGTCTCCTAGTATAATAATTTCTTTCTTAACCTTGATGTTAGTAAGTACAGTTGTAAATTTTTCATACAATGCATCTTTCACGGTTATATCAGCATCATCACTGGGTGCATATACCCCTACTATTACAATTTGGTGGCCATTTTTATTTAATTCTACAGTTATTATCTTCTCGTCTACTTCCTCCCAGCTTTTGATATACCTTTTAATACCTTCGTGTATTACTACTGAGACTCCTCTCTTTGCTCTAGCATCTTTCGGTACGGCACTATATAGATGTATGTATTCCTCGATTACCTGATTTCCTTTCCCCTTCTTCTTAGTTTCAGTGAGAACGCAGATATCGATTTTCATCTTTTTTAGTTCCTGGAAGACCTCTTCTTGTTTAGTTCTCAAACCTTGTACATTCCATGTTGCAAATTTCATAGTCCTTTTCCTTAACATATGTCGTAACTGTTTACATCCGAAATTTTTAGGATCTTTTGTTGTTTTTGCGAATGGCGAGTCGCTGGCACGCCGATTCAACCTCCAGACTTGCAGGGCCAGGATTTTCTGTTAGGGTTTTCTCCCTTAGCTGATTTATCCCGGTTTTTAGGCGCCGAAAACTCGCCTTATACCCCCTCTCGTCGGCTACATAACGCACATCCATTGTACGCCATGCGCCAACAACACCTCTACAAAAGGACAAAGCGCTTACAAAATTTTAGCTCGTGACGTCATGAATGTAGGCCTTTCCGATATGGGGCAAATATGTAGGAAGCCAGCTTACAGGTGGCGTAAATACGATCGAGACACCACAGATGTTTGCAACGTTGCCAGACTACTACGATACTAGCGAATATTAAGATTCCAGTATATAAAGGATGTATTTCTTTCTCTTAAATTACCATTTTCTTCTCCAATATCGTAAAACACATATTTCCATAAGATGTTCTTTCCTCTTTTTTTAATGTGGTATTTCGTAATTTATTTATTTAATTATCAAATACTACTACCTTGTTCGTGGACTTCCCTAACAAAAATACTTTCCTTACGGAGCCGACAACAGCGCTTCATCTGGTACGCTAACCTGTGAACCTAGCGTTGCGATAATTAGCGTTATTTCTTGCATTTTTCTGAAATGAGAACTATTTATGTGCTTTTAAGTGCGTGAAACTTGTACCTAATATTTCATAGTATATTTAGGTATACAGTTTATATTGTTAGGCGTATTTTTAAATACGTAAAACCAGATATTTCGGACTTATAACCTGTTGCTTTTTGGCGGTCCGCCGGTTTGTTTACAGCACAGTTTATAAGTTTTTTTTCGTGTTTAATTGTATGTTTTTCTCTTGGTTTCGGCTAGTTTTGTGGTAACTGATACTTAGTGGAATTATGCCTCAAAAGTGTTGTGTTCCTCGCTGTAACGGAAACTATAAAAATGGTTTTCGGTTTTCCAAAGGACGTAAGTTTACGACAAAAATGGCTAAAAGCGATACCCCGAGATAACTTTCAGCCCACAAACAACACGAGAGTATGTGAAACTCATTTTCCTGAAGGTAGTATAATAAAAGGTACAACAGTTCAAGACTCAAACACTGGTAAGATGTTTACAATAGATTTACTAAAACCACGGCTAAAAGAAGACTGTATACCATCTATTTTTTTTTAAATTGGCCCATTTATTTATCAAACGATGTCAAAATACGGCCAAGTAAAGATGAAAAGCTCAAAAATATTGATGAGTTAAATTTGTCAAAAGCCCTTGATATAAGCAAAATTGAGTTTGAGAAGCACGAAAAAAACATACATTTTGACAATTCTGATGAATTTATAGTAAAATTTTCTACATTTAAACTACCAAAAGACTGGCTTTCTGCCCAAAGTTTGTCTCAAGAAGGTGAAAGATTAACTATTATTAAAATTGAATATACACCTGGCCCATGCATTAATTGGGCGATTGTTATTAATTATAACCTGAATATTGAAACTTTTTTGTATAACGAGTCAGTTTGTATTTGAACATCAAAATTTAAAACGCTGTTTATTTCACATAGTTTGGACGATATACAGTCAATATTTGAAGCCATAGATGAGACTGTCATTACCGAGGTTATTACCCTACCTTTAGAGGAAAATATTACCGATAATGACAACCCCGACTGGGACTTTAATAGCAAGACCATGCCTGATTCTGTCAAATCATCAAATGACATAAATAAAATTAAACGTGTATTCGATTTTGTGTCAAATATACTATATACAAGTTTTAGAAATCTTGATGATAACAAAATAGTACATGCTTTAGATTTTATTTGTGAACAATTAGCATTGCTTACAACTGCAAAGGAAAGATATAGGTATTCAAGTAGTACAATAATTTTATGTTCTATTCTCTACACTATTAGTCCACATGCATACAAATACTTAAGAGATTATGGGTCTCTTATTTTACCACATCCTCAAACTATAATGGATATTTGTAATAAACATATGACTGATCCCCATATAGATGAAAAAAGTGACCCAAATGAAATGACCCAGATGAAAATTACTCTCAACAAGACTTTGCTCAAATTAAAACGTTATTGTCTCAAATTTTAATAAATGATTATCACTTTCACGATATCAAAGATGGATTGCCGTTAATTACATATTTAGGTGGTTATTGTTGCTATATTACGTTAAAAAAATTAAAATGTGTCAGCTGTAAACAAAAATTAGTATATGACGAGCAATTTATTGTTGAGGACAATTTTGATCTCATTAATAAATTAAATCGTGGAGGACTTTTATATCCCCAAGGACAAGTTATAAATGTTGTATCTGTGACTTATATAATCTTCAATAAATTAATAAATGAATTTGAGGACACATTAGAGGACTGAAATCTATAATCTGAGGACTGGAATGAGGACTAGAAATCTATAATAAAAGATCGTTCATGGTTCACTTAATTTTGGAATATTGTATTGAACAGAAACATGTCTCACATTTCGATGGATGCGCTAATCATAATGGAAAAGACATTTTAAAAATTATTCTCAAAAGTATTTCCAATACCCTCTTAAAAATTATTGCGCTAAAAATAGCGACCACTTAAAAAAAGGAAATAAAAAAAGAAAACTCGATACATTAACGAAGTAGGCCATATACCTACCTATACATGCATAAATATTTTTTACAACTAAACGTATATAATTTGGGACCTATTTCTTTAAAAGTTTAATTAATGTGTTTTCATGGCTTGTGTTCTATAATACAGTGCTATTCAAAAGTCCCCTCCCCCCCTCTTATCTTTTTAACGATTATACATAAACTAGTGAAATTTGGGAACTGAATATTAAGGGTTGTAAACTTCCCTACTAGTGATGATAGATGACGTATGCGTCAAATATGACGTCACAACGTCATTGTGACCAATAATTTTAAATGGAACCCTATGGCAAGCGACACCTCTTTTAAAAGGTATCGAAAAAACGTATTCAATGATACTAATATTGTTTGTATTTATGGTAGTTTTGATGGATTAAATCAGTAATCAGTAAACTTGGATAATAATTTTAATTACAGATTCAAGAATCAGTACCTACTTATAGTAATTGTTCGAAGTGAGCTCCATCTACTTCCTGACAGTAAAACATCCTATTGCGAAACTCTTCTCGTACTTTTTCAAATGTGTCTGCGGAAATAGCCCTACAGCCTGTAACAATACGTTGTTTTAAAACATCAATATTGTCAGGCTGAGTGGCGTAAACCTTCGATTTAAGATACCCCCACAGAAAAAAATCTAAAGGTGTGAGGTCCGGTGATCGAGGCGGCCATTCCATTGAACCTCGTCGTCCAATCCATCTACCAGGATATTCTTCATCCAAATACCGTCTTACTGCACCGTAATAGTGTGGAGGAGCACCATCCTGTTGGAATGTTATTTCCAAAATGTCGAATTCATCTTGATTATCTTCCAAAATTTCAAGGATTAACGGTTCTATTGCATTTTGCAATATCTGCAGATACACCTCACCGGTTAAGTTGGTATTTTAAAAACAGGCCCAACGATGTGGTTTCCCAGTATACCTGCCCAAACATTGACCTTCTCGGGATACTGAGTATGTGTTTCACGAAACATGTGAGGATTTGCGTCACTCCAATATCTCACGTTTTGTGTATTTCCATTTCCATTTAGATAGAAAGTACTTTCGTCACTAAAACAAATTGTTTTGACATAGTCTGGCTGTTGGTTAATTTTAGTCTCCATATTTTCATAAAATTGCAGTCTTCGGTCTGGATCGTCGTCTGAGAGTTGATGAACCATTTTTAATTTGTATGGGTGAAATTTGTTTTTTTTTTCAACACCCTGTGCACTGTACTTTGACTGAATTCACAGGTTGATGCAACTTGAGTTGTTGAAGAAGTAGGATTTACTATTACTTCTGCCAGTATATTAATTTTTTTCTCATCAGAAATTTGTGGTCTGCCAAATCGTTTTGCATCATTAATACTACCCGTTGTTTTAAACTTACGAAGAAGCTCTCTCAAATTAGTCCTCGAAACTGGGCGATCGGGAAACCTTTCATTAAAAATGCGTTCTGCTGCATGAATATTTTCTCCAGTTTCACCAAGTATTAGGATCGCTGCTACTTTATCACCTAAAACACGTACCATTTCTCTTCTTGAAGCACTTAAACGTTCAGCTCACAACAGTTTAACAAATTATTGAATATACAAATATTTTAAAATTACCACAAGGTACTAAAACAGTTAAACGTTCGATCAACAATACACAAATTATTAAATGTATAAAAACTTTGACAGCTAAAAAAATATCAAATTGGGGAGACTTGCAAAAACGTCAGATTATTTACTATCCAACTATCCAGTGGCGGAGCTTGAATTTTAAATTTTATTATTAACTGATTTAATTCATCACAGCTTTGCGGTTTTTGAAAGCCAGTTGTCAAAACTGCCGTAAACAGACACAATATTAGTATCATTGAATAGGTTTTTTCGATACCTTTTAAGAGAGGTGTCGCTTGCCATAGGGTTCCATTTAAAATTATTGGTCACAATGACCTTGTGACGTCATCTTTGACGCATACGTCATCTAGCATCATCATATTCAGTTACCAAATTTCACTAGTTTATGTATAATCGTTCCAAAGATAAGAGGGGGGGAGGGGACTTTTAGGTATAAAAAATATACAGTGAATAGCACTGTATATTTTTTATACCTAAACTCTCACCTCAACACTAAGTTATGCAGGATGTTAGGTAGGTAAATGAAATTTGAAACTGCATAACATGAACATGCATACCTACATTATACCTACTAAGTAATAATAATTAAGAGAAGGTGTGGAATAGTTCAGTATACGTATTTATGTGTAATAACCTCTTTTCAGTAGTGGGAAAAAAGTTTATTATACATAAATACATATCCTGAATTTTGGCGCAGGTGTAGGGGAGTTGGGAGCCTGCACTTAATACTACACCTAGTATTAAACCAAAACTCAAACATAATTTTTGGGATTTGTCAAGAAGCCTGTCATATAACTGCCGTTCTTTAAAATAAGTTAACTATTGATAGTTTTGATAAATATTAGTGTATGTATCCCCTTATATGATTAAAATTGCACGGCCTACATTGATGACGTCACACGACAAGCACTAAGGCCTTGTTATTCAGTGGGTGTTGCATGCACCCATTGGCTACGCAACATCATGTCTTCGAGGACGAGAGAGTAGGATTTGTTGGCAGAGCTGAATCCTATTCCTAGAACCTCCGACTCTTCTGACGGAACACAGTGGGAATTTCTCGGAGTTTTGTTGCAATGTGAACATCGGCAGTTCACATCACCTCCAAGACCCTTTGCCAACCTTAACCACCTCATTTTAGTTTCATAGGAAAAATAATTAGAATAGGGTTTCACTTTAAATAAGCGAAGTTTGATGTTTTTAATTTCACAGGAAAAATTATTAAAAGTCTTTTATAATCTTCTGGGTGCGTGATATATGCATCACATCAAAATTAAGTTACCATTAAGAAACCGCCATAACTTCATTGTTAATCGTTAATAAGTTCTCCTATAGTGACTATTAAAATATAATCAAAATAGTGCTTCACTACAAATGAATTTAGTTTGATGTTTTTAATTTCATAGGAAAAATAATGAAAGTAGCGTTTTATTTCAAACAAGCAAGGTTTGATGCTTTTAATTTCACAGAAAAAATAATTAAATGTTCTGTATAATCTTCCGAGTGCAGTATATACAATTCGCATTATACGTACCATTAAGAAATCGCCATAATTTAAAAATTAATCATTAGTCATTTCTCGTATAGAAACTATATTGAAATATAGTCAAAATAGTGATACACTTAAAATAAGTGAATTTTGATGTTTCTAATTTCATAGGAAGAATAATTAAAAGTCCTGTATAATTTTTTAGGTACACTTCACATCAAAATTAACTTACCATTAAGAAGTCGCCATAATTTCAAAATTAATTATTAATCTCGTATAGGAACTATATTGAAATATATAATCAATTTAGTGTTTCACTTCAAATAAGTGAACTTTGATGTTTTTAGTTTCATAGAGAAAATAATTAAAGTCGAGTTTCACTTCAAATAACCGAGGCTTGATGTTTTTAATTTTACAGGAAAAATAATTAGAAGTCCTGTATAATTTTCCGGGTGACAAAATAGTATTTCACTTCAAATAAGTGAGGTATGTGTTTAAATTCATAGGAAAAATAATTAAAATTCCTGTATAACGTTTTGGATACATTATAAAGTACCCAGAAAGTATAAGTTAACACCCTCTCAAACTATTAATCTAATTTGGTTTTTTTTTCGTGAATTCAAGCTCACTTCATTAATAATGATGTTGCAATAATAATTTATTATCCAAATTTCGTTCGATTAATTTGAGTTTTGATTATATACAGAATATACGAAAGAAAATGTTTTTTTTTTTTAATTTGTACGCCCTGTGGGATGCTGTAGTTAAACAAGCAGATGTCTATTGAAATAAAACTGTAACACTATCTTTTCTGAACACTTTGTTTTTTATTTATATGCCTATCTTTATTATTGAAATTAGTACATAATTATAACTAAAATACAACTTCTTGTTGTGAAAACAATGGTTGTGGGAAAACAAAAATTAGAACCATCAAATGCATAAACGTCACGTTCGTTTTATTATGTTGCTGTTGTATTTAACGGGTATTTAAAGAATGTTTAGCAAATAATTTCAATGAAGCGTCAAACGAGAAATTTTAACAATGAATATGTGCAACTGATTACATTGGCCAAATAAGGATTAAGTTGCTATGTTAGAACTGGGATGCTAAGAGTTTCTCATACAACTTTTCGCGTTATTCAATGATGTAAAAAAAACTAACGATCACCACAGATACCATGGGTAAGGAAACTCTTAAGAAATAACAACAATCCATTATTTCATTCGATCGAGTGCACTGTGAGAACGATTTGTAATAAAAATAAGTCTCCAAACACAACTGAATACTACTCGTGATGTCCAAACAATTATGGTCACTATAAGAATACGTTCTGCGAATCAAAATTTTATATTGATAAGTCCAACAACACGACAAATTAAAAGCCAACTGTCCTAGGCTAAGTTTGCTAGAGTACACGTAAGTTGGAATCTTGAGGAGTGATAATGTATTTTATTCATTGACAAGTTCAGGTTTTACCCATACAGTTCCGATAGATGTGTAAGAGTAGTCTCAAAAAGCAAGAATTGTAAAAATAACCTCAATAATTTTTTTTAAATCGAGGCACAAATTCAATCCATCATTCTAGTTATACGAAAAGGCTCTTACTATAGTTTGTATTTTCATAAATAAAGAGAACCTGAAATACGTGGTGTGAGGTTAATTTTTAAATTAATATTTTATAGATTATTTTACTGGTATAGGCAAATAGGAAATATCTAGATCTATTTGATCAAGTCTACTTGATGATTCTGTGTATCACGAAACCATCGCGTTTACAAACGAAATAATATCGTAAGAAAATAACATCTTCGATAGGTAATCAATCATAAGCTGACAGTTATCAAAATTGGCAGTTCAAGGAACTTGACAAATTTCAGATTAAATGTTTATTAATGAATTTGTGATTACCCATATTCAGTCGTTAGCATACGGTAAAACGGTGGCCACTCGACCTTAAAGTATATGCACACTTTAGGAACAAAATCATTTAAGTGGAAGTGTCACATGTGATAAAAAATTTTCGTAAAGTCAAAAAGTTGCATCTACAAGGATTCACATTTAATTTATGTAGTCAGTCTTAAAATTCATCTAATTAAATTCAGGTTAGTATGTAACTTTATCGAATTATGTTTATAGTTTATTATATAATTGTTTGTATGCAGTAAGCGCATAAATAGTCCTTCTCTAATTGTTGAACCGGGCAAGATATTGATGTGTCCCAAAAATAAAAAAGGCTTAAGCTGTTATACGAGGGTGGATCAAATATAAAAGAGATATTTGTTCCTGAGCGTCTACAATTATTAGGACCGCGCCCGAAGTTCTAGTATGCCTGAGTGGGGTCATTGCAAATGGGAAGAGCCGACCATTACCCACTCTTAATCAGTTTGTCAGTAGCGCTTACGATGCTTGAACGAGAGGTGCACCCCGCTGTTGTGAAACGCATTATTATAAAATTTCTTGTTCACGAAGGAGTTCAAGCGGCAAAAATTTTCCGTAGATTGGCTGCACAGTTCAGGGACTACACACTGTCAAGGATTCCTGTGTTTGCCTGGCATAAACAGTTCAAGAAATGGCGAGATCAAGTGGAAAATCAGGACCACGATCACCAACCGCATGGTCCTCGAATCAGCACTACGGACGAACACATTCGCGCGATTCTAGACATTCTTGAAGAAGATCGACGGGCGACCGTATCCAATATTGCAGAAAAGGTAGAAATAAGTTATGGGAGCTGTCAAGCGATCATCAAAAATGACCTGGAGTTCCGTAACGTGTATGCCAGATTGGTTCCTCGCCTTCTGATAGCAGATCAGAAGTTTGAGACGTTTAAAGGTCTGGCGGAGGCTTACAGCAAGGTTTGTGGAAGGTGATGTATTTTTAAGTCGGATTGTCATCTGCGACAAAACGTGGGTTCACCAGTACACGCCCAAGCCCAAACAAGCAAGTATGGAGTGGCAGAGGAAAGCGAAGGCAGTCCCAGTGAAAGCCAAGACTCGACTGTCAGCTGGTAAAGTTATTTCAACCGTTTTTTTTTGACCCGCGAGGCATTTTGCTCATAGATTTTTTGCATGAGCGATCACAATCAATGCTGCTTACTACTGAGAGCTATTGAACCAGGTGAGGGCTGCATATCGCCACAATAGACGAAATCAATCGATTCGAGCGGCAATCTTCCTTCACGACCACGCCAGGCCCCATACTCCAGCTCTAACTGTCGAAAAACTAAAATAAAAGCGCTTGACTCCACTTGAACATCCTCCCTACAGCCCAGATTTATCGTCCTGCGATTTTTATTTGTCTGGGACACTTAAAGAAGCTCTTGGGGGGCAACGATTTGGAGATGACCAAGGAGTAGAGGGATTAGTGCGCAATTGGCTCTTGATGCAAGCAGCTTCATTCTACGATACTGGGATAAAAAAACCTTCCTTCTCGCTGGGAAAAATGTATTTGTAAAGCAGGAGAGTACGTAGAAAAATAAAATTTTATTTTTCAATCAATAATTTTGCTTTATATAAAGTCAGGTTTATATTTGATCCGCCCTCATATATTGAAACTACAATTTCAAAAAGTAGATAGTAGAAGATAAAAATAAAGTATGTCCCAGATGGCTGTTAGGGTACCATTAACAAAAACTCTCAAATAGGTAGGGGGCATCAGAAAACTTATTTCAGTTCTCTATATAACTATAGATGATTTGTTTTTTAAATTTTCATTATGATTAACCCATTAGCGCCTACGGATACCATATGGTATCACAAAACATTCCTCCCTTCTACACTCTATCGCCGTCAAGGTCGAAGTCAAAGAATATGCGCGGGCTTGTTTTTGAGATTAGCCGGCAGTCATCTTTACACTTTCGTTAGAAACAGGGCATTTGGTAACCTATTTGTCGTAGTGTACAAGTGTTTATATAGAGTGACTTCGTATAGCACGTAATAATGGAACCCCAATTTGTGTAAGTATTTTTTTCACATGCTTCTGCATTATTTCGAGTGAAGTGTTATGCATAATTCAATACATTATGAATAATATAATGTTCCCGACAGTAAATATAATGACTATAGCAGAATGCAAGTAAACTATTTTGTGTTAAAAGGCACTGATACCATTTGGTATCCGTAGGAGTTTTTGGACTCAATAGTGTCATGTTACTATATTTATAGTTACATGGTTTTTAGTATTTTAGAAAAGGTTTCTCGCTTTTCCAAGCCTTAGATATGTTATGGGGAGATGATGACTTGCTGCAGAAAGTAGATGAAATATTTGTGGAGCCGCCAGATCCTAACATCGACACAGACGAGAATTCTGCAGATGAAGAGGAGGGAGGAATGATTCATAACCTCAATGATAAAACAAATTTATCTCTACTTATACTTGTCTTCATCTACAATTTCTAATATTCCAGGTCGTCAGTTGCATGCTCCTGCTGAAATTAAATTGTTAAATAATGATAGGATTGGAGAGTCCGAAACACTTGAAAATGTAAGTAAGAATTTCTATTTCTCATAAACTACTAAAATATTCACGTATACCTATAACTATTTAGGAGACTTTAGAAGAGCCTGTGAAAGAAATGTCTTCGACAACGGACGAACGTGATTTCCTTTATGCAGAAAACCAGGAATGGATTACTAATCGTCTTTCTGAAAAGACGGTTTTACCGTGGATTCTTGGTGATATTCAACCAATGCCTCAAGAATTTCCAGAAGCAGATTATTCGATGTACAAGGATATGTCACCAGTTCAATTATTCGAGTTATTTTTTGATGATGATACTTTTCAGTACCTTGCTAAACAAACACAACTCTATGCTCATTTTGAAAATGAACCTGATCCTGGAGTTACTGCGTCAGAAATTCGTTGCTTTATCGCTATACTTATTCTCAGTGGTTACAATCATCTACCATCGAAACGATTGTACTGGGATATGAAGGATGATACTCATAACAAACTGGTTGCGGATTCAATGCGGAGAGATAGGTTTCTAAAAATACAGAGATTTATTCATCTAGTAGACAACACCCAAATAGATCAGTCTGATAAATCTTGGAAATTGCGGCCGCTAATGAATGCCCTAAAAGAAAAGTGTTTGTCCAATTTTCAGCAAGTTCAAAATTTGTCCTACGATGAATCCATTATCAAATATTATGGGCGCCACGGATGTAAACAATTCATCCGTGGCAAACCTATCCGCTTTGGATATAAAATTTGGTTTCTCAACTCTAAAGATGGATATCTAGTCGACTTTGATCTGTACCAGGGCAGCGATCCTCGAGAACAAGTGGAAATTAGCAAGTTAGTTGGAAAATGTGCAGCACCAATGGTACTGATGCTAATAGAATTACCAAGGCCAAATTTGCCATACGTTATTCACATTGACAACTTGTTCACCGGTATGAATTTACTGACTTACCTTCGCAGTTTAGGGTATGGGGCAATTGGCACAATTCGTGAAAACATAATTCCAAGGAACTGCCCATTGACCGGAAAAAAAAAGTTTCAAAAAAAAGAGCAGCGGAGATTATGAATATATCATTGAAAAAATTATAGTATTCTCTTAGTGCGGTGGATGGACAATTCTGTCGTCACTATAGCCTCAACAAGTGCCGGCGTTCGGCCAGAAGGAAGGATTAAAAGGTACTGCCAAAAAGAAAAGAAACATATCATGGTTCCTCGTCCAAATTGTGTGGTTTCCTATAATCAAAATATGGGGGGGAACGATCTTATGGACCAGGGCATTGCTACTTATCGTATTGGAGTGCGTGGCAAAAAGTGGTATTGGCCCATTTTTACATGGCTGATCGATGTAGCATTGAACTTCAGACGAGAGATAGTGCAAGTTTATCTCACAAAATATAAAACGTTGGCCACGGTTATATATATATATAATATTTTTAAGTTGATTAAATATACCCACATTTATCTTTGACAGTGGAGGCTTCTGGATATCATCAAAATATAATTTGGATATTATTCAACCCCAATAACGTTTAATTTTACCTATAGAATTCATGTATCCTTTGAAATTAGTCTATGTATTGCATTCACTATTTGCACATGCATCAATAAATCTCTATTCGTAGTTTCCCGGGATCGTTTTGAGCATTATGATCTCTAAATCTGCGACAGTCTTTGTTGCATGCTGTGCTTTGTTAAAGAATTGCCAGATTGGTACAATATGGTGCTTAATTATTTCACAGCTATGTTCCAATATTTTGTGAACAGTTGCAGTCATTGGAAACCACGAATAGAGATTTACGAAGAGCGCTTTGGTTTCAGAAGCATAACATTCAAATGTCTCCCTTCTGAAATTTTACGGATAGATTTTGAAAAAATGATGAAAAGCTCAAAATGCAAAAAAAAATAAAATATATTCTATATGAAGTAGATAATTTTCCAGACACAATGCAATAAAAATCATTTTGAAACGTTTTGGGCCCTATTAATTTTGTTTGTTTAATATTTAGTGCAAAACTATCTACAGTAACAAAAAAAAAGTCATTTTTTTATTAACTGATTTTAAAAAAAGGCGAAGGTTTTCAATTCGTCTGTATGTATATTTTCTTTATACATGGTCGAGTATAACTTTTATTTATGAACCGATTTTAGTTATTATTTTTGCGTTGGATTCAGTATAGCTCCAAGTTGGTCCCATCATAATTTCATTTCATTTTTTAATGTAATTAAGAATGTATTGTTCATTCTATAATTATTATTCATTGTTTTATATAATTTTGAAGTCAACAATATTAGTAATGTGAATGCTGGCCCTCGGCAATTTAAAACTCGCTATTGTAGTAGCAAGGTATATATTTTTTTGTTTTACTTGGCACCGACTTCAAAATTATATAAAATAATAAATAATAATTACATAATAAACAATAATTTTTTAATTACATTAAATGGAACAACACATAAGTATTAAAACATTTATTTCTTGATTTTTAGTTGTTACTTCTTTTAAGTCGTTTTTTTTTAACCTATAAATTTTTGTTCTGAGCTCTATAGTGAGTAACATAGTACTTATCCATCATCTTGTTGAATCCCACTACAAGGGAAAAATATGGGTGCATTTTTAACATCGACAGGACTTATACTGTTAATGATTCATTGTGGTAGAGAATCTCAGTAAAATAATACCATTGGTATAAATATGTCGACAAAACTATTTAATTTCTAAACTAGCCGGCTAAAAATAGAAAATCTTAAAATTTAGTATTGCCTTTTGTCTACTTATTTTATCCATTTTACCCACATGGCAAAATCCAAAATAATTTACTTCATGATTGACAATGATTAACACGAAATGTCATATTAGAACATATAATAGAAGTCCTAAATTAAGAAAATTTCATTTATTTTGATGATAGGTATACTTTCTCTTAATGGGACACTTAACCCAAAAACTGTACAATACTGATCAGATATAAACGAACACTTTCAGAAGTTCACAAATATACGCATGCGTCCACATACACAATACACGTGCAGGGATATTGTCAAACCATAATAATATGGGTAATATTTTCTTTAAGGAAAATTTAACAAACGTGTTGGACCTGAACATTGTCACATTGTCATTTGTGGTTCAATTCATTACACTGTTTATTAACTTAACCCATTAGCGCCGGAATTATTTTTTTTTAATTTCTTTCCTGATTTTAAGAAAATAGGTATTACTTTACTAATAAATAACATTTATTTCAATTTTAGTATTAGGGGGTTAAAGAGAAATACTGATACCATATGGTATCCATAGGCGTCAAGGACCATTTTATGTTACAAAAACATACAAAAAATGTGGGTCTATTCAAATCTATTTGATGTGGTAAGAAGCAAAACATTTGATACACAAACCAACGTCATACTTTTGACACATTTTTCTTCCAAAAGATTTGCATCCTTCCGCAGCACATCTTCGTCTGTTACAGGAGACGACAAAATGATCCATTCGATCGAATCGTATATCTGGTAGCAATTTTTTTGTAAGACTAATTCGCCCTGGAACCGTGGCCAACGTTTTATATTTTGTGAGATAAACTTGCACTATCTCTCGTCTGAAGTTCAATGCTGACATATTGCCATTTTTACAGCATAGATACCAGGCATTGTGCAATGCTACATCGATCAGCCATGTAAAAATGGGCCAATACCACTTTTTGCCACGCACTCCAATATGATAAGTAGCAATGCCCTGGTCCATAAGATCGGTCCCCCCCATATTTTGATTATAGGAAACCACACAATTTGGACGAGGAACCATGATATGTTTCTTTTCTTTTTGGCAGTACCTTTTAATCCTTCCTTCTGGCCGAACGCCGGCACTTGTTGAGGCTATAGTGACGACAGAATTGTCCATCCACCGCACTAAGAGAATACTATAATTTTTTCAATGATATATTCATAATCTCCGCTGCTCTTTTTTTTGAAACTTTTTTTTTCCGGTCAATGGGCAGTTCCTTGGAATTATGTTTTCACGAATTGTGCCAATTGCCCCATACCCTAAACTGCGAAGGTAAGTCAGTAAATTCATACCGGTGAACAAGTTGTCAATGTGAATAACGTATGGCAAATTTGGCCTTGGTAATTCTATTAGCATCAGTACCATTGGTGCTGCACATTTTCCAACTAACTTGCTAATTTCCACTTGTTCTCGAGGATCGCTGCCCTGGTACAGATCAAAGTCGACTAGATATCCATCTTTAGAGTTGAGAAACCAAATTTTATATCCAAAGCGGATAGGTTTGCCACGGATGAATTGTTTACATCCGTGGCGCCCATAATATTTGATAATGGATTCATCGTAGGACAAATTTTGAACTTGCTGAAAATTGGACAAACACTTTTCTTTTAGGGCATTCATTAGCGGCCGCAATTTCCAAGATTTATCAGACTGATCTATTTGGGTGTTGTCTACTAGATGAATAAATCTCTGTATTTTTAGAAACCTATCTCTCCGCATTGAATCCGCAACCAGTTTGTTATGAGTATCATCCTTCATATCCCAGTACAATCGTTTCGATGGTAGATGATTGTAACCACTGAGAATAAGTATAGCGATAAAGCAACGAATTTCTGACGCAGTAACTCCAGGATCAGGTTCATTTTCAAAATGAGCATAGAGTTGTGTTTGTTTAGCAAGGTACTGAAAAGTATCATCATCAAAAAATAACTCGAATAATTGAACTGGTGACATATCCTTGTACATCGAATAATCTGCTTCTGGAAATTCTTGAGGCATTGGTTGAATATCACCAAGAATCCACGGTAAAACCGTCTTTTCAGAAAGACGATTAGTAATCCATTCCTGGTTTTCTGCATAAAGGAAATCACGTTCGTCCGTTGTCGAAGACATTTCTTTCACAGGCTCTTCTAAAGTCTCCTAAATAGTTATAGGTATACGTGAATATTTTAGTAGTTTATGAGAAATAGAAATTCTTACTTACATTTTCAAGTGTTTCGGACTCTCCAATCCTATCATTATTTAACAATTTAATTTCAGCAGGAGCATGCAACTGACGACCTGGAATATTAGAAATTGTAGATGAAGACAAGTATAAGTAGAGATAAATTTGTTTTATCATTGAGGTTATGAATCATTCCTCCCTCCTCTTCATCTGCAGAATTCTCGTCTGTGTCGATGTTAGGATCTGGCGGCTCCACAAATATTTCATCTACTTTCTGCAGCAAGTCATCATCTCCCCATAACATATCTAAGGCTTGGAAAAGCGAGAAACCTTTTCTAAAATACTAAAAACCATGTAACTATAAATATAGTAACATGACACTATTGAGTCCAAAAACTCCTACGGATACCAAATGGTATCAGTGCCTTTTAACACAAAATAGTTTACTTGCATTCTGCTATAGTCATTATATTTACTGTCGGGAACATTATATTATTCATAATGTATTGAATTATGCATAACACTTCACTCGAAATAATGCAGAAGCATGTGAAAAAAATACTTACACAAATTGGGGTTCCATTATTACGTGCTATACGAAGTCACTCTATATAAACACTTGTACACTACGACAAATAGGTTACCAAATGCCCTGTTTCTAACGAAAGTGTAAAGATGACTGCCGGCTAATCTCAAAAACAAGCCCGCGCATATTCTTTGACTTCGACCTTGACGGCGATAGAGTGTAGAAGGGAGGAATGTTTTGTGATACCATATGGTATCCGTAGGCGCTAATGGGTTAATCATAATGAAAATTTAAAAAACAAATCATCTATAGTTATATAGAGAACTGAAATAAGTTTTCTGATGCCCCCTACCTATTTGAGAGTTTTTGTTAATGGTACCCTAACAGCCATCTGGGACATACTTTATTTTTATCTTCTACTATCTACTTTTTGAAATTGTAGTTTCAATATATGAGGGCGGATCAAATATAAACCTGACTTTATATAAAGCAAAATTATTGATTGAAAAATAAAATTTTATTTTTCTACGTACTCTCCTGCTTTACAAATACATTTTTCCCAGCGAGAAGGAAGGTTTTTTTTATCCCAGTATCGTAGAATGAAGCTGCTTGCATCAAGAGCCAATTGCGCACTAATCCCTCTACTCCTTGGTCATCTCCAAATCGTTGCCCCCCAAGAGCTTCTTTAAGTGTCCCAGACAAATAAAAATCGCAGGACGATAAATCTGGGCTGTAGGGAGGATGTTCAAGTGGAGTCAAGCGCTTTTATTTTAGTTTTTCGACAGTTAGAGCTGGAGTATGGGGCCTGGCGTGGTCGTGAAGGAAGATTGCCGCTCGAATCGATTGATTTCGTCTATTGTGGCGATATGCAGCCCTCACCTGGTTCAATAGCTCTCAGTAGTAAGCAGCATTGATTGTGATCGCTCATGCAAAAAATCTATGAGCAAAATGCCTCGCGGGTCAAAAAAAAACGGTTGAAATAACTTTACCAGCTGACAGTCGAGTCTTGGCTTTCACTGGGACTGCCTTCGCTTTCCTCTGCCACTCCATACTTGCTTGTTTGGGCTTGGGCGTGTACTGGTGAACCCACGTTTTGTCGCAGATGACAATCCGACTTAAAAATACATCACCTTCCACAAACCTTGCTGTGGTCTTCCTCCTTTATTTATGATCTAATGAAGTTAACCTGCAACATCTTCTCCAATACGACATCTCAGCTGCAAGTATTTTCTGGTTCATATTTTTGCCTGTAACCCACACCTTTGATCCGACTGGTTCTATTATTGATTTAAATTTTTTTTTTTGTTTTAATTGTAATATTACTTTTCCACAGGATGGGATGTAGTGTTTTTATCAAGTTATATATATATATATATATATATATATATATATATATATATATATATATATATATATCAAATTACTTGATAATGCGCAACTGAAATAAGAAAATTATGAAAGCTACCGAACGAATTTATTTAAAAAAATGTTCAATAATTCCTGCAAACAAGATCATGAAATTAAATGTTATAATTATATAATATTCAGTTCTTGGCAATATGCAAGTCGATACTGAGGTTTTTGTAAAACGTTAGCGTTTCAGCGTTAACTCGTATTACTTTCTTTCGAATTCTATATTTTACTTTGAATGCAAGATAACCACACAAAAATGTACTAGCAGATATCTACTCGTAATTGCGTAGTCAATAATTTTTGTTCTACCAATCCACTTATTGAAATAGATGGAGTGTAAAACCAAGTACTCATATGCGCTCCGTATCTGTATCTGTATCGTGTATTGTAACGGCTACTGTAACATATTTTTGTAGTGAATACGTCTTGAGTTCTAGGTACAGTTGCGTTCCACGTACAAAAATATGTTACAGTCCGTTACAATACACGATACAGATACAGATACGGAGCGCATATGAGTACTCGGCTTAATCATGTATAATTCCTGGATAATATTAAGGCGCGCTATTATGTGGAGACTATATTGCCTATCCTAGTATTTGGACATTCTAATTATTTGAATGCAGTGCCCCAAGTGAGGAAACGAGGGTGTAGCTTGTGTACGGGTCCTATCTCCATAATTATCATCAAAATTTCAATCTGTTGTTTCACTTAAACGCACCATATTCTGGATACTTGTGACAATAGTCAACTAAAATTGTTATGTAGCCTAACAAACCCAAGTTATAAAACAATGTCAAAATGTTAGGAAGACTAGAAAAAATAAGTCTCGAAAAAATTCCCCGTCAAGTAACATAAAAATAGTAACAAAACGTTGAAACAGCAAAAAGTTGATTTCTTAAAAAAGTAGTTACAATATTACATGGTCTTTAAATAGGGACGCTCGAAATTTGTTAGGTTATAACGGCCATATTGTTAAAGCAACATCTATCAAATTTGTTGTGAATTGTTCAGTAGTATATGGCAAATCACCGTGGAAGGTTATAGCATTCAACAAAGTGTGTAAATCATCAAATTTAATTTCTAAAATCAGTGTTCCATTGGAGAAACGTTCCGCTCATTACGTGATTTTTATCCTTATCACAACCGTTCCACCGAGTCGACTATTCGACGCCTCGTGGCCAAACTCGAGTCAACCGGTTTGATAAATAATCAGCCAACATCCGTACGTCACCGAAATGCAAGATCTGCTGAAAACATCGCTGCTGTACGTAAGAGTGTACGGAAAACCCCAAGGCAGTCAATTTCTTATCGTTCACAAAAGTTTGGCCTTTCTGCGACTTCAACTTTGCGAATTTTGCATCGAGACTTGGGTCTGCACCTGTATAAAATCAAACTGACCCAGGAACTTAAGGTAAACGACCATAACAACGCCGCGTGTTCGCTGATTGGGCTTCGGAGCAGTTGGAAGTAGACTCAAATTTCGCCAAAAAAAAAAATCATATTTAGCAACAAGGACGATTTTTGGATGAATGGATGTGTGAACAAGCAAAATTCTCGAATTTGGGACAACACTAATCCACACGAGGTACACCAGCACCAAGTACATCCCGAGAAAGTCACTGCTTGGTGGGAATTTTGGTCTGTTGGACTCATCGGCCCGTACTTCTTCCAAAACGAAACTGATATTGCCATAACCGTCAACGGCGAGCGCTACAGATCGATGATAAGTAACTCCTTGTGGCCTAAACTGGATGATATTATACCGACGATATGTGGTTCCAATAGGACGGCGCTATATGCACCACAGTGCATGCCACGATAGATATTCTGCACGAGCGATTTGAGATTTGGGGGCATGCTTATCTTACGCAGCGGCAAAGTGAACTGCCCATTTGGATCGTGCGATCTAACCTTTAGACTTTTTCCTTTGTGGTTATCTCAAATCGCAGGTCTATGCGAATAAACCGCAAGCAATTAATGGTCTCAATGTTAACATAACGAATGCCATCCAGCAAATTCAGCCAGATCTATGCGAGAAAGTCATCGAAAATTGAATCTCTTGAATACGTGCCACCAAGCAAAGTCGCGGCGGACATATATTTATCGATAGAACATCCTTATTGAAAGATCCTTTAGAATGAAAACATGAAATTCTATTACAAAATTAAATTAATAATTAACTTTCTCAGAAAACGGAGCTTTGTAATCTACCTTAGAATTTGACGAACCATATTGAAATAACTGTATTCTCCTAAATGGCACCATTAGATAGATATATAGCTATTTAAAAGAAACTGTCGATATAACTCCTATAGTCATGCCATAAAAAATATACATATACCAAAAAATACGCATCTAAGAAACAAAATTAATACTCAATTCTATACATTTCTATACATCATAACTTTTTAATCCGTTAGCAAATAACGACACGGTTCTCTATTAGCTATCTCAAGCGAATAATAATAATTCTTTTTTTCAGTTCAATTTATGACACGTTGTCGCCATGAGGGTCCCACACATAATAAATAATGACACGCGAGTAGCGTACGAATGCTCTCATCAAAGTGTAGATCTTGTTGGGGAAGACCAAAGAAAACTCATAGCTGAGGATTTTTCGTGGGACAAGGATAATTGTCCTACTCTCACTGATTATTCCGTCCAGGCTATAAATAAGTACTTTGATAGAAATCCTCTACTAGACGAACTACCAGGGGAAGACAGCGATTACCTCCTTGAGATTTTGTCTACTGATTTACCATTGGAACTGATAATACCGTTAATAGAAGTAAGTTTTCTCGTACATAATTAAAGAAATGTTTACTAGTAGCAAGTAGATATTTATAACTACAGTATGCTATTAGGTGTTGTTATAAATATTTCTCCTAGCCCTTATAATCTTTTCTGGATGAGGAGTAAGTAGGATATGACGTATAAGTAATTTGAAGTATAAAAAGTATTGAGCTATCTTTATTTTGCGAAATGGCGTCACTTATCTTTGTTTTACGAAATAAGTGATTTATTTCTGTTCAATTTTTTCTCGCACAAAACAGTACCCTATTCGGTGAAGCTGATTGTTGGTTTACTTCTAACCAATTGAGGAGACATCTGCAACTTTTCAGTTATTGAGAAGTTTTATGTATTTGTTGATATCACAATTTTAATTAGTATTCTCAGTACTCCCAGTAACTATGCATGTACAAATTAAGATGAAAATGTATCAATCAAAAATCGAAATAAAACATTTTTGGAAATAGTACTGAATCTTGATGAATATAGTATAAGAAACAACTTGACAAAATTTGGTAATTGAGAAATTGTTGTAAAAAGAAACAAATAAAGGAAAATCTAACGAGACAAATGGTCGAATCCGCTAAAGTAATTAAGAATATTACTAACGTAATTAAGAGTATTTGTGATAAATGAGCTACTGAATTGAGTTGATGAACTTGAATTGAGTGATAAACTAGCAGTGGATTCTAAATCTTCTAAATCAATGTCTATCTAACATTATCCATATCTCCTCTATTGGGTAAAGCGTGGTATATTTAAAGGCTTTTCGACACATTTTTATGCTCATTATACCGTACAATCGACTGTGCAGTAACTTATAGAAAATACACCTTATAGTTTTAATTTCGTCCTAGCAGTACTTTTCTATAGAAGCCTAATCATATTACATCCCTATTTTTCTATGCAGAATTCCGATACAAGCACTTAATGTACATACAGTGGGTACATAAAGGTTGGAAGGAATTCGATGAAATCGTTACCAGAGAGGTAGGCAAAGAATATTCGGAAACGTCCACTTTGTTTTTTGTATCTTATATAAAAACAACCAGCTTGTTTCTAACGATCTAAACTCTGATCACATAGACATAATATTACTAAAAATATGGTGCATTACTACAGATAAGAACTTTCAACCACAAACATAATTCTGACTGTACTTGCACTACATAAAAAAAAAATTAATCACGGTCGTAAAATCTGATTCAGAAGTTTTCTTTTTTAAGTGCAATTTTCCACAGAAAAATTCACCATCTTCAATTTTAAATCAAATAATTATTAATTACTTAAATTACTTATAAAATATGGAACACCAGTATTATTCATAACAACGTTAAATTTCAGTGAACACAAAAACGTCATTCCTTCGACTACTGTCTATTAAATGTCTATTGAGTATAGTGTCTAATGAGACACTCTAAAAGCAAAATTCTTGAATAATTTTTTTATAGACGGTTTCTTTAATGAAAAATGTACTATATTTTTAGTAATTTTTAGACAACGTAATTTAAAAAATCAGCACCCCTTACGTAGTCCCTACATATCGTCCATATTCACTACAGACATCTTCTGAAGTGCGTATTAAGGTGCTCTAACAGCAAAATGGCTCAAATATATTTTTAGGGGCGATACGAGTTTCTTTGTGAAAAATGTACCATATTTTTAATAATTTTTTGGCAACACAATTTAAAATAAAATCACCACTTCCTACATAGACTGTACACACTTTCCATGTTAACCACAGACATCTCTTAGAATATCTACTAAGACACTTTAAAAGCAAAGTGCCTCAAATAATTTTTTAGGGACTTCACTATTTTTTTAATGAAAATTACTAAATTTGTGGTACAATTTAGTAATTTTTAGGCAAAAACATTAAAAAAAAATCACCACTCCTTATATTGACCATACATACTTACCATATCCACCACATATATCTCTTGAAGTGTCCACTAATAAACTTTAAAATCAAAAAGCCTCTTAATAAAAAATAAAAAATTTAAAATAAAATATTTGTTTAGAGACACTACGATTTCCTTCATGAAATTGTATCATATTTTTAGTAATGTTTAGGCAACAATTTAAAAAAAATCACTTCCTACGTAGAGATCTTTTGAAGGGTTTACTAAGGTACTCTAAAAGTAAAATGCCTCAAATAGTTTTTTAGGGGCGTTACGATATTCTTAGTGAAAAAAGTACCATATTTTTAGCAATTTTTAGACAACACAATTTAAATAATTACCACTCTCTACGTAGAAAATACATGCTCTCCAGATCCGCCATATATGTATATATCTCTTGGAGTGTCCACTAATATAAGTACTCTTAAAGCAAAATGTCTCAAATATTTATTTAGAAACGCTACGAATTCCTTAATAAAAAAAAGTACCATGTTTTTAGTTAGTTTTAGGCAACACAATTTTAAAAAATCAGTACACTCTACGTAGATCAAACATATCCTTCATATTTACCACAGACATTTCTTAAGTATCTGCTAAGACACCCTAAAAGCAGAATGCCTCAAATATTTTTATTAGAGATGCCACGATTTTTTAATGAATATAGTACCATATTTTTACTAATTTTTAGGCAACATTTTAAACAAACTCGCTTCTGATATAAACCATGCACACTCACGATATTCACCACAGAAATTTATTGCAAAAAAAGCAAGATGCCTCAAGCAACTTTTTTGGGGCGCTATGATATTTTTAATGAAATAGGTACCATATTTTAGTAATTTTTCATTCCCAAGACACAGATGGATAGAAAAGGAGCTATTAAGTGATGAGCCAAATATATGGAGCAAAATGATTAAATAATTAGTTTTTATAATGGGTGTCTTATATTAGGATGTAGTATCTTGATGAGGTATAGTATTTTAAAACATTTAGGGTATTATATTAAAATTAATATACCTACTATAAACGATATAATAATATGATAAATAATTATAATATTTATTATACATACGTTTTAATAATAATTGTTGATACAATTTTATGGAAGTTAATATTCACAAAATAAAAATGTGAATAAACTGACGCTTGTGGTGGTTCGACAGAATATTGTTTTATTTTCAATTTTTGCTGAAGAATATCTATAGATTATCTAAGTATTTTTATATAATTGGGTGCAGATTAAAGAAAGATACAAGGCATATGCGTACCATGAATTATTCATATGAAATCTGAGACATATCACATATCACATAAATTAGACTAAAACTATGATACTACCAGATAAAAAGCCAAAGCGAACAACAAATAAAAAATGGGCACAACACCAATTCCCTCCTATATTGCCAGTGCCGGAGTTGGGATTCGAAATCACACCACACCGGTTTATTTCTTCTATTACCATTGTAACAGCATTGACTTTTTGCGGTTAAATAGTTGTTTTACATATTAATGTTGTAAAACGCAGTGTATGAATAAAGGCATAACTCACGTACATATATACATGTGTAGGGTCGTAAAAGACCGACCATAAAAATCATCCTTGAGATGACTAAGTATATAGGAAACACATCAAGACACTCCCTTTTTCTAATAAAGCTATTAAAAAAGTAAGTTAATTAACGTAAAAGTTTATGTACTTCAATTGGATATGTATGTAGCATTCGTTTGGCTCTAGAGTAATGCTCTCAAACTGTTTTTAAATTTCCATCGAAGTTGTAGGCATTCATAAGTTAATTTAAAGTAAGTGAAGTATTACATAGTATTCTAAAATTGGGAAATCAGTACTTTAGTTTTTAAGTAAAAAATTCTGCAAACGTTTTTCTTTACATACATACTTAAGGCACTAGGCAGGCGCTCATTCATATGTATCTTAGTGTATGCAGTTTTTCTTCCAAAATATCTATCTAAGGCCATTGAGATTGTTAACAAAGATTTATGGTCGAAATATAAACATTAGGAGGATTATTTTCAAGTTAGGTAATTGTAAAAGGATTCTCAAAAAATGCTAAGAAATCCTCTCAATTTTTATATTCTTCCAGTGCACTTTTCGTCACTATTCTCATCAATATTTCTTTATTCACTAAGTCTGAAAATAATTAAATGGTGTTCTATATATGTAATATGTATCAATTATATTGATAAACAATGATCCATATATCTCCAGTTATTCGAATTTCAAACAAGCAGTGACGTTACACTGCTATTCAAGTTTCAAACAAGCAGTGACATTATTTATTACAATATTTCCTAAAAATACTAGTATATACTGATTATCTTCATAAAACTTCAGAACTTAGTTTAGAATAAATATTCTAAAATATCATTTGAAAATTTCCGACCCCACTATTCATTTTAACAAGGAAAATTACCTCTTAACGAAAAACACGTACAATTGTCAAAAATAGGAACAAGTCTCAAAACTGCGCTATCGGACCGCCCACGAGGTACGCAGTAAATAGCCTGGTCTAAGTAAATAGCTGAATGCTGCACTTACTCTTTCTTCCACGCATACATAGAAAATCTCACACTTTTTCCTATTATTGAGGATCTGTAAATTTAGATACAGAAGAGGAAGTCTAAAACCACCCATTAATATTCTAACCCCACTTGAAAATTTTAAATGACACCCCCTATCTTGTAATACAACCTATCTTGTTTTATAAATTCTGTTTCAACTCCATTTAGAAAACTAAAATCGGTTGATCTATTCTCATAATTTAAGTAAAACACAAAATAGATTGATGGAATATTATGAAAACTGTGTTATGAGTTTAATGAAAACAGGATGCACTATTTTTGTGAAATCGCTGCCACAGACTCAACACCGAAGAGTTCAATGTGAGATAAGAGAATGTTTATTTTAACTCGTTACTCGTTTATATTTTAAAACACAATTTCTTCCTGATTACAGTTAGAATTAAATTTTCAAAATGTGAATGAATGGCTGGATCAAATGTTTCCCGACAGATATACGGCGGCATAGGTGCTTTAAAATTGCCAGCGAGATCTCCAAATATAACTCCATCGAATTTCCTCTGCTGTTTGAAAACAATTGAATTTTTCAGATAGATTTCAGTTTTCTACAGAAACGAAGTTTAATTTTTAAGACTTTTAGAAGGATAAATTATAAGATAAAACTTCTAAATAGCACCCCTATCTTATAATTGTCACACCTATATTACTATATGGGGGTAAAATCTAAATTGCAATGAAAACTGGTTTTAAACTATATTTTTGGATGTTTTTGTCTAGAGGTAATTTTTCTTGCTAAAATAAATAATGGAGGTGGATAGTTTTGAAATGAGGTATCAAAAATAATGTGCTTTCTTAGGACTAAATTTCTTTTACTAATAATAATTCATCATTTCTCCTATGAGCATTGAATCTAGTAGTAATTGTCGTATATATTTGGTAGTCTAGAAGGAATTATCTGACTATTTCAAAAGAATATTCAAATAAGTATTTGTATCATCATCATTAGGTCATCAGTCCTAAGACTGGTTGGACGCTAACCTCCAGCTTCTCCTGTCTTGTGCTAACCTACGCATTTCGCTAATTGTGCTACAACCTACATCCCTTACTATTTGCGAGCAGTAGTCTAATCTAGGCCTACCTCTGCCTTTCTTCACTCCTATTTCTGCCTCCAAAATATCGCGGACTATTCCCCCATATCTCAGCAAGTGGCCTACCATTCTATCTCTTCTCTTCTTTAAGTTTTTCCACATACTTCTTTTCTCGCCGACTTTCTCCAATACTTCTTCGTTTCTAACCCTATCAGTCCATGGTATTTTCATCATTCTTCGGTAACACCACATCTCAAAAGCTTCTAATTTCTTCCTACTTGCTTCCCCTACCGTCCAGGTTTCGCAGCCGTATAGTGCCGTGCTCCATACATATGTTTTCAAAAATCTCTTCCTTGTTTCTAAGTTTAGTACCCCCGAGCATAAAAGTGCTTTCTTTTTGTTAAAAGCTACTCGACCCTGCGCTATTCTTTGTTTTATGTCTTTATCGCTTCTTCCAACCCAATTTATTTTACTTCCTAAATAAGTGAAGTCTTTAACTTCCTCCAATCTTTCATTATTAATTTGTACTTTCGTTTTTGCTCTGCTCTCGCGCCCTCTGCACACTAACACTTTAGTTTTGTTTACTGCCTCCATTTCGTTCAATGCTGATTCTAGTTCCTCCTTACTAGATGCTAATACTGCTATATCATCCGCGAATCTCAGCATTTTTAGTTTCTGTCCCTGTACTTTAATCCCGAAATCCACTCTATCTTTTACCACATTAATCGCCTCTTCGATGTACAGATTAAAAATTAGTGGTGATAGCGTACATCCTTGTCTTACTTCTTTCCTAATACTTACTTCCCTTATTTCCCCTTCTACTTCTATAACAACACTTTGCTCTTTGTATAGATTGTGTACTACTCTCCTATCTCTCTATACTTCATTCCCGCGCTCTTTAGTATCTCGAACATTTTTTCCCATCTTACGTTATCAAAAGCTTTTTCTAAATCTACAAATCCTATATAAGCGTTCTTTCCTTTTTCTATTGTTTTCTCTAATATTAATCTTAGCGCCAGAATAGCTTTGAGAGTTCCCCTATTTCGCCTAAACCCGAATTGGTCTTCTCCTAGTATTTCCTCCGCTTCTGCACTATTCTGGTTAAGATTTTTGACGCGTGGGAAGTTAGGCTAATCGTTCTAAAGTTCTCGCATTTGTCGGCTCCTCTCTTTTTTGGTTAATAATGTTCCTCTTATAACACTCCGGCATCTCGCCCGTTTCGTATATGTATTTTACCAGTTCAAACATCCCATTTACTACTTTCTGTCCCGCACATTTCAAAATTTCCGCCTGTATTTTATCTACACCCGACGCTCTATTATTCTTTAGCCCCCTTAGTGCCATTTCAAATTCCTCACTCAATATAGGTTTTCCTACATCTTCCTTATCGATGCTAGATTCTTCCTCTAATATCTCTCCTAATTCCTGACCCTCGTATAAATTTCCTAAGTACTGCTTCCATCTATCCGCTTTCTCCTCTCTTCCTATCAGTATGTCCCCCGATTGACTCCTAACGTTTCTACTTATTGTTCCTATATCCCTGAAGTTCCTCTTAATTATTTTGTAAGCCTCATCGGTCTTACCTACTTGCAACTTATCTTCTACTTCTTTGCATTTATCCTCTATCCATTGTTCTTTCGCTTTTCTACGTTTTCTAATGATTTCCCACTTTATTGACTTATAAGTTTTCAGTCCTTCTTCGTCTCGTCTGTTTTTGTAGCCTCGTCTCTTTTGCATTAAGTTTAAGATTTCGTCCGTTATCCAGGGCTTCCTAGCTTCCCTTTTATCGTGTCCTAAAACGTCCGTAGCCGCGGAAGCTAGACTATTCTTGATACCCTCCCACTCAGTTTCTGCGTTCTTGATTTCGTCCTTACTCGTTTTATTTATTGATTGATCTGTTTTCTCCTGGAACTTATCTTTCATATTCTGATCCCTCAATATGTCTACATTTATACGTTTCTTATCCTTCCGGGTTTTCAGATTTTTGAACTTTAATCTAGCTTTCATGACTACCAAGTTGTGGTCGCTGTCTACATCTGCTTCTGGATAACTCTTACAGTCTTTTACTTGATTTCTAAATCTCTTCCTAACCAGAATGTAGTCTATCTGATACCTGTCTATCTCTCCTGGCATTTTCCATGTGTACCGCCTCCTAACGTGATTCTTGAACAATGTGTTCGCGACTACCATCTTGTGCTTCTCACAGAATTCTATCAGTCTGCTACCTCTCTCGTTTCTGTTTCCTAATCCACAAGGACCTACAAATTCTCCTTCTTTCCCCTCACCTACGACTGCGTTAAAACCTCCTACTATTATTAAATTTTCATGACCCTTCACAAATCCTATTACCTGCTCTATGTCCGAATAAACGGCTTCTAACTCTTCCTCACTGTGGCTAGAAGTAGGCATATATACTTGCACTATTACTGTTTCCACTGGCTTCGAATCTAACCTAACCATCATTACTCTCTCGCTGTATTGTAGGTAGCTATCTACACACTGTCCTGCGTTCTTCCGCATAACGATCCCTACTCCCACGTTTCCATTTACCGATCTTGTGTGTATTACCCTATAGTCACCGCTCCAAAAATCTCCTACTTCCGGCCAGCGCATCTCACTTATACCTACTATATCTAATCCTAACCTATCCATTTCTATCTTCAGATTTTCTAGCTTCCCTGCCTGTCTCATGCAAGTATTTGTGTATAATAATATAATTACTGTTGATGAGTCCCAAATGAAGGTGTAATTTCCGTTGTGCTATTACATAATGCGATACATATGTATATGGAATTTTATTTTATCATCCATCACATTGTGGATAGTACTCACGGAAATAAATATACATATGTATATGTATGTACGATACAATATTTCACCATATCTATTATTATAGATGTTTGCAATATTATCAGCTATTAAACTTAAATGTCCTAGAATAGTATTTATACTGCTATTGATGGCATACTACTATATATTGTAGGAGTAGCTAATCGGTTCCATAGTGAAAGAATATATTTCCTATGGTACCTACATACCTCAAAGACTTCTCATTATTTAATAAATGTTTAATAAAAATGTTACCTTTGAAATAGGACATAATTGATGTTATCGTTGTTAATAAAGATGCAAGATTATTATTTTAGAGGCTGCAAAGTGCTACTACTATCCAACTCGATGGACCCACGGGAGTCTGTTGCTACAACGTTTTATTACGTATTTCGGACGATCAACAATAAATAATTTCCCTAACCAAAGTACTACTAATTTACTAGTAGTAAATTATATTTTTATTGCATGTTTCATATTTACCCACTTATTTTTAAACAGACTCATTGTCGAATCGGTGAATGATATTTTAACGTAATACAGGAAAATTATTCTTATAGTGATCACAACCCACATCTTACGTTGGTGGTCATTAAATATAAGCTGTATTTTTTTCATATTCAGGTATTAACTTCATTGGCCAAAAGTACAGCGAGTACTACAGCTATTGTAGTTTTTCTATGTACCTAGTTCTTTATTATTTACATATTCTATTACACTACCTATTACAGGAAAAAATCTTACCTTGTACGAAAGACGGTGTCCAGCTCGTTCGGAACCTACCTGCAAAGAAACATATTTTACTTAATTAACAATTATAGTAAATATGTATCTAATTACTTCATATACAATATAATACCACCAATACAATTTATTATTTTGATTGTTAACTATTTTTATTCATATATTGGTATCATGTCTAAATAAATCAAATTATTGTTTGTGTACAACAAAAGCAGTCATGGTTTGTTATTACCAAAGAAAGGCATTATATTTATGCTCCATGAAATTGTATATGCAGTATATGTATCGATTAAAGTATTATACCTAATTTGAAATACCATCATCCCATTCGAATGCTAATTTTTTCTCCAAAAGCTGTTTTATATCTTAACTAAAACTACTTAAATACTAACTTACCTATTTAACTCCTTC
The DNA here is from genome assembly GCA_037954035.1 of Rosalia funebris. Lineage (NCBI taxonomy): Eukaryota > Metazoa > Arthropoda > Insecta > Coleoptera > Cerambycidae > Rosalia > Rosalia funebris. The sequence continues at coordinate 1,229,862 of JAZFAV010000018.1, read as the reverse complement.
CCTAATTTCAATCGTCTAGATCAATTTCCATCACACACAAATCACAAAATGTATCCAGAGAATTGTTTATGCACACCCATTATATATTTGCACTGCACATCAATTTAATTAAAACACAACTTTAATCGAATTGAACAATGAAAAATCACCACCGCACTTTAGTCTTATCTCCACACAGTCTCAACTTATAATGACTATTCAATAAAATAAATCCTAAAGTTAAATTTTTTTGTACATATAAAATAGCATGAGGTAATATCTTTTTCATACCTTATATGAAAAAAGGGTGACAGGGATTTTAATAAATTGTTATCGGCTAGCTTAAGGTGCGTATACATTTGCGAGCCGAACCATTCGCTTTTTACAATAAAAACGCACCTTTACAATAAAAACGCGAACCTGGCCCTGAAAATACACGTAGCTCATCTACTCGAATAAAAGGTTGGGAATAAATTAAACGGTGGATTTTTCAGTAATAAAAATAGATTTTTTTTCATATGAAGTTATGCTCTACGGGTTTTCGTTTCCAAGCTACAGAGCGATAAAAAATTTAAAGAAATTTAGTTTTTCTCTAATAACTTTTGAACATTAGAATATAATGGAACGAAATTTTGCCCGTAATATTGACTTCGTAAGTTACTCAGTGGCGTGCGTACGCATTGTACCGTAGTGTTTTCCGAAGAAAATTGTGATACACCATTGGTAAAAACATTTTTTTAATATTTATTTAAGATCCACTTTTTATTTTGAACAAAATTACTTTCTTGCATTTTATTTGTATCTCTTGTCATTTTCCCGTAATTAAAACTTTTATAAACACCATTTTTTCCCACTGCTAACATAAGAAAACGAAAGTAACAAAAAATTATCAAGTATATGTTTTCCTGTTACTAGGGCATTATCAAATTAAGCTACGGCTAAAATTTCGTTTCATTATCTTCTAATGATCGGAAGTTATTAGAGAAAAACTAATTTTTTTCAAATTTTTTAGCGCCCTGTAGCTTGGAAACGAAAACTCGTGGAGCATAACTTCATGTTAAAAAATCTATTTTTTTTTTTACTGAAGAATCCACCGTTTAATTTACTCCTAGCCTTTATGTTACAATCTGTATGTGACGGAAAAAAATGGACAACTTATACCCTCGTGAAGAATGTATTAAAATATAAATTAATCGCATTTTCTTGTCGTAACTAATCATAAACGTAACTTAGAAACTCGATGTACTTTTTATCAATTAAGTTTGTATCTGCAGGGTATGAATTAAAAAAAATACAGCTTATATTTAATAGCCACCAACGTAAGATGTAGGTTGTAACCTCTATAATAATAATTTTAATTGATTCCTGCATTGCATTAAAACATCAGTCAGCGATTCAAGTCTTTAAAAATATATGCATAAATATAAAAGACACAAGAAAAATATAATTTATATGCATGTGAGTTATTAATATGACCAATCCATCTATTTCTAATCTAATCTGATTATATTGCAACCGAATTTGTTGTTACTATTGTATAAATCATTTAAACGCTATAAAGGGCATACATATGAACTAAGGTTACAATAAACTTTCATAGCCACAGGTATATTATAGTAGAATAAGATTAAAAGTAATATTTTAGTTATGGAGGTTATTTATTCTTAATTGATCGAAATAGGTAATAAAACGAAGGTGGTAGCAACAGACTCCCGCGAATCCACAGGATTGGATGGTAGTACTTTGCAGTCTCTACAACAATAATCTTTATTAACAACAATACCAATGATGTCCTATTTTAGAGGTGGAATTTTTGTTAAATATTTATTAAATAGTGAGAAGTGTATGAATAAAACAGAATATATTTCTTGGGTCAACTTGATCAACTTTGATGGGATCAACTCCTACAATATACAATAATATGATATAAATGGCAATATAAATAGTATTCTAGGACATTTACGTTTAAAACTCGTAGCAGATAATATTCCAAAAATCTATAATAATAGAGATGGCGAGATATTGTGTCGTAAATAGGTACATATGTATATTTATTTCCGTGAGTGCTGTGCACAAGAGAACATAGATGATATGCTTATGTGTATAATATGCGATGGTAATAAAATAAAATTCCATATGTGTATCCCATTATGTTATAATACAACGGAGATTTTTTACAAAGTTCCTGGAGAATACCTTCACTTGGGACTCCTCGACAGTAATTATGTTATTACATACAAATACTTTAATATATTTATTCTGCATTATGAAATTTTATGAAGACAATCAGTAAATATTTTTCGAAAATACTACAATAAATAATAACGTCACTATCCGTTTTAAGTTCGAATAACTTGAGATATAGGGATCATTGTTTTTCAGTATTGTCACATATTATATATATATATATATATATATATATATATATATATATATATATATATATATATATATATATATATATATATATATATATATATATAGAAGGCCGATAGAAATATATCACATATACAAATGTATATCCTCTACACCATTTTACACCATTTAATTATAGTCAAACTTAGTGAGTAAAGAAGTAGGCTGAGAACTGTATTGAAATAAACAGTTTTAAAACCTTAAAACGGACTTTTCGGCGCGTAGGACATCTCTATCTCGAAATTGAGTGGCCAAGAAAAAATAAACCAACACATAAATGCAGAATATGTGTTTAATGCGACAGTTTTACTTCTTTCAATTTTTCTCAAATAGGCCACCATCGTGCTTAGTTGAGTTATCGTGCTAACAAAAAATATATTTCTCAAATAGTCCACCATCGTGCTTTCTCATGACCCATGGACAGGGTGGGGTGTATCTTATCCACCTCAAAATCAATAGATGTCATCTAGGAGACGTCTCCGATCAGAATCAGTCAAAACCCGATCGATCCGACACGATTTAATTGAGTTACCGTGCTAACAAGAATAAATTCCGACGACAACGACACACACAAAAATGTTTTAAAACCATTTTTTTTTTTGTTTTCAGGCCGAAAAGCGAAAAATATACCCTATAAAAATTTCATAATTCGAAAATAATTCTCCTAATATTTTGATCATACAATTTTGTTAATAGTTTCAACGACATTTATATAATTACGTCGGCGTCCACCTTTAGCTGTTAAGTGAAAATTGTTTATCAGAACAATGAATATGTCATATGCAGAATTTCTAGGTTGTAGCTGATGATTATTTACAGATGAAAATGTATGGAAAAAATATGTATTTAAAATCAACAGTTTTAAAACCTTAAAACGGACTTTTCCGCACGTAGAACATCTCTATCTCGAAATTGAGTGACTGAGAAAAAATAAACCAACACACAAATGCAGAATATGTGTTTTATGCGACAGCTTTACTTTTTTAAACTAGTTCACCCTCGTGCTTTCTCATGACCCATGAACAGGGTGGGGTGTGTCCTATCCACTTCAAAATCAATAAATGTCGTCTGGTAGATGTCCCTAATCAGAATCAGTCGAAACCCGATCGATCCGATACGATTTAATTGAGTGATCGTGCTAACAAACAAATTTCTCAAATAGTCGACCATTATGCTTTCTCATGATCCATGAAGATGGTAGAGTGTGTTCTATCCACCTCAATATCAATAGGTGTCGTCTGGGAGACATCCCCGATCCGAATCAGTTAAAACCCGATCGATCCGACATGACTTAGTTGAGTTATCGTGTTAACAAAAAGAATTTCTCAAATAGTCCACCATCGTGCTTTATAATGACACATGGACAGAGTGGGGTGTGTCCTATCCACCTCAAAATCGATAGGTGTCATCTGGGAGATGTTCCCGATCAAAATCAGTCAAAACACGATCGATCCGACGCAATATAGTTGAGTTATCGTATTAACAAAACAAATTTCTCAAATAGTCCACCATCAATCATGCTTTCTCATAACCCATGGATAGGGTGGGGTGTCCTATCCACCTCAAAATCAATAGGTGTCATCTGGGAGACGTTCCCGATCAGAATTAGTCAAAACTCGATCGATCCGACACAATTTAGTTGAGTTATCGTGCTATAAAAAAATTTCTCAAATAGACCGAAGGGGTGGGGGGGGGGGGTGTGCTATCCACCTCAAGATCAATAGGTGTCGTCTGGGAGGCGTCCCCGATCAAAATCAGTCAAAAGTCGATCGATCCGACACGATTTAGTTGAGTTATCGTGCTAACAAGAATAAATGCCGATGACAACGACGACACACACACAGCAAAAAATTTTTAAAAACCATTTTTTTTTTTGGTTTTTAGGCCGAAAAACGAAAAATAAACCCAAAAAAAATTTGTATTTTCACTTTTTCTTGACACGATTACATTACTTTTCCGCTTATAGTGGAGTGCGGAAAAGTAATATATTAAAATTTAAATTATATAACATTTAAATAAGTAAGGACGCGAATCGAATAATTCTCGAGGTCAATTGACTGAGATGTATTCATCTCTGTCCAAAAACTAAAAGTTTACTAGAAATTATTAAGCGTCACAAATTTTTTTGAAATTTTAAATTCATACTTCTATTTTAGCTACACGAGTTACATTAAATATATTAATAATACTACTTAATTATATAATCAAAATATTCTAGGACGAATTTTATTGGGAGCGTAGATATAAGGATAAATTTGGCACAATAATTACTAGGAAACCGAAAGAGTGGTCATGGAAGAGTTTGTACATAGAAAGACATGTCCAGAAAATAATTGAAGAGGCTCAACCACAGCATAATGATGAAGAATCTTTCGATGAAATTTTCGATTTATGTGCATGTTACGTGCGAAGATTAACGATAACCCAATTGCAGTGGTGGCAACTCCCTCTCACAATGGACGAAGAAGACATTCCTGAAGTATTTCCAATAACTCATATCAATTTTGCTCCTATTTTTAGAAAACTTCCAATAATTGAAGAATTCAGTTTAGTGTTTGGTAAGAAATGGCGGTGTCTTCAATTTTAAAGTTTTTGTAGTTACCTCAAAAGTTGTTCAAGCAAACTATATAGCTTTCATTTTCTGCAAACTTCATATTACAGCAATAATAATTACATCATTGCTGTAATTAGTAATAATTATAGCAATATAAAACAATTACTAACCCAAAAAATACATTAGTCACAATTTTCAAACTAAACGATGCCATCTATCTAAACATTACGAAAAGATTAATTTACTTCTGTATTTTAAAATTTTCAAAAGGCAAAGTTCAAAAACTGATAAGATTTGTACATCATTTACGGTGCATTATGATACAGATGATTATTATAAAAATTTTTTATAATTTTTTTGAAGTAATAATTTGAAAAATCTACAAAACATGGCATTTGTTGTATTCCTCTCGATGCGACCATTCAACCATATGATGTTTTGAAAAAAAAAACGATGAGTTGCAGAATCTCTTCTAATTAAGATTTCCAGCCTCTATTAATTTATGATCAATAATGTTTTGTTTCTTTTTGCATTAATAACTTACATAGAAAATGTTATAACAAAACATAATTTGTTTTCCAGTATTAAAAAGTTAATACAAAATCATGTTCGATTGAGTCTTTCTCTAAGGACTATCGCTGCAAAAAAGGGCAGTTTCAAAATATAATTGACGCCACAGTTCTATAAAAAAACAGCATGATCAAAAAATCACTTGCAACCGTGCTAGGTCAGTAAATTTATAACAGTGATTCTTTTTGTTTTTCTGAAAAGAATACATTATATTTTCGAAATGTTTAGGAATGAATAATGTCGGTATGGATTTTCACTGGAATATGTTCAAGCTATCTGTCGAGGATTGCCAGAAATTAGGTGTGGCTATTTTGGATTTACCTTACCTAACTATCTTACGGATTCACAAAAGTAATCTAGAATACAAACATTGTCAAGCGCTGATGCAAGGACTCCTATATAATGTAACCTTGATTGAGTTGGATCTGTCGAATTGTCAAATTGGTGATCAAGGAGCTCTATGCGTGGCGAAGGTTCTCGGACTACACCCCACATTAAAAATCCTAAACCTGTCCAATAATTATATCGGACAAATTGGCGCCGAAGGCTTAGGCTTCACTTTACTTCTACCAGGCTGCGCCCAACTGGATGTATTAAACTTGAGGCTAAATCCGTTAGGCAATGAAGGCACACTGGGTATCATGAGAGCGTTGGTGCGTTGTGATATACCAAAAGAAGTTTCCATGAGCGGAGTTCAGTTTAACGATGATACACCTATGAAAGTCGGAAAAATGATTAAGATAAATCACGGCTTGAAGAAGTTAGACCTCAGCAGTAACTGGTTTGGTGAAGAAGGTGGTGTGGTAAGTACAATCTATTTAATAGTATCCCCACCCCGTACAATTGCGTCAGATTAGCACGGGGGCCTATACATTAAGATACAGCCAAAAAAACAATAAGCATAGAGTTGACAAACAACTGGTTAAAACAGTACTGTATATATCATGAGCAATGAGTCATTGTACTTAAATTCCTGTATTTGTTACCGTTGAATCTCCTTTTTTATTACAGGATTTAATTGAGGCAATGGAAGTTAATACAACACTGGAATGGTTAGACGTGAGGGACACCGATATAACTCCCCAGCAGGCACAAAAGATTAAAAAATTTCTCATCAGAAACAGAACTGGAGTGATGGTCGATGAAGAAGTAGAAGCTGAAGAAATTGATGAAGAAACCATCCTTAAAGATATTATTTATGAAACTGAAGAAATGCCTGATCCCGAACAATCTGAAACACAGAAATCAACTCAACCGCCTCCAAGTCAAATTTCTACTGCTCCGGCTTAACCCACAAATTTTTTAAAGTCTGTTTCGTTAAACGAATTTTAGATACTCGTATATTGTTAGATACAACATCAGATTTACCATACAAGTAAAAATGGTTGAGCTTGTAATTCGTAAGGTTTGATAAAAAATTAAACAAAATAATATACCTTCATCGTATTTGTTCAAATATATTTGTACAGATAATTTCTGATTGCAACATAAAAGTGATATCAGAGATCACCTCCAGGATATTTTCCTAACAGATAGGCAGAAAAAAAATCCATCATACAAGGTAGAATAGGTAAACATTTTCATCCAACGTCTGCGAGGGAATGTATTGTATAACACAAAAATTCAGATTTTATTTTTCCCCAGTTGTGGTCATTACCTTTTTCTATTCCATTTTAGTTTTTACTTATTTCAAAGTTTTCTAGACGTTTGTAATAAAATAATTTACCATTTTTGTAAAATGAAAACTCGAAGATGTATGGGTTTGTGCGAATATGCATCGTCGGGAATGACACTGCGACTGAACTGACTGTGAACTGACACACCACTGATATGCGTGTATATGATGTTTATAGGGATAGTAGAGATGGTAGAGAATCTTCAGATGATTTCTGTCTTCTATTTAACAAATGTTGTGGATAAAATGGTGAAGAGTTTTAGTTTAACAATATTTTGCTAACCACCGGACTACCACGGAATTGAACTTCATAGAATTTGGACACAAATAAAGAATGTAGGACAAAATAATACTGCTCGTAAATTAGTAGTCGTGAAGTTTTTACCCAGAGAAAAATTAGCTAAGTACATTTTGCATGTACAAAGCGGCATAATGTATGTAGTATACGTAATATACAGGATAGTTTCAGACATAACTTTAATATGATGGGGACCCTACTACCAGAAACCTAAAACTTAAATTATAAGGCAATCGGATAAAAAATAAAAAACCTTATGTTCCGAAGGATCAAGACAAATACAACTAGCGTAGTTTACATTGATATGCCGTATACTGCGACTATTGAATTACACTAATTTATTTTATTTATCGGGACAGCCATTTCGGCATGGAAAAAGTGGCATTTTAAGTTAGTGTCTTATTTTTATAACACTTAGCCGTTATATGTTAGAACAGTCACATTGGAACGAAATGAACCTTGCTGACCTATTTTAATCTGATTAATTTAATCGATGTTAAGACCATGTTACACTTTTGATGAGATGAACAAGTAACATAATCCAAAAATCGATTAAATAATAGATAATTAGCCCTGGAAATTTTATTGCATATTCTCGTTGGGTAACTACCCTATTTTCACAACATAAACCGTAAATTAACAGCCATTTTTAATATTGCTAAGTTTGAGTTGTTATGACAACACCGGCGGTCATACAGATGTAAATTTTCAGACATATTAAACTCGATTTATTTTTGGAAATTCGGGATAGCTATGGCTCCTTAATATAACCCCGTACAACATAAACAATGTATGCCTGTTTACCACGTGACCCAAATTTTCTATTATGAATTGTACATGAGTATATTACTATAAACATTATCACTAGCATAGAGGAGAGGCAGAATGATATTAATTATATATTTTTTACTTCGTTGCGTCCTTTAGTTAGTTTTTTTATTGCTTATTATCTGCTATATGTACATGTAAAGTTATGCCAGAAACTATCCCAAAACCCTGTGTACATACATAACCGTGTACACACCACACCAGAACAATTGTAAGATGTATTTTATTTGTTAAAAATCGCTTAATTTCTTTTTCACTTTACATTGTAATGGAAAAAGTGTAATACCCACCTTTTATTAAACCCTAAATTTGTTACAAAATAATATTAAAACGTTTTAGAATAATTTTGGTGTTGATTTTTAAAATGTGTCGCCCGCCTTCATGATACGCCTATGGTAACGCCTTTAACTTTATATTATTTTAACAAAGTATACTATGTGCGTTATCTGAACGAACCTACTTCATAATCAAAACAATAATCATCCAAATCATGTAATGAAGGTCCATCATCTTAGATCATTTTAGAGGGGCGTGAAGGTACGAAGTGAAACGCACTGTATATACGCAATATATATAGTGATCCCAAAAAGCAATGTATAAAAATTCCATGATTAATTTTTGTTAAAAACTCAAGCATGTCAAAATATGTACTTGAAATGCCATTTTGAGAGCTACACTTTTATTTTTTTGAACCGTATTTATAAAAATTATGGCATTGATATTTTGTTAATGGAAAGCTACATTCTTTTGAAACCACAGCGTTACTGGAAATTATAAATCTCGTATAGAATATTTTCGAAGGCTTAATGAAAATAATTTTAATGGTACGACACCCTGCCCATGGAGCGCTCCTTACCATAGTTCACAAAATAGTTAGGCTTCAATTCGCACATGAACATGTGAATTGGACTTTGGAAAACTAGGTCACAGTTCTTTTTACAGATGAGGTGAGAGTACGACTCACATCTTCAGATGATTGTAATTTCAGAGGAGACAGGTACACTCATGCTGTATGGTTCCCCATGTGGTATTTAATGGTGACTTATGGATGTTCTGGAGTGGCATCTCCTTTGATGCTCGTACCGAATTGGTTATGCAGGGAACCTCATAGATATTTAATAATTGAGGAGCATGTAGTGCAATTACGCCCTATATCGGCGAGAGATTTTTGTTACCTGAGAGAGGTTGGAATCAAATGCTTGGTGTGGCCACCAAAGAGTTTGGATTTACATCCAATCGAACATGTTTGGGACCAGCATAAGTGACATGTACAATGGCAGAACCCAGATCCTAACACCCTTACAGAGTTGGAAAGGGCTGTTATTGAAGAATAAGAAAATATTCCTCAGGATTTTATCAAAAACTTTTCCAGTCAATGCAAAGGCGTTTAACAGACGTGATTCATGCCAGAGGTGGAAATACTCGAACAAAAAAGTATATTGTCTATTAACCGTTTTTCTTATTTCACTCACAATTTACTTCCTTTTTTGTAAATTAATAGAATTCCGTTTTCAAATGATTTATTTTTAACGAAAAATATTTTTGATGTTCAAAATATAAATAAACATTAATACATTAAAATTTTAAAGGTGGTGTGTTCATTTTGTCCACCAGTGTTTTTAAACTCATTGTATACACCGGGTGGCCCACGAAGGTTTGGCCAGTCGATATCTCGAAATCTATTTGAACAATAATTTTGAAAAATGGCGATGTTAAACAGTCGAAAGCGTTGCCCATTTTTGGCATAAAAGGACTTTATTTCACCTGCACATTTCCGGTCACGTGACATCAACTTCAAAATCTTAAATGAAACACCCTGTATGTTATTACAATTTTGTGACGGTCTATCTAATACCAATCCAACCATACCATATTTATTATCACGTTTATGTAAAACAGTGATAATCTGAGCTGTAGATGGGTTGACTTTTTAAAACTTTTGTTAAAAAAGATAAATAATTACACAGCAAAATACAATAATTATAAAAATCACTACAGTTGATGATCAATTAATGTCCACCTTCATTAACGCAATACAAATTTCAAATAATATTCAAATATTTTTAAAACAATTGTGTAGCATGCTGCTCTCTAATCATTTTTGGTGTAACAGTTTGGCACGTTGCTCTGATGTTGTTTTGCAAATCGTCTAAATTTCTAGGCTGTGTATTGTAAACCAAACCTTTTAAGTATCCCCATAGAAAGAAATCTAAAGGTGTTATATCTGGGGAGCGAGCCGGCTAAGATATTGTACCATTTACATTGTAAAATGTAAAGACAACAATTTTATTACTATTTTTACACACACAAAATCTACTAATACCACTCGACAGCTCTTGACAAATAGTGATGTCCTTCTGTTGCTAGGACAACTTTTTTGTTTCTAAGCTACCTACATTTTTTTTTAATAAAAATAAAGAAACGTTCATAAATAGTTGTTTATCATTACTGTAGTGCCGTAAAAACTCGACAAATATGATAGCATTGGATTGGTATTAGACAGACCATCACAAAATTGTAATAACATATAGGGCGTCTCATTTAAAATTTTGAAGTTGATGTCACATGACCGGAAATGTACAGGTGAAATAAAGTCCTTTTATGCTAAAAATGGGCAACGCTTTCCACTGTTTAACATCGCCAATTTTCAAAATTATTTTTCAAATAGGTTTCAAGATATCGACTGGCCAAAACTTCGTGGCCACCCGGTATATGTAGAACGAGAAAAAAAATCGTAACACTTTATTTATCTCAAATAAAACTTCAACACCTTGCAAATAACCAATATATTATAAGAATAATAAATATATAATGAAACCTTAAAAAATTACATAAAAATACGAAAGTAAGTCTAACCATGACAACAATTTTGATATGAAATATATAAATGAAACGGAATGATCAAATTATCGACATGAATTTTTGATACTTTTATTTACCTAAAATTAAAGGTGATAAAACAAGACTAGTTCAAGATAAAAATTATAAGTAAATATGTATTACAAGTAAAATGAAGTTTATTCAGTAAGCGCTTATGCCTAGAGCTTTCAGCAGATTAAATTCTTAGACTAAAAACAACAAAACCTCAATATAGACTTATATATTTATTTATATATACACCAGGGTATATAAATTAATTTAACTTCATTATTCATGGTATTCACAAATGTCCTATGTCAAATACCAATCTATATAGTTTCAAATGTTCCATAGGACAATCAATGGAAAAATTACTTTCACAGGATTGTCTTATGAAATACATGAAAAAAATGTAAACAATTCTACATGATATTCATTTATATGAACATAATTCTATAACTTCATTTTACCTGCTAAAATCAGCTACAGTCAACATTCGTTGTAAATTTCCTGCATTTAAAACAAAATCTGTGCATATCAATTGCGTTCTTAGGCGTCCCCTATATTTTTGTTCGATGTAAAAGATTTCAGTTCTTTTCCATGCAAAATGTTCATAGAATTATGCAGTAGATTAAGGGATCCATTAGATGGCACTTAAAGGTGTATGCCAGAATTATTTATTATGCTATGATATAATATTTATAACAGTATTTTAAGCAGGAATCACTTCTTCAACAAATATACTCGATGTTCTACCAACAAAATTAATTGGCACACAATTTAAATTTACCCTTAAAAAGTTAATTGAAATAATGGTAGATTAAGTTAACTGTAAGATAATATAAAATATAAATCACAATAATAATTATAAATATAAATAAGAATGCATGCATATGTAATATAATAAAATGTAAAATGTTAATGGGTTAATTAATACATGTGATAAATGGATAAAAATAAATACTTAATAGCAACTTCTATGTACACTGTCCACTCAATTTTCTATTAATATAAAAACAATCCGAGCAAAAAAATGTGTCATGAATTTACTACGCTACGAATCCCAATAAGTAATCACGATCGATTGACAAATTGATTATTTTTTGGATATCACTCAGGACTTCACCTATTGTTACATATATTTATTTTTTTCTATAATTTCCATAGTCTATTAAAAAAAAAATACAATTTTTGTTCAACATTTATGTCATTCTAGTGTGTCCTTTATTGAAAGTGTTTTATTTTTGTTAACATTATATTCATCAGTATTGTGATTTAAATTAAATAAATGTTTTTTATTATATTTATTTTTCTATGGAAGCTCATGATGAATTTAAAAAAATGAAACGTTTGGAGATTATTGTGATGGAAAAAATTACTATGACCAGGAGAACAAGTCAGAAAGAGTTTATATTTCAGCAAATTTTAGAGAGAATATTTACGTTGCTTCATACTACATAAGTATATTTAGAATTATATTTTAAAAATAATTTATAACCCATGATGTTCAGCCCTGATCTTAATGTAGTTAAAAATCTGGTACTTATATAAGTTCCTTTAAAATATCCTGCAAAGAATGATACCAGCATGTAAAATTACAAAATATATTCTTTCACTTATGCGCTATTGAGAACTTAATACAGACATAATTTTAAACAATAAATTTTAGAGAAAATATTCGTTAATAAACATTCTGGTAGCTGAGATTCTGAATGATATTGAACAGTGCTTATTTATTAGGATTCGCCATAAGGATTAATAAAGTTCGTGTTAAATAAATATAATACCTATGTAGGTCATGAGATATTTTTTTAAACAACAGAATTAGAAATAAATTAAAAAAAGATCATAAGTGTTTTCAAGAATAGGAATTCCTTAAAATTATTGTTTTTTCAATTGTACATTAATATTGATCCAAAAATTGATAAAACATTTGATAATAATATAAAAACACATATGAAAAAAAAATAGTTAAGAAAGAACAAAAATCAGTGATTTAGTATTGTTTTTGAATTAACAATTTTGAAGTGTAAAATATTAGTAATGAAAATAATTTTGACAGAAACAACATGAAAGTATTAGTGTAAGCTTACTACTCTAGTTTTGAATGGACATAATCTGAGTTTAACTATGGTAACAAATCATATATGATTAATTGAACTGAAGATAATTTTTTTTTCATTTTAACTTTTTTATCTTATAAAATTACAAAAATATTATTTACTTATCTTATTTTTTTTTTTGTTTTTTTACTATTAGCTCATATGCTACAAAAATATCAGCGAAACAACCAGAGGAATCAGTACTATTAAAACAAAGGTTAGTACAAAAAAAATGGCAATGAACGAATGTCACTAAAGACAACTCACTATGCTAAAATTGAATTTAACATAAACATTGCAGAATATCAATAAAACCAATTAATGATCAACTATACACAAATCATTAACTAATAAAAATGATTAAGGTACAATAAAAATTGTACAATTTTTAAATCACGATATGTCATCACAAAGACTGTTTGTCTTGTTAGCTTCTCTCCAACTTAGACTAATTCACTGAGCTAGGTTACGAAACTTTGAGCAATTTTTTTGACTGCTATTGCACCAAAAAGCTAGACTTATATTGCACAACCAGGAATTGTAACTTAAGCACAATTGGAAACGACAATTTCCATCACATAGATTTTCCCTTTGTCATCCACAGTGAGGAATGAATTAAAATCTTTTGAGGCCGATACAAATCTCGTTCGGCCATTAAAATTTATGCACGATAGCAAATAATCAGTGCCATCCACAAATCTTCTATCCCCCCAATACATTAGATTCATTGCTGACAAGTCGGAGGTGATATCTTCTAGAACTTCGATGCTGAAAATACAGTATACATGACATTACATGCTACATAAAATTATTTGACTGAGTAAACAATGAATTTATAAAAATTCATGGCTTTACTGAAATCATTCATTAATTATTGGAAATGAAAATATAAGCTAGTCTATTCTAGTAATGATTAATAACAATATAAAAAATTAAATCCTTCAGGGAATTGTAATTACCGCCACCATCAACTGCCAACTACCAAATATTTATTATCGCTAACGTTTTGCTTGTGTCGCTAATAGACTGAGTGGCAAATAAATAAATATATATAATTTTTCTACATCTTAGACACTTCAAACCAAATATTTAAATTTTTAAAAATTATGTAACATATAATTTTTATATAAATATAAACATATATAATTTATATAAATATAAATAAATAACATATATAAATTATATAAAAAACTATATAACATACAAATAATATTTATAAGTATGGGGTTAAAGACCCAGTAACAGCAAAATGTTGGGTGTGAAAGTACAGAAATTGCGACAAATAGGAGTTAGGAGAATACAAGTAAATACGTTATGATTGAACCAATGTCGCCAGCGACAGTTTTTGTTCTTTGAAGGATGCTTAAGGAGATCGTAGATTGAGATAAATACCTTTTTGGCCTCTGCTTCACTTGTGGCACTTCCTTAAAACCTTTCAAGTTCCACCAAGCTACATATTCTCCTAAACTAACCAAGACTGGTTCCATAGTTGGTGAAAATAATAAGTTTTCAACAGGGCCGTTATGCAATAATAATTTTATCAACTTAAACTTATGATTTAAGTTCCACACCTTAAATATGCAAAATAAATCCATAAGTTACCTGTTTAGTCTTTTGTTATTTTAGTAGTAGTCACATAAATGATACTCCCTCTGTCCGAAATTAGTTGTCACATTTGACTATTTTCTCCTGATTATTGTCAAATACAATTTAATCCAGGAAGTAATATACTGAAAAATTAAATACTCAAAAGAGAAGTTTAAAATCACAGCATTCATAAAATTTGTTTGAAGGTTGTAATTACAAGTAGGTTGGTGACAGATTGGCAAATAACAAAGTTTTGAAAGTGCACCCGTTGTCACTTTAATTCGTTGTGAAAAGTGCCAAAAATGAGTGATTCGTCAAGACGATTAATTAAAAAAAGGGAAATGGACAACATTACCCGAAAACAGTTCTTCAGCTTTTGCTGCAACGTTGTGAAAATGAAAAACTCAAACATGGTGCTATGGTTGCTGCTTCAGAGCAATTCATGCTCCATAGACCTACAATTTCTCGGTTATGGAAACAGACAAAAAACTCCAAACTTTCTGGAAACATATACTATAACATCGATTCATTAAAACCAGGTAAGTGTGGAAGAAAAAAGATAAATTATTCAGAAAATTTAGCAAAATAGAAATGTTCCATCGTATAAAAGAAGTACCCTGAGAAGTTTATCATGCGCATTAGCCGTACCAAGAGTTTCATTATATCGATTGTTAAAAGAAGGTAAAATATTTAATTGTATTTCTTCTGCAGTAAAACCATTCTTAACAGTTGAAAATACGTTTGAAAGACGTCGCTTTTGTCTTCAACATTTGGAACTAGACGGCATATTTTCTGATATGAGGGATCACGTTCATACTGACGAAAAATGATTCTATATTACGAAAACATCGTGTTCTTATTATATTGCCATCGATGAAGAAGACCCTCACTGAAAGTGTAAAAATAAGCAAGTCATAACAAAAGTAATGTTAATGGCGGCTGTTGCAAGACCCCGGTGGGATCCTCATGAGAAAAAATATTTTGATGGAAAATTGGGCATGTGGCCTTTTGTATATTGAAACGTCCCGTACCCGGGCCATCAGATCACGCAGTATATTTCAACTTTTCATAACAGCATTGAGATTATTTGGTATCTGAAATAGACCTAAATTATTTGTTTCATTTCATAAACAGTCAAAGTAATTAAGTTCGGTTTAAATAATATTCAGAGAGGTTTAGGATATCCAAACAAAATCTCAAGATCAGCATATTGCCGTCTCGGCATTTAACACAAAGAGGATCTACCAGCAACGATGAAATAAGTGTCATATAAATATGTGTCATATAAACAAACAAGGGTAGCCTTTATTTTCGAGCGGCATTAGCGGTCCATTATTTTTTTAAGTCATGAAATAAAGTCCAGGAAACTAGATTAAATATTTATAAACATTAACTATACTGTTAATTTAGGGAAATCGGGTACGCTCTTTCGCCGCGTGCTAGCTGTTTCTGTCATACCAGGGGTTTCGGGAATCTGTTATCCCTCTCGCAAGGAACTACGAGTTTATTTAAAAACCAATTCCGCGATGTAAGAGGACAGTCGAGTGGAGTTTTGAAATGAATCTACAACGAAGAAGTTCAAGGTGGGTCCGGGAAGAGGAAGCCAGGAAGACAAGACCAGAAGACCAGAAGATCCGAAGAACCGAAGACTTGAAGACCAGAAAATCCGAAGATCAGAAAACCAGAAAACCGAACACCGAAGACCAAAAGAATAGGTTAATTCAATTGATGTCACATCAGGAGGGTTCCACCACCTGCATCACCAAGAAGTTGCGACACCGGGTTGTCGTGGGCTCCGGGCGACAATCCAGACATCTGCCGCGTAGTCCGGGTTCCTCCATCATGGACGTTACCGAGGGTAGGGTTTGCGAACCTGGGGGAGAGCTCTCCACCGCCGCACCTACCGGTGCCCCACTATGCGAGTGTTATTTAATCACTCGTATTTACCGTTTATCTCGAATACGCATTATCGATAATAGGGGAATTTATTTAATTAGGTATGCTATATCTGCGCCGTTATTTTACTGTGGTACTTTAATATAATTAAATACTTTTTAGGTAATTTCTTTGATAATAATAAATCACTGTTTTAAGTTCAGTGCAGGCTAGTGACTGTATCTCTTTGTTTTTCATTCATTTTTAATTATTTATAGTCAATTTGTTATTTAGGATTATTCAGTTAAATTATGTCCAATTTACTTCTTTTACAAAGATTCCAGCTATTTTACGTAACTGTAAATTAATCTGTTCTTGATATGCAATTATATTATTAATTGGTGTTATTTAGATAAATTGTGTTCACCTGCTAGTTCATTTTTCTCTTATTATTCATTTATTGTTTTATTTTCACTTATATTTATTTTACTGTTAGTTTTTCATTTATATTTATTTTGCTGTTATATTTCATATTTTTTTATGTGAGGTCTACATCCCTGTTTTAACCTAATTTACACCAATGTAAATAACACGATACCGAAAGTTCTTGACGGATTAACAACCCTCTGTTTATAATTTATTGCATTTAATATAACATCTGTTAGCGTCTCCATACGGGGGCATTGATGTGTCTAGGGTCAACCACAATTCTTATATGTATATTAGTTACTACAGGTGAATTTCGTTCGGTGGTTTCATATCATCGGCGATATTTTCCTGTTGTTTAAAATAATAATGATAATTAGTGCTTAGCGCTCTAGGGTGCGTACTGTCACCACAGAAGGTTAAAACTTCGCATTGGCTATAAGTCTCTACCTGGGTATCTTAGGGCGAGCGGGTACGTGACACAAAGCCATTACTGAGACAGTGTCTCACTTATACACGATGTTTGGCGAGAGGAGTTCCTCTCGGTATACTGCAGAGTTCTGCGTATGCCCAGCCATTGATTAAAATATATACATTTACTGAGGTGATTTTGTACACAACCTATGGCAACAAGCCATTTGCTAACTGCGAGTTCGTGGTTGGGCTTAGGTTTTTAATGTCTCCCCAGTGGGGAAACTCACAGAGGGTTTGGCAAGAGGAGTTCCTCTTAGTGTACTGCAGAGTTCTGCGTACGCTAGCCATTGTTGAAATTTAACGGAAGTTTCCGTTACAAATAACAGGGTTCTGTTGTTTGTCAAGAACATTATTTCCACCTATCCAAGTTTGGATAATAAATGTAAATTCGAGTGGATTCTAAGTTTCTTTTATTGCCTCCTTCTAATATTAAATCAAATAAAGCAAATCAGACATAAATTCAAATAAATAAAATCTGAATTAAATTAGTTAAATCTTAAATTAAATTATTCAGAGCAGTTCATAAGTGAGAAAATTAAAACAAGTAATACCAAACTTTATATAAAGAATCTGGGGATTAAGAATTAAAAACACAACGTAACAAAGGTTCCTACAACTAGACAATATTAAACGATCAGGCCAAATCTTCGAACTTGTACGTCCACTCTCTGGGATTGAGTCAATCAAGGGGATGGGTTTCACTGGGACCATAGTGACCAGGATTTTTATAGTTGGGATTTTTGTTTAACGATAAAATACGACGACAAAGAGAGTGGGGGTATGGGGTGTTTCAATATGCAGAACCGGCCAAAAGAAATTCAAAAAATCGACAAAAGGGCATCCTTGTTACTACAGTTGTAGAATCTGTCAACAAGGAAGAAATAAAAAAAATTGATTATTGAAAAGGTAATGTCTGCCATTCATGCAAAGTTTCCTCGGTCTGCAAAGAATGGTCCGATCTATATCCAACAAGACAATGCGAAGCCTCACTTATCCGTTGAAAATTCTGATGTACAAGCAGAGGCAATTTTATTAAAGATGGGTAGCATCTAAAACTGAAATGCCAGCCTCCAAATAGTCCTGACCTGAATGTGCTTGATTTAGGATTTTTTAACACAATTCAATCGTTACAAAATCAAATGATGACCAAAGGCATAAATGAATTAATAAGTGCTTCCACAACACCTATTAATTCATTTAACTGCTTTTGATAAATTGGAGAGAGAGAAATTAGACAAAATTTTTTAACTTTGCAAACATGCATGGAAAAATAATGATGCATTCTGGGAGCAATGCATACAAGATTGTACATATGAATAAAAAAAAAATTAAGACATGAAAATCGCCTTCCACATAGCATCAAATGTAACCCTGAAGCTATTTTAACAGCTAAAAATTGTGTTAAAATTACTTAGTTTGTAGTATCTTAGAATTACCTTCATATATGAGTATAAGAATTATTATCCATAATTACGAGTACGAAATTAATATTTTTGTGAAATTAGTTAAAAAATAATAATTCCAGTTTCTATTTACCCGCTTTTGTGTGCCTAATTTTTTTTATTTGTAATTTTCTCGAAATGTGACAACTAATTTGGGACAAGAAGTTAACTAATGGACATCTAGTGTGAGTGATTAGTGATAATTTCATATACTAATATGAGATATACATGTTTTTGAATTTGTAACAAAATTGCAAATTAACGAAAAAACAAAAATTTACTTCCAAATGTCAAAACTCTCTTCAAACAGCATGGAACCATTGTATATGTTACCTCCCTCTGCTAACGCCAACCTTCATCAAAGGCATATACAAAATGCTGCTGCATGAATTTATTATAACTAAAAACATTTATGAAGGAAAATGTGTATGTTCCTCCCAATACAACTCTACTCTTTACGTCATTATTAAATTATCCCTCTAGTTTAGTTTTTTGATGAATTTGTGAGTACAAAAACTTAAGTGAGATACCCCAATGTGCCAGAGTATTTTTTGCGTACTCCTATTTATGTCGAACAGCACACAACTATCAAATAGACAGCAAATACGTTTAGGAAGATGCAATTGCTCGAGTTATTGAGTTGCATATAAGGGATGTTATTTTAGACCAGTATGTATCGTACACTTATTTGATCATTATCAACACTATGCAAAAATAAATATTGAAATCTGAGAATGTAAATAATTAAAATTAACTTTTTAATACTCTTATTACATTAAATTTTATATTACTTTTAGTCCGTATGTATAGAATATTAAATTATAAAAATAATTACCAGAATATCACCAGAAATCATGCCGACTGCCAACAAAGATCCATCACAGGAGAACTGGGAAGACATCGCTCTATATTCCAATTTCATTGTCTTAAGCAAAGTAATTGAATTACTTTCTATCATGTTGTACACATCTAGACAATATTTGTTGTCTTGTTTGTAAGCTAAACTCAGTAGATTTTTCCTGGGACAGTAAGCTACTGTACACACGACAGGTTCCAGAAGAAGGCGAGGAAGTTTTATTTGAGAAAATGTGTCCGAAATTAAGTCCCAAATAAATATCTGGCATTCGTTGTCGACAAGAACCAAATTATTCTGTTTAAAATATATCAGTGGCTTATTAATTTTCTGGGTTACGCTTTTGTTTTCGTAATATACCGTCACAGTATTATTATCAAATACTGAAATAATTACGCCCATGAAAAAAATATCAAAATCCAAACTATCACCACTACCGACAGAACAAATGCTACTTGCGCGGTTAACATCCGGATTGTGGGACTGAACGCAAGTGACAGAGTTATGATTATTGCTCTCATTACTTTCGATACATATTCTCTTCTTCTGACGTAAATCGAAGAGATGTATTTCTCCATTTTCCAATCCATATATTACGTTCTGCCCGCAGGCAGAAAAACAAGTACAAGTGATCTTCGACTCCATGATCTCTGTCTCTGATATCTGGAGAGAACCGCTAAACACCTGTATTTTATTATCGCTGCTTACTAGGGCCGTCAAAACAGTCTTTTCCTTCCAATAAGGAATAAATTTGAAATCGTCTGCAATTTTTGGTTCTTTATCATCGGGTAAAATATGGCACTGTTGTAGAGTCTTGTGATCAGAACCAATAAGTAGAATGTGGACGGATTTATCTTCATCGTAAATTGTATCCAATGATTTAGGTTGCCTGAAAAATAATGATCCAGTAGAATGTTAGTGTCTCATGGGAGGCGGCAAAATATTCAATGCAGCAATAAAAAATAAAACTGATGTCTACTAAATAGAAAAAATTATACGACAGTCGACGCGGGTTTCTTCAAACAAGTTGGCATGTTCAGGAGATTTTACAACTCAGTTCTAATCGTCCTCTAATGTAAATTGATCTTTGTTTTTTATTTATATATCAGTTAATTCATTCAAAACAAGGTTGGCAATTGGTGCAGGGAGAGGGGACTCTCGGTCAATCCCTCTAAAACTGAGGTGTTCACCAAGAAATATAAGTGGAACAAAACATGTCCGCTGAAACTTGGTGGTCAAGAACTAAGCTATAATAGCGAAGTGAAATACTTATGAATAATCCTGGACGGGAAACTGTCACGGGGAAAACATCTAAGTCACATATGTTCCAAGATCATAGCAACACTTTGGCAACTGAGAAGATATATCTGGGGCTTGAAACCGGAAACCATGAAATGGATGTATGAGGCAATTCTCAAACCCAGACTGATGTATGCAGCACTGGTCTGGTGGGAGAGAGCCTGTTTAAAGTCGGAAGCCAACCGACTTAACAAGTTAAGAGGATTGATTCTTAGAAGTATAACCGGAGCCCCAAGATCAACACCGATCGAGGCGATGGGGATACTGACGGGGATACCACCTCTTGATGTCATCCTGCAAGCAGAAGCCGCAAAGGCAATGCACAGGGTGGGAAACATGAATAGGAAGGTAAGGGACCTGAATAGGACTCTCAAGACAGCTAGCTGAGGAGGGACTCCTACGGATGCCCTCTGACAGTACGGGTGTCCACTTCCTGTTTGACAAGAAATATAAGATCACCCTCACCAGTAAGACCGACTGGATGGAGGGTCGAGTTGGATTGCCGCTCAATGGAGACATCTGGTACACGGATGGAGCCAAGAGTGGGAACAGAGCGGGTGCGGGGGTGTATAGGCGACGCGACGAGATAGGTAAAACCTTCCCCTTGAGCAAATACACTACCGCACTCCAGACCGAGCTAGTTGGAATTACATACAGTGTTCTGAGGGCCGACCAAAATCAGACCCAGGAGAAGGTATGTATCTGCTCGGATAGCAGGGCTGCGTTGGCAGCCCTGAATCAGCAACGACAAAGTCGAAGCTGGTCTATAATTACTATGAAGCATTGAACCACTTGGCAGGGAAGGGACCGGTGGAACTCTTATGGATACCTGGGCATAATGGCATTAAGGGAAATCTAATTGCAGATGACCTTGCCAGACTAGGGACCAGGGAAAACCTCTATGGACCAGAACCTGCAGTGGGAATAAGTCGGAATCTGATCAGAGACCGCATCAATGGCTGGGCAAGAGACCAGCACAATAAAAGATGGAGAGGAGTAACGGGTTGTCGAACAACCAAACTCTTCATCGAATACTCAGAGATTGAGAAATGGGCCCAAGAATTCATTAAATTGAACAGGCACAAAGCCAGAACCCTGGTGGGAATCATAACGGGCAACCATAGTAGCCTGAATGCATATAAGCACAAGCTGAGGCTGACTGATAGCCCGGCCTGCAAATACTGTAAAGAAGACGAGGAAACCTCGATTCATCTTTTTTACACCTGCCCCGCACTGGAGGAGAAGAGGTATCTTATATTAGGGACCCCTGTTATCCTAGAGGAGGCGAGGCTTAAGGCGGGGGACGTGCCTAAATTGCTCCTTTTATGAGATAGCATTTTTGGATAATGACCTGGATAAGAGGGGATCGTCAAGGGACTACCCATGCGATCAGTGGCTGATGAGGCCCAAACCTATATAATATAATAATAATAATAATTCATTCAGATACAAAAGCTACTGTCTTAAGATAATAATTAAAATTAAAATATTTATTTTGTACTAGTACTAATAGGTATGATTTCTTGCACTAAATCTGGTAAAACAGAGAATAATGATTTTATTATTCTCTGTAAAATTACAAAAATAATTAAAAGAAAAAACAACTTGTTACCCTAAATTATTTTAAAGATATAGTGAATAAGTTTCACCTAAAATGCTCAAAAATCAACAAAACGTTTTTCATATTTAATAGGCTTCGGACATTAAGGTCCAAAGCCATCTGGTGGCGCTTTAGTGACTTTTCGTAGACACGAGTTAACATTTACAGGGGTTTTATTTGAATTTAAAAAAAATTGTATTGTAAACAGTGAATAGTTGCTATTTTTGAAAGATGTGAGTTATGTTGTTAATTTTGCACAAAGTAAACTTTATTATGAAACGGCGCTTTTTATAATTTTGAGTGATTCTCATGAAACCTAACCTAGTCCACTGTTGCAGTACCGAACTTCATAAGTAAATATGGACAAAAAATACAAACAACATTGCTCCTTGGCACATTGTCAAGCCAAAATATCTAATACCATCAGCTTACACAGTTTCCCACAAAATAAAAATCTAATTTCGCCTTGGATAAGTAGCAACCAATATAGGAAACACGTCGAGAGGGATTTCAATATGCAGTTTGCATTTTAAAAGTACAGAGAATTTTCCCTTGCGTAAGTAGGTTATTATTTATTGCATGTTTATAACAGTTCAATAATTTAATACTATTTCAGGAAACTATAAAACAAGCATAAGAAAGCTACATCCGAACACTGTGCCATCAATCCATGTACGTGGAAGCCCTGAAATACCGATGCAAATGAAATCCAATACTCAATTGCAGATTGATCGGCAAATAGAAAATCGTTTCCAAAGAATCCTAAGAGCTACTGAAATGATTGAATCACATGTAGGTTCTTGCACAAAAAGTGAAGATCATAGCGAAGTCTTATGTGAAGATGTTTGCCGTGGTACTGCTGAAACTAATGAAGTGAGTTATTCTTCTTCATTTTCTTTTACCTATATTTTTCCACCTATAAAAGATTGAATGATCCTTTATCATACATTTATGAAGGTATTCTACAGAATTGATTTCGTTATAGTAATTTTTATAAAGGGTCCAACCATAATGCACGATGTTAATTGTCACACCTTAACATCAAGTTTTTTGCCCAACTTAATTTGACATTTCTTTGTTTCAGTGTTTGACAAATTCAACCATGGAGAGGTACACAATTGAGCAGCGCGTTAAGATTGTTGAAGCCTTTTACGAAAATGGGCGTTCAAATCAAAATGCATTTCGTGCACTTCGTGACTTTTTTGGCCAGCATAATCGACCAAATGTGTCCACAATCGGGAGAATTGTGCGCAAATTTCAGCAAACCGTGTCTGTAGGAAATGGGAAAACACCTGTGCATGCTCGCCCAGTTTGTTCTTTCCCAGTTTGTTGTTTCCCAGTGGGGAAAACATTGCTGTTGTTCGCGATGGTGTAGCAGAAGAGTCGTCAACCTCGACTCGTCGTCGTGCCCAACAATTGAACATCTCACGAACATCACCGATGCGAATTTTGAATAAAGATTTGAATTTACACGCTTACAAGGTTCAATTGACTCAAGAGCTGAAGCCTACTGACCATTTCAAGCGTCGTCAATACGCCGAATGGTTGGTTGAACAGACAGAAGTGAATGGTGACTTTACAAAGAAAATCATCTTCAGCGACGAGGCACACTTTCACCTCAGTGGATTCGTTAACAAGCAGAATTGCCGCATTTGGGCAAATGAGAATCCACGAGTGATTGTTGAAAAGCCGATGCATCCACAAAGAGTGACTATTTGATGCGGTTTATACGGAAAATGAGGTCGGCCAAGCAGTTACTGTGAATGGTGTTCACTATCGCCAGAAATTGAGGATATGGACCTGTACGATATGTGGTTCCAACAGGATGGTGCCACTTGCCACACAACCAACGAAACAATGGCACTTTTGCGCGAGAAATTCAATGGCCGTGTTATCTCACGTCGTGGCGATGTTAATTGGCCACGATCATGTGATTTGACACCGTTGGACTTCCTTCTTTGGGGATATTTAAAAGAAAAAGTGTACGTCAATAAGCCAAGAACAATTCAAGAGCTAAAGGATGAGATAATTCGGCACATTAACGACATTGAACCTCAATTATGTCTCAGAGTCATTGAAAATATGGATAGAGGTATGCCACCGAAGCCGTGGCGAGCATTTGGCCGATATTTTGTTTCACACATAATTGTCATAGATCCCCCTATCACAATAAAAAATATTAAGATAATTCTCTGAAAACTTTTTGTTTTATTTACAATTAACATCGTGCGTTTTGGTTGGACCACTTTTTATATATTTAGCATAACTTGAGGTGAAAGGATAATTAGGAATTTAAGGAATTTAATTAAATTCCTAATGAGCTGAGCAACCTGCCTAAAAAAGGCAATAAAATTTGTGTTGACTACATAAAATGGCAGCTGACTCTGGCATGCCATCTTTAAGTCATTCCTGGATCTTGTTGAGGCTTTCTGTAAAATTCATGAAGTAGCATAGGGATCAGAATGAGACGTAAGTACTGCAGTATCTCCGCGAGGGTAGCTGCAGTTGTTAGTCAACTTAATGGCAGGTTTTTGCATAGTATAGGGCCTAATACGCTACCTTGAAGAACACCTGATTTAATACAATACAGATCTGTGCATTAATTTCCCTATTTGATGTAGAAATGTATGTCTGAGAGATAGGATTTGAACAACTGAAAGAATAGATGTGGAAGATATTTTTTTCAATTTGTATTGTAGTCCCAAATTCATTATCAACTGCTTGAGACATGTCCAAGAATGTCAACATCTGTGAACTTGTTCGACAATTTTGTGCTTTTCTCGATTAACAACTCAATACAAAACAGTAACATGTCAAGGAATAATTAATGAATGTATTTTTAATATTCTAAAAACTAAAATCTGCCACGAAGATTTCTTTGGTAGAATGGGAACGGCAACCAAAGCACTTACTCAGCTGTAACAAGCAAGTGACCCCAAGTTAAAACAAATTCGAGTAAAATTTAAATTTGTTTTTTAGGAAAAAAATAAATAAAAAACGGTGTTCTACAGACCAAAATACACTGCTGGTAGAGATATATGTACAATCCAACGACTCACCTTGTATTTTAAAAAAGGTTAAATCAAAACCAAATGTTACCATTTTCTAGGACCCTTTTGTGTAAATTACTCACCCTCTGCTTTTGAAGTTCTTGACAAGTTTGTTTTCCTCGACATTCCATACAGAAACAGTCTTTAAATTTGTACTGGCAATTAAATAATTGGAATCGTCAGTAAGAGTTGAGCAAACATAAGACTCTTCATCATTGACCTTCTCAAATATCGTATTCTTCTTATAATTCTCCCACACATTGATACTTTTCTCGCTTACCGCTATGATTTTATTATCGGTAAAAAATATAGACTCACAGCAGTCTCGATTATGTAAAGTATTATAATGAATTGTGTCATTAAACTGGTATAGAAGAATACTATCATCACAGGCAAAGATCACTTTATCATACAATTTATGTTTGATGTATATGACAGATGGAACACTGTATCCTCTGCAGCCTGTTTCATGCACTCTGGCACCTGTCTCTGCATCCCAGACAACAACGTTGCCGCGATTTGATCCTGTCACTATTCTAAACACAGAAGGGAATTGATCACAAAAAGAGGCAGATATAAGATAATCGTCTTTTTCACTAAGCTGGAATACTTTTCTCGGTTTCATTTGTCCTTTGTCCGCTGTAAATACATCTTGCCATAACCGTTGCTTGGTTTTGGGCGATACTAAAAAAACATCTGAAATAGAACGTTGCTCAAGGTTACAATGAATATAAAAGGGTTTTCAGAAACCAAAGGTTATTCAAAAGTAAGGATTTGTAGGTATGGGTAAAGATTAGGGATGTACAGTATACGTTACAGTATTATATGTCTACTGATGTATGAAAATATAATCTTTTCTGTGTATACCTAATTTTACACACTTGTGTAATTTTTGACTTGTGTCAAGAATAATAGTTTAAGTTTGAGTAGATTTATTGTAATGTATATTCTAGATGAACAAAAATTATTAAAATGCCTCATATTCGAACTTAGCAGCCATTTACACTAGAGCTGAATAGTGCTAAGTATTATAATTTAAGTATTAATGTAATAAATTTTATTCTGCAATATAATTCATTACAATCAGTAAACCATAAAAAAGTATTGGAGTAACAGAATTGAGTGTTAATTTCTTTCAGTCTGTTGATGTATACACATTAAGTCAATGCCATGATGTCGCATCTAAGAACTCTACGATTTTCGATTATTTTGATGAAAAACACAAATTTGTTAACGTTTTTCAAATCTGTATTATGACGGTATCCAAAAGCTACGCAAAAACTCAAAAGTAACATCACTGAAAATCAAGGAAAAGTTATTACATACGGCATCATAAAATAATTGCCTGGAAACCGAAACATTCCGAGAAAATTGACATTTACTATAACTGCTACTTCTATTAATTCATGTTTTCCTTTTATACATCTCTTTGAATTTCACAAGAATAACTGACAAGGAAGAGTGCTAATCTTAAATCACCACCATCAGTATGATAAAAAAATCAATAAAACTTGCGCGACTCATAAAATTAAGAATTAAATTAAAGACATCTATAAAACGACCATATGATCAAGAATTATATATTGAATTATTTAGCCAAGCGATTGATGCTTATATCTTGTATTATAGTTTTTCTTTTCTTTACAAGAATAGTGAAATTAAATCAAAAAATACAGAAACAATTCACAAAAGCCATGAATTAAATGACAATTTCTTGAAACTGATTATGGATAAATGAAATATATTATGCGGATTTTCTATTCAACATCATTAGCTTAGGTTAACACCGCATGTAACCTAAACTCACAGTAGTGCCTATATGAACTGAATCAAATTATGGGATTTGATTGCAATGATTATGAATGTTAGGAAGAAGTTATACGTGGGATTTTCTCTGAAGACCTAAACCTCCTACAGCGAGTAACCAGTGGCGGCTCGTGATGATTTGTCATGGGTGGCCAACAACTAACTATTAGTATATAGTGCAAAATAATGAAGTAAAATATAGTAAAAAAAAAACTTGACTCATCACTCTATGTTTAGTCACTGTACAAGTATATGTTAAGATTTAAAATTCTTTCAGCTTTCAAGTTGAAATTTCTCTCACATTCGCCATGGTATAAATACTAAATAAATACAAGACTAAACAAACACAAATGTAAAGTACCAACTTCCACAGACAGACCACCGCACTAATTTATTGTAATTATTGTTAGAGCCGTTAAAATTTTGAAAATCCTAACCTACAGAATACAGACCTCGCTGAGATAAACAACGTTCTACGTCTCTGAAAACTGGACTCGGAAATACGGAGATCGGACTGATCGGAGATTCTCGATTCCTTCCCCGCTTTGCCGAAGGCTTCTTCAGCAGGGTGGTCTAGCCCACCCGTGTCACAGCTTACTCGAGACTCGAGTAAGCTGTGCCCATGTTTCAAATTATTTCATGTAATTTACACGTGTATGATTTTGTTTTTATGTCTTCAAATCATTCGTAATTCTATTAATTAATTAATTCTATTCATTGTTTACTGTTTATTTAATTTTATATTCCAGATTCCCATGTTTCTATATTATTGTGAAATAATTTAAACTGTCAAGAGATGCTGAAAGTATACAAATGTCAATAATATCAATATTAATTTTAAAACTAATCTTGGTAGACACTTATTTACTTGTATTTATTTATTAAAGCAATACGTATAATTTTTTATTTGTGCGAGGCGCTTGCGCTGTCTCGTATGTACGAAGCCAGAAAGGCAAATGGCGTGGCTGCCTACCCGACCCGGCACCCACCATGCTAGGCATAACCACGATAACTATTAGTTCCAGGGTTCGAAGAGTGAATTGCTTCACTTACTTGCACTGCAATTTTCCACCACGGTTGCGCTGTTACTATTAGTATATATAATCAGAACTTTTCATTGTATTATTGTTATGTAATATATAATGTATTTAATTAATTACATATTACATAATTATATCTTCACTAATTTTTATAAACGATAAATAACGAACTTTGGAACTGTGTTCCTCTTTTTCTAGGAAACAGCTGGGTGGGCACTGCTAAAAGCTTAAGCACCGTAAAGACAGCTGGACCAAAATTAGTAGTTATAGACAAGCAAAAATATTATTAACTACACCTTATAGCGGACTAGCAAATTACTGTTTGAATCTGTTTCGTACAAAATTATGAATCCTAATAGGAATACTGATAGGACATTGCAGCCTAAACAGTAACTCCACGTCACGGAGTAGAGGATGCATGTGTAGGCTTAGTCTGTGAGACATATCCTAAAAACCTGTCCCACGCTCTCAACAAAATAGGGACCTATATTGGGGCATTACTGGTCGGAAACCGCTGATCTGCATAGGCTATCACTGAATACCCTTCTTCAATACACCTATACAGTGAGATGGCTGAAGGACTGAGGCCGGTATTGCTAACACAGTGGAACTGGAGGTAGCACAATGAGGTCCATATGATGGTGTAAGGGCATATGGACTCACGCTGTGGATATAACACATAAATAATTTGCTCACAAAATGTTATGAGCATGTTAATTATTTTGATGTGAAAATATCATTTTAACAGGGCTTTGTTTTTTAAACAATGGAATAAAAATACACATAGTTTTACTGCACAAATTAAAAGTATGTTGGCTATTTGTAGGTTCATTTGATGTGTCTCAAAATCCACAATGCAATAGTATTACAGAGTTAGGTAAACAACACAATAATAAACTTTCGGAAGACACTTGGCATACCCTGTAACTATTTTTAAGTGGTTTCTAAAAAGATGTACAGAATATTTTGAAATAGAAAATAAATAAGTATATACAAGAGCATAAATCACCTTTAATTCTCTGAAACATGGTGAATAGAAACAGAAATAAACCATAGGTTAGAGCAATGGTTCTCAACCAGTGGCACGCGTACCCCTCGAGGGTACGCGAAAATCTAAGGGGTACGCGGTTAACTACCAAAAAGTATACAAATTTATATTGATACATGCTAGAATTTAATTGTGACAAAAGTTTGAGTATTGATTTAAAACTGAAAACTATCAGTAAAGCAGTAAGCAAACACGTCGCTTGTTACTACTGTATTTGTTGCTGGAGTAATAATTGGAACAGTAGTAGTGTGGCTGGTGAACAGCTGTATTTGACCAAGCTGGAGCCAAACATTGATGAACTTTGTAAACAAAAAGAAGCCTAGCGTTCCCACTAATTATTTTCTGCGACTTTTTTAATTTTATGTCTGATTAATAAAAACTTTGTAATAAAAGTCTATCAAAATAAAATTTCTTGTTTTTAATTTAAATTACCTATTCGTAATTAAACTTTAAACAGTTTAACAGTTAAACTTTAACTTAACATAACACATTTTAATAAAACTAAAGTGTTTTTGTTAGGGGTACGCATAGTTAATGATACACAAAAAGGGGTACGTGGGTTGAAAAAGGTTTAGAACCCCTGGGTTAGGAGTTATTGGTCGCCTTTAATTCTATGAAACATGATGAACAGAAACACAAATAAAGCATAGGTAAGAGCTTATTGGTGTTTTGTAGAAAATTCTCATGATTATTACTTTATTACAGTTAAGAAAACTTTTTAAATATTTAACTCTTACACTCGAATATTTTCTGGCAGAAATGATCAATCTTGCCAAGCTATGCCTGAGGATACTAATGCAGATCAAACTTTTCTTCCTATACTACACCCAACTATATCGGCTTTTGCCTATGCTGTATTTTGGTTTTTAGCATGTACAACATAAATGCTACACGTTTAACCTGTGCAGTGCACTCTAAGACATATTCAGTAAGAAAAAAGTTAAATTGGATTTGGTTCATTTATTTATTTTTTGTGAGAAACAAAGTTAAAATGGATTACTAAATGCTTTTAAATAAAATGTCAATATCTTGTTAGTTTGAGCTATTTTCTTAGATATGCTCAGTAAATAAAAGTTTATTAATGAAAAGTTTTACACACAGAAATTGACATTGTTGCCCTGTGCATAGTCAGAGAGAGGTCTCGAACTTATATAGGTACATAACACCCCCAATAATGGGTCCAGTCCCACAATACCAATAATTGTTACAACTGCCTATTCATTTTGAAAATGCTAGAGCAACTGATTGAGTTTTATTAGCTCTGTGGCAGACAGAGAACTGTGTGCCCAATGTATTCTGCACTGTTAATTCAGTAATATGCTTTAATAACTTTCTTTCACTTATTTTGGTGTTACATATTGCTTTGTATGTGAAGATAAATATTTTTTTGGCTTTATATTTTACTTAAGTTTGGAGATAATTTGGATCTAATTAGTTATACAATAATAAAGAATAAATATGGGCGTTACATATACACTCGAGTAGACTATTTGTATAATGAATCCTTGCGCGTGTATCAATTTAGTGACGACGCACGGATCACTTGCTACACCACTCGCAATTGTTGCTAATATGCCACAATTACCAGCACATATGTATGTCTAGTGACATATGTTTCAATCAACTACATATGGCATAGACAGTTAATAATTTACCGAAGAAAATGCAATTATGAAGTCACGTCTTAGCTTTATTGTATAATTTGATTCATTGGCGTCTCAATATCTCTGTAAAATTTATTTCATTTTTGTTTCATTTATTTTGATTTTTGTTGAATTTATGTCATTTATTTTGATGAAAATATCACTTCCATTGAGTGTTTTTGTGGAGAACCTTTTCAGTACTCTGTCATATGTTGACGGATTTGTATTGTATTGTTATCCTAAAATGTATTTTCGGCACGACACTATTCAAAGTGCCAGTTGATTGAATCATACGATTGTTGCCTGTGACGCACACGCAAAGAATCATTATACAAATCATAGATATTTCTTTATAATACATTTTTCAGAAGAGTTAAAATGGTACTAAACACAGCAGTCACAAAATCACAGATGTGTGTCATTCCTCTGACCCTGCATATGAAAAACCATCAAATTACTTTTTGTATTTAAAAAATTTTTACTTATTAAACCTTCATGGTTTTAATTTTAATAATAATATAATTAAATAAAGTATAAAATAAGATGTTTGTAAATGTTTAGTTCAACTTAGTTGCACTGAACTATATTTTAAAATAACAAAAAGAGGTCTTACCTTGTAATGAATTAGAAAAGTCGTGGCTATTTCTAGCACTATCAGCAGCAAATTTCCATAATATAACAGTGCGATCTATAGAAATCGATAAGAAATAATGCTTGTCTGAACTTACGATAAGCTTATTTATAGCACCATTATGTCCCACAAAATTAGATATTTCTTTCTCAGACTCTCCAAAGAATAACTAAAAAGTAAAAAAAAATCCATCTTGTAACAAATCATTTAGCAGAACAGAGGTAGAATAAATTTTTTAGATTAATTTAGATAACATAAAATAACATATAAGAGCTTGGTAAGTTTAATAAAGCAGATATTCAACAGTACCTTGATTTTACCATTTGATGTACCTATCAAAATATGCCGAGGTGAATCCACAAAACATGCTGAAGTTATGTCATCCTTTATATTTAAAGTGGAATGATCATAATCATCTACAGGTCTCCTACAAAATATGATTTTAGGTAAATCAGTTGACTTAATATCAGAGTATATAATGAATTAATAGATTTAAATTCTTTATACAATATATCCTATTACGAATTCTTTATTATAGCCTATCACAGCTTTATATTTGTAACACTTGCAAACTATTAGAAACAACTGTGGATTTATTATACATTGTGGAAATTAAGTCTGGAACACCTGAAAAATCTTGCGGAATATTTTTTTCTTGCAAAAACGCTCAAAGGGTTGAAAAGGTAATTTTAATTTCGTGTCTTGTACTTTAGTTTTATGTACAGTGGCGTACGTTTACAGGGTCAAAAGTGGCGCTTTTTTATGGCATCACCTCTTTTTTATTCAATACAGTGAAACATAATATTCTTTAGGGTATTCTTATACACATTTTATTAAGGTGCATAAAGTTTCGACAAATGCAAACAATATTTTAATTAACTAACAATGTGTTCAAACTATTATACATTAACTACTTGAGAATGTGCCAAGTTCAAAATAAATTCATTCTGCACTGTGTCAATTATTTCCAGTCCAATATTGCATATTTTTTGTCGAATTCGTTCCATTAAATCATCTGTGTTTTCAAGTTTGTAGACATTACACAACTGTGTTTGTAGACTTTGGTTTTTATATGACCCCATAAGACAAAATCAAAAAGTGTAAGATCTGGGGAACGAGGTGGCCACTTTATAGGTCCACGTTGCCTTATCTATCACTGTGCAATGATGTTATCCAAGTTTAAGTGCGAACAGGAAGAGCGTAATAAGGAGGTGTACCGTACTGTTGATACCAAAGTCTATTATCATGTTTGTCTGGTTCATTTGCAGTTACATGGATACCTGCATTTCCTTGCAGAATTGCACTTAACGATCAAAATCATCTGATAATTCTTGAGTCAATGTAACATTATAAGGATGAAATTTATGTTTATGTAAAACATTAAGTGCTGTAGCATGACTCAAATTCACATCCAAGCCAATCTGACGAGAACTGGAATGTGAATTTTCACCAACTCTTACTAAAATTTAAAACTGTGTATTTGCATTGATTGCTTGAAGATCAGCTCTGAGTAAATCGCGTACATGCCCATGTTCTCTGTGTTTATCTATAATTTTACTGACAGTAGATTGTGCTATAGGTGGACAATCTTGATGAACCTCATTAAAGAAAGTACACTGTAGTTCTTCTCCTATCTCCATAGCCATAGGTGATAAGAATTTCAATGCAATCATTTTCTGTTATCTTTGACTAAGACAACAAAACCACAAGCATAAATTTTGCCCAGAGCTAACTTGATGTAACTGACACTAAATAAAATTTGTTTCAACACTTTCTTGGCAACATATAAAAAATCTATTATTTCAATTAAAACTTTATTTGCGTATTTCATATATTATATCGAAAATATTCTGCTCTAAGTTTAATAAACGTTTTAGATTTTTCATCTAAGATTCTTAGATCCTTCTCGTCGGTTTTAATAAAATAAGGAGTCTAAAAAAATATTTGAAATTACCGCCGGTAATTTTAAAGGTACAGCTATTTCTCTTCTGAAAGATTACACTGTTTCAGATGCTCTCCTAGAACACTCTCAGCTAATTCTGAGGCAGGCATTACCTCTATTAAAGGGCATGGGACTTAGAAGTCTACTTTAAAGACGAAAACGTATATTGAAGGCCTATTGAGAATAAAATTGTAGTTTCAAATAGAATATCTATGAAACTGGTTGAAGTTTCTGATTTAGCAGTTCTGTCAGCATCAAACTTTCATAATCCATCGAAAGGTAATTCCTTTACCCTAATTTGAGCTTCAGAACAATATATGGTTTTGAGATATTATCTTGCCTCCATGTCTGGAATAAACTTGATCTACTATAATATTGGGAACTTCAGGTTGCATTTTTTGAATAAAGAAAATAATGAAAGTTTTTTTTATCTTCTCCTAAAAGTTCAGAAGTTCATGATGGAGAGAATAAGTTTACATATGAGACGAGGATAAACACGCCAATGCTCATGGAGAGGTGCCAAACTTTCCCCGTTGGGACTTGAACCCACGTATACAATGATACCTCAATACTGGACCCAGTCCACCACCCCATAGTTAATTAGGTTGCCTTAAAATTAGTCTTCATTTTTTATTTTTATTTCATTGCAATTAACTGGTGTCATTTTGACACTTCAAACAATGAAAATTTCAACACTGAGGGCTTTTGAAAAAGAGCATTTTTCTAATTTTAACATAAAGTGCTATATAATTCAACCAAGCATGACTTATGGTCAAAAACTTTGGTGAGGTATGTTGAAAACAGCCTTTACTTAGCCAACAAAATATTCATATATTACAAAATCGTTAAGGAGTAATTTTGGTTGTCAATTTTACTATATACTCGAATCTACCGGATCTGGCAACAGGATTGAATGGTTTTGAATAGGTTGCTGTGGAAATACTGTTCATTTGGCGCAAAGGTCAAATAGTTATAAAATTGTATTTTATTATTGAAATTTTTGTGTTACAATGGCAAATTGGCCGGTTAATCAACGATTATTGCTGTTAAATAATTTATCTTGACCCAGCCCATCGCGCAAATCCACAGGCGTTTTTGCCGCGAAATTAATTTGCCAGTGCGCGCTGTCCCATTAAGAAATGCAATTTTGAGATGGGTAAGAGATTCCGACAAAAGGGGCAGTGTAAACTAAAAATTTGTCACTTATAGCTTCTACACAAGGTAATATTGAAAGAACTAGAGTAGCCGTTGAATGGAGTCCACAACGTTCTGCAATTCGGCAATCAATTGCACTGCGAATTTCAGAGCGAAGTATGCGACAAATTTTAAATCTGGATTTAAAATTTCATCCGTGTAAAGTTCAGATAGCCTGGAGGCTGAACCCTGTTGATAAAGTTAATCGCCTCAATTTCTACATGCAATTTCTTGAAACATTGAACAACAATGCAGGAATTCTTGATAAACTAATCATGTCTGATGAAGCTCACTTCCATCTCAGGGAGTATATTAATAAGCAGAACATTCACTACTGGGCAGAACACAACCCAAGAGAAATGCATGGACACCCACTTTATGACGAAAAGGTAATGGTGTGGTGTGGAGTGTGCAGATTTGGTGGGGATTGGGCCATACTTTTTTGAAGAAAACGGCCACACCATTATAGTCAATTCACTTCGGTACGTTGAAATGCTGAAAACATTTGTGGCTGTGGAACTTCAAAGAAGAGAACAAGGTGAAATATGGTTTCAACAGGACGGCGCCACAGCGCATACAGCTAGACGGTCCATTGCTATTTTACAGCGTATGTTCCCGAATCGCCTAATTTCAAGGTTTGGCGACTGTGCATGGCTCGCAAGATCACCAGACCTGACAGTCCCATTTTTTTCTGTGGGGATTCTTAAAGTCCAAACCCAAATACTTTTGGAAGAATTTGTGAAGAGATAAATTCGATAAACGAAGATTTACTCAGAAGCATTGTTTACTTTCAGAAACATATTGCAGCAATGTATAGAAGAAGTCGGTGGTCATCTAAGGGACGTGATCTTTGCAAACTAAGTGTTATAAGAAATTTCCAGAATCGTGTTTTTAGTTGTAATAATAATTAGTCTAAATATATTCTGTTTCTTAACAGTGGCTTATTAAAAACTGTTCAATATTGTTGCCAGACCCTATACTAGCAATATTGTGTTGCTATGTATTTTAATGCCAAAAACATGCAACTTATAAGCAACTGTGACATGATTTTAGCGAGTTAGAATATTCTGTTATGCATCATTATAAATTTTTTACTACACTTATTTTGACAAAATATGTTCCTTTGAACAATTTTCTGCTTAACATTGACAATATTTTTGGCTAAATTGTGCATATATGAATTCAAAATGTAGCTTTATGTTAAATGCCTATTACTAAATATTTAATCATCCTCTCTGTACAAAAATATATAAATTCAGTATTTTGCTAATAAAATATGAAAATATTAAATGGATGGTAATTATGGTTATTAGAAGTAAGATTATAAGTAATTAAAGCAGGGTACTACAACAAATCAAGTAAAAATAATTTTTTACTTTCTTATTGGTGAGACATTGTCTCACATGCCTACCCTCACGAACCGCCACTGAAAACAACTTATACCAACCTTGACCATTAGCAATTAACAAACCGTGAAATACTTTTGACGACATTCTCCAATGTCATCTACTCGTAAGGAATCCATTGTACCTCTGATGATTTACAAATAGTGAAACATTATGCAGAAATTAATTTACTATACATATACTTACTGAAGCTGAAAATATAACTTCTCAGATTCTTCTGCTAATCTTAGACCTTCCTGATAAACCATGGTGTCTCTTTTCTCTCCCAAAGCAAATTGAATAATATCAGTTTTCTCGTAACCATATATACTATTTCCACAGCGATTTATGAATTCTTTATACTGATTTAATTTTTCTTTCAATATTTTTTGCTTAAATATATAAAAGATCCATAAAAAAAACATAAAAGAAAAATCACCAACTTACATTTCTAGTAATGTAGATTTCATATTTCTGCATATCCCTTAACACATCATCTTTACCAACGGCTCGGATTTTAACTTCAATAAACTTGAGATCAAAATAAATATCAAACTTTTCCAATAATTCAGCCTGATATAGATGATAACCTATATACTGTAGAGTATAATTATCATTTGGCAAAAGTGCATAATTTCCTTGAGTAATATTTTCATATCCAGAGATCAGCTTTTTATGCAAACTAATAATTCTGTCTCTAGTAACATCTTTGAGGTAGTTTAAATGGATGTCGTGAATTCCATAAATATATGTTTTGAGATCATTGTGATAAAAGGGTACTACAAGAGACTTTTCTGCAAATTTATTCATTATATTCTGAACTTCAAAACGTTTTTTATTCCATAATACTTGTAGGACTTCTGGGGGTACATTTACATCAGACATAAATATAGCCAAATCGTGGTAGAACTCCTTCAAACCATTTGCCAGCAGTCGTGAGATACATTTTTTTATTTTCTCTGTGGGAATTTGGCCATTATTGTCATATTCGTTCAAGCTGTCAAAAAAATTGTTTTAAACAAAATACATTTTTATAGAACAAAATAATTAATAATTTTATATAAAATATCCTTTTGCATGTTAAAACATCAATATAAATATTATTTATCAATATATTGATTCAACCAGGAGCAATTTTCATTTTTTTATATTATAAAACTACAATTTAGAAAATATAAGGATTTCCTCTCGATTGTCACTTCATTTGGCAACCATAAGATTGCACTGTTATTTAATGTTGGTGACACTGTTGTGTCTACGATGAACGACTACCAGACATTGTTTATTGAAATGTACAATGCAGTTGTACATTGTTTACTAGTTGGTAGCAAGCAGCTAAATAGCTAACCTAATAATTATTAATTGAATATTTTTATATTGAAAAAAAAATGTTTTCACATTATTTTCAATATTTAATGTTCTTTAGACTTACTAACTTCGATAAATTAATCAAATAAGCTTTGTTTCTGTTAATAAAAATAAATAGATTTTTATATAAAAAAATTGGTTTTAATTTTTTTTTTATATAGCGTACCTTCTTGACCAATTTAAATATTTGAGAGGTTATTTTACATAAAAAAGGAATAAAAAAAATTTGGTTTCAAAATTGTTCTAGAAAGTTAGCATAAAAAAAAATTGGAAAAAATCGCCCATTCCAATGATTGTTATGAAGATTATGAGCTATTATTTGTTTCGAGTATAGCCTTTATATACCTCTATAATGTGTCAAAATTTCATTCAAACCGGTTGTCATGTTTGAGAAAAAAATTATTTTCCGATTTTTCGTTTTTTTGTATTTATTCAAAAACCAAAATAGAGGTCTAAAACTTGCAGGATAGATATATCTCATTAGTACCAATATGCTCTTAAAAGATGATTTAGATATCCCTCTGGGATCGATTCACTATGCTTATCATTCTATGGCCTTTTAACAAGATTACGTGCACAGCATCAGGATATGATGCCACGAAACATTCATGAAGCTGTGGAGAACGAGTCACAAAAGGCGTCCAATGTCTAGTGTGATGGATGGCAGAATTGTAATTTTATTTCCCGACAATGACCGGCCCCACACACCAATTTTGATCGACAAACTGACGTAATTCCACTGGATGATCTTGGAACAACCCCTGGACATCCTCGATTTTTCGCCATGTGATTATCATTTGTTTGGAGTCATGAAGACAATGGATGGGTATTGGGAATTCAAATTAAGATCGCAGCGCCATGACGGATTATACGCAAATTAATCTCTAGTACATGGTTTCCTAACCTCACTTTTTGGTCTTGTTATTTTCGACATTTTCCAGCATTTTTGGCTATTTTCCTGTATTTTAAAATTACTGTTATTGTTGTTATCGTTAGTTGTTGTTATATTTATTATCCTTTTACACTAATATAGTTTTTGTGACTGAAAAATTGGATTGTTTTGTCGGTTATGCCTGGTAAGTACCTACTTATTAGGAGTCTCTGTCTTAGGTATTATCATTTTTGTCTGTCTCAGGTATTATCATTTTTGATTAGAAAATATTTTTAATGTAAAATATTGTTATTTTAGAATGAACATGGCCAAATAACTCTAAATTTAGTAAAATGCTGATCACATTATTTTACATGGCAGAACAGATTGTAGCTCTCTCACATTAAGTTGGTTGCCATTTGTCTGCAGACTGGTGCTCTGCAGTCCGAACCCCATCAAATTAGTGGAGAACTTATTATTTTAAATGGGTCGGCTAAAATAAAATCAATGGTTTGTTCGTGTAAAACGGGTGCTGGTAAACATTGCAAGCATATATCAGCGTTTCTAATTTTGCTGACCAGGTGTGTTTTCTAAGAAAAAGCAGCATGTCACGTGAAATCAATTAAATACAAAATACTTTACCATCAGTATTTTTATGGTTTCTATCTCTGTTTTGTTTGTTTCAGGAAAGATCTGCCCCAATTAGAGGATATATCAAAAACACAATTGACTTGCGTCTGGTCAAATAAAAAGGGGCCTGTAAGAGAAAAGTACAAAGCAGTGCCGATTAAAGATATGCCATGTATTCAAGCCAAAGGGAATGTTGTTTCAGAACCGAGTGATGTAGATTCTATGTTGCTGTATTTTATTGAAAACTTGCCAAATTCTACCATTGCGAAGCATCGGTTGGTATGCTTTTTTTGTTGTAAAGAAAATTAAAAAAAAATGTCTTACTAAATATACATCATTAAACATCTTTAATCGGCACTGCTTTATACTTTTCCCCTTCTTACTTGACCAGGCGCAGGTCAATTATTTTTAATATCTCCTCTAATTTGGACAGTTCGTTCTAAAATAACAATATTGTACATTAAAAATATTTATAATAACAAGTACCTACTTACCAGACGTAACCGACAGAATAATCCAATTTTTCAGTCACAAAAACTATAATAGTGTAAAAGGATAATAAATATAACAACAAATAACGATAATAACAATAACAATAATTTTAAAACACAGGAAAATAGCCAAAAATGCTGTAAAATATCGAAAATAATACGATCAAAAAGTGAGGTTGGGAAATCATGTACTAGAGATTATTTTAACATTCGGTCGCCAGAGGTTATATCGCTTCTCTTGAAATCCCAATAGATTTGGGAGCAACAACAAGGAAGGGTATGTGCGCAACTGGATCCTGGCACAGTTTCAATCTTTTTACGAAGGGATAAAGGAGCTTCCCAAGCATTGGCATAAATATATAGAACTTAAGGGAAACTATGTAGAGGAATTGTAAATTTGTTTTGCATTTTTATTTTCCAACAATAAATGTTCAGTTCATATTCGACTGACGCTCCTAATATGATATTGTATTCTATAGTTTTGATAGTAATATTAATCGTCAAAATATTTTATCATATTCGCTAGTAAAAGCATATCTGGAAATAATTTATGTTGAGTTTGAAGAATCTATAGGTATACCAAATTAAATTGTATTTTTTTTATTTGATGCAAAAGAACAAAACTTTGAATGGATAATAAGTAAGAGTGGATTAAAAATATATTCAATTGTTCTACTGTTGTAGTGGTTAAGCATAATAGGATGCATACAAATGAAAACCTTCTCATAATTAGGTATATAGGTATATCGATGTTGATATTCACAGACAGTTACTATGGAATTTGTAAACCAGTTTATTATTATTAGGCTCAGTGGCGGCTCGTCGGGGTAGGCAAGGTAGGCGCCACCTACCTTTAAAATTTTATGTCATTTCTCATAACAGCGCAATTACAATGAACTGTTAACGTCCCTGATAATACAGAAATATTTAATATAATTAATAATAACTATTTTATACTAATTAAATTATCTATCGCCGTCGGCGGCGCTGGTGCCGTAAACACCCTTTATATATACCACCGCAGTCCGCACGGCGCCGCGCTACACCGAATTAAATCACTTTATTCCTAAACAGAACAACCAGACCAGGCTAGGTTCTCCATCTCACCGCCTGAAAATCGATAGCTAACACGTCAACCAAATGTCGGTAAGACGACAAACAGCGTTGTTGTAATGGCAAAATAATCGCAGCTCAGACGTCTGCAGCCAATTATATTCTTTAAATAAAGCAGTTGAAGGCGAATGCAATCGCCGCCTGAAGTAGATCGGCGTTCTTCGGCAGATCCGAAGACGCCTTCGCATTGAATAAGCCGTGACATTACTGGGGATATTGGGTTATATACCTATTGTGATGATCAATTTGAAACATTAAATATCGAGTCAATGTTAAAATATTTTGTGGAATATGAATTTCGAGAAATATTTCCAGAGGTTTTTAAACTTGTTGTTTTAATTGCTACAATTCCAGCAACAAGTACATCGCTTGAAAGACATTTTTCTTGTTTAAAACGTATTAAACCGCATAGTCGGAACTCTATGAAGAATGAACGTTTATCGTCGCTTGCACTTATTTCAATTGAAAAGGAATTATTTAGCACACTTCAGAAATCTGATGACTTCACGGAAAATATAATTAACAAATTTTCATTAATTAAAGATAGGCGCATTAATTTAAATTATAAAAAGTAGTAGGTATCCACTTTGTAATTGTCAGTCAATAATGGCGATGGTTAAGGAAGGCTGTGAGGGGAGGAGGAGGCCTATACCCTAAAGCGCCCTAAAATAATGTATTATTGCCAACCCAATTTACATAATATAGGTATAATACTCAATAAATATATTTCGTTTATTCCAATTTATTTATACCCACAATAACTATTATTATTCACGAATAACAAAGAGGTATTAAGTTCAAAAAATCCTTGTGAAGGTTTATATTTTTGTATAAATGAAATTCAATCATTGAAATTCTGAAGTACCAGGGAAGCACCAGGAAAACGCGTGACCTTGAAAATTTTAAAAATTTTCGCCTGCGGCGCTATTTTTAAGGGTTGATGAAGCTCATACGCCGCTATCGCCTACCCTAATATGGATACCACGAGCCGCCACTGACTAGGCTTCAGCTTTTCTATCGAGGAAAACAGTTCTGCTTAGGTATCTTTGCTTAATGA
Organism: Rosalia funebris; assembly: GCA_037954035.1. NCBI lineage: Eukaryota > Metazoa > Arthropoda > Insecta > Coleoptera > Cerambycidae > Rosalia > Rosalia funebris. The sequence continues at coordinate 1,187,757 of JAZFAV010000018.1, read as the reverse complement.
CAATTCCTCTACTTAATAATATGGTGTGCATTTACTGTTTTTAATATTTTTATAGCATACAGTAATCATCATTTTTAAAAAGACATCTCGCTAAAATATTACTAACTAAGGTAATTAGTACACGCTAGAGTTGTTTTGCCAGATCTCTGACATCAGAGCTGCCAGAGCTCTGTCATCGGCGTTTACATGTAGACAAAAAATCTGGCACTTTTTCTCTGGCCGGGACAGTGTCAGAGAGCTCTGGCAAGTCTCTATGTCATAATCTCTGGCGTCTGTTTACACCTGAGATTTATTTTTAGGTGTGAACAAACAAAATAAATATATTCTTCACATTCTTCACAACATGGTAGCAACAGTCAGGACAGCGGCAGTAATTGTAGTTTATTTATTATTGGAAGAGGGGAAAGAAAACATAAAGCAAGTGAATAGTGTTGTGTGGATTAAAGATTATTTTGCAGGAAGACCAAAAAGTGGTTTTTATAAAATGAACTTGGGACTGAGAAATGGTGAGCCATATGCAACAAAAGTTTTGACACTTCATTTGTTTCACTATTTACACTAAATTGACACTTCAAGTTTTGCCATTTTGATATCTAGATATTCCTTTCCCAGTTCAGTTACAATATCTGCAATAATCGTATTTTTTATGCACATTCCTATAATCCTGTTAAAGTGATGTCCCATAAAACTGGGTGTATTTTGTACGGTTGTATTAACAGTTTGATTTCATCTTTTAACTATGGTCCGAAAATATTCCTAGTTTTTCGACTAATTACTTTCGTCTTTGTGTTGTTGACATCATTCAAATCAGACATTGCGTACGAAAAAATATGGTACAACTAGAGTGACAGAGAACTAAATAAACTGCACCAGAGTAAGTTTCACAGTGTTTACAAGCTAGATGAAAAACTTTGACAGCTCTGTCAGCAGAATACTCTGGCGTCACTACTCTGTCACGAATGTACACGTCTCTGGCTGCTCTGATGTCAGAACTCTGACAAAAAAATCTAGCGTGTACCAAGGCCTTAATGAATCACTTGACATGATTCTTGTGTGCCAGAAGAATTTACTACGTTTTATGTTCCAATAAAATAATATATGTTGGAGGTTATGGGCGAGTGGTTTAATTTCATATCATGTCACTAATATGTTTGTCAGAATTTTATTTGAATTTTAAACAACGCAATGTTTCACCTCAATCTGATTTTGCAAGAGAATTATAGCAATAAGGCATATCAATCAGCTCTGTGTTTAATATGATTTCTATTGATCTATTAGATGATAATTTAAACAGTATTACTTAAAACATAAACGAGATAATAAAGAAAAACAACAAAAATTTTAAAAGATTGTTACATGGTTAACTACTACCAAACATCTGTTATGAATAATATTGCTTTAAATAAACCATACAAATACTTAGTAATATTGATATACTGCTATCACTAAAGTATAAGATATTTAATCATATAGGGTGTTAAGTGAAATAAAAATCGTCTTTGATATCAAAATATTAATCACAAATGATAAGATTATTTGTGGTGTGATAGATAAATATCTTGCATGGATCTAATAAATTGACAAACAAATATAATAGAAAACATCTAACAATGATTTTATAGTAATTAATAATGGATAGTAATATGGGATATAGGCATTATTTGAAATTACTTTTCTGTAATCTATAGTATAAGCCTTCTCTTTCTATCTTTATGCTTTTATATTTTAGCCATTTTGTCTTGCAATCGTTGCTATATTCCCAAACACAAACCCATAAACAAAACTTGTATGCTTACCTATAATCTCCTTTAGAAAACATCATCTTCATATAATCCCAAATTTCATTACAGTTTCTCGCATCCTCAGCATTATCCTTTAAATATGATCCTATGAGGGCTATCAACATAGGGTGACCTTTACAAACCTGATGAATTTCTTCAGCAGCTGGAGACAGATCATAATCGATATTTAAAGATTTCTTGAATAACTCCAAGGATTCATTTATTGAAAACCCAGTCTTAACCTAAAATTATTCAGATTGGAATTAGATATTGTAATTGATGCCACATTCATACCTCGACAAATATGCCTTCCTCTGCATTAAGGATTTTTTTGTTTTGCGTAGTTATCACTGTTCTACATTTAAAATCAAAATAGGTGAGTACTTCTTGACTACAGGCATCATCTAGAATTATTAGGGCATTTTTCAGTCTTCGATCTAAAAATAAGTCTACTAACATGTCTTTTAGTGTTTGTATATTTTCAGGGCAAGGGATGGTTTTCTTCTGTACGATATTACTAACTGTTTGATACAACCTAAAAAGTAGATGTTCTGTAGTACGTAGAGTAATAACTCTATAACATGTACAATGTAAATATCACACTTTATATGTAAGACTTTGTGGACATTCATTTACATTGTACATCTAATTTTAAGAACATGGATATAAAATATACCTCCATAATGGCTGAAAAACTGTCTCCTTACTATGATGTTCACCTATATTAATCCAAAAGAGGTGGTTATCAAAGCATTTTCTAATATATATTTCGTTTAAAACCTCGTTGATTAAACAAGATTTTCCATAACCAACCATCCCATGAACGACTAATTTCTGGTTCCATTTTAAATTGATTAATTTATTTTTAACATCTTCAACCTAAGTGAAAAATATACAAGTTTTAAAAATTACAAATTTACTATAGTAATACTCATTTAATTATAAATTACTAATTTAGCTGAAAGATAACTAATTGAAAATTTTTTTACAATTGTGAAAATCATATCTCACCTTTGGAAGAACAATGACGTAAATGCAAATTCTTTATTTTTTGACCTAAACACGTCAGAACAATTAAAATTCTTCAATCTTTATGGGGGCTTTTATTTCTTTTCTAATTCTAAATTAATTTCTTTTTTTTTTGTAAGATAAATTTATCAGAGTTGTAATAACTACACCACTTTTTGGAAAAACAATGATGTAACTGTAATTTATTATTTTTTGATAAGCGATAATTATTACCGATGTTTTATTACCATATACTTTCACTACTTTCAGTACGAGTACTGAATTGCAATATTAATTAAAAGCATAATACCTATTATATATGTATATGATTTCATTCAGAATTGTGTTTTCTGAATAATTATACTGAATATGTCGTTGTTCTTCTGGAGGTGCAATATGCTATTTTACATTCACTGTTATTTAGATTTGGATGTCATAAATATTTAGACGCAATATAACTTAATTATACTAATTAGTAACCTGTTAATAACATCTGTTCACAAATAAAAAAGTACACCTATATGTATTATATAAATATCTTTGGTAATTTCTTATATTATAAGATTCAAAATTAGAGAAATAATATTTACCAAAACAGTCCAATCCTTTATTAGCAGCATGAAACAGTCGGAAAAATTATGTAGGAAAACAAATCAAACCTGTCTACATTTAAACAAAATTATAAATATTTCATATTAGGTATGAAAGAAAATCTGATGTCGACTCAAAGTATGAAGCAGATGAAATTAATGATTTTAGAATAAGACAAAATATTAAGTAATGGCACAGATTGAGATCACAAATCCATAAACCACATTATCACAGAAACAAATAGAACATAAAACACCACATAAATTTACACACTCCCCCAAATATAAGGCATAAGCTATCATGAAAGGACATGCACAATAAAAAATGTACACAACATCCATTCCCATCGATACTGCCAGCGTCAGTGCTGGAATTCGAAGCCAGACCACAACAGCCAGTGGCTAGCAGTTTGCCACACAATACAATCTAATCAACTGGGCTAGCATGACAGTTATATATAGTCAGTATTGCTAGTGTAACCACCAAGGTGGTTAATTCTCCAGAATGTACATTATTTATAAAAAAAAAAGTTAAACATTATAGAAGTCATTTGTTAATAAATGTTTTCATGGCATTAAATTATGATTAACTATAATATAATTATAATTTAAATTGATAGTTTGAAAATTTTTATATTTATTAAAGAATTATATATAATATACTCAATGTGATCGTGAAATTAATTATATAAATTTAGCAAACATAGCAGAATTCACAGAAAATAGAAAAATAAAAAAATATATATATATGTACTTTTTAGCAGATTTAGGCAAAAATACTGCCTAGACTAAAATCTAAGTAATTGGTCACTAACGCCTTTAGACTTACTTTTGAAAATTATTAATAATCCTGTTTGTGATTAGCGATTTATAGGTAAAACATCACAATTTGGAAAGTTCGTGTTTTATTTATTCAATATTAGGATATTTAATGTCCGTCATGTTTTGTAACAAAAATATTTAATAATGAAAAGAAGCTCGTATTTACTTACAAGTGAGGATCGAGTTACATAATTCGGGGGCAGTTTGGGAAATCCCCCACGAACAGAAGAAATTCGAAAATTTTGTTCATCTTCTTCAATTTTTTCAATATCAGGAAAAACCTCATTTAAGTATGCTAACACTTTTTGCACTTTATTGGGCTTTGAATTTACTATTTTAAATATTTCATGTAGACGAAGATCTTTTTCCTGCAACAAAGAAAATCTAATATAACCTAGAAAATTTAATTCGTTCTACATACCTTATACTGGTATATCACAAAATATTCATTTTCGTCAACAATTTTTCTAGAATATAAAAAGTCTAGTAGGTTGTTCAAATGGTTTTCACCAATTGAACTTTTATATTTTCTTAATTTGGAAATTGGAAATTCCGATTCCATTTGGATAACAGTTACAAAATCGTAATTAGAACATTTTATTTGAATTGTATTAGATTTTCACAATGTAAATCTATTAGTTAGACCAAAAAAGTATTCTATATATCTAGAAACGTGTTCTAAATAACATTACAAAAAGAAAAAAACATTTTCGGAATTTCCCAAACACAACAAACACAAAACAATTCTGTTATTTCAATGTTTGAACGTCAGATGGCAGCAAAAGTAGTTATAGTGGGCAGCGTTGCCACTCTTTCTATTTTCTCCAACAATGAAACTTTTTATAAAGGATGGTTATAAATTTGCTATAAACAAAGATAGTATTTAATACAAAATACGTATACTACATAAAGATAGGAGAAAACAAAGTGTTCATTGCAGTAATTAAAAAAAGATGGTACATATAATGAACGCTTAGGACAGATACTTATTTACGTTTAACGCTTTCACTTTAGCACTCAACACTCAATAAAAACCATAAAATTATAAATAGATAATATATATAAGAAAACTAGTGGAAGGAAGTATTAGAAAATGATCGGAAATGAAGACATGAGGAAAATTATATTTATCATTAAGACTACATAATTAGTTATTTATTAAAACGTCATGTACGTATTTGCTTATCAAATAGTTTTATAGCTACATTTGCATAAGTACGGAAGCGGAAATGAAATACATTAGTCTCAATAGAAAGAGACATAATTTTTCAACGAAGAGAAGCAAATCCTGTCCGACAACAAAGTAAGCACTGTCCATTGTTATCCACACACATTTATTTCATATTTCTCTAGATCAGGGGTATGCTAGCTACTACGGAAATAAGTGTGGCAAAAAATATATTCCTTAGTGGTGGCGCTGCCATCTGTGTTATGTTACTTTCTCTTTTCAATTACGTGTATCCTTTTCTGTCAGTCTACAGATGGACGAGGAGAGGTATAGCGATTGAGAAGAAAGGGCCATATAATCCCGATTCCAGCGCCTCGAGTGGCCGTTTACGTCCCTTGGCACTATTTACCATTGCGGCATATAGGAAGTAGCAGATCCGTGCTCTAGATGCTCTAGATCCTCTAGACATTCTTTAAATGTATGGATAATTATATGTAATAATTTTTTCGTTGGTTTATTATCATTTATGGATTACATATTTTAACTGTCGATAACTTTCTGTGACTTCTGTGCGAAAAACAGTTTTTAGTTGGCCCTTATTCCATTTGTCTTGTTTATAGATTACACCAGGACCAAAAAAAAAAAAAAACGTTAAACCGTTACAAATGATAAAGACAAATTAGAGTCTGTTGGTAATGAATTTTTAGGTTCAAAAAGAGACATCTGATTAAATCAAACGTGAAAATACAAACACAAATATGCTATGTTCCCGCATGGTGGTGGGGAGTGATCTTTGCCACAAATGCGACGATATTTTAATACCCTACTTAAGTTAATAAACAAACATGTATATCAAAACAGCAAATAAAGATTTTAAAGTAAAAGTAAGGTAATGCAGTTCTGAAGACGAGTAATATAGAATTTTTTATTGAATACTGAATTACTGATTGAATTAGTTCCTGAAATTTTTATTGCCATAAATTAAATATGTGATTACTGTATATAATGAACTCGTAATAATTAAAACCACCATTCAGTCGATAGTAAATATTTATAGAATGGATTGAAAAATTTAGACAATAATAAGCCTGAAATAATACTGATAAAGAGTGTTTTCCTTTATACTGATTTTTAATAAATTTGGCAACACCGTGGAGTAGAAATTCCCCGCGAAACATAAACAGGCGGGAAAACTCGAGATAAGCAAACTAGTAATAACTCGATCGATGCAAGTTTTCCTTTCATTAGGGTATGTTACCTAAATATATACGGTTTTTTACTGAAAATGTTAAGTTTGAAAAAGTTGAGGACTAGTTCATATGAGGACCCTAGAAGCCAAGGGGTACAAGTAACAAAAAGTGATTTTTGAGTAAATCAAAGACAAAGTTAACCCCAAGTTGAAAATTATATGCAACTTTTTTATAACATTGTACTCAACAAGTGAGATTGCACTCAACAATCACTGAAACGTGATAATAATCGTCACTTGTACCCCTTGAATTCTAAAAAATGAGAAAGCATTTACTACACCCTTTGGATTTTAAGCATCAAACGAAGCTTTTATTGACATAGAACATTGTTACAATGGAATGTGTGTTTATTAAAGGCAATAAACATGACAAGTACACCAACAAAATTAGCACTATTCATTGTCTGATTCACTATCGTAATTAAATATTTGCTGACTCTTCATTTTGACCAGTGGCCTCTTGGTTATCTTGTTCGGGAATAGGATCATCGTTTGGCCTATCACTATAGTTCAGGGCATTGAAAAATGCGTGATAGATTGGGGGAACATATAGCAGAAGTGATTGCAGGTTGTCAAATTTCACCATATTTATTGTTGGATTTTCTCGTATTGGTTCCAATGGAGAAAGACGTTCAGTAAGAGGTCGACCAGCTCTGGATGACTTTATGTTCAACTGTAGAAAATTAGGCATGTTGATGTTCTCTGTGTAAAAAAGTGTGAAGGAGTTTTTTCTTTCAAAGTACAGCCACTGCGTTTTGCTGATTCCGGGTACGTTTTTCCGGAAGTCCTACTTCCGGAGCTTTAGACTTACAGTGAGTCTAAGGACACAGTGTCATCATCGTCCATTTTCTACTAGATTTTGTTATCGTATCTGCCCACATGCTTGGAACATAGATTTGTTGATGGTTCCTCTTTTTGGCTTTCTCTATTTTTCCGAAATCTTTATGACATTCCATAAAGGAATGCCTTACAACAAGAAACTTTTGTTCAACTGTTTTGATTTGTGTTTTTTTGTACACAAATAGAGTCAAAACTTTGTTATTAAGTGACTTTTGTTTTGGCCCCCACAATTGTCACTGTAAATAATAATATTTTTTACAGTTGGTGGTAGCGTTTTGACAAATCTCCAAAGGCACGACATAATCTCTTTACACTCACGGTTACCTTGGCCTTCATGTCATAACATATTGGCATGTCCAGTGCAACAATCATGAATGCAGAAATTATACGTCCAAAGTTGACGGCTGTAATATGCTTTTTTGCATGTCAAACTGGGTGTTGCAAGTATTTTCTGTAAATCAAAACAGACAACTACTGTTGCTGGATTATCCTTGAACTTAGCCACATCATTATCTTTTGCGGTCTTTACAGCTTCTGCTTTGCGCAGGTGCAAATCTTTCTGGCTTTTAGAGTTTCCGACTTTTTCGTGATCAATTCCATTATCAATTATATTTTGGAGCGTATCACATTTATCACATGTGTCAGTTGAGGTCTTTTGAAAGAAAGGTTGAATTGTATAGTAACTTTCTTCCTCAGGATTTAGATTTTGTTTCCTACGCATTTCTACATACATCGTGTAGAGCGTTTTCAAGTTTAGGTCATTAATCAAGTACTTTATATTAGGAGACCTAATTCTAGAGTAGTGGCTATTATATTTTGGAAGAGACTTAATGTGATCTTTTATTACTTCAGTAGCATGATTACTTGTTTTATTGGACGGAACTTTGTGACTTTTCTTGTCCTTATGACTAACTGAGATAGGACTGAATATTTTTTTTGTTAATAACATTAGTTACCCTTTTATTACTTACATCTAGGGTTTTTAGGAAAAAAAGCCTTGCACACTCTATGCCCTTCTAATGTATAGGTACAACTCTTTCTCTTTTGATAGTTTATATTAGGTTTCCTTCTGATGGGATCTTCTAGGCCTACAGAAGAAAACATAAAAGATGCCTGAAAGTCCCAGTTCCAAAGATTCCAGACTAATTAACCGCAATAATTTACAATGAAATTGCGCAGCACTGTCAAGCATAGAGCAATGTAAAGAAAGAACTGCTGACAATCAGTTGGACGCCAAGGGAAACAAGTCAGTCTTGTACTCTTTGGCTTCTAAAGAGAACAGCTGGCATTTGAACTGATACTTATACCATCCGCTAGATCTCAGCACCTGACAGTGTTTCGATTATATCCCTTTACCTCAATATTATTTAGTGCCCTAGCAACCAGTTCCTGCACTTATCTCCAAAAGTACAAAAACTGTACTTGTACCCCTTATCCCTTGGCTTATAGGCTCCTCATATCTACTTGCAGAATATTCTATTACACTTATACTTAAAATTTCCTTAAAAATATAAAAATTAGTAAAAACATCAATTTTGGAAAAATCCAAGCAATTCGGCAACGTTCTATACAAATATCTCTAGGCATTCTGTGCTGCTTTTAAGAGTAATAGATAATGGATTCACCATCCCCATTAAATGTAGGACAGCAGTTAATACATTTCTTAATACGTCTTTTTTTTTAACTATTTTTGTATTATAACAATATTGGGTCTATTAATTTTTCTAAGCTCAACCACTTCACACTTATGAATATAAAAATTTGACGTAATACATTTCAAAAGAGAATGTGAAGTAGTGATAAAAAATTAGTAATCAGGTTCAGTAAGATTTAGAATATTAAGCAGTACACGTATATTTATACATACAAACATGCATATTTATACTTATATCCCGTTTTTTCTTAAGCACCCTATATTTCTTGAATGTAATTTCGCATTGGTTGAAAATATTGACATAAATAAACATCCCGAATACATACTAGAAGCATATATTAGGTAAATTGTATACAAAATAACTTCATAGGTGTCCGTATTGAAATAAATTGAGGGGCCATTTTAAGAACTAGCATTAGCACTAACTAACAACGTGTTGGGAATGTCTTTATCCGTTTATTCGGATCTTAACGGAAATCCGTTTATTCGGATATTCCCAACATGTTGTCCAAGACTCATTACCATCTGAACCCATATTAATTAGATGGGATACGTGGCTTGATGCAGCCGTATTTTTCAGTAAGAATTTTCAAATTATGAAATCCTTGTGACCCATTAAAATTGAGTCTAAAGCAATTAAATGAAGTCAGCTGTTTTCGGACTGCCATCGCCAAGTTGAAAGAGATATAGTAGAGATTTGTGACATGTATTTTGTGGTTACAACATTTAGTCAATAAGTACAACACAACTTTAACAGAAGCACTTACTATCGTTGACAACTTAAATATCTCTAGGCAACTTGATAGACAGTATTAGGAATTGCTGCAGCTCAGGAACTGACTTTCGCATCAAATAAAATCCAAAACAACAGGATGAATACGAACAATTTAAATTCATAAATATTACTTTATTTAGATGTACTTAAAATATTTTTAACTTACTTCAACATGTTTGTCGGTTTCTGTTGTTCTCCTAGAAGTTCTCCTTGATGGAGCTTTTTTTGGTTAATAGTAATATTTCTTCTTAAGTAAGTGTAAGGCCGTTTCTTTTTTTCGTTGAAGAGTTGAAATTCACAGGATCATTTTTTCATAATAAAAATCTCGTGCAAAATCTGATTTTGCCACTTTTTGTCGCCAAGGAATTGTTTTTAGAAAACAAAATTTTCAAAAATAAGATTTCATCGTTTAATAGAGTGTTCAAAGTCGTACAAATAGGCTTTTGATTGTTACATCAGACATGATTGTTACATGACACAAAACTGCTAATCATAGTTCCATCTTATAGTTAAAGATGTGTTGTTCTAGATATTATAGATTATTTTTTTAATAAACCCTCACATCTCTGTTTCATTACTTATATTATTTAAAGATATTGAGCACTATCCCAATATTCTAATATTCTAAGACACTTACATAAGAGAAAGATGAGGCTGAATTGAATACTCAACAAGTTTTCTAGACTTTATTCGCTTTGAATTCTATCCGTGAATATAAGAGGAAGGCTCATGTACGACTCAAAACAGACAATATGGAAATGTCCAGGAATTTGACAAGAATGAAATTAAGCTAGAGTGGCCAGAATTATTACACACTATATAAAAACAAATTATTTTATCTTGAATGAGCATTTTGTCAAAAACAAATTGTACATTTTCTTTAATAAGTTTTTACTTCTTACACCTGCTCACAATAACCACAATTCTGGACTGTGGGCACATAGATACATGTGTATCTGAAAGGAATATCAATAGAGCTATGGTGGTACTGCAGTAAAAGTTTTGACATTAACCAACAAAGTTTAAGTACCTTTTACTGTAGAATATACGTATACCTACTAGTTGATGGTTAACTTACTATCGGTATCGGGATTATACTACTCGGTGAGAATTTTATGAGTTTCTTAAGTTCAATTTTAGGAGGTTTCCTTCTGTTCTGCGGGAGTTTCAAATATACGGGGATGAGGAACCTAAGTTAGTAATTAGGTTAATTAAATATTATAAAATTACCACGAAACGTATTGCATAAGGATCATTACGTAAAATGTTGTGAGGAGGATAGTTAGTAAAAATTCATATCTTCACAATGCATATGTATATGTTGCTATATTTGAAGGATTCCTACATTGAAAATTAAAATAATTTGTACAATTTGACATTAAACATATATTAGCACCATCGCTATCAGGCACCTCGCATAATTGTTGATGGCAGTATAAAAGTACGTTCTTTATATAAACCCTAACTGGACGTAATTAACTTTGGCCAGAGAAAGAGTGAGATATACATATTATATATCATCAACTACATATAGTATCTTTAGAACTATACGCTCTATATTTGGAGATGGCTGTACTAAGTGAAATTCTGTGGAAAAAATCGACAAAATTATTTACAACCAAACAGAACTGCAAGCGTAAAGGAACAGTACCACCAAAACGTAGATCAATTATAAATTCGAAAATCTAGAGTCGACTCAGAAATCAACTAGAAATGAACACTACGAAGACATTAATAAATTTAACAGATGAACGAACCACAGAAATAAACAACCGTTTTAGCCAAAGGAATGAATGCCGATATCGCACGTATAAAAGAATGTAAATATAATTACGAATACTATATATTAAATTTGGATACACAGAAATCGATTTCCTTAACCCTCAGACTACGGGCGGAAAGTTATACATACAGACAAAGACGACAAGTACACCTATGTATAAGGAGGAAACGTACCAAATCCCCTCATTTGGACTTGAACACAGGCATAACAATGACACCCCCAATACTGGGTTCAGATTTCTACCCCAGACCATAGTATGAATAACATTTGTAGTAGTCATGTTTATAGGAGAATTCGATGCAAATAGGTCACCCGTTCATGTTGTGAACGGGGAGTAAAGTGCTGCATTTTTATGAGCTCCACGTTGGACAGTTTTCATTAAAATGTTTTTATTTCTTATTAACTGCATGACTAATTATTGTTCCACTATTAAGAAAATATTTTTATATGCGAGATACACGGTACATAATATATACATATATACATATGTAATGCTACTTAGTTTTTCATTTTTGGCGGAATCTTCCTACTGAAACATTGATAGGGAGGTAACGATGTCGCCTGCTCGATGGACTGACCCAATTCTCCTTTTTTGTAGCTTATTTTGTTCCTCACTATAGTATACGGGTTTTTTTACTTTGTCTGGTGGGTTTGAAGTTTTGTAAAAAACTAGATTGTTTTTTAATTTTGTTTTATTTATATTATCTCGTTTTAATATTTGTTTGCTTTAATTATACAAGAGATGCATCGGACAACTGACCTGAGCCCTGACCTAAAATTCGAAAATGCTATTCGAGGATTACCTATTTCCAGAGATATTGAAAGTCTACAACCAAGTATTAAAAGCAGATGAAGGTGGCGCTACAGCGGTTATGAAGAAAGAAGAACACCATGGAAAAATAATATAGAGCTTGCTAACTACAGAACATTTTACAAAAATTGAAGGGCATATAAGATTGACTATTATTAAATATTCAATATTTCGAAGAATGTAATCAACAATATTTGTCCAATAACCAATAATCACCAATATTGGTGAATGATGTCACCAATATTTGGAACGATGCCTATTACCTTGTAAAATCACAGGTAAGTCATACTAAAACGTTTCCCAGTGTAATCTGAAGGGCATATTTAACTATTGTGTTAGGGCATACCAATTTTATACTTCATCGAAGGATTTTATATGGGGTCATCGAAGAAGTTATAGATGATAATCATAATTATTCATCAAAGGATTGTGCATTGATATAACTAAGGCCAATTTCCACTAAGATGAGGTATCAAGAATGTTTCGGTAATTGAGAAAACTTGTGTTGCAGGAAATACTAACTAGCAGTGGCGAAGCGTCCATTAAGGCAGTAAAGCTAGCTAAATTGCACATTATTCCTTGCGTACTCCCCTCTCCCTCACTGCAGCGTGGATCTCAATAAAGTCCGTTAAAACCAAGGCGACGGAGAGTTAGCCCAGACAGCGCATACGCATTGCCGGTTACCGGCATGCTGACGCGAAGAATGATATGCAATCCTGCCAGCTGGACACTTCGTTACTGTTAACCTTTAAGTAAAATCTGAATAAACATAATAATTATGTGTATAACAAAAATGCTGAATTAATTGAAAAACTGTACTACACCTCAAATGATTAATTAAACCAGGGGCGGCTGGTGTATAGTGCTGCAGAGCTGCAGAACTGCCAAAAAAATTAGATATTTGTATATTTTCGCGACATAATAATTACTAAAATTTATTAATAAAATAATTTGGTTAGTTGGTGCAGCTAACCAAATTATTGCGTTAAAGTCGCATTCTGCCCGCCGTCCTCTATTGAGTAGTAGACCAGATGAATTATGTGGGTCTCTACGCGAGCGGTACATTGAACTGGGCCACACGAGGTAGTTCTCAGCATGGCTCGGTACACCCGTCCTCCCCCTCAACTCCCGCGACAATCCACACTTGGCGCTCGTAAATGCGCGAATTTACACGGTCAGTGAGTTGTATTTTTTCCAGCTAAGGCAACATCAGTAAATGTTTACTCCTTCCTACTCGGGCGGGCATAAATCGTACCTATTTCGTATTTCGTGTTAATTTGAGATTTTAAATACTGTTTTGTGAATTTGTGTAGTGATTTATTGTACTAATTATAAATATTTATATACTGTGACAATGGATTTAGTTTATAATTTAGTTCATGTGAAGCGATTTTTTAAATACTTTTATGAAGAAAAAAATGATTAAAAAACAATGGTAGGCCATTGCCCGATATTGTTATTGAGACTGCAGGTGTTAGGTTAGCCGCGGAAAAGCATATAAACGTCAATTTAATAGAGACATTTATTCGAAGAACAATTGGATTTGTGGGTGCAACAAAAAAAAATGCGTTATTTTGTTTTCCTTGTTTACACAACTAATATTAAAGCGCAGATAGATTCAGCTTATTGGATAAATGTGCAAAAGCATAATGATAATGTGACAAAAAAGAGATACGTTTTGTCAAAAATTATAAACTGCATAACGTTTTGTGGGGCCTTTGAACTGGCGCTGTGAGGACATGACGAAGCTAAAAACTCTCAAAACCCGGGGATATTTCGTGGTTTGATAAATTTTTCTGCTGAGCTTGATGTAACTTTAAGCGAGCATCTACAAAATGCTTCAGTATTTAAAGGAACCTCTAAAGAAATACAAAATGATCTTTTAGACTGTATATTAAAAGTATACAGTCATGAAGAAATAATTAAAGAAATTAACAAACCTTCATTTTTGGCAGTTATGGCAGACGAAACAACTGATGTATCTGCAAAAACGCAGTTAGTGGTAGTTTTAAGATACATTCTCGATGGTGAACCGATTGAACGTTTTTGGACATACCTGAAATCTACAAAATGTGACGTTGAAACTCTTTCGGAAAATATTTTAAGTGTTATAGACCCTCTAGTGGAAAATTCACCTTACAAGCCTTTTCTCTTAACCAAAGAATATGACGGCAAACATGAATGTTCTTCAAAAAGGTATTAAATTCCAAATTTTTTTCTTGTGAAAGTTTATATTTTTGTATAAACGGATTTTACATGAAAATTCTAAAGTATCAGGAAAACGCGTGACCTTGAAAGTTTTCAACATTTTCACGCACTTTTTTTGCGGCCCCTATTGCGCCAGTAGTTTGGATACGTTTGAAATTTGCACGCGGGCGGCCTATACCCTAGGATCGGCCCTGTGCAGAACACCCATTTCATTTCATCACGAGCCGCCACTGAATTAAACCAAATTAAAACACATTCATTCCAATTGAATCAATGAATACAGATCATTGACTCTCCACTTTAGTGCTCCTAATATAGGCCAGTTTCTTAAATGTAATTAAAAAAGTTAACGGTGTAAAAATATGTTAAGTAAAGTACTTATTTTACATAAAGTAGTAAAAGTCTATTACTTGTTAATTACTATAGTTCGCATGTAGCATGTAGTAAATTCAGTCCAAGTTATAAAAAACAGTTTTTATAGCAAAAAAAAAAAACGCTGTGGAAACGTCAAATGAACCATGCATATTTAGGAAGTTAGAATAATCTAGTCTATAAGGAAGATAGATAAATGGTGTTCAGTTTCAATTATGTTACGCTATCATTAAGAAAACAAATTTTATTAAAAACAGTATGAAACACAGTCATGATCTTAAGGCTACACTACTTTATATACATTATACACAAAGTTACGATCTAAATCTACTATCTAATCGATCTAATCTATTCTAAATACACTATCAAATGGGAAGAATTGAAAGTGTTCATTAAATACATCAGTCATTGCCATTCCTACTAGATCGTTTATTAGCGGTCTGAGAAGTATAAAACCTGGCTGCCAAGCAGTGTTGATGATCCAATCCAATGTATTCTCTGAAAATGAAAAAAGAAATAGTATTCTTAAACAATTGGAAAAATTTACACAGCTTGAAAATACATTTTCGGATTGCTTTCAGTAAAAATAACTTACTGAACTATCTAAGTTTGGGTGGAATAGGTTATTATAAGAAGTAAAGCGTTTCAAAATAAATTACTGCAATATCGCTAAAGCTAAAATGGTACTGAGATTTTCAGTTTTCAAAATAAAATAAAAATAATCGTTATGTATGGCTCTTTTGTTTAAATTTCTGTTTGTTTCGAATTTTCTTCAATAAGGACCTATGGCCCTCTATATTTTATTTTATTCATTCATATATCATATATTTATATGTGATATTTATTATAAAATTGAAGTTCAGGTTTTTCTGTATGTAGATGAAGTATGTACATCAATTACCACCGAAAATGTGTGCATTTGCAAAAGTATGTTTAAAATATTTACAAGCAATGTGTAACCGTCACTTCCTATAAATTTAGTATGATAATGTAGGTAGTGAATCAGTTACTCGTTGTAAAGAATTTAAACATTTGGAGGTTACTTTTGATTCTACATTAATTTTAGCTCGTCATATCAATTATATTGTAGGTAATGCTAATAGAAATCTTGATTTTATTATTATAAATTCAAGATATTTTCTTATCATCTAAGCTACCCACCGTGAGTGCTACATCAGTGGTGTTACACGCGGACACTTGGTGGGAGCCGAGATGCGGTCATGTAGACTATGGAAATTTAAAATGCTGTAAATGCAAGCAATTCACTTTAGTTTACACCTTAGTTAACCACCCACACCACTAATCATCTGAATAGTATACAAATATAGTAATACATATTATATAAATTGTTATAACTTAATTTATTTTTGTAAGTAGTCGCTTATATATGGCGCCGCCACTGGCGAGACATAAAAGTAAGCACCTCTACTTATTATCCTTCGGCTCACCGAGGACATCCAGACCGCAATGAAAGACAGCACCATGGAGAAAACGGTAAGGAAAAATGACTGACAGTTTGGCTTCGTTTCAGACCCCACCATGGACCTCATCAGGGAACGTAGAGCGGCGAAACGAAGAGCCATGCGTACCGGACAACCCGAGGATAGGCGTAGTAGATAGCCGAGGACATGCAAGGTGCGCAGAAAATAGCCTGGTCTTTACTAAGTCGAAGCGAGACCTTTGCAGAGTGAATATCAATGATTATACACCTGTATATTGAATATGAATGTATACAGAGTTCGACCAAGCCGCGCGTAAAGTGCAGCGTTTTCCGATCGAATGCTGCCACACTCTTTCTTCAACGCATACTTAGAGAGTCTCACACTTTTTTCTATCCTTGATGAGTAGTAAGTGTGAACATTAATTTTTTGATGAACGAAGTCTTACCCACAATAGGACGTCCTCCAGCTAAGTGATCGATGTGCAACTCCAATTTTTGACAGGAGTGAATATTGCACGTAACTCGTAGTGGTGGATGATCCTCTTCGTGTTCTTCCCAGCCCTTCACTGGTTTTCTAGTAATTGTGAGGGTCTGAGAATAATCAAATAACGCTATTGTCCATGATCCTCTATTGTGAACTTTTTGTCCAAAAAACGTTCCCTCAATTTCATACGACCCGTCTAGCCTTTTGTCGGGGAAAAATTGGGTAAGTTCCATTTGATGTGCAGGAAGATCTGTTCTGAAATCAAAGAATTTGGAATTATCTTAAATTTTCTTTCCTAAAATAAAAAATGTGAAGTTGGCATTGAAAATTCTGTTTTAATAATTAAAAAAAAATGTTTTCAACTTACTTTACTTTAGTAACGTAGGACTCGGACCATCCAGCCTCTGTGACATTACTTAAAATAAGCTTGTAGTCCATAAAGGAAAATTTTCTTTTCTGGAGTACTTCAGAAATAAAAATAGGATCCAAAGGTCCTATACTGTATTCTTGAAATCCTGGAATGGATAAATGTATAGTAAAAGATAATTGTCACTGAGTTATATAATAGGGTAAAAGATATTCAACATCAAAAATTGTTTATTGATTATGCAATAATGTATAATAAGAACTAAAGAAAATACAATTTTTCTGTATTGTATATGAAGTAATTAGTTTATTTCTCTTTTCAAATGTATCCCATTGCAAACAAATTGTAAAAATTTCAACAGATTTCCTATTGACATCTTTAAATATATTGGAAATCATGTATTGGAAAAAACATAATTGATCAGTATTCTAGTTTTATTCTAAAAAAGAAATTACAAAATTTTCTTAAAGTTAATTCACTAGAAAGTAATTTACAGTTTCTAGTAATAAAACTGAAAGTAGAATGACGTATAAAGTTATGACAGCTTTTTACTAAAATTGTGGATTGAATGACAATTTTGCATTAAAAATAACCCCTACATCATTACTTAAGTTATTTATTGAGATTTTTACATTCAAACTACAGAAATAAGGAGTTTATACTCTAACCCCTCTGCAAATGCCTTATATAATAAGGACTAAACAAATTAGATCAAAACAGCTATTCTCCTGGCTATATGCCAAACGCCGAGCGCTGAATTACAATCACTGTATTTTTAGTGCTAACTAATACGACAAATTTTGTTATGTAATTCAGCGCTCGGCGTTTGGCATATAGCCAGGAGAAAAACTGTTTTGACTTAATTTGTTTAGTCCTTATTATATAAGGCATTTGCAGAGGGGTTGGAGTATAAACTCCTTATTTCTGTAGTTTAAATGTTACCTTCTGGTAGTAAAACTTTGCATTATATTGATTTTTACACTGTGAATGTGGTAATTGTATAAGTAAGGTGACTTCGCCAGAGTTACTATTTTGTATTTATAAGTAAGGTGTTCAATAATAACTGTTAATGTAATTATATAACTGTTAATAATTATATCATTGTAATACTGTAACATTGTAATACTGTTAATGTAATATATCAATTTAGTTATATTATCTACTTTTATTATTATATTATAAATTTTTAGGTCACCCAATGTACGAAAAATGGCTACACGTAATAAATTCAGTGATGCTGTTTATACGAGAGGCACTATTTATATTTTGAGCCTTGGCAACACTAAGTGTTGTCAAACGCCATCTCACGTTTCCAATGGAAGGTTCTTCAGAACATTTTCATTTAAGCGCGATTTGTGTTATTTACAGTAATTTGAAAATTGTATCTCAGTGAGAAAATGGAATTAACTCGTGAAAATGCTCATGCGATGATGTATTACGACTTTCGACGTGGATTACCAAGACAAGAGTGCATCGATCAACTCACTTTTGGCGATAAAGCCCCATGCCTTGCCACTGTGAACCGATGGTATAACGAGTTTAATCGTGGCCGCCATTCGCTCACCGACAAAAGTCCTGAAGGTCGTCCAAAATCAGTTGTTGTGCCAGAAAACATCGATGCTGTATGCAGTCGACTGTATGGGTGTTTCAAAACGAACTAAATCCAAGTTGTTCGCTCTAAGCACTTCGAAACAAATGACCGCCTATTTTTTGGAAAAACTGGTCATGTTGCAACCGTGTCTTTAGAGAAACGTAAAACGGTTAATTCTGAATGGTATACAACTATTTGTTTGCCAGAAGTCTTTGGTGGAATACGAAAAACGAACAAGCGTCGTCGGATCATTCTTCGTCATGACAGCGCAAGCTCTCACACATCTCGTCTAATAACCGAATATTCAAATAGAATTAATGGGTCATTTACCGTACAGTCCTGATTTGGCATCCAATCACTTATTTTTGTTCTCGAACGTCAAAAATAAATTGCATTGACAACGATTCTTGTCGGCAGAAGAAGCCGTTGATGTGTTAGAAGGCCATGTTTTGGAGATATCTCAAGCGGAATGGAAGAAATGCTTTGACAATATTTGAGAATATTTTGAAAAACGATAAAGTAATTCTCAATGACAAATTAATGTTTTTTTATTATTAGCCTCAAAATATAAATAGTGTCGTATTATTAAAATGAAAGTGGCCCAAAGGTCGACCCTTGAAGTACACCTCCAGTTAACATAAATAAATATGATTAAAACCCATTGTATGCTACATGCTGTAGTCTATTTGTAACGCATGGCACCACTGCTAATTTGACTTACTTGAATATCTAATTTGGATGTTAAATTTGTGTATTGATTAAAAGCCGGTATTCACTTTATAAGGAACGTAACATATTCGTATGGGTATCTTATATTTATGAAATGTGTATCATTTATTGACTAATCTTTTCAAATTGAACGTGCAAAACTGAACTGCTATTAAAATATTGAACATATTTGATTTATATAAGTCACTATCTACTATTGGAAATAATGTAAATATTTGATATGCAGTCAAATGTCTCCAGCAATCTAATTATATTAAAAACGTGCCTTTATTTTGTGTCATATCTTCTGTTCACTAGTAATAATTACTAGAGATTGTTGTGCTAGTTTTGCTACGAAACTTCATTATCGAATAAAATTGAACACACATGTAGCACACATAAATACAGCGAGTTTTTAATTCTACCAGATGGGCCATCAGATAACATTTAATGCAGCAAAGGATTTCGCGGTCTATTAGCGAATTTATTACTTTCAATCAAAGTAGCTTACAATATACAGTGTGCCATCCGACAAAATTCAACCTTAGTTCCAATAATAAATTCATAGTAGGGTAAATCAATTAACGACAGTACATAAAAATGTAATTTTTGTAACAAAATCTGTCTTGATTTTAATGCTTCTGACCTTTAAATGTGAACAAAACAAAATAGTCAGAAAAGTTTTATTTGTATTTTCCACTAAATGACGTTTATTCATAATAATTTCATACAAGTTGTGTTAGCTTCACGTTATAAGAAACATTAATCATTTCTTATTCCCCATTTTAAATGTTATTATTAGTAAATCAAAACAGTAATTTAAAAGTTACCCTTAGAGTCACATATGCGAGGGTAAAAAAAATAAAAATAAAAATTAACATGTGGTCCTGATGATGCCATCATGATTCAATAATTTGCAGTACATAACTGTGCTTCTGTCTTTATGATACTCTTATAAATTCTTTGTAATCTATGTATGTATTCAGTCATCAGCATTGTTAGAAATTAAAATTGACCAGTTACTAGTTTTTAAAAAAGGAAACAGAACAATATAGACTTTTCGAAAGTCTTCGATAAATTAGACTACAATATACTCTTACAAAAATTAAACACTTTTGGATTTTCAGCCGATTTAATAAATTATTTGTCCTCTTATCTTGAAAATAGTACACAATATTTATTATGTGGTGGTAACAAATCTGTCCAAGTCTTAATAACGTCAGGTATTCCACAGGGGTTTAATTTAGGACCGCTCTTATTTAATACTTTTATTAATGATGTCGTGACTGACATTATTGGAAATTGTCTTTTATATGCATTATTTAAAATTATTTTGCAATATTTGATGTTTTGAATACTATAATTTTACAACAAAATCTGCGTAGGGTTCATTCTTGTGCATAATTAACAAATTGTCTCTTAATACCTTCAAATATAATATTCTATCGTTAACAACCAAATAGAACACGATAGTTTATGATTATAGACTTGAAAACAATATGCTTTCTAGACTGGAAACATTAACTGATTTAGGTGTGATATCTGTAAAAAGATTAATATCGCACTTTAATTATATAAAAAAATTCTATGAGTCTCTGGGATTCGATTAAAGGTACCCTATATTTTTTACATCCCTCTAGCTTTAAGGTACTCTATAATTTGATAGTGCGATAAAATTTAGGATATGCCTCTATAATATGGTATCCTTAATGGTAGGTAGACATAGATAATTTCGAAAGGAATACACGATATAGTTAGTATGCCATGATTCTATGTCCGCAGAACAGCATCGCGACAAACACATTTGTTTCAAGTACCCACACTTAGAAGAAATGTAAAAAAAATCTTCACTTTATATGATGTGCTAGATTTGTAACAAATCTCATGATTATTTTTGCTGCGATAAAATAGTGTATTTTGAAATCCTTTTTAATTTTCTTTTTTTTTTGTATTTAGTGTATAAGAGTAATGTGTATTTTTATACATATACATATGTATATACTTTCTTCTTACTTTATTTTATTAATAATATGTGTTTAATTTTGGATTAATTTTGCATCCTATTTTGTAATTGGATCTTAGGATCCATAGATTAGCATAACAAATAAACGCACATATAAATAAGAACAAATACAAATTCTTATCATGTCGCAATAAAATACTAGCTTATATTTTGTATTTTTATATAAAAGAATCTGAATACAGGAACTGCCATTTATTTTATCATCTTAGGTTACTATATTAGATTTATAGTCCTAATAATGTTATATTTAGATGTCTTACAAGAATAGTACTAGAATTTTTGTTTGTGTTATATGAGCAAGTAAAGAGTAAACAGCACTCCTGTTCAACCAACATCCTAAAATCAAAGATCATTTACTCGCTTTTCATCTACGAAATGCAGGTGAAAATGTATTTTAGTTCAAAATTTTGAAGGGTACATTTGCTAAATGTTTAGGCCACTCAAATATTTTAATTACCTCTTCACTATTCTGGATATTGTTACATATTTTGTATTTTTAAATCCAACATCTTGAATTGTAATGTGCGTAAGAGGCTGAAAAATATTTCAAGCCTTAAGCCATGCTTGTATTGGTTTCCCCAATGTCTTCGACAAAAGAATAATGTTCATATGCGTAACGATTTTTTCTACAAAAAGTACCAGCAAATTTAAACAAACTTTGATGATAGATTTTATCCTCAATGCGCCTCAATTTGAGTTCTCTAAACATAAATGGTAATTCTGAATTGATTGGGCTGTTACCTGATGAGACTTGATGAGAATTTCGTTTAAATGGTAATGGCCATGGTAATTCAAAAAGTAATATTCCTATTATTATTCCGGATTTAAAGTTTATAACAAGTCTAAGATTAAGAGCGAAAATTATTGGGTTTATCCTTTAATAGCAATTGAATAAATGGGCAGATTGTGATAGAGAATATATTAGCAAGACAATTAACGTGAAAGCTGGAAGGACATGTGGGTCGTATCACGATATTTATTGTTATCGTACTATTAGTCTGAGTAGTTTACTCAAGTTATCCAAATTGGGTTAGAATGTATGTGAAAGCAGTGATAGGTGATGTACTAAATAAATCATGCCTCATAGCTAACATAACTGTTATACAGGGTTCGTCAAGAAACACATAGACTGATTTCTAATTAAAACACTAACGTTTTAATTAGAAATTAGTCTATGTACACTATGTACACTAAAATGTATGTAAATTATGCCTCACAGATAATATAATTGTTGTATAGGGTTTATTAAGAATCACATAGACCACAGACTGATTTCTAATTGAAACATTAGTACACTAAAATGTATGTAAATAAAAAATATGTCCAATATGGCATATAATTACTTTTTGATTCTTCATAGGCCAGGTCCTAGATCCATATAACCTATTTAACAATATATTGATTTATATCACGCCAATTACTATACACATGGGCTGATCTTAACTGACACTTTATTGTATAACTTGGGATTTCGAGTGAAAGGTATTCGAAAACCACAAATAGGTACATTTTTTCATATATTGCGTTCTACCTTTGACCTTTTCGTAAAAACCCAAGTATTAAAAAAATAACATATAGAGCAACGAAATCAAATGAATTTTCAATACTAATTTATTTAAAAGATATGGTGAATCAAAAAGCGGCCAAGAATTTTCTAAAATTCCAATTTATTGTATTTCACCTCGTAACATTTTCTTTTTGATTTCGACAAAGATCCCTAGAATACATTTACTTATACCAGACCATAAAGAATAAATAAATTCAAATTGAACTCTACCATTAATAAAACTGGGGACAGGATGCAGAATTTCATAAAATAACTATAAACTTATTTCTGTCCATTCTACATATTCTTACGGCTAAATAATACTATTTTATTTATACAAAATATAAAGAGTAAACAGTAAAATAATATTCATATTTTTTTAAGTTAGTTATAACTTATATTCTCGACAATATAAGAAGTATTCAAAATACATATACCTACTGCATCAAGCACATATTATAAATTCAGGTTTATCAGGTTATTGCTTTGGCATTCTAATCAAGAATTAAAACAGAAAACGACACTCGGCATCAACAATATCCTAAGCATACTGTATTACATTTTAAGAAAGCGAAAAGTAATAATGACTAGAGTTATTACAGATATCAATTAGTTCTATTTCAATTTTAATTTAGTGAGTAGATTAAGTCGATTTTAATACTAGTAATGGTGACAGTAAAATGTTTTGCGTCGACGATGATGAATAATGTCTTCTATAGGCGGAAGATGTTGTTATCTAAGTCTGAAGAAATGCGTTGCAGACTTGGTGAAATAAGCATGTATGAACATTCCTCGTGCTTCTTTTTTTTTGAAATAATTATGTTACCCTACCATTTTCAGGACAATTTACAATGAAATTATAACATAAGTTATAAGAACATATAGAAAAAAACTTATTTAGTGACTACACATGCAGAAAATATGTAAAAATAATAATAAAGTCGAAACAATACGAGAATACTACCCTTTAAAACGAAATTATAAACAAATATTTAATATTTTATTTTTTATTTTATATAAATGATAGTTTATACTATTATTAATAAAATATGAGTTAAATTTCAGCAAAATTCATCTTATCTTCATTTGATTAATCTGAGAAATGATTCAGATAAAAGAACTCAAGGTAGATAATGATGGACATCTTTCATATAACCAAATCTTGTAACTCACATTATGTTTTCAGATTAAGCTACATGTTCTTAATAGGACTGAAATATTTCAAAATATGTCTGTTGATCTGTAGACATTGGTTAAACTAACATCCTCCCGAAATGGAGGATATCCATATACTTTTATAAGAACTAAACGCTTTCAAACGTAAAGGTATTTTTCGGAAATAATTTTGCAAAATTATTTCGGAATATGGATCGAGAACATGTAATTGTCACAGGATAATGTAGGAGTGGTGCATATTCATTAAAAAATATAGGCAAACTAAGAATGATTCCATTTTTGACGAATGTTTTAGTATTTTAGATCAAACTATGGTTTATAGTACGTTCCAAACATATTCGAACAATTATCTTACAAAGAATTTCACTCAGAAGTTGCAAAATGTTTCACATTTATTCAATAACAGCAGTGATATAAACTAACGCCGTTTTGACTGAATGGTCAAACCTCTAGCTTATAGGTTAGGCACGAGATCATCGATACTCTTTTACAGAAATGTTTCACTGACTTATTCACTACTTTTAAATGTAATTTGTTTACCATATTTCAATTCATATAACAACACATTACAAAATAAGAAATGCATTTTTAAGAAAAGATCCGAATTATAAAAATTGGTGGATGTAACTTTTATCTACAAACTAAGTTCAATAATTAGTTTCAGTTATTTATTTAAAATGTTATAAAGTCACTACGAAACAGAGTATTATATGTATTTACTCCAAATTGAAATACTTCAAATCATATGATTTTATTTCATTATAACACATGCGCCCTAACTGCGTCATAATTATTTTCGGTAGGTATTTTAAATATTGCAATAAAAATAACAAATTTCATTTTAATTCAATAAATTACACATTTGCATGTTTTATATATTTGGATAATGATTGATCAAAGTGATACAGTACGATGAGAGTATTATATGTATTAACTCCAAATTAAAATACTTCAAATCATATGATTTTATTTCATTATAACACATGCGTCCTAACTGCGACATAATTATTTTCTATAGGTATTTTAAATATTGCAATAAAAATCACAAATTTGATTTAAATTCAATAAATTACACGTTTGCATGTTTTATATATTTTGATAATGATTGATTAAAGTGATACAGTACGATAGTATTACGAACCCTATTTACTTTTATTTTAAATGCATACAGTAGATTACGATATTTTATTAATAAAGACGTGGGAATAACAATTTCTTACCTTCTTTAAAATATGACGGCATCTTGTTTAGAGCGTCTTTAAGGCAATCATCAAATAGTGGACTGTTGACTTCACATTTTCCGAGACTCTCTTCTACAAAAATATGTATTAAAATTAGCACAAAATTATAAAGATTACACAACACATTTTATTTTAATATTAAAATAACATATATTGTATAAATAAATTAAAAACTAAAATTATTGCTGGAATATTAATTGGGCACATCCATTACTTTTCGACGAAACTTTGCGCACTTGGATCAGCGATTTCGCTCATGATTTTTTGTGTGAAAGTAGGTCCTAATATATGGGGTTTTCCAAAGTCTCAGCCCAATCAAGGCAAATTTGGCTTCAGGAGAATTTTCATAAATTTTAAACCTAGCAATTTTTAAAAATTTATTTCTCTGAGTCTATTTAACCGATTGATCTCAACCTGATCGCATATTTTTCGCTAGACTCTCTATTTATCGAAAAAAATATATATTAAAGCTTAGATCGTATGCACGCTTTCGCGAGAAGATTTTAACTTATCCATTAATTTCATAAAATTGTACCCCATTTTAAAATGCCATTGTTTGGCATTTTAAAATTGTAAGGCTCCCATTGTTTGGCTTGATTTATAGTTTCAAAATTAGTAAAAATTTGAAGTATCTAATAGTTACACTTCGTATGTGACTTGTCAAATTTACTCGATTTTCAAAATATAGCTACTTTCAATTAGCTACAACTTTTTTTTTTAATTTCGAATTATTTAAAACTTTCACAAAAATTGACTTACTATATTCTTAAAAATCCCTGAAAATTTTAACTTTCGAATCGAGCCAGGATACGAGTTACAAATTTTCAAATCGTACCTGAAAATCGTATCGTAACAATCGAGCAGTTGATTCATTTTTAGACTCATTCATAATCCTTAAGAAAGTACGTAAGTACAATTAATGATAATACTTTATTTCACATTATATTATTATTATAAAATTTAACAAGATTTTATTTTAGTAGTTTTTTAATATATTTCAGAAACTTTTGTTTATAAATTCAGTTGAACTACTTATAATTATTTTTTCAAAATAAGTTACTCTCATTTGTAAAGTATTATCATTAATTGATATAAATAAATGGTGAATCCGAGTGTCTGTAATTGTTCTCAGAGCTTCGAATCGCTTTTTCGATTTTTTTTATGTTTATGAAAATATTTATTGTCTACCCATATTGTTCTAAGTAAATCAAATATTTTCTTTTTGCTTAAATCATATTAACAAACAAGGTTTTATTAAAAAACTACACTTTGCTTGTATTTAATTTGTGTTTTTATACTTTATAAATGAGAGTAACTTCTTTTGAAAAGGAATTTAAAATAGTTGAACTAAATTTATAAACAAAAGTTTCTGAAATACACTAAACACCCAATAAAACAAAATCTTGTTACATTTTATGATAATACTATAATATAAAATAAAGTATTATTATTAATTGTACTTATTTACTTTCTAAAGTATTATGAATGAGTCTAAAAATGAATGAACTGCTCGGTTGTTACAATACGATTTTCAGGCTATTTGAAAATTGTTATTTGAAAACTCGTATCCTGGCTCGTTTCGAAAGTTCAAATTTCCAGGAATTTTTAAGGATATAATAAGTCAATTTTTCTGAAAGTTTCAAATAATTTGAAATTCAAAGGAAAAAGTTGAAGCTAATTGAAAATAGCTATTTTTTGAAAATCGATTAAATTTGACAGGTCATATTACGAAGTGTGATCATTAGATACTTCAAATTTTTATTAATTTTGAAACTTTGAATCAAGCCAAACAATACGAGCCTATACATAATTTTTAATTTTAAAATTTGTACAAATAGCGGCATTTTAAAATGGGGTAATATTTTATGAGATTAATGGATCAGTTAAAATCTTCCCCCGACAGCGTGCATACGATC
Organism: Rosalia funebris; assembly: GCA_037954035.1. Taxonomy (NCBI): domain Eukaryota; kingdom Metazoa; phylum Arthropoda; class Insecta; order Coleoptera; family Cerambycidae; genus Rosalia; species Rosalia funebris. Next base: position 1,160,203 of record JAZFAV010000018.1, on the reverse strand, counting down.
TAAGCTTTAATATATTTTTTTTTCAATAAATAGAGAGTTCAGCGGAAAAAATATGAATAGGTTGAGATCAATCGGTTAAACGGATTCAGAGAAATAACTTATTGAATATTGCTAGATTTAAAATTTGAAAAAATTCTCCCGAAGCCAAATTTGCCTTGATTGGGCTGAGACTTTGGAAAACCCCATATATGAGGACCTACTTTCATATAAAAAATCATGGGACAAATCGCTGATCTAAGTGCGCAAAGTTTCATCGAAAAGTAATGGATGTGCCCTATTACATTTGCCTTATTATTATTATCCTGATACTTGTGTCTGAGTATTATCGACAAAAGAATTCTTCATGTTTACTTTAAAGGTGTACCAATTTATAAGATGAAATTAGTACATAAGTAGTAACTGTAGTAGAAATTTGATTACGTACTTTGTTTTAACCTATTATGTAATTTCTAATAAAATGTTGAAAATAGTTTAAGGTAATTATTGGTCTTAAATTTAAGTTTGTTGCCCGGAAAAATAAGTATATTTCGTATTATTTCGACACATTGTTATCTGGTTAGATAACTTGAAATCGAGTAGTAATAAAATGCATATTTAGCTTTAGATGTTTCTTGAGCGTAGGTAATAAATTTTATTCTCCATGAAAATAAAAGTGTATATAAAAAATTTAATCAAAAGCTATCTTTATTTTTAGTACTTAATAATAGCTTATGGTAGCTATTTTGGTTTGTCAATTTTTCCATAAAACTTAATTAGCAATTTTTTTTTTTTGAAAAAAAACCGAGACAATTAAGCAAATAATTGCTTTTCTAAACATCGGTAAAAACTAAAATATAAATATGTAAATATCAGAAATTATATACACTAGACTCTATTAGTATATTCTACATTCTATATACTAGATCAATACATGGCAAATAATTATATATAGAAGAATTGGAACAGAAGATACTCTATTAGACTACTACAGATATTTCTGTAATAATCATATGTGTAAAAATAAGCTTTGAAATATCATTTGTTATTTTCTTATGACCAATCTTAGAATACCTATTTAGGTCTTGGTTGAAAAACATTGAATGATTATTCAACTTATACAATTGTTAACATTTCCTCTACTACTAAAAACCAGAAACAAAAATATGATAACATAATGTTTAACACATTTTATCGTTCTTATTATTTTTATTTTATTTATTATATTATTTTTATATACAGATTCCGAATAGTGTATATATAAAATATAAATGTATTTTGCTATAAATTTCAATATGATACAATATAAAAAAAAAATACAAAGAGAAAGGATGAAAAGAAGTACATCATAATTAAAACAATAGTTTCTATGTGGATTCGATTATATTCTTTTTTTTTTTTTTGTAAAACTTCAAAGCAACTATAAGATAATTATATGACAATTATAAATCAAGTCGATATACTAAATAGATTCTTAGCTTTGATTAGTATATATTAACGAATATATTAAGATATGTACATTTTTCTAACTAACAGTAAATAATCTAAACAAAATTCCCTTATTATTTATTAACAGTGATTAACTTGTTGACCAAGATCTGCTTTAAATTATTAATAGTGTAGATTAATTTGATCGCAGTTTATGTATTGTACATATATTCTCCATTACCATATCTCCATTATGTCATGTATCACCCTTACATGATATTTTCTTCTTTTTTATAATACTTCTAATATAAAAAGTCCTCTGGTACGTAGAAAACTCTTTATACTATATTTCAAACACTTTGTTAGTCACATATGTAGGCATTGAATATTATGACTAATTTTGATCAACTGTATCAGTTGTTCAAAAAATAGACTTCTGAGAAAGTTGTTTCTTTCTTATGATTTAAGAAATGTGAACTCTCAGAACTTGCTTAAATCGACATATGAGTGGGCCTGAAATGTGATTTTTTTAACCTTCAAGGTACGCAGAGGAAAGTTACATATATAGACGAAGACAAACACACCTATTCTCAGCCACACAGTGACATGCATAATACTGGGCCCAATAAATCACCTCGGACGATAGCATAAATGAACACTGTTGCAATAATCTCTATAGGGGGATATGGTGAGTCACTCATCCATGTAGTGGCTGTAGGATAAAATGCATATTGTATTCTTGTACTTCCACATGAGAACATAGAAGAATTGCATCATCTATCAGAAAGCTGGAGTCAAGTAGATATACATGATGAGTCATGGGAAACGGACGTTGTTAGAACGAATAGTACACAGCTTGTGTCAGGCGTATGTAGTATGTAAGTGGGAGAAATGACAGTCAACACTCCTTGAGTTGCCATTTAGTATCCATCATGCCGTTGTGGACAAGGGAACACCGCGTGTTTGTTTACGACGAGTTTGTAAAAAGTGGAGGTTCAGTGACAATAGTGCAACGTCTTTTCAGACGGCGTTTCAACATCGGCCGTCATGGTGCCCTCCCTCAGCGGGATACCATTCCTAGATGGGTTAATTCATTGCGAACGACAGGGTCACTGTTTAAAAGGAAACCACCCGGCCCAGTTCGAACGGCCCGAACAGCTGAAAATGTGGATCGAGTAAGGGAAGCCATGAACCGAAGCCCCACTCATTCTGCTAGACGACATTCTAGGGAACTGCAAATAAGTCAATCCACGATGCAGAGAATTATACACAATGACCTTGCATTTCATCCCTATAAAATTATGATGGTTCAGAAGCTAAATGAGAGAGACTATCAGCAACTAATGACTTTTTGTCAAGCAATGCTTCACCTATACGAAGAAAATGAAAATTTGATTATCATAATGAGCGACGAAGCCCATTTTCACCTGGAAGGGGCGGTTAATAAGCAAAACTGTCGATATTGGGCTGCAGACAATCCTCGGGGATTACATGAGAGACCGCTATACAGCTCTAAAGTTATAGTTTGGTGCTGTATTGGACGGTGCGGGATTATCGGACCATTTTTTTTTTGAAGAAGACGAGAGAACGGTGACTGTTAATGCTGATCGCTATGTGAACATGTTCGAAACTTTTTTCTTACCTGAACTTCGCAGGCTAAGAATGAATAGGGTAGAGGCGTGGTTTCAACAGGACGGGGCGACCGCTGATACAGCAAGAGCTTCCCTGGCTGTTGTTCGAACTGCATTTCCTAATCGCCTCATTTCACGCTTCGGAGACCTTCCTTGGCCGCCGCGCTCGCCCGATCTTTCCATTTGTGATTTTTATCTTTGGGGGTATTTAAAATCAAGGGTATATGAGCATAAACCCCGTACATTAGAGGACCTGAAGACAGCAATACGTGAAAAAATTGCAGAAATCAACCTAGATACGTTACGAAACGTAGAATCAAACTTTCGAAAACGACTTCAGCTGTGTATACGTGAAAATGGCCGTCATTTATCAGATATTATTTTTCGCACTTAGGCATATAAAATGGCATAGTTTAACGTTTAATTCTTTAAAAATAAAACTTATTTTTTCCTAAAATTGCAAGAGTTATTCTTTGTTGAAAATCGTCCATTTCCCGTAACTCACCCGTGTACATTTTCAGTTATCAAAGCTATGTTCATTCGCACTATGATGATGATGTTCCATATGAAGTATCATTTAAGTTATTAACTTAAGACCTTGATAATATGAATGTACCATCCATATAAACTTATTTAGCTGGATAAAACTTCCTTAGTTACTTCTCAACAAATAAGCGATAATCCGTTTATTCCTAATGTCCAAGAAAATGAAACAAAAAAACATATCTACTATTACTGCTGCCATATTTTATACGTGAGGTAAGGATGATGCTAACATGTTTCAATAAATTATTTAGAAAAGTAGAGCCTTAGTTAATAGTTGATTACACTAATAACAGAACTGGTTAGTGGTTAGTTAGTGAATTTAACAATGCGGCCATGACTAAGTGATTTATCTGATCTGAATTTCATATAATGCATTTGGTATAGTAATTTCACATAGTACGTTACCTGTAGTTTGTCATTTAGAGTTATAGAGTTGTGATTTCCATTTTTCAAAAAAGTTGAGCGTTTCCAGTTCTAAATTCTGAGATAGAATTATGAATTTCAGATGGATGAAGATTTAGAAAGAGAACAACGTTAAATAATGTAATACTCAATTGTAGTTGCAAAATCCGATTTACAGTTTTAAATTATAGAGTTCTTAACCTTTCGTGTTATTCCTCTCAAAAATAATAAAAACTTTACTTAATAGAGTTAGTTTGCAATCTCCGAAAATAAATGATTAGAAAACATATGCATATATGAGTATCCTTTTTTTATTTATTACACTAAGTGCGAAACTTTGGGAAAATTAAAATTTAAAAACTCATAGGATCATATTAGATACGTAATAATTAGACATATCATTCAGTTTGTTGGATCATTCATATCCCCTAAGTAACAAGAAAATGTACCACCTAGAAGTAATTAACACTTTAAAGGTGTCCTTTAAAACAATTGGTATCTACTTATTATTACAAGTTGATGTTTACTTGACGCTGATCCTTTTCATTAATCATGACAGTTTTAGTTATTTAGTGTTCCTAATTTTATTTTCTATTTGTTAATTATAATTAATACCAAAAGTATCAAGAGGTAATCATTTTACCTAGCTTAGTGAATTTGAAAGAGGAGCAGAAATGAATCAACTATGGTAAGACGTTATCAAGGAAATCAGAAAACGAACATATTCCGGATTGCAAAGACACACTACAAAGCATTAAGATTTTGTTTTGGCTGTAGGAGACAAATATATCTCTATTCCTGCTGTTATAAAATCAATAGTTTAATGTCGAAGCTAGGGAAAAATATTGGTGAATAAGGTATTTGGGACATAATTATAATACACAGCATGTAATATCACTTACTTCCAACTATCGACGACAACGATGGCAGTGAAATGTAGTTAAAGATCTAGTGGAATATGAAATGGTACTATACTTAGTGCTAAATCTCATTTTTGTTTAGAAATGCGCAATGACTATCCTGAGAGTGAGAAGAAAATGTGAAGAAAGATAACATGTTCAGTATAATGTAGAGCATCATGTCAGTACATGATGGGAAGTATGTTATCGAGGGCTATTGATTATGGTAACAACCTATTACCCGTAATCTGGAGCACATGTAAAGCTTGAAGGCTTCTCAAATTCAACTCCTTCTATAACTACCACGATCCCTCGATTTCTGTCTAATTGAACTTGTATTGGATATTATGAGGACATGACTGTTAACCTTACATCACCCTCAAAAGCTTCTATGATATGATAGCATTGAATAGTTAACAAGTGTATTATCTCTAAGCAAAATCCAACTCATCACTGAACTTTAATCAGTATCTCTTATTTTACCTAAATTGTAGTCACATATTTCCTGTAATTATTAAATATTTATAAAACATAACGAATTAAACTATGTGCACTGGGTCTTCTTGTATTTTTTGTCACTTGCAATTGGTATATTATATATAATCTATAAGCCATTATCCAAATTTTAGACATCCAAACTTTAACCGACTATATCGTCCTCGCTACCATGAATTCAACCACCATGAACCGGGGCTGATTAACTGCCATGCAGTTATTTAACTATAAACATTAAGGTCACCGATTTTAGCCCATTGTGTAATTAAAATAGAACGTGAACAGATAAGTTATTTATTTTCGTAATTAAATATATCATACTACCAATTAATTACCAATATATATTTTTTTGCTTTTGCGATAATTTAAATCTACAACAAATATCTACCTATACGTATATACTTTAGTATCAATAAGCCGGTAATTAGTATTTGCAATAAACAAACCTGTATATTCTAAAATATTTGTTCTTAATTTTTCCCTTCTCAAGCTAATCATACTGGTATAAATTAGAAATAATATTTAAAAATTTAGAACATCCGACGGTAAAATTTTCTATTCACTTATTAGTTAAATCACGAAATAAAGTATTATAATTCTCTTACATAAGTATTGTCTCACAACAGGTTCATGGTCAATCCAAAATAACGTTTTTTTATCGTACTGGCAAGAGAAATCATGCACGCATCAGTGTTTAGGAACACTTTCGCTTACCGTTTTTTTAACTAGTATTCTACTTCCTTGTCGCACATTAACATAGCTATTTCTTAAAAAATTACTCAATCAAAGTATGTTATGCGTAATGTTATGTAGTTTGTCGATTTCAGGAATCTTGTTACATCTGATTGCTGGTTATATTGAGGCCAGTAGCGGATGCCTGCCTATTTATGGTGCTACTACCTATGTGTACACATTATAAATAACATGGAAATTCTAAGCATTAGAGTACTACAAATTGAAAGCAACATAAGCAATAAATTTAGGTGTAAACGTAATTTAGAGCCCAGGCACATAATAGTTCGGCCAACGCATAATTTTACAACTAATATATTTAAATGAAAGTAATAACACTTTCAAAACTACTTCTTTAAAGAAAAATATTGACAAGAGAAACAAAGTATAAACTTTTAACTTAAATACGTTGAAATATTACAACTTACGTTATGATGTCAGTAACAAGTTTGTTAATAAAAAACATTAAGATTCGCGGTTTAGAATAGTTTCGCCGCTTCATCAAGGCTGCTGAAAAATACACTACGCGTCAGTGCCTTGACATATTGGTATTGACGGCAATAAACTGTCTGTCAATATTTGTTGTTGTTTTGAAATGCAATTTTCCTACGCCCATACTACTCATACACGCTCAGATCATAAGAAATGCAGGAAACTTCACTTTCCTAACCAAACACTCAGGATGATAATTTTCCTGTGGGGTGTTTAGCGCACGTTTTGTGGTATCCAAACAGATCTCAAATTTGGTTTCGTCACTCCAGCTTATCTGGCGCCATCGTTGTAAAATCCAGTGCCTATGTTGTGTGGCCCACCATAACCGATTGATTTTCTGTCATTTAGTTAATAACGGTTCTTCTTTTCCGTGAAAGAGAAACCGGTAAATTCAAGTTTAAAGAATCAAATTGTACCTTGTAGAATTTGTATTCTATTTTCTCTGTTGAGCGTTTAGTGGTTGTGGATGTAGAAATATTTTTTCTAGTGGCATGCCTCTATAGAACCATAATTTCTTTTGCACTGGATCGTCGGTATGTTGTTACAATCCTCTCTAGAGCATGTTGATTTAAGCGTGAAACTTGGAACGGTCGACTAATTTTATTCCTTTCAGCTGTGTATCCTGTTTTTCCATGCAAGTTAATCATGCCTTGCACTATAGATTTAGGCAGCGAATACGTAATAAGTATTTTCCGAGCCAAAATTTCCTGTTTATGAGTATTAATAATTGATTTACGCATATTGTCACTTAATGCCACGCCACGTGCCATTTCTCTTTAGAAAATTTAGTAGATGCGTCCAAAATACACACTATAATATCCCTTTCACTTTGACAACAATTGAGATTCTATTTTGTTTTAAGACGTTACAAATGTTTAGCCTACAATGCATTTCAGCAACTGGCCGAACTGTTTTGGTTAAGGGATCTGAAGGAAGATTACGGAGGGCTTGTCACTGGAGAAAATTTCATCACGTCAATAATGAACCACTCGGTTTTTAAGTCAGCGCATTAATTTATGAGTAAGCAAATCGCAATAATATTGCGCCGTCCCCTACTTCACATCGGAGGCACCTTCGGAGCATGCCTCTAGAGGGTTCGGGCTAAAAAACAAAAGTTATCACGTTGTTCGCAAGCTAAAAAACTACTCTTCCTAATGCCATTTTCAACCATGTGCCATATGCAATAAAAGTATTTTAAATGGCATGAAAAAATTAGTCACATTTATTTTATAATATCCACGGCATGGTAACAATACCAAATAACGATCGAAGTTAACTCATTTCTCGAGGTATGCATGTAGGGAACTTCCCCATTTTAATCCAGAGTTGACTATTTATGAAGCCCGTACTACCTCCAGACCTGATAGCATTTGATTTTTACGTTTGGAGATGTGCTAGAGAACTTGTGCACTCGTAAAAAAGCCAAAACCAAAATCAGTTAATTGAAATAATTAACTCCGCGTTTACAATGATTAGAGAAGAAATGCAGGTGCGTTACAACAACTGTAAAAATTCGACTAAGATGTCGTGTATGAATTAAAAAAGGGGACAGGGAGGCAATTCGACCAAAATTTGTGAATACAAATTTACAAAATAATTTCTTTTTTGTTACTTCATTTCCACTAATGTAGCTCAGATAGATATCTTTATGAACCAATTATCACAAATTTTCTCACATTATTTAAAAAGTTTTTATTACATAAGACATACAGTTGATTAAAGAAACAAATTTTTGACAACATTTGAACATCTTGATTGCTATTCGTTTTTTTTTTGGCTAATCCGAGGAAAAGTTGAACTTTTGAGATTGAAGATTCATTTTATTAATTGTTGGAACTTTGTTAGCTTATAATATTTTTTCTTTATTATCAGCATCCGATATGATATTGTTATAAGATACATTTTAGAAAATAATAAAATTTGTTTTGCGCTATTATGACCATGAAAAAGTAGTTATACATACAAAAATGCCGATTTCAGGGAGAAATAAAGAAAACAGTATCTCAAACATCGTGAGACTTGGGATAGAGGCTATTAAGGCTAAATAACTTCTAAATCGCCATAGTAATTCACCATTACTGTTTGGCAAACAATCTGCATAACACCCTGTATTAATTTATTACTTATGACAATGTATTGCCATATAATAACGACTCCATCAATTATGTTTTTAAATAAATTTATACTAAATCAAGCAATTAATTGTTCTGAATTCATTTCATCTAATTCTGATCAATTTAGTTTAGTTATTAGTACGTTAGTATTTCTTTTTTGATGAAATTGAATACTGCTATGTTCAAGAATCCACTGAAAAAGAATGCATTTATGTTGAATGGTGGCAATAATTATTCTAACTCGAACAAACTTAAAAAGTTATATGTATAAATTTATGAACATCATTAGTGAACTATAAGATCACTCGATATAGTTTCAAAGAAGAGAGAACAGTGTTTATATTATAAAGCATGTGATTTCTTTAAAATTGTGTAACATATAACACACTTGCCTCGTGAGTAGTAATAACAATCAGTAAAGTAATAACATAGCAGTATATAACATATTCTGCGATTTCTTGCTACACAGACTTAGTTATTTCTTCTCTCAAAGGTAATATATTTGACCTACATTTCTATCAAGATATCTGAACCTGACCAAGAACCTAGAGGATTATGAAATCATTTCGCTCGAAACTGGTGTAAATAATTGCGGTTGATGAAATATAGTCAGGCTTCCAGTAGAAATTGTGCATAATTTCTTTTTAATATTTCATGGTTGTACTCTTGCGAGCATAATATATATATAAAAAGATGTTTAACAGGTAAGTAGCAAAATGAAAGTAAAATATTCGGTACCTTTTTATATGTGGGTATGGTAAATCGCGGAATCTTATAAATATTTGATGTTATATAAACAATAGGAGAAACGATATGCGGAAAGAAGGTAAACCGCAAGGAGTGGTAGATGAGGTATTATTGAAGGCACTGATAAATGCACTATTTCTTAACTTTCCCTCGGGCGCAGCCAATCTGTGAGATACGACAGTTACATTTTTCTTTGCCCTTTCGTGTGTATTACAAATATTAACTCGAACTAATTCATAGCTTCCTAGATCCAAACCACTCTTCTCGATATGGTGTCGATTTTTTTTTAATGCATTCCCTGGCCTTGTATGGGCCGTCTGGATCTGTCAGATGCATTGCGCCTGATTACGTCAATATTTTTACTTTTATATTTTGTTAGATTCCTTTTTTTATTTAAATTAATAATATTTTTTGGGATCTCTGTACTTACTTATTCTGGCTTTTTATGGTATTATTATTCAGAATTAACAAATTTGGGTGTTAAATTACTGGTTTATACTAAATATCGTTACCAGCAATATGACGTTTATTTTTGTTTGGAACATTCTAAAATGATGAAGAGGATTTATAATTCTTTACAATTCTTCTCTTTGTAATTCTTGTCAAGCTTTTTATATATCACTTTATGACTTCTACATGAAGAAATAGGTTGCTTGTTTTCTGTATTCAAAATATTGCTCAATACTAATTTATGTGTATGTTTTTTCCTGAAAACAGAAAAAACTTATCAATAGCTTGTTCTCCTACAAAAATATTCCAAATTTATTGTTTTACAATATGAAATGGGTTCCTTTATGTAAATTTAATTATTGCGATTAAAAACTAGTGTGAAATATTTATTATTATATTCTATTAATTAAAATAAACGTTTAATTGAATCTCTTCAATTAAATCACCTCATTAAAATCTAAATTACATATATAAGATTTGATATGGGATCTCTCAGATACATTGCGCCTGAATGTGTTTAGATTCAGACTGCGCCCGGCGGAAGGTTAAGCAGATCATTCTAGAAATTAAAAATACTTGATTCTAAATATTGATAATTATTAAAAATACTTTATGTTTTAGAAATTAAAAAGATCATTCTAGAAATTAGAAATAAAAAATACTTGAATTAAAAGAAGTATTTATATTTACTTTTGTTTATATTAAGTTATTTATGACGTAAATTCAAATGGTCATAAAACCATATTCAATGGTAGATATATTAGCTCCTATAAAACTATCTTACTATATAATTAATTGAAACATGCCTTAGGCTGAACATTAGTTATTATATATCATCTCATATATTAAATTTGTTACTCTGAACAAAATTGTTATGAGCTAAACGAGAAGTAAACTCTTCTGGAAATCTTTCACCATAAAATAATAGTTACAGATCTGTCAAATAATCGAATTCCTCAAATTCGAGAAAAATCAAATAATCTTTGACATATTCTTAGTCAACTGACTTCCATCAAGTTGCACTCGTTTCGCAAACCAACATCTAAATGATTTCGTATCATAATGACGAAATCAGGTCAATGATATTCATTGCAACAACGGAACAAGCAAAATTGTCGGATTTGGGACGATACCAATCCACATGAGATACATCACCAAATGTATCCCGAGAAAGTCATTATTTGGTGCGGATTTTGGTCTGGCGGAATCATCGGTCCGTACTTCTTCCAATACGAAACTAGCATTGCCATAACCGTCAATATCGAACACTACAGATCGATGATAAGCAACTTCTTGTGGCCTAAACTGGATAATATGGATACCGATGACATGTGGTTCTAACAGAATATTCTGCACGAGCGATTTGAGAGCATGGTTATCACCGTAACATGAACTGACCACCGAGATCGTACGATTTCACGCTTATAGACTTCCTCCTTTGGAGCTGTCTTAAATCGCAGATCTATACGAATAAACCGCAAATATTTCACTATCTTTCACCATAAAATAATAATTACAGATCTATCAATTAATCGAATTCCTCAAATTCGTAAACCATCATCTAAATGATTTCGTATCATAATGGCAAAATCAGGTTAATGATTCTGGACTCATTGATACTATATATAACTTCTACCGCAATATCGGTCAGTAATTTAAGATATCGTCAATATTCTGACAGGCGTCCACTGTTTACTATTTGTTCTACCACTATTTAATGGTGGGAGAGATGCAATTGGGTTATAGATTCCACAGAATCCATATATTTTTAAAGAAATTATATATAATAAGAGGCCGTTATCTTACAACGAAATTGGACTATTAATAATTTCGACTCAAATGTTCATGATGTGTGGGCAACATGTTATTATTATATCCAATGAATTTTTATTTATCCAATATTGGTAAGTATGATAAATTAATATAGTTATTATTTTTGCTTATTAACTGTTATTTATATAATCGTTATTTAGATAAAACATTTAAGATTTTATAAATGTTTAAGTTTATACATGTTTGTATCATAGTTTGTTATAATTTAATATAATTATATTTATAATCTTAATATATAAGTAAAATACATGCAAGAAACTGTGTATAACCACAGAACTTTGAAATATGCAGTACAAATTATTCATCTTGAATAGAACAAGCTGTATATAACCGAAATATCAGTACCCACGAATTGTAGTAATTAGTACATATAATTATAATTCTTATGAATTTTTTCTCACTTTTCAATAATTTACGTTCAATACTTTACATAAAAAAACTGTACTGTATTTTTTTTCTAGGTAGTATATAAATAACAACTTTTATTCTAAAATATGATGTTTGACTTAATATAACTTAAAACTGAAATACATGAATCAATTTGCCTCAAACAAACTTTTTAGGGTATTAAAATTGAAGACTTCATATTCGTCAGATTTGCGTGTATAATTAATTATATCATAATACTTTAAGAAAGCATGTAATGAAATGTTTGATATGTTGCCATGAAATTTAGACAATAATGAATTAACTTTAAATAGAGTCCTTCAATAAAGACGCTCTAAATTTGTTAGGTTATAGCGGCCATATTGTTAAAGCAACGTCTGTCAAATTTATTGTGAATTGTTGAGTAGTGTATGGCAAATCACCATGGAAGATTATAGCATTTAATAACATGTTCAAATTTTATTTTCAAAATCAATGCTCAGTTCGAGAAACGTTCGCCCATTACGGGATTTTTATCCTCGCCACAACCGTCCGCCTAATTGACTATTCAACGTTTGGTGGCCAAATTCGAGTCGACCGGTTTGAATCAGCCAACACCCGTACGTCAACGAAACGCAATTTCTGCTGAAAACATCGCTGCTGTGCGTGATGGTGTACGCGAAAACCCGAGGTAGTCCATTTCTCGTCGTTCACAAGAACTTAGCCTTTCTGCAACTTCAACTTGGCGAATATTGTGTCAGGACTTGGATCTGCACCCGTATAAAATCCAGCTGACCTAGGAACTTAAGGTAAGCGACCATAGACATAGGCATGTGTTCGCTGATTGGGTTCTGGAGCAGTTGAAAGTTGACCCAAATATCGCCAAAAAAATCAATTTTAGCGACGAGACCCATTTCTGGATGAATGGTTATGTGAACAATCAAAATTGTCGGATTTGGGACGATAAGATACACCAGCATCAAATGTATCCCGAGAAAGTAACTGCTTGGTGCAGATTTTGGTCTGGCGAAATCATCGGTCCGTACTTCTTTCAAAACGAAACTGACATTGCCATAACCTTCAACGGCGAGCGCTACAGATCAATGATAAGCAACTTCTTGTGGTCTATACTGGATGATATGGATACCCACAATATGTGGTTCCAACAGGATGGCGCTACGTGTCATACAGGGCATGCCAAAATGGACATTCTGCAAAAGCGATTTGAGGGCATGGTTATTCTACGTAGCGGTGACGTAAACTGGCTACCAAGATAGTGCGATTTAACACCTTTAGGCTTCTTCCTTTGGGGCTTAAATTGTATTAAATCTTAAATCGCTGATCTATGCCAATAAACCGCAAATAATTAATGCCCTCAAACTCAACATAAAGAACGCCATCCAGTAAATTCAACTAGTTTTGTGCGACAAAGTCATAAAAAATTTGACCTCCCAAGTATGTACCATCAAGCAAAGCCACGGTGGAAATTTGAATGACATTATATTTCATACGTAACACTATAAAATATTCTTTCAAATAAAAGAACATTGAATGGATATCTCACACACAACTTGTTTTATTTACGTTTAAAAATCGAGCGTCCTTATTGAAAGATCCTTTACTTGATTATGCTCCGGGTCTTATTAAAAAAAATATAATAATGCCCCATTATATTATTTCTTAATGGACCATAAACTTGTGAAGAATAACAAAATTTGTTTCAATAAATTTTCCATAGACTATTAAATGAATACAAAAAATAAATAAATAAACAATAACTGTAATGGGCTTAATAATGGAAATCTTAAACTTGGAGAATCATTAATAAGTTTTAGATAATATTTAATAAATCTAGACAATTTTGTATGAAAGATCTATAATTAGAAACTGCGCATCGAAATGAAATTTTTTAATTATCATATCAATATTGTAGAAAGTGTTCATCAAATAGTGGTTAATAGTTAGGCCATTTAAGTATAGTCATTTATGTATACTATCCAAAATCATTAAGTTCCAATCTTTACTTATCCAGAATCTTTGAGATATTTTAAGGTATTGATGAGATATTGGGTTGTATAAAATATTAAATAACACTTAGAGGTGAATATAATAAGGCAATACGAAAAATAAATTTTCCTGTCTAAGCGAAGTAAATTCTGTATTTTATCCATAGCTTACTTTTATATATAGCTTAATATTATATACAGAAATGAACTTATATGGAACTATTTTTTTATTCCATTGTAATATTTAAATTTGTTTTATCTTGCCCATGTTGGAAACAAAATACATATCACGAAATTATTGCTTTAAATGCAACTTTTAATATTATTTAGTAGTCATGGAGACTATTGATGACTTGTATGGTAACTGGTATTTTTTAAGACGTTGGACCAAAAGAACAATATTTAAAACTCCTTTATTGAAGCGCTAACGTTATTCGATCTATATGCTAAGTTTTATCAAGAAAAATTTAAAGCTTTTGTAAGATTAAGATGTATTTGTGACCCTCGAGAATTGAAATATTATTTTTACGGGGAAACCAAAATTCCAGGCAGAGTATTTCCATCAAAATATGCATATCATCATGTTCCTGTGAGGTCCCAAAATATGCGTATTAACCTTCCGGCGTACATCAAAGTCAATCTTCTCGTCTCCTCTGAAAATCCAACTTTATATAATGTATAAGATACAATTCCTGTTGTAGGATATAATTTTCAAAGATAAATTAGTACTGTTGGATTAGAAATCTTAATTTGGAAGATGCATACGCAAGAGTATATTTCCATATTATATATGATTGAACATATATGCTGCGTATAATTTATATTACATATATACATATAATTAACCAATAATATGTCATATTTAACACACATAGATTTCGTTGCGTAGTTAACTTAACGTAGGACTACCGCAAATTGCTAGATAAATAGTAAAGCTAGTATTTACAATTTAGTTATAATAGGATATTTATTTTAATATATTACACAATTAAAAACAAAATCAACAGGAAATATCGATTTAAGGGATAAATTATTTAATAATTTTTAATTCTGGATATCATTTATTTTACTATAATTTATGGATATGCTTTAGAGATCCTCGACAGTAAGTAATATAGCAATAGTCGCTCCTTCATATATCTAAGTTTAATGACATATACAATAAATTTATTCAGGTATTTCTACTACTAGTAGTATATGATTTTAATTCCTGAAGAAAGAGGTAAAAGAAGCCAAGTTATCTAATATCTACTTAAATTGATTACAAAGAATACCCAACTTTTTAAAATATCAAGTGTTAATGTTTTCTACACTAATTTAGATGGTATAAGGTTTCATAAAGGTCATCCTTGCTGTACCGAGAAATCAAAAATTATCTTGGTCAAAAGGGTGAAATGGAAAATGTCCGTCTTAACATAATTATTTAGAAATAATTGTGTCAATTGTAGTCAACTTACCTGAGTGTTATTAGTGAAAATATGTTTTAGTGAAAATTAATTCTATAGATAAAATAATAATGAATTTCAAGTTTTAAAATTAAAATAAAGATAAAAACCTTTTTCCTAACAAAAAAAGGAAAGGAAAACAGTAACTGTTTTCAATAATCGGCCGCCTGTTTAATATAGAAGTACATATGTATCTCCACATGCTATTAAAAGCATTTTGCACCATTTTTAATCTTTCAGTTCCACATTCTTTTACAATTCTTTGTTTAAGTTAGTGGGAATAAAAGGCACACAAAGTAATACATAATGGTGGACTCTCCGGCACAAGGAAATCTGGGAGGAAATTTAACTTGTATTGCCGGATCCTGGCAAAGATGTACAATATGATGATTTTCAAAAATCAATGTGTTATTTTTCAACGAAAGAAATAGTTATTTTTTCACAATATTCGTTATAAAATGCCATTTTGGAAATATATAAAGAACATTAAAAAAATAATTAGGAGCGATAAATAACGTTATCTAAGTGGCGACCATTCTTTTGAAACTCCTTGTAAACGAGTAAAAAATTTGTCCATGCACCGCAGTGCAACCTAGCCTGGAATAATTTCAATTTCGCTTTGTTATTGCTGCAGTAAAGGTACGTGGTTTCTCAATGAAAACATTTGATTTGAGGTATCGCCACAAGAAATAAGCGCAGGACGGCAGGTCCGGCGATCATGGAAGTCATTCGATATCGCCCCGCAGGGAAATGAGGTGCTCCGGAAAATATTGCCTCAAGAAGGTTACAGTCTCTCTGGAAGTGTGGCAGTATAGGTAGTTACATATTGCTGAAAATGAACTGCATCCATGTTTAAGTTACGCCTTCTCAGTTTAGGAATAAAAAGTTCGCGTAGCGTCGTAATACAATGGTGTCGTAACTCTCTACGAAAGTATCGTAAACAAAAACATGACGCTCGAGTGTTCACGGGTCCACTACGACTGAAATGGCATCTCCTGACTTTCACATACCAATCATTCTAAAAACATTAGTCTACTAGTCACTAAAAAAAAATCGCAGAGAAAAGCTACAGGGTTTTGTTTAATATGTTATTATATCATCTTGCTGAAAATAGCCTTGCTGAAATTCATCATCGTACAGTTGTTAAACAAATGTAGTCAATATATTGTTTTCACACAGCCGCGCATTAACGATGAAATTGAATATATTGGTTTCAATTATTTTTCTACGAGAAAATACCCTAAGAGGGAAACTGTGAGAAATTAAACTATCGTTCCTATGAGAAGCTATCCAAACACAATTTTGTGAGGAAGTACCACGATGAAACATTTTGTTAGAAGAAATATATTAAGTTTGTCATATTAATAGAAACTAGTGGCATGGCGGTCCTCAAGACATCTGAGGTAGTTTACCGACAAAAAAGCAGTTTCTTGAAACAGACGTTCCAGAGGTCTCAAAGGTTTTCTGTTTTCCATGTGTGGACGAACGTTATTTACAACTTGTGTAGGAACGTTTGTCTATCAGCATATTTTCTTTTATCACAGAACCAGTATTGGGAAACTCAGTGACACAATTGAAGACGCAATATACAATACTAATATAAACGCACATTACTCCAATGATTATTTTAAAATCCTCGACCCTCTTTGACAAACAATTTTTGTTATTTCGGTATAAGTATTAGATTTAATAACAGTAACGTCTCCCTTAAATCAGTCTATTTAGATTATGAAAAAATAGTGGTATAAGAAATCGATTTCTTTACGAAATATAAAAAATAAAGATGCGAAATATAAAAAATGTTACAGATAATTTTTATTTAATACTGATTACGAGTTCAGTAGAGAAAAAAATTTTAAAACAGTATTATCACAATAATGATTATCTTATGGCCGTTGTATTTGCAATGGAAAATTGCTTGATGAAATTAGGAAAATGTATTCATAGTGTTTATGAAGTAAATCAAGTGGACATACTTGGACTACTTGAAACTGATTGGGCAATACTCTGTTCTTTCACGCCTTTAAAATAGATATTTAATTATTTTTTCATACAAAGCTGAACCAAACTAACATTTAACAACAGTAATCGAACTTTTCGAAATAAAAGCAAAATAATGGAATTAAAAATTATGAAATAATATCTACAGAGACGTGGAAACAATGATTAGTTTTACTACCCTCTTTTTCTGTTTCAGGGAGAAAAGACAACCTGCAGAATTTACTACGCATATTTATATACACATTTATGTTTATATATAAATACCCTATACCCAGAAATATAACAAGATAATATTATAATTCAATGGGTAATAAAAGTGTTTAAATGAAAATTATTTTCATTTTGACTTGAAAACGGGACATTTAAAATTACTTTCATGTCTCGTGTTCTATTCCAGCACGAACTAGTTGACATTCAGTTCGAATCTGAATTTACATGAATGTTTATAGATATTACCAGATCTTATGAGGGTAAATTATTACATAATTATCTCGTAAAAGATCTGGGGCAATAATAAAGCAATTTATTCAAATCGCATAGAGTTGGCCCAAATTGTTAGTTCGGTCCGGAAGTGGGTTGGATTCCTATATAAGTCGAAAGTTTATCTTGGCTCTTAAAAAATATATAAAGTTTACTCGCGTAAATATAATTTTCAAATAGTGTCTCAATTTATTTTGTTATGAGTTGGAGACCCTGTATATATTCAGAAAATGTATTACAAAATAAAAAATGATTCCATTTCAAAAGAAAAGAAGAATTAGTATAACAATTTTGAGACATATTTGCTGATTAAATCTGCGAAATGTAATAATTTTTATGATTTATGATAAATCCGTGATCAGTGTTAAGAACATACCCCATTTTTATCTAGCATGTGATCGTACTACCTACTATCAAGTATTAATATATACAAAATATAAATAGACAAATAAATACGTAACTACAGAAATAGTACTATGAGCTATCATCATCGCTGTAATATTTCTTATAACACGGCATGAATTACTGAAACTCCAGACAAAATTGTATCTGCATATAATTTTACTTTTCCGCACTCCACTATAAGCGGAAAAGTAATATAATCGTGTAAAGAAAAAGTGAAAAAACAAATTTTTTTTGGGTTTATTTTTCGTTTTTCGCCTAAAAACAAAAAAGAAATGGTTTTTAAAATGTTTTGCTGTGTGTGTGTCGTCGTTGGCATTTAAATCTTGTTAGCACGATAACTCAACTAAATCGTGTCGGATCGATTGAGTTTTGACTGATTCTGATCGGGGACGTCTCCCAGACGACACCTATTGATATTGAGGTGGATATCACACACCACCCCATCCCTGACGCCTATTTGAGAATTTTTTTTGTTAGCACGATAACTCAACTAAATCGTGTCGGATCGATTGGGTTTTGACTAATTCTGATCGGGGACGTCTCCCAGACGACACCTATTGATTTTGAGGTGGATAAGACCAACCCCACCCTGTCCATGGGTCATGAGAAAGCACGATGGCGGACTATTTGAGAAATGTGTTTTATTCTTACGATAACTCAACTAAATCGTGTCGGATCGATCGGGTTTTGACTGATTATGATCGGGAATATCTCTCAGATGACACCTATTGAGGTGGATAGGACACATCCCACCCTGTCCATGGGTTATGAGAAAGCACGACGGTGAACTATTGGAGAAATTTTTTTTGTTAACACGATAACTCAACTAAGTCATGTCGGATTGATTGGGTTTTGATTAATCCGGATCGGGGACGTCTCCCAGATGATAGCTATTGATTTTGACGTAGATAGAACACACTCTACTATGTTTCTGGGTCATGAGAAATCACAATGGTGGACTATTTAAGAATTTTGTTTGTTAGCACGATCACTCAGTTAAATCGTGTCGGATCGATCGGGTTTCGACTGATTGTGATTAGAGACATCTACCAGACGACATCTATTGATTTTGAGGTGGATAGAATACACCCCACCCTGTGCATGGGTCATAAGAAAGTACGAGGGTGAACTATTTAAAAAAAGTAAAACGGTCGCATAAAACACATATTCTGCATTTATGTGTTAGTTTATTTTTTCTGGGCCACTCAATTTCAATATTGAGCTGTTCTACGTGCGGAAAAGTCCGTTTTAAGGTTTTAAAACTGTTTATTTTTATAATAATTAACTTTTTCTATAATTAATATATAATAAAAGATATGTTTAATCATGGTTATATCTGTAATTCTTTAATTGATTAGAAAGTTGCCTAGATATCAAATTGCATTCATTTCTTGTCCTTAATTATAATCCCAATTTCCTAAATGAAAGCATAGAATGTAATAAATACTTCCTTCATAATGAGGGTATATAATATTAATAGCAATATTGTTAACATAATAAAAGTTATATAATTATGGAAAATAAGTGCCTCTTTATGTAGTAAGTATAAAAATATATAAAATATTTATATATTATGTATTTATGTGTATATCGAATATTATATTTTATGTATATTTTTTATGCGATTTTATGAAAGTTAATACAAATTAAGGCTAAGTTATATGATTAAAGGAACTAATATTTTTCATAATTTCGTCTACAATTCTTATTTGGCAACTAATAACACATCTATTTACAAATCCTTGGACGATATGAAGACTAGAAATTATTTATTTGTTAGATACTCAATTTAAATTACACATCGCATAATTGTAGAAGGATAAAAAGAGTATTTAAAAATATTATACCTAAATATTAAAATAAAATATATTGACAACATAAATTTTGATATACACTTTGTTACTTTAAAACAATTTTCTTATATTTTTATTTTGACTTTAAACAAAGTAAATACATAAACACGAAATATATTTTATTAAAATCTAAATATTTTGTAATTTAGAACATAACACGGATTTATTACTGCAATTTTTTTTATTCAATTAGTGATTTTATCCCGGCCAAAATATTTAATTAAAGCAATGTAAATTATTAAATTAGTTAAACTAAATTAAATAAATAAATAATTAAATAAACAAATTGTTACACTAATAAATACCACAAGACAGTATATTAATTATATAGGCATAGCAAATAGAGCAATAACACTTACCTAATTCTATATTCGAATTTACAACTGCTACAACACAAGCAATCAATATAAACAAATCACAAAACATTTTAAATTAATTAAACCAAGTAACCGTTTCAAGTTGAATATATTATAGATACATGACTTTTAACATTTTCCTCGAGACTGAAGAAAGACTAGAGTAATGAAAGTAAAAGAGTGCTGCCGTATTTCACTCTCTCTCAAGAAAATAATGTCTAGTAGTGGGATTTTATATTTACGGATTCTAACGACACAAATAACGGCGGATTGGTTGAATATTATTTTACCTATATTTTTATCACGTGGTAAAGGCCCTTGAGACTGTACTATTATCCCTGTATTCTTTGTATATTATATACGAAATTAATTATTTATAGTTTATTTTCTTGAGAGAGTAAACATTATAGGTCTAATATATTTGATTAATTTTTAAACAAAATAGTGTTATAAAAAATTATGCTTATATATAAAATTATATTACTCAATTAGCACAGAAAACGGTTATTCTATGTCACGTATTTTATCATTTTAATTTGAAAAACGCTAATTTTCTTTCATATATTAATATTTGTGTTTTCAAAGGAGATGCAAAATTATTACCGAATTTAATTTAAAGAAGAACTTAGTGTGATATGTAATAACATACGGTATGGTAATTTGGCTTTTTATATTTCCCATTTATAGCTTATGGTAAAGAACCAAAATGGTAAAAGCTTTAGACTAATCAATACAGATATCCATGAGTCAAAGGAAGCATATATAACTACAAATATAATCAACATTATTTTACCTCCTCGCTCAAAATGGAACTAATAAGAATATAAATAAACGAATTTAAACAAAAAATTGGGAAATAGCTATGTATATATTGATGTTATATGAATAAAAAGAAATTACGGAAACCAACGATTTTTAATAAAACATAAGTTTTGAATAAATAACAAGTTTTACGTAATGTTTTTCTAATATTAAGAATGTATGATTAATAGAGCTAATAAAATAAAAATAAAAATTGTATGTAAAGAAAACAATCATCTGGCATTTAATGATTTGCATAGTTAAAATGATTTGCATATGTCATTAATGAAATCAAGAAAGTTTTATGAAAACAAGATTTTTCCCTAATTTTCATATTTTCCCTAGTTTTTCTTTAACATAAAAACCTTCCTCGTTATTTAAAATCTGTAGCATTTATTGTACTTCATTTATTATTTGCAATGATTCACCTAATGATAATGAAGTATCTTGTAATTTGTCTATGTCATCTGCTATTTCCACATAATTACTGAAGGTTTTTAAAACTTTACTTTTAAAATTGTTCCCAATTGATTATCTTGAAATGTAATTTATCTTTATCGAATGGTAGCTGAATCTTTAACATCGAATTGTAAATGTCGGGACTTACTTTTTTATTTTGGGAACAGTAAAACACTGTCTTAAACTATGATCCCCATCGTGTAAGAATTGTCTGTGTAGGTTCAAAAATACCAGCACACTGGTTATGAAAGGTCCGAGTACATTTGGAATATTTGATATATGTAGACTATTACTGCATGTACATAACACTTATTTAATAAGCCCATAGAATACATATAGTGGGGAAATTATTAAGAAGTAATTATTAAAAAATAGTAAAACTTGATGTAAGTTGACATTTTTGTAATGTGATGAATATAAGATGCTGAATTGCTTCGCTATACATCTATCGCTTTAATTGTGTATTGGCTGGTAAATATGAAAATGAGGGTAGAAATGGATACTCTATATGGATGGGTGCTATAACGCTGGCTACACTGTTTTTTGGATCTCGTCAAGACTAATTACAGTATAAATAATGGGTCATTCTATGAAACAGAAAGATTAAATCCAAAATGAATTTGTTATAAGATCTTTGGCCACTTTTTTATATATCTGTGTTGCACCGTTGATATGCCATGTTATACGTAATTATTTCTTAAAAGTGAAAAAGCTTTGATTGCAAACCAAATAAGTTATTAGAGTCATTTTTTAACTAACAAATTTCCATACAAATTTTCCCACATTGCACGCAGACAGTCACTTGTTACTACTGTTACTACAAACTTCATATGAAAATCACGGACATGAAGTGGAAATATAAATATTTACACTGAACATAATGAACAAAACAAGGGTCAAGCGACAGTAACCATATTATCAACATTAATAGTTTATTAAAAAAATATCTAGGTTAACAAGCTAAAGACTCTTTTTCGTACGTAAAATCTAAATCCACCTAATAATCTATTTATCGTAATAATGCAAGTATTGAGTTGCAAATGTTTTACTGTCTTGATTGATTTGAATATAAATAGAGACAAAATATAGTAAGACAAAAAGTTGTCTAATTTATATATATATATATATATATATATATATATATATATATATATATATATATATATATATATATATATATATATATATATAGCGAGGTTTTGCAGCATCATCGCCGCTTCTCGCATCCTAAGCGCCATCTCTGTTTATCATTCCAGTCTCCTTCCTGTAGTCCTCGTTCTTCCATTCCTTTGTGAATATTCATTATCCACTTCTTGCGTGGTCTTCTTCTTTTATTTCGTTGGTGTGGGGTCCAATTCCAGATTTTCTGTGGTATTCTTTCTGCGTTCATGCGTCTTAGATTTCCGTACCATTTTAGTTGTTTTTCGTTTATTGTATCTGTAATAGTGTCTGTAGCTGTCATTCTTTCTCTAATATCTTCGTTTCTGACATGATATAATGAAGTTAACCTGCAACATCTTCTCCAATACGACATCTCAGCTGCAAGTATTTTCTGGTTCATATTTTTGCCTGTAACCCACACCTCTGATCCGTACGTCATGACTGGTTCTATTATTTATTTAAAAATATTCTTTTTTGTTTTAATTGTAATATTACTTTTCCACAAGATGGGATGTAGTGTTTTTATAAAGTTCCTTCCTTTAGCCATCTTCTCCCTGATGTCCTTGTCGTCTCTCCCATTTTCACAAATTGTAAATCCCGCTGTCCAGTTCTATGTCTTCTCTTTTACCCCCTATAACCATATACTGTGTTTTCTCTGTATTTACCTCTAGACCCCATTTATTATATTCTTCTATAAGTTTATTGAGCATGTATGACATATCTTGCTGATCCTCTGCGACTACTATCTGGTCATCCGCAAAGAGGATGTGTATAGGTGACTGTTTTCTATGCGTATTCCCATCTGGCTGCACTTTCTAGTCCATTGTTTTAGAGCAGCATTTAAGTAAATTTTGAACAGGGTGGGGGAGAGGCAACATCCCTGCTTCACGCCCTTTGTTGGTGAGAAAGGGGCCAAGGTATGTTTTCCAACCTTGACGACAGCTTGATTTTCTCTATAAATGGTCTTAATTGCGTTTATATATACCGTGTCGATGCCCGATTCTTCTAGTGCAGTCCACAATTTCTGGAGCGGGACGGAGTCGAATGCTTTTTTTAGGTCTATAAAAGTTACATGGAGTTCCATTCCTTTTTACTGACACTTTTCCGCTAAATGTCTCAGGGTAGATATATTATCTGTACAGGATCTTCCTGGTCTAAAACCGCTTTGTTCCTCCCTTTCCTCAATGTCTTTATCTATTCTTGTCTTAAGGATTCTTCCATATAGTCTTCCGATTGATGAAGTTATACTTATACCTCTGTAGTTACCGCATTTCTTTCTGTCTAATTTTTAACCCTTTTAAATGTTCATATTATAACTCTTACAATTACGTATTTTCTATACTCAGTTAAAAGGTGTACTCAATTAATGGCGTTGTTCATATTTATATAAGGTAATATTTCTATTATGTATTCATGTCAACTATGTATTTAAGATGTACGAAAAGTTATGGAAAACATCCTATAAAGGTTATTAAAAGCCTAAATAACCATACAACAAATGAATACGTTATTTGAAATAATTAATTGATTTGAATACATATGAATTCTAGCTAGATAAAATATATTTACTCGATATTTACAATAGCTTAATTTCTCATAAAAATGCAAATGTTTGTATTATATTTTCTTGTTAAGGCCATACGTTTGTCTTATTCAATTTCTATGTAAGAATAAATTCTATCTATAGAATATAAAGATCAATTACTTGCCTAATTAAAAATATTAGTTCTTGTCCAAGAATTAAATTGTCTCCAAGTTATCCAAGCAGAAAAGAATAAAACGATAAATAATGAAACGAAATTGAGATTCATTGAAAAGTGTTTTAAAGAGATGATAGGAATTAGGTAATTATTATATAAGGAACAAGGAAAACAACGAACTCAATATTGGCGTGAAGAATGTAAAAAAAGAGAAAAAAGTTACATCCGAGGACTGTATATGTTGTGGTTATATTCTAAAATTTATTACTAGGTAGATAGCGAAAGTGCTGTCCCATGTGTATGTCTAGTTGCAAAATGATCCATAATTTAATTGCCTCAGTGTCCAATAATGCCCAATAAGGATAAAAATCGCAATATGATATTCGCATGCCTATATTACTCCCATCAGCAAAAAATTAGATGAGATAATTATTTTGTAAGCGTATAAAAACTTTTGAGCCTTACATATGTACTTTCGATCGACAAAAGCAATTTATCCCTCAATAAATTCAATTCTGGTTGCCAGAAACTAGTAAGAAATAATAAAGAAGACGGGCGTCATAAAATTTGTGACATATAATTTAAGGTAAATAATAAATTTGAATTATTTGACTGAATTTGTTATTAAAAGAGACATTTTTAATTTCTAGCAATATGTTGAACCATATTTGTACTAGATAAAATATGAAGCAATTAAAATTATATATTAAACAAAAACCAATGAATTTTTAAATATGATAGCAATATAAAAAATGTTTAATGACAACGACACTAACGACATTTAAAAACATGATAATATTATTGATATTAGTATCACTTATGACTTTGTTCAACTACTATCACTTATGAAGAAGTCACGTACGATTCACAGAATATAAGTATTACTTCCTTATTATAAATATCGTAATGAATTAATAAACTAATAGAAAATGCAGTTGTTATAATGAAAGGTTTATATTAGACGCTATACATTTTATTTGTATTATTTACATATACAAATAAAATGTATAGCATATTATTAAAATTTTGTTAGATATCATCGAAAAAGTTACGTACTAAATGTACGAGAACATCTAGAGGTGAAACGGTTGTTAATATTTAAGAGGTAACACCACTGTATTTTTTTCAAAAATCGACTTTTTATTCGCTTAAAAATTTTTTGAACCTTTTACAATACGAAGTAGAAACTTTTTTCCTAAAACATTTTTTTCCTTTCCCCTCTTCCTTTTCTAAGCACGTCGGACTGCAACGAAACGACATGTGCGTCAAATAAATACCTGAGAAGGTACATTCTAAGTACAGCCTAATGTTTTACCTTATGATTTCTAACTCTTCTAATACACAAAAGATGTCGGTAAAAGATGTTTATATTTGGTCAGAAGTATTTACAAACAAAAGCATTGCCGTGCATGGCCTCGCAGGAAAAAGTAAATTAACTACCAAAATAATTAATCAATTAACAATTTATTATGGCTTGGCAATGCGTCGGAATTTAAACTCCTTGGATAATATTAAAGATGAAATCTGGGAACCTTATTTCATAAGTTAACAACCGACGAAAATTTGTAGCATGAGAAGTGCTTAGAATCTTGGTGTGAGTGGAAGAAGGCACAAGCAGCGGATTTCTTGGATTTTTCATCATAAACCGCCACTTCCTAAAGTTCCTAAGTTCTTAAAGCCATCAAACCAATTTATGAGTATCTGAGTCGAGACGAGTTGCCAAACCATTGCTTGGGAGGCTACAATGTCGCGATGTTTGAATATTTGTTGATAATAGTTTTTTGTATTAGACTTAATATATATTTAATATTTCTATAAATATTATTATCTTATTACCTCTTTTTCCATCCAAAATAAAAATTGTCAAAGAAGCACTTTTCTTTAGCTTATCACAGTCTTGTTACCCCTTAACAATGATTATTATAGTAGTGTTTATTCTATAGCTAGCGGTAAATTTAATAAGTAATTAAGGACAAACAATAAAAAATCACCTTGCATAATACCCTTTATCCTTTTTTTCTCGTATTCCAAATAAATTAATTCCACTTCAAACTTCAACTTATTGCCAATATTTTGTCATTCATAACAAAAGACTTCCATAGGACTACTTTTTGGATAATTACAAAGTCAATAATAATGTCCAATGGTAGATACCAGTCTTTGTTAATCAATTTTCCAGAAAATTGGAAAAATCAGTGGAATCAGCTACAATATAAAGTTTCAGTTGATAGGAGATTTGAATCTAGATTCTATCTGGAAAACAATTAAATATTAAACCAGCCCATGGAAGCCTTTATTCTATAAATCTATATAACTTATGGTATATTATATACACATTATTTATTGAGAATTCTACCTATTTTTTTTAAATGCATCTGTAGAATATTGTAATAAATATAATTTTGTAGAAATTCTTATGAAGTACCAAATCGTGAAAAAAATTCTCGTTGCTATCTTTTTCTATATTTACTGTTTGTATTTTTATTATAAATACTTTTTGTGAAATATATTTCAATCAAATCCAAAAATGATATGTATATTTTCATTATGAGAGTATATATATATATATATATATATATATATATATATATATATATATATATATATATAATTACATATATTACTTCGTTGATAACTAGTAATGAATACCTAATTGTAATTAATGGATATATTTACTATATTTTGTATAATTATATTGTATTGTATTTGTATAATTATATACAGGAGAGATTGTATTTTAAAATGTATATTAAAACTTCAGTTGTTCAATTTACAATTGTAATACATATAGTCCCAATCATATACATCATGACAGTAATAAGAGGAACATGTATGGTAACCTGTGTAATGTACAAATAGAGCTGTAGTAAATTGGGTACAGATACTAATAAAGTCAAAAATGCTTAAAATTTTCTACTATACTTTTATTTCAACTAGAACTTGTGCCAAGTGGAAGGCGGGCAGATGTGACTGTAAATTTATTAATTTCCTCCCTTTGTAAAAAAACTGACAGGAAAACGTATCACATACAACTGTAATATGTTTTCGTAGTGTTATAAAATACAAACCTTAGTTGTATCATAAGAATATTAATTTTTAAGATTTTTAATCACTCAGCTGTTGAAATTAATTACACTATCAGAAAAAAGATAGATTAAAGTATATAAGAATAACTAAGAAAAATATGCACATATTCTCGTTCCTATTTATAATGCACACTTAATTTCATACTGTTCTTCAAATTTACCATTATAAATTTGAACTAGTAAGTAACAGTAACTTTCACTTTTTTCCTCCAGAAGGCAGATATAGGCATATTTAGAAAGTTCTTCTTGGTATAAAAAAACTATGAATAATTGTTAACCTTCAGTATTTTTGACAAAAATTCAAAGATTAAAAAAGGACGTTGTTCATGTATCTGTTTTATGTAATCTTGTCGATACAGGTGCTTAAAAAATTGTATTTCATACGTAACAAGTAAGTGATTGACTTACAGTTTCTCTCAGAGTACGTAATAAAAACTAACATTTCTGTTGAAATTTGTATTTGGTAAAATAGAAATTTGCAATAGCACTTCTAATTGTTTAATAGTTATTAGCCAAAAAATACTGATTTTTACAAATACATATATAAAAGCTTTTATAATTTTACAGGATTTTTTTTTAGAATAACACGATTTGATTAATGCAATATCACCCATAGTTGCAACTCCAACCTAATTGTGGAAATTATAGACCAATAATAAACCATAACTCTTCCTACAAATTTTACGAACTTTTAAAATATTACAAGGTTTGTCAGTCTATTTATATTTTAAAACAATTTCTTTCATAAAAGATGAAGAATAATATAACGAACTTAATTTACTCTTAAGTATATCAAATAATTTAGATACACATACACAAAAATTCATTCCAACTTGTATATGCAAACAATAGTACTATTGAAATTTGAAATTTTTCAAAAATTGAAATTTTTTGAAAACTATTATTTGTATTAATGATTATTGTGGAATGCATAGACCAATAGGAAATATTGTAAACATTAACTTTTCCTATAAATCGTACTAACATTTAAAGTATTACAAGATGTGTGAATCCCCTTATATTTTATAACAATCACTTCGATAAAATATGAATAATAATACAACAAAAGATTTTTGAAAACTATAAAAGTATTAATTATTGTTGTACCATATGTCTTAAAACAAGGTATTTAGCATGTATCTTGACAAAAATTCAAAGATTGAAAAAATACATTGTTCATATAACTGTTTTATGTAATCTTGTCGATATAAACTTACAAAAAATTTTCATACGTAACAAGTGAGTGATTAACCTACAGTTTCTCTCACAGTACGTAAAAAAACAAATATTTCTGTAGAAGAAATTTGTATTTGGTAAAATAGAGATTTGCAGTAGTATGGTACTTCCAATTGTTTAATAGTTATTAGCCAAAAAATACTGATTTTTACAGATACGTATATAAAATCTTCAGTAGTTTTACAGGTTCATTTTCTTAGAATAACACGATTTGATTAAAGCAATTTCGCCTTTCGTTATAACTAAAACCTAATTGTGGAAATTATAGACAAATAATAAACATCAACTCTTCTTACAAATTGTACAAATATTTAAAATATTATAATATTTGACAGTCCCTTCATATTTTATAACAATCTCTTCACAAAAGATGAAAAATCATACAACAAACTTAATTTATCCTTAAATATACCATATAACTTAGATAGACACATACAAATATTCAATCCAACTTGTATATGAAAACAATTAAAATTTGAAATTTTTAAACACTGAAATGTTTTGAAAACTATTATTTGTGTTAATGATTATTGTAGAAAATATAGACTAATATTAAACGTTAACTTTTCCTACAAATAATACTAACATTTAAAATATTACAAGATATTATTACAAGAAGTCCTCCTATATTTTAACAATCAATTTCATAAAAGATGGAGAATAATATAATAAAAGTACTAATTATTGTTGTATCATAATGTATTAAATCAAAGTGTTTTAAAGGTAAGTAAATATAACTGGTATATTTTGTTAAATATACATATTCAGTGATACATAAATGAACAGAGCTCGCGTTACTATTGTCATCAATCACCATTACTAGCAATTAATATATTTTTTATTCGACAGATATATGTGATAACTAATGCTGTACATTACTTTTCCGTTAGTATAGTTTATCCGTGTGGAAACAGATAGAAAATAATACGAAATCTGAATTACATATAGCTCAATAAAAAATGTAGTTATATGTATGTGGATGCCTCATGGCACTGCCGCAACCATGCGTTATATAGGCCGTTATTGAAACGTCCCGTACCCGGGCTATAAGATCACGCGGTATTTTCTACTTTTTTTTACATTATTAAATTAATTTGGCATATAAAATATTACCGAAATTATTTTTAGGTTCATTAATTTATATTCTAAAATTTTCTCTAAATTATTTTCATTTCATTTATTAAGTAGTAAACGGATTTAGGCACATTTTAAATTAATTTTCATAACGAAAGTAGAGTTTTAAAATATTCAGTACAAAATATCCAGATCATAAAAGCAGAATATTTGAGTAAAAATGCATCTCGGCTACAGACTTCAAGCCCTTACCGGATATTCAGGCAAGCGATGCAGGTAGTCCGAGAAACTACTATAGCCCTTATGCGTTAAAGTTTCATATGGGAACGGAATCCAGAGGATGGGACCATATGTTTACGAAATTAAAGACAACGTCGACTTAGCGA
The DNA here is from genome assembly GCA_037954035.1 of Rosalia funebris. Taxonomy (NCBI): domain Eukaryota; kingdom Metazoa; phylum Arthropoda; class Insecta; order Coleoptera; family Cerambycidae; genus Rosalia; species Rosalia funebris. The sequence continues at coordinate 1,129,643 of JAZFAV010000018.1, read as the reverse complement.
AATCGCATACACTGGTACGACGCGTGCTAGCTGTTTTCGTCATACCGGAGTTTTCGGGAATATGCGTTCTCGCTCACATGACGCCGAGATTTTGCTTAAATACGGAGGGAATCGAGGTTATAAGACAGTTTAAAATCAACTCAAGAAGATGCTGCTGGGAGTAATCCGGGAAGAGGAAGCTGGAAGTAATCCAGGAAGAGGACGCTGGAAGTAATCCGGGAAGAGGACACCGAATAAGACAAGAAGAGCAGAAGCCTGGGAGCCGGGAAGATTCTGAAATGTTCAACCCAAGAAGAGGCCGCTGGGGGTCATCCGGGAAGAGGATGCCGAAGAAGACCAGAAGAACCGAAGACAGGGAGCCGGGAAGATCCGTAGACGCCAGTAGCTGAAGTGCCGAAGCATAGAAGACCACCGATCTGAAATTCATATTTCGTATCCACTACCTCACCGCCTCGGAAGGGTCTCGCCGTCCGAACTACGAAGTACACTAGGGAAGTACAGGGCCGGCTTTTCATAGGCTCTGGAAGGTCATTCCGTCGTCCACCGAGCCGTCTGGGGCCCTCCGTCATGGGCGTGACAGGGAGCGGGGGTTGCGAACCTGGGGGAGAAGTCTCCTACGCCGTACCTATTGGCCTCTTACTAGGTGAGGGTATTTGATCATTCGTATTTCCAGTAATAGTCAAATTATCGGTAAAGGGGGGAGGGGATCTACTTAATTAATGACTCTATATCTGTGTCGTTACTTCACTGTGGTACTCAATTAGAATTCAATACTTTCTAGATAATTTCTGCAATAATAATTATCCACGGTTCTTGTTTCAATGCAGGCTAGCCACTGCATATATGTACTTGTTTTTCATTCATATTTGTAATTATATCTTTTACCGGGAACTTAATTCCCAGTATTCAGCTATTTCTCGTAAATGTAAATTCATTTGTACTATGATGTTCTTGACAAGGCAACAACCCTCTGTTCGTAATTTACTGCATCTTGTAGATCAGAGGGGATCGTCTTATCCTATTAACGTTGGCGAGAGGAGTACCTCTCGGTATATTGCAGAGTCTGCGTATGCCAGCCAATATCATACAAACGTTGGCGAGAGGAGTCCCTCTCGGTATATTGCAGAGTCTGCGTATGCCAGCCAATATTGACAAATAACAAAGGGAGGAGTTCCTCTCGGTATATTACAGAGTTCTGAGTATGCCAATCCATCATATCAAGGTTTAACGAGACGAGTCCCTCTCGGCATATTGAGTTCTGTATATGCCCATCACTGTATAAATTAAACGGAAGTTTCCGTTACAAATAACAGAGTTCTGTTGTTTGTCAAGAACACTACGCCCACGTATCCAAGTTTGGATAATAAATGTAAATTAAAGTGGATTCTGAGTTTCCTTTTATTGCCTTCTTCTAATGGTAAAGCAGATAAAGTAAATCCGATCTAAAGTCAAATAAGTAAAATCCTAAATTAAATTCGTTAAACCCTAAATTAAATTAACCAGAGCAGATCATAAATAAGAAAATTGAAACAAGTAATACCAAACTTTATATAAAGAATCAGGGGAGTAAGTATTAAAACACAACGTAGCAAGGTTCCTATCACTAGACAAAATTAAACGATCAGGCCAAATCTTCGAACTCGTACATATACTCTCTGGGGGGGGGGGGTCAACCAGGGGTAGTAGGGGTTCGTTGGTATCATATTCTGCAGGTGTGATATCAATATAACCTCTGAGGGGGGGAACGTTCTCGCTAGAGGACGTATTTAGTTTGGGGTTCCATAAGATAAAGTAATGTAGGGGGGTATGGGGTGTGTCTCTGGTGCCGTGACCAGGCTTTTATAGTGGGGATATATTTTATAAAATACAAAAAGAGTGGGGGTATGGAATGTTTCATTATCTTCGAGAAAAGTGTGGTAACTTCTTAAATATTACGTGTAAATTTCATGTATTACATCTTGTGGCTGATAAAATTCGAAGATTTCTATTATACTATTATCCAGTGTAAATGGATCAATATCGTCTACAAATGCGCTGTTTCTCAAATCTCGAGAATTTTACAGTGTCCCGATAACCCTGAACTGTTGTAAATAGAGATTTAAATTTTACCAGATTAAAACAATGTATAATGTTTCTGCGCATACGGATCCGTTACACAATTGTAATAACTATTTTAGCTATGCTAATATTCCAAAGTCACTAGACGTGGAACGGTCGTTTCCTTCATATGAGGGCAATTTTTTATTATTAGGAATATTATTCAAAATAACCGACAATATATTTTCTCAAATGTCTTTTAAAGCTGTATACTCGGTGCCGCGTATATGTGGCTTACGTATGGGAAGGTGTGGGGAGGCCTAGAGCACATGACGCGGAGTTCAATTCACGCTGATTTAATCTGACTTTCCACTTTTTCACGTGCAGATGTTACATAGCTGCGCACTGTGGCCCTAGTGTTGGTAATGGGTACTTAGGATTGTATTTCTTCCAAAAGTCCTTAAATGTTGCTGTGCCAAGTAATGTAAGTGGTAAATGACAGGTAATTAACTTGAGAAGTAGATCAAAAATGAACTCTGTTTTCTGTGGCAGACCCTATTTTATATTACTATGTTCCATAATATTTATATGCCTTTTGCAGTCTCTCTTATTCCTACACAATAAATCTTTTTTACAAACTTTACACACTATTTTCGCCCCATCATACATCAAATCTGGAAAGTTCCGAATAAACTTATTCACATTGTCGGCAAGCGGCCGTTTTTTCGCCTTTGGCACTGTGGACATTTTTTTGTAAAGCACGCACGCTGTACAAATTATGTATGTAATTACGATCGCAAAGTGATTTAGTTCTCTCGAGAAGCAGACGTACACGGTCTCAACGTTAAACAGTAACTGGATACCTAGCATAAATCGAGTGTTTTGTGATACCTAGTTTGATTAGAGCGTCCGTTGAACACCGCGTAACGTGGTCGAGGCCCCCGCTACACCTTCCCATACGCAAGCCACATGTACGCGGCACCGATAATACAGCTCTACGATAAGGCAAATGTCTACAGAATATTATTAGTTTCGCCAAGGTAGTTGTGCAAGTATAATTTGGTCCAACACTAGGGAATTTGTAAGGGTGCCTGTGGGCCTATAATCTTTCAAATGTGTAAGACTTCCGGTTCTGGAGAAAAGTATTATATAAGTAACTTTCTACGAGGATGGAAGTTGATGGAAGGCTCAATACATGAATTTTAAATACGCAATGTAAACGGTATGATGAACAACTTTAGGATTAGTCTCATTTTTAAAGATTTAAAGTGTGGAATTTGGAAGCCAATTGTTGCATCCTTTAAATTTATACACGCATACATTTAGATATGTGTCTAAATATTTATAATGTGACAATTTTATAGTAGGTGTGCCTCAACTTTAAATTATTTCTAAAATAAATAAAACAGGAAACCTAAAGTTGCCCATTTATTCTTTCGCTGTAAATCAGTCCCTGGAGCACAGATGTCGCCTTGTATAAATATAATATTTATAAATCAGTTCCGATTGTAATTAATTATTTCTATTTTAACTTTATTAATGTAGGTGCTGGGATTATTAAAATAAATGGAAATGTACTAATTATAGTAATTGCATAATTTCACTGTATATGCTTGTATTATCATAATTCCTAAACAGATGGTTAGACAACAATATAGGTACATAACAAATAAACGAAATAAATTAGCCTTATCCAAAGTAATAATTAGGAAACATAATATATAGAAATATAGAAAACTGCTTTGTTTATTTAATAATGAGTATCTCTAAAAATATTAGATGTAGAAATTATTAAACCGTTTAGGATAAGTATGTTCTACAGAATCGGGATTTCTTGAGATTGTTTCATCGTAAAAGGGTTAAATCTCTTTTTAGGTATGCCCCGCTGTATGTAAAACAAATATCTATATCAGCGCCTCCACTAATATTTTAATTGGGAAAATTTGTGATTGATATTGAATGAAATAAATCAATATCTTATTAGCTGGACTTAAAGAGGGTATTATTTGAATCCATATGTTAAGCCATACGATAAATAAATAGTGGCACTCTAGTAATTATATATACACCAATAAATTTAATATATCATCGATTGTATTCTGCTGGAGAAAAGAGCTTTGACAAAACATGGACACTTAGGTTATGACGTTTATGCTATGTAGTATTGTTGTCAGAACCAAAATCACTTGTTACTCTCTGAATTAGTGGTCCAAATAATACAAAACAAAGATATACAAAACGTCAGCTATCGAATGTATATGGAATATTGTATCTCTGTGTAACAGGAATGATGTAGATTACTCAATGGAAACTATTAAACTTGCAAATGGTTTACAAATGCTTACAAACAGATAAGACATACCAGGAAACAGAAGCAGAATCCATAGTAAGACTTCGAGACATAGTACTAATGTATCATTGGAGTACAACACCAACGCATTCCAGATACAACTGTTTGTTTTGGTTTGTTTTGACTACATATATCAGAGAAAATATTAGGAATCAATCATCTATAATCGGATAGAACTCAAAGTAATATAAGGCCTGAGTCGGAATTTAGCTTTACTAATGTCCATATTTTTTGACTAGGTAGCTAGAATATATAAAAAGGTAGACTAAATTGAATGGGAACAGGTACAGTAAAATGATTATGGATAAAAATCCACAGATATTAATAAAATAGCAGAATTAGCCGTGAAAGCTACAGTGCAAATGATACGTCTACATACTTGTGTTCTACTGTAATACTAACACTGACTTAGTTTTCCACAAAACACCAAAATAATATACACTACACTCGACGCGCGCTTCGTCAACAAAGTTGGCATCATCTGGAGATGATTATAACTGATAAACATGAAGCAGTTTTATTACTTTTCCGCACTCAACTATACTAGCGGAAAAGTAATGTATTCGTGTAAAGATCGATGGAAAACAAATTTCTTTTCGTTTATTTTTCGTTTTTTTTCCTAAAAACAAAAAAATTGGTTTTTAAAAAATTTTGTCTATATGTGGTACGTTGTCGTTGTCGTCGACACTAAAATTTCTTGTTAGCACAATAACTCAACTAAATCGTGTCGGATCGACACGTTTTCGTGTCTCCCAGATGACACCTATTGATTTTGAGGTGGATAGGACACACCCCACCCTGTCCATGGGTCTATTTGAGAATTTTTTTTGTTAGCACGATAACTCAACTAAATCGTGTCGCATCGATCGGGTTTTGACTAATTCTGATCGGGGACATCTTCCAGACGACACCTATTGATTTTGATATGGATAGAACACACTCTACCATGATCATGGGTCATGAGAAAGCACAATGGTGGACTATTAGAGAATATTTTTTGTTAGCACGATCACTCAATTAAATCTTATCGGATCGATCGGGTTTCGATTGATTTTGATTAGGGACGTATACCAGACGACATCTATTGATTTTGAGGTGGATAGGACACACCCCACCCTGTCCATGGTTCATGAGAAAGCACGAATGTGGACTATTTGAAAAAAGTAAAACTGTCGCATAAAACACATATTCTGCATTTACGTGTTGGTTTATTTTTTTTCGATATAAAGATGTTCTACGTGCGGAAAAGTCCGTTTTAAGGTTTTAAAATTGTTTATTATAAAGCAGTTTTAATCACCTCCAGATAATGCCAATTTTGTTGGCGAAACGCGCGTCGAGTATAATGTATAGTGTTTTGGTGTTTTGTGGAAAACTAAGTCAGTGTTATCTCATACCAAAGGTTTCGACCTATTCTAGTATACTCTAATACTGTTATTCTGAAACGCACATTTACCTAGTTCATAATTCCATTTACCATTTTGTTCATTCAGTGGAATTCATGATATAATTGATTCTGGTTTGATTACATTTTTTGAGTTTGTTATGTACTGCTTTCCTTTATAATAGTTTCTTGTATATGAATATTGTAGTTTCAAGAATGTTACTGTTATAGTTATATATTTTAAAAGGTGCTAATTTTCACATACATATTGCAAAAATTTATATTTTTGTCATATACATGTGTTATATATTATTTCGTAACAACCACCTGAGAATTAATAAGTTAACAATGTTTTTTCTCTAACACCAGAAAAAAAATAATTTGTGAAACCAGTGATCGGTAATATTTATATATATATATATATATATATATATATATATATATATATATATATATATATATATATATATATATATATATCGAGGTTTTGCAGCATCATCGCCGCTTCTCGCATCCTAAGCGCCATCTCTCTTTATCATTCCAGTCTCCTTCCTGTAGTCCTCGTTCTTCCATTGCTTTGTGAATATTCATTATCCACTTCTTGCGTGGTCTTCCTCTTTTATTTCGTTTGTATGGGGTCCAATTCCAGATTTTCTGTGGTATTCTTTCTGCGTTCATGCGTCTTAGATGTCCGTACCATTTTAGTTGTTTTTCGTTTATTGTATCTGTAATAGTGTCTGTAGCTGTCATTCTTTCTTTAATATCTTCGTTTCTGACATGATCTAATGAAGTTAACCTGCAACATCTTCTCCAATACGATATCTCAGCTGCAAGTATTTTCTGGTTCATATTTTTGCCTGTAACCCACACCTCTGATCCGTACGTCATGACCGGTTCTATTATTGATTTAAAAATATTCTTTTTTGTTTTAATTGTAATATTACTTTTCCACAGGACGGGATGTAGTGTTTTTATCAAGTTCCTTCCTTTAGCCATCTTCTCCCTGATGTCCTTGTCGTCTCTCCCATTTTCACAAATTGTAACCCCAAGGTATTTATATTCGGTCACATTTTTTATCATCCCGCTGTCCAGTTCTATGTCTTCTCCTTTACCTCCTATAACCATATACTGTGTTTTCTCTGTATTTACCTCCAGGCCCCATTTATTATATTCTTCTATATGTTTATTGAGCATGTATGACATATCTTGCTGATCCTCTGCGACTACTATCTGGTCATCCGCAAAGAGGATGGTGTATATGTGACTGTTTTCTAAGCGTATTCCCATCGGGCTGCACTTTCTAGTCCATTGTTTTAGAGCAGCATTTAAGTAAATTTTAAACAGGGTGGGGGAGAGGCAACATCCCTGCTTCACGCCCTTTGTTGGTGAGAAAGGGGCCGAGGTATGTTTTCCAACCTTGACGACAGCTTCATTTTCTCTATAAATGGTCTTAATTGCGTTTATATATACCGTATCGATGCCCGATTCTTCTAGTGCAGTCCACAATTTCTGGAGTGGGACGGAGTTGAATGCTTTTTTTAGGTCTATAAAAGTTACATGGAGTTCCATTCCTTTTGACTGATACTTTTCCGCTAAATGTCTCAGGGTAAATATATTATCTGTACAGGATCTTCCTGGTCTAAAACCGCTTTGTTCCTCCATTTCCTCAATGTCTTTCGCTATTCTTGTCTTAAGGATTCTTCCATATAGTGTTCCGGTTGATGAAGTTATACTTATACCTCTGTAGTTATCGCACTTCCTTCTGTCTCCCTTCTTATATATCGGATTTATAATGGATACTTTCCAGTCCGTTGGTATCGGTTCTCCCTTCAAACACTTATTAAATATAGTACAGATCGTCTCCAGTACAATTGTTGTAGCATGTTTCAGTAGCTCGATAGGTAGATCTCCTGGTCCCGGCGCTTTGCTATTCTTCATTTTTTTTAGTTCCGTTTTCACTTCTTCTAGAGTAATTTCCTCTATTGTGTTATCTTCTATTTCTTTATTGGTTAAGCCAGTGTCCAGATATTCTCTTCTATTTTCTATCAGTGCAGATCACTGTAATAGTCTTTCCATGTTTCTGTTCTTATAGCGTTTATCTTTTTCACTTCGTTAGAGTTTTTTTTTAAGTTGTTTATCATTTTCCATGCTTCCCTGGACCTAGATCCTCCTATCATTGGGCTTATTTCCGTGCATTTATTGTCCCATGCCAAGTGTGTCTTCTTTTTTATTTCTTTTTTAACTATATATTTGTATCTGTTGTACTGTTTACGATCTTCCTCGTCGTTGCTAGATAACCATTTGAGATATAGCTTCTTCTTCTCTTCTACCAATTCGTTTAGTTCGTCACTCCACCAGAAGTTTTTGGGTCTTTTCTCTTTTGTTCCTAATGCCTCTGACGCTGCTTCATGTAGTTTCTGTTTTAGCTCTTCATATATTTGTTGTACCGTTCCGGTTATTTCATCTTTTATCTTCTGAGCCAAACGTAATTTGTAGAGGAAGCTGGTGGATTAGTTTCTTAAGCTATCTAGGTTGTAAACCTTTTGTCTCTCAGAATTTATATTCTATTTGTCTTCTTTTTCTTTCCAGTTATTGTGTCTTATTTCTATAGTCGATTTTACTAATAAGTGGTCCGATCCACATTCCGCTCCCCTCCACACATTTACATCAAAGGGTCTTATCATTGAGTTTTGTTTAGTAACAATGTAGTCCAATATAGATTTTAGATTTTTCGTTTTTTGGATCCAGGTATATTTATTGATATCTTTATGTTGAAAGAATCCATTTAAGATTTTCAACGAGTGTTCTTCGCAGAGCTCTATCCATCTTTCACCATTTTCGTTTACCACATCTTCACTGTCGTCCAATAATCTTACTGTCAAGGGCTTTACCTACCCTTCCGTTTAAGTCCCCTAGCAGGATGATTCCTATTTTATCTTGTGTCTTATCCAGTTCCTCTGAGAGTTTTTCAAAGAATTCTTCCTTTGTTGTTCTATCTGAGTCATCAGTTGGTGCGTAGATTCCGAATATTCTTATTTTTCTCCCTTTTATTTCAAGGTCTACTGTTATTATTCTTTCATCTATTGGGTTCCAGCTTATTATGTTTGTTTCAAAATTTTTTTTATAGCTACTATCACGCCAGATTTAGCTCTTTTTGCTTTTTCTACCCCACTCCAAAAGTATATATATTCATCTATATATTTATTTCCTTGCCCTTTCTTTTTTGTGTCTGTAAGTACAGCAATATCGACATTGTACGAGTGAAGCTCTCTAAACACTAAATGTTCTTTTGTGCTTAAACCCTGAATATTCCAACATGCTATATTCATATTCCTTTTCCTTTGACTGAGTCGTTTTCCGTTTAATCCGTCCTTGTTCCGAGGCTGCGCTTTTGGATTTTTAGCAGTAATTTTTTTTACGCATGGCAGAGAGCTAGTCTACCGCTGCAACACCTCCTCCTCTACCCGGCCTTGGGACCGGCAGTGACAATCTTGAAGGTACTCAATCCCCCTCTCGACTGCCCCAGGCGGAGTTAATATTTATTTATGTGATGTAAATTATTTATTTGTATCTGTGCATATTACACAATGTGGTAGAAATAATGCTCTTGTACTGCCTACGGTGTCTTATGGGTATGCGAACTTATTTCCTGTCTTTCTAGATTATAATCAATTAACGAAATTGCTTCAGGTACATTCCTTCTCTTATGTACTGAATGCACGTGAAGTTAGATATTCAAATAATAAACATACCATTACATATATTTAAAATTATACTATAAATATGAAGCCAAACAATATTTCTATTGTGGTTTGACATACCCCTTTCGGTTATTTTTGCTCTTTTTAGACTCGTGATGAATATTTATGATGCAGCAAACTGCTCGCCACTTCAATAACGTAGTTGTTGACCTTCATCCATATTTATACAAACGTGTTTTTAGAGTTTCTAAACTCTTTTGGGGATATCTAGCAACGTGTTATATTTATTTCTACGTCCTATTAAATTTGAGGGTACAACAATAAATTGTAGCTACACTTTGGGAATCTAGCATTGGAGTTTTTACACAAGAACGATATTTACGGTTTCTTATTGTTATTGATCAAGTAAGAGTTGCTTGTGGCTAACGTAAATTATAAAAACGTAATTCCCAGACACCTCCAGTTCTTTCTGTTTCTTATATTTATAATTTATATTTTTACATTTATATCTGTAGCTGCAGGAGAATTTCGTTTTATAATTTGATGGAAAATAAATACTATTCATTTCACCGCTATTTGCCAAATAAGAAACTTTCTTATCTTGACGATGAACGGAACAGTCTACTTCAGCCTAGCCATAAAACAAGCCACGGTATGTCTTGAGATTTTTTATTTGGCAAATAGCGGTGAAATAAACTATACAAGCATTATTATGAAATTACCTATTTTCATTCAAAAGTATTTCATAAGGATTCCTGCAGTCGCAAATAAAAAAGCTTACATTTCATGAATAATAATTGGATTTTATCATCAGACGAAGATATATATCTACATAAGACGAAGAAAATATAAATGGTTATTTGGGAGAGATTCATAAATATAATTCTTCTTAGTCTCTTTTATCGATATCTCGATCTCATTTAGAAATCAGTAGAAAATGAACGTTCATTCATCACCAGTGTTTGGCTTCGTAGATAATTTCTTAATAAACTCAGATTCTGGGTAACCGTATTTTCCGTTTATAGGTAGATATATATTTAAAAACCTTGAAATATGCTAATCAATTATTAACTCCGTATTTAACCAATAGCTGCTAAAGCTATAATAGCCCTTATAAAATATCAATTTTCCAGTTAGTGACTAATATATAACTGGCCTTAAAATCATCAACTCCATTCAGTCGTTAACTTTTATTACTTTTTATATAATCAGGGCGAGTATTTGACCAGATGATTTCCTTATAGATAGAGATTGTTGTAAGAGTTATTTAGAAAACCTTTATTCAAGTAGTGGGCTAAAGGAGTCATATTAAAAATTGTTCATCGTGCAGTAGCTTTACTGAAATTTTAACCACATTCTATAATATCTTTCTTAAAATCTCTGTTTCGGTAGTATCAGCGAAAAGATAATTTTATAATTAAAATTGATATAATATTAATTAATACGCACAACGGAACAGTAAAAATGATTTAATATTGCTTTAATTTAAAATAAAAATGAGCTTGCTCAAATAGTATATTTACAAGACATAATAGAAATTTAAGCCTTCGCGTAGGCTAAGATAAGAAGAAAGCATTTTAATTAAATTGTTTTTATATCTATGTTCCTAATAGTTCTTTTGTTCAGTTTCCTTTTATGCTTTTTGTTTGTTGTATTATCTTGTACTTTTTAACGCGCTGCTTCCCACGCACTTCTTTTATTATTAAGTCTAAATTTTACAGATAACATTAAAATCCCTGAAAATATTATCACAACAAAAGTACATTGCATTTCAGATTACTCTTTAAAACAATTTTATATTGATACGCCGCTGCTACGTACTATTTCAAATGGTACTAACAAAGCAAGGTTTCTCATTTATAAAAATTGTCGATAACGATATAACCAGAACAATCTCATAAATACAGATTTATTCACACATGGACATTTGTAAAATAAATTTAATCTAGAAAGGATTTAGTATTTTCGTCATTATCTATTTTAAATTAATCTAATTGCAATTGCTTACTGATTTAATGAATATACCTATAAAATAAGGTAGACATAGATGTATGGATGGACGATAAGGCAGATATAGAAATGATTTATTTTATAAATTCTTCATTCCTTGAATTAATTATTAACCCAGAAGTGTCTGGTTACTTTTACATATATGATTGTTCTTTTCTTTTCTTGATATTTCAGTAAAATCTTCGATATTATATCTGCTCTGATAGCCTATAATGGTTTCACGTGTCATATTCCATAATTTACAACCCTACTTGGCTGTGAATATTAAAATTGATTCAAACAACATCGTCATGGGTCCTATATCGTCATGCTGTGGACATAAACGGTTATTTTTAAATCGGAATCACGCGTCTGTGGAACTTTCATCTTCTCATTTATTTGTTCACAACGCTGAACAAATTCATACATATGTAAGGATAAAAATAAAATTTTATAGGTATATATTATGTTTTATTGAACATATTACAATGCTCTAAGGAAAGGAAAACGTTTTAATATAAACGTTCTCTTTAATAATGCCGTGATGGGGTTTATCGTAAAATTTATCCTATTGATAGTATCAAAGATTAGGTTAAACTTCGGGAATAATTTATTCGTATTATATTCAGTAAAGTAATTTTTATTTAAATTCTATACATTTATTGCAGAATAAATTATCTCTATTACCTTGAAACAACGGGACCAATTAATTAGGTAAAACCAGGTAGGTGCATTCTTCCTCTATGCGGCATCGTACAGCGTGGAATCTTAACTTATATATTTATTTTGTAACTTCAGCGTAATGTCAAGTAGCACTTAGACACGAGATATCATCAAGTATCCCTGGATGCTGTGTACTGAGGCTTTCGTGTTCATAATCCTCATCAAAGTTACTACGTCCTGGCAATAAATTGGTCTTTGCGGAACAGAAGCGACGTGAAATTTGGCTAATCTATGGTTTTCGCACCTCCTTCGTCACCTGATTTTGACGGTGGTAGGGAATTCAATTTTTTTGCAAACGTCTTTCTGATTTTAGCGGGAGCACACGACAGCTATTAATTTCTCTTTATCCGTGTTAAATGAAGTATGGAAAACGACTGGTAGGTGCGAGGCTCGAGGCTACGAAAAATGTTCAGCTCCATTCCTTGGGTTGGTGCGAGGGATAGTGTCAGGGTCGATGCGCCACTATGGCCAAATCCATGCTTCTCGCTTGTTCATTGTTTTCGTGGTGCAAGGTGAGGTGCGGTGCTAGGCGAAGGGCGAGGGGCGGTGCGCCAACGTGGACGTGGCCTAAGAGCGCTACATCTGAAGACCAGACAGGCCACTCTACTTTACCACAACGTCCAATCTACCTATTGGGAATAATGTTCATTTAGATAAAGTCTTACCGTGCCATAATAGTGTGTGGGAGCACCAACCTGTTTGACAGTTATGTGTCACAATACCTGACTACACGTTGATTTTTCGTGGCTCTCACGAAATATAAGATGATGTGTATCACTCCAGTGTATTTTGAGTTTTGACTTTGCACAGTTCTTGCATATTTTGCGAAAATAATTTGAAGTGTAGATTGTATCGTATTCACAACTTCTCCACTCAGTGACATATTTCATATTTATTTTTTGGTTTCTGCAATGCCTCGACATCTTGTTATTTTTTCATCCTGAATACTATCTGTTCTCTGAAATTTTGTAGTATCTGACTTAAGTATAATTTAGAGATCGACATATCTCGTATTAAAAAATACTTCAGTTGCATGTAGATGTCTTCTAGTCTCGTCAATAATTAGAATCGCATTAACGTTTTATTCTAAAGTACATGCCATGTTATTAGATGACAATTAATCAAAAGTACGCTTTGTAAGCAAATTTGTAAATATAAACACTAAATAAAATTTGAATGCGTAAAGTTATCTAAGTGACTTTTTGCGTGATTTCTATCAGAAAGCACCTGACATTTAACTTTTTCAAGGAGGCACTATTTGAAAGTATCGTGATATGCCACTATTAAATTTCTTCGATTTTTACATCGACGTCAAAACAAAAATTACATTTGAATAGATATTTGAAGCATCTTCCACATGCAGGAGCATTCACTGTATAGGAATAGGCATATACAATGTAAATAGGTGTACATATTTCGATAAGTCAGTTATAAATTTTACAATTCTGGTATAGTTAAAAGAATTATTGGACTGCTAAAATACTTTCCACTGGGTGGCAGAATTATGAATTTCATTTGAACCATTAGATAGTATAAGGGTTAAAATGAAATAATTATCCACATTGTTTCAATCACAGTTGAATGTATGTGGTTTGCATAATGATTATTTGCATGTGCGTCTCAGGTAACAATCGTATGAATCAATCAACTGACATCTTTGAACAGTGTCGTATCGAAAACACATTTTAGGATAACAGTTAGTACAATACAAATCCCTCAACCTATAACAGAGTAATGAAAAGGTCCTCCGCAAAAACATTCAATGGAGGTGATATTTCCATCAAAATAAATGAAATATTATTATATTATATAGGGTTGGGCCTCATCAGCCATTGATCGTATGGGTAGTCCCTTGGCGATCCCCTCTTATCCGGGTCATTATCCAAAAATGCTATCCCATAAAAGGAGCAATTTAGGCACGTCCCCCATCTTAAGCCTCGCCTCTTCTAGGAGAACAGGGGTCCCTAATATAAGATACCTCTTCTCCTTTAGTGCGGGGCAGGTGTGAAGAAGATGAATCGAAGTTTCCTCATCTTCTTTACAGTATCTGCAGGCCGAGCTGTCAGTCAACCTCAGCTTGTGCTTATCTGCATTTAGGCTACTATGGTGGGTCGTTATGATTCCCACCAGGGTTCTAGCTTTGTGCCTGTTCAATTTAATGAATTCTTGGGCCCAATTTTCAATCGCTGAGTATTTGATGAAGAGTTTGATTATTCGACAACCCGTTACTCCTCTCCATCTTTTATTGTGCTGGTCTCTTGCCCAGCCATTGATGCGGTCTCTGATCAGATTCCGACTTATTCCCACTGCAAGTTGTGGTCCATAGAGGTTTTCCCTGGTCCCTAGTCTGGCAAAGTCATCTGCAATTAGATTTCCCTTAATGTCATTATGCCCAGGTATCCATAAGAGTTCCACCGGTCCCTTTCCTGCCAAGTGGTTCAATGCTTAATAACAATTATAGCCCAGCTTCGACTTTGTCGTTGCTGAATTCAGGGCTGCCAACGCCGCCCTATAAGTAAAATAAATTCAACAAAAATCAAAATAAATGAAACAAAAATAAAATAGATTTTGCAGAAATATTGACACGCCAATGAATCAAATTATACAATAAGGCTAAGACGTGACTTCATAATTGCATTTTGTTCGGCAAATTATTAACTGTCTATGCCATACGTAGTCGATTGAAACTTATGTCGCTAGACATACGTGCTGATAATTGTGACATATTAGTAATAATTGCGAGTGGTCTAGCATGTGATCCATGCGTCGTCACTAAATTGATCCACGCGCAAAAATCCATTATACAAATTGTATTTTTAATATAGTTAAGCCATTTAGTTATTGACCCAGAATTTTCAATACATATATTATTATTGCGGTTTTGAACACACATGTTAGTTTATAATTTGTATTTTAACTAGTTTAATTAAAATAATGGAAATGTTATCGTAGCATTATAATGGATAATACACGAATGAATTTCACTTTAATTGAACAATTTTGTTCGGATATCGAAACCAAACATACATAGTTATCGTGGTAGAAAGTCATTGTTACGCCAAAAACAAATGAATAACAATCGGTGTGAACTGAAAATACAATTCGAATACATACATACATTATGAAAAATGTATGGAAAAGGAAAAACACAATATAAATACGAGGAATAACCCAGGCCGACGGTACCTATTGAATTCGCCTCGTTCTGTACACCACATTTTGTATATCATGTTAGATGAAAGTCTGATATATGTTGTAAAGTATGTATATACACAACATGAAAATTATACCATATTAAATAATATGGTAAGTTGAAAATTTGAGATTTGGAAAAAATTATAGCATATTTTTATTTTGAGCATTGACTTTACATATTAAACAGTGATCACTATCGTCTATTACATTAGAATAACTATTAAGTAATCTAATTTTTGCATAATTTAATTTACTTTATCTACGACCGTGCTGTAATATGGGATCCATTGAACTATTTTGAGTTATGTAATAAGCTCTATTACATCACCGTTATGTAATGAACTCATTACATCACTGTTATATAATGAACTCATTACATAACTCATTTTCATTTTCAAAAATTATAAACGAAAAAGTAAAAATTTATTGAAACTAGAAACAATACAATAATTATTTGTTATAAATATTAATATTATTTTAGCTAAATCAGTAAGATTTTCGACGTAAATAACGCACAATGTGACGAGAAAATCACAAAACTATGCGTTATTTAAAACAACTGGATTGTTACTATGGTATTAACAAATTTCATGTATCATGTTACCTTGATTTGGTATGCAAGTGTTTAAGTGACTTTTAACGAATGTCATAATTGTTTAAATGTCAAATCTGAATTTTTTGTAAAAAATCGATTTGTAATCTTCTTTTCTTATCCAAGTGGTCGTAGATAAAATGTTGTACATCACACGTCGGCTAGAGCATATTACATCACTCGTGTGATTACCATGACTCGGTCTACGACCTCGTCATGGCAATATTCCTGCTCGTGATGTAATGATGTCCCTACCCCACTAATAATGTAAATAACTATTATCTACGACCATGCTGTAATATCGGGTTCATTGAACTATTTTGAGTTATGTAATGTATGTATATTACGTCACCGTTATGTAATGAACTCATTACATAACTCATTTTGATTTTCAAAAATTATAAACGAAGAAGTAAACATTTATTGAAACTAGAAACAGTACAATAATTATTTGTTATTAACTATTATCTAAGCAGCCAAAAATTTATGATAATTGAAAAGAAAAGAATCTAGTAAGGTCTAATCTGCTTTTTTTTTACTTTGGTAAAAAACTGACAAACTAAATGAAACTGACATGACATAACATAAAAATTAGATCTATACGGTGTTCATATAATTTTAACAGTAACACATATTCTTTCTAGGTTGTATTGATAATTGGAATTTCTAGAGCATGCAGAAAAGAAGAGCTCACTAAATTGCTTTTGAAAAATGTTAAGGATGAAGGGCCGGTTTTTCATATAAGGATCCCAAACAGCAAAACGAAAATTTCTAGAGAATTTTTTGTGACATCTGGTGGCATCCAAAGAATTAACATAGTGGGATTAATTCGAAAATATTTGGCTTTACGTCCTCAGCATACCGATCATGGAAGACTGTTCGTAAGATATAGCAAAGGGTCCTGAGTAAAACAGACTGTTGGCATCAATAAGTTTGGCAATATGCCAAAAACCATTGCTATATATTTGAATTTATCACATCCTGAAGAGTACACTGGTCACTGTTTCAGGCATTCCTCTACTTCCATGCTTGCAGATACAGGAGCAGACCTTTTAACTGTAAAGCGCTACGGATTCTCATCAGGTTTCTGGCTTTCTGCCTGTTCAATTTAATGAATTCTTGGGCCCATTTCTCAATATATGAGTATTGATGAAGAGTTTGGTTATTCGACAACCGGTTACTCCTCTCCATCTTTTATTGTGCTGGTCGCTTGCCCAGCCATTGATGCGGTCTCTGATCAGATTCCGACATATTCCCACTGCAGATTCTGGTCCATAGAGGTTTTCCCTGGTCCCTAGTCTGGTAAGGTCATCTGAAATTAGATTTCCCTTAATGCCATTATGCCCAGGTATCCATAAGAGTTCCGCCGGTCCCCTCCCTGTCAAGTGGTTCAATGCTTCATAGCAATTATAGCCCAGCTTCGACTTTATCGTTGCTGAATTCAGGGCTGCCAACGCCGCCCTGTAACTGAAATAAATTCAACAAAAATCAAAATAAATGAAATAGATTGTACAGGAATATTGAGACGCCAATGAATCAAATTATACAATAAGATGTAACTTCATAATTCCATTTTGTTCGGCAAACTATTAACTGTCTATGTCGTACGTAGTCGAAAATTTCTCGAAAATTTTTTGTGACATCTGGTGGCATCCAAGGAATTAACATGGTGGGATTAATTCGAAAATATTTGGCTTTGCGTCCTCAGCATACCGATCATGGAAGATTGTTCGTAAGATATAGCAAAGGGTCCTGAGTAAAACAGACTGTTGGCAACAATAGGTTTGGCAGTATACCAAAAACCATTGCTGTATATTTGAATTTATCACATCCTGAAGAGTACACTGGTCACTGTTTCAGGCATTCCTCTACTTCCATGCTTGCAGATTCAGGAGCAGACCTTTTAACTGTAAAGCGTCACGGAGGTTGGAAATCTAACACAGTGGCCGAGGGATACATTGATACGTCGAAGGAAAATAAAAGGAAAGTAGCAATGAACATTCTTGGAGAACACGAAGTCTCAACAAGTAGTTACATGAATAATTCAACGTTGGAAATAAGCAATAACAATACGGCGCAACTAATCACATCAGATGATATAAATCTGTCAAAATGCAAGAAATGTGTCCCAAAGACTGGAATGTCTGTGGTTTTTCGACAGATAATTAACGTACGTTAGCAAAACTTTCTCGTTAATTTCAGTTTTTACTTTTTTGCCATCACACAATTTAATGAACCGCTCATAAGCTTTTTCATACTAATCTTGATTTTCCGGGCAATAACAAAGATACGACACTGGTCGCAGATGTCCGAGGGAAGACTTTCTCAGTCACTCATTATGCTTTCTGCTATTTTAGCCAAATTTTAGTAAGGCTTTCGACGTATATAAAGCACAATGCGACGAGAAAATCACAAAACTAAGCGTTATTTAATACAACTGGTTGTTACTATGGTTTTAACAAATTTCATGCATCATGTTACTTTGATTTGGTATGAATATGTTTAAGTGACTTTTAACAGATGTCATAATTATTTAGATAGCGGTAGTTAGAAGCGGTCGTAGATAGAATGTTGTACATCACACGTGGGCTAGAGCACATTGAATCACGAATGGAAATATTGCCATGACGAGGTCGTAGACTCGTGAGATTACCAGTCATGATAATCTCACGAGTCCCTATTCCACTAATGATGCCCCTATCCCACTAATAATGTAAATAACTATAAAAGCAAACCATACTCAGGAAAAACTCATTGCAAATAAATTTATTTATTATTAGGTATAGAGATAAAATAGGATAACTCTACTAATTATACAGTATATGAAATATTTCACTGCAAACTTGTATGAAACATATTGAAGAAAAGTGATCCAATTTACTACCTATCTCCAAACTAAAGTACTGTTTTGAGAATTTGTATACATAAAAGCAACTATCAAGAAACTGTTTAGAATAATATTAAAGTTAAAGTTCTCGTAAGTTATCAGGAACTTCCAGAATATTACTAACTGGCGTTAGTAGCAACCTACGGACGAATGAGGTTGGATTGATTAATATTACTGCTCTTTACTCTGTAGAAACAGGGCACAGAACATTTAGATTATCACAGTTATAAAGATTCGATGTATTTGTCTGTTACTTTGTGATATTCCGTTATATTAAATAAAAAGTATGGAATTGTCTTGTTGTATATTACTTTATATATTGTTGAACATTTATGTCTTTGAGTGTAGTTTTCTAAGTAATAGACTACATTTTCAAGAACAGTGGATATACAATTTAAAGTTTAGGATTTTTAGCAGGTAAATCTCTGTCGTTATAATACTTAAATGAGGTCTGAAAATAAGGCGCATTCCCTATACCAACCTGGTCATTAAGAAGGGCTGTATTTGGGTTATTCGCATGTTTGTATACTTCAATTGATTTTAATACATTTCAGTTTTTTTGGTTTTGTTGAACAATGAATAACTTCTAATTTGTATATTGAGGGAAAATGACTGTTCCTAGAAAATAGTTTACATAATTTGAATGACATTTTTGATTCTCAAACAATTTTTTGTGTTCGCTGTATATGATATTAAATGCCCTTCCCGTTTGACCGATATAACAGCTATTACATTCCTCACATGAAAGGTTATAAACTCCTGACTTTTGCTGGAAAATGTAGTCTAGTAACTACGGAACTGCAGTCGCAAAGAATAAATAAAGTGATATATAACAAAATAATTCCGTGTTCGTTATTAAATAGAGTTATCAATTGAAGAAATCTACCAATTTTGAAATAATTTCCAAAAAAGTTGTTTACAGAAATCTCATGACCATTTCAGTATTAAAATATATTATCATGTTTAGTAGTCAATGTTTTAATTTATATTTTGAAACTTGTGGTTATAGCTGACAGATAGTTGTACATTGATCTTGTATATACTCATAATTTATTCAATAAGTAACCTATATAAATACATGTTATACTAAAATCGAACTTACATTATGTTATTCATGTATACTTGCATAAAATCAGAATTTAGTAGATTAGAATTATCCAACCAATGGTAATCAATGTTTGATGCTAAACGGTGTTTCCTTGAATAGCACATTAATATATATGTATATTTGTTATTGATCAGTAGGTCATAGAGAACGTTATTTCAGTTCTTTATTAAATGCGAATGTAAAATCTGATATTGTACGCTTAACAGATCTAACCGTTATTTTATATAAATATTCAACACACTTTACGTTATTCACATATACATCAATCATCAGATCTGGATACTTTAAATAACACTCATTTGCATTATAATTATTAAAATGCAAATTTTATGTGCAATTACACTGCGGTTGAAATTTAGTATAAAATGTTCGAGATTGATTGCTAAAGTAAACATTAACTTTCTTGCGTATAATATTTTCTTTGTCTAAACCGAATTAATAAATTCCCATAATTTGTATACTGTATATTCCGCATACCCCTTCATTTATAAGGATATTTAACAGGGTGTACATGGCTCGGTTATCTAGAAAATTGATAGCTGTACATTTTTATTATTCTAAAGTTTTCCGCATTTATCAGGAATTCGAATTATTTAAATTTAAATATAGCAAACCTCATTCAATAAGTCAGTCAATTTAGTGAATAATCGCCTAAAATAGCTGAACCTATTGTATAATATTCAATTATAGTACCAATTAAATATTAAAAGAGAATATTAAACAAACATTATTCATTGTATAATACAAGTTTACGAAGTTATTGCGTTAGCATTCTTTCATCAATTATGAAGGTATACCCTATTCATTATTTCTTTTCAGATCCCATCAAACATTAACCTTACGAATTTATTTATTTCGAATGTATTTGTATAACTGTCTGATAAAATCTGATATATTACTACTTTTGCAAATAATTTACATTACAACCGATTAAGAATAGAATCTTAGGAATAGAAAAAGGTATCCATTTATATTATTCATGATATCGGTTATACATGTTATGTAAAATATATTGTATTCAATTCATTATTCAAGTAGTTCCCATAGTTTCTATAACTTTATTATCAGGTAACATAAAACCTTCAGTATGTTATCTGAAAGCCAGACGTAACTCAATACTGCTACGTGTGTTATCATATAACTATATACATTGTAACCAACGTTTATGATGATTTGCTTGCTGAAACCTTATAATGTTCTTTCTTTAAATTAATCTTTTACCAATTGTATTTTAATATTACTTTAAACGATGTCAGCATAACGAAACTTAAAAAGTCGCAGCAAATCCGTTGCATGAGCAGTATAACTTTAGTATAATTTTAATATAGCTTTAGTATAATTTTAGTATTAGTATTACTGTTATACTCACACATCAAAATTCTTGTTCGTCCATTTAATAAAATAAAATTGTTTTTAAAAAGTTTAAATCCAAACAAGTGATTTAACATACATATTCTTTAACATAAACTACATATTTATTAATTTTTTACAATAAGAATTTTAATCTTCAAAGATATTTTGAAACTTGAAAGATAATACATTGGTAAGTATGTAATATAAAATATATGAGTTTTAATTAAAATTTATTATATTATAGCTACTAAATAATGTCCTTACTGTTAAAAGAAAATAGGAGACCAGCTTTTCACGAACATAGAAAGATTATACGTTTCTGGATGTGTGTTTTGGTAACTAAGTTTTGCTCACTGGAGCATGAAAAAACTGAACTAAAAAGCTACTAGAAGATCAAAAAGAAGCTAAGGCTAAAAATTGAAAGACTAAAAAGTTACTGAAATTAAGATTTCATTGTTAGTTCATTTAATAAAGATTGCTTTGTTACAGGTTTTAGAAAATTTCTTTTTATATGCAACTTAATATTCTAAATAGTCATGGTACTGCAACATAGTTAAAGTAAAGTAGAAACATAAAACATAGTTAAAAACAAAAACAGAAACAAACATACTGTTTGAGTCATCTACAAACCACGCGACGTAAACATGCCTGGCTGTCTTATTTTGTACTATAGAACCTGATCTGTGAATAAAACTACAGGTTTTAATAACTATATAAAAAATATAAAAATGACTTACTGAGGTTTTTCATTCTTCAACATATAATGGAGATGATATGGCTACAAATAGAAAATAATATCATTCACATGGCCGCCTCAACTTATCTCGTGTCATTCATTTAGCAAAATTGTCTATAACACAGGCACATAAAACTGGCTCTATTTCCCGATTAACACTTTGAATGCTTGCTTTAGGGTCATTGATTGTTGCTGGCTGAATGGCGTATAGTTTCCTCTTGACATAATCCCAAAGAAAAAAATCCAGTGGTGTCAAATCACATGATTTTGCAGGCCAATTAATGTCAGCATTACGCGGAACAACATGATCAGGAAATTTAGTATGCATTAGAATTATGATCAATGTCGAATTGATATATTTCGATACTCCCGTACACTTTCTTTCACTGTAGCAATAATTTCATCTGACCGACCACGACGAGGATGGGTATTGGTGTTGCTTTATCAATGACAGAACCCGTCTCTTCAAATTTCTTGACTATGAGCTGTTATGTGTCTTTAGGTGCATATTTTTGTCCTAATTTTCTTAATGCAACTGTAAATGATGGCTCACTTTCATAAAACAGTTGTACACAAACTATTCGTTGTTAAACTGTTAGTCGCGCCATGTTGACGTCGTATGGTTTGCCTACGAAAGCCGTTAAATATTGATGCCCTATCTTAGACAGAACGCAAAAGGCGCGCAATTCAAAACCTGTAGTTCTAACTGAAACACCCTATATTTGGAGAAATAATAATCAACATTGATTATTATAATGGATTCAAATCAAAAGTTCAATTAACTTACATAGAACCACGTGAATATCATTTGTTACCAGGGTTCGAATCAGAAGAGTCTTTTATTTCAATATCGATCTTATTATATATTATCAAATAAAAGTCTTGGTATGCCTGAGGAGTAAAGAAATTTATTCAAAATACTTTAAAAGTATTTAAATAAAATGTAACAATCAGACAACAATGTACAGGCTTTAATACATGGAAAGGGCACTTTTATAATAGTACGGATGTATACCAGAATCGACATGAGGGCTTTCTGATGTTGATGGTTCTTTGACCAATAGTGTTCTAGACTTCAGCGAGTCACGAGGCGATCACACCCTGATAACTGCTTATACGTAATGAATTTCGGATATGAATATACTTTAAAGCGGACAAATGGTCCAGGTACTAATATCGTGGGCATAATAGTTTAAGTTGTACATACTACAACAATAACAACATAATCTTGTTTAGAATTACAATCATGGTAATGGACTGTTCCGTTTAAGTAGAATACTGCCTCATCAAGGAATAATTTTATTTAATAAATGTGGTTAGTTATTTAGCACTTTCGTCAAATCAATTCATCCTACCATTTTTCAACAGTTCTTGAATCAGTTTTATTTTAAAGGATGAAATGTTTTGCTTTTGTAAAATCCGTAAAACTGTACTACATGATTCATCATAGTTATTTTTTCATTTTCATTTCTTATAAAAATAAGGGGCAGCCGTAAATGAATTACTTTTCTACCATTAGCATAATATCAGTTAATGTCCACGAATTTTCTACAATTTTCACCAAGAGGAAATTAAGATAACTGTTTATCAGTATACTTATTGATTCCCTCAATATTTGTGTCCTAATTTTCATATTAACTAATTAACGGCAACTCCTCATGCAAGGAACAAACTGTGTGATAAATATTTAATGTTTGCTTTCATATAAAGAAATATATTTTACTAATATAGAGAAACTGCAATTAAATAGAAAACTCTACATATAAGTATATGCAGTGACATTAAATATCATGACTGACAAGAGTAGATATAATGTTCAGTAACCCAACGTCTGTAGTAGCTCTAATAACTAAAACTTGCTCTTGCATCGTAAGAAAATAAGCCGCAAGGTATGCAGAATGTATCTGGTTACGTAGTAAGATAATAAGCTATCAGGGTTTCATGACAACTGTCTAACATTAGCAAACTAAATGTGTTTTTATGTTATCTATTTTTAGTTGTCTTTTACATAGAAGGGAAAGTATATTTCGATTTATCAAAATACCTAAGTAACGTCACGATAAATTGCTGAAAGCCTGTTATATCAATAACAGAATGTGCAACACATAACAATCTATGTCATGAAATCTTCTTAAATACATTTTACGTGAAAATCATCTTAGTAAATATAAAGTTATTTTAGTAAATGATATTATGTGGATGATATGTGTATAATATAATTTCACATAAACTCTCTACCATAATAATCCGAGGGATTTGCTGACGATCCCAGTCTTTGGAGAGGAATCCGTTCGAACATAATGTTAAGGGGTAAATCGATTATATGAGGACCATCTAACAACAGAGTTTATTATTCTAAGAGATTTTAGATTTTATGTTTATTCGTTATTAGTTAGTACATTGAATTTTCTTGTATTATACAATTTGTATTTACGTTTACACAATTAGAACATGTTTACCAGTTAAACTCAGCAACAGCCTCGTTTAACTTCATGTTATATCATTCATTCATAATCATTCATATCAGTTATTCATGTAATCTGCTCAATGTAAGAGTTTTCGTTTTTTCTTCCACGGTTAGTTTGAAATTTTAAAATTAATATTTCCTTTGTGATAATTGTTCCTGTCTAGAAATTACGTTAGAAGTAATTCATTAAGGCCTTCGATGAAAGGCAGAACCCACTACTATTCTATTATATTATGGATGAAAGCATGTTATGGTTATAAGAACCATTCGAACAAACATATGACTTAAGACTCATGTAATGTCACTGATTTCTCATCTGACAGAACAGGGCGGATGGCTTTATAGCTAAATAAACAGTGAATCAGATTTATCAGTTATAAAACCTCACACTAGAATCATACTCTCACTCACTTTTAAACAATAAATGTTACTTTAATGCCATAAGTAAAAGTTATAACTTGTATATTTTCTAAGTCTGACTACTAAAACTGAAAAGCTACATACTCGTATAATATTGCTCCATAATGTGCCACAACGACACTGATATATTCCTTATTAGATTGCACAGAATCATAACATAATTGGTATGAAATAGTAGTATTAATGTAGAATAAACAGATAACTCAGTAGATTGGTGTTAATAAATTAATATTAAAATTAATAAAACAATAAAAATGTTAAGAGAAACAATTAGCAAAATAAGTGAAAGTTTATCTAATTTTAATTATATGTACAGTCAAACATAAAAAATAAATAGATATACAATTTGCTAATCAATTTTTTTCTCATCGGGTACTACCGGTTGAGAGTCAAACATCAGCAATTTATTTTTTTAGATGCAGTACCATAAACTACACTAAGAACATTCATTTCATGAGTTTCTTATTAAAGGAAATATTACAAAAAAATAAACGAAGTGAAGCAAAAATACAAATACAAGAAGCTAGTATCATACAATAAAGATACAATTTAATGGAAATGGTAATGATTTTAATTTATATTATAATAAGTTATCAATTATATAGTTTGCCCATCTTCTAACAATAACATAACCGTTATCAGTTATACCATTGTTCAGTGATTCTATCGCATTTGCGATGTAGCGACTTATTTTTTCAGTTATCTCATCGTTTTAATCTCATATCTCATGTAAATTGTAGTCTATCGCTGTAGAACTAATATTTTAATTATGTCCATATATAAATTAATAATAATTTCACTTATCTAAATTCTACGTTGCCTTATCAAAGTTATCAATAAAATAAACATATTAATTTTGAAATACTATCTAATTTGATGATAAACAATGATAATGCCTATTAACCTTAAAAGAGAATTACGATTTTAGCTGATTATTTATATCAAAGCTTCACAGAAAGATTGCTGAAGAAAGCAGGATAATTGCAGAAGAAGATGAAAGAAAGCTTCACATTAATTTTTTTATAAACATCACAATTAATATACTTATCACTTAATGTTCTTATGAGTAGATATCCACATCTTAAAAAAATTGGCAAAGTTCCCAAATACTTTTATTTTTTGTATCTCTAAACTGTTCAATATACTGAAGCTTTGTTGGTTTTGTCACCTATATAAAAATATTGCATATAAACTACGAATTATGGCATATTATTGTTACTCAAAATATTGTTCCCACTTATCAATACAACAAATGTATATATATTTTCTTTAGCAAAATTGTATTATTTTAGCAAAGTCTTTGTATTATATTAGTTATACTAGTTATTAAATTATACTATATTAGTTTATATTAGCAAAAGTGGTATATGTGACCAGAGCCAGCAGCAGATAAAAGGGGCATCAGAAGGCGCCAGAGTTCTATAATTTTAGTCATTATTTTACAAACATTGAAAACTAGACACACATTACAGCACACATACAGCTTATGTACATGGGGTCTGCGCGTGCCTGGTCCAGAGCCGAACTAAGGCGACAATGCTAGCCGCAAGGCTCGGGAAATGAATGAATTGACACAAAGGAATGACTCAATTAGATAGCTTGTGTAATTATAAACAACGTTTTGGAAAACAACGATGTCCGAACTTGTCTTATAAGACTGTGATTTCATGGGGTTCCACTGCTCAGGTCGATAAAATCTATAGGATAAGAATCGCTAATGGCGGGTAGCCCCTCACGTGCGGACTTCACGGGGAATATGCTAAGTACACGTGAAAATACGCGGAATAAATCATTATATTCAGTATCAGTTCAGTTCATAACACCAACTAAGTACCTCTTTAATTATCTGCAATAAAATATAGCATTAGAATCAATATAAATTGAATATTAAATAAGAATTACTAATTGTAAGCAATTTATAGTCACAGTCTATCAGTAGCCACGAGTAGAAACGGGAAAGTCACCGCGATGGGCAGAGGTATGCTTAACTCTGATTGGACAGGGTGACAGGATATGTAACAACCTCAAGGCGCCTACATTCTGCCCGTAAGGTATATCTTGCCAACAAAAATAGGAAAGTTTTGCACATCACAGAAAATAACCGAGATTATAAATTTCTGAACAACCAAATTAGAGCTACTTTTTTCCTTTTCTGGATCGAAATTAGATACTGATAATGATTCAGTGTTCCTCTGATTAATTTTCCCAACATAGAGAATTGTTTGTGTAAATTTTTTTTTGCTTAACTCAGGATTAGATAATACTTTTTAAAATTATTTGTGTTTAAGAACTACTTGTATCTAAACGTTATAATTGAATATAGGACGGGAAAATTAATGAGAAACTGTAGGAACTAGTGACCGCTCATTTGCGGGAGTTCGCGGTTGTGATTAGTGAGTAATATATTCCCTCGTTGTTATGGTATCGTCGTTTGATTTACCGCCAACCACCAAAGAACTTACCACCTCAGCGATACTAGGGAAGCTGGAGTAGGTAAGTCATGTACATATATTTCACAATAAAATCATACCCGAACCCATCTTAATCACCACCAAATAAATCAGCTTCCTATCGATCTATGGTTACCCCTCGCCAATATCATTAAGTACCCCAAGATATCGTTATTTCAGTACTAATTTTTGATATAGTTTTTTATAGCTCTATAATAGTTATTATTCCATAATACAGTCTCATAGCTAAAAGACAATCACATTTAACCGTTGTATATGAAGGTTAGGCGATATAAGACATAATGTAAAGAAATATTTAGATAAATATGGTATATAATAAAAATCGTATCGGCGCATCCGCCAAATTTTAAAAATATATTTGCTTGGTACCCAGTGTTACTCATACTTACATAATTAATATACAGTTAATAATCAATATACATTTACAAATTTCATGATTTTGACATGTACAAACAACGCAATAATATATAATATTCTAAGTAACTGAAAAAGACATCCAACACGTTTAGTTGGAGGAATCATATAAATCAGCCAATAGACCATTTATAAAACTCCCATATATTGATACTGTTACGGTTTAATTAATTTCTTCTTTTTTATAGCCTTTTCTATATTTCCAAATGCTTCATTTAATTGAGAAGTTATCAAACAATACGCAATATATCCACTTTTCGGTCATTTGCAGTTAAGTACAGTGCACATGTTTTAGGTATGAAATAAATTCATTGACGACCTCAAATTTATTTAAAACGTAATAATTTCCATTTAAATTGAGCCTTAAATGTTAATGATTCAATCAAAACGTAACAAATCCAAAGTGTTGCAAAATTTATTTTGTTTTCATTCAAATTGTAATAAATCCAGTTGCCAGTAAAATAGTATCCTTTATTAAAATTCAAAAATTCAACTTAAGTTCGGTAGATGGAGATATCCAATACGATATAAAGAGTTTATAAAATGCTTAAAAGAAATAGAAAGAATTTTCGACTTGAAACGAATTTATCTGATAAAAGAGGAAATAAAGAAGACAAGAGCAATAAAGGTGGTTGATTTCCAGAATTTCAGATTTGAATCACTAATAGAAACTCTAAAAAATTTAACTAAACGAGGAAAAACCGACCGAAACCTAAAACTGGAAAAGATGGCACTTAATAACGCCATTCCAGAGAAGAAAGGAAAAATCTCTAAAACATCTTATGGATGAACAGTTCGGTCCAAAATGGATGGATGACTAACAGTTTGCTGCTCACATTTAATTTTTTATTTTTTTGTTTATTGCTATTATTTGCCAAATAGGTTAAGCATTAGTTATTTAGCAAAATCTTTTTTTATTCAAATAAAACTTATTAGACTCTCAACTGCCAATCAATCAAAACGTAATAAATCCATATTCTTTTCGTGATAATTACTCCTCATATTAAATATATTATGTTGTTATGTTTTACCCATTCTGCGCATTATCTCCAAATGGCTTTTTTATTCCCGAAGGCCTTTCCACTAAAAGTTTTTTTCGTTTTTTCATATATTTCTAAAAATGGATATATTGCGTTTTGTTTGATCACACCTCCATTAATCTTCTAGGTTCCGATCATCTTCAACTACTTGAAAAACTACACATACATATTTTAATAGTTTCATAGAGGCATAAAATATTTCTGCATAGAAACTATAATTCATATATTTATCACTTGCCATTTTTAGACATTCATATCTTTACATAATTTGTAAAGATGGCAAATTTTGTTTAGAAAATTTCTTATTCCTCTAGATTGTTCGATATACTGTAGCTTTATTGATTTTGTACCAATATACAAATTTATTACACAGAGTATGAACTTCGGCATGTCGTTATTACTCGACAAACAATATTTAAAAACATGGAATATATTTCACAGTTATTTAATTTAAGCTTTAATGTTTGACACTGACTTAGTTTTCCGTAAAACACCAAAACACTGTACGCTACAATTGACGCGCGTTTCGCCAACAAAGTTGGCATCATTTGGAGATCATTAAAACTAATCTTATACATTTATACCTAAATTATTGTTGTGGCTCAGTGAGCCCTGCAGTTACAGTAGGGGCTTATTGAGCTGCAACCGTCTCGCTTGCGGTTCAGTGAGCCGTGAGTAACTAACCAATAAAGTAGGCTCTGTGGAATAGGTCCCTATTCATATTATTTGTCCCTATTCATATTATTTTTACATTTTTCAATTTATAAATTTTCAAATGCATCTAGCTGTATAGTATTTGTTACATTTCCAATTAATCTTAAGTTGCTAATAATAGTTGCATCTTATGGTTATTTTTGAATGAATGTTGAGCAACATTGGACTTATCTGTTCTACTATACTCGTATTTGAGATGCACCATGTGCTTTTTGAACTTGGTTTGAATAAATCGTCTGATCTGTTCAACATACTTTTGATTACAGTCGTTACAGCTGATTTTGTAAATCGCCGACCTGTCATTTGTGTTAATTTTGCCTTTTGTATTGCCTAAAGGTTGTTTCAATTTATTTCTTGATGAATAAACTACCATCTCTATACCATTAAAAATCTTACTAATACGATGGATGAATCGAGGATCATAAGGAATATATATATACATATATATATATATATATATATATATATATATATATATATATATATATATATATATATATATATATATATATATATATTCCTGTATGTTTCCTTTCAATTTGAAAGGTAAAGGAATTTCGAAATGTTTCTTTAAATTTGCGTTTCCTAATTATATGGATAAGAAAACGTAAATTTAAAGAAACATTTCGAAATTTATCGACCATTCAACTAGAAAAATGCGCATCTATTCCTTACGATTACCCATGGTATTAGTAAGATTTTTAAAGATATATTGATGACGATTGAAGGTATAGTGATTGTAGATATAGGGATTGTCAAGGTTTAATGAATTATTACATTATTATAAACCTTTTCTATAACTCCGAGTACTTTATTCAATCGAACTTATAGATTCCAATCATCCTCAATTACTTCAAAAGCTACACATATACATTTTTAACAATTTTACTTCGTGAACCTCAAACTATTTCTGTACAAATTTAAAAATTAGTATTTTTAATACTTGTTGTCCTTAGACATCCCTCTGAAAATTGGCAAAGTTAGCAACTTTTACTTGTCAAAATGTTTTTGTATCTCTAAACTGTTTGAAATAACTTAGCTTTGTTGATTTTGTTACCTAGATTATGATATAAAATTTATTACACAAATCGGAATCGGAATTTTATTGTTATCCGACAAACAATATTTAAAAGCATGGCGTAAGTGGCACAGTTACTTTGATGTATACATTTTTTATAGTTTCTTTACCAAGACTAACAAAAATATAATTTTGAAGAAGTCTGTGATATATGTTCTAATAAACTAAATACTTAGAATTAAACACGTTTACTTGTACGAGTAATACAGGTTAACTAATTGCTCGTTTGGAAATTTCTGGTATATCGATATTGCCAAAATTTAATGAATTACTACATATTTATAAACATTCTCTATAGCTGCAAGTGCTTTATTTAATCGAACTTCTAGATTCCAGATATCCTCAAATACCTGAAAATCTGCACATATGCATTTTTAACAGTTTCACTTTGTAAACCTTAAACTATTTCTGTACAAACTTAAGAATTAGAATTCTTGTTACGTACTGCCCTTAGACGTCCACAACTTGAAAATATTGCTAATGTTGGCAACTTTTACTTGTCAAAATTATTTGTATATTTAAATTGTTTGAAATAACTTTTTTGATTCTATCACATATATTATAATATAAAATTTATTACACAAAATCCTAACTTCGGCATCGTGTTACACAATAGAGGACATTTTAAAGCCTGGCGTACGTGGAACAGTTACTTTGATGTATTAATCTTTGATATAGTTTCTTTATAGTCACAACATTTTTACTTCCTAATAATACCCCATAGTTGAGAGGTAATTGTATATGACAATTAGGTGACATAAAACATAACGGCAAAACATATTTAGATGAATTCGTCTACAATAAAATATCCACGTGTAAAAATAACATCCGTATCTCCGCCAAATCTTTAAAAATTGCTGCGTATTCTCTATTACTCATGTTAGTAATTAATATACCCTTAACAAATAATTTATAGGAATAAAATATATAATTTTGAAATAGTCTGTAAGATATATTTCAACCAACTGAAAACATAGTATTAAACACGTTCACGTGGATGAATAATACAAATAAATACTAATAAGCTAATAAATAAGTAATCGCATGTAAATCTCTTATATATTGACACTGTCAAGGCCTAATGAATTACTACATTTTTGTTAACATTTTCTGTAGCTCTGAGGGCTTTATTTGATCGAACTTCTAGATTATAATCACCCTCAATTAATTAAAAATCTACACATATACAATTTTAACAGTTTCACTTTGTGAACTTCAAACTATTGCTGTACAAACTCAAAAATTAGTAATTTTATTACTTGTTGTCCTTAGACATCCATATCTTGAAACATTGGTAAAGTTAGCAACTTCTATTTGTAAAAAATTTTTGTATATCTAAATTGTTCGAAATAACTTAGCTTTGTTGATTTTGTTACGTAGATTATAATATAAAATTTAATACACAAATTCAGAACTTCGGCATTTTATTGCTATCCGGCAAACAATATTTAAAAGTATGGCGTAGGTGGCACAGTTACTTTGATGTATTAATATTTGATATAGTTTATTTATAGTTACAATATTCTTACTTCCTAATAATGCCCCATATTTGAGAGGCCATTTTATATTAATATTAGGTGACATAAAATATAACGTCAAAACATATTTAGATAAATTCGTCTACAATAAAATATCCATATGTAAAAATAGCATCGGCGCCTCCGCCAAACTTTGAAAAAAATTTGCGTACTCGCTATTACTCATGTTATTAATTACTGTACAGTTAACAATCAATTTACACGAACAAAATATATAATTTTTGAAACAGTCTGTAATATATATTGTAATAAATTGAAAATATAGCATTAAACACGTTTAATTAGACGAATAATTCAAATTAGCTAATTGATCGTTCATAAATCTCTGGTATATTGATATCGTCAAGGCTTAATGAATTACTACATTTTCATTAACATTTTTTGTAGCTCTGAGTGCTTTATTTAATCGAACTTCTAGATTCCAATTACCCTTAATTAATTCAAAATCTACACATATACATTTTTAACAGTTTCACATTGTGTGTGTTTCAAACTATTTGTGCACAAACTTAAAAATTAGTATGTTTATTACTGGTTGTCCTTATACATCCACATCTTGAAAAATTGGCATAGTTAGCAACTTTTACTTGTCAACATTTTTTGTATCTCTAAACTGTTCTAAATAACTTAGCTTTGTAGAATTTGTTACCCATATTATAACATAAAATTTATTACACAAAGTCCGAACTTCGGCATTTTATTGTTATCCGACAAACATTATTTAAAAGCATGGCATAGGTGGCACAGTTACTTTGATGTATTAATCTTTGATATAGTTTCTTTATAGTTATAATATTCTTACTCCCTAATAACGCCCCATATCTGAGCGATTATTGTATATGAATATTAGATGACATGAGACATAACGTCAAAACATATTTAGATAAATTCATCTACAGTAAAATAGCCATGTGAATGAATAGCATCGGCGTCTCCGCCTAATCTTTAAAGATTGCTGCGTACTCACTATTACTCATGTTGTTAATTAATATACCCTTAACAACCAATTTACACGAGCAAAATATATAATTTTGAAAATGTCCTTAACATATATTCTAACAAACTGAAAACATAGCATTAAACACGTCTACTTGGATGAATAGTACAAATTAGCTAATTCATCCTTTGTAAATCTCTGGGCATATCGATATTGTCAAGGTTTAATGAATTACTACATTTTTATTAACATTTTCTGTAGCTCCGAGTGCTTTATTGAATCGAACTTCAAGATTCCAATCACTCTCAATTAATTCAAAATCGACACATACACATTTTTAAGAGTTCCACTTTTGAGCCTTAAACTATTTTCGTAGAAACTTTAAACTTAATATTTTCATTACTAGCTGTCCGCAGACATCTACATTTTAAAGATATTAGTACAATTAGCAACTTTTACCTGTCAAAGTCTTTCGTATTTCTAAACTGTTGGAAGTAACTTAGCTTTGTTGATTTTGTTACCTAGATTATAATATAAAATTTATTACACAAAGTCTGAACTTCGGCATCTCTATTGTTATCCGACAGACAATATTTAAAGGCATGGCGTAGGTGGCACAGTTATATTAATATATTAACTTTATATATAGTTCCTTTATAGCTACAATATCCTTACTTGCTAATAATGCCCCATACCTGAGAGATCATTATATATGAATATTAGATGACATAAAACATAACGTCAAAACATATTTAGATAAATTCGTCTACAGTAAAATAGCCATGAGTAAAAATAGCATCGGCGCCTCCGCCAAATATTTAAAAAATTGCTACGTATTCACTATTTTTATTAGTAATTCTGCGTCAGTATTAGTAATTCACTATAGTAATTCTGCGTATTACTTATGTTATTAATTAATTTACCCTTAATAACCAACTTACACGAACAAAATACGCAAAATTGTGAAAAAGTCTGTAACATATATTCCAACAAACTGAGAATATAGCATTAAACACGTTTACTTGGATAAATAATACAAATTAGCTAATTGATCGCATGTAAATTTCTGGTACATTGATATTGTCAAAGTCTAATGAATTACTACAGTTTTATTAACATTTTTTGTAGCTTTGAGTGCTTTCTTTATTTAATGGAACTTCTAGATTTCCAGCACCCTCAATTAATTGAAAATCTACACATATACATTTTTAAGAGTTTCACTTTGTGAGTCTTGTCTTAACTTATTTCTGTACGAACTTCAAACTTAGTATTTTTATAACTAGCTGTCCGTAGACTTTCACATTTTGAAAATATTAGTACAATTAGCAACTTTTACCTGTCAAAACATTTTGTATCTCTAAACTGTTCGAAGTAACGTAGCTTTGTTGATTTTGTTAGCTAGATTATAATATTAAATTTTTTACACAAAATCCGAACTTCGGCATCTTATTGTTACTCGATGAAGAATATAAAGCATGGCATAAGTGACACAGTTACATTGATATATTAATTTTTTATATAGTTTCTTTAGAGCTACAATATCCTTACTTGCTAATAATGCCCCATAGCTGAGAGACTATTGTATATGAATATTAGATGGCATAAAACATAACATCAAAATATATTTAAATAAATTTGTCTACAGTAAAGTAGCCATGTGTAAAAATAGCGTCTCCGTAAAACTTGCGTACTAACTGTTACTCATGTTATTAATTACTTTGCAGTTAACAATCAGTTTACACCAACAAAATATATAATTTTGAAAAATTCTGTAATATATATTCTAATAAATTAAAAACATAGCATAATGCAAATGTGGAGCAAGTTTTCAAAAAGAAATAGCTCCTCTACACTTAGTTTCGCATAAATCAATAAAAACCAGTATCTTATCACCTCTTATAATAAAATAAACCAAAAAAACATGACATCAATGTTATAGTTGTGTCATTATATAAAGTACAACAAAAAATATGCCACTTTCATAATGCCGTAAATTTTTTTTGAAAAAGCCGGTGGAGTTATCTCCCTTTGATAAGCAAGCAGTAATTATTCCTTTTTGTTGAATAAAGATAAGGATGTACTTCCATTTGATTAAAAAAATTACAATAATGCTTAAAATTTATTATCAACTCTTCAAAATAAATACAAAAACAAATGAAATGAAATTAACATAACTTTTTGAAACACATAAAACTCAGTTATAGTTATATATATTATATATCAATTTATAATAAAACCAACAAATTTTTTTCAAAAAAAATTTAACTCTAACTCTATATTAATACACCACAGTCTTCAGTGTGACAGTCACAAACAGCTTCTCCATCTTCATTCTCTTCATCCTTATTTTGGTCATCGTCTTCTCTTAGTGGACGATTTTCTCTATTCAGCAAAACTTGTTGATACCACGCATAATCAACATCCTGCTCCCAGGTTCCATTATAAGCACTCATTAAAGGTAAGAGGGTTTTGAGTTTCTTCATAGGAATAGCTTGAACGGCTGGAAGTTGATTCAAAGTGAATGAATGAATTGTTCTTCCTTCCTTTAACACACTGGCATAGGGTTTAGGCAAATCATCATTCCGATAGCAGGGTTCCATTTTGAAGTTTACTAATTCTTGTATTTTAGTACTTTTTCTTTTTCGTTTTTATTAGTTTGATTTTCTGTTATATTTTCCAAAAAAATTCTTTTCGTGTTTATTCGTGGTAAAAGTTCTTTAATGTCATATAAGTCCCAATCTCTTCCCAGTTGCCGAACAGTTTTGTGTCTTTGGTATATGTCAAGGTAGTCCTTTTTGCGTAAAATGGTACTATAAGCACGTAATTCTTTCTCCATCCGTCCAAACACTCGATCAGCCGCTAGGTATGAATGACCTCGTACTGGAAATATCAACAAAATAATTTTCAATTGTTTTGGGGCCTCTTTATACAACCAGTATGTTAAACCATGAATTATGTGGCAATTCTTGTTTTGTCCTCCACACCCGTCGGAAAATAATCGTAAACTTGTGCAATTAGGTGGAAAATCATATTTATTCAGAAAATCTAACAAAGCAGATCCAACTTCAGTCGCCCCTCTCTTCGCTTGATTTTCGGTCCATGTATAAATACATGGATGTGAATTTTTTAAATCAACGAAACATATATTATAAAGTGAGATTTGATGAGCATAGAATGCATCACTAATGGGTCATTTTGGAAGTGGCTGGACTTGCTGCATGTCATAACAGATAGAGACAGTAGTTTCCTCATGCTCTTTCATCATTTTTGAAAATTGCTTTGCACGAAGTCGGTGTATCCTGTGTTCAGTTATATTTTTCTGCTTGACCTCTTGTGTTTTAGCCAATTTTATAGCATGTTTTAGTCTACAGCAAAGGCTACAAATATCAGTGGCTGGACGTCCAAAGCCAATATTAAAATAGTTATTAAATATTTTTGCAAAAAAGGAATATTTTACCCTGATATTTTGCATTATAAATCTTATGGAGTTTTGAGATGTTTAATTCGGAAGGTAAGTATAATCTTCGAGATTTATTCCTGTTATAATGACTTTCAGACACCTTCAATAAGTTAATAAACATTTTCACCGCATTTCTTTTGTCTTCATTTGTCTTCAGATTTGGCAGATTTTCGGTCAACTCCATGTTTTTTCCTAAAATCCTTACAATCCATCTTTTTCTATCCGGTGTTCTAAAGCCGTTTGTTGCTAATTTGAAACACTACTCGAAAAAAAGTTTTGTAAACTCTCTTGCGTACTCCCTTAACCCACAACGTATATTTGACTTCGAAGTGATGGGGCGATTTTTTTTAACAGCTTGAGGTTTGGGATGATGTCGTTTAGGAGTTAAAATATGCAAAAGATGTGATATATGCAGATCTTGACTGGCTTTATCAGAAACTACAAAAAAAATTTTGGCGCGCAACAACAATATCGTTTCTTGAGATTTCATCACAATCGAAGGCACCAGCATGTTTGCATGGTTTTTCAAACTCATCTAAACTTGGCAGATGACATGCATATCTGTTTAAAACAAAAAAATTATAAAAATCATGCAAACTATAGAAAATAAACATTACTAACCTCACTCTTTTAGACCGCTGTCTTTTGGAAGGATGTTTCTGCCTTTTTCTTGTTCCTCGCCCCTCACTGTTGGTTTCACTCACAACAATTTCACTTTCATAATCATCAATTTCAATAAATTATAAAATTGCAATATACTACTGGAGTGGAAACACTAGCAATATCATTTACACAATTATTATCTTTTGTAAACATAATGGAAAGAAAATACTGTGGATGTAACACTGTATCTCTCTCTATGCGTAGGTAACGACAGGTACTAGAGTCATGGACTGGTGCCACCTATTAAATAAAATACAGACCAAACACTTATGAAGACGCCGGATGGTCCCTGTCAAATCACCTAATGGAGTAATTTCCTTTTGTTAAAAAAAATCATTCCCTTTTGAAAGTAAAAATTGTAGGT
Source organism: Rosalia funebris (assembly GCA_037954035.1). Taxonomy (NCBI): domain Eukaryota; kingdom Metazoa; phylum Arthropoda; class Insecta; order Coleoptera; family Cerambycidae; genus Rosalia; species Rosalia funebris. The sequence continues at coordinate 1,092,025 of JAZFAV010000018.1, read as the reverse complement.
AATTATTCCCTTTTGAAAATAACATTACAGTTCCCTATACTGTATATATGGGAGTTATTGATCATGAAACTTTACCTCCTATTAGAATTTATCCCAAAGTACCCAGTGCAACCTATAAGCCAGTAGCTCAAAAATATGGAGCTATTCCCTTTTGAAAATTTGCTCCACAAATTAGCTAATTTATCGTTTGTAAATCTCTGGTATATTGATATGGTCAAGACTTAATGAATTATTACATTTTTATTAACATTTTCTGTAGCTTTGAGTGCTTTATGTAATCGAACTTCTAGATTTCAATCACCCTCAGTTAATTAAAAATTTACACATACATTTTTCACATAAAGCATGGCGTAGGTGGCACAGTTACTTTGATGTTTTAATCTTTGATATAGTTTCTTTATAGTTACAGTACCCTTACTTTATAATAATGCCCCATAGTTGAGGAGCTATTGCATATGAATATTAAGTGACATACATCATAACGTCAAAACATATTTAGATAAATTTTTCTACAATAAACTATCCATGTGTAAAAATAACATCCGTATCTCCGCCAAATCTTTAAAAATTGCTGCGTATTCGCTATTATTCATGTTATTAATATACCCTTAACAAATAATTTACACGAACAAAATATTAAATCTTGAAAAAGTCTGTAACATATATTCCAACAAACTGAAAACATACCTTTAAACACGTATACTTGGATAAATATTACAAATTACCTAATTGATCGTGTGTAAATCTCTGATATATTGATATTATCAAGGTTTAATGAATTGTTACATTCTTATAAACATTCTCTATAGCTCTAAGTGGTTCACTTCATCAAACTTCTAGATTCCAATCATCCACAATTACTCCAAAAGCTACACATATACAATTTTAACAGTTTCACTTTGTGTAGCTTAAACTATTTCTGTACAAACTTTAAACTTAATATTATTATTACTAGCTCTCCGCAGACATCCACATTTTAAAAATATTAGTACAATTAGCAACATTTACTTGTCAAAACTATTTGAAATAACTTAGCCTTGTTGGTTTTGTTATCTAGATTATAACATAAAATGTATTACACAAAGTATGAACTTCGGCATCTTATTGTTACCCGACAAACAATATTTAGAAGCATGGCGTAGGTGCCACAGGTATTTCGATGTATTAATTTTTGATATATTTTTGATATATTATAGTTACAATGTCCTTACTTGCTAATAATGTCCCATAGATGATATATAGTTGTGCATGAATATTAAATGACATAAAACATAATGTCAAAGATTATTTAGATATATTTGTCTACCATAAAATGTCCATGTGTAAAATTAAAATCGGAACATCCACCAAATTTTTAAAAATTACTGTGTACTCACTGTTACTCTCTTACTCATATTATCAATTTAATAGTATTAATACAGTTAACAACCAATTTATAGAAACAAAATATATAAATTGGAAAATATTTGTAATATCTAGTAAATTGAAAACATAGCAATTAGACACGCTTACTTAGACAAATAATAAAAATCAGCCAATTGATCGTGTGTAAATCTCTGGTATATTTATATTATCAAGGCTTAATGTATTACTACATTTTTATAAATCTTTTCTACAGTTCTGAGTGCTTTATTTAATCGAACTCCTAGTTTCCAATAATCCTCAATTACTTCAAAAACTACACATATACATTTTTAATACTCTCGCTTTCTGAGCCTTCAATTATATCTGTACAAACATAAAAATTAGTATTTTCATTATCTGCTGTCCTTAAATATCCACATATTGAAAAAAATTGGTAAAGTTGGTAACTTTCGCTTGTAAATTTTTTTATATCTCTAATCTGTTCGATACACCGTAGCTTTGTTGCTTTGTCACCTATATTATAATAGAAAATTGATTATACAAAGTTCGTACTACGGCATCTTATTCTTACCCGACAAACTATATTTAAAAGCATGGCGCAAATGCCACATATATTTTGAATTAATAATTTTTGGTATAGTTCTTTATATCTGCAATATTCTTACTTGCTAATAAAGGCCCATAGCTAAGAGATAATATTATATAACAATTGTATATGAATATTAGATGATAAAATATAATGTCAAAACATACTTAGATCAATTCGTGTACAATAAAATAATCGTAAATAATAAATATGCTTAAAATTAGCAACGGTGCCTCCAGCATATCTTTGAAAATTGTCTGCTCTGTATTCACTATTCCCCATATTATCAATTAATAGACAGTTAACCAATTTACACGAATAAAATATATAATTTTGAAAAAGTCTGTAATATATAGTGTAATGAACTGAACACATTTATTTAGAAGAATTAAACACGTTTATTTAGAAGACTAATTGGTACAAATCAGCTAACTCTTCATTTGGAAAACTCGGATCAAAGCTTAATGAATTACTTCGTTTTCATAGGCCTCTTCTATAGCTCTAAACCCTTTATGTAATCGAACTTGCTAATGACGTTCCATAGTTGAGAGACAATCAGATATAACCGTTTTATATTAAGATTAGGCATAGAATTCATAATGTCAAAAAATACTTAGATAAATTCGTGTACAGCAAAATATCAATATCCATAAAAATCGCAGAGGCTTTGAAATCAGCCAATTGACAGTATTAAGGTTCAATGAAATACTACATTTCTATAAAAATTTTCTATTTATTCCTAAGTGCTTTATGTAATCGAACTTCTAGGTTCCAATCATACTCAGTTACCTCAAAAATTATAAATATATATTTTTAATAATTTCTCTTTGTGAGGCGTAAACTATTTCTGCACAAACATCAAAATTAGTATGTTTATTACAAGCTTTTTTTAGGTATCCACATTTTGAAAAAAATTACAAAGTTGGCAATAGTTTTTTAGGCAATAATACCGTAGCTTTGTTGCACGTAGCTTTATTGAGTTCGAACTTCGAAATGGAGTTATTACCCGACAAACAGCATTTATAACCATGGCAAGGGTGCCACAATAAATATTTTAAAGTATTTATTTTCTATGTTGTACTTTTTAGCTACAATATATTTACTTGCTAATAACTTCAGCTGAGAGGTAGCCACATATATTCGAGAAGTAGGTGATAGCAAACGTATTTCAAAAACATTTTTTGCTGAGTAGTGACTATTTCTCATTTTATTAATTAATATACAGTTAACAAACGACTTTCGTGAACAAATTAAATAATTTAAAAAGAAGTCGGTAATATATATTCTAACAAACTGAAAATAAAGGGTGGTCCAACAATAATGCACGATGTTAATTGTGAGTCACACCTTAACGTCAAGTTTCTTGCCCAACTTAATTGAACATTTGTTTGTTTCAGTGTTGACAAATTCAACCATGGAGAGGTACACAATTGAGCAGCGCGTTAAGATTGCTGAAGCCTTTTACGAAAATGGGCGTTCAAATCAAAATGCATTTCGTGCACTTGGTGACTTTTTTGGTCAGCATAATCGACCAAATGTGTCCACGGTCGGGAGAATTGTGCGCAAATTTTAGCAAACCGGGTCTGTAGGAAATGTGAAAACACCTGTGCATGTTCGCCCAGTTCGTTCTGCGGAAAACATTGCTGTTATTCGCGAGAGTGTAGCAGAAGAGCTGTCAACCTCGACTCGTGGTCGTGCCCAACAATTGAACATCTCACGAACATCACTGATGCGAATTTTGAATAAAGATTTGAATTTACACGCTTATAAGGTTCAATTAACTCAAAAGCTGAAGCCTACTGACCATTTCAAGCGTCGTCAATACGCCGAATGGTTGGTTGAACAGACAGAAGTGAATGGTGACTTTACAAAGAAAATCATCTTCAGCGACGAGGCACACTTTCACCTCAGTGGATTCATTAACAAGCAGAATTGCCACATTTGGGCAAATGAGAATCCACGAGTGATTGATTTTCAACAATCCACAAAGAGTGACTGTTTGGTGCGGTTTATGGGCTGGCGGCGTCATCGGGCCGTACTTCTTCGAAAATGAGGTCGGTCAAGCAGTTGCCGTGAATGGTGTTCGCTATCGCAAGATGATAACGGACTTCTTGTGGCCAGAAATTGAGGATATGGACCTGGACGATATGTGGTTCCAACAGGATGGTGCCACTTTGGCACACAGCCAACGAAACAATGGCATTTTTGCGCGAGAAATTTAATGGCCGTGTTATCTCACGTCGTGGCGATGTTAATTGACCGCCACGATCATGTGATTTGACACCGTTGGACTTCTTTCTTTGGAGATATTTAAAAGAAAAAGTGTATGTCAATAAGCCAGGAACAATTCAAGAGCTAAAGGATGAGATAATTCGGCACATTAACGACATTGAACCTCAATTATGTCTCAGAGTCATTGAAAATATGGACCATCGGATAGAGGTATGCCACCGAAGCTGTGGCGAGCATTTGGCCAATATTTTGTTCCACACATAATTGTCATAGATCCTTCTATCATAATAAAAAATATTAAGATAATTCTCTGAAAACTTTTTGTTTTATTTACAATTAACATCGTGCGTTTTGGTTGGACCACCTTTTAGTATAAAACACCTTTATTTAAAGGAATAATACAAATTAGCCAATTTTTTGTAAAACTCCGATATATTGATACTGTTAAGGTTTAATGATTTACTTCTTTTTGATAAATGTTTTCTATAACCCTTACTGCTTCGTTAATCAAACTTCTCTGTTCCAGTCATCCCCAATTTCCTCAAAAACTATACATACCACTAATGGTTTCACGATGCGAGTTATAAAATATTTCTTCACAAATATGAATTGGTGTATTTATTATTTACTGTTTTTAGACATCCACATCTTTCAAAAATTGGTAAAATTGACAACTTGTACTTGGAATATTTTTTGTTTCTCTGTAGATATATAACCTAGCTTAGTTCATTTTTCCACCTATATTCCCACAGCCGAAAGATAATTACATACAACCGTTGTATATCAAAATTAAGTGATAGAAAACATACTTAAATCAATTCGAATACAATAAAATACATATAAAAATAGCAGTGGCGCCTCCGTCAAATTTTTAAAAAGTACCATTGAATACTCACAATTACCCATAGTATTAACATAATGTTAACAATCGGTTTACATGAACACCTTGTACAATTTTAGAAAACTCTTTAGAAAGTAATTATACATTCTAATCAACTGAAAACATCATTAAACGTCTTTATTTAGAGTAATAATACAAATCAGCCAATTAATCATTTGTAAAACTACGGTATACTAATATTTTTTAAGTTTAATGAAATATTTAGATTTTGTTAGCATTTTTTATAGCTCTACATGCGATATTTAATCAAATTTCTAGATCCCAATCATCATCAATTACCTGGAAAGTTACACATATATATTTCTAATAGCTCCACCTTGTGAAACTAAAAATATATCCATATAGACATTAAAATTGATATGTTCCCTTACTGTTCTTAGATGTACATATTTTTAAAAAATCAGTAAAGTTGGCAACATTCAGTTAAAAATTTCTTTGTATCTCAAAACTGTTCGATATACCGCAGCTTTGTTGAAATTGTTATTTATATAGAAATCTATTACATAAACTACGAACTGTGGCATGTCGCTACTATCCGACAAACAATATTAAAAAATATGGCAGACGTGGCACAGTTACTTTAAATATTAAAAAATGTGGCAGACGTGGCACAGTTACTTTAAAATATTAATTTTTGATATAGTTCTTTATAGCTACACTATTTTTACTTGTTACTAATGCCCCACAGCCGAGAATTAATGATGTATAATTGTTCTATATGAAGATTAAGCGATGAAAACCATATTTATATAACTTCGAATGCAATAAAATAAATATCCATTCGCATAATAATAGAAGCGGCGCCTCCGCCAAATATTTAAAAATTGCTCAGTACAGTGTAAACAAATTTTGTTAATTTATATATCAAAAATATATGTTATAATTAAGTAAAAACGCGTTTAAACACGTTTAATTAGATGAATAATACAAATCAGCCAATTAACCATTTGTAAAACTGCGGTATACTGATACTGTTAAGTTTTAATGAGATACTTAGTTTTGATAAGCCGTTTAGAACTATGAACGCATTATTTAGTCACTCTTGTAGGTTCTAATAATCACGAATTACCTCAGATACTACTCATATGCATTTTTAATAGTTTAACTTTATGAGGCTTGAAATATTTCTGGATGAACATCAAAATTGGTATGTTTATCACTTAGATTAGACATCCATATCTTTAAAAACTTGGTTGCCAACATTTACTTGGAAAATTTCTGTTTCTTTAATCTATTTAATATGCTGTAGTTTTGTTGATTTTGTACGTATATAGAAAGTTATCACTCAAAGTATGAACTTCGGCAAATCGATGTTATCAGGCAAATAAAATATAAAAACTTGGCGGAGGGTCCACAGTTATTTTAAAGTATTAATTTTTGATAAAGTTATTTATAATTATAATATCTTTACGTATTAATAACGTACCACAACTGAAAGACAATCACATATAACCGTTGTATATGAAGATTAAGTGATGTAAAACATAATTTCAAATAATATTTAGATAAGTATGTCTACAATAAAATATTCATATGCATAATAATCACAGCAGTGCATCTGCCAACTTTATAAAATCTGATTGTTGAATACCCACTAATACCCATTCTATGAGATAGTATACAGTTAATAACCAATTTACATAAACAAATTATATAATTAAAAAAGTTGGTAATATATATTCTAATAAACTGAAAATAGCATGAAACACATTTATTTAAAGGAATAACGCAAATCAGCTAATTTTTCAGTTATAAAACTCACGTATATTGATACTGTTAAGGTCTAATGAATTACATCGTTTCGATAAGCTTTTCCTATAGCTCCAAATGCTTTATTTAATCAAAGTTTTAGGTTTCAATCATCCTCAATTTCCTCAAAAACTATACATACTTATTACCAATGTTTTACTATATGAGGTATAAAATATCTCTGTACAAAAATTAAAATTGGTATGTCTATCATTTACTGTATTTAACCATCTTTCAAAAATTCGTAAATTTGACAACTTTTACTTGGAAAAAATTGTTTGTTTCTCTAATCTGTTCAATATACCCTAGCTTTGTTGATTTTGTCATCTATGTAGAAATATATTACATCTGTACGAACTTCGACATGTCGTTTTTATTTGACAATGTTAAAAACATGGCAGATATGCCACAGTTATTTTAAAGTAATAATGTTTGATAGAGTTCTTTATAGCTACAATATATTTAATTATTAATAATGTTCAACAGCTAAGAAATAATTACGTACAACCGTTGTATATCAAAATTAAGTGATAGAAAGTATATTTAAATCAATTGAAAGATAATAAAATATTCATACGCATATAAATAGCAGCGACACCATCGCCACTTTTTAAAAAATTCTTCTTGTGAGACTATCACCCATGCTATTAATTAACATAAAGTTAACATTCAGTTTACATGAACAAAATATACAATTATAGAAAGATTAGATAATATACATTCTAATCAACTGAAAACATCGTTAACCATCTTTATTTAGAGTAATAATACGAATTAGCCAATTAATTATTTGTAAAACTACGGTATATTGATATTGTTAAGATTTAATGAAATTAATTAACATATATGTTTATGTGAAATATATTAATAATATACTTAATGAAATATGAAGTTATTTGATCAAACTTTTAGGTTCCAATCATCCTCAATTACCTGAAAATCTATACATATACATTTGTAATAGCTTCTCATCGTGAAACTTAAAATATTTCTGCATTAACATCAGAATTGGTGTATCAACATCAGTTAATGTTCTTAGATATCGACATATTTAGTCTCTGATTTAGAAGAAAAGTAAATAATACATTTCATTCAAGAATTACAGAACTACTTAGTCCATATTAACTCTATGAGAAATGCGGTTTAAAGCTGTAATACATTATATTAAACACATTTGTATTGTAAAATCTCTTATTTTGCAATTGAATTTGTAGAAATTTGAAGAAATAGTAAACCTATAAGTTTTTAGATGTTAGGGTTGGATATAATTTATAAAAAGTGTTCTATGACTGAAGAATTCATTGTTAAAACTTTGTCAATAATTAAAGTTTGGTAGAAATTATATATTATGTACCAAGTTAGTTTCGTATCCTAAGTTGTCTCAATATAGTAATTTTATTAATTCACTAAGATAAGCTGTATCGAAACCGCTAAAAAAGATAGAAATTCTAGTAATAAAAAAACAGTAGATGATACTATTACATGAAAAAATAAAGATCGGAGATGCACAACCATGGGAGAAAGTATAGAGAAAGTAAATATATAGTATATATTTTTAAAATTCCTAGTTCACATACCTGACGAAATTTCATGAAACTTAATCATCTTTGCGCATATCAACTGTCTACAGCGCATATCAAATTTTGATATGCACTGTATACATGTATTATGAACTATTATTCTACAATTTTTATTTCTCCTTCATTCTTACATGAAAGGAAAAGTTACAAGGGGGAATCGTAAAATATATGAAATATAGTCCCGTTGCACCCAATAAGCATTACTCCTGTAAGATGCCTATAAATAACTTTAAACTACTTTCTAAAGTTTTAACCTTAGCCTTAGACTGTTGGGTGGAAACTGAAGGCGGTAAACTTCGAGAAAGTTTATTTAAGAACAAAAAATATTTTTTCGGGATCTTTATAGCTAACCACAAAACAGGAAACGATTTACGATACACCACATACCAATAAAATGTCGACATACTTACCTGAATGTTACTGTTTATTATAAATCGAAAGATTGGAGACTAAGGCAACAAATTTGTAAAGAAAGTATAGAATTTACGGTTAGACGTTAAGGAATTGTGCGTTTTTCATCTTAGGTTATACTAAGAAAAGAATATATTATGAGAAATTATAAATAAGAAATTATGTTTTTTATATATAAAATATCAATATTATAGAGGCGCAAGCACAATGATTACTTTAAAAATATAAACAGGTAACAAATTACTAAGTTTACACAGGCATTACATAAACATACACTAAAATACAAAATATTAAGAAGATAAAAATAGATATACAAAAAATTATAAATGGCCTCGAGAAAAGCATATTGATATACCATGTAAAGCAGCTCGCTATAAATTTTTAATAAAATAACCTAGTGGGACTATATGGTAAACGGTGGTCGCTCAGTTCAATTATCCTTATTTTAAAGAGGATTTTAATTTGTTTTCATGTGCAAACAGATTACAAATATTAAATATTAAAGTTAATAACAGTAGAACATAAATTAAAAGCATGTAAATGTTAAAAGTCAATAGAAGGTCAATAGATGAGTAAAGATAAGATGATAAAAACAAATAAGAGGTGACTTCAAGAGGCCAAAAAATCATAAAACCATTTGGGCGTAAGTTGATTATTCATAAATCATTAATAGACGCATTTCTTCAGGTTTTAATAATTGTTAATATTGTCTTGTATAGGGATTGAACTGTTGAAGACTGTTATACACTCAATTTACTAAAAATAAAAATTTTGTAGTGTTCTCGATGAAATTTATATATTATGATTAAATAACAAGCAGACCATAAATGTGAAGTGACAGATACAAAATATACATTTATATTAAATTCTTTACCTCATCATCGCGAAAGACAAATAAGTTAGGCATATACATATCTACTCGGTGGAATCATCCAGGCACTCGTAAAATTCAACACATTATTCAGTCATCTTGGCAAACTAATTTAATAAACATGGACAGCATAACTTTTGCTTCTTGAAACACATAGCAGCATTAGGGCATAAGTTGGTTAATTAGAAATTATGAACAGCCACAGTACCTAACGTTTTAAAAGTGTCAACGTGAATACTATATATACTCCGGTTTCAAAATAGTGGACAGTAAGGTATAGAACAAGTACTATTTTTATGAGCTGGTAATACGATTCAACAATTCTCGTGTCTGTTTTACTTGTAAGTTGTAAATACCGCTCCCTGTACTGTGATCACTGCTATCTTTAGTCACGCGCAGACAGTTGCCACGCGCCTTGTCTCTCTTGTTTGCTTATTGTAGCAGGCAAACAAAGAGCCAATTACTTACTGCCTACAATTTTGACACCAGAGTATAGATGCGTACTCTACTATAATTACTACGGAAGCAGTGGCGGTCCTATCAACATTTTTAGATGGTACGAGATCTAAAAGTGGCGCCCCTCCAAGTACAAAACTTTGTTGTTAAAGCAGTTGTTTACTTTAGATTTTATTAGGCTTCTTTTCCACCAGAAAAGTGCAAAGAAGATGAGCGGTCCGCGAGGAAAAAATCCACCAATAGCATGACTTCATTTTTCTAGCCTGCCAAAATGAAGTAATACTATTGGTGTATTTTTTTCTCGCGCACCGCTCATTTTTTTGCACATCTCCAGAGGAAAAACAGCATTATTCTCTATACAGATTACATTCAGACGAAAGAGAATATTTTCATAATTAAAAATAACAGACCGCCTAAATATTTATAGATACATACAATGCGATCAAATGAACGTGTTTGCGATTTGACACTTGTCATACACGGCTTTAGTCGCTATTAACATACACTAAGCCGAATTACTGCTGTCAACAAATGTCAAATCGTAAAATAGTTCGATTGACCAGTTTGTGCGAGTATATGTGATGTGGCAAATTACAGATGAGAAATAATAACAATAAATATTGTGTTTGACAACTTTTATTTATTCTGTATTACATGCACACGTTAATTAAATCAAATAAATAGTAAAAGATATTAAAAATCACCTAGATGGGCACTTTTCTAGCTTTAGCGCTTGCAAATTCTTTTATCAAGTCGGAATAATTTAACTTTTGGGCAATAGCATTTTCTATAGACAAAATTCCAAGATCGGAGCCGCTAACCACACTGTACACAGATATACACTCGCGAGTTTGAATGACTTGATAACTCAACAGACAGTGCATGCCTAGTGAAGCAAGTGACGGACGAAACTTCACTCCACGGCCAACTCCCCCGCAATTTCCTCGTGATTCACGCGCTCGAATCGTTTGTCTCACGTTTCGGTTGACTTCCCCCCCCCCATGATGGCGCCCGATATGGTCGCACCGCTCCAGGGCCGCCACTGTACGGAAGGATTATAATATACCCACATGTAGTAAGTTGTACTATATTCTCGTGTACTAATATTAGTTTTATACCTAAAATGTATAACTGTTTAATTATAGTGGTGTAAATTATGTTTTATCAATTATATTTGTGTCAAGTTTTATATTAGAGACAGCGAACCATCCATCACCACCGCCATTTTTACACCATTAAGAGTGGTAAAGTTTTATCAGGGAAAGTTTTAAACAGTGTACAAGAGTATTTAAAATCAATGATATAAATAATGTGGTGTGAAGGTAACACTGACTTAGTTTTCCACAAGACAATAAAAACACTATACACTACACTGGACGCGCTTTTCGCCAACAAACTTGGCATCATCTGGAGATGATAAAGTAAAATGAATAAATAATAGCCCTCAACAGTTCAGTGCTAATAGAAGACATTATTAACAATTTTTAAAACCTGAAGAAATGCGTCTATTTATGATTTATGAATAATCAACTTACGCCCAAATGGTTTATCTATGATAAAATGTAAAGGTAGTCATTAGCATGGCTTAGTTTATTCAAATTTATGGATATTAGATATCGCTGGAGGATTTCATTAGATAAATAGTTAAGTGATATGTTATATTTGCCACTCTTATTGTCTACTTACTAACATTAAAGAAATAACATAGTGATCATATCAAGATCAAGATGTACCCAATTACTAAATAATGAATAAATAATTGGGTACCATCTTAATTACATTACTACTATATTAACACTGTTTAGATTGTTATTTTTACTTTCAGTAAGAATTATGTCTCCTCACTATAAGAACAATTACTAGTAAATATCTAAAAGCATCTGGATATCAACGAAATATTCTCATTACTTATTAAACCAGAAGAACATTAACATTAAGATAGGATCATAATATTTAATTGGAAAGCTTGATAACAGAAAGTAATGTTTTAAATATGATAATAATTTGATTGTGTCATGAATGTATAAGTATTTTCTAGATTTATTTTAGCACATATACATCAATATTTTATTAGCATAATAAAGAAATTATCTTTGGATATTAAAAAAATATCTAACAAGTATATATTAAAATATATTCTGTAACAAAAGCATTTTATTTTCCTTCGTTGTACAATATTACCATTAAAAGGTGTAACCTTGAAATAAAATTGACACCAAAAAGTGTGACGTATACACCAGACATAGTGTTGATTTTACTCCATTCCTAGAATGAAAATTCACTTCAGAAAATGGTAAACTTATACTACGGCCTTGCGGCACTCATTTCACACCAAAATTTCGTGTTCCTATATGTACAGGGTGAGCGAAACTCAATGTCTCAGCTCTATTATTAGAAAAGGAAGAACGATAGAAAAAATCTGAAAAGAAGTTCTTAAATGGTATTGAGTAAGGTCCATTTTGAGCCAAATTTACATAATTTTCCATATTTGGAAACTGAAGTAATGACGTCATCGAATTTTTTTTTGAAGGAACATACCTATATTTTGGTATATTTAAAAAAGAACTAACTTTTGTGAATACATTTTGTAAAGAAAATAATAAAATAAACAATGACAATCGATTTTTCAGCATGTGTTGTGGACAGACGAAAGCCGTTTTGTTAGTAACGGTAAGCCCAATAAAAAAAAAAAAAAATGAAAATTTTTGGGCCACTGAAAATCTACATTTTGTCAATCCGATTGAAAACCAAGAACACTTCGGAATTAACGTTTGGTGTCGCATTATTAATGGGCATTTGATTGATCTATACTTTTATGAAGACATTTTAAATAGTGAGCGATATTTGCAATTTATTCGAGAACAACTTCCTGTGCTTCTCGAAAATGTGCCATTACAGCTGCGAGAAAACATGTGTTTCCAGCATGACGGAGCTTCACCGCATAAAGCAAGAATTATCCAACAATATTTAAATGAATCTTACAAAGAAAATTGGTTAGGTATAAATGGGCCGATACAGTTGGCAAATAAATCACCGGACTTGACCCCACTAGCCTACTTCTTGTGGAGAACTTTGAAAAATTAAATTTATAGAACACCATCTGTTAACTTGGAACATTTAAAAGAAAAAAATCAAAAATTCTGGCGGTGAACTATCTAGAGAAATGTTTCGTAAGGCTTCAATGAGAAAAATAAGGCGGAGATTGGATAAGTGTTTAAAAGTGGTCACATTGAAAATTTATTGTAGTGATTGCCTATATACTTTGTTTCTTTCTACGCGAACTATGCGACTTTGCTATTTGTTTCCAAAGGCTACTTGTTTAAATCGTGACGATTGCGAATTATTGATAATACTTTCTTCTACAAATTTGCTTATAATTTTTTTTTAATGGAAAAATATAGAAAATTTCCTTCTTAACAGAATTTATTCACAAAAAATAGCTATTTTTAAATATTCCAAAATATAGGTATATACTTGCCAGACTAGGGACCAGGGAAAACCTCTATGGACCAGAACCTGCAGTGGGAATAAGTCGGAATCTGATCAGAGACCGCATCAATGGCTGGGCAAGAGACCAGCATAATAAAAGATGGAGAGGAGTAACGGGTTGTCGAATAACCAAACTCTTCATCGAATACTCAGAGATTGAGAAATGGGCCCAAGAATTCATTAAATTGAACAGGCACAAAGCCAGAACTCTGGTGGGAATCATAACGGGCCACCATAGTAGCCTGAATGCATATAAGCACAAACTGAGGCTGACTGATAGCCCGGCCTGCAGATACTGTAAAGAAGACGAGGAAACCTCGATTCATCTTCTTTACACCTGCCCCGCACTGGAGGAGAAGAGGTATATTATATTAGGGACCCCTGTTATCCTAGAGGAAGCGAGGCTTAAGGCGGGGGACGTGCCTAAATTGCTCCTTTTATGGAATAGCATTTTAGGATAATGACCCGGATAAGAGGGGATCGCCAAGGGACTACCCATGCGATCAGTGGCTGATGAGGCCCAAACCTATATAATATAATAATAATAATAGGTATATATCTGGGAAAAGATATTCGATGACGTCATTAATTCAGTTTCCAAATATGGGAAAATATGCAAATTCAGCTTCAATTGGACCTTACTCAATCTCATTCAAAAGAACCTCTTTTCAAATTTTTTCTCTATCGTTTTTCCGTTTCTTATAATAGAGCTAAGACGTCAAGTTTCGTTCACCCTGTATACTTTTTCGTAAAAAATGTATGTCAAATTTTACACCATATTTCAGACAGTTTGGTCTGAAATACTGCCGTTAGTGCACTACTGTCGGGCAATACTTTTCAAGTGAAAATAAGAGGAAAATAAGTTATTTTTGTAAAGGTGTAAGTGAAAGAAATTAGTCAAGTCAAGCTTTTAAAACTCATTTTTTAAAAGTACATTTGTTTTTAAATAACTGACTAAACTCAAGCCATGTCAAATACATATTTAAGTCATTAAGTCAATAATTTATGCTCAAAGAAATAGGCGTTAAATACTGTGAACGTTCAACAAACCACTTATCATCAAACATATCAATACTAATTTGCGGTAGGACAATTTGTCATGTCATTTCTCTAAAGAGATAATTAAATTATCAGTTTAATTAGATGCCCTGGGGTGTCTACCTTCGTAATTGTATATTACGTTATACATCCCTACGATCAATCATATTGTATCATTGTAACAATTTGGATATTAGCTAAATATATATATATATATATATATATATATATATATATATATATATATATATATATATATATATATATATATATATATATATATATATGTATGACTCCGAATTAGATCTCTTTATTACATCGTATTAATAACCGATGTTAAAAAATACGAAATGTCTTTAGAAAGGTTATAGCTATGTTATAATGATTTATATTAAATATCTGTTTGTATACAAAATGGTGCATATAATGGGATTACAATGGTGGTAAAAGTTCCATTCTTTGTGATTTCCTATGTAATTATTATTTTACAAAATTAACCACACGAAATTTGGTGTTACTTATTTATATTCAACTATGTTTAATTACTTTAATATATACATAATACATAATGTATATAATTATATTAAATATATTGTACGACAGTTTTGCAATTAAGAACTTTTATTTATTATCTCATGGATGAACTATAGTTGATTTACTTACTTATTTCTGAGTTGGCAATTATTTATTTTTTCACATGTATAATAGCATTTTTATGTTTATTTTTACGACCCGTTGAATTTCATCACATGATGTATTTGTGGGCTAAAATTAGAATTGTTATGTTTATACTATTTTCTTTCAAAACCTATCTAAACATAATATTTTATTAGTCTAATAATTATTTGTAGACAGAGAACGTCTGACGTAATCTTTACTTCATTTTAGTTCTTACCTTACCTTACCATACCGAGTTTTTTTACTTCAACAAGGTATTTTTTACTGTATATTATTTACCAAAAGGTAATATCATATTTATACACAATTTTGGATATAGTATACAAAATTACATACCCATTCATAGCAATGGTAGTATGCCTTACCCAATTCTCGATCTACACTGAAAGAACGATTAATTTATTGTTTATAAATTACATTTATGACAAACAAATATGTGCTGGTATGTAATGGATACTGGATGGATAGGCAGTGGAATATCACTGAGTTGAGCAAGTGTGTTAATGTTATTTAAATTAGAACCTCTAAATATATATAGCTTTATATTTGAAACAGAAATTATTCTTGATTACTTAAAACTGGCATGTCTGTGAACATACTTGAAATTCCAGGGGCGGACTCACGCAACCTATATTGCTATTGCTAATTATAATTGGCAATTTTGTACTATTCCCTATTCCTGTTGTCAATGTAATAGGAACAATAAATATTCCATGGAATATGCAATGCATACACTATTCATATGTAAAATTAAAGTAAATTAGCAGCAATTGTTCGAGCTATTTAGAAATTAACAATTTGGCGTCTTTTGGTGAAAATCCATTTATACGAGAAAAATGACATTTCAATTTTACGGAGGAAACCGGAGCACATTTGAAATACGTGAAGTTCCTCAAGTAAGTAACGTTCATTTGTATTATGTAGAGGTATCCTATAGTAGATAAGCTATACGAGTTCACGTTCAAAGTCCCATGTAATTTCTTATGAAGGTTCATCGTGGTCTTTTCAAGGCCGTCCATCCTCACTTGCGGCTAACTTCGCGCCATCCATCGAGGTCATCAGTAGGGCCTCTAAGAGGAAAAGCTAACTTTGCCCGCCACCTATCGGTGAGTAGAAGCGGTATCCACTTGCAGCTAACTTC
Source organism: Rosalia funebris (assembly GCA_037954035.1). Taxonomy (NCBI): domain Eukaryota; kingdom Metazoa; phylum Arthropoda; class Insecta; order Coleoptera; family Cerambycidae; genus Rosalia; species Rosalia funebris. Next base: position 1,075,528 of record JAZFAV010000018.1, on the reverse strand, counting down.
CACCTAGTGTTACGACCGGCGAGAAGTTTGAAATGCAGTCTCTAATATCATTGAAATTAAAAGAAATCTGACGCTGAGGCTTGAACCGGGGACCTCGGGATTTATAGGCAGCGCCGTTACATATGTGGCCAGTATATGATTTGCTGGAATATTTAATTAAGATGGGACTGTACGACCTGTTTAATTAGGCTGTACGATCTGTATGATCTGTTGCGTTAGCGTGAACTCTTGTAGCTTATCTACTACCTATATACTTTCAGGAAGATCTATAATAGCATACACGGTTATTAGAATGTCCTCTAAATGGAAAAATATCCCAGATCAGTGATAATACGGTCGTTGTGATTTCTAAGGTCATTATTCATACATAAATTAGTGAATAATTATTATTTGTGGCGTTCTAAACAATTGAGTAGTTGAACGTTTTGTTGACCTTTGAGGGACGCAATGGCTGTTGGAAAAATCAACATTGTTCACGAGGCATTAATCGAAAACGAATAAATAATACTTTTTCACATCAAAATGGGTTTAATGAAATAATTTATAACAAATTTCAAAAAACGTTACTTCCAAATTAAGAGATAATATTGAGGAACAATGTGAACGGTTTCATCAGGATATCCTAATAATGGAAGATAGGTATCAAGGAAGATGGGATCATCACATGATTACTGATGGATGTTAATTATTGTTGAAGTCTGTAGGGGAACTGCCCACAGCAAAAATATAAAAGAAAATCGAACAAAACACTTTTTTTATAATTTTTAATATTTTATGTTAGATTTAATTTCAAAAAAATTTAAAACAAGAAAAATTGCTTATTGCGTTTGGCTTTTCTTACTTTGCTTTAATATTTATCATGTATTCTTATTTTAGAAACCAGAACCAGTCAATAAAAAGTAGTGCCATTTTCAGCATCAGGGGTGGTAACGTACTCAATATCGACTTTTAAATTCCCGGCAACAAGTTGACTGTTCCCATGTATTACAGACTATTACATACGGTGTAAAATATCCTGTACTGTAGCGTACTTATATTAATTTTATACCCCAAATTTATTAACATAATGTATTCATAATCAATTTAATGTAGTAGTTGAATAGTGTTTCTAGCAGATATTCGTATAATAAAATTTCATATGACATTCACGCCATTAAAAGTGATAAAGTTTTGCCGCAACTAATTTACAACTGCGAAAATGTATCCTCCATCAAGAGCCAGTTTCAAAGTTTATAAACACATATAACGTATAAAAATTATTTCCTTTTCTTGGCATTTTACCAAAATCGCAAGTCATTTCCGTCTCCAGAAACACCCATGAAATCCTAATAACGACAAAGAGACAATTTCCTTAACCGAATGAAGTAAGTTAAAAAAACAAGACCATTATACGAAAAATAATAAGTTGGTTCGCATGAAAAAGGTTTGGCTTGAAAATCAGGCGGAGCCCAGGATGGCCCTTCTATTCGTTTTTATTAAGTTTCGGATGTCTTGTCTGCCGCTTCCGATTTCGCGTTCACTTCTATGTATGAGATGCTCTTTAAAGGAGGGCTCAAGTGAAAGATGCCTTTAACTTAATACCCGTCAAGTTCTTATGCGGCCTATACATCAACACCGAAAGTACTAATTTCAAAAAGTTATCCATCAAATGATCTTTGATGGCGGTTTATAATAATCCTCTCACTTTTTTAACCAGTGGAAATTATTTATGAGGGTAATATTAGAAGAAATTGGGAAATTAGATTTTCTTACATAAATAATATGTTTCCAATACGTAATTGGAACTGATTGATACGATACTGGTGAATGATTCAAATTAAGTGTACTTCTTTTATTATCCTAATTATTTGAGGAGGCAAATAATACAGGTCTACAAAATATGAAGTTTTTATCTCCTTCTTATAATTATGCATGATTATTATAGATTTAAAATATCGAAATCGAAATTAAGTATTACATATACCTTTTTTTGTAATCCATTTTTTAAATAAAACGCTTATTTTACTTAAAATACATAATCACAAATGTAATGATTGCGACAATATTTATAACAAAAATTATAATCCATTCCGAAAAACTAAAAATCATTAAAACAATCTAATCAGTTGTATATTAATAGCATTTCATTTTGTAGTTTTATTCCCTTTCATTTTTTCGTTGGAGTTTCGCGACGAATCGACCAAAAAAAATCTGCCAGCATTGCTTCTGACTATTTTCTGTTATATCGTCTCTCTATGTGCAATATATCTTAATGAAAACTTTCTCCATGTTCATCTGAGATTGCGCCAAGATTTTCAGAAAAAAATCTAAGTGGGAGTTCAAGAAATGGATTTTAAGGGACATGTTGCATTTCAGAGCTTTGTAAGAAGGAAGAACTTCTTGGATGATTTCCTAGTAGTTCTCAGCTTTTTTATTGTTAAGAAAACTATGACACACTTGTAGAAAAACTTCTTTTCTTTTTGCTTTATTCAACTTTATTTTAAAACTTACGTCCTTCATAAGCTTTCGTATTTACGTACAAAAATTCCTTCTTTCAATTTTGCGTCGCTAATTCGGGGAGATTTTGTTTTAAGGTATTGAAAGCCTTCACCACCTTATTCATTGCTTTTAAAAAATTTTTCATCAAACCCAGATTTATATGCAGTGGTGGTAGAAAATTGCTTTCACTTTACACTAAGGGTGTATTCATTTACATTTTGACTTCAGGGATCAAATTCGCTCCTCATGGTCAATTTTTTACTACGTAATGTTTATTTCTTGAGCAACTGTCCAATTCGCATAAAAGATAACAGAATTTAGTGTATCCTCCTTGAAGTCCAGTTAACATCGCAACATTTTTTAGATCAGCGCCAATGTTCGATAAGTACTGTGAATATTTAATTTTTTCCAGCAACAACTACATATGCCCATAGGTTTCTTTCATGTTTGCTGCATGTGTTAGGGGGACAAAAGGATATTTCTTCCCATTATGAAGCAAAACAGATTTTAAACTGACATTGGTCGAATCAATAAAAAGTCGCCATTCCTCCGCCATCTTTCAAGGAAACCCACTTCTTGCAGAAGTCCTTCAGTATTATTACAAAACACCAAATCGCCCTCTTTGGTAAAGTAATTCATGAAATTTTCTTGTCTGTTGCAATAATATGAGACTCGTATTTTTATATAAAAGGTTCCATTGTTTCATCAATGATCCGAGAAGTTGACCCTTTGATTTTGATAGTCTTAAATGTCGAACAAGATAATTCAAATCAGATTGAGAAATAAGATGAGGTTTTGTTGATGAGTTTGAACATAAAGATGAAGAAGTAGAGTAGTTACTCGACTGAGTATGTTGAGAATGAGCATATTCACCTTCCACCATTTCGACGCTTCCATTTTATTCTATGTACATATTAAGAATGCAATATTATAAATCATAACAATATTCCTGATATGTGATTATTTTACTCTATAGTTAAGAACAAATATAAATTTTCGCTACATGTATAAATTTTATGCAAAACTTACTAAAAAATCTGGTTTAAAACAGAATCAATCACTATACAACTTGTTAATGTACTGAGCGCTATGGAGTAACAGCGATAACTGCGCATGTGCATGCATTGGTTTAAAACCAACGTCCGTCGATATCTTATTTTATTTATCTATCAGTTTAAATCGGTTTTGTATGTACAGATAGGATCTAAATGGATTACTGTAGTGTTAATGCAAAAACGAAACACAACAAAGACTGAATTTTGAGAAACAAAAAGATTTAAGCGAATTAATTAATACATGTTATGAAAAATAATAATTATACATACAATTAAATAGTTATTTAGGATTTCAACGTAATCAGTACTTACTGATCACATTGAATTCTAGGTTACTGAAAGTGTTACTCAATGTTACTTCAATAACAGTTCTACCTTTTAGAGCCTCAATAATATTTAGTCTGTTAATATATACCTTGGATTTATAATAAACCTATACAAATAATCTAGCGGCATTAGGTCCACAGATTTAGGGTACCTACTTAATAACTCTTTTTCTATCAATCCATTTGTCGGATAAGATGGTGTTTAGGCAATTACGCATAATTAATAAATAATGTGGAGGCAAGCCATCATGTTGATACTATTGTATATTGACTGTTCTGGTATTTGTCAATTTTAATTATTTGGGAGAGTGCTACAATTGAGGAAACTGTATTATTATATAAAACTCCAAATGCTCTTCAGCGGCCAATGAACCGTCAATAAAAGAATGGTTCTACAACTGGTATACCAACAATTTCAATCATAAAGCCTACATTTCTGATAAGTCATTCAACCCATTTAGTCCCACCAATTTTCAATCAAATAAAAAATATATTATAGTTTTACATTGATAATTATATACATATAGTTTTAATATTAGGATTAGTTAAATTATATTTATGAAGCTTAACAATTTGGCTTGAATTCTGTAATAAACTACATAATGGTACTGGAATGAGTGTTTCTAGCTTCGATATGGTTTTTAAATTTAATTACAAAAATATATACTCCTGTACTCACTGTACTCACTCTAGTGTATTGTGCTAATATAGTACAGTATTTTTAATATAATAAAAAAAATGTATTACACAGAAATCCGAAGAAATACTTCAAATATCCAAACATTTATTTTCAGTGTGAAATATTTTAAAGCAATATCTTTCAATGCATGACATTATTTCTCATTTATTACAACTAAGGGATTATGGATATTTAACATTTAATGTATATATAAAATGTTATCACAGGATTTACTAGGGCTTCAGCAGACGAATAGATATGAATTATTAGAAGTCTCAGGATATCTGACAACAAAATTCCCGGAACGGCATTATCGCATCCTCACATAAAGCAGTTTACGTCAAAATATCACCCTTATGGCCTCATATGTCTCTACTATTGTTTCAGTTGGTGAAAATAAAATAAAATTATCGACTGTCAAAGCATAATGTCAGTTGCACACGCTCGTTTCTTCTGCCGGTCGCAAAAATGTTGGAAAAGAGTATTAATATAAAATTTTGTTTCAAATTAGGTTTTGTTTCACAGTTTAAGTGAAAACGTAATAAATATCAGAACACCATCAAGACTCTACCAGTTGAGAACAAATTGGAAGGTATATAGAAATAAACGAAATGGCAAAATACACCTGAATGTGAGCATATGAATTCCCAATGAGATTGAAAAAGCAACAAAAAGCCTTATTGAAACCCTACAAGCTACCCCAAACATGGAGTTATAACCACAGTGCATAAATAATTAATTAAAAATAAAGAAACAGTGCGAAAAAAATAGATCCAGAGCAATATGGCACAGAACTCAATATACAGGGGATGAAACAATTTATAATGACTAACCAACAAACTCAAAGTTAAACTTAAACAAATTCATGATAATCGTGGCTCAGATTACATTAAGAATCTCACCCTCTTTGACAAATTCGATTGGGAAACCCATAAAACTGAGAAAAAAACAGTGACAGCTAATTCACCTATACGCATAGAAACACCAAATAGGACCATGGGCCAGAAGTAACAGCGAAAAGGTAGACCTATTTATACAACATCTAACTGAAGTTTTCATTCCCTTAAACAACACTCCGATCATAATGTACAGAGCAACATAAGAAGGAATATCAGAGATAATATTCATGCACAAGTCTGGAACCACTAAGACCTAAGGAAGTCAAAAGATTTCTCTCCTAAGCAACAAAAAAGCTCCAGGATTAAACAAAATTCTTTGTAAAATTCTGAAAGAAGTACCCAAAAAAGGAATTGTGATGATAACTTCAACGCCATACTTAAAATACACAACTGGCCTAAAAATTTTAAAATCGCAGAAGTAATTCTCATACCTAATCCAGGGGCAAACTTGATCAATATTACATCATATAGGCCAATCAGTTTATTACAAATCATCTCTATACTACTAGAAAAGTTAATTCTTCACCAAATAAACTCAATTCTAAACATACTCCAAAACCAATTCGGCTTTCGACAAAGGAATTTAACTATGCAGAAGTGCCACCGTATAGTGCATGCAATTAAAAAAGCCATAGATGACAAAAAATACTGTACAGAGTTTTTTATGGATGTGAGTCAAGAGTGATAAAGTTGATAAAGTTTGGCACGACGGACTCCTATATAAAATGGACCAAACACTTCCCTTAAAATATTGTAATATGTTTCAAGATCCTACTTATCAGATAAGCAATTCAGAACAAGAGTAAATGGAAAAACTTCGAACTTTTGCCCCATCAAACTTGTGTTTCCTACCAAAGCGTTCTCGAACCCATCTTATATCTAATCAACACTTCAGAGCTCCCAAAATCTATCTTCGTTATCACCGACACGTTTGTAGATGATATAACATTCTTGTCCATAGACGAAGACCTAATAACTGCCTCAGAAAACCTCCGGGTCCAACTTTCTCTACTAGAAGAGTGGCTTAGGAAATGAAAAATTAAAATTAAAAAAGCAAATCGCAACACATAACTATTACCATAAGAATAGAATTATACCCAAAGCCCACCAGTAGCAAAAATTCTTTGGAAAGATCACATCCAAAGAAAAAAAAGAGGGAGTGTAGACTGGTCTAAAAATGAAGGAACTATACTGGTTACTGGGAAGAAAATCAAAAATGTCATTAGAAGATGAAATCTTAATGTACAAAGCTGTTAACATTAAACCAATATGGACATAGGGCATAGAACTATAGGGCTGCGTTAGTAAATTAAGCGTATCGATTACACAATGGACATAATCTAAAATCCTCAGGATCATGTGCCATGGTATATGATAAACCAAATGGTACACACTAACTTCCGCATACCAACAGTCCAAGAAGAAATACATCAAAGAAGCAATAAGCATCACGGGAGACTAGAAACACATATCAACCCCCTATTACAACCACTTGTACAGGAACACAAAAATAGAAGGGTTAATAGTTGTCGACCATCAGACCTGAAATATGATTCTAGAGGTCTTTCTCTTTGGAAGAGCCTCATCATGTCAGAATAAGAGGAACAGCCATCAAGTCCCCTAAACAAAGTAGCCTATATATTGTATTATCTGATTGTTGTTTTAAAAAATAGAAAAATTAGTAAAACTTTGGATATCCTAAAAGGCAGCATAGAGTGAGGCTATCACAAGAAGAGTCTTTGAATACCATGAAATATTTAAAGAAGGACAGAAAAAATTAAGGGGATCTGGACGTCCGAAGTCTTATTCAACATGCGAAAATGTGGAAAAGGTACGAAAACTAGTGAGATCTGATGAACATCGAGTATACGACATGTTTCAGATGAACTAGATTTAGATAGGGAAATAGTCAGACAGATCTTGACCATAGATTGAGAAATGTAAGAAAATCTGCAAAAATAGTTACGAGAATTTTGATTGATGTGTAAAAATAGCGGCCGATCTTTTCGGTTCTTCGTCACATTTGAATATGTACACAGAGGAGAAATTACCTGAAATGATACTTAGTGCTTCTAATGCGATCCAGAAACAAAATTCCAGAATACTCAATGGAAAATTGTTCCAATTGGTTCACCATTACGAAAAAACGCGAGAGTCACGAGCATAGGCCAAAACCATGCTGCTTGCTTGTTTTTTCTTCGATTACAAAGGCAATGCTCACGTTGAATTTAATAAAAAAGAACAAACAATGAATTAATATAGTTACTGAGATGTGCTGACAAGGCTACGCAACACTGTTCGTAAAAAGTACATTAGTCGAAGAATTGGTTCCTTCACAGCGACAGTCCTACAATACATGGTATTAATCATTCACTTTTGGTTAAAGAACAAATCGCAATTAGTGAACTATAAGTCTTCAGGAAGAAATGCGAGAAAACTATGATGAAGGTCTATAGTGATTTTGATGTGCCAATCGATCATCGGACCTATACATAGGGGAGAAAGAGTAGTAGAATCATTTTGTATATGGTTTCCTCAAGAGAGCTGACGCTTGCCGTGCACGCGTTTCATTCAATACAGCAAATGATTAGAGGCATTGAAGTTGAAACTATCTCAACCTATCTCTTAAACCTCCATTTAAAAATTTAAATGGAGGTGCTTTATCTTAAAAACGCGTTCAAATGTTGAAAGCCCAAAGTTTCATCCGCCTTATTTGTTACATTTGGCATCTTGACTTTTTCCAAAAATACAAAACACAATAGAAAGACGTCGATTTTTTTATGTCTCTGATAATCAAGACCACGTGGTCAGAATACTAAAAAGTCGAAACTGTTGTATAGTAGCAATATTATTTAACGAGGCATATGTCGAAACCGAAAGGAGTACCTTGAAAGAGATGATAGTTGTGAATTTGCAAATAATATACAATATAGTAAGGTGCAATTGCTTGCATTGGCTATAGACTTCTATACAGGAATTGGACTAGTATGAATTGTATAAATTATTACTAATATAGTTTTGTATATAAGGTGATTTATTAAATAGAACTCACTGTCCCCCGAAACAGTTAATTTTTATTTCGGGAAGACATATACATTTAAAAATCGTAAATTTTACAAATTTACTAGAGAATTATAGTTAAAATTACGATTTAACTGAGATATCACAAGGCGCGTTACTTTATTGAGTGAGTTCCATTTTGGTTTTCTAAAGGGTAGTCGGTGGGAGCATGGAAATTAGTTTAACCAACATGTCGAAAGTAAATGACATGTATTGGGGAATTCTATTGGAAATTTATTCAAGATATGCATGTCGAAATATCAACATTTATGTATACCCTGAAACTATAGATAACTATTTCAGGAATCTGTTTTTAATACAGCAAGGACAGAATTATTGGTGATCGATGGGCGAACTTTTTCCAAAAAAATTACATTGTATATAATTCAGTAGTCCTCCTATCTGAAATAGTTACAAACTTTTTATTTTGAAAGTGTTCATTGTCATCTTTACATGGTGAAGCTTCATAGATCTAAAAAAGCTTCACAGATATACAAGTAAATAAATAAACAAATGTTGATGAAAATTTACGAAACTTGCATTTATAGGTTACCAGTAATTTTGAAAATTCCGTAAAATTACATAATACATAATATAGCATAACACTTTATTTCAATATTCGACAAATTTATTACCTTGTTGTTTTCCCATCTCCTATTATAATACGATAGGATACGATATTTATATCAACAATAAGGATTATCTGATTATTGATGATGATGACTTGTCTGCAACTACGATTTATTACCTAAATTGTTTTTTTGTAACGCACTATTAATTTAATGTTTTATATTCGGGAAGAGATTGATGCAACTCTATGTTTAATTTTTACTAGTGGTATCATTTAAGTTGTTTTTCTATTATTGTTACTATATTTTAATGTTTGATATTCCCATTCTGCATATCAATCTATTTATAGTGCGGGACTAAACTCTCTTTCATCCCTTTTAGCTTTGAAATTGAAAGACCTAAAATAACAAAAATTAGAATATATACATAAACGTGAAAATGTGTTAGTTAATAAATAGTCATGTTTACATTAAAAATAAATTCTGGGTTAATAGAAAACAATAAATTTTATTCACACATTGACGAGAAATTTCGATCGCTCTGTTTGTAGGGCATACTTAAGAGGTAAACTGGAGAAGTTTCAGAGAGTAGATTCAATATCAAAAAGGAACTTGATACACAGCTATCGCAGAGAACCAACAACAAAATCTTGCCACTGAAATAGTCGTGAATCTCACACAATCTACATCTCCAACTGCAGCTGTTTGTGTGTATCTGCAAAAAATCTGGGGGCAAGGGGATAAACAACAATTTCACTCCTACATATTATAGATAGCTCATCAACTTACAGAAGGTGATTCCGATCGATATCGTTTGCAATTTTGTGAAACGATATCAGAAAAATGAGTTCGTGAGACCAAGCAATCAAAAACAATTTATTTTATCGATGAACCAAGGATTTTCCTAAATGGTAATGTAGATATTCAGAATGTAAGGTACTGCAGTGATACAAATCCCCAGTTATCCTTAGAATATAGTTCAGGAGAGAGATATACAATTCCCAGAAAAAGGGTCAAGAATCCTGCATAATCGCAGTTGGGCTGGTGTTTTTAAATCAAAATTAAACGGAAGAGGTGTATTTGTACATGTTGCAGAATGATATTGAGCCGCTAATTTTGAAGCATCTGGAGGAGAATTCAGATGACTTTGGAAATCTTGAAATATATTTTCAATAACATGGGGCTCTGTTTATCTCAATGTTTATCTCAATGAACAGTGTCCCAATAGGTGGTACGGATGCCGGGGTACAAAAAGTAGTCTGCTCCGTCTCCAGATCTAAAACGCTTACAATTTTTTGTGCATCTACTTAAAATTTAATGCATATGCTGCGGTATCTGTTAATATTAAGGTTTTCAAGCAGAGAACTACTGAGACGACACATTAAAATAAAAATAATGGCTTTAGACATGCACTGTAATATAGGAATACAATATATTCTGCAATGTTCGTTTGGTAAATTGCTCAGTCTTATATCGTTTGGTATAATGAATTGCATATTACGTCATACATCGTGTTCTCTTATTTCATAATAAACAGTAACATCTGGCAATTTTTGTTCATTCAGCAGTTGTACGTCAGTTTTGGCTATCGTCTTCTTTTATCAAGACGTAATCTTCTTAAGAAGTACACATAATAGCTGTAGATATTTTGTTCCTTCTATTGTAAATTTAAAATTATTTTTACAAGTTTCTATAAGTGTTTAGCAAGGGGTAAAAGAAATAAAAATACCTGAATTTACTTATAAGTATATATAGTTTATTTAACAGTATATTTTTATTTACAATCACTAGTAACGTTAAGTAAGTCTCAGTGTAACTTTAAAAATGTTTATCGTAATAATAAGTTTAAATGTACACCCAAGATTATAATGTAAAATAATATACTTTAATCGTTACCTTTCTAAAATTTGGTTTATACATTAAAATTAACAGCTACATCATTCCATATGCTTATGTTATACTATTTATTATTGTATACATGAAACATCGATAAAATATGGAAGATCATTGTTGATAATATATTAGCAGATGGAGAGTAATGAAATTTATAATAAATAAATCATTTTTATTAATAGGAAGCAGAGTTTTACTGGATTTATTGAACGAAACCTTCGTTGTTATGGTAACGTTTTTAATATTAGAGATTTGAATATGTGCTAAAATGTACCACAGAAGTAACTTATAAATTGTTCTAAATGACTATCTATAATTTATATTTTGAAAGACGGATTATGAGAAACATTTTCGTGAATCTAAGGGAGATTATCGATGCCAGAGGATAAATGTAAACATAGCAATATGACATCCCTAATCAGAAAGTAAAGTTTTGGTTTAACTCGTGCATCTTACGATATTGTTAAGGTCCAGCTGAACCTCTAATTGGGGTGTCCCATGTTAATGTAAACATTGACGACAAACTTCCCCTCTGGCGTCAGTGGTTGGTCTCGATAGAGAAGTTGTAACTTCTTAATTGAATAATTATAACTTTATCTTCCTTGATCACAGAATATTATATAGCAATTGCATTTTCATTTAAATGCTTCTTATGAATACATTTGTCCATAATTTTTAATCGTTATCTAATATTAAAGTGTTGAATGGGACAATAGAATTTAAAAAATATTTTAATTGTGTAAACGTAATATATGTATAGTTTGTTTCATCGCTATTTGCCAATTAGAAAATCTCAAAACATACCGTAGCTTGCTTTTACGGCTAGGATCAGGTAGACTGTTCCGTTTATCGGCAAGATAAGAGAGTATTTTATTTGGCAAATAGGGATGAAATAAATAGTATGTCAATAGAACTTTCCATTTCAACCTGATACAAATATATGGCTTTTTATTTACTTTATCAAAGTATGAACATTTTAAGGAACATCAAAGTAAACATTTGTCAATATATCGAGTCATGAATTTAGAATAGGTGTCTCTAAAGAATATTGTTTTGTATGGACTTATAAATTCATAGAATTAAAAATATTTTTCTATTTCAACTAGTAGCACTGTATATACACAAAATATAGAAGTAGAGATATACTAAGAGCTGATTTAACATTTCAAGAATTAAGTTTACAACAAAATTTTCATGTTGAAACGACCATAACATATAAGAACACGAAGTTGGCATAAAATTAAATATTAATGACAAAAGTTATTTTTATGATCTCCTCTTTTTTCTCACATCCTCAATAGCAATTATTACTTAGTCTCCCTATTTAATTATGTACGACAAGTCAGTGTTTTTTATAATTCACAAATATATGCATTTATTACTCACAAATATACGTTTTTTATTATTCACAAATATGTGTTGCCTCTACATTACATGCAAGATATGTCTTATGTAAAATGTAAAAGTAACAATTAATTTAAACTAAGCTCTAATTTAGTTATTTCTCGTGTCCAAAAGAAATAACTATTTCATATAAGTGTAGAACAATATGGTATATGGTACCTCGAAACCAACATTATGTATTGAGAAGTATTAAGTCTAAAATAATAATTTTTGGTCAAAATATGCATACATATTATCATAAAATGCATGACTTTATTGAGTTTTTATTTTACACCATAAATTAGTTAGAGTTAAATACGTATTTAAATTCTAATATCTTTTTATTTGCAGCTTTACTTAAATTTTAAATAAGAAACAATATATCTGCACAATACACCTTCTTATTAACTTGAATTGATTACCCAGTGACCTTGTTAAATGGTGAATTCGAGGACGACAATCTGTTCTTCAAAATATACGCGAACGTTATGTGAAAGAAAATCTAGTTATCGTATGTAAAAGTCTTCCCAAAATCTGAGACTACAAATATTTTACTAATACACTATAGAAAACTAGTCATTTATGTAGAGACAATAATAATTAGAAATTTACCAAAATATATTACCGACCAGTTACACAATTATTTAATTTTGATCTTGAAAAGGTTTTTAAAAAGCGTTTTGAATAATTGAAAGAAATTTTAGAATTAATCCCAGGTATTCTTTCATTTTTGTCTTTATATAGGTATATAAAACTATTATTTGCTTAAGTATCGAAAGTGAAAAAGGTTACACGTAAATCTGCCACTTCTATTTATATTTTATTGCATATTCAAATAGCACAGTGCAACAATTCCTTATTGCCCAATAAAAGTTAAAATTAACTTAAAATATTTATTCTTATGGAACATTAAACTACTTTCAATGTTTACATGGTTTTGGAAAAACTAACGTGAATTAATATTTAACATATTCTGCTATATTATTTTTAGATTATTACATGGAATATTTTTGGTATTTATTTTAAATTATGTATATTGGTCTAATAAACTGTTTCTAAGAAAAGTATATCTACACAATAATCTATGAGAATGATTTGGCATCTATTTCGATAACAGATGCACACAGTACGTTTCTTACCATTATCCTTCGATTAATAATAAGACAACCATCACAGCGCTTTTACCTGTTAAATTAATATTATATCGTTGAATGCAATAGCAACTATTTCAGCCCACGATTTATCCTTTTTTTAATAGTATTGATCTATTATATTTATTGTACCTATAAAGGAATAATCGAGGTATCTCTACTGCACTATGTAAAGAGTCGTATTGCACCAAAAAATAAGTTAACAATGAAAAGATTATGTTTCACGTCACGGTTTCTGATTATGTGTCGGATTAAAATCTAGTAACTTGAAATAATCTCTCAAAAGTTTCCTGAACAATAAAACGCGCATTATTAATTCTGAGACAGTCACGCACGTACCTCGGTTTCTATTTTCTAACTCTAGCTCAATATTTTATTTAATTCAAGAGATATAACATGGAAATTAAGTAAAAGAGTATACTAAAGCTTTATTAACTTCAGAGTTAGCTTATTTACATGCAATAGAACCCTTATTGTTATTTAATATATAAACCGTTTCTAATATTATATTACATTATATAGATAATGGTACGATATGAAGAGACGTTCCACAACTTTTCGTCGATTTTAATTACTCTCGCACAAACACAAATTCATTGTAATGATTCCAGCGATTTTCTTCTGCATCGACTCCGGGTTTCAATTCCGCCGCACCGCCAGCCGTTCCTGACCCACAACTGCCACACAGTCTGAAGCCCTGTTCGACCAGCATATCAAAAGCTTGTTCCAGGAACGAGTGCTTCAGAAAGAATCTGGAAGTGTATCTTTCGGATTGTCCGTGGTCGGGATCTCGACTTTCGTTCAGTGTTTCCCCAAAAACGCTCCGACACAAGTCCACCTTGCCAGAGACCAGGATTCGCGAGAGTTTTCTGAATTTCACGTCTGCCAAGCCGTCTTTGCCGAACTGGAAGCTTCCACGGTAGCCGATCGTGATGGTTCCCGCCGGTTTGTTCCTGCTCTCGCTGCATATGGATTCCACGAGGCCGTGCAGAAGGTATTTCTCGGCCTCCCTCTTTAACCTTTCCCGCTCGCGGAAGCACTCTGGCAGCACCACGTTGCCGTCTCGTAAAAAATCTAAAATATAGCGAAACAGAACTCCGTCGCGGTCAATAAAGTAACGGTTTTTCGCATCCCTTACGATTGGCTCGCGTCCAGTGAATATAGCGTACAACTGGGAGTCCGGTTGACCGGTTAACGTTTTCAGGGTTGTTGTGTACGGCACGCCGCCAATGTTGAGTTCGATGACAGAAGGAAAGTCGGCGCCGTCAGACATACTTGCGATTAGCCTGCGTGGCCCAAACTGAGGTCCTGTCGGAGTCGAACGCGTTTCTCCCCTCCTGTAGTGGCCCTTCCAACTCAGCCGCCGTGGATCGGGGGGTGGGAATAGGAAAACTCAAGTAGAAAAGTATTTTCGTATGTCTTCCCTATAAGATGCGATTTAATTTATTTCAGTCTTTTACGGCATTCAACTGTAGGCAATCTATATATTTGCACTTTATATCCTGATTTCCTTCTACCACGATGGTAATATTATTAAAATGGGAGATGATTAATGCTTGCTCTAGGTTTCCTTGTTTTCCCGAACGGTGTAATTATAGACATTCTAAATAACGCAGTAATATTCCTTTGCTTAATATTAGTAGTCAACATTACTACACTTTTTAAATTTCCAAAAGAATTAAGCGTCTAACTTATCATTTTTGCGCTTTAAAATCAATACGATTATTTCTTGTAAAGAGATTGGCTTTACAAGAAGAAATTTCATTTACTTCTATAATTTAATAATAATAAATTGTCTTTATTTACGAGGTATTGTAAATATTATGTCAATATTAATATCATGCGATGAAGTCTAGCGACAGCTATTCTACTTGACCCAAAAGAAAAGTAAAAAATATAATACTAACCATTATTATAAAATATTAGTAACATGATTGGAAATGTTGGGTCAAGTATATAGAGATTATAATGTGTTTATAACAGCCCTAATAAAAATGTTACTTATAAGGAAAAATAAAGTTCCTAACAAATACTTGTTTACATAGATATAATGGACATTTTTCTCCTGTACTTTAATTTATTTATTAGACATTTACTATAGACATGACTGTAAAAGTGTGACTAAAAATTTTAGATGTCATATGTCACATCTAAAATTTGTCAATTTTGGCAGTTTATAGTTACTGTTTACCTCATAAATTCCAAAAATATTTGCTTTCTGAAAATAAAATCAGTGCTCATTTTTCATTATGACTGGTCGTAGAAACAATAGTGCACTCAATTCACATTTAATGGCTTAGCTTAATAGCTATCATTAAATACTCATTGTGTAATATACTGTTATATTATAAGTATCATAATAATATTTACGGCCTGAATTACATATATAACTATCTGGTGGTATCAATTAATATTTTTAAATTTAAATTAGGCATACATTTTAATATTTGCAATGAAAATTTTCATTTTTGCCAATTTTGCTTTAAAATGGTTCTATTTATATCATAACATATTCATTATTATTTTTAGTTGCTCTAGTTTAGTATTCGTATATATTCCTTTGCTTTTTGTATATATAGCAGACTGCATGACTGCATATGTGTATTAATAAGCTCCTTGCCATAAGATGGATCTTATCAGTATTACTATTCGCTGTGTGCAGAGTATGGGGTGGGGGTAAAGAAGTCGATAGTAGTGCTTGCAGTGGACACAAATTGCATTAAAGTAGGCTATCAGGTCATATGTGTTTACAAAAGTTAATTCGTAAACGAATCTATACATGGGCCGTTATAGTTGCTGTGTTGTAAATTGCAATAACACCGGAAGGAATAATAAATGCAAATGTAATCAATTTTCTACGACAGCTTTGAAATTGAAAAAATGCAAGAAATTGACAGAAAAGGATAAAGAGGGGTTTACTAAGAAGTTGCTTATTGGCATTACTCCTGGAGGTTTTATTTCACTTAAGGCTAAAGTGATAGGTGGAAGGAGAAGTGATTCACAAATTCACTTTTCCTGTAGAATCTGGGTTAATGAATTATTTGAAAGATGACAAAATTATTTTGACGGACAAAGAGTTTCAGACGAAGCTGAAAGCAAGTAAAGATAGTTATGCCACCTTTTCTACAGGACAGATGTGAATTTTCTCACATTTAGGATAAGAAACTCAAGAAACTTAGAATATTACTCGTGTCACAATTCATGTCGAGAGATTAATGCAAAGAATAAAAACTAATCAGATTTTAAATAAAATTCTGATTGATCTATGTAACCACGTTAATGCAATTGTACATATTTTTTGTGCATTGATAAATTTACAACCCCCAATAATTAAAGAAATAATAAATAATAAACATTTTTTATGAATATTCAATATTAATTCTTATAATTCTTTATAATGATTCATCTTATTTATTTATACTTATCCTTATTTATTTATTTGGTATTACATAAAGTTTATATTACGTTGCCTACATCTTTTCATGTGATACTTCGTTTTTCATGTGTCACATTATTGCTACCAGCAACAGTATTTTACAAATACAACGCTTTTAAATAATATAAATAAATACGTTTTTATACCACTATATTTTAACAGAAACGTAAGTACAGTTTCGACAATTATGTCATTTTCAAACGATGGTTCAACTAAGAATAAAATACAAACATTCTGTTCCTATAATATATACTATCCAAATACAGAAACTAAGTGTTATGACAGTAAACAGGTAGTTAAGATTTATAAGAAACATATTTTCCAAATAGTGGAATCCCGACCATCAAATTGTGCGAATTTCCATGAATATTATTAATTATATACAGGGGGTTTATTAATTTGGGTAACAGTAAAAAGAGGAGAATATAGTATATCTACTTGATCATTTAACCAGTCAAAATTATCACTATGGTTGTATTTATAGATTTCTATTGCTTCCAACCAATTAAGTTTTAAACCTTTGCTAGCATAGTGTAGGATTTTCATATTATTAATATCTAGGAAATTATGTCCACTCTCCAAGATATGATTAGCGAAAGTAGAGTCTGTTTTCTGGAATCTGAAGGATCTATTATGATCAAGGTATCTAGTTATAAATTTACGTCCTGTTTGTCCTATATATGTGCTATTGCACTCCGAGCAATTTAACCTATAAACTCCCGATTTTTCATATTTATTAGTTTCATCTTAGGCGTTATAAATTAAATTTGATAACCTTTGTTGGGGTTTCAATGCTACTTTGATATTATATTTTTTGAAAGTATTTGATATTCTTGTTGACAATGTATCATAATATGTGATGGTGGCATAAGGCATTTGTTTATCTCCTCTAATATTTGGATAAATTAATTTAAAAGTATACTGATTTTGTTTTTTGTTTATTAATTTGGTAATAGATTTTGTTGGGACATCATTGTTTTTGGCTATATTTTTAATTGTTGTAAGTTCTGTTTCTATCTGTGTTTCTGATAAAGGTAGTGAAGAAACTCTATGTAACATTGAATTATATTCAGCAATTTTATACGAATATGGACGGCAAGAATCAAAGGGGATGGTTATGCCTGTATGATGTTTTTCGAAAACCTACATATACAGACATAACTAACATAAATAAAATATAACCATAGTGATAATTTTAGCTCATTAAATGATCAAGTAGATATACTATATTCCCCTCTTTTTATTGTTACCCAAATTAATGAACCCCCTGTATAATAGGTGTTAATAATATTCATGATAATTCCCACAATTTGATGGTCGGGATTCCACCATTTGGAAAACACTTTCACACAGGAAAACACAGGTTTCTTATAAACCTTAACTACCTGTTTATTGTCATAACACTTAGTCTCTGTATTCGGATAGTATATATTATAGGAGCAGAATGTTTGTATTTTATTCTTAGTTGAATCATCGTTTGAAAATGACATACTTGCCGAAACTGCAGTCACGTTTCTGTGAAAATATAGTGGTATAAAAATGTAGTAGTTATTTTACTCATTTCCGTTGTGGTTTAATATTAATTGTCGAGTGAACTATCAGGGTGGAAGACAAGATAAGGTATATGTAATTAAAATATCTTTGAAGTACTGTAAAACTAATCCATCTCACTTATTAAAAATAAAGGATTATTGAAGTTCTGTGCTTGTTTTGAACACAACTTATTTTCTTTGTAACTATTTTATGTTAATGATATCGCCATTAAATTTAATTGGAAAGTATTACTTAATGAAAGTAGATAAAGTCACAGCCTTTTATGAAGTAGTTACGATATAACTTACTACTATAAGTTTGTCACAATCTACGCGTAATAAATCGTGTTACAAGTAATATCATGATGTATAAATCCATCAAAAGCAATAATAGTCGATTGCTTCATATATTTCTCTAACGTGTAATCACTTAAAATACCAATACGTAAGAGTAGTTGTAATTTTCATGTTAATATTTTTTTTCATTTCAAGAAAGTCAGTACATTTAAAATTACAATGTTTTTAACATAAATTTGATTGCGAATCGGCAATAAAAAGATAAAAATAAGATAATACTATTCCTTTCAAATAATATTTAAAAATTTTTTAAATATAATGCTGTTTTACTATATATGAAATTTATTAACAAACGCTGTAAATAAAAATTTATTACATATTTCTATAGATGTACATAACAAATCTCGACGAACTATTATCATGTACGAGGTATCGTGAAATATTTTCCTCATTTGTTTATTGAACATAAATGTGCGCGCGTATGTGCTTGTTAGACAATACGTCGTGGAAATTCACTTGCAATAGATCGTTTTACTAATATTCAACGCACCATATGTGTCAGAAGCTTTTACGAGAACCATCATTCTCTCATAATAGCTCATCGCCTGTATCGAGCACATTAACTCCTTAACGACATGAATTAATGAAGCTCCTTCAGTAAAATTAATCAAATCGTGGGTCACTACATTTTAAAGAAAAGGTCCCACTATTAATACGAAGCCAACGGGTTGACTCAGAAGAGCAAAAAGTGTTAAAACATCGAGCGTGTTTGTGCAGCAATTACGTGAATATCTTGCCGTTCTATACGAAAAAATGCAGCCTTTAACCTTTTTAAAAGTATTATCAACGTCATTATGATAAAGGATTTGAACTTTCATCCTTACAAGATTTAATTGTTGCAAGCTTTAAAGGTTGATGATTATCCAATTGGATTCACTTTTGGGCAAGAATTATTCGAAAACTTTTTTTCGAAAATATTTATAATATACTATTTATCGACGAGGTACATTCCCATCTACATGTATATGTAAATAAACCAAATTGTCATTTCTGGTCCATAGAAAACCCGCGAGAGAAGCACCAAAATCCCTTATACCCTCCTAAATTAATAACATGGATGGTAATTAATTTATCTGGAATATTTGGCTCTTACTTTTATGAAAATACAAATTATCTTGTCCTATCCATTACTTCTCTTCGATATAGATATACGCAAGAGAATTTGTTGATATCATAACTTGATTTTTTTTTAATTTAATTAGGATACATGGTTTCACTAAGATGGGGCTACAGGTCATGTTGGAAATTTGCCAATGGAATCCATTAGGCCGATGTTCCCTGGAAAATCTATCTATCTATCTACTGGATCTCCACGAGGGGGGATTGGTCACTCAGAAGTCGCAAATTAACGCCGGTGGATTTATTTTATGGGGTTATTTGATATCTAAGGTATTCACTGATACTCCTAGGACTTTTCTTCAGTTAAAAGCCAGAATATGTGAAGAAATTCAGAGAGTTGAGCTAGCATTATGTCGATGAGTTATCGAAAGTTTTATGTCACGCCTTGCTGATGTACAGATTGAGGTGTGAAGAAAGGCACCCTGACG
Source organism: Rosalia funebris (assembly GCA_037954035.1). Taxonomy (NCBI): domain Eukaryota; kingdom Metazoa; phylum Arthropoda; class Insecta; order Coleoptera; family Cerambycidae; genus Rosalia; species Rosalia funebris. The sequence goes on along the minus strand of JAZFAV010000018.1, from coordinate 1,055,163 downwards.
ATATTATTTTTCATAGATCCTCTTAACTTTTCTTATATTGTAAATTTAAATAAAAAAATGGTAAATGCAAATATCTTTTCTATTCTAATATTCGAGTTATATTCACCCAGAAAGAGAAAAACATTGCAGGACACCTGTTATGATGAAATTTATATTTATGGTAGCCCCACTACATTGAGGGATTAATTACTAAAACTGCATTCTAAAGTCTTTTCTCTATTTTAGATTTTAAGCATGTCAAACCACCGGCATATAATAAGAAGATATAAGTATACTAAACGTGATTTGCATGCCACTGGCTTTAGGAGAGTATTAAATAGCATTATAGTTTCTTTTACTTTTAGATTTTTCAACTGCTGCTAACTACTAAGTGTAATATATAATATTTAACAATAAATATAGATATGACAGTAATTAGATGCATTTATTGTTATAATATATTGTTCGTGATATATGATAATAATTAATAACGTTCGTTATCCATATCCAGTGCTATAACTGAGTACCTGGTGTCATGAACTAGACGATCCGGACCTCCGCACTTTCTTCATTACTAAAACATTCTCTAACTAACTCCAGTATGTTATATCACTGATGTTCGTTGCTTGTATTGCATAAGACGTTCTGAGCAGATTACGAATATAACAGTTTCGAAATTTAGTAAATGTTAATAACATAACACTTGCCAGATTGCTTCCAATCCACCGTTGAGATGCTGTATTACTGCAAGCATCTGGATACTGGATGATGCAAGCTTTATCCTGTAGTACGTTTCCTGTAGACAAGAGAACGCACTCCCCACGCCTCTATTTCTGTTTTCGAACCGCCATTGTATATGTTTACCGCGTTAGGATATTGATGAGCTGTTTGCAATGGCGGATATTTGAAAAAGATAGTACTGGATTAGTATTTTGCTTCATGAGCATACAGTATTTGTATACAGTATCTCAACAGTATTTAACGGGCTTTAGGGTTCAATATAGTATTTAACAACTACTCCTCGGGCTAAAGCCCCGCCAGGCATTGAATTATACTCAGAAGCGATCCTCGACCTCTTTCTCGTGTTTCTGCACGATCAGATAAAGTTTCAAAAAATAAAACCCGCCACAGGTAGGATTCGACATTTGTCCCGGATCGGAACCGAACGACATACAGCTGTTTCGAACTTGTTAGTTCTCATCAGTGCCGTACACGGTACGCCGATTCAGGACAAATGTCGAATGAACTTTGTGGCGTATACATCTTTATCGATACGATCTCTGTCAGTAATATATAAGTCGGAAATCGAGAAAGGAACCACCAAGCCGCCAAGCGGCTATCAAAGTAGTTCCCGAATAGCAAAGCTATTACATAATCGCTCTAGGAAACAACTACTCCTGGGGCTAAAGCCCCTCGATTTCCGACTTATATGACAGAGATCATATCGATATAAATGTATACGCCATAAAGTTCATTCAGCATTTGTCCTGAATCGGCGTACCGTGTACGGCACTGATGAGAACTAACAAGTTCGAAACAGCTGTATGTCGTTCGGTTCCGATCCGGGACAAATGTCGAATCCTACCTGTGGCGGGTTTTATTTTTTGAAATAATAGAGACACAGCGGATTATGTTAAGCGATTTCTTATATATAGGCGTTAATTTCGTTATACATGGTCTCAAAATTAATTATGTATCAAATATGACTCCTGGAACATAATTCGAGGTACTGCTTTAATGAGAGCACTGTTAATTACAAGGTGGAGCTTAGTGTGATATTTTAGTCTAAAATAGTGACGAGTTTCGTGTTGGTGTTGTTCTATTTCAGGTCTTACGGAATCAAGTCAGTTTACCCAAGACAATAAGAAAAGTTGTAGATACTCTTGAATAAAACAGAAATTTCCTCAAAAGTATCGCACACTAAGTAATCGTAAAGTAATAAATTCTTAATAGACTAGTTTTCATTTTCAATATTGTAATAACAGTTGCAAGAGGGATTTTCGTAATAATAATTATAGAATATTAAACAATGCAGCCTGGTTAAGTATCAGAAATTAATTGGCAGTTACCACTGAGGTGCCAATTATTTTTGAAATAAGCTTTTGTATTATCTTTTTGTGACTTTTTAACTGATTTAACAAACTGGAGAACATGTAAATCATTAATCTGTGAAATGCAACGACCTGCATCAAATTTGTGAACAATTAAGTAACTAAACCATGACTTCAGACCCAGTGTCACCCAACCCGTTTCGTAAATAAATCCATCTTCCTCAGAAAATATTCGTTAGTCTTGAGTAGCAATATGCAAGAAAGCAACCCTGGAAAAATCACTCGCAATGGTTAACGAGGCATGGGAAATTGCAATGAGAATTTATTCAGAAAGCAAACGGAATCCTACCAGCTATGGAAGTTTCCGGACTTTAAATTCTATCCAACATTTTAAAATTCTGACAAACGTGAAATAAAAACACATTAATATACAGTGGAACGGAATGTTGACACCAGACCTCTTCCAGGCCAAATATGAGCTGCGGTTACTATCCAGTATTTGATTTTACTCGTACCATGTTTATGTACATTTGCATATAAGTTTCTACAACATCCATAAAAACTAAAGTGAGAAATCCCTTTAAACTTGAAAAGTAGGTCGTGGTGCTTATATCGAACATAAATATATTCCAGATTTCAGAGGTGAATTTTAAAGAGTGCAGTTTTATTAATTGCGATATTTTTTACTTTATAAATTGTTTTATTTTTTATAATTAAAGTTGTTCATGTTTATTTTTTATTGCACGTTCGAGTAAAGGTCGTTCGAAATTTATGACAAAGATCTTTTTTTGTTTAATTTATTTATGTTTATGTGATGAAAGGCAAAAATAATTAAACGCCTTTGTTCTATTGTGTAAATTCTTTTGTAAAGATCTCTTTATCGCTACCCACATTTTGGAAACCTCTGCTTTAATAAATTAATGAGAATCAGTCGATCAAGTTCTCTAATTAGTTATTCGCCCACTTTAGAGGCATACTGAATAGAATTTTCTTTAAATTTGATTTAGAAAAGCTAATGCGAAACAAAGGGTTATATTAAGTCAGCAAGAGCTATTTGTTTCATGTAAAATATTTAGTCTGATTTGAAACAATGTAGTATACCATTCATTATCAGTATATTATTTGTTATATATATTTTGACAGAATTTAAATTTGCAGGACCGTTTTTATGAGGAGTTACACTTAACCGAAGTATTGAGTTGTAGGTGGTGCAGCTAAACTTATTTTTATCGTAGTTAAATTTAGTAGAGTAAACTTAATTTAAAAGCTGTTGAGAACTAACTTATAAATCAATACTTTGATGTTCGTTAAAGCTATGTGAAGGATATTATACTCTGTTATAGTTATAGCAATTTTGATGGTGGTGGTTGTAATAAATGACAATTTACAGTGTGCAAATATTAACTTATAAGCCAATTTTATTGCAATAAACTGTTAAAATTTGTATACAATAAAGTTTTTATTATTATTATTATTAATATTATTATTATTATTATTATTATTCTTGTTTATTGGTATCGTTTCTAATTTATTTTCTTTATTGTTACGCTCTACTGTGGTAGAACTTACCGGCATCTACAAGATGCGACCTTCATTTGTCAAAGGTATACTCACTTACACTGCACTCACGAGACCCAAGATAAGGTCGAAACCGGTCTGTAGTTAGTGATATCCTGAGATAGAGGACGCCTTTCATCTCTCTTGGGGTTTCAAGCAATCTAAATCACTGTATTTTAGTGCTAACTCTTTTAGGTTAAATACAGCAAATTTCGCCATATAATTCAGCGCTCGTCGTTGGCATGTAGTAAGGAGAATAGCTGTTTTGATTTAATTTGTTTAATCCTTATTGTATAAAGCATTTGCAGATCATGTGGTGATATCTCCCGACTTCAGTAGTTTGGTTATAAGTAACTGTATATTAAATAAGAATAGAGTATTAATTTGACGGCGCAAGAGTGTTAAGTACTATTAAGTTCAGGACTAATGTGGGCTACATCTACATATGGAGAATACTTTTAACTTATTTCTGTTATAAGATGTAATGCATGAAGAATACTCTTAATATATATTAAATTAGGACTCACTTTTGATGCAAATAAAGGGTGATTTACATAATACGGCCTTATCAATTTTTAAAATGATCGACTAAATAATGGCGACGATATGCTTTGCATAGTATGCCTTCTATAGTATATAACATTTTAAATTAAAAACTTCAAACGGAAGTCCATTAAAAAATGAAAAATGTTTATGTTTTTTAAAAGTCATCAAAAACTTTATTCATAAACTGATGAAATAAAATTAAAAACATTTTTGCATATACCTTTTGTTTTTAAATAACATGACAAGAACAAATTAGACATTGCAATTGGGGTTAATTTCATATCAAACTTTCAAAGCTAATACGTTAATATTCATTAATATTCATTACCTGTAAATAAAGACACCAACTGTGATTGTTGCAACAATGGTAGTACACTCGCATAATTCTGTGACAGTTGAGATACCGTTGCGTAGACTTATTAGAGATACTGGGATTAACGTAGTACGAACTACAGATCATATAAATATAGGTAATATATATAAATAATTGTAACCTATATAGTTGTTTCTATACCGCACCGCCACTGGCGAGGCTTCAAAATACGCAATTTCATCTATAAAAATTTCAGTTAAAGTCGCCTGAAATCGTATATGTACGCGGGAATGTAGATCCCGGCAACTGATCATATTATAATAGCTCGTAATCTTAACATAGATTTAAATCAAATGGAAATAATTTTAAAAACATTTCTAAAATATTAGAATGATTTTCATTGAAACAAATTATTGATGAACCTAGACTAGAATGAGAACCACATTGTCTAGGTTAATTGATGTTGTATGAACCAATTAATCAGAAAATGTTGTTGATCATGGAAATATAGACCTACTTAATATAACTGATCATCTACTAACATATTGTATATGAAAAATGAATTATTGTTAAGAGATGCATCAGCCATTGATTGGAGATTTGTGAAAATATTGGGCATACAGATGATAAACTGACTTTTGCAAATAGTGTAATTGTTACTCTATGCTACATTCATGCTCCTTATCGTACTATCAATAAAAGAAAATTATCAAAACCATAAATTACAAATAATATAAGATTGCACTTAGAAATAATACCTACAAGAATATAAGAAAATTAAATGTTGAGTTGATTTACAGCTATACAATTATATTCACAGTTAGTTGTCTTTAACGTTCCGTCAGGCGCAGTATGAATCCAATCACATTCGGGCGCAATGCATCTAAGGGATCCCATAATTCAATCTTACTAAATTTAGATTATAATTAGATGTAGACTTTTTTTAATCACAATAATTAAATTTATATAAAGGAACTTATTTAATGTTGTAAACCGATAAATTTGGAAAATTTCTATAGGAGAACAGTGAATCACAGTATTTTATTGTATATTTGGTACATTACACGACTACAGCATAAATAAACAGTCCATTTTAAAATCTTAAAATGGACTTTTCGGCACGCAGAACATCTCTAACTCGAAAATGAGTGGCCGAGAGAAAATAAACCAACACATAAATGCAGAATATATGTTTTATGCAGCAGTTTTACTTTTTTCAATTTTTCTCAAATAGTCCACCATCGTGCTTTCTCATGACGCATGGACAGGGTGGGGTGTGTCCTATCCACTTCAAAATCAATAGGTGTCGTTTGGTAGACGTCCCTAATCAGAATCAGCCGAAACCCGATCGATCCGACATGATTTAATTGAATGATCGTGCTAACAAAAAAAAATCTCAAATAGTCCACCATTGTGCTTTCTCATGACCCATGTACATGGTAGAGTGTGCTTTATCCACCTCAAAATCAATAGGTGTCGTCTGGGGACGTCCCCGATCAAAATCAGTCAAAACCCGATCGATCTGACACGAATTAGTTGAGTTATCGTGCTAACAAAAAATGTTATTAATGCCGACGACAACGACACACATACACACACACACACAAAATGGTTTAAAAACCATTATGATTTGTTTTTAGGCCGAAAAACCAAAAAGAAACAACAGAAAAATTTTTTTACACGACTACATACTACTACTTTTCCGCGTATAGTGGAGTACGAAAAGTAAAATTAAATTGAAAAGAAATTGTGTATATTAGTCATTGGCCACATTTCTTTATTTCGTATTATACTGTTTATACGCTTTTGATATAAATGCGAATAAGCTTCGATTACAAATTAAATGTATTATTTGACATCTGTTGTATTTTGTATATTTTAAAGGTTATGAAATTTTCTTTTTACATTGTATGCAAACAATTTTCGAAATATTTCAGCTTTATGAAAGTTACAGAGAAGAGATAATAAGTTTCCTGGTGTGCACCATGAATCTTATCCCATTTCCTCCTAGAGCTCAACATAACTCTGCTAAAAATTGTCTGCAGACAATTCCTCTCCCACCTCCTGCTGAACCTCCTGTCTAATTCGATGCCATGTCGGGTAGTGAAAAAAGGTGTGTTTCGCCGAGTCTCCACCTCCACAGTAAACGCAGGAGTTGTCCACCGTCTTCCCTATCCTTTTTGTATACACCCGGAAAGACCCGTGCCCTGTGAGTACCAGCTCCACTATTCCACAACGTCCGAAATTAGCCTTCGGGTTCATTGACCCACTTCCACGTTTGCATCCCACTCCCTCTGCCACAATTCCAGGGTCACTGCCCACTTAGCTCCCCTTGCCACCTCCATCTGACCGTCCTCCCTACGATATAATCTCGCCCTTTCCTCGGCCAGCAAATGAATCAGGATAACCCCAGCCACCACCTGCACGGCCTTGGTGGACACCGTGCGATAGGCGCTGGCTAGCCTAATCGCCATTTTTCTTTGAGCCCCCAACAACTTGGCTTTTAAGGACGTCAATCCACACCGGGGCCCCGTACATCAGGATAGAGTGGACCACTCCACAGAGCACGGGGGGTGCTCTCTTCCCGCTCGACGGTCCGCCAATATTTGGCATCAATCTCACCAAAGTCGCCACCATCTCGTCACCACTCGATTCACATGCTCTCCACACGTACCCCCAGAGCCCAAGGTTATCCCCAGGTATTTCACCGCTCTTGACGGTTTTATCTCCACTCCGTCAAGGACTTGAGATACCTAAAAGAACGAAAATTGGTATGCAATCAAGTATAAAAATAATGTGTTAGTGAATAAACAGTGATATTATCGTTAAGGATGGTATTGCGACATTTTGAGAATTACGAAAAAAGTTAGTTAAACTTTTAAATTTTAAATATGTCTTTACATTTACAAATTTTTTTTAGCATACTTTTGATTAATCCTAGTAATATGACACGTACTCATAAGAAAATGTTAATGCGATTCTAATTATTGGCGAGACCTGAAGAAATCTACACGATAATACTCCATCACACAATTATGGCACAGTAGGAAATGTATATTTGGAAAACCGACAAAAAAAGTAACAACTAAAAAAGCAATAAATAAATGTTTTCTAGAATTGAATACTTATTTGTAAGAAATTATTGTTCATTATGTAATTATTATTAATTCTTTTATATAATTTTTAAGTCGGTGCCATACAATATTAGTAATGCGAATGCCGGTTTTCGGCAATTTTAAATATAAACTCATCGTTTATTAGCAAGGTATTTACTTTTTTATGTTTTACTTGGCACCGACTGCAAAATTATATAAAACAGTTAATAATAAATACATAATAAACAATAATTTCTTAATTACATTAAATGGAACAACAAATAAGTATTAAATTGTTGTAGAAAACATTTATTTCTTGCTGTTTAGTTAAGTTACTTTCTCTGAAATAGGTTTTTTTTATTTTAACTTATTATTCTACAATTTTAAGTGACGGGTAGATCTACTAATAATATTTCGATGATTTTTAAAAACAACTCGAAACTTATTTATTTATTTTTCTACAATAGATTGAACATAGAGACGTGCAAGCAAATAACTAACTATAAAATGTGCCTACAGGGGTATATCTGGTTTGCCTTATCTAAAGCTGACTACAATCTTTCTGGGAATATAATGCGCCCCTCAAAGATTGAAAATTAAGGGAAAATATCATCTAAATTTTCATTTCTATCTGTGGTCAGTTTAGATTTGGAAAACCACAAAAGCAATTTATTATTAGAATTTTTGACAATAAAGCATTTTATCAAATTATATAAAGCAAATAATAGAATCAATATCAATATGCCAATAAGTATAATATTAAATATATTTAGTCTTTTCAAATTAATCACTTCATCGAGTGGTTTAATTTTAAAGTTCACTAATTCACTTTTTATTTTTACCAGTTCGTCTAACCGCACTTTTCCGGGTATCTGAATCTTTTGTATATTCTTCCGGGCGTAATTCCGGGATGATGGGTAGGTGAAATGGTGCTCCTTGAATCGTTGATTCTCCATATGAGTACCTTATCCCTTCAAGGTCGATGGTGCAACGCTCGGGGAGTTGAATAAGACTAGGGGTTGTCACGTCGGTGAATCCCTGGGGTTGACATTCCTGTGTTATCCTAACCCTTTTTGCTGGTAGAACGATTAGGTAGGCATCGTTGACCTCTTCTATTAGGGTTGCTTGGAAGTCGATGGATACTAAGGGACATTGTGAATTTTGTACATGTCCTCGTAATATTGGGGGTATACAGTCTTGTGGCGTTATCCATTCATTGATGTGGGTGATACAATATTTATCGATCGGGTGGCAGCCCTCTTCTTTGTAGTGATGCGTTGAAGAATTCATTAGGATATATGGTTTATGGGGTATGATGGTAGTATTATTGATTGGAATTGGGAAGAGATGAAATAAATCGAAAACGTCTTTCTCAACTATTGGAAAGTGTATCAAAATCATTATATTTTTATCATGATATTTTAATTCTGTGTACAAATATCTATAATATTCCTGTTTAATATGAAAATCTAAAATTTGATTATTATATTTATGCTTCATTAATGAAATCAATTCTGTTAATTCATTAAGTGGTAAAATGGAATTAGTTAAAGTTCTTAGTTCAGCAAAGGTGATTGAATTTTGAATATTATCTATATGTTCTTTCAAAAAATTACAATCTATTAATAACATATTTAATACTTGTTGCAAACCCATGTAACGAGTGATTTTATTCATGGTCTGTGATAATTGCTTTAGATCTTGTTTAATTATTTCACTATTTGAATTTAGTTTTTCGAATAACCCTGTAGTTTTATTCATAAAATCTTTACTAATGGATACAAAATTTGTAAAATCGTGATGGATTGACTGTTGATTTTTATCTAATATTGCTATAGCATTATCATATCTCTCACTATCTTCATCTGTAAGGGTGCCGAAAAGCCATCCCTGAGCTCTTCCAACAAAATTAAATAGACCTCTTTTTTGTCTAACTATTTGAGGTTTTAAATAAGAAAGCTTTAGCTGTGCTTGTTTTATTGAATCTCGTATCTGGTTCCTTAAGGGTTCCAAATCTGGCTTAAATAAGGCTGCTTTCTTTCTAAAACTAGTTTTTTCCAGTTTTAATTGATCTACTGAAATATTCCCGAGTACCTGTTGTATTTTCGATAAATACTGTTCGTATTGATTTGTTTCAATATATTTTATAAAAGTATGTTTTCGTAAAGTGACATGGGTCGGTCCAATTCTATAGGGAAAAATTGGATTGTTTAGAGGGGTTACAGTGATCGTACTAATTCGAAGGGGGTATATTACCATGAGAAGAAGTGCTAGGATCTTCCTCATCTTTTTCTTGCAAATATGATTCCTTTTTAGTGACTTTTCTAATAGGTTTGATTATTTTTTTATGAAATGTTCCTTTATCAGTAATTAATTTATCTAGGTTATCTACTAATGGTTTAGCTTGTTGATAAATTGGATTTATTTTATTTCGGGTGGTATCTTTAACATATACGTTTCCATTATCATCTATATGAACTTCTGGAGGTTCTACCCTATTTTCGTTTACTTTATTTAAATTTCTAGATCTCAAATTATTATCGTTAATCAATCGATTTACCGCATTAGTATTTTCAATGTGTTTATTTAAATAATCGGAAACAATTTGTGACTCCGTTATTTCTATTGGCGTTGAATGATTTAATGTACCTTTGATTATTTGCATAGGTGTGAATTTGGTCGAACTATGGATAGTATTATTATAACCAATTAAAGCATATATCATTAAACTTGTTACTGGATTCGTTTTTTGTTCGATTCGTAGTGCTCTCAAACTTTCAATTAAGGTAGAATGCAGTCTTTCAACTGGACTATTTGAGTTAGGGTTTTTTGCCGTGGTATAATGTAAATTAATTTTGTGTATTGTACAAAAATGTTCAAAGTGTCTATTTTTAAATTCTGGGCCTTGATCGCAAGTTATTTTAGTGGGTATACCATAATGTGATATAAATTTTAATAAATTATCTACTAAATCGATCGCATTAGTTGTAGTGGGGTATGCCTGAGCAAATTTTGAAAAGCTATCGATTATCGTAAAGAATTTTACTTTTTCTACTTGAAATGTATCGACATAAATGTGATCGAATGGTTTATCTCCAATCGGAGTATTTTTAAATACTATTTCATGTGGATGTCGTTCATATTTGGTTTTTTGACAAATTGGGCATAAATTAATGTAGTCATTTACATCCTTTTTTAATGTGGGCCAATAAAATTTTCGTGTAAGGGCGGTGGTGGTTTCGTTTATACCTCTATGTACAGTTTTAGTTTCATGATGGTATTTTAATTTTAAATTTTGGTTATCTTCAGTTTTAACGTCTTCTAGATATAATGTACATCGAACAAATTTAAATAATTTGGCTAAAAAGTTAGTTTGAATAGTTTCCGTAAAATTACTCAAATATTCTGTTGGTATTAATATACCGTATGTTGCGTTAGGTTTTAAATAATCTTTTAAAAAGTTGACTAGATCTTCGCTAAAATGTTGTAATCTTAAAGTAACTTTATATCGTGTTTTATTCTCGAAAGGTTGTTCTATTCGAACAATTGATTTTAGAGTATCGCCGCTGATATGGAAAATTATTTGATTTTTAAATGTATTTAATGCATTTTCTGATATAGGTATTCCTAATACTGGATTTTCTTGCGCCGTATGTACGGTTTCATTTGTATCTGTTGGTCTTTCAGGTGTTAAAGTGATATCGGAAATTATATTAACTGGGTTATTATGTAATATTTCCTTATTTATAGCTTCCTCAATAATTTGATCTATAGTTGAAGTTGATGGCATATTTTGTGATTGATTTGTTACTATTGGTTCGTTTGTTAAGGCGAAAAACTGCTAAATTATTTTCTGTTGGATCGTAATTATTTAATATTGATCGATTATCTGGTTCAATTTTTACTCTAGATAATGCATCTGCTACACGATTATCTTTACCTTTAACATAAGCTATTTCATCATAATTAAATTCCTGCATTTTTATTTTCCAACGTAAAAGTCGCGAATTAGGTTCTTTTATACTAGTTAACCATTTTAGGGGTTTATGATCTGTTTGAATAGTGAATTTATTTCCAAATAAATAACTGTTCCAATAATTACAAAAATATATAATTGCAAGTAATTCCTTTTCAATAACAGAATAATTAATTTCAGCTTTATTGAGTGTTCTACTGCCATAACATATTGGTTTATTGTTTTGTGACAAAACTGCACCTATTGCATAATTAGAGGCGTCAGTAGTTAGAGTGAAAGGTTTTGAAAAATCTGGATATGCTAATATTGGTTCATTTATTAAGTAATTCTTTAATGTTTCAAAACTATTTTTATAATCTGAATTATTGATATCAATTTTTGATCCTCTCTTTAAATAATTGGTCATAGGTTTAGCTATTTTAGCATATTCTTTAATAAATTTCCTATAATAACCAGTGAGACCTAAAAATGATTTTATTTGTTTAGTTATCTGAGGAATAGGGAAATTTTGTATTGCTATTATTTTTTTTGGATTTGGTTTTACACCTTTATCTGAAATTATGTGTCCTAAATATTCCGCTTCCCGTTTAAGAAATTCGGTCTTATCCAACTGTATTTTTAAATTACACTGTCTAAGTGTTGTAAAAATTCGTTTTAAAGCTACGAGATGATCTTGTAATGATACCGAATAAACAATTATGTCATCTAAGTACACCATACAGATATTATCGGAAATATGGTCCCTTAATATGTGGTCCATTACCCTCTGAAACGTTGCCGGGGCGTTTTTTAACCCAAAGGGCATTCTGAGAAACTCATAATGTCCTCTATCGCAAGTGAAAGCCGTTTTTTCTATCGAGTCTTTGTGCATAGCTATTTGATGGTAACCTGAAGCCAAGTCTATGGTTGTAAAATATTGGCTTTTGCCTAATTTTGCTAAAGTCGCATCGATATCAGGTAGGGGGTACTTATCGTCAATAGTTTTCGCATTAAGTGCGCTATAATCAATTACCATACGATATTTTCTTTTGCCAGATGCGTCTAATTTTTTATCGACTATCCAAATAGGATGGGCATACGGACTTTGTGAATGTCTAATTATACCATCTTGTAAATATTGATCAATAGTTTGTTTTACAAGTTCTTTGTGAATATGAAGATATTTATATATGTGCGGATGAGTAGGTATATTATCGGTTGTTCTAATATAATGTTGAACTTTATCAGTTACAGTTAATTTTTCATTTGATTTATGAAATATTTCCTTAAATTGATAGCAAAGTTTTAATAATTTGGATTTTTCTTCAGCATTTAAATGATTTATTCTTATTAGTGATTCTAAATTATGTATAGGTTGAAAATCTGGTACATCATTATTATCTAAAATTTGTTCTAAAGTGAATAATTCGTTTTCAGTTCGATTGATTTGTTCACAAGGCAATTCCGCATTGATTTCTAATGTTTGTGGAGAATGTGATGTATTTTGAATTTCTACATAGGCTTCGCCTTTTGTAGCTGTTGTCACACAACTTTTTATTATAATATTATTACAGCGATGTTCGTTTAAAATTATTTTTCCTTCTTGGACGTTAACTGGAATTTTTTCTAATTTTGTTTCATGTGGTTCGAAAGTGAAGTTAAATGTACATTTTTTTTCTATTTGTCTATAGTGAAAGGGTATCGATAAATTATTCCCGATCAATTTTTGTGATTTAAAATCAATGTTTAAATTTAAGTCACGAAGAAAATTGATACCAACTACTCCGTCAAAATAATTATGGAAATTATAAGTTACACATTCAGGATAATATTCGATATAATTTTGCAATTGATTTTGTAAATGTCCAATATTTGAATTTTTAATAATTAGCCAAAATAATGGTATGTTAGCTATACCTTGGGCTGTTACTGTACCACTTGCTGTTTTGATTTGTGTTTGTTTGCTAATAATCGAATTTGGAAAATAATAATTGATTATTTCTGGATTTAATAAATTTAGACTACACCCTGTATCTATTAATAATTTAATTTCGGGTTCATTTTTATTTCCTCTAATTAATATATATGGGAGAGGTGTTTGAAAGTTCGTATTAATTTCTGCTATCGTGGTATTATCTGTTGCGTACGCTGGTAAAAATCCTGACAGTCGGATTCTTGTAAGTTGTTATCACAAGTCACATATTCGTTATTATCAACTAGCGCGTATTCGTTATCTATTTCACATGCAGTGTCAGTGTCACAATTCTCACCCATGTAATAATAGTCATTCACAGTTTGTTGAGTTTCGCTGAGTTGAGGATTGAGATATGATTCGCAAAACTCGGAGGTGTTATGAGATTCTGCTGGATTTATATTTTCCACATAATGAAATGGCTGAGATCTTTTTTTGTTTATGAAGGTGGGATTCCTAGTACTCGTTGACATTGGAACTGGACTATTTTTTGGAATATTCGTGGGAATAGCGCTTATACCTGACATAGGTACTGGCTTTGGAAGATTTTGATTGATATTTTGGCCAGGTTGCCAAACATTTATTGGTCTACGAAATACTTGTGAGCTAGAGGGATATTGATTTTGAAATTGATTTTGAAATTGATTTTGGAATTGATTTTGGGGTGACTGATTAGAATATATTGGACTGAATTGTCTCGGGAAAGAATTCTGTTTTTGGGGATACTGCTGTACGTGTCTTTGATTAGAATTTGAATGATTAAATTGATGAGGCTTTGGTGGCAAATTAGTTCTGGGAATTAATTGTTTGAAATTTTGTGGCTGGAGGAAAAGTTCGAAGTTTTCATCGTCTCGAACCATAGCCATTGCACTTTCTAAATCGGTGGGTTTTAATGTGATAATTTTGTCTCGTAAACGTCTATATAAATGCCTAACAAATATTTTTAATGCTAAATTATTATATTGTTTGAGGTGAATTTCTTTCGTAGCAGCATCCATTTCCGCTACCGGAATTGTTTTTAATTTTAAAGCTAATTTTGATCTGATCAATTGTAACCTTTTTGCAAAATTCTCATAATTTTCATTTTTATGCAAAGAACAGGTCATAAGGGCTTGTTCCAAATTATCAAGATTTAAACGTTCACCATATACGTTCCTTAATTCGTTTTTAATTAAAGGCCAAGTATTTAATTCGGCACGAGAACCAATAATCAATAAAGCATTGCCTTTCAATTTGCCTAAAATTGCCTGATATATGAATTGATTTAATTCAAGATTAGTCCTAGAGTAATACTAGATATAAAAATTTCTAGATAGAGATAGATAGAGATAAAAATTTCTAGCAAGTCCTTATCTCCATCGTACACGGGTATTGTTTCTAAGATTAATTTAACTAGCGTATAATTTACTTCTGTGGCCATTGTAAAGAATATTTAATTACGTGTAAAGTAAGATAAGAATGAAAGCAAAATAAAAAGTATAATGAAAGTAATAATAACAATAGTAAGTTAAGATAAATAAAAATTAATTTAATAATGGTCAATAAATCAATGAATTTAATATATATTATTTTTTGTTTGTTTGTGCCTTAATTAGGTATTAATGATCACCAATGATTTTAATACTTGATATTATCTAAAATATAGATTTATCACGTGACTAATACTAATTTCCTTAAGATGATCTCAATAATGGGATTTCTAAAAAAGGAAAGGATGGAAATGTAATATTTTCACTCACTTTTGGCTCGGTGCGCATTCAGGCCTCAATCTGTCTAATCCTGAACTTGTTACTGGGGTGTTGTGAAAATGATTACGGATTTAAAGGATGAATTCAAAAAAATCTTACTTGATCAGTGGATTTCTGTCTTCGATCCCCAATTGAGTTATCACCTGACGTCCCTCACGGATGGAATGTGGATTGTAGATTCTGTAGATACCAAGCAAATCGTTGAGACGAACGCCGATAAATTGATTGATTGCTCTTAATATCCTACCGGCTGCGCCAATAATATTTCGATGATTGAAATTACCGATTTTTAAAAACAACTCGAAACTTATTTATTTATTTTTCTACAATATATTGAACATAGAGACGTGCAAGCAAATAACTAACTATAAAATGTGCCTACAGGGGTATATATAGGTTTGCCTTATCTAAAGCTGACTACAATCTTTCTGGGAATATAATGTACTATGGGTATTTTGCGAATGAGAAAATGACGGCTACTTGCATAATGAGTTCCGTAATGTATCTTCGAATTACAAGATTCCATACCAATGAAATTAAGATGGGGCCACCTTGGAGATACATTGAACACATCGCAAAAATAATAATTAAAATCGGTTCACAAACACAAAAGTTATATCCGAAAATACATAAATATATATATATATATATATATATATATATATATATATATATATATATATATATATATATATATATATATATATATATATACAGACGAGTCGACAAACTCCTCCTTTTTTTGAAGTCGGTTAATAAAATAGAAATATTTGCCACAATGAGCAAAAATACAAGTGGTCAAATACAACAAAAAAGCTAAACTGATTCAAATATCTCAGGTGTGTTCGACGGTATCTCGGCTGCCGCGTTACTTGAGTGTGACGCCACTGATATAGAACTCGCAGTGGACAGCTTTACTGATAGTGCTAGAGCGTCCTAAAATATCATCAGAGATAATACTGATTCTGAGAAATCGCCAGATTTACCAAAATGTGTTGAATCGCCCTCGCTGTTCTTTTATGATATCATAATACTATCGTCACTAAAGAATGCTACAGATATATGTATATATACAAAGTTATTCAATTGATTCTCTTTATTAGATGCTGTCAATAAAATTGAAGTATATCAAACGATTCACCTCAGTCGGCAGAACTGGAAGAAAATATGTATATTATGCGAAGACACGCGATTCGGCGGTTTTCCTTTTTTTCACATATTTTACTTAACGTAATACCGTTCACTGAAATTGGATTCTGTCCAATCCATCAAAGGAGCTTGTGCGAATACGTTGCGTTTTGTTTAATATATTTCGCACGAAAACTTCATCGCCTTTTCCGTGCACCTGTTTTTTTACCCATAATAGAGATGTCTTTATTTGTTAATAAATCACGATGTGTTCAAACGTGCTGACGTTAACGACAATGGAACTATATAGAGATATCAATTAATAGCTTTAACATACAATAAATCGATTTAATTATTAATAGCCTAGAAATGAATGGACATTTATATTAATGAAATGTATCCATTCTTTTGTGCCAGAAACAAATTATACTGGAGAAAACATAGACTGGAGAAATACTCACAATAAAATATAAAGTCATAAAAATTAGTTAGAGACATACAATTAATTAAAAAAATTAAAAGGGCTATTATTGCGTACATTCTTTAACTACATAAAGAAGAATATAGTCAATATATAATCAAAATAAATGTATTGTTGCTCATCTATTTCGTAAAATTGTCTATTCGCATAGAGGTAATTATCTATTTTTGGAAATTATAAAATCAATTAGTAAATAGAAAATAGAATAGTTTAACTAAAGAAAGTAAAGCTGCTACTCGATACAAACTAGCTTCTAAATTCTGAATTTGATTATTCTAAAGTTGATGTTAGAAAAAAATGGATGTGATCTTGAGAATATACAAAATGTCATCATTTACTTGTCTCTGACGTAATATCATATTTGTTCCTCGATTTTTTCAGTCGAAGAGACTGACTGACACTTTAATGGGCTATACCTCCTTCAGATAATATTAACATTGCCTTTGTAATTTTTAACTTCTTGAGAGTTGAAACGAACCTCTGCCATCTACAATCAAAAAAGAAATACATTGAAAGAAAGTAATTATGGCCCAATTAACAATTAACCTGCCTCTCTGTAAATAGAATGAAATGTGTAATCATTAATTTAATAAGGCTCAAACAGAGAAACTTTTCAAGATTTTGCGTTAACAACATACTATCCATAAAAATTATAAGAATGTATAATACAAATAACTATTTTCCTTATATAACAATTCCATGTATTGGTTATTCGTCATTTATTATTAGTGATGTTAAAATGATGGGGAGATATAGGCACATCAAACAATTTTGTTTAAGGAAAGGCGAGTGAATGTTAAGCACTGAAAGTTTTGTAGGCATATTTTTACTAATAATATATAGCCTACAAGAGTTACATACACTGAAGAATTTACGTTAGTGCGAACAATATTATCAGTAAAGATTAAAATAGGAAGAAAATTGTAAATTTAATAATTTTCTTGAAATTAAAGTTGACGAGATTTCGTCCAAATACATCATTTCGGCAAAATTCGAAGTAGACAGATTCTTGGAAGTAGTAGAAGAAACACCCTATTTAATGATGAAAATAAAATGCAAAAATAAATTATGGTGTAGCACATTTTACCCTGCATAAGCTAGTTTATAATTTGTATGCATTTTTATCTTTCATTGAAAGTGATTCAAATTACGGGCGATATGGTCGTTTGTGATTTATGACAAATCAAACAATGCCTAAACGATATTATCGTATCTATACTAAGATACGATATATACTATATATTTTATCTATAAAAAGTTTGACAAACCAAATAAATTATTGCGAGCCATCTTCTCAGCAGTTAGTTTACTTGCTTATAGTTTATTGAAATGATTAAGAAAGGAGTTCGAAAATTTACTCATTGCTCAGTCCAGTTTTTCTGGTTCACGCATGGCTCCAGAGCTAAGAGAGAGACTGGGGCTATAGTATACGGGCATAATAGGAAAGATGAATGCTCTAGGATATTATGCCACAGGGTGCCAGGTGGACTTGACGGCCACTCACGTCTGCGTATAAACGCAACTACTGAATGGAGTGGTTGGCAAGTGCATTACCATATGCTTCGACACCAGGACGGCCGTAGATGCCTTAGAGACTCCACGAGTAAAATCCTGGCTGGTCAAGGAATTCAGAGATGCAATAGAAAAACTAGCAAGGAGTAACAAGCTGCCGTTGGTCTGTGTTGGATCATACTGGTACCCGGAACGAGAAACTGGCTAGGAAAGGAACTGAAAGGGTCTTAATAGGACTTGAACCAGTGATTAGTATTGCACACTGCCTTCGCAACAGGGCAATCTGGGAATGGTTGAAGATTGAAAAACTCAATTACCGGAGGAATACACAGGGATGCAGACAATGAAGCTGCTGCTGGCTTTAATGTCTAGCAGCTATTGGACGGCAAAGCTCCTGAGGGGTGATAGGGAGAGTGTCTGAGAACTCACGGGGTTATTAACAGGACACTATAATCGTAACTACCATGTTATTAAGATTAGCTTGAGTGCCAATAAAGAATGCAATTGGTGTGGAGGAGAGGTGGAGAACGTTGAACATGTGCTATACCAGTGTCCGACTCTGGTATGGCATAGGTACTTCACGTTTGGGATATTTTTCTTGGACCCAAGCGAGCTGAAAAAGAGACGGTCTGGAGGACGTGTATATTGAGCTTTTGGAAGAAAGCCAAATCCGTATTTACCACTGACTGTTTTATAGTGAGATACAATGGGCGAAAGTCTAAGGAATGCAGTGAGTATTGCTTCGCATTCCTCTCCAGAGAACTAAACCTAAACCTAGTGTTAGTTAGTTTAAATTCCAAAATTGTAGCCAGCAGTCACTTACAGTATCTGCACTTTTAGTGCCCGGATCATTAACCAAATTGCCATCGTATATAAAAATAGGATTTATAGGATAATGTGTTATCGATATGTGATTCGCGTTTTTTAGATTATAGCTTATGTAAAACCGAAAATATAAAAAAATCTGCTGTAAAATGTTTTCCTTGCATCATATCCACGTTCATATAACCTAAAACTATAATATGATCATATTGAATAACAACAGAGGGAAAGCTATTAAAAGTTCTACACTGTAAATTTACTTTAGGTAGACAATAAATTACCTCCAACGCTAGGATTATTCTACCAATTTTAATTATTAACTATTACTGTTCAGCAAGTTGTTGATCGTCATCAATTAATATCACCTGAGCAATCAAATACTACAACAAGTCAAGTAATACACTTCCTCATTTCCACGTCGTCCACTTTTATCCTAACAATAAGAATTATAACTTGGTATAGCAAAATCATAGTTGCAGATTACTATGTTTCGCCTAAAGATAAGAAGGAGAAATCACATGTGTTTATGAGTTGGATAAGATCTGAAAAACCTGACCAATTTGACTCAACATTTTTTATCAAGATTAATTCACTTCTCTATATGACAGTTTTACTTTCCTCGTGCGAAATCTTTTGACATTCAATAAACAATTGGTAATTTATTTGGAGGCACCCCATCTATTAGATCACAAACAATGCTTTTTGGTAAAATATATAGCTTTCTAAAACTTTATGCTCATGAGGCTAGATAATTATAAAGAAATCATTTAAATCGTCTGTGTTTATTTACACACCTGATATTGCGGTTAACTTAATAATTGCTTTGTAAACTACCCGAAATTGTCCTATTTGCTATATACTGAGAACACACTTTATAAGCACCGTCATTTGGGGTGGAATTGATCAAAAAAATTAATTTTTGTCGTCTTTTTCGTAAATAAAAATGAATTAGTGGAGAAAAAGTATTTAGGCATGTAGAAAATAGTAATACGAATAGAATTGTAAAATATTACTGCCTCATATTTTCAAGTATAGCCTGTATACGGTAAAAAAGTCGTGAACAATCTCATACATGCTTTGAGGTGAAATTGTTCACACCCAATAGAATGCATACGCCGCAAGCAAGTAAAACGCAAAGTGATCAATCTCACAGGTACTTCTCTATTCCTTTACTTATACTTTATAAGTTATGACATTTTTTAAAGTTCGGGGTGACTTAGATCAGTGAGGATGGGATTGATTAGCATATGTTATTTAACATAACTGACCATTTTTTTATAAATAAAGACAAGTGTTTCACTACAAACTCTTTATTTATGAACAATAACAATATTATCTTGTTGTATGTATGTTAAAATATAAATGAAAATTAAAATTCTGACAAAAAGAAAACACTGCACTTTGTAAAAGCTTATTTCATTTCAAATACGTCAACCACTTTCTGGAAACTAAATTTAACCAAACCATCAACATTATTTATGGAGGGATTTGGTAAAATGGCTAATATATCAGACATATCTGAAATGGCTAATATATCAGACATATCTGACACAAATTCATCATCCTTCTGAACAGTGTACAATTTTTTTGCTTTGTCCAATGACTTCATGCCTAATAAATCAACTTCTTTTTTCCTTCTTTGTTCTCTGTCACCTTCTGTACAATAGCTGTATAAAGGAATACAGTTTTTTTTCTAGATCCTCCATAAATCTGAACCAATACGAATTCTCCAGCTACAACTTCATTGTCTTGTGGTTCAAAATATTCCGTTTCTGCACGAACATCGTCATTTTCATCCTCTAAAAGATCGGAATTATCATTGGTAAGCGGCTCATGTACGTCACAATCGCTAGAATCTTAGTCATTTCCTGCTGTGACGCTTTTACCAGGTTCTACAGATAATTTTGTCCTTTTAATATTCTTCCTCGTTGGGGTGGCCGTAAATCGTTGTTTTTCCAAATAATTTATAAGAATGTTGTCCACAGAACCGTTGATATGAACGTTTGGGTCTTAAGTTGGGATTTGCTGCAGAACTCGTTCAGGATTAAGAGGGCTAATTCCTGTCGCTTGAAATGAACTTGTTAAATCTTTTTTTATTGCATTTTCAGACTTATTATTCATTTCAACCAAGGTGGAAGCTAATAAATGGGGAACATCTTTTTTGTCAATGGAAGTCTGTTGTGGATGAGTTTTTTTCCAATTTATTAATACCGATCGCCAAGCAATTTTAAATGGACGAAAAAAACCTACATCGAGAGGTTGAGTAAGGTGGGTAGAATTTTTCGGAAGACATACATACAAAGGCGATGTTATTTTCTTCACATTGCTCCATGACGCTTTCGGTGAAATGTGATGAGAGGCTATCTCCTAACAACACTTTGCGTCCCAGTAAACGCTTCGCGTGTGGTAAAAAAGATGACTGAAACCAGTCTGTAAAGGTTTGGGCATCCATCCATCCATGGTGGCTCCGGTTGTAACGAGATCCAGAACTACAGCACCTCTCATTGCAACAAGACTCACCTTTTGGTCCTCCTTCGATCCATTGTTGCCACATTTTTTCTGCCTTGTATATAACGTATGGGGGCAATAATACCCCAGAAGCTGAACCGCACATCATTGTCGATATAGCAGTTTTAGTAAAGTTACATATGCGTTCTGGGTACTTTGTTCCACGACGAACTAACATTTTCTGCTTGCCTGGGTCATCTTGCAAGTTTGTTTCGTTGTAGTTAAAAATGTTGCAAACTGGGATATCTTTTAGCGTTTCCCTCAAATTATTAAAATATTCCACAATAGTTTATCTTGAAACGTTAGTACGAGATCTCTTAATATTCGCCGAAAGTTTTTGGCTTATTTCTTTTTTGTGTCTTTCTAACAAAGAACGAACCCAATATTTACCTGGTATATTTGAGTTAAACTTCCCAATATTACGACCTTAACTATCTAAATAATGTTTTGCTATATGTCGTATGTCAGTAACTGTTAGAGGAAAGCCCCATTCTCCACAACAATTTGCAGCTCTAATGAGTGCACGTTCTTCGTTAATTGTAAAAACCGTTTGACCACCACTTTTCTTAATACGGATGCCGTTGTATTTATTTCGAAGAGTGCCAAATTGGATTTTTATATGTAGTCGATGCACGACGAATAGGCCATCCTTCTTCGGTAATTTTTTTAGTGCCTCCTCAACAGTGGCCTGGGGATAATCCATGTACGAACGTGCTCCTAATTTCCTTTGATATTTCCTAGGCATCTGTGAAATAAAATATTTATTTCATTAATTAAGGAATACAGCGAGTTTTAACAAGCAATAACTAAATACTGACCACATTTATCATATACGTGGGGTGAGATTGGTCAACGGACATGATCAATCTGACCCCATGCAATAAAACGCTAAGTTTTGTGGAATATAATGAACCGATTGCTTCCGGCCAGACATGTGAAGGTCAGGAAGTATGAACAACTGTGTAAATTTCATAGAAATAGAACAAATCTCATTGGATTATAACTTACCGGACAAAGTTCTAAGAGTTCACTTTCACAGGATAACACCACTTTATAATATACTGCCGCTTTCTTACTAAATATGAAGCAGCTAGATGTTTATGTGTACACATTGCCATCGGCCATGTCTCTGATGTCACCTAGCGGTAGAAAATGGCGCGTTCAGATTTGTGGTTATGGCGCTAAATTTAAATGTTCAAAACAGTGATTTAGTGATCAATCTCGCCCCGGAAGATCAATTCCATCCCAAATGACGGTAATTAATAATTGTACTATTAACTGTCTGCCTATATGTCATATGAATATATTATTTGTATACTTTCATAAATATTCTTTTATAGGGTGTCTCAGTTGGAACTATAGGATTTAAACCGCATGCCATTTGTATTTCATCAAAGATAGGGCGTCAATATTTAAGGACTGTCATCTGCAAACCAAGCGACTTCAACATGCCGCGACTAATAATTCAACAACGAATAGTTACAAACTATTGAAGTTGGTTGGTACCTCCACATCATCTGAAAATGCCTTATACAATAAGGACTAAACACATTAAGCCAAAACAGCTATTCCCCTGGCTACATGCCATCGACGAGCGCTGAATTATATGGCGAAATTTACCGTGTTTTGTCTAACAGAGTTAGCACTAAAATACAGTAATTTAGATTGCTCGAAAACCACAAGGAAAATGCAAAGTGTCCTCTATCTCAGGATATCACTAACTGCAGACTGATTTCGACCTTCTCTTTTGTCTCGTTAGTGCAGTGTGAGTATACCTTTGACAAACGCGGTTCGCATCTTGTAGACGCCGGTAAGCTATATCACAGTAGAGCGTAACAAGCGCCATCTCAGGACAGTTTCGAAAACAATCCAAATCGATATAAACCTTGATGTTATCAATATAATGTAGAGTTTTACTTGGTAGATGGTAATTTTTGCAAACCACTGAAGTGGGGAGATATCTTCACACCATCTGCAAATGCCTTATACAAATAGGACTAAATCACTGTATTTTAGTGCTAACTCTGTTAGACCAAATACGGCAAATTTCGCCATATAATTCAGCGCTCTTCGATGGCATGTAGCAAGGAGAATAGCTGTTTTGGCTTAATTTGTTTAAACCTTATTGTATAAGGCATTTTCAGATGGTGTGGAGATATCTCCCCACTTCAGTAGTTTGTAAAAATTATCATCTGCCAAGTAAAACTACATTGTATTAACGAATAGTTTGTATACAACTATTTTATGAGAGTGAACGATCATTTACAGTTGCACTAAGAAAAATTCACACAAAATCAGGACAAAATTAAGTACCTACAGAGTCAACAGTTCATAACTTAATAAAGAAATATGAATAGACGGGTTCTGCTATTGATAAAGCAATACCAATATGACCTGGTCGTGGTCGGTCATTGAATATATTGCTACTTGGAGAAAAAGTGTATCCAATCACATCAATTCAACATCGCGAACGACAATTAAATCTATCTAGAGCCATCACGCATCAGATTTTAAAGAAACATCTTCATATATCAGCATAAAAAAATCAGTTGACATAACAATTAAAAGTTGCATTCTATTTACGTCGTATACTTATTAATTGGATGTTAGAAAAGAAAGAGGGTGATGCTGACTTTTGCAAAAAAAATTTGTTCAGCGATAAAGCACATTTTCATCTTGATGGACACAGTAGTAAACAAAATTGTCGAATTTGGGGTGATGAAAATCCATGCTGTTCACGAAAAAGAAATTCATCCATAGAAATGCACGGTTAGATGGGTATTTTGGAATGGTGGAGTAATTGGACCATACCTATTTGAAAATGAAGCTGGTAATGCTATTATAGTAAATGAAGAACGCTATTACAACATCTTAAACAATTTATTTTTTCAACAAGTTGATGATTTGGATTTGAATAACATATGGTTTTGGCAAGATGATGATATGTATCAGACAGCATATGCAACCACAACTCTGTTGCATACCAAATTTCCTGGTCATATTGGCTCGCGGAATACTGGCATCAATTGACCTGCAAAATCATGTGATTTAACACCACTGGACGTTTTTCTTTGGGGTTATGTCAAGGAAAAAATGTAAGCTACGCAGCCAAGGACAATTAATGACTTCATACAAAGCAAACATGAATAAGCAAGCATTCAAGATGTTATTCGGGAAATAGAGCCAATTTTATGTACCTGTGTTATGGGCAAATTTTGATATACGAATGACATCAAGCCAAATGAGTCAAGGTAGCTATGCGAACGATAATCTTTTCCATTTGTAGCCATATCATCTCCAGTTTATGTTGAGAAAGAAAAAACCTCTGTTTGTCAAATATTACTTTTATTCACAAACCACATCCTACAGTTCCAAATGAGACACCCTATATATTCAAACGTTTTTATACGCTAATGAATGTTTAACTTATATTTAGGACATTTCAGTAATCAGTCGTTTCTATGTGAAACGGAGTTTGAAATTTTATATACGAGTTGTGGGTACCCCTCCTTAAAGTTTGTTAATAGGTAAATCAAATTCTAAGTTCTCTCTACATTAAAGCGGCGTAAGGTAGATAATTTATCAGACTAAAGAAGGTATTGTCATCTTATGAGAAATCCGCTTCAATTTAACTCAGATTAAAGTTATTCGAGGCGTTGAGCGTATGCATATGACATGATAATGTGTCTGAAAGTAACACTAAATTCATAGTTCTTTTCCCATTAATTTTTTCTGTTTTGTTGATATGTAATAATGTTACTTTTGTTAAGGACTAAAGAACGTCTCTTTTGCTGTGTTTGTAAATATTGTGATTTTAGAGCCATTTATTTTTCTGTTATTGTCTAAAATATATGTAGATAATTAGGTTTTGATAAATGTCGCCGGTTTTTTAAAGTGTCAAATGAAACTCCCAAATGAAAAACTATATAGCTCCTGGTCTACATATTTCTAAAACTTTTCCCAAATTCGAAAAGTAAAGACAAAAGTTTCAACCAAACACCTAACACTTGGTAGGTAACAATGGACGTCAAGAAGATATGTCACAAAAAGAATTAACTAATTAAGAATTAATTATTACCATTATAGATTAATTTGCAAAAGCGAGAAAGAAAAATTTCCATACTTATCATTTTAATAAATTGTATAAAATTATATCGTGTAAAACTGCATAATAAATTTACACCAGGCGGGGTATATAGTTGGAAAAATTAATTTAATATAATATAAGCAGAAAGTAGTAAATAGAACGTTTGAACTTGTAAAATACATATACGAAACGGGATTATAAGAGGAACATTATCGTTACTATACCGAAAAAGAGAGGAGCCGACAAATGCGAGAACTTTAGAACGATTAGCCTAACATCCCATGCGTCAAAAATTTTAACCAGAATAGTGCAGAAGAGGATGAAAAATAGAGCGGAGGAAATACTAGGAGAAGACCAATTCGGATTTAGGCGAAATAAGGGAACCCGCGAAGCTATTCTGGCTCTAAGAGTAATGTTAGAGAAAACAATAGAAAAAGGAAAGAATGCTTTTATAGGATTTGTAGATTTAGAAAAAGCTTTTGATAACGTAAGATGGGAAAAAATGTTCGAGATACTAAAGAGCGCGGGAATGAAGTATAGAGATAGGAGAGTAGTACACAATCTATACAGAGAGCAAACTGCTGTTATAGACGTAGAAGGGGAAAAAAGGGAAGTAGGTATTAGGAAAGGAGTAAGACAAGGATGTACTATCACCACTAATTTTTAATCTGTACATCGAAGAGGCGATTAATGTGGTAAAAGATAGAGTGGATTTCGGGATTAAAGTACAGGGACAGACACTAAAAATGCTGAGATTTGCGGATTATATAGCAGTATTAGCATGTAGTAAGGAGGAATTAGAATCAGCATTGAACGAAATGGAGGCAGTGTTGACAGAGGAATACGGAATGAGGGTGAATAAAAACAAAACTAAAGTGTTAGTGTGCAGATGGCGCGAGAGCAGAGTAAAAACGAAAGTACAAATTAATAATGAAAGATTGGAGGAAGTTAAAGACTTCACTTATTTAGGAAGTAAAATAAATTGGGATGGAAGAAGCGATAAAGACATAAAACAAAGAATAGCGCAGGGTCGAGTAGCTTTTAACAAAAAGAAAGCACTTTTATGCTCGGAGGTAATAAACTTAGAAACAAGGAAGAGATTTTTGAAAACATATGTATGGAGCACGGCGCTATACGGTTGCGAAACCTGGACGGTAGGGGAAGCAAGTAGGAAAAAATTAGAAGCTTTTGAGATGTGGTGTTACCGAAGAATGATGAAAATACTATGGACTGATAGGGTTAGAAACGAAGAAGTATTGGAGAAATTCGGCGAGAAAAGAAGTATGTGGAAAAACATAAAGAAGAGAAGAGATAGAATGGTAGGCCATTTGCTGAGACATGGGGGAATAGTCCGCGATATTTTGGAGGCAGAAATAAGAGTGAATTAGCGAAATGCGTAGGTTAGCACAAGGTAGGAGAAGCTGGAGGTTAGCGTCCAACCAGTCTTAGGACTTATAACCTCATGATGATGAATATAAGCAAATGGCTGTTGATACTTATTGCGAATATTTCAGTGGTGTATACTTTTCATATATTAATTTCGAATTTTATTAGACTATGTTTACTGGCACTGGTGTTGTTAAAGTCTTAAATAAATAAGAAACAAATCTACATATTACTCAATACAATTTGATATTCTTATTGACTATGTAACAATCAGAATATGTGATGGTACACATATTGTGATGACGATATGTATATACGAGTATATACAGATTTATAATACATTATAGATGTAGAACGAATGTGATTTCCTATACAGGACAATATTTATATTCCACCGCCATATGCCATCTAGCTATGAGTACAGGCATTGTTACAGTGTTTCATAATTTAAGGAATTTGAAAATCTAAGATTGCATGTTAATAAATTGGCGGCCTCCATTTTGCTATTACATATTTAAAGCAATGTGTAATTAATTATTTCTCGCCTTCGATTCTTTGTTACACTGAAGATGATATAATTATTTCATAATTTTAATATGTTTATAAAAATTAAAGTACTTCAAAATTATATGTTATACCTACATGATATTACAATATGTTCAAATATTTTGAATGACTCTGGCGCCTTCGCCATTTCTTAAATTGTCAATAAAAATATTAATAAGAGAAATCGTTAATTGATGCTTCAAGAGTTGAATGACTAACTTTATAATCATTTAGTTGGCCGTTGTTTTTTTTTTGGAAAAAAAATATTTGTGTCTAGCCATATAAGTGGCTCTTACATTAAAGATAAGGAAGCCATAAACTGTAACAATTCGTAAGTAATACTTTTAAGGCAAATGCATAATCATGGCTTAATCCTGAATTTTAGGATTATATTTTAATTATAATTAATTGTGTTCAGAAGACTATGACTTATAATGATACTGTTGATATTATTCATTACTCGTTAAATATTTTACATATTTTAACTTGATAATTAAAAATGGGCACAAAATTTTTATATCTACTGTACCCAGTGTATCTAAATATTTGAGGATGCTTAATATAAATGGTCTGGGTCATTAATTAGCGTTTGTAGAAGAACACTTGCGTCTCCAAAATCATACAATAAAAGCTTTGACGTAAACGGCAACTTAGTTAATTAATAAAACTGCCACGAGATGAATTTAATTAATCAAACAGTTTAAAAGGCCGGAATAAATTAAATTCCTTAAATATATCCCCTTCAATTAAAATAATTTAGAGTGTCAAATTTAGATGAAATTAAAAATTCCTGGCTTAGCAATAGGTTAAAAATATTCAGTTAGATAGTAGAATAAGTGTATTTTCTTAATGATATTTATAATTGTCACGTCATTTTATACTACAAAGATTAATCCATGAGTATAATAAATTCCTCTATTAAATGATTAGAGTTATATTTAATAGAATCTGTAAGTGTAAAAAGGTCAGTATCCTGTCAGGACCATTCATTGAAATTTGTATACCCTTAAGGGATAATTCTTTCATGTTTATGCTTCTCTCTTTCCTTGTTCATATTAAGGTCAATACATATTTAATAGGGACGATTCATTTTTGATTCCAACTTTGTATACCTGTAGAGGTCAATTCCTTCATAACCATGTTTCCTGCTCTCCTTGTTCATACTTTCTTCTTTGATTATTCATATAATAATATGAATTTCACATAATATGTATTTCAAATAGTATGAATGACACATATTAACAAATTATGAACTGTCAATATTTTAATTTACTACGTTCTGCATATATCTAGGTATTAGGGGTTGATAATGATAAGGTACATATTTAGGGATGATAAAGCTTCTATTATTATCAACTATTCATAGAGTGGGTAGTTATCTACGCTGACTTATCACATAACACATGACTTATCGCATATATGCTATAAGTCAGCCTGGGATACAAAGATTTTGTGTTCCAGGAAAGATACAAAAGCATATATGTCGATTATACGTTAAACAAGTATAAAATACCTTTCAGAACTACGCAACACGGGTCTGACAAAACTTCTAGGTTGAGTGTAGATTGTCTACTGGTGTCGTTGACTGATAATGGAAATAGACCGACATTAAATAATAATAAAATTAAAAACTATTATTCATATAAAAACATAGTATTTTAATACGGCACATATGTAATAGAATAATGATGGGTGATTTACTTTAATCATTAGGATGAAATCTTGTAGCTGAGGCTGAAGCGTTTATGTACTTTGACTATCCGGCTATTAACTGTGTTTAAGGAGTGTACCACAGATAATGTGTCTACTCAGGCAATGTACATATTACACTGTTGAACTTTACTACTTCTAATGGTCTGAAAATTGTGTAAAATTTTACTATTTTTGGTATACAATTTAACATCAGTGTAATTAATAAAACTTCACACCATTATAAATGTAAACTTCTATAAATTTTATGTACAAAACTAATATGTATTCACCACAATAAAGTACACTTTACTCCATGTTATAGTGAATTTTTACTCCGTACAGAATTATTAATACATAATTAAACCTGCAGCTAAGTACACATTTGTGGTTTTTAAATAATCAACTTATGACTAATTGTAAGTAGTTTGCCTGTCGTAAAAATCAAACATAGCTCATCTTCATCTCTGAGTTTATGAAAACTAATAGAGGGTGCTTTTTTAAGCATAATAGTTCTTCCGATAGCGATGGCTGTGAAATCAGCTATCAGTTTGCGCCCAATTAGTAACATTTCTATTGAGTATAGTGTGGCAAATTATCATGAATAGACTCACGCTTGAACAACTCTATCAAATTGTTGAAAGTTACTTTAAAAGTCAATCGTCGATTCGGGAAACGTATAGATGACGACTTCGTGAATTTTACGGCGCACATAATCGTCCATCTAAGCAAGACGTCTGTCACACTGTGAATATATCTCATACCACACACTCTTTGAAGGATGCAAGAAATGTGCGTACTGAAGAAAATATTGCCGCCGTAAACGAGAGTGTGCAAGAAAATCCAAAATTATCGATTCGTTGGGGTTTTGGCTCCACTACGTGGAAAATTTTGCACAAAGATCTTGGCCTACACCCATATAATATCCATCTGGCGTAGGAATTAAAGCGACGAGTCCGTCGTTTCCGTCGTTCTTTCACTGATTAGATCTTAGAGCAGTTGCAAGCCGACCCAGTATTTTATCGCAAAGTTGTGTTCGGCGATGAGGCTCATTTTTGGCTTAATGGGTTTGTTAATAAGCAAAATTGCCGGATGTAGAGTAATACCAATCTAGAAAAGATCCTATAGACTCCACTGAATTCAAAAAAGTGTACAGTTTGGTACGGTTTATACGCTGGTGGCATCATTGGACCTTATTTCTTTAAAAATGAGGCTGGAGCTAACGTTACGGTCAATGGAGAACGTTATCGGACCATTATTAATGAATATCTCTTTCAAAATGTGATTTCAAGAAATGGACGTGTCAATTGGCCACCCAGGTTCTGCGATTTGACGCCTCTTAATTATTTCCTATGGGGCTACGTGAGGTCATTGATTTATGCTAATAAACCAGCAACACTGGACCCTTGGAAGCCAACATTGTGATTAATAACATACGGCCATTATTGCTCGAAAAAATGACCCAAAATTGCCGCGGTGGGCATATGCCTCAAATCATTTTTAAATTTAATGTCATGTATTGATTTTTCAAATAAAATAGATTGTTTATCAAAAGTAAATTTTTGTAGTATTTATTCAAGTTTAAATTTCTATCAAGCTTAAAAAAACACCCATTATATAGAAGATATCAAAAAATATGTTAAATTTTGACAAATTCACTGAAATATTTCTTTGGGTAGGTAGTTAAGTAATATTTTTTCATTGCCATTCTTATTGTGCACTTACTAATAGCATATTAATTCTATTAAGAATGTACTCTACTGTCAAATAATGAGATTAACGATTTGAGTACCGTCTTGATTATCTTACAACTATATTAACACTATTTGAACTATAACTCCATTTTCAGTAAGGACTGAATCGCTTCATTTTAAGAATTATTAGTAAATATTTAAAGCCATCTGTATATAAACAAAATACTTTCATTACCATTTAACTTAATTAGAATAATGATATAAGAATAATATTCACGTCATGATAGAATCACAATATTTAATTGAAAAGCTCGATAATACAAGTACTATGTTAGGTATGATAGTTAGCAATTTGGGTGCGCTGTTTAAGAATATAGAAACATTTTCTAGACTTACACTAGCACATACATATAATATGCACTAATACTTCATTATTGTTATAAAGACATTAACTTGATTAACTGGAGAAAATATAATAATGTGTATTATATTTCAAAGGCGCTTATTTTCTCTTGATGCACAATATAGACAGCAAAAGGTGTAAAATTAAAATAAATCAAAAGGTGGTGAAATTTGCACGACCCCTTGTTGAGTTTAATCATTACTGGTATGAAAATTCACAGTAGAGAATGGTAAAATTCTACCATGGCCTTGCGGTATTCATTTCACTCAGAACTTTTGTGTTACCATATGTATCCCATTTGATGTGAAATTTACATAAAATTTTAATACCAAATGAATTGTATTATACGATTCTATACTCAAAAGGTATACTATATTATTTTGTCTAACTACTCATATATAATTTTTAAAATGTTTTACACATTAGGTATTACTTAAGTTAAACAATGGAAAGAGTCTTATGTTTAAGAGTAAGTTTGTCTCTGAAATTAATAAGTAAAATATAGCAGTACGCCGAGTTACGATATAGATTAGACATATGTTAAACTTGAGCGACCCTAAAGTAGAAATATAATCAATCATGTTTATTTATAATCTCAAATTAAAATGTTGGAGAATATATTTTTCTTTTAGTCTATAAACTTAAAACATAAATTGTAAATGAATAATCGAATAAAATTAAATAAATCTCGAAGAAATATGGCAACAATTGTATGTACACTCGCGCCGGTAAATATGTTGACAACTATACTTTTTACTACTGTTTCAGTATATTTACTGACACAAAAAAAGAAATGCAACCAAAAATAGCAGTATTTATTCTTTATTACCTAAACACATTGTGACAGTTATTATACAACCTAAACTGTTATTCAACATAGAAAAGAAATATAAAAAAACAAAACATGCAAATCGGATAGTAAGTTGACAAATGAAAAAATATATAATATAGGGTAGCTCAATAGGAAGTGTGGTAACCTTTAGCTTGGGTAACTTATATTAGTCTATTTGGAATGCTTCTCACTAATTTTGCAATAGTTTCCTGGCCTATAGCTGCCCACTCAGGTTTTAATGTTTCAGTGAATTGGGTTTTGTTATAGCGGTCTGTTTGTGGAATTGCCCGATCGAGTTCATCCCACAAATGCTCGATCGGGTTAAGATCGGGACTTTGCGTAGGCCATGGTATCACATTAATATGATTTTGTTCAAAAAACTGTTTTACAATCTTGGCGGAATGTTTGAGGTCATTATCTTGTTGAAAGTTAAATGACCCCATTAACCCAAATTTGTCGACGGATTCAAACAAATGCTCTTTTAAAATGTCAGTATACTTGCTGGCATTAAGAATTCCATCCATTATGTGTAAATTTCCTACTCCTTCAGCACAAAAGCAGCCCCATACTATTATCGATCCTCCACCATGCTTTACAGTGGGTCTAATTAAATTTGGTTTAAAAACTTCAGATGGTCGGCGCCAGCCCATCTTTCGTCTCCTATTAGTTTTTAACTCAAATTTACTTTCGTCGCTCCAGAGAACTGTCTCCCAGAATCGGAAAGGCTTATTCAAATACTCCATAGCAAAATGTAGACGCTTCTTTGCATTTTCTCAGAAATGTATGGCTTTCTTTTAGCCACACGTCCGTGTAGATTTGCCTCATTTATTCTACATTTAATTTGCGTTACTTGAATGGGCAAATCCAGTTGATCCTTTATTTCTCTAGCAGTCACAAATGATTCTACTACTCTAGTCTCACTACTGCAAGAATTTTTCTGTCCTGACGAGGTGTCGTCTTTCTTTTCCTATCAACTCGGGGACGATTTTCGGCCGATTCTGTAGCCTGAATCTTTTTTATTATTTTATTAACATCCTCACGTGATATTCCATAATCTGTAGCCAGTTTTTGTTTCTTCCTTCCTTCTTCGCTCAAATATTCTTTGCCTCTCCTGTGGTGTTAATTCCCTTATTTTAGGCATTCTGTAATTAACAATAATTAGAAAATACAATTGGAATTTACAGCACGTCTAGACTTTTGTAATAATTATACTTGAAAACCTAAACAGTTAGTACTGTAGAAGAAATATATTTGTCAACTTACTTTCCGACCCTTAACTTGCGTAGTTCGCGGATATTTTTTGAAAAATACAAACACTGCGTGCTTCGCTCGGCAATCGGATTGCAACTGTGTACTAGATGATGACCTTGAATTACGATGGTAGGGGTTGCATCATACTCGGATGCGTTCGTGTCTCAGAGTGTCGGATTACTTGTATTTACGATTATTTGTCAACATATTTACCGGCGCGAGTGTACGTAAAAGTTTTGCAAGTTCAATGGCAGATTGTTATCAACAAGCCAGTTGCAGCTTTTATTCGGATTTACTTGGAGCTTAGCCGAGTTATCTATTGAATTAATAGAGTAAGAAAGTTTTAAATCAGCAGCATGTACTCATAAAAGGCATTTTATTTAGGCATTTTATGGTATACGAATTTATGAACAAAACCGCTCCTTAACATACAACTTCTAAAGTCTCCCTCGTCAATAATCAGTTTCTGAGACGATTGTGGAAATATTTCCTGCGTAATATTTACATCGTAATATTTTACCATCACAAAAGACCCGTATAATGGAGACCGCTGCTTCGCTATATCGTGTACGGTGTATATACTCTCGCCCTCCACAATATTTTACATCTTTATGTAGCAAAGATAAAGACTACGCAACATGAACATCCCTTTTTGCTAATCGCTGTAAATTTTTTTGGGAGCCATAAGCTTCCATTTGAATAAATTTTATTCGGTTTCAGCTGAACTGCGTGGGTTTCCCTGGGGCCGTAGGTGTTTTTGGAAAATAACTTCCTCGGCGAAGATAAAACGTCAATTTGTTTTTATAAAAAGGTTTTTAAATTCAACGCTTTAGAAGTATTTGTGGAATCGCTTGGATTTAAGAGCGGCATTTAACATAGGCGAATAAAAATTTCGTTTTACGTTCTTTGTTCGTGTCAACCATGAAGTTTAATAGATGGGATTTTTTATGACAGTGGCATGGAAATATGATTTAAATAATAACGACTTTCAATTTTTATGTTTTATATTCTTTGATGTCTTTTTAGTACGGACAAGCTCTAATTCAAATCAATTATCTGTTAATGGAACGATTCATTATTATTTTTTCTTATTAAGGTACACATCATGGAAAAATAAAAAGTTGGCAATTAGTAAATAGCAATTACTTACATATATATGTTGTAGACAAACTTATATATGATGTAAATATTCATAATTTTATTTTTAGATAATTTATTTATAAAATTTGAAACACTTGAATATTTGATTTTTAAAACGATCAAACGTCGACTGGTGTAATTTATTATTTTTTTTTTCAGATACTGTGTATGATGTAATATTACTGTTTTCTTTAAATTTCACCCTTCTCTATTTTTAAGAAATAATACAGAAGTGCGCCTAAGTTACTTTATTTTTTTGTAGTACAACACTAGGGCCGCTTATTAGGGGTTTCCTAATTGCCGTTCATAAAGTAGATTGTGTTTTAAGAAAAAAATACTAATATTTCTTTTATTTATTTAATTTTACTGCTTATCATGATACAAAAAATGTTATAGCAAGAGTTTGTGATAATAATTAACAGACAGGATGAAGAAAAGCAAAGCAGTAGTAATAATGCAAAATTTTGTTAGAGAACATTGGGTGGAGATACAAACCTCCAGTAACAAAATAGAGGAGCTGTAATACATTGATTACTCGTTGATTAAAAATAAATAACCAAATTTTTATAAAACCGATAATAAAGTTTGACAAAACTTTAGAAACCTAATGTCTAAATCTTCAGATAATACAGTTTTTAATTCTTCGGAACGAACGATTAAAACTTATATTCTTTAGATGTCTATTATATAATGATAAAATAGACATCTCAAGAATATATGTTTTAATGTTCAGGTTCGAACAAATTGCACAGACTACATTGAACGGTTTGATCGATGGAATAATAATTTCTATTACAGTAAAAGATAGTTCTTCGTTTGCAATACATTCTAAACTGTTCACATAATCGTGTTATATGTATGTAAGTTTTCAGAATATTTTGAAACATATTAATAAAGCAAATGCGACTTTATTTATGACAAAAGTTTTCTTGATATTTTCTATTTATATTGCATCAGATTATATAAATTATTTTACATATTATCAGATCTATTGAAGAATTCTGCATACTACTGTGAATAAACTGGAGATGAAATTAAAGTAGATATTGATGACATGAGAAATTATCTTAAAAATATTACCCAAAAGTTCGAATCCAAATAACACCACCTGGAAGTTGGGAACAGAGGTCTTGAGCAAGAATCCTGGCAGATGAAAGTAAGGTTATAACAATATATTTTTCTATGTGACAGTTATTAATTTTGTAAAAATAAATTATTTACTTTGACTTAAATGGTAATAACGTTAATAACTGTTATGAAATTAATTATATAAACTGTAAACGAATAGTGCTTGAATTGATTACATATCTTAAGAAAAGTGAGATATTTAGAAATCTGTTAAAACTTCAAGATTCAGGAATTTGATTTTCTGACAATTTACCTTTAAATGATTGATAGGAAAGGAAGACATTATGCGAACATTCCTCAGTTCCTTTCAGAAGTCAAGTCTCAAGAACTCAAGTTTTGTAGACTAATACAGGAGTAGGTATACTATGCCGCTACCAGCTCACTTTCAAGGTCATCGATCTTCGGATGACATGCCGTCATCCGGAGAGGTCAAAGATTGGAATAAGTGTGTAGTGCTCAATTACCAGAGGGGATTCTAGGGGGTTGGTTGTGGTCGGCAATGAACAGAGGTTCGCTGAAGAGTTCTTGGAATTGAATCAACAGTGACCAAAGGGTTACTTCGCATTTTTACCGCTCGGATTTTGTAGATGTCATTGGGGTTGGTCGTGAAGAAGTGCGTAGGCAATGACCAGAGGGTCGTTGAAGAGTTCTTGGAATTGGATCAACAATGACCAGAGGGTTAGTTCGTATTTTCACCGCTCGGATTTTGTAGCTGTCGTGGGAGTTGCTCGTGAAGAGGTGTCGATAACGACCAGATGGTCGCCGAAAAGTTCTTGGAAAAACAAGAGCGTGTTAGCAAGCTGGCTGTGCATGTACCTGTTTCTAATTGGTTGGAGGCGGAAGATGGCTTTGGACTGTGGATGATTTATTATAAACAAAAACATCGTTGGGGGTTGGTTGTTGGTGCATTTCTACGAATTGGGAACGTGACCGAAATATAAACAAACTGCAGCAGTGTTAAAATGCATCATCCTGCTGCTATTGTATACTAAACAAGCTGTGATTAATGGTTGTTGGTGTGCTATTTTTTTATTCGTAATCTGAGGACTAGGAATTTGAATTATGTGAGCGCGGATGGAGATATTGGGTAGTAATAATTAACGGTAGGAAGAAGGAAAATCTGAATTATGTGAGCGCGGATTAAGATATTGGTAACAGTGTAGTAATATTTGAAGGTAGGAAGGCTGGAAATTGGAAATCTGAGTCATGTGCTTGTTAGCGCGGATAAGGATATTGATAACAGTGTAATAATAATGTTTGACGACAGGAAGGCGGGAAGTTTGAAATCTGAGTTATGTGGTTGTTGTTAGCGCGGTTGGAGATATTGAGTAGTAATATTTGAAGGTGGGAAATAAGGCGGGAAATTTGAAATATGAAGGAGCTTGCATGCATCAGTCAGTTGTAGAACAAAGAAAACACATGACTAGAAATAAAAAATGTAATTTATTAAATAAAAATATATATATGAAAAATTATAGATGATCTGTCCAGCATATTACAGTTGGTCAAATGGGAACAGGATTATCCTCCTCCTCCTTCAAGTTGTCGATCTCGGTGATAGCTACATTCTTATGCTTGTCCTTATCATCGTGCGTGACAATAACCATGTCAGCATCATCGTCGGCGTCGTTGTCGTCATCTTCCATGACGATGAAGTCGATATCATTTATGATAATGTCTCGAGCGCTGAAAAAATATAATTGAAAGAGAAATGAAACAAAATTAAAAATGTACGAATATTTACTTTTCCCCGAGGTAAGCCAGAGGCGTAGGTGATTAACTCGGAGAGGATGTAGTAGCCACAGGTACAGGTAGGATGTCTCACATTGAAATGAAGGCGGGGCAGGTCGCCGTCATCGCTGTCGTTGTCATCCCAATTCAAATTGCTGTAAAAAATAATTAAAATTGAAAAAATTAATAAAAAAACATTTTAAGATAATTTTATTATTTCATAACATACATATAGCGCTTTTTACATGGTAGGCCGTCTTGGTGTAGTGTCTTCTACACCTTTCAACCATTGAATTCATCCATATATTATCGATGATTCTTATTTAGTTATTTTCACACATTACTAGATACACTACTATGTATATTGTCTTGTACTAAATTAACTATTATCATTATCAGCATAAATATATTCTTACTCACAAAGGCCTGTTTTGATACACTACTGGAAAAAATTAAAGGAACAAAAAAATTAAAAAATTTTGTAGTGAGCTTGAAATGCTGTATCTCAATTAAAGATGGTCGTATGGAGATTAAAAAAAATGTTCAAGCTCTTTTAAGTTTCTAGTTTTGAGATCTTTTGGCAAAAAAAATGTTGTGAGCTACAATTATCGCGCATTCACAAGAGTTATTGGTAAAACAAAATTCTCCAAATTTTTTTTCTCTGGTCCACGGACTGAGTGGAAAACAATATGTTGGTCAGATAGCTTATTTATTCAGCTTTAATTTGATTTTTTTTTATTCTCTATATGTTGATTTTTCGCTGAGATATCCGATTATACATTAAAAAGGATTTTTTTTGTTTTTTTTTGCAACTAATAACCGCGCATCTCAATAGCTGGTTTCAAAAACTTAAATAAAACCTCACAAGGACTTATCATGATTTAAAAAAAATTTCATCCTTCACATTAATTTAAAAGAAGTGAGAAAAATAACTTTTACGGTCTTTTAGAAAATCTACGGCTTATTTACAAATTTTGATAAAACGGTTAATTTTGAGCATAATTTTTACAGCTCAATGTACTCACAAAAGCTCTGTAAATTTACAAGTTGGCATAAGTTCATCCATCGAACTATTTTTCTGTTTTAAATGATCAAAGTTTTGAAAAGAATTAAAGGAAATCGTTTATTGTTTCTGAATACGCCGTAATCATGATCAAAATGGAAAACAGATTTGTTTTTTACATTTCCCACAATTTTACATGAGACGTCGTTTAAATTTAAGGAAAACAGTATTTTTCTTCAAAAAATTTTCAATCAAAATTATTCAAAAATTTTTTGATACTTTTTTCCTTTGGAAAAGTTGCTTATACATTTGAGGGAACAATGTCTAGTTATTTCTGACATGGTCGAAAATAAGTCTTATGAATGTGTGTAAATCGAGATTGAAATTCAGTTCGGGGTATAAATTTTGAATTTAATACAATTATGTGCAGATTAGCATAATTATATAATGCAAAGGCCGAACCGTTTGTGGGTATATTGAGGTGTAAAGATTATGCTCAACATTAGTCGTTTTATCAAAATTTGTAAATAAGCCGTAGACTTTCTAAAAAAACGTTAAAAGTAATTTTACTGAGTTTTTTCAAATTAATGTGAAGGATTATCGTTAACGAAGTATTAACTAAGAAAAATTTTTCTTAGTTAATAAAAGGTCCATGGACAAAAAAAAATTTACCAAATTTGCTTCGTGCTATTTCTTATGATTGTGCGATAACTGTACCTCACAAAATTTCTTTGTCAAAAGGTCTCAGAACTAGAAACATAATGTTGCAAAATTATTTTTTTTAATCTTCCATATGACCATTTTTGATTGAGATAGAGCATTTCAAAAATTACTATAAAGTTTACGAATTTTTTTTGTTCCCTTAAATTCTTCCAGTCGTGTATTTCAGTCAGTACTATTTTTACAGTTAATAATACACACTCCAGACGACATATCAGTTTCAGTGACAGAGATCAAATTTAAGAGACGCATATTATAAACTCTGTAGCACTTCAAATGTTGAGAAATAATTCAAATATTTACTTAAACCCCTAAAAGCCAGAACTTTCTTCTCAATCTGTATTAAGGAGCTCATGGGCTGCCGACGCATCATGTATCTCATTTGACTTTGTTTAGCTAATATACACAAGCTCGTATTTTATAAATACATATTTACTGAAGTTTAAATTGATGAAACCGCTCCCGCAGGCGGCAGAGAGAGAGAAGGAGGTTGCGATTTTATACACCATCCCCCACTGATGGTTATTCACGGAATTTAAAGGAATGTTTAACTACAGTTTGTTGTCTAACATGGGATCCGAATAACGTTAATAATGAATCGTGTTATTCAATTTGCATGTAATGTGTGTCTAAATTTTAATATGCCGGTAAATAAATAATTGTGTTAGGAAGTTAAACTATAGACACAATTATCTCGTTATTATTTTGTTTGTAGAATTGAATAAAAATAATCTCGTTTTCTACAAAGTACGTATATTCCATTTTATTATCTTTCTTTTATTTTCCTAACGCTGGTTTCATTGTTATTGAAAAAGTGTGTCGGCTGTGCATCATCTGTTGCATTCGTGTATAACAAATAATTTTATGATAAGTATTAACTTTCTGTCGGGCGCAGTATAACTTTAAACATATTCGAGAGCATGCATATGAGAGGTTCCATAATCAAATCTCACATAATTTACATTTTAATGAGGCGGAGACTTAATTAAACGCTTATTTTGATTAATACAGTACAACACTATATATTTCACACTAGTTTTAATCACAATAATGAAATTTACATAAAGGTACCCATTTAATGTTGTAAAGCAATAAATTTTAAATATTTTTAGAGGAGAATCAGCTACTGACAATTTTTTTCTGTTTTAAGGATAAACACAAACATAAATTAGTATTGAACAATATTTTGAATACAGAAAAAATAATCACCTATTTGTTCAAGCAACAGACATAAAGTTATATATAAAAAATATTGCACGTGAATTACAAAGAAAAGTTATAAGTAACTGCCTATTTTAAGTGTAAAGAATTATAAATCGTCTTCATCATTTCATGTTCCAAACAAAAATAAACGTCACATTGTTTGAACGATATTTAGTATAAACCAATAATTTAGCACCCAGATTTGTTAATTTTGGATAATGCTACCATAAAAAGCCAGAAGAAGTAAGTGTAAAGATCTGAAAAAATATTATTAATAATAAAAGAAATCGAACAAAATATTAAAATGAAAATAGTGTCGCTGTCAGGCGCAATGCATCTGACAGATCCTGGCGGCCTATATAAGGCAAGGAAATGTACTAAAAAATCGACACCATATCGAGAAGTATCGGAAAAAAGTGACTGCCGGATCTTACAGATTAACTACACCCAACAATAGGTTAAATAATAGTTACGGAGAATAAACCACCGAAGATGAACCAGAAAACTTTTGTCATCTAAAAAGCTCATAAATGCGTCTATATAATGGTATTAGTAAATTTGTTTAAACTAAATATACCAGTTCTCAAGAAATAGTTCCTCAAAGAATACAACTTAATGAAGTAGTTACTTGTACATCAATTTGTTCATCTATTATAAAATAGTCTTTCTGAACTGATTT
Source organism: Rosalia funebris (assembly GCA_037954035.1). Classification (NCBI taxonomy): domain Eukaryota; kingdom Metazoa; phylum Arthropoda; class Insecta; order Coleoptera; family Cerambycidae; genus Rosalia; species Rosalia funebris. The sequence continues at coordinate 1,014,004 of JAZFAV010000018.1, read as the reverse complement.
CAGGAGATATATTAGTATTTGGTGATTTATAACTTAATAAATAAATAATTATTATATGAACTACCCATTATAGTAAAAACAGTATGGTGTCCTATATAGTAGAGTCACAAACAAAATTCAGAAAGACATTATATTAAATTTGACGCAGTTCACCACCACCAAGGATTTATGACTAGTATAGTTACATAAATATTGAATGTTGAAGGTTGAATGCATGTGCAAATAATTACGTGAATCGTGAAAGTCACAGCGTCACGAACAATCCCACAATACACTTCTGAAGTTCTTCTTCTTGGAGTGCTTTGAACATTATCGACCATTAGCGATCATAGACTTGATCATGTTAGTTATCATAACTTTACTAACTGCTGAGCGGAAAATTGTACAGTTGTTTTATTAAACAATTGCCTTTAGTTCTTTAACCAAGATGTCTTCTATCTTTCCTTGGACTATGAGATGAAGAATTCTATATTTTTCCGGATGTCGAATTATGTGCCCAAAATATTCCAACTTTCTCCTCTCTAAGGTTGTCGTGATTTCTGTATGTTTGTTCATACGTGTAAAGACTTCAACATTTTTTATTCTATCGGTCCATTTTATTTTCAGCATCCGACGACGGTACAACTACATCTCGAATGATTCGAGGCGTTTGAGTGTTGTTTCTGTCGTGGTCCAGGCTTCGACACCATATAAGAGGACGGAGAAGACATAGCATCTCAGCACTCGTATTCTAAATGCCAGATAAAGGTCATGATTGTGGAATAACTTGCTCATTTTCATGAAGGCAGCCCGGGTCTCTTCTATTCTGATCTTCATCTCTCTAATAGGGTCCTATTCTTCTTTAATGTCACTACCCATGTATTGTGCTCTTTTGACTCTCCCTAAGGATATTCCATTTATTATTAAGCCATTATCTGGAGCATTTTTCTTTTTACTAATAATCTTATATTTTTTTCTTTATGTTGAGTTTAGACCGTATTGCTCACACATGTTTCTGGAGTTAAAAAGGTTAATAGTCTTCTTGCTGGGTTACATTGTTGCCATCAGATCTTGATATTCATCATTTTAGGATATATATCTACATTAGATAGACTTTATGTATTCTAAGATTAAATTTAAACTTCCGTCTAAACCTAACTAGTTAACTTTAAATTAAAATTAAACCAATTTAAGACATTCTATTAACTGTTACATTATAAGACAACACTAATTTTTATACAAACATGAGGTTGATATAATGAATATATACGTTACATTTAAGTTATTATTTGAGTGCTTTAAGGATTTGCAATTTTATCATAGTTCATACATAATGCATTAATTCATTTTCTTATACATTTTAAAGTTGAGTTGTGTACGATATAATGGTATTCAAATGCGATACTTCTATATAATTTTGAAATATTAATAAAAATGATTGATGATACTAGTAATACAGGGGACTACCCATTCATATCCTCCCGACAATATGATATATGGTTCTTAAATTTTATATTATACATACGATTTGTGGTGGTAAGTTAGATTACTTATGTACCGTACGTCCATAAGCTCACCCACACATTCCACCATAGGAATTTAAATTAAATAGGGAGAAAGTTACCAAAATTGCAATATATGCTATTTTGAAGATGTATTTAAATAAAAATACTGAATGATTTAGTTTTTCTAGTAATTTCTACAGTCTACTGCCCTAAAGATAACGAGATTAAATGGGAATCGAAAGCACATAATAATACAATTAATATAAACTAGATATTCAGAAAGAACAATATTAAACAAATATAAAGCAAATCTATTATACGAATTCATTCTTTGTAGGTAATTAACGCCAAAATTAAAATAAGTTTAATATTTAATTTTTATGATATAGTAAAACACATAAATTACTTTGTTTTTTATCACTGTTTATTGTAATAAAAATGTTACTGCAGTTTCAGAAATTAGCGTGCCATTTTCAAATGATTCCCAAAGAATGAAAATTATAAAGTGTATAATAGTATTTATGACAAAATGTGGTAATATGGATATTATACAGTAGAGGCAATATAGTAGGCTGGGAATTTTTGAATAATTTAGATGTATTAAGTGGGGGAAACCCTACAATTCGGTTACAAGCAAATGGGACTTCCGATTTTTCTTATGGGAATTAATATTTAAACACATCTTCATAATGACCAGGGTGATTTTTTTAAAACTCCATTATCCGATGTGTTTAAAAATCTTAATTCCCTTAAATAATTCGGAAGTCCCATTTGTTTGTAACCTAATTTTTAGTTGTCAAATTTCGATTAATAATATAATTAAATGTATTTCAAAGTAAGTCAAATAATGTAACTTTGATATAATAATAATTAATAAGGGATATAAACAACGCTACTAATATAAATTTTTAATAATTACATATTTAAATAATTTTTAATTTATCTTGATCTGATTAATTAGATTTATAGTAGACATCAGAATTTTTAAATCTTCATTAGCTAATATGACGGTCTGATATATAGTTAATTGATTTTTCGTATTAGATATCATCATTTTACAATATAAAACGTGAACATAAATATCTTTCAAGTTTCGTTAAACCATGTTTAAAGAATTAATTTGAACTTCACTTCAATAGGATTTTATTATTAAAATGGCGAATGTGCCAGTTAGAAAATATTTGGTGACAAACTACTTTTTATTGTTAATGAAATGGGCCAGATATCCAATGAACTAATATATCATATCGTTGAAATATGCGCATTCATGAAGGTGACTTGCTTTTTAAGTACGTATTGATTTACTATTAATGAATCGTCGGTATCATAGCGGACTATGTATTATTTTTGCATTTTGAAACATAAATCAACAGTAATGGCGAAATTCAATTAGTCACAATACTCAGAAAATTGTAAGATGTAGATATTTGGAGTATAAATCGCAGAAAATATATGTAATTTACCCAAAAATCTTTGGATACATCAATTTTCAATATTAAATGTCTTTTTTAAGCTTAAATTTTTATTATGACCTCATTACTACGTCGCTGTTAGATCACCACACTCTGTCTTTAAATTAGAGTATTCAGATGTTGTAAAATCTAAATAGAGCATTGAGGTAGAGATCTTTAAATTATTAAATTTTCAAGATTATGAAGTTAGGAAGTAAATATTTTAGAACTTTTCATAAATGCCGTATTATATATTCTTTGAACACAATCAAATAATTAATACAATAAAAGCTAGTTATAATAATGCTTTAAAATTAAAATTCTTCTGTTTGTTATTAATAGGAAAGTCTCGCACATTAGATACATTTTTTCATATGTATCTAATTAAATACCTGTAATTTCATCCCACTCTTCGTTCCGTTTAAGTCGTCAGTATTATTTGGTTTTTTGAAGTACAACTTAGACTTTGGGTATAATAAATCAAGAGATATTAAATCTGAAGACTAAGTGAGCCATTAGCAAAATCTCTTCTGTTTATATAATGATTAGGCAACGAGCATTTACTTGCAAAGTACGCGTTTCTATAAAAACGCACTACTTTGTTACGTTCTACAGTAGTAGACTGTAAAACGTAACCAAGCGCCATCTCTCGGTAGTTTCCGAAACAATACAAATAGAAATAAAACTTAGTCATCTACAATGACAGGAATCACTTATAAACGCGAAGTTTTCAGATGGTAAGTTTGGAGAGTGGAGAGATGGATCTTGGTTACGTTTTATAGTCTACTACTATAGAACGTAACGATGTCTACAAGATGTGAAACTTCGTTTGTCAAAGGCATACTCACTTGCGCTGTACTGACGAGACCTAAAATAAGGTCGAAGCCGGTCTACAGTTAGCGATATCCAGAGATAGAGGACGCTTTGCATCTTCCTTGTGGTTTTCGAGCAATCCAAATCATAGTATTTTATTTCTATGTTAGAATAAAATACGGCAAATTTGGCCTTGTAATTCAGCGCCCGTTGATGGCATATAGCCGGGGGAATATGTGTTGTGGCTTAATGTGTTAATCTTTAATGTTTAAGGACCTACAGTTGGTTGGAGTATAAGTCCTCCTTTCAACATCTTGTAAAATTTACCATCCGAAAACTTTGCGTTTATAGATAAATATTTATTCATCTATCATTTCTTCGTCGAATTCCAATGTAAAATTTTATAGAGGATTTTTTAGTTATATAACTTTGATTAATATAGTGTTTAGAAGCCATATCCCATTTAGAATTATATGAGTTATTTTGTGCATTAAGCAAAGATATCTGTACATCTTCTGTAATTGATGTCCGACTTTAGTGATGATCTAAGATAATTGTTATTATAATTTAGTCATTTATTTACACAAGTAATCTTGCTCATGCTTGACACGAATATTGATATAGATATCTACCACTGAAATTATTACAAACATTATAAAATCTCGATTCTCAGTTCACTTCAATTTAACTCTTCTCAGTTTATTTCTGCATTATGTTATATTACAAGAAATTGATTTAATAATTAACTAAACCAAACTCAATTCTGAATTATGAATATATCATATTATAAAGACCTACACTGTGTTATACACTTTATTCTGTAAAAATATACCACAAATTAATGTTGGATCTATTTTTTTTTTCAGAAAAAGTGTCTTTTATTACCTAGAAATAGGCTAAAATTTATTTCAAAACATATGAATATTAGCTTATTTACACCTTGTATATTTATTTCGTTATCAGAAATATTTATTAGGCAGAACATTTGCATGGTAACTTAAATTCTAATGATACACTTGTAAGGGATATAATCGGATAAAATACGGAAACAATCGGTCTTACGGGAGTGCGTGTCATTAATTATTATTACGTCGTACAGATATCTTAGGACAGATGGGACCACCATTCCTACGGGCAAGCATATATCTAGCAAGATAACAGTAGTGTTAATTTGTGCTGCGGGTCTATCCACTATTAATCAGTTCTGTAAGTTTATGTCCAACACAAATAGGAGTTAGTTAACTGCAGTGGTTTGGGTTTTGTAAATGAACTAGAGCAGCGTTCCTCAAACATTTGTTGCCGTGGCTCAATTATTTTTATCCTTCCCCTTCGTGATCCACTGAAAGATTTTTTAACTATCTTAGTATATAGATAGGCAAAATAAAACACATTTTTAATTTCTACATATATATATATATATATATATATATATATATATATATATATATATATATATATATATATATATATATATATATATATATATATATATATATATATATATATATATATATATATATATATATATATGATTTAAATTAACCGCTAAATTTTAACAATAACGTAATAATTATATGGTAATTATATTAGTTGATTACTATTAGTTAGAAGTATGAAGCTGTTTATTTTTAACTAAGAACAATTTAACAACACGAAGACCATTCTGTGACCCGGTATTTTATTTTCGTGGCCGGGTGCCGGGTCACGACCTACCATATGGAAAGCGGTGAACTAGAGATTACAATTATTATTACAAGCAATAATAAATCAATCTGACCATAAACATCTTACAAAAATATTAATATTTAAATTCAAAGAACTAAAAAGGGCTTGCTAATGTAAACAATCTTGCAGGGAAAGACGAAAATCCCATTGTCATTTTAAATTATTTATATATATATATTGTTATAATGGATTTTATAAAGTTATTGTCAAAGCTATGAATCCAGCCTGATAATTGGTTCATAATTTTAATGTTGGTCATATCAGAATTTCGAATTTATTGAATGAAGTACGAATGCATATTTACAAAAATACAAGAGGGCCATAAACTATCGAAGATGAGCTGGGTAGCAGAACTGGGTGTTGTAACTTGATGATGTCCATTATAAAATGGAGTAACGGAGATACCCATTAATGTCTGTTATAAGTAAGAAAGTATATTTGTTCTAAATGGCGAAGTTGATCAATACAATTGTCATTTTTGGGCATGTAGCAACTGTAAAGGGACGTGGGAATGTCATATTCAAGACAAAGAAAATAAATGTGTTGATTGGAATAACAGGTGACAAATTTTTTGGACAGTTATTTTCTATTAACAAACTTGATGGTTCAAGATTTCTGGAGTTTACCACACCTGATTTCTTCTTGCGGGGTTTTATCATCAACTAGCTTTTAGTCATGAATAAATTGGTTTGCATTTTGAGCATATTTTACATTGACATAATCATTAATATAAAAAGGTTTTAATCTCTTTACAGGTAATAATGTATTCCTATCGATGTGACTTTTTAAATAATATGCCACTCGACGCATCCTTAAATTTATAAAAGAACTTTGAGCTTAAATCGCTCGGGGTGAAAATGCCAGTGGGTTATCATCCCTTAAGTGCAGATAACCAAAATCCAAAATCGACCGACTTCAGGAATTTTTATTGAAATCGTCCATATTCAAGTTACAGAATTTATTCCAATTAAAGTATGTGATACTTAGAAGGTACAAATAATTAACACCAGAAATATTAAAATAATACAAAATACAATTTTACAATTGTGTTTTATACAATTGTATAATTAAGTACAAAAAATATCCATAAAATTAAAAATGACAGTGGCGCATCCGCCAAATATTGGAAAATTTCTTTAGTTGGTAGCATTATAATTATTGCCGTTGAACATAGAATTTTCTGTTACATTGAATCTGAATTTTAACATGATTTGTTGTGGTGTGCTTCTACTTTCATAAATACAACATACCTATTTTTTAAGAAGATTTGTTACATCTAAAAGAAAATAATTACACAACAATTAAACAACATTGTCTTGTACTTAATGCCTCAACCTAGCCTTCTAAAAATTGATAGTGTCAGAGAAAATATATTTTAAAATATCTGATTAACATAACAGCTGGCTTGGCTATTTCAACAGTTAATATTTCAAAATATAAACATGACAGAATAATCATTCTCTTATATCTTGTAGTGTTGAAAATTGGGTGAAGTGAAACATTTCAGCATGGCGGCGAAGGTACTACTTTTAGTGAATCACCACATTTCGTATTAAACTTAACGCTGGTTGATTCATTAAGTTACTGCACTTCAATTTTAAGCTTTGATGGTAAGTTTTGGATATCAAAATAATATAAATATAGCGCAAATGTAGTATATTTTACTCCACATAGAGTAGATTATGATCCTCGTTCTGTAACTATTGTACATCAGTGAACTATTGTAAATCAGTCTGCATATTATATTGACAATTTAATTTGGCTATTTGACGAATGATTCACTACTAACGCATGTTCGAATTGTGAATTATTTTCTAAGGAGATGAAGTTAAGAGTAGTTGTCAAGTATATTGAGTTGGTATGTACCCAATCTAACTGAGTCGACAATGAAATAAATAACTAATAAATAACTAACACAAACGCATGTTTTATATCAATTATAACGTATTAGATCATTAAATATAGACTGAATTATTAAATAATTACTTATGTGAATATATCGTCACCACAATATATTAAAATTGTTTAAATCTAAATTTATATTTTTCAAAAAAACTAAATCCACAATTTAGTTTATCAAAGCTTTTAATATATAAAAGCTTTTAATATATAAAAGCTCATTCTCTTATAACGAATAAACAAGAAAAGGTGGATTTAGTTTATTTGAAAAATATAAATTTAGATTTAAACAATTTTAATATATTGTGGCGACGATATATTCACATAAGTAATTATTTTTCCCGATGAACATTTGTTGAATGAAATAGTTAACAATTTCGCTGCCCCATGAAAAAGAACTGCTAAGGTTTCAAGGTGGAATTATAAATAATTAAATTGTTGAGATGTGTTTCTTTCGTAACAGAGTAACTAGCACTGGAAATAGTATTTAAATTCCTTCCATAACTTCGTTTTGCGACTTATATCACAGAGACATACACAAGTATACCCAATTCATTGATGTGAGAATCGAATCCACGCCCGGATTACTCTGACTGGGAAATCTAGGGCAGATCCAAGAGATTGACTTCGTTACTCCGAATCGATCCATGGAGTTTGGGAAGCTTCTGCAAGGCCAATTCAACATGCATGCCAATTGAACCTGGGATGTAGGCATGAAAGGGCCGAGCACAGTCCACTGTAAAACTTGACTAACCTAATCCCCCTGGGGGTGGTAACCCAAACGATATTGATAGAAACATTTAATAAACTACTAGAAACAAAACTACACTACAATTCGCGGGGGAAGAAAGTTCCTATTTCAATGTACAACAAGTGGATTTGTAGATGTAATATTAAGTGGTAAAATGATTCGACATCACTCGATTATTTTTAATGGAGGTTTAAAATTAAAACTTCTGCAACATATCAAATAATATAGATGATAAAACCACAGAACTAGGCCTAAATAAGGCGACAAGGTAACCCAATACTGATTTTTCAAAACCAACTTCCTGATTCAGAGCCTGATTTAAATGGTTTATTTTAAAATATTGAAATAATACTTAATGTTAGTGTTAATTAAAAGTAATAGTAACATATAAGTTGGAAATCGAGGAAGGAACTACCAAACCGCCAAGCAGTTATCAAAGTAGTTCACGAATAGCAAGGCTATTATATAATCGCTATAGGAAACAATTACTCCTCGGGCTAAAGCCCCGCCAGGCATTGAATTATACCTAAAAGCGATTCTCGACCCCTTTCTCGTGTTTATGCACGATCAGATAAGGTTTTAAAAAATAAAACCCGCCACAGGTAGGATTCGACATTTGTCTCGGATTGGATCCGAACGACATACAGCTGTTTCGAACATTTTAATTCTCATCAGTGCCATACCTAATCCCACCTGTGGCGGGTTTTATTTTTTAGAACCTTATCTGATCGTGCAGAAACACGAGAAAGGGGTTGAGGATCGCTTTTAGGTATAAATCAATGCCTGGCGGGGCTTTAGCCCGAGGAGTAGTTGTTCCCTATAGCGATTATGTAATAGCCTTGCTATATGGGAACTACTTTGATAATTGCTTGGCGGTTTAGTAGTTCCTTCCTCGATTTCCGACTTATATGTTACTGACATAGATCGAATCGATAAAGATGTATACACCAACTTTCATTCGGAATTTGTCCTGGATCGGCGTACCGTGTACGGCATTGATGAGAACTAATAAGTTCGAAACAGCTGTATGTCGTTCGGTTCCAATCCGGGACAAGTGTAGAATCCTACCTGTGTCGGATTTTATTAAAAAAGAAAAAAAATTAAACGTAATGTTAAAAAAAAGAAAACTGAAAATTTTAAAAACCACAAATTGTGGAAATATATAAATATTGAAAGCGTTTTCAAATGAGGTACCACACTCAGTTTTGTTGCTAGGGCTTGTTATATAAAAATAAGCAATAGGAGTACAATAAAAATAACAAACTTAATGTCTATTTAACATCTAAGTACGATATGTAATATATCAGCACCTATAAATATTATACTACATAACTTATATATTATATTACTATATTATATCATTACTATTAATGCTATAAACAGACTGATATAAGTTATCTGCTTCTATTCTAACTCATCATTTATTATTAAGATCGATAAGGAACGAAGACAGTTTACTACGATCTATTACATCTGCAAAATAATGCACAAAAGCTCAGAACATCTAACTGAATACATATATTTCTTTATAATTTTTAAATTAATCTAAGCGTAGATACTTTAATTAAAGCGCTTTAGTAATGTCGTTAATTAGTTGAATGCCAATGCTAAGGAACACATAGGCATAGAAATTTTAAATGATATCGTAAAACAATTAACTACTATCCCAGATTTGATCTGTGATAGTAACAAAGTTAACTGTTTTACTATATCATTATGATCAACTAGCACAAACTAATGGCTAATTCCATTCAGTTTTAGAAGTTTTAAAAGCTGTATTGAATTAAAGACAACGTACACATGTATAACTTTCTATATTTTATTGATGCGAGGGAGCAAAATATAAAAATGTACTATTCGTTCTGTTTTGCTGTCAATCGATCTCGGTGTCGAAACAATTTATTCATATCTGCGTTATCAATTTTACGTGTAAAATGGATTAACCTCATTTTCACTGTCGCTTCTAAACTGCCAAATCATTCATTTGATAATGTCTATCGTTATGTATTGCTATTTACTCGTATTTTGCATTTAGGTTTGATTGACAACTTGGGAGAATTAAATTTGCGTGTGAATTACAAGTCGTATAATTCAGAAGTAAATCCTAGTTAACTATGAAAAGATGTACAAGGTGTAGGTTACTTAACAAAATCATCAAGTTAAACTATTTATTTAATTAAGAATAAATAAAATAATAATCACCAACAACTTCCAGATAATAATATAATCGATGTTTTAAATGTGCACGAATTGTAATAAACATACCTCTAGTGTTACTCGTTGACACTCTTATATAATTCACATTCTCAGGTCCTATAAAGTGCCAGGTTTGATGGTATATATTTTTGGTATCCCCCATAGAAATAAGTCTAGTTGTGTTAGATCTAGTGGTCTAACTTAGACCTCTTCATCTCATACATCACTGAGGATATTTCTGGCCCAAAAATTATCTGATCTGTACATTATGTGGAAAACTTTTACCTTGTTGAAAATTTAGCCCATCTTCATATTGGTGCATCAGTAGCTGTGATTACATCACTTATGATCCAAGCATAATTATGGGTTATTTAAATATAAAATATACCATTTACATGAAAATGATTACGAGCCGAATATTCTAATTGGATTATGTGAAATGAAAATTTTATATTCGGATGAATCAAAGATTACGAATGTTGGATTATTTAATAGATAAAATACAAGATATAAATAATTGACAATCAGCATGTATTTCGAAAGAGTCACTACCAAGAATATTTTAATTTCAGTATTTGATTATAACTAATAGGTGTCTGAACCCTAGAAATTCTACAAAATAAAGTTGACGCATTTTTATGCAAATTACCTTCGCCTTCAAGATAAGAAATATTTTTTTCCAGTAATGTGAGGCGTCTCTTCATAGAATTAGGTCTATGAAGGAAGACCTTCATGGTAGATTCGATAATAATGGCCTCGAAAGCCACCTGATTTAATCCTCATCAACTCATTTCGGGTGATTTAAAAAATACTATTTATTAAACAACCCCGATGACTCGCGAAAATTTGAAAGTGTAGGCAAGATAGATAACAAAGTTATAGCGCCTCAACAATTAACTGCAGTAATTCTAAAATCGATGAGAAGTGTTCAAAACGTTCACTAACGTGAACAACAGATATTTCTACAAATTATTATAATTTTTGTATCCCCTTGTATCTTGGTTTTCACAACCAGTGTACTTGCTGATTGTTACTGAATAAAACCGAATTTAATTTTTTTTTCTTATCTATGGTTTTAGTTATATTGATTCCACAGACGAACTGGATACATGGATACCATATTAATTGTACATATAATTGTACAAATATTTTGAAAATGTGTTCATAGATTGAGTATTTGCATGTTTTTGAGGTGAATTAAATTTTCATAGCACTACTAAGGTCGGTCATTATAATGTCAGTGGGTTCATGATACTCTAGATTGAAAAATAAAATGCACCCCAAATAACTTTTTACCGTTGAAATTTCACTTATACAGTTTCAATGAATTATATACAGTCCAAAAATGTAATAACATACAAGGTATTATATTTAAAAATGGGTTACAAGTTATCTATAAAAGATATATAAGAATATATATATAAAAGATATATTCAATATACTAAGTTTGGACAATTTACCTCAAACAATAGAGAAAGGAAGGTGGTTTACCATAAGACTATTTATCAATAGCTGATTAAAGTACTAAACAGTCGTTGGAATTATTAATTTCCATGTACCGTTTTAGATTTTCTGCATACGAGTACAGGTGGTAAGAGATATCGGATTGCTGACAATATTATTTATTAAAAACTGAACCCCCTCACCCCAAAACTTGCAAATATACCCAGACAATTTCATTAGAGATAGCATAGATGCGTTACATTAAATTATGGGTATAATTATCAGGTTATAGGTATAATTATTATAAGATTAGGTATAATTCAATGCCTGGCGGGACTTTGGCCCGAGGAGTAGTTGTTTCCTATAGTGATTATGTAATAGCTTTGCTATTCGGGAACTACTTGATAACGCTTAGCGGTTTGGTTGTTCATTTCTCGATTCCCGATTTATATGTTATTACATTAGATACATAATGATCTATTCCTTAGAAAAGATGAAAAGATTTGTTTGTGGATTTTTTGAAGGAATTAACTTTATCCAATGGTTTGGTATAATCCATGTAAATGTGGATCTACTTGAGGTTTATGAACAAAAATATCCGCAATATATTTACATTCAATTGAATCGTATCCATGTTTAGTCCATTACTATTATGTATACTCCCTGTAGAATATTCGATGAGTCCCACATAGTATTACGATTACGACATAGCGATATGATCCCAAGTCGCGACAGTCAGCGTTTAAGTGACGATGTAAATTTTCTTGAAAATAACCCACCAAATTTATACACCTTGTATTTAAATAGGACTAACGTTTTCTTAAAAAGATTTTTATGCTACATGACAGTTTTGCCATATATCTTTCTAGTAATTACCAGATTTACTAAAAACAAAAACATTAAGGGTTATTATTTAAAAAATTATACCTCCAGACAGTGACAAATTAGATTGTTTTCATGACAGAAAATAGTTTCAGTAAAATTGTTTATTTGTTAGCATTAATTCGTTTGACGTTTTAGATATACGTTTTTCAGACTATAACGTAAAATCTTGTGATGTTGAACTAAGTAGTAATGACGACAAGATTATAGTAATATAATTTCATAGTTATATAAATTTTAACATCTATAATTGTAATAGAAATACTGCTACCATTGACTAGAATTCAATAACTCTCTAGAACAAAAAGTAGATTTTTAATGATTATATAATAAAACTGTGAAGTCCACGTTCTGTTAAAAACTCATTCATTAAAATTAAATAGAAAACATGAGTCATGGTGTAAAGCAGATAACTCCCTATTAAAAGAAATGCTTGATTAAGATACAAAAGGAGTGTAAATACAATTCATGGATGATTTAACTGTAATATTAGTAATTATTATAACACAGCTTTAAAACACGAGTGTATTTATTACTTTTCGCATCCCACTATACGCGGAAATGTAATGTAATCGTGTAAAAAATAAACAATTTTAAAACCTTAAAACTGACTTTTCCGCACATAGAACATCTCTATCTCGAAATTGAGTGGCCGAGAAAAAATAAACCAACACATAAATGCAGAATATGTGTTTTATGCGACAGTTTTACTTTTTTCAAGTAGTTCACCCTCGTGCTTTCTCATGACCCATGAACAGGGTGGGGTGTGTCGTATCCACCTCAAAATCAATAGATGTCATCTGGTAGACGTCCCTAATGAGAATCAGTCGAAACCCGATCGATCCGATACGATTTAATTGAGTGATCGTGCTAACAAACAAATTTCTCAAATAGTCCACCACTGTGCTTTCCCATGACCCATGAACATGGTAGAGTGTATTCTATCCACCTCAAAATGAATAAGTATCGTCTGAGAGATGTCCCCGATCAGAATCAGTCAAAATCCTATCGATGTGACACGATTTAGTGTCATAACCGTCAACGGCGAGCACTACAGATCGACGATAAGTAACTTCTTATGGCCTAAATTGGATCATATGGATACCGACGACATGCGGTTCCAACAAGATGGCACTATGTGCCACACAGCGCATACCACGATGGAAATTCTGCACAAGCGAATTGAGGGCATGGTTATCTCGCGCAGCGGCGACGTTAATTGGCCACCGAGATCATGCAATTTAATGCCTTTAGACTTCTTCCTTTGAGGCTATATTAAATCGCAATGTGAATTATATGTGTCTATGTGAATTAAAAATTGGCTCTCCCGAATACGTGCCACAAAGCAAAGCTGCGGCAGATATTTGAACGACGTTATATTTCATATTTAATGTCAAAATATTCTTTCGTATAAATAAAATGAGTGGATATCTCACTCACAACTTGTTTTATGTACTTTTAGAAACCGAGCGCCCTTGCGAATGCATTATCTCATATTAGTTTTCTTCATTATCATATTAATAATACAGGGCAAATACCAAGGATACCCTCATCAATTTAAATAATACCTTTAATTAATTTAATTAAAACACTATATACGATTATCTACAATTTAGTATATTTACGTTTATATGAGAACAAATGAACTGTTTTCTCGATGTACATACAAAATTATAAATTTCTAGAGAGGAATATAAAAATACAGACAATTAATAATATCAATAAATAAAAGTATAATAATAATAGGTATATAATAAAACTCAAATATTTATATAGAATATAGATTGAAATTGCAAGTATCTGATATTGCTTTTATATAATCTTAAGATTACTATTCTGCACGAAGAAATTTCTTACCTTTAATATTCGAGGGCAAAAGGGGGTGTGTTTTATTTTTTAAATTTAAGTCTGGACGAGTGCGATAAAGGACTTATCGAATAAACTGTCAACCGAAAGCCAATAGTGTTATATATACCTTGTTCGATTCGATTTTCTGTATTAAATAAATGTGAACGGCCATTGCCTCTAGAACGAGCTTTTATTTCGGTAAACACAAAGTCTATTAGTATAATTTTGTGCCAATAAATTACACCTCTAATTCCGCCCGTCAAGTTCCACGTAGCCTTCCAAGTAAATTTTTCAGGCTGAAAGTCGGCAGGGGATCCTGAATACTTCATGCTATAATACTGGCCTGAAATTGGCAGGGAAAAACGGTAGCAAAAAATAGACATTTATTTTCCCAAAGTTCCATTTATCTGGGTAAATAATACTTTGATCATAATAAGAATATAGTTTCCACATTTTATGCCTAATTTCATAAAGTATATTTTCGAATAGGAACGTAAATAACTACAAGATATAACGGTGTTCGTTTTCCGCATTTATATTAGAGAAGTAGCAAGTAAAGCAACAGCATTTCGTTTGATTTCCTGATAGTCAACTTATTACCGAAGGAATAGCTAATTCTTTTATAAGGAAATGCATTTATTTGACCTACATTTCTTAATGTAAATCGCAAGTTTAGTTAGAAGTATATAGTTTTAGTGGAAGGTTCGCGACGAGACGAAAAACAACACGTTGGTCACAACACTTTTATTATGTCGCGTTACAATGGTAACTGTATGTGATTTTCCCAAGAAATGACATATGATTCA
The DNA here is from genome assembly GCA_037954035.1 of Rosalia funebris. Taxonomy (NCBI): domain Eukaryota; kingdom Metazoa; phylum Arthropoda; class Insecta; order Coleoptera; family Cerambycidae; genus Rosalia; species Rosalia funebris. The sequence goes on along the minus strand of JAZFAV010000018.1, from coordinate 998,706 downwards.
CCGTTCAGCTTTTATAATAATATGCATTTAGCTGTTTCAGTTATTTTCTTAATGAATCATATACAGTTCGGTCTATAACATTTTAGTTTATGTTACATAGTTTCATAATAGATAAAAATAAAAAGTCATTAAATACAGGGTGGTTTCTTAACTATATATTTTATCTAGAAAAATTGTCTTTTCAATTAAATTAAATTTAATTGTTTATTCAATTTAAAACACTAAGAATGGACTTACATGAAGGGGTATATAACATAATATTCTTAGACTAGGAGTACATTGTTAACCCTTCTTCGGGCGCAACTGATCTGTGAGATCCGGCGGTCACAATTTTTTCCCTTTCGTATGTATTACGAATATTTACTCGAATTCCCTCATAGCTTCCTAGCTCCAAATTATTCTTCTCTATATATCATACTGTCGATTTTTTAGTGCATTCTCTGGCCTTATTGGGGCCGCCCTGATCTATCACATGCATTGCGCCGGTTTACGTCATTATTTCTATTTTATGTTTTGTTAGATTTATTTTATTATTTAATTTAGTAATTTTTTTGGGATACTTACACTTACTTATTCTTGGTTTTTATGGTATTATTATACAAAATTAACAGATTTTTGTGTTAAATTATTGGTTTATACTAAATGTCACTACCAAGAATGTGACGTTTATTTTTGTTTGGAACATACTAAAAAGATAAAGAGAATTTATAATTCCTTACATTTAAAATAGGCAGGCATTTACAACTTTCCTTTGTAATGTACGTCAAATATTTTTCTATATATAACTTTATGACTTTTGCATGAAAAAGTAGTTGGTTTGTTTTCTGTATTCGAAATATTGTTCAATAATTTATTTATGTTTGTGTGTTGTCATTAAAACGGAAAATAATTTGTCAATGGCTAGTTGTCCTGTAAAAATATTCCAAATTTATAATTTATTGTTTTACGTACAACATCATATGAGTTCCTTTATGTGAATTTAATTATTGCGATTAAATACTAGTGTAAAATATTTGTTATTGTATTGTATTAATTAAAATAAGCGTTTAATTAAGTCTCAACCTCATTAAAATTTAAATTGTATAAGATTTGATTATGCGATCTCTCATATTTATCGTGCCCGAATGTGTTTGGATCAGCCCCCTGGCACTGCGGTAGTTTCTCTGGTAAATTACTGTATAAGGAGCGCTAGTTGTCTTGCAGGTCTTGCAGCGCGAAATTTACCGTAAATTTGAAAATAAATCTTAATATATAAGTACGTAACGGATGATGTAAAATTAATAACAAAATGAATTTATAGAAAAATTATCTAAGCCACAATGTATTACGTAACAATTATTATTATTTTTGCTGTATAGGTGAAATTTAATTAGGTTAATTTGAAATTATAAAAAATATGCTTTCTTGTGTTCCTGCAATAATTTTTATTTACACGTAATATGTACACCTACATATATAATCTATTTGAAAAGTTCTGAAACTTATTCTATCAATATCTCTGTTACAAATAAGAGAAATCATTTCAAAATATCAATTCACAGAGACACAGAGGCAAATAAAGTTTGTAGTATATACTACAAATTATAATATTGTAAATTGGGAGTAATCAAAGTATCGTTGAAGGGAAAATGAAGCTATCTATTTTACTGCACATTACCGAAAATAGACCACGCCACAACATTTCCAAGCGAGTTTCTTGACAAATTTTTACATGGCACTGCTCCCCTCTTTAAGCGGACAACTTTATATGGCCTGTGTGCAAAAGGAAAGGTTTTAGACTAATGTAATTATATTTATTACTTCGATTGAAATAACAACACAAAACTTTGAATAATGTCGAATCATAATAATTTTTAATGAATTTTCTTTAAAACACTGAATTATACTTTAGTTAGTTACATGTCATTAAAGTACACTTGTAAAAGTCAATCAGAGTTAAATCATTCAGAACAGCATTTTGTCACAGTTCTCTTTTTTCATTGTTTGAGGGTACTTTGAAATAATGCATTTTTTCGCCTTCTACGAAACATTCATTTTCGTAAATGTATGCGGGCACTATGCAACGTCGTCTCACATTACGCATTTTGTTTTTTACTTTCGGCAGATCCTCCATTTTACACTATTATATTTATACATTGCATATTGAGTATAACTCGCGATTATGCGTTTGTTTATATGTACGCGAGGTTATTATTACTGTTACTGCAGGTGAGGGACGTAAGAGAAAGAGGAAAACGGGACTTCAAGACCTGCAAGATCACTAGCACCCCTGGCGGCCGTTGTACACGTAATTGCAAGATTGCACTACGTGACATATAGGAAGTGTCATCCCCCTGGTTTGGATTCATACTGCGTCCGATGCATGTCACTGTCACTCCTAAAAATTCGTGGCAACTTAATGTCACCGGCGCTAATTGTTTCAGACAGTTCAAATTCTGGAAATTCGAATGAGCTTCATTTTTTTTACTTGTCTCTTGAAATGTAAATAATAAAAGTTCGAGTTTCTATACAAAATACGTTTATTTATGGAAAACAAAATCTTTTACAAATAGCTGTAGGGTATATCTTGATTTTATAGAAGAGAACAACAAATCACTTTTGAGGTTATGTTATTGTCAGATTGTGGGTGAGGGAACACTGGGGATGAGGGCAAGACGCACCTGGAAATACTAGCACCGCCTCTCGGAGGGAGACATTTCGTTGCCACTGCCTAAACATAGAGGCATAGGCCAGTGTCATAGGGCTGGTCCACCGGAATGTTAATAGAAAAATATTTGTGAATAGATATAAAGAAAATTACATATCAAATATATGTAAAAGAAAAGTAAATAGAAAAAAATACATTCCAACTGTTATCCAATTAACATAAAAGAGATAATTCTTTAACTACTGAATGAAATCACACATCAATTTTGCTTCAGAAATTGTGGTATTGTTGAGGTTATGTAGTAGTGAATCTTGAATGCAGAATAATTTTTAGGAAATAGAGCTATTCCACCTATCGCTTTTACACCGGATTTCTAGTTAAACGAAAATAGTTTCCTTAAAATGATCCGAGTTTTACGGTACCTTGCATTAGAAATTTTCTATTTACCATTTATAAATTAGAGAAAAATACTACTAAAACATATACGACTTTATTTTTTAAGTAAAGTTGTTTAAAATATCCCCCATTAACAATCTGATATTGGCCGGCATGCGTAGGTATAAACATTTTGTATTAAACGTGCGATATTTTTCGAACTAATATTTTCCATTTCGAACGTATTTCTTTCGGTTCTCTAACTTGTTTGACCTACTAAAACAGGTTTCAAAAAATAAAACCCGCCACAGGTAGGATTCGACATTTGTCCCGGATCGGAACCGAACGACATACAGCTATTTCGAACTTATTAGTCCTCATCAGTGCCGTACACGGTACGCCGATTCAGGACAAATGCCGAATGAACTTTATGGCGTATACATCTTTATCGATACGATACGAAACGTTATCAGTGTATCACCGCGTTATCAGTGTAACAAAAACAGTGAAAGATTTTCCTCCAATTTTAATTGATTTTAGGTCAGTTCACAAAAGCGAGTGGAGAGAGGAGGTGATGGTGACGGTACTTTTAAATATATTTTAAATGCAGTGGTGATACTTTATTCAATGGTGACATATGATAATAGAAAAGTTTCGAACATACAACGGGCCTTAGAGATAAGGGCATTAAAGGTATGTTTATTTTTTAATCTAGAAATATTGTTATTAAATCACATTTTCCTTATTCTACGTAGGTACATTCCAAACGAGCGGAGGAGGCACCGTGATGGTAGGAAATTCAATTAAACTTTTAACAAGGCACTGTTAAAAGTTGTAACTTTGAAATAGGATTTGAAAATTAATAAATTTTATAAGCAAATTACAAATAACAAAAATAATAATAATAACGCTATATCTCCAGGAGAATTTGTATCATGAAGAATTCTTTGAATTCATACATATATGGTAAAATTTAAATATTTGATACTTTTAGACGAACAGAATGACTATTCGTATTATATAGAACTCTTTTCGCGTTAGACTAAATTTTATAAAAACAGTCACATAACACGTATATTCATGCATACACGATATTAACTTTTATACTGTATTGTTGGTGGTACAGTACTTTTTGCTTTATTTTATTTACAAGCGGTTGTGTTATCAGAAGATAATTTCTAACGAAAAACGTATCTCGAGAACATATATTTCGTATATTATTTGACTTGATTTTTTCTTCAGTAGCAAGTATGGATTAGCTAAGTCTCACTACATATGGTACATTATATCATAAGCAGATCAGTTCGAACAGCAAAATTCAATAGGGTGTTAACCATTTCAAAACAAAATTTTAGACAACTGCTATTTTGTAGATTTTTATACAATTGCTAAGAACTGTTAGTATCTATAAACCAGTCTAACGTCTCGGGGAATCATCTTTCTCCTTAGTCTTTTTAGAACTACTCAGATTAACGTAGGATATCGTGATAATTCTAGGCTATCTATGGACATGTTTAATTGTTAAATTTTCATCCTCGTTCTTTTTTGCGACTGAATAGCCCCCTTCGCAAATTTGATTCACTATTTTCATTAACTAGGAATAAAATCAGCTCTTATATTAACTTTAAGAAACGAAGAACTCCCAATTTTGATATTCGAATTATATTAGTTCAGCATAAGAATTGATAGTTACCAATATATTTTATTTCAACCAAATCACTTGCATAATTGTTCGCTGCGGAAAATTCGGATACAATTCCACTATTTTTGCTTTTGCTTCTATTCGATACGTCTGCATAAAATTATTCGATATTAATGACTAACTGAACTAGAAAGTCCTTTAGACCCAAATTTTCATGTTTTTAGTTCCAATATTGCAGAATTATATATTGATAATGAAATTTAATTGTTCGATAGTCTCTTATTAATATCTTCCACGTTGGTATTGATATTGGAGGTAACAGACAACATGCTCGATAACATAGACATAATTGAGTTAAAATTCGTAACATTTAATATGTCATTAATTATGTTAAGTAGATAAAACCAACCTGTGTTGGTAAAGATCAACTGCTACTAACAAAAGTATTGTAACAATTTGGAAAAATGTAGCTTCAGACAGGCATCGCGACATGTAGTATGCGAAGCTTCGTGACAAGTCAAACAAACACCTATGTCTTTAATACTCATAAAAGGATTACTGTAAAAGACGTTCATGCGTGCATAAACGTTAATAGAACCTAGTTCAGGGCTACTCTCTCATACATAGAACTGAACATAAACGGGTATTAAAAAAACAAGTATTCTGACACCAAACCTATATATTGCCTTTTTTCTAGGAGAGTGCGGAAAACTTGTTCACTGCTCACAAATTATTTAGTTTAGATAGATTCACTTGTGTGGAGAGTATATGTTTTCTTTTTGTAGCATTATGGACATGGATAAGAATCTAGTTATAAATCAGTAGTTTTTAAATAATATAGTTCATTTCTAAATGTTTTGCACTAAAAATAGTCATGATGCCTCAACAAAATAAATTCATATGTATTAAACTCAAAATATTGGTTACTCTCATACACAAAAAAATGTTATTATTATTACTCCCATATCCATCTGCTTGTATGGATGTATGCATGTCATTAAAAACTCTGGGCGAAGTTCGTATTGTATAAAATAATTTTATTTAAAGAGGATCACTGAATTATTCGAGGCTGACAGTGGTCTATGCTGACTTGGCGCATAGATTAGCGATATTAGTCAAAAAATGATCACCACGGTTATCACTGGAGAGGGTGACCACCAGTTTGCTCATCTATAACATGTGCATTAGCTTCTATGCCAATGGGTTTCTACTATATGCTATAGAAACTTAGGCAGAATATGTATTGAAGACATATCATCTTTATGATATGACGTAGAATCATCTCCTTATTTAATAGATACATATTAGGTAATTAAAAGATTCCTATATCACTATAAGGGTGAAAATCCGCCGCAATTTCTAGATTGGGTAGTCTTCTGACGTCGATATATATGCTTGGGTAGCGTAAATATACCGAGGTTAAATAACGGTATAAAAAGTTACTTATTCAACTACTTTGATAAATTGTAAACTTCGTAAAACTCATTGGCCCTCGACTTTTGTGCAAGTAAAAGAATAAGTGACATAGTGATACCATTCCATTGGTTTCTTATCTTCAAAATGAAACCAACATTTTGTGAATTTACGACAACGGATGATTAGTTAACGACTGCACACGACTTTATGTTTCCTCCTTACCTGGTAAGAAATAATAACATTGTACACTGCTGAATTACAGTTAAAATTGCTATACAGCTAGATATCACAAGGTGAATCATCCTATTTCAAATTTCGAAGTGGTGATAGGTATAAGGGAATGAGTTGCAACAGTACATCGAAGGTAATGGAAATCCAAAATTAGTTAATTCAGACTCAAAGCTTTGAGTATTTTTACCAAAGGAATGAAGATCCCTTCAACATGAGGTAATACTTTTATCTTAAAATAATTTATACTAGGATCACCCTGCTCAGCCAGGTTCAGGATCTGAATTTACCACACTTATGCGTCCTGACTTCTCCAAAAAAATATGAGTTGACCTTATTTCAGGAATTTATATTTAAAAAAACACGAACCGAGTTATCCGAAATAGTTCATTCTTAGAAAGTCACCACGTATGCAATGCAATAAAATGACAATTACCATGAAAAATCATATGGCACCGAATAATGATTTTACGATTCGTTTTATAGCTTTAACAAAGCTGGAGGCCGGACGTAAATAAATCAAACTCGCTTACCTTGTTAATAACGTTGAATAAATCTGCATGTGATTGCGTATTACTGAATTTTTCAAAGCAAATGTAATGTTTATTGACTACGTGCATGCAAGCTCGTTTATAGTAAGCAAACTAGAATATTGAATGATTATATTGAAGAGTTTAGGTTACCTTAGATATGTTCTAAAAATTCAAACATTATAATACGAATATACTCTATAATAGCGTCAACTGAAAATACTTAGTCGTTTACGTGGGGTTTTAAGTGTTTCCTGATTCCTTCAGCATTCCGTGTTAAATTTTAAAATTACAAATTAAGCAGTTATGACATATCATCCAGGGAAAAATATTTACTGATATTATCTGTCTTACTTTCTCAGTATTGTAAATAATCGATCGAATATTATCACAAACAACTTCATGGAATGTGAGTTTGATAATTGTGAAGTACATATTTGCAGTTGATTGTAATGAAAGTACATTAGTCTCATACGGATTGCATTCGACAACCGATACAATGTTAAATTCATTCACGCGGCGTTTCGATTTGGTCAGTCATATCCTCTTTTGTCCGGGTCCGGGCGATCGTTCTACATCGAATTTGTTGTAACTTACCAAATGCCACAATCAAATCTACAGATCTCGATCATCTTCAAGGGTTACCTCTTGCTGATCCTGATTGGAAGCAATTTCGTCCCATAGATCTTTCATCTGGGCTGACCATTATCACCATGTTGTTCTACCAGGTCTCTTAACCGGTAGCGTTGATTGTCCTGTAGCTTTGAAAACCATTTTTGGCTGGGCATTATCAGGTCCATTACCAGGCTCGTCTATCTCTGTACAACCATTTGTACTTAGTTGTACATTATCTTCTCTAGGTAAAACTCTTATATCCATTTGGAAAATCTAGGATATTCCCAAATCGTGCCCAGAGGACCCGCATACCCAGAAGGCGCAATCGATCTTCATGAAATCCATCTATCAAGAACCTTCTCGTCGCTTTGGTGTCTAACTCCCATTCAAGACTTCACCTCTGGTCTTTGAGGATATGTTAGATATTACTGATTGTCGATGATTGTCTCAGGAACAGCTTTTATTATATAAGTCGAATCTCTCATATATCTTGAATATATGAGAGATTATTTGGATTCCGGGCATATATCTTATCTGCCCTCAACTCCCCCAGTTGAGGACTGCTATTTTATACATCATCACTGTGTGATCAAATCTGATGGTGAGGAACAAAACATCCGTGTGGTATTTGACGCATCTGCCAAGGCGTCGAATAATTTATCTCTCAATGATGTTCTTGTGGTCGGGCCTAAATTTCAGGCTGATATCAAATCCATTTTTCTCAGATTCCGAGCCAAGTCTGTTGTATTTGTCTGCGATATACGGCAGATGTATCGATAGATTTTGGTTGAACCCTCACATCGAAACTATCAACTCATCTGCTTCAGGTTTTCATCATTCGACCCTCTTCAAGCTTATATATTGAATACCATTACCTATGGGGTTGCTTCTTCACCCTATCTTGCCATGCGAACTATCAGAACAGGGATCATTTCAGTTTCCTCTGGCCTCAAAGACTATCCAATCTTGCTTGTACGTCGATGATATCCTCTGTGGAATAGATACTCTTGAGCAGGCTATAGCACTGCAGCAGCAACTTATCTCTCTATTAAAATCTGAAAGCTTGGATTAAGAAAGTGGGCCACCAATGTTTCTACACTATTGGATGACATTCCAGTGTCTCATCGTCAAACTTATCCATCTAACTTGACAATGCTGTAAATTCACCTATCAAAATCCTGGATTTACAATGGTATGCATCTTCTGATCATTTTTCGTTCTTCGTTCCTAATGACGGTTACCTCAGTGGTCCTTCTACCAGGCGCTCTATCTTATCTCAAGTGGCGCGTATCTACGACCATTTGGGTTTCCTTTCATCTATCAGCTTGTTCGCCAACCCTGCAGATCCTGCATCTCGCGGCCTTCTCCCGGGCGAGCTATTGTCATGTTCCCTTTGGTGGGCGGGGGCTGAGTTTTTCCCTTCCTCTGAATAATTTTGGTCTGAGAATATTTTCGCGCTTAACAATGAGGATGTTCAGGCTGAGAGAAGTGTCGCTGCTTTTAGTTCACGGGCTCCCCCTTGGGCTATCGATGATCTCCTTGCTAGGGTGTCTTCTTTGCACCAAATACAGGCAATTATCGCCTATTATATTCGTCTTGCGCGGAACTGTCGCTCCGTTGACAGGCGCGTCGGATATCTAACTAGTCTAGAACTTTATGACGCCTTAATGAACATAGTTCGGGTAATTCAGTCTCAGGTTTTCGTATCTGAGATCGAAAACTTTCGTGCTGGCAGGCTATATACCAAAGTTTTTCAAAGGCTTGCTGCTTTTATGGATTCGCAGGGCACGCTCCGTGTTGGTGGGCGGATCCGATATTCTTCCTTACCGGTTCCTTCAAAACATCCAGCGTTGCTTCCTAAGTCGCACAAACTTACCGAGTTGCTCATTAGTAGCATCCATTTGAACCATCTTCATGCCGGAATCAATTCCACCGTGTATCTATTGCAACAACATTTTTATATCTTATCGGCACGTCGCGCCATTCGTAGCTGTCTATCTAAATGTATGCGCGTTTCCGGACGAGGCCTCCTACTCTTGTTCCTCCAATATGCAATCTTCCGGTGCATCGTCTTTCACAGGTTAACCCTTTCAGCTGTGTGGGCTTTGGTTTCGGGGACCCCTTTATTATCAAAACCAGCAGGCTTCGGAAGGCAAAAACAATGAAACCATATATCTGCCTCTTTGTGTGTTTCACCACAGAGGCCTTACATATCGAAGTCGTTTCCGACTTGTCTACTGAGGCTTTCCTTGCAGCTCTACGACGTTTTATCGCCCGGCGAGGGCGATGTTCTATTATATTCAGCAACTATGGAACTAATTTCGTGGGCGTTAATCGTGAACTCTTCGAATATATGGTCGCTGCTGTCGAGGGTGAGGTTATTCAATGAAAGTTCGATCCACCTTCCGCCCCTCACTTTGGTAGTTTGTGGAAGAGCGGCATCAAATCCGTAAAAACCCATTTGCTACGTATCATAGGTGAACAGACCTTGACCTTCGAAGAGCTTACCACTGTGGTCGTTCAGATTGAGGCTGCCCTCAATTTCAGGCCACTTTGTGACTTGAGCTCGGACCCCAATAACTTGACGTCCTTATCTCCGGGGCACTTTCTTACTTTGGAGTCAGTCAGCGCTCGCCTCCCCATCCAGATTTGCCCCATTTTCAAATGGGACCTAGATTTTATTTTGTTTCCTTTATCTTAATATATATCGTTTTTTTATCAAGAATCTTAAGTTAGCTTACATTGTGGTTTGTAAAATCCCATCTACGATGAATTTTTAGTGGGCGGAATGTTTCGTACCGAACTGCTTTCCTTTTCCCGCCAGCAATTTGAATCCCTGGCCGTGTCCTATGCCCCTGTGTCAGTGCCGCCTATGTCCTTGGATAGCAGCGCAGCGGAAATATGCGGCGGGCGTTAAAAGGATAATAATATATGGTACACGTGCAGATCAAGGTGCCGGTACCAATGTTATCACATCACATACCAAAACACAGCGACAGCATCCAAAGTTCCAGGACATTATTCCAAGTAAGTCCATTTACCAATCCTTATCTTCCTGCTATTCCAGGTGGTCCTTCGCCTATATCGGTATTAAACATAAATTCTAACTATAATCTTCAATCATTAACCTACAAACACTCTCAAAAAAGAATGATCTATTTTGCATACCTAAGAAATAAGCCAAAATTACAAAAAAAGATATGCATGATGGAACTAATAAATGTCTAATACATCGTTTCTAAAAATAGAAACGATGTATTAGACATTAAATTTTTAAATTTAAATTTAAATAAATTAAGTTTGAATAAAAATTCAAACATCTTATAGTTTCATCGAAGAGCGATATTGACGTTAGCGATTGTCACTATCATATGTCTTACAAGTGAAGTTAGAAGTTTAAAATTAGTTGTAGTAACACTTCATACAAGAGGTAATATATAAAAGTTAAAATATTTTTGATATGCTAAACCTAGTAGACTCTTTATCTGCAACTGAAAATTCCTTCAGGAAGCATCGCCCTATTTTCAAGAAACACTTCCAAATGTATATTGTTGTAAGATTGCGGTAGACATAATCGAGCTGAGATATGATCCCCAATATGAAAGCAAATATCAACATTGTCTACGACAAATATTGACTGATGGCTGTTTGATGGGACAGTTGTTAGATGTCTCTCTTCAAACCTTATGAATAAGAACAGACTCGATTTTAGCCGGCGCCGTTGACAATCGAAAAGTGATCGCTGCAAATTCCTTATTAATAAAAAGTGGAACATAATACATGTTATTCGTGTATTCAAACTAGCTATATGTCTACGAAACATCAAAAATACAGATTCATGATGATAATGACTAAGGGACAAACTTTGTATCAAGAAGTAATAAGCTTTCAGCAAAATGAGCAATACATGTACACTTGTGTTTAGGACATAGAAATCAACCCTCCCCTAAAGTCGCAGGCTGTGGAAAAGAAGGTACGCATACAGATAAAGACAAACATATTCACACTCAATGAGAGGTATCAAACTCCCATCATTGAAACTTGAACCTCACCATGCATCGACATCGTCCAATACTGGGCACCGTCTCTTACCTCGGAACACAGTACGAATGATACTGTTGAAGCTAATTCTATAGAATAATACGCCAGGTTACACATCCATATTGTAGACGATTTACTATTATCAGTTCCGCGTTGCTCTACTAACTCTGAAATATTTGAGGAAATATCACTTTTTTCTGCATACGTATTTAAATGAGAAAACTTGTTATAATATACCAAATGAAAGTATGCGTTAAGCTTAATAATTCCTGAAAATTATTAATATATCTGGTAGCATCATTTTCATCAAAGAGTAATCTAATCATAAATGGATATTAATTACTTACTTTAGTTATTTTACTATGAACATTATTTTACTATGAATATGAGATTTTATTATTTTACACCACTATTGGTATATATTAAAGCAACTACAATAAGGCCGTTCAGTAATTCCTGTACAAACTGACACAAACTCTAACAGATTATTCGAGTAAAACAAAGTTTAATAACAGAAAATATACATGAATTATATAATACGGTCTAGTTTTCCTGCAGCAATGATTCTACTGTATGATATAAGCCATGAACCAAATTTGGTACACATATTCTATAAATCTGTAGGCACACAGTTTTTGCTTAATTAATTAATAATGAATTGATGTTTCAAAAATGAAATGCGAATTTATTAACATTTAAAGCTATTATTGTTTCATTAAACACATTTCATATAAAATCTTAATAATTGCTTTAAATGGACACCTTCAGCCATGATACAAACTGCAGACCTCTTCTTCATATCTTCCCCCATATGCGTAAAAATATCTGGAGTATTTCGTATTCTGTCACATCCTTGAATTATTCGGTTTCTAAAATCCTCCACATTTTGAACAGGATTTGTATAAATTAATATTTTAAAGTTATCTCACAGAAAGAAATCCAATGAATATAAATCAGGGGATCTTGCAGGCCACGGTTGACATGGTGAGTTTGCGCCTGGACCAATCTAACGGTTGACAATTTGTTTGTTTAAATATTCTCGGGCAGTTAAACTAAAATGTGCGGGAGCACCATCATGCATAAACCAAAATCTATTTCTTAGCATAAGTGGGACGTCATCTAATCAAGTGGGTAAATTCTCTTCAAGAAATTGTTTGTATGAAGCACCATCGAGTCTCATTGGAAGAAAGAGGGACGAATTAGAAAATCAGAGATAATTTCCACCCATACGATTAATTGAAATTGATTTTGAAAATGATTTTCAACTATTGCATGAGGACTTCGTCGCTTCAAATGTGGTTTTTATGAAAATTCATAATAGTGTTATAATCGTGTTTCTAGAGAAGTTAGCTTCATCCATAAATAGCACTTGGTCAAGGAATCTAGAATGCTATACAATTTTTTGTTGAATCCATCAGCAGAATCCTATACGTGGGAGATAATCTCTAGGTAATAATGCTCGCACGCGCTGGACATGGTAATGGATACAACTGGCTTTCCCTAACAATGGTCCAAACTAATGTATTATTCACATCAAACTGATTGGCATTTTTTCTCGTGCTTGTTTCTGGATGACGTTCAATTTCATTCGAAATTTCTTCTTCCAAAGCAGGAGTTCTTTTTTTGGTAGGCCTTCTTTAAACATCTCTCGCCCTTGCAAATGAACCCTTTTCTACTAAACGTTGATGAATTCTTGCAAATGTACGAACATTTGGGATTCATCGGTTGGGAAGTCTTTCTTGGTAAATCCGTTGTGCTGCTAAAGAATTTCCATCAGCCAGTCTATAAACAAAGTGAATGTCTGCCATTTAGGAGTTTGTGTAGTTAACCATTGTCAGGATATGTTACTTTTAATACATGATGTAACAGTAATTGTTAAAATAAAGAACAGGAAACTTATAAACACAACAATAGAAACCAGAAAGTGCGTTTAAAATTCGAACCCAAATCAAAATACAAACTTAATATGTATTATTCATGATTGTCAAAAATGATTTTGACAATCAGTAACCATACTAATTTATAACTAACATGTATCTTGGAAACGAAGAGTTTGCGGACATATGTTCATATGAACTATTTTTCATAAAATTGATTCAAAAATATGCTCTTATATTTTTTTATTTATTTAGGAAACACACTGCATATTGTTATCACTTTTGTTCACAAAAGCACAAAAGTCATTTTAGTTATTTATTTTAGTCATTTTTCAAGCTACCTAAGTCAATTACCTTCCATAACCAGCATGATTTCCCGAACTTTTCCAGTAGAAAATAAGTTAAGACTAAACGAAGAGAAGACTCAAAATATATTCTCTTCAACGCAGACAAATATGTACAACAGATCTAGTTATATTTGTAGAGGTCACGTGAGATTCTGATTTAAATTGGGCATACCACCTAGACCATATTTATATAAAAGTATATAACAGATTCCTTGCATGTGATAGTTAAAGCAAACTTTACCACCTATTATGCAGTCATGTATTTTATACTCCAGTGTACACTGTAGCATGGTAAATATATGCGAACTAAGTACGTATACAACATGTGGTAATTATCAGTTATACGGTACATGATATGTATAAAATTTTGTATTTTACAATAAATTGATAAATAATTTCATTAATCAAGTATAAAAAATGTATCCTATAAAGAATTGTATTTATTGGCTTGTAAAAATATTTATATTCTCTCAATATTCTTATAGTTCCAATGTTTATTTAAATTTTGCTATGGATAATAAAAAATGTGTGACTTCAAATATACTATCCAATACCCTACTACCATTTCTTTTAGAACTGCTAACTTAGTGTCTGCTAATAGGGTAATATGTTTTACCAAAGGTCAGACAATAGTAATAGGTACAACATAAAGCATTCATTCAAGCTTTCTAATACGACTACATTTATTATTTATATAAGCCTGAAAATAAATCAAACTGGAAAGAATGTATTTTATTTTCAATATGTAGCTTATTATATATTATTGAAACTCTGAAAATATACATACAATTATATTATAAAATCTATTTTTGCTCCTGGGTCACCTATTATAGGATCATATTTATATCCCAGCATGATATTATAACATCATCTCCCATTAATTATACAAGAACGCCGATTTCAAATTTTCTCCAGCACTCACGTTTACCACGTTACACATGTTTACAACTTTTTCATTATCGGAAATTAGTTTGCGGGGACTGATTCAACGTCTACTGTTATCACTAACTAGTTAGATCAAATGTTGTTATAGGAAAACTCAAATACCTGTTAACAATAATTCGTTCGTTAGTATACGTATTAAGATATTTCGATTACGGACAGCTTTCAATAAAATTTCTTCAGAACGTACAAAATTTCACAGAGAATACAAAATGAAATATCCTTTAAAATGAGGGAGTACAGACATTTTTATTCTATTTAGGAATTTTTAAGGGCCAACTGTTACTCCAGTGAAGGTGATGAGATAGGCTAAAATTCTGTTGGAATAATGTCATTTTTAAATTAAAAATTCTCATATTTCATGATATTATTAAGGAGCGGAAAATTTGTAGTTTTAACTTTGAATATATATAAAGTACCTAAATAAGATCCAGTGGCGCGCATATCCATTGATTTAGTGGTATACGAAAAATCAATTGTGCCGTGAGCCGTAAAGTCACGAACTGAACTTTTTCAAGAGTGGGTGGAGCTGTTTGGACTATCAATTAATATTTACAATGACTAGGAAGTTTATTATACGAAATTAGATTATATATAACGTTTTGCAAAATTTATTAACCCATCAATTGATTATATTGTTTATGGTGCAGAAAGGCTTCTTTTTAAGCGAAGTCAAGATGGAATGAATAAAAGTAATGATCTTGCCTTCTCACATGGAAATAATACGGTATATAACATGGCTATATGTCGCTGATTACACGTTGATAATTTTGAAGAAATTCAACTCTTTTTGGATTATAAAACTATGCCTGAAATATTCGAATATTTAAAGGAGTATTAAACTTAATATATGAGAATAGCTATCATTTATAAAAAATCATTTTACCATGCTTACAACATCCATAGTAACACTCGAACGATGCTTTTATATGATTGTGTATTAGGTACAAAACATTCCCGGAGATTTTGGGAAATATCTTTAATTTAATAACAAATTAAAAATATGTTTGTTAATTTAATTCAGACTTCAGTTCACGTCACAATAAAAATTCTATTAAATGTGGATGTGATTTAGGCCGACATTTGACATGACTGTGTATGTTAATTTTGAATTAATACATAACATTTTGAATTCAAACTTCAGTTCACGTCACAATAAAAATTCTATTAAATGTGGATGTGATTTAGACTGATATTTGACATGATTGTGTATGTTAATTATGAATTAACATTTAAGTTTATTAAGTCGTATCTCCTTCCTATCAACTGAGTAGTAAATATATTCACCAGCAACCCCTATCTATGATATACACGTTTACAGTTCTACATGGTACCAGCTCTGTTCCTCCTCTGCTACTATTATTAATATATATTATACACATACAAGTTTAATAAACTTAGAGAAACCAATTATTATATTTTTTTATTTCATTGCACGACTACATATTTAATTTGATTTTCTATGAATTATTGCCTAGTTATTTTTCGGGGTTGAATAGAACACTGCATATAAAATGAAATAAATCAATTAAAAATCATAACTAAATAAAATTCAGGGGTTGTAGTTTTAAAACTATAAATTTCTACGGGGTGTATAGAATTCTTTATATTTCAGTGCTGGCTATACGAGTTATATCATTTTATCAATGATAAATGTAGCTGTGTATTTGATACACAGTTATTTTTTTCACGAACACTCCAACACATGTTGTATTCTGTGTATTTACAAATCCCAATTTGATACGTCTGTGATGGATGCATCAAGGTCACAATTTTTCAAATTTTTGTGTTGCATGTAACGTAATTTCAGTTATACACAGGTAGGTAATACTTGGTGTTTCATCCTTTTAACCGTTATCGCTAAGAACCATGAGAAATAGATGCATATAAATACATATTGACTTTATCGTTTATTGCTGACAGCACAAATACTATTTTTAGCTATTTTTATCCATGTTCTTATTGTAAAACTGAAACTGCATAAAATCTACTTAATGGAATATAGCATATGTATAGTTATGTCAGTGTTGTCTAGTAAATAGGAGATGTGTACCCCTTAGTATAGGACACTAGAATTTATTTTTCAATAAATATATAATAAATATATATCATACAGAGGATCGAGCCCACTATATAACAATATCTTGAGCTTTTTACACAGTTGAAATTTTATCGGTTATTTGATTAACTGATCAACAACGCCAGTGCCTCCAAGCGGCGCTATAGGATGTTACAACTACTATATTTATAATTGCTATATTTTTATTGTAGTATACAGATGAACGTAGTATAACATTTTTGCTCTAAAAGTTTAAGATACAACAGTGCTACTTTTCTGAAATTCAAATGAGTTTAATTCTACTGAACATTTTGGGCAAAAAATATCACCAGATATATCAGGTTTATTTTTCCATGATATTTCTTCTATCAATATATATACTACTCAATAAAAGTAAATCAACAACAACCCTTATTTTAGTTTGAAATCGGGGAAATAAAAATATCTTCTTATATTAAACAGTACGCAATAAGCTAATGTCATATAAATATTAGATTTAGGTATGACAGAGAAACATTATTGTGTTGTTTGGCTTTGTTTTGTTACAATATGTTTACTTTTAAATTATTCCTATTAATCAATTATTTTTTATGAATAATTCTTGTTCAAGATGCGGATACTGTTTTCTATGAAAACACCTAAATGTATTGCCACAACAGTTGACTCAGAATAAACGATATTAAATGCTAAGCGATATTAAACGCGATAAGGACTAGCGCACATTCCGATTTTTTTATAGAACAGATAGGTCGCGATAGTCCACGGTCTTAAGGATAATCGCAGAATTTACCTATTTAAATATCAGTGGAAAAACAGCGCGATAAAGGTTAGTTGAAAGTAAAATTTTTGGTAAAAAACCAGCAAAAAATCTTTATTATCTGCTAAGAACAGAACTGCACGGCTTGAATATGCACAGGTTCGTTTTCATTGCACTGAAAATGATTAAAGGAATTATTGATCGAAGGGATATTTTGTGATGACACTCAGTATAATATGTTCAAGTCCAATGGTATGTATCATATAAGTAGACATATTATAAACCAAAAGTTCAGCCTACTGAACGTAACACCAACAATAACACATGACGGATGTAGCGTACTTGTATGGGGGTACTTTCATTGTATTCAATAAGCTCTATATATTTCATTAATGGTATCATAGATCGATAGATAGTTTGTCCACAGAGACATTCTTCAGAATATTATGATATCTTATGCAGACTGGAAAATGCCATTGAGAGACGATAATGATCCCAAGAGCACCTTGAACAGTGTGAAAAAATCAGGATGAATAATATGCAAGTTTTATGATCAGCACAATCGCCTGATCTAAATCCAAAAACTTGTAGGAAGAGGTAAACACACGAATAAGAGCAGCTATAAATGAATAAGGATAAATGCTCTGCAGAATAAAATAATTGAAGTTTGAAATAAATTGCAAGATACTATTTCCCCCATTTACGGGTATTTCAAAGCTCACAACAACGTTTGACTAAAATAATTTTTGATATTTTGGTGTTTACGTATATACCTGTATGTTAGTATACATGTTACCGACAAATTATAAAATTCCAGTATTCTATAGAGAACCTAGGTAATCTATACAATGGCTAACGATTTCAGGCAATGTATGAAATCTGTTTTAATTTAAATATATTTATATAATTTACTTAGTCATTTCATAGAATGCCTGGGAATTCTATAGAATGCCTATATAGTATTAGGAAAGGTGCCAAATAAAAGAAATATTAAACTTTAAATGGAACTTTTATTCGAAATAAAGAAATATTTGCTTAAGACACTTAATAGGAACTGAACAAACATCGAACATTTATTTCTTAAAAGTCTATCGGAACAGATTTTTCTATTTACTTTTGCAAGGTAAATTTGAGTGACATTTCCTAGAACAAAGTGTTTTCTTCTAAACGCACAAACACTTCATTGTTCCACATTGTTCTTCTTGCAACTGCATTTGACGAATCCTTAGCTTTTTCCGGTAAACTGCAAAGTTGCAATTGAACGTAGTGTAATTTAGCTATCAGCAATATCTTTAATGTCCAAGAATAATTTCTGATAAACTGTAAACTGGGATCTAGAATGGGGTGATTTAACAACTCCTTGCTTAGTATCATCCAGCTGGTATAGTCCATCGTCTGTTGCAGTCGTGACAATAGCTAGAATATTTCGAGCATCACCGGGGACGTGGTGATACTTCGGGCACTGGAATTCTTACAGTTTTACCAACAGATACCGACGGAAAATTTTTGTCACTATGTTTGAATATCCTTTCTGCCTGTTGTTTCAAATTTTCTACTACAGAATGCCGATTTTCGGTTGCCACTATATTTCTAGAGCATAAAGGACATAGTACCGAAGACTCACAACCCTCAACGATATCTAGTGTTTCAAGTCCACCACAAATAGAATGAATAGATTGTTTGCATCCTCTGTAAGTCTGAGATTCATTTGTCTCTTTGAAACATACACAACATAAATTATTTGATGGCTCGTTAGTTATATTCCCTGAAACTGAAGGTTGACTCAATCGCTTTAGAGGTTACATCCTGAGAAGGTTGTTTTTGTACATTACTTTGATCAATATTATTATTTATAACTCTCTCCAAATCTTCCTCAGTTTCAAGAGACTGAACTTTACGCAACTTTCTTTGGTAATGTTACACCTACTTTTACCTTACATCTAAAGAGAGCCTCACAAGGTACTCGCTTGATTCCGGTATGAAAGCTCTATTTTTCATGAGCTGTACAAATCTTAAACCTTCACTCCAGTATCCATTGTTATTATCTTGCATCCCTGTACTCAACATGCTTTCGACATCTTGGTTGGCCTTCTCAACACTACCTTGGCTCTGAGAGTGTCTTGGCTTGCCATGCACAATAGTCAATGAAGGCCAGTACTGTTTCAAATTATAAATAATTTGATTCGCAAATTACCTGCCATTATCAGATTGGAGTACTATGGGAATTGCCCCACTATAATTTCAAATATATCATTGTGCTTCTTTCACACATTGCCAGTTATTCAATCGACATTCTATATAATGCCTAGGAAATGTATATAATATAAAGTATTTCATACAATGCCTGATGATTTTAGGAATTATATATAATACCTAGGAATTCTATACAATGTCGGATTACATACTTTGCCGGTAGTATATACATAGTATATATAAGTAGTAGCTACATATTATTATTATACATGCACTTATTTATATATTTATATTTAATTCCATATAGCCATGAATTAAGATAAGGGATTATTGTAGTTTTCTACTTAATCCTAATTTAAAAAATATATAATTTTATTTTACATTACGACAATTAATCAAGATACAAATGAATATTAAATTATTCTACGCACAATAAGTTTGTATAATTTTTTCTTCTAATTTAGTCATTTTCCAAAAAATCATTTCGCCTGACATCCCAATTTTAATTTTTCATTTTCATAGGATCTTCATCGAGGCATAGTCTATAACTTAAACACTTAAATACATTTTCCAGTTTGCAAAAATATTTAGCTAAAATAATATTTATTTGACCTTTATTCTTTTTTTGCCTCTAATGTATCCCAACTCAATCAAGTATTATAGTTCGAAATTAAAAACCCACCAGACCATAATCTCCTTGATTTACGAACACAAATATTCTTATTATACTTTTTTGAAATACTGAAGTTATAGGAAAATAGTTGAATATTATTTATAGTGCATTCGGGACAAGTGTGCGCAAGACCTTGCGCCTCAGAGATCCGTATTGATCATACATACGCAAGCACATTACTATTTACTCCAATAACACCCCGGTTTGGGGGCAAGATAGTAGTACGACTACATTCGTATTTCAATGTCACATCACGTATTTTCTTTTTTTAGCGCAAAGACACCGTTTTATGTACAATTTATCTTACTCGTTCGCAACACTAGGGAATACAAATAAAAAGAAATTCACACAGGCTAATAAATTTATATCGTATACTTAGGGGAAAACGTTTGTAGGACCAGACCTTGACTTTTGTTCGTCACAAAAATTTAGCCAGATATTTTACTTGTGCTTGTCGGAATATATATTAAGATGTATTTGAGAGTAAAGTAAAAGTCATAGAACAAAACTTCTAATTATTTTGTTAATTTAAATTTCAAAATAAGCGTAATTATTTATTTACATAAACAGTTTTAAAACTTTAAAACACATAAATGCAAAACATGTGTTTTATGCGATAGTTTTACTTTTTACCTTTCCGCACTCCACTATACGCGGAAAGTAATGTAATCGTATAAAGAAAAATTGAAAAAACAAATTTTTTTTTGGGTTCATTTTTCGTTTTTCGGTCTAAAAACTAAAAAAAAATTGTTTTTAAAAAATGCTTGCGGTGTGTGTGTGTATGTCGTTGTCGTTTTTGTCGTTGGCGTTGTCGACGGCATTTATTCTTGTTAGCACGATAACTCAACTAGATCCTGTCGGATCGATCGGGTTTTGACTGATTCTGATTGGGGACGTTTTCCAGACGACACTTATTGATTTTGAGGTGGAAATAACACACTCTACCATGTACATGGGTCATGAGAAAGTACAACGGTAGACTATTTGAGAAACGTTTCTTGTTAGCACGATCACTCAATGAAATCGTGTCGGATCGATTAGGTTTCGACTGATTCTGATTAGAGGAGTCTACTAGATGACATGTATTGATTTTGAGGTGGATAGGATACACCCCATCCTGTTCATGAGCCACGAGAAAACAAGATGGTGGACTATTTGAGAAAAATTGAAAAAAGTAAAACTGTCGCATAAAACATATATTCTGCATTTATGTGTTGGTTTATTTTTTCTCAGCCACTCAATTTCGAGATAGAGATGTTATACATGCGGAAAAGTCCGTTTTAAGGTTTTAAAACTGTTTATTTATTTCATTGGCGACTGCTTAAGTGCCGTATCAATACGTTTGTGATAGAACGAAATTATTTTTCTTCTCACTTATTCGTATATGGTACAGGCCGAATATATTTCGTTGAATGCAAAATCAGCAACGCGTTAAATATTTATGTTTAAAATTTCAGAATGAACATACACATCTACATCGTGCTTTCTCATGACCCACAGACAGGGTGAGGTGTATCCTATCGACCTTAAAATTAATTGATGTCGTCTAATAAACGTCCCTAATCAGATTCAGTCGAAACCCGATTCGATCGATTTAATTGAGAGATCGTGCTAACAAAAAAAATTCTCAAATAGTCCACCATTGTGCTTTCTCATGACCCATGAACACGGTAGAATGTATTCTATTCACCTCAAAATCAATAGGGGCCGTCTGGACGTCCCTGATCAGAATCAGCCAAAACGTAACAAGTAACAAGAAATTTTCATGCCAACTACAACGACACACACACAGACACAAATGTTGTAAAAACTGTTTTTTTGTTTTTAGGCCGAAAAACGAAAAATAAAAGCTAGAAAAAATTTTTTTTTCCATTTTTCTTTACATGGTTACATTACTTTTCCGCTCTGGTACAGTTGAGTGCGGAAAAGTAAAATTGTGTTTTTCAACAAATAATTCAATAAATCTATTTGTCCGCAACAGTTTTTATTCCGATGAGTTAACTATTTATTTTATCTAAAATATCTATTTATTTTTAGAAGAATAATAAAATTTGATTATTCTAATATATCTGTATTCTTAATTCTATAATTATGTCTAATTAACTTATTTCTATTTTCAAGCTTTTTTGCAAACTCAGAAACAGAAGTCAAGTACCTCCAGGTTTAACATTAATAAGGTGTCTTCCATGATGTTTAATATTCCTTTGCTGTCATAAATTTAAATATATTTTTAAATCATTTTTTTAAAATCTGTAATACACAAAGAACTACAGAAAAGTCTGTAATACACACTACAGATATATCTTTAGCCCGGGTGATTTCGAAAGCTGGCTTGATAATCGGAAATACGGCTTGACTTGGGCCATGCCGATAAACTGCCGTATAATACTGAGTTGACCGAGATAGTTAACAAGGACGATGCTCTCACAGTTGAAGGGTCATCCCCGTACCCTTTTTTGTGTATCACCGAAAGTAAGATATCCGCTTAACCCGGTAACGGCATTTCGGTCGCAAGAATATTATGGTGTAACGATGTAAACGTAATTGGCACTTTTCATCGACGTTTCTATGTATAAATACTTCGCTAATGCACAGGGCGTTCTATAATTCCTGTCCTGTATAATTTTTCGGTTGTGAGCTAAAATTTAATAAATATAGGGTGTACTGGAGTGGGTTGAAGCCTTTGGTGTAGTTTTCCACACTGATGTAGTTTTCCACAAAACACCAAAACACTATGCACTATACTCGACGCGCGCTTCGCCAACAAAGTTATCATCATCTAGAGATAATTAAAACTCTTAATCATCATCTCTAGATGATGAGTTTTAAGCATCTCCAGAAGATGCCAACATTGTTGGTGAAACTCGTGTCCAGTGTAGTGTATAGTGTTTTGTGGAAAATTACTTCAGTGTTAAACAAAAGGTGTCTCAATTGGAACTATAGGATTTGAATTGTGCCCTATTTGTTTTGTCAAAGATCAAGGGCGTCAGTATTTAATGAGTATCATATACAAACCATACAATGTCGACATACCTGGGTGTCTCATGTAGATCTATAGGATGTGATTTGTGAATAGAAATGACATAAAACTTCATTCAGACCATCGAAGACATATACGTAAACAATAAAGTCCAGGCTCGCATTAACGGTAAATTAACAAAACCCATGCCAGTTAACAGTGGTATTAGACAGGGAGACTCGCTTAGTCACCTGATGTTTAACATAATAATGGATGAATTAATAAAAAAGTACGACTTGGTGAAGGATATAAAATGGGCGATAGAGAAATAAAAATTCTGTGTTACGCGGATGATGCCATTATATGTGCCGAAAATGAAGACCATCTTCAACGATTATTAAATACCTTTAATCTTACGGTAAAAAGGTATAATATGATTATCTCAGCTGAAAAAACTAAATGTATGACAACATCGAAAGAAAACCTCAGATGCAAACTAGAATTAGATGGTCAAATAATATAACGATAAATGAGATTCAAATACCTAGGAATCGACATAACTAGTCACGGCAATATTGAAGACGAAGTAAGAGGGCAGGTGGCTAAAGCAATAAAGTGACGGGATATCTCAACGACGTAATCTGATGAAACAATTATTTACAACAAAAAACAAAGGTTCGGATTTACAAAATCACAATTATACCTATTATAACTCAGAGACAAGGCCAGAAATATCAAAAACGAAACAACTATTGGAGACCACAGAAATGAAAATACTTTGGCGCATATCACGAAAAAACGTTACTAGATAGGGGAAGAAGTGAAAGCATCAGGCAATCATGCAATATAGACAACATTAATGAATGGATCTTGCAACGCAAGAGACAATGGAATCAACACATAAGCCGAATGATAGAATATAGATTGGTAAAAATTGCAAGAGATAATTCTTCTAGTGGTACACGCAGCAGAGAGGCCGATTACGAAAAAGATGGAGTGACAATTTGGATCCAAGATGAGGACTAAATTGAAGAAGGAATATGTCATAGACCTATTATAGAAAGAAGAAGAAGAAGACATAAAACTTGCTCTATTTATCGAATAACACGTTGAATATTTGCTTTGACGTTATTGACTATTGATGACTGGGTGGCGTACACTTTTCCCTTGACATAACCCCAACTAAAAAAAAGTCCAGTGGTGTGAGATCACATAACATTGTAGGCCAATTGATGTCAGCATTCCGAGAGACAATATGATCAGGAAATTTGGTATGCTACAGAGTTGTGTTTGCATGTATTTAAGACATGTTGCACTGTCTTGAAGAAACCACATGTTGTCTAAATCCAAATAATCAATTTGATGGAAAAGAAAATCATTTAACATGTCATGATAGCATTCCTGATTTATATTTACACTTTCATTTTCAAAAAAGTATGGTCTAATAACTATACCACTCCAAAATGTGCACTAAACCATGGATCTCTGTGGATGAATTTCATTTTCGTGAATATCATGTGGATTTTCAGCATCCCAATTGAATAATTTTGTTTGCTGACTTATCTGTCAAGGTGAAAATGTGCTACACCGTTGAATAAAATTTTGCTGCAAAATCAGCATCACCTTTTTTTTTTTGTAACATCCAATTAGCGAATGAATGACGGTATAAATGGTCTGTAATTTTGAATTGTTGTGTCAGCTTAATATTGTATGCCGACAGATGCAGATCTTTTTAAATCTGATGCGTGGTGGCTCTTGACAAGTAATTTTTCCGCACGACGTCGAATTGATGTGTGTGGATACTCCATCACTTACACTTCCCGTACAGTTTCTCTCACTACAGCAACATTTTGAACTGACCGACCACAACGAGGACGTATTGGATTGGACAAGGACTTCAAATTTAATGATTAACTTGCAAACTGTTATCTCTGTAGGTGTTTAATTTGTCCTAATTTTATGCGAATTTTTCTTAATGCAACTGTAAATGATCGTTCACGGTCATAAAACAGTTGTACACAAATTGTTTGTTGTTAAACTGTTAATCGAGGCATGTCGTCGTCGTATGGTTTGTAGTTGACAGTCGTTAAATATTGATGCCCTATCTTTGATAAAACACAAGTGGTGCGCAATTTAAATCTTATAGTTGCAACTGAAACACCCTACATATTGGATTCAATAAGTTTCTCGACTAAAAAAATATTAATAAGTACATGTCTTTATATTATCGGTAGTGAGAAAAGTGAGTTAATACTTAAGTTAAAACGCGGGATAATTGTCGAGATATAAAACTTTCCATATATAAATAAATATTTACAATATCGGCATAGGATTCTAAAATTACATTCCATTTTCCTATTGTTGAACTTTTATAAACAACTAACTTATATTATTTTATAAAATGACATTTTTCATTTTTTACGTCACTTATACCATGTAACATAGAACTGACTTCGTTCACTATTTGCCATGACTCCGAGATACACTGTTTTGTAATTTGTTTATTGCGTCGTGTAATCCTTTATAATTGTCACAAATAGTTTGTAAATCAGTTTCAACGGAACTGTCGTTAAATTTTGTCTGGCTTTTCTTGATAACCGCAGCCTCCTGAGGATTAAATTGCACTATTGCAGCTTTTATTTGCTGGAAATACTCAGAATAATAAAAAGTTGCCTTCAACCACGTACCCCAACGTGTAAGAACCCGCTGTGGAGGTTCAATAATTCCGCTACACGTCCCGTGAAATACTCTAAGATGTTTCGAAGATTTCAAAAATACTTTTTTGATATTTGCTATTAAGGCATCGACTTCTGGAAAACATTTACGAGTGGTTTCTGCCACAAGATGTAGAGCATGAACTTTACACGTAACGTGTAAAAACTGACAGCCATGTTTTTGAAGAGAACGGCCTACCGCAAGCATTGACACAGCACTATCCATTTCAAACATCAATAATTGACGCTTTGTGATTTCAAATGTGTCCAATGTCTCGAGCACCACCCGCGTAATTACTTCGCTAGTACACCCTGTTATTGTTTTGTTAGCTAGTAACAGTGGAACTGTCAGTTTAAGAGGGTCCAGTACCCGTACTACCACATGTGTTACAGAATGTTTTTTTAACGTTTGTCGTCTCGTCAACACGTAACCATAACTGTTTATTTTTTAACACACATTTAATTTTTTCTTATGACGTCCTCGCGTAACACAGGTACATACTGTCTTAAAGCCATGCGATTTGGTAACTGGACATCGGGAACGTATTTGTTCTAAAACCCTCTAAATGTTTGTTTGTCCAGTATACCAAGGGGCACATTTCAGGAAACTAACATTAATAATAAGTCCACCATAAACTGAGGTCCCTGAGGAAAACCTTTTTTTTTATTGCTGTGTTGTACACTCGATACATGCCACCTACAATCTCGTAGGCTCCAACACATTATATCAATTTTACATACGTTATATATAATTTTGGCCAAATCATAACGTAGGTCTGGGAAATCACGAATAATTTCTCGCACTTTATCAGTGAGGCCTCTTGTTACCTCTGCCCACATGCGACATGATTATATTAAAATATTAATACACGCATAAGCCTGTATCAAGCACGAGGGTATTAGACAACACATCTGGAGTATTCGATTTCGTTTAAGGAATTTCCCAAAAACTCGTTGATGTTGGCTACGGGGTGACCAACTCTTGAATAGTTCTTTTGAATAGTATCTGCTATCAAATGAACTGTGTGTATTAAAGATATGACATGAAAGAAATCGGGCAAAGATATTTTGATTATTTTTAAAACCTTCAACCATGGTCAGAGCACCTTCAGTGATCAGCATTGCAAGTTGACGTTATTTTATACCAAATTCTGTACAAGTTCCAATTATCGCTTTAACTATTTTCTGCTTTGATCTGTGGAAGTCATTTACTATATAGAATCAAAAAAGTCGAAGGTTTATTATATTTTAATGTGCACAACAATGCAATATACCGTTTTTCTTATTATATATCGTTTAATTGGGAAATATCCATGGTTCGTTATTTTTTATCTAACCCAGTATCCTATTATTTCATGCCCAGTTGTCTTCTACTTAACAATTTACAATTCGTTACATTCGTTTATAAAGCTCCTGAAAGGTGACATTTTTCACAATAGTGTATGGAATATTATAATTACTTAACATACATATAAAGTTATTTAAGATCATCCAGTACAGTATGTTTTTATATTTTATTTATGATGCATGTTTTCCATATGATAGCTGTAAACACTTTCACTATAATTCTTTAATTATATACTGCAAACAAGCATTACTGTATATTAAACCTGAATAACAATATAAATAGGCCATAAAATGATAATGAAATGAAAAGCATACACTACCTACATGCGCCTTATTATCTACCTCAGTGATAGCGAGAAGCTAGTTTATCGATTGATACAGTGCCGTACCTCCATCTCCAATATAAATATATAGCCCTACTTATAGAAAATAGTAACAAACAGCAGTTTGGAAAAGATAAAGTAATATTTTTGTATTAAAAATACATTATTATCAGTTTGTGCATAAAATAGTGGTTATTCTAGTGTATCTTTGGAATATAATATCACTATTTATTTTTTCATTTATTGAAAATAACCTTTTATTATTTTACTAAAGAAAACCATGTGATATGCATTTAGTAAACATCTGAAGTTAAAATATATTTATTCTTGGATAACGAGCATAAACCTCAGATTAAAAATATGAAGAATACTCATTATTATGAGTGAAACATAAAGAACGTATATAATTCTTAGCAGTTCTTGAAAATCCTTAACAGCGAACGATGTGGTTTCCAGGTTAACTTGTTCGTATATCCTTACTATGTATGTGTTAGTGAGCATTATATACAACTCCTGTAAATCACTGTTTTTATAATTATCCGCACTTTAATGTACGCGTTATAGATATTTTACTCTATAATATGGTGAATGCGCAAGTCATAGCGAATATATTTACAAGTTTTTGTGTTTTAAAAATACACACTTTCTCATTAGATTCACGTGAATGATAAAAATTCCTCTCCTTCCTCAAGTCTAAACATAATTATATGAATGTTTAATTTTGTTTATACATTATGAATGTTTATAAAAGAAATTATCATTTTGTAAGTCTGTTTCTGCTAAGTCAACAAACAGCAGAGGGTAATTATAATCACCTTAAGGGAATTCAGAAAATATAAGTCAATTGGTTTAATTACGCTTTAACTCTGTTGATGTGGGAATGTAGTAATTGGGTAAACTAATTAACACATTTCAGTGTAATACGCAGTCTATTTCGTCTCAGCTTGAATGCCATTAATTTATTTAATAAAGTAAATTTCTCTGGAAATGTATCAAAATGGGATGTTATAGTACATTTGTCCCCGATATATAAATACACTTAAACAGAATAAGACAAATGTGCAAAATAAGACCTGTAGTGAAATATACATATAAATAACAACAGATAAGGACTTTAATTTGTTTTACAGCAAATAAGATACATAATAATAATAATACAGTGAGCATTTAAAGTACCTATCTGGTCCTTTAACTTTGGAACTCAATCCCAAAGGTAGACTTAAATGAATGAAAACTCGCATGAATACATTAAAGTTTAAAATAAATGTTTTTCATCAAATATAACATTGTGTTACTACTTTGATGGCTATTTTTAAATGGATCCAATGACATAATTTGATAGTTGCTTCAGATATCTATTGAAACGTTATTTTTATTTTGACATTTATTTTTTGACGTTTAAAGAAATCGATTAAATGTAATACTGGCAAACTTTCAAACGTTTTAGATAGTGCCTAAGTGTTAAAGGTGCTTCTGTATCAAGTACCTTCAGGAACAGATAGATATCGAACAAAAAGTCACATAGACATTTTTGTACATCCGAATTTTCTTATCAAACAACCCAATTAAAAAAATAGAAAATGGTACCAGATATTTTTTGAAAAGAGACCCCGCCACAGGTAGGACTCTGTTAAAAAAAAACTCTGGTCGTCCAGAAACACGAGATAGGGGTCGTGAATCGCTGTTAGGAATAATTCAATGCCTGGCGGAGCTTTAGCCCGAGGAGTAGTTGTTTCATATAGCGATTATGAGCCTTGCTATTCGGGAACCACTTGATAACCCATTTGCGGTTTGGTGGTTCCTTTCTCGATTCCCGACTTGTAAGTCATTGGTACCAGATACTTTTAAGGAATGCTAAAAATATGAATTTCCCTCTTTGTGATGGTTTCACATTCTGTTATACAGCTCTTCTCTCATCCACACAAGTCTTTCCGCAGAAATTACCTTACATTCTTCAGTAATTCAAAGCCTCGATGTTAGTGGGTTGCGTAACATGTTCTTGAATTTTAAGCAGTCTGACAACATATACCTTAGACTATAACAAGTCTAATAAAAATTTACCTGAGGGAATTAAATCTGGAGACCGGACAGGTCACTCAGTTATACCCTGGCGTTCGATCCACATATCCTGATAGAATTCATTGATATAAACTCTTACTGCATCATAATAATGTGGAGGAGTATCATCGTATTGAAAATTAATTTCCAGATCTCGAAATGTATATTAATTTTCGGTTAGAGTCTCCAATATTATTGGCTTAATATCAATCTACAACATGCCCAAATACCGAAAATACAAAACACAAAAACCTCTCAATATTTTAAATACACAGGTCCAACTATATTATCCAATGCTACCAAGCCCGCACGTTGATATTTTCTGGACATTATGTGTAACTTTCATGAATGGTATGAGGCTTCTTACCACTCCAGTGGACTGGCCATATACGCCGATTTTTTTATTTTAGGTCTTTTAGTTTCGGAGTAAAAGCGACGAAGGGAGTTAGACGTGCTTTATATAAAAATAATGTATACAATAATAATATACTACAACCTAATGCAAAATATATAAAGCTAAAATAAGAGATATAAATATAATGATTTATAGTAAATAGATAAAATAGATGAAAATATTAAATACTTTTGTTTTCAGAAATATATACACATAATAAATAGTTATATAATCAGTAATCATCATCAGTGACGCATTTTTATTACAATTATGTATAAATACAATGGATATATGAGAATTTGTAAATGTGAACCCCTTGGATTGTTTTTGTGTTTGTCTTGGATAAGTTTTACTTACTTATTTTATACATATACGGGTACACCTATCTAACATCTATACACACAATATTCTTATTATTTTTTTAATATTCATTACCCTGATATAATTATTCCCTAGATAGAAACAAGAAAATATATTCGGTGTCATCGTATTATTTGGTATGTTTAATTTAGATAATTTTGAAGACAAAAATAATTTAGAACTTTGACCTGTGGATACTGATTATTATGACGAGTATGTATCTTGCAATGTATGTTCTCCCCATAAATATGTCCAAACGTAGACTGAATTATTTACCATTATGGACTGCGTTTATGACAAATAAATACTGATTTTTGGTATAGAGAAACAAATATTCTTGGTCTTGAAACTCAAATACTTTTAAATATGTGAATATATTTAATACTTTGAATATATTTAAATTTAATATTCATACTTATTAGGTAAGTACACAATTTTATATGTTAAGCAAATTACAGTTAAAATAACACTGTTAGTTAATATTTAATAAATCAAGTAGTGACACATAAAAATAAATTTATTTATAAAATATATAGATTGATGTCATAGGTATCAAAAGTTAACTTAGCCATTAGTCTTTTAAAAATCATAAAATAAAAATAAATCATGAATCTACGTAGTTTGTCTTTCA
The DNA here is from genome assembly GCA_037954035.1 of Rosalia funebris. Classification (NCBI taxonomy): domain Eukaryota; kingdom Metazoa; phylum Arthropoda; class Insecta; order Coleoptera; family Cerambycidae; genus Rosalia; species Rosalia funebris. The sequence continues at coordinate 967,578 of JAZFAV010000018.1, read as the reverse complement.
TAATTGTAATAAAATAAAAATAAATATTTGTAACCTGTAACAGGTTAGTACATATTTTCCCAATATGCACTTGAATGTTTGCAATTATGCATTCGAGTGCATATCATATGAACACCATATAAAGATTATCATTATTAGATAGATATTCTAATTTATGTCGTGGATATTAGATGATCTATGTGCCAAACAATCTCAGACTCTTAATTTCATTGAACTATATGTTTTCCATCGTAAAATATTGCTTCAGTCTCTATAATGTATTTCAATTATGTGACAGGTACTCAGAGTAATGGATAATAATTATGATGCATGCAATGGATATACATGATTGGTATAAAAAATATTATACGAAATAACATTAAATGTAAATTTAACGAATCCTGTTTTGCCTCGAACGCAAGAGTTGTTAACGAGGATAGGTGATAGTATTATGCAGAAGAAATAACAATGTTCTAAGAATTACACATTTTTGTGTAGAAACTACATAGTTTTACAATGAACAAATACATATATTTCTTATAACGAGAATATCTCAGATATAAAATACATAGGTCACTAAAATTGCAATCATTTTAGAGGAAGATTATATTAGCTATAACTAACTTATTATTATTAGCAATATTTACCTTGAATGAATTAAATAAGTGAAACAATAAAGTCTCTTCTTATAGTATTGTTTTTCCGGTGAATTACTGGAATTTCATTAAATCTCGCCTCTACATTTTCATTAGGACGTTGCATTTTCAAAAATTACCTGTACATACCCTAAATACCCTATACCAATTTAAAATAAATTCCCAATGAACATGTGTGTCTAAATAAATTATTGTTTGTAGATCTTTGACCTTTCTTAATATCATATCTACTAGAACTGATATCTATTTTTTAGTAATCAATCCTGGAAAGTAAACCAGACCCTAAAGATTATATTACAAAATCAATACTTAGGTCTGTTACATTAAAGTAATCAATATAAACAAATCACATACCACATAGTAAAGTACGAGTATGTACAGGGTACGTTATTCTCGAATACTGATAATAATAGTACATATTTGAGATTAATACTTACCGCACTATGCTTGAGAAAAAAAATGTGGATGAATGATTTTAAATGAATTGAATGTAAAAAGCAATAATAATTTTGTACTTTTTCACATTAAACAGTTTAAGATATTACAGCCATATAAATATTTTTGAGATACCCTCTATTTACTGTTAGTCAGAATATTTGCAATATATTGACGTATTTTATTACCGTCAATTATTTATGATCCTTAGGTGGTTCACTGAATCTTTAGCCATTAAATAATCGACAGTCATGTAATAATTAACTTAGTGACATAGTAATTTAGATTACATTAGATATTTTAGATATTAAATAGTTATTTGGATTACATTGAAGCATATCTATACTCACAAGTGAAAAGAATAACCACACAAATACTATCATGTGCTCGAACCCATGTGCGAAATATAATATTTTACTACAAAATGCAAATTTAATATTCTAGTAATTCTTAATAATATTTGGTGAAAGTCAGTAGAAAGTACTGAAAGTAGAATACAATACATTTGTAATATTCCTTTTAACCACAATCTATATTTCAATGCGTTTATATCTGCATGTTTTGATAGAAATGCTATCATCGTCAGCAAGATATGTTATTATTTATTCGGACGCAGAACTTTTATGTTATAATTCGAACATTAGGTGAATACGACGTCTGATAAAAAAAATACGGTGAATAACTTTATTTTGAACACAGTAATTAGCTTACTTCAAATTAGAACCAATCTTCTTCAAAGTACTGACGTTGGCTACCGATTTAATTATCGCAACGTTGTTTTCGTGATTATAAGCATTTCTGGAAGGCTTTTTTCAGAGGGATCTGCAGTTGCTTCGTCGTAGCCCTCTCAATGCCGAGAATGGTGTTGAAACGTTTTGCTTTTAGCACAACTTTAATTTTCAGAGCGCCAGAAGTCACGTGGTGCCAAATCCGAAGAGTAGGGTGGATATGGATAGACAAAAGTCTCTTTTTCAGCCAAGAATTCGCGGATCAGAAGCGAATTGTGGCAAGGTGCTTTGTCGTGATGAAAGAAGGAGCCACTGACCAATGTTCTTGTCTCTTTCTCCATACATTGTTCTTTTGAATAGTCAGTCACCTGCTTGAATAAATAATTATTTCCACTTTTATAATGTTTTCGTTTTTTTAAGATCGAAGGACGTCCCGACAGTTGTTCGTCTTCAGCCGACTCATTTCTGCTTTAAGATCGATCATACCACTTGTAAACAGTCTATAATATCACCACATTATCACTGTACTCTGATTTAAACATTTTTTGAAATTCCTTGGTACTTTTTTGGAACTTAAAACAAATTTAATGCTAGCTCGTTGCTCGAAATCCATGATTCGCGACAGACATGATAAATATGCCCTCACTCTTCCGGCTGTGGAAGCCAATTAATAATTCACAACTTGTTCAAACTTCACAATGATTACCTCAAAGAATCAGACTATCGGACGCATTATTTCACACATATGTAGCGTTAGCAGTTTCTTCTATGAAAATTCGTTCACTGTATTTTTTGATCAAACCTCGTTTATTCATGGTGATGCGGTGTATATAGTGTACACCAAAAAATGTGCATATTTACACCAGGCATTGTATTGACTTTACTTGGCAATGTTTATTAAGTATTGAATTTATAAATGGGGACAGTATTTTATATTTTCTTATAAATTTGAAACACTCGTATTACGCAGAATACATCAGAAATCCTGAGATAAACAACTATGTACCGTAAAAGTTAAATTTTTATAAAGGTGTAATAAGTAAAGATTTATGGTTATTAGGTGTTATCCTGAATTTGAAAGATGGCCAAAGATTACATCTAAATGAAGTAGAAAATTACTAAATTATGTAGGTTAATATCCAGAGAAACGAGTGATATAGCAGTTTATAACAAGATGTTGTACTGTCAGCAAGTTTGAACTGCATATTTTGAGCATTCATTTTAAAACTCTTTAAATATATCTGGTATTACTTTTTCCGTTTATCACTTTGTTGTTTGTGATTTAAATTTATTGTTTTCCATAAACCTAGAATTCACTTTTAATATAAACACAAAATAAAATTCGTTTGTATAAAAATATCTAAGTGGCTTTTTGTGTAATTAATGTCAGAAGAAAATTAGTACTTAGCTCACTAATGTATAATAAAAGTTTAATGGTATGTCAATATTGATTTTAAACGACTTTTCAAATATAAAAAGACGTCAGAATAAAAATATTTGTATAGATATTTGAAGCAGCTTTCTAAATGAGGTGTTACTTGCACACTGTTGCCATTTAAACATAATTTTCAAGCTGTGACCGCAATGTCAAAAGCGTTTATATTCTGCTTGTAAGGTCTATTTTGTTAACAAAAATATGTACTATTCACTTCATCGCTATTTGCCAAATACAAAACTCTCTTATCTTGCCGATAAACGAAACAGTCTACCTGAACCTAGCCATAAAAATAAGCCACGGTATAAGACAAGAGCTATTTGGGACTTTTTATTTGGCAAATAGTGATAAACTATTATTTCGCACACGTCACGGAAAATTACAGAGATTATACATTTTCAAACAGTCAAATTAGATCTAGTTTATTTTTTGTTCGACAGCGATTCGCCACTGATTACGATTGATCATTCCTTTGACTAATTTTCCCCAATATAGAAAATTGTCTCAGTGTATACCTTACATATTTAATTCAAGATTAAATAGGCTTTTTCAAACTATTTTCGTATGGAGTCTTTCAATACGGACGCTCGAAATTTGTTAGATTGTAGCGGCCATGTTGATAAAGCATCATCTGTCAATGTATTGTAAATTATTTCGTAGGGTAAGCCAAATCACCACGGAAGGTGCAACAGCGTACTGAAATGTGAAAAAATCATCAAATTTTATTTAAAAAAGAAAGTGCTAAATTCGAGAAAAACTCCGCGCATTACGTGATTTTTATCCTCGTCACAGCCGTCCCGTCGAGTCGACTATTCGACATTTGGTGGCCAAATTCGAGTCACCCGGTTTGATAAATAATCAGTTATTATCAGCTGAACGTCACCAAAACGGAAGGTCTGCTGAAAACATTACTGCTGTGCATGAGAGTGTACGGAAAAATCCGAGGGAGTCAATTTTTCATTGGTGATGAGAACTTGGTCTTTCTGCGATTTCAATTTGGCGAAATTTGCATCGGAACTTGGGTCTGCACATATATAAAATCCAACTAACCCAAGAACTTAAGACAAACGACCATTGTTGAATGAATGGATATGTGAACAAGCAAAATTGTTAGCTTTGGGACCATTCCAATCCACGCGAGTTACGCCAGCATGAAATGCATCTCGAGAAAGTCACTGTTTGGTGCGGATCTTGGTCTGGCGGAATCATTGATCCGTACTTTTTCCAAAACGAAACTGGCATTGCCACAGTCGTCGACCATGAGCGCTACAATTCGATGATAAGCAACTTGTTGAGGCCCAAACTGGATGATCTGGATACTGATGACATGTGGTTCTAACAGGACGGCGCTACGTGCCACACAGCGCATGCCACGATGAACATTGTGCACGAGCGATTAATCGGCTTTCATGCGATTCGAAATCATGCGATTTAACGGCTTTAGACTTCTTCCTTTGGGGCTATCTTAACTCGCAGGTCTATGTGAATAAACCGCAAATAACTGATGCCCTAAAAGTTAACATAACGAGCGCCACCCAGCACATTCAGCGAGAATTATGCTACAAAGTCATCGAAAACTGGACCTCCCGAATGCGTGCCATCGCATTAGACATTTGAGCGACGTTATATTTTATACTTAATGCCATAAAATTGTCTTTCAAGTAAGAATATACTGATTGGGCTTCTCACACACAACTTATTCTATTTACTATTAAAGTTTGAGCATCGTTATTAAAATACCCTTTATTTATGAAGCTATTTGTATTTGGTAAATATAATTGAATAGAGGAGGGGAAAATGAACCAAAAATTGTCGGAACTAGAGATACTTGGATTACATTGTGATACATTCCTCCCCAATATATTGACCTTCCCACATTATTTTTATACTCTAATGTATGCTAATTAATTTTGTAAGCTACAAAGAAGCCTCCAGAATTTCATCTCCGCATAATAATATCTTTAAACTTACTCTACCAACTAATATAGCGAAATCCTCTCGACATAATCAGATGATCTCATACTATTGTAAAATACAAAATACATATACATATTTTGTTTCACTAATATTGAAATATTCTTAGCTAAGTGACTCAATAGTTGAATTTAATTTATACCCTTATACTTGTATATTCATCTTAATTGTTTTTTCATATATTTTCTGTCATTTATTTGGTAATGTGATCCAGCTTAGTCCAATATATTTTAATTTGTTCAGGTATTGTAAGTGTTATATTATTTTTTCGGTAATATTTGTTTTATTGTAATTCTAACGAGCCCTGTCAATTAGATATGTAATATAAATAACGAAATAAACAAAATGTTTTATGAAATCCTTGAGGATACCGTCTCATACGAATAGAATATCATATGTTTAATATAGGAGATGTAATTAGAAACTAACCGTTACTGAGGAGACCACTTCTGAATTTCCGCATGGAAATTAGTTCTCGCCTAATTTAATCGTCAGTACGTGACTCGGTTCCTAGAATATTTCATCATTTTGCATGAGCAATACGAAACCCTTATTTGTGGGGATGACTTTATAATGATTATGCTCGTCTAGCGATGGTTTGATTTTAATTAATTTAAAGCTATTTACTTCAGATATTAAAAATATTAATTATATATAGTAAATCATTCATATCCTAGTTATATACTATATATAAATATATATATATATATATATATATATATATATATATATATATATATATATATATATATATATATATATATATATATATATATATATATAACAATATATATGTTATATCAAAATTATCCATTGCACTTAGAATTGTTAAACTTCACCTTCATTTACCCTTATACTTTGTTGCAGTAACTTAATATGTTCAGATAAGAACCATTGTAATCTCCTCTTGCGTTACAGCTTTGAGACCACTTCGTGCTCTATCTGTAACGTATAATATTTTAAAGTCACGATCGTGATTACTTGCTGAAAATTAATAACTTCTTTTACTAGTAAATTACCTGACATGTGTCAGCACTTATGAATTAATAAATACGACAGCAAGTGGTCGCATCAGTACTGTAGCATAACTGTAGTATTGTAGTAACATACTCGCTCAGTCGCGGTCATAACACGACGTTATGAACCATTTTAATTTTGTAATGTAAAGATCAAGGAAAACTTTAAAAATAAATTAAATTCGAATATAAATTGTTTTTAAAAATCATTATATGCTTTCGTGCATATAAAAAGTGGTGCAGTCGTTGTAGGATTTCACGCGTTATTAGAACACGGATTTGCCTCACTAGTAACGTGGAACTCCAATTCCTAAAGTGAAATCGACGAACACAGCTCAACAAGAGAAAAAATCAAGAATCAAGAAAGCAACAAAGAAACCAACAGGAGGAGTGCTACGAGGAGAACACGGGCCTGCCCTAACTGTTTGTAGTCCCCTGTCATTACAGCAACAAAGCAACAAACAACATTTCAAAAATCATCCCATCACCCAGTCGGACAACGTTATTGGAACACGGAATTCCCTCACCTATAACGACCCAGACCGAACCTGAATGGAAGCAAAATTCTTCTGGTAAGTCCATTTGAGAATCATCTCGTTTGTGCTACCATTATTTATTTATTTATTTGCAACATAAAGCAAATTTTGTTTATTTAATTTCTGTGAATACAGACCAGTTTGTAAAAAAAAGACAAACTACAATATTTAATTTTATTTACTATTTTGTCAAGTTTTAATAATAATTAAATTCAAAATGCCACCACCGGCACCATTATCTAACGATGAACAACAAAATGAGACAGTCGAACCTTATAACCTGTCCGAGATATTTTCCATCATTTCTGAATACGATGGTAACCAAATATTTTTACAAACATTTTTGAATGCAGTAATGACTGGATTCAGTATGGCCATAGGCAATCAAAAATTATTGCTTACGTTACACGTCAAAAATAAATTAAAATTAAAAGCAGCCGATTTTGAAAATTCGCGCAATCCTTCCACATGGGAAGAAATAAAAACACTTTTAGAGACACATTTTGGTGACTCTAGGGATTTAACATCCTTAATACAAGATCTTCAACGTCTATCACAACAAAGTAATGAATCTGCTTTGAATTTTATATCGCGTTTGCAGACACACAATGCAAAAATGCACGCGGCAGTTCAAAAAACTAATTTAACAGCGGAACAGAAAAGTGCTCAATCAAACTTAATAGAGACTATGACATTAAACACTTTACTAACTGGCTTAGACCCAAAAATTGGATCTGTAGTTCGCGCAAGTAACCCAGCTAATATGCTAGCTGCAACAGCTAGAATAAAGCGAGAGTTACAACTTTCGTACTTTGAAACTCAAAAACGCCAACAAAAACCAAATCAAAATTTTTCACAAAAACCTTTTCAACAAAATCAGAATTTAAATTCAAAGAAAATATGTAACTATTGTAAACGCTCAGGACATTCTACTGTCGAATGTAGAGCAAAGCCTCAACAAAATATGTATCCATCTCAATTTCAGAATTTTTCGCGACCTTTTCAGCCAAATTACAACAATTCACAACCATCAACCTCGAATCAAAACTTTCAAAGACCTTTTCAAAACCAAAATCAAAATTTTCAAGCCAGACCACAAAACCAAGGTACTTCACAAAGCAACCCTCAAAATAGACCTTCCACGATAAGGCCTAACCCCAATTTTCAGAGACCAAATGTAATTCGCCCTAACCCGAATTATAATAACAATAATAATAGGACACATCATGTAAACACGAATGAAAATTTCTATCATGAACAAAACGATTTTACTTATGATGATACTGTTCATCAAGACCAAAATTACAATCCAAATTACTATGATAATACTGATTATCAACCTGTTTATGACAACCAATATGAACATCAAGACGAAACCTATTATGACAATGACAATAATTATCAAACCGAAAATTTCGAAACGAATGACTTTGAAAACCCTTATCATTATCAAAATTTTCACGATCCCCAAACTTTAGACAAGCCACCGGATCAAACACAAACTTCGGAGATTTGTGTGGAAATCGAATCACAAATGAGAACCTTAAATTTAAATCAACAAGCACAAGCAAACAACCGCCAACAAAAATTCCTTTAAGCGCATTATTAACAGTGAATTCAAAAAATTTGTACTACATCAAGGATGCTACAAATACTTTTAAAATTTTAATTGATTCAGGCGCTGGACTTAAATCGATTTTTAAAAGAAAAACTTGCCAAAATTACACTGATCGTTTCCCCGAAAATATTTCAATTCAAGGTATTACTGACCAAAAAATATTAATAACAGAATCATGTTTAATTCCTTTTGACGATTTTAGTCATCACAAAGTTTATGTACACGACATCGACATAGAATTCGACGGATTATTAGGCTCAGACTTTTTAGAACATTACGAATGAATTGTAGACATCAAAAACATGCAATTAATAACTAATTTCAAAACTGTTTCTTTATTTAAAGTAACCGACAAATTACCAGACCAAATTCCTAAAAATAGTCCAACAAATTTTCAACATTCAAAAAACATTCCGAAAATTTCGAACAAAATTGCAATCGCCCCTCGTATCGAACACATATTCAAATTTCGTTGTAATCTTTTCAACACTAACGCAATTCTTTCAGCTCAGGTGATAGAAAAAGTACGCTTATCTAACGCACTCGTACATATTAACAACAAAGGTGAATTGTATACATCTGTATTAAACGCAAATGCTATACCAAAACTCATTGACTTTTCAAATCTAAATTTAGAACCAATAAACAGTTCAATGTTATTAAACTCAAATATTTACAACAGTAATCAAAATTCAGAAACATTCAACGACCCAGTAGTCGACCGCATATTTGAAATTCGAAACCAACTAAAATTAGACCATTTAAACACAGAGGAACAAGAACTAATTACCGAACTTTGTTTAGAGGATTCCGATATATTTTATCTTGAAGGCGACAATCTTACATTCGCTAACGAAATAAAACATTCAATCGACACCGGTAATTCAAAGCCGATATTTACTAAATCTTATCGATACCCGTATGTCCATAAAGAGGAAGTAAAAACACAGGTCAATAAGATGTTAAAACAAGGTATAATTAGACCCTCTATTTCGCCCTGGTCATCCCCAGTATGGGTTGTTCCAAAAAAAATTGACGCTTCTGGAAAACAGAAATGGCGCGTCGTAGTCGATTACAGAAAATTAAACGAAATAACAGTCGGAGATAAATATCCACTCAATAACATTTCAGATCTACTAGCCCAACTAGGTAAATGTTCCCTATTTAGTACTCTAGACCTAGCAAATGGCTTTCACCAACTAGAAATAGACAAAAAAGACATCCCAAAAAGAGCATTCTCTGTAGAGAACGGACACTTTGAATTTTTACGTATGCCTTTCGGATTAAAAAACGCACCAGCGACATTCCAACGCGTAATGGACAACATTCTTTTAGGTTTACAGAACGAACGTTGTTTAGTTTACAAGGACGACATAATAATCTATTCACCAACTATTGACGAACACATTCACAGACTTTCCGAAGTATTTAAAAGACTCAGAATCGCAAATCTTAAAATTCAGCCCGATAAATGTGAATTTCTCAGAAAAGAAGTTGCATATTTAGGACATCTAATCACGTCCGATGGAGTAAAACCTAACCCAGAAAAAATAAATTGCATTGAAAATTTTCCTCAACCCACGAATTCAAAAGAAATAAAATCTTTTCTAGGATTAGCCGGTTATTACCGACGATTCATCCCCAATTTTGCCAAAATTTCTAAGCCCTTGACGAAACTTTTACAAAAAGACGTACAATTTAATTTTGACTCAGATTGTAAAAAATCCTTTGAACAATTAAAAAATGCTTTAATCACAAGTCCGATTTTAATTTATCCAAATTTTGAAGACACTTTTATCTTAACTACAGACGCAAGTTCTTTTGCTATTGGCGCAGTCTTATCACAAGGCACAATAGGAAATGATTTACCTATCGCATTCGCTTCTAGAACACTTTGTAAAGCGGAAACTAAATATTCTACAATAAAAAGAGAGTGCTTATCTATTGTATGGGCCGTAAAACACTTTAGACCCTTTTTATTTGGAAGAAAATTTCAGCTAGTCACAGATCATCGACCATTAACATAGCTATTTTCAATTAGAGACCCTGGTAGTCGCTTAGCGCGATGGCGTCTAAAACTCAAAGAATATGACTATGAAATAACGTACAAACCTGGAAAAATAAACAAAAATGCTGACGCACTTAGCCGCATCAAAATAAATCATTTCCAAAAATGTATACAATTGGAAAACAAAATTCTATCTGCAAATTCAGACTCCGAAGACACGGACGATACAGAAATCGCCCCTGAAACCATTGTAAATGAATTCGAACGATTTATTAATCTTTACAAAACAACGTCATTAATTGACCATTCAAAATTAAGTTTCACCAACAATCAACTCCTAGACAAAAGTCATAAAGACATAATAACATTTTTCATTCAAAACAAATTAACCGATCTTCATTACAAAATAATAGATGACATCTTTGAAGAAAATTCAAATTTTTGTAATAATAAAATCAACATTGTTTCCAGTAAAACAGTCAAAAATAGGAAATATTACATCATTCCATTACCTTTCGATCCTGAAAATGTAATCGAAACTTTATTTATCACTCTTTATCGAGATCAACATGTTTTCGACTCAGAATAAACTTATTTTGTGGAAAATAATTTAGAACTCGCAATCTTAGAAATTCTATCTTTCATCTTTTCTGACAAAGATTTAAATCTTACAATATGTCAAAATTTAGTTGAAAACCCTGACAAAGAACAAATTCCAATCATAATCGATCAAAACCACTCAGGTAAAGCAAATCTTCACCGAGGTATCAATGAGACAATACGCAGAATTAAAAACAGATACAATTGGACAGGACTCACGAAATACGTAGAAAATTTCATAAAACAATGTGAAACTTGTCAAAAGACAAAAATCTTGAGAAAAAATCTAGACAATCCACTTGTAATAACGGAAACACCCCGATCACCATTTGAACGAATTAACGTAGATGCTTTGGAAATTCCCACAAGAAATTATTTGTTAACCATTCGAGATGAACTTACAAAGTTCACACAAGCTTACCCAATCGTAGACAAATCCGCAAAATCGATAGTCAATACACTTTTATTGTATTTCCAACATTATGGAACGCCGATCAGAATCCATTGTGATTATGGAAAAGAATTCAATAACAATCTTGTTAAGGACCTTTGTACCCTTTACAATGTCAAATTAACCTTCTCTAGCGTAAATCACCCGAAATCAAACGGTTCACTAGAACGTTTTCATGCAACAATATTAGAAATGATAAGAGCTAACAAATCCGAAAATCCGAACGAACACCCATTATCAATCACCCCGTATGCAGTAATTTGCTATAATAATTCAGTATATAAGACCCACGGATTTACCCCCTATGAACTAGTCTTTGGTCATACCCAAAGTAGACCTCCCGAAACCTTGTATAGTCAAGAACAATTAATTACAAAGTATATTCGCGATCTCAACAACAAAATATCACACTATTACAAAATTGCTAGAACTCGTACAAATTTACAAAAAGAAAAAGCCAAACAAAGATTTGACAAACATGTTCACCAAAAAACACATCAATACTCCATAGGCGATAAAGTCTATGTGAAAAAATTCCAAATTAAAAATAAACTAGGCAACAAATTTAATGTCCCTTTTGAAATAAAGGAAATATTTCAAAATTCAGCTATTCTTTTCAATCCAGAAACAAATCAAAACAGTAAAGTAAACTTCGATAGGTTGAAACCGTATTTCGAAAATAAAAATTAAAATTATTTTCAGGTTTCTCCTGCTGGTCGGATCAGCAGTACAAACAGTACGATCCCAATACAAAATAAAAGCAATAGACAACACGATAGGAATTTACTATCATGAAGAAAACAACCTCGTTGTTACTAATAAAAAATGAACACTCTTGGTACATAAAAACATAACAGACATAAAAATTACTTTTGACCAAAACGAAAGACTACTTGACAGACTTTTATATTCAATACATGACAATTATGAAAATATGAAATTATTTAAAGGAGAAGTAAAAACTCACGTTAATTTACTAACCCAAGTTTCAAGAACAATTCGAATCTCTTAATTATGACATCACTAGAACACGACATAAACGTGGAATTATAAATGGTATTGGTTCAATTTTTAAAGCAATCACCGGAAACTTAGATGCAGAAGACGGTCAATACTATACTGATAGTATAAATAAATTATTAAAAGACGAACATCAAATTGAAAATTTACTTAAAAATCAAATTCCTGTAACGACATATGTTATCAAGAATTTTAACACAACAATCCAAAAGTTACAGTTTGACGAAATGACGTTTAACAATGATCCGAAAGTAATCTCAGATACGACTCGTCGCACAAATAACGAAATAAAAATAATTAGACTCGCTTTAAAATTCCTAGACAAATGCGAACTCCTTATGGAAACCTATTTATACATTGAAAATGAATTGGATAACATACTGAATTCAATCACCTTTGCTCGATCAAAAATTATTCACACTTCAACAATCTCACCTGAAAAACTAATCTTGTCACTACAAGAAATTGCACATAATTTGCATCAAAACAATTTACCTCTAGATACTCGAATTCAAAATGTTGCGAAATATCTGGATATCATGGAATTAGAATCTTTTCAAACAGACTCAGATTTAGTATTTGTTTTAAAGATCCCATTAGTCGATCATGAAACGTTTAGAATTTTTAGACTTTTCCCAATTCCAATTTTAGACAATAGAACTGGTTTGTATCACATTCTTTCAACCTCACAAAAATATATCGCGAGAGATGATGATTCTCTTATGTACATTCCAATCACCGATACACATGAATGTAGAACACTTATGCACAAAACTTTAATATGTCCCGATTTGTTCGCATATCCAATCGACAGCAATGCCCTTTGTGAAGCCCAAATTCTCAAAAACCTCAAAAGCCTGCCAGAAAACTGTCAGACGTCACTCATCTTTGCAAAAGGATATAAAGTACAGAAATTAACTACAAACACATGGTTAGTTGTAAATTCCGAACCACTGTCAATCACCATTAACTGCAAGAACCGAAATTCAAAAACTGAATTGATCTACAAAAATTCAGTTCTGATATTACAACCTGAATTCAATGCATTTATAGGAGCAACAAAAGTACAGGTAGACCAAAAAGACTTCTCCGAAATCAACATTGAAATTCGTTCAATCAAAATTCCTTTCAACTGTTGCGAGGGAATACCCGACGATCTCAAAATTCCAAACCTAAAGCCCTTGAAGTTAAACAATCTCAACACAGAAGACCTGGACATCGCCAGACATAAGCTGGACGAATATTCAAGACAATTAGATGACTTAATCAATGAACCTTTCGTATCCAAACATATATCCTAGTTTGTTTATTTTACAATTACCTTAATCATTGCCCTTATTATTCTATTCATTTGCTGCAAATGTCGCAGAAAAAGACGACTTGCAATCGAAGTATCCTCAAATTCTCCACCACCTCATCCAGGACTAGGCAAAAGAATCCAATCCTTTAGAAGTATACTACCAAGAAGACGACCTTCCATCAGACCAGAAGATGTACAAGCAGAAGACATCGAATTGAACTGACATTTTAGTGAGAAGTGAAAAACTTTTGTGTTCTAATCAAAAAAAAACGCCTTAGTGTTCAAACTTACTCACATTTAGTGATTTTACCCTTGCAAACCTTGTAATTTTATATTTAACCATTATTGTATTTAACCATTATTGTATTTAACTATTATTGTATGCATTAAAAGTTGCTGTATAACACCAACTTTTTATATAAAAGGGGAGTTGTTATATCAAAATTATCCATTGTACTTTGAATTGTTAAACTTCACCTTCATTTACCCTTATACTTTGTTGCAGTAACTTAATATGTTCAGATAAGAACCATTGTAATCTCCTCTTGCGTTACAGCTTTGAGACCACTTCGTGCTCTATCTGTAACGTATACTATTTTAATGTCACGATCGTGATTACTTGCTGAAAATTAATAACTTCTTTTACTAGTAAATTACCTGACTTATGTCAGCACTTATGAATTAATAAATACGACAGCAAGTGGTCGCATCAGTACTGAAGCATAACTGTAGCATAACTGTAGTATTGTAGTAACATACTCGCTCAGTCGCGGTCATAACACGACGTTATGAACCATTTTAATTTTGTAATGTAAAGATCAAAGAAAACTTTAAAAATAAATTAAATTCGAATATAAATTGTTTTTAAAAATCATTATAAAATATAATATATATATATATATATATATATATATATATATATATATATATATATATATATATATATATATATATATATATATATATATTGTAACGAGTACAGTTCCAATATAACAAGTCTCTAAAGTAAACGAATCTTAGAAAAGGAGTAAATAGCTAATATGTATAATATTTCGACCCGGAATATAAAGCACTCGTTTTCTCCAAAATTTTTGGAATAATTACGTTCTGATAGTGTCATATATTAATGTTTCAGACTTTTTTTGTTTTGTATGCTAAGGCCCTTGGGGCGTGTCGTAGTTATACGTACCAACCGGGTTTCTGGTTGGTACGTATATGAACCAACAGTGTTCAACGATTACACCTTACTATACAAAATTTTCACGAATAACTCAATTTTATTTTCAAAAATAAGTATCAGCAATGCGAAAATTAGTACATAACCAAAAGTGATATTATTTCACGTGATAAGAATTAAAGCAATTCTTGCACAGGCACTGCAATTTCTTGAATAGCATATTCATCGCACAGTGTTTTAGTTCTGGTTTGCTTCTTGTTGGTGGCACATTGTGTACATCTCCTCCGTGCTGGTCCTTCCATTGGTAAATGCAATGGTATATTTCCCATTAGTCTCAATTTATTAGAAATTTACTATTTCTTGGGTGTACGGGAATTGGTTTGTTCCATGCATTTAGCAATCAATTCCTCTGCGACCATGATCACAAATGTAGCAAATTGAAGCTTTGACTGGTCTCGCCTCAGAAACGTTGTATATTTACTATATTTGCGATCACGACCATAGAGGCCAATCAATTGATCAACTCGATCTACAGCTTCCATTTTTTGCCAATAAATGGCAATCATTTCTTGGCAGTCAATGTTCACATGTTCACCCGTTCTTGTCTTCTTCTTTATGGTGGTAATAGTAGGACTATGGCAGTTGCTCATGACGATCACTTTTTTTTGTATCCTGTCATTTTGTTCATTTTTACGGTTGGACATGCAAGTCCCAAAGGCAGGGCAATTGAAAGTTTATAGCAAATGCACACTTGTGAAGAAACAATCAAACCAGAGCAATACGTCTTGGGACTGAATTGTTGATGCAAGCGATTTCACAACTCGCTTTCCAAGAGTTATGGAGTCATCATCAGGAATGGTTTAGGTATTCTTACCAGCGTAAAAGTTTATATTGTATGTGCATCCAGTGTCAGAATCACAACGAAGCCATAACTTGATCCCCCTTTCCGTGGACTTCAAATGCATGTACGGCTTCAAGGATGACCGACCCTTGAATTTGGTCATTGATTCGTCGATGATTTTACAATCACTGTTTTCGCGATACTTGCAAAACGTATGTCGCAGACAGGAGATAAACTAATTTACATAATACGTTTTTGGCGAATTTGACGTTTTTCGGGAGGAGAAAAGTATAATTTTAATCCTTTTTTTCTTCCTTTATTCCAAAGGTCGAGACGTAAATATAATGAATAAGGAAAAAGTTTTTCGAATAGTTGTCCTGGAGTCAATGATTTTGTTATAGTTTCACGGAGCGAACAGATCCATGGAAGTAGCGTTTCTCTTGCGGCTTGAAAAGTATTAGTTGGAACCTTCCAGTCAAGGATTCGGTTTGCTGCAGGTGTCGAATTCCCAGGTTCAACTTGCAAGAAACCGTCAGAAGAACTGACGATTTCTGCTGGTTTCGGAAGAAATCGATTCCTCGGTTTCCCTAGTGCATTGTGAAGTATTTGGTTCTTCCAAAGAACTAATTTCTGTTTCAGAATTTGGCTCACAAAAATCGTCAGATCCAGAAGAGAAATCCTCTACTTCATCTAAGTGATCTGCCGCTTCTTCTAGCTCTTTTTGACTAAGGGTTCTCTTTCTTTGCCATTGACTCATGGCGCTAGAAGTAACAAAATAGTACGTTTTACAACATGGATGGTACTTATGTGTACCATCACATGAGTACCCAAAAACCCGGATGGTACATTTATGTACCGCAATTATTTTCCTCAAACAAATCACGAAGCAAAATTATTTCCTACTTACCTTAGAGATTCAAGATTATCTCATGTCAAATAAGACACAAATTTCACAAAATATTGAAAATTAATGTTCAAATATCGTAGAAATATAGCCAGAACATGACGTGCATACGAACATGTGTGAGCCAGTCTGAAGAATGTAAATATGCTTAATATTACTGATTTCGACTTCAGGCAAGTTAAAATACTTGATAGTACACATAATGAAATAACTCTTGTTGTGATTTGATTAAGTTGTAATAATAAAACTCTATTTCGGCGAGCCGCAATAGAGTCGAACTCAGATTACTATTACCATTACTACTAAATAACGACAGTTCACAAAAATAGATAACAATAATAAATATTAATGAATACTCAGATAATCATGAAAACGGGGAAAGAAGTATATAAATAAAAAGCTTACCAACACATGTCTCAGTAGAATTCCAGTTTTAACTGGCATAGAGACCGGGGTGCATAACGAAAGTATATCACTTGGTGTGTATCCTTTAGAAATGAACACATGTGTTCTAAACGGCTGTATCCAGGATTTTTCGTAAATACATCTTGTATTTTTTCTAATAACTGTGTCAACTTGTGTGTGATTATTTATTTTTGTTTAACAGCATCTAATATCATAAACTGTTTTTGCAGCGATATGTTTCCAGTTACTTTATTGTAGTAAGAAAGGTCAAATGGTTAATTCAACAAACATAATCTAGTATGCGCTGTAGTTGCGGTAAGTTCAGCCAACACCCACTGAATAACTAGGCCTTAGTGCTTGTCGTGTGACGTCATCAATGTAGGCCGTGCAATTTTAATCATATAAGGGGATACATACACTAATATTTATGAAAACTATCAATAGTTAACTTATTTTAAAGAACGCTAGTTATATGACAGGCTTCTTGACAAATCCCAAAAATTATGTTTGAGTTTTGGTTTAATACTAGGTGTAGTATTAAGTGCAGGCTCCCAACTCCCCTACACCTGCGCCAAAATTCAGGATATGTATTTATGTATAATAAACATTTTTCACACTACTGAAAAGAGGTTATTACACAAAAATGCATATACTGAACTATTCCACACCTTCTCTTAATTATTATTACTTAGTAGGTATAATATAGGTATGCATATTCATGTTATGCAGTTTCAAATTTCATTTACCTACCTAACATCATGCATAACTTAGTGTTGAGGTGAGAGTTTAGGTATAAAAAATATATTATAGAACACAAGCCATGAAGATACATTAATTAAACTTTTAAAGAAATAGGTCCCAAATTATATACGTTTAGTTATAAAAAATATTTATGCATGTATAGGTAGGTATATGGCCTACTTCGTTAATGTATCGAGTTTTCTTTTTTTTATTTCCTTTTTTTAAATGGTCGCTATTTTTGGCGCAATAATTTTTTAAGAGGGTATTGGAAATACTTTTGAGAATAATTTTTAAAATGTCTTTTCCATTATGATTAGCGCATCCATCGAAATGTGAGACATGTTTCTGTTCAATACAATATTCCAAAATTAAATAAACCATGAACGATCTTTTATTATAGATTTCTAGAAATGTGTCTTCAAATTCATTTATTAATTTATTGAAGATTATATAAGTCACAGATACAACATTTATAACTTGTCCTTGGGGATATAAAAGTCCTCCGCGATTTAATTTATTAATGAGATCAAAATTGTCCTCAACAATAAATTGCTCGTCATATACTAATTTTTGTTTACAGCTGGCACATTTTAATTTTTTTAACGTAATATAGCAACAATAACCACCTAAATATGTAATTAACGGCAATACATCGTTGATATCGTGAAAGTGATCATCATTTATTAAAATTTGAGACAATAACGTTTTAATTTGAGAAAAGTCTTGTTGAGAGCAATTTTCATCTGGGTCATAATCAGGTAGCTCATAGAACTTATTAACATTAATAAGTTAATAAATGCATCTTATCTAATAATAATCTTTTGATAAATAAATGGGGCAATTTAAAAAAATAGATGGTATACAGTCTTCTTTTAGTCGTGGTTTTAGTAAATCTATTATAAAAATCTTACCAGTGTTTGAGTCTTGAAGTGTTGTACTTTTTATTATACTACCTTCAGGAAAATGCGCTTCACATACTCTCGTGTTGTTTGTGGACTGAAAGTCATCTCGGAGTATCGCTTTTAGCCATTTTTGTCGTAAACTTACGTCCTTACGTAAATCGAAAACATGAACTTTAGGCCCATTTTTATAGTTTCCTTTACAGCGAGAAACACAACACTTTTGAGGCATAATTTCACTAAGTATCAGTTACCACAAAACTAGCCGAAACCAAGAGAAAAACATACAATTAAACACGAACAAAAACTTATAAACTGTGCTGTAAACAAACCGACGGAGCGCCAAAAAAGCAACAGGTTATAAGTCCGAAATATATGGTTTTACGTATTTAAAAATACGTCTAACAATATAAATTGTATACCTAAATATACAACGAAATATTAGCTACAAGTTTCACGCACTTAAAAGCACATAAATAGTTCTGATTTCAGAAAAATGTATGAAATAACGCTGATTAAAGCAACTTTTAGGTTCACAGATTAGCTTACCAGATGAGCGCTGTTGCCGGCTCCGAAAGGAAAGTATTTTTGTTAGGGAAGTCGAACAAGGTAGTAGTATTTGATAATTAAATAAATAAATTATGAAATACCCCATTAAAAAAAGATGAAAGAACATCTTATGGAAATATGTGTTTTACGATATTGAAGAAGAAAATGGTAATTTAAGAGAAAGAGATACATCCTTTATATACTGGAATCCTAATATTCCCTAGTATCGTAGTAGTCTGGCAACGTTGCAACATTGCAACTAGCTTCCTACATCTTCACTCCATATCGGAAAGGCCTACATTCATGACGTCACGAGCTAAAATTTTGTAAAATTTTGGAATTGCTTTCGTTGGGATCAAATCTAAAGATAACACTCCTTGGCTTAGTTCCTGCTACATGACTACTATAATAAGCTACTGCTGGTAACTAAGTACCTCATCTTGTGACAACTGGTTCAGGAGGTAAGGGTATGTCTGCCAAAGATTATCTAAACGTGTCTCTTCTCGAGCAGGCGCTTTTGTAATTTTCTTTCACATTCGCAATTACCTCGTTAACTAAAGGGAAATTGTTTATTATATTTTCTGCTATTGTCTTGATCTGGCCACATACAATGAAAGCACTCAGTCACAAAATTTACAATTGTTGTCTGGTTGGTTTTGACTAATACCTTACAAGCCACTAATTGATCGCCACTAACATTGTTAGGCTTTTGCACCAATTAAACAATTTATACCTAAATTAAGTACATAATATTTTCCCCGACGTGGCTGTGAATGGATTGCAATACCTCTTCGTCTGGTTATCTGGTGTATATCTGATAACATACCTGTTTCTTAATGCATATGGATTAGGGAGTTCTCGATTCATATGTTTTTCTAAAAACTGGCGTAGTGTGGGGTTCTTCAGTTTATGAAATGGAATATTAGTTGCTAAGAAGGCTACAGTGAAGTCATAGCAAAATATATTGTCAACGATCAGTAAAATGGTTTTCACATGTCTTGTTATATTATTTTGTTTTAAACGAATTAATAATTCATCCACACATCACAAACTAGATCATTACTTCCAATACACATGTCCGAAAAGAATTTCGAGTCGCTATCAATCCTTGTTTGCAGTAACTCTGGTCTGCATTTTGTTGGTAGCTAGTAGTGCCACTAGTAGTAGTAATTCTAGTCTGCACAAATAAAAACATAGAAATTCATAGAGAAAAATAGCGTAAACAGTGAATATAGCGATGAGAAGAAAATAAACTCATAACAGGTCTCTGTGTAACACGCGGTGGCAATGTTATAGTTATAAAAAGTAACATTGGGAGTATATTAATTGTTAGGACGTCTCTGTCGCGGCTTGAATAGAAGATTTAATGATCACATCAAAATCTATATCGAAGTATTCCGATATTGTAGTTATTACGTAACGTACCACTGAACGTATTTACAATTTATGCATGTTTGACACCTCAAGATCATTTTACTACTTTTATACGATGAAGTATTCATTGACATAATGTGCCAAAGCAACAGTGACCACGCATTTTATTCATTTGGTGATTTTATATTTCTAATAATGTAATGATCATATGTTCATTACTTGAATATAACAGTATAACAGTACTATACAGTATTATTATAATCTAGTTTATAATCTGTTTAGTATAACAGTGTTGTTATAATCTAATAGTAAGGACAGTTACTAATAGTAAGTGAAATGCATATTGATATAATGGCAAGAATACCTTATATTAATGGCCACAGATTGTTTAATAATATACACCTTTAATCAATACAATTTATTGTGTTACCAGGTATTACTAGGTAACAATCAAATACTCATATATTTATAAATATCGACCTGTAAATGTAAATATAAAATATAATATAAGTCACATGTTTATTAATGCAATGAATAACACTATTATTAGAATAACCTATTGTTGATATAAACTCATGGTCTCTTGTGATAATGATCCGAGATGTTTGTTACGCAAGTTTTAATTATAAAATTCCCTGATATGTCGACAAGATCTTATGTTGGGTATGATGATGGTTATTTTTTCGTACATAATTGTGATAACTCACTACATACTAATTTCTCCACAAGATTCTTGCTTACCCCACTCCACCCAGTGTATCATACAAGTATTAATTGACTTTATAGTAAGATATAATACAATGTATTCATTTGTGTTACATCTACAAACTAGTAACAAAATTTGAAATTTAAATAGAAATGTTGTCAGTTTTGACTAACTACTGTACTTGTTGATCTCGTTAAAGATGCCTGTCTATAGTCATATCTTAAAAATTTTATTTAAACTGTTTCCAATGTTGATAAACACGATGGATATGGAATAAATAATTTAATGAAGTCTATTACAATAAAACATCGAAATAGTTTAACATCAGAGTGAGATCTTCGACATTTCCTAAAAAGTTGTTAACTAATAATATAGTCAATAAAGAATAAAGTATTTTGTCATACAGTAATAGGTTCTTCCTATTACCTCCATAGGTTATTACATATTAACCTCCATAGGTTAATAGGTAGGAAGTTTTTATTATTCCTCTTTTCCCAGTTTTCTCCCTTGCCAGGATTATATAGTTTATTAGAATTGCAAAAAAGTTATTAAAAAGTTGGCACATCAGTACTATTCATTTCATCGCTATTTGGCAAATAAAAAACAATCTTATCTTGCCGATAAACGGAACAGTCTACCTGAGTCTAGCCATAAAACAAGCCAAGGTATGATATAAGAGCCATTTAGGATTTTTTATTTGGCCAATAGCGATGAAATAAACTATAAATATTTTTATGCCTTTGAGATCTTTTTAATTCTAAATCTAAAAAAGTTATACATTTTTAAATAAATGGCGAAGGTGTTAGTATTATTTTAATGTGCGGGCATTTTATTTTAAAATGTAAAATGAATGTTACAAGTTTACATATTATTTATACACAAATAAGTCATAACATAGATATATTCATATAATCTTAATTTTTTAAGTAAGTTATTCGTAGTTTAGATTAATTTAGAGATGAAGAAAGTAGATGTGGTTGTTTTTTGCGAGGTAATTACGGAATAATTTACACTCAAAAAATCTGGTCATATCAATAAACATTGAATATCCATTCGAATTCGAACCGAAAGTCAAGTGATCATGTGAAAGAAAATCCCGACCAACGGGGCGTTGCACCCGGGATGCTGGAGATAAATTGCAGTTATTTGTCCACCACTTGATCGATATTACCTTAAAACTTGAAAGTAAGTAGGCCTAAAGAAATATAATAACAAACGCTTTGAAATAACCACGACGCCTCCGCCATTTACTTAAAAAGTTTTGTGGGTAGTAATTTATCAAGAACAGAAGCAGAGCAATTCAGCTGGATATATATCAATCTTTCGCTGAAATTATTCCTAATAATTATCAAAGTTCTTATATTATTGTACAAGGAATGAATAAAAATTTAGGGAATTTGTTCATGTTTACTGTTAACTAATTGTTGACAAACAGGTCAGAAAATTATTTAAAAAACTCTTCCAATATGGTCTAATACGAGGCCATGTGCTCTCTGGTGGTCATTTTCATATTCTGAAACATTGTGCTTTGAAACAGTTTCTGAGATGTTGACCTGAAGTTTAGGTGTGAATTTCGTTGGTATAGCTGGTGGTTTGTATGTACAGCTTATCAAGAATAGGAACATGTCTCAATCAAAAACGATGTTGAATCGCCCACGAAGTTCGCAGTAAATAGCCTGGTTTTTACAAAGTCGCACTGAGACCTTTGCAGATTGAATATCGAGTATGAATGTACAGAGTTCTGGCCGCGCGTAAAGTGCATCATTTTCCCTCCAAATGCTGCCTCACTCTTTCTTCTACGCATACACAGAGAATATCACATTTTTCATATTTTTGAGAAGCTGTATTTGTAACTGTTTAAATTCACCTTATGTTTACGTACTAACATTTATCAAGTGTGTTTAGTATACTAATGATATATTATTGTTTTATAATTATGTTCATAATACAACGCACACACATTAATATGTTTGATGTAAAATTATAAAATATTGTAAATTTCATATATTTTAAAACATTTGAAATTTATGGAAAAATGTCAGAAATATTATTGACATACGTTATTGAAAACAAAACATAATTTAGACACATGGATATGAAAAAATTAATATTTAATTATTTACACTTCCCTCACTTCTAATTTATTACCATATTAACAATTACCCGGATATCTAAAAATGTTTGATTTTTATTAATCGAAGTCCCCCAGTGAATTAATTATTCATTTATTGCTACTCTAATTTAATTTGTAACCTCTTAAATCTCTTATCACCGCTGGCAGATAACCATGTATTATTGTTATATTATTATGTGATATTTACGAGATAAATAGAAAATAAGAAAATTATAAACATTTTCTAAATACATTTTTTTAAACACAAGAATTACATGATCCTTATAAAAAACGCAAATGATGTGCCACTAGTGTAATAGAATATATTTTATATGAATATTATATATTTGAACCACGTCTGATGAAGAGGTACATTCGACGTTTGATTTTCCATCTTTGGGGCCATTTTCAAGAAGTGGGGAGAAAAGATAGAATATTATTTGGTGTAGGTCTAAAACTTACCACCGTAGTTTCAGTCTCCCTCCCCGTCTACTCCCCACGGTTCTATACTGGTTCTTGTCTTATTATTGAGGTATTATTCTGCCTACTCCTTCAACTTCTAACCCGGTTAAGATCAAACAAAAGTTTCCCAAAATCCCAATGTCTGCAGCTTCAATAAGAACTATCGTCTGCTTCTGTACTTGAATAATATGCAGGTACATAACTTGAATGGCATATGGCTTCTACATACGAAACCAATCTCTCGATATTCTTGAACAAGTTCAAGCACATATCGGTATCTCACATTTTTGTCATATGTATGTCAGATTAGTCCATTAATTTATTTAAATTATTTTATTTTTATTATATTTATCGGTGTCTGTTTCCTAAACGAAGTTTTAGATTCTTTAAGAGGATGTATTACAAGATAGGGGATAAAATTTAAAATTTTTAAGTGGGATAGCTGAGGGTAAGGGGGTCAAAACGAAACTACAACGGACTAAATTTAACTGATTTTGACAGATCATTTTCTTTGTTGAACTAGATAATGGATGTGAGCAGTGTTGAAATGGGAGCACTGTATATATAGACATTATATATATATATATATATATATATATATATATATATATATATATATATATATATATATATATATATAGTACACTGTAATATAGACATTAGATGATGTAGATATACAGTTAACATTATTAATAAATAAATATGCGAGTTGTGGATATTTGAAGGAAAGGTTCTAGCTTCTACATGTTTTTTATAAAAATAAACTTTTTGTAAGACTCCACCAGCGATTCTAGTATTTGATATAAAATAAACCAAACTAACCCAATGCTTCATTGAATATCTCCCAATCTCCGTGATGTTTCAGAATGTCCCTTTTTAAGGGTTTCTATATCTCATTGTTGAAAGTGATTGAGCTCTTTTGTGACAAATTGATTCGAGTAGATGTATTAAATGATATAACAATAAAGCTTATTAAAAGAAATATTTTTATTTTACAAATATAGAATACAAAATGATGAAGAACTTTAAATTACAGTAAATAAACACTATCAGTAAAATCAAATGAAAATAATAAAATCCCTGATACCAGCGTATTTAACAGATAATTTAATTTTCAATCTACATAAAAATTAACATTTAGGTATACGAATTACTACCATTAAATATAAACAGAATAATAAAATGAAACTTTGTCATAAAATGTTTTCCTTATTACGATTTATTTTCGAATAGGTACATTTTAAATTTACTCCCGGCACGTTTAATTCTTGAGCTGGGAAATTCCAGGGAAACGGAATTATAAAATATAAGGGCATTGAATACAAAACACGAATAGACAAGGCTATACGATGCATTGACATATTTAGATAATATCTGAAGCCTATATTATTTTTGCGTAAGCTATCTTAAGGTATTAATTATATTAGTATTGGTTCTCTACAAACTTCAGGTTTAACTATTTCCTGAAAATTTCTTATTCAGTGCCAGTTCAATGACTTATTGGTGATCTCTAGTTACATAATTATTCTCAATCCTTGTCATGCAGGTAAACTACAAGTAACTTATTGTGATTTACGCCGCTTGATACAAAGTAACTTCTTTTCCGCAAGATTCAAATTATTCAAATAAAGTAACAAAATTCTGCATTTGGCCTATTACGTATTCACAGCTTTATTACAAATAAACATAACTTTCTTAAAGAAACTTTTCACTAAAATTGTATAGCCTTCCTGGACAAAAGGCTGTTTGTAGCTGACAAGAACAATTAATTATGGAAATATAAATACGAACTGTGAATCTGTGGTTCTTGGTAAAATGAGGGAATAAGTTATGGAAATAAAAGTAAATGAAGTATTTCAGATTAGACACGGAACCGTACTCGAAATGACACGTTAGAACATATCGGGGAGCATGCACATAATTCAATTACTTTGTGTTAACCACAAGAATATCATTAAAATAGGAAATCGTAACAAGGAAAAATATTAAAACTAGATAGAATGTAGAGAAATTGCAACTGTAAAAGTTTAAAGATCCACATACTTTGAAAGTACATGAACATCTTGACGAATTTTAATGTACACAGAACAGCGTGGAGTAGAAGTGAATAGATACAAATAGCACAATTAACAGAACAGTAGGGGAATATAGAAGGAAGAAGAAAGGGAGTATAGAAGAGAATGAAAGAAAAATGTAAGAAGACGCTGGAGGAAAAAGTAGGCGAAAGGTTGAAATAGTTGGGAACAAAATTGGAGGAGAGCAACACAAGCCACCTGGAAAAAAGGAAAAAATAAAAAAATAAATAATAATCAGCAAAAGCAAGATGAACTGGATAAAAACTTAAATATCGGAATTGAAAATTTTAAAATACAAAGAAATATCAAAAAATTAGTAACCAAAATAAGTCGTATATACCCAAAACTATTGGAATAAGAAACAAGCAGGACATATTAGTGATGGATAATTAAACAGAGATGGGTGAAATAATTTATAGAACTACTTAATGAAGAATAAACATATGCGATAATATGATACGATAACACTGACAACATTACAAGAACAGAATTATATAACAGATAACACTGACAACATTACAAGAACAGAATTCGAAGAAATGAAACACATGGTAAGAAAAAGTCGTAATTCAAAAATACCAGGAAAGGATGGTATAAATATGAAGTTAATTAAATATGGAGGCGAAAGGCTATGTGTATGGAGAATGAAGAAAATACCACGAAAAATAGGACAAATAGTAACTATATACGAGAAAGGAGACACGGATGTAAAAATTATAGAGGAATAACGCTATTAAATACAGCAAACACAATTATCTCCATAATTATATAGAAAGAATTATCTGGAATGTTAAATAACATTGTAGAGCCATATCAATTTGGTTTCTGGAAAGGAAAATCGAAGGCGGATGTACACGTAATGAATACATGTAATAACGAAACGAAATACATGCAATGAAACAAATAATCGAAAAATCATATGAATACAATGCAGACCTTAAGATTTGTAGATTTCCAATAAGCTTTCGACTCGGTCAATTGAAAAGAATTGATGACTGTCCTGAGTGGGCTAGAAATATCACCGAAACTCCGAAGACTTATATTTGCAAGAGAACAAGAACCACTATAAAAATTTTAAAAATGCGATACTGAAGAAATCAACATTGACAAAAGTGTTAAATAAGAAGACTTATTGCCTGCATTGCTTTTCTATATGGCAATAGAACATATCAATCGAGCAATAAATAAAGGTACAATAATATCGAGAGTAGGCCAATTGGCAGCATGTTAGGAGAAGCAGTGCAGAAAGGTAAGAAGATTGAAAATAGACAAGAGCAAAATGAAAATAAGGAGGGTAGGAAATAGGAAGTAGTATAATTAAAGTAGAGAACTATGAATGAGAGGAGGTGGATATCAGATATCTGGGAGTCGTACTGTCCAGTAATGGAAAAAGGTCAACTGAAACTAAGGACAAAATTCTATCTGCCAATAAAAATCTGCAAGTAAATAGGAAGCTAGTAAAGAGTAAAGCATTAACCTTAAAAATAAAGATGAGCTTATATAAAGCATTAATAAGGCCGATACTTACTTATGCGGTAGAGATAATAAGCATGATAAAAGAAAAGAGGAAATAATGAAAGTCGGTGAAAGGAAAATCATGAAAATAATAATAGGCCCAACGCGAACAGTAGATGGAGTATACAGAATGAAAACCAATTTGGCAACAGAATAAGAATTAAAGGGGATAATATAATAGTTATAATTAGGGAGCAAAAAGTAACGAGAGGGAGTAAATATGGCTGGAACATGTGTAGAGAGCGATACAAGAAGTGCGGTAAGTATAATAATGGAATAGGAACCAGCAAGCAAGAAATATAGAAGTAGAATAAAATGTAGAATAAAACAACTTGGCTTGGCTACAAGAAGCGAAAGAAGATCTGAACAAAATCGGAGTAAGAAACCCAAAGGACGAAGCAAAGAATCGAAAAAAATTGCATTATACATGTAGAAAAATCAAACAAATATAAAATATTGATCATTCTCAAGAAGTTAGATCTAGAAATCTTTTATAAGTGGTGCTACCTCACTTGGAGTGTTAATCCAGCTATACATACAAGTATGAACTAGCGTCTATCATAGATGTCCAAGAAGAAAAAAATATTGTACAGTCTGTGGCTATTATATACATATGCACAATTGTTATTATACAAACTATTATATACATAACAAAGCCGACGAATAAGACGATATTGTCCAAATATCCTCTTGAAAATTATATTTTTTAAGAAACATTTAAATATATACGTTGATAAAGGTAAATTGAAAATGTAACGTAGGTATATGGTTAAAAAATAAATTTAAGAAGTTGGGAACAGAGGCAGAAACTGGTATATTCCTTAAATGCCTAAATTCTATAACCTTTTTAGGAAATAACATCGAATAAAGTTTATTACAAAGAATATTGTGCGCTCGTTTATCGGAAATACCTGCCATTCTATACCTTATCCAGCGATAATATTAAATCTTCTCAGCGGAGTTATTAGAGTAAAGCGATCAGCCATATTTCCAGCCATGATATTAGTACACTTTGGCCCGAAGAGAATGCTTATTATATTCGTCAGAAACTATCCGTGGTGGTTATATAAAATAACAGTGATCCAATTTGATATTGTAAGTGGTAGTTAGAATTAACATTTTAATACATTTTAAGTTGTAGTTAATTAATTGTAGTGTATTTTCGCTTATCATAGTAGAATTTAAACAACTTCTGAATTGTATATACATATTTGTCTATACATATCTTATAATATTGTATTGTATATATATATATATATATAGATTGTATACATATCTTATAATATACAGAGGATTATATAGAGCCTATATATCTCACAAGTAAAGTCAAGTGTTATAAAAGATATTTAATAACGGAAAAACGCCTTCAGAAAATGAGAACATGTCCCATTTTTTCCACGTTTTTTTGTCAATAAATTTCTCTATTTACTAAATGGCTGTTTTCGTGTTTGTCACGAAATTGTTAGGTCGATGTACCAAATACTTTTCCTTCGAATTTTGGCATTTTGACAAAATCAATATAGTAAATCGTCCCTTGCAAACAACGTAGTAACTATTGTTTTTTGATCCGAAACCTCTAGAGGCATTCTCTGGAGGTGCCTTCAATATGAGCGAGGGGGTGGCGCAATATCATTGCGATTTGCTTACTCGTATTATTATTACGACAAATAAAATTATATATTAATAAATCCTTCGATATTGAAGTTGCGTTTGAATTTCCAAATTATAGTAAACTAATCTGGAAATTCTTGATACCAATAATGAACATATAGTACTAGATGGAACTTTATAAAAATTTTTGTACATGGGAAGAAGGTTTCTTAAAGTTGTTTACATTTACCCATAGGGTAATTGCAACAAAATTGTAAAAATGTAAGTAGAAATTAAAATACATGCTAAGAAATATAAACTATGCTATAGAAGAAGTATTACTATATAAAGGGATTTATAAAATTGATATATGTAAAAATAGCTGCAAATCTAAAAGGTCTATTAAGAAAAAAGATAATTATTCATTTTTCATAGTAAGGAAAAAATAAAAACGAAGAAGTATCATTTGATAATTATTACAATAGTAACTAGTTTATTTTAATATTTCAATTGTAATATTAATTTTTAGTGTAGTTTCGAAGCTGCAAATTAAATAGTCTTAATAGTAAACGTGAAGGGTGCCTCTAATAAATATCTGATGAGTGGTCATCATTTCAATATTATTTTTTTTACATATACCGCCATCTACAGCTCATTTTTCGATTTTTGAGAAAATTTTCGTTTTGTAGCGCAGCTATGTATAGTTAACAAAACCGCGTATTAGTGAAACAAGGTTTTTGAAATTTGAGTAGTAGTAGCATGTGACAAGAAACCGCTTTTTACCATATGTGTATGAAATTAATACAATTACTTATAACATAGATTTAAAGGTGTAATCCATTTACACCTTTTACACAAGAATCATAATTTTTAACCGTGCAGAACTCATTTTTACCATAAATTTACGTCATCTAACAGAAAGGACAAGACATTTCGGAGCTCTTAAATAATCCTCTAGCATTTTATTCCTTTTAAAAGGAAAATGAGGACAATTTGGGTATCTAAATTGTCTCCAAAATTACCTTAAAATATCGGAATCGATATTATATTTTCAAATCAATTAATTATATTTTAACATTAAAAACGTCTATTCCTCCTTAAATGGATTTATTGCCAGGAGATACGAAACTAAGAAGTATCTCATAAAATTCATAGTCTATTATATTTTATACATTTTAAATTAAACGGAGAAGGCCAGAGTCGGTTTTAATTAAAACAATTTGAGTGAAAAAGGCTGCTTTCCTAAAATGCCTTGAATCATTGAGATTAGGGTAACATTAATTTGAATCAGTTTTATCTTCAGTGGTTATTAAAGTTAATGTGGCGCATATAATAAGACAATGGGTAAAATACTCCCATATTTCATTAATTTGAATTTCTTTTGTATTTAGATTGTCTGTGTTACAATGTAAATTGAGAGATTTATATTTCATTTCATATTGCAAAATAGTTACAAATAGTCAATAGGTAAATGAAATAAAATAATAGTTCTAAGCCAACATACAATATTCTAATTTTGAAATAATTGAAGCTAAATATACAAATCTTAAGGGAGCCATGTTATTAAATGATATCGTGTCTCTAATCATAAAACAGAAGGTTTGATGTACATTAAGAGCCACATAGTTGATATGTCCAGAGAAAGGTAGCTTGCCATCAAAATACACCTCAAAAGAATAGTCATATATTAGCTGTCACTTCTTTAATATATACCATAAAACTTTAAATTTATGTTTATTGACAGTTTATATTCTGAACACCTCGACACAACAATGTCGATGAATTTTTGTAAATTCAAATGATCATCTAAGCAGTATATGTTTAAAAATAATTTTAAATCATCGGCAAAAAGAAGATGATGTGACATAGGTAGTAGAGGCGAATCATTAATAAATAATGATTAATTTATAAGATAAAAAATAATGGGCCCAAATTTGAGCTTTGAGGTATTCTAGAGGACGTTAAGAATGTCAGGGACTTAAATCCATTATATAAAACAAATAATATACGTCTGGATAAATACGATTTAAGTGGAGAAGATTACTGCCGAAGCTATCTAATTTTGAAAATAATATATTATAATTGTCAAATCCTTAGCTTTGACAAAAATATCTAGGGTGGGCGAGGGCATTAAATATATTATTTTATGTGCGAATGTGATATAGTGGTGGTTTAAGAGGTTGGGCGACTGGTTGAGCGAAAAGGATTTTGCTTAGGCGCTCACCCACCCCTGTCGCCGCCACTGCAGTTTTCGGAAAGAATCCGCATAAGATACGTCAGACATATACACAATATCTTCAAAAGGTTAACGTTCAGACAGGCATCATTGGCTCTATATTATTAGTCCACGTTTTATTGAAGAAAATTTGATAGCTGCGAAATATTTGAGTCTGATCAGAGATGAAATTATTTCTGTTCTGGAAAATTTGTAACCAAATACTTTAGATCCGACTCTACTGATTGAAATTCTTTACGATTTATTAAGACTCTATTATGTTTGTATAAGGGACAACACCCCATTATAGAAGCTAGGTCTAGTAGTCTAGATAAACAGATTAACCGTTAGATTCTTTCGGTCCGACTATGTAGAAAATAAAGGGTAGGCAATAAAGCCAGATAACGGTAATGATTTCAAAAATGAATATAAACAGAAATAGGAAATGTCTCACATAGAAAATTTAAAAAGAACCAATAAGCTTGTGTTTTACTACAAATTTACAACTAGGTTGAGTCAGCCAACAAATAAGCAAAAAACATTTCCAATATTTAATGTTTAATGTTATATATTAGTTTGTATTTTACTTTCTAGTCATTTAAGGCACTGATTAAGGATTTTGAGGATAATGATAAAATGGATAACTACGTACACCTCGTATAAGAACAATTAGTTATCAACCGTTCGGATTTCTTCCTAAAAGTTTAGGAACAGCGACTGAAGAAGGGAGAAGTTGCCTCGAGAATGAAGTGTAAGCAGTAAAGCCAGATAACAAAAACAATCTCAAAAAATAATGCAAACAGAAATAGGAAATGTCTCACCTTAAAATATTTTCAAGAGAAAATTAAGCAGAACTTTTATTACAAGCTAGGATAAGACCAGCCAAGAAGTAAATAAAAAATATTTTCAATATTTAATGTTAAATTAATGCAGATTTTTCTGTCTAGTCATTTAAGAATTGGTTAAGGATTTTGAAGATAATAACGAATTGGATAACTACGAACACCTTTTATAAGAACAACTAGTTATAAACCGTTAAAATTTCGTCCCAAAAGTTTAGGAATTGCAATTGAAGAGAGGAAAACTTCCGTTAGAACATTCACATTATAAATCACCGATATCAAGGAAGGGCGGAAAATAGCCAGATGCGTACCTACTGCTGTATTTTGGTCGAAGAAGGGAACACATAACATGAAAAAATAACTGTCCATGTCTGTAATTAACTGAAGCAACATCGATTCTCTCAATTTTTATTCGATCTATGGACGATTTAATAAAGTTAGTTTTCACCTTTTATGCGTCTTTTCAAGTTGTTTAATTTTTCAGTGATGTTATTTAAGAGACGCAAAACTCACGCATATTTTGCTAATTCGCATACTCTTTTACTATATAATCCCGTCATATAACTACTCGTACATATATACGTTATGAAACGCTTTGCATTTCGTTGGACGATTACAAGTCCATTTCGATAACCTACAGCGTCAATTTAGTAATGATTGCTCAATATCTCCATCACGTAGAAAACAAAAATTAATTCGTTGACTATAGTTTTATTGTAACATAGTAAGTTATTACGCTTAGCTAGCCGGCATCGCGTGACTAAAGGTAAGTGTTAAGTAACCGATAAAAGCTTAATAACAAGCCTTCGTCGGGGAACTTCGTCGAAGTGACGGAAATTGGCGATTTCAGTTCTTATTATGGCTGATTGAAGTAGTCGAAACTTCCATGTGAATGTATTAATTGCGTGTCTAAGTCCTTTGATCAAACTTTGCACCATTTGATGTTTCTCAACGAAGTAGTTTGAATTTAAATGAATCATTTTTTCGTATTTTCCATTATTAATTTGTACCCTAAGATTAAGAAATAATTGAAAACATTTATTGTAAAAACCAGAGCATTATATAGTAGAATCTTACAGTAGTAGAATTTAACATTGCTGACAAATAATCGTTGATACTAATGGTGGTGGTACCTAGTCGAACACTACATATATAAAGTGATGTATAGAAAAAAAAATATGATAATACAGCTTTTATCTCTTTAATTTAGTTTTCTCTACTGCTTATTAAAATCATCATAGGAATTTTTAATATTCCGAATTAGCTGGATATATATCTTGAAAAGCAATTATTTTTAAATGCAATGTATTCGGCGATCCTTTAACATAGCAGATTTATTTACAATTTATATAATGGATCTTTGCGCGTGTATCAATTTAGTGACGACGCGACGTACGGATCACATGCTACACCACTTACAATTGTTACTAATATGTCACAATTACCAGCACGTATGTCTAGCGACATATGTTTCAATCAACTACGTATGGCATAGACAGTTAATAATTTGCCGAACAAAATGCAATTATGAAGTCACATATTAGTTTTATTGTATAATGTGATTCATTGGCGTCTCAATATTTCTGTAAAATTTATTTCATTTTTGTTTCATTTATTTTGATGGAAATATCACTTTTGAACCATTGAATGTTTTTGTGGAGAATCTCTTCATTACTCTGTGATAGGTTGACGGATTTGTATTGTATTAACTGTTATCTTAAAATGTGTTTTCGGCACGACACGACACGACACGACATGTTCAAAAATGTCAATTGATTGTTACCTGTGTCGCACACGCAAAGAATCATTATACAAACCATATATAAAATTTAGCCATTTAAAGCTTTTGCAATAACCTTTGTCAGAATATTGTATTAAAATACAGATAAATGATCCAGCATAAATGAATACTACTCATTCGAATACGCTGGCTGGATTTAAAACCAGGCATAGCTATGCAACAGTACTTATAAACGTAGCATGTGTAATGAAAGCCACAGATAATAAAATGTTTACGGTTCCGGATGGCGAGTTTAAAATCATACAAACCGTTACGTTGTGAGAAAAGGGAGATATGAGAGTGGAATGAAACACTGAATATGAAAGAGGCGATATATGTAACGGCCAAACGATATGTTCTGCAAATTCCAGCCCTACTGTTACTTGATTACTTTACGACTTTTAATGCATTAAATAACATACTAAAACTGATTTTCATGAAATAATACCATTTAATATCAAGTGGATATTTTATAGAAAGGTATCTGGAATAATATAAGACCTATTTACATTTTTGTTGTTATGTATGTTATATAGAAACACTCAGTATGTTATCTGTAGTCTAAATATAATTGTATACTTCTATGTGTCTTATCATAAAACTAAATCGTAACCAATTCACTTTTATGGTGACTTACTGGAACTTTATAATGTTATTTCTTTAAATTAATCTTTGCAAACTATTTTTAATATTACCTTAAATTCTGTCGGCATAATGGAACTTATAAAATTGCAACAGAACCACTGTACAAGCGGCATAGTTTTAGTACGTATTACTATTATACTCTTCTTCTTGGAGTGCTTTGACCATTATCGATTGTTAGCGATTATAAACTGGATCATGTTAGGCTATCATAACTTTACTAACTGCTGAGCGGAAAAGTTATACAGTTGTTTTGTTAAACCATTGCCTTAAGTAAGTTCATTAACAAAGATGTTCTCCTTCTTCTGGGGCCTCTCCTACCTTCTATCTTTCCTTGGATTATGAAATGAAGTATTCTATA
This sequence comes from Rosalia funebris, assembly GCA_037954035.1. Lineage (NCBI taxonomy): Eukaryota > Metazoa > Arthropoda > Insecta > Coleoptera > Cerambycidae > Rosalia > Rosalia funebris. Next base: position 932,631 of record JAZFAV010000018.1, on the reverse strand, counting down.
TTTTTCCGAATGTTGCTTTATGTGCCCAAAATATTCCAACTTTATCCTCTTTAAGGTTGTCGTGATTTCTGTATGTTCCTTCATACGTGTAAGGACTTTGACATTTGTTATTGTATCGGTCCATTTTATTTTCAGCATCCGACGGTACAACTACATCTCGAATGCTTCGAGGCGTTTCAGTGTTGCCTCTGTTGTTGTCCAAGTTTCGGCACCGTCTAAGAGGATGGGGAAGATATAGCATCTCAGCATTCATATTCTAAGTGCCAGATTAAGATCATGACTTCGGAGTAAATTGTTCATTTTAAAATGAAGGCAGCCCGGGCCTTTTCTATCCTGATCTTGATCTCTCTAGAAGGGTCCCATTCTTCATTAATGTCGCTACTTAGATACTGTACTATTTTGAGTCTCTTTAATGATGTTCCATTTATTTTATTATTAGGCCATTATCTGGAGCATTTTTGTTTTTACTAATAATTATATATTTCGTTTTCTTTATGTTCAATTTAAGACCATATTGCTTACAGATATTAACTAAACGATTCATAACTATTTGAAGATCCTCGCCGTTACTGGTCAAAATTAAGATGTCGTCGGTGAATCTGATGTTGTTAATATTTTCGCCATTTATAGTGATTACTTCATTTGCCTCAAATATCGCTTCTAAAAATATTTCTTCCGAGTATAGATTGAAAAGTAGTGGCGATAGGATTCCCTGTCGAACACATCCTCTAATTTCTGCCCCTTCGGTCAACTGCCCATCCACTCGGATTGCTGCAGTCTGGTTCCAATATAGATTTTTTATGTCTTTGTCGTCAATTCCGAATGTTTCTAGGATAGAAAGCAATTTATCGTGCCGTTTTCTATCAAATGTTTTTCGCTATCTATCAGGCAGACATAAATATCGCCATTCACGTCTCGGCATCTTTGTATTAAAACTTGCACTCCAAAAAGTGCATCGCATTCCCACCTCGGAATCCAAACTGTGTTTCACCCATTCTGCTCTCCAGTTTGCTATATATTCGGCAATGAACTATCCTGAGGAATACCTTAAGCACATGGCTCATTAGTTATGGTTCTGTAGTCATTACATTGTGTTGACTTGTTCTTTTTTGGAATTGTAATGAAAATGGATTTCAGCCAGTCTATTGGAATTGTCCCCGTATCATAAATGGTATCGAACAGGTCAATTAAAGCCATTATAGCATTATCTCCAAGAAGTTACACAATTTCAGTTGAAATTTCATCTGGACCTGGAGCTTTTCCAGTATTATACTCAAAAATCAAAATTCTTGTTCGTTCCTAAATCAAAATAAAATAGTTTTTTAAAAAGTTAAATTCAAGACAAGTGATTTAACATGCATATTCGAAATATTTTACGTTATCGGTCTGAATGTATGTTAATATATCAACATGGACTATACGATGTTATTTACTTACGTAATAACTTGTGCTGTATTCAGTCGAGACAGGTTAATTAAATACTTCTAAATTAGTAACTGTATACCGCTTTGACAATCGTGTCCAAATATCGCCTATTTATACTAAATACGACTGACGTCAGTTAAAAGACGTCGCACTCTTTGATGGTTGAATTTGGAATAGAGAAATGTACATATCTGTTAGTGTTTTATTGAATACAATAGGCTTCATAATGTAATATAAGTATTTAAACAAGAAGAAAGTAACTTTAGAGTTATAAATGCTGCATTTATATACATTATTTAAGATTTTAATCATTTCCTTTTTGGCCACTAATGTTATACTTACGTTGTATGTTGTTCTTCCTTTAACATTAAAGTTAAAGCTTTACAGTAGTGTAATAATTGTTATTTGCCTGTTACAATGAAAAGAAAAAGTTTCTTTTGGTATTATTATTTTATAAATACAACAATATTTAATAAAATCCATATTCTTAAAGCAAAGTATTTTTCGAAAAATCGCTCATATTTATCGATTTAATTTATTCTACTGGGTTCTTAGATATATTTAGATATATTACATATAGAGTTCTGGAATCCTAAAGCACTTAGGCTGACGACAAGTTTATTTGTTAAATAACAATTGATATTGTTGGCATTTTCCTTCAACGACAAACTCAAAAATATTACTTTTATTGTTTACAGTGTCACAGATTTGATATAAAAATGTCTTGTTTGTTCCTGTTTGAGTAAAAAGTTTTATGTCATAATAATTGGTATTCTCCCGAAAACTAAAATAGTACAATTTACCCAATCAGACCACTACTAGTTGGATAGCAACGTTCATGTTTCTTATAATTATTTTGTTTTCGATTTTCTTGTTATATGTATGTCTGTAGTTGTTTTGCTTATACATCAAAGTCGTTTTAGGTTTATGCTGCTTTTTAACGAACCATATCACCTTTGTTTATATTTTTAACTTTATATATATATATATATATATATATATATATATATATATATATATATATATATATATATATATATATATATATATATATATTTACCCAATTTTATAAATAATGTTAAAATATTTATATAAGACCAAACCAATTGAGTAAAATAACTACTAAGTTTTATACCATTATATTTATACACGAATCGTGTCTACAGTTTCAACGCTTTATGTCATTTTCAAAACGATGATTCAACTAAGAATAAAACACAAAAATTCAGTTACATGGACGTAAATTTAGAACCTCGATCTAGATCCTCGATTAGATCCTCTAGGTACCTCGATCACAATAGATTCTTCAGGTTACAGAGAACAGATTCTATTCTTGCTAATCATATCTTATAAAGTGGACATAATTTCCCAGTTATTAATAATATGAAAATTCTACACTATGCCATCAAAGGTTTAAAACTTAGTTGGTTAGAAGCAATAGAAATCTATAAATACAACCATAGTGATAATTTTAACTTGTTACATGATGAAGTAGATATACTATATTCTCCTCTTTTTACTGTTACCAATATGAATTAACTCCCTGTAGAATAGTTCGTAATAATATTCCTGAAAATTCCCACAATGGTCGGGATTGCACCATTTATAAAACACGTTTTTGTGTAAACCTTAATTACCTGTTTATTGTCATAACCCCTTGTTCTATGTAATTCGATTTTTGTATTTCATTCTAGAGTTGAATCATCGCTTTGAAAATGACGATTTTTGTGTAAATATAGTGATATAAAATTTGTTTTACTCAATTTCGTTGGAATTATGAACTACCACATAGTAACGCCTTCCTTGATCAATATTTATATAAGTATCATTATAAAAATTAAATGCATTAGATTTTGGAATCGAGTACTATCTGGGTTTATCTAGTCTAAAAATATTTATGTAAAAACGTTTCATATTAAAATAATATAAATATATTACATTAAGTTTATAGGCCATAAATAACTGTACCCTTCATTCACAAAAGTTTCAAGATATATGCACTTACTATATTTATATAATTAGTGTATAACTTTTTCGCTATATATAGTGTCCGTCAGTCATAATGTTGTCAACCATTGTACCATTGCACTTGGAAAAATTTCAGAAATTTAATTTTATTAAGTAGTCAGAGAGTTGCTATTTAAAAAATTACTATGATAAGGTTTTTAAGAGATTTTAAACCCAAAATCTATAAAAAATATATTTGCATATCAATGTCATTTTAAAATGTAACGTAAATATTTTAAAGTTACTCTCCAAAGAATCAGTTAATGACAAAATTACGCTATATAATGATTGTAAATGATTAACTAAAGCCGTAATTAAAATGAAAGTTAAGTATTTATTAACGATATACAACAGTAATCAACTATTTAGAAACATCGGCGCATTCGCCATTTAATTAAAACTATTTCTCGGTGCTACATGCGCTATGTCGGAATCCTTGCTCTAATTGGAACAGTAATATGGCATGAAATCAACCCCTCTATTCTCTAGATATTAGCCTCCTGGATGATGTCTGTTTTTACCCTTTAAAACGTTCACTAACTGATAATCAGTCCTCGAACTATTTAGATTTCCATGCCATATTAGAAAGTTAAATGGATAATGGAAATAATCCGCTTATTATTTTAATTCTGTTACTCTGAATGTCAAGTATCACATAGTTTTATTATACACCATGTTTTACGAGACAATACTCTTCTTCTAAAGTATGAACTTATTGATTCCGTGCATATTTTTGAAAATATAAAATATGAAATTGATTTATGCTTACTTTTTATCTATGATTCTATGTTTTATAGAAATATATTTCTAGAACCCTCTGATTTAGCTGTCGTAGATTAAAATAAATCATATCACATAGGGTTTACAAGTTGAAACTTTTGGAGTATTCCTTATATACTTTTATTTTTCAATTGCTCATTATATCAGTAACTTATAAGTCGGAAATCGAGAAAGAAACCACCAAGCCGCCAAGCGGTTATCAAAGTAGTTCCCGATTAGCAAAGCTATTACATAATCGCTCTAGGAAACAACTACTCCTCGGGCTAAAGCCCCGCCAGGCATTGAATTATACCCAGAAGCGATCCTCGACCCCTTTCTCGTGTTTCTGCATGATCAGATAAGGTTTCAAAAAATAAAACCCGCCACAGGTAGGATTCGACATTTGTCCCGGATCGGAACCGAACGACATACAGCTGTTGAGACTTTAAGTGTGGCGGGTTTTATTTTTTGAAACAGCTTTCTTAGCAACCCAAATGTTACTAGATATCCTAGAATCCCCACCTACTCAATAATTATGTAAAAAATCATTGCACTTAGTTTAATTTTCGCGATGTAATTGAAAAATAAAGTCTTGTATGCACCACTGGCATTACTTGATGATAATGCCCATTGGTCGATATCCTTCCCTTGGACCAAAGACCATCGGGCTGGATCACATCGACCTCCGGGCATTATCATCTAAGTAACTCCCTTGGTACATAAATAGCTATAATAACTACTTATTTCTAGACTGTATTTAAAATTATTCAAAAATAACAAGTGGCCCATGAATAGTGATATCCATTCTATCCACTGACTAACATCAAGTTATTCGTACTGTTATTCACTAGATATCAGATCTATGTATAGCTAATTTTTCTTATTTTATTATGATGGAAGCGAGATACGTAACGAAGCTGATAAGCGTTTTTAAACTAGAATGTTTGCCTACTAATAGATATAATTTCCATAAAGAAATTTCTGAGTAATTCAATTAATGAACGAAGAACTTTAATTTGCTTTTGCAACAACAATTGTGCTTGTATTTTTGGATCTCTTTTTAATTAATATATTCATTATCTCAGAGTCCTAATTAAGCATTGCATTGGATACGGTGTAATAATAAAAATCATAAAAGTAAAATCTAATTTAATATATGTTATAGATATTTATGAATTATTCCTCGTTGATTTAGTTCTCTTCAACATACTATTTACATAAATATAACTGTTTAAACTAAATTATTCACCTCAAAAGTTTAAAATTAAGTATTACTTAATTATTAAGTAGTATTTTGCTACAGCAACTACAGAATAATTTATTTTATAAATTATATATGGCATGTATGTTATATATAATAATATATGATAAAATCCATATTTTTTATTGTTCTTTTTTAAACGATATAAAATATACTATACCATTCATCTAGGAAATACATCATAAGAAGGAAATGCAATTATAATATAGGAATTCATTTACATTAATTTTGTGACAATCAAGGTTACAGGTTCATAATACGAGGGAACTGTAACGAATGAATTGTAGGAAACTTTTAGCAGTATATAATTACATTAAGTGTTAATCGCTTTTAATTGAAAAGCCAACATATTGGCTGTTATAGGAACAAACGTTGTTGGCATATAAACAAAATTCCTGGCCTCATAGATTTCTTTGTACTCAGGAACATTTTATCATATTATTTTAGATATTGAAGAAATATGGGATATGAATTGAGATCACTTCCTGAGTGATTACACAGATTATACTTACGCTGAATGACAGTATAATTCAGAAGGCTAGACTGGCCCAATATTAATTTTGAAGAACGAATTCACCTCTTGGTTCCACTAAGTACAGAGGAGCAGCTAGATGATGAAATCGAGCCTTTTATAAACAATATCCATCAAGCAACATGGAGAAATATTTTGGGGATTACTTGCAGGACGAGTAAGTAATGATTCAAAGAGATTATGAACCATACTTCAGCAAAAAGAAAACTTTGAAGAAAATGACATCAATCCAAAGCATGAGCTGATAAAACAGATTTGAACAATAATTCAGTAACTAAAGCATGAAAAAGACAATAGATTCGACTAACAACTACCTGAGTGAACTAACTAATATCAAAGAATTGTTCACACTGAAAAGATACCAATAGTTTAAATAGGTCCATTCTAAAATACCCACTACTTGGAGATGCAAGTTGAATATAACAAAAATAATATTATACCATTAAAATCAGGAATAACATTAAAAATGTGCACAGGTTCAAAGAATATCTAGAGATAAAATTTCAGCTAAATAATGGAAACAATCCAGAAGACTGGATTAAACCAAAAGTTATAAAGAAACTAACCAATCATAAAACTAACCAATCATAAATGCTTTATCCAGATCGAAGTACTTGTTCGATATGTGGAAAGCAACAGAATACAACCCATCTCCTTTACTCTTCGTTATTTCAGAACTGTAGGATTAAGTTGCTCCCTAAACAGGCTGAAAATGGCAATAGAAGAAATTAAGTTGAATCCCTCACCAATTCAGTTTCAGAGCAAGTCGCTCGATAATCGATCAAATGTACGGGATCGCAGATAAAATTGAGAAAACCTTAGAAATTGGCCCTTTGCACAATATTCCTAAATATAGCAAATAATTTTGTAAAATGTGACATAAATAACTGTTTTATATGTTACATATTTATTGCTGCGATAATACTCAGAACTTCAATACATCACAAAATTTCTTCAAAATAAAACACGAGAAGGTTTATTCTCATTTTGGAAGTCGGACAGATGAAAGTAAGGGAAGAGTACTCCAAGGTAGTGTATTTGGTCCAATGCTCTAGTTCAAGTAGATCAGTAATATTCTTAACCTCGAACATTATACAATCGCGAGGTTTTCCGCTCCTACTGAAACTCGTCCGTTGGAAAAAAACATGGAGAACCTCGAAACTGTAACTTAAATATGTAACTTATATGAACATATAAAATTTTATATCATATATTGATAATAATAGGTATTGATAATAATAGGTGATATATTCCAATATGTAACAAAAATGAACAAAGTAAAATAAAACAAAAAAGAAACTGTTCGGTTCTTTTTTCGTTCACAGTTTGAACTGTGAAGAAAATCGTGATTTTATTCGTGACTAAGATTCAAAAACAATTCTATGTCAACGTACTAATTATTTCATCGCTATATGCCAAATAAAAAACTCTCTTATCTGCCGATAAATGGAAGAGTCTATCTGAGCCTATCCATAAAAATAAGCCAAGGTTATGTTTTGAGATTTTTTATTTGGCAAATAGCAAAGAAATAAACTATACCTATTGTTCATTTTGAATATCCTTTTAAATGTTGGGACCCTATAAGTAATATTTTAAAGCTTCATGTTCTTTGTATTATTCTCATACGATTCTTTTCACTTAATTACTTTTATTATTTTAACTGATGTTCACCATATTTTATGTAGTTATAATTTTTTAAGCAGAAAAATTACTCCAAAGATTTATATGATTATATGAATATAAACCATTTTTAATTCCTCGTATAAAAGTATATAATATATACTTTTTGTTATTTATGGTTCATATTTATATGTTTTCGCATTTAATAATTGACGAGGCTTGTCTTAGCAATTATGTAAATCTATGAACATTTTAAATAAACACATAAGATTCGAGTAAATACTAGACTAATACTACGTAGTAACATATTTTGGTTAATAGGAAGATATTTATCTTGGAAAATACATAAGTATTATTAAAGAAAAACTCTATAATTTTCTAGGAAGTGTTGTGTGTAAATAACTTATTTTACCCAGTATATTATTTTTTCTTGAATTGAATATTAAACAAACTTGTAAATAACGTCGAGTACGTACAGCCCCTCCCATTCGTGTCGCCATATTGGCGATGAAGATCAACTTCTCATAAGAAGGTGTATTAATAAACTTCCACCTCATTACCCTTAATTTAGTGATGATGTGTACGCAGCGGCTACACTGTTTGTTTTGCACTCAAGATGATTGATTGTTGTTCTTAATTGACAAGCGGTGTCCTTAGACGGTAATCTATAAAAAGACGGACTTGGTTATGTTTTCATCAAGAACAGAGGGTCATAAGAACGTAGTGAGTGTCAGCACTTAGGTATAAGGAAAACAGAAAACGTACTTAAGGAAATAGAAGAAGGAAATATTTTATGCAGCTTGTGAAAGGAATCTTTTATTTTGTTTTACCACAAATCTATGAACGGATTTGCTACTATATACAAATATGAATACAAGGATTCTGTATGTAATAACAATTCCCTATGTTCATCGATAGTAAATTAACAATTTATATTGATGGGATTATAGCATAATTAAGTTAAGGAATATACAATATAATTAAAATGTTACACTAAAATTCCTCTCCTATTTCATTAAGAAACGCATAAGTATTCTTCAATATAAGAGGGAGCATATGACATGATATATTTATATGCATCATAACATAACATAACATTGCGAATACTGCAAAACATCCACTGAATCAGAAGAAACGTAACATAATCGGGATTGATGTAATTGAAACACTGCATTGATAGTAGTGGACTGTATTAATGGAATATAAATATAAACATTATAAAATGTAAGACTCGCGACAACCTCTGCTCGCTAGGTTACGCAAGCTCATACTCATCTCTCTGTCTCTTGATGGTGCTGTTGGCAGTTGTCGTAGACGATTAGGGGGTTTTCCACGATTAGTCAATTTTTCGCGGTAACATAACCTAATTCGCTAAATCAATTTTTCGATATCGGAGATTCAGTATATTCGTAGGTGACTATTATTCTAACTACATGATGATTAAAAATGGAATCTCAATCGAGTATATCCCTTATTTCACGATGTCCGTAATCGCCATTAATGAAATTCGGAAAAATACAAAAGATGGCGTGAGTGACCGACGAAAGTAGGCGCATGTAGCACTTTTAGTATGCAAATTGTATGTTTACAGAAGTTTCAGTTTTGTTGTACATTTTTATTGACTGAAAATATCATATTATGAACCGACTCTCTATCTGAACGATAGAGTAATCATATGGAGCTGACAACTTAAAATCTTCAATGGACTACTTATGTGTGACAGAAAGGAAGAGATGTAATAAACTCATGTAGGCGATAGAAATCGACCATACGACCACAATGTTAAAATGTCGTAATAAAAACATTATGCAAATAAATAATAATTTAAATGAATTTAACAAACTACAAAAGAATATTCAAACGTTTTTAAAATTTGATTTTATAACAGACTCAAAAATATTCTCTTGTTTCTTAAATGATTTTCAAATTTTTTTCTGCCAAATACCCTAAACAATCAAAGATTTCTTTAACATTTTTGAGCCCCTGCAATTTCGATCATCATCAAGATTACGAGAGGTGGTATTGATGTTTGTGTCATTAATTTTTCGTTTTTATATAACCTCATAAAAATAATTTGGGGCTAAGCAGGAGAATTATAGAGACCATTTAATTGCACCGCTTCTACCTATAATACGATGTGGGAACTTCTACAAGACGTCACACATTCCCTAGATTCAAACTCGTGAACAACGTTCATATTCATTAGAATCGTCGGAGTGGGTCTATCTTTAAATGCAAATGTAAATCGCGTAACAGCTAGCGAAGCAGTATTATTGAAATGGTACCACGTAATAATTTCAACTCTTTTCTGGGTTGCATAAACTATCATTTTAAAAGAAATTGCAACACAGTTGAGCACTAGATTATGTCGCCAACATAAATGCACAAATAATAATGAGCAATAATTTTCAGTGTCATACAAATGCAAAATTACCCATATTAAATTATGCTACGCTTCTCTATTGTTTAAAGAGTGTTCTAATGTCGCATATAGGAGATCTCTGTTAGTGGTAATAAAATATGTTTCTTTCTAGAACATGAGTTTTTCCATTTCTCTTCTTCGCATCAGTCCAAGTAAGATTTTTAGTTGACAGCTCTGTATACCTAGGCAGCGGATAATGTCTGACTTTAATCATAATACACCTTTAGAACTGAATGCTGAAATTCATTGAATGTAATACATCTAAACCATAGCTTCATATTCCTGAGAATCAATGAATAAATGAATACATGCGGCGGCCAGTGTTGCCTGTCCACTTAATGTACGAGCTTATGCACTTCAGGAAGTAGAAGGTGATATATCATCGATAAGGTGTGGCAATATCTGCTTGAAAATGAAAACACAATGCGTAAGAAAGATCTGGATGGAAAGATGAGGAAAAGTTGTTACTAAAATCGTAATATCAGTCGAAAGAAGGGGATCAGTTTTCCACGAAATTCTAAATATTATACGTTACTAGATATGCATTTCATTAACGAAGTTTGTATCATCGGGAATGATAAAGGGTGATTCAATTTTAATCACAAGGCTCATCAGTGTTGATCATCTATTAACGAAAGCATGCATCGAGTAATGTATAATATTTCAGTATTTTAAAAAAAATGGTATCCTATGTTTATTGCAGCTTCGAATATTCCATCCTCGTTCCAGGATTATCAATGGGGTACAATGGAGGTACAGTTAGGACCAACAAAACCGGAGATCACAATAAAATACACACGAATAAATCTCACAAGAGTCAATCAAACTACATCAATTAGAAATTGAACATACAACACTTACATATCGATATATGTACGTGTCTAAAATCCCTTGCCACTCTTTAACATGGGACTTAAGATACCTTTTTGCGGTGGAGGGGAAATCTTCAAAAGACACCCTTTACATTGTACTATACTAGGGTAGTGTGGGATTTTTACCCACTAAACCCCTCCCCCTTGCCTAACAACTACTCTGGAAATGACACTATGTATTTTACATCAAAGCAGTTGATGCCCTAAAAGTCTTCCTCCTATTCCCTCTTCTCTGCTACCTGCCTCTCTAAACTACTCTAACTAAGCCTTCCTCTAAACCTACCTATTGACCTCCAAGACCCTGTAGCCTTCCCTTGCCCAACTTCTTCTCCTTCATGATCTTCCTCGTTGCACCATGAATCTTATCCCATTTCCTACTAGAGCTCAACATAGCTCTGCTAAGATTGTCTGCACACAATTCCTCCCCCACCTCCTGTTGAACCTCCTGTCCAATTCGATGCCATCTCGGGCAGTGAAAAAAGATGTGCTCCGCCGAGTCTCCATCTTCACAGTAAACGCAGGAGTCGTCCACCGTCTTCCCTATTCTTTTTGTATACACCCTGGAAGACCTGTGCCCTGTGAGTACCTGCGATAGGAAATAGTCTGTTCTTCGATAACCACAGCTCCACCATTCCACAACCGGAATGGTGGAGCTGTGGTTCCGGAAATCACATTCCGGAATTAGCCTTCGGGTCCATTGACCCACTTCCACGTTTACATCCCACCCCCTCTGCCGCAATTCCAAGGTCACCGTCCTCTCAGCTCCCCTTGCCACCTCCATTTGACCGTCTTCCCTACGATGTAAGCTCGCCCTTTCCTTGGCCAGCAAATGAATCGGGATAATCTCAGCCACCACCTGCACGGCCTTGGTAGACACCGCGCGATAGGCGTTGGCCACCCTAGTTACCATTTTTATTTGAGCCCCCAATAACTTGGCCTTGTACTTATCTATTTTAAGGACGTCCATCCACACCGGGGCCCCATACACAGGGATAGAGTGGACCACTCCGCAGAGAACTCAACTTTTCCCTCTCGACGGTCCCCCAATATTCGGCATCAGTCTCACCAAAGTCGCCACCATCTCCTCACCACTCGATTCACATGCTCTCCACACGTACCCCCAGAGCCCAAGGTTATCCCCAGGTATTTCACCGCTCTTGACGGTTCTATCTCCACCTCGTCAAGGACTTGAAATACCTAAAAGAACGAAAATTGGCATGCAATAAAGTATAAAAATAACGTTTTAGTAAATAAATAGTGATATTATCTTCAAGGGTGGTATTGCGGCATTTTGAGAATTACGAAAAAAAGTTAGTTAAACCTTTAAATTTTAAATATGTCTTTAGAATTTAGAATATGTCTGTACAATTTAGAAAATTTTCTTAGCGTACTTTCGATTAATCCTAGTAATATGGTACGTATTAAATATACGTAATACGCGATTCTGATTATTGATGAGACTTGAAGCAATCCACACGGTAATACCCATCACACAATTATGGCGCAGTAGGAAATGTATATTTGGAAATATTTCAAAATGCTATTGAGCCGCTAATTTTGAACGTTTTAGAAGAAAATCTTCATGAATTTTGAGACCGAGATCTACTTTAGACGCGAGCTGTAAACTAATTGAGAGATTTGATATGCTTATATATCTTCATGTTACTTGAGATACCTATATGTGATACATTGCCTGAATATGGAGCTAACAACCTAGCAGTTGATTCTCATTAAATTTATTTCAAAGAATGCGTAAATGTATCGACTACTAAATTAAGGTGGCTATTGTTGTGATATTGACAATTTCTGTTTCGCCTTATTTTACAGAATTATGGCGTGAAGGGATTTTTCTTTATAACATATATTTCATTTTAGTACGTTCATATCAATTAATAGCAATTTAAAATAATATTTTAATTTTAATAATATAAGGTTTCATTTGACTATTTAAGATTTATCTTTAACAATTATTAAGAAATATAAAATGGAAAGTAATTAGATAACTCTGCATTAAAACAATTATGTGAATGGGATAGTGTATAAATTAGATCATTTTATGTAGAACATTTTACAGTATTTAGTAATAATTGCTATATAATAAGAGAGCGAAGTTTATTTCTGATAAGAAAACATGTTTATTTATCCTTAATTTATTCACGAAAATCTATTTAAGCTACTAAACTAAATTGTAACTAATGTAATAAATTTGTAAAATATTTGCGAACTTATAAAATTGCAAAATCAAATGAAGTTATGCTATTTTCTTGATTTGATATATTAACATAATAACTAGTTCACAGAAATATATAAACATTTGAGTAAAAAAACTATATGAAATAACTGCAATATTACATAAACAAACAAAAACTATTTTGAAGTGTCCTTTCTTAATAACATAATTATGATAAATTACGTTTATCTTCTATTTCTAATTTAAATCACAATAACGTTCTCCAAATGACATTTTAAACGAATAAAACAGGCAGTAAACGAGGGTAGAGCATCGTATATCGTGTAATGTATACAGTCAAGCCGAACCTACTTTCCAATATATTACAAGAGTGTGACGTGAAAATTCCACTTCAAAGTCCCAATTTAATTAGAGCCTTGATATTATTACCATTACGCGAGAGATATATTGTAAATTTTAATCTCCAGCGTCAAATACTTCAAAGAAACATTTTGTCTATTTAGCAGTTATTTTTATAACAGTAAAACTAATAATCACAGTTTATATTAAAATAATACATATATTTAATTTTGTTGATCTTAGAAATAACATACATACAAATTAATATAAACTCAGTTTACTATGAATTGTGTTATAAAATAAGAAACGTACAACAGGCCAATGTGATTAAAGCGATACTAAAAAAAATAAACAGAGTATTTTCTAATCTCCTTAGAAACGAAGTAGGTATTTTAACTGAGTATAATCCTATTTTTTTAATTACAATTAAATATTATTTTGCTCACCAGTGCTTGTGAATTTTAAAGCAGTTGTGGGAACTAGTGTCGTGCATTTGTGTCAATTACTGTTTCATTGTAAAAATTTCTTAAGCAGTTTTTGCACAGTTTTCTTTCTATTGTGATCTTAAGAAGTATCTGAATTATGGTTTTAACCACAACTTACGTGACTGAAGCTTATTATTATACACAGTTACAAAATTATATAAGTATGTTACGCAAATTTGACTCTATATTTCATAAATAAAGGTGTTGGTAGACTAACTGTTCGTACTCAGGTATAATGTTTGTCAAGACATGGAACAAGAGCCTAAAAAATTTTTGAGACAACTGTCTCAAGTTAGACTTATTTATGGAACAAACATATCGAACAATTGCAGAGAAAACTTAAATATACATCCCTTTTCTCTCCAAGAGCTTTCAATATGTTTGTACATATCTTGAAAAATCAGGTCAGATGCTCTACTTACTGCTAGTGGCTTCTTATAAATTTAATGCATAATAATCTGGTAAAACTAACATTTTACATTTTCGCACTCCACTATACTAGTGGAAAAATAATGTAATCGTGTACAGAAAAAGTGAAAAAACTAAATTTTTTTGGGTTTATTTTTCGCTTTTCGGTCTAAAAACCAAACAAAATAGTTTTTGAAAAATGTTTGCTGTGTGTGTGCCGTCGCTGTCGTCTGCATTAAAATTTCTTGTTAGCACGATAACTCAACTGAATCGTGTCGGATCTATCGGGTTTTGACTGATTCTGATCGGGAACGTCTCCCAGACAACACCTATTAATTTTGAGGTGGATAAGACACACCCCACCTTGTCCATGGGTCATGAGAAGGCACGACGGTGGACTATATGGCAAATTTTTTTGTTAACACGATAACTCAACTAACTCATGTCGAATCGGTCGGGTTTTGACTGATTCTGATTGGGGACGTCGTCTCCCAGACGGCACCTATTGATTTTAGGGTAGATATAACACAACTCTACCATGTTCATGGGTCATGAGGAAGCACAATGGTGAACTATTTGAGAATCTTTTTTGTTAGCACAATCACTCAATTAAATCGTGTCGAATCGATCGGATTTCAACTGATTCTGATTAGGGACAAGAAGACATTTTGAGGTGGATAGGATACACACCACCCTGTTCAGTGGTCATGAGAAAGCACGAGGGTGGACTATTTCAAAAAGTAAAACTGTCGCATAAAACAGATATTCTGCATTTATGTGTTTAGTTTTTTTCGGTAACTCAATTTCGAGATAGAGATGTTCTATGTGCGGAAAAGTTCGTTTTAAGGTTTTAAAACTATTTATTTTCTACGAAGCATGGTTAGCCAAATATTTTAAGGGTTATTTTAATTGATTCTCAAAGTGCGCGAATGTGGCACACTAATAATCCAAATATGTTTGTTAAATCTTCATTACGTTCTCATAAAATTGACGTTTGTATGCCGGATTCATGCAGAAAAATTGAGTCAGATTTCTTCATCCACAATGTAGAGCGCCACAAAAACACAATATTCACTAAATTTTTCTAATTGCAAGATGAGGAACTTCAGTATGACTATTTTCAGCAAGGCCGGACAATAACACATACGCATAACACGAGACGCTAGAGCTTCTCTTCATAAGTTTTTTGATCACCGTATAATAAATTAACATACACACGTTGAGTTTCCTCCGGGGCCTCCTTGATTAATCGATCTGTAGTATTTTATGTTCCCTTATATAAAATATATGACATTTTTCGATTGAAACTATTGGAGAGAAAATTGTTGAAGAGTACGTAAGAATAATCAGAAATGTTATCTTCAGTGAACTTACATTCAATAGGGAAAAGGGACATTTGCAATAGTTCTTACCATCCATTTTAATATTTAAACTTGTAGTTCATTATTATTTTATCTTTATAATTACTTGCACATTTTCTACGATAGTACGGCTAGTAACTCTACTAAAGTTTAAGTAGAATTTAGAATTATTTCGAACGGGTGTTACAAGCTAAGATGGATGTATTTCATATCATGACCGCCTTTTACGATTAAGAAAATTATTGATATTTGAATATAAATATATTTATGTCAAAATGCAAGAAACTAGCACGAACTATGTTGAATATTTTGCTATGGACTTTACGCTATTATGTCAGTTAACACTTTATGTGTACTTAAAATAATATAAATGCCATTATTCCTTCATATTAAATAAATATTAAATAAACCGAAGAGTTATATTCAATTTTTTTACAGTTGTGAGTAATATTTCTAAACTGTGAAGAATTTTGACAAAATTTGAACTTACCAGGGATTGCAAATCTTACATAATGATTTGTTATATTATCTTCTATATACTAAGAGTAAAGTCATTATTAAAGATATATGGTTTAGATAACTTAAGGTGATTTATATAAAGAATCTAATGATATTCAATTATACCAAACTATGTTATATCAGAACTAATCGTTATCAGGTGATAATAATTATCTATTGGCAACCATATATGTAATAAGATGTTATTTTATTATACATCCAGTATAATATTATAAATTCAGACCAGTAATCGTAAATCGATCATAGAACATGTTTTATGACAAAAATTTTAGATATTTGTAAACAAGACTCTCTATCTTACTTGACATTGCTGCTGTTACTTTCAATCTGAATTTATCTAAACCTATGTTTATAATTATCCTTTGGAGTTTCAGGACAAACTATAACACGTGTTAAATTGACTACGTTATAGGAATAGCATAACTGTCCGACTATTCATTTTTTAGACTTCTATAATCAAAGAAGGATCATAGCTGAATTGTTCCTCATTTGATGAATATTTCTACGCAGCTTGAAAAAAGTTATCTTTGACATGAATCTAATGTTTCAATTTCTAATGTTGTAATTGCTAATTAGCCAATGAAAAGACAAGCTTTAATAATGACAATTGGAAAATAATGAGCTACGGATATAATAAAAAATAAGTAAATAGAAAAAATTAGTTCAACAAAAAACAAATCATTCTAATCTTATAGTTAGTCTTGTATAGAAATAATCTTATAGTTAATATAGAATTTGGACACATGAGGAAAATGATTGAAGTGATAATCAACATTACAACATTATATAAGAAAAACATAAATATACGAAGATTATTAAAACAGCTTCCTTTATGCTGAGGTGATAAAAATGCACATTTAATTATCTTCTGATGATGCCAACTTGATTGTCAAGTAGCGCATAGAACGATGTAGAGTCTTTCTGTGTTTGCGGAAACATGGTCTCGTATTTTTGTGACGCCTTACTAAGATTCCAACCCTTCCCTAGAATAGAAAATACAAACGTATAATTAAGTGCAGTCCTACATTTTTATAAATATTATTTTTTTAGAATTTTATGAAACAACTATGCAGTAAGTCTTCTGTTAGTGTATAGAAATAGTTTCGTAAATACCTTATTGAAATCAGTTAATGATAACAAATATGTATATATATATGAAGAGAAGAGCATTCTTATGGAAAAGTATGAAGTGTATTTCTTATATTCAAAAAGTAATACAGCTAGAAATTTTTTATATTATGGCGAAGGTGCCCATATAATTTTAACGTATGTGAATATTGTTATAGTCGAGTTATATAAATATGTCTTGTTATTGCTATGTGTTTTCAACCCATCCACATCACATATCACGATTATATACGGTTCCCATCTTCCCACGATAATTAGAGGTTAGAAAGTAAGAATACAGTAAGAGTAAAGGCATACTTAATACCGTCCATAAGGCGTTAGCATTTTGGTAGGCGTCGTTGCTTTTATATAACAGGTTGTAGGCCGAGTGGGACTACTTCTCTTTACCCCTTCAACCATCTAGTATAACAAAATAGCTTTTCGCTATTATTATACATTAGTACTTTTATCATTTCTTAGAAAACTGTTAATTAAGAGGCATTTGAAAATACATCACATATTTGAACCAATTGATATTTCTTACATCATCTAAGTGCAGTGTATCTATAAATATTCCATTATTAGACATATATATATATATATATATATATATATATATATATATATATATATATATATATATATATATATAATGCCCCAAAAATATAAAATTAAACAAACCTCGCAGTATTATGATAGCTGTTTTTTAACTTTGTAACTTAGAAATTAACAGGGAATTAGAGTACAAGCAACTTCCTGTTGAACGTTTAAATTTTGAAAAGGATAAATAAGATTCAAATACCCAGCTAGCTCTTAGTTATTTTCCAATTAATTAATCTTTCTCGATACATCCTCCTGTAGTGAAGGACATTGTCGAATCGACGTATTTCTGATGCATATATGTAATTACAAAGATTTCTGTAGGTGCAAGGTTCCACTAACAAGCTTGTTGACACAAACTAAATAAGCAAAACAATGTTTCACTTATGTTTTCTCTACCTATATATAATATTTTATCAAAATCAGAGAGGGACAATTCCGACAAGTTGCTTACAACAAATGTCTCTCTCGAATGTATACTGCTTACTCTTTACTTTATATGCCAAAATTTCTTTATATACATTTGTTAACTATAGAGTACCTTTAAGTAGAATTATAATATGTAAACTATTTAGTAGATGCTGTGACTACCATAACATAAAACGTGGGAATTACTCCATATCAAATAAATTGTGCTATGAGTACTCTTATAACCTGAGTTAACAGATAGTAATTTATAGAAATTTTAAAAATATTCTATCATTTCATTTTCTCTTAGTAACAGATGGCATGACTTCAATAAAATCAGTGAAATCCATTAAATACTTAGGAACTCTAATAGAATAAAATTGCTTTATACAAAAATTTAATAGAAAGTTTTAAATGAAAATTTATTATACATTGACATCATCTAATATAAACCATGATGTCATCGCTTCGAAGGATACTACAAAATATTACAGAAAAAAATCGGGAATAGATTCTTAGTTATATATTGTAGATAAGTTATATATTGTAATCAATACGAAGGCAGGATAGAATCAGGAGACCATTAGAGAGAATTCGTAAAATTAATAAAACAGCTGGGAAAAGTTTCTAAGTTTCCCAGAGAGTCTCCAGTTTCTTTACGATCACAATTTATGACAACCTTTCTGCAGAAATTAATGTAGTGAATTTATTTCTATTCTGTCAAAAAATAAAGTTACAGATCACATAATTATTTTTAAATTTGTCTTCTTAATGTTGTCCTTATAATCTTTTGTATAAATGTACATACACGTTGATTATATATACTTATTTTAAACAATATCCGTATGTATATATTAATAGTTTAGGTATATTTAAGTAAAATATGTCTAAATCTCGAAGCTCCATGTAGAATTTTATTTTATTTGTGTACTATTTGTTTACTATCGCAATGTTATATTGGCATTTGAATTTTAGCAATACTTATATACACAAATGAATTATTTTATTATTTATAATTTGTATTATTTATAATATATATTAACCATTTGTCTTGTTTACCATGTAAAGGAAAAATAATAGAATTTGCATACTGTATTGCAATTTTCTATAAAGATAATTCTTGTGAAAGTTATAATACATAATATAGTACAAAGATTTAGAATACATAGATAATTTATTTGACCATAATCTGCTAACTTTAAATCTGGAGGAAACGTGATGGTTGCCTCTTACCTGTAATATTACAAACTTACATTCGATCAATTCTATAAATATAGTAGTTCAACGAAAATCCCACGCGATTTTACTTATAACAAAAACTAAATATCTATGTTCAGTGATCTGTGATCGATAGACATTTGAATTAAACCAGCATGCACAGTTTGTAATAGAAAAAAATACAATTTATTTTACTCAAGTTTAAACTGTTATGCAATATTCTCCATGTAAAACTTATTAAAACTATATCATTAAAGAAAGAGCAACAAGTCATTTAACATATAGTTTAATTACATTGAGAACTGTAGCAATACGTTAAAAGAGCCTCTAGAAGTCTTACAAGAGGAATTTCTAAAACTAATGTTACAGAAGAATGTAACTGATCTTCTTCATACAGAAGCAACTATATCACACAATTGTATTGCTTTAATTGTACATACTATTACCATAGTAAATGTAAAGTATTTGTTCACTTACTCATGAATATTGTACCAGGAGTAAACTTCAACATAAACTTCCTTTTATGACGAAGATTACTGATCAGAAATCTGTTACTTTTTGAGACAAAAGTTATACAACACTATTACCCAAGTAATAAAAAACTCGTATAGAATGCTCTTTAAATACGAATTAAAAACTTATATATTGTCCTTGCCCAGATATATATTATAAACATATATATGTTAAAAATAAATGAAATAATTATAATGAACATAGCAGATGATTTCATTTAAGATTTGTATTAGAAAAATTAAAAAATCTCGTGATATTTTTTTACCAACTCATGTCATCTGAAATGTTCTGTATATTTAGTTTTGTATAATTGTATATTTTGTCTATTGTTATATTTATATAGTACATACTTATATTACTTATACTTATAAGTCCAAAAAGTATATATAATATTGATGAATCTGATACTTTCTTTTGAAAATTATTCGGATATTTGAAAATATGTATTTAATATGACACTTTGAGAACTATACTTTTAAAAGTTATATTGATCATCGATATTTCTTTTAATTAAAACATTTTTTGCGATAGTTGAAATAACTCCTTTTCACGTACGATAAAATAAAATAAGTGGTTGATTGCACAAGAATTTTTGTGAGAAAATAAGTATATTTAGAGAATCAATAAGAAGTAAAAAGAATATACAATAGTGACTGAGATAAAACACAATCCTTTGTTGGTATTTAATATTGGATATTATTAGTACACGACCACAGAATACATTTTACATCTAAATAAATTTTCTGGTTTTAAATTTCAATAGTTTTCCTTTTCATCTACTTTGTTCAATTATTAGTTAAATACTATACGTTATCGTCCTTTAAAAATTCGTCTAGTATTTCTATTATTTATACTTTTAAAATTATAATTATTAGAATATTATAATGAGACAATCAAATCTTATTTAAAGTATATAATGTATTGTACATATTTTTTGCAATATTAATGCACTCATATTAATTACATGCTAATGCACTCATATTAGTTATTTAATTACTAATATTTATTATAAAATTTTGCCTTTCTCGATACAAATATTTATTTACACTTATTATTTTTACATTTTTCTGTCACATTACTTAGTTTCAAATAAAATAGTTGCTTTTTCCTTTATGAGAGATCAAGAATATGGTACATGCATAATAATTGCTTTGTACTTACAAACTGGATTTTGTTTTGTCTTATATGATGTGAATAAATATTATTGTTATTATTATTCAACTCACTATTTCACAAATAGATGCTACTTGTACATACGTCCTGTTTGGATACTACACCTTGTAAGAAATCAAATCATTCCTTGTAACTAATTAATGTTATTACCAGTTTATATTTATTATTTAATTATTACAAAGACTTTACGGTTAAATACGTAAAACGTTGGCTTCATAAAAATCCAATCTCTTCATCTCAACTTAATTTAAAATGCTAAAACTTTCCCAAATTGCCTTGTGTGAAGTATATAATCGAATGAGCAAATTGTATATTCTGTAAAGGAAATTAATCTTCTATTTAGATTAAGTTGCCAGTTCACTTCAGTTCTCCTTTTCGAAATCTAATTAGAGTTAATAAGAAATCTCGTTTCGTTTAAAAAGTTATTAAATAATTATAAGTTTATACAAAATAAGTAGCTCTTGCTTGCCTTAGTTAATTTTCAGGCCGTTAAATCGACGTAATATGTTACCACGTGCTTACCTTATAACTAAAGCTACGGGAAATATGCTGCGCACCATACACGTGCGCATCGTAATAAGGATAATAAAATAATAATACAAAGCAATTAGTATTAAACGCACTAAACTGTTACAAGTAAATATAATAATGTATGTAGTAATCCTCTTAACTAGCGTGACGAACTAACATCATCATCATCACGAACTAGAGACGATCCATAAATATTTTGCAGCATCGGGTATGTTTCCATATTTGTCACAGAGAATGATGTTCGCTGTGGTGAAAATATCTTCTCGTATCTGGAGGATGACCATTCGATAGCTACTGATGTAATACAGGCATACATAAAGTACTCACTCACTCACTTAACGTATCTGTAGATGCACTATAACTATCAGCAGTATCACAAATTTACCTTAATCTGTTAAAACCGATATCTTTTTTTAATTCAATTTCGAACTTTTGTTTGATAGACCCATTTTTTGCATAATCTATAGCGTGCAGCAGTGAATTTACTTTCTTCACTATTTGCAGGGACACAGCTAACGCCAACGCACTATTTTATAATTTCTCTGTTGCATCATGCACTCCTTTATAATTGGCGTGAATGGTTTTAAAATCAGTTTCAATAGAAATATCGGGAAATTGTATATGGCTTTTCTTAATAGCTGCAATCTTGACAGCATTGAACTGTAGTATTACAGGTTTTGTTTACTGGAAATTTTCAGCATAATAAAAAGGTGTCTTCGACCATGTTCCGCAACTTTTAAATACAAAGCGAATAATTAGTAAATGAAATAACAGACCTGAAGTTTTTATTAACAACTAGCATATGCATTTTTTTTTTGTTATAAAATTCTAGCAGGATGTACGCTATCATCACTAATTTTTAATCTGTACATCGAAGAGGCGATTAATGTGGTAAAAGATAGAGTGGATTTCGGGATTAAAGTACAGGAACAGAAACTAAAAATGCTGAGATTCGCGGATGATATTGCAGTATTAGCATCTAGTAAGGAGGAATTAGAATCAGCATTGAACGAAATGGAGGCAGTGTTGACAGAGGAATACGGAATGAGGGTGAATAAAAACAAAACTAAAGTGTTAGTGTGCAGAGAGCGCGAGAGCAGAGCAAAAACGAAAGTACAAATTAATAATGAAAGATTGGAGGAAGTTAAAGACTTCACTTATTTAGGAAGTAAAATAAATTGGGATGGAAGAAACGATAAAGACATAAAACAAAGAATAGCGCAGGGTCGAGTAGCTTTTAACAAAAAGAAAGCGCTTTTATGCTCGGGGGTAATAAACTTAGAAACAAGGAAGGCATTTTTGAAAACGTATGTATGGAGCACGGCGCTATACGGTTGCGAAACCTGGACGGTAGGGGAAGCAAGTAGGAAGAAATTAGAAGCTTTTGAAATGTGGTGTTACCGAAGAATGATGAAAATACCATGGACTGATAGGGTTGGAAACGAAGAAGTATTGGAGAAAGTCGGCGAGAAAAGAAGTATGTGGAAAAACTTAAAGAAGGGAAGAGATAGAATGGTAGGCCACTTGCTGAGACATGGGGGAATAGTCCGCGATATTTTGGAGGCAGAAATAGAAGTGATGAAAGGCAGAGGTAGGACTAGATTAGACTACTGCTCGCAAATAGTAAGGGATGTAGGTTGTAGCACAATTAGCGAAATGCATAGGTTAGCACAAGATAGGAGAAGCTGGAGGTTAGCATCCAACCAGTGTTAGGACTGATGACCTAATGATGATGATGATAAAATTCTGTCCTTTTTGGCTCTGGTGATTCGGATTATGTTTCCATATATGAACAACTAAGATTTGCATTGCATTTATAAAAAATATATATTGAATGAGATCTTAACCTGTAACCACTATCAATCATCATTATTAGTTTAATCCTCTCTCATTCTATTTAATCACATTTTGTTGCTTATTGAGCACAATTAATCAAAATGTCTGCCATATAGTTCATAAGAAATACTTATGTAATAAAACATTTTTATATTTTAAGGTCTATAATTTTGAACGAATAGATTTTCTTGCATATTATTAAAGTGTAGACCTTTAAGAATATATCGTCCAAATGAATTTTCAGAATTCCAATTATTTACGGAGTTATAACTACTTTAGTGACACGGCAACTAAACCGGTCCTGCCGGAGCGAATTCAACAATAGACGGTAGACATTTCCCGACTACCCGAGGATGGGTCCCCCATAAAAACCCCTTTATATTCCATATAGAAAGAACCGATGGTTATTGTAACGTATTTTGTTGAAATCTTTTCAAGTCTAGTGTTCAGTTCAGGTTCAAAAACATATACATGCAGGAACACGGACAATATAAATTATAAATTATATCGCTGTGTGAATATTCAACGAAGGCTTTTTACCAATTTTAAAAATTATGAACGTCATGGGAATCACTATTGGTCCTGAGGCCCGTACATTCGCTATCAGACGGGACGAAACTCGGATTGAGCGCTCTGAGCTACGAGCTCCTGATGCTTCTAAGGAAGCTATAACTGCTCGTAGAACTTTGAAAAATTTACATTTTCAAGTAGAAGAAGGTCCATTGTATAAATCCTGAATCGCCGATTAACGAAATGTAAGTATAACGCACCATTATATGACTTAGACTATCTGAAACTTTGCTTCATAATATCTCAAGTTTTAATAAACCAATTTACTTTAAATTTGGTACAAGTCTTTTCTAAATAACCATCTATCGCCCCTATCAGAGTATGTAATTTTTTTATTATTTAAAAAAAAATTAAAAACTGTAAAAATAATGACAAAAAATAATTTTCTTTTTAGGCAGTCGTCATTTTGCAAAAGAAATTTTCTTTTACTCTGCGGCAGGGCCTACTTAGGACATTCTTACTAATTAAGAATCTCTTTTCTTTTTTTGTATCAGATGACTAAAAGGGTTGGAATCATGTCAACCAGGACGCGCCCTTCTTTTTACTTCCCACTTTACTAGCCTGTAACTTTTTAATTTTTAATTTTTATTTAAAAATTTTTTTGTATATTCTTAAAATATCAGTAAATATCTGGTAAGAAGATGGATAAAAAACATATTTTTTTATCGCCCTTGAAGAAGCGCCTAAAATTTGTACCTCTAGACCAGAGTAACCATCACAATTCAAACATGAAATTTGAAAAACATTTAATTTTTACGTTAGTCAATTTTTGTTCTTTTCGCCTCATATCTCACATTTGAATGTTTGTTATACCCGAATCATTTGGCGTTAAGTTCTACATAAAATTTACGTAATGCATGGTTTCTCCCATTTCTTTATTCACACTGAATTTATCTGCTAGAGAAATTAGTTCCAGTATCTGCGTACTCAAACAGCAAAGAGCCAGCCGCTGTCTATCTCTCGAAAACTCAACGTCCTTTTTATCGTCGATAAATTGCGAAAGGCTCTTTACGCACGGAGCGTCGACCTGCGAACGATAACCCAATTAGTTTAATAATTTGGCAAAGGAGTCAATAAGGGTAAATGGCATATACTGTTCTACTGGAGCGGCCTCGAGTCTCCACTAATGATGTGTGTGATGGACCCCAAGCAGCAGGATATTGTGCTGAACCAATATAGTATATTTATTTGGATGAATGAGTTTTGAATTCGCGTTTGGTTTTTAGGATGCTTGTTCGTATTATTTTTGCTCGAATAGACTTTGGAAAGTTTATGGTTCGATTATTAAAGGCGTATTATATAATCTAATACAGTATTCGATTTACACTTAAAGTGGTCCCATCAAACTTATTTTAAAGAAATGGCGGAGGTGCCACGGTTACTCTAAATTGTTATCGTTGGAATAAAGAAACACATTGTGTTTATTTACTACGACAGAATATTTACATGTTCGTGGCTTGCTTTATCATGGCCGGTAGATGAATATTATATACGGGTATATATAGTATATTTGTTATAATTATGTATAACCGTTGTTACAAAGTACATCATAGTCGTAACCTATTAGACTTTTCTGGGAAACCACAAATCATATGAAACTGAAAATCTTATGACCTAGACACGCGAAGGTGTGTCAGCTAAGTCATGTGGAAAAGAAAAGAGTGACGTACCGGCAGTGTGTAATATTACACGAACTATTTCGAGCTACTTTTTACCCCCATATCTCAAAAATTATTAGACCTACACCCTTGAAATTGCATGTATAATAAGACCCGCTCAAATACCTGGAATTCTAAATTTTATATGGACCGAATTCATAAAGAAAACGATATGCTTGTACTTGCAGAGTGTGAAGGAAATCTTTCTGCTTGTGTAATTATTTCATGCAGAACCTTATACTTATAGAGTACAAGCATATCCTTATACTCATATAAAAGTAAATGAGCATACATAATCTTGACCTTTTCCTTTAAATAAAAAGAACATCCTCCAAAAATGCTGAGTTTGGTCAGTTGCAGACTCAGCTCTGTAGTGACAGGTTGTTTTGTACATACGATTATCAGAGCGATGGCAGATGTTGCGGATGTGAGGGACATTAAACATTACAAACCTCGCTTACATACACACATAAAGGATTACACTGTTTTTAAGAAATAAATGTAGAGTGGCTTGCGGATCTAGTTTTAAGTACAAAATGTTTTAGGTACTCGGGGAGGTGCATTGTCATCTGTTCATAGAATGAAGATATATACCCTGACTATCAAAAAGGTACTGGTCAAAGAACTTGGTGTTAGTCAAGCTACAGTATCTCGGACTGCAAATGCACTAGTTGACAGCATAATTGCGCATTCAAATGAATGGATAAAATTTTCAACTACCAACAATTAAATTACTGAGGCAAAACAGTAATGGCAAAATAAGTATAAGTTCCCGACAGCTATTAGTGTTGTTGATTGTATCCACATAGTGGAAATCTGATGCTCAAACTCCATGGAGATGAATACATCAATCGAAAATGTAAGCCTACTCTGAACGTTCAAGCTACTTATGATTCCAGTGAAATGCTCACTAGTGTCGACTTTAGTTGGCCTGGGCTTGTGCACGACTCGGTGATATGGAAAAATTCACAAGTGGGATTACAATTAAGAAATAAAAGCAATGTTGTGCTACTTGGTGACGGATATTGGATAAATTCATACCTCAGGAATCGATTTAGAAATCCTACTCCTGGTACTGAGTTAAATTATAACAAGCTATTGCAAAAAGAGAGGGTAATAATTGAACGATGTTTTGGCCAACTGAAACGCCGGTTTCCTATCTTACAATACGTTTATCGCATGCAATTGGATAATTGTACCAGAAATAATAGTTCTTGTGTTGTACTCTATAATGTTTCAAGGACTATAGATGATTCTGATTTCGAACCAGCTGAAGAGACATCAAAAAAAGATGAAGAGAGCCATGACAGTAATAATGAACTACCTCTTCAAAATCAAGGACAAGAAATCAGAAGAAACTTGAGTATTGTAATAACCAATCTTAATAATAATTAAGTTTACAGGTGATGCATTTTACATGTCTTGTTAAACCAGTTACATATTTACGAAATTACAATTTTGGAAACTAAAATAAATTCTGAAAAAAAAAAATTCTTTGAACTCTATTAGAGTTCAAAGAAAATTTTTCATTGTGTTATTAACACAAGGAAGTGTAAGTGAAGGAAGCAGGGACATCGCATCATAACATTCCAGAATACATTCTAACATTTTGCTCAGGGCTCAGACGAGTCAACCTTTTACTTGCTTGAAGGATATCCTCGCAAGTATTAGGTAATCATTATGAATACAGAAAGAAGATTGTTCGAGAGAGATATCTAGTAATGTGATGTCGTAGATTATGGCTTCTTTGGCGCGGATATTTACAGGCCGGGTGATACCTGGTTTCCGTTGGAGTTTGTTATGAAGACCTTCATGACTTGTTATTACCTTGTCCCGATTTGTAAGCTGTGCGAAAGTTCATATTGTATAATAAAATAACATTCAGTATCTTCTATATTTTTAATGGTAGTGTTCCTGACCCACAACAGATAGCTTACAATGGTGATACGTGGAAGGTCTCTATAGTAAATCTTAGTCCGGTGACCTGAACTGACTCAAAAGCACGCAAAAGCGTAGCACTGGGAGAGTCATATACTATAATATACAAGCATAATCTATTCTTGTTAGGACCCGGCTTCTACATCGGGTTATAAGATTTCTCTGCTTTCTTATATTTACTAGTAAGATCTTATATATGTGATCATCATGTCAATCTCGCATCAAACATGAGCCCCAAAGTCTTCGTTGTGTCTTTATACTAAGTTTAAAATAACAATGATATATTGATTTCAATAGTTTAGTTTATTTTATTTTGAGAGGTGTAATGAATACCTAAGTAGGCCTACAGAACAGAAAAATATTACAGTTGACAATAACGGTTAACAAAATTATAATTGCCCGTAGTAAACTAAATTAATAAATAAAATAAAATGATACAGTATATTTTTTTAAAAATGACAGATCCACATTTTTGTTAGATAAGGGATAAGGATAATATATCAGAAGTGAGTTATATTTATATAATTTGATATCAATACACCAAAATATAGTACACCTTATATCTCATGGGATAGATTATAATCCATATGACATAACTGGTTATTCTAGAATATGGTTGTATGTGGCCTCTACACTAATAGTTATTAAAACTTTGTGCATTGTACAGGTTCGCAATGTCTGATTATTGAACCTATTAGAATCATTTATCATTAGATTGCAGAAGAAACCAGTTAACGAACAAATTGCAGTCAATATTACCGCGGAGGAATGGACAAACCACCTTAAGAGTCTGTACAACAGCAAAGAACAAGCATATCTATGGACCATGCCCAACAACATTATAAACAAAACAGAGATTAAAACAACAACCAACAAATTGAAGAACAGAAAATCACCAGGTCCAGATAAAACAGCAAACGAAATTCTCAAATATGGAGGCGATGAGCTGATGAAAGAAATATCACACCTTTACAGTATGATTATGTCCACAGGAGAAATACCCCAGGAATGGAAATCTAGCATTACAATCCCTATCTACAAGAAGGGAGAAGAGAAAGACCCAAGGAACTATCGAAGCATAAGCCTGCTCAACACTGCTATGAAGCTGCTCACCAAAATAATAACCCAACATCTATCAAGTATAATCAGCATCAACGAAAAACAACAAGGCTTTAGGCAGAATAGATCAACAATCGACGCTATATTCATACTGCGACAAATCATCGAGAAGTCCATAGAATTTAACAAACCTGCGTTCCTCTGCTTTGTTGACCTAACTCAAGCATTTGAAAGAGTGCAACTAAAGGATGTGCTAAAAATCCTGCAAGAACGAGTAGCCAACAACAATATTATCCAAGTAATAAAACAACTCAATACCAACAACAGTACAAGAATACAGTTAGGCACTTCAACCACAGAGGAAGTGCCAATAGCGATAGGTATCAGGCAAGGAGATAGCCTGAGTCCGCTACTCTTCGACCTGGTAATGGACCGCATCATAAACCAGGTGAAAAATGTAGGACGAGGTTACAGAACGGGACAAACCGAATTCAAAATATTGTGCTATGCAGACAATGCGGTTCTCATAGCAAAAAACGAGGACAACCTGCAGCGAATGCTATTCGAGCTAAACCAGGCCGCAAAGAAATACAACATGAACATCTCGATACCGAAAACCAAATCTATGATCATAAGCAAGGAACCGATACGATGAAAGCTGGCACTAAGCGACCAACCAATCGAACAAGTGATGAGCTTTGAATACCTGGGGATAATAGCTTCAAGCAGAAGAAATACATATGACGAGGTGAAAGGACAAGTAAATAAAGCAGCAAGAGTATCTGGCGGTCTACATAATACTATTTGGAAAAAAAACACATGTCGATAACCAGCAAGGCCAGAATCTACAGAACAGCAGTGAGGCCCATCCTCACCCACGCAGCAGAAACGAGAGCAGACACCAACCCGACGAAAAGAGCACTACGAACGACCGAAATGAGGGCCCTACGAGTGATTGCTGGCGTCACACTGAGGGGCAGGCAGCGAAGCAGTGAGATCCGGGAGCAATGCGATAGCGTGCCAGATGTTGTTAGATGGTCACGAGGAAGAAGAAGAGAGTGGAGAGAGCATGTCGACAGGATGGGAAACGATAGACTCGCCAAGGCCGTATACAAGGAAAAACCGAACACGACCAGACCCTTAGGAAGACCACCAAAAAGATGGGTGGATTCCTGGACTTCATCGTCACAGGACATCGAATAAAAAGTTGGAAAAAACAGGACATAGCCCTATCAAAAGGAATAAGAAGAAGAAGAATCATTTATTTGTCCAAAGGATATTAGTCCTAAGACATCAACGTTAAGACGTTAGGAGTGATGACCAAGCTAATAGAAGTAATACTTTCTGACTAACACAATGACTAGGTGCTGATAAATTGAGAAAAATTGTGCTGAATTTTAATGAAGTCGATCAAGATTGAGGCAATATTTTATTTCCTATTTGTTGTTTACTTATTAACAATAATATAATGCATTAATATTGTCAATAGTATTGTTAAATAAATAATTATGTGGGTTATATTTTATTTACAATAACATATATTATACTTGCAACGTTTAAATTATATATATTTTTAATAAAAAATTCTCTCTATAAAAATAGTTAGTACATATCCAATGAATTCTGGATATCTACGATAGTATACTAAGAGACGTGTAATTATTACATGCTGACCCAAAAGCCAGTTAGCAAATGGACGACTGGATCAAAATTAGATTGAAACAGATATCTCTTAGTAGTTCTTTAAAATAACGTTTATTGCACTTTTCCTGAATGTATAAGTATTTCCTAGTTTCACTCCTACACACATACACATATTATGATATTTCCTTAGTAGAATGTAAATCATAAATTTAAAAGAATATAAAGTAAAAGGTATTAAATTTCAAATGTGTTTTATTTTTATATTTGAATCATATGAGTAATATGAATTTAGTATGAATACATTAATAATTCAATCATAAAAAATACTTTAAAATGAATTCTATAAGTTGATTTAATGTTTGTATCATACGGTTGCTGATATGACACTATAGAAATGGATAATCTACATCAAAATGTGTTAATATATATACCAGGCTTGGTTAATTTTATTGAACTATTAATATGAAAATGCACTTCACACCAAAATTCATAGAGTCAAATCCTATAAAACATTGTGGTTTTATAATTACGTTAAATTATAATACGCTTATATGTATACCGCATAATATAAATTATTAAAATGGTATTAAATTTACCCCGCTGTTTAGACAATGTACCTTGTGGCGTATTTTAGTTCATCACACTTTTAATAGCATTATAGCCTTTCTGCTATAAAGCGTCCTGTATTTTAATGTCTAATTAAAACATGAAAATGGTCAACCTTTTCGCCTTTCCTCTTAGCTTCTCGCTTTTTGTGTGTGTATATATATGTGTGAATTTTATGGAACAATATAACGTTACTTCCCATTTTTTATAATGAATATCCGCCTGTAAGCAAAACCTCAACAGCGAACTGTAATATTCGTGTGCTTGTTAACTCATGAATAAACATACTCACACTATTGAGCCCCCGCCGAGAGTTTGCCTTGTCGCAGTAATATCATGCTATATGCCCGGAGCTTTTTCAGACCATTACAGTCGCGCGAAAATAACCCGGACACAGCCACTTCATCTCAATCCTGTCTACTCAAAAACGATCTAATGGCATCCTTGACTTGCAATATTGCTAGATCGATGTGCAGAGGGTAATATTCAAACTACAGAAATGCGGAATTTTTATAATCTAACCCATCTGCAAATGCCTTATATAATAAGGACCAAACAATGTCATATAGCCAGGAGAACAGTTGTTTTGACCTAATTTGTTTAGTCTTTATTATATAAGGTATTTGCAGATAGGTTGAAGTATAAAAACTCTGTATTTCTATAGTAGGGAGTACATATTTTTATCACCCCTAATGTACATTAAACGTTGAAGTCTTGAACTTTTAAATATCACAGTTTACTCCCCAAATAATATATTGATATATTAACCCATGTTTGAACAACTATAAAGGCTAGTAACAATTCGAACGAAATAAATTATTTACTTGTACTGAGGTAAGAATACTTCAATGTTTACTTCCTTTATTTATTTAGGGGTATATTAAGGTGAACAAAAACCATCTCCACCAAAACCATCTTATGTGGCCAGCCTTCATTTCGACAGAATTATCAAATTATCGAGGTATCAAAAATACAGACAATACTTGTTGTAAGAGCTATTTAAGAGGTAAAATGAATTATTTTCCAAAATTGTAAATTAGTATAATGTATTGAATTTAGAAAATATTGCTTTTCGATAGAAGACCTAAAAAAATGTACAGAGTCTTTAGGGTCTTTAGATCTCAGAACCCATTCCTCTTATTTGAAGAATAAAATGGAATATATAGAATGACACCAGCGGTTTCGATAACACAAAATTCTAAAAGACGTAATAATTATTATAATTTTACACAGGAAGTGCTTTTCCTTTACTATATAACATATATAACATCAGTAATCGAAATCAGTGATAACTTATTTGTCTGTATATATAGCTTACTGTTTACCAACAATACAGGACAAAATAACAATCGAAATATATCGTTAATATAATAAATATTATAGTAACATACTCGTATGTAAATTCTAATACCTCTACCACAAAACTATTACAAGCATGCTATTCGGACCTCATGCCTGACGTGTCTACTCGAAAGTTTTCTGAATTGTTCAGTCACAAAGGACAACTCCCAACACAAATGGATTCTGGGATCCTCCGAGCGTAAAATACATAGAATATAATTAATACTCAAAGGAGTACATTTTAGTAATGTAAATTTTGAATAGATTACAATTCTGAACTATAAGCTAAATATATCTCATATCTACTTCGATAGTTCTGTAGACTAGTTGTCTTAATACAGGGTGATTGCTATTTTTATATATACATATTTGGAATGACAATGAAAGCAGGAAAATACTACCGAAGATTATTTCATAAATAGGTACTATCACAGCTTGCTATGGTAGGCTGATACACTAGAGAACAATTTTTTTGCACTTATTATAGCACTTGTTCTAACCTAATTTGAGGTAAATCTGTAAGTACTTTTGTTCTGTAAGCTCTAGATATTTTGTGATTTAACATTTTTATTTTAGCGAAATTTGACGTTTCGTATAATAACATGATTTCAAAAACATCATTTCCACAAAATAAAATACATATATTTAAATATGGGTAGATTTAAATAGATAAATAATAGTTGATAAATGAATAGAATTTAAATGCTGGTACTAATAAATAAGAATTAATGTTGCCCAAAATTTTCACAATTATTAAAATGTAACGAATTTTTGTATTGGATTTCAATGAACTCATTTTCCTCATAAATTTTCACTCAATATTTAATGGTTGTTATTTTTCCATTATACGGATATAACAATAGTATCTAAAAAATGTATATATTTTCATCATTTGGTGTAAATTACTTTTTGACGTATTCTGTATATAATAAATATCCAACATTTATTAACATATTTACAATATGTAAAGAACTGGTATTTTACACATCTTATATACTCCACATGGCCTACTATAGCTCTTTCTTATGCATGCGTATTTGAAAATATTCTTCACATCGTACACTTATAGAACATTCTATAAGACCTGTCACGTTATTATTTTCGGTATATCACAGATTTTACAATAATATATTTTTTAAAGTATTTTAAGATGTTTTAGAAAAGAGCATAAGACATATAAATCTACCTCTATGCCTCTAATACCCTTATTAAAGGGAATAAGAGGTTACGTTAGTACTGTTAGATAGAAATGATAAAAATACGCCCGTGCTCAGGGAGAGGTACTAAATATTCTTCATTGAAACCTCCCTCAAGCCCAAGCAAACAATGACATCCCCAATAACAAAATGTCAAGTTCCCCACCCTCACCACCAGTAAAAATGTCCATCTATTTTGCAAACGTTTAACTTTTATTAGCTTTGCATTTACTCTGGTAGTATGTTTTCTTTTTATACTATATTTTTTGTACCTGTAAAGGTATCACAAATTTTTGTTAACATTTTAACCATATTGAAAAAAATAAATATGACATATTTTACATTTCCGCACTCCACTATCCGCGGAAATGTAATGTAATCGCCTAAAAAAATTTCTTTTCTAGCCTTTACTTTCCAATTTTCGGCCTAAAAACCATTAAAAAACAGTTTTTAAACCATTTTGTGTGTGTTTGTGTGAGTTGTCGTTGTCGTTGTCGTCGGCATTTATTCTTGTTAGCACGATAACTCAACTAAATTGCGTCGAGTCGATCAGATTTTGACTGATTCGGATTGAAGACGTCTCCTAGACAACACTTATTGATTTTGAGGTGGATAGAACACACTCTACCATGTACATGGGTCATGAGAAAGCACAATGGTGGACTATTTGGGAATTTTTTTTTGTTAGCACGATCACTCAATTAAAGCGTGTCGGATCGATCGGGTTTCGATTGATTCTGATTAGGGATGTCTACCATACGACATCTATTGATTTTGAAGTGGATAGGATACACCCCACCCTGTCCATGGGTCATGAGAAAGCACGATGGTGGACTATTTGAAAAAAGTAAAACTGTCGCATAAAACACATATTCTGTTTATGTGTGGGTTTACTTTTTATCGGCCTCTCAATTTCGAGATAGAGATGTTCTACGTGCGGAAAAGTCGATTTTAAGATTTTAAAACTGTTTATTTTGACTGTATTACTTATTGTAATACAAAATATCATACATCAAAATGT
The DNA here is from genome assembly GCA_037954035.1 of Rosalia funebris. NCBI lineage: Eukaryota > Metazoa > Arthropoda > Insecta > Coleoptera > Cerambycidae > Rosalia > Rosalia funebris. Next base: position 898,011 of record JAZFAV010000018.1, on the reverse strand, counting down.
GAAATAATAATCAACAGAGAGAATAAAATAAAACAACATAGTAGTAATAATGCACAGTTTTGTGGCAGAACATCGATATCACATATCAGAAAATATAGTTTTTATAGCGATGCTACATGTACCTTTATAAACATTAAAACGTGAAACAACATTCCAAGGTGGTTAAACAGAATAAAGAGGAGTTGTAGTCATAGTGATTATTATATTGACATTATATCTTCATTATTTAATTTCATTCATTATTTAACTTCATTATTTAATGATTTCATTATTTAATAAACATCTAAGGAATATACGCTATTCGTTTTCAGGTTCTAACAAATCACACAGACCACATTGAAGGGTTGATAGATGGTATGATAATTTCTATTGCAATAAGAGATAATGCTTCACTTTAATGATATTCTAAACTGTGCACATAATCGTGTAATATATATGAGAATTTTTGTGACCAAGATATATTGTAGTATTTCTTGAAAAGAATCTTGAACTTTAAATCTGATTGAAAAACAGGTTATCATGGAATAAAGTATAATGACATTCTATGTCATGTTCTTGCATAAAATTTATATGTATATTTATATGTATATTTCAGAAGTAACGATTTATTATTATATATATTAGTGAGATCGACGAAATATTCTACATATGCAAATAACTAATATTACCAAGAAATTATTTAATTTGAGTGACCTAATTACACTCAATATTTTTTCACTTTTGAATATTTATAGTTGCTGTAGTCTATGATAACACATTTTTGGCAATCTACAGTTCTTCATTGATAGCAGTGCTTCTAACCAGTTAATAGATTGCTTGAAAACCAGAAATTCTAATTTCATTGCACCCATCTCTAAGCTAACTAAATGTATCTGGTATGTATGTTGATAGAAGCAATAGTTTTTGAAAATCCAACCTGAACTGTCTTAATAACATTTATATATCTTAGGTCCCAAACGGCTACACAGGATATGAGAGAGGTAACTCGATAATTGTCGAGTTGTAAAATATTATTCTCGTTTCCCACGATATTTTTTGAATGAGGAAATAATGTTATAATGACACCAAAGAATTGCTGTCCCTTAGTACTGGCAACAACAACTACTCGTATTTCATGAAATAATGATGATGATGAGAATGAAACGCATTAGTATATATATTTGTTTTCCATTTTCAAAACTATTACACTGGGGAACACTGAGGTACACTGGGGAACACAAAAATATTATTTATGTTACCACAAACGGTTAAGATCAGTTCCTAATTTTACATTATAATGGAGACTTCTGAAATTGTTTGTTCTCAGTATTAGTGATTTATTTGTTTCCATTTAAAAATGTTCACCATACTTTTTTGACAGCAAAGTGGATATACCAAATATCCTTATCGCTTTTGTTTATGGAATAGTTGTTTAAAAGAAAAGCATTGGCATCAAACTGTTTAGCCCTTGAGAGACACTATGACCGTTAGGAATGCTAACATTGTTTATCATCCATTAATAAAGAGAGAATAAATAATACTGCTACCTTTTCACATCAAGCTGGGTTTAATGAAAACCACTAGACAAGCCATGTGATTGTTTTAACAATGCCAATTGGGCCGAATTCATAAAGAAAAGGATATGCTTATACTTGCCAAATATGAAGGAAATCCTTCTGCTTGTATTCATGATAATTTAAAGCAGAACCTTATACTTATAGAGTACAAGCATATCCTTTTATTCATATATATAAAAGTAAATGAGTAATAATGTTGACCTTTTACTTTAAACAAAAAGCATATCTTCCAAAAATGCTGAGTTTGATCAGTAGCAGACTCAGCTCTGTAGTGATAGATTGTTTTGTCCAATTTCCAGCGCGATGGAAGATGTTGTGGATGTGAGGGACATTAAACCGTTTATAATATTATACTATATTATATTAAACCGGGGATTATACCGTTTTGAAGAAAGAAATGTAGAGTGGCTTGCAGACCGATTTCTAGGTACAAATGAATGTATATACCAATGAAGGTATATACCCTGGCTATCAAAACGGTATTGATAGAAAACTTTGTGTTAGTCAAGCTACAGTATCTTGACCTGTGAATGCAGTAGTTGACAGCATAATTGCGCATTCAAATGAATGGATAAAATTTACAACTACCAACAATGAAATAACTGAGGTAAAACAGTTATGGCAAGCCAAGTATAAGTTTCCGACAGCTGTTGGTGTTGTTGATTGTACCCACATAGAGAAAATCTGAAGCCAAAACTCAATGGAGATGAATACATTAATTGAAAAGGTAAGTCTACTCTGAATATTCAAGCCACTTGTGATGCCAGTGAAACGCTCACTATTGTCGACGTTAGTTGGCCTGTATCTGTCCATAACTCGAGGATATGGAAGAATTCATAAGTAGGATTACAATTAAGAAATAATAGCAATGTTGTGCTGTATAGTTATTACGTATATAGGATAAAGTCATGCCTCATGATTGCATTTAGGAATCCTACCCTGGTGCTGAGTTAAATTATAACAAGCTTTTGAAAAAAGAGAGACTAATAATTGAACGATGTTTTGGCCAACTGAAACGCCGGTTTCCTATTTTACAGTACGTTTGTTGCGTGAAATTGGAAAGTGTACCAAAAATAATAGCTCCATAATATTGCTTTAGGTGATTTAGAAGACTTTAGGTGATTCTGATTTTGAACCAGCTGAAGAGGTACCAGAAGAAGATGAAGGAAACCATGACAGTAATGATAATGAACTACCTCTTCGCCAGCAAGGACAATAAATCAGAAAAAACTTGAGTATTGTAATAAGCAATTTTAATAATAATTAAGTTTACACGTGATGCATGTCTTGTTAAACCAATTGCATATTTACGAAATTACAATTTTTGAGGATAAAATAATATGTTGCGTTAAAATAAATTGTTTTCGTCTCTAATACGAGTTCATACCACAATTCCTCGTAACACAAGGAAGTCTAAGTGAAAAAAGCAGGGACATCATGTCACAATATGTTAAATAAAACACATTCTAACATGTCGCTCAGGGCTCAGACATAGTTAACCTTTTATGTACTTGTGCTTGAAGGATATCCTCGCAAGTATAAGGTTATCATTATGAATACGGAAAGAAGGAAATGCTTATACTTCTACCTTTCACTTTAAATCATAACCTTATACTTCTACCTTGTGCTTAGGAGGATATCCTTCATTTTTATGAATACGGCCCATATTCTGCACTGAATGCGGAAAAATTAAAATCAGGGATTTTTGACGATCCACAACTTCTAAAACTTGTGAAATATCCAAATTTTAACAGATATATGACTGTTGTAGAATTTGATGCATGATTTAGTTATGTCTCTATATGAAAAAAATTTTTGGGCACACAAAGGTAAATAACTACCAGGAACTAGTACATAAGATGCTAAAATGTTGTGAAAAATTGGGAGAGAATATGAGCATTAAATTACATTTTTGCATAGTCACATAGACAAAGTTCCTTTTAGCTTTCCACAAATAAGGTGAACGATTTCATCAGGGTATCTGGATAATGGAATAAAGATATCAAGGAAAGTGGGATAGTCACATAATGGCCTATTACTGTTGGAGTCTGCAGAGGGATTATTTACAGCTAAAATTCAAAAGAAAATTGTACAATAAGACTTTTTTATAATGTGTATTATTTTCTGCATTAATTATTCTTTATTTTCTTGTTAGATTTCATATATAAAAAACTCAAAACAAGGTAAACTGCTTGCTTTATTTTGTTTTCCTTGCTTTGCAGTAACATTTATCATGTATGTTTATTTCAGAGACTAGAACCAATCAAGAAAAAGTAATGCCATTTTCAGCATCATGGACAGTAATATACAGTGTGTCCAATTTTCGTTGTATTTTCAGGGTTTCTCCTATTTCCAGCGGAGATAGAGACTTGCAAGTTTTACATTCCTGTACTACTTTTTTGAGAAATAAAGGATGGCGTAAACAGATTATCGGTAGCTTTTTTTGTTTCCGAGATACAGGGTGAAATTAACAATTTTGCATTTTCCGGCACATCCTGTATCTCGCTTATGCTGCAACTTATCAACAATCTGAAAATGGCTTCTGACAAAACTTTTTGCGTGGAATCCACTGGGGTACGTAGTTTTTTCTCAGGGCAGCAGTTTTGGAGAAAAATAATTAACGTTGTTTTTCTCAAATGGAACACCCTGTTTATTTTTTCATAATTCGATTCAGCTCTATTTACTCTTTTCAAAAATATGATATAGACTATAGTTATTTTAATTACTTTTGTCATAAACTGCAATTAATGGAGATTGTGACATTACCTATGAGGCGGAGATAGTTATGTACTCAGAGCGACTCTTAAATTCTTGACAACAAGTTGACTGTTCCCCAGTGTTATGGCACATAGATTTTAATCGTAACGGATCGTATAGATTGCAAATGTATACGTCACTAGACTGGATAGACTAGACTACTAGGGAATAGAGCAAAAAAGTCTATTCAGAAGAATTATTAATTCGGTATCATGTGACCTGGCATAAATGATTAACAATATTTCTTAGTTACTGTTTTTGTCACTGATAATAAGTATATTTCTTACTATAAGTTCTTTACTCAATGATACCCTTCCTCTCCTTTATTTACAACAGCAGGTAGCATAATTTGCCTAAATCTTAAAAACCTGAAAACAAAACACAGCGCAAAAACTTATCTTGCATTTTTATGAGTTCAGAAGTTTCATAATCAAACGGCAATATTAGCTCAGTTTAAAACAATTGGTGACTGTGCGTGGTACAAAAATGTGAACTTTCATGTAGTGATAGTGAGTGTGATGTGTGTTCATGGTTTGGTGTCCTACCAAAATTGAGACGAAATATTTAAGGAACAGGCTACTAAAGGTAAATGCAACAAATCATCGTTAATTATTTGCAGTCACGTATTTATTAAAATCATATCTGAATGTTTAGTTATATGCATGAATTAATATATCTTTCTTTTGTATGCAGGTAGGTCCCAAACAAAGGAGTACTTCATTCAAGGTAAGAATTTATTTATATTATTATTCTGTAATGATATTTAAATTTACGTACTTTCATTTTGTATATCTTTTCGAATATTTCTTTAAATATATAGGTAATATAGAACACTTTCTTGGCAGTCAAGTAATGCTAGAGTAACATCTAAAAAGTAGCTTAAATTAATTAAAAGTACCACATTATTAATGTGGATAATTCTAATTTGTTAATTTGATTAATATTTCAATTCAATAAAAATATTTAAGTACTATTAAAAATTTTAAATATAAATGAACTTAATTTCAGATTGTATTAATGATGTTTTCCATCCCGTCATAAATTTTATATATACTATTATAGTAAAGAATTTTTTTAAACGATTCTCTACAATTTTTGGGGCAAAACGTGATATTTTTGTTTTCTATAAGTATGTATAATTTAGAAAAACAAAGTCTTTAAATTAAATACTCTTATTACATTACAGTTATATAGCTATAATGTAGATATAATAATGACAATAAAATATATTTAAATGTTCTATTCCATTCTATTTGATATAAATTATTCTAAAATATAAACTTGTGTAGTTTCTTTTGTTTGCGTAACAAACAATAACTTCTAAAATCTTCTTTAGACGAAAGCGAAAAATTGAAATATGTATGAAAGTTTTATGTAGTCCAGTAATGGTAGAGTAATATCTAAATAATGCATTAATTTAAACATAATTAAAATGGTCAATTTTAATTTATTAATTTGATTAATATTCTAATTCAAGAAGAATTTTTAAGTACTATTGAAAATTTCAAATATAAATGAACATAAATGAATCAAATTACATTAATTATGTTTTCCATCACGTCATATATTTTACGCATACTATTATAATAAAAACATTTTTAAACGATTCTCTACATTTTTTGAAATAAATCGTGATATTTTTCTTTTCTATAAGTATGTATAATTTAGAAAAACATTAAAGTACTTAAATTAGATACCCAGATTACTTACATTACAGTTCTATAGCTATAATGTAGATATAATAATGACAATAATATATATTTAAATATCCTATTCCATTCTATTTGGTATAAATTATTCTAAAATATAAACTTGTGCAGTTTCTTTTGCTTTCGTAACAAATAATAATTTTTAAAATCTTTAGGCAAAAGTGAAAAATAAAAATTATTTCATTAGTAGATTAAGTAGTTATATTGCAAAAAATTTATAACCCAATCATCATCTCTTTTATTTCAAATTGACATACTTTTATTTTATACATCTCTCGAACATTTCCCTAAACATTTACGTAATATAAAACATTTTTTAAGTAGTCGAGTAATGCCAGAGTAACATCCAAAGAATGCATTAATTTAAACAATATTAAAATGGTCAATTTTAATTTATTAATTTGATTACTATTCTAAGTCAATAAGAATTTTTAAGTACTATTGAAAATTATAAATATAAATGAACATAAATGAATCAAATTACATTAATTATGTTTTCCATTCCGTCATATATTTTACACATACTATATAATGAAAACATTTTAAACGATTTTCTACATTTTCTTAAACAAAGCGTGTGTTTTTCTTTTCTATAAGTATGTATAATTTAGAATAACATTAAAGTACTTAAATTAGATGCTCAGATTACTTGCATTACAGTTCTATAGCTATAATGTAGATATAATAATGACAATAATATATATTTAAATGTTCTATTCCATTACGTTTGGTATAAATTATTCTAAAATATAAACTTGTGTAGTATTTTTTGCTTTCCTAACAATTAATAACTTTTAAAAAGTTTAGGAAAAAGTGAAAAATAAAAGTTAAAATATTAAGTAGTTATATTGCAAATAATGTATAACCCAGTCACCGTCTCTATTATTGCAAACTACCATACTTTTATTTTATACATCTCTCGAATATTTCTCTAAATATTTACGTAATATGAAACACTTTTTAAGTAGTCAAGTAATGTTAGAGTAACATCCAAAGAATGTATTAAATTAAACATTATAAAAATGTTCAATTTTAATTTATTAATTTGATTAATATTCTAATTCAATAAGAATTCGTATGTACTATTGAAAATTTTAAATGTAAATGAACTTAAATGAATCAAATTACATTAATTATGTTTGTCATCCCGTCATATATTTTACGCGTGCTATTATAATAAAAAAAAATTTACGGTTCTCTACATGTTATTAAAGAAAGCGTGATAATTCTCTTTTCTACAAGTATGTATAACTTAGAAAAACATTAAAGTACTTAAATTAGATACTCAGATTACTTACATTACAGTTCTGTAGCTATAATGTAGATATAATGATGACAATAATATATATTTAAAATTTATTAATTTGATTAATATTCTAATTCAATAAGAATTTTTATGTACTATTGAAAATTTTAAATAAGAAGTGAACATAAATGAATCAAATTACATTAATTATGTTATCCATCATATAATGTTATCCCGTCATATATTTTAAGCATGCTATTATAATAAAATAACTTTGAAACGTTTCTCTACATTTCTTTAAACAGAACGTGATACAATTTTCTATAAGTATGTATAATTTACGAAAACATTACTATGGTTTTAAATTAAATACTTAGATTACTTACAATTACATTTCTATAGCTATAATGTAGACATAAAAATGATAATACTATATATTTAAATGTTCTATTCCATTCTATTTGGTAAAAATTATTTTACAATATAACATTGTGTTGTCTCTTGTCTGCAAACTATAACTTTTAAAATCTCCTTTAAATAAATGTGAAAAATAAAATATTTTTCAAATATGAGATATGAAAAAAATATGAAATGTGAATAATAAAGAATATTTCATATTTAGAGTTATATTGTAAATAATTTATAACCCAGTGATCATCTCTTTTATTAAAATTGAAAATGCTCTGTTTAGTATTTTCTGAATTTTTAATTATACAAAAAACAACTAAAATAATGTTTTGCGAGCAATGGTTTCCTTGAAAACTTATATTACTTTAATAAATAGTTATCAACGATATACAAGTCCTCTATATGATCCTAGAGAAAAAGTTTATGTAAGTGTTCCGATCACTTTTTGCTATATATTCGCCTTAACACAATTAAAGTGTTTATGTTATTATCTTGCTATAAGTACATCGTGGAATAAGAGAAATAAAGTACCAATATGCAATAGCATTAATTGAAAATAGAACATAACAAAATGCGTTAATATAAACTATTGAAGAAAACCAGTTATTGTACTTATTTAATAATTAATATCGCACTTTTTTATTTTCGAGTTTATGCCTCGCTTTTTTTATAAAAACTTATTTTAATATATTAATCAAATTATGTATACACAAAAGAAATACTCGGAGAAAATATGATAAGTATTTGAGTACACGGTTATCCACATAATATTCTACCCCTGTATTTATTTTTTGAAATAGAAAAAAATATGGTAAATACAAAAGTTGTAGGAAATTTTACTTCGATCTCAGACATGTATGTAGAAAAACAATCGAATCTCAAATTTCGGAGATCTAGACCAAACTTATGTTTTTTTAAATGGAATACCCTGTTCATTTTTCGATTTTTGAAATCTACGTACTTTTCCGATTACAACAATATACATCTGTTGTACAACAGATGCATGTTATATCTTTACTCTAATAGTTTGCACAGTACCGCCCTTTGAAATATCGAATATCAAACAAAATTAATATCGCCATTGAAAATTTGAAACAATAATTACGAGAATTGTTATAAACAGAGTTTGATAGTTTCAGTTAGATTTTATTTTTGATGTTATCATAATTATATTAAAAAGCACATTCCTGGATAGAACGTAACATTTTATTAAAAACTGTAATTATTAATTATAGAAGGTGTTCTATAATACCTCCATTTTGTGCAATACAGAGAGCATACTTTCTTAACAAATTTCGGTTGAAAGCCAAGATACCAGTCTCGTTCATGTCTATGACCTCCCGATATATCTAGGTTCTTCTACGTTATTTGACCTTTCTGTATATACTAGATCTTTCAAAGTGCTCCACAGAAAGACATCCAGTGGGGTCAGGTCAAGACTTCTGACCGGCCATAAAATATTATCTAAATGTCGCTTGACAACATTTGATTTATGTGCCGGAGCACGGTCTTGTTGCCAAACAATATTCGGCTCACTTAATTGGATTAATAAATCGGAAATCTCTCCTCTTAAAATATCTAAATATTTTTGTCCAGTTAAACGAAATATAATAAAACTGCCTCTTGCATATTCTCAGTTGAAACATATATTGGTTTATTTCTCTTATCCTCATTTTTCAAACTTCCAGTAATTCTTAATTTATAATAAATATATTCGAAGTATGTTTTATGTGATATGATTCTCCTTCAGGGTATCTTCGTTCGTATTCACATCTAGCATGCGTCGCTTTCATTTCGCACAAAACGTAACATTCAACAATGTAATTTTTTTCACTAATAGTATAATACTGATATACCATTTTTAAAAAATAACTAGGGAATACAATAACTAAAAACTCAGACAAGCTGTTAAAGTCAAACTCTGTTTATAAAAATTCTCGTAATTATTGTATCAAATTTTGTTTTTGCCATGGTCAAAATTGATCGCCATAGTTTTGTCAAACCATGGAGATCCTAATTTTGTTTGATATTCTATATTTAAAAGGCGGTACTATGCAAACTACTAGAGCAAAGATATAACATGGATATATTGTTGTAATCGGAAAAACACGTAGACTTCAAAAATCGAAAAATAAAGAAAATGTTCCATTTAAAAAAACTTAAGTTTGGTCTAGATCTCCGAAACTCGAGATTCGATTGTATTGTACATGTCTGAGATCGCAGTAAAATTTCCTACAACTTTTGTATTTGCCATTTTTTTATATTTCAAAAAGTAAAACAATTAAGGGGGATAGAATGCTATATGGATAACTCTGTACATTCAGAATATACAGTGAATAAGAATTTTAACATGCTGCTATTTACACAACTTGTAACATAACAGCCCCTGGAATTATTAGAAGATTTGCAAATATTGATACCAAAATATGTTATGTTTTAAAAATCTAACTTCAAAGTGACTATCGCTGTGTGAGACCTATTTGCTATTGAAAAAATGTGTATTTTTACATCATGTACAAAAAATATTATCATAATACATTTCTTAATAAGTTAATTATTTTAAATATCTCAAAATTAATATTAAACAAGTAAAATCATTTATAAGGTGTACCATTTTTATAGATATTTAGAGATATATAAAGTAGGATCGGAAATAGTGTTTAAAACAATATTTCCATATGGATTAATGTTTAGATTGTTCTATAAATACACTTGGAATTATATAATACGAGTATGTCTCACACATGTCTAATAGATTGAATGGATATCTATAGAAAATATATTTAAGTAGTTTTGAGTACATTCAGAATCCACAACTATAAATAAAAAATTTTAATATTTTCTTATAACATGTGCAACGCAACATAGCGATCCTTAATACATTTAAAACAATTTGCAAATATTGAATCCTAAATGGCCAATTATGTTCTAGAAATCTATATTTAACATTACGACAACTTTATGGGATATATTTATTATTGCAATTCCTATTCTATATTAGATTATAATGCAAATTACTTACAAATTTTTTTCTTAACTTAAACTTACTACACTTACTGAACGTAGACGTTTATTAAAAATTATAAAATCGCGAAAATTATATTTTGTTTATGATTAAAAGGATATTTAAATTATAATCTATTCATTTTTTGAATCTGTTTGATGGTGATTTTATATAGGTTTTATTTATTTTCTTCTCATGAAAATTAACTATCGCAAAGTAACGACTAATTTTAATATTTTTTATTTAATTTACACATATGTGTTTTGTGGTAAATCGCATAAGGTATGGCCTACTTTGGTGCTACATGTAATGCTATCTCGGGTACTATCAGATATAGAAAGATGCTTAAATAGAAAAGGGTTTAAAAAATTTTATTCATTTTGTCTTTCCACTACATTATCAAAGTTTGTCTATTTTCACTTTTTTAAATAATTACAAACAAGATCATTCAACAATGCCTCATATCATTTTATTTGGAGATATTGCGACCATTTAACAAATAATTTATTAAGGTATTAATAGAAAATAAACTACAATCTTTTGTTTCTGAGAAAATAGTATTACCTTTTATTTCTTATGATATGATAAAAAAATTACAGAATTTTGAGCTGTGTATTTATTGTATTTATTATTTTTTCAAAAATAGACCTTTATATAAATATGTTAGAGAAAATGTGTAATTTATTAACAAGTAAACGTCAAAAAGTAACAATAAGGAGCACTACATAAACTGTTTAATATGTTGTTCTTCTTGCTGTATATACTTATTGGTCCTTTTTCAAAATATAGTTCGATACTTGGTTACTAAAGTATAAAATTGCAATGGAATTTAAGGTCTTATCAAAAATGTAATTTTTGAACATATTCTGAAAGAATCATTAATCTTTCAAGTAAAAGCTATTAACGGAAGTCAAGATTTTATCTAAATCTGATGGTTGAATTATTGTTATTGCAAATTATGCATAGATAGTGGAAGAAAGTTGAAGGAAATAAGTATGAGTGTATTTAAAAAAATTATAAATATTCTAGAATAACGTGGATCACAAAAATAAATATATTTTCCATATTCAACTCAAATAGAATAAGTACGCAAACTTGAAAATAAAAATTGTTCATTAAAGACTATTGGTAATAAATTAAAATATATTTAACTTTGAAGTGTTAGAGATAAAGTATTAAACGAATTAAAGCAGAGAATAGTAATATAAAAAAAATTATTTTTCAATTTAAATGCAATATTCAGATATTTATTCTACGAATTATATTCTACTTGTCCTATTAATTAATTGTTAGTTGACCAATTTTAATTAATAATAGAATGCATATGATTTATTTTATTTAATATTCTGAAGTTAGCATAAAACTTTAAACTACAGTATTATTTATTCTTCTTGAACAAAATATACGACATATCATACCTCGCAACATTAGATATTTAATTTCACTTTACAATTTGATTTAAAAAATATACAATGTATGAGCAGTTTTCCAAGAAATTCTTAAATTCCAGGAATACCAATTTGTAATAACACTACTTATATTATCAATTTTATTAAATAATAAAATTATAGATTATTTTAATACAGGACGGAATCTAATTATGAAATAATATTATTATATTTGATGTTACTTTAGCGATTTAAGATTAAACAAAGCTTTAATATAATTGTCTAAAACTTCAATATGTATGTCATCTAAATTTTAAGATATTAGAACTGTAACGAATTTACAAGAAAGTTCTTTGTTTCTCGAACACTTATTTACAACTCAACTATTCAGAAGTCCAACTAACTAACTAATTTTCTTTCTACTTTAACTTTATAAATTAACTTTCACACTGTATATCACTTTATTCGCATTGTATCGCTCACTATCGCGGTCCAAATTCAACAAACTCTTGGCCGGATGACACAACTCTTATATAGGCAGTGGGATATCTTTCCAGACGTTTCTAGATGATGAACTTTGGCGAATCTTCTAGTATAGAACGCACTGGAAGTCAACTCCGCACACTCTCGATGGTTTCGAATATTCCCGGCATTCGGGATCGCTCGAGGCGTTCGTGATAGTACTTATATATTTACAGATCATTAAGAAATGTTTTTCAAAATCGAAATTATCTGCAATTATAAATCACAATAATAAATATTTCATAAATATATACAATGCAAATAGAACGTAAAGGACGAAACGTCAATGTTGTTTTATTCCAAATGGCTTTGCAAATTATAAGTTTTCATCATCATCATGAGGTCATCAGTCCTTAGACTGGTTGGACGCTAACCTCCAGTTTCTCCTATCTTGTGTCAACCTACGCATTTCGCTAATTGTGCTACAACCTACATCCCTTATTATATGCGAGCAGTAGTCTAATCTAGGCCTACCTCTGCCTTTCTTTACTCCTATTTCTGCCTCCAAAATATCGCGGACTATTCCCCCATGTCTCAGAAAGTGGCCTACCATTCCATTTCTTCTCCTCTTTATGTTTTTCCACATACTTCTCTTCTCGCCGACTTTCTCTAACACTTCTTCGTTTCTAACTCTATCAGTCCACGGTATTTTCATCATTCTTCGGTAACGTCACATCTCAAAAACTTCTAATTTGTTCCTACTTGCTTCCCCTACCGTCCAGGTTTCGCAATCGTATAGTGCCATGCTCCATATATACGTTTTCAAAAATTTCTTCCTTGTTTCTAAGTTTGTTACCCCCGAGCATAAAAGTGCTTTCTTTTTGTTAAAAGCTACTCGACTCTGCGCTATTCTTTGTTTTATATCTCTATCGCTTCTTCCATCCCAACTTATTTTACTTCCTAAATAAGTGAAGTCTTTAACTTCCTCCAGTCTTTCGTTATTAATTTGTACTTTCGTTTTTGCTCTGCTCTCGCGCCCTCTGCACATTTACACTTTAGTTTTGTTTTTATTCACCCTCATTCCGTATTCCTCTATCAACACTGACTCCATCTCGTTCAGCGTTGATTCTAATTCCTCCTTACTAGATTCTAATACTGTTATATCATCCGCGAATCTCAGCATTTTTAGTTTCTGTTCCTGTATTTTAATCCCGAAATCCACTCTAACTTTTACCACATTAATGGGCTCTTCGATGTACAGATTAAAAATTAGTGGTGATTAGCGTACATCCTTGTCTTACTCCTTTCCTGATACCTATTTCCCTTCTTTCCCCTTCTACTTCTATAACAGCAGTTTGCTCTTTGTGTAGATTGCGTATTACTCTCCTATATCTATACTTAATTCCCGCGCTCTTTAGTATCTCGAACAGTTTTTCCCATCTTACATTATCAAAAGCTTTTTCTAAATCTACAAATCCTATATAAGCGTTCTTTCCTTTTTCTATTGCTTTCTCTAACATTACTCTTAGCACCAGAATAGCTTCGCGAGTTCCCCTATTTCGCCTAAACCCGAATTGGTCTTCTCCTAGTATTTCCTCCGCTCTATTTTCCATCCTCTTCTGCACTATTCTGGTTAAGATTTTTGACGCGTGGGAAGTTAGACTAATCGTTCTAAAGTTCTCGCATTTGTCGGCTCCTCTCTTTTTCGGTATAGTAACGATAATGTTCCTTTTATAATCCTCCGGCATCTCGCCCCTTTTCGTATATGTATTTTACCAGTTCAAACATCCTATTTACTACTTTCTGTCCCGCATATTTCAAAATTTCCGACTGTATTTTATCTACACCCGGCGCTTTATTGTTCTTTAGCCCCCTTAATGCTATTTCAAATTCCTCTCTCAATACAGGTTTTCCTACATCTTCCCTATCGATGCTAGATTCTTCCTCTAATGTCTCTCATAATTCCTGACCCTCGTATAAACTTCCGAAGTACTACTTCCATCTATCCGCTTTCTCCTCTCTTCCGATCAGTATGTCCCCCCATTGATTCCTAACGTTCCTACTTATTTGTCCTATATCCCTGAAGTTCCTCTTAATTATTTTGTAAGCCTCATCGGTCTTACCTACTTGGAGCTTATCTTCTACTTCTTTGCATTTATCCTCTATCCATTGTTCTTTCGCTTTTCTACATTTTCTAATGATTTCCCACTTTATTGACTTATAAGTTTTTAGTCCTTCCTCGTCTCGTCTGTTTTTGTACCCTCGTCTCTTTTTAAGTTTAAGATTTCGTCCGTTATCCAGGGCTTCCTAGCTTCCCTTCTCTCGTGTCCTAAAACTTCCATAGCCGCAGAATCTAGACTATCCTTGATGCCCTCCCACTCAGTTTCTGCGTTCTTGATTTCGCCATTACTCGCTTTATTTATTAATTGATCTGTTTTCTCCTGGAACTTATCTTTCATATTCTGATCCTTCAATATGTCTACATTTATACGTTTCTTATCCTTCCGGGTTTTCAGGTTTTTGAACTTTAATCTAGCTTTCAAATAAGTTTTAACTAAAGATTAAAATAGTAAATGGTAAATTATTAAAACTAAACCTAAATATAAAATTAATATTAAAAGTCGAAAATGACAATGTATAAGCAGAGAAAACTTATTAATTTTAACTGCATTATTTCATTCTATATCTTATGAAACAAAAAGTATCAATTAACTATTAGTTGATCCATTTTCATTATTAATGTTATTCATATACATGCTTTTAGCTTGCTATAAAAGGTAAAAGAAAAAATTTTATCTAAAGCAAGACTAACAGAAAATGCCTCAAATAATTGTAGCCTTCATTTTTCTTGAAATATAAAAGTTACACAGTGTTCATATCGATATAAAATCGTGATAATATTGTCATAAAACGAGGTATTTCAAAATGAAATTTTTGCGTGGTTTTATTATAACACCAAATTAAAATTTCATTATACAGTGCATGACAAAAATCTCTTTCCCTTCTTTAATTATGAAACGGAAAAAATAAAATAACGAAAATTGACGTACATGCACTGAAATGTAAAATTAATGCTGTAGTTAATAAACAGTGTTATATCATCAATGATATAAAGACGAGTTGCGGCGTCATTTTGGAAATTATTTTTAAAAATCAATATTATGCTACTCATATACTACCAAATTTGGAAGCTGCTTCAAATATTTATTCAACTTTGTTTTTAATTTGACATATATCTTTTGATTTTTCTTAAATCTGTTAAATTGAATATTGGCATACCATTAAACTGTTTAGGAAGTGCCTTCCTGTAGAAGCTAAGTGTCAGTTTTTTTATCACAGAAATCACAAAAAAATTACTTGATATTAATAACCTAATTATCTATAATCTAATTATTTCCGAGGCTGGGAGAAATCTATATGCAGCTCAAATAATTTTTAATGAGAAATATACCGACAGCTCTACTAGAGAATTGCTAAAGAATGTAGGTTAATTTCCATAAAAAATACTTGGGATAGAAGAATTTTATAACGGGATGTTGACATCATTTTACTTCATAATTTTACTTATAAATTCAATTTATTGTTCTGCATTACCCTAGAATTTATTTTTAACATATTGGATATATGTTAAAATTAAATTCTAGGGTAATGCAGAACAATAAATTGTTCCCCTTAGATCTCTCAGTTCAAAATTAAAGCCAAAGAAAGAGTAGGGCGGAATAACATTTAAATTTTATTTATTATGCTATTTATGTTATTATTATGCTGTATGTAAATAACCTACCAGCACTATAAATACTACTATGATACTATAATAATTTGCAGCAACCTAATGTTGAGATACATACATAATTTTTACAACTCAATATATGATGTAAAAATAACTTTAAATTATGAAATATAATGCAAAATCGAAACTCCTCAACCTGATTTAAATCTTAACATATATTATCATTTTCCTAATATTACACAAAATAGTACACTCTATAAGTCTATCTAATAATATGGTTAAAGTAGATCAAGAAAAGGTAATTTAGATTTATCTAAACTTAAATTAAGAAATTAACAGAATATGTATATACCATACAAATGTAATTAGTAGTTTTGTATAACAGTATATTTAATCACTAAATACCAACTAAAGTTGTGAGATTCATATGTACATAATTCGTTTGAATATATATTTCGTGATTGTAATTGCGACGTGCTTTTGTCATTATTACAGTATTTTGTCAAAGTACACGAAATATGATAGAATAAATTCCCTTCAAATGATTATAGTAAATCTGCCTTGTCAAGTGACATTAAATTGGCCCAATTACTTCACAACGTAGTTCAATATCGATCAATCATTTCGCTCTTTATATACGTCTTTCTGATTTTTATAAATTGCTTCTGTGTATTTTTTAAATATATGTATATATTTTAATATATAGCTTTTTAAGCGAAAATAAATTGGTATGTGTGTTCTTATAGTAACAATTTTAACATTTATCATGCGAATATGGAATTATGCTTTAAAGATCAATAAAATTTTACGCAATTGCAGATATAACCTTAGTAATACATTTTTAATTGGGAACTTTATGGTTTTAGTGGTATTGAAATGCATTTAAAAATATTGTTAAATATCAAATTACTTTGCCAATTTGTTATTAAATTTGCTAATTAAAACATCCAGTTTTATAGTCTTCTTAAGTAAGACCTTTACTATTAAGAAATTAAAAGGTTTCTTCTACTCTTCAATAGAATGAAAAGCGTATCTCATTACCTATAATATACATATAAAAATGAACAAGAAATTAAATTGTTTCGCAATTATAAAAGAATAAAAAATGCGTCAATGTTCTATTGCAATAAAGGCAAAACTAATAGTAGGGTTACTATTGGCCTTGGGTTCGGTTCACATTTTTTTTTTTGTAATACTTCTGTCCATTATTTTTTTGTAAAAATGCGAATAAGGGTAATTGAAAAATGAAACAAGTATTTTATACTAAATAATTGTATAAACAAATTTCATTATTCTAATAAAGAGATAAAGCAACTATTTCCTATATGCAGAGCAACAACAAATACGTAAAACAAATATTTCCTTATTAAAAATCTGTTATAGCCAATTGTATTTGTTTTTTGACTTTCAGACGAATAGGTACTTTATTCTTTTCCAAATTTTATTTCACTAAAAGTTATTATCTTCTATCAGGATCAATCATGGATTACTAGTATTCATATGTTATTTCATGTATTACATAATATCTAAAAATGTTATTCTGTTATATAGAATAAATTAACTCTTGTTCAAAATTATTATCATGTTCCTCTTATTCTTAATATTAAGTCGAACGAAATATGTACTTTTTTAGAATCTTAAAGTATGTACGATCAAAAAGTGTCACTTATACCTACGAGTACCATTATGTATCGTATTAGTAACTATTTAAAATACTATTTCATTAAATGTTTTTATCTGCCCTTTATATAGAGAATACATTCCTCTTTTTTATTATTCATTAAAAATTGAAAAGTAAATAATTTGGAATAATCATTTCTGGGAAACAATAACAATAAAATTAATAATACATACACTATTTACTTCTCACAAAAACCTTAATAAATAACCTTGAATGTTAAAGAAACGTTGTAGCCTTTTGATTTTTTTAACAGCTATTATATTAAAAATGTATTAACCCTTACGACTGAGTATGACATAACCTTGTAGGCATGTAACTTTTTTCAACGTAGGTAATTTTTCTCAACAGTTCTTTTTAATTTGCATCATCATCATTAGGTCATCAGTCCTGAGACTGGTTGGACGCTAACCTCCAGCTTCTCCTATCTTGTGCTAACCTACGCATTTCGCTAATTGTGCTACAACCTACATCCCTTACTATTTGCGAGCAGTAGTCTAATCTAGGCCTACCTCTGCCTTTCTTCACTCCTATTTCTGCCTCCAAAATATCGCGGACTATTCCCCCATGCCTCAGCAAGTGGCCTACCATTCTATCTCTTCTCTTCTTTAAGTTTTTCCACATACTCCTTTTCTCGCCGACTTTCTCCAATACTTCTTCGTTTCTAACCCTATCAATCCATGGTATTTTCATCATTCTTCGGTAACACCACATCTCAAAAGCTTCTAATTTCTTCCTACTTGCTTCTCCTACCGTCCAGGCTTCGCAGCCGTAAAGTGCCGTGCTCCATACATATGTTTTCAAAAATCTCTTCCTTGTTTCTAAGTTTATTACCCCCGAGCATAAAAGTGCTTTCTTTTTGTTAAAAGCTACTCGACCCTGTGCTATTCTTTGTTTTATGTCTTTATCGCTTCTTCCATCCCAATTTATTTTACTTCCTAAATAAGTGAAGTCTTTAACTTCCTCCAATCTTTCATTATTAATTTGTACTTTCGTTTTTGCTCTGCTCTAGCGCCCTCTGCACACTAACACTTTAGTTTTGTTTTTGTTCACCCTCATTCCGTATTCCTCTGTCAACACTGCCTCCATTTCGTTCAATGCTGATTCTAGTTCCTCCTTACTAGATGCTAATACTGCTATATCATCCGCGAATCTCAGCATTTTTAGTTTCTGTCCCTGTACTTTAATCCCGAAATCCACTCTACCTTTTACCACATTAATCGCCTCTTCGATGTACAGATTAAAAATTAGTGGTGATAGCGTACATCCTTGTCTTACTCCTTTCCTAATACCTACTTCCCTTTCCTCCCCTTCTACTTGTATAACAGCAGTTTGCTCTATGTATAGATTGTGTACTACTCTCCTATCTCTATACTTCATTCCCGCGCTCTTTAGTATCTCGAACATTTTTTCCCATCTTACGTTATCAAAAGCTTTTTCTAAATCTACAAATCCTATATAAGCGTTCTTTCCTTTTTCTATTGTTTTCTCTAACATTACTCTTAGCGCCAGAATAGCTTCGCGAGTTCCCCTATTTCGCCTAAACCCGAATTGGTCTTCTCCTAGTATTTCTTCCGCTCTATTTTCCATCCTCTTCTGCACTATTCTAGTTAAGATTTTTGACGCATGGGAAGTTAGGCTAATCGTTCTAAAGTTCTCGCATTTGTCGGCTCCTCTCTTTTTCGGTATAGTAACGATAATGTTCGTCTTATAATCCTCCGGCATCTCGCCCGTTTCGTATATGTATTTTACCAGTTCAAACATCCTATTTACTACTTTCTGTCCCGCACATTTCAAAATTTCCGCCTGTATTTTATCTACACCCGGCGCTCTATTATTCTTTAGCCCCCTTAGTGCTATTTCAAATTCCTCTCTCAATATAGGTTTTCCTACATCTTCCCTATCGATGCTAGATTCTTCCTCTAATATCTCTCCTAATTCCTGACCCTCGTATAAATTTCCTAAGTACTGCTTCCATCTATCCGCTTTCTCCTCTCTTCCTATCAGTATGTCCCCCGATTGACTCCTAACATTTCCTACTTATTGTTCCTATATCCCTGAAGTTCCTCTTAATTATTTTGTAAGCCTCATCGGTCTTACCTACTTGCAACTTATCTTCTACTTCTTTGCATTTCTCCTCTATCCATTGTTCTTTCGCTTTTCTACATTTTCTAATGATGTCCCACTTTATTGCCTTATACGTTTTCAGTCCTTCTTCGTCTCGTCTGTTTTTGTAGCCTCGTCTCTTTTGCAATAAGTTTAAGATTTCGTCCGTTATCCAGGGCTTCCTAGCTTCCCTTTTATCGTGTCCTAAAACGTCCGTAGCCGCGGAAGCTAGACTATTCTTGATACCCTCCCACTCAGTTTCTGCGTTCTTGATTTCGTCCTTACTCGTTTTATTTATTAATTGATCTGTTTTCTCCTGGAACTTATCTTTCATATTCTGATCCCTCAATATGTCTACATTTATACGTTTCTTATCCTTCCGGGTTTTCAGATTTTTGAACTTTAATCTAGCTTTCATGACTACCAAGTTGTGATCGCTGTCTACATCTGCTCCTGGATAACTCTTACAGCCTTTTACTTGATTTCTAAATCTCTTCCTAACCAGAATGTAGTCTATCTGATACCTGTCTATCCCTCCTGGCATTTTCCATGTGTACCGCCTCCTAACGTGATTCTTGAACAATGTGTTCGCGACTACCATCTTGTGCTTCTCACAGAATTCTATCAGTCTGCTACCTCTCTCGTTTCTGTTTCCTAATCCATAAGGCCCTACAAATTTAATTTGCATAAAAAATATTTATTTATTCAACTCTATATTGTTTTGCAATTATTATCATTATTTGTATTTAAAATTTTCTGTATTTTACGTACCGGGTTAGTCACCTAAAATTGACCCCCCCTTTATTTCTCTTAATTTCAATCGAATCGAAAAATTCAAACAAGGGTTTTACTTAATTTTTTATAAATTTCTTGAATATTTAAACAAATTTTCAAAAACTCTGCGAATTGAAAGGGGGCGAACAATTTTTTATTTTTTTTAAATAGAACACCCTGTATTCTTTTTACTTAAAAAAGTTACCCACAGTTTTCTGATCACAAAAATATATAATTGCTGTATCTTGGTAAGTATAGTTCTTGAGATATTCATAGAAATATATAGTCACATCACAGGAATAAGTTTGGCATAAGACCATAAATCAGGAGAGCTATGTTTTTGAGATATAACGACACATCTTGTTTTTTAAGAAAAAAAGTAAGAAAATTCTTTGATGCGGCAACACATAGTAATTATAGTAAACAAATAAACCTTTATTAAAATGACAACAACAAAGTTTAATGAACACAATACATAAATAACGAAATAATGATAAAAAAAAAAACAATGCGCAACAATAAATAACATAAAACCAATGAACTTTATTAAAGTTAAACATATCTATATGTTCGCCACGTATCCTCCGTTTCTATCAAGGCACAATTGGCATCTTTTAATAAATTCATTTCTAACGTTTTCAAATAAATGAATATCTTGCCGCAAATTTTCTATTTCTTGACTGATACAGTCCTTCAACTCATCCGAAGTATTATATACCGAATTTTCGTATATGTTTTGTCTTAGTGTTCCCCACAAAAAGAAGTCCAAAGGACTCAAGTCTGGGCTATTAGCAGGCCAATGTATAGAACCGTATCTTTCTATCCAAAATAGATATTTGTCATTTAAATATTCCGTTACGTTCCGTACAGAGTGTGGAGGAGCACCATCCTATTGCCAAATAACAGAATTCCTGGTTGCAAGGGAAATATTATCTAAATAGTTATTTAGATAACATCCCGAAGAATATTCAAATACTGAACTGCATTCAAGGACCCATTAATGAATACGGGACACACAATTGTATTTTAATGAATGCCGCACCACACATTTACTGTATTATATCCTTGGGTTTTTATCTTTTTTATAATATGTGGATTTGCGGGCGCCAATAATGTGCGTTTTTCCTATTAAAAAGTCTAGCCGTTGAAAAGCTCCTTTCATCGGTCCAAATTAAGTTTTTTAAAAAGTTATTGTCGTTTTCTGCTCTCTCAATCATCTCTCTACAAAAAGCTCTTCTGTCGGCAAAGTTATTTTCAGTTAAAAGCTGAACTGGCAAAATACTATAAGGCTTATATTTGTGATGTTTTAATATACGTCTTATACTTGCTTGAGAAATATTAAATTCTTCTGCAGCAGCGTTTGTAGATTTATTGGGATGTTCGGTAAAACAAAGTAAAACGTCCATTTCCACATCTTCTCCTGTTTTGGGCTTCTTTCTTTCTCGTTTCTTATCTTTTAAGGATTCGCTGTCCCCAAATGTGAGATAAATATTAGAGAAAGTGTTCTTGGAGGGAACGCGTCTTTCAGGATATTTTCTTGCATATTCTCTTTTAGCTATATATTTGTCTTTATTGCTGATTAAGAAAATTTCTAATATGTCTTTCCTTTCGACTAATGAATATCCCATATCAATATATTAGATATATTAACAAGTGTATTAAAACTTAACTTAAAGCGTATTAATAATATAACAATCAAACATAAGTCAAACATAACATAACTGTCAAACGAAGCATTATTGTTTCTTTAAATCATTTCGGTTCATAGCTCTCCTGATTTATGGTCTTATGCTGAACTTATTCCTGTGATGTGACTATATATTTGTATGAATATCTCAAGAACTATACTCACCAAGATACAGCACTTATATATTTTTGTGATCAGAAAATTGTGGGTAACTTTTTTAAGTAAAAAAATACAGGGTATTCTATTTAAAAAAATAAAAAAATGTTCACCCCCTTTCAATTTGCAGAGTTTTTGAGAATTTGTTTAAATATTCAAAGATTTATAAAAAATCATGTCAAATCCTTGTTTGAATATTTCGATTCGACTGAAATTAAGAGAAATAATGGGGGGTCAATTTTAGGTGACTAACCCGGTACATATATCATAATAAAATAAAATATTATTTTTCGCGGTATTGTGACTATATATGGGTTACTACATAAATCTTATTTCCTAATTGCAAAATATATCACCTGAGTCTAAATCTAATATAAAACAAAGCAATATTAATAATATATTTTTCTTTGTTAACTTTAAAGGCAATTACCTCAATCAAGATGTATCCTAAGAAACATTTTCATATCAACTTATCGTATTATTTTTATACAATCTACATATCACTGAAACATTGCTCACATATTTTAAGATACCCTGTACGTGTAACGACATGTATACGTACATGTAAGACTATATCTTGGACCCATATATGATATTACATAATGTGGTTTTAACAGTTGGTGTTTGAAAATTTAAAAACCTATTATCTGTATCTACTTTGCGAATAGAAATATTTTATTTAGATGTAATGGCATATAAATTAAAAATAAACGTTAATGTTTAAATAATTTCAGTCAACAGTAGTATTCCTATAGTGGACATCTACTTATAAATAGATATAAACCACGGTGTATGGTAAATTTATGTGATTCTTTTGTACTGGAGACTGGGTTATGAATTGAAACGCGGTCTATGGGGCTGAAGAACCTCTTAATCACAAAAAGTTCCAAATAAAACTGAAACACAAATATTTTATTAAACCTAATAGTAACAACATGTAAGTTGGGAATCGAGAAAGGAACTACCAAACCGCCAAGCGGTTATCAAGTACTTCCCGAATAGTAAGGCTATTACATAATCGCTGTAGGATAACCAATATAGAGGTTTGGTAGTTCCTTTCTCGATTGCCGACTTATATGTTACTGACATAGATCGTATCAATGTAGATGTATACCACACGGATTTCATTCGGCATTTGTCCTGGATCAGCGTACCGTGTACGGCACTGACGAGAACTAATAATTTCGAAACCTGTATGTCGTTCGGTTCCTATCCGGGATAGATGTCGAATTCTACTCGTGGCGGGTTTTATTTTTTAAACCTAATAGGTCAAAATTTTAGAAACATCTACCTGAAAAAAGCAACAAAGAACGATAATATTAATCTACCTAAGGGTGGCTAATAATATTCACCTAAAAATACCAATTACGAGTGTATCACATATTCATATCGTAATAATAATGTAACTGTTTAATAATAAAAAAAGTTTTCGGTTTTTACTTACTGAAGTAACGTTCTTGTTACAGCTAGCTTAATGTAAAGACATCGATTTTATATTTTTCCAACATTATTTTTTTTTAATTAAAACAATAAAAATCTAAGGTAGGTCGTTTTTAAAATTGTCTCTTAATTGTGAAGAAAAGAACCGTGAGATTCCTGTGTGGCTAATTCATTTTCATTCGTAATTTTTTTTTGCAAATTTTATCTCAAATTTCACTTAACACTGAAAATATGGCCCTTATGGAAATACCTTTCCATGAGTCCATTGAAAAATGTTCCTTTTACTCGAATTGCCGTGTACTTATCTAATAGACTAGGAATCATATTATATTTTATGTACATATGTACTACATAATATATGAGAGTTGTATTCTGTTATATAGAATGGAATAAATCTTGATCAAAATTATCATTTCCTTTTAAATATGATTAAAGTATATACTGTTTTAACAACTCAAAACATGTATCGTCAAAAAGGATCAATGACAACCACGAATACGGTTATATTTCTTATTAGTAACTGTATAAAATAATTTTCATGAAATGTTTTTAACTGTTATTTACATAACAGGGAATAAAATATCCTTTTAAATCTGAATAAAGTATGTGCTGTTTTAGAAATTTAAAACATGTATCATCAAAAAGGATCAATCAATGATAACCACGAATATGGTTATACTCTTATTAGTAACTGTATAAAATAATTTTCATGAAATGTTTTTAACTGTCATTTATCTACGACCGTGCTGTAATGCGGGGTTTATTGAACTATTTTGAATTATATAATGCGCTCTATTACATCACCGTTATATAATTAACTTATTACATCACTGTTATGTAATGAACTCATTACATAACTTTTTGATTTTCAAGAATTATAAACGAAGAAGTAAAAATTTATTGAAACTAGAAACAATACAATAATTATTTGTTATTATAAATATTAATATTATTTTCGCCAGATTTTAGTAAGATTCTCGACGTAGATAACGCACAACGTGACGAGAAAATAATAAAACTAATCGTTATTTAAAACAACTGGATTGTTACTACGGTTTTAACAAATTTCATGCATCATCTTACTTTGATTTGGTATGAAAATGTTTAAGTGACTTTTAACGGATGTCATAATTATTTAAATATCAAATCTGAATTTTTTTTTAGAAATCGGTTTTTAATCTCTTTTTCTTATCCAAGCCGTCGTAGATAAGATTTTGTACATCACACGTGGGCTAGAGCACATAATGATGCCCTTATACCACTAATAATGTAAATAACTATTACATAACAGGGAATAAAATCTTTATATTACACTTTTCATTGAAAATAGAAAAGTAAGGACTCTATAATAATCATTATTTGGAAACAGTAACAATATTATTAATGATATATCCGGTAACAAGAAAACAGCATGATTGGGGAATTATTGTCGAATCAGTTTTTATAAAGTGGTAGCGTATACACAAAGTCAAGGCGACAAAAATTACTGTCTGAGTATTTCTCATAAAAACATTACTAGAAAAACGTTAAATGTTAAAGAAAAGTACAAAATTTTTTAGCTATCATGTTAAAAATTAGTTAGTTTTTACGACTATGTGTGATCAAAGTATAGGACATGGGTTCGATTCCAACTCAATATACATTTTCATATGTTTATTTTTAATAAACTAAAATAAATTTATTTATTTAACTTCAAATTTACTTACATGGTTTTATAATAAAGTTAAATTATTTTTATAGTACTTTCTATTTATAGTATACCTATAAGTGACTATTTACAACATATAGATCGTTTCCTAATTTGAAAATATAAATCTGTATAGTTTATTGTCAGCTACAGATACACAAATTGTATATATTCAGATATTCTTATTTATCTTTGGCACTTCAAATAATAAAATAACGTGTTCTCATCTCATTATTTTTGTTTTCGACAAAGTTAGCATTATCGAAATCAAACAAGAAAATATTTATTTTAAAAGAACGTTCTACATATTAAAAACTATACTAAACATTGTAATGTCACAAATCCTATGAGTAATCCACAAGTTAACAAATGGTATCATCCGAGTCTAAATTCAATATATAATAAAAGTAATGTTAAAAAATATATATTTTTCCTTGTTAACTTTAAGGGTTATTATTTCGGTCAATGTGCATCCTAAGACAAATTTAATATGAATTTATGATATTATTTTTATATAATCTACACATAATTGAGACAGTCCTTACGTATTTTGAGATACCCTGTATATGTAATAACGCGTATACACAACGAATTTATCTTATTTTGCATTTTATAGAGGCATTCAGCCTAGCATGATTGATGAAATAATATAACACTGCGTAATACTCCTCGTTTTGTGTGAACACAAAACAAACACGATAAACATTAACCATTGTATGTCTCGCAATCTCGCATAAGATGTATCATCAGGCATTTTATATTTTTCCATCACGCACACCACATATTATACAGCGGCTGGTAAGTATCATGCAGAAATATATTTTGGACACATGTATTATTACACATTACATAATATTATTTTGGTTGTGGCGCCTCTGAAAATTTAGAAACCTATAATCTTTATTTTTCAAGTAGAAATAAATTATAATTGTACTAAATTAAATTTCAACAATAATAATTTGCAGCTATAGAAAAGAAAGCAATCGGATATAAAAGTAACGCTTGGTTCAAAAAGAAAACTAAACAGTATTTATGTGGTTTTATGAAATCATTAAGTTAACTGCATTCATTAAAATATTATTCGTCTTAAATATTTTTCTTACCCAAATCTACACTTTCTGTATACCTACGAAACTAGATCAATATGCACTTTCATAAACAAACTACCTCTTTACTCTTTTAAGGGAATTATATGCTCTAGAACAATAACCTTGGCCAAATTCATTTTGAGAATACAAAGTAAGCATATATAAAATGATAATATATGTATTTGCAATTTTTATAATTTTGACTTTCTAAATTTTCCCGTTGCAGCAATTTATTTTGAATTTCATAATAGATAATTTATAGATTTGACGTATATGCTCAGCACCAATTTAATTAAAATTGAACAACAGTTTTGTTATAAAACAAAAAAATTCACGTTTCGCAGGAATCCAATTATATTTCAACTAGATGTAACTAGTATGTACCACAAATGGCATTTCTAAATACTTCACAATAGATATTGATATACGTTGCCTGCATGAAGATTTTAATCAATAATTCCAGGGTGTTTCGTGATAAAAATAGGAAAGAAACATTGTTTCATACGACTAATTAAATGCGTCACAGTTTTATAGATGAAGAATAAATGTATTTGTAAACCGTAATGGTTTACATAGAACTGTATTTTATGTGAAAATATACTGTATTTATTATAACATGTATTATAAATATATAAATATATATTTAAATTTTTATTTCAAAATTTAAATGTGGATATTAAATTACCAAATTTTCGTTCGCAAATGTATATATTCGTATAATTTATCCAGTTATGGGTAGTAAATATACTGAGCTACATTGCCTTGTTTTTTTATTACAGTATTTTAATGTTCTGAGGGATTGATTGAGTTTTGGTAAATAAATAAGGCAAGTCCATTATTACTGATATTTCTAAAACTATTTAGACATTTAACTATTACGGCATACAATTTAAGTTGTGGCCGTTAGTACTTATATTAGGTCATACCTCAGCATCGAATGTATTCTGGTTCATCTGCTGAAGAAATTATACACTTCGATGCAGCAACAAAAACAGGGAAACTGGGGACATCATCACCTGATGATGCCAACTTGACTAGTGAAACACGCTTCGAGTGACGTATTATATTTTAGTGTTCGTAAAAAACTAGTCCCATCTTTTTGTTCTTTTTCTATCAATTATCTACAGTCAAATATTTGAGGCAACAAGTAACTGAGAATACCCCAGAGACATACAATTCTTATAACGGATTTTTGCGCGTGTATCAATTTAGTGACGACGCACGGATCACATACTACACCATCTGCAATTTTTACTAATATGCCACAATTACCAGCACGTATGTCTAGCGACATATGTTTCAATCAACTACGTACGGCAGAGACAGTTAATAATGCAACATCAAGAACAAAATGCAATTAACAAGTCACGTCTTAGCTTTATTGTATAATTTGATTCATTGGCGTCTCAATATTTCTATAAAATTTATTTCATTTTGTTTCATTTATTTTAATTTTTGTTGAATTTATTTCATTTATTTTGATGAAAATATCAGTTCCATTGAATGTTTTTGTGGAGAACCTTTTCATTACCGTGTTTTAGGTTGACGGATTTGTATTGTACTAACTATTATAATAAAATGTGTTTTCGGCACGACACTGTTCAAAAATGTCAGTTGATTGATTCATGCGATTGTTACCTGTAACTCACACGCAAAGAATCATTATACAAACCATATATATGTTTATATTCCAGTACCATAAATCGAGAGGAATAAAACTTAAAAGAAATTAATGTATTTTGTTTATGGTTTATTCAACTTAAAACTCCATAATTGAGCTTATATGAAGGAAGGGCTTAAGGCAATGTATTTAACATAGCATTCATAAACTATAAGTACCTTGTTAACAAAAAAAATTATATGTACATATAAAGAAAATTTGTGTTGAATATATGTAAAATTAAAGTAAAGAAAAAAATAGAAAAAAAATTTCAGTTGTTCATTTAATACAAAAGAGCGACGTCTTATTAATTGCAGAATAAAAGCACACATCAATTTTGCTTTAAGAATTGTAATCTTGCTTAAGTTATGTATACGTGAATCATAGTGTTCCAAATAATTCTTAATTTCAGTGTTTTTAACAAGGTCATAAATTGTGCAATTGCAGAATTTATGACTGTTATGATAAATATGTTTTCCAAAGTTTCAGGCGTATTTAGATTGTATACAGTACATATTTCGCTATAATTGATAATGTACATATAATGAATATACCATTATATGGAATTCGTTTATTATATGAATTATGAGCTACTTGTAATTGAGAAATAATTCTTATTATGTAGGTATGGAGTTGAGGGTTGAAAAAATTCTTATAGAGTAAGGGGCATAAGAATGTTATCAATTTATTACAGTCCAGTTTAAACAAGATAATTTTATGTTTATTGTATAAAAGATTCTTATTTTATTATTTTGCAAAAGAGATATTTTCTCATACCTCTGATCTTGCGCATTCAAGATAAAAAGAAGCGACCTCTTTAACCCATTATAACTGATATCATTATTGTATAAATTTTTAAACCTCTTATAGCATAGTCTCGAATATACGCGTATATTAGATATTATTCATAGACATGCATTTCAATAACCAATTCATAATTAACTTGAAAATTACTAGAGAAATTGTCACTATTCCACATTCAATTTTGACTAGAAAATCTGCTGTAATTATTGGCAAGGATAAAAGCATTTTAAATAATCGCGTTTATTTATTTCTGCTCAAGTATGTCCAAATATCAGACTGTGCATATAGGGGCATTGTTATATGGATGGATTGTTCCTAAGATATGAATCGGTTTAACAATATAACAGATTTTTTTCTGGATAGTAAACAAGAGATATAAAAATTGAATACCCCACTATATATTCCCAAAGTTCCATAGAAAACCTTAAATATTCTTAATATTACAGAAATGAACGAAAAACCATAATATGAATTTTTAATGTAGATGATTACGTTTAATACATACTGTTATATCAATAACAGTTCTAGTCACATAAATCTGTGGATTCGTATCTTAACGTGTAATCCTGTTTGATTCGTGATAAATTTGTTATCATATTATAAAAAGGGTTTTTGATATAAAAAACTGTTTTCTAAAAGTATAGAAAATGTATTTTATATCACTCTTTATGAATATAACTTTTTAAAAACTATTTTATTACAATTTACGATTTTGAACACTTATTATGTCAAAAGAGGAGTTACCAACTTTTATAATTTAACTCGGAACTTGTTCGACGTCTACTTGTCGACTAATTTAGAATTTCTGACTACTGCTGATTACTTAATTTGCGGATTACTGAAGCTACTAGTGGTTGTTTCTCTATTTAAAACATTTCTGTTGCTGATGCTGCAGGAATGTTCTAAGAAGTGTTTTTCTCGAAGGCATTTTGCAAGTTGTAATAAATGCGATAAAATACAATGTAGTTTTGAGACAAAACGCGAAAGGATTTAATTACCTGATAACCGAACTGACTTTGATATACTCTTTTCTAGACATAACATCCTGTGTGTGAATGTCCCGATATAATATTAGAAAGCACAATACTTATTCTAAGTTTTATTATAGTAATAAGAGGGGATTCTATATAACATGTACATAAATGTTGTTAGGAAAATCCTACACTGTGAAAATAAATCTATGTCAATATTTTTAGAAGAAGCTTCCGGTACTTTTTCATAAAGATAACCTTTTCTACAAACTTTAAAACCACATATTTTAAACAGCAGGAAATTTTAAAACTGCAGATTACAAAGGATTAATAGTTTTAATGTATGTGCAAAAAAATAGAGATTACAAAACTTGTTGTTCCCAATTTGAACCTTAACATTAAACGTGTATTTAGCATCTCTTTTTTACATTTCATTCTCTATTTTAACACGATGTGTAAAATATTACTTTTAACTCATGACAACGTTGTTCCCGTAAAACTTTTAATAATAATTTATTAGACTTAAATTCTCTCGCATTGTCGAATTACACATTTCTTTCACAAACCAAAATATTTTACATGAATGTTTAAAAAAGAGCACGGTAAAGTGCTTGATCTGGTGAATTAATCTAGAAAATAGCCACTATTCGCACAAAATATATTAGACTATCCTAAGTTGAACTTTTTAGCTGAATATCATTGATTTATAACATAATTAAGAAGAATAATAGATAGTTTAGTAATGAAGGAGATACAATTTGACACAACTATACAGTTTTATGAAGAAATTGGTAAACAGTTTAGATATTGTCTAATTTGATATTATGTAATTAAATTATTAGTTGGATTATTAAATTATTATGTATTGGTTGGAATATTGAAATAATTAATAATAGATTATTTCTACATAGATTTGTATGTATTTGTCGTATATTCGAATATAGTTTTTTGTAGAGTTAAGAAATTTATCAATTGTAAATGGTAATGAAAAACTTTATTTTATAAATATAAACATTTATGAATATACATAAATGTATAGGACGTTTTAACAAAATTCACAAATATAGAATGTTCTACAAAAACTTCTTTGTAAAAAACAATATTCAAAATATAATATAGATAAAGTAAATACTATATATTCAGTATATTTATATTATAAATGAATATACTGAAAACAGTATAGCTAAAATTAAGTGATTTAAATACCATTCTTTTTTAAATATATGTAGAAACAGAGATATATTACAAATGATTTTCCAAATTTTTAGAACTAGAAATGGTTGACAGAAAGCTCTAACTACTATTTCTAAAAATATTGATAAAGCAATAAAAATGGTATAAGTGAAGAGATAAATTTATCAATAAATTACATGAAAATATATATGAACTACCAAATTAATAAAAATAGAGAAACGCGAACTTAACATAATTTATAGTATATATTATATTTTTGTAACGAATACCTCATTTGTTGCAAAATAAATACAAAATTATTAAAAAATGTAACTGATATTTTTCATGATATCACATAATATAATAGTTAAATTATTGTAGTTTAATAAAATGTACATTTGACTATTTGAACTTTAATATTTTTATATTTTAATATTTTCTAATTTATCTAAATATTATCTTCATTGAATTCTTTCATTCCACTAACTGTATATGAAACTATCACATAGAACGATTATATACAATATTCGTGGTGAACAGCAGTATGAAAGTAAGGATGCAATAGTAAATACATATTTAAATAGTATAATCCAACAATATATCTAAACACTTAACACCTGACTGACACATCCACCATTTATTTAAAAATTTAATTTTTCGATGTCACATATAGTGGTTATTTGTAGTATTCGTGGTTTATTAACTATGAATCCTTACATTCAAACATTTATTACATGTTTGAATGTAAGGATGCAAATAAATACACTACGCATGCAGTAAATGCATATTCAAAAATTCTAATACAACCTTATTGTTGCATGTTACGCACAACAGTTGTATGCAATATTCGTGGTGAATAGAACTTTGAAAGTAAGTATTCAATAGCAACTGCATATTTAAGTAGTTTAATATAATAATATATCTATACATTTTACAAGTACACGTGTACCTCCGCCATTTACTTAAAAACTTATTATTGGAAGATAGGTACATACAACGGTTGTATATAATATTCATGGTGAATAGAGGTTCTAAAGTATACATATTTAAATAGTTTAATAGAACAATAATATATCTAAATACTTTTCAATTGCATTGGCACCTCCGCCATTTATTTAAAACATTACTTCTGGATGTCACATACAACGGTTATAAAAGTAATTTTCATGGTGTATATAAGCTTGAAAGTAAGAATTCAATAGTTAATACATATTTAAATAATCCAATGCAACAATATACCTAAAGACTTTACAGCTGCACTGGCACCTCTGCCATTTATTTAAAATCATATTTTTGAATAACACATACATCTGTTATATGTAATATTCGTGGTAAATAGAAGTTCTAGAGTAAGAATTCAGTAGTGAATACTTATTTAAATAGTCTAACAACATATTCCAACAGCATTCTACAATTACACTGGCCCTAAGCCATTTATATAAAATCTTAAAACCTTATTATTGTATGTTACGTGTAACGGTTATGTACGTATATGTAATATTCGTAGTAAATAGAAGTTTGAAAGTAAGGACTCAATGGTAAATAGATATTTAAATAGTCTATTATAATAATTTATCTAAACATTTTACAACTACACTGGCACCTCCACCATTTATTTAAATCCTTATTGGAGGTACAACGATTATATGTAATAATCGTGGTGAATACAATATTAAGGTAGGGATGCAATAGTAAACACATATTTAAATAATCTAATGCATCAATAAATCTAAACACTCTACAAAGGTACTGGAACCTCCGCCATTTATTAAAACCTTATATTTGGATGTCATTTACAACGGTTATATATAATGTTTCTGATAAAGAGCATTTTGAAAGTAAGGATGCAATAGTAAATACATACTGAAATAGTAAAAAATAACAATAGTCCTAAACAATTTACAACTGCATTGGCACCTCCGCCATTTACTAAAATTTTATTTCTGATATCACATACGATGAATGGCTAGGTATATGTAATATTCATTGTGAATGGAAGTTTCAAAGTAAGGATGCAATAATAAATACATATATTATTAAATAGTTGAATATAACAATATATCAAACACTTTAAACTTGCACTATCATTTCTGTCTTTTATTTAAACTTTTATTTTTAGATGTTAGATACAACGGTTATAGTAATATTCGTGGTGAATAAAAGCTTCAAAGTAAGGATGCAATAGTAAATACACATTTAAACAGTCAAACATTACGATTTATCTAAAAACTTTACAACTACACTAGCATCTCTAGCATTTATTTAAAATGTTATTGGAAGTTACAGACAATGGTTATATGTAATATGCATAGTGAATAGAAGTTTGAAAGTAAGGATGCAATTGTAAATGATTATATATAAATGATCAAGTAATACAATATATCTAAACACTTTACAACTACACTGACACCTCCGCCATTTACTTAAAATATTATTATTTAACCCGGCAACGGTCGCGTTGTTAGATTACACTTAACATCTTTTGTTATTTGCCTATAGAATATTAATTAGCCATTCGATTTTGACTGCAGCCTAGGAATGCCTTGGGTAGCTACTCCCGTCAAATACTAGTCCAGGTGAACGAGCAAGGGTTTACGTTTATTTGTGTTGTAGGCACTTGTTAGTTTGATTCTAATGACGCGACCATTTGCGTATGTCCTTTTCTTGTGCACTGTTGTTCAAAGACGTGTGTATTTTCTAACTGTTTATAAAGATATTGCAATGTGTAGTTTCTAAAATGGATCCCAAACAAGAACAACAACTATTAAAATAGTATGAAGAGTTAAAATCTGACGACGAAATAGAGACTACTGATAATGAACATGACAACAGTGACGTTCGTTCTGAGTATAGCGAACACAATACAGATATAGAACAAACAAACTCGGAGGGAGATGAGACCCCTATTGCTGACTTGGATGCGCCCTTACTTGTAATTAGACAACATACAGTACCCTACCGCTTCAAGGAAAAATAGCCGCTGTCACTGGTGTTAATACAAAACACCAGTTAGTATTGCCCCATCAGAAAAAAAAAGCTTTACTATGCAACATTGTGGTACATGTAAATTTCCTATTTGCAAAGACCATACCATGACATCCATATCGACATGCACCTTTTGCGCCGCCCATGGAGAAGATTCTGATGAATAAATATTAATTTAATTAAGCTGCTATATTGTCCAGTTTAATTGTTTAAAATAAAAATGAAAGATTTATAAGTCACTTTAGTTTTATTTAAAAATAATAAATGTTAGGTCAAATCTAACATGCGACCTTTAAGGTAATTTTTTTAACGCGACTGTTCCCGGGTTATTGTTACACGCAACAGGTATATGTAATATTCTTATTGAATAGAAGTTAGAAAGTAACGATTTAGTAGTAAATATATATCTAAATAGTCTAATATGGCAATGAATTTAAACACATACAACGGTTATATGTAATACTCGTGATAAATGGAAGCCTGAAAGTAGGGATGCAATAATAAATAATATTTGAAATAGTCAAATATTACAATATATATAAAAACGTATATTTAACAACTACACTGAGACCTATAGAAGTTTGAAAGCAAGAATATAATAGTAAATGCATATTTAAATGACCAAGTAATACAATATATCTAAAGACTTTACAACTACACTGGCACCTCCGCGAGTTATTTAAAATCTTATTACTGGATGTTACATACAGTGGTTATATGTTATATTCGTGGTTAATAGAAGTTTAAAATTAAGGATGCAATAGTAAATACATGTTTAAAACTTCAAATATAACAATATATCTAAACACTTTATACCTATATTCGCTACTATTTTCGCCATTAACTTAAAACCTAATTTTTGGATGTCGCATACAGTGGTTATATGTAACATTCGTGGTGAATAGAAGTTTGAATGTAACGATGTAATAGTAAATGCAAATTCAAATAGTCAAATATAACAATATATATATATATATATATATATATATATATATATATATATATATATATATATATATATATATATATATATATATATATATATATATATATATATATATATATACACACATTTTACAACTGCACTGGCACCTCCGCCATATATTTAAAACCCAATGGACATCACATACAACGGTTATAAGATTATGTTCGTAGTGAACAGAAGTTTGAAAGTAACGATGCAATAAGTAAATGCATATTTAAATATATAACAATATATCTAAACATTTTGCAACTGCATATATTTAAAACCTAATTTTTTGATGCCATATACAACGGTTATATGTTATATTCGTGGTGAACAGAAGTTTGAAAGTAAGGATGCAATAGTGAAAACATATTTAAATAGTCAAATATAACAACATACCAAAATACTTTATTGCACTGACACCCTCACCATTTATTTAAAATTTTATTATTGAAATAGTCAATTTTAACAATATATAAATACGTTATAACTACACTAGCTCCTCCTTTATTGATTTAAAACCTAATTTTTGGATGTCACATACGACTGTTATATAGTATATTCGTAGTGGGTAGAAGTTTGAAAGTAAGGATTCAATAGTAAATACATATTTAAATAGTCAAATATAGAAATTTATCTAAACATTTTACAACTGCAGTGGCACCTCCGCCATATATTTAAAACCTAATTTTTGGTTATCACATACAACGGCTATATGTAATATTCGTTGTAAATAGAAGTTTGTAAGTGAGGATGCAATAGTAAATACATATTTGAATAGTCTAATATAACAATATATATAAAAATTTAACGACTACATTGGCACCTAAACCAGTTATATAAAACCTTATTATTGGACGTTACGTACAACGGTTATAATGTAATGTAATATTCGTGATGAATAGAATTTTTAATGTGAGGATGCAATAGTAAGTAGATATTTAAATACTGTAATATAACAAGATATCTAAACATTTTACAACTACAGTGGCACCTCCGCCATATATTTATTTAATGCCTATTTTTTGGTTGTCAAATACAATGGTTAAATTTCGTAGTGAATAGAAGTTTGAAAGTAAAGATGTAATAGTAAATACATATCTAAATAATCAAATATAACAATATGTCAAAACATTCTACGACTACATTGGCACCCCCGTCATTTATTTAAAACCTTATTATTGGATATTACGTACAACTATTATATTATAATACTGTGTTATAATACTCGTGGTGAATAGAAGATTGAAATAATAATGAAATAGTAAATACATATTTAAATTGTCAGATATATTGTTTATATTAGACAATTTAAATATGTATTTACTATTTCATTATTATTTCAATCTTCCATTCACTAATAATAAAGTTTTAAATAAATGGCGAAGGTGCCAGTGTAGTTGTCAAATGTTAGATATATTGTTTATATTAAACATTTGACAACTACACTGGCACCTTCGCCATTTATTTAAAACTTTATTATTAGATGTTACGTACAACGGCTATATGTAATATTTGAATTATAAACGTTTGAGTGTAAGAATGCAATAGTAAATACATATTGAGATAGTATAATATAACAGTATATCTAAACATTTTGCAACGACACTGGAACGTGCGTCATTTATTTAAAACCTTACTATTGAATGTTACATACAGCGGTTATATGTAATATTTGTGATGAATAGAAGTTTGAGATTAAGGATACGATAGTAAATATAATCTAATTTTTGGATGTCACATACAACGATTATATGTAATACTCGTGGTGAATTGAAGTTTGAAGGTAATGATGCAATAGTCAATACATATTTAAATAATCCAATACAACAATACATCTAAATACTTTATAACTACGCTGGAACCTTCGTCTTTTATTTAAATCCTTATTTTTTTATTTTCATAGAAAATACATATATAAGTAGTCTAATATAACAATATATCTAAACTTCACAACTACACTGGCACCTGTGCAATTTATTTAAATCTAGTTATTATGTTTCATTCGGTTATATGTAATATTTGTTGTAAATAGAAGTATGAAAATAAGGATGCAATAGTAAATACCTGTTCAAATAGTCAAATATAATATTATACCTAAACACTTTATAGCTACGCTGGCACATCTGCCATTAATTTAAAACCTAATTTTTGGATGTCACATAAGATGGGTATATATAACTTTCGTGGTGAATACAAGTTTTAAAGTAACGGTGCAATAGTAAATGCATATTTAAATAAATCAAATATAACAATATATCTAAACATTTTAGTACTGAACTGGCACCTCCGCCATATATTTAATAATAGTGAATTGAAGTTTCAAAGTAAGGATGCAATAGTAAATATTTATTTAAATAATCAAGTATAACAATTTACCTAAACATTTTACAACTGCACTAGCACCTCCGCCATATACTTTAAAACTAATTTCTGAATGTTACATACAACGGTTATATGTAATATTCGTGGTGAATAGAAATTTGAAAGTGAGGATGCAATAGTAAATACATTTTTGAATAATCTAATATAACAATATATCTAAACATTTTACAACTACACTGGCACCTCCGTCATATATTTATTTAATGGCTATTTTTTGGTTGTCACATACAACGGTTAAATTTCGTAGTGAATAGAAGTTTAAAAGTAAGGATGTAATAGTAAATATATATCTAAATAATCAAATATAACAATATATCAAAAAATTCTACAACTACATTGACACCCCCGCCATTTATTTAAAACTTTATTATTGGATGTAATGTACAACGGTTATATGTACTATCTGTGATGAATAGAAGTTTGAATGGAAGAGTGCAATAGTAAATACATTTTGAAATAACCTTATATAACAATATATCTAAACATTTTAGAAGTACACAGACAACTTCGCTATTTATTTAAAACCTTGCTATTGGATGTTTCATACAACAGTTATATGTAATATACGTGATGAATAGAAGTCTGAGAGCAGGAATCCGATAGTAAATACATATTTAAAAGTCTAATGTAACAATATATCTAAACATTTTACAAATACACTGTAACATAGAATCTTTTATATAATACCTTATTATTGGATGTTACGTATAACGTTTATATGTAATATTTGTGATGAGTAGAATTCTGACTGTAAAGATGCAATAGTAAATACATATTTAGGTACTCCAATATAACAACATTTTACAACTACACTGGCATCTCCACCATGTATTTAAACTCTTATTATTGGATGTTAGGTACAACGATTATATGTAATACTTATGGTGAATATAATGTTGAAGTAAAGATGCAATAGTAAATACATATCTAAATAATCTAGTGCAACAATATATCTAAACACTCTACAGAGGTACTGGAAGCTCCGCTATTTATTAATAT
This sequence comes from Rosalia funebris, assembly GCA_037954035.1. Taxonomy (NCBI): domain Eukaryota; kingdom Metazoa; phylum Arthropoda; class Insecta; order Coleoptera; family Cerambycidae; genus Rosalia; species Rosalia funebris. The sequence continues at coordinate 859,191 of JAZFAV010000018.1, read as the reverse complement.
CTTATTTTTGGATGTCACATACAACTGTTATATGTAATGTTTGTCATGAAAAACAGTTTGAAAGTAAGGCTGCAATAGTAAATACATATTCAAATAATCAAGAATAACAATAGTTCTAAACAATTTACAACTACACTGGCACATCCGCCATTTATTTAAGTTATTTCTGATGTCACATACAACGGCTATATGTAATATTCGTGGTAAATGAATGCGATAATAAATACATACATATTTAAATAGTTGAATACGACACTGTATCTGAACACTTTAAAACTGCACTAACACCTCCGCCATTTATTTAAAACTTTATATTTGGATGTTACATACAAACTACTGAAACACCCCATACCCCCACTCTCTCTGTGTCGTTTTATTTTATCGTTAAACGAAAATCCCAACTATAAAAATCCTGGTCACGGCACCAGTGAAGCACCCCCTACCCCCACTCTCTTGAAATTTTATACTTTTAAATAATAATAACAACTATGAAAATCCTAGTCACGGCACCAGTAAAACCCCCCATAACCCTAATTGACCCTACCCCAGAGAGTGTACGTACAAGTTCGAAGATTTGGCCTGATCGCTTGTCTAGAGGTAAGAACCTTGCTACGTTGTGTTTTAATTTTTACTCCCCAGATTCTTTATATAAAGTTTGGTATTACTTGTTTCAATTTTCTTACTTATGATTTGCTCTGGTTAAGTTAATTTAGGATTTAATTAATTTGAATTTATGTCCCTCAGTTATCTGCATTTATGTCTGATTTATTTTATATTTGATTTAATACTAGCAGGAAGCAATACAAAGGAAACTCAGAATCCATTTCAATTTACATTTATTATGCAAACGTGGATAGGTGGAAATAATGTTCTTGGCAAACAACAGAACTCTGTTATTTGTAACGGAAACTTCCGTTTAATTTAACCAATGGCTAGCGTACGCAGAACTCTGCAGTACGCCAAGAGGAACTCCTCTTGCCAAACACTCTGTCTGGAAAAACATTGAAAAACCTAAGCCCAACCACGAACTCGCAACTAGCAAATGGCTTGTTGCCATAGGTTGTGTACAAAATCACCTCAGTAAATGTATATTTTAATCAATGGCTGGCATACGCAGAACTCTGCAGTATACCGAGAGGAACTCCTCTCACCAAACACCCTGTAAAAGTGAGACACTGTCTCAGTAATGGCTTTGTGATTGACAAAGTACGCACCCTAGACCGCTAAGCACTAATTATCATTATTATTTTAAACAACAGGTAAACATCGCTGATGATATCAAACAACCGAATGACGTTCACCTGTAGTAACTGCTAATATAATTTTATTGTGGTCGAATTGTGGTCGGCCCTAGATATGTCAATGCCCCCGTATGGAGACGCTAACAGATGTTATCCAAAATGCATTAAATTATAAATAGAGGGTTGTCAGTCAGTCAGGAACTTTCTGTATCATATTATTTACATTGGTGTAAATTAAGTCAATACAGGGACATAGGCCCATAAAATATAGCAGCAATATAAATATAAATGAAAATCTAACAGTAAAATAAAACATAAAACAGTAAATGAATAAAAAGCGAAAAGTGAAAACAAATGAACATAATTTATTTAAGTAATACTAATTAATACTCGAATATCAAATGCAGATTAATTTACGGTTACGTAAAATAGCTGAAATCTTTGTAAAATAAATAGTTTGGACATAATTTACCTGAATAATTCTATATAATAATTGACTAAAATAGAAATAATTAAAAATGAATGAAAAATAAAAAGAGGCAATAGCTAGCCTGCACTAAAATTAAAACAGTGAATTATTATTATTAAAGAAATTACTTCTACAATTCTACTAATTCTTTGGATCTTCTGATCTTCTTGTCTTCCTCTTCCCGGGCCCACTTTAAACTTCTTCGTTGTAGAGTAATTTCAAAAAACTCAACTCAACTCGACTGTCCTCTTACATTGTGGAATTGGTTTTAAATAAACTCGTAGTTCCTTGCGAGAGGGATAACAAATTCCCGAAACCCCCGGTATGACAGAAATAGCTAGCACGCGGCGAGACAGCGTTCACGAATCTTACTAACTCGACAGTATAGTTAATGTTTATAAATATTTAATCTAGTTTCCTGGACTAAATTTCATGACTTAAAAGAATAATGGACCGCTAATGCCAATCGAAAAGAAACGTTAGACTTGCTTGTTTATACGACACATATTTCATCGTCGCTGGTAGATCCTCTATGTGTTAAATGCCGAGATGGCAATATGATGATCTTGAGATCTTTTTTTGGATATTCTAAACCTCTCTGAATATTATTTTAAAACGAACTTAATTACTTTGACTGTTTATGAAACGAAATAAATAATTTAGGTCTATTTTATAAGCCAAATAATCTCAATGCTGTTACGCAAAATTGAAATATACCGTGTGATCTGATGGCCCGACTACGGGACGTTTCACTACATATGAAATATTCGTGTCGAATAAAAGTTTTAAAGTAGGAATTCAATAGTAAATAAACATTTAAACAGTCAAATATTACATCATATCTAAATACTTTACAACAACACTAGCATCTCCACCATTTATTTAAAACATTATTGGATGTTGCATACAATGGCTATATGTAATACGCATAGTGAATAGAAGTTTGAAAGTAAGGATTCAATTGTATATGATTATATAAATGATCAAGTAATACAATATATCTAAAAGACTTTACAACTACATTGGCACCTCCGCCATTAAAACAAAATCTTATTATTGAATGCTATGAATAGTAAATACACATTAAAATGATCAAATATAACGAGATATAAATACTTTACAACTACACTGGCACCTCTGCCATTTATTTGAAATTTTAAAAGCTTATTGAATGTTACACGCAACAGGTATATCTAACATTCGTATTAAATTGGAAGTTTGAGATTAAGGATTCAGTAGTAAATACATATCTAAATAGCCTAATATAACGATAAATTTAAATACATACAATGGTTACATGTAATACTCGTGACGAGTAGAAGCTTGAAAGTAAGAATTCAATAGTAAATGCATATTTAAATGATCAAGTAATACAATATTTATCTAAAGACTTTATAACTATACTGGCACCTCCGCCATTTATTTAAAATATTATTGGATGTTACATACAACGGTTATATATATTCATGGTGAACAGAAGTTTGAAAGTAAGGATGCAATAATAAATACATTAAATAATTTAATAGTCAAATATAACACTTATAGGCAAATCTAAACACTTTATAGCTAAACTGGCATATCCGCAATTAATTTGAAACCTAATTCTTGGATGTCCCATACAATGATTATATGTAACATTCGTGGTGAATAGAAGTTTTAAAATAACGATGCAATATCATATGAATATTTAAATAGTCATATATAACAATAGGTATTATATCTAAACATCTTACAACTTCACTGGCACCTCCGCCATTTATTTCAAACCTTATTATTGGAAATTACATACAACAGTTATATGTAATATTCGTGATGAATAGAATTTTGAAAGTTAAAATGTGGTAGTAAATATATATGTAAATAGTCTAATAAACAAATTACGTATGTAATATCTAAACATATTACGACTATCCCAGCGCCTCCGCCATTTATTTAAAATCTTATTACTGGATGTTACTTATAACGGTTATATATAATATTCGTGATGGGTAGAAGTTTTAAAGTAAGGATACCATGGTAAATACATATTTAAATAGTCTAATATAACAATGTATCTAAACATTTTAGAACCACACTGGCACCTTTCACAAACATCTATTCACGACGAGTATATATATATATATATATATATATATATATATATATATATATATATATATATATATATATATATATATATATATATATATATATATATATATATATATATATATATATATATATATATGTATATATGTATATATAATTTTGTTATAATAAAATGTTATATAAATGGCAAAGGACCCAGTGTAGTTATAAAGTGTTTACATATATTGTTATATTTATATATATTATTATTGTTATATGTTATTTACTATTGTAAATACTATTTGAATATATATTTACTATTGCATTACTAAATTCACTTCCATTCACAATGAAAATTACATATAACCATTGTATATTACAACCAAAGATAGGGTTTTTAAAAAATGGTCGAGGAATCAGTGTAGTTGTAAAGAGTTTAGATATGTTGTTATATTTAATTATTTAAATATGTATTTACTATTGCAGTTTTACTTTAAAAATTCTATTCTCCATGCGTATTACATATAGCAGTTGTACGTAATACTCAATTATAACGGAGGCGCCAGTGTAGTTTTAGAATATTTAGATATATTGTAATATTTGACTATTTAAATATGTACTTACTACAATTGCATTCTTAATATCAAACATCTATTCACGACGAGTATAACACATCATGTTATAAAAAATGTTGTATAAATGGCGAAGGATCCAGTGTAGTTATAAAGTGTTTACATATATTGTTATATTTATATATATTGTTATATGTTATTTACTATTGTAAATACTATTTGAATATATATTTACTATTGCGTTACTACATTCACTTCCATTCACAACGAAAATTACATATAACCATTGTATATTACAACCAAAGATAGGGTTTTTAAAAAATAGTCGAGGAATCAGTGTAGTTGTAAAGAGTTTAGATATTTTGTTATATTTAATTATTTAAATATGTATTTACTATTGCAGTTTTACTTTAAAAATTCTATTCTCCATGCGTATTACATATAGCAGTTGTACGTAACATTCAATTATAACGGAGGCGCCAGTGTAGTTTTAGAATATTTAGATATATTATAATATTTGACTATTTAAATATGTACTTACTACTATTGCATTGTTAATATCAAACATCTATTCACGACGAGTATAACATATCATTTTGTTATAATGAAATGTTATATAAATGGCGAAGGATCCAGTGTAGTTATAAAGTGTTTACATATATTGTTATATTTATATATATATTGTTATTGTTATATGTTATTTACTATTGTAAATACTATTTGAATATATATTTACTATTGCATTACTACATTCACTTCCATTCACAACGAAAATTACATATAACCGTTGAATATAATAACCAATAATAAAGTTTTAAATAAATCGCGGAGGTACCAGTGCAGTTGTAAAGTGGTTATATGTATTTTTATATTAGGCTATTTAAATATGTGTTTACTGTTGCATAATTTTAAATTTCTGTTCACTACGGATATTACATACAGCCGTTCTATGTGACATCCAAAAACAAGGTTTCAAGTAAATTGCAGAGGTGCTAGTGCAGCTGTAGATTGTTTAGGTATATTGCTGCATTAGACTATTTAAATATGCATTTACTATTAAATGCTCAGTTGCAAAATTCTATTCACCACGAACATTACATAGAACCGTTGTATGTATGTAAATCCAAAAATAAAGGTTTTAAATAAATGACGGAGGTGCCAGTGAAGCTGTAAAGTGTACAGATTGTTATATTAGACTACCTAAATACAGATTTACTATTGCATTATTATTTTAAAACTTCCATTCACTACGAATACATATAATCGTTGTATGTGACATTCAAAAATGATGTTATAAATAAGTGGCGGAGGTGTCAGTGTGGTTTTAAAATGTTTAGATATTGCCATATTAGACTACTTAAATATGTATTTCTGCTTTCAAACCTCTACTCACCACTAACATGTATGTATCACCACTAATATAACCGATATATGTGACAACAAAATGTATAAATAAATGGCGGGGTTGCCAGTGCAGTTGTAAAGCATTTAATTAGATATATTGCTGTATTAAACTATATAAATACGCATTTGCTATTACATCCTTAGTTTCAAACTTCTATTTATAACAAATATTACTTATAACCGAATGTAACATCCTATAATAAGTTTGAAATAAATTGGAGAGGTGCCAGTGCAGTTGTGAAGTGTTTAGATATATTGCTATATGAGACTATTTGAATATGTATTCTCTATTGCATCTCTCCTATCAAACATCTATTCACCATGAATATTGCATGTAATCGTTGTATGTGACGTCTAAAAATAAGGCTTCAAATAAATGGCGGAGGTGCCAGTGTACTTGTAAATTTTTTTGTTATATTGTCATATTTAACTATTTAGATATGTATTTACTATTGCATCCGTATTTTAAAACTTCTATTCACCAAGAATATTACATTTTATACCGTTATATGTTACATGCAAAAATAAGATTTTGAATATATGACGGAAACACCAGTGTAGTTGTAAATAGTTTAAATATATTGTAATATTTAATTATGTAAATATGTATTTAATATTGCAAGTTTAATTTCAATCTTCAATTCACCACGAATATTACATATAGTTGTTGTACGTGACATTCAATCATAAGGTTTAAATAAATGGCGGAGGTGCCTGTAGACTTTTAAAATGTTTAGAGATATTGTAATATTTTATTATTTAAATATGTATTTACTATTGAATTCTTAATTTCAAACTTCTATTAACGACGAATATTACACATAACCACTTTGCCACATCCAAACATAGGGTTTTATATAAATGGCGGAGGTGCCAGTGAAGTAATAAAGAGTTTAGATATATTGTTATATTGATATATTATTTAAAATTGCATTTACTATTGCATTACTACATTCACTTCTATTCACATTGAATATTACATATAGCCATTGAATGTAATATCCAAAAATAATGTTTTAAATAAATGGAGGAAGTGCCAGTGTAGCTGCAAAATGTTTAGATACACTGTTGTATTTGACTAGTTAAATATGTATTTATTATTGCATTCTTACTTCCAAACTTCTATTCACCACGAATATTACATATAACCATTGTATATTACATCCAAAGATAGGGTTTTAAAAAAATGGTGGAGGAACCAGTGTAGTTGTAAAGAGTTTAGGTATGTTGTTATATTTAATTATTTAAATATGTATTTACTACTATTGCAATCCTAATATCAAACTTCTATTCACGACGAGTATAACGTATCATTTTATGTTACATCCAAAAATAAAGTGATATATAAATGGCGAAGTTGTCGGTGCAGTTACAAACTGTTTAGTTAGATATATTGTTGTTTTAAACTATTTAAATAAGTTTTTACTACTCCATCCTTACTTCTAAACTTCTATTTACAACAAATGTAGGATAATAATAAGTCTTAAATAAATTACACAGGGCTCAGTGCAATTATAAAGTGTTTAGGTATATCGTTATATTGGACTACTTAAATTTGTACTTTCCATTTACCTTCAAACTTTTCACTACGAATATGACATATAACCATTGTATAAAACATCAAGGAATAAGGATTTAAATAAATGGCAAAGGTTCCGGCATAGTTGTAAAATATTTAGGTGCATTGTTGTATTAGATTATTTAAATATGTATTTACTATTGCATCATTACTGTCAAACTTCAATTCACTACGAGTATTACATATAATCGTCGCATGTGACATCAAAAATTAGATTATAAATAAATGATGGAGGTGCCACTGTAGTTATAAAGTGTTTAGATATATTGTTGCATTATACTATTTAGGTATGTATTTACTATTGCAATTTTACTTTCAAACGAAGATTATGTATAACCGCTATACATGGCACCCAATAATACGGGTTTTAATAAATGGCGGAGGTGCCAGTGTAGTTGTAAAATGTTATTAAACTATTTAAATATGTATTTACTATCGCGTATTTACTTTCAAACTTCTATTCATCACGAATATTACATATAACTGTTGTATGTAACGTCCAATAGTAAGGTTTTAAATAAGTGGCGGAGGTGCCAGTGTGGTTCTAAAATGTTTAGATACATTGTTAATATTATTAATATATATGTATTTACCAAATATATAAATATGTATTTACCATCGTATTTCTACTTCCAAACTTCTACCCATCACGAATATTACATATAACCGTTATAAGTAACATCCAGTAATAAAGTGTTAAATACATGGCGGAAGTGCCGGTTGAGTCATGAAATGTTTAGACATATTGTTTATTTAGACTATTTAGATATGCATTTACTATCACATCCTTACTTGCAAAATTCAATTCATCATGAATATTGCATATAACTGTTGTATGTAACTTCCAATAATAAGGTTTTAAATGAATGGCGAAGGTACCAGTGTGTCTCTAAAATGTTTAGATGCATTGTTATATTAGACTATTTAAATATGTATTTACCATCGTATCTTTACTGTCCAACTTCTGCTCATCACGAATATTACATATAACAGTTATAAGTAACATCTAGTAATAAGGTTTTAAATAAATGGCGGAAGTGCAAGTTTAGTTGTAAAATATTTAAATACATTAAATATGTATTTACTATCACATCCTCACTTTAAAAGTTCTGTTCATCACGAATATTACACATAACTGTTGCATGTAACTTCCAATAATAAGGTTTTAAATAACTGGCGAAGGTGCCAGTGTGGTTCTAAAATGTTTAGATACATTGTTATATTAGACTATTTAAATATGTATTTACCATGGCATCTTTACTTTAAAACTTCTACCCATCACGAATATTATATATAACCGTTATATATAATATTCGTGATGGGTAGAAGTTTTAAAGTAAAGATACCATGGTAAATACATATTTAAATAGTCTAATAAACAATGTATTTAAATATTTTACAACTAAACTTGCACTTCCGCCATTTATTTAAAACCTTATTACTAGATGTTACTTATAACTGTTATATGTAATATTCGTGATGAGCAGAAGTTGGATAGTAAAGATACGATGGTAAATACATATTTAAATAGTCTAATATAACAATGCATCTAAACATTTTAGAGACACACTGGTACCTTCGCCATTCATTTAAAACCTTATTATTGGAAGTTACATACAACAGTTATATGCAATATTCATGATGAATTGAACTTTGCAAGTAAGGATGTGATAGTAAATGCATATCTAAATAGTCTAAATAAACAATATGTCTAAACATTTCATGACTCAACCGGCACTTCCGCCATGTATTTAACACTTTATTACTGGATGTTACTTATAACGGTTATATGTAATATTCGTGATGGGTAGAAGTTTGGAAGTAGTAATAGGATGGTAAATACATATTTATATATTTGGTAAATACATATATATTAATAATATTAACAATGTATTTGAACATTTTAGAACCACACTGGCACGTCCGCCACTTCTTTAAAACCTTACTATTGGACGTTACATACAACAGTTATATGTAATATTAGTGATGAATGGAAGTTTGAAAGTAAATACGCGATAGTAAATACATATTTAAATAGTCTAATAACATTTTACAACTACACTGGCACCTCCGCCATTTATTAAAACCCGTATTATTGGGTGCCATGTATAGCGGTTATACATAATCTTCGTTTGAAAGTAAAATTGCAATAGTAAATACATACCTAAATAGTATAATGCAACAATATATCTAAACACTTCATAACTACAGTGGCACCTCCATCATTTATTTATAATCTAATTTTTGATGTCACATGCGACGATTATATGTAATACTCGTAGTGAATTGAAGTTTGACAGTAATGATGCAATAGTAAATACATATTTAAATAATCTAATACAACAATGCACCTAAATATTTTACAACTATGCCGGAACCTTTGCCATTTATTTAAATCCTTATTCCTTGATGTTTTATATAATGGTTATATGTCATATTCGTAGTGAAAAGTTTGAAGGTAAATGGAAAGTACAAATTTAAGTAGTCCAATATAACGATATACCTAAACACTTTATAATTGCACTGAGCCCTGTATAATTTATTTAAGACTTATTATTATCTTACATTTGTTGTAAATAGAAGTTTAGAAGTAAGGATGGAGTAGTAAAAACTTATTTAAATAGTTTAAAACAACAATATATCTAACTAAACAGTTTGTAACTGCACCGACAACTTCGCCATTTATATATCACTTTATTTTTGGATGTAACATAAAATGATACGTTATACTCGTCGTGAATAGAAGTTTGATATTAGGATTGCAATAGTAGTAAATACATATTTAAATAATTAAATATAACAACATACCTAAACTCTTTACAACTACACTGGTTCCTCCACCATTTTTTTAAAACCCTATCTTTGGATGTAATATACAATGGTTATATGTAATATTCGTGGTGAATAGAAGTTTGGAAGTAAGAATGCAATAATAAATACATATTTAACTAGTCAAATACAACAGTGTATCTAAACATTTTGCAGCTACACTGGCACTTCCTCCATTTATTTAAAACATTATTTTTGGATATTACATTCAATGGCTATATGTAATATTCAATGTGAATAGAAGTGAATGTAGTAATGCAATAGTAAATGCAATTTTAAATAATATATCAATATAACAATATATCTAAACTCTTTATTACTTCACTGGCACCTCCGCCATTTATATAAAACCCTATGTTTGGATGTGGCAAAGTGGTTATGTGTAATATTCGTCGTTAATAGAAGTTTGAAATTAAGAATTCAATAGTAAATACACATTTAAATAATAAAATATTACAATATCTCTAAACATTTTAAAAGTCTACAGGCACCTCCGCCATTTATTTAAACCTTATGATTGAATGTCACGTACAACAACTATATGTAATATTCGTGGTGAATTGAAGTTTGAAATTAAACTTGCAATATTAAATACATATTTACATAATTAAATATTACAATATATTTAAACTATTTACAACTACACTGGTGTTTCCGTCATATATTCAAAATCTTATTTTTGCATGTAACATATAACGATATAAAATGTAATATTCTTGGTGAATAGAAGTTTTAAAATACGGATGCAATAGTAAATACATATCTAAATAGTTAAATATGACAATATAACAAAAAAATTTACAAGTACACTGGCACCTCCGCCATTTATTTGAAGCCTTATTTTTAGACGTCACATACAACGATTACATGCAATATTCATGGTGAATAGATGTTTGATAGGAGAGATGCAATAGAGAATACATATTCAAATAGTCTCATATAGCAATATATCTAAACACTTCACAACTGCACTGGCACCTCTCCAATTTATTTCAAACTTATTATAGGATGTTACATTCGGTTATAAGTAATATTTGTTATAAATAGAAGTTTGAAACTAAGGATGTAATAGCAAATGCGTATTTATATAGTTTAATACAGCAATATATCTAATTAAATGCTTTACAACTGCACTGGCAACCCCGCCATTTATTTATACATTTTGTTGTCACATATATCGGTTATATTAGTGGTGATACATACATGTTAGTGGTGAGTAGAGGTTTGAAAGGAGAAATACATATTTAAGTAGTCTAATATGGCAATATCTAAACATTTTAAAACCACACTGACACCTCCGCCACTTATTTATAACATCATTTTTGAATGTCACATACAATGATTATATGTATTCGTAGTGAATGGAAGTTTTAAAATAATAATGCAATAGTAAATCTGTATTTAGGTAGTCTAATATAACAATCTGTACACTTTACAGCTTCACTGGCACCTCCGTCATTTATTTAAAACCTTTATTTTTGGATTTACATACATACAACGGTTCTATGTAATGTTCGTGGTGAATAGAATTTTGCAACTGAGCATTTAATAGTAAATGCATATTTAAATAGTCTAATGCAGCAATATACCTGAACAATCTACAGCTGCACTAGCACCTCTGCAATTTACTTGAAACCTTGTTTTTGGATGTCACATAGAACGGCTGTATGTAAAATCCGTAGTGAACAGAAATTTAAAATTATGCAACAGTAAACACATATTTAAATAGCCTAATATAAAAATACATATAACCACTTTACAACTGCACTGGTACCTCCGCGATTTATTTAAAACTTTATTATTGGTTATTATATTCAACGGTTATATGTAATTTTCGTTGTGAATGGAAGTGAATGTAGTAATGCAATAGTAAATATATATTCAAATAGTATTTACAATAGTAAATAACATATAACAATAACAATATATATATAAATATAACAATATATGTAAACACTTTATAACTACACTGGCGCCTCCGTTATAATTAAATGTTACGTACAACTGCTATATGTAATATGCATGGAGAATAGAATTTTTAAAGTAAAACTGCAATAGTAAATACATATTTAAATAATTAAATATAACAACATATCTAAACTCTTTACAACTACACTGATTCCTCGACCATTTTTTAAAAACCCAATCTTTGGCTGTAATACACAATGGTTATATGTAATTTTCGTTGTTAATGAAAGTGAATGTAGTAATGCAATAGTAAATATATATTCAAATAGTATTTACAGTAGTAAATAACATATAACAATAACAATATATATAAATATAACAATATATGTAAACACTTTATAACTACACTGGATCCTTCGCCATTTATATAACATTTTATTATAACAAAATGATATGTTATACTCGTCGTGAATAGATGTTTGATATTAACAATGCAATAGTAGTAAGTACATATTTAAATAGTCAAATATTACAATATATCTAAATATTCTAAAACTACACTGGCGCCTGCGTTATAATTGAATGTTACGTACAACTGCTATATGTAAGACGCATGGAGAATAGAATTTTTAAAGTAAAACTGCAATAGTAAATACATATTTAAATAATTAAATATAACAACATATCTAAGCTCTTTACAACTACATTGATTCCTCGACCATTTTTTAAAAACCCTATCTCTGGTTGTAATATACAATGGTTATATGTAATATTCGTGGTGAATAGAAGCTTGGAAGTATGGATGCAATAGCAAATACATATTTAAATAGTCAGACACAACAGCGTATCTAATCATTTTGCAGATACACTGGCACCTTCGCCATTTATTTAAAACATTATTATTGGATATTATATTCAATGGCTATATGTAATATTCATTGTGAATAGAAGTGAAAGTAGTAATGCAATAGTAAATGCATGCTTAACTAATCAAATATAACAATATATCTAAACTCTTTATAACTACACTGGCACGTCCGCCATTTATATAAAACCCTATTTTGGATGTGACATAAAGTGGTTATGTGTGATATGTAAGAAAGCAATAGTAAATATATATTTAAATAGTGAAATATTATAATATCGCTAAACATTTTAAAAGTCCACAGACACCTCCGCAATTCATTTAAACCTTATGATATACACTAATTAATGTTACGTACAATAGCTATATGTAATATGGGTGATGAATAGAAGTTTGGAATTAAATAAACTTGCAATATTAAATACATATTTACGTAATTAAATATAAAATTATTAAGAAATAACAATATATTTAAACTATTTACAACTACACTGGTGTTTCCGGCATTTATTTAAAATCTTATTTTTGCATGTAACATATAACGGTATATGTAATATTCTTGGTGAATATAAGTTTCAAAGTAAGGATGCAGTAGTAAATACATATCTAAGTAGTCAAATATGACAATATTTAAAAATTTACTAGTGCACTGGCACCTCCACCATTTAATTAAAACTTTATTTTTGGATGTCACATACAACGGTTGCATATATGCAATATTCATGGTGAATAGGAGTTTGAAAATAAGGATACAATAGACAATACATATTTAAATAGTCTAATACTACTAATAATTTAATAGCAATATATCTAAACACTTTATAACTGTACTGGCACCTCCGCCATTTATTTAAAACCTTATTTTTTGATGCCACATATGGAATTTTCATGGTGAATAGAAGTTTGAAAGGAGAGATGCAATAGAGAATACATATTTAAAATAGTCTAATATAGCAATATATCTAAACACTTTACAGCTGCACTGGCACCTCTCCAATTTATTTAAAACTTATTATTGGATGTTACATTCGGTGATAAGTAATATTTGTTATAGAAGTTTGAAAGTAAGGATGTAATAGCAAATACGTATTTATATAGTTTAATACAACAATATATTTAATTAAATGCTTTACAACTGCACTGGCACCCCCGCCATTTATTTATACATTTTGTTGTCACATACATAGGTTATATTAGTGGTTATACATATATGTTAGTGGTAAGTAGAGGTTTGAAAGCAAAAATGCAATAGTAAATACATATTTAAGTAGTCTAATATGGCAATATCTAAACATTTTAAAATCACACTGGCACCTCCGCCACTTATTTATAACATCATTTTTGAATGTCACATACAACGATTATATTTATTTGTAGTGAAGGGAAGTTCTAAAATAATAATGCAATAGTAAATCTGTATTTAGGTAGTCTAATATAACAATCTGTACACTTTACAGCTTCACTGACACCTCCATCATTTATTTAAAATCTTTGTTTTTGGATTTACATACATACAACGGTTCTATGTAATGTTCGTGGTGAATAGAATTTTGAAACTGAGCATTGAATAGTAAATGCATATTTAAATAATCTAATGCAGCAATATACCTAAACAATCTACATCTGCACTAGCACCTCCGCGATTTATTTAAAACCTTGTTTCTGGATGGATGCAATGTTCTCGTAAAGTAACAAATAAACTCGTTAAACAATCAAACAATAACTTTTGGGAAGAACTCTCGGACTCGTAAAATTTAATTCTTTTGCCGCACATTTTTTTTAACTAATATATAGTGTACCACGTGTAGGAGTTATGACGTCATATACATTTGTTGTAATGATAACTCTCCTTTTTGTTACGGAATGTGAAAGAGTACATTTCTTTTGCATTTGTACATTTGTAAAGAAATGAAGGAATACGAATATGTAATTTAAAAACACTAAATATATTAGCTATGATTAGTTAAATAATTAACTAAAATAAATGTTCAAATTGTATACCATTGGCTATCTGATAGCATCCTTAGCAACCCATAATATTTTTGTATTGCTGTTGGATAATAGTTTGTTTTCAGGTAATTGTTTTTCGAGACGACCTTACATATTTTACCTAAATGACCACTAGTAAGTTTATATCCACTTGTAGAAGTAATTTTGATATTTCGAAAAATTCCTTTTTTTAACAAGATAGTGCACCTTTCCAATATGCACCACTCGTCCACAATTACTTAGATGGGATGTTCCCGAATCGTTGGGTAGGAAGATGGGAGCCGATTGACTGTCCAGCTAGATTTTACACCTCTAGATTACTTTTTGTGGGGATATTTAAAAATCAAAGTATACGCTACTAGGCAGGAGAATTTAGAAAATTTTAAAGCAAGAATTAATTACGAATATAACGTAGAACTCCTGAAGTTATTGACAATGTTCAAAAATAATTTGTTAATCATCTAGGCTACTGTCAGATAGGCAATGGTAAACAATTTGAATACCTATTTTAATTGAGCTTTTAAATAATCGTTGCCATTAAATTTAGTATTTCGAAATTGAAAAATCGTTTTTCTTCATTTTTTTTTATTTAACCTATACCCGCTATCCTATATTTATCACCGCTATATATGTAAGGAAATATGCTCTTTAATCTTTCGTATTAAAAATAGGATTGCCATTAAAATATATTGGTGATGTTATGTCTCCTACACAAATTACCTGGTAGATATTAAATGTAGTTTAAATGTGCACTAAATATTAAATTTATAGGTCAGAAAGTTTTTCCCTAAAGAATTCCTTGAATTTTTAACGGATTTATTCATTACTTTAAGAAATCCTTGTATATTTATTGTAACAAAAAATTGCAATTTGCTCTAATGAATTATCTCGATCTTACTACATATCCCAATCGATTTAATTAAAACAATTTCTAATCTTAACTCGCTGTCTGTAAAGACGTGTATCTCTATATTAATATCTTCACAAATATTCTTACATTATTATACGCAGAGGATATATCATACCAGATTAGGGCGAGAGTAACCTGGTTTCTTGACACATAACTCTATTACCATTTGATATCATGCAATGATATTCGCGGGTAGTTCATAGATAATGAACTGTATCGAAGAAGCTCTATAGGGCTCGCATGTGATATATGAACCCAAAAACACATGAGTTCGCCTGTTAGATATTTTCACGTCCATGCAGTACAGACGGTAAGGTAGGAATAAACTACGCTAATAAATACAACAGATTTTATTTGTACTTGAGAAATATAAGAACTGTACACATCTATTCACAATAACAAGAAAAATAGTGACAAAAGAAAGCATAAAACATGTAATTAAATCTCAAATTTTCAGTACCTAGTTTACACTGAGTTGTAAAGTCAATTACCACTATGTTACGTCACCTCTATTTTTCAAAACAGCATTTATACACCTAGGCATGGTGTCTACAAGACTGGCAGTCTTCTATAGAAAAAGAGTCCCATATTTCTTGTTGAGGATGTCGCAATGACTGAAGTGTTTTAGCCGGACGATTACGCAATCCTTTTTTCATTCGATGCCGAGTAGTCCTGATCTTTCTAGATCAGAGAAAAGTCAGGACTACTTGAGAGCCAACTTAGGACGGAAATATCGTTTTCCGACATTCAGAATTTTACATGTTTGGCTGTATGGCAAACCGCGCCAACTTGTTGGAAGAGAAATTGCCGGTTAGCTAATTGTAGAGACTGGATTGATGGAAAAGGGCACTGATTTAGACTAAGTATTTTTCTGCTTTTATGGTACCTTTAACAAAGTGAAGCGTACCAACTCCATTGGCAGACATATATCCCCACACCATAATTGAAGCAGGAAATTTCAGTTTTTGGCCGAAAACAGTCTTTGTTGTAAGCCTCGGTTTTCGTTCGGATAACCCCACTCCGCGAATCTCCTACACAAAGCTAAAATTTTGACTCGTCTTTCCAAAAAACCGAGTTTCACTGCTCCAAAGTCCAGCCTTTATGTAGTCTGGCTCATAGTATAGAAGCGGTCTTTCTTGTATTTTTGAGTGAGTAAGGGTTTTTCTTTTGCCTAATAACGAGAAGAGTTACATGTATGCATTGAAATATAAAACCAAAATTACCTTATAAAAATTGAATCCAGTTTTCTTCAGTGCCCTCGTAGAAGTCGATGGAATACTACCTGTCTGTCGCTTCATTCCATAAAACTGTTGGAGCATTGCAATTGGCACGACGGATTTTCTTTATGATGCGTCCCAAAATTCTTAATACTGCAGCAGTTTTTCTGCCTACACGTGTATTTCCGACTGTGGAACCCGTAGTTTTATACAAATGCATAATGTCTCTAACAGTATAATGGGACAATTATAATTCTTTTGCAATCACTTTTGGGGCACTTTTGCCCTCATGGTGCAGTTTTTTAAAAACTTTCCGTAAATCTTACGATAATGCTTTTCCACGCACAATTTCGACTCTAACGGAAACAAAGTCGTTTACAAGACACAAAACATCATCGGCAGAGGTATCGTGATCTAGTTTCATATAAGATAATAGTTTGACGCCAATGTTTGCGCTTCGACTTCGGTGGCGAGATATACTCAAATGAGACATTTAAGCACATATTATATTTCCGAAGATGATGTTTTTATTTATTATTATAAGAACTACTCAAATTGATCCTACTCGGCATTAGGAATGAGAATTATCATAATACATAGTCTTCTTGTGTTAAAACGTTTTGTAGTTCATTTAACTAAATAGTCAGTACGGGCGAACTCATGTGATTTTGGGCTCGTAGTAGTCTGTTAGACTTGATATAAGATCTATGAATAAACTAAAACTACTGTGTAAATATATATTTGACACTTTCATTTAGTCGTTTTAAGGTAGTATATATATATATATATATATATATATATATATATATATATATATATATATATATATAACTTTGTTGAAATAGAATTATAGTCATAATACATTTAGAATAATAATTTAAAATAAGTTAACTATACGACTATAATACAACTATTAGTAAATAACTATGACCATACTTGGGATGAATTAATGTAAATAATTTTGATGTAAACTAAATTATCAATGTAAACAAATTGCTTTTAAGAAAAATTCCTGTAGTAATATAACATGAAGAAAATATCGAAATCTATATATTCATTCAGAAAACAACGTCCCGTTCTAAGATTTATTATTCTAAGTTGCTTTCATTTAAAAAGAATATTATAAAAAAATTAAGAAAACATTTAATAAATAATCTTCGTGATCTTCGCTACGTCGAAATATACGTACACTGAAAGAACATATACACCTTTGTCACATAACTTTTCCTACCGAAAATTCTGTCAAAATGTACATATACTAATGCATTAAAGTACGGGTTTTGGCTAAATGAAATTAAAAAGAGTTTGTCTGAGTGATTATTTGGGAGAATCTGTGAGGTTAATAATATCAAGGACTCATGTATCCGTATCGATTGAAACAGACCATCATATAAAGTAACCTTGTATCATCATATAATCTGAGAAAGAAAGATTCATAATAGTCAAATTTTGAGCTTAACTGGTACATTTGCTTGTCATTTCCACCAAATGTAGTATGATATTTAAATGTTTGTACATCTACTAAATCTTTCTGTTATACCTTGTGCTTTGGAATTTAATATATCAATTTTATAAATATTCACATAATGCTAAACTTTTTCAATTACATTAAATGTTAGGTAGTTTGTTTTTCATATTGTTGGAGTTGGATCAAAAGAATGTATAAAAAAGTATTTCGTTTAATTATATGTATCTTCGTTACCAACAAGTTTTGACTATCCCCTACAGCTAAAAGCTTTTCAAAATCTCTTTCTTAATTCATGCGTTATATATTATCTTTATACTTGTATTCTTTGTTAAAAATATAACTACGTTATTATTCTTGTTGACATTAAGGTTTCTTGATAATACAATGTTGTTTAATAGTGGCAATGGTTTCTAAAATTTTTTAAACTTTTTGAAATATTTTTTACCATCTATCATAAATCTTAAAGTTTTTTCTACATCGAATGCAATAGTTTTCTAATTACGATCGATATTCATTACTTACTGCATCTTTAAGATCCAAGTACTAATTATTATATTTTGCTTTCTGTGAATACATTTTTTACCTATTATTTAATAATAGGTGAACTATAGTACGTAATAAAGCATGATTCATTGTTGTACCTTATGATCTTTAATTAATAAAAAGAATCTTAATATTTCCTAAACGGCAATACTATGAGGCAAGGGATTTACAAGAAATCGATATATTAAGGATACAAAGCACACCTTCCTTTAATTAATAACTCAAATAACTTAATACTATTAATAAGTTGACATTAGCTGTTTGTGGAAAAAATTACCCGAGTATTTCGAATTAACCGAGTATAGAGAACATATTATTCCACCATCCATTTAATATATTACAATCATTATTGCCGACTGCTTACCTAGCGTACGTATCTATATACTCTAATTATATACTGAGTCTCAATCTAACATAAATATTTAATAACGGAATGTGTGTGAAGATGATTAATGTGCCAGAAGTGCTTCATCATCCCTTAACGTAATGATTAATTTATTAAATGATTAATCGCATGCACCGCAGCATGTCCGGCACAAACATATTGCCTATTATTACTGGTTAGACATTGTGGTTGCATTTATCACCTATTTGTCAGTCAGATGACTACATTTAATAAAGAATAATAGGTGCTAAAGATACCAGAATTCAATAGGACCTATTCAAATGCAAAACTTTGATAAGCTAGATTAGCGGACATTGATTAATATTCAGTAATAATTATTCGACATAAATAGCAATTACAGAGTAACGCTAAAGCTAAAAGGTGTAACAATATAATAACAACATAGTTCACTTAGACAAAATTAAAGCCTTTGCTGGTTAGATTTTCACTTTTAATTTGTTAAACATCACAATTGTTTTGCAAACACAGTGGCTTCTTCAGATGTTGAGTACATAGACTATGTACTCAATCTATGTACAGAGTATATGTACAGAGTCTATGTATAGAGTCTATGTACTTAACATCTGAAGAAGCCATTGTGTTGGCAAAACAATTGTTATGCTTAACAAACAAAAAGTGAAAATCTAACAAGCAACGGCTTTAATTTTGTATAAATATGAATTTTCATCAAGTAACGGCCCAGTAAATTCAGAATAGTTTACTTAGTCTTAAAGCAACATACAAATATAATTAAAAGCATGTACATAAGGTAAATAGAGAATAAACAGTTTTAAACAATTAAAACGGACTTTTTCGCGCGTAGAACATCTATATCTCGAAATTGAGTGGCCGAGAAAAAATAAACCAATACATAAATGCGGAATATGTGTTTTATGCGACATATTTAGTTTTTTCAAGTAGTCCACAATCGTGCTTTCTCATGACCCATAGACAGGGTGGGGTGTGTCCTATCACCTCGAAGTCAATAGGTGTCATCTGGGAGACGTCCCCGATCAAAATCAGTTAAAAGCCGATCGATCCGACACGATTTAGTTGAGTTATCGTGTTAACAAGAAATTTTAATGCCGACGAGAACGACAACACACACAGACAAATTTTTCTAAAAACCATGTTTTTGTAGTTTTTAGACCGAAAAACGAAAAATAAAGGAAAATATTTTTCTAGTTTACTTTTCCGCGCTCAACTATATTAGCGGAAAAGTAATGTAATCGTGTAAAGAAAAATGGAAAAACTTTTTTTGTTTATTTTTCGTTTTTCGGCCTAAAAACCAAACACTGGTTTAAATTTTTTTTTGTGTATGTATTGTCGTTATTGTTGTCGTTGTCGTCGGCATTTATTTTTGTTAGTACGCTAACTCAACTAAATCGTGTCGGATAGATTGGGTTTTTGAGAAAGCACGATGGTGGACTATTTGAGAATTCTTTTTGTTAGCACGAAACTCAACGAATCATGTCGGATTGATGGGATCTTGACTGATTCTGATCGGGGACGTCTCCCAGATGACACGTATTTTGAGGTGGATAGGACACACCCCACCCTGTCCATGAATCATGAGAAAGCACGGTGGTGGACTATTTGAGTTTGTAATTCATAATATTATTATAGATAAAAAAACATTATCATTCATTGTTCGTTAAAATAGGTGGTAGAAAGTCACAATGCATATTCGTGGGTAAACTATACCTGAATAATTAATAATATCCGAATCTATAACACGCATTATAATATAGAATATATATATATATATATATATATATATATATATATATATATATATATATATATGTATATATATATATATATATATATATATATATATATATATATATATATATATATATATATATATTATAATTAGACTTTTTTTACTATTCATATGTCGATTATATATATATATATATATATATATATATATATATATATATATATATATATATATATATATATATATATATATATATATATATATTGGAATTATGATCTCTTGTTGATCTCTTCTGTTGATTATTCCTCAGACCACATATAAAACGACAATATGTAGTTTGAATTTTCTGCATTCGGTTTTTTGTCATTTGATCTAAATATGAAAAAAATATCAAATCACAATTATTAAAAATAGGTAATAGGAAAGTTACTTCCTAACATTTAATATTAGGAAGTAATATCAAATTAGGTTTAAAGTGTGTATTTTGAATATAATAGTTTTTAGCAAATATAAGACTTCTGAATGAGTTTTTTAACGGGTATTAAAATACTATCTCTTTATCTAACATAAAACCTAACTTCTTGCCATGATTTGTAAAATTAATACTTTGATTTAAATTTGTATTTTTAATAAGTATTTAAAAATATTTTTTCTATTTATTACGGCAGAATAAGATAGCACTACACTTTTGAGGATTTAATTTTAAGTTTGCTTTGTTTTTCGATAAGGATACAATACTCTCAAGATTTGTTAATTTTACTAGAAACTTCAGCTACTATTCATTTCATCGCTATTTGCCAAATATTAAACTCTCTTGTTTTGACGATAAACGGAATAATCTACCTGAGCCTAGCCATAAAAATAACCCACGGTATGTTTTGAGATTTTCTATTTGGCAAATAGCGATGAAATAAACTATACCTTGAATAGAAGTGATGTAATATTTAAGTATCGTCTGCATATGCCGCAATATATTTTGGGACATAAAATATGACTGCCGTATAAATAATGATAACACTTAATTAACACAATTAATTAACGCAACATGTTACAATTTGACAGTTACATAAAATATGCTGTCCTACAAAGTAACTTTTAATATGCTGCATGTCGAAAATAGAAATCTAATAATTATAAAATTATTTTATTACGCATTTTATTTAGTTTCTATAAATAAAGTATAAGTTTCTGTAAATTCTATGTGCGATGTTCATAAAATATATTGTGATACCAAATTTATCGGTTGCGGCCGATTTAAACCAAATATTTCACTTCTCAGGACCATTTTCTTTTCCAGCACAAGCGTTCTCCAAATTAAATCATTAAATATTGATGATCTAAGCTAAAGTGGTCCATGAAAAGTGGAAAAAGAGAAGTTACGTAGCACTAAAGTAGAGTAGATTCCCAACAACAAATTAAACTGGGATATTTAAGAATAACATTGTTCTTAGTTTAAAAATGATAACGTAGAGCCTTAAAAATATAACATATTAACGAAAATTATATTATATTATATAAGAAATAGTTAAAAATGATGAAAAAGTAATAATATAGAGTTCTTTAATAATATTTTTATAAAATCTAGGTATATCATTTCTATATTCAATTTCGCTTTATATATATCCACTTATGAAATATATTTGAATTCTCCTATTAAAATCTACATGAACAGTTTTCTAAATATAATTGTATAAGTAAATATTAAAAACTTTATTGTTAATATTTCTTGATAATTTTAATGTAATTGTTTAAACAGTTGCTAATATATCGTGTGTAATATAACATTAACGTTAGCATTACAATTTTCAAAATTATGTTATGTTACATATATGTTAGAAAATATATATACAGTGCTCTTCAAAAGTCCCCTCCCCCTCCTCTTATCTTTATAACGATTATACATAAACTAGTGAAATTTGGTAACTGAATATTAAGGGTTGTAAACTTCCCTACTAGTGATGATAGATCACGTATGCGTCAAAGATGACGTCACAAGGTCATTGTGACCAATAATTTTAAATGGAACCCTATGGCAAGCGACACCTCTTTTAAAAGGTATCAAAAAAACCTATTCAATGATACTAATATTGTTTGTATTTATGGTAGTTTTGATGGATTAAATCGGTAATCAGTAAACTTGGATAATAATTTTAATTACAGATTCAAGAATCAGTACCTACTTATAGTAATTATTCGAAGTGAGCTCCATCTACTTCCTGACAGTAAAACATACTATTGCGAAACTCTTTTCGTACTTTTTGGAATGTGTCTGCGGAAATAGCCCTATATTCTGTAACAATACGTTGATTTAAAACATCAATATTGTCAGGCTGAGTGGCGTAAACCTTCGATTTAAGATACCCCCACAGAAAAAAATCTAAAGGTGTGAGGTCCGGTGATCGTGGCGGCCATTCCATTGAACCTCGTCGTCCAATACATCTACCAGGATATTCTTCATCCAAATACCGTCTTACTGCACCGTAATAGTGTGGAGGAGCACCATCCTGTTGGAATGTTATTTCCAAAATGTCGAATTCATCTTGATTATCTTCCAAAATTTCAAGGATTAACGGTTCTATTGCATTTTGCAACATCTGCAGATACACCTCACCGGTTAAGTTGGTATTTAAAAAAACAGGCCCAACGATGTGGTTTCCCAGTATACCTGCGCAACCATTGACCTTCTCGGGATACTGACCTTCTCGGGATACTGAGTATGTGTTTCACGAAACATGTGAGGATTTGCGTCACTCCAATATCTCACGTTTTGTGTGTTTACATTTCCATTTAGATAGAAAGTACTTTCGTCACTAAAACTAATTGTTTTGACATAGTCTGGCTGTTGGTTAATTTTAGTCTCCATATTTTCACAAAATTGCAGTCTTCGGTCTGGATCGTCGTCTGAGAGTTGATGAACCATTTTTAATTTGTATGGGTGAAATTTGTTTTTTTTTTCAATACCCTGTGCACTGTACTTTGACTGACTTCACAGGTTGATGCAACTTGAGTTGTTGAAGAAGTAGGATTTACTATTACTTCTGCCAGTATATCAATTTTTTTCTCATCAAAAATTTGTGGTCTGCCAGATCGTTTTGCATCATTAATACTACCCGTTGTTTTAAACTTACGAAGAAGCTCTCTCAAATAAGTCCTCAAAACTGGGCGATCGGGAAACCTTTCATTAAAAATGCGTTCTGCTGCATGAATATTTTCTCCAGTTTCACCAAGTATTAGGATCGCTGCTACTTTATCACCTAAAACACGTACCATTTCTCCTCTTGAAGCACTTAAACGTTCAGCTCACAACAGTTTAACAAATTATTGAATGTACAAATATTTTAAAATTACCACAAGGTACTAAAACAGTTGCGGTTTTTGAAAGCCAGTTGTCAAAACTGCCGTAAACAGACACAATATTAGTATCATTGAATAGGTTTTTTTGATACCTTTTAAAAGAGGTGTCGCTTGCCATAGGGTTCCATTTAAAATTATTGGTTACAATGACCTTGTGACGTCATCTTTGACGCATACGTCGTCTATCATCACTAGTAGGGAAGTTTACAACCCTTAATATTCAGTTACCAAATTTCACTAGTTTATGTATAATCGTTACAAAGATAAGAGGGGGGGAGGGGACTTTTGAATAGCAGTGTATATTGTTATCTGTCCATGGTATGTAGATATATATATATATATATATATATATATATATATATATATATATATATATATATATATATATATATATATATATATATATATATATATATATATATATATATATATATATATATATATCTAGATTTTGTTGTTTATATACATAATATGAAATAGGGGCTTAAAACATCATAACAAAACAATTAATCAAATTGACAAATTGCAAATAAAAGTTTATATATTTAAGTAAGTACCTATTTTTAAAGTACCTCCAGTTACAGTGTAGGTTATCCATCAACTACTATTTTCCATTCCACATGATACCTAAACATAATTAAGTAGTTTTCCTATGCCTGAAAACGTATAAATGCTTAACTGAAATAAATAATATGACTGATGATCGTTTGCTATTATTTGCTTAGAGAGCTACAAATGCCAAATTTGATTTTCCAAATGCTTATTAAAATCGAAAATCACTTTATTTGAGACATTTCTGATAAATACTGAGAAAGTAGCTTGCGTTGGAAATCCATACTAGTATTTAATTTTCAACAAGGTTTATTTTAAACGAAGCGTGTTCAACAGGCAACTTTTACGTGCACTCTATATTTAATACTGGTGATATCCTTTTGCCCATTCAGTAATTTATCAGTATTTTTAAAATACCTGCAGTTACGGTATTTAATTCATTAAATAATATTTGAGGGCATAATATACCTAATAATAAAAAAACAAAAATATAAACTGATACCAACTGTTTAATAAATGTAATTTATCAGTATTTTTAAAGTACCTCCGGTTACGGTATATAATTAAATAATATTTCAAGGTATAATATAATAATAAAACAACAAAAATATAAGCTTATACCAACAGTTGAAAGAACTCAAAACGTTATAAATAAATTGCTTTGCTTTATCTAATGTATTTTAATCAAATTAGAATAGTATGCGATTACTAAATATCATAAATTAGTAGACCATAACTGTAGACCATCTCAGTTCCAGCAATATTTGCTGCATTGTACATACTTTAGAAGTTACAATGTATTATACTCAAAAATTATTTACATGGCATGATAACACAATTTACAGAAAATGGGTTTATTAGGTTAATAACCTCATGGTTATATGGAATAAAATTTGAGTAGTGAATATAACAAAAAAGTTCAAAGTTTATAGCTTACATAGAATCACATTACACAAAATGTAATAGAATAGTTTTACTTCTCTGCCACTCCACTATACGCCGAAAAGTAATGTACCCGTGTAAAAAAAATTTCTAGCATATATTTTTCGTTTTTCGGTCTAAAAACAGAAAAATGTTTTTGAAACCATTTTGTGTGTATGTGTGTGTGTGTGTGTGTCTTTGTCGTTGCCGTCAGTTATTGTTATTGTTAGCACGATAACTCAACTAAACCGTGTCGGATCGAGCGGATTTTGACTGATTCTGGTCGGGGACGTTTCCCAAACGACACCTATTGATTTTGAGGTAGATAAAACACACTCTACCATGTTCATGGGTCATGAGAAAGCACAATGGTAGACTATTTGAGAAATTTTTTTGTTAGCACGATCACACACGAAACCCAATCGGGTTTCGACTGATTCTGATTGAGGACGTCCACCAGACGAAATATATTGATTCTGAGGTGGATGTGACACACCTCATCCTGTCTATGGGTCATGAGAAAGCACGATGGTGGATTATTTCAAAGAAAGTAAAACTGTTGCATAAAACACATATTCTGCATTTATGCATTGGTTTATTATTTCTCGGTCACTCAATT
The DNA here is from genome assembly GCA_037954035.1 of Rosalia funebris. NCBI lineage: Eukaryota > Metazoa > Arthropoda > Insecta > Coleoptera > Cerambycidae > Rosalia > Rosalia funebris. The sequence continues at coordinate 832,573 of JAZFAV010000018.1, read as the reverse complement.
TCGAGATAGAGATCTTCTACGGGAGGAAAAATCGGTTTAAGGTTGTAGTGACGCATTAAACTGGCGTATTAGCAGGGATAATGAGTGTGCCTCGATAGCTCAACGGTCAGAGCACTCAACCGGAAATTGGGAGAGCCGGGTTCGATTCCCGGTCGAGGCAAAATGCACAATTTATCCGTGCTAACGCCAAAGTGGTGACCCCGACGTGATTTTTCAGTCCAGTATATGCAACCTCCCTTACATCTCAAATTCGCAGGAGAATTTAAAAGCAAGTATTTACGTTTAAAGTCGTCAAAGTGTACAACTTACTTTATTTTAAAGTTTAAGTTTTCTGTTGGTTCATTTCTCTCTAGGGAAATTACGAAAGGACTGAAATGTTTATAAACTTTCAGAATCTGATAATTATTATAAACATTTTTATTTTAAGTTATAAGAGTAATAATTAGCAAAATAAAAATTAAATTATCGCTATTAAAAATACGAGTATATACAAATTAAGTATATATAAATTAAGAATATATTTAGCGATAGTTATTTTTCCTCCCAAGAGATGATAAAAAGCTAAATATCATTTTCCATAAAAATGCTGGCCTTTTTATTTGTAATCTTATAGACCGAATAATAATAAACCAAACCAGCATTCATAGTCAAACGCTATAGCGACCACAAAGATAATTAATCTTATACTTTAATTAATTTAAATGTTAGTCAAATATAAATGTAAATTAAATATGTATCCACCCGAAAAAAACCATTAACATACTTTTTGCCTATATTTCATGAAAATGTGTGTTTAAAAAAAGATTACATAAAATATGTAATTTTTATTCAACATTAAAGAAATCTACCTGTACGTCTGAATATATATATATATATATATATATATATATATATATATATATATATATATATATATATATATATATATATATATATATACTACGACAAGCATTGAAATATGTATATGCACATTATGTTCAGAATAGCTATCGCCACATTAATCTACATAATTGTATAGAAATATTGTATAGAGATAGGTGTTCAGATAATTTGTTTTAAAAATATAACATACCCATGTGATCTATACTATCAAGCTAAAGTAGTTTATCCTGTGAAGGGGCTGGAACCTTCAATGCAGCAATAAAGACAGGATACCAGTTTTTCACGAACACCGAAAGATTACATGTTTTCCGAGGCGTACTTTGTCAACCAAGTTGACATAATTGGGAGATTACTAAAATGTTTAATCATCTCCCGACGATGCCAGCTTGGTTGATGAAACACGCGTCGAGAAATGTGTAATCCTTTATGCAGTCAAAGCCAATGCTTCAATGAGACCAAAATTAGTCTCCTATTTTTGTTTTTTAAGTACTTTATATTAGACACATTATTTTGTTAAAACATTTAGGAATAATTTTTTATCCATCAATATCAAAACCCGTTACAGGTAGCTAAAGTATGGGCAAAGTAATTATTAAATAGATCGAGGCATTAAGGAACACAATAAGCGAACAGTTGCCTAGGCTGACTTGACGTAATATATATTTCTCCTACATTTATTTATAAACAAATTTTATTACTATTGTAAATGAAAATATAATGTTAGCATTAATTTTGTGTACAAATTAATTTGTGTACAAATTATATATTAATTAAAACAAGCATAAATAAAAAGTGGAAACAATGGTCAAATACTGATATGTTGATTGAAAGTTAATTATCAGTTTTAATCATGTTCCGATAACCCCAACTTATTTGGCGAAACGTGCGTTGAGAAACGTGTAATATTGCATTATTCATAGAAAACAAGGCCCCTATTTTAGTTGTTGTATCGATGATTACAACATTGTTACATTTTTTTAAACATTATCATATACGTTAGTCTTCTGTTCTCTATTTTATGTTTCTCCCAATCCAATTCCCTGAATTTCGAACAAGTTATATGTTTGTCGATATCTATTCTGCGTTTTCTTGTTCCCTGGTTAATCCAACCTTTTTGTGTCACTTGTTGGAATGGCTTAGTTAAGTTACTTGTGAGCTCGTTTAGTTGTAACGTCAAGTTCAGATTGTCGATACTTTTGATTGAATATTTTAATACAATTTTAATATACTCCAGGTTGTTAGAGTTCATAATTCAATACTCGCCAATAAGTTTTCTCTTTAGAGCTGTGAGAGTTGTGATTTATTTTCGACTTTGTGTCGGATTCTATTCAACTTAACCTGTAAGTTTTTTATTGTTTCTGGACATTAATATTTAATATGTATTATCATTAAAATGTGCGTCTAATCTCCTAGTAAGTTGAGAGTCTGAGCTACATATGAAGCCCCATATCGGACGCAAATGTGGGCGTTAATCGCACCTATTGTTTTTATATATTATATTGAAATATACATTGGCAACTTGAGGTATCGATGATACGTGATAATAGCATAAAGACCGGGCTATCTCAGCAAGAGCAGTAGGTAGTGGAGACCAGCTCTTGACAAGTAATATTTATTTTTTTATTGATATATGTAATAATTAACCACATACATATATAATAATAAGGGCACCAGTAACCATTAATTGTTTGGAAGCTCAGGCTTTCATATAAGTAAATAAATTACTAGTTACCGGTCCTCTATATACTTTTATAAAAGCCAGGGTTTAAAATCAATTAATGGTTACTGGCGCCCTTATTACTATGGTTTATATAATGATTCTTTACGTGTGCCTCACAGGTAACAATCGTATGAATCAATCAACTGACATTTCTGAATAGTGTCGTGCCGAAAATACATTTTAGGATAACAGTTAGTACAATACAAATCTGTCAACCTATGACAGAGTAATGAAAAGGTTCTCCACAAAAACATTTAACCCTTATAATACCATGGGGTCACTGGATACCCCACGCGCTCTTTGATATTATATATCTTTGAAACCGTATTTCCTAAAATTCTACAAAAAATTGACTTTACACAAAACAGCGTGTTCTATATTTTTTGGTAAAGTGGGATTCGTACACCTTTCTTCGTTTTTTGAAAAATTAAATAACTTACACGTAACACCACTGGGGTCGTCAGCGACCCCCGCTACATAAGGCATTTTCAAACTGTTTATATTCATAAAAGTTTCTGAAATAATAAGTACTTCGGTCATGTGCTACCTGCTGGGTTTATGAGGAGTATCAATTACTGACATTTTCGTGCCCATTACTTTACCTGCTCGTATTATTGCAAATTCAGAAACAAATTTATTCATTATGAAACTATGGCTGGAACAAGTTCGGTTCGCGTAAGTGAGAAAGGTGGGGAAGAAACGTTGCTAAAGTGGCTTGAAGAATGTGACAGTGATGATGAGGATTTCGAAAATACTATTGACAAGTCAGATGATGATGGTGAAAAAGATGTTACTGAAGTGCGGTCGGAATATGACTCCGAAAACATTTCCGATGCAGAGCCTGACATCGCTGAAAACAACAATCAACAAAACAGCTATTACGTGTAAGTAGCTAATTTGTATTTTACAGAGCAAATGTAGAACACTTATTTCTACCGCAGGTCAAAGAATACACTTGAGAAGTGGTATATAAAGCCACAGAAACAAACAACTGGACGACAACCACGACGAAATGTTATGCATCAAGGGGGAGGGCCTACTAGATGTGCAAACCGAAACGTAGATACAATCTGCAGTAGTTTTCGTCTCTTTTTTAGAGATAATATTATAAACTACGTTGCTCAGTGGACCAATGCAGAAGGCAGGCTCAAACATGGAAACTTGTGGACAGATATTACTGCCAAGGAGTTTCTACGCTTTATTGATCTACTAATACTTGCAGGAATTTATAAATCTCATAATAAAACTAGAATAGAGTAGAAATAGGTTTATCAAAATTTCTCAATGTTTGCGTTTTGATAATGCTGCCGCCAGAAGAAAATATCGAAATCCAGATAAACTAGCACGGATTCGAGCGCTTTTTGAATTATGGCTACCTACATTCCAAGATGCATATATGCCCTATGAAAACATAACGGTTGACGAACAGCTGCTAACGTTTCAAGGTAGGTGTCCCTTCAAACAATACATACCATTTAAGCCAGGAAAATATGGCATAAGCATTTGGGCAGCCTGCGATAGTCAAACTTCCTACGTTTACAAGTGCCAGATATACGCTGGTAAAACAGGTGATCAGCGTGAACGCAATCAAGGCAAGCGAGTTGTTTTAGAAATGATAAAGGGGTTAGAAAAATCAGGGAGAAATGTGACTACTGATAATTTTTTAACAAGTCTCGAACTCGCAAGAGTTGAAAGAAAAAAATCTAACATTGCTTGGTACGTTACGAAAAAATAAACCAGAGTTTCCTAAGGAAATAGATTCGTATAGAAGACAACGCTATTCAACTAAGTTCGGCTATCAAGACGATGCTATTATAGTATCTTACTGCCCGAAAAAAGGAAAAACTGTTACGTTACTCTCAACTATACACGAAACAGGTGCAGTTTCTGAAGATGACAAGAAGAAACCACTGATAACAATGGACTACAACAGAACTAAAACCAGTGTAGATACCATGGACAAGCTTGTTCGAACATACTCCGTAAAGAGACAGACAATAAGATGGCCTGTTGCAATCTTTTACAATATTATAGACATTAGTGCGGTTAATGCCTACATAATATGGTGTCACCTGAATAAAGGCTGGCAAACAAAAGAAGGCTACAAACGGCGACAGTTCCTTCTGCAATTGGGAAAGAAAATAGTGGCTACTGAAACAGAGATAGAGAAACCATTACATTTACACAGACAATTACAAGAGTTACAAAATCTAAAACGTGGTAGATGTTGGGAATGTCCACGAAACTTAAATAGAAAGCATTCAAATCGATGCAGCCATTGCAGTCGTTTCTTGTGCAACGATCACCAGACAATCACTTGTTCAGCATGTAAAGCATAAGTATAATATTTATATCTTTTATCGATATTATTATTTAAAATAAATTACATATAAATATTTTTGAGTATACTATATTACCATAAGTTGTTTAAACAATGTATACTAAGCTTAGAATAAAGGTTTTACATATTAATCATAATTTTATATAGAAACAGGTTTGGGTCAATAGTGACCCCAATTATATTACATGTCCTAAAAAAGTTTCGATATTATAAGGGTTAATGGAAGTGATTTTTCCATCAAAATAAATTAACTAAATTCAACAAAAATCAAAATAAACTAAACCAATAAGTGAAATAAATTTTTCATAAATATTGAGACGCCAATGAATCAAATTATATAATAAAGCTAAAACGTGACTTCATAATTGCATTTTGTTCGGCAAATTATTAACTGTTTATGCCGTACGTAGTTGATTGAAATATATGTCGCTAGACACACGTGCTGGTAATTGTGGCATATTAGTAACAATTGGGAGTGGTGTGGTATGTGATTCGTTCGTCGTCACTAAATTGATATACGCGCAAAGATCCATTATACAAATTGTACATATATATATATATATATATATATATATATATATATATATATATATATATATATATATATATATATATATATATATATATATATATATATGTGATTAATTATTACATATATTTATTTATTTATTATTTACTTATTGCCCAATAGATAAAATCCAATTACACGACAAATATAAACAATTAAACATAAAACTATAGTATGTCTGACTACAAGAAAGAAATGAACATAAAAAATTACTAGTGTAAAAAGCACAAGTATGAATGTATAGATAGATGAAGAAATTATAATAATAATAACAATGAAAATTAAATGTATAGATTTAATTATTATTAACTATAAAAATTAAGTTAGGATCAACAATAATTTCTGACGATCTACTAAAATTAATATCGCATATACCTGAGATCTTATTGAAATTATTGCACATAATATGTATTGGCGATTTAAGAAAACGTTAGTCCTAGGCATTGTACAATAAAAAGTATGTCTTCGTTCACTTTAACCCTTAATCCATGCACGTTTTGGTAGTAAAATGTGAATTTTGCTGTCTCTGTTTTTGAATTATTGGACTCTTTTAGTTTAAAGGGATAATTTTTAAAACAACATGTATGTATTTAATTTTTAAGTTGGTTTCATCAGCTGCTACACGGTTGTTAACTTGCCTCTTAATTGTCCGGTAAAGATCGATTTGACTAGAGATACCGTGCAATGAGATACTGATATTTTTATAGTTCCTTGAGGTTTCTAGACTTTTTGTCTTATGGATAATATCATGAACAATAGACAACTAACCGTAACTTTAAGTGGACGTGGATCCTCTTTAGTCGCGTTAGACTTTCCTATGCGGATTGCCTTGATTTTTCCGTTTTCAGAAATTGACAATGAATTAAATATGCTAGTTACCAGTTGTCTTTCATTTTGTGTTCGTGTTTTGCTCCCCGCATTAGGTTCCTCACTGATGTAAAAGGTAATCCCGTTGCGATTTCTTTTTTCTCGTCCATGCATTTCCTGCACAATTTCACCAAACTGGTTTCCTCTGCTTCAACCGGTAAAATTTTTGTTATTTGTTGTTCCAGGTCATGTAGCTTGGATTTTAATTGCCTATTTGCTGTATCCAGGTTTTTATTTTCCTCCTCTATGTTAGTTATTTTATTTTTTAAAGTATATAAATGTTTACTCACTTTGTCGAACCCATCCTGTAGATGTTTTACAGCCGTAGCCAATATTTGTAAAGCAAATGTATCAATAAAGTCCTTATCGATAAGACAGTCCCTGATTACTTCTTGCGATATTTTTCTAACATCGGTTTATTCCGCCTTAGTTAAAACTATGCTGGGATTCATTATACGTTGAATACACAGAGAATATTACAATATTTATAGGCAAGTAAACCAAATCGCATTGAAATATACACGAAGAATTATATAAAGAAGAGCTAACAAGTTATTCACTAATCATCAAAACAGCCTCCAGCTCTATCAAACTACATATATTGTTACTGAATAATATTATAATACCGAGGTCATATTGTATGCTCTCTACTTATAGTGCTCTTTAGGCTAGCTATGAACATACTACTGAACATGAGCTATGAACATATATCAATAAAAATAATAAGTATTACCAACCAAAAGATAAATTATAAATATTCATAATTCAGAAACATTGCAAACGTGTAATTATTCGCAGTTGCATAGATGTAGGAGACACAAACTCATTTCAAGAAAAAATGTCAGGCATTCTTCTTTAATTTTTTATAAAATATGTATTGATTTTTCCGCTACTGATAACAGCATAATGCCAATATTAATGAATTAACAACTATTTATGGAACACAACAAAGAAACAAAAACAAATAACATGGTTTATGCCTATCCTTTTCACTCAAAACTCTTAACGTTAAATTTAAATAAAGTGTTTACATTACATTACATTGATTTTCTATTTCAGTGATTAAATGAATTTATTTTTTTAACTCATTTATTTATGATGTAATAAAAATTATATATTTACAAGACAATAAACGCAAATTTAAGTTCTGAACTGTGAGGTCATAACGTTTCTTTCACAAATTCTCCATTTATTAAAATATACACAGATATTTATGTTTGAGAAATTCTAACTCTTATCATTCGCCTTGCAACTAATATGAAAGATTCAGCATCTCCATATAAATTGTCTGTATTATGACATCGAAGAAAAAAGGCGAATATTTCTATTCCTTATTGATTCGCGTGTCTACATCGTACGAAAATATGAGATACTAGTTTCTGCTTATCCTTATTATCTACGGTCAAGCTACGTTAGATCAAATGCTTGAGATACTTATTTTCGGAACGTCAGCACATGAACGAGCCTGAAGGTTCGAGCTTTTCACAGTACGCATTATTAAAGTTTGTTTTTTCCGCAAACAGAAGCAATGTTATGAATACGAAGGTAAATATTTTCTCCGAAGGTTGCGGTAATTGTGTAAACTCAGGAAATATGTTCAATAACATTATTTCCTGTATTAGGTGGATATTGATTTCGCCTTACGTTACCTGACGCATTAGGATTTTTATATGTTATTATACCTAACTGTATAACTACCACCCATGATGCCTTCACGCTAAGGTGTTATATAATAAAACAAAACTTAGGCAATTTGGAGCAACGATGAATTTATGTGTATTGAAAGAATGTATAGTACTACAAAATTATTAATAGAATTATAATAAAATTTTTAAGAAAATATAACAGTACCTCGAAATGGACGAGTCTGTAAAACACTATTTTATACTCGACTCAAATGTGTATATATAGACCAGTAGTATCTATAGATGATTATATAATATATCAAATGTTAAGAAAGGTATTTTTTTATATTGAATGAGAAACGCGATGAAATGCGTCAAAGTATTATATTTTTTCATAGTGTGACATATATAAATATGTCATCTGGAAACTAAAGAAATATATTAAAAGATATTGAAGCTGAAGTGTATCACTGTTTAACAATAAAAATGTATAATGCATTAGATGAAAATAACAAAAGCAATCTGTGTATTAACAGATTTTGTTAAAGCTTTTCATACCGCTAACCTGGTTGGTTAACTTCTACAGCCAAGATTCCAGCATAACAAATAACGCGCTGAATATCTTCGAAAGTTACATGACAGGAAGAACATAATATATTAGAATATGTTTTATGTTACAAACAAGTACTTGAATATAGGATACCACAAGGAACGATGTTGCCGCAAATTCTATTTACACTATATCGGCGGCTTATTTTTAATTGAAATCAATGACAGTATATTAGTTTTCTTGCGACACCGTTTTATATCTTAACAATAACATAAATGAAATAAACTAGAATGCATAAAGTGAAATTAAGGAGTAAAATTAAGGATTGACAATAGATAAACTATTATCTATATCTATAAATTTTAGTATATCTTTTACTTTATCTATAAATATCTTTATTTTACTTTATCTATACTATTATCTATACATTTTAGTATATCTCTTATTTACAATTCTATGTCGACAAACTTTTGTTGTCCAAATTCTTTCAAACTACAGTACAAGTAGTTTTAATATACTTACCTTATAGCAAATACAAATCCCAATTCCCATAAAAATTCACTAGACAGAAGTATATAGTTCTAACACGTTTTAAAATTTATCGAAGTTACAAACAAGTACTTAAATATAGAATACCATAAGGGACAACGTTGGGGCCAATTCTATTTACATTATATCGACGAGTTATTTTTCATCCAAATCAGTGACAGTATATTATATTTCGTACGATATCATTTTATGTCGTGGTAACAACTGAAATGAATAAACTGAACCTATAAAGTGATATTAAGGATTGTCATTAAGGATTAACTATTAACTGTTATCTATGAATTTTAGTATATCTTTTACTTACAACTCTATATTGATAAACTTTTTTTTGTCTAAATTATTTCAAACTCAAAGCAAATACAAATCCGAATTCCCATACAAATTCAATAGACACGAGTATATAGTTCTAATACGTTTTAAAAAGTTACAAACTAGTACTTAAATATAGGACACCACAAGGCACAATGTTGGGGCCAATTCTATTTATATTACATCGACAAGTCGTTTTTCATTGAAATCAGTGATAGTATATTAGTTTTTGTACGACTCCATTTTATATCGTAGTAATAACCGGAATGAATAAACTAGAACCTATAAAGTGACATTAAGAATTGACATTAAGGATTAACTATTAACTGTTATCTATAAATTTTAGTATATCTTTTACTTATAATTCTATATTGATAAACTTTTTGGTCCAAATTATTTCAAATTATAGTACAAGGTGGTTTTAATATAATTACCTCAAAACAAATACAAATCCCAATAAAAATTCAATATGGTATGTAGTTTGTAGTTCTGAAAATAAGCTGAAAATTGCAAGTAATCTCATTTAATTTTTTGCGCGGCAGGCATACATTTTCTCTACACATCGACATCTACTGCCAAGGAGATAGAAGGGAAGTAATTCCAGTGTATGAAGATATTCAATCAAATAGATAGATTCTTTGCTCTAATAGCGATAAACTGTTATAGTTATATAGTTATTATATATAGTGTCATCACGAGGTAATCACTCCTAGGACTGGTTGGACGCTAACCTCCAGCTTCTCCTATCTTGTGTTAACCTACGCATTTCGCTAATTATGCTACAACCTACATCCCTTACTATTTGCGAGCAGTAGTCTAATCTAGGCCTACCTCTGCTTTTCTACAGTAATATTTCTGCTTCCAAAACACAGCAGACTATTCCCCCATGTCTCAGTAAGTGGCCCACCATTCTATCTCTTCTCTTCTTTATGTTTTTCCACATACTTCTTTTCTCGCCGACTTTCTCTAATACTTCTTCGTTTCTAACCCTATCAGTCCACGGCATTTTCATCATTCTTCAGTAACACCACATCTCAAAAGCGTATAATTTCTTCCTACTTGCTTCCCCTACCGTCCAGGTTTCGCAACCATAATATGCCGTGCTCCATACATACGTTTTCAAAAATCTCTTCCTTGTTTCTAAGTTTATTACCCCCGAGCATAAAAGTGTTTTCTTTTTGTTAAAAGCTACTCGACCCTGCGCTATTCTTTGTTTTATATCTTTATCGCTTCTTCCATCCCAATTTATTTTACTTCCTAAATAGGTGAAGTCTTTAACTTCCTCCAATCTTTCATTATTAATTTGTACTTTCGTTTTTGCTTTACTCTCACGCCCTCTGCACACTAACGCTTTAGTTTTGTGTTTATTCACCCTCATTCCGTATTCCTCTGTCAACACTGCCTCCATTTCGTTCAACGCTGATTCTAGTTCCTCTTTACTAGATGCTAATACTGCTATATCATCCGCGAATCTCAGCATTTTTAGTTTCTGTCCCTGTACTTTAATCCCGAAATCCACTCTATCTTTTACCACATTAATCGCCTATTCCATGTACAGATTAAAAATTAGTGGTGATAGCGTACATCCTTATTTTACTCCTGTCTTAATACCTACTTCCCTTCTTTCCCCTTCTACTTCTATAGCAGCAGCTTGCTCTTTGTATAGATTGTGTACTACTCTCCTATCTCTATACTTCATTCCCGCGCTCTTTAGTATCTCGAACATTTTTTCCCATCTTACATTATCAAAAGCTTTTTCTAAATCTATAAATCCTATATAAGCGTTCTTTCCTTTTCTATTGTTTTCTCTAACATTACTCTTAGCACCAGAATAGCTTCGCGAGTTCCCCTATTTCGCTTAAACCCGAATTGGTCTTCTCCTAGTATTTCCTTCGCTTTATTTTCCATCCTCTTCTGCACTATTCTTGTTAAGATTTTTGACGCGTGAGAAGTTAGGCTAATGGTTTTAAAGTTCTCGCATTTTTTGGCTCCTCTCTTTTTCGGTATAGTAACGATAATGTTTCTCTTGTAATCCTCCGGCATCTCACCCGTTTCGTATATGCATTTTACCAGTTCAAACATCCTATTTACTACTTTCTGTCCCGCACATTTCAAAATTTCCTCCTGTATTTTATCTACGCCCGGCGATTTATTGTTCTTTAGCCCCCTTAGTGCTATTTCAAATTCCTCTCTCAATAGCGGTTTTCCTACATCTTCCCTATCGATGCTAGATTCTTCCTCTAATATCTCTCCTAATTCCTGACCCTCGTATAAATTTCCTAAGTACTGCTTCTATCTATCCGCTTTCTCCTCTCTTCCGATCAGTAAGTCCCCCGATTCCTAACGTTTCTACTTATTGGTCCTATATTCCTAAAGTTCCTCTTAATTATTCTGTAAGCCTCATCGGTCTTACCTACTTGGAGCTTATCTTCTACTTCTTTGCATTTATCCTCTATCCATTGTTCTTTCGCTTTTCTACACTTTCTAATGATTTCCCACTTTATTGACTTATAAGTTTTCAGTCCTTCCTCGTCTCGTCTGTTTTTGTAGCCTCGTCTCATTTGTATTAAATTTAAGATTTCGTCCGTTATCCGGGGCTTCCTAGCTTCCCTTCTCTCGTGTCTTAAAACGTCCGTAGCCGCGGAATCTAGACTATTCTTGATACCCTCCCACTCAGTTTCTGCGTTCTTGATTTCGTCATTACTCGCTTTATTTATTAATTGATCTGTTTTCTCCTGAAACTTATCTTTCATATTCCGATCCCTCAACATGTCTACATTTATACGTTTCTTATCCTTCCGAGTTTTCAGATTTTTGAACTTTAATCTAGCTTTCATGACTACCAAGTTGTGGTCGCTGTCTACATCTGCTCCTGGATAACTCTTACAGTCTTTTACTTGATTTCTAAATCTCTTCCTAACCAGAATGTAGTCTATCTATCTGTAGTCTATACATGTCTATCCCTCCTGGCATTTTCCAGGTGTACCGCCTCCTAACGTGATTCTTGAACAATGTGTTCGCGACTACCATCTTGTGCTTCTCACAGAATTCTATCAGTCTGCTACCTCTCTCGTTTCTATTTCGTAATCCATAAATACCTACAAATTCTCCTTCTTTCCGCTCACTTACGACTACGTTAAATTCTCCCACTATTATTAAATTTTCATGACCCTTCACAAATCCTATTACCTGCTCTATGTCCGAATAAACGGCTTCTAACTCTTCCTCACTGCGGCTAGAAGTAGGCATGTATACTTGCACTATTACTGTTCTCACTGGCTTCGAAGCTAACCGGACCATCATTACTCTCTCGCTGTATTGTAAGTAGCTATCTACACACTGTCTTGCGTTCCTCCGCAGAACAATTCCTACTCCCGCGTTTCCATTTACCGATTCTGTGTATATTACCCTATAGTCACCGCTCCAAAAATCTCTTACTTCCGGCCAGCGCATCTCACTTATACCTACTATATCTAATCCTAACCTATCCATTTCTATCTTCAGATTCTCTAGCTTCCCTGCCTGTCTCATGTTTCTGACATTCCACGCTCCGACTCGTGAAATTTTACACTTCTTACTAACCCTATTATTACACTCGATCACGTCTTTCGAAACAGTCCTCACCCGGAGATCCGAACGGAGGACTATTTTACCTCCGGTGCTGTTATGAGGATTATAATGTGGTGGTTTCCTCTTGCCTTCCACATCGCAGTCGTGTGTCATAGCACCAAACCAACCCCCACGGTTTCTGCCACTATGACTACTGAGAGATCTGCTGCCCTCCTTCAGGGACTTGTCTTAGTCTGGTTTTTCAATAAGAACCCCCCCACTATGATTAAACCTATGGTACGGCTCCTTAAATCATTAAAACGCGCAAGCCGATCCACGCGTTCTAGTTTGCACTAAGACTTCGTCAAGGTGTAAATCCTATCGGATCGGATATATAGTGTATCAATAGAATAAGTGTAGCTCAGGGCAGCAACATCCAGTATACACAACAGTCGCTTCAAAAGGTGCATAGATATCATCATTCAACTAAGTTCCATTTATTTGTTTCTTTTCCCAGAACTATTAGACAACAATTAAAAAATCAATGTTTCTCAGATATACCCCACCGATAGTCCACAAAAACGTATCACTATTAATGATCAATGAGTTAATGACTATTAATGTCGATGTCGCCGTGGGTAAAAAAATGGTACAATATTAAGAATTGTACTGATAACTTCGTTCATAGTAGTCCTAAATATGTGGAATATCTTACCTTATTTACGATGTCGTAATCTAAGATTTTAAAAACTAATAATATCCAAAAACCACTTTAGCATGTATTAGTTGTAAGTTATTATGGACGATAATAAATTAATCATATTTTTAACTATAGTTAGGCAGAAAAAAGTTGAAATATTTTCTATTGAGTCTACAGTCGAGGCGGCTTAACGACTGATCACCTTTGCGTCTGAATTTTAATATTAAAGAATGTGGAATGGGGGCTGATGTATCCCTCGATGAGTTTGACTCTAATATAATGGGAAAATATCCGCCTAAATCAATAAGTCTTGGTTAATTTTAATAGACAGTACTATAAAATGAGCCGACGGTATAATTGACCACCAAGAAACGCTAAGGGAGTAAGGGGCAAATAGATGGAACAGTTCTAGTCGATTATTCTACCTTCGGCTCGACGTATCATACTGTATATTGACATTAACCGAGACTTCATTGTCTCCAGTCCAGTTTTATTTACCCCGGTGGTCAATTTGACATGACATTTTACTGCAAAACGAGAAACATGCTAATCAAACTGAGACACAAAAAAAGTTATCAGTCGTTTAGGCGTCTTCACCATCGGCTCGACGAGAACTGCTACAGCTGTTTTCATCCCCTGTTTCGCATAATTAACTTTTCTTATATAAATAACTTTATACAATAAATTTCTCCGTAATAGTCGAATTATTCAGTATATAATACCCTCCATAAAATAAAGAACAGAAATTGAGTATGCCTTTTTCTAGTCAATTTAAAAGGACATTATAAACTTAATAGATTCCTTAATATTTTCCTTGTAGATTACAATATCACAAATAACAGATTAAGGATCGCTAAAAAAAATTTATATTTGTTGATATATCGTCGCTTCAAAACAGAAATAGCCTAACTGCAAAATCTGCTACTACTGCTAACTGCAAAATATACTTTTCGGATATACTTCTGCACTAAAATTACATTTTTTTCTTTTGAAATACTCTTTCATTTAACCGCATTCTGTTTTTCGTGACCCGTACTATCCTTTCTGCTTGTCCATTTCTTGATGGATAATATGGTGGAATCGTACTGTACTTAATCAAATTTTTGTCGTAAAATTGACAAGATTGCGAATCGAAAGATCATCCGTTATTAGAAACTACCGTGGAATTCCCAACTGTCTGGAATTCCCAACCTCGAAAAGATCCTTCGCAAATTTTTAATGACCTCGATCGAAGCCATCGATTTGCTGATGTCCACTTTGAACCATCTTGACATAGAATTGGCCACTATCAAGAAAACTTTTCCCTTATAAGGCCCTGCGAAGTCCACACGAATCGTAGACCATGGATTCAAGGTGGGCCCCACTTATTGTCGCGGTGCCTCTGGTGGATTGTTCTGGTAACTTTGGTATGTCTGATAAGTTGCTACACAATTTCAATGACATAATCAGTGTTTGGGCACTATACATAACTTCTTGCGCACGCTTTCATGGCCACAATTCCAGGGCGATTTGCATAAAGTTTGCATAGATTTCCCTAATTTGTTCTGGTGCTATCAGACGATTCCCCCACAATAGGCAATTTTTATACACTGAAACTTTCTTCTCTAGAAAGGTTTATATATTTTCTCCAACTTGCTGTTTGGCCATTGATGCCAAATCCAGTATCTCACGTCTCTAAGTGTCTGTCTTGTCTTCACTTGAGAGGATACTTTTTAACCGCATATTCCTTAGTATTATCGCATAGGATAGTTTTTAGCATCATGGATTCAGTGTGCAACTAGCCTATAAAAATGTACTACGATTATAAACTGAATTATGAACTAAATAAACTGAAGCTATTAACAATGAAAATGTCACATTTTGCAGTTAGGCTACTTCTGCTCTGAAGCAACGATATATGGTATATACCAACGGCACACATTTTGAACATTTACTTTAATAGATTTTTTAAACAATTATTAAATGTAGTATTTTGAAATTTCAATAGTTTTTCTTAGTATTCTTATCTAATCCATCCTTATACTAATATAATTATTATCACAGCAAATATAAAAAAATTGGCTCCTTCATATTCCATCATAAAAAGATATTGCTATTAAGAAACATCGATGACATCATGCCTGCTACACGAATCACCCTGTATATACATGGTGGATCGTGTAGGAGTTATAATGTCATAGATTTTTGTTTCAATGGCAATACCTTAAAGTATAATTAATATATATTAATTATATTTTAAAATATGCGCAATAAATAACAAAATTTTACGATTCTGAGATTTCTTCCCAAAAGTTATTTGTTGAGTTTTTAATGAATTTATTCATGACTCTACTAAAGTATTGTATAATTAATAAAACGTGCTGATTGACTTTGTGAAATCTGATGACAGGAAATTAGTGGAGTGATTTTGATAGTTTTGAGAGAAGGTATAAAAAATAATTTCGTTAAAAAAATAGTAATATGATATATACATAAACTTTACTACACGATAATGACCGTAATTAAATACTGACAGGCCATATTGTGGCATGCTTTATTACTTTTGCAGCTGAAGTTTTATTATTTTTGGCTATTAAACGTGTCACAATACCTTTAGTAGTTTTAAGAGACTGAAGTATTCAAATGCAAAGTTTTTTTCTGTTTTATGGTGCACAAATAATATATTTCAGACAAGAACACAATAAAAATAGTATATAATTGAAAATCAACCGGAGTAATATTTTACCATTTTTAATAAAATATATAAAAATACTAGGTAATTTTATTATACTTTCTAACTATATATCAATAATTCGAAAAATATTCTTAATCTTAAAGTAATTATTTATATAATGTATTTATAAGGATTACTGGTAGACAGGTGTATTTACCATTTATTGATCTATAAGTACATCAGTATTAGAACAAATGTAATCTAATAAAATTTATAAACTTAAGAATTGGGCTATTTTATGACGAAATACAAGTACAAGTTTTCTAAACTTAACCTTCCGTCGTGCACAGTATGAATCCCAACACATTTGGGCGCAATGCATCCGAGGGATCCCATAATCAAATCTTACACAATTTAGATTTTAATGAGGTCGAGACTTAATTAAACGCTTATTTTAATTAATACAATACAATAATAAATATTTCACACTAGCTTTTAATCGCAATAATTAAATTTATATAAAGAAACTCATTTAATGTAGCAAAACAATTAATTTGGAAGATTTTTCTAGGAGAGTCAGCTATTGGCAAGTTATTTTCTACTTTAAGAACAAAACACAAACATAAATTAGTACTGAACAAAATTTTCAATACAGAAAACAAACCACCTATTTTTTATGTAAAAGATATAAAATTATATATATAAAAAATGTTAGACGTGAATTACAAAGAAAAGTTATGCGTAACTACCTATATTCAGCGTAAATAATTATAAATCATCTTCATCCTTATAGCATGTTCCAAACAAATCTAACAAAATACAAAAGTCAAAATTATTACGTAATCAGGCGCAGTGCATCTAAGAGATTCGAACAGCCCATACAAGGCCAGGGGATGCACTAAATAAATGAACAACCATATCCAGAAGAGTGGTTTGAAGCTAGGAAGCTTATAAGAGAGTTCGAGTTCGGGGATAAAAGGTGACTGGCCGATCTCACAGATCTCTCGCGTCCGACAGGGTTAAACACAGACACCTATTTCAATATTGCATTAGTACAATATACAGTGCTATTCAAGAGTCCCCTCCCCCCCTCTTATCTTTTGAACGATTATACATAAACTAGTGAAATTTGGTAACTGAATATTAAGGGTTGTAAACTTCCCCACTAGTGATAATAGATGACCCATGCGTCAAAGATGACGTCACAAGGTCATTGTGACCAATAATTTTAAATGGAACCCTATGGCAAGCGACACCTCTTTTAAAAGGTATCGAAAAAACGTATTCAACGATACTAATATTGTTTGTGTTTATGGTAGTTTTGATAGATTAAATCAGTAATCAGTAAACTTGGATAATAATTTTAATTATAGATTCAAGAATCAGTACCTACTTATAGTAATTGTTCGAAGTGAGCTCCATCTACTTCCTGACAGTAAAACATCCTATTGCGAAACTCTTCTCGTACTTTTTCAAATGTGTCTGCGGAAATATCCCTACATTCTGTAACAATACGTTGTTTTAAAACATCAATATTGTCAGGCTCAGTGGCGTAAACCTTCGATTTAAGATACCCCCACAGAAAAAAATCTAAAGGTGTGAGGTCCGGTGATCGAGGCGGCCATTCCATTGAACCTCGTCGTTGAATCCATCTACCAGGATATTCTTCATCCAAATACTGTCTTACTACACCGTAATAGTGTGCAGGAGCACCATCCTGTTGGAATGTTATTTCCAAAATGTCGAATTCATCTTGATTATCTTCCAAAATTTTAAGGATTAACGGTTCTATTGCATTTTGCAACATCTGCAGATACACCTCACCGGTTAAGTTGGTATTTAAAAAAACAGGCCCAACGATATCGTTTCCCAGTATACCTGCCCAAACATTGACCTTCTCGGGATACTGAGTATGTGTTTCACGAAACATATGAGGATTTGCGTCACTCCAATACCTCACGTTTTCTGTATTTACATTTCCATTTAGATAGAAAGTACTTTCGTCACTAAAACAAATTGTTTTGACATAGTCTGGCTGCTGGTTAATTTTAGTCTCCATATTTTCACAAAATTGCAGTCTTCGGTCTGGATCGTCGTCTGAGAGTTGATGAACCATTTTTAATTTGTATGGGTGAAATTTGTTTTTTTTTCAACACCCTGCGCACTGTACTTTGACTGACTTCACAGGTTGATGCAACTTGAGTTGTTGAAGAAGTAGGATTTACTATTACTTCTGCCAGTATATCAATTTTTTTCTCATCAGAAATTTGTGGTCTGCCAGATCGTTTTGCATCATTAATGCTACCCGTTGTTTTAAACTTACGAAGAAGCTCTCTCAAATAAGTCCTCGAAACTGGGCGATCGGGAAACCTTTCATTAAAAATGCGTTCTGCTACATGAATATTTTCTCCAGTTTCACCAAGTATTAGAATCGCTGCTACTTTATCACCTAAAACACGTACCATTTCTCTTCTTGAAGCACTTAAACGGGAGACTTGCAAAAACGTCAGATTATTTACTATCCAACTATCCAGTGGCGGAGCTTGAATTTTAAATTTTATTATTAACTGATTTAATTCATCACAGCTTTGCGGTTTTGAAAGCCAGTTGTCAAAACTGCTGTAAACAGACACAATATTAGTATCATTGAATAGGTTTTTTCGATACCTTTTAAAAGAGGTGTCGCTTGCCATAGGGTTCCATTTAAAATTATTGGTCACAATGACCTTGTGACGTCATCTTTGACGCATACGTCATATATCATCACTAGTAGGGAAGTTTACAACCCTTAATATTCAGTTACCAAATTTCACTAGTTTATGTATAATCGTTCCAAAGATAAGAGGGGGGGAGGGGACTTTTGAATAGCACTGTATGTCAAAAAGATGAAAACATAGATTAAAGACGTAAAATATAATATTATAATTCAAAATATTTTTATTTGTTTCTTTTAAACAATATTGATAATAATAATTCCTTGTGTATACACTCATAATATTATGAAAATATACACGAACAAACGGCAAAATTCAAGTACAACGTTGCGGTATTCACTTCTCGTCAGATAACTGTATGTACTCTGATGCTAATTTATGTGCTATAATATATAAATTTAACATAGTATGTTACTTTTTACCGCATTTAAATGGAATACCTAGTAAAATAGTGTCACCAAGGCACACAAGTTTAAATAAACACAAAAGACACCAATGTTTTATTAACGTTCAGTATATGCTACTCAACAACGTGAAATTTCGCCGGAAATACTGAAAAACCAGGAAGGTCGAGGCACTATCGCGAATTCATTTTTACCCTCGTACGTGTATCCTTCTATTTACGTTGACCTAGCTTCTAAAAAATGTCGACCCTTTGTCAATTTGACTTCCGAGACATAAAGCCTATGAAACAGTGAAGCCGCCTCGAACACATCGAATTGTATATAACACAAAATGAATAGCTAGACGATTTTGAGTAGAAAACTACAGTTTGACTATTAATCTCTATCGATGATACGATCGATTCACCTCGGAGGCACACAAAAGTGCCGAAAAGGCTAACGGCAATATCCTAAGGCAGTCAATCAGACGCCATATTTAATCCATCATCCAACGCAAGCCCCGATCATTGATTTAGAAGTCAAAGGCCCTACGCTGTCTCCGTGCACTTCATAAGTAAGAGATTGTCTTGAAGTTTCTTCTCACTCCAGGCTCGGATAAAGTATTTTTCTTATTAGGATTTTACACGAATTCTTAATTAAAGAACTTAATGTCTCCGCATGTGTGGCAAATATAATATACTATAGAGTGACATATGAGTTACATGTCGTGTCAATCCACATAAATATACTTAGAATTGTAGAAATGGAGATATCGCTGGGTACTTGGTGAAACATTTTTGAATAGTAAATGAAAGCAAAAACTTGGTAGGTTTCACAAGAATTTGAAACCATATTTGTAACAATTGTGTCGGTTTCTTATTGTGCCATTCTCAAAGACTAAGAAACTCTTACTAAACATAATAAGTATAAAAATCAGTCTATATAAGAAGGTAACAACATCTGCTGAGTTTATATTCTGGCTGATTTTGCTATTGGGGAAATTATAAAATCTATTTGATCATTGATTCCTACATTTTTCTTAAACATTGCCTTTTTATTTCTAATTGTTACACAATGCTCTGCAAAACCAGTGCACTTTTAGTATTTAAAATAGATTTTTTGTGTTTCTCGTGACGCTTTTTTATAAAACGACCTGATTGACTGATATAAATAGCGTCACAATCATTACATCCTATTTCATAAACGCCACATTGTTGTGATATTTTTGACAACTTTTTCTAATTTATTATTATTTATTAATAAGGAGTCAAATTACTTTAATTTACACATATAGGTTTTATATTGCGTTTTCTTTATTTATTATATATTTTATTAATAACAGTTGAAGTAAAGTTTATATAGTTGTGTTACTTTTTAGGCTTAACCTTGAAAAAATCAAATAATAAAATCACTTTCGAATTTTATAGAAAATCTACTTATTCAGATATATTATCTCACGCAAACTTAAAACAATCAAACAACATTAAACTGAGTTATTTTCGCTCTTTTGTACATAGACTTTTATCCTCACCCTTAAATAATTAGAAAATTAAAAAGAAATTTTCACCTTACAGACAATAGCTAAAAATAATGGTTATCGAAAAACGAAAATCTGATAGACAATCTTATAAACAAGAAACAAAGGGAAATAATTTTAAAGCATTTCTATTCGATTCCAAATGAAGAAGATAAAAAACATCACTATATAAACTTTACTTTAAATAATAGTAATAAAATATGTAATAGATTCAGAAAACGCAATATAAAACCTATATGTATAAATAACAATAAGTTAGACTCCCTCTTAGAAAAAGAGGGAGTCTAAGTCTAAATAATTAATTAGAAAAAGCTGACAAATCACGAAAAAGTAGCGTAGGCGTATGAAATAGGATGTAATAATGTGATACTATTTACATCAGTCAATAAGGTCATTCTATAAAAAAGCGTTGTGATGAACACAAAAAATCTATTGTAAATAATTACAAATGCACTGGCTTTGCCGAGCATTATATAACAAACAATCGTTTTCCGGATTACCAAAAAAAAAGCAACTTTTATACAATGAACGAAAATGTAGAAGATTAGATTTATTAGAAATATTAGAAATGAAAAAGCAATGTTTATGAAAAAACTACCCAATGATGAAACAGATTTTGAATTTCCCGAATGATAAAAGCAGCCATAGTATAAAATCACCTGATATTATTACCTGCCTATATAAACTAAATTTTATACTTATTAGGTTTAGTAAAAGTTTGTTACTCTTTGAGAATGGCATAAAAGCAGAAACAATTGTTAGAACTATAGTTTGAAATTTTTGTTAAACTTACCAAGTGTTTTCTTTTATTTATTAAACATACTTAATTGAGAATTTCATGATTTTGTATAATAATAGACGACAAAAAAAAAACAAGTAACTGATTACAAATTTCAAAACAATACCATTATTCAAACACTCAATAAAATTTCCATTGTTTCATGTACCGAACAAATGTACAAATATAAATGTAATTTGATATACACCGGAGCTATAATAATTACGAAAATTGAAAAAGTGCGTCTTCTAAACGCGATTATTAAAATAAATAATAAAAGGGAATTTTTTGCTTTAGTAACGCAACTCCTAAAACAAAACATTTTTCTGAAATAAAACTAGAGCCAACCGAAAATTTTTCATTAACTAATTTAAATGAGAGTGACAGAGACTCGTATATAAACAGACGTTGACGATATAAAATAAAAGTCGAATGAAGTTATTTAAATTTTTTTAATGTATTTGCTGTCCAGAAATTAAAGTTAAACTCAGATAAATAAAAGTTATAATATTTTGTCCTAAAATGATAGAGTAGAGGAGAAGTAAAGTAATATGTAAAATTATGATGTTAAATTATGAATCGTTTCTTTAGATTTCAAAATTTTAGCTTAATGAAGAATTAAGATTTATTCAATATATAAAATTGTATATCGACCATCATACACTACTTTATAATAACTACAGTTAAAAATGTATTTGTCAATATGATCCTAATTTTCTATTAGTATTAAAAATATAAAAGAGGAATTACTAAGTTAACCCATATTATATATTATATCAATGTTCAATAATATACAAAATCTCAAAGTACTAGGAAATCTAGAATGTACTATGTTTAACACAGAAAATTTAAGGAAATAAATACAAAAAAACACACAAGTTAAAATAACTAAATGATAGATTAAACATTACGCGATCCTTTAATTTTCATTAAAATAGCAGGTATTATATAGCTACACCCCATAGGTGTATGTATATAGTGTTTATTTATTTAATTCATTAACTAGAAGCTATGTATATACGTTTTCATATACATTTTGAGATCTGTAGATATTTGTATAATGGAATGTTAAATAATTGTTAAGTCTCTTTGTTTTTCTTTGATGCACATCCTTTCGTTAAGTTAAGTTGAAAAGACATTTTATACAGATACTTTGCCAAATTTATATTTAATATATTGGCTTATATTAGCTTATGTATTATTTATCAGTAAACAAAGAAAATTTATTATTATTAATATAAGTTTTACTATCAGAGGGTAACATTCAAACTACAGAAATAACGAGTTTATACTCCAACCCATCTGCAAATGCCTTATATAATAAGGACTAAACAAATTAGGTAAAAACAGCTATTCTCCTGGCTATATGGTCAGGAGAATAGCATTTTAGAATAGCTTTTTAGAACAATCACTGTATTTTTAGTGCTAACTCTGTTAGACAAAAATACGATAAATATTGTCATGTAATTCAGCCCTCGGCGTTTGGCATATAGCCAGGAGAATAGCTGTTTTGACCTAATTTGTTTAGTCCTTATTATATAAGGCATTTGCAGATGGGTTGTAGTATAAACTCCTTATTTTTGTAGTTTGAATGTTACCCTCTGATAGTAAAACTTTGCATTATGTTGATAATCTCAAGTTTTTACTTCGATTTAGATTGTTCGAAACTACCAACAGATGGCGTTTGGTAAGTTCTACTGCGGTGGAACGTAGCAAGGTCTACTAGATGTGAGCTTTATCTGTCGAAGGGGTACTCGATTATACTGCACCGATGAGACCCAAGATAGAAAGGTCGAAACCGGTCTGCACTGTCTGCAGTTAACGATATCCTGAGATAGGTGACACTTTGCATCTTTCTTGGTGGTTTTAGGACAATCACTGTATTTTTAGTGCTAGCTCTGTTAGACAAAAATACGACAAATTTTGTCATGTAATTCAGTGCTCGGCCTTTGGCATATAGCCAGGAGAATAGCTGTTTTGACCTAATTTGTTTAGTCCTTATTATATATGACTTTTGTAGATGGGTTTGGAGTATAATCTCCTTATTTCTGTATTATTATATCTGTGTTATTATTATTATTTTACCAAAGAAAAAACACGGATTTAGTAGCCGCACAACCACTTCAGCTCCATTAAGTAAAACTGTGATTGGATAGAAGGGCATGTTTCTTCATATGTCTTCTTTTAAAAACATATCCAAATAAAAGGCAAATTCTTTTTCGTTCGAAAAAAGGAATATACTTCTGTACCAAATATATATACATTTATATTCAGAAATAAAGTGTGAGTATGCAAATTCGTTTAAATGAATTACTTTTTAACTCGAAAATAGCCGATTCCATTTACGGCAAAATTATTTTTACAGGCATATATATGCCTACTATTGTTTTAAAAAAGGAATATTGGAATACCACCTTTTAATTCCCTCTATGAATGCGCTACGTGTTAGGTGTTTAGTGAATACATTATAATCAGAATCGACAAAATTTAACGTATTGTCGTACTCTCAAATTTTTCAGTCTGATTTTCCAGTATAATAATAATAATAACATCTCTAATAAAAAAATAAATTCATTTATAGGGTCAAAATATGAAATATCAATAAATACATATGTGTATGTGCATAGTATGTAACTGAATAAATTTAACATAAATTTGCGATGAAATACTTTAATAACATAACTTACACGACAATAAAAACTTTCCCTAAAGATAGTAACACATTATGAGTACAGTTGTTCAAGTCATAAATGTAGATATTTTCTAACATTATAAACATTGGCGATTTTAACAGTATGTTAGATCCTGCAGTCTGGCTATAAAACACACTATCGTCTTGACAGGCTACTCTAGGTATGTACGTATGGCTGGCTTAACACCCCAAGTACGGTAGCGCCGCTTATAAAAGTTATCTAGACCTTACATTTTTACTGAGGGAGGGAAGTGCTGGAGGCGACAGCCTCCCGACTGAGCAGAGGATTGATAGAAGCCTATGCAGGGAACGGTACACCTAAACTAGCTAAGCCGAAAGGCCAGGTAATATGGTGGAACAATAAGCTGGAAAACCTTAGATGTAAGGTAAGAAACCTTCTCAAGGGAGCCAGAAAACGTAACAGCCGTACAACCTGGGAGAACTATAGGACTGTCAGGGATGAGTATAGTGCTGAGGTTAGAGAAGCTCAAAGAAATAGTTGGGTTTCTTTCTGTAATGGGATAAATAAGGGAGCTGAGGCAGCACTGCTGAACAAGATTCTAGCCCGCAGCCCGGAAGCGATACTAGGATCGCTCAAGCTCCTTAATGGTAAATTCTCGGAATCGGATGAGGAAACCTTAGACCATCTCATCATCAAAGCACATTTTCTGGGCTTTTATAGATTGGAGACGGGAGACATTTCCGACCCGCTAGTGGGGGCACAGATGACCTAGGCAGTAAACCGAGAGGGGGACGACAGAGAACTTGTGAAGGAGATAATCACACCGGCTAAGATGAGGTGGGCCTTAAGGTCCTTTGATCCATATAAATTCAGGGGCCCGGGCAGCATTTATCCTGTACTTCTGCAGAAGCAAGAGAGATAATCCTCGGTCCGCGTACAAGGATCACCAGGGCCAACTTGGCACTGAAAATGGTCCCGAAAGTGTGGCCAGGCACAAGGGTTGTTTTTATACCTAAACCGGGCAAAGTCGCATACACGTCCCCTAAGGACTTTCGGTCGATTAGCCTTACTTTCGGTCGTCGTTTTACTAAAGACGGCCGAACGATTAGTTGACAGGTACCTTCGGGATACTATCCTAATAGAGAGACCGCTTCAAGGGAGCCAGCATGCTTATGAAGCTGGTAAATCAACAGAAACAGCTCTGGATAAAGTTGTGTCACCGATACGGTCACAACTGGACTCCGGAGGATACGTTGTCGGCACCTTCCTTGATAAGAAGAGGCCTTCAACTTTACATCCAGGGAGGTGATTAGCGGAGCACTAGGCAGATGATACACCCCCAGAATAATCGCCGAATGGATAGACCATATGTTGGGAAACAGACAGCTTACTGCCAATAAAGGCAAGACTACGAGAGCTGGGTCAACTCGGGGTGTCTACAGGGAGGAGTATTGTCCCCCCCCTTCTGTGGTGCCTGGTAGTGGATGAGCTGCTTGAAAGGTTAAAGGATCACCAGGTAATTGGCTATGCCGATGACAGACACAAAGCCAGAACCCTGGTGGGAATCATAACGGGCCACCATAATACTCTGAATGCATAAAAGCACAAGCTGAGGCTGCCTGATAGCCCGGCTTGCAGATACTGTGAAGAAGACGAGGAAACCTCGATTCATCTTCTTTACACCTGCGCCGCACTGGAGGAGAATCGGTACCTTGTATTAGGGACCCTTGTTATCCTAGAGGAGGCGAGGCTTAAGGCGAGCGACGTGTCTAAATTGTTCCTTTTATGGGATAGCACATTTGGATAATGACCCGGATAAGAAGGGATCGCCAAGAGACTACCCATGCGATCAGTGGCTGATGAGGCCCAAACTCATATACCATAATGTAATGTAACATCTTTAGATTGATAATTTTTTTATTATCCTACATATGCTATGCCATTTTCTTCAATCTCTGGCTTCATTATTTGGGTTTCTTATTCCGATCTTCTTCACATCATCTTTCGCTTCATGTATTCATGTTGATCTTAGTCTACCTCTATGTTTCTTGCTTGCTGGTTCCCATTCCATTATTATACTTATATCATCTCGATTTGCTCTTCACACATGTCCCATACATCTTACTTTCACTCTTTAATTGTACCTATTATATTCTCCCCTCTTAATTCTTCTATTTCCAAATTAGTTTTCATTTTGTATTCTCGATTTGTTGTTCGTATTGACCCTGAAATTATTCTCAAAATTTTCCTTTCAGTAAGCTAGTCTAGGTATGCGTATACTAAACATGTTTATTAATGCGGGCACATCTATGCAATTATAGAATAATTTAAATAAAAATTAAAGACCGAGAAGCACCATTTTGTAGTTCAATGACTGGATGTCAAATCTTTGTAGAAGCTGAGTATGGTCGTAACCTCTTGCTGTGTAATAATTATCTATGCGTTGTTGTTTCGTATAAATTATATACCGGGGATACTAAATCAGGCTACAGTTTTCTAATTTCGAGCGATCTAACGCAGAACATAAACATTTTAAGGTAGTACTGTTATTAAATGATGTGTTTCTAATCACGAAACTAAGGGTGTTATACGGATTAAAAGCCACATGGTTAAATTCCCAGAGAACGATAGTTTATAATCAAAGTAGACGCCAAGATCATTACCGTTATATATTAGTAATTGCTTCTTTAAGGTATACGATAAAAGTTTACATTTTATTTATGTTTATTGATAGTATTACTCTCCGAATATTACGATTCAATAAAGTCGATAAATTTTTCAACGGCAAGTGATCGTCTAAACAGGTTATAATTAAAAATAATTTTATGTCATCGGAAAAAGAAGACGAGGGATATAAGAATTGGAGACAAGTCATTAATAAATGAGATAAAGACTAAAGGTCTCAAATGTGAACCTTGAAGTACTCTAGAGAACACTAAGGAGTTCTCGGATGTAAAGCTTTTATGTGAAACAAATAATGTACGCCTGAATAAGTACGATTTAATTAGTATATACCGCATCTACTCGAGATTAATTTGATTTAAGCAGAATTTAACCAAATAATGGTTAAATTATGCTTAATTTGTAATTGTGTCCTACAAATCCATGGAGATAAAATAATTTGCATTGAATAATAAACGTGTTTTATTAAATATTAATAGATATTTGCTAGAACAAGTACCTGTTGGAAATATTTTTATTTATGTTTGCAAAATTGTTAAAAGCATATTTATTTTCTTGAATAAAATATTGAGTAATGCAATTAATTCATATATATAAAGTTATCAGGGCAACTTGCACAAATCGAAAAGTTACTATGTCGATAATTTGCCGCCTATTAGTTGCTAATTAGTTGCGAGTCAACTAATTTTGTCGCTATTGTTGTTTTCTTATATCGGAGTACCCTACTAAAAAAGTTGATACAAAGTAGCAGGGCAACTATAATAAAAAAATATTTAATATTGATAAACTGTCTAAAACCCCTTATTTCTTTAGTCGCTAATTGCTTGCGATGAGACAAAGGCCGAAGATATTATTTTCAAAAAACCAGAGCTTGAAAACATTATTTTGATAATGCTAGGTAACTAAGCCGATCAAACGATGGGAAGACACCAAGAACGTTTGAAAATATAGCAATTGACAACGTCTCTTGAAAATTGTTTTAAGTGGACAGTGATATAGATGATGAGTCGCCAAACAACGTGATAAAGTTAATAGCTGATTGATTGAGAGGGTGCACTGGTGTCTTTCGCGGGTAAAAACGTTCAGAAAACAGTGCGAAACATATTGATGAAATTGATTACTGAACGATTCCGTGGGCGCCTTGCTATCTTTTTGCAGGAAAATGGCATTTTTTATTTAATAACGGAAATATATAAATCGCGATAATTATTTTTCCAAAGCGACTAACTGAATAGGGTCGAGCGACAAATTCTAAGGCCAAAAATATTGTTGAACTTTATAACTGAGGGATTCCGTGGGTGCCTTGCTATCTTCTTGCACGATAAAGCTTTGGTTATATAAATATGGTTAAAAATCAGTCGCAGCATTTTTTTTACATAGCAACTAATTAAAAGGAACCAAGTCACAAATTTTAAGACCACAAAATATTTATAAAACTGATAACTGAGTAATTGAGTAGGTGCCATGCCATCTTCTTGCAGGAAAATAACTTTGTATACAATAACGGAAATAAAACACTCGAGTTAAAAAAAATTTTTTACTAATTAAAAGGGGCTGAGCGACAAATTCCAAAACCAAAAAATGTTGATAAAATCGATAACTGAGCGATTACGTGGATACATTGCTACCTTTATTAAGGAAAATGACATTGTTTATTTAATAATTCGAATAAATCAATCGCGAACAATTTTTTCCCTAGCGACTAATTACACGTGGCCGAGTGACAAATTTCTAAGTCCAAATAATATTGATTAAATTGATACCTGAGCGATGCCATCGGTGCTTTGCAATCTTTTTTCAGAAAAATGACTTTCTTATTTAATAACGAAAACAAATCAACGGCGGCAATTTCTATTCAATAGCGACTAATTAAAGGGAGCCCAGCCACAAATTCTACAACAAAAAAATATTGATGAAATTGATCACTGAGCGATTCCGTGGGTGCCTTACTATCGTTCTTCAGGAAAGTGACTTTGTTTATTTAGTAACAGGAATATATCAATCGCGATAATTTTCTTTCAATTGCAAGTAATTAAAAGGAGTCCAAAGACAAATTCTAAGATCAAAAATTATTGATGAAATTGATAACTGAGTGATTTCGTGGGTGCTTAGCTATCTATTGTCAGGAAAATGATTTTGTTTATTTAATAACGACAACAAATCAATCGCGACAAATTATTTTTAATAGCGACTAATTAAAGCGGGCCCAGCGGCAAATTCTAAAACCAAAAAATATTGATGAAATTGATAACTGAACGATTCCGTAGCTGCTTTGCTATATTTTTCCAGGAAAATGACTTTGTTTATTTAATACCGAGAATAAATCAACCGCGACAAATATTTTTCAATTGCGCCCAAATAAAAGGGGCGAGCGACAAATTCTAAAAAAAAAAAAAAAATATATATTGACGAAATTGATAACTGAGCGATTCTGTGGGTGCTTTGCTACCTTGTTTCAGAAACATAACATTGTTTATTTTAATCACGAGAATAAATCAATTGCGACAAATTTTTTTCCATTGCGACTAATTAATAGGGGCCCAGCGACAACTTCCAAAACCAAAAGATACTGATAAAAGTGATAACAGAACGATTCCGTATGTGCTTTGCTATCCCTTTTCAGGAAAATGACATTGATTATTTAATAACGATAATAAATGAATAGCGACAAACTTTTTTCAATTGCAACTAATTAAAGGAGGCCCAGCGACAAATTCTAAGACCACAAAATATTGATGAAGTTGATAACTGAGCAATTCCGTGGGTGCTTTGTTATATCTTTTCAGGAAAATGACTGTGCTTATTTAATAACGAGAATAAATCAATCGCGACAAATTTTTTCCATTGGTACTAATGAAAGGGGACCCAGCGACAGATCTAGAAGGGACCCCAATTCTAAGACCAAAATATATTGATGAAATTTATAACTGAGCGATTCTGTGGGTGCATTGCTACCTTTTCTCAGGAACATGACTTTGTTTATTTAATAACGAGAATAAATCAATCGAAACAATTTTGTTTCCATTGCGATTAATGAAAAGGGACCCTGCGACAAATTCTAAGACCAAGAGATATTGATGAAATTGATAACTGAGCTATTCCGTGGGTGATTTGCTAAACTTTTTTCAGGAAAATGACGTTTTCTATTTAATACCGGGAATAAATCAATAGCAACAATTTTGTTTCCATAGGGACTAATTAAAAGGGATCCGGCCACCAATTCTAAGGTCAAAAAATATTGATGAAATTGATAACTGAGCGATTCCGTGGGTGCTTTGCTATACCTCTGCAGGTAAATGACTTTGTTTATTTAATAACGAGAATAAATCAATTGCGACACATTCTTTTGCATAGCAACTAATTAAAAGGGGATCAGCCAGAAATTCTAATATCAAACAATATTGATGAAATTGATAACTGAGCAATTCCGTGGGTGCTGTGCTAATCTATTTTCAGGAGAATGACTATTTTTATTTAGTAACGTGAATATATCAATAGCGACAATTTTTGTTTCATAGCGGCTAATTAAAACGCACCCAGCGACAAGCTTTAAGACAAAAAAATTTGATGAAATTGATAACTGAGCGTTTCCTTGTGTGCTTTGCTATACCTCTTCAGGTAAATGAATTTGTTTATTCAATAACGAGAATTAATCAATGGCGACAAATGTTTTTCCGTAGCAACTAATTAAATGGAGACCAGCCACAAATTCTAATAGCAAAAAATATTGATGAAATTGATAACTGACCGATTCCGTGGGCGCTTTGCTCTCTTTTCTCAGGAAAATTACTTGGTTTATTTAATAACGAGAATAACTCAATCGCGACAAATTTGTTTAATTGCTACTAATTAAAAGGAGGCCAGAGATAAACTCTCAGACCAAAAAATATTGATGAAGATGATAATTGAGCGATTCCATGGGTGCTTTGCTATACCGCTTCAGGTATATGAATTTTGTTTATTTAATAACTAGAATTAATCAATCGCGACAAATTTTTTTCCGTAGCAACTAATTAAAAGGGGACCAGCCACAAATTCTAAGAACAAAAAATATTGATGAAATTGATAACTGAGCGATTCCATGGGCGCTTTGCTCTCTTTTCCCAGGAAAATGACTTGGTTTATTTAATAACGAGAATAACTCAATCGCGACAATTTTTTTAATTGCTACTTATTAAGAGGGGGCCAGCCATAAGCTCCCATACCAATAATTATTGATGAAAATGATAGCTGAGCGATTCCATGGGTGTTTTGCTATATTTTTTCAGGAATCTGAATTTGTTTATTTAATAACGAGAGTAAATAAATCGGGAACAATTTATTTTAATGGCGACTAATTGAAAGGGACCCAGCGACAAATTTCAAGATCAATAAATATTGATGAAATTGATAACTGAGCGATTCCGTGGGTGCTTTGCTAAACTTATTTCAGGAGAATCACCTTTTTCTATTTAATAACGAGAATAAATCAATAGCAAAAAGTTTTGTTTCATAGTAACTAATTGAAGCGGGCCCAGCAACAAATTGTAAGGCTAGAAAATATTGATGAATTTGAAAATTGAGCGAATTCGTGGGTGCTTTGCTATCTATTTTCAGGAAAAGGACTTTATTTATTTAATAACGAGAACAAATCAAGAGCGACAATTTTGTTTCCATAGCAACTAATTAAAAGGGACCAGGACACAAATTCTAAGACCAAAAATTATTGATGAAATTAATAACAGCGATTCCGTGGGTGCTTCGCTATACCTCTACAGGCAAATGACTTTGTTTATTTAATAACGAGAATAAATCAATTTCGACACACTTTCTTCCATAGCAACTAATTAAAAGGGAACCAGCCACAAATTCTAATACAAAACAATATTGATGCAATTGATAACTGAGCGATTCCGTGGGTGCTTTGCTAATCTCTTTTTAGGAGAATGACTTTTTTTATTTAGTAAGGTGAATAAATCAATAGCGACAAATTTTTTTCCATAGCGACTAATTAAGACGGACCCAGCGACAAACAATAAGACAAAAAAAATCTTGATTAAATTGATAACTGAGCGATTCCGTGGGCGCTTTGCTCTCTTTTCTCAGCAAAATGACTTGGTTTATTTAATAACGAGGATAACTCAATCGCAACAAATTTTTTCAATTGCTGCTAATTAAAGGGAGGCCAGAGACAATCTCTCGGACCCAACAATTGATGAAAATGATAGGTGAGTAATTCCGTGGGTGCTACGTTATATTTTTTCAGAAATATGAATTTATTTATTTAATAACGAGAGTAAATAAATCGCGACAAATTTTTTTCGACAGCGACTAGTTAAAAGGGACCCAGCGACAAATTTGAAGACTAATAAATATTGATCAAATTGATAACTGAGCGATTCCGTGGGTGTTTTGTTAATCTTTTTTCAGAATTTTGATTTTTTTTATTCAGTAACGAGAATAAATCAATGGCGCCTAATTTTTTTCCATAGCAACTAATTAAGCGGGATTCAGCCACAAATTCTAAGACCAAGAAATATTGATGAAATTGATAACTGAGCGATTCCGTGGGTGCTTCGCTATACCTCTGCAGGTAAATGACATTGTTTATTTAATAACGAGAATAAATCAATTGCGACAAATTTTTTTCAACAGCGATTAATTGAAAGGGGCCCAACGACAAATTTCGACACCAAAACATATTGATGAAATTGATAATTGAGCGATTCCGTGGGTGCTTTGCTAATCTTCTTTCAGGAGAATGACTGTTTTTATTTAGTAACGAGAATAAATCAATGGCGACAAATTTCTTTCCATAGCGACTAATTAAAACGGACCCAGCGACAAACTCTAAGACAAATAATCTTGATGAAATTGATAAACTCAGCGATTCCGTGGGTGCTTTACTATACCTTTTCAGGTAAATGAATTTGTATATTTATTAACGAGAATTAATCAATCGCGACAATTTCTCTTCCGTGGCAACTAATTAAAAGGGGACCAGCCACAAATTTTAAGAACAGAAAATATTGATGAAATTGATAACTGAGCGATTCCGTGGGCGCTTTGCTCTCTTTTTTCAGGAAAATGACTTGGCTTATTTAATAACGAAAATAACTCAATCGCGACAATTTTTTTAATTGCTACTTATCATAAGGGGGCCATCAACAAGCTCTCGTACCAAAAAATATTGATGAAAATGATAGCTGAGCGATTCCGTGGGTGTTTTGCTATATTTTTTCAGGAATATGAATTTATTTATTTAATAACGAGAGTAAATAAATAGCGAACAATTTCTTTCAACAATAACTAATTGAAAGGGACTCAGAAAAATTTCAAGACCAATATATATTGATGAAATTGATAACTGAGCGATTCCGTGGGTGCTTTGCTAAACTTTTTTCAGGAGTATGACTTTTTTAATTTAATAACGAAAATAAATCAATAGCAACAATTTTTTTTTCCATAGTAACTAATTCAAACGGACCCAGCGACAAATTGTAAGACCAGAAAGTATTGATGAAAATGAAAACTGAGCGATTCCGTGGGCGCTGTGCTATCTTTGTTCAGAAAAATGACATTGTTTGTTTAATAACCAGGATAAATCAATCGCGACAAATTCTGTTCCATTGCCACTAATTAAAAGGGGCTCAGCAACAAATTCTAAGACCAAAACATATTGATTAAATTGATAACTGCGGTATTCTGCGAGTGCTTTGCTATATTTTTTCAGGAAAATGAACTTGTTTATTTAATAACGAAAATAAATCAATCGCGACAAATTTTATTCCATAGCGACTAAGTAAATGAGGCCCTGCGACAAATTTTAAGACCAAGAGATATTGAAGAAATTGATAACTGAGTGATTCCGTGGGTGCTTTGATATCTTTTTTTCAGGAAAATGACTTTGTTTATTTAATGACGAGAATAAATTAATCGCGAAAATTTGTTTTCCATAGCGACTAATTAAGAGAGGGCCAGCGACAAATTCTAAGACCAATAGACATTGAAGAAATTGGCATCTGAGCGATTTCCTGGGTGCTTTGCTATCGTTTTTCAGGAAAATGATTTTGTGTATTTATTAACGGGAATAAATCAATCGCGACAAATTTTTTTCAATTGCGACTTATTCAAATGAGCCCAGCGACAAATTTTAAGACCAAAACATATTGATGAAATTAATAACTGAGCAATTCCGTAAGTGCTTTGCTATCTTTTCTCAGGAAAATGACTTTGTTTATTTAATAACGAGAATAGATCAATCGCGACGAATTTTTTAGCGACTAATTAAAAGGGGTACAGAGACAAATTTTATAACCAAAAAACATTGGTGAAATTGATAATTGAGCGATTCCGTTTGTGCTTTGCTATCTATTTTCAGGAAAATGACTTTGTTTATTTAATAATTGGGATGAATCAATGGCGACATATTTTTTCCAATTGTTATTTTCGAGTTATTTTCCGGCTTTCACGAACTTTTCACAGGATACATCGTAATATGTATTTTACAGAACTTATAGATACTTCGGATAATTACTAATAAATTTCACATCCACGTTAGTTATTATAAATAATGATAAAATTTATAATTAATATGTACGCTATCACAATAGTTACCTTAAAAACAAATAAGTAAAAGTTCTATTTATTTGCATATAAATAATAATATTTGATTTTATAAAAGCCTATAAGTTAAACGTTGCTAACAGCAACTAGTAACAAATGTCCCTATTTTAAGAAAGTAATGATGCTGCGCTAAATGTACTCATATTTGACTTCCCTTGAATCTATTTTAGATAAGATGCTGAAGATAAAACTAAATACTAGATAAACACAAAAAGTAGGTAAAAAATTATTTGAAATTATTTATAGTATTATATTCTTATTCCTACAAAGGTATAATCATTTGAGTTTATAAACCTACAAATAGACAATATCGGCGTGGAATACTCTGTTAAAGATGTTTTACTACATTTTGAAATCAGTCAGTCGTGCGACATGTGCAAATGTAACGATCCATTCGTTTGGATTTCCATTTACACCGATGCGATGAGTTGACTACAATGCATCTCCATAATTGGACGTAATGCTAGAATACAAATTCAAAGGGCTCGTCTCGATTATTATCAGCGAAATTCAGTCTACTTTTTATTTCGCTTCAATATAATTCTGTAATCTGGTCTATGAATGAATATGAAATTCACGTTCTACCTGATTTGTAAATTTTAAGTAAGATATAATAAGTATTACAAATTTTTAAATCTAAAACGACATAATTTGAATATAATTTTATGCATCTCCCTTGAAACACTTTATCGTACCAATTAGTATTTTTCTTAATATGAGGATGTATACTGTGTTTTATTTCAAAACGGTTTTAACTCGGCAATACAATATTTTTAATTTAATAATGAAGGTTGTCTTTTGTTTAGAACTACTCTATCATTATCTGATTAATATATTGCCTTATTGTATCTTTTAAATCATCTACATTATTTCTATTGATAGGTCTATTGAAATCGACTAAGTAACTGATAATAAGTAAACTTATAGCTTACCGTAATAATAAAGCTAAGACAATTTAAGAAAAGACATCGCCTAACTGATCTTATTAAATTCAAAGGATTACGAGGCACTATTAAAGAACATATATCTGATGTATATGTTAACTATTTAGTATGAGCACTCAGACAGAAGTTTATTTTTAGAGTAGTAAAACTTCGATGCCATATTCCATAAACAGTTTTCTGCGATAAGGAATCATTTGATGCTTGACATAAAATTTGTAAAATTTACAGACATGGACATTGGTAATAAATATAATGCAAAGTTTTACTTGGGAGAGGGTAATTTTCAATCTACTGAAATAAGGAAAGTATTATACTTCACCCCAGATACCTTATATAATAAGAACTAAACAAATTAGGCCAAAACAGCTATTCTCCTGGCTACATTCCAACTACAAGCGCTGGATTAAATAGCGAAATTTACCGTATTTTGTTTAACAGAGTTAGTCCTAAAATACAGTGATTTAGATTGTTCGAAAACCACAAGGAGGATCCAAGGTGTCACCTATCTCTAGATATCAACTTCAAGCCGGTTTTGGTCTTATCTCGGGTCTCGTCAGTGCAATATAAGCGAGTATACCTTTGACAGGTGAGGCCCACATATTATGGACGCCGTTACGTTCTACCGCAGTAGAACGTACCAAGCACCATCTCTCGGTAGTTTCGAGAGCAATCTAAATTGAAGTAAAGCTTGATCATCAATATAATGCAAAGTTTTACTTGGGAGAGGGCAATTTTCAAACTCTGCCAGGCAAAGCTTATCTTATTATATCATACTAACTTATTATATAAGGCATTTACAGATGAGGTGGAGTATAATAATGTCCTTACTTCAGTAGTTTGCACATTGAAAAGTAGTAATCCCTATTGTATAAAAAATTATTGTTCAACCATTATTCTGTCAAATTTTGCAAAAGTTTTCTAAATGTCATTATACATTTATCTTAGTGTTCAACTCGTTTTATCTCCTAATCAACTTGGGTTCGTAGTAAAATACTCCACAATTACAAATTTAGCAGAATTTAGTTGCAAATTACAGAAACTCATATAGTTACAAATTACATAGATAATAAAGGTCAAGTGTTTTATTAAGTGTCAAATAAATGTACAATTTTAACACATTTCGAAAATATTAAGGTTTTTGGGGTGGACAGTGATAAGTAGAAAGGTTATAGAACCCTGGGTTTCATGATTATAAATACCATATCGTTTAATAATACTGCTACATTAAAATGTTTATATTTTGCATTAGTTCGTTCGAAATTAAAATATTGTAGTCTCATTTAATATCTCTGGCATATAAGATACATAAATCTACTTGAAAGTAGTTTACGACGTCTCTTAAAGTATTTATCAGTTCGCATGTTTATTACCGAACTTCAAGAACTAAGGTGCTGTTAGAATTGATAGTATTTAATTGCCCTGTCTGAGATTATTTTAGATATATTTGAGATATATTTTCTGGATTATTCGAGTCTATTTGTTAGCATTCTATGGTTTTATCCGTCATATACTTTATAAACTCATGACTTTTAAATTTATTAAGTCTTTTTTAACATTTTTGCTAGATTATGTTTACTTTCACAAGTTTTGGAGTCTATATTGTTTTCAATCGGAACTGTTTATATGTATATATATATATATATATATATATATATATATATATATATATATATATATATATATATATATATATATGTTACATTTTAATTTAATATTGATGTAAAAATTATCTTGGTCAAAGGTAGTCGTGAAGGGGAGATTTTCCACATTGGTTTGCATTATTTTTTTGAAATAGTTCTATCATAGTATCTCGAATTGTGTACTATACTGATGTTATCAGTTACGTGTTATTAATTATAAAGGTGAACTAATAATTAAAATAATAATAGAAAGTTTGCTTATGAAAATATTATACCGTTGATTAACAAAAAGGGCCAAATTAAAGTAATTTTCCATCAGAAAACAGTGTTAGTGTTCACTCAGTCAGTGTTATCTTCACACCAAAGGTTCCAACCAACTCCAGTATGTTCCCTCAGATACTAGAATGTTTCTCGCTTTGTTAATGTACAAAGTTATTATGTTCAACATCCAACACTATAAAAATCATTTTGTAATACATTCTTATCATTATAATTACATATTCTTAAATAATTCATTATTTCAGTTCTTGCAAACTAACTACAGAAATAGTTGGGATTTTGAAAATGGAAATTTTATAAGAAAATTTCTGTAAACTTTGTAATAGGCTATTCCTCCAGACGTTGACGAACATCATGAAAAACTTTTTATACTAAACGTTAATCCACCACCACCTTTTCCATGAATAGATTATTTACATTTTGTTCTAATTTATTAAATAGATTATTATTTATATTTATGTAATTCTTAATACCCTGTTCTGAGATAAACAGTCACTTACTTGATTCATCTCACAGCGCTAGTTCTGATTACTAAAAATGGTCCACTTTGTACTCTGATTTGAGTCTTTGGCTTTATCAGAACGCATATCAAACAAACCGGAGATCTCGTCTTAAAGTTATAGAATAAATTGAAGTGAAACTCGTACGTGATAAGCTCTCTCTTATCAGCTCTCTATTATTTTATCCCTTCTGCTAGTTTATCTGCTTTTTTATCCATTGTACCACCTCGATTTAAATATACGTTGGATATCACAATGATAGGAGGAACACGTTGAATGCAAAATAAAAGAAACATCGAAAGATAAAATAAGAACATCGCTATGAACGCCCGATATTCACAAGTCACTTATCCCTGTTATAATTTCTTTGATATATCTTGCCGAAAACTTTCTTCAAGCCAAAAGGATCAATATGTCATACTCGGCCAAAGCTAATTTCATGAAATGTATAATTATTTCATTCCTATAAATCCCTTAATACAATTGCTTAATATATAGAGTGCTATCGAAAATTGTCCAAATATAAACGCTGACCATGTTCTCAAATTTTACTAACAAGTACTGGCTCGAAAATGTACTTCAATTTTGTAAATTTTGTGGCCCGTGTTGAAAACTGTTAAGTTCATATACACAACATCTATGGTAAAGCCGTTCAATTCAACACTCTTTAAGATTACAATAGCAAGATAACTTTGCGATCCTAATTCCATCAATTACTTTAAAACTAACGACCTCGTTTAACCTAGATAGTTATATCTCGGTGTTATATTTTTATGTTCTATAGTTCACGAAATTTTCTAAAATTGTTGTTAACTTTATTTTATTATCTTGAGGATTTCTCTTCTAACAATTATTTTATCTCTTTTCTCCTACATAATTATTTTATGTCCTATATATGGCGTCTAATAAACATGTGAACTCTTATAACTATTCCTCCTTATATAGGGAAGACAGGTGATCCTAGTGAACCAGCAAAAGAAAATCGACTCCCAAAATGGAATTTTGAGTAAATTTTAAGCTCGATGTTTTGACAAATTTTGATCAGAAAAAAGTTTATTTTGACTACCTTTTGTTTGAAAATGCGGAACGAAACTAATTTTTGAGGTGAAATAGCACCCCCAAGTTGGAGTTTTCAAATTTCTTTTAGTTCATCATTTTGACCAAGTTTTGACCAGTTTTGACCATTGAACACTTTATATTGACTACCTTTTGGTTGAAAATGCGGAGAGAAACTAATCTTTTGAACTTTTATTTAGACTGCA
This sequence comes from Rosalia funebris, assembly GCA_037954035.1. NCBI lineage: Eukaryota > Metazoa > Arthropoda > Insecta > Coleoptera > Cerambycidae > Rosalia > Rosalia funebris. The sequence goes on along the minus strand of JAZFAV010000018.1, from coordinate 793,282 downwards.
TTCCCAAATTGGAATTTAAAGTCAGTTTGGGGCTGAATTTCTTGACCATGTTTTAACCAGTTTATACCAGCTAACTGTTAATTTTGAAAACTCCTGTTAAAAAATTACTATCTATAAATTTCGAGATGACATACTTCCCCCCCCCCCCCCCCCAATTATAATATTTAGTCGATTTTAGATACCAAGTTATGACCAGTTTAGACCAGCTAACGGATAATTTTGAACACCTCTGTATTGCTGCAAAATTATTATTTACAAATTTCGATAACATGACATGGCGCCCCTAAATTGGAATTTTTAGTCGATTTTGGACTTATTTTTTGACCATGTTTTGACCAGCTAGCGGTTAATTTTGACCTGCAATTTTGACCTCCTGTGTTGTTGCAACTTACTATTTAAACATTTCGAAAACCTGCGATGGCACCCCTAAATTGAAATTTGAGTAAGTTTCTGATATTCCCCGATGAAACAAAATTCGACAAGTTATGTATGACCGAATAACTGTTAATTGTGACCACCCTTGTGTTGTTACAAAATTACTATTTAAAAATTTCGAAATCATGAAATCTCATTCTCCCCCAAATTCGAATGTTTTCAAAGTCGATTTTGGACTCATTTTTTTAACCAAGTTTTAACCAGCTAACGATTAGTTTTGCCCATCCCTGTATTGTTAAAAAATTACAATCGACAAATTTCGAAAACATGACATTCACTTGACGCACTTCTTTTAAATTTTTATAAATGAACGTTCGTCAGATGAACTATTCCTATAAGAGGTTTTAGCCTATAAGATTTTTGATTCAAATTGACAATGAAGTCGAACTGATTTTTACTTTAACGTTCAAGTTAATTTTTAACACAGCACACGGTATCTTTGTGTTATATTGTCTGAAAAGCAGTAACGTATATAAGAAAGACATTTTCTAAATAACAAAATGCTCTCCTACTATATAAAGAACGTGTCGTTAACACATTCTTGGACTATCGTAGGTAATATTCTGCACCATATATATATATATATATATATATATATATATATATATATATATATATATATATATATATATATATATATGCTTTGCTGCTTTCATACAATCAGTTGCGTTAAGAATATGTTTAAGTAAATGTCCATTTGTCTGACATAAACGTATAAATGTTAAATGAGACGGCGTCCTATGATATTTGAACCAACAGATCTCGTGTAACTAAACCATATGAGGTTAAGAGAAGCGATTAAAATAAAACATTATTTAAGACATAGGTAATATAAGTTAAGTATAATAGTAGAGTTTACTACACAAAAATATTAAAAAGACACGGGCGCCTCCGCCAGTTATTTAAAATTGTTCTGTCATGTAATTTACACTTCACTGTTTTGAAAAATCATCTAAGCTAACATAAACATTACGTTTTTATTAAAGGCTATTTTCCTGATATAAAAATATAGCGTCCTTCAGTAGTAAAGACGTACATAATATGTAAACTCATAAGTTGAGTTGAATATGTCTCGCATAGCTAAAGCATTAAATTAAGGAAACTAAGGAAAAGTAATTAATATAAAGTGTTTTTTTAAGTATCGGAAATAGAAGTTGCGTAAAACAGAACAATTGAGTACAACAAAATATGCATACATATTCAAATTCACCTCCACTTTCGCCAATTATTTAAAAATAGTGTTGTTAGGTAGTTAAACAGTTTTGTTAGGTAATTTACGCTTCACAGCTTTGAACAATCATCTGAGTTTAGAAGAAAACATATGTTTATAAATGACCATTCTCTTGATATAAAGATACAGCGTCCCTTAAAATAAAGTCGTCCTTAATATTTGAACTAATATGTTTCGTATAACTTAACCACACGAGATTAAAAAAGCGATTAAAATACAATGTTTATTAAAACATCGCGTATAAAAGTTGCGTACAATGATACAGCTCAGTACAACAACATATCTATACACATTGAAATTACGGTGACACATCTGCCAATTATATAAAATAATTATGTCACACAGTGTAGGCTTTGCAGCTTTGATCAATCAATTGAGTTAAGAAGAGAACACGTTTTCGTAAATAACCATTGTTCTGATATAAAGATACAGCGTTCTTCAAAATAGAAGGCGTTGCTAATATTTGAACCAATACGTCTTGTATACCTAAGCCGTATGAAATTAAAGGAAGCATTTTATCAAAATAAAATATTTTTTAAAACATCTGGAATAGAAGTTGTGGAGAGCACTACAATTGAGTACACTAAATTTTCCATACACATTGGAATGACTGTGGCACCTTCATCAATTATTTAAAAATTATATATCAGGTAGTTTATACTTTGCTACTTTTATACAATCAATTGAGTTAAGAAGAGAATATGTTTTTGTAAATGTTCATATGATTGATATAAACGTATAGAGTCAAATGAGACGGTGTCCTATGATAATTTGAACTCACAGATCCCGTGTAACCAATCCTTATGATATTAAGAGAAGCGATTAAAATAGGATATTAGTTAAAACATGGGGAATATAATTTACGTACAAAAGTAGAGTTAACTACAAAATATTGAAATGACACGGGCGCATTCACCAATTATTTAAAACAATTATCAGGTAGTTCACACTACGCAGTTTTGAAATCAGCTAAGCTAATATAAGAAGCACAGTTTTGTAAAAGACAATTTTCCTGATATAAAAATATAGCGTCCTTCAAAAGCAAATGCGTCCTTAATATTTGAGCTCATGTGTTAAGTTGAATATGTTTCGTATAACTAAGACATATAAAATTAAGAAAAGTGGTTTAAAATAAAGTGTTAAAGAATCAGGAATAAAAGTTACGTACAAATATATAGTTGAGTACATTAAATTATACATACACATTAAAATTCACCTCACCTTCGCCAATTACTTACAAATAGTTTTGTTAGGTAGTTAAATAGATGTATTAGGTAATTTTGGCTTCATAGCTTTGGACAATCAACTGATCTTAGAGAACATGTTTTTGTAAATGACAATTCTCCTGATATAAAGATATAGCATCCCTCAACAGAAAAGTCGTCCTTATTATTTGAACCAATATGTCTCGTATAACGCAGCCACATGAGATTAAGAGAAGCGATTGAAATGCAATATTTGTTAAAACACCGAGAATTAACTTGCGTACAATATACACTTGAGTACAACAAAATATACATACACATTGAAATGACGGTGACACATCTGCCAATTATTTAAAAATAGTTCCGTCAGACAGTTCACACATTACAACTTTGGATAATCAACTGAGTTAAGAAAAGAACACGTTTTCGTAAATAACCATTGTCCTGATATAAAGATGCACCGTTCTTCAAAAGAAAAGGCATTCTAAACAAGTGAGCTAATATGCCTCATATAAGTCATATGATATTAAGAGAAGCGATTACAATAAAATTTAAATCACAACGGAAATGAGTAAACAAACTACCAAATTTTATACCACTATATTTATAATTATCTTAGTAGTTATTTTACTCATTTCCGTTATGAATTATGAAGATACAGCGTCCCTCAAGAGAAAAGGCGTCTTATATCTGACTCAATAATAACTCAATCTCATAACTAAATATTTAAGAGGAACAGCTAAAATAAAATATTTGTTGAAGCATCGAGAATAAAAGTCGCATATAATGGTACAATTAAGTACAACAAAATATCAACACACATAAAAATGACGTTCGCACCTCCGCCAATTGTTAAAAACTAGTTTTATCAGGTAATGTTTTTGTAAATGATACATATTATTCTCCTGATATAAAGATACAGCGTCTCTTAAAAGAAAAGGTGTCCTTAATATTTGAACCAATATGTCTCGTATACATAAGCCATATGAAATTAAGGGAAACGATTATAAAAAAATATGTGTTCAAACATCGGGAATAAAAGTTGTATACGGTATAGTTGAGTAAAACAAAATATCAATACAAATTTAAATGACCACTTCCGCCAGCTATATCAAAATAAATTTGTCAGTTTTGGTTTTACAGCTTTGAAGAATCAACTGAGCTAATAACGGAACAGGTTTTATAAATAACCATTCTTCTAATATAAAATATTTTAAATATGTAGATATTAATATATCTTTTATACGCATCATATGGAGTTACTATAAAATTATTGTAAGTGCGTATTTGCTTTAAGATGAAGTTGTTCGAATTTCGTGAAATATTCGGTTGATTTGTCTATGTATAACGAGTCTACTTTTTATACCTAAATTTCAAATGACATCATTCATTCAATTAGTCGATCGCCTCACTGATTAAATGAATATTTAATAAATAAATATTGAAATTATACGACTTGTATCTGACTGAACAATGCCTGTGGGTGTCTGTGTTTACATATTTTATTATTTGGTTTCCATATCACTGATAATAATTTCGATATTTACTGATTTTCTTGGTTTCCATAAATATACATTTTTTTTGTGAGAAATTATTCATTTATAATAACAGAAAAAATAACGACGTGTCTATTTCGGCATTTCTATTGGAAATGTGGTTTACTATGATCACTTATATCATAACTATTATTAATTTACTCCAATTATTGCTCTAATATTACATTTCATGAACATATATCTCATGTATCTAAACTATATCAGATTGAAAGAAGCGATTAGAATAAAATGTTTGTTAAAATATAGGGAATAAAAGTTGTTCACAACAGTAATTGAGTAAAACAAAATATCCATACACATTGAAATGACGATCATGCTAAATCTAATTGTTTGTCAGATAGTTTATGCTGTACTTTATACAATCAATTAAACTAGGAAGAAAATATTTTTTTGTAAATGACCATTTGTCTGATATAAAGTTACAGCGTTCCTCAAAAGAGACGAGGTCCTATGATATTTAAACCAACATATCTCACGTGACAAAACCAATAATATTTGCTAAGATATCGGAATTAACGGTTATGTATAACAGTAGAGTTCAGAAAACAAAATAGGCATATACATTGGAATGTCACTGGCACCTCCGCCAATTATTTAAAAATTGTCTTGTTGCACAGTTTACTCTCTACAGTTTTGAAAATGAAGTAAACTAAAGTTAAAAACGCATTTCTGTAAAAAAATATTTTCCTATTTCATATAAAAATATAGCGTCCCTCAAAAGTAAGGGCGTCCTTAATATTCGAACTCATGTGTTGACTTAAATATGTATAACTAATTGGAAGCCATATGAAATTAATAGAAGCGATTAAATACAATATTTGTTAAAACATCGGGAATAAAAGTTACAATAGTACAGTTAAGTACAATAAAATATACGTACACATTAAAAATCAAACTGCTGTTATAGAAGTAGAAGGGGAAAGAAGGGAAGTAGGTATTAGGAAAGGAGTAAGACAAGGATGTACGCTATCACCACTAATTTTTAATCTGTACATCGAAGAGGCGATTAATGTCATAAAAGATAGAATGGATTTCGGGATTAAAGTACAGGGACAGAAACTAAAAATGCTGAGATTCGCGGATGATATAACAGTATTAGCATCTAGTAAAGAGGAATTGGAATCAGCGTTGAACGAAATGGAGGCATTGTTGACAGAAGAATACGGAATGAGGGTGAATAAAAACAAAGCTAAAGTATTAGTGTGCAAAGGGCGCGAGAGAAGAGCAAAAACGAAAGTACAAATTAATAATGAAAGATTGGAGGAAGTTAAAGACTTCACTTATTTAGGAAGTAAAATAAATTGGGATGGAAGAAGCGATAAAGATATAAAACAAAGAGTAGCGCAGGGTCGAGTAGATTTAACAAAAAGAAAGCACTTTTATGCTCAGGGGTAATAAACTTAGAAACAAGGAAGAGATTTTTGAAAACGTATGTATGGAGCACGGCACTATACGGTTGCGAAACCTGGACGGTAGGGGAAGCAAGTAGGTTCCCCTACCTAAGAAATTAGAAGCTTTTGAGATGTGGCGTTGCCGAATAATGATGAAACTACCGTGGACTGATAGGGTTAGAATCGAAGAAGTATTAGAGAAAGTCGACGAGAAAAGAAGTATGTGGAAAAACATAAAGAAGAGAAGAGATAGAATGGTAGGCCACTTGCTGAGAACTGGGGGAATAGTCCGTGATATTTTGGAGGCAGAAATAGAAGTGAAGAAAGGCAGAGGTAGCCCTAGATTAGACTACTGCTCGCAAATAGGAAGGGGTGTAGGTTGTAGCACAATTAGCGAAATTCGTAGGTTAGCACAAGATAGGAGAAGCTGGAGGTTAGCGTCCAACCAGTCTTAGGACTGATGACCTCATGATGATGACACATTAAAATCCACCTCCACCTTCCTCAATTATTTAAAAATAGTTTTGTTGTAGGTAGTTAAATATTGTGGTTAGATAATCTATGCTTCACAGCTTTGGACAATCATATGAGCTTAGAAGAGAATATTTTTTTGTAAATGACCTTCCTCTTAATATAAAGATACAGCGTCCCTCAAAAGAAAAGTCGTCATTATTTGAACCAATATGTCTCATATAACTTAGCTATATGAGATTAAGGGGAACGATTAAAATACAATATTTGTTAAAACACCGCGAATGAAAGTTGCGTACAATATACTTGAATACAACAAAACATCCTTATACATTGGAATGACGGCGACACATCTGCCATTTATTTAAAAATAGTTCTGTCAGGTAGTTTAAGTTTTGCAACTTTGAACAATCAACCGAACTACGAAGAAGACTGTTTTCCTGAATGACTATTTTTCTGATATAAAGGTATAGCATTCTTCAAAATAAAAAGTATTCTTAATTGTCAATATGTCTCATATAACTAAACCGTATGAGATTAAGGGAAGCGATCAAAATAAAATATTTTTTAAAACATCGATAATAGAAATTGTGTAGAACAGTACAATTGAGTACACTAAATTGTCCATACACATTGGAATGACATTGGATACTTTCACCAATTATTTAAAAATAGTCTTGCCATCAGTGGCCGCTCGTGGTATCCATATTAGGGTAGGCGATAGCGGCGTATGAGCTACATTAAACCTTAAAAATAGCGCCGCAGCCGAAAATTTTTAAAATTTTCAAGGTCACGCGTTTTCCTGGTACTTCAGAATTTCAATGATTGAATTTTATTTATACAAAAATATAGACTTTCACAAGAATTTTTTGAACTTGATACCTCTTTGTTATTCGTGAATAATAATAGTTATTGTGGGTATAAATAAATTGGAATAAACGAAATATATTTATTGAGTATTATACCTATATTATAAAAAAAAAGGAAAATGTCTTTCAACCGATGTACTTGTTGCTAGAATTGTAGCAATTAAAACAATAAGTTTAAAAACCTCTGGAAATATTTCTCGAAATTCATATTCCACAAAATATTTCAACATTGACTCGATATTTAATGTTTCAACTTGATCATCACAATATATGACCCCTAACTCGTTAATTAATTTCTGTTTATCAAAAACGTTTTTATAAACACTATCCAAATTTGAAACTAAATCGGTTGGGAATATTTTACTGTAATCTTTAAATTTTGAAGAATCGGCGAGAGAAAAATATAATATTTGAGACATATCCGCAAATCTAACTTCTATTTGTGTCACAATATTATCAATAACCTCGTAAAACAAGATGCGCAAAGATGTTTTTTCATCAGTGACAGTAGCCTCATATTTAATTCTTTTAGCTAACGGTGCAGAAGTAATTCTGCTTTCCGCCTTTTCAAATAATTCATTAATTTTGACTCATTTCTTAATGATTTAATGCGATCTCTGGCCAAAAATACTTGCTTTTTACAATAACCGATATCTAAAGAATTTTTTTTGAAGTATATCAAATAATGTATCAGTAATGTCAAAAATATTTTTATACACTACTGTTAAAAATGAAAACTCTAATTCATTCATAAATTTAAGATACCCTTTTGCACCATTTATTGACTCTGATGCTGATGACTTATCGTTAATTATTTTTTTAAAAACCGTTTTTAAATCCTCACAATTGGAGTCTAAAACGTTAATAATTTTTGAACGTGAAGTCCATCTAGTTTCACAATGAGACGGAATTCTTTTCCTTACTACTGAATCGAGTATAAATTTTCGTTTGGCAGACTGATGAAAAAATCCTGGAATTGAAGTTACACTTGCAAAATAAATACGACAATTCTTAATATTTTTTGTTCCATTTTGCAATACCAAATTTAATCTATGTGCGCTACAATGCGTAAACAAAGCTGTAGGAGCATCATCTTTAATTTTTTTTTTTTGTAAACCATTTAGTGAACCCGCCATTACACTTGCACCGTCATAACACTGTCCAACTAATTTGTTTTTATAGTCAAAGGGACTTAAAACAGATGTAATTAAATTGTACATTGCGTCGGCCGTTCGATCTTCACTTACGTCATAAAAGCCTAAAAACCTCTCTTTAATCTCGCCACATTTATTTACGTATCTGACTGAAATTGCGCACTGTGACTTCGAGGATATCAGTAGTATCGTCTGCTTGCACTGCAAAAAATAATGAGTCTTTTATTTCTTGATGTACGGTCTGCATGAGATATTCAGAAATACAAACTATTAAATCGTTTTGAATGGTTTTAGATAAACCAGAAAGAATGTTTCCTATTGTTTTTAAGTGCTCTTGGATTTCTATATCCCGTTAAATTATCAAATTAAATATTTCACGAAAATTGCCTGCATTAAATGAATTGCTTTTTTCATTATGTCCCCTAAACGATAATTCTTGTCTTGCTAAGTGACAGGTAACATCTATTAAATAGCCTAATAGAAGTCGATTTTTTCTAACTTCTTCGTTATATAATTTTAATGACAATGAAGACTGCATATTCAGAGTATCTTTGACTGTTGATGAATTAATTTCTAAACGTTTGAAATTTACATAACTAATCATGTGCTCTTTTGAACATTCATGTTTTTTAATAGCAGCGGATAAATTTTTTAAATCTGAAAATCCCTGCAAAACCAATACATTATTTCGCCCTTTTGCAAGTAATAAACATGGCCAACAAAATAAACTTTGTTTAACATAACTTCCACATAACCACTGATGACTTTCGTACTAGTGGGTTTTACATGATCGCAAAAAAGTATGTCCCTGTTTTTTATCGTGTTTCAAAACATTAAGTGTCGATGTAGGACACCCTTTAGTCAGAATTTTCCGACGATCATCGTCTTTTAGTCGAGAAAATGGAGTTTCTAATAATGAACAAATGATGTCATGAATAGGATTATCCATTTTGTTGATGAAATAATCAAATATGGTATTTAAATTAAATATTAAGATTAACAAGTTTAAGTAATACTTATCCGTATAATTATAATGTACGTCCTCCTGGAGTAAAGTGCATCACACGATACATGAGCCGCGATCACTATTAATTTACCCTATTATTTTCTTAAAAATCCTAAAACCGTTTAGATCTTCAACTGTACTCACGTAAAAGGTAAAAGTGAAATTTGCAATTAGAATTGCATTTATTTTACTAATTCCACACTTCTACAGTTAATATTAATAAATTATTAGTTATATGCACTATTAATTTAACGATAATCGATCGACCCTGCCACACTTGTTACTAGTTGATAAAATTAAAATAGTCAATACCAATTTAATTATGCTGAGCCGCCAAATAGAGTAATGTCACGGCTTATTCAATGCGAAGGCGTCTTCGGATCTGCCGAAGAACGCCGATCTACTTCAGGCGCCGATTGCATTCGCCTTCAGAAGACGTCTGAGCTGCGATTATTTTGCCATTACAACAACGCTGTTTGTCGTCTTACCGACATCTGGTTGACGTGTAACTATCGATTTTCAGGCGGTGGGATGGAGAACCGAGCCTAGTCTGATTGTTCTGTTTAGGAATAAAATGATTTAATTCGGTGTGGCATGGCGCCGGCGCCGTGCGGTGGTATATATAAAGGGTGTTTACGGCACCAGCGCCGCCGACGGCGATAGATAATTTAATTAGTATAAAGTAGTTATTATTAATTATATTAAATATTTCTGTATTATCAGGGACGTTAACAGTTCATTGTAATTGCGCTGTTATGAGAAATGACATAAAATTTTAAAGGTAGGCGGCGCTTACCTTGCCTACCCCGACGAGCCGCCACTGCTTGCCATGTAGTTTATGCTTTGCAACTTTGGGGTATCAGTTAAGATAAAAAAAAGAACACGTTTTTGTGAATAACAATTCATTCTCTTGATACAATGATACAACATCTCTCAAAGAAAAGCAATTAAAATATTTTTAAATTGAGTATAATAGTATAGTTGAGTACAATAAAATATTCATATGCATTGAAGTGAGCGTGATCTCACCGCCAATTACATAAAAGTAGTTTCATCAAATAGTTTACGCCTTGCAGCTTTGGACAATCAACTGAGCTGAGAAGAGAACACGTTATTGTAAATGGTCATCCTCCTGTTATAAAAATATAGCATCCCTCAAAAGAAATGGCATCCTATATTTGAACCAACATATCTCGTGTGACTAAACCATATGAGATTAAAAGAGTGGATTAAAATAAGATATTAGTTAAAATATCGGCAATAGAGATGCGTACAACAGTAGAGTTGAGTACTACAAAATACCAATATACAAATGAAATGACCTGGGCACCTCCGCCAATTGTTTAAACAAAGTTTTGTCCAGTTACTTACTTTTTGTAGCTTTGAAAAATTAGCAACGCTAAAATAAAAACACATTTTTATACACCAACAAAAATATCTCATGTATTCCTAACTAAACTATATTGGATTAGAGAAAACTATTAAAATAAAATATTTGTTAAAATATCGGAAATAAAAGTTGAATACAACAGCGGAGTTGAGTGCAGCAAAATGTGCATACACATAGAAATGACACTGGCATCTCCGCCAATTATATAAAAATAATTTTGTCAAGTAGTTTATGCTTTGCAACTTTGAAAAAACAACTGAACAAAGACGAAAATACGTCATTGTAAATAGTCATTCTCCTGATATAAAGATACAACGTCCATCAAAAGAAAAGCTGTGTTTAATATTTAAGCCAATATTTTTCATATAACTAACCAAGCTAGATGAGATTAAGAGACGCAATTAATATAAAATATTTTTTAAAAGATCGGGAATAAAGAGTTACATGCAATAGTACAGTTGAGTACAACAAAATATCTATACACATTTAATTGAGGATGACGCCTCCGCTAAATGTTTAAAAGTAGTTTTGTCAGATGGTTTACGCCTTGCAGCTTAAATAAATCAGCTGATTTAACACTAGAACACGTTTCTCTAACTGATCATTTTCCAGGTATAAAAATATGCATTCCTCAAATAAAATGGCATTTTAGTATATTTAACATCCATATAACTAAACCATATGTGACAGGGATGCAAATAAAATATTCCTTAAAACATCAGGAATAAAAATTGGGTACAACAGTACATTTGAATATAAGAAAACATCCGTACACATTTAAATGACGATAACATCCGGTTATTTAAAAATAATTTTCTCAGGTACTCTACACTTTGCAGCTTTCGACAATCACTTGAGCTAATAGGATAGTAGATTTTTTAAACGACTATTTGCTTTATGTAAAGACACAGCGTCCCTAAAAAGAAAATATATCATATATAGGTAGATATTTGAACAAATATGGATTGTATAACTAAGCCATTTAAGATTATGAGAAACGTTTATAATAAAATATTTTGTTAAAACGTCCGGAATTAAAGTTACGTATAACAGTACAGTTAAGTTTAACAGAAAGAGTACCTTCCTAAGTACACTGAAATCCTGAATTTCCAATTACCTCCTAATTATTTAAAATTAGTTTCCTTAAGTAGTTTACACTTTGCAGCATTGGATGATCAACTAGACTAAGACCAAGGCACTAGACGTTTTTGTAATCAAGAGATAAAGCATATCTCTTATATAACTAAACTAAAGCCGTTATAAGTTTACCACTACGTTACCACCACACGGTAATATCACAGACAACCCGCTATCCCTATGAACACATTTGCTATAATAGGTAAACAACAGACAGGTGATGTTACTACGTGTGTCTTCGATCATCGGAGATGACCTGAATATATCACTGGCAACTGTTTTCATATTTTCACGCTGATGGGTGAGAAGACAAATGGTAACATACGTATTAGATTAAAAATATGATATTCTTCTATTGACTAACGCAATAGATAATTTTCGACAGATATTGATAGTTTTTTGACATCTAACATTAAATTCTTAAGCACAGCAAATGGTGTTGGATCTCCTGGAATACTTTGAACAGGGGAAATGAAACGGAGGCCCTTCGACATCTGTTAGAGCCCATGGGTTATAAGGTTTGTCGCCGTGATAACTTATTTGAAAGGCATTGTCTAGTTTCCTTTGGTATAAATATCACTTGTGACGTAGTGGTATAACGGTTTTGACTATAACCTACATAGGATTAAGAGAATCAACTAAAATAAAAATTTGGTTAAAACAACTGTAATAAAAGTTGCGTATAACAAAATAGTTATATACATTGAAATGCCGATGCCTCCGCCAATTATTTTAAAATAGTTTAGTTAAGTTGTTATAAATGGCCATTCTCCTCATATAAAGATACAGCATTCCTCAAAAAAGGAGGCGACGTGTGGTGTTTGAACAAATATGTGTCGTGTAACTAAGTCATATGAGTTTAAGAGTAGCGATTAAAATAAAATATTTGTTGAAACATCGGGAATAAAAGTTGCGTACAACAGTATAGTTGAGTACAACAAAATAGCAATTAAATTAAATGGGCACTGGCACCTCCGCCAATTGTTTAAAAATATATTTGTGAGTTTTGGCTTTACAGCTTTGAAAAATTAACAAAGCTAATAACGGTACACGTTTTGTAAATAAACATTCTCCTAATATAAAGATATTTTAAAGATCTAGATATTAGCATATTTTTACATGCACCATATGGTGTCAAATTTGCTATAAAATTATTATAAGTGCGTTTTTACTTTACAGTCAAGTTGATTGAATTTGCAGAATCACTCGGTTGATTTTTCAATGTATAACAGGGCTAAATTCTATACGTAAATGTTAAATAACATAATTCACTTAATTAGTAGACCACCCCTCTCGTTATATCTCGACATGATACAATTTATATCTGACAAAAGGTCGCCTGTGGGTACCTGTGCTTATATATTTTATTATTTAGTTTTCGTATCACTGATGATAATATCATTATTTACTGATTTTCTTTGTTTGCATAAATAGATAATTTTCCTTTGCGATAACTAATTCATTTATAATAATACACGAAAAATAACGGCGTATCTATTGGTTTCTATGTAGAATATGGTTTACTCTTGTACATTATTATTATAATTAGTGTTAAATTACTCTAGATGGAGTGAAATTAGTCTAACATTACTTTTCACAAAAACATATATTATTTAAAAATATTAGTATTTTTAAATAAGATATTGCTTATAGTTTTCAAAATTATATGCAAATTATAGTTAATACATATCTAGTGTGTACGGCTTATATTGTATATACTACAAATATTAAACATCTCCGATATAGAGTTTCGTAAGGCGTTATAAGGTATTTCATCTAGTAATCATGGGGTAACAAAAAATAAATACAAATAAATAGCTCCACAATGTTTTGAGTACTAAAAATGGAAGAAATAATCATTTTTAGTGTCAAAGATCTGACACCAAACTTATCTTAAACTTCTATAAACTGCATCGCACACTTCTTAATTAACCAAGATACGAATAACATTTAATCTCTTTTGGAAGTGTATAACTGGAGAAAAATTTGTCGAAACATTACTTAAGCTGATAACATTTACTATTTAAATATCTATAAATTTTTGTAGATAAATTGTTACCAACTACCAAAATACTAATTCATAAAAAGAATGTCCAAACTCTGGATTCATATTGCACAAGTCTTATTAAATTTTATTATTTTATTTTACAGAATTAAGTCAGTTCCAGTCATTCAGTTTATCTAAGATCCAATCATAATTATCATACCTTAACGTATTTTAAATCCTACTATTATAAGTAAATTAGCATTTCCTTATGCTGTGAAAAATGAGAAGCGCAGATGTTTGTCTCTGATTTTATATAAAGATCTAGAATTTACCGCCTCCGATTCTACAAAGACTCGTAATGCAATAAAAGGGACCCCGGAGACGTAAACACAAGACGTAAATTTGTGAATTTATTAAAACTTCTACTGCGCGGTTTCTACTCATGGAAATTAAGTATTTATTAGACATGTTCTGCTTGAAGCGGGCATCCGTTTTAAAGTTTTTTGACGGGTTAAATCGGAGCACCGGCTCATCAGAGAGCCTCTCTATAATGTAATTATTATTAACCAGACTGCGGTCGTCCCAGCAAATTACGCTTTGGCTGAGATGAATAATGACAGAACGTCTGCTTTAGACATCCTAATCTCAGAATGCCGTGTGGCAAAATTGAAATGAACAGAAACTCAAAGGATTGGCAGAAGGCAAAAACATACTGAGAGGAGAGCCTTCGCGATAATTAGAATTTTAATAAGTCATTTAAAAAAGTTGTATACGAAATGTGGAAATTAAATAATTTAAAACTAACACTGGTAGTTTATAGCTTAAATAAAACAGAAAATTGTCTTGAATTACAAAATTGGAGATAATATCAGTTATCTGGACCGTGAGATAAATATTCTTATATAAATCAGAGGAATATCTTTATTATAATAGTACTCGCTCCATTAAATAAATGAAAAATTGAAGCAATCATTGAACTTAATAGAATATTAAACTAATAGTTACTAAGTTCTACAGTAGCAATAATCTATCGCATAGATTTGATGTTCGCTAGAATGTTTTCGATATACACATTCCTCCAAAAAAAATATTAATAATATCGCTGTTAAATGTTATGAGGGCCCTAATGGAACCTCTTTTCTTGCTCATCCTGAAAGAACCTTTCTTTTTGCTTGTCCCAATAGAACACTTCTTCTTCCTCACAACTACCGTTTTTGTTTTTAAATATTTAGTAAATAAAATAGAAAATAGCATATTTTCATTGGTTATTTAAAGTAATGAAAATATTACATAATATCTATATAATAGTTCCCCTGTTGGTTGTAAGTAGATCGTTTCATTGTGTCATTATTTTTACATTCCTTTTATTTGGATAATATAATGTAAACTCTTTTCTATCCTTGATGATAAGCTAAAATTTATGTAAATTCTCTTCAAGTAACAACAATTATTGAGTTGTTTTTTATAATTCTTACATTTAAATATATTAACACTTTTTTCTCTAATGTACGTACAATGAAACATTATCAGATCCATATTCATTATTAGTACTCCTAAATAATGAAAACAATAATTTCGTCCATATTGCAAAAGATATTAACCAGTAACAACTATTTACAATATTTGTCAATTATAATGGAGAAAATTGATTCATGAAATGTAATTTTTATTGTTTGTGTTTAGTTTAATAATATCAAAAATATGTCACATGACTATGAGCATTTTAGAACTCTATACCAGGAGTCAGCGGAATCATGTACTAACTCGCTAGTTCTCTTTAAGCAGGAATACACTGTTCACATTTAAAGCTTACCACGAGAAGTAAATAGGCGTATCTTGACATACATTTATTATCAATGCCACTTTTACGACTTTCATGCATTTTCTAATTAATTTCATTATAGCATCTACAGTTGTAGTTTTATAATCAGTAGGATAACGATTGTCCTGACTACGAGTACGACTATATCCAAGACGTGCCAATTCGCTTTTAAAATTAAATTTGCAGATAATTTATCCCACTGCAGATTCCAATTAAGTATATAGGCATAATTTTTATAATAACAGGCTAGAGACAGTTATAAATTAATTATTAAAATAATTACCGGTTGTAACAAATAACAAAAAACGGATGAACAGCAGAATTTAGATTAAATTTATTTCTCTTCTTGGATTTTGCTCCTGAAACTGCTGTCCTTGCAATAATAAAACAGAAACCATTTATAAGTAGTTCGAAACCACGGATGCGTAAAACAGATAGTTTGTAAACTATCTGAAATTTAGTATAGAAACAAACCTATTATAATCCAGATTTTAATCATTTGGCCGCCATTATTTTACAAATTGAAATAAAATTGTAAAATCTTACAATATGAGAGATAAACAGATTTATATTGTCATACATATCATCGGTTTGGAAGAAGACTATGGTATCTCGAGAAAGTACAAGTTTCAATAAAGTGATTTGAAATTTTTAAAGAATTCAACTTCAAATTTTCTCAATGTTGACAAGGCTTAAATTTTCACCTCATAACCTTGAATATTGATAGTAATACTTAATGATAATACACCCTAATTGTTTCGCTCTATCTGATTAATAATGCCCTCCACCATACAAGTTTCCTGCTCTTATTTTCAGTTTTCCAGAAATATATTCAACACCCAGATTTAAGATACATTTCCAAATAGTTTTATCGTGATATATAACTGGCTTATTCTTGGTAAGTGCAGTGGCAAACAGTCAAATTTAAAAACACAAATATCACAATTATAAAGAAATACCTGTAATTCAAAAAATCATTCTTCAAAGTTAAGATAAATCTTTCCCCATAATTTTTAGTAGGATAAATAACATTAAATTGTAACATTTTACATTACAATAATATTTAATTACAATAATATTTCTCAAAGTAATCGACTCTCTTACTTAAATAGCCTGGAGACAACTGAGACTGCATGGCTTGATACAGCCAATTGAACTATGCTTGTTGGAGTGTCCTTCATAAATCTAGAAACAACTTTGGGTTATTTGATGGAAAAAATAGAAAAACAAGGTTTTTGAGATATCATAGTTTTCTTGCAAACCAACAATGTATTATCAATACCACTTTGAAGTCAATTTTTAAATAAAACATCCTATATATTTTAACATAATCTAAATCTGCATGAGATTTTGTGATACTGAATCTGTTGTATGTTATTGATGTTTCTTTTAAATATGATGGACTTTATTAAATTCTTTATATAAATCAAATTTATTAATTAAGAATCTTTTATATAACGAAAATATTTAAACGAATATATTCGAAATAAGATTTGAAATGATAATATCGTTCATTTCTTAAGTTTGTGTGTAATATTGAAGCATATATTTATTGAAGTATTTGAAGAAATTTTAAGAAATCTCGAGTTTTGGGCGACAACTACTGTTTTCTTAATACTGACTTAATTTTCCATAAAACACCAAAACACTATACACTACACTCTATTGAGTGTAGTGTAGGTGTAGGCTTAGGTGTAGGTGCAGGTGTAGGTGTAGGTGTACGTGTAGTGTAGGAACACCAAAGGTTACGACCTACTCCAGTATATGTTTTTTTTTTCAAGAAGTAGCCCTTATATTTTCTTTTCTTATAAAATTACTATAATATAAGCTTTAAATTGGTCTAAATATAGCGAATATCATTGCTAATAAACTGTAGGAAAAACTGCTTAGTTAATTTGCAAATTATTTTTATTATTTAAATTAATAGAAATTAATTTTAATAAATTAATAGAAATCAAAATTTTTAAATTTTCTATAATACGTTAATAATAAACTCTTATTTATGCAATACTTACACTAATTTTAAGGTAAAATTATAATCATTTCTGTTGAAGAAAAAATAGGGAATCTTATTTAAAGAAAATTGGAGTTGTCGCCTAAAAATGAGAAAAAGAATTACATAGAATTTCTTAAATAATATAATTGTCATAAATATTCTCGTCAGTATTGCATCAGAATATAATTAATGAATCGTACTATTATTTCCAGTATCTATATATTATTAATATAATATTATAATTAATATAATTATAATATTAATATTATTTTCATTAAACAATGATTTTTAGTTTAATTAATGTTGGAAAACATTTAAAAAATACCATAATATTTTGCAAAAGTATAAAGAATTTAGATCATTATATTTCACATTTCATATAATATTTAAATATTGAAATATTGAAGATGTTCCATTTAAAAATTACAAATTCAATAACATTCCTGATGAAAATGAAAATTGTAGGATTTGTAAAATTGTTAAAATTTTTAAATATACAAAATTTTGTAAACATTATAAATTGTTCTAAAATATATTTTAAGGAATTAAATAGAATATAATTATATAATAATATTTTGCTAAGTGGAATAGGTCGAAAATAAAATATGAATAAACAACTAGATGAAATAATTTAAATTGATCTATGCTCGTTTTGGAATTAATTAAATGATAGACCAAAATGAGAAGCTTACTACATGAGATTCTTTTACATTAAATAGTAAAAATGTTATTTTGAAAAACATAAACTATAGTTAAAAATATTTTGAATATTAAATACATATATATGAACTATAAACTATAGTAAACTGTATGGAAAATATACATTTTCTATTATTTTTTATTTATTAAATTTTTTTAAATTTATTTTACTTCGCTTTATAATTTTGAATTTTGTTTATTCATAAAAATGTGTAACCTCTTACTGAGTACGTATTTGATAATTACTAGCATTTCTTTTGTAAATTTCTCTATTTAAAATCTTGCTGTGGCTGAGGTAGCGGAAAGTTTCCAAGAAGTGTTTTCCTCTCTGAAGTTTTGCAACTCGCAATATACATAAAGAATATTAAAAAATAATTTGTGATAAGGCATAAAAGGATTTAATTACCTGATAATCATAATGACTTTAGGTATACTTTTTCTTAGACATGATATCTTATATGTGAATGACCTGAATTATAACTTTGTACAGGATGATATTATCCTAAGTCTAAAAGAACAATAGTGTAAGATTTTATATAACATATATTCATTATATTTACTTATTTTGTTTAGTCCATTATCATAAAATCCAAGTAGGTATGTATTAATACATTTTATGTCATCTAGGTAATTATTTTTAACAGACTTGTCATCATTTCTAGCGCTCTTTTTATAAGATAAACAATTAAGATGAAACTATAAATATTCACATTGCTTTAATTTAAAATAACTATTATATAGAAACAACATACTTACATACTATAGAACAGAGCTTATGAAAAATCTAACTCACAATTAATCTACATAATTTCATTTAAAGCTAATATTATTTTTATGAAAAAATTGAAAATTCGTTACTGTTACCGAATTCTATCTCAGTCTCTTAACTACTATATCCTTTACAATACAGTTTACAATACTTATTTAACAATAAGATTACTGTGAAAAATCATCATAAACGATGTAAATATAATAAGAAGCTTTTCTCAGGCTCAGTTTGTTTATTTTTATATTAACTACCATAAAAATGAAAATACATTCACTTTGTAAAACGTGGAATCGAAAAATGATTGAATGTCGTGAATATTTATAAAAAGTATGACAGATATGAATATATCACTTGTTTTTTTTAACAATCACACAAAAACAAGACTGAAATTACAAAGGAATAATCATGTTATCAGTTACTATAGTTGGATACACTATATTTATGTAGTATTCCTAAATAATATAGATAACGAAGGATGCTAACTATGGTTCAACATGAACGCAAGTTTCACTTAATTTGTAACAGAAGAGCAACAAACCGTCTCTGTACAAAACTACATGTATACATCAGAGAGGAAATGTGTTTCCATGGAACTATTACTAGAGTGCATATCTACTCTAAACTTAAACTAACATAGTTAAATATTGCGAACTTTTCGAATACTCTCTAGGATATTACATACACAGATCTTATTCGAATACTACTATCGTAAGTATAAAGGCGTGAAAACGACAACATCATTGCAAACTGGAACTTGTAACCACGCCATTTGCGTGCTAATTGTGGAGCAGAAAGCTTCCTCGCGAAATTACATCGTCATAGTCCTCAGAAGATCTTCTACACCCGCAGATAGGTGTCTTAGGTGGCCGGCTCTTATTGCGATAAAATTTCCAATAGCAAGAGATACAAAAATGCGAGGCACGTATTTAGAGATATTTGTTCTCAAAATTGTTTAACGAAGATCCCATTATGATTTTTGTGTCTTATTTAGAAAATTAAATGCAATATTAATACTATTTTCAATTTTTGAGTTTTTCATTGATCAAAATATGAACAGGAGTCTAGATGTACTTGTGCCAATATTGAATAAATATAAATGTAATATATGTTTATTTTTATTTAAAATAAATTTGATTTATGTTAAATATGTTGTAAAATCTTTAAAGAACATATTAAAACGTCTGATAAATATTATTATTAATTTACTACTAGTCAGTTTTTTGGTTATGAATCTGTCCAGCGCATACGTTAACTAGTAAGAAGGTTAATTAAATGATACATTAGCAACTTTTCTGTTATATAATTTGCAAATAGATTTGTGGAAAAGACAGGAAGATATACATTTTCGATTTAGAATAGCTACGAGCTCGTACTAGTTATTCAAGAATCAGTTAGATGATAAATGACGGACAATGATAAACATACCGTGTGATTCATGACGAGTTGTTCAAACTCCATCTGGAGACAGAGTCTCATAAGGTGACGCAGGAATGGCGCATAAAAACGTTTATAAATTTTCCATTCTTAAAATGCTGGGTGATTTCTTAATCCAGGCCAAGACGTTAGATCCGGAGGGAAATATAGACGCCTATATTTCCTAGGTACGTTGCAGGGATTTAATTATTTTTTTTTTGTAATAGGCTTCACGATTGGATGAAATAAGTAATTTTTTATACATATCAAAAACTTTGCCTTGTAAACAGATACTTTAAACTTTCATTATAACAATACAAAAGTAGATGGATAAGTGGTTAAACTTGAGTGACTAGGATTTGTGTTGCACTTTTTAGTAATTTCAGAAAAATTACCAAACATTCAGTATCATATATCACATAATACATTAAACATTATTTGAATTTATTTTCCCTAACAATTAATACAGTAGATTTAACTAACAGAGAATTTTAATCATATTATTTTTAAAAAAATGATAATTTTCGACAATAAACTTTTATATTTATTTTTGTTTTATTGAGTTGAGAAAATAACAAATTCAATAATATTATTATAAGAAAATGTTTGTTAACAATCAACAACAATAACAATAACCAATCGTGTGGCATTCTAAAATATTTTCACTAAATATGTGTTTACTATGATTTTTTTAATTTTTAGTTTAGTACATTTATAAGTATTTATGTAATATGTACCAGTATTTAAATCTTAATATGTAGAAATGTTTACGTGTCTTCTTTTGCATAGATTTCTTTTGTATCATAACAATCAAGTATTATGAACTTATTTTAAAATACTAGTAGTGCACCAGATTAAAAATTCTAAATCATAAATATCTAAACTTAGCGAAAATCTACTAGCACACCCTAATTATTGGTTATTACTTGCAAGATGATTTAAAAGAAGTAATGTTCTAAAATAAGTTTTTCTATGTATTATAGTTTATTGTTAACAAACTTTGTTTCTGTTGAAAATCATCTGTTTAGTCTAAAAAGTAAAAACAGAAAGAATAAAAGTTAATAAAGTTACTATTATCTAAAATTATTAAATTTTAAGAACTTATTCTATTTTATAATAAAAAAAACTTACCACCAGAGTCTGATTTAATCCAGTTCTGAAATATTAAAATTAACTAATAGGATACTTATAAGTATACTGTATATGAATATTTTAATATTATTTATTTTCTTATTCAAATAAAACTGTAGTAACTACACCAGATACATGTAGTATACAATATAAATGCTTTCCAGTAATACAGTAATAATAAACGGTTTAAAAACTTTTTCGGCACGTAGAACATTTCTATCTCGAAACTGAATGCCCCAGAAAAAAAAAATCAACACATAAATGCAGAATATGTGTTTTACGCCACAGTTTTATTTTTTTCAAATAGTCCACCATCGTGCTTTCTCGTGACCCATGAACAGGGTAGGGTGTGTCCTATCCATCTCAAAATCAACAGATGTCATCTGGTAGACGTCCATAATCAGAATCAGTCGATAGCCGATCGATCCGACACGATTTAATTGAGTGATCGTACTAACAAAAAAAAAGAATTTCTCAATTAGTCCACTATTTTGCTTTCTCATGATCCATGAACATGGTAGAGTGTGTTCTATCCACCTCAAGATCAATAGGTATCGTCTGGGACACGTCCCCGATCAGAATCAAAACCCGATCGATCCGACCCGATTTAGTTGAGTTATCATGCTAACAAGTTTTAAATTCCGACACTAACAACAACGACACACACAGAGCAAAATTTTTAAAACTCTTTCTTTTTGGTTTTTAGGTCGAAAAGCGAAAAATGAACCCAAAGAAATTTTTTTTCGCTTTTTCTTTACATAATTTACATTACTTTTCCGGTATGCAGAAAAGTAAAAATTAATTTAGCATCTGAAATATTTATCTTTGTGAAAGGGGCTATTTTAGAATATATTGAATTGAATAGAAGCATACGATCAGTAATTTTCATTAACTTTACTTTCAGAGGATAAAGAATAGTCTAACAATCAGTAATGCATACCTAGATCTTTTTTATCACATTAATAGAGACAATATTTCTGTTAACTTAGACTTATTTTTGGATTGGCCTATATAGGTATTTATCACAATGAATATGTAGTTCAACTTATAATAAAAATAGTCACTGCGATGGTAACCAACCACACATTGATGTTGATCAAACTGTATGAACTACTCAAAACAAAAAAGACCAAGTTAATTGCGCAAACATATTCTATTTGTACAGAGCTCAAAATCCAAATATTCAATACGGTCTAATATAAGAACAGATCCCCAAGACGCCTCTTAGTTTAAGGGATTTAATATTTGAAAAAGACTCACTACTACCATTTATAGTATAAGATTTGACCATGCTTGCTATCTAAAAGCTTTGAACCAAACTGGAGTAGTCAATGGTCATGTCTATTGATATATGGGACATCATATGAAATGAATAATTTGATCTTTAACTGTCAATGCTACATAAATGGCTCGAAAGAACTGCCTTGAAATTGAAAAGGTTTGTTTGAGAACTACTTAACCCCTGTTATAGGTATTAACCATTTGTTAAGTATTAAAAATGTAATAGTTTTTAATGTATTAATACTCTTCCTAAAAAAATCGGGTACATTCTTTTAAAAATAGAAGTAGTTAACGTTGTAGTTACCGCCAAGGTTTGTTTTGTTAGCTCATATATCTCCCTCTGTTGTTGACTCTTCCTTCCTGTGGCCTATATTGTCTGCTATATAAAACGCCTTGATATGCCGCTAAGGGAGAAAAATATGTTCTTATACTTTCCTTCGATTCTTCATTATTTTGTTCAGAATTTTGTAGTAGATTAAGGTTTACTTTTTTAAGTCTCTATTCACAGTTAGTCATTAATGGCAAAAACAAATTAACTGTATGATATAGTTATATTGTAAATAAATATAATAATTCTTTTAGGCTACAATAGAACAGTGTAGTAAACAACGTATATGTAGAATTGCAACCTTTAAGGGTTAAATAGCTACCTAGTATAACAAACCAAAATGACTATCAAATACATACAGTCTAGTACTATAAGACAATCAAAAATCTTTTGTTTTATTTCTTTCTATAAAAAATGTATAAATTTGGAAATAAAATACTTATCATTTCACACTATTACTGATGATAGGCATATTTATTTAACAAGTACTGGACAACTACAAACTAATTTCTCTCAAATAAAACCCCACATTATTAAAAATTAATGTAAAACATCATAGCTAAGTATTAATTTTATTTAAATATCAATGCTGTCATTATTTTTATTATAATAGAATAGAAAGAATTTATTGACATATCATATACATAGGTACATTTGTATTTACGACATTTAAAATAAACACAAAGTAAATATAATATATCACAAACAAGAGTGTTTAGAAAAATATTCTTAATATTACCACATTTAATCAAATTCATGCATCAAATTCATTATACAGTCTTCTAAACTACTCTAAACTATTTTGTTTTGTGATATGAATTCTCGACAGTGGTTATTATAAATCACCAGCATATCTTGTATTATGCTGGTGCACATTTGCATTCGTTAGTAGGTTCTGTAAATTCTTGTGTACTAAAAGAAGTGACTCTAACAAATACAGGCATGCCAGGGATAGAACCTTATATTTCTTAAATAGTTCTCTGCTAAAAGTACGGATCGCTGCTCCCTCAATGAGACGAACCGCAGACTTCTACAAAGTAAACGTCTTTGGGACAAGGCAAAATAAATTGTTCTCATAACGTTATCATTTACATATGGCCGCAGCTATCTCATGACAGATATTTGTGTGCTTAATTTTGAATATAGGCTGTCGAGATGAGCAGACCAATTTAGGCTAAGGTCAGGTATTATCTCTAGCCGATTCTGACTTTCGTCCATTTTTATTGGACGTCAATGTTGTGTTTCTTGAGTTACCATGTTAAGTTTTAATTTACAAACTGGGACCCAGGTGTTTGATGATGACCAGGACCTTTCCTGCTCATCTCCTCATTTCCTCGAGTTAGTAAAGTAGTATCATCTGCAAAAAGTATACAAGAGCTATGCTCAATTGCAACTGGCAAGTCATTTATATATAAAAGAAATAGTACCGGACCTAAAGCAGATCCTTGCAGAACATCTTTTTCTACAGGACCAAGGCAGAGTCGGAACCTTCACTGCATACATATTGTTACCTATTGCTTAAATATAAATGAAATATTTGTTATTAATTACTGTGAATGTCATAGTATTCAAGTTCTATTTTTAGAATATTTAAATTTACGCAATAAAAAGCTTTGATTAGGCTGCATATAGTTGCATATGTGTTTGCCTTAAAACTAAATCCTTCAGCAACGTATACAATATTATATGATAATTATAACAGAATGGTTATAATAATTATAACAATATTATGAATATAACAAATAGTCTTCGTAATTTTTAAATATGTAAATTTGTAATTTCTCCGAAATCTAAATATAACAAAAGTCCCATGTATAATTCTTACCGATAGATATAGGTATTATTATTGTTTTGATAGTAATTACTGATAACTTAACTATCCTACACTATCCTTTAATATTAACTTTTCATCCTCTATGATACGCAATAGTTTAACATCCCCTGCACACTTCCCCCGTCTAACTCCTGCACATGTTTCTGACGAAATACTTCAAATTATTTTGTTACTATGTATATTTGAATAAATACTTCATATTTACTTCATAAATCCTCTCTTAAATAATTTTATAAATGCAAATACTTTATCTCTAGAATTATTCCTTGGTCTGTATTTAATTACATCTGACTTACACTAAAGGTATTTAAGGAATTATATAAATAGTATGCATACTTTCTCGTTACAATATAATGTATTTTTTGTTTATGTAAAAGATATTTAAAGTCTAATGCTGTATTTTAGAAATTCGTAATTCTTCGCATTTCTTTGATCCAAAAAAATACACTTTCCATAACAAAAGCAGTGGAAAAAAATATAATAAATATTAATTACAAAATTTAATAGGGACACATTGTAATAGGAGTGATATATATAATTTACTACTGCAGTGGAATTATAAATAGTGAATTTATGTCGTTCGCAAACATATCCTAAATCGTGGCATATGAACTAACCGAAACCGGCACGCTAAACGACAGAGCATTTAAATTCAAATTCAAATTTAAATTGGGAATACAGAATTGCAAACGAGACAGCAGCTGGTGAACATCCCACGATTGTGTTGATTTCCTTTTAGTGAAACGCTGACTGTCCATCCCCCTTTGAATGCTCGCATTTTTCTCCCTGACTTTGTCAGTTGGAAGATTAATAATATACTCGTGAAAAAGTTGTACCATAGCCGAGGCGGAAAGTTCTTTCGCAATTTAATCTAAATATTGTTATTCTAGAGTGAACTTTTATATACGAAAACGTGTTTTTTACGTTTTTTACCACAGTTGCATAAGTAATTATTTTTCCAACAAGAGATATTCACGAAGGTATTATTTAAAGTCGCAAAATGAATTTACTGTATTCAAAGAATCTTGAAAAGTTTTATACTTATTTCATATTATACTTTAGCAAACTTTTTTATAGCCTTATTTTAATTGGCGTGCTTAAAAACAATTCAGATAGAAATAAAATGATACAGAAAAAATACTTATATATCGAACGAATAAAACGCAAAATTGCAAATTGTAATTGCTAACGGGGTTTTTACAGAGAGATCAATTTTGGTGGAACAAATAGCGTAAGGCCGTTGTATAGGATGCCTCAGTTGGAACTATAGGACTTAAACTGCACGCCATTTGTGTTCTGTCAAAGACAGAGCATCAATACTTAACGACTGTCATCTACAAACAATACGACGTCAAAATGCCTCAGTGCCTCGTTTAGAACTATAGGATGTGATGAAGTATGCTCCAATTACGTGGAGTAATTGAACCATACCTTAGTAATCACAGTGACTCCAAAATGCGCAACAAAGTGCTTATCTCGGTGGATGCATTCCTTTTGCGTGAACAGCATGTCGATTTTCAGCACCCCAAATTCGACAATTTTGTTTGCTGAGGTATAGGGTTATGCTGCAAGAATCAGCAGCACCTTCTTTCTTTTCTAACACCCAATTAACAAATGTATAACGCTGTAAATAGTCTGTAACTTTTAATTGTTATGTGAAGCGAATTTTGTATATTTACAGATGCAGATATTTCTTTAAAATCTTATGCGTGGTGGCCTTGACAGATTTAATGATTGTGCACGACGGCGACGTCGAAGTGTACTCTCGTACACTTTCTCTCACTGCAGCAATATTTTCATCCGACTGTAGCGACGCGTTAAATTGGCGTATTAGCAGGGATAATGAGTGTGCCTCGATAGCTCAGCGGTCAGAATAACCAACCGGAAATTTGGAGAGCCGGGTTCGATTCCCGGTCAAGGCAATGCACTCTTTGTCCTTGCTATCGCCAAAGTGGTGACCCCGAAATGATTCGTCGTTCCAGTACATCCAACCTCTCTTACATCTAAAATTCGCGGATTCGATTCCCGTCCTATCCATCGCCCTATAGTCCGGGGGTTACCTAACAACGATTCGTAAGAATGACGAACGCGGTTACATTTCGTTAAATTGTATCGAGACAAACCATGTCTCTAGGGAGGGAGTACTGTAGTGACGCATTAAACTGGCGCATTAGCAGGGATAATGAGTGTGCCTCGATAGCTCAGCGGTCAAAGCAACCAACCGGCAATTGGGAGAGCCGGGTTCGATTCCCGGTCAAGGCATAATCACTCCTTATCCTTGCTATCGCCAAAGTTCGCCATTCTTACGAACCGTTGTTCGGTAACCCCCGGACTGTAGGGCGATGGATAGGACGGGAATCGAATCCGCGAATTTGAGATGTAAGGGAGGTTGGATGTACTCGAACGAATCACATCACATCGGGGTCACCACTTTGGCGATAGCAAGGCTAAAGAGTGCTTATGCCTTGACCGGGAATCGAACCCGGCTCTCCCAATTTCCTGTTGGTTGGGTGTACTGGAACGAATCACATCACGTCGGAGTCACCACTTTGGCGATAGTAAGGATAAAGAGTGCTTATGCCTTGACCGGGAATCGAACCCGGCTCTCCCAATTTCCGGTTGATTGCTCTGACTGCTGAGCTATCGAGGCACACTCATTATCCTTACTAATGCGTCAGCTTAATGCATCACTACACGACAAACTACAACGAGGAACTCTTGGGTGTAAAATTTAATTCAATAGATTGGACCTATTTTAAACTTTTACTTTTTCGCACTCCATTATAAGCGGAAAAGTAATGTAATGGTGTAAAATTTTTTATATGGTTTATTTTTCGTTTTTCGGCCTAAAAAACAAAAAGAAGGGTTTTTAAACCATTTCGTGTGTATGTGTGAGTGTCGTTGTCGTCGCCATTTATTCTTGTTAGCACGATAACTCAACTAAATCATATCGGATCGATCGGGTTTTGACTGATTCTGATCGAAGACGTCTCCCAGACAAACGACACCTATTGATTTTGAGGTGAATAGGACACACTCCATCCTACTTATATGTCATGAAAAAGCACGATGGTGGACTATATGAGAATTTTTTTTTGTTAGCACGATAACAAAACTAACTAAATCGTGTCGGATCGATCAGGTATTGACTGATTGTGATCCGGGACGTCTCCCAGATGACACCTATTGATTTTGAGGTGAATAGAACACACTCTACCATGTTCATGGGTCGTGAGAAAGCACAAGGGCGGACTATTTGGGAAATAGTTTTTGTTAGCACCATCACTCAATTAAATCGTGTCGGATCGATCGGGTGTCAACTGATTCTGATTAGGGACGTCTACCAGACGACATTTATTGATTTTGAGGTGGATAGGATACACCCCACCCTGTCCATGGGGCATGAGAAAGTACGATGGTGGACTATTTGAGAAAGATTGAAAAAAGTAAAACCGTCGCATAAAACACATAGCATTTATGTGTTTTATGGTTTATTTTTTCTCGGCCACTCACTTTCGAGATAGAGATGTTCTACGTGCGAAAAGTCCGTTTTAAGGATCAATATTTCGTAACTTTTTAATAGCCTTTTAGTTTTATATTAATTAATTGTAAAGTTTTCATACATTTAAGCAATATTAACACTAAACTAAGTAATAACAGTTTAAAATTTACATTTTATAAAGAAAAACAGAAGTTTTCATTAAAATCGAATACTTAAAGTAATAAGAATATAAAACTACCTTTCTTGGAGGTTAACACGAGCCCTGAGATACTCCAGCACTATGGTGCCGGCGTCTGAAAGGCAACTAAATGTCCTTGAAATAGAAGGAAGCCCCACAGCTACCCATTTTCAACATTAAGTTTGGGTAGAACTTTTATTCCCATGTGAGTAAAAATACTCCACGCTTCCAATCTAGTGTTAAGATTATTAAAACTCTAACTGCTCAAAGTAGCATTCTTTTATTGGTTATGAATAAGTAGACTACATATCCATCTTGAACATTCTGATCGACCCTATCTACAATTTTCAGAATTTTAAGCCAACTATTCTATTATACTTACATAATTTGTCAATGGATTGTAGATATTCAATTGGGGAATTATCCATATAAACTCATAAGTTCAGTTATACTCATGAGAAATAATTAACGAAAAAAGTCTGGTCATCCTTAAGAATACTCTATAAACCTGCATCTTTTTATTTACTTTCTAGGGAAGCACCGGCTCAAATATTCCCGAATCTAGTAAACAAATGAGGTATTTTGTCTTGGTAAAATTAATATGTGCAATACAAATACGTGCAGAATTCTTTTCTAAAACTCTCTAATGTTTTAAATGATGTTTATGTTAAATATATTACCGAAGAAAAATTAACACAAAAATCGGTTGTCTTGTAAATACTACTGCCCTATTTACACCAAGGATGGCTAAGAAGTTTTCATGATTGAAATACTACTATGATCTAATTCGAAATTATTAATCTCATGATTTAAAAACTGTCATTTATTAATAACAAAATTAATAATAAATAGCTATATCAATTGTTTTAATATATTATTAATACATTGACAATATTAAGTATAATTCAAATAAAAATTCTAACATTTTTCAATCGCAATTCTCAATACTTGCTAATATAATACTAAGTTATTACCATATAAAGTTACCTACAAAAAGGATCCTCAAATTATTTTATCACCGATTACTAAATTAAATTTTTTTTACCGGCGACTCTGCCCAAAATTGAATGGAGAAAAGAAATTTCAGTAATTTATTTTATGTTATTATATTTAAGATCTATTTAAATATATTTAAATTTATATTTAAGTTCTATTTTAAAATTCATGCCACAATTATATATTTGTAAAGGTATGTCTTGTTAATAATAACTACATAATAATATAATAGTGATATTCTGATAAAAATTAACGGGCTTTTGATATCAGATGTTGTAAATGAACATAACTTTAACGAGAATATTACTTTGTAAGAAAATGATCCCAGATGACCGCCATCAACGCAATTCTCTTTAGTGATAGATATGCCAAAAATGAGAGGACATAACTTTTTTATCTGCTCAGAAAGCCATTCACCGGGTGAAATCTGTCAAGGTTTAAACCTCAAACCATATATTGGCCCTTATCTCGAAATCAATAGAACTAGTAAAAACGGGCTAATGTAACATGTTTGCGTGACTGTCGGAAGATGTATGCAAAATTAATTTCATACATGTGATAAATACTGTTAAAGAAAAACAGTAGTTTATAATAGATACCTCTATAACCTCATCTAATATTAAATATGTTTTTCTGGGTTGTTAATTAATAATACAGTAGGAAGAGCACCTAAGGTATTTTTATATATTCATAGATTATTTTTGATATATTCATTATGAATATATTAAAAATATTAAATTTAATTGATACAAAAATTGTAACATTATGGATTCAGAATTAGCAATATTTTCTAATGTTATTATATGACCCATAGGAAATTTCGTAGATAAAAATTATTCATAAGAGGGACAAATTACTATCGGTCACTAAACTACCCTCAGCCAAACTACTAATATCTTAATACCAATTTGTTAACATAATTAATATTTATTGTATCTACTCAGAATTAAGGAAAAAAATAATTTCAATAATTGTAAAATGTATGTTAGAATACATGCCCATATTCATAGTGGGCACAAATGTGATGGATGTCAAGTAATATGTTTGGTATGTAATCAAAGCTTTTGCCCTTTAAAAAATCTTTGTGTTCAATACATTACAAATACATTTATGTGTGAAAGACTTAAAAATAATAAAGTCTAAATACACATTAAATATTGTGGTTAGCCATGGACGAGATCAAAGATTATAAAAAAAAAACTGTGTGACCAATATTATAGTACGTGCATTTGATCAGCATTTCAAATATCATCTACTTATATCATAGCCAGGAAAAGATTATAAAAATATACTAACGAAATAATTGAACATCTGGTGTTAACTACATGAATGTGTCCTAATTTAATGCATATGCCGTGAATACTTTATGCGTTATATTTTACATCAAAAATTATTGGAAAGTATTACCCGGATGTAGATGTATTAATTGCATGCAACAAAGCGTTGTTTCCCAAATCTCTCAAATGCACGCGAATATTTCATAAATTGTACCCTAGTATTTCAGAGCCTATACAACTAATTGCTATATGGTGCAGAGCATAGATATCCCTAGTATTTCAAAACCTCTGCAATTCTCTTCGCTCTGATTATTACATGACGGGGCACACCGAGTTCTTAAGTGAATCATTTTAAATAGGAGATGACGTGCAAAAATTAGTACAACAATACAAATCCGTCAACCTATGACAGAGTAATGAAAAGTTTCTACACAAGAACATTCAATGGAACTGATATTTCCATCAAAATAAATGAAATAAGTTCAACAAAAATCAAAATAAACGGAACAAAAATTAAATAAATTTTACAGAAATATTGAAACGCCCATGAATCAAATTATACAATAAAGCTAAGACGTGAGTTCATAATGGTATTTTGTTTGACAAATTATTAGCTGTCTAATAATGTCTACCGTACGTAGTTGATTGAAACATATGTCGCTAGACATACGTGCTGGTAATGTGGCATATTAGTAACAGTTGCAAGTGGTGTAGCATGTGATCCGTGAGTCGTCATTAAATTGATACAAGCGCAAAGATCCATTATACAAATTGTAATGATGTAGATGTTTAGGTGATCCAATCTGGATTTTTTATGTTAACTAAATGACGTATTACAAATATTATATTTAAATAGTGGTATATTCGGCATTATAAATAATAATATCGACGGTCTACTTACAAAACCTTTGAAAGATCAAATTTCAATAATTTTACTGGTGAGGCAAAACACTAATTTACTCCCTGCCGATAAAACGTAGAATTTCTTCTTTGAACTGTGATCAGAGTTACTACTCCCATTTCACTAGAAGTCTTCTAAATAGAAAATTCAGATATACGAATTTGTATACAGAAAATTTGTCGGACTTATCATATTCTATACAATGGGTTCTAAACAGACAATAAACAAATCAGTTCTTTCTCATTTATTTTAATTTTTATTACAGTAAAATTTACTAAACGGATAGAATTAACACGTTAGTAATATTCGGAGCTTAGAATTCTAAAACGAATATTAAAGCAAATGAAATTAAACTCTCATAAAAATAAAAATAATTCTACAAGTCTTGTTGTCTGGCGTTAAATAAGTTTTTCTTCATTTCAACTAAAGGGTACTTAAATACTTTAGTGACCATAGTCGTCACTGAAGTAAAATATGACTAGGTCCGAAGATCAATAAAGTTTCTTTATAAATAGGTACATTCCTGGTTTCGTGATCAGAAATAATAAATCGTTTAATAACACTGTCACCTTAAAATTTTTATATATTACGTAAGTTCGTTCGAAATTAGAATATTGTAGCCTTATTTGGTATCCCTGATATCTATCATATGATTCAACTTGAAAATGTTCAGCTCCGTTCCTTGAAGTATTTGTCATTTCGCATAAATAATTATTATCTGGTAAGGGGTTATGATGTCTGATTTTACAAAGATGTGACATACAGTAAATGAACTCTAGCAGGGTGCTTACTACCATTTCATTTTTATTCAAATTATTTCATAATAATATAGATGCACCCGCATTCATCATCATCATTGGTGCTGCAGCCCTGCAGGGCCTCGACCTTCTCAAGCGTCCTCCGCCATTATTGACGATTTTGTGCTTGTGCTCTCCAGTTGGGGGCACCGATACTTCTGGCATCCTGTGTTACACCATCGGCCCATCTAAGCTTTGGCCTATCCCTCTTCCTGCTTCCTACAGGTTCTATGCTAAGCACATTTTTAATGGGGTTCGCTTCACTGGCTCGGGCCACATGTCCTGCCCAGCGCAGGACGTTTAACGGCCTGGTCTGAACCCTGACTGATATTCCCCGATATGGGCTTCGGTGAATGGTTTCAGTCTTTCATTTAGGATGTTGGACAGAATCTTGTATGACATATTGAGGAGAGTTATTCTCCTATAGTTTTGGCAATCTAACTGATTTCCTTTTTTATTTAGTGGGCATATGAGTCCTAACCTCCATTCTGCTGGCATGTTTCCTCTTCCCAGATTTTACAGATGATGTTATACATGTACTCAAGTTTTTTACCACCGTGTTTAAAGAGTTCTGTTGGGATGTTATCACTGCCAGGGGACTTGTTATTATTCAGATTTTTTATGGCCGCTGCCACTTCATCCAATTTTGGGGGTTCTACTTGTTCTTCAACTCGAACTCTAAGAGTTCATTTGGTTCACCTGCCAGCATCTCTTGAAAATGCTCTGTTCATCCGGATAGGATATCTTTTCTATTGTTTATTAGGTTTCCTTCTTTGTCTCTACAGATATTAGTTCTTGGTTTGAAAACCTTTCTTGATGCGTTTAGTTCCTGATAGAATCTTCTGGTGTCATTCTGGTTTCGGGAGCTTTCAAGCTGATCTAATAGTTGATTTTCTGTCTCCCGTTTCTTTCGCTTATGTACGCGTTTCTCTTCCCTTCTAAGATTCTTGTATTTGTCTACCGCCGCCCTTGTCCTACGCTGTAGCATGGTTTTGTAAGCTTCGTTCTCTTTGGCGGTTACTTCGCAGCATTCTCCGTCGAACCATTCGGCCATCTGCTTGTTTGTTGTTGTTCCCACCACTTCTTCTGCTGCCGTTTTAAGGAGTTCTTTGCATCTGTTTCACATTTCTGTAGTTGTTTGGTTTTCATCTTGAGTCTGCTGCAACATTGATTCTATGTGTAGTTCTATGTGCTGTTGGTATCGTTTTTCCGTTTCTTTATTTTTAACATGTGTACCTTATACTTGGTTTGTTTGGAGCTGCTTTCCTTCTTGACATTGAAGATTCTTGCACGTAGTCATACGTTTACCATGAAATGGTCCGAATCGATGTTTGCCCCTCTATATGTCCTAACGTCAAGTAGATTTCTAGAGTGTCTTCTATGAATTAAAATATGATCAATTTGGTTTTTCGTAAGACCATCTAGTGATATCCACGTTATTTTATGGATATTCTTATGGTTAAAGTGGGTGCTTCCCACGACCATGCCTTTTCTGCTGCTAAGTCAATAAGTCTGGTGCCATTTTCATTTGTTATATCATGGAGGCTAAATTTACCAATAAACTCTTGGTAACACGGTTCCTTCCCAATATTTGCATTCATGTCCCCAATTATTAGTTTAATATCATTTGCAGCACAGCTGTCATATGCATTAGCCAGATCTTCACAGAAGTTGTCTTTTTCGTTTTCATCTTTGTCTGCGGTTAGGGCATATGCATTTATAGGGCTTAGATTAAAGAATTTTCCTTTTATCCGTAGAGTGCACAGTCGTTCGCTTATGGCCTTGAACCCAATGGCAAGGTGCTTTATCTTCTTTGACACAATGAATATATTGCCAAACTCGTGGCGATGTGCATTGCAGCTATGGTATACATCATGTTCTTTTTTTTGCATGACCCCTGTTCCCGTTCATCGCATTTCTAGTATTGCTGCAATGTCAGTTCTGTAAATCGTTGTTCTTAGTTCGGTGCCTGAGTTGTCGTTGTGATTCCAGTCCGGCGTTTTCAGATTGAGACTTCGTAACGGTAGATTTTTTCTTACAGGCAGGGGTTATTAGCCCCTGGCCCAACCTTCCTCTTTTATCCGAGCTTGAGACCGGCAGGAGTGTTGTAGGGCTGCTCAATCTACCTAACAGACAACCCCAGGCGAAGTTGATGCACCCGCATTGCCAAGCATGTTTAGCATAGACATGTCTAGTCTAGGCATATTAGGCATATCTCGAGAGGAAAGTACGTTTAATTGTTTAATTGTAAGATTGCAAGATTCAATGTGCTGCTAATATCTAGTACTTGTGATTTGAACAATTATACTCAGAATGAGTTACTATCTCTAGGGAACCACAACTCGTTACTGTCGTGTAAGTTAATGAAATATTCCACTGTTTATTTATACTAAAGTACTTATTTGCATTCCATATTTTTATCATGTAGATGGATTTTTTCTTTCTATTGGGTAATAAAAGCGTTATTATTATTACTAACGAACTTAGATATTATTACTAATTTCTTTAGTATAAAAATACAATCAATGATTCAAATTATCGTAAAAATAATGATGATCTTCAAAATAACTTAAATTCAGAGACATGTTGGGCTTTGGGCCCTAACGATGAGCCTCAAACTTACCAGATTTTCATTCGCTAATATAGGACACCTACGTGCAACTTTATAGCTTAATGGGCTCGTCAGAGTCTGTAGGGACTCAGATAAGCCCAACGGTGCCAATAACATTATTTTAGAAATATCATGACTTACAAGTTTTTGTAAGTAAACCGTCGATATAAATTATTATAACGTAGAGCAGATTGGGGGAATTCCACGCACCTAAGGGAAAAACTCAAAAAAACCTTCCTATATACACATAAACATTTCAAAAAATAAAATATTTTATTAAATATTATAATAAATAAAAAAATATTATTATTATTATATTATATAGGTTTGGGCCTCATCAGCCACTGATCGCATGGGTAGTCCCTTGGCGATCCCCTCTTATCCGGGTCATTATCCAAAAATGCTATCCCATAAAAGGAGCAATTTAGGCACGTCCCCCGTCTTAAGCCTCGCCTCCTCTAGGATAACAGGGGTCCCTAATATAAGATACCTCTTCTCCTCCAGTGCGACGCAGGCGTAAAGAAGATGAATCGAGGATTCCTCGTCTTCTTTACAGTATCTGCAGGCCGGGCTATCAGTGAGCCTCAGCTTGTGCTTATATGCATTCAGGCTACTATGGTGGCCCGTTATGATTCCCACCAGAGTTCTGGCTTTGTGCCTGTTCAATTTAATGAATTCTTGGGCCCATTTCTCAATCTCTGAGTATTCGATGAAGAGTTTGGTTATTGTATCTTGTGCTGGTCTCTTACCCAGCCATTGATGCAGTCTCTGATCAGATTCCGACTTATTCCCACTGCAGGTTCTGGTCCATAGAGGTTTTCCCTGGTCCCTAGTCTGGCAATGTCATCTGCAATTAGATTTCCCTTAATGCCATTATGCCCAGGTATCCATAAGAGTTCCACCGATCCATTCCCTGCCAAGTGGTTCAATGCTTCATAGCAATTATAGACCAGCTTCGACTTTGTCGTTGCTGAATTCAGGGCTGCCAACGCCGCCCTGCTATCCGAGCAGATACATACCTGCTCCTGGGTCCGATTTTGGTCCGCCCCCAGAACACCGTATGTAATTCCAACTAGCTCGGCCTGGAGTGCGGTAGTGTATTTGCCCAAGGGGAAGGTTTTACCTATCCCGTCGCGTCGTCTATACACCCCCGCGCCCGCTCTGTTCCCACTCTTGGCTCCATCCGTGTACCAGATGTCTCCATTGAGCGGCAATCCAGCTCGACCCTCCATCCAGTCGGTCTTACTGGTGAGGGTGATCTTATATTTCTTGTCAAACAGGAAGTGGACACCTGTACTGTCAGAGGGCATCCATAGGAGTCCCTCCTCAGCTAGCTCTCTTGAGAGTCTATTCAGGTCCCTTACCTTCCTATTCATGTTTACCACCCTGTGCATTGCCTTTACGGCTTCCGCTTTCAGGATGACATCAAGAGGTGGTATCCCCGTCAGTATCTCCATCGCCTCGATCGGTGTTGATCTTGGGGCTCCGGTTATACTTCTAAGAATCAATCCTCTTAACTTGTTAAGTCGGCTGGCTTCCGATTTTAAACAGGCTCTCTCCCATCAGACTAGTGCTGCATACGTCAGTCTGGGTTTGAGAATTGCCTCATACATCCATTTCATGGTTTCCGGT
Source organism: Rosalia funebris (assembly GCA_037954035.1). Lineage (NCBI taxonomy): Eukaryota > Metazoa > Arthropoda > Insecta > Coleoptera > Cerambycidae > Rosalia > Rosalia funebris. The sequence continues at coordinate 756,283 of JAZFAV010000018.1, read as the reverse complement.
TTCAAGCCCCAGCTACTACCAATGGCTCTTCTCAGTTGCAAAAGTGTTGCTGTGATCTTGGAACATATGTGACTTAGATGTTTTCCCCATGACAGTTTGCCGTCCAGGATTACTCCTAAGTATTTCACTTCGCTATTATAGCTTAGTTCTTGGCCACCAAGTTTCAGCGGACATGTTTTGTTCCACTTATATTTCTTGGTGAACACCATCACCTCAGTTTTAGAGGGACTGACTGAGAGTCCCCTCTCCCTGCACCAATTCCCAACCTTATTTAAAGCTCCCTGCATTATATCGAGAATCGGCTCCAGGAAAGGGCCCTTCGTTATTATTACTAAGTCATCGGCATGAATAAAAAATATTATATTAAATAAAAACTAAATTAAAAATAAATTTTATTTTTTGAAACCTTATCTGATCGTGCAGAAACACGAGAAAGAGGTTGAGGATCGCTTCTGGGTATAATTCAATGCCTGGCGAGGCTTTAGCCCGAGGAGTAGTTGTTTCCTAGAGCGATTATGTAATAGCTTTGCTATTCGGGAACTACTTTGATAACCGCTTGGCGGTTTGGTGGTTCCTTTCTCGATTTCCGACTTATATGTTACTGACATAAACTTTTATAATTTAATAATGGAATCTTACACCTATTGGGCATCTTGTAATTACAGAAAAAAGGTTATTCGAAGAACCGATGTGAAAAAAAAAATAAAAATTAAAATATTGTCATTGCGCGGTATTTCCCCACGGACTGGGTAATATCGCGCATGCGATGGGGTAATTCTGCGCAATAATTAAATAAAGCTGAAAACTCGAAATTATAATAAAGAAAATTTCATTGTTGCGTGGGAACAAATAAACTCTAAATAAAACAAATTCTCACAAGCGCTTTATAAAAACACTAATAATAAAAAGGGTTTTATTTACTGATATTCTTCTTTTCAATATTGGCACACAGATCGCATGTATAATTAACTGCTGAATCCCAACCACTACATTCTGAACGTGCGCCCAGTTTGAACACATTATACAACGGTATCAAATTTCCTTGTCTCGTGTGAATTCACCGCACACCAAGCACTTCTCATTATCTCCAGTTGAATCTACATCATATAATTCAACATCGTCACATAACTGCCTTTCACCATAGCTTTCAGAGTCAGAATCATCAAAATGTAAATTTCTTAAGCCAGGTTTCTTGCTCAAACGTCGTTTCTTTGCTTTGGTAACCAGTTCTCCCACTTTTTCCGCCTTTCTTTTCTTAGTTCCAGATTTTGTTAACTCTTCATCTTTTTTCTTTAAATTCCTCTTTTCTTGTTTTATTTGTAACTGAGTTTTTAGTGGCGTGAACGTGAAAATTTCTGAGTGTTGTCTTGCACGTGATTTTGAACTTTTGTTTTCAATTGGGCCAGGAAACGGTGCTAGCTTTTCAATAGGGACTATTAATGAAGACGGGTCATTGGAACAGGATGATGTAAACTATGCTTGGACACTTCCTGAATTAGCAGGTTGCGGTTCAGCTTCCTGGTTTGACTGCCATTTGCTTTTGTTGGGTGGAGTCCTGTGCATGGTTTCACTACATCTTGATGGTTCCAGTTGGGGTTTAGTTTTCTGCCCGACTTCAACAGTTACCGTTGACTGCTCCAAAATATTATCTCGATTACTAACGTCGGTTTGATTTAAATTAATTTCGATCTGTATATTGACTTCTGGGTGATCTGTCAGGCTGAAATCATCATCAGAGAATTTATAAGGGTTTTTGGGCCATATTCCAGCAGCGCAGAATCCAGATATCCCTTTGTCCATCGTGACAACCCTTAGGTAGGTTTTGTTAAAAATGGAATAAAGTTCATAATGTGTGATCTTTTCGTGAGCGTGATTTCCTAGATACAAATCGCACTCACGATTTAAAGCATTTTTTAGTGGCCCAAAAGAAGTCAAGTCAAGAGGTTGGAGCTTGTGAGAGGTGTGCGGGGGAAGTGACACCATAACAATTCCGTATGATCTGCAGTGTGTATAAATCTCCAAAGAAATGTAGCTCCCATGATTATCTTATATGAGGAGCACTGGATCTTCTTCCGAAGCCTTCACATGCTGATGAAAATGTTTGATCCAGTCGAAAAACAACTCTTCATTTATCCAACCATTCTTTGAACATACTGCTCTAATTGGTCCATCTCTCATTAATTATGGATTCATACGTGCTCTCGGGAATATAAACATAGGGGAGACGAACAGTCCCGAAGTACTTACAGCGCATATTACGGTCACATTTTTTCCTCGTTCCCACGAAGTTACGGACCCCACTTGATTATGGCTTTTTGGTGCCAAAATTTTTACTGGCTTTTGGATCGTGGAGATACCCGTGTCATCCACATTATAAATTCTACTCTCAGAAATTTAAAATTTTTCAATAACAGTGAGCAGATTGTTAAAAAATCGTTCAACTTCAGGCTTATTAAATTCAGAAATACGGTTTTGCCTGGTACCTTCCGGTTTTCGAAGACTAATTTCAGGATGTTGCCTTAAAAATAGTTCTAGCCAATCTTAACTGGCCATTTTTTTGTCCTGATCGAAACGGTGTTTAATTTTATTGGCTTCAGCAAACTGGTTATGCTAAACGCCGCAGTTCTGTAGGTGTGATTCCGAAAAATATATTCACCAATTTTATAACATGATTGGCTATGGCGGTTTGCTGTTCATCATTAAAAACTGGTTTCTTTCCCAATATTCCTTTCGAACTGATATTGATATTTAGTTTGTAACGTAGAGTTGGAATATTGACCGACCTACTTCTCGTATTTTTCGCCCCGATTGTATGGCAATGATTGCAGCTTTTAGCTCGTTTTCCGTTCATTTTGCCTTTTCGGTTTTCCGAACGTAAGTACGAGGCATTTTGAATTCTAAAAAGAAACACGGAATAATAAATTACCAGCAAAATACAGGGTAATACTGCGCAGCGCGAAATTACCCCTCCACAGATGCGAGGTATTTCCCCGTCGTGTGTCACCTAACTTAACCTATCACTGTTAGTTAATGACAAAACATAATTAATTGTTCGTGTGCACAAAATTATATGTACATATAAAGCATAATACTCTTGAAATAGTTTTACTGAAAACTAATAACGAAAGGCACTTACCACTTTTCCAAATTTACTCGAAATTACATCAGCGTGTCGGAAAACAAAAAAGTGACGACCTCGTCTAAACTAACACTACGAATGCCGTTAAATTAGGAGCAGATGTTCGCAAATCTATTACGAGATGGCGCGCTATGTTCAAGACTTGACAAAATAAGCTGTGATGCAAAAAGTACTATGCGCAGAATTATCCCGTGAGCGGAATTTCCCCATCCTCCCCTATACCTAGTTGTACCTATATACGACGGCACCACTGACGAGGTATTAAAACGGACAGGTCTACTGATAAATCTAAGCATTAAGTGAAGAAGAGTATCCATTGTCTTTAAAATGGTACCAATAAATGTGAATTACTTTTAGATTATCTGTTTCCATTTTCCATGCCATTTAGTGCGTACCTGTCATACACTATATGTATAAAAATGTACTGATATTTTGACTGATCTCCAGTATTTAATACTTCAATACCCTAATTTAACGTTGCAATGGCAATTTAAATAAAACTACTGGTGTATTAATTAGTTTCATGCACAATCGAAAAATCCATGCATAAGTAAATTAGTACATCACCTAAATGTAAACATTTAGGTGGTACATTTGTACCACTATTCAATTTGTAGTATTTTAAGCCGTTTATCTGTGATGGTAATTGGTAGCACTGGCGTTAATTGATTATTCGGAAATTTCATTAGTAAACGTAATTATATTTACATATCTACTTACCCATTCGCTAGGCGATAATTAAATTGAACTGATGGTAATCAGCCCTTGGGTAGATAGAGAAACACAAATTTTGATCAGTATTGTATGTTGATTATTAAACACGCAATATGCAATACTGTAATAAAGGGCGATTAATATGTAGACGATCCTTTTCTCTTATCGGGGGCGTTCGATTCCATTTCAATTTTATAAAATTATTAAATCTATTATTTGGCGCATATCAACTCAATGCAAGGCAGTTATTTAGTAATGTAGAATTTTGCTAAATTAGTGATAGATGTAATTTAAAAAGATACATCTGTCGGACATATATTACGTTCCCATATAGAAAACTGATGGGTTCTAGATACTGAGGCTAGTATTGTTTATCTCCTTGTAAAGGTGTGTAAGGGATGATTTTTTCTAGCTACGGATTCTACTCTCAATCTGCGTGAATGTGATAAGCGAATGTTTTAATGTTTAATGCCAGAGAGCAAATTATCTAGTAGCATTAGTTAGAACACTTACATTAAAGACCTAACATTTCTATAAACAGAGCGATCCTTAAATGTATAGTATTGTTTTACAAAATTAGTCTTATTATCTGCTGTTTATCTCTAAGAGGTCGCAACGCTTTAATTGGTGCATCTTTCGACTCTTATTGAGGATGCTGATAGTGAAGAAATTTGAACGTACTTCAAGCATCTATAGGTATTTCGCACTCGCGCACTTGGCTCCTTCTAACACAGGTTTTATTTCTAAATCAAAGTGTAATGTTTGGTTAATCACAAACCAGCGAGCATCATTAATAATTTATAAAATTTTCGCTTGGAATCTTGGTACAATTTCTATACTAGATGGACGTGAAACAACTGCAGAAGATAATTTGAAATATATTTATGTGGCATAATGTTAGGATTGAAATGCATATATAATAGAGGACTAAAACACTTTTTTATATAAAATAACAGAACATGAGAAAATTCCACCAAAAACAGCAACAAAACTACTCCAAAGTATGCTAATTTATGATGCCAATCCGTAGCCAAGTTATGATGCCAATATAATATGTATATCTCATATATTTAATTAACTGAAAATGTTTTAATTGATAGTTTTTGAAAATAGAAAGTGATTACAATATTATTATTTCAGTTTTTTAAATATCAATTAGAAATTGATTTGATTAATTGTTGCGACTACGTAATAGTTATTCAAAATACTTATTTTGTACACAATGCCTCAAATGTTTGGGATACTTGCTTATTGCTTCAGTAATAGTAGCCAACTGAATTTCGTCTGCCAATTTCACAATACCAGCTTTAAAAGGTTTCCAAGTTTTTGTGGTTACGTGTGAAGGCACGCTTCTGCAACTTACACCACAACTGGTAGTTCAAGGGATTAATTGCTGAGCGTCTAGAAGGCCAGTCATTCATAGCAATTAAATTGAGAACTCTTTCGGTCAAACAGGTTTGTATTTATTTGTCTTGTGGATAGGGGCAGAATCTTGTTGAAAGCACCAATTATATCGGTCTGCAAATAGTGTATTATTAAGAGGCTAAACCACATCCGCTAATACGTCTGACTAAAATGACCATGGTTGACACCACGTCCGCAATTAAAATTCAGAGCGACATATCGGAAGCATTCGAAATACACAAAGGGCTGCGACAGGGAGATGCGCTGGCGTGTCAGCTATTTAGTATAGTCCTGGAGAAAATCATTAGAGACGACAATCTTGAGACTAGGGGAACAATATTTACTAAGTCAGTCCAGACCTTGGCATATTTAGACGATGTCGGCATAATAACAAGAAAGGTAAGAAAGTCTGCAGAAACTTGCTTAGACCTAGCAACGGTAGCGGGGGCCATAGGACTACAGGCAAACGACGAAAAGACAAAATACATGTCAACTACTTTGCAGACAAGAGCTGGTAAGCCAGGACAAATCTTAGTAACTGGTAATCACAACTTTAAAGCAGTCAAGGAATTCACCTATCTAGGTACTCAAGTTGATCCAAACAATAACATCTCGGGAGAAATTAAACGGCGCATAGTAACGGCAAACAAATATTACTATGGCCTTTCCAGGCATTTCTCCAATAAGCGACTGTCACAAACAACAAAGCTGAGAATATACAAGACCCTAGTAATCCCTGTACTGCTATATGGATCAGAAGCGTGGACCATCACAAAGGCCGACGAAACCTCCCTACTTTATTTAAAGCAGAAAATACTGCGAAAAATTTTCAGGGCCGTATGCGAAAATGGATCATGGAGGCGCAGGTATAATTTCGAGCTATGTGACTTGTATAAAAACAAAGCGATGGGAAGAGATATTGTCACAGCGGCCAAACTAAACAGACTGCGCTGGGCAGGACATGTGGCCCGAGCCAGTGAAGCGAACCCCATTAAAAAAGTGCTTAGCATAGAACTTGTAGGAAGCAGGTAGGCCAAAGCTTAGATGGGCCGATGGTGTAATATAGGATGCCAGAAGTATCGGTGCCCCCCAACTGGAGAGCACGAGCACAAAATCGTCAGGAATGGCGGAGGACGCTTGAGAAAGTCGAGGCGCTTGCAGGGCTGTAGCACCAATGATGATGATGATGATGAAACCACATCCTCTAACATGCGTTTGTAGATGGCAGCGCTCGGATTGATGTTTGTTTCAGAAAAACGAATTTCTGTTGTGCCCTCTTAACAACACACCATCATAGAGGAGTAGTGACGACCCCTCTGGACATATGGGGCCTTCTTCATAACAGTTCCCCTTCTTCATAACAGTTGCAGTAACATATGCAGTAGCATACACGCGATCATTCTGGTGGTTGAATTTCTCTGCAATGCTGAAGACTTCTTCATCGGTAAACAGAATTCGACGATGTCCATTTGTGTTGAAGTGTTTTAATACTTTCTTTGCACCTTTCCATATGTAGTTCTTTCAATTTGGGGGTCAATAAATGACTTATGCACCGCCGATATACATCTAGTCGTATATCCTCATATAACATATGACTCGACCTAGGCTTGAAGACGTTCATCTCGACTACTAAATGTTTCTGTTTATGAAGAGAATTACGCCGAATATATTCATTAACAGAGTTTGGAACTGTGGAACTGTCGATAGCTGTACAGATCTTGGATGGTCCTTTCTCGGCCAGTCAACCTCATCATCCGTTTCTTGGTATTACAGTAATGTACGGAAAATGAAATGTTCGTTTCACAAACAGCAGTGTAAGCGTCTGTTAAATTTATTTAACCATCTTCCTACACTCGTATAATGCTACAATAGACATACTTTTTCCATTCTCTGAAATTTATTGTGATGTAGCGAAGGAAATACTGGCGATAGGGACATGAAATAGTGGAGGATACTGGGAGATTCCATAGTTCACATCTGCAATGCTGCTACTCTTTAACAATTCGATTTCCCGATCTCCGTAACGTTTTAAAATTTACTGATAACTTATGGCTATACTATGAATACACATTATCATGACGGTGGAAGGTATAACCCTACAGCTGTACACCGTAAATTCACACGGGTTTTGAGCATCACTTTATAAGTAATTAGCTTATTAACCAAGGAAAATTCAGATTATCTTCCAATTAACAAATAAATTGTTGACAGTTTTGAACCTAGTTGCGTTCTCTTCATAAATATGTGGTGTCCCCAGCGTAGTCGTCTGTCGAGATGTATACTAAGATATTTGACGGATTATGTTTGTGGAAGTTGATGTCTATTAAGACTAATACTTAGACAGGATTCTTTTCTGACCATAAATGCTATATGCTGTGATTTAGATTCATTCACTTTTTTCGCCTTTATTTTCTCTACTTTTATTTTTTCTACCATATCTCGATTTATGAAGAGATTCTTACAGTTTATTAGATGCATATCTGGATACTTTACTTGTTTCTATAAATGATGTGATATCAACAAAAGTAGCTGTGAATGTTCCTAGATTGGTAGTGAGATCGACAGTAAAGAATCTAATAGGGTATAGGCCCTAGTACGCTACCCTGAGGTACCCCTGACTTTATGAAATGTACGCAGGTTATTTACTTGTAGTACCAAATGAGGAAATATTTATTTATTAAATATGATTTCAATACTAGGTAAATTGGTGAAAGTAGGTTTGATTTTAATTTAAATCATAAACCTGGATACTACCTCATCGAAGGTTGTAACACATCTAAGATAGCGGCAAAATAGAACTTTTTGTCTTCGAATAACTTATTATTTCCGTAAATCTATGCACTTTCTCTGGAATCATATTCAGTTCATCTAGGAATGGTTTCAGTGTGACGAGAAATAACTTCTCAAATAGTTTTGAAATTATTGTCAGATTAAATTAAAAGGTAATTCCAAAACTGGTTTTTGAAAAGGCCGTACTGGATGGCCATCTTCAATATGAGTAAAATATAATATAGCGTTAGCTATCTTATAGTGCTCTGTATTGTCCTATTTTAATAGGCTACTTCTTCTTCTTCAGAATATCCCTGACTTTCCTGATAGTACGCTTGGGAACAGGTAACATGTGTATCGTTTCTTATATTTAAACAGGCATTAAATTTGTTAATAAAGATCCTGGACGTGGATAATCATAGGTACTCAAGAAAACATTTTTTCAAATTATATATTTCTGATCCTACTGATAAGAAATATCACTGGGTTTTGAAAGTTAAAACATTTTTCATTAAAATTGATTCTGTCAATATATTTGAATAATGTAATACGATTGTATTGAAAGGAAATAAAATTACACTTGTTAGTAAGTATCAGCAACTGTGCCACAGCAATGATATAGATATATAGTACTTATGACTTAAGTAAATAAATAAGGGGCTAAATTTTAGTTGAAATGCAACACTATGTTAAGTGACTATCCTTCAACCTAACATAATTTTGAACTAAACTTCTCAATGTACTATTTAATAACATACCAGCAATAAAATAAATAAACATGAATAATAAATGTTTATTATTCATGTTTTTAGAAAAAACACCTGTCAGTATGTCTATACACATACTGACACTTGACGTCAAAAACTATATATTGGAAAGTACTTTTATGCTTAATAAAGAATGTAATATTTAGGGGAAACTAATTGAATCGAAAATTTAATAAGCTAATCGGTTATAAGGATATGTGTAGAAGAGTACAAAAGCAAACCAAATTATCGCCTATATATAAGTATGGGTCTAAAAACTTTAGTGAAGATTTTAAGGAAGTACGTATTATTAATAATTTAGGTTTACCTATCACCACAAATAATATCACCGCAATCGAGAACAACCATTTAGGGCAGCTTCCTAAGAGTTAACTTTAGTAGATCGCATTTTTCAAGATTCTCTATTAAAAATTATGAATTTTCAAATTCATAATTATCTCGTATTTTTCAATGGTTGCAAGGAAATTTATAAGTACTTCCTATGACAAGCATTTTATACTTATATACATTTTTTTATTGTTATATAGACAACTATAATGTTGGACATTAACTGAGCAGTAAATAATTTTAATATGATAATAAACTTCACCGCTCTGTTGTTCACATATAAAAGGCCATTCACATATTAACACGCAATTTGTATTCAAGCCATTTCATATAACAATCCCCATATAACAGTTATGTTTGTTAACTGTAATGTTAAATATAACTTTACATTTATATTTATAAAGATAGACTCCAACTATATATTGATCTCTTTATAACTACGGTAATGTATATTACTACTTACTAATTAGATTTCGTTTGATAAACTGTTGTATAAAAACCATACTCTATTCAGTGCTATACATACATGTTAACATGATCTGAAACATTTTAAAGAGTGCATTATAAGAATCACTATATCTTTAGTTACAAGGAGGAATTTATAAAAATACTGTTTTTCGATTTTTTTTTCAACTTAACAGAGATACATGAGTTGAGTCAAATATATGCAAATATAAATAATAAAATGTATAATAGAAGTAATACATTAGAAATTCATATGAATATATAATAATTAAATGTAGAACATAAGTGTTTTATATTTAATAGTAAACTTGAAACACGATACGAACAAGGCATTTTATTTGTTTCGAAAAGTCAAGCCTATTCGGATCTCCAGACCCTTTTCAATTATCTGATCAAGAAAGTCCAATATATATAGGCGATAGTTCACAAAAAAGAACGATATATTCATTTATTCGTCTGGTTCATCCCTTAAAATATCGCTCTTATTTAGAGCAAAGAAATCTAATTTAAATAAGTTCGTATAAAGAAAACCTCATTAGAGGTGAGATGTTGTGTTGAACACAAATATTTCTATAAATAATTCGCACATTGATATTTGAAAAAAGTTTGTACCTAAAAAGCATTATTCTAATGTAGAAATTTCTGAAATTTTAAACAATTAGAGGTCAGGCTATTTCGTTTAAAATACCATCAGTGCATTCGCCAATTCTGAAAATTGAGTTGCTAATGGAACAATACATTCTAAATTTTATTGAAAATATTATATTTCATATTTGATGAACTAGTTTAGATGCTTATTTAAGAAAGTATGTACTAACACTAATGAGCTTCACTGCACTGTATTCTAGGTCTTTTCCGTGGATTTCTTACATACTGGTGGACTAGAAAGTTAGTTTCACTCATATTATCATAGCAACTTCTCACTTCATAGCAACTTATTATATATAATTTCATAATAAATATTTCAAAATATTAGGGATGATTTTTGTTATCGGATTTGTATTTTGTAAAAAAAGGGGGCTATGTACTTTAACAATCCGTTATTTTAATCGGTATTTAACTTAAAGTATAGTTTTTAACTTAAAAACAGCATTCCTTTATAAGTTACATGCCATTTGACTTACTCTTACATTAACCTTCCGTCGGATGCAGCCGATCTCTGAGATCCGGCAGTCACCTTTTTTTGTCCTTTCGTGTGTATTACGAATATTAACTGGAACTCCCTCATAGCTTCTTAGTTCCAAACCACCCTTCTCCATATGGTGTCGATTTTTTTAATGTATTCCTTGGCTTTGTATGGGCTTCCTGGATCTGTCAAATGCATTTCGCCTGATTACGTCATTATTTTCTCTTCTTTATTTTGTTAGATTTCTTATATTATTTAAATTAATAATATTTTCTAGGATCTCTACATTTACTTATTCTGACTTTTTATGGTATTAATATTCAAAATTGACATCGTTTGGTGTTAAACTAGTTGTTTTTACTAAATATTGTTATCAACAATGTGACGTTTATTTTTGTTTGGATAATGATAAAATGATGAAGAGGATTTATAATTATTTAGAATTAAAATCAGTTAACTTATAACTTTTCTTTATAACTCACGTCCAATATTTCTTTATATATAACATTATGACTTTTATATGAAAAAATAGGTGGTTTGTTTATTGTATTCAAAATATTGTTCAATGCTAATTTATGTGTGTTTTGCCCTTAAAACAGAAAAGAAACTTGTCAATAGCTGGTTCTCCTATAAAAATATTCCAAATTTATTTTTGTACAACATGAAATAGAGTTCCCCTATTTCATGTTGTATAGGAACTCTATGTTTACAACATAGAGTTCCTCTATGTAAATTTAATTATTGCGATTAAATACTAGTGTGCAATATTTATTTATTATTGCATTGTACTAATTAAAATAAGCGTTTAATTGAGTTAAAATATAAATTGTGTAAGATTTGATATGGGATCTCTCAGATGTATTGCGCCCGAAAGTGTTTGGATTCAGACTGCGCCCAACGAAAAGTTAAATAGCGTGAATCGTAATATACGCATCTCAAAATTATATGGATTCGATAATAATCTTTCTTCACTTAGTCAAGTCATATTTATCCAGACATGCATTATTTGTTTCGTATAACGGCTTTAAATCCGAGATTTTCTTAGTATCCTCTGGAGTATCGCAAGTCTCAAATTTGGGATCATTATTTTTTATTTAATGTATTAACGATTTATCTGTAATGCTCATATCTTTTAGCAGACATCTTACAATTATTTTTAAATATAACCTGCTTAGACGATCACTGGAGGTTGCAAAAACTCATCGACCTCATGTGGTGGTGTTCGGAAAATAAACTATCAATAAACATAGATAAATATAGAGATTCTTCGTTTACCTTAAGGAAAACCACTAATATATGACTATTTATTTGGTGGTACAGTATTAAAACGTTCGGAAAATATTAAAAATCTTGATGTATAGTTTGATGATAATCTATCGTTCTCTGAGCATGTTAACTACGTGGTTTTTAATGTATATAAAACCCTTGGTTTCGTGATTAAAAACACAATATCATTTAATAACACTGCCACCTTAGAATGATTATAATTTGCGTCTACAAATTTACAATATTTTAGATTTATTTGGTATCCCTTGTATCTAAGTCAATATATGAATGAACTTAAAAATATTCAAGGCCGGTGCTTAAAGTATTTGCCAATTCGCATACATATCTACAGAGATATGACATTCAGTTATTAAACTTTAGGAGGATGCTTACTAGATTCTCATATTTATTGAAGTTGTTCCATAATTGTACACATAAACCAGCATTAGTAAACACGTTTAATATTGTATAAACAGATTTTCCAGAGAAAAGTATGTTTCATTGCCAGACTACAAAAGGTAACGTGCTGTTCAAATCTCCAGTGCTTGTGTCACAACATTTTAATGCAATATACTGCACCTGTGACTTGAACATTTATACTCATAATGAGTTTAAGGAAACAATAACTTTTACTGTTATGTGTTAGTAAAGTATTTCATCGTATATTTATGTTATAGAATTGTTACTTCTTATTTATTTATGTATTTTTTTTAGTTATTTATTGTACACATCGTGTATTTATTTTCATTCCATATTTTTATCCTATAAGTGAATGTATTTTGTTGGGAAATATATTAATTATTATTATCATTATTAAAAATTGTGATTATAGTATACACTCAGTTAAGACTTATACTTTTAATAAAGAATATTATTGCAAATATTCTTGCGCAACTTCCTCTCCTTTGAATGAAATAATTTTTAAAGTTGGAAAATGTGCACACATAATTTCTTTATCGATATTTGTTCGAGTTAGTTTCCACTCTGCGTAGTCAACTTCAAAGTTTGCGTCATACACATTTTAACACCTACGCTGCTGTGCAGCTACCGTACACCGAAATAATTAGATCAACGAAGATGTGACCTAAATTCATCTGTATGGAAAATATGCGGTTTTACACGTACAAAAGTATAACGACAAATTACCTGGCTAATTAAAAATTGTTTGCCTATTACAGAAATAAATTCTACTAAAACCAAGTTTGCAAGGTATGATAGTAGTATTCAATTATAGAGTACTTATGTTAATGAATGAATAGACTGTAATTTCGAATACAGTGACTTCTGTTTTCAGCAATGCAGTAATAAATGATTTGATATAACATATCCTTTAACACAATTACTATCTCTAAAATGAATACATAATTTTAAATTTTGCGTTAATATTACATAAAAAATTGTTTATATTAGGAAGAGAGGTAAAACTATATCTGCAGTATCCGTATTAAGTAGATATTGACTTGGAATTTAATATCAGTGAAGTCTTCTAAGTGAACTTTGTAAATCTTCTAACATAGATCTACAACATCTAAGTGATTTACTTAGCTCCATTCAAGTTCTAAACAGCCATTTCTAGACCGAGTAGTTCAGAATACAACATAAATTTTCTGCTATCTAACATTACCGAAGTAGATAAGACTCATACCATCTGGGTGACTAGCCATACGGAAATTCTAATAAATTAGTTAATTAATAAGCTTCCCGTGAAGCTGCTAATATGGAATACTTAAGCTAGGCAAGGGGGGTATTTAAGTCGTATTTACTGACGGATACATCAGCATACATGATTGTCGAATTTGGGGTGCTGAAAATCCACAGAGATACACGATTTTATACGCATTTTGGAGTGGTAGAGCAATTGAACAATATTTCTTTAAAAATTAAAATGGCAATGCTTATCACAATAAATGGGAAACATTATAGTGACATGTTGAACAATCTCTTTATCCGCCAAATTGATGATTTGGATTTGAACATGTGGCTTCAGCAAGTCGGTATAATACGTCATACAGCACAATACATGCAACCATAACTCATGCAAGATCATATGATTTAACACCACTGAACTTTTTTATTGGGGGTTACGTTAAGGGAATGGTGTACGCCACCCAGCTATCAATAGTTAATAATCTCAAAGCAAACATTCAACGTGCTATTCGGGAAGTAGAGCCAGTTCTGTGGTACTGTCTTACGGACAATTGAATCGTTTATTTCAGAAACCACCTAAGGAACATACTATCAAAAAATGTGTTTTTGGTGGTACTGTACAATTTAAAGGTAAATACATCTTTTAGTGCAGAAATAACCTATGTTCCATATCAGCAACGCTATTTGGCAGCCTTGAAAATAATCCGTTTATTTCAGAAAGAACCCAAGCGCCGTCGCTTAGGTTGTTTCTGCGGTAAATTTCACTCGTGACAGTTGGCGGCCTTGTTGATATCACGTGTTTTGTGACTCGCTGTTTTGTTTGAAGGATTCCTTCAATGAATTGTTCATTGAAGGAATAACAACATCTACCTTCACATTGCTAAAAACTTCCAGCCCTCTGGAACTACCAACAAAGAAAGCTTATCCTTTGGGGAAGGTATGTTTACTTTTATTTTACCAAGGTTATTTTAAACGTTTATGTTTTACTTTTAGCTAAACATTTTTGTAGGCTATAACAAATTTTAAAATTTATCGGGTTTTGCACAGTGAGATTTTTGGTTTTAGGTTCCAATCAACAAAAAAGAGATAGACGATATAAAAAAGTTGATGGAATACACTGTTGGATATGAAGCCTTCTATGACACTATCATCCAATGGCCAACAACTGACAAGGAGTTGCCAGAAGACTTGCCAGAAGCTGAATAAGTGAATAAGGCCAGATCTGTATATAGACATACTGTAGCGTGTAGTCTACTTGTATTTTTCGATTTAGGCATAGTAAAAACACTCTTTTTTATACTCAAGTGTGTCTGTTACTTACCTTTGACACCAAAACAGGTAAAAATTAATGGTTTGACTTAATTTCAATAATACTTTTAAAAAAATCACTTTGGATACACTCATTTATTGCAGAAACCACCTAAGTGCAATTTTTTCAAAAATTTATAACTCAAAAACTTGAAAGAAAAAAAAATTAAAAAAATAGATTATCCCAATAGCATGTTTTTGATTTGGTAAAAAAATATTTGAAGGAGACTAGACCTATACTTAAGCTGCAAAACAGTTTTTTTTAGTTTTCCGAAAGTTGAAAAAAGCGCACTTAGGTGGTTTCTGAAATAAACGATTCAATTCTGCTAAAGGTATGATACCATGCCAAATGAATAGAGGCAGCCATATGAATGATATTCGTTTCCATTAGTAGTCATATCGTCTCCATTTTATGTTGAAGAATAAAACGCCTCAGTTTCTCAAATATTATTAGCTTTATTTACAATACGTATCCTATAGTTTCAACTGAGACACCTTATATATAAGTACCATTGAATAAGCTTTAATATTTTTATTGCTATTATTATTTTAAATTAGAATGTTCATAAGTTGTGTATTAATTTATTAAATTATTAATGTAAATTAAATTTGTATCTAGTCATTTTCGTAGTAAAAATGCTTTAATTATGACAATTGAAAAGAAAAGAATATATGGAAATGGACGGTGTAACTATTGACTTTAGTAGTTGGAGTCAAGGCGTGTAAGAAAATATATGACAACTTATGGCTCATATAAAACTTGTGACAAACATACTACAGCTCATCAAACTCATAATAACAAACTCATAAAAAGCCAGGTTATGCGGCCAAAAATGTACGTGCAGAAGTATGTAGGCCGAATAGAGGTATGTAAAACGTTAGATATCGGATGTGAATAAATTAGAATACTTTTGTATGATGGGATGAATTCATACCATTCCGCGAATAGCCTCGGAGACCCTTATAGATTTACAACTTTTAAATATAATTATAAAAGGAGGAACTGGAACGAGTGCATACTAGTAGAAAAGGAAATAAAATTGGATATTCGTATAGAACCGTGCATAGACATGCCAGAATAATAAATATGGTCACAAATCTATTGCTATAAAAGAGGTGTGACTACAACATATCAATTGAATCGTTTTTCCCCAAATCTGTGTCTCACACCAATATTAATTGGCAGGCGTAATGGCCTTGATGGGTTTTGTCGTCAAGTCGAACGAGATTGCCGCTCTTTACTTGCCCATCGTGTAGGCCCGGACCATCGTACAAAGGTAGGCCGAGATTTGCTTACGCTTTCGCGGGTCTCTACGCGAGAGGCAAGTGCCGCCCGCAAACAAGGTCCACGCGACTGGCAGCGGTTCGCTTCTCTCTACCACCTTTGGTCCTGACGCCTTTAAGTCCTGCTGGCAGGGACTTCTCGGCTTTTTCTTAACTTTTGGTCGCCTTGTTTTGCCGCATCGCTTCGTCAGCGTCAACTTCCCGGGGGGTGTGTTGTCGTGGGCACCGCGACCAGCACGACGCCTGGCAATTGGGTCATATCAGGCGATCCAGGAGAGTGAGTCTTGTTACTCGGGAGGGATTCTTCTCTATTAGAAAAGTATCCCTGGATCTTGGGTCGCTTGTCTCCTCGTGGTCTTCCTGGGTCGTAGTTCGACCGAGTTTGAAGAAAGGTAATATCCCGAGAGAAATTATCCTAATTTAATAACCATCAAGACATAGCCTTTTAGTAGAAAAAATTGGTATAACAGAAAGAGAATAGCAGAATTAAAAACAGTAGTTAATAATCAATAACAAGATGACAAAAGTTAGGCAACCGATAATGATCCAGTATGGGAATCCCCTGAAAGTAAGGTATATTAACGAGCAAGTGTGACACGCGCATTACAGAATTGTGCTAGCTCTATAAACAACAAGTGCCGTATAGCCATGTCGCAAAACATTTATTCTAAAGATGTAAAATTAGCAATTGTAAGAATGAATGAGCAGGGTACATCACAAGCAGATATTATTAAACAATTTAATTTAAATGAATCAGTAATATCCCGTATATTTAAATGTTATTGGGATAGACTTCGGCGTCCGAAAACGATGACAAGAGAAGATACATTAATTTGTCGGAAATGTCAACAGGACCCATTTGCAACTGCGGCTCAAATTAGAGCATATATAGAACTCAACGTGTATTCAAGGACTCTCAGCAGACGCCTATTACAAGCAGGCTTGCATGCCCAAAGACCTGTGAAAAAATCATTATTGAATAAGAAAAATGTAAAGGTCCGACTTAAATTTGCATGTAACCACTTACACTGGACTTCCCAAAAATGGAAAAGTACCTTGTTCAGTGATGAAGCGAAGTTTAATTTCATTAAAAGTGATGATCTGTATTATGTACGACGTCCTCCTAACCAGAGATTTAATCCACGATATTATATTAAAACGGTGAAGCATAGTGGAGATCACGTATTAATGTGGAGCTGTTTCTCAGGCTCTGGGGTAGGATAAATTAAAATAGAGGGTATAATGGATCACTTTAAGTATAGAGATAGTAGATATATTGCAAAATATTATGTTACCTCATGCCAAATGGGAAATGCCATTATCTTGGATCTTTTAGCATGACAACGATCCAAAACATAGAGCAAAGCTCATAACAACTTGGTTTAGGGACAATAAGGTACAAGTTTTGCCATGGCCGACTCAGTCTCTGGACTTAAGTCAAGTACAAAATTTGTGGGCTATTGCAGACAGACAAGTTAAACAAAACAACTTCTTTTCAAATCGCAAAGAACTCTTCGGAGCTCTTTTTAATAGACGGCAACATATATCTCCCAAAATATTAGACAATTTGATATCATCTATACCTTACAGATGTGCTACTGTAACACATAATAATGGACATGCTACATGCTGCACCATAGTAATTCACAGTTGTAACGTATTACTTTCTAATAACTTTCTTAAGTTGCTTAACTTAAGTCGTTATGGTAATGACCTTTTAGTTTCAGTATTAATATATATATATAAATCGACCTGTTTCGGGAATTCTCAACAGTATTGTTTATTTAGCTAATAATGAATTTATGTGTTACTTTATGGACCCACTTTATATATATATATATATATATATATATATATATATATATATATATATATATATATATATATATATATATTTGTTTTTCGTTAGTATTACACCAATAATTGATCAGTTGATTGCATACAATGTAAAGATTATTTATGTGTAAGAAGATCAGTAAAATATGTTTCCTATTTTTATTTTTTATCGAATAAACATTTACTGTCAGTATGTTACTTAACTTCTTTCCACCACTGTATATCTATCTTCATAATTAGACAGCCCTTGTACCAATTTCATTATTTCAAAATCAATGAAAGCAGATATGTAAGCCTACAAGAACACCTCGAACTGGTTTACAACAACAAAATAAACCTAATGTAGACTAACAAATGAAAGGGCGAACAAGTTTTAATAATAATATAAGTCTGCAATAAGTTTTACAGGACATGAGCAGGTATTTTGGCATTACTATCTTACCTCTATCCGGAAGTCCATATCTGAACGAGTACGCACCAAAGAAAATAGTCCCTAATGATAGGATACAGACGTAGCAAAATAATGACGGGTCAAGTATTTCAATTATTAATAGAAATGTAATTAGGTTTATGATTAATTTATTAATTAGTCACTGCGGTTTAAGAAATCGCCCACACATGATCGGTCTATTCAACGATCCTATTTCTAGATTGTGAAATAACGAGAAAGAAACTCCTTTATTATATATTAGTGTGAATCATTTTGTCGTTACTAACTTAATGAAACGAGTGGGGTCTCACTTAGCAAAGAGCAGTTAAAGAAATGTCTAATGGCAATGCTTCTAAAATAAGTGCAACAGACTGACATTTTCATGCAGAATCAATCCTAGAAGACATGAATACTGCAGTGCAAAAAATGAGTATGGGCACGTTGGTGTGCATATGTAAAAAATATTTTCTCCTGTGTTTGTCTACCCAATATCCAATTCCGCTATAAATATATACAATAAACATGTAAAAGATAACAGTAACATATAAGTCGGAAATCGAGAAAGGAACCACCAAACCGCCAAGCGGTTGTCAAAGTAGTTCCCGAATAGTAAACCTATTACATAATCGCTCTAGGAAACAACTACTCCTCGGGCTAAAGCCCCGCCAGGCATTGAATTATATCCAGAAGCGATCCTCGACCCCTTTCTCGTGTTTCTGCACGATCAGATAAGGTTTCAAGAAATAAAAGCCGACGGGTTTTATTTTTTGAAACCTTATATGTTATCTGACTTATATGTTACTGACAGAGATCGTATCGATAAAGATGTATACCCCATAGAGTTTATTCGGCATTTGTCTTGGATCGGCGTATCGTGTACGGCACTGATGAGAACTAATAACTTCGAAACAGCTGTATGTCGTTCGGTTCCGATTCGGGACAGATATCGAATTCTACCAGTGGCGAGTTTTATTTTTTGAAATATGTAAAAGATAAAACAAATTTAGTCACGTCATTAGTAAATATCAATATAATTCAAAGTTTTACTACCAGAGGGTAACATTCAAACTACAGAAATAAGGACTTTATACTCCAACCCATCTGCAAATTAGGTCAAAACAGCTATTCTCTTGGCTATATGCCAAAGGCCGAGCACTGAATTACATGACAAAATTTGTCGTATTTTTGTCTAACAGAGTTAGCACTAAAAATACAGTGATTGTTCTAAAACCACCAAGAAAGATGCAACGTGTCACCTATCTCAGGATTTCGTTAACTGCAGACAGTGCAGACCGGTTTCGACCTTTCTATCTTGGGTCTCATCGGTGCAGTGTAATCGAGTATACCTTCGACAGATAAAGCTCACATCTAGTAGACCTTGCTACGTTCCACCGCAGTAGAACTTACCAAACGCCATCTGTTGGTAGTTTCGAACAATCTAAATCGAAGTAAAAACTTGAGATTATCAACATAATGCAAAGTTTTACTATCAGAGGATAACATTCAAACTACAGAAATAAGGAGTTTATACTACAACCCATCTGCAAATGCCTTATATAATAAGGACTAAACAAATTAGGTCAAAAACAGCTATTCTCCTGGCTATATGCCAAACGCCGAGGGCTGAATTACATGACAAAATTTGTCGTATTATTGTCTAACAGAGTTCTACTGCGGTGGAACGTAGCAACGTCTACTAGATGTGAGCTTTATCTGTTGAAGGTATACTTGTTTACACTGCACTGACGAGCCCAAGATGGAAAGGTCGAAACCGGTCTGCAGATAACGATATCCTGAGATAGGTGACACTTTGCATCTTTCTTAGTGGTTTTGGAACACTGTATTTTTAGTGCTAACTCTGTTAGACAAAAATACGACAAATTTTGTCATGTAATTCAGCGCTCGGCGTTTGGCATATAGCCAGGAGAATAGCTGTTTTGACCTAATTTGTTCAGTCCCTATTATATAAGGCATTTGCAGATGGGTTGGCGTATAAACTCCTTATTTCTGTAGTTTTCATTAGTAAGTAAGTAGGAAAGCGATGTCTGAATATAATTGGTTTTACAATGTGCATTTTTTGGTATACATATATATTATTTTAAAGTTATGGCTTGACACTTAGACTTTATAACTGCAATACTCTTATCCGATGATATATGTAATTTACGAGAGCATTTTTTTGGTATATATCATATTTTGTGGTAGGTTCTGCTCCGATAAATTGACTAGTTTAATTTTTAATAGCATTTACTTCCATTCTTTCGTTCTGGTATAAGCTACTTTTTTGAGAAATTGATTTTTGCTAGTTCTAAATTTTATTTTGTTTTTAAGATGCTCGGCGCAATTTTTTTTAGAATTTCTCTAAGCTCTCTAAGATTCTGTGTTGTGTTTAGGTTATACGACAATTTTATTTATTTACTGTTATCAGTTTTCATCGCGATGCATTAATATATTAATGGCTCTCTATGTGCACACGCGAAACTTAGTTTATATTTTATTTGAGCCCACACTCAAATAAAAGCAAAATTTAGAAATTTTGGTATTGTAACAAACAATTATACTTGGTATAAAGTTGTGTTGCCGTTCCAGAAGATACATAGTTAGACGTATTACTCTATGGAAGAAAATCCTTATTAACCAACGTGCGAAATAACATCGTAGCTTGCATTAAATCATTTATTTTTAATACAAGAATAAATGAACAAGAATAAGTAGCACACACACAAAATGCAATTAGTTTACGAGCTTCTACAACATGTTTTCGAGCGCGGAATATAATTCTCTGTATTAATGACATTACGGGGCGATTTAATATAACAAATTCCAATTCTCACTCCAGGTGGCTTCCTCTGATAACGCCACTTTTTGTTTAAATAACAACAGCTATTTGAAACAAGCATAATGACGAGTATTTGACCTCTGAAAACCCTAGTTGGACAAAAAAGGAACACACGTAGTTTCGAGAGAAAGTCAATATGTGAGCAGGAGATAAAGTACGACAATTGAAGGAAAATTTTTTATTAAAAATTATACCTGAAAATATTGAAAATTATAGCCGAAAAGTACTAAGAGTTACAGTACATAGGTCGCTTATTTGTGGCACTGCATTCAAATAATAATAATCCCCAATTATTTAAAGCTGGTCTTTCCCAATAACAAGATTGGTAGAATAGAATCTATTGCGTGGCCAACTGGCATTTCTAGATCTAAGTCCGCTAAACCAATTTTTGTGAGGTTACCTTAAAACTGAGGTATTAAAGCAAATACTGTTGAGGTATTAAGATTCACAACTCAAAACGTTCTAAGATTAATTAACACTAAAATAATAAATAACATTTAACAAGAATTTCAGTTTCGACTTTCACAATATACAGAGGTGAATGATAACAATTTTGTTTGTATTAAAATTTATTTTTCATAATATTTTTTTACTAGCTCATCAGAAATATCATCCATTACTAGTTTAAAAAATTTACTCATATTGGCACAGAAATTTGTGAGAATTCGTTATGTTTATATGCTATTATACATAAATAAATTACAATACTAAATCTTCTGATGCGTATATATCCTTTATATGTTATTCCGCCTATCGCTTTCTCCCATGTGTGTCCACAGAATCAATTTACCACTAGCTATTTAACAATTTCAGAACGCCGCCATGAAGAATGTCAAGAATTTTAATACGTTGTTCCCTGTATTCCCTGTAATCAATCGTACCACTGGACAAAAATTCGATATTACGTAACTTGCATAACAATATAAAATATTCGCTCAATTTCTTATTCAATAAATATTTTAATATATTTTTCCAAATATTTTTTAAATCAAGAAACGTTGATAATCTACTACACACAATTTCATATACATATTAGGATTGGGATTAGAAACAATATGGGGATAATAATAAGTTTAAAAAAACTAACTTAACTAAAAAGTAAGAAATAAATGTTTTCTACAACAGCTTAATACTTATTTGTTGTTTCGTTTAATGTAATTAAGAAATTATTGTTTATTATGTACTTATGATTAATTGTTTTATATAAATTTGAAGTCGATGCCAAGTAAAACCTAAAAAATATACCTATACTACAGTGATTATACTTATGTAATTAGAATATCCGAGAAGAAACTACACTAATGTTTTTGCTTACCGGTTGGTAAACAATGCAATCTTCTGATTAAGGAATACTAGTGTTACTTCATGTAAAAGCAGTAACAGCAAACATATGTAACCGTAGAAATAACCTTAAATATATAATACAAATAGAGAAAATAGTATAAGTAGAGAATATTGTAATAAATATTATAAAATAATTGAATTATAGATATTGGAGATTATTTCTATTGGATGCAGAAAACTAAAGTATGAGATTATGAAATACTCAACACGACACGTGCTACCTGTAAGTGTTATCTATATATTTACATGTATGTTCATAAAAAGGTAATAATGTTTGACTATAATAATAATAATATAATAATAAGACCTTTATTTAGTATAATAATACTATTACAACTAAATTACAATAGTTACTATTTTTTGTAAAAATTGTGATTTATCACTAACTTAAATAAATAAATAAGTAATAAACATTTTGTTAATTAATATCAGAATAACTAATAAATTTATACAAAACTGTTTTAAATTTATTTAAAGTATCACAATTAGTTATATATTTGGGCAGTTTATTAAAATCAATTATTGCACCATTTTTTATTGACTTTTCGCTCAATGTTCTTGCAGGGATCACATATAGATCCTCTCTCTGCCTAGTATCGTAGTCATGCACCTCCGAAACAAAATGTATTATTCCACTTAGATAATCAGGGATAAGTTTATGGATCATTTTGTATATAAACACATTACATTGGACATACGATATAGTTTTAAGATTGTTGAGCCTCAATGTTTCATACATTACAGATACTGGGGTATACTATTCTCAAATACTTTAAATGTTATCAGTCAGCATCTACTATTTCTATCCATTTTAATGTTATAACGTTTGATTGAATTTAAAATTCATTAGTAAAAATTCATGTTACCACATGGACTCGTGTATTATAACTCCGAAGATAAAGGAGAAACTGACATTTACAGTCACAAATTATATAAAATATATTCTGATATTGCGTAGAATCTGTGCAGTAGTAATTCGTAAAAAAAAAAACTGATATAATATGACATAATCCTCTCGATATACTGCAGACTTCTGCGTATGCAAGCCAATATAATCAACTAATAAAGAGAGGAATTCCTCTCGGCGTATTTCAGAGTTCTGTGTTTGCCAATTCACCACATAAAATGTTGGCGAATGGGGTTCCTCTCGATATATTACAGAGCTCTGTGTATGCCAATTCATCATATCAAGGTTTGGTGAGAGGAGTCCCTCTCGGCATATTCCAGAGTTCTGCGCATGCCAGACATTACTTAAACAAACGAAAGTTTCCGTTGCAAATAACAGAGTTGTGTTGTTTGTCAAGAACACTATTTCCACCTATTCAAATTTGGGTATTAAATGTAAATTAAAGTAGAGCATGCGTTTCCTTTTTATTGTCCACTCAGTATTAAACCAAATAAAATAATAAATCAGACTTAAATTCAGATAAATAAAAATCGAAATTAAATTAACCAGAGCAGATCATAAATTAGAAATTGAAAACAAGTAATACCAAACTTTATATAAAAAATCTGGGGAGTGAGAATTAAAAACACAACGTAGCAAGGTTCCTACTACTAGACAAAATTAAATGATTAATCTAATCTTCGAACTAGCATGTCCTCTCTTAGGGAAGATTAACCAGGGGTAGCAGAGGTTCGTTGGTATTATATTCTGCAGGTGTGACACCAATATAACCACTGAGAGTAGAACGTTCTCGCGAGGGGACGTTTCTAGTTTGGGCTTCATAAAATAAAGTAAGAAAATGGGGGTATGGGGATGTTTTAATGTGATTTTAAGGAACGTAATTTTTAAAATCACATGACGCGCCAATTTGATTATAAACACAACGTGTGTTTCGGAAAAACCACAACTTGAGGTTGCTATCTATATTTCACAATTAACATTTTCTTTTTTATGAGGATCAGTGTGAACATATTTTTCACCTAATAAATAAGTTGACTACTAGTCTATCATCGATGTAAAAATCCAACCTTAAAATTTGTTTTAACTCATAAGCGTGTACGAATGGGTACACATTTTTTACATATATAACTTACATAGATATGATAGATCGTAGGGCCTCCGATTTCATATCCTACTTGAGAAATTTTATGTCTTCTACATAAACTCTCCTACATTTGTGTAGTTTCTGCAAGTCCATTGATATATGTAGAAGCTCCAAGAAGCTTTACGCGAGCTTGTCCATCACCTATCCAAGTAATAACTACTGATACTGATATTTATGTTGTGTCTTGTATGCTAAGAGTTCTACTTTTCTATGACTTTTCAGTTAAGATCTACTTTTACAACTGAAGAATAGTAAAAAGTTACTTAAATAGTAAATAGACATTACATTTTTAATATCTATATAAAGTTAGTTTATTTTAAATACTATGAATAGTTTATTATAAAATTGACAGCATTCATTTCTAACATCAAATGTAGATCGTTTATGATCTCTATGATGAATGTTGTTCTCTATATGAGCTATAATGTATAACTGTTGTTTCTATAAATATCTGTAATTCATATTCCTTGCCAATATTTTATTTTATTGTTTAAATTATACTTTATTTACATATTTTTCCCATCGATATGATTCTGACACACTATAATTGTATAACTGTACATAATCTATATTGAATACTTAAAAGTTTTAAGGGATTATTTACTATTTTACAATAACATTTCCAATAACATTTCCTTACAATGTCCTTACAAGAACTATTATTTGCAGATTATTGCTTTGTAAAACTCATATCCTAATTATAATCTTAAATATTTTTTATATCTCAAATATCGTCACATCATGTAAATATATCAGTTTTTGTGTATTGAAAATTATTATTTATAGAAAATTCATAAAGTAAACTTACATATGTAAAACTTTGCTGAAAAGTGATAAAATCTATTTTTGAAATCTGAAAAAAGAGGTATATACTTACGGGATTTAATTTGCGCTATGCAAATATTTAATTGAATTAATATTTATATATAAATATATGACAGAAGAATAATTCTTTTTAATTATTAACAAATTATTACTTAGGAATCTTTTTATAAGAATAGTGCAGTGTGACCCACTGTTCCTGTGTGTATCTCGGAAACTGCTGAAGATGCAGAGATGCAGTTTTCATGAACATACAAGTTACTTTTTTGAGAAAAATAAGATGGCAGAAACAAAAATTTACCAGCTTCGTTTGATTTTGAATTATAGTCAATAACTAAGCTTCAGGTATTTTCAGGACTTTTCTATAATCTCTATAGAAGAAAATAATAGATCGATATACGTTCTCTATAGATTTTTACTTTTCCATAGCAGAAGGTACTTTAATTTGAACTCCGTAAAAAAATGTATATGTCTTGATAATTTATGCAAGAATAACTGCATTAAACCTGCATTTATAGAGTATAACTAATATATTTAATATAAAGTTTGTATAGTTTCTATTCACTGTGGTAACATTGAAACAAAGAAACTTTAACAGCTTAATAAATAGTTATAATAAATATTACAATTTATTTTTTACCTATAGCCATCCCTATGCAATAAAAACAATAATTTTGGTTTCTTTAAATTCTCAAGAAAAGAGAATAACAAAATATATATAATTTTAGAAACAGTTAATATAGAGAAATATAGAAATGTTGTTTATAGTTGATTTTCTCTTAATCTTATCGACTACTATCAGTTATTATGTAACAATTAAAATTATACATCAAAATAATAAATTAGAAAATGAAAATTATAACTGTGAATAATTTCTAGGAAGATATAATATAATATAGGCACAAAATTTAAACATCAACTAGTTTACATTTCAAAGATTTTAAATAAAATAATACCAGTCAAAATAAAATAATAACTGTATTTAAAGATGATAATGAAATAAACATATAATATACACTAGGAAGTATTAGAATTTTATTAATACAAGATAGCTTTCAAATCATTTTATTAAAAACATTATAAAATATCTCACATATATCTATTCTAATACGTTTACATCGTTAAATTTAAGATTTTATTTCAGTGCTTCTGCAATCCACTTTAGATGTTTATCTATACTAGTAGCTAATATGACTGCGTCTTCGTCACATTGGGTTCTGTTTTGAAGTAAAACTCCCACTCTAACTATGCCTCTCAGAGTAGCTACATTATCGTTCAGAGTCACCAAACTACTTCCTGAATCTCCAGCACAAAGGGAATTACCTAAAAGTATCTAGTTGATTAGCATTGTAATATCTAAGTGTTTCTTTGTATAAAATCATTAAAATGAATATCGTAAGTTGTATTTGCACCACTAGTATAAATTTTGTTAAAAAAATATGCTGAGAGTTTAAAGGGGCTCTTTAAAGTTACATTACGTGCAACAGCAGGCTCATTTGCTTATTCAGTACAATTATGAACAAATGTTTAGTTGATATGTTATGGACGTGCGACCCTAATGAAGCTGACGGAAAAACTTATACAAAGGTTCTATTAAGAGGAAGAAAAAAATTTCAAAAAAGGTACCATGCTACCGTGAAAGCCTATTAATACTGAAATCACTGACTGTAATTTTATTATTCAACCCACAAGTTGAATGCATTTTATATTTATATAAGCAGAATACACGATACAGATTTAAGTTAATATCATACTGCTACAATAGAATGAGTAGGTAGTAGTGGTCAAGGATAACAACATTTTTTTAATACAATGCAAAGCTTTACTTGGCAGATGGTAAATTTTTACAAACTACTGAAGTGGGGAGATATCTCCACACCATCTGCAAATACCTTATACAATAAAGACTAAACAAATTGGGCCAAAATAGCTATTCTGCTGGCTATATGCCATCGACGAGCGCTGAATTATATCGGTGGTATTCTGAGATATATATAATTTATACCTGATTCGTGAAACGAGACTCGAGACTTTAAAATGTTATTAAAACGCATAATTCATTAAAGAAATAGATATGTACTTTATATAATTTAATTTTTTAAATTATACAAATTAAAGGGTTTAAAGTAACCAAGTTATTTATCTAATACTATAATTCACTGAATATTATAAAAACAATCTCACCTGAATGATATATTAGGCAGTACGTATCTTCTCCTAAAATATTATGTAACTGTGGTGCCTTATTTCGGCATTCACTTTGATCAATCCTTTTTACATCTGTTTCTATCTGTTGACTGGTAATTTCTCCAGTCCTTTCAATTTGGTAACCGATCAAAGTAGATTTGGTGTCAAAATTGCTTATCTCATTTAAACATATCGGTCTTACATTATCATTTATCTCCAAAGGATTATTCAATTCTATTACTGCCACATCATTAAACAACGTATTTGGGTCGTACGCTGGATGTACTTTTATTTTCGACACTATTCCAGTTTTTATTAATTCTCTGCTGTCTGCCAAGTAAACTACCAAATTAGATATCGACACCTCGGTATTATCGTTTTTAAATGTAACACAATGAGCTGCTGTCACCAAGTGTGATGGAGATATAAGTGTTGCTTCACAAGCATAGGTCTCTACACCCTTATCTTTAACAAACAGATCTGCCACCCAGGGATACGTAGGAGAGTCTGTTGAAGATTTGAGTCCACATCTGTATGTCGTCTGGTCTATTCTTGGACTGGCAGGTGACAGTATTGCGGTTAATATGTCACTCGAATATTTATCGCCTTGGAAGAAATCTGTGCGTAAACTAAAATAATTAAACCAAAGTTATATTTAATAAAGATTTCTCAAGATATGCTCAATTCAGTGTAAGGAGAATTCTAATACTTTTTGATACAGTATTATTTTATATACAATTTTGATAGATGATTGGTAATTTAAATATGTATATTTGAGAATACAACTCCGCTTTACCAGTCCCAAGCCTGGGGTCTCATCACACAAGAGATGAGAAAGGAGGAGGGGGAGGAGTAAAAACCTCGTTAAAAAACCAGGGTTCATCTGGCCCTGATGATAGCACCCTGTAAGGGTTTCTGCCTGAGATACAAACGAAGCTACTGCCTTGTAGTTCGACATCGGTTTGTCAAAGGCTAGAGGAACAAAACTTTGATTGCAAATTGACTGGTCCTCCAGGTTTGGGGTTTAGGCGTTAGGCCAGCCATCTAACTCTTAGAAAACAAGAATTTTGCTAAGAATTATATACTTAGCCTCGGAAATTCAGACGGATCAACTGGAAAACGACAAAACGCAATGAAATGGATTATGAATACAGCAACATAGAATATACAGGGTAGTAGGAATAAGAAGACGAAATAGTAGATGAATTACAGAATTATAGGATAGAAATAGCAATCCTGACAGAAACAAAGAAGAAAGGAAATGGATCGAAAATGATAAGAAAATATCTACATCTGTTTAGTGGAGTTCCCAAAGATACGCGTGCCAAGAGAGGAGTTATAATATTAGTGAACTAGAAAATGAAAAAAACACATTACAAATTGGGAGCTAATTAACGAAAATATAATTAAGATGAATATAACAATGAGAGGAAGAAAAATGACATTCCTCGGCGTATATGCCCCGTCAGATAATGAACCCGTAGCCAACGAAGATGCATTTTTCGAGAAACTGAATGAAGTCATACGTCATACAGGAAGTTGGAAGTACAAGAGAACTAATCCTCTTAGGAGATTTTAATAGCAAAACAGGAAGTAAGCTTCAAGACTATGTGGTTGGTCCATTTGGAGAGGAATATACTAATGATAACGGAGAGCGTCTCATAGACCTTTGCACTTCAAACGAACTTAAAATAAACAACGGATTCTTCAAACACAAAACAATTCACAAGTATACGTGGGAATAACATACTAGAAAACAAAAATTATAGATTATATCATTACTAAACAAAAAACAAAACCTCGAACGCAAGACGTGAAAGCTTACAGAGACGCAACTTGCGGATCGGACCACTATCTACTTAAAGCAAAAAATATTTATATCAAGGTAGAGAGAAAGAAAGAAATATAGATGAAAACTTACAAAAGGCTGATTATCCACAGTACAATCTCGATAGCTTAACGGAAGAAAGCCTAGATATCTATACCAAAGCCGACTGGATAGAAACTTAAATGAACCAGAAACATCTTTCTCAGAAACCTACCGAAATATTATCGAAAGCATACACAAAGCAGCTATTGAAGCTCTAGGAATAAAAGAATGCAGAAAGAGCAATAAACCTTGGTGGACCTAAGATATAGAAGATCTCGTTAAAATTAAAAAAGAACATTACATGAAATGGATGGGTTTAAAAGATCCAGAAGATAAACAAGAATATGAGGAAGTAAAAAGACAAACAAGAAGAACAATCAACTTCAGAAAAAACGAGATGTGGGACAACAAATGCAAAGAAATTTACTCATATATTGGTGGTAGAAAATGTACGGAGTCTTGGAAATTTATAAAATCCGTAAAAAACACAGGTAGAGATAAAGTTAATATCCAAATAATACCTATACAACAATGGGTTGAACATTGCCAAGACCTTCTAACCGAGACAAGAACAGAACGCATGGAAGAAACAACACCGATAATAATTATTCAAGGACAACGAGTCTATATAAGTGAAAAAGGCATAAGTGAGGTTGTCAGGAAGCTCAAAAATGGAAAATATTGTGGAACCGAAGGTATCTACGCTGAATTTCTGAAAAATAAAACACCAAAACTATTTAGGTTACTCACTTACATATTTAATGAATGTTTAAATGGACAAGAAGTTCCTAATATATGGGGAGAAGCACACATGATCTCTATACATAAAAAAGTCAACAAAGACAACTGTCAAAACTATAGAGGCATATCAATAACGAGCATGGTAAGTCGGCTATATGGAAGAATACTTCGAAATCTTATAGAAGTAGAATTTTGTGATGAAGAAGAACAAAGTGGTTTTCGAGCAGGTAGATCCTGTAATGACAATGTATTTTGTATGAAACAAATCATTGAAAAAAGAGCAGCCACAAACCAAGAAACTCATATTTTGTTTGTAGATCTAACAAAAGCGTATGATAATATACCAGTATGTAAATTATAGGAAACAATAATGGACACAAATATCAATCACACACTCATCACGGCAGTACTAAATCTGTATAAATATTCAAGTTCCAGAATTAATGTAGGAAACAAGCTATCAGGGATGTTGTATCTCACCCACTTTGTTCAAGATATACATCAAGAAAGGTCTGTGGAAATGGAAACAGAAATGCCACGGAATGGGAATACCTCTATCAAACTCAACCATTTCCACATTGCAGTTTGCAGATGATCAAGCAGTACTGGCAGGTGACAAAGAAGATCTAGAATACATGACTAGGAAATTGAAAGAAACATATGAGGAATCGGGTCTGTCAATGAACACACAGAAAACAAAATATTTGTGCATAGGCAATGACAAGAGTGACTTACATATCAACGACTTGGAAAAAATAAAAGGGTGCAACGAATATAAGTATTTGGGAATTGTGTTTGATTCAACGAGAATAGATGATAAGGAAATACAAGCAAGAATAATTCAAGCAAAAAGAGCAATTGGGTGTTTAAATGTCATTCTATGGAACACAAACATAAACAAAAGACGAAAATTTAATATTTATAACACCCTAATAAAAAGCACCTTAATCCATGGGGCTGAAACATGGAGGCTTACAAACATAAATAAGAGAAAGATTGAAGCTACGGAAATGGATGCTTTGAGAAAATCGGCTGGCATATCAAGAAGTCAGAGAATAAGAAACGATGAGGTACTTTGACAAATGGGACTTACAGACACTATAACCCGTGATATTGAAAGAAAACAGCTTATATGGTACGCTCACGTACACCGTATGGCCGATTCTAGATTACCCAAACAAGCCATGACGTGGAGCAGCACATCGGAGAAAAAGAGGTAGATCAAAGAAAACTGGACAGAGGGAATAAGAAAAGCCATGAGTGTCCTCAACCTACGAGACGACCAATGGGAAGATAGGTAGAAGTGGAGTGTAGAAATCGGACAATCGCCGAATATTCAAAACCGAACATATATATATATATATATATATATATATATATATATATATATATATATATATTTGAGAATACACTCAATCCAGTATCCGGCACTGAACTAACAAGTCAAGCATCAGCTCTTAGGATCAGTATTTAGATGGGTGACCTAGTGTATTTTTTAATAGCGTGAATGTTTGTTTTTATCTCTAAATAACCTTCCAATCTACAGACTGAAGCTTACGCTGCGAAGGGGAAGCTTAGAAAAATGAAATTGGCTCTTGTGTGACTAACCTATCGTTCTTGATTAATAACTTTCTTTCTGTTATAATTGACAATAGTCTGATTTATGGCATATTTTGAGGCCTTCGTAACTATTCCTATATAACAAGCTTTGTCAAATATGTATACACTAAAGTACAGAAGAGTCTAAATTCGATAGGCTTTAGGATTTTCTCTAAAACTATAGAATACAGAAAAAGTGTGGTACAGTTCCTAAGGCCCATGATTTAAAACAAATAGCGATTAGAGCTTTCTGTTGCTTTACAGTTCAGATATACACAGCGTTTATTTACATTGTATATTTTAAAGTGACCCTTGACGAAATATTGTAAACATTTTTGAGATATTACAACTTGATTTCTTATATGGAATACGTTTTATCTTATTACATTTATTACAATTGTACATAATATGTTATATGTCTTTTTAATATGACAAACAACAATCTCAGATTATTCTTAATCAGTCAAAGTAAACGAGGTAGAATTGTATAAAACTTTTTTAAAGAAAGCTATTAACGTAATTTGTTCTTTTATGAATCATATTTTATGAATATAACATTTACCTGTAAAAATTAGCTGGAAACTCTTGTTACATTTTTATAAATGAAAATCATATGAATCATTTTAACAAATTTTCCATATCACTTTTATTGAAATTTATCTACTACAATTTAATTTGAATATAAGTTAAAATTAAATAGATAAATAAAATGATATCCCATCATTCTGTCCCATTATATTGCCAATTTAATATAAATTCGATTATTGTAGATGTGATGTAAAATGTCTATTAATGTAATAACGTCTCTAAAGTATGATTAAACTTACGTATCTGGATCGGGACACATTGTCTTTGCATTCAGTCGATATCCTATTAGGGAAGGGAATTTACTACCCTCATATTTAACGGTTATTTTGACAGTTCTTGAAGACCCAGCCTTTAATAAGATATCCCTATTCTTAACCAACACTTGGTTTTCATTGTTGCTGTGTACGACTTCATAATCTCCCTGAAAAATAATTAATATACATTTTATATCTATTATCTATAATTTTAATTTTTTTAGATAATATTATTTAGATTTTACAATATTGAGGAAGTACATTTGTAATCTATAATATAGCTAAAGCCGACTAGGTTTTGCTATAGAAATATAACGATAGCACATAACTCAACAACACTACTGAATATAAATCAAATAAAACTTATGATTCTAAAGTAAGAATTAAAACTGTGTGATTGTGTCACTTCTAAAGTATCTGCCCACTACACCGTACCACACTAGGACCGTAACACTAATCTACACATGCAAACAAATATAATTTGCAATAAATGGTCCGGTCATGGCACGCTACGGTGTTGGCTGGTGATGGAACGGTCTAGTGGACGTTGTCTGATAGAAATTGATGGAAATTATATTTGTTTGCATGTGTTGATACTGTTACGGTTCTAGCATGATACGGTGCAGTGGGCAGAGACCTTTACTAACAATTATCATAGACTTATTATAATGCATTGAAACTTTGTGAAGACCTTTAATATGTCTATACAATAATAACTACCTCTATATCAAATTAGTGATTTCTTTCCTTTTTACTTTCTTTACTTTGCGAGACGATTAGTGTCTTTATTTGTTAAATCAATATATTACATAAAATAAGGTAATCATTTTTTGTTGTGTATTACCACATAATGGGTTCCACAGGACTTCATTTGGGGGCCGTTGTTCTTTTTAACATTTATTAGTGACTTAGATAGACTAATCACTAGCAAAATTGTTCTGGGTAACTGATTTAAACATTATTTCTGCCCATGAAATTAGTAACTGTTATTTATACACAGAGAGACAAAATAGCGGATGTGAGCGGTATTTTGGTAACAAATAAAGTTTTTAAATACTAATCGAATAATTTTTTATACTAATATGTAGCTGGTATAGTAACAGCTACCAATAAGTGGTGAATCTCACATAGCTGAGCTACAAGAGGAAGTAAATCAAATTGACCAAAATACCACCAAGAAACTGTTTATAGAACTCTTCGGTGATGTATGAATATTTAAAGGGTACGAAGAGTCCTTATCCATTTTACTTTTTTATTAATCTGTGATTTATGTTTCCTTAATCTCAGTGATATTTCTATAATAATTGTTAAAAAATGAACTTCAATAATTATTTTAATTTCAAAAAAGGAAGCAGGCAGATGGCGTTTGACAACTTTCTACATGTATGCGTATGCCGGCTTTGTACAAGGCCCGTCTTATTTTCTTCTGCCCACAGAGTTCCACGCATAGTCTGCACTAATAATTCCTAGTAAGGATGAAATCGCGATATGCAGTTCGAGGACGGCTTGATGCTCTTTTCTGAGGTTCTTAAATGGCAATAATTCCTTTCAATTCCTTCTTTTTACTAAGATTAAATTAATTTTAGACAGAATAACGATATACTGATCATACAAAAAATATCATTAGCATCTCGAACGTTAAAGGTACTACCGGCTTCAGACAAAATTGGAGATTTCATTTATCTCAGCCTGCAAACTTTGTCTTCAATGAGTAAAAATTCCTTGCATACTATATATTTCTTTGTCTGTAACATACTACAAAGAGTTAATATAAAACACGCAAGTACAGTATGGTAACCTAATATTTCAATTTTACCACGAGTTCTGAGTGACGTTTTATGATGTTTGAAGGAAAATCTATATTTTCGACAATTTTGAAGGAAATACGAATTCAAGTAGGGGCTCTCAAATTCACAGCACTCAAATAAATTTTAAAACTGCAATACTATTCCTGCTGCAATATTATAATGGGTAATATATCAAGCGTAAACAAATCATACTATTTAGTGATATTCTGATTATTTATGAAAAAGTTGTATGTGATTCTTTATGCTTAAAGAATAAAATCATTGCTTGATTTATTTTTATATAAATGAATCAAATATTTTAAACTGTAAATAATAGAAAAAATATGAAAACTAAAACATTGTATCAAGCACAAATTACTAGATTAATACTAAGTCATTTATGCTATTATTACTAATAACTCAACGTAACTATAGAAATACCACTATCACTTCTACTAATTTATTTTTTTAAATATATTTAATAAAGCGTGAAACATAGTTAATAAAAGTGAATAATGTAAAATACTATGTTACTCTCTCATATAATATGAAAACCTAGGTAGTTTATTTTTTATTTCCATAATGAAAAAAAATCAGTATTTAATATTCAATCTCATGAAACATTTAATGTATAATATATATGAAGAAGCTATTTCAAGAATCAAAAAGAATGTTATAGAAGATATAAAATGAACGAATGCATGATTTGCAAAACGCCATAAGCATAAATGCATGAACGCAATTCGAGAAAAATATTTCTATTTGTGCTATTGACGAAGGCAGTTGTATTCGTTTAACTAACGACAAAGTCCAATATGTCTCTTTAATAACCACAACCTGTACCGTAAACATCACCTCATCTTTGTTATTATATATTGTTATATATGTATATTACAATGTTTACATCATTTTTAAATATTTTAATTGTTTAAGTAGCGTGCGAAATGCTGTGTCACACTGTTTACTGAATAATTAAAATTGGTGTTGCTCAAAGTTTGTAATAGTAATTTTTTATTTTTCCATAAAATATGGTATAACAAAGTGTTGATTTTAATTTTGAAGAAGCGTAGCATACAAGATTGTCTGCAGTTACCAGAAAGCTCGAAAGAAAATAACGATACCGATAAACCTTCGAACATGTCTAAAACTTGCTATATCGCGACAAATTATCACTTAAGAAAGTGGTAACTTATATTGTTTAAAGTAAATTAAATACTTAAATTTAGAGGCACTTTATGGACTGAGTATTCTACACTGAAAGTTACAATCTTTTTGAATAACCCTGTGAATATTTCAAAGCTTACAATTCTATTGATTTTATTAACAGAAATTGGACATTGGACATCAACTGAAGAAGTCGAAAAGAAATTTTTTGAAGAGAAGAGATATACAAGTTCATAAAAGAATTCCTTGGTGAAGTTCACTTGAATGTAAAAATAGCGATGCTATTTGGAATGGCAGGGGCCTGTAAAAGGGAAACGTTAAATAATACGAAAATATATGAGTTCAGGACCAAGGTTAGTGTATTTTAATGATTATTACAAATACAAAAACTAATCATCTATGGTCTTTTATGATTACTGATCAAGAAAACGAATAAATTAACGATTTACAGTTTTATAGAGAATACTTGTGAATAAAGTTCCAAGTTATCTCACTTATTCTTGGCGATGTACAATACTAAAATTACCAATCAAATAGTGGATAGAAAAGGAATAAGAAGATTACCCTGCAAGGTTTAAAATGTCTAAATTTTTCAAATTTACTTGCGAATACCGGGTGGGAATTTCTGAAGAAGTTCGGCCACAATTCTAGCAAACAATATTTTGGATCTTAAAATACATGGTGGGCGGCGCTTCTTATTTGTATGTTGCTAAGATATACGTCACATCTGTGCAAAACAAAATTCAGGTTTGAAAACAAACTTTACATGAAATTGGACAACAAAATTCTAATTGTCCTGCTATTGCCACTACTCCTAGTACTGAAGAGAACATTCTATTAGAGAATAATTATGTGGCTACAAACACTCTAATAATTTTAAATAATTCTTCAAGCTGTAACTTTGTATTGTTTTTAATGAAAATGAATAATTTAAAACTATATATGTGACGTGTTTATTCTCATTTTACTTTTTAATAATATCTAAACATAACATTCCTGTCATAATTAATTCAGCAAATATAAAAAATTACCCGATTACGCAAAACATATTTTTGATATACTATATAATATATTAAATTTTTCTTTCTTTGTAGGTCGTAATAGTATGTATAATATATGTAATAATATACAATATTTTACCCTAAGGCGAATTAATGTTCAAAGAAATTATACTTTTATTCTCTATAAACAAATATAAGTGACTTCATAATAATATGTATGACCTTACAATAAATTCTGAATTAACAACTATATTAAGGACAAATGCGTTATCATTATCAATATCAAGGAGTTCTGATAACTCCCATTGCAAACTGACGTATTTCTGATTACGTTATTATTATAGCACTATGGCGAGACATTTTATTGGTAGTGGCACATCGAAGAGAAACATAGCTTTTTGTATTACTTGTTCTAGTGTGGCATTATTAATTAATTTACCAACCATACATTAATCCCTGCAAATAATCTAACTACTGTTTTTACAAATATATCCTCATTTTAGTATATTTATTTGGTATATACTCTTGCATTAATTTTCCGTGGACACTACATCTTGATTTACGTCGTATAAACATTAGAGAAGCACGTAGTGTGTGATTTTTTATAGTCTCCAGATTTTATAAACTGTTATAAAAACTAAATCCCTAAGATATTCGTATTTAATATATATTAGTGCTATCCGTATTTAGTGTATTATCATTGACGAACTATTGCTACTTTTATATATTAATTTGATAGTTTTTCTTGAGGTCAGTTTATGAGAAACATTGGTGATAATTATCTGAAAAGTTTGTTTTTCCTTTAATTTGCAAGTACTTTACACAAAAGTAAATACAATTCAATGACAGTAAATTAAGTTAAGGATTTTTCACTCGGAATTTTTCTTCTATCCAAGAATACATTAGGAACATAAATGTATGCAATAATTTTCTTGAAGCAGAAATTATTTTATTATTTGTTTATACAGTCTTGGGATTTTTGGTTCTTAATTTAAAAAAAAATCATTAGGAAGTATTTCAACTTATTAACGTTAGTCGTTAACGTTTCAAAAACGATTTCAGGTTTTCTCAAAACCAGACAACAATACCTATCATAGATTCATTCTTTTGTTTTGAGAGAACTTTAAATACTATGAAAACTGTTAACACATAAATAAATTAAAACATTTCTCAATATTTTTTAACCAAAAACCAAAAATTACACAATTTTCTAAAGACATATATTTTTATACTGTTTACTTAAGTCTTCTATATGTATATCTTAACCTATTCGCATTAATTTAACTATTATTTAGCATGACTTCTTAACTGTTAAAGTGGTTATTATAAATAGTTCATACAAATATAACAATTTTTCATTTGAATATACAAATAGGACCTATTATTATTCCTGACCGTTCTTAGTTTTAAATATCTCTAAGAAAGCAAAACGAAATTTATGAATGAAATACCAGCTAGAAATGCATATTCAGGAACGAGAAAAACGGTACATAAAACTTCTTGAGATGTTTGTATAATAGAAAGACAATGAGATTTTACTTTGGCGAACTTAAGGTATTAGAAAACGAAAAATATTAATCTGCTCGGAGCATTCGCTATAAATTGCAAAAGTATTCAGGCAGCATTCCAGAATTTTCAGTAGTTCCAGCAAATGTAATGAATAATAAATACCTCAATGGTAGTTTCAGTAGAGCAAAATTAAATAATTTCAACATCTTATTATATAGCGTCTAAAAAGAAGACGTATATAATTGGCAAGATTTCAGTAAAATGGAAATCATACAGTGTATGTAACCATATTCAGATTTAATATTAATTATGCAGTTAAATAGAAAGTTAGGAAGGGGCTGGAATTCGATGCAGCAACAAAAATGGGAGAGCAGTTTTCTGCGAACACTGAAAGATTGTACACTTGTCAACGCGTGTTTTGACAACCAACTTGATGGATGAGATGATTAAAACTAAGTTTTTATCATATCCCGATGATGCTAACTTGGCTGACGAGACGTGCGCCGAGAAACGCGTAATATTACCCCTTTGGGATCCTTATGTAGTTTTTAAAAAAAGATAATTCTGAAATTTCAGATATCTACCCCAGATATGCTTATTAAAGTACAGGTTGGCCTGCATTGATTGTATTTACTGTATTATTTTCAAATGAGTACTTTAAACGTGGAGAAGTGGCTGGTTTTAGCTATTGTACAGTAAAACTCCTTTGGTTAGCGACCAACCAGTATAAAGCGATCACCTACGTATATCGACGGATTTTTAATTCCCAGTAGTACCCACCAATGCTAAAAACACCCTCAATAAAGGGCAATAAAATGTAAATACTACAAATTGCTTTACGACGGGCGGTACTGCAAATTACCTTATGATTGCTTTATGATATTTATTTCTTAAAAGCATGAAATCTAGTTTTAACATTAGTTTTATTTTGAACTTTCACCGGTTAACGTTAAATATTTGAGTATGGCAGGAAAACGGAAGCGTCTTTCTATCAAAAAAAATATTGATATAACCGACGAAAGTGAAAAAAGTGGTTTCAGTACCAGGAAATTGTCTAAAAAATTTTAAGTAGGCAAGACTTAAGTGACCAGATTATTACAAAATAAAGAAGAAGTTAGAAAGTTGTATCGAGAAGGTGGCAATGTTGAGCAAAAAGAAAAAATTTCCTAAAACTGAGGGACTTGCTCAATCAAGTCGTTTTCAATTGGTTTATGTAAGGCTCGAAACAGGCACTTACCAATATCTGGGCCCATAATTCAAGCGAAAGCCTTTGAATTATGGGCCCAGATATTCAGGCGAAAGTTGCGCGAAGCCTAGAGCTAAGTGACTTCAAAGCATCAAATGGATGGTTAGAAAGATTTCCACGTCGGCACGATATTACCTTCAAGAGAATATGTGGTGAATCCGCCGATGTTATTGTCGAAGATATCAAAACTTGGAAAGAGAAGTTGATCGTCATTTTAAAAGATTACGCCCCACAGGATGTGTTTAATGCAAACGAGACGAGTCCTTACTATCGTTCATTGCCAACAAAAACATATGCATTGAATATTGACACCAGTGTTCCGGAAGAAACGCTAAAACAACGAATTACAATTTTGTTCTGTGCAAATATGAATGGTGAAAGAGAGGAACCACTTGACATAGGTAAAAGTAAAAAAAGCTCGATGTTTTAAAGGAGCACACATCGAAAAGCTACCTCTGCAATGGGTCTCCAACATAAAGCATGGATGACAGCAGACATCATGACGACGTGGCCCACGAATTTGATGCCAAGATTAAGAAGCAGAATAGGAAAGTGGTATAGTTCCTTGATAATGCAACATCTCACTCCAAAATTGCATTGAATAATGTCAAACTTATATTTCTTCCACCAAACACTACTTCACATTGCTAACTTTTGGACCAAGGCATTATTCAGAATGTTGCTCTATAGAAACTACTTTATTAAAAGGATTTTAACATATATGGATAGTGGCTGTTCTCTTCAAGAAATCGAGAAGAACATTACCTTAACCAACGCCTTAATATAGATTTCGGTGACCTGACGAACTTTGTCCGCGATGACAATAAATAAGTGGTTTTCTGTAGTGGGATTTACAAATATAGATGGGGAGGATTTCGAAGAAGAAGATAATATTCCGCTAGCACAAATATTTCCTGCTTTAAACGACACATTTGTTAGTTTTAAAGAACTTGCATCAATTTATAGCGATGTGGAAACAGAAAATGCAGAATTGATCATCATCACCTGTATTGAAGAGGTACGACAAACGAGTCAATCTCCTTTTGATTCTGAAACAGAGGATGATATTAAGGAACGTGAAATTGTTCAAGTATCAAATGTATCAAAGCTATCTGAAGCCTGTGCAAGTTTGAGAGACTTTGAAAAGTTTTTTGTTAATATGAACAATTTTGATATGGTTACAAATGTATCCCAGCTATTATTAAAATGTGAATCTAAATTTTACAAAAATAAACTAAATAATATGAAGCAGTCACTAATTTCCGATTATTTTAAAAAGTAATACATATGTAATTTTAATATATGTATGTTAATACATACACATTATGTATATGACCATAATTTTTAATTATGTATATGCACATATATTGTGTTATTTAGTTAAATTTAGCGTATTTTTTTCTTTAATAAGATACTACAAGTATGCAGTTAAAATTATTAATACATAAACAATATAAAATGCATTTAGTTTCTTGTGTTTTCATTTAAAGGAGCACCCCTATTTAGCGACCAACATATGATTCCCCGAGGATGGTCGATATTGTAAGGATTTACTGTAGTTAGTAATAAGCCAGTAATCATCACTTGGTACTTAATATTATAATGGGTGTACAGAGATTTCGAAAATACGTAATTGATATTTTATGTCCCTATAAAGACTATTATTACTAGAATACTTAAGAATGTTAATATTGCCTTATCACTTTCTCGATAACATCAGCTTTTCTGTCATGTGAAATTTTTTTGGTTATATTGAATTTCGTAATAAATTTTAGTGATATGAGCTGAGCTATGTTGTCATTACGTGTCTGGATATATCTTTCGAAAATTACCCGCTTTTCTGATCAACGTCGATAAAATTATAAATAAAGTACTATTTAATTAAAAAAAAATTCTTAATGAAATTCCTTGTTTTTGATTACACATTTTTACGTAGAGGGAAGTAAAGTAAGAGATCGGTCACATATTTTTTTAATGAGCACTAATTCGACATAGTAATTGACAATAAATGTTCAAAATGTGCTCCATTCACAATTTGCAATATCCAAATGGTGAATAAATAATAGTGAAGTGTAAATTTATTTTTTTGTTTTAAATTTCGATAATCGTTCGGTATTTTTTTTGCTTTGTCGAGTAATTCCTAAAAAAATGTCATATAACCAATCTCTTATTTTACTTTAATGCAAATAAATAAAGAGTTCTTTCAAATACCTCTATCAAAAGTTGAGTTTTCCAATAAAATAAATATCGGTGTCATCACAACATTTAAAAAAATAACGAAGGTCTCTCAAAATTACATTTCAAATACATCGTTTGACATGTCGGCGAGACTATCAAAGAGACTACTCCTAATATCTATCCTGCATTGTTTTTCAAGCTGTGATACATGATAAATGCTGTCCACAAAAGTATAAATATTACACAATAGTTTTTCACTAGGTAAAGTATTCTTATATCAAACATTCGTTTTTCATCCACTAATCTAATTCAAATATTTACCAAAATATACATACCAAAATAAAATGAAGTATTAGGTTATGACCAAATACTTAACTTAAAAATAAGATAAAGAACCTAAATTTCTCAATAAAATAAATTACTAGTCTTGAATGTATTCAAACATGACAAGGATTAGATTTTATTCGACCCACAAATGGAAGTTTCTGCTATCTACAATTCATGCCTTAATAAATTTAGACTCGTCCATCCATATAATTTTTATTCTTGTAAAAACATTTCTTTTATTCTTGTATTCTTAGTAACATAAACGCACAAATTTCATTGTGGTATCTGTTCCCATTGTTACCTCTGGTTAAGAGGTTTGTAAAGTAGTAGATACCCATTCGCTACTTTAAAGCATTATATTTTTATATATATATATATATATATATATATATATATATATATATATATATATATATATATATATATATATATATATATATATATATATATATATATATATATATATATATATATATATATATTATGGACTCATACACTAACTGAACTGCATCTTGATATCCAAATAAACTAATCTATTTACTTCCTTAACACATCTTCAGTTACAGTCTCAAGTAATTGTTTTAGTCCTAATTCCAAAATGTAAGTATTAATATTCAAAATTATTGTATTCTAATGCAAAGCAATGTGTTGCATCAGAATTCTTATTTTTGTCGAAATTATTTTGAATGTCAATAACAACTTTTATTATTTTCCATAGATGTTGATACTTTTATTCAAGATTCAATAACATAACAATATTTTCCGTATTTCACATTGAGTATTAACTTTATCAATTAACGATTTAAATTTTAATGTAATCTTAAATAAATTAATCACATCCAACCTATTCACAACCTCAAATCTTCAACAATGGCATTGACTTTTTATATAGTCTCAGTAAAATTTAAATATAAATTCGAGAATCAGTTTTAGCCTTTTTATTAAAGCGCTATTTGTTGTTTCTTCACTAGTTTTATTCCAATTTTTAAAAAATATGGCAAACTGATATATAATTTTGTTGACACTGGGTATGGTATCCTTTTTTACTTGGCATAATATAATTTTTATCATATACGAAATATCTGATCGCTGTCTTTACTTACGTCGACGTTGACCTTTGTTATGGGATTATCGAAAATTAGTCTGACCCACATTCCATGAAGATCATCCTCTGACTGAATCACAAGATTTCCGGTCCATTCGCCGGCTTGGTTTACGGATTCATAGTTAAATGCATCGGGACAAGGAGATAGCCTTTCCTTTTCTGACGAAACTTGTTGGGGTAGTGCAACTGTCGCTGATATTAGTGCTGCCACCAAGTGGAGAGGAAGAAGAACCATAGCTTCCAGTATCTGATACAGAAAACTCGGTTGCATCAGGACGAGATCAATAAATATTAGTTATACACATCATTTATAAACGATGTCAATATCTATCTAAATGTAACTCGTGGGAATAGAATAAACGAGTGTAAAAGAACTATATTTTCGCAGTAATACATTATATATCCTTTTTATTATGAATGTGTTATTTAAACGCAATCAATAGCATTATTATTATTCTAAATAGATGACGACCTCTAAAAAAGGTAAACAAATTGACTATTGCGTAGCAAATACTCATTCAGGGAATGCGTAAACGTTGGAATAAATTTACGAAAATTTTCACAGAGCGAGATAATAATAAAAATTGTCGTTCCCATAGATCAATTTTAAATTTCTTTTGTGTCACATCAATTATTTATTTTAATGTCAATAACAATTTTTCTACATAATTACCAATCAATATATGAAAAATGTTCTATATATTGTTTGACCTATTTAAGGGTTCATAATTTTCTTTGTATTGTATATTAATTTGGTTGGCATTATCGGTACGGCCTTACCCCCTTCTTCTTTTGGAACTGAGTAACTTAAAAAGAGTCAAAAATTGACATGTATATATTGAAGTATAAAGATAGTGTTTTAGTTAATAGAGAGTGATTGTTTTAAATAGCAACAGCCTGTCTTTTCACTTTTGAAAAAGTCCATTAAATTATTGAAATATAGTATTCATGTACCAGTAAACTTTTTATACGATGTCTCCCTGTAAGAAAAATAGTAAGTATTAGTTTTTTCTGACCAAAATTGCTCATAAAATCATATTCTTACATAACCTAATTTTATTTTGTGTTCAGAATATAATTAAATTCTTAAATAATGGAAAACAATAAAATTAATCCACAGATAACGAAATGATAAAAGTAAAACGTAGTACAAGAATTTTAAAATCAATGCTCAAAACGTGCCCCCCCCCTCTTGCTGGCAGTACATCTTGTAATAAAACTATTCTCTCAATCGTTCAAGTATTTCTATAGAAATTAACCTACATTCTTCTTTAAATATTTGCTTTAAAATCTCGATGTTAGTGTAGTCCCTCATAAAAAAATCTAAAAGCATTAGATCTGGAGACCGATTAAGTTACTCTATTGTACCCTGTCGTCTAATCCAAATATTGAGATACTAATATGGAAAAGAAGCATCATGTTGACAAGTTAT
Organism: Rosalia funebris; assembly: GCA_037954035.1. Taxonomy (NCBI): domain Eukaryota; kingdom Metazoa; phylum Arthropoda; class Insecta; order Coleoptera; family Cerambycidae; genus Rosalia; species Rosalia funebris. Next base: position 711,757 of record JAZFAV010000018.1, on the reverse strand, counting down.
TTCCAGATCTCGAAATTCTGTTTCCTTTAGAATCCCTAAAATTAGCCGCTTAATAGCATTCAATAACATGTCCCAATACACCACGCTCCTAAAATTTCGATTTAAAAGCACCGGTTCAACTATATGATTACCCAAGGTCTCTAGCCACATGTTGACTGTTTCTGAAAATTGTGTACGGCTCTCATGAAAGATATAAGAATTCGTATCCCTCCAGTACTTTACATACTGACCATTCACATTTCCATTTAGGGAAAACGTGAAATCATCGGCAAAATAAATTATTTTTGAATATTTAGGTTGGTGGGCTATTTCTTCTGATATCATTTCACAAAATTGAATTTGGTGATCGGGATCATTTTCTGTGAATATGTCAAAATTTTTTAATCTGTAAGAGTTCAATTGTTGTTTTTCTAAAACCCTTTACAAGTATATAGACACTTACAGACAGATGCAGTTCGATATGTAGATTCCGTGTGGTTACAATATTATTTTAGCGACAATATTTGTTTGTCGATTTAAGGACACTGCTGTACGTCCAGTTCTTTTTTCGTCCCGAATACTACCTGATCTCTGAAACATTTCCAGTATTTATTGTAAGTATGCGATCAAGACAAAGCAATCGGGATATCTCTTATTGAAAATTTTTACATGTATATAAATTTATTCCACTCTCGACGGTAATTAAAATAACATATTAAAATAACTTTCTCTTAATTCTAAAATGCGTGCCATGTTATTAGAATCAATCCACTAAAATTTCTAAATATAAACGCAAAATAAAATTTGGACATGTTAAAACATCCAAGTTATATTTTATGTAATTTGTGCTAGAAAAAAAATGACACGTAAATGTTTGCATATCTAGCAGTCTTCGTTCTTTTAGATCTCTCAGTTAATTTCATTAATAGAAATTTTGAGTGTGACTAGTTACTGGCAAATTAATGATCAACATACTAAATCCATACACAGTAAATATCCATAAATAACATAAGTTATAGTTGTTATTGTAAGGAATTATCTAAAATTTCCAGAGTAAACAGTCAAAGAGAATAATGAATTAAATTAAAGAGATATTGAATTCGTTCTATATAGGTTTCATCCCACATATATTTTTTTCTGACTCTATTTTGCGCATCTCAGCGTATTTTATATTTTCTTAGATCTTCCATAAATGGAGATCGTATCGATTGATCGATATTTTTTTCTCTAACTACTTTTGCAATTTTGCCCCATGTATTTGAAAAACCTCTCTATGTGATTTATGTTAATTGTAATATTTTTTGTGTTAAGTTTAATTTATTTGTTTTATAATAAATCTAATTAATTTTTAATTTGATGACCAAAATATATCACCTACATAACATTGTAAATTAATGAAAAGCACTTACTGTGCTTCCGGTGTTCACATTATTAAAGCACAGAAACTACAGTACTTACAATTAGGTAACTTAAACAAACAAAATTTTAAAATTGAATATATATTGTTTAATAAAGAAAATATTTGTAATATTACCCATAAACATGAAATCTAAACACCGCCATATATCTTATTTAAATAGGTACGATATTTATATAGAATAAATGCATAGAATAAAATTTCATATGAAATAACTAATTAATAGTGGTTTCTGTTTATTAATAAATTTTACGTTTTAAAAATTGAATTTCATATAGGAGGGACAAGAAACGGACTCAACTTTTAACCCTGTTCAGTTCACCCTGCTTTCTATCGACCCTTATAGAAACCATCTCTTAAGTAGGCATATGCTGACCATTTAAAAGATATTTGCAATCAAATATCTTTTAAATGGTCAGAAAATGTGTTTAGAAAATCGAATATTTTGAATGTCTTCAAATTGTTTTTGACTTCAACCTGAAAATGGAGTTTCATTTTTAATTTATGAATACAATCTTATTTTCACATCATGCTTGTATTTGTTTTTGTTTTCCATTTCGTTTGAAAATTTCTTTTTAATAGAATATAACAATTCGAAAGTGGGTGACACCTGTCTACCACGCCTAACCACATCAGTTTAAAGCATACGCCTAATGTAGAGCTAATGAATACATATTGTCAATTATAAAATAAATATCTAATTAGAATAATATTATTTCAAACAAAATATCTAGATAAATTAGTGAGATTACCCTTATTTATAAATTGCACTGTTTAAAATATAGAACAATAAAGAAATGTTAATTAAATTATCATTTTAATAAGTATTAAAATGATAAATAGAATACAAGTCATTTGATTACATGAAACTGTTTTTACGCTTTTATATTATCTTGCAATAAAAACAAATCTTATGTACTTACAAGTTTGTTGTATTATCTAACTTCATGAATATGAAACATAATATTTAAATCAAAAATATTTATTATGTTATTAACTTACCATTGACCACTTTCTGCGAACTTAACGTAAGAACTACTGATGAATGAATCGTCTTTTAAGGCTTTGTCGGCAATGTGCGCCTTTTTGTGCCCATTGGTCAATAGCCAACACGTACTAACTAAGTTAGGTTTTACTCAAGGTTAGAGAAACAAGAATATTTAAGTAAAATACGGGAAATCCCTCGACTTTAATAAAGATTAAACAAACACGACTGACCTCTAGTCATGGCCATTAAATATTTTACCTCTTGACAAAATAGAAAAACAAATATTCACATAAGGATAAAATTATATTAATTGTTTTATAATTCGTATATGGTTTAGGAAAAAAGTAAATTATTTAATTATGGGTTTTATCATATTCTTGTAGATGTTAGATTATTTAATTGATTCGTTAAGTGTTAACGAATATATATTTCTCATACAACATAATATTTCCTATATTGCTGTATGTATGTAAGTAATGGATTTTGTAAGTAATGTACGAAACTTTGGAAATAATTTTAAATTATTCAACCCATTCAATCCAGTTCAACGTTTCTGGAACAACAATTACCTCTCTAAATGTTTTAAATGGAATGAGGGTATTTATATCGTATTTCAGGGTTTTTCGATTCTCTATTACACATTATGAGTTTTTATTTTAATTTGCTGTACTCTTTATCAAGAAAATTCAAATTCTAGTTGAATTCAATCAATGTTCTGGAACCTAGAATCTGTAAGCTGGTTTTTACCATTTACCAAATATCTGTGAAACTAACTAGATGCTTACTTACTAGACTACATTTCTTGTCATATTAAATGTTAGTTTAAAAACTATAACGTTTCCTTTTGCATTTAAAGAAAAGTATTCTTTTGTTTGCTACGTCTCAAAGATCGTGAATCCAAAGCCAGAGGCCGACGAGAATTGATACGTAGGAAGGGACTTCGATGCAACAACAAAAACAGGACATCGACTTTCCATGGACATCGAAAGATTACACTTTTCTCGATGTGCGTTTCACCAACTAATGACATCATAGGAAGTTGACTGAAACTAATTTTGAGCAGCCTCTAATTTCTATGCATACCAAACTCACTTAATTTGACTATTTCTTTTCATGGTTAGTGAACAGTGAAGCTATAATTTGTTTTGGTTTTCTGCTCCATCCGTTCTACTGCCTAATCTCTTATAAATATTTATATTTATTGTTAGTGAACATAATGAGGTAAACATTTGGTTCACCCATCAATTAATGTCGTTATTTCCATATTATCAAAAAAAACGATTATTTGGTATAGGGTATTTTACTTTGTTCATGTTATTACCACATTTAACTATATTAATTTTTTTCATGGCATTCAACAGTCTGTTGTTGATTACAAGTTTTACGAAATTCAAGTAACTATGATTTTTTTGTACAACACGCACAATATTCTATTATGTTTGTTTTCAAAAGCATTTTGGGTAACGGTAAAATGATTTTGGGTACCATTTTCCCAACGTTCCATATTTTAAAGGGACAATGTTATCCTTAAACCCAGTGGCAATTGCGTTTTGCATATGCTCAATATACATTCAATTACAATTGCGAGGTCGTGAAGTTAGAACAGTTGTTTTAAAACTACGTTTTTTAATTCATTTATGTTCTATTCACAAACGATACCCGTTACTTCTAGCTATTTCCTTAATGATTTTCTATTATTTTTCTGGCCTATAATTACTAATTGAAACACTTAGTAAGCGAATTACCAGAACATTTAAACTTGCTATCTTATGTTGATAACAATGATAGGAGTCATTAGGAATGTATCTAAGATTGCTAGTTTCTTTCATGTATTTATCAAATATTAATCTATTTTTTCTATTTCTGACCATTAATACATCAGAAAAAGGTGTTTGTCTTTATTTTTAATTTCATATGTAAAACTGGTCTATACGTAACAGTTGATCCACATATCTGAACCATACTCTACGAAAATATTCGAATTCTTCTTTTCCTTGTGTCTCAAATCTACTCGTACAAAGTTTTGCAATAAAAAAAGGATAGGGAGTTACCTATTACATTACCTTCATGTTGTCCAAAAAATATTCATAATTGAATATGAAAACATTTTAACTCATACAAAAATTAGTTATATTAATGTATTCGTTGATGATTTCTTGTATGAGACCATTTAATAAGAGTTGTTCTCTGATATATTTAAATATTTGTGGAATATCAATACTTGGAAATAATGAAGTTGCTACAAACGAGGCCAAAATTTAGCGTTGTTGCAATTGAATATCCTTGATATTATTAATGAAGTTGTATAGTTTAGGTACAATATGGTTTGATATTTGCAGTTTATTTGGTAACAAAGGAGTGATAAGATTGTTGTATGTTTTTAGTGACTTCTTCATTTCTGAAATAGTTTTTAGCAAAGGGTTTCCAGACAGATAGTCTTGTAAAATGTACAAGTATATATAGTTTTTTTTTTCAAAATTCAAAATAATAATGAACCAAACCAAGAAAATGCCTTTTCTTGGTTTGTTAATAATCAGAAATAGGGAAAATATATTAAAATATTATGTTTGCGAGAGGGAAACTAGTGCTCTTAAATATATTTCGATTTTCTGGCCTATCGTTTGCTAAATTATCCGCTAAGTAATAATATCATCAACAACTTTTAGGGAATTCCAAAGGTAACATTGAGAGGTCCGGGATGTATGAAATAAGTTAAACGAAATAAATTGTTCCTTCACAGTTCACTAGCAATGAAGAAATATAGTCAAGTGTGCAGTAGTACATGAAGATGGAGAATATTGATAACAGTTTACTGAACCTGAACAAAATTTGGTATACCTAAGTAGAAATTAGATGTAGTTTAAAATTAATATTAATCATTTCTCATTTATGTAGACTTGGTTGGCGAAACGCATCCCTACAAATGTGTAATCTTTCCATGTTAGTGAAAAAGTGATGTCCTGTTTTTGATAATTGTTTTTTTTTTCTGCACTACTACTTGACTTCGGTTCGAATTAGGATATCTATTTATAAGTATAATACATAATAAGATTTCTTGAGAGTAAATTATCCCATCATAATTATCTTGCAGAAGAACTCCAGTTAGGTTAATTTCAATTTATTACAAATTGACGCATTTAGCGGGTGTATTCGCGGCCAAGATGCTAGATATACATCTAGCCGACAGACTGATGTGAACATAGAACCTACACTAGGTTACACGCCAGCAACCTTGGCCGCAAATACAGTGTAGCAGAATAACTTCAACAATACCTTCATTATAATCAAGATATTACCGGCACTAATTGAAGTATTTAAATTGAACTATTTCATTTTAAAGTTGTGATGACAATAAAATTTAGTATTATTTTAATAATACTAATATTAATTATTAAGTGTAATCTTTTACACTAAACAAAATTACAGAAATTTAAAAACCTCATATGTCTGAATATAGAGTTAAGTACTTTTTCAAATAAGGAATCGTGCACACCCTTATTTTATTTGAAGATTCCAAAGGAGTAGCTGTTACTTCAATGCAGTTGAATACGGCGACATAATTTTTTTTCAAGTAATGTTTGTTTTAAAATTAAAGGAATTAAGGTGTTGCAGGATTTTACTTAAATATAGTAAATTGCATACAAAATGTGTTCATTACTTCAAATGTACGAAAGATCTGACACACATCTTCCAAAATGTTCGCGTTTAGTCCGCTGTCATCTCGGTACAAAAAATTTAAACAACAAGTATATTATTTACTCTGACTACATTTACACTATTATACTACAACAATAACATAGTACTATTTTGAATTTAAGAATGAAAATGTAGAGTTTATCATCGGGTTTTTTTTCACAAGACTACTTGAGTTTCGGATAGAATTCGAATTAACATAAATGGGTATAGATGTGGCCAGATATTCTGAGGGTAAATTATCCCATAATTATCTCGCAGAAGATTTCCAAGTTCCCTACATTGATATGGGATAATGATGTCAATCACTTGGAGCTGGCCTAGATTGCCGGCCCAGAGTAGCCCAATCGTGGGTTTGATTTCCACATTAGTCAGCTAGGTGATTCTGTGTACATCCGTGTGAATGTCCGATAATTAGGTGGAAGAACAACACCTCGTCCCGTAAAAATAAAAGCGTAAAGTGTTCGAATGTATTATATTCTATATTTCCTATGTTTTCTGTATTTTCCTCCTAAAAAATTAAAAGTAAATTCTATTTCATAATACATTTATATACTTTCTAAAGGTTTTGTGCTTATTGTATAGATATTATATAATCTAAAAAAAACAAAATTAATGATATTTTCAATCTTTTGAATGCCTGATTTAGTATAGTAAGTTTATTTTTTTAAAAGGAGTACATAATATATTATTAAATTCAGATAATGAATAGAAACCCTACCGATAATCTACAACATCAAGGAATTAGTTTAAAATGAAAGGTAAAAAAAAATAATAATAAAACTTGTAATACCTATAAAAGGAGTAAACAACCCCTCTGCGCTGGCTAGCAATCGTGTGCTATTTTGTATTTTAAAATGTCTATTATATTGTGTATTTTTAAATGTCTGTTGAAATTGTAACATATCTTATATGTCCAAATAGATAATCAGTTTAATTATTGATGATAGACATGCTGAATTCATGAGTTCCAATAAAGGTAAAATCGTGATATATTACTTCTTGTTCTGGTATTAAATAAATTTTAGTATTTTCATTAGCAGTCTTGCGAATCGCTTTTCGCACCTGATGTCAAAGCTTACACATACGAGTATATCGAAATAGCTATTCATTTCAATCATCGGTGATGAATATCCATATAACTCTTATGAGATATACTGCTCCTCAATAATAGGAAAAAGTGTGAGATTTCTCTATGTATGCGTAGAAGAAAGAGTGAGAGCAGGTGGCTATTTACTTAGATGAGGCTATTTACTGCGCATCTCGTGGGCGGTCCCATAGAGACTTGTTCCTATTGTTGATGAGCAGTAACTATTATAAGTTTTAATAAAAGATTTTTATGAATGCTCATTGCTTAAGCAAAGCTTCGAATGCCAATAATTGGAATACACTAAATCACTTATTTTTAAATGGAGTAACTATTTCTTTGCAACAAAATGTTCGTTACTAACTTTGTTCATTGCACTCAATGAAATCAGTTTTAATGTTCGTAATAAATATCGAAAATGTGAATATATATATATATATATATATATATATATATATATATATATATATATATATATATATATATATATATACATACATATATATATATATATATATATATATATACATATATATACATATATATATATATATATATATATATATATATATATATATATATATATATATATATATATATATATATACATATATATATATATATATATATACATATATATATATATATATATATATATATATACATATATATATATATATATATATATATATATATATATATATATATATCACATTTAAATATCAATACATTGATTTTGTATAATCTTAGAATAGCGACCATACAAAAAAAATAAATTTATATATTTAATACATAGACATTTGGAAAACCCATCTCAAATTATCGAAATATTGCTTATATAATCAAATGGCACTTTCCATTATATCTTGCACCTTTTCTATAATTCACATTAATTTTTTATTATGTTTGACGTAGAATATGCGTAATAAAGTAAATAGATTTATTTCATTATTTTGCTTGTTACTATAGCATTACTTTAGCGTTGTTCCAATATCTGTCAACATACGAGTACCCTTTAAGAGCTAAATGAAACTATATACTATATATGTAACCAATTTCATGGGACGCTAAACGTGTATTAAAGAGTAGTATTTCTAATATGTAGTAATTCTAGGTATCTATCGGTATCATATAAAAGTGTAGTGTACAAGATATAAACACCGTTGTTGATGATATTACTGAATTTACTGATGATATTAATGAACTAACATACTTGAAAACAGTGATAACTCATAACCAATAAGTCGAAGTGCTCTTCACTTAACGTCCTCGGGTCTATTACGAATATTTATTCCAAAGGTGCACGATATCCCAACGATGCTGAAATATGCCAAACCTACAGGGGCTTACAAGGTTTACACAATTATTTTGCTCCAAGGAAACAGCTCTACATATTACTGGATTTGCCCATGCTATTAATGGACTGAAATAGTTAACGGTAAATACAGTGCTAACCAACAAGTCGAAATGCTCTTCATTTAACGTCCTTAGAGGCTACTACGAATCTATATTCCAAAGTTATATGACATTCCAACGATGTTCGAATCTGCCAAACCAACAGAGTCTTATAAGGTTTACACAACTACTTTGTTCCAAAGAAACAACTCTACCTCTATATATATATATATATATATATATATATATATATATATATATATATATATATATATATATATATATATATATATATATATATATATATATATATATGTTCAGTTTAGAACGTTCGGCGACGTTGTCTGATTTCTATACTCCACTTCTTCCTATCTTCCCATTGGCCGTCTTGTAGGTTGTGGGCACTCTACCTATAGAGATATAATATTTTTTAGCATATTCTTACACCCTTAAGCTATAAGCAAGTTAAGGGTAAGCTCGGTCTGCAGTCCTTTCCTAGTAAAACAAGATATTCACGTGTAGTCACTAACCCACAGCTAATTATTTTTATAACACAAGTATCATTATTTATAAACTATAAGAGAGGTTATAGTATAATGAGAAAAAATGATTATAAATCTTCCGGACACCATAATAACTGGCATTCTTCTAAATATTCTCAAAAGGGAGGACATGGAGAACAAACAACCTGTGAAAGATAAATCTTGATCAATCTTATTACTGTTATCAGGTAGTACGTTTTAAGTGCTACAATTTTTATTAATATTGTTACCCATATTGTTTTTCATTCTATATTGTTACCCAAATATCCATTGAAATATCATAATACCTCGTAAAAGAACTCATCTTAAAAACAAATTGATGTCACAAATATTTATGCATGATTAAGTATGTCTCATCTAACTAAAGGTTCATCATAATAAACCTTATTATTTAATAATTATCAGGTAAAATAATAGAAAATGGTAAAAATGTCATTTATTATAAAAATATTACTGAGTAGTTAAATAATTATATACATTGAATTTCATAAAAACATACAGAACTAAATAATGCTCAAGAATATTACCTAATCGAGTTATGATTTGGTGAAAAAGGTGGACTTAATTTTGTTACAAGATCCTTAACTCGATCAAGAAAATTATAAAATTCATCTAAAATAGTGAAAACCTTCGATTATTTTTGGTAGTAAATTGATTCAAATTGAATTTTATGATCTGATCTGAATAATTGTAATCGTGTCTTTATGTTTTTAATGATAATTGTGAAGTATCTCAAGACAGTAAAGTATTTCATGGCCTTTACTCTTTAGGAAAGGTGCCACATTGTCAATGTAAAAAAATACAATATGAATAATGAGTATTTTTCCCTTAAAGTTACTATTAAAATTCGAGAATTATGTACAAAGGAATCTCATAAACAATTGGCAAAAGCAAAATTACATCTAGATAGATTTTGTATTGATTCATGACGTCCTCGATACCACGCCATTATCACATAATTTGCTAATTTTCTCGCATTTAATATCAATATCCTTCGAGAAAACCACACCTTCAAACCGAAGACTCCTAAACTCGCTCACAAACGAAAAAATATACACATTCAGAGCCATCGCCATTATCCACTCTGAGAAGGTTGCTGTCAAATGAAAGTTATATCCACCATCTTCCAATTTCCAATTGGTTAAATCGCTTCCTAAAATAATACTAAATTATATACATATAATAATCTTTTAAAGCTATTCTTGCCTACGAATTGTTTCATTGCTACACCCCCAAATAGAAAATTATTAAGTAGTGTAGGTATTAAGAGCATGACCAGAAATAACCTAAAACTTTTCAGGAATTGGCTAACGTGGGCTCTCCAAGTAATCCATGTCTAAAGAGATACAAAAGTTCATTAGTGGATTCCTAATTAAAAGGCATAATATTTTGTCTGGAGAAAAAGCTTTTTATCTTTTATTTGCATCATTTAAGCTATATACTCGGTGCAACAAATAAGATATATATATATATATATATATATATATATATATATATATATATATATATATATATATATATATATATATATAAGGTGCATATTTAAGAACATACTAAATTTGAAAATTAATTGTGTTCGTTATTAATGTGTTTTATCCAAGCTTATATTTACAGCATAGTCTCATTAGTGATATTCAATTACTTTCGACTTCAATAAGATATAAGCTTATGTTTAATCTCGCCACATTTTTCTCGCCTGATTTGTTGACTTCAATCTTCAGTTGGCTATTAGACAAGTCATTAATTGTTTTAATTAACTAAATTCGAGACTGGTTTTATTTAAAATAAATAAAACCAGTATTGAACATTGTTAATCAAATTCCCTAAAATAATTATTTATTTATATTAAATATAAAGAACTGTTTAGAAACAGTACGTCAGGTATTTTGTAGAAAGATGTTAGTCCGAAATTAATTCTAAAATGTCTTGAATAAAGGATTACGTTGAGGCCCATAATGCATTAATTTTTAAAGAATTGAAATTAATTATTTATAATGTAAACGCAAAAATGCTTAGTAAAATTTTGTAATATCTTGTAATATTTGTCCTTTAATTTTTTCTTAAATTGTGAAGGAAAAAGGTTTTTAATATTAGGCGAGACTTTATTGTAGTAGTAAGAAGCAATATATGAAAATGAACCTTGACGTGCTCATGTCCTGTGAAGAGGAATAATCAGTGAACATTTATTTCTGATATTTATATCGTGGGGGTCAGACTTATACGAAATTTGTTATATACATTTGGTGGTTTTCTTCTGAATTATTTAATACAAAAAGGAAGATCTGTATGTTCGTTATTTTACATTACGCAATTTTATCGTAGAAAAATTAGGTTATGTTCAAATTTCCGCAACCTAAATTTTAAACGTATACAAACGTGCATTCTAACTTTTTAGAATTCGCTGATTTTCAAATTTACTACTTTGAGAATGCAATGCCCATAAACAATAGCTGCATAATTTAATTACGAGGAGACGAGATTTTCACACAATAAAATTTTATTCGTAGTAAAAAAGACATTCCTGTTGCTGTATATTAATTTTATTTTTCCAAAGGATTTTTGTATTATATGATTAACATGTCTCGTAAAGTTTAAAAAAGAATCCATGTATAAGTCTATTTTGTCTACCTCCGTTATCAGTAGTCTATTATCATAAATACATATATAGTATTTACACAAATGAAGTATGTACATATACACATTTGTGTAAATGAGTATATGTACTCATGGACATACATATTGTCACGAAAGCCTCGAGCGATCCCAAACCCCGGGAATATTCGAAACCTTGAGAGCATGGGGTATTGGCTTCCAGTACGTTCTATACTAGACGGTTCGCCAAAGTTCTTTATCTAGAAACGCCTGGAGAGACGTTCCACTGCCTATATAAGAATTTTGTCGTCCGGCCAGCAGTTAGTTGAATCTGGACCGCGATAGTGAGCGATACAGTGCGAAGAAAGTGATATACAGTGCGATAATTAGTTTATAATGTTAAAGTAGAAAGAAAGTTAGTTAGTTAGTTGGACTTGTGAATAGTTGAGTTGTAAATAAGTGTTCGAGAAATAAAGAACTTTCTAGTAAATTCGTTACAATATACTCATTTTGTACTCATCAAGTTGTATATCAATCCCAATATAATATATTTATTCCTTCAAGTCTATGCTTAGAGCATCTAAGGTTACTAGGCAAAAACAGTGGCGGCGCTAGCATTACTTTGCGGTTGGGCGAAAATAGACAGGATATATCTAGGGTGGGCGAGGGCGTTAAATATATTATTTTATATGCGAATGTGATATAGTAGTATTATAAGAGGTTGGGCGACTGGTTGGGTGAAAAGGATTTTGCCTGGGCGCTCGCCCACCCCTGTCGCCTCCACTGGCACCGTTGTGTAAAATGAAATTTTATTGTTACACTGTAGAAAAAAAATTCTATATAAAAATGTTATTGTGCTGTTATTTGTAAAAACTTGTATAAATCAAAATGTATTTTTCTTCTATATATGTACTTATTTTATCGAATCATATCAGATTGTACTTCGATAATTTGCATCTTTTTGTTAATAGGACTGTGAATTCGTATTCCATATTTCTAATCCAATCAATATCCTGAATACAAGAACATATATGCAAAATTCGTATCTACAGAATAAAACAAAGTTGTTTGAGCATTTTTTTCTTACTTACTATATGCTTTTATTTGTTCCAACTTTTACATGTATACCGTATATGCTCTAAATAATAAAATAGTTAATATAATATAACAATTAGTACTGAAATCATAGTGAATGACGATTATACTGAAATTATAGTGAATTTATTTAATTTGGGTAGTAAATACATATTTCTTATTATGAACAATACTAAGGCCACACTAAGACATCATCTACTTGATATGAGAAAAGATGATAATTAACCTATGTGGATGGTTTTCATTGAATTTAAATAATATTACTGAATCACAACTGCATTAAATATTTTGATTTATAAAAATTATTGTATTTAGTATACTAATTTGTTTTCAACAGAAACATGAATTAGAAATATATGAAGTCTATTCTTACTTTTAAACCCCATTGTATAAATATGTGTAAATGTGGGGCATTACACGTGGCAATACAGGCTTTGATGGGAATTAAAGGCAATGACTGACATACATGGTAATAATAAGTAATAACAGACAGCTCCAAACATCTTGAGCAAGCGTCTACCCGAGGACTCGAAAATTCTATATTAACTTTTGTGTTTACAAATCTTTTTTTAATTTTCATCGGTACATTCATTATAAATTTTCCACATTTTTGTTATAGTGATATTAGTCACAATATTTTGCCTAGCACTTTTGCCTCTGCAGTAATGTTTTTCCACAGTTGAAAACTCTTTAACAAAACTGATAATTCTATTTCTTTTATCATCAAATTTCTATGAATTATGGTCACCTTCACGTCTTTCAATGGATCTGCAAGTATATTTTCAGCACACCTTCCAGTCGGTGTTTCGTACTATTTAATATTTTCAAGAAAGCAGCTCTACATATAGGAACAACGTTATGATCCCTCTTACGTACAAAATATTTAATTGCGATTTGTCTGTTGGACTCTTTTTTGCGATGTCGCTTAATTGGTGCTACTTCACAATAGTTTATTATGAAGGAATCCTGTTTTAATTTATCAGGGTACTCGTAAAACATTTTATGAAAGTGTAACATATCGGACATACTTAACAGTGAACACTTGTACGATTTTTAATTATGACCACAAGAAATCGCTTCAGGCAAATCTTTAGATTTATACCTAAAATAATGGAAACTACTTAGTACTACAAAAAATAAATAACTTTTCCTACCTTGCAAGTTTCTCTTTAGTTATTTTCCAGTTACGTGGATTGCGTATCTTTTTTCTTGCGCTGCCCTGCGGGTTTTCTACCACTCTGATATGCATACAGAAATTACAAAATACAATTTTTGTAACAAAACAAATTAATAATATTTTACTGAAGTCAGTCTGTTTTACTATTCATTTCATCGCTATTTGCCAAATAAAAGAACTCTCTTATCTTGCCGATAAACGAAACAGCCTACCTGAGCCTAGCTATAGAAACAAGCCACGGTATGAGATAAGAGCCGTTTGGGATTTTTTATTTGGCAAATAGAGATGAAATAAACTATACGAATAGTTTAAAAACGAAAAGTTAGGTTATAGAATAATGTTCGGATTTAGTCGGATTTACTACACTCTAAATTGAAGTGAAACAGTAGTATATGATTTGATCGATTCTGCTACTGACAATACAGCAATTCGTGTACGAGTATTTGGTCGAATTTGAAACCCAGTAACGAGATGATTTACCCGGTTTTGTTACTCGTTACCCGTTACTTTTGTTAATCTATTTTTTAATGCTATATTTCTATGATATTTGGTCCAAATTGTTACCAAACTTTGTGATCACCTTATAGATATGAATATTCTCAGTAAAATGTCATTAACCCAAAATATTGGATTTATCCGGTTTTGCATCTAAGCGACTCATGTTTTACTTGGCACCAACTTCAACATTATATAAAACAATAATAATTACATAATAAACAATAATTTCTTAATTACATTAAACGAAACAACAAATAAGTACTAAGTTGTTGTAGAAAACATTTAATTCTTGCTTTTTAGTTAAGCTACTTTTTTTAAGTAGGTTTTTTTAAAACTTATTATTTTACAATTTTAAATGATGGGTAGACCTACTAAGGCTTAAGATGCTTTGAGAATTAAAAAATGACAGCTACTTGAATAAAGAGTTCCGCTGTGTATAATCGAAGTCCAAGGTCTAATACCAATGAAATTAAGATGAGACCACCGTGGAGCTATACTCAATCTAACTCAAAAATAATAATTAAAATCGGTTCATAAACAAAAAAGTTATACCCAAACATACATACAAAATATATATATATATATATATATATATATATATATATATATATATATATATATATATATATATATATATGTACAGACGAATTGCCAACATTCACTTTGAAGTCGGTTAAAAAGCCGTTACTATCACTGCAACCCCCTCCGCAAATAACTACCCCCTTAAAATAGTCAAATAGTAACATAGATCTTGTTATACATCATTTGAAAGGTCTTTCATTAGCCAATATGTGACCGGGATATTTTATACTACTGTACTGTATACTGTACTATTTCAAAAATTCATCTGTTCCGTATGTATATAATAGGAATAAATGACAAATGGGCTCGCAATTTTTCAATTTAAAAATCAGATAACAATATGTGTATTAAATTATACATTATACATGTCTTCCTTTGAGAGAAAGAAATTATATATACTCTACGCCCTGATAAGAATAATCCTCTGATCTTCTAACCGGTATGAAAGATATATTGGTATCAAAATCTAAATATATATTTTCACCGATATTTCTGAAAAACCTCATCGTGACATATTGCACTTCAAAAAACTCATTATTTTACCTTAATTCAAATAGACGAACTACATGTGTTTTTACAGCCAAATTCGCGTTTTTATTATAAGCCCCACGGCAACCGATAACAATTTATTAACATCTTCCGACATCCCTTTTACTTATAAGATATGAAAAAGATATTATATTACCTCATCTTATTTTATATGTGCAAAAAAACTGACCGTTAAGATTTGTCGGGTCTTTTATTGAATAGTCGTTAAAAGATGAGACTTGGTGAAGACGTGCGTGGAGTGCAGTGGTGATTTTTCTTTGTTCAATTTGGTTGAACTCGTGTTTTAATTAAATCGGAAATAGGTGTAGTGTAAATATATATTGAGTGTGCATAAACAATTTTGTGGACATATTTTGTGTGTGATGGCAACTGATCTAGACGACTGGCATTAGGGAAGGAGTTAAATATGTAAGTTAAGTATTGAATTACTTTAATTTTAATTAAAACAAAATAGTATTGAAGAAAAAATAACGGTCGAACGAGATTATTGTTTTTAAAATTGAGGATGTTATATACATCGATACATATATTGCGTGGACGATTTCATATAGAATAGATATAAAGACTTACTTCGTTAATACAAAGTCATGACTGACTTTGTTGTAATTAAAAAAATACTTTAATTTAGTTAGATATAATACCAATATATAAATAAAAAATCCAACAATCAAACCAATAAATCGTATTGATGGTATTATATTGTCTATGAAATAATTATATACGGATGTATAATTTTAATTAAGTAAAAATATGTTTCTTTTCAGGTAGGTCCCGAACGAGCTGGACACTGTTTTTCGTACAAGGTAAGTGTTTTTCCTATAATATAATAGATAGTGTAAGAGAATAAATAGTAAAGAGGTATATATATATATATATATATATATATATATATATATATATATATATATATATATATATATATATATATATATATATATATAAACTACTATATCTATAGTAATAGATGTACTTTTTGTCAATTAGTAGTACCTGTAGACTATGAATATGAAAAAAATTTGTAAAATAATTCTTTGTTTATCGAAAAATAAAAGGTCCTTGAGAAATATAGTTAAAATTAATTACCATTTTAACATATGAGAATAACACATATGTATTACAAAAGAGAATCATCAGACAAAATGAAATATGTTGCTAAATATTATATATGAAACAGTTGTGTTATGTAGACACAAGTGTTATATCTATTTCATTCCATTAAAAGCATGATTATCATTAAAATCAAGTTAATTATATTCCTCAAACGCGCATTTTAATAGTAAAGTACCAGATCATGCTAGTTTCAGATTGTAAATTGCGGGTCTATTTTAATATGCTAAATAATTTAGAGAATTTGAGACAACGAATTCAAATCCAAATAGAAAATATCAGCCTGGAAATGTTTTAATACTCCGTAAAAATATCGTATCAGCCATCCCAGATTGTTGATGAAGGATATTTTGAATAAATTTCTGTCAAAAATAGGATCATATTTGCTTTATTTGTATTTTTTCAAACGCCCTCTATATTACGAATAGGGTTGCCATCTTCTATTTGAGCAAATAAAGTATATTGGTTGTTAAAGGTAGGAACAAAAGTATATTGCATCACAATAAAGTATTATTTATTTTACTTTATTATTTAGTTTAAAAATATATTTTTTATTACTTCCAGCAATGTTCAACAAATAATGAATTTCTTAAACGTTTAGTTATAATGCGGATAGATAGACTGGAGACCTATTAAATATAAAAATAAGACAAAATAAAAATGAATTTCATACAAATTCTTTTCTTCTCAAAAATCCATTCAGATTGCTATTACAAATTCCTAAGATATAATAACTTCAAAAGTATCCATATTTTTTTACAATAATAATTTTTTTATAATGATACTATATTAATTATTGAGACAAGTTTAAGTATTTTGGATCCTATAATATGTATAAAATAAATTATGTACATATTCACGAACATAATATTTTAAAAGTTATGATTTTCCGCCTAATATATAAACGACAAGTGCTATTGGTAATGTTCATTAGTTAATCAAATGTTGTTTTGTATATAAATATAATAATAGGGTTATTGTTTTCAATATTTCTAAAGTATTTAAAACGAGTTAATATTGAAATTGATTTTTTTTTATTTTTAACGAGAAGTAATGAGTGTAATTAAATATATGGTCAATGTTGTTTTACTTTTTATAATATATTACTTCAAATAAAACAGTATGTGTGAATAGAAGTACAGTTTTGAAAATGAATAAAACATTCCTTGAACCGATGTAACTTTTTTATCGGTTTGTCGATTTGGTAATGAATAAAAATTAAATACCTTATATCAGCAATTTAGGTAATTCAAACTATCCTACAACCGGTAGTACATTTTTTTCACCGGGTGGCCAAAAGATAAGCCACGCCTCTCAATAACGAAGATTCCCAATACGCAAAATTACGATCAACTTTTTTGGTATTTTAATGGTTTAGGTAAATTCTAGGAAAATCAAACTATATGAAATAAAATATTTTTTCGAACTTTATTGTTTTCATAAAGTATAGAGTATAATTGCCCGAAATGACGTACAATACTTTATTATAGAGTTCGGCTGACAACCCTAATTACGAGTGATAAATAAGAAATTTGTGAAGAAATATTTTTTACACAATGTCTTTTAAAAAATAAGGTTAACGTGGATTAGAGTTTTTCAAAAAAGTCATTTAATAACAAAATTATAAATATTGAGCGAAACTTTATCACTACGATCTATCAGTAAGTCTAATTTATTTGCTTTTGATGAGCTTTCACTAGTGAGCTTTTGATAACGTTGATCTAATGATATATTTATACTATAGCAAATATTAGATTGACATATACATCGAAATATTTTTTTTAATCGTACTTGAACTTATAAATTCACATTTAAAGCTGTTTTCATTATAATGAAAGCCCAAAAACGCTCCTGCCAAATATAAATCCATAAACGTCCCAATTACTACCAAATAAATTATTGCAAAACCAATCAGTAATTCATATTTTTTCATTGGACCAGATAATCTTTTGGTTTAATTATTTAAAAAAATAATGTGTCGGCTTAACTTAAGACTCTTAAGTTAAAGGGATGTAAATAGTGAACTACCCTTTGTCATGCTAACATTTTTAAAATAGTTTAGATAAAAGTGATCTGTGACAACTTTTACTTTAACTAGGTAATAATTATGATATAAAAAAATATTAATTGGATAATATTATCCCTTTTAATTAAACTCTTTAGTAATTATTATAGTCAATTTCTTAACGATACTTATCAAGAAACTACTGAAATTAAACAGTCGCTCCACTTGGTTGACCAGCAAAATCTCTAGACGTAAATTCCCGTGATATTAGCATTTTGTAATTATTGGCTCATTTTAGTCCTCCATTGAGTGCGCAAACTCGTAGGCAATTTCGGACAAGAACTAAAACCTTTATAATAACATCAGGACTAACAGCAATTTATGATAGAATTCAATGACCTTTAAGCAAAAAAAAATAGTTTATGCATCGAAATAGAGAATTATTATAACATATCACTGCAACGGGTATTTTTATTTACATCTTAACAATACATTAATATATCAGCTGACAGAAAAAAAAATATTTTCTTATTAAAAATTAATTTTTAATATTATACAGCAATATTAACCAGTGTGGTAACAAGTATATCGTCAAATATATCAATGTTTCGTAATAAATTAATAATATGATACACTAGGTACGTATCCTATAAATTAATACATCACCTTTCAATATAAATCCTATGGTTCTCTAAACAATATCCTTCTCAGTGGCGGAGCTAGCATTATTTTGCGGTTGGACGAAAATAAGCAGGAAATATCTAGGGTAGGCGAGGGACACATTAAATATATTATTTTATGTGTGAATGTAATATAGTGGGGTTATAAGAGGTTGGGCGACTGGTTGGACGAAAAGGATTTTGCCTGGGCGCTCGCCCACCCCTGTCGCCGTCAATGGGCAAAAGAAAACCTGTATTGACTTTTCCAATTGTTGCACATGATATTTAATAAGAAATTTTAGATATGTAATGTAAATTCAATAATGTATAACAAATTACGGAATATATCTACAGTAACAGTTCAAACAGGGTTATGAACAGAGTAATAATGAATATTTCTTTTAAAAATATGTTACCATGGGGTATCCACAATGAGAATCTTTTCTCTTGTATTTAAACTTTATTTTATTTTTAAATTGTTTTTTTTTCTTAATTTCATAAACAACAGTTTATTTTTTGTTTTTAATGTAAAAGCGTTACCAATACAGTATTCTCTACTCCCTGATGTCGTTTACTAATTATACGTTTTGATCAGTATATGATGGCGGATGAATAACAGTGAAATAACGTCATGCTCAATTTTCAAATATTTGTCTTCTGACACAATTCAAGCTCATCATCTGCGATTAAATTAAATACATATATGTAACTCTAAAGCTGTTATAATATGTATTCATACATAAGTCATATAATTTTCATAATTATGTGACGATATAACAGCATAAATTATAAAAAATATGGTAATTTTCTATGTATTAGACAAAATTACCTTCCTTCTAAGAATTAAACAAAATTATTCAATTTAGTCTGAAACTCTTTAGAATCATCACTATTTTTCAAGAAATATTATTTCGTTACGTTTGAGTAACAATAATATATTTAAATTATTTAATATTCATAGTTATCGTTTATTAAAAGAAGAACAGATATACATGTACTTTTTGGCACCAATTTTATCGTCCAACAAGAGGAACAAACTGAATATTTATCAAAATCAATTTCCTGCTATAAAGTTACTTCGGACTATTCCCACAATACCTTATGCTCTATCAAGCAAGATATTACTCTTACATTTCTATCTTATTCCAATATATTACAACTAATCTATTCGTACACTTCAAATCTGTCGAATTTTTTGGATGTTTATGCTGAAAGGGCCTTACTGGGTTTCCATATGAAATATGCACTAGCGTCTTTGTTAACACTGGGGCCTTTATTATGTTGATAGTTGTTAGAAATAATTTTGGGCCAATTATCAAATCCCTAGCTTTATTCGTTTTTTTAAATAGGGGTTAAAACCCCTAACTTTAAAATCGTTTTTCTACGAAACTATTATAGATTCTTGAATGAAACTAAAGCGATATGGAAGCTACTAATTAGAATTGGGATACATATTTTTTTCATAATTTTCCAACCAAGAATGAGGCAGCAAAAAAAATTGAAAAAATTAGAGATGGTTCTCCGTGGCTATTTCTCAAGATATACTGACCCAAGAAATCACGTATAATCAGTGAATAGTCAACTATAATGCATAGCAATTACATAAATGTGCGATGGGTGGAACATATTTGAAATAATAAAAATTCTATGCAAGTAGGCACATACTGTATTCTGGCCAATCCAATAAAAATCACTAAAATTAAAATAAAAACAGCATTTATAATAAAATATCTACTATAGGCGTGGCAACGTTAATTGGATAACAAGTTATTGCCTGTAATTAAATCGCTGTGTCGTATTGATGGATATGTACACAATATGTTTGGGAAAAGGTTGAACTTGGACTCGGAACTTGCTGACACCATAATTAATTATATGAGAGAACGTGAAACAGAATAAAATACATTACAAGACCTAATTGAAGGTACAAAATTTAATCGCCGCATAAAACATTTAACAACACTGCCTTCCACTTCCCTCATAGACGTTCCAGGATCCAAGTGATATACTATCTCGCTGAGCTACTAGACGGTGACAACAATGATATTAATACTGAGTACTTAAAAGAAAATGGCAATATAATAAGGATGAAAGTTCGTTCTCGACACATCAATAGGAAGACATATCAATGTTTTATTGAATACAAACCAAATGTGAATAACTATAAGCGCATAAGGATCCCTGTGATTGTGCTAATGAAAATATAGGTTGTTGCTCACATGTAGCACCAATAATTTATTTATGAATATATATATATATATATATATATATATATATATATATATATATATATATATATATATATATATATATATATATATATATATATATATATTATATCACTTTTTATTTATTTAACTTTTTAAAAACAATTTATTTTTTCTTTACGATTTTGAACACTTTATGTCAAAAAAGGAGTAACCGACTTCTATAATTTAATTTAGACTTGTTCGACGTTTACTCGACGACTAATTGAAGATTACTGATATGTGAAGTTACGGACTACTGAAGTTACTAGTGGTTGTTTCTCTATTTAAAACATTTCTGTATGCTGATGCTGCAGGAATGTTCTAAGAAGTGTTTTTCTCAAGACTTTCAGCAAGTTGCAATAATTGCGATAAAATACAATGTAGGTTTATGATAAGCACAAAAGGTTTTTAGTTACGCGATAACCGCAATGACTTTGGTATACTCTTTTCTGGACATAACATCCTGTATGCTAATGGCCTGTTACAATGTATATTACAATATTATAAAATACAATATTAATCTAAGTCTTAACCTAATATAGGAGAGGATTCTATATAAAATATATATATATATATATATATATATATATATATATATATATATATATATATATATATATATATATATATGTATATTTATTTAATGGCCGCTTTCAACCAAAAATCATTAAGACCACTAAAATATTAACACATATATTTGGATGTTACAAATGTTACTACAACTATAGAAGACAATAGTGACGAAGATTAAATTATTTCAATATTTTTACTCGCAAAATAAATGTTATTAGTATTATAAATGCTTTTTTTATTTTAATTTTACTGATTTCTATTGGATTGGCCAGAATATACCATGTGTCTACCTGCATAGAATTTTTATTATTTCAAATATGTTCCACCCATCGCATATCTATGTAATTGCTACGCATTATAGTTGAATACTTACTGATTATAAGTGATTTTTTAGTCGGTGTACCTCGAGAAATAGCTACGGAAAACCACCTCTAATTATTTCAATTTTTTACGGCCTCATTGTTGGTTGAAAAATTATGAAAAAATATGCAATGTAATTCTAATTGGTAGCTTCCATGTCGCTTTGGTTTCATTCAAAAATCTATCATCGTTTCGTAGATAAATGATTTTGAAGTTAGGGGTTTCAACCCCTATTTTCCAAAGATGAATAAAGCTATGGGTTTGATAATTGGCCCAAAATTATTTCCAATAACTAGCAATATAATAAGGGCCCCAATGTCAACAAAGATGCTAGTGCAGATTTCAAATGAAAACCCGGTGAGACCCTTTTATATCAAAATGGAGGATATTTACTTATTTGCGTATAGCGAACATCCTAGATTGACATTATATGTTGATCAATATTCCAATATTAAGTATTTATTATTCTGAGAGCACAGCAATTGGTGTCAATCTTAATATACATCTTTTTAATTAAATATACCGAATGTACGGCTAGAGAGTCTAGGGTTATTTGGCAAAGAAAACATTTTCTTTTTCAATTGTTACATAAATAATATTTAATAAGCAACTTTATAGTTATTAATTATATAAGGGAATTATCAATCTTTTAATCCACGATAAAAAAATTGGTACTCGAGGCGCAGCTGAAAGCGTCCATTTCTTCCAGCGGTTAAAGGCTGTTAATTCTCGAATGTAATTCAACGTTTTATCCACGACCACGGATAGAACCGGTCAATTAAAAGGTGAAAAATTCTGGTTCTGAAAAACGTCAGATTTTACAGACTTATTTTGATCGAGAATTTTGATTGGAAACGTGGTATTATTAATTTTAATTCACTAGTGCCTACAATAAGGCCTCTAATCAACGAAAAACAGACGTATTAAACATTCTTAATATAGTGGTGTAGGGGAGAAAAATATAATACTTCAAAAGAATTGGTATAATTACTTAATCAGTAAAATATTTATTTTGGCAACACCTATCAAGATGAGAACATATTTGGAGAAATTAACGCGTCTTCATTTAGTGATACACCGGAAACTCTATAAATACGTTGCTTGACATTAAAATTTATCTTTTTCTACGCAATTAAGAGTACTGACAATATTAAATAGGTTAGTTGAATAAAAAAATATTATAAATGTAGTATTAATGTGTAAATGGCTGACGATATGGCTGGCTAAATGAATAATCAATGAAGGAAAATAATTAGGCTACATAGGACTTTTTCGTTAGTATGATAATAGCGCTTAACGTTGACCAAGTATGGGTAAAATAACTATATACGAAATAATGTATGCCATACTGTTGTTTTTTAATATTGTCAATTTATTTAACATCTGTTTATTTGAAATGCAAATTAATTAATAAAAAGCTGCATAAAAAAGGAATGTTACTTTGAACCAGTTAAGCATGACTATATCAAAATGTTTAGTTTTATTGGTAAATTCATGTAAAAAAATTATCCTGTAGTTTAGTGTGTATTGCATGACACTAACATCTATTTATGTTAATAAATAAATACAAAATAATATTGACTATTCACAATGTTAGGTGCATACAATTAAATTAACAGTAAGATGTATAATAAACGTACAAAGAATGTGACCTCTTGAAAAGCAAATAAATATGTCTAAATCAATTAATTTGATAAGTTGAGTATACTTATCTTTCACAAGAGTGTAAACTAATTAATTTTAAAAATAATCCCAGATAGCTTTTGGGAGCAGATTTTCTTTTTGGGAGCAATTATTTAGATATTTTCGATGTCGATGTGTGACCCTTTAAGTAGTGATTGAATTAGCGGTTACTGGACAGATTATCTTATACTGCGAATTATATATTTAAAAGAATAGATTATATTCCAGCTTAATGAAACAAATTTTACTTTTCATGTGACCCCAAGAAACAAAATTCAATAAATTTAACATATTCCATTTTGACACCAAGTTTTAACAATTTGTAGATAACTAATTTTAATATTGGAGTATTGCGAAACCTAATTTTGGAATAAAAGTTGAGTATTTTGCTAAGGCTAAGGATGAACTTTCTTCCGCGAATTTGTGTTGTTATTACCTAGTCATCCATATCTGAATATGTTATATTATCAGATATGGTAGTCACAATCGTCTGTCTGCGCGAGCTCAATTTGCATGTATGTACATACACTTATGAACATAGTTTATTGTGGCATTTTTTTTTGTTTATGTAATGCCTAATACAGTATGCAATTTCAATTTTACGTTATTATCACCAATATCCGATCCGATAGGACTTGCACCTTGACGAAGTTCTAGTGCAAACTAGAACGGGTGGGTCGGCTTGAGCGTTTTAATGATTTAAGAAGCCGTACCATAGGTTTAACGATAGTGGGGGGGTCCTCATTGAAAAACCAGACCAAGACAAGTCCCTGAAGGAGTGCAGCAGCTCTTTCAGTAGTCACAGTGGCAGAAACCGTGGGGGTTGGTATGGTGCTATGACACACACGACTGCGATGTAGAAGGCAAGAGGAAACCACCATATTATAATCCTCAGAACAGCTAACAGAAAGCTTATCACAAATAATGATGGCGTCTCCTGGGGCAAAAAACACCGGAGGTAAAATAGTCCTCCGTTCGGATCTCCGGGTGAGGACTGTTCCGGGAGACGTGATCGAGTGCAATAGTAGGGATAGTAAGAGGTGTAGCATTTCACGAGTCGGAGCGTAGAATGTCAGAAGCATGAGACAGGCAGGGAAGCTAGAGAATCTGAAGATAGAAATGGATAGGTTAGGATTAAATATAGTAGGTATAAGTGAGATGCGCTAGCCGGAAGTAGGCTTTTTTTTGGAGCGGTGACTATAGGGTAATACACACAGGATCGGTAAATGGAAACGCGGGAGTAGGAATCGTTATACGGAAGAACGCACGACAGTGTGTAGATAGCTACCTACAATACAGCGAGAGAGTAATGATGATCAGGTTAGATTCGAAGCCAGTGAAAACAGTAATAGTGCAAGTATACATGCCTACTTCTAGCCACAGTGAGGAAGAGTTAGAAGCCGTTTATTCAGACATAGAGCAGGTAATAGGATTTGTGAAAGGTCATGAAAATTTAATAACAGTGGGACATTTTAACGCAGTCGTAGGTGAGGGGAAAGAAGGAGAATTTGTAGGTCCTTATAGATTAGGATACAGAAACGAGAGAGGTAGCAGACTGATAGAATTCTATGAAAATCACAAGATGGTAGTCGCGAACACATTGTTCAAGAATCACGTTAGGAGGCGGTACACCTGGAAAATTCCAGGAGGGATAGACAGGTATCAGATAGATTACATTCTGGTTAGGAAGAGATTTGGAAATCAAGTAAAAGACTGTAAGAGTTATCCAGGAGCAGATGTAGACAGCGACCACAACTTGGTAGTCATGAAAGCTAGATTAAAGTTCAAAAATCTGAAAACCGGGAAGGATAAGAAACGTATAAATGTAGACATATTGAGGGATCAGAATATGAAAGATAAGTTCCAGGAGAAAACAGATCAATTAATAAATAAAGCGAGTAATGACGAAGTCAAGAACGCATAAACTGAGTGGGAGGGTATCAAGAGTAGTCTAGATTCCGCGGCTACGGACGTCTTAGGACACGAGAAAAGGGAAGCTAGGAAGCCCTGGATAACGGACGAAATCTTAAACTTAATGCAAAAGAGACGAGGCTACAAAAACAGACGAGCCGAGGAAGGACTGAAAATTTATAAGGCAATAAAGTGGGAAATCATTAGAAAATGTAGAAAAGCGAAAGAACAATGGATAGAGGATAAATGCAAAGAAGTAGAAGATAAGCTGCAAGTAGGTAAGACCGATGAGGCTTACAGAATAGTACAGAAGAGGATGGAAAATAGAGTGGAGGAAATACTAGGAGAAGACCAATTCGGGTTTAGGCGAAATAGGGGAACTCGCAAAGCTATTTTAGCGCTAAGAGTAATGTTAGAGAAAACAATAGAAAAAGGAAAGAACGTTTATATAGGATTTGTAGATTTAGAAAAAGCTTTTGATAACGTAAGATGGGAAAAAATGTTCGAGATACTAAAGAGCGCGGGAATGAAGTATAGAGATAGGAGAGTAGTACACAATCTATACAAAGAGCAAACTGCTGTTATAGAAGTAGAAGGGGAAAAAAGGGAAGTAGGTATTAGGAATGGAGTAAGACAAGGATGTACGCTATCACCACTAATTTTTAATCTGTACATCGAAGAGGCGATTAATGTGGTAAAAGATAGAGTGGATTTCGGGATTAAAGTACAGGGACCGAAACTAAAAATGCTGAGATTCGCGGATGACATAGCAGTAGTAGCATCTAGTAAGGAGGAATTAGAATCAGCATTGAACGAAATGGAGGCAGTGTTGACAGAGGAATACGGAATGAGGGTGTATAAAAACATAACTAAAGTGTTAGTGTGCAGAGGGCGCGAGAGCAGAGCAAAAACGAAAGTACAAATTAATAATGAAATATTGGAGGAAGCTAAAGATTTCACTTATTTAGGAAGTAAAATAAATTGGAATGGAAGAAGCGATAAAGACATAAAACAAAGAATAGCGCAGGGTCGAGTAGCTTTTAACAAAAAGAAAGCACTTTTATGCTCGGGGGTAATAAACTTAGAAACAAGGAAGAGATTTTTGAAAACATATGTATGGAGTATGGGACTATACGGTTGCGAAACCTGGACAGTAGGGGAAGCAAGTAGGAAGAAATTAGAAATATTTGAGATGTGGTGTTACCGAAGAATGATGAAAATACCGTGGACTGATAGGGTTAGGAACGAAGAAGTATTGGAGAAAGTCGGCGAGAAAAGAAGTATGTGGAAAAACATAAAGAAGAGAAGAGATAGAATGGTAGGCCACTTGCTGAGACATAGAGGAATAGTCCGCGATATTTTGGAGGCAGAAATAGGAGTGAAGAAAGGCAGAGGTAGGCCTAGATTAGACTACTGCTCGCAAATAGTAAGGGATGTAGGTTGTAGCACAATTAGCGAAATGCGTAGGTTAGCACAAGATAGGAGAAGCTGGAGGTTAGCGTCCAACTAGTCTTGGGACTGATGACCTCATGATGATCACCAATCATTATTCATGATTGTCATTAGTTTTTATAGGTATATGCTTTCAATTAAAATGCCTATTTAGGGATTAGTTTTTGAAAAGCCGAGAAAAAAATTAATTTTCATTCAAATAAATACTATATTTTGTTGATATTCAAATACGTTGTTTGACTGGCTTTGGTTAACTCAAGCACTATTAGTTTAAATAAGTATAAGGATTACTTATTTAAACTATTTATGTATAGAGTAATTCATAAAAAACTATTGACTTTACTGTTTAATATTTTTCTAACTAATTTCACATCTACTTAAAGGGAAAATAACACACCCAAAAAAGTATTCCTTTGATAAACAAAATCAATCCAGCTAAGCGATTTCTTTTTGATAAATTAGGTTAGATCTGTAAATTTTCCTGTTTAGTATTCATAAAGCTATCACATATATGAATGAGAGTATTGATATATTAAATGAAATAATGTTAACGGGTCAGAATAGTAGATGAGTTTTATTTACAGTGCAATAATATGAAAATAAATTCGACTAACAAATTATAGTAACGTAGTGTGATTTATTACCAATACTCATATTCCACATATTTATCCCTTCACTACATACACACATACACATTTTTGCAAAAGCATTTTTTAGACACACCTACGAGGGTGGGGTGAAAAGTTTCTGGCCTGAAGAAGGACCTCCATCAAGTCTAACACATTTTTCATAACAGTGCTATAATATAGCGATATCATTTCTTTAGAACGATTTGTCGAGCCTTTAAAATACGCATTTACAGCATTGATGACTTCCTCGTTGCTTACAAATATTTTACCTCCGAGCCATATGTTGAGATTAGGAAACGAATTAATTGCTGGTGACTAAATCTGATGAACATTATTCTAGGATAGGGGGAACGAATTTCAATTCGTTTATTTTAGTCATTACAATGACTAACAAATAAGCAGATGTATTAACATGGTGAAACAAGATCTATTTCTTCGTCAAATGAGTCATTTTCCCTTCATTTTGTAACTTAAATGAGTTAATAACTCTGCGTAGTATTCACCATTGATGGTTATTCTGGGTTCGCTTAGCTGCTCCAGTCCATTATTCTGACAATTATTTACTCTCGAGAGTGTAATGGAGCCAAGTTTCATCAACAGTTATAAATCAATGCAAACATTCGCTGAGATCTCGCTTGTACAGTGCCAAATTCTCGGTCGAAACAGTCTTCCGGCGCAATGTTTAATCGATAATTAGCAAACGCGGCACCCACCTAGCACAGAGCTTCTCCATGCACAAATGCTGATGTAAAACATTACGCTTATTCTTCGTTCACATCCCAGTAGTCTCAGCTATCTCACTCACTTCCAATCTGCGGTCCTCTACGGCGATTTTATGAATTTTCTCTATCATTTCGGTAATTGTAACCTCAACGGGGCATCCTAAGTGTGGTTCATCATCAGTGCTCATGCGACCTTTCTTAAATTTAGAGACCCACTATTTGGCTATTGAATATGATGGAGAAGAGTCCTTCAGCATTAAATCCATTTCTTTTTTGATTTTAAGTGGTGTTAAGCGTTTCAAATAGATATATTTGATGACCGCATGTTTCTCTAATTTTTCCATCTTCACGTAAGAAAGCGAGGCGTCTTATTGAATAGGCTGTCAAACATATACTAACAGAGAAATCGATCTGAAAGTTATTATACAAACTAATCAAGGACTGTACTGTAGAATACGAGTCAAGAATTAGACCTGATGGTACTGTTTCTGGCTCAGCCCGGAAACTTCACCCCAGCCTCGTAGATAAAATTATATACTCCAATTCCTAACATTCCTCGTACCTGAATGCAGCAGTAAACAGTTGAGCAACCAAAAGCACACGCAGCTCCCAGCATGTGTACTAGCAGAACATTGGTCTCTTGGAAATTCGCCACTAAAATAACTCCCAGGCAAGCTAGCATTCCCAGGCAATAAGACAAGTTATTCAAACAACCAGGTATATGTATTTCATTGCTGAATTTCAGATATTGATACCGAACGTATATTACGATAAACACTGAAACAAACAAGGCCATTAAGTTTTTATATTTTAGAAACTTCTAATTTTCGCCTTGTCGATATTTAATTGCTAAATCTCGTAGACGATTTGCTCGATCGATTTGCTACTAATATTATGTTATCTTCAGAATGCGGATGTATTCAACAAGGTTAATCATTGTTCAATAACCCTGCTAGTTTCATTGAAAAGAGTATATATGACGGTTGCAGTTTTATGACTAATAACGACTCGTAGAAGATATCTTCGGTTAAATTCCACAGTAGTACTTCTCTGCTACTATGAGCCCCATCACCAAATAACCTTATTATTTCGATTTTCTTCCCATAAATGCAAACACATTTTACGATTGTAAATTAGAAGTTTATACAATATATCTCCAAATTTTGTCAGATTGACATTTAACTTAATCATAGTGTTTGTTTTCATGATATATTAAATTGAAAACGAAAATTTTAACAGTGTGTGGACTATTCAAATATATTGAAAAAACTAAAAATTCGAATTTCGTAATGAAATTTAGTATTGTCTTTATTAGATTCTTAACAACCTTTTCTAAGAATTCTTTTCGATATCTTCAACGTCAAACAATATATAGGTAATGGGTCTCATTTGGGAGGCTGCCGTTGGCTCAGTTTGTTACTTAGATTTAAGTTATTTGCTTCGAAATGTATGTCTTATATAGGACTACAATTGTACCAAAGCTTAAATCTGGATCTCAAAAAATGACGAAAATATATGAGGGTCTAGTGTTTAAATGAGACACATGGTATAAGTTTTCCATTTTTATAAAAGTAAAACGGAAGAGTGAAATATTTTTTAGTACTAAATGTAAACGTTTTTTATAGTTTAAATTGAAAAGTAACATATTGTCTGCTCAGATGTCTTATAGTAAATATTATATACTTACTGAATATTCCACCTATATTAAGCATGAAACCAAAAATACAACTTTCTGGAGGCGTTGATCCTGCTAGGCTTATATATGGAAATAGTGGATTAACATGGCCTTCTAATACTGCTATTGCGTATCTATGAACGAAAAATACCTATTATACTCCTAATTGTGCAATATATGTATATTTTTTCGAAAAACAAACATTACTATAACTCCACCAAAACAACGTATTTTATATAAACATTAAAAAGGTACTTACACTATTAAATAAGTTATAGTAAACCAAACTCCTGTTAGAACCGGTAAATAACATAAATGAAATTTAAAGTAATTTTTTGTCATACTTTCTTTAAGTCACGCCTCGCATATAGTTAAGGGACAACTGTTTGTAGATAACACTTGTCATATAAATTACCTATCTTGTGTTTATTTTTAGTATATATCAATGTTTGCGTTGGAATTTACATAGATTCGTATAATTATTGTACAGGTATGGTATCATCTAAATTAAATGTTAGTCGAACAATTAGGAGATAACGTAAATTTAGTGGTTCAATTCTTTAAACTTTAGAAAGTGTATTAACTGTGTTTCATAAACATGTTACTTTTTTTGGGAACACTCATATCCTCAGAATACGATTATTAGACGTGACATGAAATGTTTTCTTACGTATCGCATTTTATTATTTCGTACTTATCACTGGATAATAATAACGATATTAGAAAATGTTAATTAAAGCAAGCTTGATATGTGTTTTCTAGATTATTTAATATATTTCCTAAGGTCCTATTATTTTCAGTAAATGCCATATTTTCAAATATAACGTCATCAGTTATTTTTTGGGCGTTTGAAACCCCAAAATGTGAATTTAGGGTGCTATTTTTTATTTTCACTGAGATAATTTTCGGAATTGTGCAGATTCAAAACTATTTAGTGAAGTAACAAAAAAATAAGTATTAAATTAAGGAGGCCTTCCCGATTTTTCGTCGAAAAAACGGGAAGTTATTGTAAGAGTTAATTGTAGGTTGTAGCGAAACGGTTAAATCGATTTTAATAGTTTAGTTTAGTTTACTGAAAAATACATTCTATCAGGTTTTTAAAAAATAATTTTATTTTACAAACAAAGAAATGGCGGCCGTTGAGCCACGCACATTTATGGTTCACTTCGGCGGACACACTTGCAGTTTTCTAGCGAATAATGTTACCTAACATCAGAAAATAATGCATTTCTATAAAATATAGGGTTATAGCTAGAGACTACCACAGGAGTTTCTTTAAATTTTAATTTTACGCGAATTGACTCAATTTTGAAGACAAAACTACGATTGTCACAACATATTTTCCCTTTTAAATTGTTATTGAAAATCCAACTTTTGCAATATGAAAATAATCCTACGGTAGGAAATAGCGACATCGATTATTAAACATTTTAAGCTAATAGTCATTAAGATCGGTTCATTGGTATCTCGGGAAAGCTGCACTTAAGGTGCAAGAACGGAGTTTTGAGAAAAAATCGTACTTTGGAAACTTGTCTATACTAACCGACGTTCTAAACTAAACCTGTTTGAAGTAGAAGGACTGTTTACCTTCTACTTCAGAACAGGTTTTTTCGTAGGCCAAATTTCGTGTACAGTGCTATCAATGTCGCTTCTAAACGATCTTTGAAAGGCAGCTGATAATATTGAGAAAAGGCAGCGCGCTACCTGCGCCGGATAGCAGTTGCTGCGGTCCGTTTTAAGGCCGTGCGCGCCGTCAGTAATTAGAGTATAACTTTAAAACTATTGTAAATTCTACCTTAATACTTTGGTACAATAATTTTGAAGGCTCAATGCATCGATTTCCATTAAAAAAATAGAATTTTTGAAACCGAAAAACGAGATAAATAAATATATAACCGAACGAGATAAATAAATATAACCGAAAAACGAAATAAATTTTGCATAAAATAATTATGCAAGATGTCGTAAGGAAGCTTATAATCCATTCATCTGTAGGTCCTTAAACATTAAGGATTAACAAATTAAACCACAATAGCTATTCTTCCGGCTGTATGCCGTCGACGGGCGCTGAACTACGCGGCGAAATTTGTCGTATTTTATGCTAACATAGAAATAAAATACTGTGATTTGAATTGCTCGAAAACCACAAGGAGGATGCAAAGCGGTCCTCTATCTGAGGATACCGCAACTGTAGACCGGTTTCGACCTTATCTTGGGTCTCGTCAGTACAGTGTAAGCGAGTATGCCTTTGACAAAAGAGGCTTCAGATCTAGTAGACACCGTTACGTTCCACAGTAGTTTTATAAATAAAGTTTATAAAGTTTTATAAAATTTATAAAGTTTATAAAGTTTGGACACACGGAAACTAGACATCCTTTCCCAGAAAGCCTACAGGCAGGCTTATGTAGGGGAAAGTTACACATATAAACGCGGACAAACATCCAGCCCTGAGGGAAGTGCCAAGTCCCCTCTGGTGAGAATCAAACTCACGCAGACAATGTGCCCAGTATTTGGCCTAGTTGCCACCCTGTTACCAAATACCAACTCAGCACCACCGCGGCACCATGAGAATGAGACCATGCGTCACCCATCCAAGTCGCTGCCGTACAATTCGTTGCTTAATTTCGAACAGCGCAGGTCCGACAATGAACGGAGTACGCTGCTTCATCCTCTCCCTAGTCATAGTTGACTGTATAACGTAACCAAGCGTCATCTCTCGGTAGTTTCGGAAACAATCCAAATGGAAATAAAACTTAGTCATCTACAATGGCTATCAGCGTCCGTCGACGGCATATAGCCGGGGAATAGCTGTTGTGGCTTAATTTGTTAATCCCTAATGTTTAAGGACCTATATATGGTTGGAGTATAAGCCTCCTTACGACATCTTGTAAAACTTCCTATCTGAAAATTTTGCGTTTATAGATAATAATTGTGCCCCTAGAAATAATGGTGTTTTATTATTTTTCTATGTATGTGCTATCCTGTTTCTTATGAAAATCAATATATTTTGGATCGATTAGATTTTGAATCATTCATTAGACTGAATGGAGGAAACTGGAAATCAAGAATTCTTAAATTAAAAAGTTAAATATATATGCGGTAGTTACATAAAATATGACTATTGACTATTTATTTGATATACTGTTAAACATCTTAAGTACACATCCGGGCAAACCAAACAATATGATGATTATCTACAAATTCGACAAATATAAATCCACCAAATAATAATTTTTTTTATTTCCAAATCAGTATATTCACTGTTTATACCAAATGAACTTACACACAATAAACACGAACAAAGAATTATTGGCAGTTATTAACAATTGTTGGAATCTATGTCACTGTGTATGTTTGTGAGTTCCGAATAAGCAATATATTCCCAAATGGTTTATCTGTTCTAAGAAAAAATATTAGGAGTCATGACCGTGTTTACTAAAATTAAGAAAACATGTTTGAAAAATGTCTGTGAAATCGTTGGAGGATTTCGTTACATAGGTAGTAAAGTACATATTATATTTATCATTGTTATTTATTGTCTACTTTTGATTATACCATATTGATCTCATCAAGTTACCATCATAATACAGTGTTACTATTACAATAAAACTGTTTCCATTTTCTTTCTTTTTTTTATTCAGATCCCAACTAGATCCTCTTATTGTTAGAAGAATTATTAGTGTATATCCGAAGGTCCCTTTCTGTATATCAACAAGGCATAATTATCACAATTCATAATATAGAAATTTGCATGCGTTATTATGAATATGTTACGCCCAATCATCGAAAACGCTCAGTGAGCGAAAAAAACGGTCACAACGCGTTGCGGACGGTGCTGAACGACCAAATACCGAAATAAGATAATTTTTCGCGTTGTGGCCGTTCTTGTTGACTACGACCCGTTGTGGACAATGCTCAAACTGCCACGACGCGTTCTGAATGATTTAGAAAGCAGATAAACCGATCGTGCTTTTAATATTTAACTAGATTAACAGAAATAATAACTGAAAATTTGAAAACCTTTATTGTATCGTAATATCTACATGAAACTTTATTTATTAAAAAGGAACACTATAAAATAATAACCAACTGAAGCGACGGTAGTTGAGAAGGGTATTCACTTGTTCTTGCAGGCACTATTATTGTGGCATTTAGAATTGCACGACACCTCACTGGCCCTGCAGTTGCACTTTTTTGTATTACAATGATGCTTACAATGGCACATGGCAAATCCTTGTTTTGATCCAGATGAAAGAACTGAAGCTTTTCTCAAATTTAATGAACAACTCGGAACATACGATGAGTTTATAAAGTTTGAATTAGAGATGGTGAATTCATTATGACTATAAAGTCTTTCCAGCACGTCCTCTTTGGTTTCCAACTTATATAAGCTGGATTCGTTAACCCTTAGAACTACAGCCAGAACACTTCTAGAGGCAAGCCGCCCTCTGCCGACATCCGGAACTTTGACTACGACATTTTGACCGATCTCAGCAGGAGGCAGTTTTTCACGGGACAAAGCCAGCATTTTTTCAGCTTGCTTCTCCATTCCGGCTTTAGCATTTTCGCGTTGCTCTCTGATTGAATTACGTCGGCAGCAAAGGCTGCATACGGCTTTTCCTTCAATTTCAACACCACACTTCATGTGTACATTTAAACTGCATGTTTTACATGGTTGGGTGATTTCGAAATGTTCGCAAATGGAACATGCTATCGCACTGGATACTGCATTGATTATATTTTCTTCCCCTTTCCGCTCTGCTTCGAGTGTCGTCCCTTCCAAGATTTTCTCTAAATCTTCTTCCGTTTCCAAAGTTTCATATGTTTCCCTTACCAGAGAAGAATCTGCCAATCAGATTCTTTGTTTGCTACCAAACATGGCCTTGCAAGGACTTTTTTTAATTCCTTCATGCAGAGCACAATTTTTTTTTGCTCTGAATAAACCGTAAGCCCTCTGACCATTGTTTGGTATTATTGTCAAGCATCCATGCTACCAACATATCTCTGACGTCCTGATTGGATCGTTCCACCAATCCTTGGCTCTGTGAATGACGGGGCTTATCGTGCACAAGTTTAAGGCATGGGCACAGATCCTTTAATTGTTCTATTATCTTATTAGAAAATTCTCTTCCGTTGTCGCTTTGAAGTATGAATGGAGCACTGAACATGCAAAAAATGTCCACTATACTATATGCGACTTCTTCAGCTGCTTTTGTTTTGAGTGGTTTCAAAATTGTAACTTTTGTCACATGGTCTTGGTAGTTCAATATGAAACGATAATCTCGGTCGGGTTCGGTCAGCATATCGATCAAATCTACTTGACATCTGGAATTCATGTGGTTTGATAGGATTGGTGCAACAACTAACCCCTTCTTCTTGATCTTCTTTCCCTGAGATTGCTGAGAGACAAATAGATCTGTATAGCTGCTCTAGTGATATTGCAGTATCTTTTGTTAATTTCAGCCTCCATAACTAAAAACAAAAAATATGTCATTAGGTACCAATATTTTATAGAAATAGCATTTAAGCAATGTACCTCTTGTTCGTTTGTATCCAGTTGCCAAATTAGCAGCTTCAATGATGCCAAATAGATCCTCTGTTTTACAGAAATATCGAAAAATTTCATCCTGTGCTCCTTTGGTCTTTTCAATTAACTTTTCATATTCCCCAATTATTATGATATTGTATCTCTTCAGTCTTCTATATTGGTTGGACGACAACGGCATTTTACTGTTTCTCAAACGTTTCGCTTCTTTCACTTCTCATACGATCTCTTCATACTGTTCGTTCGTAAAATAATCACTTCGTTCACTGCTGTTATCAACGATATTTTTAAGTTTTTCATTAAACGCCTCTCTCATATTGTTTTTAGCTAACAATACTAGCGAATTCGCTCAACAACATAGACGGAACTTCACTCGAAGGCAGTCGTAAATACACGGACAAGTCTAGACAAGAAAGTTCGGTTTATGAGCTTTATAAATTATCCAGAACGCGTCATGGCTGTTTGTGCATTGTCCACAACGCGTTGTGGTCAACAAGAATGACCACAATGCGAAAAATTATCTGATTTCGGTGTTTGGTCGTTCAGCACTGTCCGCAACGCGTTGTGGTCGTTTTTTTCGCTCACTGAGCGTTTTTGATGTTTGAGCGTAACAAATATATAAACGTTTGCTAAATAAGCACCATTACAAACTATGCTACAATATTTAGTTACAGCGATATATCTTAAAATAATACAACGAAGTGTGTAGTCGTTAGGGGAGATATTTATAACAAGCTAGGTAAAGGACGGGATGCAGTAACTAGCGGTTATGAGGGTATGTTTATAACAATTAGACAGATCAAGAATATATTGTAAAACTTCAAAATGTAAAGAAGAAATATATACTAATATCGTAAAGCTGATTTTCTGAAATTGTATATAACTATATTATGTTTGCATTCATTAATTTACTTCTAGAAAACCATTTACAACCCTTATTAAGTGTATACACTTCATTTCAAAAATTGTATTCACTGAACCTTATATTAAAAAATGTATGAACTTTGCATCAGATGTCATATTGCTTTTACTCCACTACTAGTATAAGAAATTACACCAACAAATGTTGCGATGTTTATTCCACACCAAACTAGCGTTTGCTTATGTGAATCCGGTTTAATATGAAATATTAATGAAATTTTGCACTACATTTCAGACTGTAGAAATTCTTGGATATTTACTAGTAGTCATATTACTTATACTCAAAATATACTAATGCGAAACACTCATAATTTGTATATATGTATTTGTGGAATCTCCAATACATCCTCGCAAAATTGATATTTAAATGACGATTTCTCATATGGGAGCCAATTTTTTCAATTTCGTCTTCAGTACAAAACGATACAGAAACAACATTTTGACCAAAATAATTTAATAACTACATGATGATGGTGGTTATTCTTGATAGACGTTTAACAAGGGAACATATTCTAACCCCACTATTGTAGTGGGGGTAGAGCTCTTTTACTTACTTAGCTTGTAATAGATAAGGAAACTACGTTTACATCCTATCCGAGAGATGATATATCATGTACACAAACCTCGCCTACGACGGTAACACAGGTCACTATGAAATTATAAACGAGTCATTCGGTGGTTGCCCGTCGGCCCCAAGAATCACTTTAATCTGGCTTTTACTACTAATAAAAGACGTACTTGGTCTTTAATCTTGGTTTTTAATCTTGTTCACGTACTTTGACAGAATTATTTCAAAATTCCAATATAAACTAAGACGGATATTTTTCAGTTCACGGTCACCTTTGATCAAGTAAATTTTGGTTATTTCAGTATTAGTTCTATATTCATAATATGCTTAAATTTAAAACCATGGTGTTCATGCTTTTCATGTCATGCAGATTTCGACAATATAATAAAGATACAAACTGAAGTTTGTATCTTTATTTTTACTTTTCCGCGCTCAACTATACCGGACCGGAAAAGTAATGTAATCGTGTAAAGAGAAATGAGAAAAAAATTTTGTAGCGTTTATTTTTCGTTTTTCGGCCTAAAAACAAAAAAAAAATGGTTTTTAAAAAATATTTGTCTGTCTGTGTGTCATTGCCGCTGTCGTTGTCGTTCTCATCGTCATCGTTGTCGTTGTCGTCGTCGGCATTAAAATTTCTTGTTAGCACGATAACTCGACTAAATCGTGTCGGATCGATCGGGTTTCGACTTATTCTGGTCGCGGACGTCTTCCAGACAACACCTATTGATTTTGAGGTGGATTGAACACACTCTACCATGTTCATGGGTCATGAGAAAGCACAATGGTGGGCAATTTGAGAAATGTTTTTTGTTAGCACGATCACTCAATTAAATCGTGTCGGATCGATCAGGTTTTGACTAATTCTGATTAGGGACGTCTACCAGACAACAAATTTTTGACTTTGAGGTGGATAGGACACACCCCACCCTGTCCATGGGTCATCAGAAAGCACGATGGTGGACTATTTGAATAAAGTAATATTGTCGCATAAAACACATATTCTTCATTTATGCGTTGGTTTATTTTTTCTCAGCCACTTAATTTCGAGGTAGAGATGTTCTACGTACAGAAAAGTCTATTTTACGGTTTTAAAACTGTTTATCTTTGTATATACTTTACAGCATTACTATATCTGACATTTTGGCATTTGGAAAATCTGACACTATGAAGACAAAATATTTTATGGTTGGAAAAATTGGTGTTCTAATAGGGACAGTAGCTTAGTTAGGAATAACTAAATTTGTAAAAAATTCAACATTATATTTCTAAATACTCCAACTAAATTTAAGAAAATACATATTTTCTTTTTCTAGTATTACGAATAACATCTAGTTAAAAATCAATAGTTTTTAATTTCTTTCTCTAAATGTTTTATACTAAAATGAGACAATAATTTCAAACATCTAACGTCATAGTTTTTTTTAAATAGATGTGATAATCACCATCAATCAAAATTGTGTAAAATTTTATAAAGTATAGATATAGCACTATGGACTAATATGAAGATAAACTATCAAATTAGTTAAGTCAGAACACTATATGTACAATATGTAATTATGTACAATTTGAAAGAAAGACAATCTAAATTAGATGTATCAGCAATCTCTCGAAGCGTAGATAAAACATGATTATACTACTAATGATAATAATTTTGTTTTTATCTAATCTCAGATTTCGACGATAATTATGTATATATAAACAGCCAAAATTACAAATTTATTTTGTTTTGGACATCATCATTATTTACAATAAACATTATTATTCGCTAGCCTTATTCTAATATTTATAAAGATACATATTAATAGATATCAATCTACAAAACTGAAAGTAAATATGGACATCAATATCATCGTGATGACACATAAAATGTAAAAATCGAGATAACTGAAGTCAATCACTTGATATTCTCTTGATGTACTTATTACTATGTATATTGGTGACAATATTTATAGGTTAATAATTAATCTAATTATTATAAAAATATATAAAACATATAAATATGGTTGTCTTTTCTAAAGTCAAAGAATTAAAATTACATATTTTTCCAAATACCCAAGCATTACAAGCATATTCCGTATACCCAAGCAAAATTAAATTGTGTGTAAACATACCTTAGTTAATAAGTTATATCATAACCTAATCGTTTTCACAATATGGAAGGCGGTTATCCAGAGTGTCTTCAATAATAATATATTTGAATGGCAAACATGTCTTTATTATGTAATGTAAAAATACCAAAATTATCTACATCACCTATCTATTTTAGTGGATGAAATTTACAAATTATTTACAGATATAATGGAAATATCTAAAACTGCGAGAAACAGTACTAAAAGTGCAATATACCACACTTTAATTTCAAAATGACTTATTATTTTAAGATAAACCACCACCAGTAGAAACAGCTTCCATTGGTGTTTCACCAGGATGGGAGAAATTTAATATATCGTATTATACCATATTATTATAAAGTACATATAGAAAATATAGAACCAGTCGTTTTTTATAGATCGCGTTAGTTTATTTTATTTTCAATGAAATGTATGTAATATTTCCAGGCAGGTGATGAAACAAAGCACCAATTTAATTGAAAAGATACTTCTAACTGATAAATCAGAGCATTCTGTTCAAAACAATTAAACTTCATCCTGCATAGAATCGTTAATTCTGAGAATTAAGAGAATTTTTTAGATCACTATGAACTCGAGGCATTACAGAAAATCTAAGCATGCATATTACGATTTAGCGATGCTGAATGCGATAATTATTATTACTGCATCCGCTACAAGCGTGAGCTAGTTTCCAGTCTTATCGAATGATCTAGCAGAGTGCATCGGATTTAGCAGTGTGTCTATTTCTAGTTGTGAATTTATAATATTCACTCAATGTCATTTATAATTAAAGCCGTATTAAGTTTAATGAGACGTCAT
Source organism: Rosalia funebris (assembly GCA_037954035.1). Classification (NCBI taxonomy): domain Eukaryota; kingdom Metazoa; phylum Arthropoda; class Insecta; order Coleoptera; family Cerambycidae; genus Rosalia; species Rosalia funebris. Next base: position 671,174 of record JAZFAV010000018.1, on the reverse strand, counting down.
ACTTATCAGAGTTAAAATTAGGTTTCTGTGATGAGCATGATAATGGGAAAAGTAAATAGGAAATTACATAATTTCGTTCAATTCACTTTTTTTAGACGCTAAATTATTTACAACTATGGCAGAAACTTTATATTAACTAGAACAATTAGAAGCAATGGTAATCAATAAATAAAACCTCTTGTATCCATGAATGGCAACTGCCATCTGTGTGAAACAATAATGATATCATTGATGTCAGTATTGGAATTAAATACTCCTACAATCTCGACATGAAGACAGCTCAACATATAATCGAGCAAAGTCGCTACGCAATATAAGCTAAGTCTAATAATAAGAAATAACTAAGATATATAAGTAAATAATGCGTCGTAGATGGGATGGCAATCGGCTATCACACATATGAATGTTGAACAGTTTCTTAAATACAGTATAAATAGTGAACAATCATTTTAAAATATTAAGAATGTTCTTATTACTACGTTTTTACTAACTCGCTTTCTTGTCTGCTATTTACAAATTCTACAATTGATTTTAAACTAACTTCCCGATAAGTAGAAACTTGAAACTTTAAACAGAGCTCGGAACTGGATGACAATACAATATTAACTCACTTTCTAGTCTGTCTGTTCGATACAAATTTTGCAATCGATTTTAAGCTAACTTCCTGATGAGCTCTAGATTTAAAACTTTAAACATATCTCAGAACTAGATAACCGTTGAAAACAATTAGGTTGTTTGCAGCAGGTTTCAGATTGAAAAAGATAAATAAATGTAGTTTAGTAAAAGGTGGACAGCGAAGGAAAGAAACAAATAATGACAAGTAATTATTTGAATAAAAAAATATATCACATTCGCCCCACGTCTTTAATTTTAAATACTACAAGTATTTTGACAGCTATTAAAAATTTACAGTCACAAATTCTCATGACTATCTCATGACATTAAAAATGTGGTATATTACAAAATTTTTATTTATTACGTTAAATTCGCTAATAACTGTATATCTTATACACATCAGATATGTCGAATATTTGACAGTGTATGTCCATATGACTTCCCGAATACATATTGTATTTTCGTGTAAGTAAGTGCGTATTTTATAATAAAAACCTAAGCAGAACGTAACCTCATAAATTCCAATGTGGTCAGAGGAACTTATCTAGTACCGTTTTTTAACCTTTAGTGCTCCCTCCTCTAGAGGTAGAAGTAGATCGACAATAAGATAAATCGGAGACTGAAAAGAAGTATTAGGTTAGACTAAATTTCGATGACTGCCTGAACCCAGACATCTCGGTTTACACTGATGGTTCAAGAATAGATACCGTGAAGGTCTGGATATAGGATATTCTTTGAGGAACAAAAACAACAAATCAGTGAGTTACTATGGTACTGTGTTACAAGCTAGGGTTATGGCGATACAACAAGCGACTAGACAAATTACTAATTAGAGGAATACTAGAAACATGTTTGGCATATTGGTGGCCCTACTTAAATAATAGCAGGATAATTCCGATCTGATTCAGCTACGCAAATAGTCACTGACTGTGCCTGAGAAAACAAATGATGCCACTTTCTGTTATGTAAAACGTAGGAAACGATCTTGGAACCTCTAAGTTCCAAGGTAATGGGTTTGTTTGTTGCACCAGAATTTATCTGTGAAAAATTTCATGATAAGACACTACACAATTACTGGCTATAAGGATAAGCAAACCATTATACACAATTAAAAATATTATTACCTACACCCTAAGTTTTATAGCTCCACGCACTACTGTCGAAGTTGTATCGTACAAGTTAATGAATCCTGCTAGGACACTGACGAGACATTGTAGGATAAATAAACATTTTCACGTTACGAGCTATATTGATAGTTCTGTGTAGAGAATTTAGTCTCAAGAATTATACTTAATGAATATATTATAAAGAGCTGTTCTACACTATCAACAAAACTAGGAGCTATATTGGAAAATTATTTAGGGACACAGTCGATTTATGTCGACTATCACCCGATTTATCTCGAGTATACTGCTTTTATACGTCCACATAATGGGATTGCTGAGAAAGTAAGGTATATAAAATAGCGGTTCTAATGAAGGTAGCACAATGGGTTCCATGCAATGGCTTGAGTGCACGTGGAGTCTACCTACCTTCCCGCTTATAATATTTGACTCCATATGATAACATATACTATTTATAGACAAAAGTAGTTATCAATCTATGTAATTTTAACAAACCAATTATTAACAATTGAAGAGAGTTCAGCATTTTTTGAGCATTTTTTAAATATAATTAATATTCAATTTAAATATGTATTATTTAGAAACAATATATACTATATTTCCAATTACTTTACTTATAACTAGTGAAATAAATAGAATCATGTATCGAGTTACTATTTTTATTTTTTAAATAAATTACTATGATATAAGGAAACTATTTACATACATATATTGAATGGAATAGTTTCAGTTTTGTCCTTATTAGATTGTTCTTACAAGAAGACCTTACAAATAAGAGTTGTGCGAGCCTAAAAATTATTACTATAGTTGATGTACTCCTTCTCTATTTTCTTCATTAGTTGTTGTTTGTTTGAAGATTTTCAATATCTAATAAAATAAATAGATAAAACATAAAAATACTCCATTAATTTTGACTAGATTTCACATATATTCTACGTCAACTAAATGTATTCCATTTAAAGCTAAATGTATCACTTAAACTCACTCTTTTTCTTCAGCAGTTATATAATAATAGTGTATTTGCTTAATGTATCGTGCAAACGATGTCTTTCATCTAATTATAAAAATAAGCGCCTCAAGAACATAGACAATTTTCAGTAATCGATGATCGTGTACTTTACTGACAAATTACTGCAAATTATTGCTACGTTGACTAATTTTTTCATATTATCACAGTGTTATTAATGGTCATGATAATGAGTATTACATTATCGTGTGCAAAATCTTCTAGATTTACACGACTAGATTTATTGTAGGTTCGTTGATGTGAATAAGTTTGAATTCACATGAGAATAATCCCAGATACAGCTGATACACAATTGCCAAAATCCATTCTGAAATAGCACTCACAAGGTGGAAATAATATCCACCATCTTCTTTTGTCCACTTGGTTAAGTCCTTACCTGAAAATAATTAATTATTAGTTTGTTCTCATACTAATATTCAACTAACTGTAGTATTTAAGGGACGTCATCAAGGCAGAGAAGAGAAGAAAGTGGGACGAGTTGTGCGCCGACATAGATAGAGATGTCTGGGGTAACGGGTACAAACTAGTGGTGAAGAGGACGAATAGTCACCAGCAGGAGATTCCTCTAGAAAAGATGAAAGAGGCGGTGGACGCGCTCTTCCCCGTGAAACCGGTGGAAGAATGGGAACGCCAACCAGGAGCAGATCTCGATCGGCTTACGGAGGAGGAACTGCTAAGGGCTTGTGCCAAGATTAAAAATGGCAAGGCGCCTGGTCCGGATGGAGATCCTTAAGGCTGTGGTGGAGGAATATCCTGCGGAGGTGCTGCGAATCATGAATGACGTCATGAGGAGCGGCGACATTCCCGAGGGATGGAAGATGGCCAGGCTAGTTCTAATTCTCAAGGCGAATAAGCCGGTGGAGGACCCCACATCTTTCAGACCGATATGTCTGATCGATGTGCTCGGGAAACTCCTGGAACATCTCATCCTAGGAAGACTCCTAGGTGAGCTGGAGAGAAAGGGAGGCCTGTCGGAGAACCAATACGGGTTCAGGGCGGGGAGATCTACGGTGGATGATGTCATGGTCATAAAAACCATTGCACAGGAGGCGTGGGAGTTTAAGAATTTGTGCGCGTTGATCACTTTGGACGTGAAAAACGCGTTCAATTCGGCCTCATGGGGAAAATCATGGGGAGGCTGCGGGAGCTAGAAATAGCACCGTATGTTGTGCTACCTGTGACATGATCGCCAGCTACTTGTCCTGCAGAGGCCTGATATTGATTGCCGGGGACGGTAACGAGAGGAGGAGAATCTCGTGTGGAGTGCCACAGGGATCGGTTATGGATCCTACCCTATGGTTATGTTCGATGGGGTATTTAGACTCAGAGTGCCCGAAGGAGTAAGGATCTTGAGCTACGCTAATGATGTCGTGGTGGTCGTTACCGGAAGAAGTGACATCGACGAGAGGGAAAACGCCAACCTCACTGTTGAGAGGATCAAGAGATAGGTTGAAGAGAGGCAACTGACTCTGGCGTTGGAAAAAATGGAGGCAATCCTCCTGACAAGGAGGAGAAAGCTTCCGTATATCACGTTTCGAGTAGGGAATACTGAAATCGTGTGCCGAAGCAGAGTGTTAAGTACCTGGGAGTCTGGATTGATAGTTGTCTGTCATTTAGGGAACATATCAAACAGACGCTGGAAAAGGCGGGCAAAATTGTCTCGGCCTTTGGTCGTTTGATGCCAAACATTAAGGTCCCCAGGGCGTCAAAGAGGAGAATCCTCAACGGGGTGGTGCAGTCGATCTTACTGTATGCCGCCCCGGTGTGGGTGGATATATTGAGAAGATACAAGTGGAGGAAAGAGCTCACCAAAATCCATAGAAGAGCAGCGCTAAGAGTTTGTAGTGCATACAGAACTGTATTGGCAGCGGCAATGCTGGTGATAGCCTGTATACCACCCATCGATTTTCTAGCAAGGGAGAGATGGGAGGTGTACAGAGGCGCTGACAGAGGTGCAGCAAGGGAGAGCCTACGGGAACACTGGCAGGAGAGATAGGAGGCGGAGCCCCGACGGAGATGGACGAAGGTGCTAATCCCGGACATAAGGCCATGGTGCGAAAGGGCACATGGCGATGTCGGGTATTACTTAACCCAGGTCCTTACTGGGCACGGCTGTTTCGTGGACTACCTATTGGATATAGGCAAACGCGAGAGCAGAGAGTGCTGGTCCTGTGGAGAGGTCGACGATGCCGGCCACATAATGTTCAGCTGCAAAAGGTGGACAAGAGAAAGGGAAGCTGCAAAGCAAAAGATAGCACATGCTATGATTGCTGCGGACAACATGATCCCAATCATGCTCGAGAGCAGAGAAAGATGGACAGTGGCGGAGCAGATGGTAACGTCCATCATGAAGGAGAAAGAGAAGGAGGAAAGGGAAGTGGGGAATGAGTAAGTGTCCTGATTGAAATGCCGAGGAGAAGTAAAGCGAGAGCGGTTCCTCTTCGGCATCACACTGATAGGATAGCGGGGGGGTTTTAGTCGGTAGGCGTATATGAATCCGACACTACCTGGCCAAGCAATAACAGAACACCAGAGGCCAGGTATCTTTCAAATATTCAATAACATATGTATGTTGTTTAAAAGGAAGTATATTTAAAAACATGACCATAAGTACTACTAGTGCATGACTATTTTAAACTTACATGATATATGTCACAAAATAAACTAACTTTATTTAAATTATAACATATTGCATAGAATGGTGACCGCGACACTATGTTTGTTTTGCAATTGAAGGATTAGATGTTGGTGGTGTTGCTTAGAAGTATTAAATTTGAAAATTATTGGTATTCGAAAATTCAACTGATCAAGAAGACAACTACAATCAATTTCATTATATATTAACTTATAATTAATGCTACATAAGACGTGCCTCAAGTGTAAAGGGTAACATTTGAAAATTTCCAATTAGTAATTGATGATTGTAACCTCTCTCAGGATCTCTCAATAAATCTTAAAAATCTTCCTAAAAAATACGAAATTACAGAAAATACAAAAATTTTAGAAATCTACCCTGAACTTATTTTTCTAGATTCTTTTTATTATTGCAGTATAGGGATATCACATATTAGAGAAATATTTTAGTTTGGACCATACAAATAAATGCATACCACTGTCGTGAAATGGAGTTTTGTTTATACTCCACCTATAAATTCCTTAAACATTAAGGATAATACAAATTAAGCCAAAACAGCTATTCCCCCGGCTATATGCCGTCGACAGGCGCTGAACTACGTGGCAAAATTTGCCGTATGTTGTTCTAACATAGAACTAAAAATACAATGATTTGGATTACTCGAAAATCACAAGGAAGATGTAAAGCCTCCTCTATCTAAGAATATCGCTAACTACAGACCGGTTTTGACTTTATCCTGGATCTCATCAGTATAGTGTAAGTGAGTATGTATGCCTTTGACAAACGAGGCTTCACATCTCATAGACACCGTTACGTTCTGCAGTAGTAGAACTGTAGCCATGCGCCATGGCCATCTCTCGGTAGTTTCGGAAACAATCCAAATCGAAATAAAAAGTTGTCATCTATAATGACTAGGAATCATTTATGACACAAAGTTTCCAGGTGATAATTTTTATAAACTGTCGTGAGATGGAGTTTTGTTTACACTCCAATCCATCTGTAAATTCCTTAAACATTAAGGATAATTACCTGGATAATTATCCTTGATGTTTAAGGAATTTACGGAAACGGATTGGAGTATAAACATAAATCCATATCACGACAGCTTATAACTCTTACCATCTGGAAACTTTGTGTTATAAATAAAAAACAAAATGCATATCATTTTTAAAATATGTACTGCTTTACTGCTTTGGATTATGAACCCCAACGTTTTATGAATTGCTGATGTGGTATGTGTGACATTTTCAGTAAACAAGAGCTTTTTGTAGAAGATTACACCTAAATCTTTTGTCAACTGAATAGCATTTATATAAAATTTATATATTATATATGTATATGTAACTGACTGATTCTTCATAACTAAAGTCGGCGATACATTCATCCATTTTTTTTAGAACTTAAATCTAGTCTATTTATCCTGTTTATAATTGTTCTTGAATATATGAACAACCGTTGATACTCCCATTATCTGATGGGAGATGGTTACTACATATATGAATCCTCGCTAATCTGTTGTTTAAAAATAAAGTGCCAAAATACGTAGATAAAAGTGCCAAAACGTAGATAAAAGTTGTTTTTTTCTAGAACATAAGGTTTTTCGTTTCCCTTGTTTTCTACCATGCATAAGTAGACTATTAAATATTTTCATGACGAACCTATTACTGAAATTTCACCAGTAAAGTTCTTATCTATTAATTATAGTCACTTACCTTTGAAAAGCACCATAGCCGCTACACCAAAACCCCCTGTTAATAGAAACGATATTATACAGATTACTGTGGTAATGGTCCTAAATATGTTTACAGTCCTATTTCCGAATGTTGGATATATTATACAGGACACCACAGTCTAAAAATGAATTATAGATATCAATGTAAGTTATGTGTAAGTTATACAACTTACACTGTTGTATTTGTCTTAATATGTAATTAAGGTGCCTTAAGTTGTAATTGTAATTTTTATATAACACGCAGGGCGAGTCATAATTAAGGACGGTGTTTGAATAGCTAATCATTTTTTAATATAATTTTTTTAATATAATTTGAAATTTTTTTAAGAGTTGTAGCTAATTTCAGAAATTTTATTAACAAAAAGTTTAAGAAGTAATCATTCAGATATTTACATAGATGCGATGTACCTAGCGTAACATTTCGGGGTACAAGAAGCTCGGGAACACTACTTGTCGTTTGGCCCAAGAATTTAGACGACAGAGTGCCGTAAGTGACCTCGGACACATGGTAGATCATGTACTGATAGAATAGAAGCAAAAGCACTGAGCGTGTATGAGAAAGAGTTGAAGAAGAACCAACAAAGTCGACTCGAAGAAAATAAGGCCAAATGGATATAGCTCGCTCGATAGTATCGCATATTTTGCTTGGATTGCGCTTATTTTCACACAGAATCTAATTGGTACAAACACTGAAACTTGCTGACAGACCATTTGTTCACCAACCAATCACGTCGATGAGGCTCACTTTAATCTGGACAATATTGTCACTAAACAAAATTACAGGATTTGGCGTACCAAAAACCTAAGAGTTGTACACGAATGGGAACAACTATGCTCTACGAAATACACAGTCTTGTGTTGTGTCACCTCTGAGAAAATCACCAGCCCGATTTCAGATAGATGGTGATGTAGTCACAACTAATGGCCAGTGATATAGGGGGATATTCTCGAGAACTTGATACATCCCTTTATGGAAAATAGAGCTGACATATGGTTTTCGTACGATGAAGCCTACTTGCCACCTTGCTCAAGCCATAATGCAAATTTTATGGAAAATATTCGGGACGCGAATAATTTCTAGCATATCTGCAATCAACTGGCCTCCACGATATCGTGATCATAACATCTTGGGGCTTCTATTTGTGGGGTTATTTAAAGGGAAAGATGTATATGAACAAACTTCGGAGCACCCAGAAACTGAAGGAGAATATTAGAGTGAAAATGAGAGCCCTGCAGCCAATGACATTGACAGCAGTCATGAAGTCTGCCATAGAAAAGGCTCGTTTTTACAAAGCTATTAATGGGCATCATTTGATGATATTTTACAACTAATGGAAGCATTTGTCTAGTTATTTAACAGTGTTGTACCAAAATTAATAAATATAATTGACAAACAAAGAATTTATAATGGATTTAAACCTCGTCGTAACATGTAACTTACCCTGTACTATATTATAAAACAATTTACATTACATATATTAGACTATTTAACAAGTAATGTGTAGATTTTAATCATCGATTACGAATGAATTTCTATAAACTTTAAATCGATCTTACGATTAGATCATGCCATATTCTTGTGTATTAAAATTCTGTATAAATTTAAAAAGTACTAATACAAAAGTATGTGATACAAGGTTCTTTAAATATTAACGAGATAATAAAACACGCCATAACGATGAATAATAGAAAAAAATATATTGACAAATAGTATTTTTAAATCGGGTTCATAATATGCCATAAGCTTCTTACATATTATTGAATTCAAGTATCAAAAACTATATTGTTCATATTTTAACCCTCATTAGCTATGTTGCTATGAAAAAACACCAGATTATAAAAACATTTAGGATACCACAAATCCCATACTTTAGGGTATTTTAGAAGTTAAATATTATTTAAAATTATTAATTAAAAATACTTACATGACTTACTTGGTATACTATTCCTAGACCAAAACACATCATAGCACCAAGTAAGTGGACAATCAGAAGATTCATTTCCTGGAAGCAGCCAACTATGATCACTCCAAGTGTTGCAAACACACCCATATAGAAAGAGACTGTGTTTATTTTTTCGGTTATAGGACGAAAGTTATTTCTTGCACATAACTCTCGTATCTGCCTATAACGTACGTATATAATAATGAACACTGAAACAAATAAATAGTCCTAATATGATATAAGAAATTATTGTAACAAAATCCATTAATTTGTTATTTAAAATATTTAAAATTACTCTTAATAACAAAGGCTTTAATTTACTATATATAATCTAGAGTATTGTTATTTATGTAAAAATAATAAAGTATGTGTAGCTCTTAATAGTCTTTCTTCTGATCATTCACGCTCAATTTTATGTAGCACTCCATATTGAAACAATATACATTTCAGGCTGGTTTCTGAAATCAGCCTGAAATAAAGAAAGTATACATAAACAATGTACATATAAGACAATATTGGTTATCTCAATGAGACAATATTTGTTGTCTCAATTCTATAATACATATTAATTAGTGTTTGAAGACTGGAAGTACTTTTTTTAGATTTAATTTTTGTAGACATTAAAACAGTACCCTTTCGTTATCCACCAACAAGGGCTCCGTTTGATGGATACGGGCTGAATCATTATAGTTTAAATTATTTAATCTTGGTTTAAGCTATAAATGTATTCCTTTTATTAAAAATATAGATAATACAGTACGCTTTAAGGTTAAAGTTGAAACCAGCTTTACCAAAGAATTTAAAATTAGTGAGGGTATTCTTCAAGAAGAATGCTTTGCTTTTTTCATTGTTTGCTCTGACATAAACAATTTTTTTTATTCCAGAAGAAAATTGATTTACTTTAGTTTATGTATCCAGATGACTTAGTTATACTAACAATAAGTGACATAAAAATTGATGTTTCAACTTCCCTTTATTCAGTTATTGTAATTTTGATTCATTTTTCAATATTTACAAATATATATATATATATATATATATATATATATATATATATATATATATATATATATATATATATATATATATTATACACAATTATATGTGTATATAAAAGCATATTTAAAAGATCTATTACGTTAATGTTCTGTAACGAAATTTTGAATCATAAGTATTGTTTTTTTTTCTTTATTCTCTCTGTTAATTACTATTATAAACTCTGTTATTCTCTGTTAATCGCTACATGATTTGTCTGTCATGATAAGCAATAAGGTTAAATAAAAATATAGTCCAGCACAAAATATACAATAGAACAGGCGTCATTTAAATGATTAATTAGTTAATACCAGACATTAAACTATGAAACTGACAATTTATTTGTCATTGAACCCGTAGTCTGTAATATAATTCGTATAATGAATATCACGCTCATAAAAATCTTAAAACTTTATCTAAAACTTGAATCCAAATTCTATTTGTTTTTAAATATTCAGTCCTCTTTAAAATCATCAATATCATCTGACTGCAGAACATGGTGTCTTCAGACACTATGCCAAACGCTTTGGGAAAGATACAACAGACGCATGTATTTACTGCAAGGATATAGACACTGCTGAGCACACCATATTCATATGTAAAGAGTGGAACGCGATTCGGGAAATTACACGTAGACAAGTAAAAGGGACATTAACTCCAGACAATGTGGTGAGAAAAATGCGTATAAGCAAAGAAAACTGGAACAACATACGGTACATGATAAAATGTATAATGAGCAAAAAAGAGGAGGCGGAACGAATCAGACAAAATATAATGAGGCAACAACAGCAATAAGAACCCGAAATAAATAGCAAGCCACTGACACTCTGATGAATATTTAAGTATGGATACCGGAGTGCACAGGGGACTTTGGGAAGGTTTTTAGTCGGTATGGCCAATTAAGGAGGAGTCCGACACTATCGTGCGATAGTATGATGTGCGTAAAAGCATTTTCCTTCCCCCCCCCCCAAAAAAAAAAAAAAAGGAAAGAAAAAAAAAATCATCTGACTCTTTTGCTTATGGTATTCTAGATGCTCACTCACCCTATTTATTAGGAAAATATTCGTTTATGTACTTTTTTTACGATTATAGTATCATTAGGTGTCCTATCTTGTTGATACCAGGCAATTTCGTCAAATCAAATATATTGATATATGCCAGGAAGATTTTCATCTTTTATGAGATTTAAATATTTTTCAACTGTCAAATTCCCTTCAACAAAAATTGGATTAACAATATGTTTCAACTCAATCAAGTCAAAAGTTGGTATCTGGGAAAATTCCATTTTATATGAATCAATCTCTCTTCAAAACGATTGTAGGGTTAACGTTATTTTCTAGGCCAAAGCTATGTTTAAAAAATAAAAGACATTAATTAATGTAGCTAAAAGTAATAATTATTCTACTCACATAATAGATAAATTAGTTAAGTAACGTATATTTAGGGTAACTCTTCATCCCTCCATGACTTTTGAAGAACTCTAAAACTGACACACTTGTGTCCATTGCACAGGAACAACAATTTACCGAAATACTCAACTGAGTTTTCAAAGATGTGGGAATGACAGTAATGTATTATTCTGGTAACAAATTGCAACAACTTGTAAGACAAGACTAAAGATAAAAATAAATACACTGAAAGATTCGGGATTTATGAAATCAATTCACATTATTGCAGAAAAATGTGCGTTGGTTAGACGAAAAGAGAATTTTAACTAAGTTCAAGAAGCACATGGCTCAGTTTTAGTATAGAAGAATACAACCATCCGTTTCAAAACCAATTAAGAAACAGATTCTAGTAACTTAAAATTAATTTTAAGCCACTAACAGACTACTGGATTCCTTTAAATGAATCGGTATAACGAAATGTAATAATAGCATGAACAAAGGCCCTGTATTTAATCGACCGTTATTTTTGTTGAAACTAACTATGAAACAAAATAGTTACAAGGAGTGGGGCTATTAGTAAACGAAGCATGAAATTGAAAATATTTTCATAATGGCTTACTAAATCTGAATAAAACTTAGTTACAGTCAAAAAGTAGAGGTAATTTAAAAATCATGTTTTAATTATAACTTGATGATGTCAACTTTATTGGCGAAATGCGCGTAAAATGATATTTCGATATTTATAAAAATCTGGTCTCTTTTTTTTGCATCAGCGAAGGTTCCAACCTTCTCCTGCGTTGACAAAACTACCTAACTTCACTACCTAAGTATGATCCTAAAATACACGGAAAATATAAGCATGACTCTATAACATATATAACTAATATTTATAACAGATTATCCTTATGCAAACATGCGTCCAGAAAATGTTACGATAGACCGTAATAGTTATAAAGTGAAACTTATACATAACTACAAGTATTGCACTTTCTGTTTTAAGTAAACCTTCTCAACTCTTACACAATTCGTAAAACATTCCATGATCATTCATATTTTAAATCATAAGTTGTTGTACCATAGAAATCTGGCCAGTTTTAAAATTAATTGCATATGCAGGTCTCATATGTGGAAACAGTCATAGTTGGGATGTTCCTTGACTCCAAGTAAAAATATGAATAGTTCAGTTAAAACTCTAATATAATGTACGAGCTTGGCAAGGCCTCATCTCATTCTAAAATAATAGCTCATCTACAATCGATGTTTTCCTTAAATCACGCAGATATTTTCATTACTATTCTGGAAAGTTACATCACATGTACACCTTCGATTAAACTACATCTTTCATGAGAAAACAAAATACTCACATATTTAACAACTGCCGTATATTGAGGTATATTGTTAAATCGCGGTGTAGGATTGTAGTAGGAATTTCCAATTTTAGATGCAAGTTTGCCAAGAAGAAAGTTTCAGGGACAATTCTGACTTCAGTCTTCATTATTATTAAAAACATGTTACTACAAGAATGCGTTCCTTATTTTCCACCACCATATTATGTGGAAAAGTTCAACCCTCACTATTATATATCGTGGTTGTCCTTTGAACCTCAGTCTCCTAATATTTATTTAGTTATTTATAAGTATCTGATGCACTTACACCAAATACCAAAAATGGCAAAAATACAATTATTCATCATTGAAAATAGGAATTCTTGTCAATTTATATTTTATGATTTGCATTTTACATTCACAAAAGCATTCATTAGTATCCACATCAGCGCCAGCGTCCGTTGTAAACTGCTTAACTGAGACGACCTAGTATCACATCGGATATCCGGTTGTACTATATGGATCACTCTACATCTATTATATGAAAATTGGTAATTTAATATGATTCAGAATCCTATTATACAGAGTTTGATTAATCAATTCCCAGTCAACTATATGGACATACAGGATTTCGGGATAGTTTTTGGTATACCTCAAATACTAATCAATGCAAAAAAAAACTAAAGCTCCACGAAATAAACAAATTTTTAATTAATATCCTTCTGCTGTTTTCTACGCTAATGATAACATTCATAGCAACATACTCAACACTCACATATAGTGAATAATTCATGGTACTGCTCATCAAGAATAGGAAAAAGTGTGAGGTTATTTAGGTATGCGTAGAAGAAAGGGTGAGGCAGCATTCGGAAGGAAAAAGACGCATTTTACGCCCGGCCAGATCAAACTCTGTGTAGATATATATTTATCGATATTCACTCTGAGAAGGTCTCAATGCGACTGGGTAAGGACCAGACTATTTACTGTGCACCTCGTGGGCGATCCGGTATCACAGTTTTGGGACTTTTACCTATTTTTGATGAGCTGTGCATCATTGCACGTTCATAATGGGATATTTAGATCACTGTCTATTCATGTGGGGAACAGGAATACTTTTTTTTTGTCGTATGGGATCGTTTAGTATCGTGTTCATTTCAAATTCTCAAAAATAAACCGAGTTTAGTTTGTCTGACAAACTATATCTGCACGGCCGCACGCATTGTCAGAACGACTCAAACTTAGCAATATTGAAAATGGCGGATTTACTTACCAAGAACACGTAGATACACTGTTAGTTTATGGTTTATGTAATGGAAATAGTGGAGCTGCACGAAGAGAATATATAATAACATTTCCAAGTCTGAGCCTAGAAATCCTGGGATTAATTTAATCGAAGTTTAGATTATATCATTCGTTTATCTGGTCAGAATGGTGCCACATCGACTGAATTAATCTCTGATTAAATTAGTTCCGCGAGGTCAAAAATATAAGCTCTTAACCAGTTTTAAAGATGCCAGCGGTTTGAAGCTGACAGTTTCAAGCTTTTGTTTTAAAATATGAGAGAAAGTGTTTTATTCTTTTCACAAAAAAAATTAACTCGAAAATAACTGAAGTATATACTTTGTTCTGGTATAGCTACTCTAAATGGGTACTATCAAAACAAGACACTACCTGAAAATCTCACATTCCATGTGCCAAGAAACTGTTGTGATTAGTGAAATAGAGAGATTAGTGTATACTTTATTTCATCACTATTTTCTAAATAAAAAATCTCAAAACATACCGTGGATTGTTCTTATGGCTAGGCTCAGGTAGACTGTTCCATTTATCGGCAATATAAGAGTATTTATTTGGCAAATAGCGATGAGATGAATAGTAAAGCAGTAGTAGACAGGACACGGAATATCAACGTTAACTATGCTAGCTGTATTAGCCATGAACCTAACAATTTATTGAGACAATCCAATGGCGTTTTGTCGTAGGGAATATGATGGTTTTTATTTTTTGGATTGCCTTCAACAATCTTGAAACAATTTAAGTTTTAGCTCTCTGATAGTTTGACCACTATCCTGCTAAAGTTATGCCAGAAATTATCCCAAAACGTTGTACGTATGTTACATAAATATCAACAGGATTAGTTTTGGAATCAGATCCAGGTTGAAATAATCATTTAATGTGAAAACAAAAGACACCTACTGTACATTGCACTTGACGTACCGTCAAGAAGAGATATTGAGAATCGATAGAAAACACTTTCGATATATCATCCTGAAATATATACATATGTACAATTATTAATTGCACTATCAGGTATTGATCAAATATTGAATCCTGCAATAGTGAATTTTTTTTTTACATAATTATACTTTTTGATAATAGAGAGCATAACCACTTTGAGACCAAGAGCATGATAATTAACTCCAAAATATAATTTATTCCTTTACAGCAGTGGTTCTTAACCTTTTAGTGATGAGGGACCATTTGACTAAATTTTTATCTTGGCCACCAACTGTTTGGAGGTAATATAAATTGTTATATGGTTATTCTATAAATAAATCACTTATAAAATTATTCCAAACTAAGAGTATTATATTATTTGCGAAAATTTTACATGAATTATATTATTTTAGTGCAATTTTTGTGACTGCATACTATTTGTCAACTACTGAATCTTTGGATCAGTGCTACTCAAAGCCAAACGCATGCCAGCACTGGCATCCAAACGATTTCGATGTTCATTTTTAATTATCAAAAGTGTTGAGAATCCCTGCCCCCATAAATATGCGGTTGAAAATAAAATTAGTTAATGTAAAGCGTTTTCTCGAATTTTAGGGAAAGAATTTGCTTTTTAGCTCCAGAAATCTTCAAGGCACCTCAGAAATATTAACAATGAAAGGATTTCGGATCAGTTTCCGAATACCTTTGTCCTCGTAGTCAGGAAAATAACGATTGAATTCATTTTTCAAGTTTTGCAAATGGAGCGTAAGGTTGTTTTATATTTCTCCTTTAATCCCAGCACTGTCCGCCAATAATTCGATTCAGGGTATAAAATGTTCTCTCTTTCGATTTTGCTAATCCATAGGTCGATTTTAGCGATAAACGCATTGATTTTATCTTCAAATGCAAATATGTTGATTGTGCCTTCCAACTTCTTATTTCCTGATCCTTTTAGCTGAAGTTTCAATTTATTTAGTTGTTCGAAAATATCCACTAAATAGTCAAAATGTGTTTGAAATTTGAACTGACAAGACTGGTCCAGCAACTCATTATTTTCCTTATTAGTTAAGAATAATTTTACTTCCTCCCTCACTTCATAATATAACCTCAACAGCATGTTTCCTTTGGAAAGTCAACGCACTTCGGTGCGAAAAAGCAGCTCTTCGTGTTCAAAGTTCATATCAGAGTATAGTTTTTTGAAGAGACAAATACTAAATGTACTCATTTTAATAAAGTTGACTACTATTATAGCTGTTTTCATCGTAATAGCAAAGCAGTCCGGGAGCATTTTGGCAACCAATGCTTGACGATAATTAACGCAGTGCGTCGTTATTGCAGATGAATTGTTTTTAATCAAAACTTCAAGACCAGAGAGGGAACCGAGGATAGTAGGAGCACCGTCTGTACAAATCCCAGCAAGCTTTTTCCACATAAGTCCATGTTGCACGAAATATTGACTTATTATATCCATAACGTCTGCACCTTGCGGCGTCGTTTCCAGTTATTGAGAAAATAATAACTCTTCTTTAAACGTTTTATTGGCATTCAAGAATCGATTAAATACAGTTAACAACAGTAGTGAAACAACAAAATTAAGTAGTTAACAAATTTGTGAAACGTCGGTAGATTCATCACATTGTAGCGCAAAATAAGGACTACATATTATTTTGTCAATAATTTATTCTTGAATGTCATTTGACATTTTTTGAATACGCGACTTCACTATATCATTTAATAGTGGAATTTCACGAATTTTCTTTTGAGCTTTATACTCTAAAAGCTTTTCGGCAGCTTTAATATTTGACGGATGGCTTTTTTGGATTTGACAATCAATTTTGAAACTTGTAGCCAATGTTTTTTCAGATACTGCATAACGTTGGGTAAACCTTTCATATTTTTAAGATTTATTAGTTTGCCTTGAAGAATTCTTACGGACGAGCTTTAACCTTGACGCGTCATCGACTCGTCATTTATTTAATAATGTATGATGACTTCGCGGACCACTTTAGGTGCTCTCAGAGACCACCAGTGGTCCATGGACCACCGATTAGGAACCACTGTTTTAAAGGAATGTAATGAAATTTTTTTATGATTATATTATTTCTAAGTGGTAGTACATTTCATCAACGAAGGGAAGATCACCTGAAAATGATCAAAGTTTATCATTTCTGATTTTAATCACATTCTAAAAATGTTTAATTTTGAGAACAACTGATCTCCAAATTTTTTAAATTACGATTCTAAATTTTTTAGACACATCTAAATTTTTACATCCTCCCTCAGATTAATATCTCATTTCAATATATACATAAGAGTATCACGCCATAGATGTATATTTATTTATTGTATACTTTTTGACCCATGCACAATAATATCCATCATTACTATTATAATGGACTGAACATTAATTATAAGTAATGCGTTCGCTGTAACTTTAAATCATCATTTTATATTCACCAAATCACCAACACTAGCTTATAGCAATAATTTTCATTATAGCAATTAACGTAAATGTAAGTGGGCATAATCTAACTAAAAGTTAATTATTGATGTTCTGTTTTACCTGTTTTAGAAATTATTATAATGATATCGTCACTGTAAATAACAAAATATATGTTTTACATTCATACGAGCGGATACTTGAACTTAATTCGATATACTACCAACAATTTTATGGCATAACCTCTAAAAAAATCACATTTGAAAATTACAGCACAATTTTCGATTTTGGAAAATCGAAATAAATTAAATCGAATAAAAATTTTAAATTTTTAAGTGATTTTCAAAGGGATGTAACTTGGAACAAAATAGTTACAGAGCATAAAGCTACTAGTGTATAGTTTTCAGATATTATGTTCAAATTGTTTTACCATCAGCAATTTTAGGTAACCATAAAAAGAAATTTCCAAATTTTTGCTTGCCTTTCAAAAGGTGCACGGACTTCAATAAATATTTTTGGTGTTTTGATCATAAAGCTTTACTATATAATTTTATCCTCTTTAATTTGAGTGGTCTAAAAGCCTCGTATGATGATTTTTCGCTGAGATATCGTCGTTCAAAGTAAGAAAGTCAGTTTTGACTTTGGTAATTAGTTACTCGGGAAATAATTTTTTCCTTAATTTTTTTCTTAGAATAATTAAGATTTCTTGTTAAAATAATTTGGATCATTGTAAAAAAAAACATTTTCAACTTCAAAAAATGAATAAAAAATATATAATTCATCCTTAAATTGATTTTTAGCAAAAACGTCAAATTCAGTCATTCCGAACACAATGAAAAAAATCTCAGCACTTTGAAATCTTCAGGATATTTTGAAGTTGAAAATGACTAGTGAATATTCTTATACCCCTGAGTGCAGGGGATCACAGAGTGCAGGGAGTGGTCTTTACAATGTACACGTAAAACAGACACGATACTTGAATCGTATTACCAGCTCACAAAAATAGTGTGCTATACCTTACTGCCTACTATTTTGAAACCGGAGTATAGTATATCCATTATTTGCAAAGTTATACCAAGTTAAGCGAATTTCAACCAACATTCTCGAACTGAAATTTTTTCTTTTATCACAAATCAATAACCATGACTTATAAATAATATTTTGCAGTTTTTAAAACACTATTTTAATTTTCTTATGATTACTCAAAAACTGGTGATAGTAAAAATTTTGAACTCAAGACCTGGAAAATAGAGACTTGGAACTTTAATTTGCTTTTTTTTTTAAATTGCTCACAATCGGTGACTATTTTTCTTCAAGTTTGAAAATCACCTAAAAATTCAAGATTTTTTTACATCCCTTAATTTTTATGTCTAGTTTGTATGTATAGAAACTCTAATCAATAATGTACATACTGTGTATCAACATAACAAAGGACTTGAATACTATGATCTTGAAAACAATTATTTAAACGAGTATCAATATGCGTTGCATTACTGATCTTAGAATTTTCGAACATGCGCACTATGTAATGAAAAGTTTTATCGAACCCATTGCATAATGCCCTATATACATATTTTATTAAATACTACGATATATTAATTTAAAGAATTGTGACACTATATTTATATAAATTGTATACTACTGTATATTTGTATATTATGTAAATTATTTACCGCTACAATTATATACATTTTTATACCTTAATTTCATTTTATTGTTCCTGATCAAACCCAAGATACGCTTAGTTTATGTATAATACAACTATGTTTATCGATTAGTCGACGCTTACCGAGAAACTTGCTGTTCAATATTAATAAATCCAATAACACAAAACTTACTCATTATTGCGCCTATTGTCAAGAGTATATCAAAAATACAGCTTTCCGGTGGCCAGCTTCCAGAGTCGCTAATATACGGAAATACCGGGGTAACATCTTTCCGGTAAACTGCTATAAGATACCTGTAAAATATTGTTTATCGCGTGTAAGTAAATACTTTTTAATTAAACTTACGTTATGGCAAACGTTAGTGGGAGCCATATACAAAGAACGATCGGCACTATGTAGGCGTATTTAAAAACCATGCTTTATGCAGGCCGCCAATAAGCCCCTGCTGACGTTTTAGCGAGTTATTTTTACAAACTGTCAAAGTGAACTGGTCTCAGGTAATGAACTTGAGGTCTCACATTGTACTTATCATACTGAGGATCTCGACGTTGAAGTGAATTTTTTTTATGCGTTTGATCCATAATGTAAATCCAATAATACCGCTACGTTAATAAAACATTAAGAATACAACGGTGCTATCTCTTATTTTACTGATAACTTGTATGAATCGGTAATCTAATTACTAATAAAAGTAATTATCTGATTGATGGAATACTACGAAACACCGATTTTTAGTATACTTACGTACTTTGGCTGTAGATTTCGGAACTAATATAAATTGGTGCTCGTTCATAGTTTCTGATATAAGTATTGCCATAAAGTTCTCTGGCCAAAACCATGCAATTTCCTTCGTCCAATATTACGTAATCTCAATACTAACGTATACAATTATGTATATTAAAGCTGCTTCATAAATTGATTTAGTATACCTCAAATCGTCAGTGATTTCAATTTAATTTTAAAACATAGAAATGTCATTAAATGTCATTAAGTGACGGATATATCGAAGAAGACAGGAAATTTTTAATGTTCATATTTTATATTGGTACTTTCTATTCTACATGTTGGTGTCTTCCATGGAACAACCATCTACATTATCTTCAGTGTCTAAATGGTTTTCATCATAGTCGATTATTAACCAAGTCCATTGGTTTAAGAATTAAAATTATAAAAGGAATTAATATAGTAGTATGTCAATAAAATTTAAATTTAAGATGGGTTTTGGAAGTATTTTATAGTGGATATACAAAGCCACCACCAGCTCACTTTTGCCGCTACGAAACTAACCCCGGCTGCCACAAGACCACCTCTTAACCCTAGATAGCTAAGCATATTTCTAATACCACTTAAGACTAAGCATTCGTAAATTTTACGATATTTTTTTTCATACCCAAATAAACTTCAATTAACAGATGCATTATTTATTGAACATAAAGACTTTAAAACATCATTTAAGTACATGATTTACAAATTTCCCCGCAGTGTTCATTACAAAATGGTTTATTACATTTTGAGCAAAAGTATGTAGTCATACGTCTCTTTTGTGATGGGAAACTCGCACAAGTGGTTCTCTTGGACATATTAGGCACTGTATTCTCTTTCAGAACTGTCTCCCTGTTTTCTGTTACTGTCTCTTTTAGAAGCTGACTAATACTTTCACGGAGTGAGCGTTGTAAAGTGGGTACTTTCACTCGTTCTTGTAGCCATGGCGTCACTAATAGCTTATACAACTCCATCATATATGCCTTTCGGGAAATCGATTTTTATCGACATTTTATTCTATGAGCATTGTACAAAATAAATTCATTTATGCAAGTAATATTTAGTATTCCAAAGAAAGGGCATAGAGGCCATCTTTTAGTTTTCCTAGAGGTACTCATATTTGAGCACATTTGGTCTAATGTATCCACTGCCCCTTTTGTCTGATTGTAAGTCTCAATAATTTTTGGTTTTCCGGAAGTTTTTGAGACACTACATCCTTGATGAAGTGTTGATAACAGCAGAACGTTTTTGTTCTTTTTGGGAGTATAAGACACAAGCACTTTGTCTTTGTCAAAACAAAATTTAGAGCTGCCTGGGTCGTGATTTCTGGTTACTAACATTTCTGCTGGAATCTCTCTTTTGTTTTTTCTAATAGTTCCAACCATAGTAGGATTATAAGGCGGAACTAGTAAATCATCAGCTAGTTTGACGGACGTAAACCAATTGTCCATTGTAATATTTCTATTGGAACCGGCAATTGTTTCACACAAAGTTTTGATATAGTATTCTCCTAAAGGCATCCCATTAGTGTTTGTACTTTTGCCCAAATATAGCATGGCGTCAAACATGTATTTTGATGAAACATCGCATACCAAAACTATTTTTATTCCATACTTCGACGGTTTGTTAGGTATATACATACGAAAAGGGCACCTTCCTCGAAAACCTAATAGTTGTTCGTCAATGGTAACGTAAGAACTTGGTTTATATATATATATTTCTGCACTGAATTATAAACTCATCCCAAATTTCTCTGATAGCCGCCAACGCATCTGTTTCTTTTTCTTTCGTCCCTCGTGTTTTTATCATCAAATCGTAAATAATCCAATAGAAACTTGAACCTTTCACGACTCATGACTGCCTTGAATGCAGCTCCGCATATTTTGTCATCAAATAGCTCTGTCGTTGACAAATGGTTACTTTTCAAATAAGCCGACAATATCAGTAATCCTAACATTGCTCTTATCTCGTTAGGACTAGAAATGGATTTTCTAGCTAGAAATCATAGCGTTTGTGTGTAATGTTATCTTATCTATCATAGAATCCATTATATATACCCTGAAAAACTCGTTCGCACGAAAGTCATTTTGGAAATTTGTTACTGGACCGGGGAACATATGTAGTATATTTCGTTGCGGTGTTTTCGATGCTGCTTTGGGAACTGCACTCCATCGATGACCGTATTTCCCTGCAAGTCTTACTTGTGATCGAATTGTCTCATCAACTCTTCCGACTCTTCTTTGCGAACTAGTTTCTGTCGCAGGTGCTACATGTTTTTGCTGTTTTTGTTGCTCAGGTTCGTTACTTCTGGATGATCCAAGCAACGAATCATCTACCAGTAACTGATCACCCATATAACTCCCGTAATTTGATTCTTTATGTAAAGGTCTTTGTTTTTTTGCCCTGGGAGGACTATATTCATCTTCGCTATCATCCTCTGAAGGTTCATATTCACTTTCGCTGTCCTCAAAACCTTCAAACTCCACAGCATCCTCAGTTTCACTCCCACTCTCCTGGATGATGTCATCATCTGATTCAAGAAACAAGTTATTTTCAATTTCCTCAAGTTCGGCTTGCGTCAGAGGCCTGTTTTTTTCTCGTCGTTCAGACATATCCTTTAATAGTAATTCGCAAGTCCAACAAGTTCAATCCATAAAGGACTAATCTAAAAAAAACTGTTGTTTTTTGTATGGCGCAATATAGACAAAAGTTACGTTAAGACTAACCTTTCGTAAAATTTACGACGCTCGTCTTATAGCTGTTCATATGTTACACTTAAGAATCAACCAAGACGCTTGGGATAAACACCAACAATTCCAAAGAGAATAGCTAGACGCAGAACTCGATACCTAACGAATGTGCCCGACGGTGGCCGAAAATGAAAATCGCCGTCGTAAAATTTACGAAGCTTAGCATTCTAGGGTTAAACAGGTCTATACAGGTATAAAACAAGTCAGAACAGGTATAAGACAGGTCTGTAAACGTCTGAAACAGGTTTGAACAGGTTTTAAATCTGCGCAAACCTATTTTATACTTGTACAGACCTGTTTAAGAGGTGGTCTGGTAGCATTCGTGGTTAGTCTGGTAGCGGCCAAAGTGAGCTGGTGGTAGCTTTTTATATCAATATGGTATTGCATTAACATTATTTGACATATTTATCACATCGATACTTCTTTGTGAACTACTCTACAGAAATCGACAGTTTCCCATTAGCTTTCATTTTATAGGTTTCAAGCATGAATATAAGGAACAATTTTATTTCATAATTTTTGAGTAACTTTTTGTCTCCCTTCTCCACTTTGTTGTTAATATTAGTATCAGTACTCTAATTTGATTAATTTGATGAAGTACAGTAGTTTGTTTAACATCAATGGCGATTCGATACCATGCATTTCTGATCGCAGATTGGGAAAGGTAAATGTGTAACAACGAAGTAACAGGCTAAGTTAAACATTAAGGTTAAGTTATTTTAATTGTAGCGAGCTTCTCCAGAAAAAATAATATGCATTTTTCAAGAAATAGATATTTGATGACCCCTCTATCTATAATCTCTTGAGACGTTATGAAAGAGCATGTTAAGTTCTCTTAAAAAAAATAAAATATATCACCAATTCTGAGGAACTTATGTCAATTTGTAATTAATACCCATTATATTAATATATATAAATAAGAGAATTACTTAACCTAATTTAAAAAATAAGTTTATGTTTAGAATTCATTGCATAACTCGAGCTTATAAATATGTACATTATATTTATATTCTTTTTGACAACTGGGTCTGATAATGTGCTCCTTACTTATGCGATTGAAGAAAAAAAATTGAACCCCAGAAGAATGTTTTTTTAACATATTTTCGATTTGAAATAATATGCTACTGCTTCCAAGCCCACCCAGCAAGAATAAGCAATATATTATTTCTTGTTTTATACAGAATTGGTATTTTGAAGCAATGTAAATTTTAATGAGTTTAATATAAACGTTAATCGAAAACAGTTGGAGACCATAAATCTCCATAAATAACATAATATATACCACTCGACTCGCGAATCTCGAATCATGTTGCCATCTTCAGAAGATGATACGAAACTGTTTTGTCATTAAAATGACCTCAACTTGATTGTGAAATTCACGTCGAGTGATGTATAAACTTTTTAAACATGTTTTTGTGGAATTGTTTTCGGGTATTTCTTGCAGTCAATCAATGTTCATTTTTATCAAGAAGCCCATGTAAGTATTTCGATATTAAAATATAACATTAGTTTAAGAAACCATTTGACAAATTTGTTTACATATTTCTAAGATATGGCTCAATTTTGTAACCATTTTTATTATTTTCGTAACCTGACCCCAAAAACTGATTTGTCACAAAACAATCTGTATATTTCATTAGTACTAGTATTTAAAATAGATTAAAAATACAAGAAGAAAAAACAGAGTCTTCCTAAATCTGAAGGAAATTTGAAAAATACGTTATATAAAAGTATACACATGATTATATGTAAAATTAAATATCAAACTATAATATACAAAATATAACTTTGTCTGTTTTAAAATTTATGTGGTTTATGTCTAACCATATTTATAATTACTCCACTGTGTTATAAAATAAAAGAGAATATTTGTTATGAGGATCAAAAGAAGTACCTATGTTTTAAATGTAACATAACATGACATGTTTTAGGAAAAATAATATAAATTTTAATAATTTTATTTAAAACTTGACAAATAATGTTGTAGTTTAAAAATATATATTCACAATATTAGATTATTGAATCTTTATTGAATATGATAATTATTTATAATTATTTATTACGACAATGTATTAATTATACATTTGAACATAAATGAAAGGCCTTCACGATACTGATATTTATGAAAAAAATGTTAAATATTATTTTCTATGATAAATTATCAAAATGTATATAATTGCTGATATATTAAGTCAACTATTTATTATATTACTAGATAATGTATCCAGCAATACATTAAAAACACCAGTAAAAACAATACCATTAATCATTCTTGGGGTGGGTATGTGTTAATTAAAAGTAAATTAGATTAAATGATATGGTCACATGTTATTTTTCATTGTTTTAACGACTCATCTGTCAATTTTTCTAGGGTATTTTTTATAAGTTGCAAGTCGCAAACTAAAGCTGGTTTAAGTAAATCTAGACTAAATAAACTAATATTTATAATTAATAAGATACAGCACCAATCAGCAAGAAGTATTCATACAAATAAGTTAACATAATTTTGACGGAATACTTCTAAATATACGATATAAATATACCACTTATCATTTCTTTAAATAATGTTGGCATAATTTATATTATATTGATATGAATAAACAGTTTTAAAACCTTAACACGGACCTTAACCTTAACTCTACTTTTCCGCAAGTAGAACATCTCTTCTATCATGAAATTCGCCGAGAGAGTCGCCGAGAAAAAATAAATCAACACATAAATGCAGAATATGTGATTTATGCGACAGTTTTACTTTTTTACAGTCCACCATCGTGCTTTCTTATGACCCACTGACAGGGTGGGGTGTATCCTATCCACGTCAAAATCAATAGGTGTCATCCGGAAGAAGCCCCCATCAGAATTAGACAAAACCCGATCGATCCGACCCGATTTAAATGAGTTTATCGTGCTAACAAAAAAATTTCTCAAATAGACCCATGGACAGGGTGGAGTATGTCCTATCCACCTCAAAATCAATAGGTGTCATCTGGTAGACGTCTTCCATCAGAATCAGTCAAAACCCCATCGATCGGACATGATTTATTTGAGTTATCGTGATAAGAAAAAAAGATGTCTCAAATAGTCCACCGTCGTGCTTTCCCATGACCCATGGACAGAGTGGGGTGTATCCCTATCCACCTCAAAATCAATAGGTGTAGTCTGGGAGACGTTCCCGATCAGAATCAGTCAAAACTCGATCGACCCTACACGATTTAGTTGAGTTATCTTATTAAATTAAAAAAAAAATTCTCAAATAGTCCACCATCGTGCTTTCTCATGACCCATGAGAAAGTTTTGAGACTGAACATGAAGAAAGATGTTTATTTCATCGCTATTTGCCAAATAAAAAATCTCACAACATACCGTTGCTTGCTTCTATGGCTAGGCTCAGGTAGACTGTTCCGTTTATGGACAAAATAAGAGTTTTTTATTTGGCAACTAGCGATGAAATGAATAGTACTTAGGCTACTTGGAATATAATATGTCAATATTAATAGTCTACAGCGACATGTCTAAAGGCTATCACTTAGATGGGTAACGAGTCAATTTGATTATAACTTTTAGGCTTGTTTGTAAGTAATCTCTCAGAGGCTGCACAAAC
Organism: Rosalia funebris; assembly: GCA_037954035.1. Taxonomy (NCBI): domain Eukaryota; kingdom Metazoa; phylum Arthropoda; class Insecta; order Coleoptera; family Cerambycidae; genus Rosalia; species Rosalia funebris. The sequence goes on along the minus strand of JAZFAV010000018.1, from coordinate 644,913 downwards.
TTTGGCGAAGTTTATATAAAATATATACACTCCCTAGGATAGGATATACAATCAGGGGTCCCTGTTCCTTCATACGTTAAGTAAGTAAAAAATACACAGATAAGTAAGAGAAAAACTCCACTCAAAGAGAAAAGATGAGGCAAAATATTCAAGTTACGGATACCTCGTCTCCTTGCATCAGTGATAGGCCCTAGTAATGACATATGTAGACCATTTGAATTGACGGTGGACATAACTTGGCTATACCATACACATTTTATTTCTTTATACCAATTTTTGTCCTTTTGTTTGCAACTTTGGTAATATTTAAAAAGCAAAATCGTTAAAAACATTATGAAATGAAATAGATGACGTAGCATTTTTGTATCACGTTGCTCTCAACTTAACGTTATATATAAAAAATTGGTTTACGTCAGGTATTAAATAAATCATTATGAAATTAATAAGAGCACAAGTTCTGTTTGTATAGAATTACTTGGTAAAAAAACTTGATGATATTGGTGGACCATGCAATTTAAGGGTATAAGTAGTTATTAGTCAAAATTTAAATTGTTTTCTAAATGTCCTTTTAGAATGCATGATCGGTATTATTTATTCTTAGTATATTTTGTAGCAAGCATAATCGAGTATGCCATTTATAAAATGCGCTGAAACGGTTTCAAGTGAAACTGAGAAAACCGCAAAATAGTGTCAGATTTGACTCAGACAAGCTACACCTACTTTTTGTTAAAATAATCACAAAAAATCATTAGGATTATGCTGCAAGATTTCAACATTATCCCAATTCAGGAAAAATTGTTATTTCACATTTTAATCTGGAATTAGCGCGTTTTGCTTCAGAAATGAGTTCTAGAGCATTTTTCATCAGGAGGGTTAGCCATTTCCAAAATTCAACAGTAGAAAAAGTAAGTACCTAATGAAAGTAGTGTAGTAAAATCTTGTACACTGTAGAACGCCCAACTTTAAAAACTTTTCAATAACTTTTCAATTTAAAAACTGTAAAACGTGAATACACCATCACTTTCCATCAAATCGAAGTCCATCACTTGTACTTGTCTATACTATAAGCAAATGTGTCTGGTACTCCTTGTTTTTTTTTTCTCAGTGACAATGTTTCAAAAAATAAAACCGGCCACAGGTAGGATTCGACATTTGTCCCGGATCGGAACCGAACGACATACAGCTGTTTCGAACTTGTTAGTTCTCATCAGTGCCGCATACGGTACGCCGATTCAGGACAAATGCCGAATGAACTTTATGGCCTATACATCTTTATCGATACGATCTCTGTCAGTAACTTATAAGTCGGAAATCGAGAAATTTGATAGCCGCTTGGCGGCTTGGTGGTTCCTTTCTCGATTTCCGACTTATAAGTTAGTGACAATGTTATCAACATAATAATATTGAAAGAATGACCATGAAGGTTCAAACACGTGGAATAAAACGAAGAAAACAATCTGTAAAAAGGGATTGGAAGGAGTCGTTCTGATTATTTAGTGCGTTTTGTTTTTTTATGCTTCCAAGCTTTCATTATTATTAATAGCCTTTAGCACTTTTTGCATCAGGAATGTTTTTAGCTCACTTTGCTCCAGGACCATCACTGTTTTTACCGCGTTTTGGCACAGCTACTTCAACTTCATTTTTCAATGGGTTTTAACGCGTTTTGACACAGAAAAGCATGACAGGGATGTAGGGACGCCATTCTAAATCCAACCATACCAAAAAATCGATTTAGCGCGTTTTGCAATCGGCCTACTCAATTGTTAACTTTAGCGATAATTCTTATTAAGTAGAAGTTTTATATATTTTAAACCTATTCGACAAGTTTTATTTTATCGATTTGATAATAAATTCGGAATAGTCACTTTTTGTATAAGAGTGGAGCCTGCTAACTATTAATAAGGAAGTATGTATACCAAGATGGTCAGTAATGTATAAACTGAAAATTGAAAACAGGATGCTACCTAATTCCTCGCTATTCCTGTTATGAACCTTAACCTATATTTGTCTTTTAGACCCTCTAATACTAAAATACATAAACAGTTAATTACAAAATAGTCTATAGAGATGTAAGATGCTCATGAATTATAGTTTCTTATGAAAACTTCTATCAGTAATCTTAAAGATGCAACCAATATAACTTGGCAAACATTCGCTTATTGTCAAAACTAAATAATAGACGGTAAAGATTCTGAATACCACATGACTTGTGTATTTATAGATATTTAAAACATAATTTAAGCCTTGTATCACCAAACTTCTAAATAATAATAAAGATTTTGCAAGTAAAGGCCAAGGCATAGAAAAGGATACCAGTTTTCCACGACAACTGAAATATTACACATTAATCAACGTACATTTCGCAAATCCAGTTTGTATTATTAAGTGATGATTAAAACTGCTCCGTTTAGAAGCAATTTATTAAAATCCTTCCATACTTATTCCCTAACTTATACATATTGTCCCTTTCCTCGCGTATAGGCATAACTAAATTTTCAAAATTTTACAGGAGAGAAGAAAACATAAAGGTGTAGTTGCATCAATGTTCGTACAATCCATATTTTGCCAATCTATGCGAACAGAATTTGTGATTATGTTTATAAAAGTAAGTACTTATATGTACACTTCATATTTTCAAAATAGTGTGAATGGCTTTTTTTTAATTACAAAATTTGCAGTTACGTTTGTACTTGATATCACATTTTATAAGCAATGGATAATACGCTTTGCTCGTGATTGGTCTCAAAATATCTTAAAGTTATTTCTTCCACGTAAGGAAATTTAAATAAAGCATACATCATCATACCTACGATAATATTGTTTTCATTTTGGCCGTAGTACCCATCGGAATACATAGAGACCTTGGTTATTTTATTTTTGCAATATTCCTCTAAACTCTGTTTATACAGGTTGCTATCTCTGAAGATCCTCTCTTACTGGTCGCCTCATTCAAAAAAAAAAGAACCGTTCCTGCTAGCGACACCATAGAAAGTAAAATTGAAATTCGATAAGCGGCTTTTATAAATTATTGCATTTTCCTTTGTACGGAGACGAAATAACCAGTTGCATATCAAATGTGCCACACCAGTTATTTTTATTGCTCATGGCTTCCTGCTTGCAGATGGACTTATTTTCCCCCACAGCCTTTTTTTCTGCTACATGCGAATTTTATTTAACTTGTAAACTACTTTTAGTCTCTTCATCTCCCTACAAGTAGGTTAAGCACAGCATGCATTGGTCCTTTTTAGGCACGTAAAGCAGATACGTCTCTACGTGAGAAAATTGCCGTACTTTTATAGATACGCCACAAGGTAATTTATTACTTGCAGAAGAAATAATTGAGATACAGATACGCCATTTCGTGAGGTCATAGGTTCACTTTAGATCAATATATTAACGGGTGTAACTCAATTTTCCTACTTTTAAGATACGTCCCTAACGTCCGTACGTGAGGAAGGGGACGATATAGTGAATCAATGTAAAGGCACATAGCGTAATTGAATTTTACATATTTATATGTTAATCAATATTATACTTTATTCCATTAACTGGTGCAAAGTATTTTTTTAATACACTGAAAAAATTCTATAGATTTATATGATTATTTTTTAATTTGAATTATTTATTTACTGAATATATAACACTATGTCTATATATAGTAAGGTCACCAATGATATTTGTACAGTATATAAGAACCCTACATGTACGTAGATATATAAAGAGTTATCTATTTAACTACATTAATATTTAATTATTTGTAGTATACAGAATGCGTGAAAATAAATATTATGAAATATGAAATTTACTAAGTATTAAGAAAATAATCAAATAATGTTCAAGTTAGCAACCAAACGTTATTACCTTGTTGTCGTAAATAAAACAAAAAATGTAATTATTACTAAATAATAGAATAGACAAATAAAATATTTGTTTCTTGAGTAGATATATCAACATTATTAAATCAATATTAAATAAATATCATGACAATACTAACGAAGATAGGGAGACAAATTAAGGAGTATTAAGTCATATTAAGGAGAAATATAAATTTCTGCTCTAAAAGAATTACGACTTTCTTTCACATTAGGGCGTTGGTTAATATAAGTAGCTTTTGTTTAATATATATCACTCGGTAGTTATATGTTGATCATGTATTTCAGGGCCTATTATGAAATATATATTCATTAGTAAGAATAGTTCAATACTTCAGTTTTATACACGTTTAATGGACTGAGTATTCTATATATCTAAATAGAATTGTAATATGAGTTTGAAGATTCAAAAACTGGCATTGTATGTAAAAGTACAATAACCGCATTTATAAACAAATGTGAGACCAATTTATAAATAATCATAATTCATTATGATTATTATAAATAGTCATTTATAAATAATAAGTATCTAATAAACATATGTATGAAACAACTTCACAATATTTACAAACAAGATACTTAATTTTAACAAGTATTTCTAAATACCGAGTATCTACAAAAAGTAGGAATAATATTTGTCATTAATTTTAATTAAATGTTAATGTCACCACATTATATTATGTCATTAAGGGTACTAAATTATTTCTAAGGTATTTCTCGCTAATAATAAACACAACATAGGAAAATAGTTAGACTTCTACATTATACTATTCTTAATAATTTTTAACAGAATATTTAGAGTGTAAAATCAATATCAATAGCTGAAAAAAATTGTGAAATATTGAAGAAATCTCTCAAAAGTATAAACAATCATATTTAGTATAATAGTGATCAATTTTACCTCTCTAATACAGATAAAGTCATAATTTTGCTAGATATATCGTATTTTCATATACCCATTTCTATACACCTATACCATACACAATCAATAGCAAACGATATTTCAATTATTTTTTAAACATTCAAGATGGAGTTACTAAAATACCATAGTAATTACGAGTACTAACAAGTTTTAATTACTTGTATATATTACCCATATAACTAGCTTAGGAACATCTGATAAAAAGGGATAATAATTATCTATCATTCTTTGATAAATTCTGCTATAAACATGACATTTATAACATTTAATAGCGAAAAACTAAACCCAGAGGACCGTGAAGTAACTCCGGATAAAAACTTAGAGTAGAACAGTAAACAAATTCTATAGGAAAAAATGTGAAAAGCTAGGGCGATGTGTGTGAGAATTCAGACTATATTTTACAAGGGCGAAGTATAGCTAATGCTACTCCAGTTAATTATATTCAGATATTTCATATGATATATAACAAAATTTGTCAGAATTTGAAAACATTAACAAATTTATATATGTATAAACTATAATTGTGCAGGTAACTACAAATAACAATAGAGAGGATAAACAAAAATGCATCCATTTTCAAATGACAATTACATAAGAATGATTTAAATACTATGAAACATTTTTAATAAAAGATCGACGAAGTCGAACGTGGAAAAGCACTTAGTGATAATTGAGAATATAGATTTAACCCCAGCCATAATAGAAAAGCTAGAAAAATAATAGCCTAATTTAAAACCGGAACTATACTGATTCAGGAGACATTCCAACAGATTTTTTAATACAACCTAAAAATACTGAAAGAAGATATAAGGTATCTTATGAATTTAATTTTAATAGAAGAGAGCAATATGTAACTGAGGCATAGAACATCGCACAATTATTATTCTCATTATTTGAACAAGTAAATTAAAAATGTATAACTATCATGGAATCAATGTTATCAATTTCACGAGAAGGTTGTACAGCAGAAGTAGACTGATATGAGAGATAGAAGAATAGATACGGCAGAAGTAGACTGATAATAACATAGTTTTAGAGCGGAAATATCATGTTTAGCTGATATATGTATATTCACAGATAGCCATATAGTAATAACCAATAATAAGGAACGATATTTGCTACCTATTTAGGAAACTACCCGTGAAATATAGCAAATGGGACATAAAGATCCATTTCATATAACATGAATCAAAGTGAACATCAAAAAATACCGAGTACCTCAACACTGGCGAAGCACCGGAAGATGCCCAGATAGAAGAATGTATGGTCAACCTCCAAGCTAAGGCTAAATACATGGCTAAAAAACTATTTTTAAAAACTGAATAACTTACGTTAGGTCATTATATATAAAAATGGAGATATAAGTTATTGTTTACAAAACCATTATTGACCCAATTACCACATACGCCTGAAGATCATCCGATTACAAAGAACATACCAAAGAAGTTTAGAAATGGTAGACATGGATTTGTTGAGAGGAACTTGTAGAGAGCCAAGACCAGAACATATAAGAAATTATATAGTGAGTGGAAAAATAGAGATGAATACACAGTGATACGCTGATTCATTAATTAATATATATAAATAAATATATTAGAGCTTTATAACTATTATCTTACCAGTAGAATAAAAAGAGATAAACCAAATAATAGTTGGTTGTCGCATATGGAAAAGACAAAGAAAGAAGGGGCCTTATTGAAGATGACTGGAATGATAAGGAGAGTTGGAAGTTGAAAAGTCGTATTAACGTTCATATCTGCAAGGCTTCAGGTGAATCAAATATTGAAAATCCATAGATACTTAACAAAGTTAAATATCTGTTATAGTTATTATATTTCATTCATTATGCTTACATTATCCTGTGTATTTAATCTACGAACTGTTCAGCATTTCTGTTTTCACCGGTGTTTTCTAAATTATTCACAGTTCGGTGGTATCGAATTTATGCAGATGTATGCGATCTTGCTCTATGACTTGCAAGTCATCCTAGGGTTGTTATATAACATTCATAATTAGAATATAGAAGACCGTTTTAAGGACGCCTTAAAATACTTTATTAATTTAAGGTATGATTTGCTGGAATAGATAAAAAAGTTAATTACATGTATTTCCCTAGCGAGAAGAGTAATTGACGAATAATTATTTAACTTGTACATCTTTAATATGAATCCATGCTAATTACTTTATATGTGAAGAGGATTGAGTGTTTTGTGAGTGAATTCCAGTGTCGTAGACATACGAGTACTATGTAACACCTGTATATTGGATGTGCAAAATGGATGTATGTAACAGTAAACTAGTTAACTATAGGATGTATAAAAAATAGACCACCACTTTTGATTGATTTTTTCAAGGGAAACTTATGTTTGACTTCGATAATTCAAGACTAGGATCAGCTTTTTTCGTTTTCGAACTATACAGAAAAAAACCGTTTATTAGTTTTCAAAATACGTTAATAACCCAGTCGTTTGTAAAATTAGAGAAGGATTATTTGCATATTCTGAAGATACTTTTAATAGAATAAAATGCCTTCAAAGAATCCAATAAGGTATAGTAAGATTTTATTTTTATAATTTTTGCATAGTAGTCGAATGTCACCTTAACAAATCAAAGAAAAGTAGCCATTTAAAAAACAATAACTATAAGAGTATCAAGGCATTGAATTATATTATTATATAGATACATAACGTAGGGTAGCAAAACTACGTGGAATGTCTGACATAATAGACATAGCACAATTTAATATGGTATATTAAATATTTAGACACACGGTAGTGTGTCACCCAAGTTCGAAAAAGAAAGGAGCCACGCACCGGCAGTGTGTAACATTACACGAACCATTTCGAGCTACTTTCGACTCCCCATAATTCAATAACTATTAGCCACAAAGCACCAAAATTAGCACCAAAAGCATAAATGTGAATATAAATGTTCAGATTCGCCGATAAAAGAGTTGAGATCTGAACGGGTATCAAGTTCCATAGGAACTTAGAACAGGAACTTACAATATTGAATTTATAACTAGACAAGTTTTATATCCAACCAAACTGTTTGTAGTATAAAATAGAACAACTAGCAAAGTTAAATTTTAAGCTTGCATTAAATATCATCACGTTAAATGCAATTCATTGACTATTAAAACTTGGCAAGTTATAAATTCAACATCAAAGAACATAAAAAATTTTCTTTGAATCCTTTCTTTGAAAAAAATTTCTTTCCAATTGAAGGCCGTTATATATTCCTATTGCAAGTTCATGTTGTAAATTCCTATGGAACTTGGTACCCGTTCGAATTTCAACTGTTTTATCGGCAAAGCCGACAAACCCTGCCGTCGTTTGTATCGAACTTGGCGAACTTGGTTCGTATCTCCTTTTCACATGTATGTTTTTGGTGATATACATACTAATGGAGCATGTTATCGTATGAGAAGTAACTTCAATAACATTTATTTTTAATACAATCTCGATACTACGATTAATAACATAATCTCGATACCTCCAAAATGTCTCGTGCTAGTCCTATTTTATCCCTTAAAGCTCACCGCCTCTGAAATTAAAGATATATGTATATATCATATGTCAGTATATAGATATATATTTATTGATCAAATCAACTTCTTAAAATATGAAGAGTTTAAGCAAAATTACTCATAGAATCACTGTTTGTCGTTTTCCATAAACTTGTTACATTTCAGTCTTCTATTCGGTTTCATAAGTACATCGGATGATACACTTAGAGAATTCCAAGCTAGTTTGTAATAATAAGATACTTTACGTAAAATTAAGACCATCAATGGTGTAGCTTATATTAAAAATAATGTACTTAATACACAAAGTTAAACATAATACACAAAGTAAAAATACAGTCTTAATATAAACTACATCATTCTTTGTTTTAGATTTGTGTAAAGGATCTTTATTCAAGCACAATACTTACCTCATTACGACGGTAATAATAAGTTAATTAGAACTTCTATGTCCATTGGCTAGCAATGATATTTCTTAGACGCCACTATAGATACATTTTTTCGATACCATATGAAAAACGCCATTTACACGTCCACTTTAAGTTATATTGTTTAAAAAAAATGGTAGAAAATAAGCCTCATGAAGATTTCTGTTATACAATGTGTCCTGAAGTGACTTCCTCATTTGTCTGTTGACACCACACCTTGAAAATTCAGTTGTAATAGATCCTTTCACCAGTCAGCAATGTCCCATGTGTGTCAGAAGATTTTACGAGAACCATCGTTCTCTCATAATAGCTCGCCGCCTGTACCTATCCCCGAGCGTACTACCCCCTTCATGACATTATTCAAACTCCTTCAGGAAATCGAATCAAATTGTGGGTCGCTGAGTTTGAAAGGGAAGATACTACCATTAATAAAAATCCAACGGGTCTTGGTAATCCAAAGGGTATTATTGTAAAAAGCATACTATATTATAACTAAATGTGTAAATTTTCCCCATTGCTACATTAGAATTATAGTTTTTAGAATAAGTGAATCGTTAATTCGCATTATTTATATACAATTTATGATTTAACGTCGAATAAACGAAGGTCTACATCACAATAACGTCAATTTGATGTCACCATCAATGTTTATTCGACGCTTATACCACATCCAAACGACATTGATATTGGAAACTAGTTTGTATTCATTCAGAATGACATCTCAGGTGTTTTTGATTAGATGATTTGTCAACGTATGTAATTGGTTTGCCTGGGTATTGTTTTTCTAATTATTAAGATATTTTCATAAACTACACATCCTTTGAAACATTCATTGTTGAAACTGTTATAAATATGAGATCACTATTTGGGTATATCATATTTGCATTCTAAGATTGTTGACAGCTAACTTTAATTAAGGATAATGACACACGATTTTGCTTTACACTAAACGAGATCTAGTTAAATCAGACCAAGCTACAGTAAACTGCTTTGCATTATTCCAGGTATTTTAGTGGCTTATTTTGTTCGGATTCAGATGAGAGCGTGTACAATGTTTGCGTGGTCTAAATATACAACTGTCCTTATACTTCCCTGTTGCTTACCAGATTTCCTATGGACAGAAATGTGTCCAAGCTTCGATCATAAGCTTAGAAAGAATAACTAGTATGATTTTAATAACCTTATGTATTGAATAATTCCCAGTTCGATTTTTATATCTTATTAGCGCTAAAGTTTCATAAGACGTATGAATAAGTTTTATGTGATGTGAAAACTTTATACCGCATAATCAAGACGCATTATTAAAAGAGTAGAAAATTAGAATCACTTACCAAAGAAAAAAAAAACAACAAATCAGAATATTATAATGTTCCTACAAACAAATCATTCTGTTATCTAATATAGATAAATTATAGTTCTTGCATTTATAAGTACCATCGAAATACTGGGAAAAGACATGGACCAAGAGTATTTGCGTATAAAAACCTGCATTTTATTATCACTGACGTCATTGTTTTGACAGGATTCGTGATATGCTAGATAATTATGTAATTGCTGTTTTCGCGCTAAAGTTTTCGAAGCCTATAATTATAATCTAGCAATTATATTAGTGCTAATAGAGCTTTTCATGTACGTCCAAATCTTTGCGGATTAAACGATATTCGATCATTTTATATAACATTTATATTATGCATAAGGCTTTCATACCTTTATTTGCCAATAATTAATTTGATTTGTGAAGGATTATACCCCAATAATCTGAGTATTTTAGAGACAACTTATTCAATTGTCATTAACAATAATACAGCAGCATGTTTATTATAAATGAAAAATAATTGCAAAATGCAATTCAGAATATTCAAATTTGAATTCTCATATAGAACAGAGGGCGTTATTTTTTTAATTTACTGAAATAGTGACTTAATTACTAAACCCAAGAAATTACTAAGAAAGACTTCAAATCAATATTGATATAGTCTAGTTAATGGATGTGATAGAGTATATGTCAGGCGAGTCTTTGACTTATACATATTTCTTGACTAATTAATGTCTACATCTAGAAAATATATTTATATAGTGAAAACTATTTCTTAATAGCAGCATCGAGTATATCTAGATTTCATCAGATGTATAGCGTCTACTAATGCCAAGTCTCCACATTTACAGTCTCGTGCTTCAGCTGAAAAATAAATGATAAAAACATATTGTATTGCAAACAACTTGAAATAAAATAAACAGTTTTAAAACCTTAAAATGGACTTTTCCGCGCGTAGAACATCTCTATCTCGAAATTGAGTGGTCGAGAAAAAATAAATCAACACATAAATGCAGAATATGTGTTTTATGCGACAGTTTTACTTTTTTCAAATAGTCCGCCATCGTCCTTTCTCATGACCCATGGAAAGCGTGGGATGTGTCCTATCCACCTCAAAATCAATAAATGTCGTCTAGTAGACGTCCCTAATCAGAATTAGTCGAAATCCGGTCGATCCGACACGATTTAATTGAATGATCATGCTAAAAAGAAAATTTCTCAAATAGGTCACCATTGTGCTTTCTCATGACCCATGAATATGGTAAAGTGTGTTCTATCCACCTCCAAATCAATAGGTGTCATCTAGGAGACGTCCTCGATTAGAATCAGTCAAAACCCGATCGATATGACACGATTTAGTTGAGTTATCGTGCTAACAAGAAATTTTATTAATGCCGACGACAACGACAACGAGACACACACACACACACACATACACACACACACACACACACACACACACATTTTTTTTAGGTCGAAAAACGAAAAATAAACGCTAGAAAAAAAATTTCAGGATTACATTACTTTTCCGCGTATAGTTGAGTGCAAAAAAGTAAGAGCTGAAATGTGCACAGCGCCCCTAATAGTAACGATATAAAGTTACCTTGAAACCCTAGTCATACTTACCTTGTATTATTTTACATAATACATTTTATACTTAACTTACAATTGTTTTATAATATTTTAAATATAGTTTACGTTCATCTCAACTGCGGAAACAGCAATATTTTCAATTTCTAGCTCCCAAACTTGTATAAAACGACCTAGTTAAAGAAGAACCATCAAAATTTATTTTATTGTTAAAATAGAAAATTATTCATTTTAGGTGACATATGTAAATACGCATAACTTCTACGAAAGTTAATCACCATAAGAACATTGCACATCGTACAAGGCAATAATTTGTTAACCTAAGAGTCTATAAATTCTGCGGCTCTACAACCTCTTAGGTACGTAACTTACCACTGTCTTACCATATTATTTAACATAAAGCTAATTAGACTTAGATAATAATTATGACCCATTTAATTATTACTAGCTTGAGTTTTGCACCCTTACTATTAACACGTCAGCTATTACAAGATGACCATGTACAAGATAGATGTTCGCATGAAACTGAGAAAAAAATTATGTGTATAGAAAACTCTTATTTCACTTTTATTATTTCGGCGACCTCTAAGAACTAGTAGATAAATATTTAATAATTTTAAGGATATGAATAATCCTTTTAAATCGTATCCTTAGTGAATAAATACAAAATATAGTAGAATTATTTTATGAAGAGCAAGTCGGCAATAAATCGTGCGACAAAGAGCAATGTATAGCTTACTATAGCTTACCTTCTCCCACGTGAAAGCAGTAAAAGAATTTTACGCGCGCAAATGATTTATAGGCAGGTCTGTGTCTCTTATTTAGTCAGACATGCATCTGTCTTTGTCGCACGATTTATTGCCGACTTGGTCTACATAAAATAATTCTACTGAAGTAACGTTTTTATTTCTAAGAGACCGAACTCACCAAAAGAAATGATACATGTTTAAAATATTTGTAACATAATTTTGGTGAGCTTGGACAACTAGTATTGACTGATAAATACAATTACCGATGAGGGAGTTTTGATTTATGGAAAAATCTGGGTGAAACGAGAAATAACACATACCTGCTAACTTAGCAAAGGACATCCAGGATTCATAGTTTTTCATTGATGTGTGGTTTCTGTTTATACCGAATATTATAATTTTTATTGTACATTATTGTGAAATCTATTGACCAATAAAATATGAAGAATTGTTTGTTGGAAATCACTGTAGATTAATTCCTATGATATAAATCGTTCATTTTAAATAATCAAAACCGCAACAGTAAGAACACTGTAAAAAGTGCAGTTACGTCTAAGTGGGTTCAGTGACAATGCGTCATTAGAATACAATGACGTATTTAACTGGAAATTATTAATATGCTAGGCCACTTTCTTAGCAGGTGAACGTACACCCAAAACAAGATTATACTCCAAAACATATCTAGGAGGAAATGTCCTTAATAAGAACAATTTTCTAAAGATTACCGAGCTTTTTAACGATTTATACAATTTTTTATTTTTTATAATTAATCAAGATATCTATATTTCAGTCGCCTAGATAAAAAAAACCAACAGGTCACCCTTTCCTCAAAAATGAGATTTTTATGGCAATAGATTAAAAATGTAAATGCCGACATAGTCCAAGGGATTTTCTACAACAAGTACCAACAATTCAAAAGTAATTTGAGTTTAAAATTTCATCTCAGATGTAAAACCCGACATAGCCCTTGTGGTCTTAGATGCAAAGGCAGACATTTCCAATGAACCAATACGAGCTAAATATTTCATCACGTGATGCAGCTTAATCTGTAGATTTTGTTAGTTGAATAACGTGTGTGATGGATGTGGGGCACAGAATAAAAATTCTACTATCATTGGTTTGTTGACTTATTTGTTATAATTTCAAGCTTCTCCACATGCAGAGAGAATAGAGTTGCTCTTTCTTGATTATTGGGCCTTCTTATATTCCCCCCGATCGCGTTTTTAATCAATTTGAAAAAAAATTATAAGAAAATATAAGTTGCTCATCCAAAAGAGTACATCAGTATGATTAAAAATTTTACTACTGCTCACGAAATTGGAGGAGACTTTGTAATCAGGGATTGGAGCCGTGAAACTCAAAATGTTTTAAAACAACCAGTATATTGACACTTTAAATTTCAACCTTCAAAAAGGATAATCACTGTTAAAAAAAATTACTTAACTTTAATTAACATACCTCTTGTAAGCGGCGAAGCATTTTACAAGCAGTATGGGAAGGAATGGGAAAAAGATGCCTTAATTTTTCTTCGAGAAGCTTTCCAAAGTGTTTCAGATGGAAGACAAGCAGTCGAAAAGGAGGGTAACTGCGAAGAATAATCAATTAATTTTGGTATTTAAAAATGTATTTTGTGTTGTTCGACAATAATGAGAAATAAAACATATTTTCAAAAGTTACACACATTATTTTGGAACATTTCAAACAGAATTAGGTGCAAGAATCGACATATCCATTTTATTTCACAATTGTGAGGGTCATATGGATGCTTCTGATTTCTAAACTGTGATTTATTATCATTTAAAAACAACAATAACCCATTTTACGAAATTTGATCACTGCATTCAATTGAATAAAAATGTTACAAGTTTTTATTAATTACTTCATATTATGTTTGTCTGGACTTGTCGGGTTTTGCATCCAGGCGACTGATTTAATAGGCTACAATAATAATGTCAGTTCTCTTTGATGTTATTAAAAACTGAAAAAAGGTGTGGTATGAATAGGAGAACAACAAATGCCCGACTACATACCAAATAAATACCTATTACATGCTATCAAGCTTTGCTGTCACCAAATGTAGTACGACAATTTTTCGAATAGATATAGGCAGTGATGTAAGCAGAAGTCAATTTTTTGTGAGCATGCGGGATTTTTGGGAACATACGGGATGATGCGCATTGATTCGCAACTGAGTATATAACAACTAAATAACTCACCTCATACAAGCAGATCATTAAACATTTTGTTTATACTGCATAAAGTATTCTACACCACTGACTTATTTAAAATAATTGCGTAATTTATACATACATAAAATGATTATGTATGATTATTTCTGATAAATTAGGTATTCCCCATTCTTCCCACCAATTACCTGTTAGAATTTGGCGGAGATATACAACGGAATCAAATGTAAAATGCACTCTTCAATTAGTAGGATTGTTAATTTTTATGTAAATAATTATCAGACTTCTTAACAATATTGTTCGCCTTCTTTTCCATGTTTATATATATTATAATACTGATATATTATATATGATATGTATAATACAGTTAATTAAAAAATAAGTATGATAATTTTAGAGTAATATAATATTTCAAAATAATTTTTGATTGTATTATCACACACAATCTAGCAAACTATGCGTTAACTATTCTATAATAAATATATATGTTATCATTTAAGGATTCAATTCTATCAGGAAATGATGGATTATTTAGAAGGATTCAATGTTATCAGTAAATGATGGATAGCGTTGAGATTAATAGTAAATTCTTCAACAATATAATATTTTCCTATGAATCAATATTTTGGCTGAATGGTTTTATAAATCCATATCCCAATCAAACTTTCAGTGCCGGGAAAATCAAAATCCTCACTGGGTGGACAAATATCACAATACCCTGAAAAACTATTATCGGACTGTTCGGAACAAATCGTTCTAATATTAAACTGTTTATATCCAAACCAGGGAAGTCCTGAACAATTATTGTACAAAATCTGGTATTAACTAAACAATGATGCAAGCCTTCATCTTGCCTCGCATCATTATTTAGTTGATCACAAATATGGATATGTTACCACAATAGCCAGATTTAAGTCTTTTAGACTTTTTTGTTTGAGATAATTTAAATACGTTTTCTATATAACCAAACATAATCGTTGAAGAAGAGTTGTAAAAACGAATTAGGAAGGCTGCTCAAAAATACTCCAGCTCGGTATTCAAAACATTTCAAGGGCTTCTGGTATTCAATTATAACATTAATAAACTGCCAAAGGTCGCCAGTTTAGCCAAATTAAATATTTATAACGATATCTCCTTCTTCTTCAATACTAAATGCTCATATTATATACTGGATTAGGTTTTGAGCCTTTGGTGTGAAGATAGCACTGACTGTGTTTTTCACTAAACACCAAAGCACTATACATAATCTTGAGATGATTAAAACAGCTTTAATGAACTACAGATGATGTCAACTTTGTTGGCGAAACGCGCGTCGAGTGTAGTGTATAGTGTTTTGGTGTTTTGTGGAAAACTAAGTCAGTGTTCTCATATTATATGCTCAATATTTTATTCTAGTAAGAATGATTTTACTATTTTATTTAATATTTTGAAATTGCAAGTCCACAACCACTAAATCGTTATAAGTTTTATTATAAAAATATACTACGTCATCCATTTATAAATACTGTGGCTATATCTCGAAAATTGGGGTATGTACTGGGCACCAATGTACGTTACTGAATATATTAAAACAAGTACAAGAACATTTCTTAAATATATTTATAATCCAGTTTATAGATTAGCCAGAAATCAACTATTCCGATACATTTTCGCAACATTGTATTGCACTTCAAGCAACGTATTTGCAATTCAGGTAATTTAAAATGATGAAATCAAGATTAAGAACATTTACAAAATATTTTTTCATATTCAAATCATATTGTATGGTTAGTCTTTTCGGTGTTATCTTTCAGTTATAGTGTCCTACATTCAGTGAAATAGTAACACCATAAGCAACAGGGATGCAACTACAATTAAGGGTGTAGTTACAAGTAGAATAAAAAAGGGTATAAATATTCATATGCTGAAGTAGATACCTAGGTTTTTGTTTGTCCATACATTTATTTCTCTCTTCCTAAAGTAGAGACAGTACAGAACTTTGCAAATATGTACATAATAGATACACAGAAAAGTGTGATATTTATTAAAACCTAGACTTACGCTGAGCAATATTATCTTAATATTGTACATATATGAAACATATATGTAACAATTATATTCGACACAACGTTTGGGTATTCCAATTCTTGTTATATACTTAAATGATTAGACAAGGAAATCAAACTGTAACATCATTTTTAGTACAAGTGCAATATCTATACATTTTTATCATATAGTACCAATTAAGTTGATTTCTATTGTGAGAGATATTCGTTAACATTCTTTATACTATTTATATCTTCTTGATTTCTTCGTTATTGATTATAAACATATTTCCCTTTAATCACATGGTGGAGAGTTTCAATTCAGATCTACTGTATTCGTGTTTTTGTCTTCAACGAAAACAATTGATTCGTGAAATTTAACTTTCTTAAATTCCCAATAAAACATAGATAAATATGTACCTATGCTACTGGCACATATCCACTCCGTAATTACGCTGACGTTATGAAATTCGTATCCACCGTCATCTTTTTTCCAGTGTAAATATCCACCTGAAAATAAAACATATCTTTATATCTCAATTCCAGTAACATTAGTATGCATATAAGAGATATTAAAAAGATTCACAATCTTAAAATAGTAATAAATAGTAAAATATTATACAATGTATTGACTATATGTAAACTTCTATTTCTACCCACTGTTGAACCACCTTTACAGATGACTAAGGAAGAAGGAAAATTGAAGAAGCTATTTTCAAGATGAGAAACTTAAGATGCTCAAGAAATTTAAGGTCATTGTAAGTACATTTGACGATCACAAATAATACCATAAGTCATCTCTAGAGCTGTATAATCGGTGCCGCGTATATGTGGCTTGCGTATGGGAAGGTGTAGCGGGGGCCTCGAGCACGTGACGCAAAGTTCAATTTACGCTGATTTAATCTGGCTTTCCACTTTTTCACGTGCAGATGGTACATAGCTGCCCACTGTGGCTCTAATCGATAATGGGTACTTAGGATTACATTTTTTCCAAAAGTTCTTAAATGTTGCGCTGTGTCAAGTAATATGACTGGTAAATGACAGGCAATTAACATGAAATATAGATCAAAAATGAACTCGTTAATGCCGATGACAACGACGACACACACACAGCAAGAAATTTTTAAAATCCATTTTTTTTGTTTTTAGGCCGAAAGACGAAAAATAAACCCAAAAAAAATTAGTTTTTTCACTCTTTCTTTACACGATTACATTACTTTTCCGCTTGTATAGTGGAGTGCGGAAAAATAATAACACTGCCAAATATCAACAAAATCGGCTAAAGCATTTTTACGAAAAAACGATTTCTTAAAAAAAGTTTGATTCTCTGTATCTTGAAAACGAATCATTACCGGACCTATATTTATATAAACTTTTCTTCTTAGAATCTCCCAAGAAATTACCCCTTGAAGTTTGTATACATACTTAATTAACATTTGATATATTTAGATATGATAATTAAATTTATACTTTTAAAAAAAAACTTGTTCACTCTAGACATACGCACCATTTTGCTTCTTGTATGCGTAAGACATTATTGCACAAATAAAAAATATTAAAAACGTTATAACAGCTATTGCTGATATTGCCAGTCTTAGCCCAGTTCTTCTTCTTTGTCCTATAATTGGAGTGATATTTAAGTACAGTGCAGTCTGAAAAATAAAAGCAAATATTCTATAAAAGTATACAGTAGAATAAAAATAGAAAGCTGATATATTAATAGTTTTAAATATATTAAACATATATGTATATTAGTACTCGTAAACTATAAATTTGCCATGTTGTTTAAACATTTTTTGACTGAGATAATGGCCAATTTACACCTTGTATACTTTCTTAGTCGAACTATGTTATCGAACTATGTTGTTCAACAATACATTTAAATGAATTATATCAGCGCACTAAGGATTTACATTTTCATTATACAAAAATAAATTATTTGCATAGTAAATTGTGATTTATTTTCTACGCTGTAAAGATCATGTTGAATAAACTATTCAAAAAATCAATGTTTTCAATATTTTTTTTTAATTCGATTTTAACTAAAAATCTAACTTTAACTTTAATTAAGCGACATTAATAATTAATAAAACAGTCACTGTAATCACAGTCACACAGTCACAGTAATTCGTCGTCAATGTTTCAGGTATTAGTTACAATAAAGTCCACCCCAAACAAAAGATTTTTATATTTAAAAACATAAAAAATGTGATTGAGGGATGAATTAATAATGAGTATATAGATATTGAGTTAAATATATATTTCGGAGAAAATAGCAGATATGCCATAACACTATATTGATTATTAACGAAGTAATATATAGAATGACAAGTAAGTTTATTCTAGGCCTTGTTCGTTAAATTGCTTTTCATTATGAACCACTGAAATCTAAGTCGAGTTGAAGAAATATTAAACAACTTTTAAAATAACTCCAAATTCATATATTGATGACTGGAATATGGTCTTCACTGAATTGGAAAATATTTTAGCACATATCTTAGCACATTAGTACATTTTCTTCTGGCTTACATACAACCTCTTGTTATAATGATAACCGATCTTACGCACTACTGACTTTAGTTGACAAATTTAATTTAATACACGATAATGTTAATTCTTCTTTCGCCAATTATTTCTATACATTGAAGATAATTTGCTGTGATGATTTTCATAAACGTTTGCGCTTTTCAATTTATGTATATTGATTTTTACTACAGAGTTATCACTAACGCTGAGTGCCATCATTCCCACTAATAATTATAGCTTCAGTGCTAACTGATTCTCATAGCTACTTTATTGTTTATTGATGACTTCTGCTGGCTTCTCTTAAAACTAATGCCAGAATGTTATATTAAATGATTGAAGAGCAATTAGTAAACAATATGGTAACGTAACAATAGAAGGTAACCCAACGTAAATAACCAATTAGAATGCATGTGTTGCGAATAAATATCATTTTCTCCCTATTATCGACCTATGTTCGGAGAACACATAAAAAAATTAAGTGAAAGTTTTCGAAATCAATTGGGTCTAATTTCTAGAACTCAATTTTACGCTTTGTGCAATTAATTATGAAGATTCTCTTTATTACATATTAGGAGTCGATATGTAATAAAAGGAAGCTTCATAATTAATTGCACAATTGCACAATGCATTAATTTTATTCTTTATTTATTTTTGAATGAAGATAATGAACAGATAGTAAAAATAATTGAACTTTTATAATTTGAATTAATTTTGATGGTAATAATTTGGCCTATATAGGTGACATCAATTGAACATCAAACTGAAGCACACTAAATTCAATATGAAGCAATTTTTTTCATATCCTTTCCATAATCTAAACAACCTTCACCTACATAAGGCCTAAAATAATTGACTAACCTGCATGCACAAATAAATGGAGCCGATTCCAAATGTTAAAATGGCACCAAACCAATGCACGTAAAACATATTTGTCTCTTGAAAGTTGGCAACAATGCTCATTCCGAAAGTTGCAAATAATCCTACGAAAAAAGTGTTCTTATTTGATAGCTTCTTCTCCACATTATGTCTATTAAGGATGTATTCAGTTTGTTTGTATTTGATATACACTCCAAAAGATACTGAAAACAAAAGTTAAATAACAATAAATAATGAAAATATAAATGTTTACTCTAATTGATGAATTAATAAGGGAAAGTAATATATCCAGGAAACAATATTGTATATCTACTATACTGAAATAATATTATATATTTACTAAATATATGTTAACTTTGTATTTGATATACACTTCAAGAGCTCCTATAAAAAATTATCTTACATCACCAATATATAAATATTTGCATTGGTTGGCTAAATAATAGGAGAAAAATGTAGACCCAAAACATCTTAATACTGAAATATATTGAGTTTTATATACAGTGCTTTCGTAAAGTAATGAATAAATTCGTTAAAAATTCAAGGAATATCTTTTGAGAAAATCTCTCGGATCAGTCAAATTTTAAAACAAAAAACTGCGCATTTTTTAAAACATAATTAATACATACAGGGTGATTCGTGTGGGAAGTATGACGTCCACTATATTTTTTAATGACAACCCCATTTTTTGTTATGACATGAAGGAGTACATTCATAGAGACATTTGTAGATGTCAAGGTAATAAATACATTAGCCTGAGTATAGGTTATATAAAAAAATTAAGAAAAATTATTTTTCAATTTCGAAATATTAAATTTAATGGCAATGATCATTTAAAAAATCAACTAAATTGTGCACCGTTGACTACCTAACAGTAACCAAGAAATTACTTATTTTTTTACATTTTAGGAGGTATACGTTGTATTTCGTGACGAATTCTTGCTTATAAAGCTCTAGTAACGTGTATTTTGTTTTGTAAGTATCTCCACAAAAAGTAATCTGGGGATATAAAATCTGGCGATCTGGCTGGGCACTCAATCGAACTCCTTCTCCCTATCCAACGATTTGGGAACATCTCATATCTCAATAAGCGCGGATATGTGCTGCATAATGAGGGGGGGGGGGTTGCACCATATTGTTAAAAGAAAAGGCTACTTATCGGAATATCAGGTTCTTATACACTTGGATATACAGCTATTAGTGCAGGAACAAGGTCGTCTCAAAGAAAATCTAAATATCTTGCACTAGTTAAGTTCACGTCAAAAAAATAGGGACCCAAATTTTTCACCACTATGCACCACATAGTGACTTTCTGAGGATTTTCAGTGTGATATTTCATCATCCATCGGGGATTCTCGACACAATTTGAAGTTATCTGACAGTAGATACTACGTTATCGGTCTCTAAGGCTACTGTCAGGTAGCCAACGATGCACAATTTGAACATTTAGTTTGGTTGACTTTTTATATAATCATTGCCATTAAACTTAATATAATTAGGGCTGCCTTTTATGTTTTTACAGAAAGTGAAAAAGAAACAAAGTTCGAAACAAAGTGTTTTATTGCTTTTCCAAATATTCGCCTGCCAGGTCAATACATTATTGCATATGCTCAAGCCAAATCTGGAAATGTTTTCTCCACTCTGAAGTTGATATCGTAGAGACATGGTTTTGTAAGGCTTCAACAGCTTCTTGAGGTGATGAAAATCGCTGTCCATGCATCTTTTGTTTGACAGTGGAAACAAGTAAAAGTCATTAGGTGATAAATCGGGTGAATACGGCTAACGAGATAGTAATTCGATATTTTTCTCCTTCAAATATTCAGTTGTTTGACGTGCTGTATGGGAACTGGCATTATCGTGATAAAGAATGATGTACCGTTTTTTGTTGTTTTTCCGTATTTCATCGAAGGCCATTTGCAAACAAATTATTGTATACCATTCAGCATTAACAGTTCTTCAATCCTCTAAAGGGATGGTTTATATAAAGGATGGATAAAGAAACAAACGATTATTTTCTTGGAAGTGCTCCGTGAACGAACCACTTTAGTGGGATTTGATTCATTTTCAAACACCCAAACAACAGACTGTTGTTTGGTTTCCGGTTTATTTGAATATATCCACGTTTTATCTCATATAACAATGTTGTATACGGATTTTGCACGTCCTCGGTCGAATTTTATCAGATTTCGTTACACCAATTAGCGCCTTTTTTGCGCTTCGGTCAAATTATGCGGAATCAATCTGGAACAGATCTTTCTCACAACTAAATGTTCGTGCAAAATCGATTGTATTGTAGTCTGCGATATGCCAAGAGACGCCTCTATCTATCTGTAAATCACATGCCGATTTTCTTTAAGCACATCATCGATGTTTTTTGGACCGACAACAGATTTTGGTCAACCCTCACGACAATTATGATCGTATTGTATATAAAACATGTGCTCTTTCACAATCCGTAATAGAAATTAGGGTTGCTATTAAAAACTATATCGATGACTTCATTTTTCCTACAGGAATGATCCTGTACATATTAATTATATTTTAAAAAATGTGCAACTAAACATAAAATTTTATAGGTCTGAAAGTTTTCCTAACTTTATTCATTACTTTACGAAAGCACTGTATAGGTACTTTCATAAAATTGTCATAAAATTGAAAATTCATGCATTATATATATGGTTTTAAGAAAACAAGGAATATAATTAATAACTGATATTTTAATGTACCTATATGTATATATATACGGGTTGTCCAAAGAGTTCGTTCGGTTTTTTCATAAGTATTTATTATTAACATTTTAGTTATTACAAATTATTTTAATCTATAATCTACGTTCCTCCATTTTCAATAATTTTCTTCCATTTCTTAGTAAGCTTCATAATACTATTCTCATAAAAAATTTGCAGTTTGCTCACAAAGAAATGTTTTTAAATGATTTCTGACTTCCTTGTCATTGGAAAATGTTTGTTAAGTTTCATAATATGTTATCCATGGAGCGGAATAGGTAAAAATCCGAAGGCGCGATGTCTGAAGAATGTGGTGAACGGGGGAAAACATTCCACTCTATCTCCAACAATTTCTTCCGGGTCTACAGAGAAGTATGAGGTCGAGTGTTTTACAAGTCCTGGGCGCTTTTTCTGTATGGCTTGGCTCAATTTTTGTAGTTGTTCGCAATAAACGTCCAAATTTATTGTTTCGTTCCTCGGAAATAGCTCAAAATAAATGATTCCTTTGAAATCTCATCAGACGGACAACAAAACTTTCCTGGGATGAAGCCTTGCCCTTGGTGTAGATTGAAAAGATTCACCAAACATTCCCTACGATATTTTTTTTACTGACGTTATCATAAATGATCCACTTTTCATCTCCAGTAACTATATTTCTCAAAAAGGGATCGCTACGTTGACGAATCCTTAATATATCGCAGATGTTGATGCGATCCATTAAATTGGATTCGCTGAGTTGGTGAGAAACCCAAAAATCGAGTCTACTGAGAAACCCAAGTTGTTCAAGGTTTGTATACACTATATATATATATATATATATATATATATATATATATATATATATATATATATATATTGTATACACTAGATTTTGACGTCTCGAATTTTGTTTTGCAAGCTCACATCTGGTTTACCTAGGATTTGCCTCAAGTAAGGCTCGTAAATGTTCGAGAATGACTTCTATAGGTCGGCCTGGCTTTGGGGCGTCCATGTGGGAAAAATCGCCAGATCTAAATCTCTTGAACCACTTCTGGACACTTGACACTCGATCTTGAATGACATTTTTGCTGTACACAAAACACAATTTGCGGTAAGTTTGAGCGGCTCTTTTGCCTTTTTTAAAATAAAAAAACATCACGTACCTAAAATGCTTGGTTTCATTCATTTTCAATTAACCTCACGCACAACAATAATAAAGTTCACGAGTATAACTGCAGTAAACAACAGTTAAATATCAGGGTTAAATAGCAGCTGTACACATGACATCATAAGCTGTGACGTAAGTGGTTAACTCGGAAAACCGAACGAACTTTTTGGACAACCCTAGTTTATAGCAATTCTATCGTCAGGTGGATATGTCGTGTTGTATGTTAAAACTAAAAAGAAGAAACAACATATCCTGCAACATTATGGCGATGTTGCTAGAAGAAATGTTCTTTGTCTTTCTAACAAAAGAAATGATTCTATTCAAGTAAGTATTTATTTACATTTAAGCACAGTCCTAGAGAATTACTAAAAGGAAATGGAAAATGTCCAACAGCATTCTAGTCAAGCAACAGCAATCAATACAAGGCGATCAGTTTTCAACAATTTTCATACTCCTGTGGAATTATACAGAATTACTAAATAGATATTATAAAAATCCATAATTATGCCAACAAAACTAAAGAATGGAATGAATATAAACATAACAACAATGAAGGATGTTTTCGGAAAATTTACATCAATTAACAACGATGTTAATACAGCACTCAAAATCGTTCATTTTATATTTTGTCTAAGTGCAAAGTTATCGTAATCTAAGAAAATATCAATAAAACATGTATACATATAATGGAAAGGTTACCCAAAAATTTTAATCACCAAATGATTTCATCGTCATCATTTTGGTGGGCAATGCATTTTAATAATATCCCTAAATTACTATAATCATATAAAGAGTAAAATACTATGAATAGTGAACACATACATATACATACCAATAATCCATAGGATATTTAATGCTTGACCAAAGATACAACTTTCTGGTGGCAAAGTTCCAGTATCACTTATATAAGGTAAGC
Source organism: Rosalia funebris (assembly GCA_037954035.1). NCBI lineage: Eukaryota > Metazoa > Arthropoda > Insecta > Coleoptera > Cerambycidae > Rosalia > Rosalia funebris. The sequence goes on along the minus strand of JAZFAV010000018.1, from coordinate 620,110 downwards.
TATCACTCACATGGTCTGCACTGTATGTTAGGGATAACCTAAAATATAAAACTAGTATTACACATAGTATTATTAAATATTAAAAAATACATAATTAAATGTATTACACTAGTAATACATTTAATTTGTATTTTTTGATTGTATAATTTATGAAAAATTTTCATTTTCGTTGGCTGTCGCAATGTAATGTCATTCAGTGGACCATGTGGATCATTGATATTATGATATTCGCAATAATCATATAAATACAAACACACATAATAAACTCAAGCATTCGCTATTAACTACCATCCACATACGATTCTCTAACGTTACCATTGTGATAAATATTTATAGTTGTGGCGCAGAACCTAGTCTTTTATAACATATGGGAGATAAATTTATTCACGAAATTAATTAATTAGAAAAATTAAATATGTAAGTATAGCTTCTTCGTAGATGGTACCTGATAGAAAATCGCCGATATATATGCTATATGTATATATAGAGTGTCTCATTTAATATTGTCCACGTGGGGTATTTGTGCAAGTATTCTTGTTATATGAAAGTGTTATAACACATCAATTTTTTATTTTAAGTAGACATTTTAACTGTATTAGGAATATTTTATAAAAACTATTTCAGAAATACATCTGCGTCATATAGGTCCTTTAAATTTAGTTTAACAACCTGAAGTATATACGAGTATAACAATTGAATTTAGTGTCTTCATATTTATGGATAGGACAAAATAAATGGAATAGTGCAGAAAAAATAATTATGATAAAACTAGTGTGGTTTTTATCATAAGAATATAACCTAGTGTGTTTTATTCTTATACCATCAGTTAATTAAGTTTTGTATTACATTTGATTAAAAATGTATCAAATAATCCACTCAATAGTAATTGTTTCTCTCGAAGAAAGAAAATAATTGCGGAAATTATATTATCACAATAACTATAGCTCTAGAGAAACTGAAGCATTTTAAATTAAACTTTTTCTGATATAAACGTTCAACCCAAGTACGTATGGATCAACTGTGAGAAAATTTGATGAAACTTGTTCTGCTGAAAATATAATACTACATAATCTCACATGTACCGCAACCAATGAAGCTGATCAAATCGGTGTGTTTGGACGTCCAGAAATTAATCGAACTCAATTTAAAAGGATTACAGCTGTCTCTGAAATATCAAAACAAGCATTACACTTGTCATCCTTATCAGATTGGCCTGTTATATGAGATAAATAAGAATAACTGGGATCGTTACCGACAATATTGTGAGTTTATGTCTGACCGTAATCGAGAAAAATTTATTTACCTACTTATTTATTTACAAATTTATTTTACATTCAAAAAAATGTTATGCCTTTACATTAATTTATTAGAGAATATGTTAAATACCATTATCATCTAAGTATTAGAAAACTATGGTATGCATGAAGATGAGCTATTATTTCAATAGGATAAAGCTCCCCCACAATATAATGTATTATGAGTAGGGTAATTTGTGGACCAGCGATTTCCTGAATGTTGAACCGGACGAGTCCAATAGTGTTGTCGCATAAACTATCTAATAACTCTATTGGACTTCTTACCAGTTCTGATATCACTAGACTTCTTTCTATGTAGTCAACTAAACCTGGTAATCTAGAGAAGCTGAGGATACTATAACAGGATTGTTTACGAATAGTATTAGAGACGTTATAAATACTTCATGCAGTTCTAACAACAATTGTACTGTGGTGGACATTTCAACTACTCAATTAAGTAAATTATTTAATTTATTAATTATATTATAAATTTATTAATTATATTATAAACAATTTTTTTATTAAACGTTCATTTGGTTTTATGTCTACTTTGCTTATACTGTTATTTGTTAGTTTCTTATTTGTTATCTACTCTGTTATCTAATGTTCCTACTCTGTGTGTTTCGTTTTAAATGGAACAACATATATAGCATTCTGAATTTCGTCCTATTTCATGAAACTATAGTTTCTAGAATAATTCAAATAACCTCGAATCGTATTTGTCGTTATTGTTTATTTTTAATTATTACATCTATCAAGTAAATTAAGGTACTATTGGTTTATACACACTGAATTTGTAAAATAATTTGTAGCATCAGCATTTTTTAAATCACAGCTTCCCTATAAAGCATGACGATAATTATTTGTTTTCAATTTAATTAAAATTGTGTACTTATATGTTAAGTAAAGTTGAATAAAGTATCATTAAGACAAATTAAAATAAAGTTTTGTTGATAATATATTATCGACAATCAACCATCATGTTATTACTTTATGCTAACTTCCCCTCTTCTAATGTTATAAAAATTTGGAATTGTTTTAACATTCAGAAGATAAATAATAATTTGCACATTATTAAAATAAAATTTTAATAATATGTGAAGTATTTTATACAACTTAAAAAAAGTATTTTATGAAAATGTTAGTATCGTAATATCATCAATTATTTGATTTTAAATAAGGAAATACATTATAGCTTCCACAAATTGTCCACGATTTATTTCTATCTAAATTAAAGGCTTTGATAAAATCATGTAATGCTACTTATTCACCAAGAATTTGAGGACATCTAAAAGATCATGTGAATCATTACTATTTACTGCTACTTTTAAAATAGCCTAAAGGAATAAGAGTAATAAAGTGGAGAAATAAATCTTAGAAAATTACCATATCTAAATATAGAAGTGAATACGAACATAAAAAACAACATTATGCGCAATAAAAAACGGGAAACGGGGCGTTTTCTATCAACATCGAAAAATTATGTCATTCGTCTCAATGAAGTATTCAATACTTAATACTAAACATCAATTTCGTAAATATTTCCTGATGGCGGCAACTTGATGCGTGAAACGCACGTGAAGCGATGTATAATCTTTCGGTGTCTATAGAAATGTATCACTTTTATCCTTGAGTGGCTTTAGCTTAGCTGTAACTTACTTGGGAAAGGGATAGAAAAGGAAAGAAAAGGTTCCAAACCTCACAATGACACTACACCTTAGTTAACGTAACTTATATACTTCGTCGCCGATTTCCGGTTTTTAAAAAAACAAAACTTTCACAATTTGAATTTTGGTTTAATTAAAATATTTGTTGTAAGTATGTGTTTACAATTTCAATGTTATATTCTGACTGACTGTATGGATGCAGAACAAAGCATAGGTCTCAAGATGTTGCTGTCAGCACTTTTCCAAGAATTGAGATAAGGACTGCTAGCGCAGTTGCAAGGCGGCTGACATAATTCCTCCATCCCTAAATTGAGGTATATTTCAAGGGGTGAAAAATGCCGAAGTGCTGGGTTGCGGTTGGTCACTATCGGGTTCGTTGGTAGTCCTTCTTCTTCTTCGGATAAATGCATATGTGAAATATAGGCCAGTAAAAATTAAAATAATATATATTGGGATTGTCCAAAAAGTATTGGTCCATGTAATTCGATTTGGAGTGAGATCGATAGGTGTCAGACTTCGTTGTTGTTTCTGTAGCTCATGAATTTTGTCAAGTTCGACGTTTTCTAAATTTATTTTGGTTGGAGAAGGTACAGGTGAATTATGTTGAATAATGATTTCTGGTAGAAGCATTGGATGGCCTTCACTGATTGATTTTTCATTAACATATATCGATTCATTTGTTTGGAACTGACATCCAAAAGGTAGGTTGATAAGGTAGTTCCCTTGTAGTGTTGTAAGGTCCGTACGTTGGCATACCGTTCGTATTTTAGTGGGTTTTGGGAAAACTGTTATGTAATGTGATTCGTCGATTTGTTGCACCACAGTATCGGCGATTTGTATGGGTGTAACTACATAATTTTCGTGGGTGGACTCCAATCGTAATAATTCAAAGATGCAATCTTCTTTATTGATCCCGTTGATTAAATTATTTTCAGGGCAATAGTAGTCAGGGTGTAACTTGATACAAGGTATCGATGTATACTCGTAGAGGTTTTCGTTCATAACCAGATAGGTATTTTTTGGAACAATTGTTGTGAGGTTTTGGGTAGGAATCGAGTAAAGATGATAATAGGAAAATATTTGGGGGTAAATAATTGGGAAATGAACCACGAAAACAATTTTTGTACCTGAGTAGTAAGCCTCAGTGTCAACTAAATTATAATACCTATGAGTATTTTTTGAATTGCGTGGAAAAATTAATTGATTGACTGTATTATATTTTATAATAGTATCTAAAATTGATTCTAGTTCATCGATTTTCAAAATGCTAGGATGCAATGTACCTAATCTGGCGAAAGTGACTGAATTTTCAACATCACTTAATAATTGCAAAATTAGATTTAATGTCGAACTAATTTGATCTAAGGTATTTTTGATTTCCAGATAATGATTAAAGTCAAAAATAAATTTATTTAATTCTTTTCTCATTTTATTTAAAGCGGAAGTAATTACAATTTGATTATTTCTAATTAATATCATTGTTTTATTGAAATTATCAATCATTTGTGTGGTAAGAGAAATTTGTCTGTTTAATTTTTGAGTGATTTCTTTTTGATTATTTTGCAGATCGGAAATTGCTTGATCGTAACGAGCAGCATCATTTGCATCTAAGTTTCCAGAAATACTTTTGATTATGGTGCCTAATCCATCAATAAGACCACGTTTAACTCTACCTGTAGGGCTTAGAGAATTGAATTTTTGTTCAGCTAATGTTAATTGATATTGCAGAGCTCTATCAAAATACTTAATTCAAAATAGTATGATTGATTGAGGGTTTCGTTTATTGTAATAGTTATATTTATATATAGCTGTTTTAGTATTCTTATCTCATTTTTGATAGGGTCTAAGTCAAAATAGTGGATAAAGGTGTGTGTATTGGATTTAACTTTGGCTGTACCTAATTTATACGGGAGAATCCCAGGATTCTTATTTAGGTTAGTTATCGTTACTTCCTGAAGCATGATCTTGGATATCACCAGGATCAGGATGAACAGTTGGTTCCTGTAACAATTTCTTTTTATTAGACCGGGCTCTTCTTAGATTTTGTTTATGTAATATATTACCAATAGTTTTTATTTTTATTTTCCTGTTTTGAATAACTTTGTCTCTAGAAAATTTTGGATTTAATTTATTACGATTTTTTGTGGTAATTTTCCTGTATGCGTCAGTGTCTGGTTCATATGTCAAAGGGTCATGACGATTCTGTCGTTCATTATGACTTTCAATAACATGTTCTTTTTGTTGAGATAATTGTTCATTTAATTTTTTGTAAATTTCCTTAGTGGTTTCGCGATGTTCTTGCATATAATTATTCATTAATTGTTGATTTAAATTGATGTCAAAGGGGTCTTTAGTATTTAAATGTCCGTTAATAATGTCAATAGGTTTCTGTTTGGTAATTGAATGTATGGAATTATTATAACCTAATACAGCATATGGCATTTGATTTAAAATATCGATTTTACCTTTATTTTTTGCTCGTATTACTCTTAAGTATTCAATGATGGTAGAGTGAAATCTTTCGATTGGTCCATTAGATTGGGGATTATTGACTGTAATATAATGAGTTTCAATTTTATGAATTTTAAAAAATTCTTGTACTACGGAATTTTTTAATTCAGTTCCGTTATCCATAATTACAAGTGATGGTAAGCCATGATGGGTCATGAAAATTAGAAAAGCTTTAACAACTTCTGTACCCAACATACCTGCTAGGGGGTAAGCTTGAGCATATTTAGAGAAAGTATCGATAAGTGTCAAAATTTTTTGTCCTTGTGCCTGAAAGGTATCAATATGAACAATTTCGAAAGGTCTTGATGGTGTAGGAGTTATCATTAATTTTTGTTTAGGTGGATTTCTGTCATATTTATTGGATTGGCAAATTTCGCAATTATTGATATAATTTGTAACATCACTTTTTAAACCGGGCCAGTAATATGATCGTCTTATGCGAGTTTCAGTTTCTAAAATCCCTCTGTGATTGGTTTTACCTTCGTGATAATTTTTTATTGTATCTTTCTGTAAGTCTTTTTCTATAACATCCTGTAAAATGCTATTACACTTAATTAGTTTGTATGCTGAATTTTTAAACGTTTTTTGTAAAATTTCGCAAAGTTGCGGTACGAATGTCTCATCTTTAAAATAAATACCGTACGTAAATTTTGGGTCTAAATAATTTTTGAAAAAATCAATTACATCTTTTTCTAATTCGAATACAGACAACTGGGCGGAAATTCGTTTTTTATTTGGAAATATTTGTCTAATTTCTGGTTTTGCGGGTGAATGTAAGACAAAAGTTATATCTAGTTGAAAATCGAATAAATTTAGTGCTTTTTCTGATATTGGAAGTTTCTGTATTGGATTTTCGTGACTTGTATGCACAGTGTCGTTTCCTTCTGGTTCCTCTGCAGAGATTGTCTCTTCGGAGTCTCTTCTTTCTGGTTCGTCTGCAGATATAGTTCCTTCGGTATCTGTAGTAGGTCTTCTTAATGCTGGTGGGCATGGTTCTTCAGTGACGTCTTCCATTCTTGGTTGTTCGCTGGCATTTGCGATTATTGACAGATTATCGGTATTATTTGGTTCTGGTCCTATTGTGCTCAGGGATCGATTATATTGATCCATAAATTCCAAGAATTCTTTTGTGTGTATTTCAATGCGAGAAAGGGCATCAGCGTTGGTGTTGCATTTACCTTTTTTATATTCTACTTCATAGTCGAATTCCTCCAATTTGAGCCGCCATCGAACTAATCTCGAGTTTGGCTCTTTTAATGACATTAGCCATTTGAGGGGTTTGTGATCTGTTACAATTTTGAACCTACGACCGAATAAATAAGGCCGAAAATATTTTGTCGCCCATACAATGGCCAAAAGTTCTTTCTCTATAGTACTAAAATTTTGTTCCGAATCGTTCAATGTTCGAGAAGCGAACGCTACCGGTTTATCGCTTCCAATAGTCCCTTGCGATAAGATTGCGCCAATTGCGACATTGCTCGCGTCTGTCGTTAAAATAAAATCTTTAGAAAAATCAGGGTATTGTAGAATTGGTTCATTAGTTAGTAATTTTTTACAATCTTCGAAACATTTTATAAATTGGGGGGTATGTTCAATTTTTGAATTCTTTTTTAAACAAACAGTTAATGGTTTCGTAATTCGCGCGAAATCTTTAATAAATTTGCGGTAATATCCGAGTAAACCGAGAAAGCCTTTGATCTCCTTCGTTGTTTTTGGTAATGGATATTTCTCTATTGCTATAATTTTGTCCGGGTTGGGCTTAACCCCGTCTGGTGTCACGATGTGACCAAGATAAGCCACTTCTTTTTGCAAAAATTCGGACTTGTCCAATTGGATCTTAAAATTAGTTTCTCTCAGTCTTTGGAATATTTTTGATAGGTTGACAAGATGTTCTTGTAATGATGTCGAGTAAATGATGATATCATCTAGATAAACCAAACATATCTCATTTTGTAGTCCTCTTAGTATGTTGTCCATGACCCGTTGAAACGTCGCTGGGGCGTTCTTTAGGCCGAATGGCATCCTGACGTACTCATAGTGGCCATTTTCCACATTGAAGGCTGTTTTGGGGATGTCTTCTGGATTCATCTCAATCTGATGGAATCCACTTGCCAAATCCAGCGTTGAAAAATAATTGCACTTCCCTAACTTGTCTAGGACATCTGAAATGTTGGGCAGGGGGTACCTGTCATCGATGGTCTTCTCGTTGAGTTTTCGGTAATCCACAACGATACGCCATTTCTTCCTTCCGGAGGCGTCTGCCTTTTTCGGCACAATCCATATTGGTGAACTGTAGGCTGAGTTACTCGGGCGTATAATACCTTGTCCTAACATTGATTTTATTTGGCGTTCGACCTCAGGTTTATGTACAAATGGGTACCTATATGATTTAATATACACCGGATCATCGTCTTTAGTTTTTATGCAATGTTTAATTTGATTGGTAAAAGTTAGTGATTGATTTTCAGTATGAAAGATGTCCGCATATTTTCTACATAATTTAAGTAGTTGTTCGCGTTCCTCGGGATTCATATGGGATGTGCGAATTAATTTATTAACGTCTAAATTATTTTTTTTGTCACTTGTGGTAGTCATGTCTACATAATATAGTTCATAATTATTTTCCGAAAATGGTATGGTTTTAATTGGATCTGTTAAGGGCAATATAATTTCTTTATCTGTTTTATTGGATATTTCTACTAAAGCAAAGCCATTATCTGCCACGGATAGAGTTTCAGGTATTTCACAATTTTTAATTTGTTGATGGGGTATAATTATTTCACCTTGTTTTTGAGTAACAGGAATTTTGGTTACCGTTCGAGTATGTGGACTAATTTTTAAATTTAATAAAACTTGTTGACCTGATTGCTGATAATGAATAGGAATAGAACAATTAGGTGTTACTAATTTTGAATTTACAAAATCTAATTGGGCATTTAAAAGTTTTAAATTATCAAGTCCAATAAGTCCGTCATAAACGTTATGAAAATTAAAAAGATAAAATTTTAAATTTTCTTTTTGTTTAAATTCTGGAAAAATAGGAATTTCTGCGCAATATTTATGAGATGATGTTTGAAATAGTGCAGATACAGTAAAAGGTTCATAAGAAATTTTGTCATAATAATATTTTGAGGCAATTTCGGGATTTAAAAATGATTTAGTACTGCCTGTATCTAAAAGAAGTTTTAGGGGTGGTTTTGAAATTTGAATATATGGCAGTTCTTTTTTATTGGTCGAAATATGATATTCTACTATGTTTCGTCGATTGAGTACAGGTCCTCTTGAAAATTTTCGGATTGTTCCTCAGCAGGATGTGAATATTCATATGTCTGTTCTTCGTCATAAGAATATTCAGGGTTATCAATTGGTTGGTTATCTAATTCCGCATTAAATAATTCTTCCGAAATAAATTTAGGCTTTTGACTATTATTTTGGAAAAAATTATTTTGTGTTTGTCGTCTTAATTGGGGTGTCGTATTTCTAGTCGATACACTCATTGGCGTTGGTTTATTTTGTTGATTGTTATTATCACTTGATGGTTTCCAGACATTTTGTGGTCTGCCAAAAACTCGTGAATTAGTCAAAAATCTATTAGGATTAGGATGTCTTTGAATGTTTATTGGACCGCGTGGAAAGTTAGAACTCGTTGGTTGTTGTTGGTACATTATTGGTCTAGAAGGGCCACTCATTTGTGAAAATGAGGGGTTATAAAAATTTTGTGAGTGATTTACAACAGGTTTCTTAACTAAAACATTAGAATTTGGAATAGATTTTTGAAAATATTTAACGTTATCTTCCTCAGAAATAAATTGTAAAGCTTGGGCAAGAGTTGTGGGTCTCATTGCACGAATTATAGGTCCTAAAGGCTCTCTTAATCCTGCCAAAAATGTTTTTAAAGCTTGTTTTGTAAAAAAACTACGTTTACATTGCCTTTCTGCAATATCGCAATGAAGGTCAATATAATTACAAATTGTATTTAGCAAATGAATAACCTTTTCGTGAAATTGATACGGTGTTTCATTTGGGTTTTGTCTTAAATTTACTAAATCTTGATTCAAGCAATTTTCGTCTCTTTGATCGCCAAAATTTTGAAGCAAAGCAGTTTTTATATCGTCCCAATTTGATGTGCCGTTTATTGCGACAATTTCTTCTGCTCTTCCCTCTAATTTATTTAAAATACCATTCATTAAAAGTGTATTTTGGAAATTATTAGCATTTTGTCTATCATAATAATGATTTAATATTGATTCCGAAGCACTAATAAATCTATGTAATTTATTTGGATTGCCATCAAAGTTTGGAATAATTGATAGATTTTTAATATCTAAAATTGGTACTTGATCGTTCGGCATATTTAAATTATTTTCTAAAAAATTACTTTCACTACTCTTACTACTTTCACTAGAATTACTTATCGTTTTGATTTTTAATTGACTGAAAAACTTAACTAAGGTGTTCTCTAAATCCTGATTGTTTTCGCTTAAGGAATCAATGGATAAAGAGGAGTCTGACATGAACAAAAAAGACTACTTACAACATCGATGCCTGTGTTCTCGACGGCGGTTGCTGTCCTTAGGTTTTCCTCGATGGAGTCCTTGCGGTTAGCACTCAGTATATTGTTCTTTTTTTGTGTAAGTCCGTTTTTTCGTTTAAGAGTTGAAACTCACAGGTTTTTCACGATGAAAGTCCCACGAAAAATCCGTTCCCGACTGCGCCACTTATATACTTCGTCGCCGATTTCCGGTTTTTAAAAAAACAAAACTTTCACAATTTGAATTTTGGTTTAATTAAAATATTTGTTGTAAGTATGTGTTTACAATTTCAATGTTATATTCTGACTGACTGTATGGATGCAGAACAAAGCATAGGTCTCAAGATGTTGCTGTCAGCACTTTTCCAAGAATTGAGATAAGGACTGCTAGCGCAGTTGCAAGGCGGCTGACATAATTCGTATTACGACATATTATTAATTATGTAGCGATGCGTAAAATTGTCAACATTAGCAAGGATAATGAGTGTCCCTTGATAGCTTAGCGCTCAGAGCAACCAACCGGCAATTGGAAGATCCGGGTTCGATTCCCGGTCAAGGTATGCAGTTTTATCCTTGCTAACGCCAAAGTGGTGACCCCGACGTGATTCGTTCCAGTACATCGAACCTCCCTTTCATCTCAAATTCGCGGATTCCCGTCCTATCCATCGCCCTATAGTCCGAGGGTGATCGCCAAAATTATAATAGTATTCAGGTTAATAACCAACATCATGTTCATTCATACGAACTCGTTTTCGGCTAAATAATTATTAGTTTTAAAAATAGAACCTAAACATAGTGTTTTATGTGAGGAATCTAATAAAGAAAACGTTTTTATTTAGTGATGAAAACATAAAAAATATCTTCATATTTACTTAGGCGTATTCTTATCTAGATCTAAATAACATTTAGAGCTAAACTATTTATTGATTGATATAATATACAATATTTTAAAAGTAAATCATGAATAAAATTTTCTCCCACATTACAACAAATCATGAATGTGAGCCATGAACAACTATTTGAATCGTTCGCGGTCGACCGCGAATTACTGCTTGAATATTTGAAAGCAGTATAGCTAACCTAAGGACAAATTCAGGCAAAGGAACAGATAGAGTAGGGTGAATTAAGATGGACGAAAAAATTAAACCGAATGGAAACTCTGAACTCTGATAAGAACCAAGGAACTGATGTTATTCCCAATACTAGTAGACACTATTATATACAATAGCTGATCGCAACCAAGAATGGCACCATGACCGCGAACCTGAACACCATTCACGTAATTGTTAAACCATTAACAGTTTGCTCGATAGCTACTATTTCCTGAAGTTTAGTAAACGTAGTTTTAAATATAATGACATATGCAGATGGGTGGAGTATAATAATCTCCTCATTTCAGTGGTTTAAGAATTACCGTCTGCCAAGTAAAACTTTGCATTATAATGACTAGCCTATCAGAAAGAAACCATTTAAGAAATATATTATCTGTTCGAAAATCAAAGGCAAATAACTACATCCCCCAATGCCGCAAAAGATCCCTACTTCATCTGTCATTCGAAAGAATTATGTATTATGAACCAGAACCAGGAATCATCTCCAGAATCCAAAATTAACAACAATCGATATATCATTATAATAGTGGACGGATTTACTGAACAGATCGAATCCCAGTTTGCATTTCCTCCAATTGCAGGAAAAGGATATGGTATAATATATCGATCTCCCTCCAATTCCAAATATATTAGGCCACAGTCTACGGTAATGTATAATTACTGTAGACCGTGGACTATGCTTTATGTGGATATCATTCGAAAATTGAAACAATCAAATTCAATACAACGCACTCCATCTATTACCAAATATTTAATTCCATTGAATACGATGTTCAAGAATTTGATTTGAAAAAATAATTAGTTATTCGATTTGTAACAAATCGAATCAGAAACTATAAAACCGATATATTTCAAGAGCGTTATACTAACTCAGAACACTCAAAAGTATCTATGGATGGCAGCAGGCGGTGCATTAGTAATGTCTGACTCGTACGCTAGTAAATTCGAACTTTCGAAAGAACAAGAGAATGGAACATCCAGCTATTCCTTCGAGGAAAACAGCACAAGGGTCGACCATAATCCTAAGTTTTTTTTTAAGGAAGAAAACCTATCTGGAATGTTAATAACAAATCTGCTACAAGAACGATTCCAGAGTACATCAACCGGACCGTACCGCGTTCACCAGCCCATCTCTGCTGAAGCGTGGAAGGTCGTGTAAGAAGGTGAATTTTTAGACCTGCTCGAACACTAGAACTGACGCTTATGGAAGCGGAAGAGCAAAATCTTGTGCTTCCAATGCATAAATCGACACAAATATCTAAGGGGCCATCATAGTGTTAAAAACTTCAATATGCCGGTTTCTAGACGAAGAAGACCTGTACTTTAGAGCAACTGATGCTATTTTTACCTTTAAGTAAATTGCGATAACACAGCAGAAACAATTGTTTAATATCATCAATATATCATTTGCATCACTTTATTATATTATGTAATAAACCAGATTTTCATTAAATGCATATTTATAATATTTTTAGATAGATCGCCTGTAAATCAATAGGTAATATTTAAGTAGGTAAAATAAATAATGAAACAAACAGGAATGTTTATTTAATAACTTCAATTATGCATTTGACCTAGAAATATTTATTGTAATTTATTTAACAAACAACAAGCGATAATAGTAACTTGTTTTAGTTGCTTGAATTTCGTAACTTTTATTAGATTGTTCTTAATAGGTATGGTGAAGGAACAAATAATTGCTGTCAAGAAATAATACTTCAATACACTCGTAGTACCTAACAAATGAAACGCATACGTCGAGCATTATATAAAATTTATTAGTAGTGACATAAGTTATTGAGATACATATCTATTAAAACTTTAAATGATATAAATGCAGATTATTTAATTAGACCAAAACATATATTTGCCATAAGAACACATCAAAAATTAAAATTGTAAACTAAATATTTTAAATGTGATGATATCATCATTTAATTTTAATAATTGATTAAGGACATGCAAATTTTCTGTTACAAAATTTACAACAATTTACAATCTACTGTATTAATAATTATTGGTAGTTCCTGATAAATTTTATTAATATTATAGTTAATATTCACCAAAATGTTGGTAATTTTATAGACCTTCATGATCTCACATATATACACATATATATTGAATAATTGTAATTTCTTTTATCCAGTTTCATAAAATAGTTTCACCACTTCAACCACGATTCATTTGGCATAATTTGTCTATAAATTATGTAAACAATTTATTTTTTAAATAAAAAACTATAAATAACAATCACTAACTTATTTCAAAGCATCTCAAAAGAAGATTATATCAGACTGGACAAATCTCAAAACATAAAGCAGTATTGTACAAAAGATATTTCATTCTGTATTACTCCTAGTATCAAAAATAGTATTTATTTAATTAGATAATTTGAAGATATTTTGTTATATAAGGTTTTTATCAAAGAATATAAAAATTCTAATCCCTACTAAATACTTTTTCACAGTATTCTCTTCATTCAAGTGGATCCATGCTCTTCATGATCTTCATTCAAATGGATCACGCCACGTTTATCTGAATTTGGTTTTAAGCCTCGTATCTTTAAAAGGATTTAATGCTAATCTGGTTCGTGTTTGCTTGTTCCTATTTTAAATCTGTATTAAAACAATATATAAAAATCTACAAATCTACTGTATTTTCGTTGTTGTTATTCGCTAATTTTAAATTTAATTTCTTAACATTTATAATATGTTGTTAATTCCTTCATGTGTAATACAATTTCTTATAAATTTCAATATACTTATGGTAGACTTTGTTCATTCATTTGATTTTATATCCAGACGCGTTTGAGTTTTAAAAATCCGTTTTTGTGTAACATTGAGAGAATTATAATACAGTGGAAAAGGGATAAAACATATTTGAAAAATCATGAAAAAACATTATAAAGTAAATAACATAGTTTACTAAATGAGCTATAAAAGTATTTAAGCTTAAAATATTTAACAGTAATTTTAAAAATAATAAGTAATTGTCATCTATTTCATGTTCAATATATAACTAAGCTGAGAAAGCTGAGAAATCTGATTATCAACTGGATTAATACTTATTTATTCAATAAATCTCTCATTATATTAAAATTCCTTAGGGTCAAAGGTACTTACGTGATGCATACTGTCAGTCCCAGTAAAAATACTATTAACGACGGTAAATACTTAACACTGATATTCATTTCTGGTACATGTATTGAAGTACATAAGTACACCACACTAGAGTATTTTCAATTTTTTATAACAACTTGGCAATATGTAATTTATCGTTAATAGCTAAGTACAGCTTTTGACGAAGTCGAAGGTCTTTGCTACATATTTAAACTTCTATCGATCTAGCGATCTATCTTTAAACTTGAAAAACACCACTGCCACACTTGATGTGCAATTCATAGTCCAGCAGGTACCTTTTTGTGGACTCTGAACGTTAGTTTATTTAGCGCAAATTTGCATACAATCAGAGAAATTAAAACATCTGATCTCGTCAGTAGAGGGAAAACAGTGATACGCTGACCCAATAGGATATCAGACTATTTTTCATTGCCTATTTTTAACTAGACTACGTTGCCCGAATAACCTATAATTATCACGTCTGTGTATTTCTAAAAACTAATAAGTAAACACGTTATGCAAACTCTCATAAAATGTTTAAGAATTCAGGAATATATAAAACATGAATTTGAATTGGCGATGTTACACAGGATTATACTTATCGTTTGTAATAACTAACTACACAATACGAAATAAAAACACCCTATTAAAGGAATACCTAATCATTCACAAGCGACAGTATACGTAGATTAAAATTTTCAGATTATTTATGTCGGATATGAAAAACAAAGAAATAAAGCGATAATGAACACATGTTAGTTTTAATTTAAATAAATCACCAGAAAGAAATATTGTTGTTGTAAAACTCGTTCAAATTTTGAAATCCTTGAATATTAAAAGAAGGCTTAATGAGTATTTAACATTTTATTTGTAATGGAAACAAATTATCAATATAATTTCGAAATATTGGCAGTTCCAATTTTTAATAATGAATGAGTAATGAAATAAATAATGCAATAAATTATTTATTATATTACCTATATTTATGAAAAGTAATGGATCGCCCTCAAATATTTATTATTGAGATTCTTTGTACCAACAGGAAAATAGCAAAAATACCATTTTAAATAAAAAATATTTTAAATAATATAACACTAGTCATAATTGGGTGCCGAAACTAATTATCGATGAATGATTGAATTAAGAAATGTATTTAATTAATAGCCAACTTAAGGGGTCCAAATATTAAAGTGTTTTAACTAAATAAAGACAACATAAGATTATTGTCAAAATGCAAAAACTTACTACTATTATCAACAGATTGATAACTCGTCAAATAAATTAAAGAAAACGTGGAAATTAATGATCTACTGTTAATTAATTTCCACATCTTCTTTAATTTATTTTATTAAATATTAAATAGAAAAATGAACAATTATTTCATACTAATTCTCCCCGCTGGTACAATTTCTTGTAAATCCATTAGGCCATAATCATTCCAGGAATCTAACACAAATAAAAAACTATGGGGGGGTCGCATTGGATAATATCAAATTAATATAAGAATGACTGTTGGTGACAACGGAGTTGATATAAATAGTACGTGTAAGGTCACAAATATGTCATTTTTCTCAAAAAATTATTTGCTATGCACATCTTTATTTACCGATAAATCTTGTGAAATATATGAAATATGTATTTTAATAACATTTAATATTTTAGATACAATTAATGACTCTTCACTTCTCCTATTGTCCCATTTTATTTATCAGGGTTACCTTTCGGAATTTTTAAAACAGTTTTTGTTATTTCCTTGCATAAAATAATAAACACCTTTACTTTTATTGTCCCTTTTTTCTGCAATATTGCTAAAAACCATTCACCTACTCCTAAAATTATCCCAGAAATATGGCTGGACCGTAGATAACATTCACTCTATCCCAGTTTCATCAGCTTTGTATTTTAATACTAATTCAGGAACATCCTCATTATATTACAGATTTTCAATATAATGCCCATGAGATATTAAAAGCTGCTGGATTAAATATATAAATAGGAAGTCCCAGCTTTTCGATGTTATTAGCTTTTAGGTTATTTGGCATTAGGTATTCCCGAGACGACTACTGGAATAATTTCCACTCTGTTCACTCCCCAGATGTATTTAGTTTCTATGGCAAGGTTTTTGTATTTTGTAATCTTCTAGACTTCTAGACTACTTCTGATGTCTTTGTCTACAATGTGTTCCTTTTCCTGCTTTTTATCAATGAAGATAACATCCGACCTATTATAATCCATTATTCTATCAACGACTGTTTCAAATATAATAGGTGTTTGTTGTTCTCGAGGATAGGTTGCAACTAATATTTATAATATTGTGGTGATTTAAACAATAAATAGTAGGTACTTTTACGTGTACTATCTTCGCTACCAGTTTGTGTCATCCCAGATACATATTCTGGGTCTGCCATCGGTACCCAGTAAATGGACCTAGTGATTATGAGTTAAGGAATGCAGTTGAAACCGAAATTGTATCTGGAATCCTGAAGAAGATAGTTGATCGTATAAATATAGTTGATCGCAGTGAATGTTATTTCACTTATATAATTTAAAACTTAAATTATATTCATATAGCAGGCAACTTTTTTGGAAACTATTCTGATAAAGTTCTTTCAAATACGAGAAGCAAACACAGGGCCAAGTAATGTCGTTTTCATTCTTTGAAATCGTACATATTTCTACTTTTTTCTATTCTGGTACTTATATAAGGATATAAAAGGATATTATAAGTTCTTATAAATCCTTTGGGCAATGATTATTCCAGGAATTTAAAAGAAAAAATTATGGGGGCTCGCATTGGGTAAAAGTACTCGTTTGAGCCAAGCACTTGTTGAAGCCAGACCTGTATTTTCACAAAAAAGTTATTACTTTTTACCACTTTATATCTATGAGAAGTTTAATAACAGGTCCAATGTCTCGATTACCCCAATAAAAATTGCTGAATCAAAGCCAATTTTCTATGCAGCAAAATTCAGAAAATTCACACTTTTCTCTACATTTTGGTATACTCGTATAATTTACCTATTAAATGCAAGTTCTTTCGCACAGTTAATCTTCATAGTTCTTCACAGTTTAACAAAGTCAAGGAGCACTCACTCATCTCATCTCATTCTACAATACCTCTACAATTAGACAAAGCCTTAAAGAAAAAAATATCTTTATGTCATTAGAGTTAATGCCTATTGCCATATCAATATAATTAATTTGGTTAAGTATCACTAACATTTTATATATCTGAAGTATAGTAGTATAATGAAATTTATTTCTACGCATATTTGACCCCTGTCTTATTTTACTGACATTTCATTCAATTTTTTTTCTACTTTCATACAATTAAAAAATCAATTGTTTTTTTTATTTTGCGCACACCTGTTAATAATTCACACCTGTTAACCTGTTACTAATAATAATTAGGGTAGCGGGTAGAAATACCTCTACGACCCCGGTAGAGGATAGATCTACTTCAGGGACTAGCGGCCCTGCCCACGTGAGCTCATGGGTTATCTCCCCACCTCCTAACATCCGGGGAACCATGTCCTAAATCCAATGCCTTCCCCTCTCCCTTTTGTTCCTATATCATACCCCTCGCCAACACGCAAGGCAAGCATGGCGTTTTACTGCTAATACCCTACAATGAACATGGAAGAGGCTTATGTGCAAGAGCGGACGAGAACAGGCTAAAGAAGAAGAAGCAGAAAATTAATAATTCTTCCCCGCCATATTCCTACAACCAACTGACCAATTGTTCCTCATCTGGTGCTAATAACAAGCAATATCGAATCTACTAACAAGACAATCTGTTACTGAAATTAAACTTTAACTGTGAACTTTAAAACATTTGATCGAGACTTAAAGGAATCCTAAGTAAATTGGTTCTATTCGTCTTGAGACCAACTAATATTGGATAAAATAAAATAAAATATATATGCGAATATTAAAAAGTTTTAATACTGAAGTTTTCATGCTTTATAAGGTAAAGACCCAGCATAGAGTTATAACATCTAAACGTATAGAGGGAAGTCAAACCGTTTGTGTACACTCGAGAATTTGTATATTTCTGTAAACTTCGCATGCATACTTTAACAGATTTCAAAAGATAATAAAGAAATATAACCAACTTCTCAATACGACTGGATTTCCCTCATCTTAAGAAGTTTTAGTATTTCTGAATTTGTCAAATAGATAACACACCCAATATTTATTTCTTTAGTGAAATATATAACGCGATATCAAAAAGAGATAATACAACAGGTGAGCAGATGGGTTCAAAGCTCATCGATCTCATGTTGATGAAATAAAGGTCAAATATTTACAACAAAATATTTATCGTCGTAAATTAATTGAAATAAAATTTTAAATATATATATATATATATATATATATATATATATATATATATATATATATATATATATATATATATATATATATATATAAATATCACAAATAAGTGATATTTGAAAAAAATGGAAGAAATGCTTTTTATTAATTACAAATTAGAAGTTAACATTAAAATAATCTCTACGAAAAAATTATTATAAGTTTCGCTCTGATGTTGAAATTTTCTTATACTAAATATAATTTACAAAGAAACTATAAAACGTACTACCATAAGATCTATTATTTCATTAATTCGTATATTATACGAGTATGTATCGTGGAATACATGCATAGCTTATCATGATTATTTAGGAATTAATATTCTTTATGCTTAGTCACTCGCACAGATGTGCATAGAATGTTTCATCTTTGCATATTTTACTTCAGTACTCGATTTGGCCAGATATATCTGATTTTATATTTGTATTATTTGTCTGGAGATCTGTTAACTACCTAACTAACTAGTATATTGCATATATACTAGTTAGCAATATATCAATAAATCGAATATATCTTCAACCATTTAGTGTTGTAATTAAGAAATTATATTGCAAAGATATACGAGTACTTGTGTAAAACAATGTTTTACACAACAACTCCATATATTTATTGTGTGCTATGCTTGTCTCTTCATTTTATGACGTTTACAAAATTATATAAAACTGTTATCTGATTTTGATAACAATATATTACAATTAGCCAGTAAATAGGAAATCATGAAAAAAATATCATGATTTCAGTGTTCTATCTTCATTAAATATGTATATTTTTGTAGAAATTGACAAACACCTCTTCTGCCTGCTTAATTAGAAGGTTTTAATTATTGAATCACTTTCCTGTATAATATTAAGACTGACAGTTTGATCAATTAAGTATTGAAGTTGTAAACTTAAATATTCTAGTTTCATGTAAATTAAAGTTAATTTTAAATGATCGTTCAAACCTTTGTTATCGTTGGTGTATCCTAAAAAAACGTTCTTAAAAAAGCACTTCTTAACGTTCTTGACATTCTTGTCCTTAAGAAACGTTCTTAAAAAAACGTGTTTGCATTTCTGTAACTCATTTTGTTGTTTATAATATTTAGCAACAAATTAACATTGTCTTAATATCATCATACTAGTTGAATTTTATATTAAGAATATCTTCAAGGCTTCCTACAAGATGCTTTTTCATGTATCATCGAAGGCTTCATTAGTCTTCTGCATGTTCATTGATGATGTAACCTTGTCTTCCACGAATACATCAGGTTCGTACAAGGTTATTTTATTAAACTCCCGATAGTATAAAATAAAATATAATGTCATTGCTCCAGCACAAATCCATTCCAGAACAATACTAGTCTTGTAAAATATAGATCCGTCACCTTCCATTTGCCAACTGAAATGGGTGCCTGAAAATTAAATTAGCTGTAAGTTGTATAACTTTATAATTAAACCTTTGTCAATAGTAAACAAAAAGTTATGTATATTAAAGAAATAACTTCGTATATATATTTTTCTGAAAATATATTGTTTTCTCCCCCATATTGTTAATTTTTTACCCTCTATGCTATAGTTTGAATAGCGAAATTACAGAATTAAAAGTTTTCTGGATACTACAGAAGTTTTCACAGATAATATGGTCTACTAAGTCTAAGTTGATTTAAATCACAAATTGACACAACAAATGATCATTATCTCGACGAGACTATATCATTTATGTCTGTTACTCTTTTCATAAGGAGTAACAAACATAGATGATATAGTCTCAAAAAATGTTCATCAAATATATTAATGCCACAATTAAAATTCTATTAACAAACATAGTTAATCCTTGAAGTTAATAAATTCAAATTGTTGTAAAGTGAAGAAAACATTAATTACAGACTTATATTAACTAAAGTTATATTTTCGTAACATACCACTGTTTGACTGGATGAAACCGATTACTCTACAAAGGAAAAATAACGTAAAACATGTTACAGATACGATAGACAGCAACATCCTCAATATTGTGGTTTTTCCTTGTCCAATAATATCAACTAAATTCCGGTACTGAACTGTCTAAAATTAAAGATATTATTATATAAACTATACCTGTATACAAGTCACAGTTAGCTAGTGCAAGGGTAAGTATTTTTAACACGCAAAATGGAAATTATGAACACCTTGAATGCCAAAACATTTTTTGTATCAGTTATATACAGTATCTTTTACAATTACTTACTATCTACACAAAAATAATTAAATTATAAAGAGTGTGGACTTCCAAAATATTTAACTATTTCATGTCAAAGACAAACTTGGGTGCCACTATTACAAAATAATAATAGAATAGTAAAGGAAGGAACTCAATATATGAAGTATGTTTAGTACATAGACTAGAATTAAAGTTTTAATCAATAGATACTTTCAAATTAACAAAATTTAAATTCAAAAAGTATTTTAAGAAATTAATAAAACGAGAAAATTTACAATATTTCATGACACCATCACACTCATCAAAAAAATATATACTATTACTTTTCCTAATTTGTATCTAAATAAAATTTCTTATAAAAAATTTAATTTTCATCATTACTGAATTTATAAGCTATTTTAATCGCCCAAGGACTAAGACTTAAGTATAGTATGAATTATAGTGTACTTAAAATGTATTGAAAATACATACTATGTTGTCTTTAGTGTGATATCAAAAAGAGAAAGACAAATTTAAGAAAATGTAAATGGAAAAAGTTAACGTAATTGTTTATGAAGACATATACTCACATTAGAAGTATATAATTATTATAATTAATTTAAACAAGTATTCAAAAGTATTTATTTAAAAAAGATTTAAAGTAGACATATGTCCAGTTATCTGGGATACCTGGAGATCAGTCAAACTGTCAGTCCGAGACATCTAAGAATTAGTAGCAACTGCAAAAATATGGCTTTAAATTTATTCCCAAATAAATCAAGGAAAAAGTACGAATTCGCTTACAAACTTTCATGGACTATTACTTCACATAATAGTCAAATTACTTCATGATCAAAGCAACACTTAGTATAAAGGAAGACAATGATATATCAAAATCTTCAAAATTACATGCTTTCCTGGTCAAGGTGACAATTACAAACCAATGAAAGTAAAAGTTCTGTCAAATAAACAACTTGAAGCGTATCACTGAAACACCACATCATGTATATGTAATGAATAAGGTACGTTTACAATGTGAGAATTTTAAAATTACCTAGATGTTTATATAGTTTTCACTTTTTATGTTGCCTTAATATTTGACGAGTAAGCAAATCGCAATAATATTGCGCCGCCCCCTCGCTCGTATCGAAGGCACCTCCGGAGCACGCCTCTGGAGGCTTCGGATCAAATAACAAAAGTTACCACGTTGTTGGCAAGGGTCGATTTACTATATTGATCTTGTCAAAATTCCGAAATTCGAACGAAAAGCATTTGGTACGTCGACCTAAAAATTTCGTGACACACACGAAAACAACCGTTTAGTAAATAGAAATGTCGCCGTGATAAACTGTATCAATTAAATTTGAATGACAGAAAATTTGGTATCTAAGCTTCTGATTAAAGTACCGAATAAAAAAACCAAGGTCGTTTGTGATAAACGAAATTTATATGCTTTGTATAGAAAATATGTTACATGTCGTGAAGGCAATTTTTAAAGTTGCCGCTTTTTCTCTAGATATTCAAGTGGGAAAAGTGGCAGGCAAGTAGTAGGAGTACACAGTTTGGCATAATGCTTCAAATTGCCAAATGAATTTGCCAAATGCAGATGAATACACAGGACATTATTTCCGTTGGTCCTCTGGGACAATTTTGGTTAATGCTGGGGAAAAAAGATTTAATTATTTTAAAGAGGCATGAAGAATGGAAATCCCCAAGCATTGCCGAATGATATATAGACTTTTATATAAGTAAAATAGATATAGTAGATAAAATATTTAGAGGGGATGAGACAAATAGAAATATACTGATATTTGTAATAATATTACCGAAGAAGAAATAACAATTAACAGCAACAATGTCGACCTTTTCGTGAACTTTACCTAACTATTCAGGTAAAATTTAATCAATGATTCATAGTTGTATAACGTGCAACATATATAACTATAAATATAAACAAATAGTCATTACAAGCGTTCAACATGTGCAATACTTTAAACAATATTTACTAAAAACTACATTTTTAATGTGAATGAATTGAATTGTATTTAAATTGAATTTAATAACCTAAAATACATTTTAAAAACCCGGTTCGGGAAAGGGGACTTTCGCCGCTTTCTCGTCGTTTTCTGATAATTAAGTAGCAACGAACTAAAATAGGTACTGGTATTGGATATTTTGGTATCTGAAATGATAAATTAGAAATTCTTGCCCGATTTCAATAAAAAATTATATTTGTTTAATATTCTGCCACTGTCATTATCAGAGATTTGTATAATATTATAAAAATAACCGATCCAAAGTTGCATATTTAAGAAAGGAAAAAGTTACTTAATTCTGAAATTCATTTTAAAAAAACTTGACAAAAACAACACCCAAAAAAAAATAAAAGCTTCTAGTAGATGTCTTCTACCAAATACATATACGCAAAATATTATATTCAGGTATGTGACTAAGAGAGTAATATAAATATTGAAAGATAAATTCACCCATAGATTGTTACGAGGGTAGTCCCAGAAGTATCCGACCTAACACAGAAAATACAATAAAATTTGGATAAAATATTTGTATTCCTCTACATAGTCTCCTTTTAGCTCCATACACTTTTCCCAGCGATGTTCAATAACTTCGATATCCTGTTTATAGTGTAAATCGTCGAGTTCCTCAAAATAGCCGTCAACCGCAAACTTCACCTATTCATTGTTGGCAAATCTTTCACCATCGAAAGTAGTATAGCAAAGCCGGTACTAGGCCACCCTCTGGTCATTGTTGATCATCCACAAGAACTCTTCGCGACCCCACCCACATCTTTGGTCACTCCCGATAGACACATGCCATTCGCATCAAATGTCCGCGGACAAATCCGAGGGTGGCCTGGTACCGGCTTTGCTATACTACTATCGAACCATTTTTTCCAAATTTGGAAACAGAAAATAATCCAAGGTAGCTAAATGTGGCGAATAGGGGACGTGAGGAAGCAATTCGAGTTTTAACTCATTGATTTAACCATCGCAATAATGGATGTGTGAACTGGTACATTGTCTTGATGATACAAAACTTTCTTTTTCGTCAAATGCAGCCGTTTTTTCTTAATTTCATCACTCAAATGCTGCAATAAGTTCACATAATACTCGCCGTTAATTGCTTTTCCTTTTTGAAGATAATCAATGAAAATTATTCCACGCGTATCCCAAATAATTGACGCTATGACCTTGAACTGCAGATGAAACTGTTTTCGCCTTCTTTAGAGCCTATTCTCCACTTTTAGTTCATCGTTTTGACTGTTCCTTCGTCTCAGATGTGAAGTACTAGACCCCTGTTTCGTCCGTGGTTATGAATCAACGCAAAAAAATTGGCTCTATGCCTTTGAAACTTGGCCAAACACTCGACTGAAACATCATCACGACGCTGTTTTTGTTCTATTATAAGCAATCACAGCACCCATCTTGCACACAGCCTTTTCATGTTCATATTTCCTATCAATATGCAATGTACAGCACTTTTCGAAATGCCTACCATATCTACTAGCTCGCGCACTTTCAGTCGATGGTCATCCAATACCATTTTGTAGATATTCTTCAACATTTCTGGCATGGTCACCTCATTTGGTCAGCCACTGTGATGTTCGTCTTAGTAGCTCATACACCCACATTTAAACCCTGCCACCCAATATTATACTGTTGTATGCGAAGAAGCACTCATCCAGAGTAGAATTCAGCTCCGCTTTTATATCAGTTCTCAGACCTTTCAAATGAAAGTATTGTATCACAAAACGATGACCAATTTTCTCCATGTTTACAAATTCACTGAGAGCGTTCACCATTGATGGCTGCCAAACAGATACTAAACATGGTAGCGTCGTATAAAGAATGATAGTAATAAATCAGAAACTATACATATAACGAAATTGAAATAATCATAAAAGTAAGGAACCAATTTTATGATATAATCCTTTAAGGACAAACCAAAAATTGTATGGTTTGTGAAGCAAATAAACAGAATATTAAATTAACAGTTAATGGACTATACATACAAAGTATCACTTAAAGGATGCACACATGGTTCGGACTATCACTTAAAGACTGTACACATAGTTCGGTGGAATTTTGACATTTATTTTTTACTTTTGTCAGATGTGTGTCTATTTACTGATCATAGCGTTCTGATGGAACCTCCTCCCATTAGTTATTCACAACTTACAAGTTTTTTAGTACAAAAATTCACTGATTAACGGAGTTTAGTATAATTGAACTTGCACACACTATCACAATATCTATATTTATATACAGAGTAAATTAATTTTTTGTTTTAGTTCTTCAAAAGTCCTAGCACAAGCTTTATAGGCAAAATTAATAGTAGATAAATAATCTCAAGTAGTAAGGTGAACGTGAATAAAATCTAAAAGTATTTTAGGACCTAGTTTTGAAAATTGGCTCACTATAAAATAATGTTTTCAACTGAAATTGCAGATTCAAAATACAAGGCACACCAATGAGATTACTTTCGAAACTCGTTAGGTTAATATGTTACTTTCTTTGGGTACAAATTGAGAGTAGTGTTCAATACAAAAATAATATTCTTACATTATGGTGCGTAAACGGTCAAAAAGCTATTTTGGTAAACTGGTAAATTATGAACTAGTTGATTAGTTATAGTTAGGTTAAATTTACTAATTCCTGTTGCATTGTAATGACTTGCAACTATGATCCCTGATAGTATATTATTGTGGAAAATGAAATAATTGATTGTACTCTTTATCAAGTTTTATTTGATAATCGTTAAGATGTATTCTTTTGCAATCAATGTCATATCACTCAAGTATACATGGACCTTTTGATTTTAATTATAAAATTGAAGACATTAATATTTACAATGTTATAAAAATATAATAAACAACCTCAATTTTCGTTCCAACAACAATAAACAAGAAACTAAATTTCCACA
Source organism: Rosalia funebris (assembly GCA_037954035.1). Classification (NCBI taxonomy): domain Eukaryota; kingdom Metazoa; phylum Arthropoda; class Insecta; order Coleoptera; family Cerambycidae; genus Rosalia; species Rosalia funebris. The sequence goes on along the minus strand of JAZFAV010000018.1, from coordinate 594,400 downwards.
AACATTATTCGCTAATTCATTTAAAATTTGTTTATTGCCTGTTTTTTTGTATAAATCTAATTTAGCCTAGTTGTATGTTACTGTGGTATCTTAGTTGTATGTACATATTGTATAGTATATATTTTCATAACAAAATAAGCCATTTATTTTGCACGCATCTGATGTACATAAAACAGGAGATGCGCCATAGACGCTCAGTCGATGAAATCACCTCCACAATGTTTCGGATTGATTTTCGTTAACTATCAAAGAACTATAGAGGTGGCTTCAACAATGTTATTCGTACTATTGTCTGGGGCGGCAGACTGGTACCAGTATTAGGGGTGTCATTGCATGTTTGGGTTCGAGTCCCAACACCTCATGTACATGGATGTTTTTGTCCTCGTCTTTACATTTAACCTGTCCCTCCACGACCTGGTGCCTTAGGGAATGATAATAAATTTCTGTGTAGTAAATACAAGCACAACATTCGGGAAAAGTCCTTCATTAGTTATTTTTAATTATTAGTAATATACTTTTTTTTCAATATTTATGTTTATATCTGTTTGTAGTTTATTTTTATTCTATTTATATACGCAGAAAAATTAGGGTTGAAGCTAAAGAAAAAGCAGTTTTAGGTACAAATATAAAGAGATTATACGTTTACGTATTTTGGCAATCAAGTTGACATCATTACAAATGGTTAAGTATTAATCACGCGTTTCATCAAACCAGGTTTTAGTCATCGAATAACGTACAGCCTTTCGGTGTTTGTGAAAATAAGAGAAAGAAAAGCGCCTAATTAGGAAAGTCTTAATTAACACTTTATGGGTCACTTTTGGAATTAAATCTACAAGTTATAGACCCGTCTTTATTGAATACCAATAGAGTCTTAGAAACAAACCTGAAGACACTGGTATACAGCACCAAATCCTAAATGCAATAATATTCCCACCCAATAGACATAGAATAGATCTTCTAGATTCGCCATAATACTAATTCCGAAAGCTGCTACTAATCCAGTTTGTAACGTGCGCCGATTTGATGGTTTCTTGTTGTGCATGTCATATCTGTTCAGTATGTCGTTTACCTGCCTGTGCTTTATGTATACAACTAATGATGCTAAAACAAGAGAATGTGTTAAATATGAAAAGAAATACATCTATATACTTCTGGAACAAGTGCAATTAAGAATATTTTTATCAGAAGCATCTCAAGTTTTGGACTGATATTAGAATAAATCAGTTAAAGTAATAAACACGAAGCCTAGTTACAAATACAGACAGCTATACGAGGTTAGGACAAAAATAGACAGAACAGTTCTCATCGAGTCGACGGTCGAGACGGTTTCGCGGACTGGTAAGTTCCCCACATCTGAATTGTGTCATTAAAAGACACAATTAGTCAACCTAAATGACAATATGATACGTTGAGTCTACTAGCACCGCTCCGTAATTTTCAGGTCACTGAAATTATTATTGTTCACGAAGCACTGTGAAAAAACCTACCACAAGTATAGGAATAAAAGTTAAAGGACGTTTAAGAAAAATATATTTGTATTGTATTTTTTATCATTTCGTATGTCTTTTAACCTCTAACCTCTAATATTGTATAATTTTTTTATTATCGAGAATAACTTTTACTGCTAAATTTAATATTTTCCACCATTACAAGAGTAAAAATGAGAAACATCTTTATAGATTTAAAAAAAATTATATTCAGGCACAAGATACATAACGTTGCGAAACAAGAGAATTCTTGCAAACATAGCCGGTCAGGACCTACCCTAGTTCATAAAAAATAATATACCAAATATTCCATAATAACAAACATTCTAAAATATTTTTAATTAATAAGGCGAAGAAATAAAATATCTGGCAAAAGTTTTATTAAAGCTTCTTGAATGTTTGCTTACTTTTAGGAATTTTATTAATGCATGAGGAGCTGAGAGCAGGAAAATAGGGTTATATAATTAATTATTCATTAAAGTACTTTGAGTTCATAATGCTTGAAGACCAACAACTTGAATAATCCATATCTTATACAGTCTTATTAAAACTTTAATATTTTGATAAACCGTAATAGAAATCATTATATCCTTTTAGATACTTACATACTATCCATAAGATATTCAAAACCTGTCGCAAAATAGATTTCTCTAATGCTACTATAACAGCTTGTGATATCCCTGATGTTTCATTGTTACTAGATGAATAGTTATCGACATACTTTGTACCATTTACTGAATCGTGTATCCTACAATTCAAGAAAGAAAATTGAAAATATACGAGATATTGCCATTACTAATTACACCTGAAACAGTCTAGACATTAATTAACTAAAATATATTTAGTATCCATAACTATAATGTTGAACCAACGGAAATACCGATTAACTTGATAATCATTTTAAGTTATCTGCTGGAAACAAAGACCTATCGAGATTGGTGTGGGCATTACATTAAAATTGTAAATGAAGAAGTTACTAAACTGAATAATTATAGTACAACCCCGTTTTTTAGTGTAATATTTTATAGATAAATCGAATCGGGATACCCTCTTTAAAGTCAAAATAAAAATATAGATAAAAATTAAGGTTGATCAACTATATGTTAGCCTTTAAATTATAATATTGATTGATATATTGATATATGATTGAAGGATGCACAAATTATTTTAAACTCTATAACACTATAACTAAGTCGCATATACTCATAGTATACTGTGGAATAGTATAATTACAATATGCGTATAATATGTATAATGATATAGTGCATTGGTTGATGATGGTTATTGATTGATTATGATTGTATTGATGATAATTGATTGATGTATATATATACATATATATATATATATATATATATATATATATATATATATATATATATATATATATGATTATAATAGATGTAAAATGCTGAATGTATGTAATGTTAAATACTTTTTAAAAGAAGGTAGGAATGTATGTTTATAACATCGGATGACATTAAATACATCTACATTAAATGTCATTTCAGTTCTCTTCACGGTAGCATTAATCCATTAATTAGTTCTTTTATATTATGAGAAAACAATTGAATTTTAAGAAATATGATAATAATTGAATAAATTAGGCAACTTACATATATCCACAATAATTATATTTATTTAAATCAGATGACACGACTCATACCTGAGTAAAATATCTCTTCGAATAAAATGAAATAATTTTTAATACATATATTATTAATTATTTTTTTACAAACATACATATTAAGTATACGTATTAAAAATTATGAATTGGTAGGAAATTAATTATTATTACTGTATTTTATTCAATTCAAACTTCTATAGATGAAGGGGTTAGGCTCATTTACAAGTATATAACAATATTTTTACACTACAAGTACATTGTGAATATTATGTTATATATATGGAATTAACCTCTTCATGACATACAGGATATAAATAATAATTCTGCAGACACATGAAGAAGTTAATAAAAGCCTGTAATAAAAAGGAGACCAAAATATACAAAACTACTGTAAAAATAATGCAAATCTAACTGACCACAAAGCGTATATTTTAAAATCGATCTTAAAAGTAATCTTCTGTTCTCTGTTGTATAATGTTTATCCAACGACAAATTTATATATAAAGTAGGTTATTTTAAAACGAGACATACTTTTCCACAAAACACCTATACTATACTCAACACGCATTTCGCCAACAAAGTTGGCATTATTTAGAGATGATTAAAACTGAGTTTTCAATTTTAATCACATCCAGATGACGTCAACTTTGTTGGCGAAACGCGCGTCGAGTGTGGTGTAAAATATTTTTGTGTCTTGTGGAAAACTAAGTCATTGTTATCTTCACATCAAAAGTTCCCACCTACGCCAGTATTATGACGAGAACTTATTAGCAGAGTTTATTATTTTGGTCACTCAAGACGGAACTAAAGTATTATCAGCATATTGACTCTTATACTTACTTGTAACTTTAAGTAAGTCATTCATACATAGTATACAGAATAGAGGCCATGATACTGACCCTTGTGTTACACCACGTTTTCCTATCACCTCGGCCCATTTAATTGACTCGAACTGTTAACAAAATAGTTTATGGCTGAAATTAGAAAAGCAACTAAAATGTTTTCGAATTGTTATCTATGGAGTCAAAGCCATAACACAAGATCTTAAACGATCAGATTTATGGATATGGAGATTAAAATTCTTAGCATATATGGTAAAGATATGCGTATTACTATATGATAAGAAGAATAGTGATAATAAAAAACAAATATAACAAGAAAATACGTAAAGTTCAAACAAAGAAAAGGCAAAGGTTTCCATAAAAGAATCTTAAATCTTCCATACTATCTCTCGGATTGAAGAACACCACCATTGCAAAGATATTTGCATCTTCGACGAGAAGAATTGTGCCAAACACCTGTGCCAAGATAATGTCAAATATTGGAGACTATATTAGTTGTGAGAATATTGAGCACAAAACAAGTATACAACGAATTTTTGTGTTGTTATTAATACAATAAATATGAACATTTATAGGAATTACACAACCCACCATCTACTGAAAATCAACTAGTGCCAAATCACCAGTTAAGAGTTAAAACTAAAGACTGACGACGTCCCTAATACATTTGTAGAAACAACATTCAACACTGTAGAGATCCTGAATTTAACATATTCTTGATATAAAACCAGTATTTTTGCTCTTCTTCCTCCTCGTATTGCAATTGGAATATAGTGAAGCAAAGGGCTCGGAAAATCTTGTTACAAAATAAGAAGAGCAATAAGAAAGGAATGGTCATATTCTTATATTGAAGAATAATATTTTTCCATTCCTGCTATACATACATCGCCAAAACTTAATAAAATGACCTTCAGTGAGATGTCTTCAAGATTTTCTATTTCTAATGGTTATTATATTTGTTGAATCAGCATTGATTATTCATTAAATTTAACTAATAATTTACAGAGAATGTACTGGCACCTTCGATACGACATCAAATACATGTGACCAATTATCCACAAACACCAAAATATTACAGGCACGCTACTTAATGCGCACTTTGGCAACCAAGTGGACATTATTAGGAAATAATTAAAATAGATTTTTTTAATAACCTACATAATATTTATTAAAATTAAAATATATATATATATATATATATATATATATATATATATATATATATATATATATATATATATATATATATATATATATATATATATATATATATTTTACTCAAACACCAGTGACACGATATTATATTTTTAAATTTAAATTTAAATAACAAAATGCATACTTTTAATAATGTATGTGGAGAAAATATGCAATCTAATAATAAATTTATATTGAAATGCAATCTAATAATAAAGTTATAAAAATATAAATTGACGGAATTTTATTATTTTTTGTATTTTATAACAATTTATTATAGTTATTTTATATAATTAAGGTACTATCAAAATAATCATGCTAAAGTTCAAATGGTAAAATTGATTTATTGAGTTTTATTATACTTAGCTAATATTTTTTAAGTGTAACTCACAACCAATAGAAATTCTTAAAGAAATACTCTGAAATAATATGTATTCTACATACTTGGTAACACCACATACCTATATTATATATTCTAATTTTAATGGTCATAATTTTGTAAGATTTGTTTCATATGAAAAAGGTTCAACATTCAAAAAATAAAACCCGCCACTGGTAGAATTACTTTAAAAGTGATTATGTACTTTAAAAGTGAAAATGCGTATTAGTTCTTTTCACGCTGCAACCATCAATTGTGCTAATGCATTATAATGATGTACTGATCAATTGCAACTGGAAAAACGAGTAATCGTGATTTGAAAGTTAACTTTAACTTTTAACTGTGTCCATAATATTCTAATAATTTTACATTATGTAAAATTATTAGAATAATAAACATTCTTAACTAGAAAATAATTCAGCGAAAGTTGAACAGATCGTTATGATCTTTGCTTTGTTTTTATAAAGGATGTATCTAAAAGGTATGACAATTTCCTATGGAAAATATAACAGGCGTAAATTTATGTTTATGCGAAAATATAATAAATTGTTTATGAATCTTATCAATTATCCAACGAAAATTGTTGGAATATTATATTATTTACTGAATACATTTGAGTTTATACAGACATGATAAAAACAATACAAACCGAATATTTTATTTACGATACATTTTCTCCAGAGCCAACGGTATTTCCAAGACATTCATGCTGCGAACGCAAAATTTCCAACATCAACATCATTGCACGGTAGGAAGAATTGACGTCTTAATACCTAATTGAAGAGAGGTTGACATCGCTATATAAATCATATAGGACAAAATTGTATTACTCATTTAGACACCATTAAAATCGTACTAGAAGTAAATTTTACAAAAATAAATTTTATTTAAATTTGAGCCTTTATTATAAATTACAAAAATAAAATTTTTTTGATATCAAATATTTCTCAACATCTCGGAGCCACTACAGTCGATTCTTACTCGCTGGCGCTGGAACAATTACAGGTAGCAATGTGATAAAATTTACAAAACAAAATAAAGTTTATAGTGTTCAATTGTGATCCTCACGAGGCAGCTGGCATCAAGAAAAGTTAACTGATCTTTCAAGATCCTCATGTAGAAGCAGTTTTACAAACTATTTTACAAGGGACTACTAGGAGTCAACAGAAAAATTATAAAATTCTTCCCTGTCATTAGTTGAGTCACTGCTAATATGGATGCTGTTTAATGCTGGATGCTGATTTATAGAGATACGTAATTTACGGCATCCAAAAAAATAATAATTATATCAAAGTCCGACGTCGTTTAAAAAAAATATTGATATTTTACCAGATTATATCGAATATGTAGCAGGTTTTCGTCTACAGATATGTTACGTAATTGCAATTATTATTTTAGTTATACCAAAATTACATCACTAGATGACGAACAGTCATTCTCTTCAGATAAAGACGTTTTTCGCTCGCTGAATCTATACTATATAAACATTACTATTGCTATAACGCTGATCTATAGAAACATACAAAAAACTGCAGATATTTAACCGAGATAATCCAGCAGATAACGCTGTTTAAAATAATAAATATTTTACAGTGTTGTATAAATGATAACGTATAACCAGGTGCTATTATTATTTTACTACATAGCATTACTTATTTTATTTTATTTGAAATATTACGAAGATGCGAAAGTGACGCCTCTGGTACACTGACAAAACGAGCGACTAATTATAACATAGCTTACTTTATTTAAAGTAAAAATATAAGTCATATACCATATCTTCCATAAGATTTATTATACCTTACACATTACCTTTTATATTTCTTTATAATAAGATTCATATCATTTTTATGCAATTTTACGATATGACGATATGAGGAATTTTTATGTAATGTATATTAGGTTTGACGTTTATATCCTTTTGTTGTGATATTCTCGTATTTTCTTTGTGTTATTTTATATGTTGTAACTACAAATATACCTCTTATATGCTATTTCAGCTTATAAGTTTTTTAAAAACAATTTTTAATATTAAACACTGTTTATTTATAATTTTGTAATGAGTCGTAGACAACGAAATGGAGTTACAATCTAGACTAACTTAGTGCTGGCTTGGATGTAATTTATAAGTTTTTAATGCTGACGCTAACGCTTGCAAAGCGTGGTTTTCCGGGAAGGCCTTGGCAATACTCCAAGCCATCACATTTAGTGATCAATGAAATATAAAATGCACAATCCAAAGTTAAGCAGGTATCGTATGATGCCTGGAAAGAGAATGATAACAGATTCCCAGAATATCATATTACCTTCTCACAAGATAATAGTTATGCGTTACATACTAAAATATTCTATACATAAGTTAGAATATTTCAGTATGTTTATATACGTAAGTTAACAATGTATATAAACGGTACTTTTATATAACATACCTATGAATGTCAATAAATTCTGTTCTATTCTATTTAATTCTATATTATGATATTTTAAATCACTAGACTCAAACATAGTAAGATCTGTTACATGCTACGAGACTTTAATTTCATATTATAAGTAATCTATATAAAATATAATAATTCTTAGTAAATCACTAACACATTATTGAAACCCTGAATTGTGTTTTTTATGGTATCCTCTATGTGTATGTTTTTAATAGAATATTTGAAAACAAAATTATTAAAAATAAAATATTAATAACAGTAAAAGAAATGGTAGATTAACAACAAAATATTTAAAAATCCTCTGGACCTTTAATGATAATGTTTTACGGTTTTTATAACATTTATGGATTTTCCATACATCCTGTAATAAACTCTTTTACATTTAGATATGCTTAATGAGATGGTTTAAATTTATTACCATTATATTCTTGTGGGCTATCTGATGTATAAATTTATTTGTGAAAATAAATTGTGAGGTATTTCCAGATAATAAAATTCGACATGGTTTTTCTTGCATTTTATTCTAATTCAGTTCGATTAAATAAGACTTGCCATCCTACCAAAATATAGAGTTACAATCTTCTGTACATATAATATCCCTGTCCATTTCAAAAATATCAAATTTGATATATAAATAAATTGAATACATTAAATTTTAATGAAACTATTTCACGGTTAACAATATTCTACCGACTTAACGTTAAGCGATTATTCATGGTTTATAGCGGGATGTATTTTATAGGAATATCCAATAATAATCTACTTACGTAATAATCACAGATATAGCAACTAAAAATATAAACACAATTGGCAAGTATTTAACACTAATTTCCATTATATGATGTCTATTTGTTACACAGGAAAACAAAACGCGACCTCAAATTACATCTCGTCTGTAAACACCACAACGTGCAACTTTTTTATCGGAAATCACGGTTTGGTGTAACGCTGAAGGACTTGCTTCTTCGACAAACCTGTTAGAACACAATAATTTCGTTAATTGTATACAGAGTGTTGCGCAATCACCATCTTATTTACATTATGTATATATAATTGTTTCGTGCCTTTCATTTGTTAACGGTTTCAAATGGGCATTACCATTTAATATATTATAAACGAATATAATTTCTCCTTACATATTTACATATGTATATGCAAATCACATTAAAAAGTCAACTAATTGTAGTAATGACCAGAAGATACACATTCTGAAACCTGTTTCAAATAATACAATTTAACTATTAAGTTCAAACAGTTTCTTGCATGTAATATATGTTTAATAGTACATAAATTAAAATTGTCAATTAATAATGTCATTACATTCTTCATACTATAAATTTATTCCTATTTGTAAAAACTGATTTCATGACATCTTTTTTCTAAAATGTAAAACATCTAAATATAAAGAGTATATGAGTTAATTTAACACAATTTATACAACATAATAAAATATTTTGGGAATGGCATAATACATACCTATTTTGTAAATATTATATCATGTTTGAAAGTATTTCCTGAATTTTTCAAATATAAAAGACCGTAAGCAAAATATCTCGGGGACGCATATTTCATTTCTTAAATAGACTACTTCTAAAAAATAGTATGTATACAGTGTACAAGGGTAGTCCTAGAAGTACCCGACCTGGTGTATAGATCAGTATAGATAGCGGTTGTTGTTTAAAGATAATGACTATGGTAGAAAATACCAACCCTACAAAGCTTAAGTTTGAATTTTGACGACGCTATGTAGTTTCGTATTTGTTTGGCAGCCATCAATAGTGAACGCTCTCAGTGAATTTGTAAACAACATGGAATAAATTGGCCTTCGTTATGTGATATTGCTTATGTGTGTCTGTTTCTTCGTTTACAATAGTAAAGTATTGAGTAGCAGTATTTAAACGAGGCCGTATGAGCTACCAAGATGAACATTACAGTGATCGACCAAATAAGGTGACCACGCCAGAAATTATGAAGAACATTAACAAAATAGTATTGAATGACCATCAACTGAAAGTGCGCGAGCTAGCAGACATGGTAGGCATTTCAAAAAGTGTTATACATCGCATATTGATTGCAAATCTATACATGAAAGAGCTGTGCGCAAGACAGGTGCCGCGATTACTCACAATGGAAGAAAAATCGCGTCGTGAGAATGTTTCGATCGAGTGTTTGGCGAAGTATCATAGGAATAAAGCTAAATATTTGCGTCGATTCATAACCATGGATGAAATATGGGTCCATTACATCACATCTGATACAAATAAATATTCAAAACAATGTACTGAAACGGTAGAATCGGCTCCAAAGAAGGCGAAAATAATTCCTTCTGCGGGCAAGGTCATGGCATCAGTTTTCTTGGGATGTGCGTGGGATAATTTTCATTGACTATCTTGAGAAAGGAAAAACAATCAACGGCGAGTATTATGCGAACTGATTGCATCATTTGAGTGATGAAATCAAGAAAACAAGAATGGATTTAGCGAAAAAGAAAATTTTGTTTCATGAAGACAGTGCACCAGTTCACACACTGTTATCGCCAGTGGCGAAGCATCCATTAAGGCTATGAGGTTGACAGGACTGCATACCATTCTTCGCGTCGGCATGCCGGTAACCGGCAATACGTATACGCTGTTTGGGCTAACTCTCCGTCGCGCGTCGCCTTGGTTTTAACAGACTTTATTGAGATCCGCGGTGCAGTGAGGGGAGAGGGGAGTACGCAAGGAATGATGTGCAATTTAACTAGCTTTACAGCTTTAATGGATGTTTCGCCACTGGTTATCGCGGTGGCCAAAATTTAGCCCCCTCGGATTATTTTCTGTTTCCAAACTTGAAAGGATGGCTCGGTGGTAAAAGATTTGTCAACAGTAAAGAGGTGGAATTTGCAGTTGATTTTGAATAGCTCGATGATTTTCACTATAAACAGGTTATCGAAGCTATCAACATCATTGGGAAAAGTATGTTGAAGTAAAAGGAGACTATGTAGTGAAATAAAAATATTTTTTCCCAAATTTTTTTTGTTTTATTTGTTAGATTGGGTATTTCTGGGACTACCCTTATATCTACAGCGTCCCCTAAACATAAAATTAAAAAAATCCTACACAGCAGCGCCTTGTTACTACTCGTTTTCTCAAAAATATTCATTCGATTGAATATCGATTTGCGATTTTGAATTAGTACAGACGGAATATCCAACAAACAACAACTAAGTTTCTTTGTTTTGATTTGGATAATGATAGAGGGACTATGTTCTTATAAAAATGAAAAACTTGTTTAAAATTCTGATATAAACGTAGTTTACAATAGCATAATCATTTTTCACCGAAAGATACTTGACTAGAACACATATCTTCCACTCTGGAATGTTCTACATATTCGGAGCTATCATGTAATGTGACACGTTCGTTCTTTAGCTATGAATATTCAGTGCACAAGGGCCATGCTATCCATCAAGCGTAATATACATATCACTAAAAATCCCATAAAAGTATACATACTATTAGTGTTTTAACCGATTCAAAATTAATTCTTCTTGAATTACAGAACCATATACAATATTATAGTCAATGCAAAATAGAATATGAATAGTACATAAAGCCAAAGGAAATTTTAATTCGCAAAGAGCGTATGGTCGTATATATATGGGGAAATAGACATGGTAACATAGCTGACAATAATTGTAATGTGAACTAATGGCAAAACAAACCGTACTGGGAATTGGCGCTACCTAAATATTCTACTTTCTACTCGATTTTAACCACGCTTTCAAACAACAGTTCAAATAAATGGTAGAAAATATGGCAAAGGTATGTGTCAAGCTTAAATAACCAGTATACATAACAGCACATTTCTTTACAATCAAATATACTTTATCTAAGCTGTAAAAATGTAAAAGAAAAGGAAAATCATGGTCGACTTCCAAAACATTTAAATAAAATTAGGATCCTGAACACTTATTGATCCTGTACATATGATAAAAACTTTCTCGGCTACTTTGATCGTATTATTTTTAATTATGGCCACCATATCCGAGAGAGCACAGCATTTATAAAATCAATAGTTGCTTTAAATATTCCACTCCTAACTAATATCCAAGCACTACTTTCCTTAAACAATATAATGATATAGAAAACCTTGTTACGTTCTTAAGAAATGTAAAGATAAACATATAATAGTAGTCAGTTTAGAATTCGTATTCCCATATGGCTTACCTATTTGTATACATGTCGTAGTCTCATGGTGAAATACGTCAATTCATGAAAAGCCTAGGCAGTATATGAACTGCCGGCATATTATGTAAATTCTTAATGTTACACAATCTGCCTAGGCATTTCATGAAACGCCGTGCTCGTCTCGGCACATGATGTTTCAAGTCGTACTACACGATCTACCGTAAATTAGATACCGACTGTTCGTGAAGTGACCACGATGGCCGGTAGATTGTGTTCTCTGATTTATCGTCTATCTATATGGATGAAATAAAATAATAATATAGGTAAAGTGCATATATTTTACAACTAAAAAATAAAATTCTCTTTAAAAAAATAAAAATAATCTTACAACAAAATAGAACAATAAAAAATAAACTATCTACCTATATATACAGAATTTTTTTTCATTTACTGGCGCACGGGCCGCTTTTGTGACATCTGGAATTGCATTGCAGTTTTGCTTTAAGACATTTGCATCTATTGGTCTTACATTGCACCTTAGAGAGTCGGCATGAACATTTTACATACCCCTGCCCTCGTCGTTTGCTGTCGTTTGTTCGGCTTTGCTATGTAGTATTCTTTCTAATGCTCACCGAACAGTTATTTTTCACTCTTACTTTCCATAGTTTCCATTAAACAAAACAAAACAAATAAGCACAAGTAATAGAACACAATCTGCCGGGCAGCGCTGGTCACTTCACGAACAGTCGATATCTAATTTACGGCAGATCGTGCAGTACGATTTGAAACATCATGTGCCGAGACGAGCACGGCGTTTCATGAAATGCCTAGGCAGATTGTGTAACATTAATAATTTACATAATATGCCGGCAGTTCATGTACTGCCTAGGCTTTTCATGAATTGACGTATTTCACGATGAGACTACGATATATATATTCCAGTCATACCGTAGTCTACCTATCAGTATTCAATGTCTTGACTACCCCTAAGCAAATAAGAAAAGTGCTATACTCATATTACTTCTCTCTCTCTCGATAATCATTATTAAGGCCCTTAAGTTAAAACATGCAACTGTCTGTGGTAAATAATTTTCTTCAATAAACTCGAAGCAAAAAGAAAAAAATGTCTTCCAGTTAAATTATATTCAAGTATGTCGTTATTTACTATGGCTAGTGAACTTATGGCAATTGTTTCTTATATTTTCTGTGGTATCCCCAAAACTCGCATACCGCGAATACAAAACATTTTTAACATAAATATTATTGCTTGGTAAGTGGAATTAGCAACTTAATACATAATTGAAGAGAGAACTCTTGTCATCGTTATATATGTAAATAATTTTACGAAATTTTATTGCCCCAGGACCAGTGATTTTAAATTATTTACGTTATTTATATATTATTACTTTGTGCATTTCATTAGTTAACAGTTTAAAATTAGTAATATCATTTAGGTTATTATATACGATTATAATATCTACTCCCATTCAAAGATGAATAAGTCGGTTAGAACTCGGGTATATAAGCATATTTTCCAGTAGTATAATCTTTTTACAAGAATATGAACTGGAAAAAAAATGTCTTCCAGTCAAATTATGTTCAAGGACCTATGCTGTTTCATACTTGAAAAGTCATCTAGTCTAGTTAAACAATATAAAAAAAATTGAAATATTCTTTATTCTTTATTGACGATTATAATTAGCTTATAGATCGAATTTTCGAGCTTCTATCTGTCTGTATCTTATATTTGTATTTATTTGTCTGTACCTATCTGTACTTTGTGCTTACTAGTGTGCGAAAGTCCTACACCTCTCAGATCTATGTTAGATGTAATTTCCATAATTTTATCTTTTATAGGGGTTTGGCATAGCCTAGGAATTTTAACTATTATGAGTGATGAAAAACAAGGAAAAAACTAAAAAGCCAATTATCGCGAAAACTATCCATATTTTTATAGGTGTATCAACATAATATACCCTTTATTTTTCATTTTGAAAGTTGATCCCGCCCAGAGGAAATGAAATACCTTGTATAATGGGCATTATTATATTATAAGACCAAAACAATTATTATATACACTTATCCTCTTTTTTTAAGGAAGTAGAACTAGTATGTGGACATCCACATACTAGTTCTATTGTATCGATAAAGGCCGAAAGTATTTATTGTAATATACTTGTAATACCACAACAAATCATATTCCCAATCTACTTAATATGAATTCAAGTTGTAGCTGAATAAAGTGAATTTTGTAAACCTATGTAAAATTAGAAATGTTATTAAGGATGTTGAAAATTCAATTTTTTTATGTTGTCATCATGTCATCATGTGAAACATGCGACCCCTTGCAAGCATAATTGTGGTCCGCACAAAGAACACTATAAAGATTGGTAAAATCTGTTAATTGAAGTAATCTGTTAATTGAAACCATTTGGATGTATATTGTATGTTTTTAAGTTTAAGTAATACAAATATTTTGCAATGGTTCTGGGGGAACCCATTGACATGCATCTATTAGATGATGTACCCTTGAAACTCTCTTCCTATACCCTGTCTTTCTATATAGAATATACTATATAAATTATCCTCAAACTATCTCAATCACTAGAGTGCTTCACAGAAGAACTCTAGGATTATCAAATATAATAGTTACTAACCAATATTAAGGGATCTTTGTATTATTTTTTAACGTGACATAAGTAAATAACTATTAATAGTAATATATAATTCTAAACTACTAAATATAAGTAGATCCTTCTACACCAAGACGTGAAAACTGACAAAAAGAAGTATATACTAAATAAAAAATAAAAAATATTGAAATGTAAAAGTTGGCAATGGATAGTTAAGTATCAATTATCGTATGTCAATACAATAACCGGTTTTGTGCAGACTGCTATCTGTATAATTATAATAAAAAGACGATTTCATGGTCACATTGTACAAAACATATACCCACGCAGCAGCAGAGGACGAAGAAAGTATACGCAACAGCCAAACGTTCAGTATAATATATATTAATTTGCGTATTAGATTACAACCAAACCATTCGTAAACAACTTATTGCTATTATTTGATACAAATACAGTACGTTAAGGACTGGGTTAATTGTTTCATCATCAATTGTTTCAATTGTTTCAATCATATATATATATATATATATATATATATATATATATATATATATATATATATATATATATATATATATATATATATATATATATATATATATATATATATATATATTACATATCAAATTTCAAAAACTTTTATAATAACTATAATTTTTAAACCGTTTTTCTTTCAGTTCATGTAAAATTCATATTTGGTTAATATGCTCGTATGTTATGAAGACCTCGAATATATCTTCAGTAAATTTTACATTATAGAAACCGTACATACTTAAACTTACAAACTTACAAATAACTCAAATGTTCCTCTATCTAGTCGAATTATTATAATTCCATTTAATTCTAAATTATAATTCTAAAAAATGTTTTCTTCATAAGCAAATAAAGGCTGTCTCATTTAGAAATATAGGATGTGTTTTGTGAATAAAACTAATAATATTTGACAAACTGAGATTTTTTATTCTTTAACATAAAATGGAAACGATACTACTATAAATGGAAAAGAATATCGTTGATATGGCTGTCTTGAGCCATCTAGCATAATAATCATCCGTTTAACAAAATTATCCATAATACGCGCACATAACACTGGCCCTATTCCTGAATAACACGTTGAATGTTTGCTTTGAGGTAATTGATTGTAGCTTGCTGGGTGGCGTACACTTTTCCCTTGACAAAACAAAAGAAAAAAGTCCAGTCGTGTTAAATCACATGATCTTGCAGGCCAGTTGATCAGCATTTCATGATACAGCATGGTCAGGAAATTTTGTATGCAACAAAGTTATAGTTGAACGTATAACACGTTGCTGTATGACACGTTGCATCGTCTTGCTGAAGTCACATGTTGTTCAAATCCAAATCATCAATTTGGTGGAAAAAGAAATTGTTTAATTTCTTTTTCCGAATTGTTTAATTTAATGTCACGATAGCGTTCCCCATTTACTGTGATAGAATTACCAGCTTCATTTTCAAAGAAGTATGGTCCAATTACTCCACTACTACAAAGTGCGCATCAAACCGTATATCTCTGTAGGTGCATTCCTTTTTCATGAACAGCGTGTGGATTTTCAGCACCCCAAATTCGACAATTTTGTTTCTTGACCTATTCGTCAAGATGAAAATGTGCTTTATCGCTGAACAAAATTTTGTGGCAAAAATCAGCATCGCATTTTTTTTAATACTCGATTATCAAATGTACGACATTATAAATGGTCTGTAACTTTTATATTATGTGTGTGTTAACATATGCAGGCATTTCTTTAAGTTCCGATGCGTGGTGGTTCTTGACACATTGAGTTGTTGTGCACGATGTCGAACTGATGTGTTTGTGTGATGTTGTGTTATATGTTGTCGTCATATGATTTGTAGACGATAGTCGTTAAATATTGATACCCTGTCTTTAACAGAACACAAATGGGCCAATTCAAATCCTAGAGATCCAACTGAAAAATCATATATTAATTTACTATTGATTACATTAATTAATAATTCACCTCAATCTTTAAAAAATGTTCTTAATAACATGTTTCTATAAAAAAAAAACTGGAAGTAAAAGTTAGAAAAAAATAACCTAAGGAAACTAGTAGATAAGATGAATAAACAATTACTAACTATATTGGAACTTCTTATATTTTGATTATTGGACACAAGTAACGAAGTTATCTTCAAGGTAGATTGGTGGCTCCCGCATATTAATATACTCAAAATCTACCTTAAACATATACACATATATTAATACACAGCTTGCACATATCCATTCTGTAATGCTGCTAATTACATGAAATTTAAATCCTTTATCATCCTTCTTCCAATTCTGAATAGAATCACCTAAAATTGAAAAGTATATAAAAACAGAGATAATACTCTTAATGTCTATATTTGTTATTATCTGTGTAAAAATTTTCAGTGTTTCATATATCATATTCCATCAGCAGTTCTTTACAATAGATGATTCAGATTTTTTATTTTGATTATACTTTTCACATGTATGTATATATTTACAATATTGAGAAATCGAAAATAATGGAAAATGTATTTTCTGATAATGTTGTAATGAATAAGTGATTGTTCTTAGGAACTTTCAAATAACGTATGAAAATATTTCTTGAATAGCTATTCTAAAGGGTGTCCCAGCGAGAGGTAGCCGATTATGTTTGTAATTATTGGCCAAATAATAATAACATAACATTTCTACAATAATTTTGAGTTCAGTTAATTATTTAAACTATGCCATTAGACATGGAAGACAATATGTTGTAAGTGGTCGCCTCTGCTTCTCTGGCAGCAGTGAATTATTTTGATGAAGTTTTCCATCACTTCGCGGCATAGCTGTGGCCCTGTGTCTGCAATAACTTCGCTAATGTTATTTTTCAGCTGTTCAATCGTAAATCGTATGCGATTATTAGCATAGACTTTTCCTTTAACGTAGCCTTACAAGAAGTCTAATGGCGTCAAGTCACAAGAGCGTGGTGGGCAATCAACTTGAGCTTTGTGAAAAATTATGCGCCCAGGAAATTTGGTACCCAAAAGATTCAGCGTTTCGTTAGCTGTATGGCACGTAGCGCCATCTTGCCGAAACCATATATCGCCTACATTCAAATCATTGATTTGCTCGAAAAAGAAGTTTGTTAACATCTCACGGTAACGTACACTATTTACAGTAACCGTTTCGTCTGCTTCGTTTTCGAAGAAGAACGGCCCAACAACTTCTCCTGCCCACAAAGCGCACCACATGGTAACCCTTGCTGGATGCATGGGTTGTTCTTGGATAAGACATGGATTTTCAGCTCCCCAGATGCGGCAATTTTGTTTGCTTACTAACCCCTTTTAATTGAAAATACGCTTTATCGCTGAATATCAGTTTTTTCCAAAACTTGCCGTCAACTGCGATGTTCTCTAATAGTTCTAACACCCATTCACAAAACTCACGGGGTCGTGCATGGTCCCGTGGTTTCAATTTCTATGTCAACTGGATCATATACTCATGAAAATGAAGGTCTTTCGTCAAAATTCTCTGTAAGGTTGACTTTGAGAGATTTAATTGTTGGGAACGACATCTTACGGATATGGTGTTATCTTCAGCCACACTTGCACTGACCGCTTCAATATTTTCAACTGATTGTGAGCGTTGCCCACGGTGACGTATAGGTGTCCGTTTATCACACACGGAGCCACTTTCCCTGAATTTCGCCATTACGCGTTGAATGGTCCGCTTAGCAGGTGCCTCACGACAACCCATAACTGCATGTAATTTTTTTCAGTGCCTACAATTGAACCATTACTTTCGTAGTACGCTTTGACAGTAAGTATGCGTAGCTGAACGGTATAGCGCTCTATTTTGTAATGGCATACTCTCCACGTAATAACTACGAAGCATCAACTTCCAAAACCTGCGGCGAGAGTAATGGCGGCAAGTTTAAATCGACTACCTCTCGCTGGGAGACCCGTTAAGTCCTTTTCCCATATTTTCGCCCCCAACACTTTCAGATCTAATATGTTAATTCTGTAACTTCTGTTTACATAGAAGTAGTAAAGGGAGTATATATTTAATTTGAGTTCTCTCTGAGCAAGAATAGGTCTATTCGATTTCTGTAGTTGTCACCACATTTCATTGATTAGTCTAAAATCACCCGTTAGGACCAATACTAAGAATTCCTAATATTAAAACGTCTATTCCGTCAACTCACAATAGAGTCGAACTCGGGTCACTATTTTTACATAGCGATAGTTCACAGAAAATACAATAGTGAATATTAATGAATTCTCGAATAAACAGATAAACGGAAGAAGAAATGTATGAATTAATAAACGTACCAAGACACGTTTCTGGCGAGATCGGTTTCTGACTATGACTGGATGGAAACCGGCCGGTACCGATAATGAAAATGTATACTAGGCATTTTTCTACAGTAAAACCTCGACACCTATCACTTAACAGTAATTTACGCAATGAAAAAACCCTGTCAATGTTCACTATACTGTCACCAAACGACAGTACGAGAAGTTAACAATATATGGATTATATTGTAGTAAGTAGGAGATAACTCTTGTGTATCCTTTAAAAATTAACACTTGTATTCTAAACGACTGTATTCGGGATTTTTCGTGAACACATCTTGCATTTTTTTAATGATAGTACTGGTTTCATGGACGTTATAGTTATTTATTTTTTGTTTAACAGCATCTAATACCATAAACTATTCTTGTGACGATAAGTTATATGTTTCCAGTTTCTTCATTGTTGTAATCAAGATGGAATAGTTACTATTAATGTAACGGACATCATTTCATATACTTTATAGTTGCAGTAAGTTCTATATGGGGTGTATGTGTATGGCATCGCTTTCATTAAAATTACACCTAAAGAACATGTTTTAGTTCCTCAAAATGTTTAGCCTTCCGTCGGGCGCAGCCGATCTGTAAGATCCGACAGTCACTTTTTTCTTTGCCCTTTCGTGTGTATTTCGAATAATAACTCGAACTCCCTCATAGCTCTCTAGCTCCAAACCACTCGATATTTTCGATATGGTGGCGATTTTTCTTAGTGCATTCCCTGGCCTTGTATGGCCCGCCCGGATCTGTCTCATACATTGCGCCTGATTACGTCATTATTTTCACTTTTTTATTTTGTTAGATTTTATTACTTAAATTAATAATATCTGTTGGGATCTCTACACTTACTTACTCTGGCTTTTTCTGGTATTATTATTCAAAATTAACACATTTTGGTGTTAATTAGTGATTTACACGAAATATCGTTACCAACAATGTGACGTTTATTTTTGTTTGGAACATGCTAAAATGATGAAGTGTATTTATACATTTTTACACTTAAAATAGACAGTTACTTAAAACTGTTTTTTGTAATTCACGTCCAATATTTTTTTATATATAACTTTATGATTTCTATATTAAAATATAGGTAGTTTGTTTTTTATATTCAAAATATTGTTCAATACTAATTTATGTGTGTGCCTTGTCCTTAAAACAAAAAATAACTTATCAATAGCTGGTTCTCCTATAAAAATGTTCCAAGTTTATTGTTTTATAAGATGAAATGTGTTCCTTTATGTAAATTTAATTATTGCGATTAAAAACTAGTGTGAAATATTTATTATTGTATTGTATGAATTAAAATAAGCGTTTAGTTGAGTCTCCACCTCATTAAATTCGAAATTGTGTAAGATTTGATATGGGATCTCTCAGATATATTGCGCCCGAACGTGTTTGGATTCAGACTGCGCTCATCATTCATTATAATCATAATAAGCTACAGCTACAGCTTCTAACCAAGTACCTCATGTCGTGAAGCGGGTTCATGAGGTAAAGGTAGTTTGAGTAAGTGCCTTTACAAAAAAAAAAAGATCACATTCATTATTAATCCGTTAACTAAAGGGACACTGTCTCTTTTTGTTTGTGCTATTCGGTTGAGTGCATGGGCTGTACATGTAGATTTTATCTTATTTGGAAAAGTTTGAGTTAACAAAGCTCATTTGAAAAGTTACAGTTAACAGTGAAAGCACTCAATCACAAAATCTTCAATTGTTTTGTGGTTAGTTCTGTCTACTATCTCAGAAATCACCAAATAGCTACTACTAGCTTAATAGGATTTAACGCATCAATTAAAAAATTGCCACTGAACGTCCGCATGCCTCAATCGCTTCGTCTATAATAACTAACTTTATACTAAGCTAATTTATAATAACCAACTATACTAAGAAACAGAAATGTTAATCAGATATATACAAGGACGTATTTCAGAACATGCACAACCACGTTTGGGAAAATGCCGTGTACTTCACATTTTTACATATGTTTTGCAATACGTCGTTGTATATATCTGATTAACATATCTGTTTCTTAGTATAGTTGGATTAAGAAATTTTGATTCCACATATTTTTCTAGGAACTGGCGTAGTTCATCATTTTCTCTAATATACAGATCCGCAAGCAGCTCCGAGTCGCTGTCAATCCAGATTTGCATTTATTCTGGTCTGGATTTTTATCTCGTGGCAGATATGTTAATTTTCACGTTACTATATAAATAAAAACACAGATTCAAACACACGACGTGCAAGGCCACGTAAACAGTGAAAATAGCGATTAGATTAAAACAATAAAAAAACCCATAGCAGATCTATGTGTAATATGCAGTGGAAATGTCGTTGCTATATAAACGGATGTTGCCAGCGTATAGTCCGTCTCTGTTGCGGCTTGCTGGAATAGGCGCTTTACCTATTATAATTACTGATTCAATATTACAACCATTTGATCATAATATGTTTTAAGAAATAACGGATATATGATATAACTAATCATTTCTCTATGACTGACAACATGCATGAGAAACTGTGATAGTTATTGAAAGTATTATTAAATAAATAAACTAAAAAAACCTAAATATTTCAGAGGTTATTTTTTTTAATGCAACTGATAGGTTATTCAAAAATAAAACAGAAACATATTCAAAATTTATAAAATTTGCTGTTCTATTTTCCTTCAATCAAGACAAACATTTTTTTGTTTTAACTTCAAAAATTAATACTTACCATCATACATTCCAAAAGCAATTATTGCGAATGTTGCAAATATTAAAAACGAAATTACTGATACTATTGACAATAGTATACGAAGAATATTTATAAATAAATGTGATCCCATAACATGAAATAGCTTATAATACAGGAAAGTCTAAAAATGAATAAAAGTCGTGTTATTATAGAATTGACTAATAAACAATGATTGATCAACTTGAGCTACGAATATTTATGTGTATGAATACGTATAAAACTATATAGTCGCATTCTAAATAGACTGGTTTTATACAATAAATATCAGTCCCGGATCTACGATTTTTCCAAGCCGGAGCAAAAGCTTGACATTGGGGCCCCTCCCCTCCAGCATATGACATTAATGATTTAAAAAATAAACTCACAAATCGAATATACTGGGTGGTATTTTTGTGACTGGAAGAATAAAACCCCTTAATCTGCATTCTTTATTACCTATTTGCTAATAAATTTTCCTTATGTATGACATAACTGTAGAATACATACAACCAGTGTAGGCAATGCTCAAACTAGACTGTACACACACCTTCAATCGTTAGGTCCCAGCAGATTTCATTATCTAATCTTGTCATAGTTTTACACGCCGAGGTTTTATTTCCCCGAAAGAATCTATTACCTCATCAAAGTTAGTCTCATAGGTAGTTTTATTTGCGATTGCTATGATCATGAGGCCAGATAGACGTTCCTGACTCACTGTTAAACGCAGGTAACTGTTTTTAGTTTGCTGAAACTTTGCTCACAGCTTGAAGATGTCGTCGGTAATGTGCAGTATATCTTTAAAGCTATACCCATATTGGGAAAAGCTTCTTGCAAGTCATGTTTGCATATGTTGTAACAGGTCTAATGTACTTATCTTTTCATTCTTCTGATTACAAGTGGTATTTACTTTTTAAATTCATCGAGTTCCTGGGAGAAATTAACTGCGAATAAGTAATATTTTCAAGCTAGATCGGCTCCATTTTTCTACAGATCTTCAGTCGATATGTCTACAAACGTGTGGCACTGAGGAAGGTGAAATTTTCATTTAGGTTCTTCACTCTTTCTACCATTGTTCCTATTTCTGTTAAAATTTTGTCAAATACTACTTTTATATATTTGGAAAACAGTCGGGTATAGTGTATAGTATACGTTGGAGTCGGGTGTAGTGTACTTGATTCGTCCTCGCAGATTTCGTCGTGTTACCTTTTCCTACTGGAAATTCGTTTACCTTTGAGGACTGGCACGATTCCTAACTTTTCTCTACAGGTGGCTGCAGCTTCTTCGATCCAATATTGTATTAGTTTTTCTCTCATTTATTGCAATATCTTAATAACACCTTGAATTAGTACCAGAGAGTGCGAAATAATTATGTTCCCTTTCTGTATTTCGGTGTTAACTGTATTAATTTATTGAAGAATTATATTAGCCCAAAGTGAATATTAGCCACAAATAAACATTCGATAGTATGACGCGTTCTGAATGCTAGGCGCTTTAGTGAAACAAGTTTTCTTTCAAACATATGAATTTCGCGCCATTTTAAATTGCTGCGTGTAGCAGGTATTTTTGTCCCCCTCCCCCCCCCCCCCCCCCAGATCCAGAACTGATAAATATAAAACATGATACAGATCAACTTAATATTTAAATTTTAGAAATATATATTTTTAATTATAAAAATATTTATTTCTTTATTAACATATTAACTAAATTATAGCTCTAGACTACAATAAATCTAGAACAATTAAACTATATTTAATTGATCTCTATAACATGTTAACTGCATTTAATTTTCTTGAATAAACGTATCCCATTATTATTAATCGGCATTACTATGAATCGGTTTATTATTAGTTATAATAATTAAGTCAATTACGCATACATATTGATTGTTCTTATTAGAGCATTACATCAAGCATGCCCATTCCTTGATTAATTGTGACAAATAAATAAATTACAACAATTGTATAATCAACACCAAACAATTTACAATAACGTATTAAGAAGATATCAAAAATTATCTTGGTGGAAGATCGTCATGAAATGTTCATATTAGCTTACAATATATTATACTAAATTTAGAAAATGATATCTATATCGATAGAAATAGATCTTAAGCGAGAGCTAACGATTTTAGAAAAATACACTCAGTTAAGTGACTTAAAAGATAATACCGAAAAGCATGAAATAATGGGGTTTTCAAAAGATGGATTTAAAACAAAATATAGTACAATTATCTCTTTTACTTGTTAGCACGATCGTGTCGGATCGATCGGGTTTTGACTGATTCTGATTATGGATGTCTCCCAGACGACACCTATTGATTTTGAGATCAATAGAATACACTGCATGTACATGGAGTGTGATACCATCTACATGATATCATATGCATGGGTTATGATAAAGTACAATGGTGGACTATTTGAGAATTTTTTTGTTAGTACGATCTCACAATTAAATCATGTCGGATCGATCGGGTTTCGACTGATTCTGATTAGGGACGTCTACCAGACGACATCTATTAATTTTGAGGTGGATAGGACACACCCCACCCTATCCATGAGTCATGAGAAAGCACGATGATATGGACTATTTGACAAAAGTAAAACTGTCGCATAAAACACATATTCTGCATTTATGTGTTGGTTTATTTTTTGTCGACCACTCAATTTCGAGATAGAGATGTTCTACGTGCGGAAAAGTTCGTTTTAAGGTTTTAAAACTGTTTACTTAGTTAGTGTGTCCGAAATAGAAATAGTAAATAAATATAGCTACCTAGGATATACATCGAATTTGTCTCTTTCTCTTTACTTAGGACGATGAGTATGTCTACCACTTCAAAAGACGAGCGATTTTAATTTATACTGTAATTACACTGCTATTTAAACCTAAAGCAACTTCATGGAATGCTAAACTGAAATTGTATCCAGTTCATTTATAAACTCGTTATTATCAATGCTTTCAGTGTGGTTCTCTTTCTTGTCCGGAAATTATTGAACGAATACAAATGTCCTGTTTTAAAATATCATGTCATGTGACATATGTCATTTCTAATATTTAATCTTGACGAAAAAATATGCCGAAAAATGTATGCCGAAATATGCGGAATAATATGACGAAGAAATATATAGTTAAATAATGTTTAATTAAAATCGATTCTGTAAATGTATTTGAACACTGTGATGCGCATGTACTTAAAAAAAGAAGATTGCACTTTTTAATAAATATCAGCAACTATGTCACAGCAATTAAATAAATGATGTAGAAAATTCTAGATATTCTCTATTTCTACTTTAACTACAAATTCTCAATCCTATTTTAAATTCAAAGTGAACATAGCTTTTGTTCGTTAATTGTACAGCTACGTTTATCTAACTCGAATATGTTACAAATCGTATTCAAGGGATCTTATTATAACGGTAATTTAACGAAAATTTCTTCTTCGTGTAACGCTTTCCAACTAAAAAATTATATTCATTAATTTTTTGACTGTCCCCTGCTTCCTGTCATAAGGCCTCGTGTAGCTTTCTTGGGAAGTTGTCCATCACTGACATCTGTCAGTGATGAACTTCAGGAAATGTGTCATATTAATATGAAGAACACTTTTAGGCTAACGCATTTTTAATGAATGAAGAAATCATTTCCGTTTCTTGTATTTTTTTTAATCAAACGCCCCTTACGGGGCATTTACTCATATAACAATCCGATCGTTGAGTCGATCCATGAGTAATCTGTGTTGAGTGTTCCTTAATTTTTAGTAAGCTAACTGTACTAATATTAACGTGTATCACAACCGCACAATACTCTGCTTTTCACTAGCTAATAATCACTTAGCCAATTTAAAAGACTTTATCCTCTTGAGTCTTCTTGTGACATTGAAGTTATCGAGGAGCTGGATATCCTCGATGTTCCCGTGTTGGTGGAATCACTATTCATGATTCCTTGCAAATTTGGCAATTGTTTGGCCCATGGTATGCGTCTGAAGGTCACGATGGAGATCCCTATTTCTGGCATACCAAGGCGCATTGACGGTGCTCCTCAACACTTTATTCTTGAACCTCTGGATTATTAAGATGATACTCTTGCAGGCACAACCCCATAGTTGTATGCCATAAGTCCATACTGGTTTGAGGACTTGTTTATATAGAAGTATTTTGTTGTATGTTGATATGTTGGAGTGCCTACTAAGTAACCAGTACATTTTTTTTTAATCTTATATCCAGCTCATTCTTTTTGTTTTTAGCATGGACCTTCCAGCGAAGTCTTGCGTCTAGTGTAGTGCCCAGATATTACACCAAGTTGGCATAAGGGATTTGGGCATTATTTATGCTGATTGGAATTTGTTGCTCACTTTTATTTGTGAAGTTTATGTGAACTGATTTGGTTTCGTTCAGTTCAATACGCCATATTTTAGTCTAGTTATTGATTTGGTTAACTGATGTTTGTAGTTTATTTGCAGCTTCTTCATGGTATTTACCTACTATTAGAATGGCAGTATGATCTGCAAAGATAGCTATGGTATCCTATTTCATGTGGAATATCACTAGTGTAAATCAAATACAAGATGGGTCCTAGAGCGCTTCCCTCTGGGACTCCTGCTTTGATTTCTTTCAATTCTGATTATGCTTCATATTGTCTAACTCTGAAGAATTTTTCAGAGGTGTATGAGTCCAGTAGTTCTGAGTATTGCTGTGGAAGTAACATATTCAATTTATATTTTAAGCCATCATACCATACTTCAACATCTAGGAAGATGTTCCTTGTTTTCTAGCGATTTTTCGATGATGTCAGTAATTCCATGAACCTATTTTATGATTGAATGGCTTTAAGCTCTAAAGTCAAACTGATGATTTGGAATTAAATTCCTTTCTTCAATGATGGGTTTTAGTTTATTTAGAAGTATTTTTTGCCTGGTTTGTCAATCACGATGACTTCTGCAACCTTTCATATCTCAAGAACATACCTTGGTCTGAATACGGAATTAATAAGATGTGACACTATGTGTCAGTTTGATTATTGCTTTCTTCGGAAGTTGTTTTAGCATTTTTCTAGTTATTAAATCAAACCCAAGAGATTTCTTAGGATCAATATTTATTTTTGATTCATTAGCAATTTCTTTAGGAGAGGTTGATCTAATTTTTTTTATATGTTTTTCTATCATGGACTTCCCAGTTTAATAGTTCTTCATGTTCATTTGGCTGGAATGTGTTTTCCAATCAAACGAAGGTGAAGAACTATTATACTAGGAAGTCCATGTTAGGGAAGATATAATAAGAATTTTCTTATAATGATTATACGAGTATATTATATATTTCCATAATTATTTTTAACAATTTTGTTTTAAAAATGATTGTATTTATATTCTAATAGTGCACTTATTATTACTGTTAGTGACTTTTTTCTGTATAGAAGTTCCCCTTTTTTTATTTTTATTATATATAGCAGACTGTTATAACTTTATATAGACCTTTCCATAAGATTATATCTTTATTATTATTATTATGTCATTACTATCAATAATTATCGAAACATAGACGCTAACTGAATTTTCGAACTACCTACCTAACCAAGTACCTAACTAGCATACCGACATTTATTAAATTAGCAAAACATAGACTTCAATCATGTATATTTTGGGCTCTGCATTAAAAACTTACTACAAAATCTGCTTGTCTAATATTATAAATGCAAGAAAAAATCATCATAACTACTTAACAAATTTTGACAGTGAACATATGATAGACGTAAATACACTAGTCGCAACAATTATTTTCGAATCCCCGATCACTTTTAACATAACAAGTTAATTTTTGATGGCTCGGTATACTCGTAACTTTGACACAATACTTTGAGCAGTTTAACAGTAGAATATTGACATATTTTTGAATGTCAAGTCCAAATATGTATCTACCAGGGACACTTGGCTATACGGATATCAACGATATCAAATCATTGCAAATGTAGAATGTAGTCATAACTTAAACTCATAACAATCTCCTGTGATTTTGCTAATAAAAGCAAATTCTTAATACGTGGAATAAAAAATAGTGGCCCCAAATTAAAATTTTGTGATACTCCAGAACAAAGTCATTATATGAAACAAAAAATTAGGGACGAATATATGCAAGAAGAAAGTAATTGCTAAACACTTCCCTAATTTTGATATATTATATTTACCTCATCAAATACCTGTCAAAAGCTATTTGAAGCTTATAGACCTCACCTTTGATATTTGTAAGAGTGAAAATTTATGCTTTTCCCGCCTTTGATCTATTTTTTACAAAAGAACATGGAAAGCTGAATATGCTTATTAGATAATAATTGACAATGTCTACTTATGCAAAAAACATTACTACATACTTCATTAGAATACCTTTATAGAATTACTCACATTATAATTTTGTACTCTACTTAACTGTTAGTGATAATTTATTTTTTGTCAAGTATTGAGTATGCAATAATAGTAATATTAAAATTAGGTACATTACCTGTAAACAGATATACACAGCCCCTAGTCCAAACACCATAAACGCGCCAATCACATGAACTGTTAGTAACGATGTTTCGGGACAGTTCGCTACTATACTTATACCAAATACTGCTGCCAAACCAACCCATAATGATATCAAATTAATGTGAAAACTTCTGCGAATGCTATGCCTCTTGAAAGCTTCCCTTACTTGTCTGTATCTTATATACATAATACAACCATCTAGAAAATAACAGTTAGATTTTCATTATAATAAGTTACTAGCTTTACTTGCAATGACATTTAAATTACATACTCAAATTCGCCATATTAAGAGAATTCACTTATTTCTCTATGCAATTTTATTATATGGCCTACAGTACGTAAGACTAGGTATACATCAGTAGGTATGTATTATTATTCCCTTCCATGATATATGCCTTCGACGAGTCTTCTTAAATCTTGCAGGCTTGTCTGTGATTATTGCGTAATTTTTTATAAATGAACGTTCTACATCTAGAGATGTCAGCTTATGTGTAATATTTTTGATGTCCACTCATGGAAGCTCATACCTCATTCTTATTACCTCCTAAAGATTAAAAGGTATATTCCTCATACAAAAGAATTATATAGGGTCTTTCAATAGGAACGCTCGAAGTATGATAGGTTATAACGGCCAAGCTGTAAAAGCAATGTCTATCATATTTACTGTGAATTGTTGAGCAGTGTATGGAAAATGATCACGGAAGGTTATAGTGTTCAATAACATGTAAAAATTATCAAACTCTATTTTCGACGTCAGTGATCCGTTCGAGAAACGTTCCGCGGATTACGTGACTTTTATCCTCGCCCCAACCGTCTTGTCGAGTCGACTATTTGACATTTGGCGGCCAAATTCGAGTCAACCAGTCTGATAAATAATCAGCCAACACCCGTACGTGACCGAAACGCAAAGTCTGCCAAAAACATCTCTGCTATGCGTGAGAGTGTACGGAAAAACTCGAGGCAGTCAATTTCTCGTCGTTCACAATAACTTGGCCTTTTTGCGACTTCAACTTGGCGAATTTTGCGTCAAGGTTTAGGTCTGTACCCGTATAAAATCTAACTGACCCAGGAACTTAATGTAATCGACCATGGACAACTCCGTGTGTTCGCTGATTGGGCTCTGGAGCAGTTGGAAGTTGACCCAAATTTCACCAAAAAACCATCTTTAGCGACGAGGCTCGTTTTTTGATGAATGGATATGAACAAGCAATGTTATCGGATTTGGGACCATGCCAATTGACACAAGATACACCAGCACCAAATGCGTCCCGGTAGAGTCACTGTTTGGTACGGATTTTGGTCTGGCGGAATCATCGGTCTGTATTTCTTCGAAAATGAAACTGATATTGCCATAACCGTTAACGGCGAGCGCTACAGATCAATTATAAGTAACTTCTTGTGGCTTAAACTGGATGATATGGATACCGACGCCATGTGGATTCACCAGAACGGCGTTACGTGCCACACAGCGCATGCCACGATGGACATTCTGCACGAGCGATTTGAGGGCATGGTTATCTCGGACAGCCAAGACGTGAACTGGTCATCGAGACCATGCGATTTAACCCCATTAAACTTCTTCCTTTGGGGCTCTTAATCGCAGGTCTGTGCGAATAAACCGTAAACAATTATTGATGTCCTCAGAGTCAACATAACGAACGACATCCAGCAAATTCAGCCAAATTTACGCGATAAAGTCATCGAAAATTGGACCTCCCGAATACATGCCACCAAACAAAGCCGCGACGGGCATTTGAACGACGTTATATTCCATACTTAATGCCATAAAATATTCTTTCAATACTGGAGTAGGTTGGAACCTTTGGTGTGAAGACAACACGGACTTAGTTTTCCACAAAACACCAAAACACTATACAGTACACTCGACCCGCGTTTTGCCAAGAAAGTTGGCATCATTTGGAGATGATTAATACTATTTCTCATCTACTGTTTCTAAACTTACCTGGAGATGAGTTTTAATCATCTCCAGATGATGCCAATTTTGTTGGCGAAACGCGCGTATATAGTGTTTCAAATAAAAAGTAGTATTTTTTCAGATAAAAAGAAATTGAGTGGATATCTCACACAACTTGTTTTATTTACGTTTAAAAATCGAGCGTCCTTATATGTATAGGAACCCTATAGAAATCGACAATTAATAAGAAGTATCGGTTATACAAAATAAATGGCAATAGGTGACTGTTGATAAAAGTACAGGTAGTAATAATGAAAAACTAGAACAGGTATTAGAACGCATATTACACCCAACTGAAGTAGGAAGACCCTACGTGTTTGCAAGTATGAGGTTCCAAACAACAAATGCTAACACAGATCAATAAGCAGTAATGGACACTGCTAAAAAATTAGTGACAAATGGAGCTGCCTGCATATATGCCGAATGTTGCTATGTTGTTTAGACCCTTTTATCTGAACAATTGTATGTAACTTGTTTACGTCATGTCGTTCGAGATGTTACAAAATTTATTCAACACGATTACTCCGATGGTGACAAATTAATAGCAACTACAAAACACGTATTTCTGAAATCTCCACAACGCATTAATGAATTTCATTGATTATATCCAGAAACTCCTGTCCTCCACATCAGGTGCTAACCACATGGGGAACATTGATGAATAATGAATGTATTTTTTTATTATTATTACGCCAATATTACCACAGGTAAATCTGTAGTTATCACTTACAACCCAAAAGTATACAGGATAACCAAAAATTATTTATAAATCCACAAGTAGAAGTACATTTACATACAACACAAGAAAGCTACAATATAAAGCACATGATGGTTGACCAGCTGCAAAATGGTTTTATTTCCTTAACAGTCATTGGATATATTAGATAATGTAAATATGGCCTCGCAGCAGTTAACGGATATTTCTGGTATTCAATATGTCACTAAATATTATGTCGTGCTGGCAACTAATACAAATTTCACTTGCAACAATGCGGCCCAACGGGGCAAAGAAACCCCTAGAGCAGTTTTTCACGAAGACTGACGTATTACACGTTCTCCGATGTGCGTTTCTTCCACAAAGTATGTAGGCTTCATCTGAAGATGATTAAAACTTTTTTGTGGTGAATGAAAACTTTTTAATAGATGATTACTTTGAACCATCTGCCGATAGTGCAACTTGGTTGGCGAAACGCATGTCGAGAAACGTGAAATTTTTTAGTATTCGTGGAAATTTGGCCTCCTGTTTTGTTATTGCATCGAATATTCCATCCTCTTCCCAGAAGTGTATGAGTAAACTCCAAAAAAATCAATGATGCATGTGCACCACGGTATCTCAGATTGAATGTAATGTGAAGTGATGTTGAGTGAGAAAGACAAGTGAACACATCAAATTTAAGTCCCCCTACAGAAATTTAAGATACAATACAAATTGACAGTTTATATTTTAATACTATAATTTTCATATTACTATATTATTATAAGATTAAGCGCATTTGTGGAACCTTTAGAAATTTAGTTATTCAAATAGATAGAGCTGGCATAGATTGTCGGTTCGGAGTAATTCAGGTGGGGGTTCGATTCCCACTTAAGTTATCTGTATGTGTTCGTGTGAATACCGTAGGTTGGATGAGAGAATAGCACTAAACTTCGCCACCGTAGAAACAAATGTGAAAAAAGAAATATTTTCGGATGTTCAAGATGAAACAGATGTTTTAAATATTTATGAAAAATATTCTGTGATTGAGGAAGCTATTCGTCACCTTAATTGTAAAAACTTCTAAGTCCTTTATGGACTTTTTATGGATACTTTATCTTTATGGAAATTGGCATTTTGGTGCCATGTGTTGCAAAAGGTCATAACACATATTATCTATAAATACTTCACAGTACTCCAAAAGAACTCCAAAAGTACAGCAAACTTCACAAACTGTTAAATAGGAAACTACCTAGAAGCATACCTATAATAATCTGACCCTGTGGAGATAGGAAACTACCTATCACCACAGGGTCAGATTATTATAATAGCTAAAACATCTAACTCCAAAAAAACTTGGAATCAGAATTTTTAGATTCTTTACTTTGCCGAGAATTGATAGCAACAACAAAAATACAACTAGTATAGTTTATTTCATCGCTACTTGCCAAATAAAAAATCTCAAAATATACCGTGGCTTGTTTTTATGGCTAAGCTCAGGTAGACTGTTCCGTTTAGCGATAAGAGAGCAAGATACGAGAGTTTTTTATTTGGTAAATAGCGATGAATTGAATAGTAAATTATAGTGATTCTGAGACTAACAGTGAAGACAGACCCAAAAATGAATAATACGAAGCGGTGTTAAAAAGAAAACGAAGAAAGCGGAATGAAGTGGATGCAAATTCTTGGCAACAAAATACACAGTGTTCTTTCTAATAGGGAAAAATGGAGGCCTCATAGAGGGAGCAAAAACGAAGGAGAGAAATGGAAGACTGGAAGAGAATGGAAGAAATGGTCGTGTTCTGAAACCTAGGTGCAATTATCGTTTAATGAAAAATAAACCTGTAATTAACTGTGCAATTATTTTGGACTCTGATAGAGAACGCATATTTCAATACTTTTGAAACTTAACAATCTTAACATGGAACGAAGAATAAATGTATAGCAACTTGCTTACTACAATAAAACCTATAAAAGAACTAGAGACAGAAAAGAAGAAAGTAGTTCCACAAGAAGCTGCATACTTGAGTATTACTTAAAAATTAATGAAAGTAATAAAATAAGGGCTTGTAAAAACATGTTTCATAACACATTAGGTATTGGGCCTTGGAGCAGTTTAAACTGAAATAAAACGGAATTAAACAGTTTTACATCACAGGGTAATGATAGCAACAGTGAGGAATATGATTCGAATACAGATTTTACAAGACGACGGAAACCAATTATTTCCCGATTAATTTGCTTGCACAATTTTTTTCCTAGCCTGCCTGCTATGGAATTCCATTACTGGGCTCATTCAAAGAAGTCTTATCTAAGACTCTTATGGAAATCAAAACAGGAGCTCTATAAATTTTATGTTAATTATTGGTGTAAAGCAAAAAATGAAAAAGCACTATCAATTGCCAAATTTTCACAAACTCTTGAATCGCAAAATTTTAGTTTGTTTTGCCCTAAAGAGGACGGGTGTGATGTATATGTCGCCTACGGAGCTAAAATTATCGATAAACTTTCTTAGTATGTCAGGTATACCCTGATATGCCAATAAAGGAAATAAGAAGATCAGAATGGAAAAGAAGAAGATAAAGAACAAGAGGAGAATGTTTTTGCCATGGACATGCAGTCAGTTCTTCTTTCACAAAAGTCTAATGTTTCCTTATTGTATTATAAAATGAATCTCATCATCATGAGATCATCAGTCCTAAGACTGGTTGGACGCTAGCCTCCAGCTTCTCCTATCTTGTGCTAACCTACGCATTGTTCAAAATAAATCTGCCGATTCATAATCTCACGATATGTAACCTCCGAAATAAATATGGTGTCTATTATTTGCGGAATAACAGAGACAGAGGGAGGTCTAACAGTCCAAGAATTTTCTTCATTTGAATTAAAATTTCGTAAAGGAATTAATCCCCACTTTAGGACAAAACAAGAAAATAATCATCTATAGCGACAATTACACTTATCAAAACCGTAACTCCATTTTGGCCAATGCTCTTCATCAATAGTGCGATAAATAAATAACAGAGTCACAATTCAGCAGAAGTTCCTTGAAAAGAGACATACACAAATGGAAGCTGATTCTATGCATTCGTGCATAGAACGTAAACTCAAAAACATGAAAAATGAATATTCTAGTCGATTATGTAAATGTTTGTTTGAAGGCACGAGAAAATCCAAAGCTTCCTATGGTTCATTATTTAGAATATTTTTTTTTTTAATGTTTTGACAGTGTTCAATATTATAACTCTATTCGCCTTGGCAGAGAAACAGGAGATTCAATTGTGACTGACGTGCCCTGCAATATCATATAACATCAAGCAAATCTGAATGGGAACATACATTATAAGCTGAGATTGACCAACAATAGGACTGAACTTCCTGCAAGGAAAAATAAGAATGCATCACAGATTCATATCAATGACCTTTCAAGACTCCATGAAGAATACCAGTTAAAGTCTTATATAGATAAACTTATATAGATAGAGTGTTTGCAAATACTGAAGAAATCACTAGATTCGAATTATCACACATTCTATTATAATATTTCATTCAAGTAACTTTAAAGTCTTTTAATCACTATAAGAATTACTTAGTTAACTAATTTTGCAGTTCAATGAAAGAGTGTGTAAAACGTGTAACTCCGTCAATGTGTTTTATTTAGTTTGTAAAATCTCCTAACTCCATAAACTAATTTTAAAATAAAAAGAATAATAATTTAATCTAGCATAACGCTTAAATTTATTATCAAAAGTACCAATTCCTAAAAACAAAAATTATATCGACATAACACTGAACACACAAGTGTTTTTTGTTCTTCCTGTAAAAAATACTGTTTCTGTTACTGTTACTGTTACTGTTCTTCCTGTGTTCTGGAGTTAGGAGGCTTTATAATTTAGGTGACGTATTGTACTATCACAATTTTATCTGATATCCTTAATAGTATCAGTTAATATAATATATAGTTATATATACAGGACACTATAGAGAACTTTCTGTTGACTAGAAATTTGATACTTACCCTCTTAGATAAAAAACGTTATTCCTGAGAACCTGACTCGTTAGCCAATGTAACAATGTTATAATGTATCATTTTAATGTATCAATTAATTTAAAAATTTTATGTGGAACACCCTATATATTTTATACGCTTTAAATTTTCATCAAATATGACGGTTTTATTCAATGTATTTTTTAAAGTTTTAATTTAATATTAAAAATCTTTGTATAATGAAAATTTTCTAAGTAGGCATTATAAATGATAATATTTTATGTTTCATGTTAGGTTAAAATGTTGGGATGAATATTTATTACAATGAAATTATTTTACGAAATTTAAAATACTTTTTTTTAATTTATTTTTACAAAACAATTACTATTTTCTTTTTCAAATGTTAATACATATATTTGATTCCCTATAGGAAAAACAGTTAGTTTCGTGTGAAAAATATCAATCTAAAGCAATATGCAAATAAACTTATAATAAAATTTCAAATACTAATAGTTCAAATACATCAACTTAAAGATTAAATTATAATTATTCCTGTAGGGAAATTAATCCAGGGGTTACTATTTGAAAAAAAAAATTCTCGCCTTAAAATCGGGAAAATAATATTTTAAATGCTTTCAAATAATTTAGTTTTCATAAAATAAAATAAAATTAGTCCGCCATATTTGAGAGGAAAATGCCAAAATTTTCGATTAATCATCATACATCAAATTTATTGTAACTAAAACAAAATTATTGGAATAAATGCACCTATTAGAATAAATATTCCTTTCGACAAACCATTTGATATATTTCTCAGAACAATTATTTGCCCTGATAAGGGAACGATTTTGTGGATAAAAGAATTAATAATTGATTTTCTACACAATAATGATATGATAATAAAAAAAACACCTAAAAGTGAAAGCGAACCACTTTTTCGGCTTGCTTATGAAATTGATATTCAGGCTTAACTTTTTCTAATTGTATGTTTTGAACGTCATGTTTTAAGTTATAAATGTATTATCGACATATTATTATGTAAACCAAAATTGGGATTTATGATGCAATAACCTATTCACTTCATTTTGGAAATAATCCATAAAAACGTTCCTTACTACTGGAAAGAAAAAAGAAAAACGCATAGCTATGCCGTAAGGTAATTGTATTGTTGATTTTAAAAACAATAAACCATTCCAGTTAAAATGCACCATTCTAAATATTCTTAATACGTATTACCGCGAATGTATTTGCAATATGCAATATTTAATATCTATTTAGTGAACGTTATAAAAACATTTTATAAAGATGAAACTTTTCAAATTATTCTAGTGTCAAGATATTCAGTATAATTCGTAATATTTACATGAATAATATTCTCTATTCTGCCAATGTTACAGCTAACCAAAGTAGATTTTCTTCATAATGAATATATAATGATGTGAAGGAAATCTTAATCAGATATCTTCATTGTGAATGAAAGCATAGCTAGTTCTACTTAAGGGGAATCCTATGAAGTATACTTACTTAATACAGCAGCTATATTTAAAATTTGTCCAAAAATACAGCTCTCTGGAGGAAGAGCACCCGAGTCGCTAATATATGGCACCAAGTAGGTTACATGTTCATATCGCACAGCCAGAGGAAATCTAAGAAGATAATAGCCAGGTTTGTATTGTTTTGCCAAGGAACCATCATTTAATCAAACCAATCACTAATACAGTTATTAGGAAATTGTTATTTACTTGTAACCAAAACTTACGTTATTAATAATGTCGTTGGTGTGAGCAAAACCGCTACTACAGGCAAATATTTTGGTCTCATACTTATTTTTGTAATGTTTAAGAATATGTGACTTTTTATTGAAAATTGTTAAGGTATGTAATTGTACTATCAATATAATAAAGAACTATAGAATACATTACAGACAATATTTCTTTGAAGTATCAATTAATATATTGATGTATGTAGGTAAATTATCCTTTACTTAGAGCTAAACTATTATTTTATCGTCGGTTCTTTGTCAAAGCAATACCTAGGAACTACAACCTTTAAATGCCATTCCATATGCACTCTAACGGGAACGGGAAACAATAGTTCACCTTTTAATCTATGTATTAAATATTTATATACGTAATTTGCATGACTCTTCTAAAATCCACGCATTTTGTCATTTAATGTGACTAATTTCATTAATATTTTATGATTTAGGTAAATCTGATATTCATCGAATTTAAACAAAACTTAATTAAACAAAACACTAATTTATAACTAAATGATGAACAATATGAAGGGAAAATGTTGATTTTTACTAGGAACTTACTTGTTTTTAATTTAGTAAGTAAGAAGTAATTTTAATGTGCACGCACTTTTGTGACTTACTGACATCGAAAGTAAATCTGTGAACATTGAAACTAAATTATGTAACTCATAAGTTCAAAAAATATGCGTTACATGTACTTAATCTAATGTAAACATTTATTGTTTTTAATTTTCAAGTGTTAGTTCTAATTTACTATGTTTACTTGATGCCAATAAGAATAACAACTGAAATATCTGCGCAAATTGCAATAACCAGTAAAAACTTTACCAATACTGAAAAAATTATATCTAACTTTTCGTATATGAAGGAATATTCATAAATTCTTAGGTTAACAGAAAAATACTATGACAATTATTTAAAATATACTCGTATATATCCAGTATTAAGCTAAAAAAAAGATTCCATTTCAAAATTATACATTTAGAAAAAATATAGCAATTCTACAAGTCCTTATTCCTTTTAGAAAAAAAAAAAAGGAAACAGTTATCTTTCTTGGCCTATTCTTATAAGTAAATGATATTCCAACGGGACTAAATCTAGTCAATAGGGGGAATGATCCAATTAATCCCACTTCATTATTATTTTTTATATTAGCGCAACCAGGTTGTGAGACGGTGTAATTACTTCATTATGAAAAAACAATAATACCATTTAAAAATGTTCATGTTTATCTTGATGGCTCATAAGTATAATGTAATACGCAGATGCAACATGAATATATTCACTACAGCCATGTATAGATTAATTTATAACAGAATCCCATGCAAATAATATTAAATATGATTTTTTTTTCATGTGACTATTTATAAAAGAAAATCAAGCGATAGAACAGCAATTTTAATAAAGAATGTCAATGATATTTAACAAGGGACATATTAGTTGTAACCTATGTA
Organism: Rosalia funebris; assembly: GCA_037954035.1. Classification (NCBI taxonomy): domain Eukaryota; kingdom Metazoa; phylum Arthropoda; class Insecta; order Coleoptera; family Cerambycidae; genus Rosalia; species Rosalia funebris. The sequence continues at coordinate 556,204 of JAZFAV010000018.1, read as the reverse complement.
TACAAAATATTGCGGAATTTATAATTTAATGTATTTAATAATAAATATAGGTAGTAATTTATAACTATATTGTAATGCCATTTAAACAATAATACCATTTAAAAATTTTCATGCTATATTTTATTATTCTTTTCGCGCAATTTGTTTAACAATCTCGCATTTCACTAGAATAACAATTTTATCAAATCCTACATAGTGTATCATAATTACTCCATCTTTTCGCATTTATTTTGTTGAGGAGAAGCATCGTGTTTATAATTTCTTGATTATTTGTTTGTCCCTGAATCGTAACGAAGGATTGATGTTTCATAAATTAATAACAAAATATGAGACAAAGAACAGAATGTAATGTTTTACAACATAAAAATATGCATTACTGCATTTGTAAATTCTAAGTAAGCCCAAGGGGATCATCTTCTCATGACTCATGTCTCTTTTCCTTCTATATTATAAATAAAATCTAAACATATGAAATCCACAGTATTAAAATACTAAATAAACAGTTTTAAAACCTTAAAACGGACTTTTCCGCACGTAGAACATCTCTATCTCGAAATTGAGTGACCGAGAAAAAATAAACCAACACATAAATGCAGAATATGTGTTTTATGTGACAGTTTTACTTTTTTCAAATAGTCCACCATCGTGCTTTCTCATGACCCATGGACAGGGTGGGGTGTGCCCTATCCACCTCAAAACCAATAGGTGTCGTCTGGGAGACGTCCCCAATCGGAATCAGTCAAAACCCGATCGAACCGACACGATTTAGTTGAGGTATCGTATCGTGCTAACAAGAATAAATGCCGAGGACAACGTCGACAATGACGACGACACACACACAACAAAAATTTTTTAAAAACCATTTTTTTTGTTAGTCCAAAAAACGAAAAATAAACCCAAAATAAAATTTTGTTTCTTCAATTTTCCTTTACACGATTACATTACTTTTCCGCGTATAGTGGAGGACGGAAAAGTAAAAAGGTTTTTCGGTTTAATTTGAACAATAAAAATATGATCTAAATAATATTTGGATCAATAGATATTTAAGCAAATCAGAAATAATATTTTAATATTTATCACCCTTCAAAGATCCTTTATCACTCTTGAAAGACCCTTTATCACTTTTCAAGATTTTATACACTGTAAACAAAAATATAATTGAAAGTACGTAATTAAGTTATACTGATACACTACACCATTGCTACAATTTCTGTTTTCTTAATATGAATGAAATTTTGTATATCTACGGGAACCACAATATATATGTCGTAGTCTCATGGTGAAATACTACACACTGAATAATCTAATAATACTGAAATAAGACTACGACCTACGACTTTGCTCGTAGACTACGACATATACATTAATTGCTAACAGTTGGTATTAATTTGTCACGGATTAGTAACTTTGGTATTATGTACCTAGTTATTAGTACGTAGTTACTTTTCATGTTACAGTACTTACAGTAGTCAAACGTCACACACGTCACACGTTATGGTTATACGACTTTCTTTTTACCTTCATTGTGTCCAGTAAACGAATAATGGTGATGTTTTTTTTGATATGATCTCTGTTTACTAACTGTAATTTTCACTGTGTTAGCTGTGATTACTTAATTCTGTTAAATAGGATTATGTATAATTAGTGTTGAGTTGTTTTTACAAAAGGAATGGTATAATCGATTCCACTGAAAATACATACAATGTATATAATGATGATTTCTGTTCTAGATGCAATTTATGTTATTATTTAGCAGACAAGGCAAATTGCGCCTACAAAAATGGTACGTAGCTCACCCTGACAAACTGAAGAAGAAAATAACCAGAGAATTGATTACAACAATTTTGGCAAGAAAACCTAAGATGTGCAGTTTCTTAGAATGGAGAGATTTAAAAATAGTTTACAAAAGGTTACTATCGTCACTCTAGTGTAGTTCTTGTAGATGTACTTTTTTTTACCACGACCGCAATGCCTCAGCGAATGGTCAATAAAATTGAGGACATTTTTTCAAAATGCCATTGATTTTATTATTTGATGGGGATTTTTTTAGGTATGCAAGTCTTTACTTCTGTTGTGCAATCGAGCAGGAAGACAATGAACTATTAACTTTGGAGGTTATTCATCGTTATGTAGAATTGTTGGATAAATATTTTGGAAGTGTAAGTAATTACTAACTTTATATCAGTCATATTGATTTTATATGCTACACTTAAGGTACGTAAGGGACAAGTATTTAATCCATACATATATTGGCAAATGATTTATTTGGTGCAATGACATCAATTAAGAGATGACAAAGAACTATTTGTCATTAAATTTGTTTTAATTCAAGTCCTGTAATCTTAGGATGTAAGGAAATAATTTTATTAATGGTTAAAACTTTATGGTTTTATATATGCAAATGTAAATGAGGTTGCACTAACATTATTTTACAACAAAATAATGTTATAATTATATTTAAATTTGACACATCTATCTTATACGAAAACTATGTAACCAATGCTTTTATTAATGTTCACAAATTATATGAACTTTTGGTTCCTTCTATATAGCTATTTTACTGTCTCTATCTAGTAGGTTGGTTGCATTTTTTTTTTGTATTAATTTCTTGAATCAAAGGTAATATTTTTGCAAAATTCTGAACTTATAATTGTCTTATTGGCTACCATGCTCTGATTGGCCATAATAATCATGACATGAATGTGTCCAATTAGATATGTTGATGGAACATAGACATAATATTAAGAACGTATCATTACATTTTATTTATTTGACATTGGTAGCATTGTTTATTGTCATTGTTAAACAGTTTTTTGTTGTTTTCTCAGAATGGCTATTTTGGAGTTGTACTGTTCACTCGCCAATTCAATTTATAACAGATTCCCATGCAAATAATATTAAATATGATTTTTTATGTGACTATTTATAAAAGAAAATCAACCGATAGAACAGTAATTTTAATAAAAAACGTTGATGATATTTAAAAAAGCGACATATTAGTTGTAACCTATGTATACAAAATATTACTGAATTTATAATTTAATGTATTTAATAATAAAAATAGAAAGTAATTTATAACTATATTGTAAGCTTAAATATTCATATATATTTGCTTTGTGGGTTTTCCTAGAGAAAATCACAGTTGTATGAAAATCCAAGTTGCAAATCATATACATACGTCAGTTTCTCCAATACAATATACTTCTCACTGTTTACTAAGACATGCATATAGTCCTAAATACAGTTATATGCCCCTTCCTTTCAAAAGCTTTGGCTTAAGTTTTCCATATTTTTTGGTTTTATCTGTTGTATGATCTGAAATATTTGTATTTATTGTGTAAATTCTTTAAAAATGTGTTCATGCCCTCTAATATTTCTAATTATTTTGTAAATTTAAAAGTAATTACTTTTAATCATCATTGTTGGGGTTCCTCCATGTTTGAAAATGTTATTTGATATGATTTTTTTTATTTTGTTGATAATATTTAATTCACCTATAAACTGAAATTCACATTCTGCAGAGCTAACCTCACTTTTCAAATATTCGAGACGGTTTCAGTTGAGACATCCACTGCATTTGGTTTAATTGATTTATTTTACTATTGTAAACACATTTGACTCGTTAAAGCTGATTAAACATATATTTTCATTTCAATTATTACATAACCATTTTAACATTTCTATTATATTTTATTATCCTGTAGCTTGAACTGCACTATATTTGGGGAATTTTATAAATTAATTAATACCAATAGCGTAATGATTGCCTAAATTTAATGGTCATGTAGTTTGTGAATATTAATGAAGGCACTGTGCGCATGTACCTCATATGTCAAGTAAAATTTCGTATATCAAATCAATGTGATTCCACTGTATACTTATAATGATTTTTTAGTAATCAATATGTATTTACATTTGATGATATAATGACAAAAGAAATGATCTTTACGATAATGTTTTATTTTAAGGTATGTGAATTGGACATAATTTTTAACTTTGAGAAAGCATACTTCATATTAGATGAACTTCTTCTAGGAGGAGAAATTCAGGAGACCAGCAAGAAAAACGTCCTTAAAGCGATTGCAGCACAGGATCTCTTACAAGAGGTTAGTCATGGAAATATAGAAATATGATTTAACATACCTCAAGTCATTAAACAGCTAATGTCTAGTCAGAGTACAATTACATTACAAGTGTTACTAATGTAGTTTGCGAACTAAGAAATGTTTCATTCAGTTTTAATATTTTCATCAAAATGTATGTTATAAAGAAAATACAAAATAGATTTTGTAATCTGCATTCGATTCCCCCCATCGAAAGAACAAGTAAATATCAATAATGGTAGTAATTAAATTAAGTACTAAGGAGGTCAATTTATATTGAATTCTCTCCACTAAAAATATAAATAAAAGATATTACCAAAAATCGATCTGCCACCTTTAATAGTATATGATGTAAGTTCTCGTAATAATTGTGTAGTTAATTTACCACAGATGAGTTAACTACATCATATTACCAATGAGCAGAAAAGTATAGCAGAGTGACATCTGTTACAATTTCTAGACAGAGAAGGAAACTCCCACAAATGAAGGGCTCGAGTGAAAATAATTATATATAGCATTTTTATAATTAATCAGTATTCACAGTTGAAGATTTAAACAGCTGAGCTAAGAAGCTAAAATTTAAGATTTTTAGACACATAGTATGAACAGTGGGTGCTTGATATCCATTCCAGACATGAAGGGACATGTTTAAGTTTGCTAGGTAGACTCAGTTCCGAGTCACATTTCGTACTCTTGTGCTAGGCGTTGAGTAATCTGTTCCTTAAGTAATATTTGTTTTCCTCTTTTTAATGCAGAATTAAAATAACTGCCATTTGTATTGGCAAATTTAATGTAATTGTATTATTTTCACTAGATATACATATTTTAACTGCATTTCAGATACCACTGACTTTATATTAACCTTTTAATCAGCTTGTTGCTTTCTACAAACAGTGGAGAGAATTTTCTTTTGACACTGCTACGATACATCTTCCCTCTCATCTAGTAAGTATGTACTGACAATGAGTTCTTCTATTAATTTTCGACCTTTAATATTGTACATCTTACACAACAGAGAAACTGTGTTTCAACAGACCAATTCCTATTTTGTTCAATTCTCTTGCCATAGTTGCCTCATCCCAAATATAAAAGTATCCCTAAGATTTGTGCAATGCGGGTATGCTTAGGATAAAGCAGAAAAGTTTCTTTTTATAAAAAGTAAGACCTGGAGATAATTTCGGGTTCGGCAATACCTATTGGAGGTAAAAAATTATCACATATTGAATTACCTTCCATAGTTTCCTTTTTGGATTATTTTTTGACATCCTGTCCACCTTTAGATTTTTTCGGATATAGTTCTTGAAAGCGAATTGCTTTCAATAAATTCAATTTCTAACCTTAATTTTTTAAAATAAAAAATGTAAGTTTTCTTTAAGGCACTCCATTCTACGAGTATAAAATTCATAGCACATTTCTATTATATCAACAAACTGCTCCCCAGTTCGATTTGATGATGTCATCAGGATCAATTCCTGGAGGACCATCATCCCTGAGATTAGTTTTTTCACTGGCAGGTCTAATGGGAAAATACTGTCTTAAACAAATATATATACCGGATCCAGCAACGGGATTGAATGGTTTTGAATCGGTTGTTATGGAAATACTGTTTATTTGACCAACGTCAAATAGTGATAAAATTGTATTTTATTGTCGAAAGTTTTGTATTACAATGGTAAATTGGCCGGTTAATCAACGGGTCTCTGCTGTTAAATTATTTATCCTGACCTAGTCCATCGTGCAAACCCAGAGGCGTTTTTGAAATGAATTTAATTTGCCAGTGCACATTGAAGTCCCATCAAGAAATACAATTTTGAGATAAGTAAGAGATTTTGACGAAATTGAGTGTAAACTCAAAATTTGTCGAGGAACACGTACAGTTCGTACACATGGTAATATTGACATTGCGACTTTACATGGCCCGCAAGATCACCGAAACTGACGGTCCCGGATTATTTTCTGTGTGGATTCTTAGAAATCCAATGTTCCCAAACACTTCTAGAACTCAAAGAAATGGTTCGTGACGAGATAAATTCGATAAACAAAGATTTATTTAGACGCATTATGTTCAATTTCAGAAATAGATTGCAGTAATGTGTAGGTAGAAGAGGACGGTGGTCATGCTAGGGATGTGATCTTTGCAAACTAAGTGTTATAAAAAATTTCTAAAATCGTGTTTTTACTTGTAATAATAATTAGTCCAAATATAATATTTGTTTTTTAACAGTGGTCTATTAAAAACCGTTCAATCCTGTTGTCGCACCCTTTATAATTTATATTTGATACTTTTAAAATCCATGAATGCTGCTTGTGAATTATTCCATTGTCATATGTGTTTTGAGGTTATCAATTCGTGAATAATAACTTTCATACTTTGGAAACCTTTCAATAAAAGATTTAATAATGTCGATTTAGTCATCAGAATATTTCTTTACAGGATGCCCATACTAACCTCTACTATCCATTTTCAGTGTTAAACATGTTTTTCTGCACACTTGAAAAATTTACATTTTCTTTTGTTAACATGTACTTCACTGTATGTTCTTTTAATAAAGGAATTTTTGGGCTTGGTATTGCAGCCTTTCAACATAGTCGTTAAGTAATCAAATAAATAAGCATTCTAGATAAAATAAATAAACATTCTAGATAAATAAATATACATTGCCCATTACCCAAAAATTTTTTGAAAATAGTTTTTCTATCCTATTTTAGTATATCAAACTACTTTTATTTACACAAATAGCCTGGCCCAATAGATTTATCTTCTATCATTCTTCCCTATTTTCCTATGGCATTTATATTATGGACCACTGTTTCGTCTTTTTATCAATATTGAAACCGCATTTTCTTCTTCCACTTGGGCAGTTTTCAGTTTCACCACGACTTTCGACCATATCCAACTATTTATCTACAAAAATAGCATACAGGTTTTTGTTTTCATGAAAATGAACAGTGAGTACACATGATATTATTTCCACTAAGAAGCAGTGGTATGCTTTACAATTATATACATCATAATAACTTTTCTAAAAGAATACCACAAAAAATACATCATTGTCAGTATTATCTAACTCCGAGCCATCATTTTCCATTATAATTGCTTTTAAAGTAATGCCCAGCGTAAGGCACTCAGCTAACCATTTGTGCCCATGATTAACAAATCAATTTTTTCATCAAATTAATTATTAAGTTACTCAGAATTCACCTAAGTATTGTGCGACAATCTGTATGATATATCAATATACTTTAAAGTTGAATTGATTATTAGCTGTAATTATCATTATTTTCATGCAAAAACTCATTTAAAAACAGTCGGATATTATTAATTTGACCCAAGCCCTTCAAATCTCGTGCTTTATTTTATTAAAGGTGGAAATTGCTCGCTCATTATTACCTGTAGTTCATGAATCAGTATTTTAATTAAATTAATTATTCATTGTCAAGTAAAATTGAACTAAAACAAAATAATGTTGTTTATTGTATTTCTCTCATACAAAAAGAAACAAAAATACTTGTTTTTCTTTTATCCATTGTTATTAAATCACACTGTTTTATATTCAGTATATTAATCTAGTATAGTCAATTTCTACTATTTTCTGTTTGCTGTCATACATAAAAATATGTAATTTAATTAAAATATACATTTACTGCAGAATGACAAGTTTATAAAACAAAATGTTTGTGGTGTGTGTTACATGAAAGTAGGCCACAAAACAAATACATACTACTTTTTACAAGACTTATCTTTTGTCCCTTATTTTGTGAACTGTCACATAGCATACAAAGGCATGCTAAATGCAGTGCATACAACTAGCCTTTTATACTGTTTTTGTTTATGTATTTTTGTTTGTATATTTTATAGCTAGATGTGGAGAATTTAATAATGAGAATATAACGACACCTAAATTTGATTACATAATTGTTACATAGGCCAGAGTAGACTTCTAGAATACAATCTAAGTTGTAGAAAATTGTTTATAACTCTTGTATGCCCTTTGATTATTACCTAATTACGATATTTTTAAGTATTGATTGTAATTCAAGCTGTAGCCATCGTAGAATAAGCATACATAATGATCTCTAGATGTCTAGTAGATATTGTCAGACTTAGTGTTAGTTTTTCTTATTCTAACATATTTGCCAAATATCTGCGTATAAACAGGTATATGATTTACATGGCATAATATTTGCACATTTGATATTAGCTGTTTTATTGCACTCTGAGGTAAATGACTATGTTGCACATGTATGTGTGTCCCCTTCACAAAATTGCTTGAATTGTATATGTTTTGTTACCTCTTACTCTCCATTTTGTGCACACCCAGGATCTGAACGACAGTTAAGAGTCCTTTTGTCTAATTGTTGGTTACGTTAAGTACCTAATGCATCATTTTATTCCTGTTTAATCTTAGGCAACACATACTATTAGATATCACATTTTTTAACAGTTACATTTCAATATTACATTGTTAATTATTATAAACGACTCATTATTAGTTCCTATGAAGATGTAGCTGTTAAAGCTTGTTTTAGTGCCAGGAACATGTTATAATTTTACTAAAACTGCATGTAATCTATACTAAAAAGCCATTTATTATACTAAAATTGCTATGCGTTAGCTTGGATGCATGTAATGACTTATTTCAGTTATTTTGAAGTTATACCTATAGTATATAATTTTAGTGGTGCCGTACTACTTAGCTGTTTTATATTTTGATATTTTATAAGACTGCTTGCCATTCCATCATTCATATATGCAGTATTATTTAGACCGCCCATTTATGATTAATTTTGTTGTATATTTATTGTTTTTGTTTATTGTTTTTCCTTGAAAGATCTATTATTTATTTAGGCTATTAGTAAAGACCTTTAAGGTTAGTGATACTTTTATGCAAATTTACAAAATGTCAAATGAATTTTAACCTCTTCTACTTCATAACAATAAGTAAGGTGTAGTGTAGTTATAAAAAGAAAGAAATTACTGTTATGTGGAGATGCCACAAGCTAGGAAACATACTTATTATTTAACAGACTGTGATAAATCATGTACTTTCCTTTTTTAATACCTATATAAAAATAATCATGTGATTATCAATGCATGTATGTTTTAAATATTTTATACCATCAAATGAAAAGAAATAGATTCTTCAAAAACATTTTTAAATTTTACATTATCTGAAGTAATTTTTTGATATAATTTCACTTGATTTGTAAAAAACAAGGCATCCTTAAAAAATAGTTACTAGAGAAATTCGTACCTGCAAATAATCACAATGTATTTCCACAGTTATATCAAATTTAAGTGTCTGTCATTTTTACGTAAAGTTTTATTAAAATAATTAGTGAGCTTGTTAGTATATACATCATGATAGTAAGATAAGATCTTTTGAAATAAAGCTTTATTATTTCAAACAGATTTCGATAATTATCTACCTACTTCTTCAGTTTCTTTATAAGAAACATCTGCTACTAAAAGAAAAACGCTAAACCCAAAACAAAGCATTTCCCATAAATGTAATAATAATTAAAATTGCTTTAGACAAGAATGTACACAATAATTACTGTGACATTTTGTAAGTTACTGCTATTATCTTCAAAAATATACTTAATGAAATATTGTTTCTGTGTTAGAATCACTTTCATGATGATATGATATATAAAAATGTAATGATGATAAGGATTTTTGCCATATATAGCTTATTTTATGGTTTAATTTTTTATTTGTTTTGATAATTTGGTTTTTAATGTTATAATATGTTTGGGTAAATTATTATTTATCGTAAACACAACTGGTAATTGGCCAGTCATTAATGTTCCTGTATACACTAAATTTTAAAAAGTAAATAAATCACTTAAATTCATAAAAATCTTGTTTGACTTTAGAGATTATGCTTGTAGGGACATATGTTTTTGTGTACTGTTTTGGTTGTGGTTAGGTTTCCTTTTTTAAGCTGCATAGTAATTTAAATTTATATTGGTGAAAAAGATTAAGAATAGTAAATTTTTTTTCTAATATATTTAGTCTCTATGCATCTTGGTTCCTTCATATAAGTCTTTATGTGTTCAATGGATTAATCTTCTCAAATTTATAATAAATAAATGCTTGTCAAGTACAGCATCTTTGATATAAAATATTTAATATGATTTATCATATTGTATGTATAAATCTGAACAAAATTTTCATATTATTTTCATTTAATTCATTTCATTTCATATTATAAAAATATAAATATTATGTAGAGTAAATAATGATCAAGAGTTTGTATCAACTAGTACCAGATATACTTCTAGTTTTGATTAGAAAAACTTCTTTGTATATGATAATAACTATGTATGACAAGTTAATTGCTAAGTTAATTAATATACTATTATAACTGCCAAGATATATAAAATATTTTCAGCTGTTAGTTGCTGATAACTGCCAATCCAAATTAAAAAAAGGAGTCCATTCGTATATTATTCAATTAAAGGCGAGAATAATGTATTTCTTCATGAAGCATCATTAATTAGGAACTGAACAAATGAAATATTGCATTTATGTTTTATAAGGTTTAAATATGAACTATTCATGTCATATATATTTTTGTTATAGAATTATAAAGCAATATCACAACTTTTATGAGGTAATACTTTTCTTATTTTTGTTATTCTCCAAAGAAATACATTATTTGCTGGATCATATATAAATTTTTATACGGCAACAATTTTTCTAGTAGTTTGTAATATTCCCTTATTCTAAACAACAAATGTAGCTTTAATTTCATAAAATTCAAATCCCTCGGACCCACAGATAGGGTGTTAGAATGTGAAAACGGTATATAGAAAACATTTTGATAATGAAAACTTAAATATATAACATACATTTCATAACTAACATATAACTTTGTTTTATTTTTTTTACACTAGTAATAAAATAAAGAAGATGTAAGAAATTTTGTTTGCATTAATAATAGCCTTTGTAATTTGGAAGAAAAATACAATTAAACTTTGCTTGGATTAAAATTTGAACATGTATGTTTGTATATTTTTCTCCATATAAAGGTTACCATATGTGGTTTGTTATGTACTTTGTTAAAAAAAAAAAGTATGCACTTTTATCCATATTATGTTTGTTTATACCTATATTTACTTACCATTATTTTACCCACAAATTAAAACTAATATTTACCATTGTTATATATCTCCATACAATTTCATACCGTTGCTCTATTTTACTTTAATGTTATATTGCGTTATATCTACTTACCTACTATCTCTATGTTTACTTTCCGCCACTGTAAGATAGCATCGCTAAAACAATGCATTTGCGCAGATGTAAAAAATAGCTTTGTTTCTGCCATTATCTCTTTGAATTGTTAAAACGGTGCAAAGTACAAATTTAATCTCAATGTATGAAATAATTGACTGTGATTGATCGTAAGTCCTAGTTTAAGATATAATAAAGCCAAGCAGTGTTGGGAAAAAAATCATGTAATGAGACTAAATATATTAAACATACCAAGACCACCACATTGTTAATAATACATTGAAAGAATTTGTGCTTTGTTGACACAATTTCATTTATGAATACATATTTATATGAAGGAACATATTATGTTGTAGTTGTATTATTCTAATTAGAAAGTAGATTCTTATAATTCTTTCCCTAAGGATGAAGCGGTGGAAGGTGCTTTAAGGGATATTGGTTTGCTGTAACGACATACTTGCAAGAATTTTTAGAGGATTAATTCTTCCTATTTAACGTTTTTGGAGCAATTAGTGTTTCTGAAGTGGTCCTAAACTTTTGCATATAATTCATGGAATTGATTTTCCTGTATATATTTTATATAAATTGTATTTTATATTGTTTTAGATTTTATAGTACGAACTGTCAAGTGAAATTGCCAAATTTAATTAAAGCTTTAAAATGAAATTGCCAAATGTTGATAACGTAAATGAAGTCTTGCCAGTGATTTTTTACATTTTTTTTTTAAGTTATAACCGTTTTTTTAAATTTATGTTTAATGTAGATTTGTGAAACAAATACTGATTTGGTAATTTCCAATTACTATTTAGGTATTCATGCACTTTTAAGTAAGAGAATGTTGTAATTTTTCCACAGTAAATGTTTTAAGGAGTTGACTAAAATTAATGTTTTTATACTTACCGTTTTTGCTTTTAGCACTAGATATACGTACTAATGTGTTCTTTTTTTCGTATGTAGATAATACATAATTATTTAATATAAATAATATTTGTAGTTTTCACACTTTTTTATTAACACCTTGTGTTTGTCCTACAAGTGACTGTACTTTATTTCGGCCGATTTATGCACGGGACTATGTAATTTGAAATAAGCCATTTTTTATTGAAATGGTAGGTTTAGCTAAAATAAAGTACAGACATAGATTGGTTTAAAATTTTTGGTGGCTGGTAGAATTTTTTCCAACTAATTCCAATACCCCATCAATATGAAAGTGGATAACGAAGTGAAAGCGGGACTTTGGATCGCACAAATTAGGTATGTGATATTTTTCTTTATTTTTCGAATGTATCCACATTCATATTGGTGTATGTAACAATATAATTTAGTGAATTTTTTGTTGTAGGAGGAAGCCCCACAAGGATTTTTTGATGACCACGGTCTGGGATAATAAAATTAAATTGAATCGTTCACTACTGTAAGGCTATTTAGGATTTTTCTAGTGCAATTTGCAAGCAATAGTTTCACCAATTAGTTAATATGCTGTTGATATGCATGACAAATGTTTTTTTTTTTTTTTTTTTTTTATTGAATATAGTATTGTAATAATATTTTACATGGCAAATTTAGTACACATAAACATATTTAAGTTTATAATATAGTAGAATACGCTAGTCTATGAATTATTTCTTGTGGCATATGTGAGAGAATATTAAGGTTAAGGCATATAGACCTATGCATGTACTAAAAATAGTTAATACCAAGGTTTTTAAATTTACTAAAGATAAATATGCATATCAATAATCATCGATAATTAAATTTCTAAATTGTTCAAGAAAGTTGTGCCGCAGATTACTTATTTTATGTCATTTAATTTTGGATGTCAACTAAATAATTATTCAAACAACCGTCCTAACTGCAATTTATTTAATAACATGTAGCAACGTAAAAGACAAGCTACTGTCTTTTTTATTGTGCAAAAAGTATTTTCAAATTATTCTGCATTCAGTTGCTTGTTTTTCATTAAATTATATTTATATAATTCAATAAATATAACAATTAATCATCCAACCCTTTTGATTGTAATATGGGTGAGGTGCAAGCCAAAACATGTAACAATATAAAGTAGATTATTTTATAGTTTTGAAAAAAAATATTTTGAAATTATTTTCATTATGCCGTGATATAATTTCAGATGATGTTACATTGTACTGTACATCAATCACAAAAAAAAAATAGCCCCATATAATCTGCTTTTACAAAATGAGCTATTTAATGTACCTGACAGTATCATCTGTCTTATAAAAAAAAATAGCTTCTGTTAGATATACCATTAAATTCTCTTAACTCACCACTTTACTTTTTAAGTTGTCAAAACATCTATATGTATGTATGTGCAAATGAGGACAGAAATGCCTTCAATTTTTCAAAGCTCAAGTATTTTTTTTTTGCTAAAAGAAGTATTAAACACCAAATTAAAATCAAAGATTAAACTAGAAAGTGTGGAATCGTATATAATTACAAAGCAGTTGTATAATATAACTGTTAAGAAGGAAACATGGGTGTGTATCACAGAACAAAAGCATTTTATTTTATATAGATGATACCAAGTTAATGTGCTACATAATAATGCTAATGTTCCATGGTCTTCTCAAGAGGTTCTAATTTGATTTATTAAATTTACAAATACCGCTGTTAGTAAACCATAAATAGATTACCTGCTATTGGTATATAAACTTTAAAATATTTATATTCACAATAGTATTTTTCCTAGATAAACTTAATAGTTAATCATATTTTTCTACATAAAATGTTGGAGTTTTTTTTTTACATATAGTCCTAACACAATGTTAGTTATATAATTATTGTAGAAATAGCAACATTTAAAAGTTATTTTTACATGCACAACTTTTATTATGTGAAATATTTAAGATAATAGTAATTCTGTGAAATTTTTTGTTGTACCAAAAAACAGCTGGAAATTATTTGAAAATTGGATACTGGATGTTCTAAAAAGCAATACTTACCATGTACATTATAACATTTTTGAAAACTAATTTCTTTCTGGTTAATTTTCATCAAAAGTCACGAAAGAGCTCGCTAAACTCAGAACAGGTAGCCAGACAAAAAACGCATCTCTACTCGTATCAGTTGAATTCTAGTAATGTTGACCTATTACCACCGACAATATAATTTTAAATGGTATACAGAACTAAATAGAATATGTTCACATATAATTATATTCACATATAATTAAGTACATATAATATAATTATATGTGAACATGTATGTTCACATATAATTATATTGTATGTACCTAAATTCTTCATGACCAGGTTTTATAAAGAAAAACTTGTTTGAAAAACATGAAGAATTTTCAAAAGCAGAGAAAAGACATTTTATTATTTTTCTCATGGACAACAGATGTGAAAATAGTTAGTCCTTTGATGACAACTAAAAAAAAAAAAAAAGATTTACCCCGAAAATGGAAATTTTGGGAATCGTAGTCATTACTCTTTAAAAATGTGGGCTGAAAAAGTCTCCCATAAATAAAACTTAAGGAATATATATATGTACTTTTAATTATATTTAGTGTTTGAATATCTTCAATTACTTGTGTAAAATTGACCGTTTATCTAATGGCATAAATTTGTTATATGTAGGTACTCGTATTTATAAAAAGCTAATGGATGTTTTATACATCTAGCATATATCTAAATGTGTAGCTAGCTAAATGTAATTATCAGCCACTCACATTCTATAATTTATTAATCTCAAAGGAAGTAGCACACTTCTAAGATATTCTTTGACTTTGAATATAAGTATAGAACAAATGTGGAAATTAATTCAATGACATACAATACACAATAATATATAAAAATTATTTATTAGTCATTATACTATTTATAGCCACTGTATTGGATGTTATAGATACCAAAATGGTCTGCTCAATGTGTTTTCGATTATCAGTAAAAAAAAAGTAACAATTATATGAAATGAATATGTAATAATGCACAAGAATATTGTAGCACTGGAAGAAAATATGCATTGTTCTCCAGTTTGCATTAGGATTGTGTAATGAGTAAATTAATAGCCCTTTATCGCTATTACATACTTATTAAAAACCCTTGCATGCTTATGAAATAGTTATTCAGGAATTATTCCTATGGTAGAAAACGACAACTTTAATTGTTACTTTTGTATTTGTAATTAATTCAGTAGCTAATAAATATTTGTGATTGTTTTGTACTTAAAATTTTTAGTGGGCGTAATATATTTTTATAATGTTTAAAGGTATACACGTACACATATTTCTAGTATTATTTTTCACGTTTTTATATTTGAAGCTTATTTAGATTTATTATATTAATAAACAATGAATGCAACATGGCTTCGAATTTGTTTCTTTTGACCATTAGTTTCCTAAGTAGATGTCTGCTATCTAATTGCTGTTTATTGTTTTACCATAACCTGTGAAATATGTAGACCAAGACGAATATGTTAGTAAAACTGACTCACAAATAAAGTAGTAGACCTGTAATTCCTAGCTCCTTATAACTTTTTATTCTCACAAGTGACACAAATAACTGAAAACAACATAAAAAATTACATTTGTCAAGAAATTATAATATTAAATAAAAAGTCCATATATTAATTTCATCATACATGTGTTTACTACTTTGTTTGGCACAGGAGTTATTAAAATAAATGGTGTAATGTTTTCTGTATATTTTTATAAACAGGTAAATATTACTTATCTTAAAAAAAAACAAAATTGAAGTTAGATTTTAAAATTTTGAGTATATGGCGATATTGTGGAAAATTAGAACAAAATTATTTACATGTTCTTCAAGCATTTTTCTGAACAGACCCCAGTGGTGCCTACAAATTTTGACACAAGTTAATTGCCACTTACACAATCATACAGTTGATTGACACTTTAAACAGTTGACACTTCGATATATAACATTTTTAATATGCTAAATAATATTTTGAACGATTACAATGAGACTACTTTTAATTTACTATTTCGGAAAAGGAATGCATTGAAATGAAAAAGAAAAGTTATAACTTATAAATATTAATGGAAAAATATGCATCTCCTTCCTTATGGTTAACATATTTGATGTTGAGTTCTGTTATGTTTGAGAAAGTTGATATTAGCAAAAGTAGGTATCATAATGTTATATAAACCTTTTACTGAATGTACCAGAAAAATAAAATTTGTAGGTTTAAAACACTATTTATCATTTTAAAAAGTAAATCTAAAGGATATCAACCTAAGAAGCCAAACACATTCGAGCTTGAAGATTTAGAGACATTTTCAAATGAAGCTCTGGATGGAATTTTCTTCCTTATGAAGATAATTGTTATAATAAGAGAACGTTATTGGGATGAAGTAGTACATCTAACAAGCATTCAAGATAAAGAAATGTAGTTAAGGTGAGTAATCGAAACACTAAAAATCATAAAACCACGTTCTTTTGTTCTTATTAATGGAAAAGATGAAAGATGTCCATTTATATTGCAGACATTATATGTGAGGAACAAACACTTAGCCAATTCTTTAGCAGACGTGTTAACTCTTGAGAAAAACAATATCTTGCTCTGTAGAAGCCACAACAAATTTGTAACTTGTGTACAATTTGAGAAACTTAAAACCCAGTACGAAAAAATGTGGAAATCATTGTGACGCTTAGGATTTCAGTGGACAGATTGAGTAAAAATAACTGTTTTCAATAATTGTGAAGTTAAATTTTATATGAATAAGTTATTTTTAGTTATAAAGATATTTGATCTGAATAAAGTTGTTCGAATTGAACTAATTCCAACGATATTATCATTTTATATTATTAATGATATTGGGTGGAGCGTGTTATGTGGTAAATGCAACTAATTGCTGACTGTCGTGATCTTGGTTCGTTCCAATCGCCAGCACGGACAATGTCGGAGGGAATGGGTGTTGTCGGCGTTTACACCCACCCAGACAGCTTTGGATTTGGGAAATTGTCAAACTCATGTGTGTTTTATGTTTTCTGTATTGCTTATCCCTGTTGTTATGGAAACGAGAGAACAAACAGATTTTTCACTCACTACTTTTGTCACTATTTCCATAGAAACAGCTAGAATAAATAAAACAGAAGCTTTCAGGGGTTGGTTATAAGTAAGAAACATATTTTAATAGCAGAATCATACAAATCTATTTTAAAACAATACACTCATTAGTGGTCAGAAGAATGTCGACATGTGGCAATAAATGTCGGAAAAATGTTATTTCACAGTAAGTAAAGCATCTTAGTAAAATCATTTTTGCTCTAATAATAACGCAACCTATTTGTAACCTATTTAAGGCAGATATGACATTGGGTTTAGTAAAGTTTTACTTACAGTAGAAATTTCTCTCAGTGTAGCTATCTTAATTTAGTTAGAAAGGCGATTTTATCCTTTTTATACCGATAAATCGTTTGTTGGGTCATACACGGTCTCTATTCATTTTATGTGTCCGTGTAGTAGGGGTATGTCATTTAGAATGGGGTAAAAATATATCTCTTTGCAGTATCATATTTTTCGTTCATATTAATTATTTAAATTGAATAGTAAAATAAACAGTTTTAAAACCTTGAAACGAACTTTTCCGCACATAGAACATCTCTATCTCGAAATTGAGTGGCCGAGAAAAATAAACCAACGCTTAAATGCAGAATATGTGTTTTATGCGACAGTTTTACTTTTTTCAAATAGTTCACCCTCGTGCTTTCTCATGGCCCATGAACAGGATGTGTCCTATCCACCTCAAAATCAATAGATGTCGTCTGGTAGACGTCCCTAATCAGAATCAGTCGAAACCCGATCAATTCGACATGATTTAATTGAGTGATCGTACTAACAAACAAATTTATCAAATAGTCCACCATTGTGCTTTCTCATGACCCATGAACATGGTAGAGTGCGTTCTATCCACCTCAAAATCAATAGGTGTAGTCTTGGAGACGTCCCCGATCCGAATCAGTCAAAATCCGATTAATCCGACATGACTTAGTTGAGTTATCGTGTTAACAACAAAAATTTCTCAAATAGTCCACCGTCGTCCTTTCTCGTGACATGGACAGGGTGGGGTGTGTCCTATCCACCTCAAAACCAATAAGTGTCGTCTGGGAGACATTCTCGATCAGAATCAGTCAAAAACCGATCGATCCGACACGATTTAGTTGAATTATCGTATTAACAGAAAACAGACAGATTAACAGAACATATTTCTCTCAAATAGCCCGCCATCGTGCTCTCTCATGACCCGTGGACAGGGTGGGATGTGTCCTATCCACCTCAAAATTGATAGGTGTCGTCTGGAAGACGTCCCCGATCAGAATTAGTCAAAACCCGATCGATCCGACACGATTTAGTTGAGTTTTCGTGCTAAAAAAATCTCAAATAGACCCAAGGGAGGGGGTGGTGTGTGCTATCCACCTCAAAATCAATAGGTCTCGTCTAGGAGACGTCCCCGATCAGAATCAGTCAAAACTCGATCGATCCGACACGATTTAGTTGAGTTATCGTGCTAACAAGAATAAATGCCTACGACAACGACACACACATAGCAAATAATTTTTAAAAACCTTTTTTTTTTTTGCTTTTAGGCCGAAAAACGAAAAATAAACCCAAAACAAATCTTGTTTTTCATTTTTTCTTTACACGATTACATTACTTTTCCGCTTATAGTGGAGTGCGGAAATCTAATTTACGAAAACTACACAAATATAGAAGAAAAATTGTCTCTCAACCATAGATAACTATAATTTATATTTAATAAAAATACAGGTCCATCGTAACTCGAAATTAAATCAGCTTTTTCAAAATTTGTGAACACCATTAGATTCTACCGAACAACATGCCTAGGGAACATATAAATAATATTTTCGTAATATTTTACCCCTTCGAAATTTCATTATCCCTTTGAAAACTTTGAAGATTGCTCATCCTATTAATTTACAATGTTACAATGTGTATATAGTTGAAATAAAAAATATATTCAGTTAATTAAAACTAGTGAAAATGACAATTACGTCAATGTTTTGTTATTTTGTTGAAATTCTAGTGTGGATAAATATGAGAAATAATTTAAATAATTCATGTCTCTCTTCAAAAGAAAATTAATTAAAAAAAAACACATTTTCTAGAGTTGATGATAGGGCGATATCTTGAAAAATACAAAATACCTATAAACATACAAAATAAAACCCAATTTTTAATTTTTCGCTTTATCAGCATATCAATGGGGTATTTATACCACCTCATATACTGTAAAATGTATATTTATGCGAATTAGCGACATTTCTAGTTACAACTGAAACTTGGAACATTTCGATAGTTAATTTGGTTGCTCTAAATTTAATTTCTTAAAAGTTAATATCAATTAAGCACAGTTGCCAATTCAGAATAATCGTAACGAAGAATGTATTGCATAATACAACAAAATTAATAAAAAACATAATAGGAGTTTGTATTTCCAAAATAAATCGTTCAATAATAAGAAATATCGACAAAAAGGAATTAATAAGATAATAAGACTACGTTTGAAAGCATACGAATACATAGAAAAAATAAATATAGTACAATAATGGAATATATTAGGCTGAACTAATTTACTGTAAGGTGCAAGTAGGAATAAATAAATGCCATATGTAAGATATAAATAAAATTCCGGTAAATAGTTAACAAAACGATTTAAAGTTGTAAGATAGGTTTAATAACAACAAAAGGTTTAACAAAAAAAACAATATTTTTAACGAAAATTACATAAAAAAAGAAAGAGTTGAAAGTAGTAGATATTTGATATTTACGCCATAGTCCGTATGTGTGATACGGCATATAGTCGTATTAAATAATTTTTTTATTTATATTTGAACGTAATCACTAAAAGTACTAAGTCGCGGTTACTTACCCTATTTTTTCATTCATATGTATCGTAAAAGCATGCGATTAGTTACATGCTTTTACCATATTTTTGTATGGCGGTAAAAACTTGGAAATACAAAAATTTTGCGTCTAAAACACCAAACGAGAATAAAATAAATGGCATACACTTACTGACAGACTTCACTGACTCCTAAATGCCGAACAGTATCACTCATGTGTGTTGTTACACCCACTTTTTAACAATGGAATCAATAATGTAAATACATGTGGAACCAATATAGTAGGTAGGTATGTAGTTGAGTTAATTTGTAGAATATTTATCCATTTATTTTACGTTAATTACGTACCCAGGATTTGTTGTGAAATAAACAAAAATTTAAGTACAAATAATTTTTAGGTATACGTAGTCTTTGTAGATAATTAAAACCGACTCTAATTCGATAAGGTACATTGCGGCTAGCTCGCTGTCTTCATGAACCAAATATAATTTATAAAAAAATGAATAAAAATCAACCAAAGAACAATTACACTTAATAAAAGCGTATAAAGAGCAAGAATAAGAATTACGACAATAGATACATTTGGCGATTTCCATTTAATCAAGGTCGCACCAGCTACGATTGTTTAATTCCCCTACAAAAATTACAAATCCGTCAGTATAATTGATTAGTTATGTCAGTTGTTTTTCATCAGTCTTTTAAAGAAAAATATAGAAACCAGAAAGCAGTCAGTTACATAGCCAATTGTTGCTCACAAATATTACTGACTTATTGGTACTTGTCGGTCTACTTTATTCAGAATGTCACATTTAAAACATCTTAGAATAGAACTCTTGGAAAAGATATTTTAGAAAAAAAAATTAAATTGTTTGATTTTCATAAACAGTTTCAGTCATCCCTTATTGTGTAGAACCCATCAAGAGACACATCGACTTCTAGGTATTAACGCCACTGATATATCTTTGCAGTGGCGGCTGGTAATAAGGGGCACATGGGCACGTACCCACTGTAATTCTTTAGACTTGTTTTCTGTTAATTTTGTAATCAGTGACGGTTTTATTGTAGGTACATTTGTGCAATGAGCTCCCTTAAAAATTCCTAAAAATACCTGTTAGGTGTTTACTATGCATTACATTATCATTATACATATAACAGTCTCGCTTACAGCTTGTTAGACGTTGCGAGAGTCGCCAGCCCTAGAATTTATCAGATTTATCTACGGGATATTAAATTTGCAACTCTAAGTACATAGCGCGTTCAGTTTTCATCTAGCACACATCAGAGGACCGTTTAAATCCTGTGTTAGAAAGAGAAGACTCGGGCGTGTGAAACAGGAGATTTCTATACGCATGTATATGAGATTTGCGTGCATTGCACGGCCACGCAAAGCAAAGTTTATTCTGTAAGCTTTGACGCAAGTGTATTGCATCAGGTTGTCTATTGTATTGTATAGCATTGTATTGTCTGTTGAATATGGGCTGTTTACGTGGTCACGTGTTGTTTGTATTTTTATTTACCACAACGAGAGGGAAGAGATCGCAATGGAGGAATATTCGGTGGAATATATAACGGAATTTTAATACGCGAACTATACAAACCGTTTCTGAAAATGCTGAACTTTTAAAAGAATGCTTAGAATGTATTTTTGACAGTGCGAGAAATGATTACAATTCAAAAAATTATACTCAAATGTTATTGGGTTATTTAAATAACGATTACTTTAAATACTGGCTCGTGTTTTTCGCCAAGGTCATGCCTCATTGTGAAATCCTTTTTAAAGGGTTTCAGTCTCGATCATTGGATGCTGTCAAGATGAGGAGTTATTTGAATAATTTTGAAGACACAATTATAAAAATCCGGAGAACTAATTCCTCAAATTCGCCTGAAAAAAATAACAATACGATTCCATAATGATATATCATTTTCTGCACAAACTAAGGAAGTGTGTGATATATTAATTACCCAAACTAAAGACAGACTCGCGTTTAGAGTACATCTGTTAGCGTCGGAACTATTTTTCCCCAATAAATTTAGTGAGTATGAGAAACAATTCCCCATTCAATATTTTGACAATGTAATGAAAACTTAAATACAGCAGGGAAGATTTTCAGGAAGCAGCAAGTTGCTTATCAATTTTTCAATTATTTATAGATCGAAACCTGATGAACTATTTTAGTGATAATGTTTTATTATTAAAATTAATTTGTACCATACCCATGACAAGTGTTGAGAGTGAACGCTCTTTTTCGACGCTTAAAAGAATTAAAAACTTATTGAGAAATACAATGGCGCCAGACAGATTAAAATTTACTTTGCATGATAAACATGGAGAAAGTGCTAATTGCAGCGATTCCAGATTATTAAAATCTGGATTTTAATTATCTTGTAATTGACGTTTTTGCGAATTCTAAGAACAAACGATTAGATTTTCTATATAAATAACCTCAGGCTTGGATATAGGTAAATTTATTTTAATTTTTCGTTTGTTATTATTTTATCGATTGCATCCTCAGACAAAAATTACACCGGCCGCCACTGTTTGTAATACATTTCATTGTTTGCATAAGCTTCTTGAACAATATATTTTATGTATGAACTTTATACTATAAAAGATGTTTATATCATTTTTACACGCTAGACTATTCATCTCAATCTGAAATTGAGACGATTAGATCACCCTCGGAGTTAGTCATGCCTAGTCGTACTTTTTCATTGAATGGATACAGTACGCTTAGTTGACAATTAGACAGCAAAGGTGTTTGATTGCATTCGATAAAATTACGTAGGAAATGATTACATTTTAGTAGGTGACTATGGTTGATTGTTATGTTCGCCGCGTAATGTGTTTTGATCGTCAATTGTTAACTTTAAATGTTTAAAAATGAATTCACTTGATTTTCCAGTGACTAATAAAGCACTAACTTAAGAATAAAGGACAGAAATTGAATAATTAGGTAGGCCTAAGCTCGATTTATATATTTCTAAAATCGAAATTGGAATATCTCATAATTATGATCTCTATATCTAGTTGGTCTATATCTCATTAGACCAACAAACTAATTCAGGTTTATGTGTCGTCATTAAAGCAATATATTGCATTATTTAGTTATACGTTACAAATATTCAGCTTTTCCTTTTGAATGAATCCTCATTAGACCATAAAAGTATATGTGTGAAATTTTCAAGAGTTCAATTTATTTTTGATATCAAAAAATAAAACCCGCCACAGGTAATACACACAGGTATTTTTGACATGTTGAGAAAGAGTTCTTGTCAATTTAATTCAGTTCATTTTTATTTATTTGTACAACATAGTGGAATGGTGAAAATTAAAGTAATTAAATATCCTGATAATAAGACAATGAATCGCAACATATTTTCAAAGTTAGGTTCATTAAGAGGGATTGGTGCATGAAAATTTATTCACTGTCGTCTCGTTTATTGAAATGACACCCTGTGTTATATATTTTTCACAAATTTAGTGTTCTGATGCTATCGCCACTGGTTGAATTGTATTGAATTTCATTTAATTTTTGTAGTTTTGTTCTCCACTATATTTTCAAAGTTTCAACGTAGCAAGTTTTAATTCTATTTCACATAAAAATTTTAAGGTAAATTGTACATTATGGTTAATAAATCTGAATTTATACAGTCGGTTGAGAAAAATCAACTAAAAAAGAAACTTTACTAATATGAATCTACTATAAATATATACGACAAATACTCGTATTTGTCATCAAATTAATATAAGAGTAATAATTTTGCAAATACATTGTTACAATGTTAAATCGCCGTCTATTTGTCTTTGTAACAGAACTTACTTAAGCTACACCCAAACCTTATTCCTTACATTATTTTTATCAGAGGTTGATAAGTAACTTCATGCAGTATGTAAATGTCCTTAGTTGGAATGCATTTGTTAGTGGCTAAGAAGCATAAATTTACTATTAATATTGGTTAGTAGTAAAAAAATTTCGTTTTTCCAGCATTTGTTTGTTGTTAACAAATATTAGGAAAACTTTTTTGTTACATTAAACATCTTAACAAAAACATTCTTACCGTGGTAATCACGCAGCTTACGGAGGCCCTATTTAAAGCAAAAATGTTTGGAGTTAATCGATTTTTACTTACGGTTAATAAATATTTCTCTCAGTGTAGTTACTTATCCACATAAAAACGTTCATATGAAAACTCATTACTCTCATCAGTGATAATATGATGCAATACATGACCGGCGTTCATATGATCACTGATCAGTCATTACTAAACTGGCTCTGTTCACTATAACGTAAAATGTTTGTACAGAAACAGTTAAGACACAAAAAATAAAAGAAAAACGTGCTTACCCTTAAATATATCTGAAGTCTGAATACATCCGAAGGGAAAGGATGAGTGTTCTACTTGTAGCGCAACAATATTCCTGAATTTGAAAAATATCTTCATGTTATTGGTTATTGCTTATGCCGTGGCGTAGACAGAATGTGCCACAAATGTGGATCTGAATTTTTAGAGTAAATTATCCCATAATTATCCTGTAGAAGGCCTCTAAGTCCCCTCCAGAGTAATGATGCCAATCCCTTTCAGCTACCGTAAATAGTAAGCTTGGAGTAATCCGGACGTGGATTCGATACCCACATCAATTGGCTCTTTATGTCCTTGTAACTCTCCTAGGGATAGATGGAAGAAAATCACTAAGCTAAATTGCTTCCCCATAAAAGTAAAGACGCAAAGAATTACCTGATGTTAATACTTTACCAAGTTTCAGAATTTAAGACATTCCGGCAGTAATGAGTAATACAATTTAGATGAACAGTATGCTGGGATTCTCAATGTTTTTTTATCGCTTGTAGTGTAGCTGCTACATTTATCTTTATCAGCCATTTACGAGACAAGGGAACGGGGATTTATCACAATTTTACATACATCTTAAAATATTCACTACCCTAGCTCACACTGTACAGTTGTACTCTTTATAAATAAAATTAACGTTTTTTCACTCAGTAATTTACAAGAGAAGATATTTTATATTCAAAATATGAAAAATGTGTCGTTATTACTGTCACTGTAGCTTAAGGAGTATGATAATATTTAAAATCAAAATTAACTCCTATAAAGATATAAACATATCCAGGACGATATCGGATTCAAGACATTTTCTAAATGAGACCTATTTTTAATATTTTCTGCGGTCACATGCTTTGGGTCCCAGAAAAACTACATGACAGAAAACACGTCGAATCGGAATTCCAATATATTCCCAACTAT
The DNA here is from genome assembly GCA_037954035.1 of Rosalia funebris. Lineage (NCBI taxonomy): Eukaryota > Metazoa > Arthropoda > Insecta > Coleoptera > Cerambycidae > Rosalia > Rosalia funebris. Next base: position 530,744 of record JAZFAV010000018.1, on the reverse strand, counting down.
AATATCACATGTTACAGTTTGTACTACGTCATCTGGCCAGCCAGTGTTGCACGTTATGATGCGATATCCAAAGAATGATGCCAGATTAGTGATCACGCAGATCGGTGTCGTTGTTCGTGCACTGCAGAAAATGTGGCCTTATTTTCTGGTCCGCCTTTTTCACAATTGGATCACTTTTTACTCTTATTTACTTCTTAGTAAATAAGTTTATTTACTAATTCCATTACATATCTCAGCAATATATCCCCCGTTCCCATTAAATAACGCTTATATTTGAATCCTCCAGGTTGCATAATTGTCCTTATTAGGTCAATAGTTAAATATGGCAAACAAAACAAATATGTATAGGTATAAAGCATTTCATTTTTCTTTCACTATCAATTCTTTGCCCCTTTGTTTCTATGCCCGTAACCAGTTAGTTACGCTATAGCGTATAGTAAAGCTTTGTTACGGAGAACATAAATTCACATACACTTTGAAAACTTTTCACAGAAATGTAATTTTTCTTCTAAATAGTATTGTAATAGTCTCTTTCGCTTATTTTTCGCCATTTATAAAAAAGTTGCTTAGAAAAGATCAATTAAATATATTTCACAATTCACGACACTTGATTCAATTTTTCACATAGTTTTCACAAGTCAATGCGATAGTAAAGCTTCTTTCTATAGCAAACAATGCGATAGTTCTAATACACATCGTCATATTTATAAAACGAGAACATTGTAACTGAACAGTTCAAAGAAAAAAGTACATTCATTATAAAATAGGTATCGAAAGTGTTGCAACCGCAACTCACTTCTCTAGTAATCATATTTGAGAAGTGCAATAAAAAGTGACTAAATCATTCAGTGTAAATGAACTGTAAAATGCAGCAACGCAACACACCGCCACTCGAAAGTGATATATTTATTTATAGCAGTTGTGTTTAAAAATTTTGTTTTATCTGTGATTTAAATCTACTCGTAGGTACATTTAAAATATGGACAATTAAGGAAATATTTAGAATAATTAGTTTACTATTTAATTGAATTGTTTTCCTCAAAACATTTAATTAATAGTTATTATCATTCACTAACGCCTGTTTTGGTGTGCTGTAATCTCCATTACACTAGTAGTTATGTAATTAACTTAATATGAAAATTATTTGCTATTGTAAACATTAATGAGACATTATTTTTAATTTAACATATGATATGGTTAGTTGTGTGGTATTTTTAGTATTTATTTTCAACGAGAAGTTGTTCTTGTAACTCCTACTGGCAAAAATTTCATCTTATCCCATGAGGAAAAGACAAGCACCTCAAGACCTGCCTAGTATGTTTACTAAATTCAAATATATAGTAGTGGTTTTTAGGATAGGTACTGCCAAATATATTATTACTGTTAAAATTATATGTAGACTTTATAGCACATTTTTATGTGTTATTTTGTCACGAAATTTTCATCTTCAACTAAAATTTTGAACTCTTTCTCTTAACGTAAGTTTGTGTGAGAGATTTGTGTTTGATAACATTTATTATCGAATGCTTTCGGTGTATTAAAAGCAGTGTTTTAGTTAAAATTCAGTATTTTCAAAATTCTTTTCATATTTTTCTATTCAAAGGTATCTAGTTTTTGTAAAAGTATATTGTGGTGTAATCTGACAAAGTCTTTCGGAATGTCTATGTAAATTACGTGTACATCAGCCTATTCACCTTCATCGATAGAACCTAACAAATATTCAATTAAACAGAATAAATTAATAATAACCAAATCGTTCTTTATAAAAACTGTATTTTTATTCAGTGATTTAATTTTTCATATGTGTATAAATTTGTTTATGTAGCACACTACAAGATTTCTAGGGCCTTAGAGAAATTATTGAGTATGACAATGAGCTGATAATTAGTTATCAATGTTGCCCTTTTTTAAGAACCGGTATCATTTTTGACTTCTTTCACTGACAATTGACGTGATGGGTTACCATTACTGCATGGGAAACCAGTTTGACATCTTGCTTATTTCATTAATATGAATAAATATCCATTTTTTGTTTTTTCAATAAAACATGTAAAAATAGATTCTCTATTTTTACACACTACATAGATCTCCAACTTGGTATTATTTCAATAGATTCCAAACTTGGGAGTCTTTGGATTCTTCCTTTTTGAATTATAACGGGTGTACCAGAAAGGCTAGGGAGTATTTGTAGATTCAATAAAAAAAAACTAGAAGTCAGAAAAAATAAATTTTTTTGTTAATTTTTAGACAAGGTTTTGGAAAATTAAGTACTAAAGATTATGTTCTCCAAATGTTGACCCTCACGCTGCTGGCACTCCTCTAACCGTAAACGGAAATTAGCCACCACGTGTCTACACATCCCTCTAGAAACGGCGGCCATTTCGGTCCGAATGTTGTGCTTTAATTGCACTAAAGTTCGTGGTTTGTTTACATACACTTCTCGGAGAGAACAAGATCGGGGCTTCTCGGAGGCCAGTTGATGGTGCCTCGACGAGAGATCACTTTTCCTGGAAAAAGTTCATTGACAACCGCAAGCGATTGGTTTGAGGTGTGGCAACTGACCCCATCTTGTTGAAACCATGTTTCCACATTAAATCCTTCAAACTCCTGCAGTTGTGGAACAAAAAAGTTTCTTAACATATGGCAATACCGTTCACTGTTTACCGTAAGTGCTCGTCCTCGCCGGTCTTCAAAAAATTAAGGCCCAATGATGCTTTCAGCAGACATGGCAGCCCACACAACTTTTGTTGTGTGGGCTGCCTTTATAACTTTTGGACTATGTGGTGGTTGTTCATGTTTCTTTCTTGGATTTTCGTTGGCCCAGTAGCGGCAGTTCTGTTTATTTAAGTGGCCATTTAAGTGAAAGTTCGCTTCATCACTAAACAGAATGTTTTCAAACGTTGGGAAGTGTTGAAGCACTTCATTCGCAAAGTGCAGTCGGAGAGGGTAGTCGGTAACGTTCAGTTTTTGAACGAACTGAATTTTGTAGGCTGTAAGATGTAAATCTCGTTTCAGAATCTTTTGCAACAACGTTTTTTTAATGTCAAGTTCTTGAGTGCGTTTGCGAATTGATTGAGAAGGATTTTCACGCACTGAAACTCTCACTTCTTCAATCGCTTGTGGGGTTCGAACAGAGCACGGACGACCTGGATTGCGAATTTTTACAGTCGAACCGGTATTCTCAAACATTCGAATCCATTTTCTGATGGTATCGTCCTTCGGTGCATTCCGTACATTAAATTCTGCACGATATAAACGTTGAGCTGTGATCATCGAATCGCCATTGCGATAATAGGCGCGTACGCAAAAACCGCGATGCTCTCCCGGGTATATTTCCATGATTACTAAATCTCCAAAGAGTGGTGGGACAACCTATCCCTACCGCGCCCCTCCAAACCGCGGCGTTACATGGACAGCGCAGATACAAATATCCCGTACCCTTTCTGGACACCCTTTATAACAACTTAAAGCGAGTAATAGATAATTCACTATGATCTGAACATCAAAGTATAGTCAAAAACATACAAACAGTGACTTTCTTCGACAAAAGACTTAAGACAAAAATTTATTTTTAAGAATTAAAAGTTAAACTATGTAGAAAAATAACTTTAGCAATTTTAACAATTTAGGCAACGTAAAGACTTATATAAAGGAGTATTATGTTTCTTTGCTGAATGATTTCTTGAAAATAATAAGACAAATAGCTTGAATATGTTTCAAAAAGTATGCGTTTTTGGAAAACAATGCACCAGCTAGTTGCGTTGAAAAAAATTAATTGGGTTTTAAATTGATTGATCATCCCGTATATTCATAAAATTTTGTCCCTTTCAAGTACCGTTTATAAACAAATCTTTGAAAATCCTTTTCTTGAAGTAAAGCAGTAATAAGAAATACCAAGAAGTGGTTTGCAAACAAAAATATTTTCTTTAGAAATAAATAAATTTAATTTTGTGGTAGGCTAAGAATTTTTATCCCCTCGTATATAGTTTTATTTTATAGTATGCCTTTAAAACATTTTTTACATATCCTATATCTATATTTTCGAGCAAACTTGACGCTTTCTTTTTGGATAAACAGTATTAAATAAATTACTTATATTTCGAGAGAGGAGAGAGCTATGTCAATCTCCGTATACAAAACTGTCATTCATTGAGTTTCGGTTTAGAAAATTAGCTATTTTAATAATAGTACTAACGGAAAATATCGGTACTAACAACTATAAATTGGTACATAAAATCAGGTTATAACAATAAAACTAACTGATTTATGTTACCATAGTTTAATTTTAAAATTAATAATATTTTTTTATCCAACATGGAGACTTTATTTTGTTTTTATATTTACATTTCAATGAGGATTAGATAATTCTTATGAATTACAATTCAAGATTTTCTTGTAATTAAAAAAATTAACTGATGTTACTCGAAAAAAGTTGAACAATAAAAATTATGTAAATTAGGAAAATGAAATAATTTAGCGAGATCCAATCAGAGTATATAGGTAGAAATTTATTCTTTGATGAAAAAAAATGTTTAATATATTTAGTCATGATATACACCTAATGATAATTTTCTTCTATTTCTAAGTAAAAATTAAGTATTATACAAGGTGGACCACGGAAGCGCGAAGATTTGAAGACAATGTAATCCAGAAAGTAACTGTATTTAATTAAAACAAAGCATAACCATAAAAAGATAATTGTGTGCCATTTTTATTTCCTAAATATTATGCTAGGCAAATGGCGTTCTCTTCTCTCTACACACTCTTGAAGTCGAACGTTAAAATTCTGCATAACGCGACGCAACATATTCAGTGGTATATTAGCAATTTCTTCACTAATTTTCATTTTGAGCTTCCGAATATCTCATGGTTTATCAATATAAACCTTACTTTTTAGGTAACTTCACAAAAAGTAGTCGCATGCCGTGAGATCTGGCAATCTTGGGGGCCACTGAATGTCCCTACGTTTGGAAATAACGCAACCTGGAAACAATATTCCCAGAGCATCCATTGATGTTCTTGCGGTATGAGAATTAGCGCCATCTTGCTGGAACCAACTGTTTGGGTTGTTCTGTGGAAACATGTTCAATTGCTGTGTCATAAACTGATTATTCATTTCAGTACAGCGCGCAGAATTGACTGTCAAAGAATTTCCATTCTGATCTTCAAAAAAGTAAGGACCGATAATTCACACTGAAGACATTGTACACCATACTGTTACCTTCAAGCTGTGTAACGGCTGTTGGCGAAGTTCATGTGGATTTTCCAAAGCCCAATAATGGCAGTTTTGTTTGTTGGTATAGCCGTATAAATGGAAATGTGCTTCATCAGATACCCATAGATTATGAACATCAAGTTCTTGCTCTAACATTGCTTCAGCAAAATGCAGGCGAACAGGGGAATCTGTTGGTTTCAGTGCTTGGACAATCTGGATTTTATAAGGATGGAAATGGAGATGCTTGTGTAAAATCCGAAGAAAAGTGGTTCTAAATAAATCCAAAGCCTGGCTTTGTTTTAGACTTGAAGGTTTTGGACTGCACTCTATAGCTGCTCTAAAGCGATCAATGTTATCAAGGCTTCTGACGCTTCTATTTGGTTCCTTATGTTTGACATCTTTAGCTGATCCAGTTTCTTAAAATTTACGTATCCATTCCTTTATGGCATGTGCAGATGGAACTGTTCCGTGACGAGGAATATTGAAATTAATTCTAAATTGACGCTGCGCTGCGACCACACAGTCATGATTTTGGTAGTAAGATTTAATCAGTGGCGGCTCGTCAGAGTAGGCCTACCTTTAAAATTTTATGTCATTTCTCATAACAGCGCAATTACAATGAACTGTTAACGTCCCTGATAATACAGAAATATTTAATATAATTAATAATAACTACTTTATACTAATTAAATTATATATCGCCGTCGGCGGCGCTGGTGCCGTAAACACCCTTTATATATACCACCGCAGTCCGCACGGCGCCGCGCTACACCGAATTAAATTATTTTATTCCTAAACAGAACAACCCGACCAGGCTCGGTTCTCCATCCCACAGCCTGAAAATCGATAGCTACACGTTAACCAGATGTCGGTAAGACGACAAATAGCGTTGTTGTAATGGCAAAATAATCGCAGCTCAGACGTCTGCAGCGAATTATATTCTTTAAATAAAGCAGTTGAAGGCTATGCAATCGGCGCCTGAAGTAGATCGGCGTTCTTCGGCAGATCCGAAGACGCCTTCGCATTGAATAAGCCGTGACATTACTGGGGATATTGGGTTATATATTGTGATGATCAATTTGAAACATTAAATATCGAGTCAATGTTGAAATATTTTGTGGAATATGAATTTCGAGAAATATTTCCAGAGGTTTTTAAACTTATTGTTTTAATTGCTACAATTCCAGCAACAAGTACATCGGTTGAAAGACATTTTTCTTGTTTAAAACGTATTAAAACGCATAGTCGGAACTCTATGAAGAATGAACGTTTATCGTCGCTTGCACTTATTTCAATTGAAAAGGAATTATTTAGCACACTTCAGAAATCTGATGACTTCACGGAAAATATGATTAACAAATTTTCATTAATTAAAGATAGGCGCATTAATTTAAATTATAAAAAGTAGTAGGTATCCACTTTGTAATTGTCAGTCAATAATGACGATGGTTAAGGAAGGCTGTGAGGGGAGGAGGAGGCCTATGCCCTAAAGCGCCCTAAAATAATGTATTATTGCCAACCCAATTTATATAATATAGGTATAATACTCAATAAATATATTTCGTTTATTCCAATTTATTTATACCCACAATAACTATTATTATTCATGAATAACAAAGAGGTATTAAGTTCAAAAAATTCTTGTGAAAGTCTATATTTTTGTATAAATGAAATTCAGTCATTGAAATTGTGAAGTACCAGGAAAACGCGTGACTTTGAAAATTTTAAAAATTTTAAAGCTAGCTCATACGCCGCTATCGCCTACCCTAATATGGATACCACGAGCCGCCACTGGATTTAATTACAAACGAATATTGTTCACCGGACCACTGTTCCATGATTACTAAATGGCATAAGATGACAGATAAGGTGACAAGCAAATTCGCAGCAACCTATGTATAATTACGAAATAACAACATTTTCAAAACTTGCCTCTCCCGTGGCCCACCTTGTATGTATATTATTACTAACAGCTATATGGTTAGTTATTTGTCACAGTTAGACTTTTTAAGAACTTTAAAATAGTTCCAAAGGGGAAATTACGTTGTAGAGATCTTACCTGCTCCTTCAAAGTTAACAACTATGCAGTAGTAATTTAGAGTGAAAATTAGGTTGGCATGGCTCACGACCAATTCTTTAAAGCGATTTTCACTAACCACTATGCACTAAAATAACTTTAATATTTTCTAAATATACGCCATGTTTATCTACAAAACATTGGACCATATATATTAAATGAAAATTATGATACCTATCATATTAAAAATAATATTGTATAATTATTATCACCAAAATATTAAATTAATGCTTAATTTTACTTATTTTATTAATACCGGTGTATACTTTTTTGTTGTAATTTTATAAACAATTTGTTTACAAATATGTATTAAGCCGACGCTTCGTTATATTTTCATTTATTATTATCATTTTCTTCACTTAGTAAAATCGTATTTATCCAGACATACATTATTTGTTTCATATAATGACTTGAAATCCGAAACTTTCTTAGTGTTCTCTGGAGTACCTCAAGGCTAAAATTTGGGATCATTATTCTCATCATCTTATCATTATTTATTAACGATTTGCCTTTAATGCTTATGTCGCATCATCTTTCTGTCTATGACTTAAAATTATTTTTAAATACAACCTGCTTGGATGATCAATTGAGGTTACAAAAATTCATCGACCTTATTGTGTCCTGGTGTTCAGAGAATAAACTATATTATATTTATAAATAATAAATATAAAGTTTATTCGTATACCTTAAAGAAGCAACCATGTGACTCTTAATGCATATAAAATCCTCAGTTTCATGATTAAAAACACAATACCGTTTAATAACATTACCTTAAAGTCCTTACCTTATTACCTTTATTGTAGCCTTATTTGGTATCCCCGCTATCAGGCCATAGGAATTAATTCGAAAATTTCAACAGCGTTTTTTAAAGTATCTGTCATTTCGCATAGTTAATTATTATTATCCAGTAAGAGGTTACGGTTATATTCTGTTTCTACAAGTACTTGATATGCAATCATTGAACACTATGAGGATGCTTACAAGCCTCTCATTTTTATTTAAAGTGTCCCATAATAGTATAGTTGCACTCCCATTTCTAAGCATGTTTAGTATATGCATACCCAGACTAGTCTCAAGAAGACAGTAAGTTTTCAAAAACTAACGTAGTTTTAAAAAATAAATTAAAAAAAAACCGCCACAGGTATAATTCGTTTTATTTTTTAACGGGTTTTATTTTATCAAAACCTTATCTGATTGTGCAGAAACACGAGAAAGGGTCGAGGCTCGCTTTTAGGTATAATTCAATGCCTGGCGGGGCTTTAGCCCGAGGAGTAGTTGCTTCCTATAGCGATTATGTAATAGCCTTGCTATTCGGGAACTACTTTGATAACTGCTTGGCGGTTTGGTAGTTCCTTACTCGATTTCCGACTTATATGTTACTAACTAACGTAGTGTTAAAATCGTCAATGTTTGTAAGACCACAACATTTTTATGCAATATCTAACTCATGATTTGAGCAATTGTATTCATAATGAGTTACTATTATTAGGGGAAAAGCTTCTTTTGTACAAACAACTTTTCACGGTCGTGTAAGTTATATGTTACTGAAGTATTCAATTCAAGTATTATGTTAAAGTTATTTAAAATGAACCGTTTTACTTTTCCGCACTCAACCATACGTAATGTAATCGTGTAAACAAAAATGAAAAAAATTTCTAGCGTTTATTTTTCGTTGTTCAGCTTAAAAACAGAAAAATGGTTTTTACAAAATTTTTGTCTGTGTGTGTGTCGTTGTCGCCGGCATTAAAATTTCTTATTAGCACGATAACTCAACTAAATCGTGTTGGACGATTGAACGATTGGGTTTTTACTGATTCTGATCCGGGACGTCTCCCAGACGACACTTATTGATTTTGAGGTGGATAGAACACACTACCATGTTTATGGGTCATGAGAAAGCACAATAGTGGACTATTTGAGAAATTTTTTTTGTTAGCACGATTAAATCGTGTCGGATCGATCGGGTTTCGACTGATTCTGATTAGGAACGTCTACCAGACGACATCTATTGATATTGAGGTGGATAGGACAGACCCCACCCTGTCCATGGGTCATGAGAAAGCACGATGGTAGACTATTTGAAGAAAGCAAAACTGTCGCATAAAACACATACTCTGCATTTATGTGTTGGTTTATTTTTGTGCGGCTACTCAATCTCGAGATAGAGATGTTCTATGTGCGGAAAAGTCCGTTAAGCCTTTAAAACTAGTTATTTTAATTATATACGATACACATACATATGTTTTTGTTTATATTTTTGTCCAATAAATGGTTGTTTTCTGTTGGTTAACAAAGCATCATTATCATTATATTTTTCAGAAAGATTGTGAGGGTTTTAATTTTCCTACAGCGACAATGCTAGAATAGTCAATGTTGCATTTATTTGTAACACTGTAGGTATTAGTAAAATTATATGATAGTAACATAGCCCTAACACGATGATAACATTCATATATGTAAAAAATGACAGTAAATAGACTGATAATTGGTATAAAAGACAAGGAAAAGGCTACAAAATAGTCCGAAGAAGTTCCAGTAAAGTAATGATACATATGTCACTTCCTAATCATTACGTTCATATGACATAAGCACCCTGGTAAGCCTAAGGCAGTTGAAACATAAAACATGCATAACATAAAACTAAATAAGAATTATTCCCCATTTTAGTATCATATCTATAATAAAGTCGTGATATTTACGTGACTATTGACAAATTTTGGTTTCAATGGCAGTAGCTGGTACAAAGCAATGTCTAAAATTCCTGCTGAAGTACACATAATATCATTTCAAAACAATCATTCGTTTTAACTTTCAATAATTAGTCGTCCATTCTAATGTCCAATATAAGGTAAGGTCGGGTAAGTGGGACACAGGTATCTCGGCCATAGGAGAGTATCTGCGGTGTGTTTACCTATAATTCAAACCAACGGTTACACATTTCTAATATACATGTCACCATCTATTCCTAACATATGAAATTATATATTGTGATGTCACAGGATAGTAGTTGTGGTGGAATATGTGTAAGACCAGATTTTTCGTTCCAACAGAACGTGGTTAACATTAAATCACATTAGGGTAAGTAGGTAAATTCTTTAAATTAGTTATTATTACAATCTCTTCGTGTTTCATAGCATAAACATACATACCTATCTTAAACAGTATACTTGCAAGGATGCAGATCTGTTTAAAGCTAAATGCTTAACGTGGAGTCCCAATTGCCCCAAGGATATATCAGAGAGAGGTAAATAGGACCTACTCGGCTGGAAAACTGGGACCTCACCAATCCCAGTTACCCCGCAAATGTTAAATTTACAAACAAGGAATTGAAGTAAATGCTGTTTTGTTTTGTTTATTTCAGTAAAAATGGTTCTTAATTACATTAGAAAAATGGTGAAAGGGACAGACGGTAGTCCTAATACTAAACTCAACCTAGTAAATGCTATCAGAAATGTCAGAAATAATGACGTGAAATTAGATACTGCAGCAAAATTCTACAATGTACCAAGGACCACTTTAAGGCACTATATTGATGGAACTAGAGGAAAGGGTATCGATGCAAAGAGGGGAAAAAGAGATGGATGGATATTGGCCTTCACGCAAATAAGTTCAAGCAGTGAAAGTGAAGACGAAATGGAATAATTAACAGTTGAATTACCTGACGAAATTACCGATGAAATAACATATACTTCTGACGACGATTATCAGGCTCAATCTAACTTACTTTCGTCAATAACTGGGAAAAAATGTCCATTATAGAACATAGCGAATATTGATTCTCGCATAATTTTGGGAAAAATTGGTATATTATCGAATATAATGGAAGAAGTAACTTTTAATGAGGAACGTGAAATACACAATAAACAAATATCTGATTAAAGAAATGAATCGAGGAAGCCGTTACTCTGTGGTAGTTCATAATTCACAACGGAAATGAGTAAAACAGCTACTAAGTTTTATACCACTATATTCTCACGGAAACGTGACTGCAGTTTCAACAATTTGTTTATGTCATTTTCAAACGATGATTCAACTAAGAATAACATAGAAACATTATGTTCCTATAATACATACTATACAAATACAGAAGCTAAGTATTATGACAATAAACATGTGGTTAAGGATTACAAGAAAACCTTATAGTTAAAGGTTAAATTGCTCGGAGTACAATAGCACATATATAGGACAAACGGGACGTAAATTTAGAACTAGGTATCTTGATCACAATAGATCCTTCAGGTTACAGAAAACAGACTCTACGTTTGCTAATCATATCTTAGAAAGTGGACATAATTTCCCAGATATTAATAATATGAAAATCTTACACTATGCCAGCAAAGGTTTAAAACTTAATTGGTTAAAAGCAATAGAAATCTATAAATACAACCATAGTGATAATTTTAGCTTGTTAATTGATCAAGTAGATGTACTATATTCTCTTCTTTTTACTGTTACTCAAATGAGTTAACCCCCTGTATAATAGTTCTTAATAATATTCATGGAAATTCCCATAATTTGATGGTCGGGATTGTACCATTTGTGAAATACGTTTTCTTGTAAACCTTTAAAACTTTAAACCTTAACTACCTATTTATTGTCATAACACTTAGTCTCTGTATTTGGATAGTACATATAATATATTATAGGAACAGAATGTTTGTATTCTTAGAATATTTTATTCTTAGAATGTAGGAATGTAGAATATTTTATTCTTAGTTGAATCATCGTTTGAAAATGACATAAGAAAATTGTCGAAACTGCAGTCACGTTTCTGTGAAAATATAGTGGTATAAAACTTAGTAGTTGTTTTACTCATTTTCGTTGTGAAATATCTGATTCGCATGAGGAAAATGTACCATTATTTGAATTTGCTTGTAACATGGGATGCTATTCAAGAAGATATGTTTTTACTAGTTTCATTCCCAAGTTTAATTCCAAGAAAAAAAACTTATAAACATGTTTACCTAGTAAAATTCAAAGAAGATAATAGTGACATAGCAGTAATAGGCTTTCGGTCCTTGAATCCTAACAAGCTAGAATTGGAGATGAATATGTCTATATTTCATATATTACTGTTAATATGGTAACCAAATTTCTGCCAACTCCCCAAACTGTATTTAGAGGAAGACAAATGTTGTATAGATTTCCTCTTCATGTGCATCTTTATGAAAAATAGTTTAACGATAGTGATTCTATCTGATAGTGATAGTTTTCTGTTTTTGTTATGAAAATAAACATGGTTTATTAATTCTCAGTGTATTTTAACATATTTTAGTTATCTTCTTAGTGTTGAATGTTAAACTGACTGTTTTCAACCATTTTAAACACTGTTCTTATACTCATTTATTATATAAAATAAAGGAAGGTGTACTATTTGCTTCTGTTGTTCTTCGAGCTCAATTTACTCAAAACCACCAAGATTTCCAAAATTCAGAGTAACTGGGACATTATGCACTAAAACTAGAAAAATCCGAGTACAAAAAACTATTCAGTATTTAAAACAATTTAGCAAGTTGTTATAAATGAAAACACAAAATTAGTTTCCTTCCAAAGCTGAGATTTTATAAAAATAAAACGGAACTAATAAAGTTGGACCCTGCTAAAAGGGTCCAATTTTATTAGTTCAAAAATAAAAATTGTAGAATCCTGTCCCACTTACCCCACGTTATTTATTTTAGATATGGTTAATTATGGCTAAAAAATATTTTAAGCAAATGAGTATTTTCATCAAACACCACATGGCATTTAACGCGTTAAATATCGCGCCTTTAATATATATTGCGAACCGACAGCGATAAGCAGTAGATTTCAGTTTCAGCAGGATTCCTGCTAGATCTTTTCGACGGCAGAGGCCGCTGGCACTCCCGATAGCAGGATGGGCGGGCCGGGGAGAGCGGCGCCGCGTCGAGACGCAACGGGTTCCCGGCAGCGATAGCAGTCGACGCGTCCAGACGTCTCGCGGATGCGCACTCGTTGTTCGTCAGTGATGGTCAGCTGTGTACGGGAGGCGACGTCGAGAAATGCGCCTTAGGCATGTAACTCTGGTTCTCAGAGATACGAGAAGGCCGCAACATGTACGCGTACGGTTTCGAGATCACATAGACCTGTAATATGCCTGTGCCTAGTGCGAGTTCACGGTGAAAATCTGGCGTGAACGGTGGCTCGGAGAAATGGCGTCGGTGGCGGGCTCGACCGAACAGCCGCCCGCCGCGCACGGGCACAGCTTCTGCAAGAAGACCTTCCACAAGCCCACGTACTGCCACCACTGCAGCGACATGCTATGGCGCCTAATCCAGCAGGGCTTCGTCTGCGAAGGTGAGCCATCCAGCCTCTTTTCATCCCATCCCCGACCCTCCTTCCTGCGGCTGCTGCTGCTGCCATCCCGCTAGCTGCTGCCACAGTCGCGCGCCGTTCCAAATAGGTCACACACTCACGGGGATTCATATGTACATGAATCCCAATTTTATAACTTGATATTAGCCAAGCAGCATATTTCTTACACGGGCTTATAATCCAAATGTGGTAGAATTCATCTTGGAGGGATGTTTTTGGCGTAACATACAATTCTCATCCTCGGCTAGTACCATTATCTAGATATCCAGGCGCGGTAGAAATTATTACCAAATTTGGACACACACATTTCCTAAATTATCTCATATGACCGTCCGATATGTCAAAAATGATGGTCGGTAGATATGTATCTATCCTAAATATTATCTTCTCAAAGATCAATATTGCTTAAAAATACATACTAATTCGTCCCAAAAACTTACAACTTAAGAAAATTACAAATTAAGAAAATATAAAATTTCATTATAAACACATAATTCTTTCGTCTTCATATCTAAAGAGTTACAAAATTTAAACCAATTACTAAACAAATTCATCAATTGCCAATTTAATGAAAAGTCCATGTAATTGTATATTAAATATATCATATTAGTTCAGTATAAACTTAAGTTCACACAATATTACTTTGAAGTGTAAAATAAAGATATTTTACGTACATGACCTATCGGCAATTCGTTTAAAAATACTGAAATATTGACTGGAAATAGGTAAACCACATCCTAAGCAATAATCAGATACGTTTGGTATTAATGACTGTACTAGACCAATGCAAATAATAGTATCAGTTGTCTCACCCGAGTCATTTGAAATAAATCACAATACATACGAATTATTAAATATAATATAAAGTAGGTCAAATAAAGATGATCATAACATCGCGGTATACACCCAGAAACCATACCCATTCATTAGGTAATGAGAAACAACTGTTTTTTTCACATTTTCACCGCGTCTCTACAGAAATGGGTTGTTATCTATTTCATGCTAACCATATTAATTGTATTATTAAAGACTTAAAATTGTGTATAACAAGTTTGTGGTATAAACTAAATATATGTATTAATCACAAAATATGTATAGCATGTGCAATAAGTGTTTCATAACTAATAAATGCATATATGTAGCATTTCCAAACACAAGGCGTGTCATGTATCAGGTGCTGATATCTTTGTATAAAAATAACTTTCTATGGATCTTAAGTTAAATATCCTTTATTTAACAAAATAAAATTACTAATTTTGTATATAGAACAGACGAAAAATGCAAAAATTTTAAATATATATCAAGGGCTTTCTTGATTTATATCCTAGGAAGCTTAATTAAAAAGCGCTTTAACTAAAAAAATACATATTTTACATTTACAAATACATATATTAATTCATCTAACAAAGTAATCATTTAATTTACTGTTCGAGTATAGTATTTTTTACGAAAAACATATGCCCCAGTGTTTAATATTTGGGAACTTTATGTGGATAAACAACTGAAGAATTAAAAAGATACATCAATAAAATTTTATATTTCCATAGAGGTAGTTTTTTAATATTTGCCACCATATTTCCAATTAACCTTTTTCTTCAGTTAATAAACTATTTTTTAACCTCATTCTTTTCATGATTCTAAAGGATGACAAAACAAAAAATCACAAGGGTTCCAACTATATTAATAAATATGTCTTTGATGTAAAAGTCATATGCAAGTTTAACAACTGTCGATGATTACACGAATACTTGTGCGTCATTGACTTTTTGATGTTAAAGTCATATTTTGAGACTGAATGGATTCATATGAATAACCATTCATTAAAATTCAAGATGTATTTAAGAAAACGTCAGATTTACTCTACAATGTCTTAAAATGTCTTAAAAATAAACCCTTGACAACTTTTCATTAGAATAAATAAACCGCTTTAATCACAGCAAAGCAGCAAAAACAGCATTCTTATTCCTGCTAATTTAAAAATATATGAAACTAAATTGTACCGAGATGTAAGAACGTTTTCAATTCCTAACAAAGTTCTCTATTCCCTATTGTATTTTTTTTTATCAATATTAAGACATAAAATTTGAAAAATTCGAAAAACTTCTTCACGTACAATTCCACTGTCAATTTCTACTTCTGTACTAGAATTTAAACTGTAGGTGAAAAACATAAAATAAAAAAGCCTAATTAAGTTTTATAAACCATTTTCTGGGTTTAAATATCAAAATACTGATGTGAATCCCTTTTTTTTTCTAGGGAAGACATGAAAATCTGTAATAGGAGTTTGAAACCGATTTTTTAGGAAACTGGTTATAATTAATGATTCGTAAAAACAATTCTAACCACAGCATAAATACCTACATTATTTTAAAGAGAATAAAAGCAATTTATATATTTTTGTATAGCAAATCAGTTTGTTTTTTGGGAGAATTCAAACAATCTTTTTGCTTCACTCAAAGCAAGAGACAACGGGTAATGAAAAAGGGCAAGGGTAAGAATATTATTAAATACTTATACATATGGGTATATTAAATACTAAAAAAATGTGAAATTTACATCACTTAAACTCAAGTGACCCAGTGATATGCATTAAATATACCAAATGAAAATGTTCTGGTAGGCTAGAAATATATTCTAATCTAGTATAATCTAGTATTCTTACAAAAGTCGTATATGATTCTTGAAAATATTTCTAATATATTTTCTTACACAATTTTGAAATATTTTTCCCATATTTCTATTGGAAATATAAATTTGAGCCACCAAACATTTCTTCAAGCTACCTTACAACTATCATGTAAGGAACAATTATAATACTCTATAATAATTATAATCTTGGTTTTCACATTGATTTCATTATTTTCGTATGAATATTATGAAAATAAGTTTATTATAGAAAAAATAAATACTTATATTAAGATTATATTAAGCATAAGATGGTCTCGTATATGGAAAAAAAATCCGTAGGTATACATATATATGTATATATCGTCACTGACTTACTTCTTCTTCTTCTTATGGCGCTACAGCCCAATCTGGGTCTTGGCCTCCTCCGTCACTGACTTACTTAACGCTGATATTTTATTGCTTGTAGAAAATCTTCCTTCTAGTTGGTTTTGATCGTACTTGTGCTCAACGAAGTCTGCATATAGCAAATAACATCTAATAGAGTTGCTTTATTTTCAGGAACTGAATGGCCATAATACTATTCTGTGTGTTCCTGTATTTAAATTTTCTATGCGTCGAATAAATAGTGTGCCTAGGAGTAATGTGTATATATGTTCAAACTAGTTTTGAAGAAATTGTTGCAAATTTTAATAATTTCCTTATACGCCATTTTTTAGTATGAACTGTTTTCAGAATTTATACCATAAAGTAACTTCTCATTAGAATAATTCAAGTTATATAACTAAACTGCTGCATTTTATTGACTACATTATCTTGCTTTAAGAAAGAAATATAACTGATTAACCTCTACATGCGTTTACGATTATTTTTGGAGAAAAAAAAAACACCCGAATTAGAATTTTTAGATAAAAGTACAGTTTTAAGAATAATTGCTGCAGTATAAGACAATACGTGGACTGTAAATAATAGAGATGCTGGTTCAAATTGTTGATAAATAATATATTATTCGAGGGCAAAAAGATAAATGAGACTTAAGAAAGACGTTTTTGGTACGTATATTCCTGGGGTAGATGGTTAGGAATACATGGGATGTTGGCTTGGTTGATTACATAGTATGTAATCCAATATAACTTTTGTATTTTAAAATATAACTATTACAGTTAACTATAATAGTTAACGGACGTGCATTGGTGATACACTGAAATTTACAGTTGCAGGTATCGGTACGAGTTAAGAAAAAGCAAAATATGAGAATAGATTGAAGGAAATATGTATATGTATGTGTATGTTCCCGTGATATACCAAGAAATATAGATACAACTAAATAATAACTCCTCTATTTAACAAGAAAAGCTATGGGAACTGTGTAGACCATCCAAAAGCGTATGTTCAATAATATGCAATATTTTGTTTGAAAAAAGGACAAGTTCTAAACAAGGTGTATATTGTCTTCTATAATATTTGGCAATATGGCTTTCACATCCTGTACAGGGTAAGCGAAACTCGATGTCTCAGCTCGATTATAAGAAAAGGAAATACGAATATTTGTTTAAATCGTGACGATTTCGAATTTTTGTTAATACTTTTTTTTCACAAATTTGCTTATAATTTTTTATCGGAAAAAGATAGCAAATTTTTTCTTTATAAAATTTGTTCACAAAAATAAGCTCTTTTTAAATATGTCAAAATATAAGTATGTTTCTGGGAAAAGAAATTCGATGACGTCATTACTTCAGTTTCCAAATATGGAAAAATATGCAAATTTGGCTTAAAATGGACCTTACTCAATCCCATTTAAGAACCTCTTTTCAGATTTTTTCTATCGTTTTTCTTTTTCTATAATAGAGCTGAGGCATCGTGTTTCGCTCACCGTGTACATCATAGGTCATTTACTGATCTATCGTTTAAAAGAGTCATTACTGTTCAATATTTATCTACAAATTGGGATAACGAAAATTGGGTTTAGTTTAGACATATTAGATATCGTGGATGACATAATCCGAAAAAAGAATATTAAATTTCCATAAATTAACATTATGTAAAAATAATTCATTTATGGATGAACGACGTCTGTTTTATTCACACACAAGTGGGCGCTATTTTGCAACCTTAAAGGGCACACCACGTAAATTAGACAATTCACCGAAATTCAAAGCTGTTTAATAAACACACACTTTAATAAACACCCATTCCCATCGACATGGCTAGTGTCGATGCTTAGAATCGAACCAATATCACCACAGTCAGTAACTAGTCGCACTTGCGACATAACGCACCCTAACTAACTCAGCTACCATTACAACTCAATCTTGTTATAATTTAAGTTTGATGAAATAATATCCTGAATCTATTAGGGCGTTATTTTCCTCGTGAATATATTTTTATAAATTGTATTACTCAAAAAAAAAAAATACCAAATTCATTTTGTAAATTTTTCAGTGATTTTTATGTACGCAATTTCACAAAAAATATGTGTCAATACCATTTGCTTAATCTTCTTTTATCTAAACGTGTGATAGAATTCATGAAGCACAGTTAATACAGGAAGCCCTTTAACCATTGTCTAATGTTTTGCCTACTAAAAATATATATACAACATGCAGAAGTTTATGTCATTTGTTAAGATTATTTATTTGTGTTCAGTGTACGTATATAGGTTAATTTCATAAACGCTTGGTATGTGCCGCATGTGTGTTTAAATTCGGGCCAATAAAAAATTGCGTGTGCTTATATTATTTTATGTCACTTAAGTAAACAAATGTGGATACCGCCAGATATACACATAGGCTATAAACGGAATTTTCAAACAATGATGATAAATTAAATATTTTATGTATCTTACACTTCAAAACGACCGAGTTAACTAACATTAGAGATGTTATACATGTTACAATTTTCAGTGATAACAAATGAATCATTATTATATGTATATACAATGAGTGTGACAGAAGTCGCTTTAATTTAACCTAGATATTGTCATTATTATTAAATCGCTCATTTTCGTGATTCGGCACCTGATTCAATTATTGGTTGTATGTCTAGCGTAATGTCATAAGTCATAACTTAATATTGTGTTGCCGTTAATGATGCAAACAGTAAAACCGATCAGTACTTTAAAAGGCAGCATTTTTGAAACATAAATTTAAACCGCTCTGATTCATTAAAACGAAAATAATGCAATTGTTTTGGCAGCTCTGCAGAAATAGAAAATAAATTATGCAAATAACTACGAGGTTATATGTTATATAAATCTCAATATATTAAATATATTGAGATTTAAAAGATTTTAGTTTTGTGGTACACAAACTCAATTCTTATACTAGCTAAACAAGGTTCCGATAAATTAAAAATAGTTCATCAATCTAATCAACTCCACGTTTTAAAACGATCTATATCGATACTGATATATAATATAGACACATTGTATCAGTTTATTTATTGTACATAGTTTCAAATTATTTTTAATTAATGAATATTAAAATACGAATGAAACTATAGGAAAATGATTTGAAGAGAACATTGATATTCCAGTTCATGAATCCTCATCTATAAATTCTACTAAAAGCATGGACCATTGCAGGCTAAATAGGAAGCTCTATGTTAAGGACTATGATGTTAGTTCTATATACTGGGATGCGATCTCAATGAAGAATATATGGAAAATGTTCATGAATTGTGGCACTTAAGGATGAGAATTACTGTATGCTTGAATGAAATACAAAAAGTCACTTTCTATCTCATGTATAATGTAAACAAAGTAAGGGTTCTAGTGCAGATGAACCATCATGTACTAGGAAGTCACGGGGATTAACTTAACTTCCCTACCACCACTTTTTGAATGTACATATCCGTAATGAGGCCTATGCTAGTGTATGAAGCAATGAATTGCCTAGTGGCCCAAAATCCAGAAAAAACTGCACACTAACCATTACTAGTGCGATGAGGATGAGCCCTTTGGGAAGTGCCTTGGGCTCGCTCCTTCCTGGTTTGAATATATAGGAGGACGTTCTAATAATGGCTTCATGAATAGGTATCCTGCGAGACAGACATATTCAGAATAAGCCAGCAACTCTCTCATGAAAGCGAGAGTGAATTAAACTTCTCCCACTTTTCTATTTGACATAGAAAAGTAGGAAAAGCATCAGTGGCATCATGGAATTTCAATAAGTCGAACTGAAGCTGAACATTCACTGATGGTTCACGAATTATGGGAGCGTCTGATAGGGAATATCTGTGAAAATTTAAACCTGCGGATCATTGGGTCAATAGGTCCACGCCACAATATTCCAGTTCATGAATCCTAATCTATTAATTCTACTAGAAGCATGGAGCCATTGCAGGCTAAATAGGAAACTCTATGTTAAAGATTATGATGGTAGTTCTATATACTGGGATGAGATCTCAATGATGAAACTGTGGAACATGGAGTTGCCTAGCATTTTCGAACAGGAGAGGAGCTATGTTCTGCAATTATTACCTTGAAACGGTCGTAAACCTCGATTATCACCAAACATGTTTTTTCAATATGTCTACGTAGTCGAATGACTGCGTAGGTATATTGAAAAGCCATGCAATACCCTAGAATGAGTAATGTCAGTGTTGTGAACCAAGTGGACGCTCTATCGAGGCTCGATTCGGCTTGAGCCCATCTTGGTAGCTTAAAGATATGCATATGTACTCTCCTCTCTTATAGAATCACATGTTTGAGTTATTTCGTTGTTTTAAATATTTTGTCATATCAATCCTGTTTGTCTGACTCAGTGATGGGCAAACGTTTTAAGGGGAGGGCCAGATAAAATAAAAAATTATCTAGGCGGGCCGAAAAAAAAATTGAAGAAAACAGATTTTTATAAGTAATAAACTTTATTTTTGATTTTTACATCACACACAACTTATATTATATAGATTATACTTATATTATTAGAAAAAAAGTTACAAAAATTGATTACTCTATTATTCTTTAGAAGAGTATGGCTTATGTGACAAATGAAACTGTGACTGAGCTTCTAAAAATTGTTCATAATCTGGTAGAAACTGGGATGAGCTGATTCGCAGTAGTGAAGCTAAAGGGTGGTCAGTCAATCGGTTTCTAACGCTGTTTTTGCGAAGCTTCATAGTAGAAAACACCTGTTCACAGATGTAGGAAGATGCAAACATCGCAATTATCTTCTGAGCGTGAGATTTCAGGTTTGGGAAACTTGATTTTGACAGGGCCTTGTAGAAGTACATCAGAATATTCAGACTGCAATTAGTCAAGAAACTCTCGAAATTGTCTATGATTGAGTGCTCGTGAACGAATGTTATTAACAAGCTTAATAACAAAATCAAGCACATGTTTCATGTCTAGAGCAGATTTACACAGAACTTCTTGATGTATGACACAATGAAGAAACACAACTTCGTTCCCAGGAAATGATTCCTTAAATATGCCTACCAAACCAGATTTCGTCCCTATCATATTCGGTGCTCTATCTGTAGTAATGTTACAAATATTGGTCAAAGGTACTTTCAAATACGTGATATTTTCTTGAAATTCTTGAAAAATGTCTGACCCTTTTGTCGTTCCCTTCAATGAACGCATGCAAGCTAATTCTTCCGTAACACAAAAATTGACATCAATACCTCTTATAAATATCAGTAACTGAACTGTGTCAGTTATGTCCGTACTTTCATCAAACGCAAAAGAACAGAATTTAAACTCGATTATCTTTGACTCTAGTTATGAGACAAACTGCTTATCAATTACTTCAATTCTAGAAGTAATTGTTTTTCGAGACAAACTTACTGGCTCAAAGTCCTTTGTTTTGTCAGGACACAAAATGTCACATATTTGGAGCATACAACTTTTTACTAATTCGCCATCAGAAAATTCTTTGTTACTTTTTGCAATATTGGATATCACAACGTAACTGGTATGTGTAGCTAGCTTTTGAGAACAGCTTTGTTTTAAAAAAAAAAATATTGTTGACCTGACAGTTTTTTACGTAGAGCTTCTGCTTTTTGCTTCCGTTCTTCTTCGGTCATAGTTTCATAAGTGGCGTTGAATACGGCTACAGCTTCATTGCAAATGAGGCACACAGGTTTATTCGTAATAGGCGTAAAGAAGTATTTCCAAGTCCACTCGTCTTTAAATACACGACATTCTGAATCAACTTTACGTTTTTTACTTGCCATTGTAACAACAAAAAATGTCAAAAAACACTACCAACAAAGCAAAACTATAGAAGCACAAGCCAGACACACAGCCGCAGAGGTGTCAAGTCACCTCTGCGGCTGTGTGACTTGACTGACTACGTGACTGTCTGAACTACACTAACCTTCAGAACAGACGAAACGAAAATGGTAGCGCCCGATTCGTTCCGAACTTAGCCGAGCAACACACGTATTGCACTACGCCTACGCGACATTGCGTGCAAACTCAGATAATACCGTATTTAAAACGCGATGAGAAGGAAACCATTATTCTATTCTAGCTACGCGGAAAATACATTTTGTCTTATCCTAGGTGTAATTGTAGGGGTTATTAGAAACCATGTCGCGGGCCGGATCGACTACCCCGAAGGGCCGCACTTGGCCCGCGGGCCGTACTTTGCCCATGACTGCTGACTGATAAGGACTAAACTGTTTCTTACCAAATTGTATACAAGTGTAAAGGCGAATTATCAAGTAAATAATAAAAAAATTAAAATCATTAAACAGACAAAATTTGGTCTAGGATTATTTCCGAAGAATTATGACGCCTGTTTTCCTAGACTTCTCTTCGTAATTGTTTAGGTTATTTTGACTGTCGGGACATTCTGGCAATATATTATTTTGAAAATAATGTTAAATAACATTACTGAGAAATCTCACACATCTTATAATTAGCTCAAATAATAATCCAGAAATATTTATTCTAAAATTGTGAGACACTATGTACATTTAATGTTTTGTGAAGTATACACTAAAAATTGCGACATTTACCATTTACACCAAATGAAAAAGAAAGTGGTTTTATTTATTTATTTATTTTGACTTGCATATATCTAAACACCAAATGAAAATTATTAAATATATTGAAAGATTTTTTAATATATAGAGAATAATTTTGAATTCCTTTTGACGGAATCAGCGCTTATTTATTTGTTTCTTTTTTTTTTGTTAATATGCTTATGTACTAAATACAAAAACATATTTTTCTAATGCAAATAAGTAAAATTTTAAGGTTTTAGAAAAACAATAATTCCTTATTTTTTATATTATTATATGTTCTCAGTATGCCTATATACCATATTGTTCAATGGCCATATAAAAATAGTTTCTTGACAAATTCAATGATTAATACGAAAATTTCTATAAAAACAAGGAAATAGAAATTTATTACTATGGAGGACAGATAAATAAGAAAGAAATTTTTTATAAAACAATAAAATTGCTAATGTAGTTACATATTTAGTGCTCAGAAGTAGGTAGCTTTCAAAATAAAACTAAATAATGAAGACCAAAGAAAGTGTGCCATAAAGAGAATTGTATTTAAATATTTTTTTACTATTGTAAATTACAATTACCAATTATTTTTTCTAGCTATAAATACAGTTGACAACCCTCATGTCCGAACTACTACCTTTTTCCAAAAATACAATTATTCAGGCGTTATTATTTTGTAGATTATAAAATGCGTGCTCATAATCCCTAAGACAATTACTGATAATATTAAAATAGTGCTCACATACCAGTGTGTTTG
This sequence comes from Rosalia funebris, assembly GCA_037954035.1. Lineage (NCBI taxonomy): Eukaryota > Metazoa > Arthropoda > Insecta > Coleoptera > Cerambycidae > Rosalia > Rosalia funebris. The sequence continues at coordinate 506,768 of JAZFAV010000018.1, read as the reverse complement.
CTTAATACTTACCATGGGATGGTACGTTGCTACTAATACCACGATTCACAATCACATAAACCTGACTAGTTAATCAGAGTCAAGTATGTTCTTAGTTTTGATGGCTCATTTAATTGCCATTTGCTTTATTTTTAGATTTAGATAAGACTAAATCACGGTCAACTAGAATGGGTCTTTAAACAACACCTAAACCTGTCCTCGGTAACATTACCTTGATAATAATATTTGCAAATAAACGAAAAAAGAAGACAGCGGCGTAACAAATTGTACGGGAAGCTACTGCGTTCTTGCAGTAGTATTACATAATGTTGTAGTAAGTTTGTCCTTGTCGCTTAAGATCTTATGATGAAATTCAAAATCCCAGTTTTTTTTTATCAACATTGCACCTAGATCCGTCTAATTAACTTAGATGGCACCGTAGATGACAACAAGTTTAACAACAACATGTTTAAGTTAATGAACGGGGAATGCAGGATCGTATTCATCATGTATGCACCAATATTCTGGCAAGCGTAGCAGCTCTTGGATGAGGGATTCAAGTCGAGCAAAACAACTGCTCTTTACCGACTCATTGGTCTGTAATTGTTAGGACAAAATATATACAATTTATATAATAGATCTTTGCGCGTGTATCAATTTAGTGACGATGCACGGAACACATGCTACACCACTCGCAATTATTATTAATATGCCACAATTAATAGCACGTATGTCTAGCGACATATGTTTCAATCAACTACGTACGACATAGACAGTTAATAATTTGTTGAACAAAATGCAATTATGAAGTCACGTCTTAGCTTTATTGTATAAGTTGAATCATTGGCGTCTCAATATTTCTGTAAAATTTACTTCATTTTTATTTCATTTATTTTGATTTCTGTTGAATTTATTTAAGTTATTTTTATGAAAATATCACTTCCATTGAATGTTTTTGTGGAGAACTTTTTCATTACTCTGTCATAGGTTGATGGATTTGTATTGTACTAACTGTTATCACAAAATGTGTTTTCGGCACGACACTATTCAAAAATGTCAGTTGATTGATTCATACAATTATTACCTGTGACGCACACGCAAAGTATCATTATACAAACCATATAAGGATCACCCTTAACTAAAGCTCTATAAAGGAGCGAGTCATCGATGAATGAATGATGAAGAAGCTAATAAAATAAAACAGAGAAATACCTGCAAGATACAATTAGATTTAGAAATATCATGTCTAAAGCAATGCTAAAAACGAATACAGATATTATGCATTTCAGCTCGTATAGAAAATTATTGATTTCTGGTTTACTTTCTGTCCAATATATAATGCGAAATGCTTGAAAACTAATCTTAGTAGTATTTTAGTTGACGATACATAATTTTCGGGGGTTTGATAATATGGTGGGTATTCAGATCAGTGCCTGAGGAGGAGAAAATAGAATTCAAGCGCTTACTACGCGTCTATAGCATCGATGGGATGGGTGATTGTTTATTTTCCTATAGGAGTGTCTGTAATACTATAATATGTAATATGTGTAGTCCAGAGTAATAGATCGGAATCAATTCATGAGTTTGAATTCCCTTTTCCCTTGACATCATGAGGTTTTCGGAGAAGTCGATTTTTATGTGACTAGACTTCTTAATACTTTCTTATGGGTAACACTTTTTATGTTTTCCTCTAGACTAGCCTATAAGTAATACTCATATTAGATATTAGCTACTTACTGCTTCTCTACTCTACGTACATTTTATTCGATATCAGGGAAACTAAATTAAATGTAGCATAACTTGGTATATTGCAGCACAACACCTTTTAGTTTTCACCTTTTTATAAAATTAATAAATTATATGTACGCCAGTGTTCCGGTAGTATTTAGTTTCTTCAAGTCTTCACATTAAAATGTTAAACCATGGAAACAATAACGTTATTTTACTCGTACTAATAACTAAATATGTGTATTAAAATCTATGCTAACTATGTTAATCTATACACAATTGTTTAATAAGGAAAATTCGAGCCTTAAAATATCATTTTAATTTTAATGGGATCTTTTAATAACTGATCGTTTATCGATTTTTATGACGTATTTAAAATAACAAAAATGTAATGTAAATATATCCAAATTTTATAAACAAACCTATAATCCAAAAACAAAATGAAACTGAAAATTGTTACTAACTTTCACCACGAAATGTCAGGCAATATGCAAAACATTAATTAAGACATATATAGTTCCTACTCTATTATTCTCTCAAATAATCTGATACATTACAAAATATTAGTATGTGCTAATATTCTTCAAGAACTTGCTTGATATTAGTCTGCTCATTATGGTAGATCTATTGACTTTACAAATGGTGGATCCATTGTTAGTCGATTTAACGATAATTTAAATTTCAGTTAGAACTGATTTATTTGAATAGGGAGTCAAAAGTATCTTCTGTGAATTGTGATTAAATTTACTTAATTTATACATTGATGAGAATTTTAAATACGAAGAAATTTACTTATTTTTTTGGCCTACTTGGTGGGCGTATAAAGTAACTTAGCGCTTTATAATATGCTTTAAACAAAAATGTTATTAAAAACGTATGTATTAATGTTTCAATTATTTTGATTATTATAATCTAAATATATTTTCTTTGTTTAGTAAAGAAAAATTATTGTTATTTGATTTTTCAAAATGAGAAATCCACGTATTCCTACCACTAGACCATAAACAATTTTTTTCCATTAGAATCAATTCAACCGTTCTACTCGCTTTACTTATCTTTTTACTCCCATAACTCTCATAACTCCCATGAAACATATTTTTCAGGTTTTTTTTTAATTCATTTATATCTATCCATTGTAGCCCATGACCAATCCACAAAATTTTATCTTAAATTGAAATTTTGTGGTTAACAAAAGTTACATATGTACATCGTTGTCTCTTTTGTTTACTTAAGAACCTCGTGACTTTTTCCATGTTATAATTTTTAACTATCTATAAGTTATATTCCTCTTAAGCTACTTCGCTTGTAGTACTCAATTATCTTGTCTACAATCTAAGACTTAATAGCGATTAAAGCGGTATTCACAAAACAACTACGGAGATTGTTAGTATTTAATGACATTCAGTTAAGAATGAGCTTCAGAACTAATAGTGAAATATTCTTGTCATATTCATAATTCAATTATTATACAATTCTCCTAGCAACCCAATATTGGTATTTTACTAATCTATTACAACCATGTATCAACAGAACTCTCTAAGACATCTCTTATTTGTCTCTGTTTTAGTATATGGTACCGATTTGGTTAAACTTTGGTAACAGTACTGTTATTGTTTTCATAATGGCCTGCAACCAGGGCCGGAACTACAATGGGGCAACCGGGGCATTGCCCCGGGGCCTTCGACGCGAGGGGGCCCCCTGGCAGAAAATGAAAAGGGAAAATGATTCAATCCCATCAGAAAATATTGAAAAACACGTGAACAAAGATTCCTAAAAATATTATTTAGAAAATAATCATCAAAATGAATTAATTAAGGTGATAAAAATAAGAAAAACTACAAGTATGCTAATATGAAACTTTGTTCTTATGATTTAAGGTTTCGGCTTACGAATTTTACTCAGTTAACACTTCAACCAATTGTTTGTAATGAATAATATCTAAATATAATTATTATGGACAAAATACAGTGATTTTTATCCTTCATTTTTTCTATATTAATACCACAAGTAATTTTTAAATGGGGCCCCTACATTTTGTTTTGCCCCGGGGCCTTTTCAGCTCAAGTTCCGGCACTGCCTGCAACTACAATAATAACCCTAATAACTAACTGGTTACTATTCAGTTAAACTGGGCCAAATATAAGAAATCTATTTTTACGATAACAATTTTAATTAGACACCACTTCCCATCAAAAATTCCCATGTTAACGTGCATTGAAATATGACGATAATTTCAGTAGAATTGTTCTCGGAAGTACCTTCTAAGGAAGCTACATTCCCTTAAAATTATAATCCAAAGAATGGTTTTTATGAAATAATTTCAAAACGATTTGGTATATAAATTTGATATATAATTATAATTTTTAGTCAGTTGATAAATATTTTTAAATAAAATTTTATTTAAAGGATGAGAAAATGGTCGAGGGTTAAGTTTACCTTAACTTTTTTTTATAGGTAATTTGTTCTAATATCTAATACGAAATATGAATATACGAAGTTTTTTTATATAAAAAGGTGCTCTTTGTTGAGCTTTAACAGAATGCTGTGTTCGAGTAAAATCGATTTGAAAATATCAAAACAAACTCTAGAATACGACTTCTATTAACACTCCCCAATCTCAGCGTTGATCATGGAAATTATGCTATCACAAATTGACCTCTACGGTGACCCAATTTATATCCCATTGATATTACTGTGTGAAGGCCAAATGAAAGAAAAGTGTACAGTTGCGTCAATGAATAGGAAACGTTTTTAATGTACTCAGAATAGACCGTAACTTAAACAGGACTATATCTTCTCTTTATACGAAATTACGTAAGGGAATTAAGACAAATGGCGGGTACTTTCAAATTTGCATATAATTAAAGTATATGGTGGACATTTTGAAATATGAAAATTATTTGTTTTCCCTGTTGTTCCCTGAGGACAGTTCAGTATTTACGAGTATTTCATTTTCTATCAAGTTTTTTTTGGAGGCTATCTAATTTTAAAACTTTATATAAATTGTTATAAAATTTGCAATTCCATCTTACATGATAACGGTGTATCCAAGTTCGTATAGAGCACATGTTTATTTATGTATATAAATAACTTAAATTTTATATATTGGTACAAGAGATTATATAAAATACAATGACGTTAAACAATTAAATTAAATTTACTCACAATGATCCCATTTTCTCACACCCCTGAACATAATGTTGATATATTTGTCCTTGTATGCTAAACCTAAAAATTTAGTAGCTAAAGAATTCATGAACATATAAAAATTTTTTGAGTTTTTGAGAGCACAGTTTAGGGAACTATAACTCGTTTAGGAAATACTTGAGGGAAAAAACTGTACTTGGATTTTCATCATATTTCAATAGGTATATGTACTGTTGTCTATTCTGAAATTTCGAATACTCATTTCGGAAATACATTATATAACATTGTATAAACTCCCCCAAATCCAGAATGTTATGTTTATGTTGTTATTATTTGTATAATAGAGCATAATAATCCTTAATAATAATAACGTTATCAAATGTTATTATTGTTATCCTATAAATCAGTAATATGATATTCTTAAATTATAAGTAAACTACTAATAACTAGAGCTATCCACTTGGATGTTATATTACAATAACCCAGAAGTTATATGGATGAAAATGATGCATATTGAAAAAAAGTAAAAGAGAACATAAAGGAAATGGGTACAATTTTTTGTTATTTACTTAATAAAATTAATCGAACCAATATTGCACGAGCTTGTCATTATTAGAATATCAAGATTTAATATAGTTATGACGATATAAGATAAACAGTTTTAAAACCTTAAAACGGACTTTTTCGCACGTAGAACATCTCTATCTCGAAATTGAATGACTGAGAAAAAATAAACCAACACATAAATGCAGAATATATGTTTTATGCGACAGTTTTACTTTGTTCAAATAGTCCACCATCGTGCTTTCTCATGACCCATGTACTGGGTGGGGTGTGTCCTATCCACCCAATAGATGTCGTCTGGTAGACGTCCCTAATCAGAATCAGTCGAAACCCGATCCATCCGACACGATTTAATTGAGTGATCGTGCTAACAAAAAAAATCTCAAATAGTCCACCATTGTGCTTTATCATGACCCATGTATATGGTAGAGTGTGTTCTATCCACCTCAAAATCAACAGATGTCATCTGGGAGACGTCCCCGATCAGAACCAGTCAAAACCCGATCGATCCGACACGATTTAGTTGAGTTATCGTGCTAACAAGAATAAATGCCGACGACAACGATACATACACAGCAAAACATTTTTAAAAACCATTGTTTTTGGTTTTTAGGCCGAAAAACGAAGAATAAACCTAACAAAAATTTTATTTCAATTTTTCTTTACACGATTACATTACTTTTCCGGAGCGCGGAAAAGTAAAATCTAACATATAATTAAGATTTAGTGCAGGACTATAATATGTATGTTGAACACACCAAAAAACTAGAGGTATAATTTAAACTAATACAACAAAATATCTACCAAAGCGGCACATTAATTTGAACCTTATAATTTTTAGTAAATAGAACTATTCCACCACTTCCACAGGATTTAGAACTACATATTAAATATAGTAAACAGCTTTTTGAATGGTTTAAATTTATTATGTAACATATTTAGCATCACTGTAGAATTTCTAAACTGAACTTTAATGGGGCGTTCTTAACTTATTATTATTGAGGATTCCTAGTTTTGACACTCAAATTAAATTAACCCCTGTATGTGGAATCATAGTAGCCAACATATTTTATTACGGACAAATCACTTGCACTATGGTTTGTTTGAGGTAAACTGAATACAACTATATTACTTCCTAGTTTAAGTATGTCCACCATTTCAGCATAAATATGTTCAGTACTATTATATAGGGTGTCTCAGTTGGAACTATAGATATAAATTGCGCGCCATTTGCGTTATATTAGAAATAGGGCATCTATACCTATATTTAACGACCATCATCTACAAATCATACGATGTCAACATGCCTGATGTGATAGCATTACCCGCTTTATTTTTAAAGAAGTATGGTCCAATTACTCCACCACTCCAAAATTCGCACCAAACCGTGCATCTCTGTTGATGTATTTTTTTTCTTTTTGTGGATTTTCAACAGAAATGGACAGAATGTAGATTTTCAACACCCCAAATTCGACATTTTTGGTTTCTGACGTATCTGTCAAGATGAAAATGTGCTCCATCGCCATATTTACTAGGTGAATCACCAGATTTTTGCTTAATGCTATCAATGCTATTCAATAGGCAATTTGCATGATTCTTAATTATGTTGTCAAGATGTTCTATAGGTCGTTAAATCTATACAACGTTAAATTTACCACTTTTTGCGCAATAATAGACACAAAATAAATAAATGAAATTTGAAATTATTATCGGTGCGCGTAAACACAAGAAATGCAAATGGCTGTGGCGTGACGTCACTGTATATTATATTGTTGAGAGATAGATGGTCGTTCAGTGTAATTTCGTTAAATATTCCTTTTTCGGTGTGCGAATCTATTTATTATTATTAATTTGTATGTATTGAACAATTGTATGTAGACTATGGCAACAGACATACAATAGACTATGGCATGTAGACTATGGCAACTGCCTTTGCGCTGGTGCCCTTACTTTGATCTCTACTCTTCACTTGGGAAGATTTATCTTGACTTAAACTCTCACAAACATTCGAGAGAGGTTCCTCTGAAAGATCAAGGAAATCTGACGTACTAGGCAGCTCAGAGTCGCAAACCGTTGAACTGTAGGCAAGTAGTTCACTTTCTACCTGCTGAATAATTTTCAGCCGTCTACGTATCACCCCAGTTTGTCACTCAGGTTCTCTCTGGCAGCTGAAAATATGAGGTACAATGGTCTTTTTCAAACTTAACCTCTGTACATTTCCAGCCAGTCTGTATTGCCAGTAATTTTCCATGTCTTCCTCCAACTGTAAAAAAAAAGATTCAAATGTAAATCTTATTTAAGTATCTATATCTAATGACCTCCAAAACAAATATTTTCTAAATATTCCATGTGGCAAGTAATATGAGAAAAGCATACAACGTGAAAGTGGGGTTATGTACAAATACATCCAAAACAAATAAATGTTATTAGGTACTCACAATAAAATGATCCTCGCAACGAACTTGATTGCTTTACATTTTTTTTTTCGTCCCTTTTCATTGCTACCCACAATTTCTTCCGCATTCTTTCCTCTTTGGGAACCGAGAAGAACAATTTTTCGGGCGTTGATGCCGTAGTATTTGTACACATGGGCACGATGCAATACTTATAAAATTTGTGTTTTATCGGCTCCATATCGTTAGGTACTTTATAAAACGCACTTGTTACAGATTTTACAAACTGTTAGCACTAAACCAAATCAAAACAGTGACGATTGGGATACTTCCCCAAAACGCTAGTCTGATTGGTCCACGTCACTGTATGGGGAAGTATCCCAACTTTCCCATACAGTGACGTGGACCAATCAGACTAGCGTTTTCGAACACGTGACTTTGTTTACAAAAATGAGTGAATTAATTTTATTAATTATGCAAAAACTACAGATTTTCAAGAAAAAATACTATAATATTCTTCTTAAGTACTTATTATATGGCAGAAAAAATATATTTTCAGGCGTATAGAAGTTTCATGCAAATTGCCTATTTCTCAAGGATTTTTTTCTTTTCATCTACCCTGTAATATCTACAAGAAGAGAGTAATTATTTCCCCTCCAGCTCTTATAATCAACGAGTTATTAACATCATGTACATTGTCCTTACAAAATTATTGCAGCTTATTTACTAATATTAATAATTATATATGTATATTTTAAAAATAATATGGGAGGGGCTTTAAAGAATTACAAACAATAAGATCAAGAAGATACAGTTTTCCGTGTAAATGTGCCCATACAAAGCGGAAAATGAGGTTTGGCGGCTATCGCGCGCTTCCACTGCGCCCGTCACTGCGCATCGATCTTTCCTCTCGAATAGACTCGAGGCGCCCCGGCGCTCATGTAGCGTTGTGACGTCAGTTCATTACCTTTAGTCATGTGCGCCTCAGGTGTAGCACTCCTGTGATGACATGTTTTCCTTCTTTTTTATTTCCCTTGATATGCTTTTTATATGTTCGTGTTATCATGGTTCATGATAAAATGAACATACATATGAAAAGTGTGATATTACACCACATTCTGCAGAGTTAAATTCACATCTGCTCAAGGGTCTGGCCTTCTGCTGGAGAATTTGATAGATTATTTGGACACAAGATTTGTTTTTATTCGGCTAATTAATTATCTGGAAATTTTCTGAATTTTGGAATGCAGAAAACAACATTACTATTGTTAAGGTGCGTTGACGTTCATTCGAGCTCGAATTCCAGTGATACTCGAATTCATGTTCGAATCGATAACAACAAAGTTACTCGAATACTAGCAATTGAATGCGTCCACGCATTCCAGTAATACTTACCAACGTGTTGGTTAGTTGCTCGAATACGAAGACATAAATTTGCGTTTTTTGCCTTTAAAATGTCGAGAATTTCAGAAGACGACAATGTTACATTTATACAATTATATAGTGCACATCCATGTTTTTGGAATCCAATTCTAAAAAAGTAAGATACAGTGCGCAATGGGTAAATACAAATTAATGAATGAAAAGACAAAGACAAAGAATAGAATGAAATATCTGCGTTCAATATACTGCCAAGAAACCAAGAAGTAAAGAGAATAAATAGATAGGTACATCTTAAAAATCTGGAACTCACTCATGATTAACGTACCTACTGATCGAATTCCTGTGTTGTTGACATAGATGGAATGTAAACCCTACTCGAATTCGAAAATACCGTTCCAGTACTCGCTGGCGATCGAATTCCAGTTAATCGAATACGAACTCTAATTAATGTCAACGCACCTTTATATACAGTTCGTATCTAAAATCTCTTCGTAAAAATAATGTTTTAGTTAATAAATCAAAGATGTCACTGCAGTTCCATTTTTGAAAATTATTTTTAAATGGTAACGTGTACGAGAACGCCTCATTTGGAAGCTACTTTAAAAATATTTATTCAAACATTGTTTTTTATTTTGACATATTTTTCATTTACGAAAAAATCTATTAAACTTAATATTGGCACACTATCAAATGTTTTAGGTGTGTCTCCCTGTAAAACCTAAATGTAACGTTTCTTCTGACACAAATCATTCAGTTGGACATTTTTACAAAATTTTATTCTGTGTTTACATAATGATAAATTAATTCTATTTACAAATTTTCGTTTCATTTACAAATAAGCAAATGATAAAAGTAAAAAGTAGCATTAGATATTTTTAAAAAATTTTAAAATCAATGTTTAAAATATTCACCTCCCTCTTGTTCTAAAACTATTCTTCACTCATTCAAGTCTTTTTGGGGAAATTAACCTACATTCATCTGTAATTATCTGCTTTAAAACCTCTGTGTTACCGTGTTGCATAACGTATACCTATATTTTAAGTAGACCTATAAAAATAAATCAAAGGGCGTTAGATCTAAAGATCAAGCAAGCCACTCTATTGTACCTCGACGTTCAACCCACTCTTAATATGTCGTAATAATGTGAAGGAGCATCATCCTATTGAAAAAGTATTTTCAGGTCTCAAAATATATCAGAATTTTAGGATCTCCAAAATTAGTCGCTTAATAGCATGTCTGCACTATTTTCTTTAACTGGCAATGTCTTGGGGATTACCTTGTTCTACTGCAGATCCTGCTACTTGGTCTGCCAATTCATTTCCTATATTTTTAGTATGGCTTGAAATCTATAAGAAAATCACTGTATGTTGTAAAATTTTCCATTCAACTCAGCTAAGTATTTTTTAACAGAGAGGCTCTATTCTATGCTGATTTGGAAGAGCGTGGGCGGGGATAGCATTCAGTGAAGGAATATAGAAGAAAATTTCTATTACTATTAAATTATATGAAAATTGAATATTGTCCATTAGTATATAATGCATTTTGCCTCCAGCTATAACATATTCCTCTATAGTGAAGGTACTTTCATTGCCACAATTTGGACCCGGGGGTACCACGATGTATTCCGAGCGGTGGCAAGAATTGGTCGGGCTTTTTCATATGGCTACTTGATTTCTGTTCGAATCTGAATTGACATTGATGTTTATAGGTATGGCCAGATCTTCTGAGGGTAACTTATCCCATAATTGCCTTGCAAAGGGTCTCTAAATTCCCTGGATTAAGTGGAGTAATGATGTTAATCGTTTGGAGCTGGTCTAGTATTGAGTAAAATTACGACGTTCAGGTTGTGCCCAAGTTCCCGAGGCATGGTTACTTACCAGTTAATTTCATCTATGTTTAAGTGAAAGAATTCCTGCTTCACATAAATATATAAAAATATATAATAAAGCTAGTACGAAAAAAGTCTAGCCTTAAAGCAATATCCAGTATTGAATGTAATACTTGTAACCTGATTGGTCGAGCGACACCATAGACAGAATACCCATGGTCAATTTTAGACATTATCAAGATTCTATAAAATAGTGGTATACTTCACTGTTAACTTCAGTTAATGCTGGAGGTAGATAGGGTTTAAAGTTTTCTTGCAGCTAACTTTAATGTCTCTAATATGTGCGTTACTAATACATTTTTGTCGACTGTATCATGTTTCGACAAGTTTTCCCTGATTGCCCAATTGTAAAGAGTTAGGAGTATATTATAGTGTCAAATCAAATCACATACTTTCTTTAAATATATTATCCGTTTAACGTTCTATGGCTATTTAAAAGACCACCTTCATTGCGGTGAAACTTTAGTACATTTTAGTACAATAATAGTCTTAATGGTATTGGTATAAGCTTTTTAAGTGCATAAAATGTTTAGGCAAGCACAATTTGTAATATGTTGCGCATGACAAAATAAGTGGTTTTCTAAAAAACCTATGACCGTTGTTACACAGTGTCAGTTTGGTAGTTGTGCATTGTTAAGATGTGTTTTAAAGATTTTCATTGTGTACAAAGGAAATATACAGCACTTCGTAAGAAAAATGAATTTCTAAGAAATATTACTAAATATAGGTTACACTTTTATTTTCAACTTGCTAAATCACAGGTAAAAAACATAAGTTTTTGTTGAAAATTTATGGTGAATTTATGAATTTATTGAACAATTTGTTTCATGTTTTGTGCACACGTGAATATAGATCCAAATTTGTTTATTAAATGTTGAAGTTCACTCATGGCTTTCGTCTAATAATAATTATTTCACTAAATTATGAACGGCTTTCGAGATTATACTTATAGGTGTTTGGTAAATTTCATACAAGTCTTGCACGTGTCTGTATAAATTGTTCCTACTGATCACATTTTGCTATTGCGTACCAATCATTATATTATTATAATAGGTGCAATACATAAATTTTTGTTACTTCATAGTCAATAGCGTAACATTTTTTTTTTTTTTTAAGGGGACAATGATCTACTTTTGCAGATGTATTCTAGTGTTCCATATAGTTAATTGGGGTATATTTTTTAGCATATCCGTAATATAAAAAATAATGGATTTAAATCTGAGTAAACTGGCAAATTTACCGCCAACGAAACGCAACGGAAAAATATGTCAACGTATTTATACGACTGGTTGGACGGGATACCCATGGAGCAAAAGTGTGATTCTGATATTGGTGTGGATAGCGACGCTGATGATGCACTGCCTCTAAATTCGTTGTGCTTCACCAAAAACGCTTTATACGCTGGGGTATCACTAGATCAGCGTCTAGATCAGGTAAATTCTTGACATGAAAAACTATTTACATTTTGAAGGCTTTCACATTTTTTTGTTTCTTTAGATATGCTAAAAAAATGCCTTCTGCAAAACTCTTCCCCGACTAATGTCCAGTTTACCACAAGTTTACCACATACCATAATGTTGATGCTGCATTAAAATTTTTTTTGTTATAATAAAAACTGAAAGTGCACCTATTCATTTATTTCATATTTGTGGTTGATATAAAAACCTATACACATCATATAAAATCATAGGCTACAGATGATCATAGGTTGATGTAAAAACCACCCATTTTAAAAAAAAAATGCATACATATTTTTTTAATTAATTTTGTCTTCCAAAACAAAGCACAAGAAATATGTTTTTGACAAAAAATTACTGATTACCACAAGAACAGAGTTTTGCATGTTAAAGGGTTAAAGAAGGTATAGAAGTGAGTGAATGAGATGTATATTCAAAGCTATTTTGGGTAGAATGGCTGTTGGTCAATAGTTAATATCGAAACCCTGCTTAACATTTGAGAACGTTTTTTTATTTCTAAGTAGCATATCAATCGTAAGCTCATCATATTCTCTAAGAGTTTACACAGATAGCGTCCATTGTCAGTTGAGTATTGTAGATGACTTAAATCCAGCCTTTCATGCTGACATCCCGAATCCAACGCCAAACACCCGTAAGAATTGATTTTTTTTTCATGGGACTACGTAATTTCCAGATAGAATCTGGATTGACATGGATGTTAAATGTATAGCCAAATATTGTGAGGTTACATTGTTTAACAATTATGTACCTTGCAGAAGGTCTCAAAGTTCCCGTGATTAATCCAGGTGCCAATCGCTTGGAGTTGCCTAGATTCCAGGTCGGAGTAATCCACGTGAATTTAATACCTATATCAGTCGGCTGGATGCGCTTGTGTGCAAATAGCTCTATAGTTGGTAGGAAGATGAATGGCTTGTTTTAAATACATAGCGCGATTAAAATTAAACGGAGTTTCAATTAATTCTCCGTGTTGAACAAACTCGTTTGAATAGCATTCAGAGCGGTTTATATTTAGAAAAATGTTCAACAGTCTCAGTAATATCATCAGTATTATTATATCACTAATCCAACCGTTAATGTTAGCACCTAGGGTGGAATCTGATTGTATTCAGGAATTTTTTGCCACTATGTTACCGATTTTTCCACTTAAACCACTTACTATTATTATTCATCTTGTCCGAGCTCATAATCATTTAAAAATGATAAAGTTCGATTGAAATGAAGCGGTGTTTGAAGATATTTTACACGTGTGCCTCATAACAAAGAGCTTTAGTGGTTTCGTTGTTCCAACAAGACGCTGTTTTTGTACCCATTGCCCCTGCACCTAATGGAATGGCAATTGTGGTGGCATATACTATATATTACGTTAATAATTTTATTAATTCATTTATATCATTAGGTGGAAGAGTAAATATTTCTAATGTTTATTGAAGTCAATTAGCTTCCATCTAATTAAATATCTGGCAATTACGCTGTCAGTTGCTATATTATTGTATATATGAACTAACATGATTTAGAACTATTACTCTGGATATCCTATATAATGCTTCAAAGCGTGTCTTTCTTAATCCTCTAATATTTTTCTTTAAAAAGAGAGATACTAAAAGGCATATTGTAGGAAGTAAAGCTGCAATGTGTTACTTTTAACTAGCTCTACGTTTCAAAATATTTTAATTGTCAAACAATTTTGTTTTAAAAATCAATTATGTACCTACTTAAAATTTTCTATATCGGAGCCAAGTGAGTTTTATTTTTTAGCAATGAAGCATACTTTTATAAAATGGGTCGACTCTGTTTAATTTAAATGGTCTCTTTATTTTAAAACATATTTTTATTTTTTAACTCGTTTTTTATACTTTTAAGAATTGTTTTCTATATTAAACTTCATCCCACATACCTCAAAGGCCCTGTATACTAAATACGTAATTCTGTGAAATTTTTTCTTAGTGTAGATTTTGTGCGTTATTTTTATACTATGCCATACTAACAATAAAAAGATATGAGTAATTTTTCTATAAATATTCCCGCGTTAATATCTCTATTGAGTATCAACAGTTTTAATTAAACACATTCATTGTTTAACCGCGGCGAATTAGTTTGTTTATCTCGGATAAAAATAAATTAGGGAAATCCGGTTGTATGATAGATAAACGAGGTTTTTAAAACTATTTTATCTTTTTCTGTACCGGTGTATTGAAGAAAATTGCTCCTTAAATTAGACATGATTGGTTAAATTTTAAGTATACAATTTTTATCAATAATAATTTTCCATAATAAAGTCCAGACTAATACTGTTACATCACATACAATTAAGACTGATACTAGGTGGCCAATAAAAATGATTTTACCACATCACTATTTCTCTAATTTAATACATTAATACATAAGAAATTATTTAGTTACTAGTTAATATCATTTTTAATTAAAATATGGAATATCATAGTGCTAATATACAATGTGTCCTGAAACATTTTCCTCCTTTGTTTGTTAAACATCTCAGAAAGTTGTAATTTTAAACGTGCACGCGTATATGTTTGTTCAGACACCGTACCTTGGAAATTTAAGACTGGATTGTTTCGTCGATGAGTAAAGTGCTATATGTGTGTCAGAAGTTTTTATAAGAACCATCGTTTTCTAATAATAGTTCGTCGCCTGTATCGAGTACATTACATCCTTCACTACATTAATCAAGTTCTTTCAGCAAAATTAGTCAAATTGCAGGTTACCAGATTTGAAATAGCACTAGCATTATTAAAAAATGTACCTAGAACAGAAATAAGTATGGCGAACATCGAGCGTGTTCGTGCAACAGTGACATATACCTCGCCGTTCTGTACAAGAACATGCAGCCGTCTTAGATCTTTCGAAAACTGCTGTCTACGACATCCTTGTAAAGGATTTGAACTTTCATCCTTACAGAATTCAACTGGTGCAAGTTTTGAAGTTTGAAGTTTACCGAGTCGGTCCTCTTTTGAGCAAGAATTTGCAAGAATGCAAAAATTTTGATAAGGACGCACCGACGAGGCGCATTTCTATTTACGTAGATATGTAAATAGACAAAATTATCACCAGTGGTCTATAGAAAATTCACGAAAGAATCATCAAAATCCCTTACATTCTCCGAAATTAACCGTATAGACGGCAATGAATGCATCTTGGATAATTAGCCCTTACTTAATGAAAATGCAAACGGTGTTACATTGGTGTTACATTGGCCTTACTTCTCTTCGGTATACAAGTAGGCTAGATGTGTTGTCAATGTGTTGGCACCAAAACTTCAAAATTTTGCTAGAGTGAATTAGGACACATGGTTTCAACAAGATGGAGCTACAGGCCATACTGAAAATTTATCAATGGAATCGTGAGTGCAATGTTTCCTAAAGAAATTATCTCTAAGTGGGGAATATTAGTTGGCCTCTCAGATGTCTTGATTTAACGCCGATGGATTTCCTCTTAGGGGGTAATGTTAAGTCTAAGATATACTCTAATACTCCTTTGACTTTAAATCAGTTAAAAGCCAGAATATGTGAGGACATTCAGAGAACTGAACCTCATTACGTCGCGTCGGCGAGTTATATGAAATTTTAGGTCATGCATTGGGGTACAGCGGCCTGAATGAATGCACTTCCACAATTTAAATTTTCATAGATAACTTTCCATACCTTGTAAATTTAAATAAAGAATAGTGAATATAAATATCCTTTTTAAAAACCAAGTTTGGTTCGCCCAAAAATAGAAACATATTCCAGGGCTGTTATTATCGAAGTCATGTTTCAAATAAGTTGATATTATACAAGTTAATACACCTACGCTTCGTTTTTGAATTTCTAGTTTACGTTACCCTGTTGTATCCTCTGGAAGTTTGCTTTATAACATTAACTTCCAGCTCGTACGTCAAAGCTTCATTCAGTTTCTTACATCTAGCAATTAATTTGATTTCTTATTTTATAAGTTTTTGATTTCATAAGAAATATAGTAGAAATAGAAATAGATAGTTCTTATTTCATAAGAATTTTTTCTTCGTATCGTTCTTCACGTTCTCTTGACATATTTTCATATCCTCTCGACATATCTTCATATTCTCTGAACCTACTTGCATATTCTCCTGTGTGGTTTCGACATTACTTAATTGCTTGACTTACATTCACCTTCTCTTTGCTTTCTTTGATTGCTCTCATCATTTCAGTAACTGTTGCAATGATTGTTCAATATTGGTAATTTTGGATCTAATACTGGGCATGGAACGGGAAGAAAGGAACCTTCTTCCAGTTAATGTTAAAATTCTTTGTCCGTTTCAATAAAATGCCGATTCTGATACTAAATCTTGTGTGTTAAGTTTTCAAAATTGATTATCTTCAGCTCTTTATATACTTAACCTAGATTTTTCAAACTTTGGCGGCTATCTTCTGAGTAAAAATCCAGAAATAAAATAAATACCTATCAACACAATAAAATATCCGTGGCTCATACATCATGAGGTCATCAGTCCTAAGACTGGTTGGACGCTAATCTCCTATCTTGTGCCAACCTACGCATTTCGCTAATTGTGCTATAACCTACATCCCTTACTATTTGCGAGTAGTAGTCTAATCTAGTCCTACCTCTGTATTTTTTCACTCCTATTTCTACCTCCAAAATATCGCGGACTATTCCCCCATGTTTCAGCAAGTTGCCTACCATTCTAACTCTTCTCTTCTTTATGTTTTTCCACATACTTCTTTTCTCACCGACTTTATCTAATATTTCTTCGTTTCTAACCCTATCAGTCCACGGTATTTTCATGATTCTTCGGTAACACCACATCTCAAAAGCTTCTAATTTCTTCCTACTTGCTTCCCCTACCGTCCAGGTTTTGCAACCGTAGAGTGCCGTGCTCCATACATACGTTTTCAAAAATATCTTCCTTGCTTCTAAGTTTATTACCCCCGAGCATAAAAGTGCTTTCTTTTTGTTAAAAGTTACTCGACCCTGCGCTATCCTTTGTTTTATTCTCATACAGAAAAAGTAAAATAAATAAATACAAATAGTAGATGTAACAGTATAGATCTAATGTAACAGACTAATAACAACTTCACAAATTATTCTAAATTTTCGTAAGTGTCACTAATGTTCTGTTACTACAATATGGGTTTGCAAGATTATTTGTTAAGTGTTTAATGTAATGTAAAATTACTAAATATTTCTTATGCGAAAACCGGATTTCGAACATTGAAATATTACATCTTCTCAGCGCGCATTTCGCCAACCAAGTTGGCATAATCGGGAGATGGTTAATACATTTTAGACAGCTTCCGATGTGAAAGCGCCGAGTGTAATCTTTCGGTCCTCGTAGAAAAATTATCCCCCTTTCTTTTGTTGTTGTATCTACTAATAGTTTTTGGAACTTGGAAGGTTCTAGCCCATTCCGAAGATAAAATAATATAATAACGTAAATGCTGGTAAATTTTATTTTGTATCTACTAATATTTTATACTCCAGTTTACGCTTGTATTAAACAGTAAAAGAGTAATTTACATAAGCTGACCTAATTTCAAGAAAATATGACAGAGATAAAAACAAGTGTAGCCAGAAAAACTTCAGATTCAAATATTTGACTTAAACTTGGAAACCCTGGCTGCATCTTTAATATTCATAAAACTATTAATTTTAAAAACACGTTTCGTATGAAGAGCGCCCACCTGCCTCTAAAATTTCCGAGCCATTGTGTATCCAATTCAATGGTGAAATGTATTTTTAGACTACGACACAAATAAATGGTTTGTGGATCTCATACAAATTGTATATTTAGATTTAGACAGTCACGACAGACGTACACAAGATGTACTAGAGGCGTCTATAGTAACTGGTGGAGTCACCTCAATCTTGTGGAGCTGCAGCTGATGTTTCAATAATTTTATTTTTGTTCGTAAATGCAGCATTTCATTTAAATATTTAGAAGAGCGATTTCAATTTTTTTTTTTTTTAGAATCATGCAATAATCGAAAACAAAATAATACCTGATTATTAAAAATGGGTAGTTTAAACAAGTGTTTTAGAGTTTTCACTTTTTTATATAGACAACTATCTATAACTATACAAATTTACAATGAATGGCTAAATATTCTGTTAAATTATTATTAGTTAATGATTGATATAATCGGCAATGTATTTAAAAAATGAAGTGATCGTTACTACGAACGCAAAAATTACGGCGAATCGCTGCCAATTTAAGACGCATCCATCACACACTGAATGAGGTAGTGCTGCGTATCACCAAACAGCACAGATTTACCATAACATCGGGTGATACTAGAGTCTGGACAGAGCCGGTGTCGTTCAGAAGGGGCGTGTTTCAGGGAGACTCCCTTAGCCCTCTTCTGTTTTACATCTCACTCCTGCCGTTGTCCATGTCTCTCGGGAAAATCCGTGGCTATAACTGCGGCACCCCCGGTGATCGGAGACATAAGATCACCCATCAATTACATGGATAACCTATAACTTTATGCCTCCAGAGAATGGGAATTATGCCAGTCCCTGAGGGTGGTACAGGAGTACACGCAAGCCGGGAATACGCAGAGGATACGCAGCTCGTAGACGGAAGCATCTTACACCACTTAGAGAGTCGTACACCTACTTGGGTGTTGATCAACGCTCCACCCAAGAGGTAGATGTCGTAAAAAGGGCTCTCCGAGGCAAGTATAAGCACCGCTTCCGATAGATCTGATCTTCAGAACTGTCGGGGAAGAACAAAGTATCTACAACAAGCATACTTGCCGTTCAGATCCTGTCTATTCCTTCGGAGTAGTCAAATGGACACCGGAGAAGCTGCAACAACTCAACGTAGTATCCCGAAAATAGATGCATCTCAGTAGAAGTTTGTATCCCAGATCGTCCGTTCCACGGTTATATCTCCCACGACATCGTGGAGACCGTGGACTCTTGAGTTTGGAGTGTCTCCATAACAGGATGATTCTGGACGGAGCTTGTAAAGTTATCAGGACTTCGTATCCCCTTCTCTGTATGATCCGAGATCACGAACATGCAGGTATATGAGCATTTTTATTTAAGGCAGCACGTAGAGCAGCCGATGATCTCGGTCTCGTCTTCGACACCGAACGGGCCTAAGCAATAAAGTTATTATTATTGTTATTATTATTATATTTTTTTAATTAAACACTTTTCATTATAATTGTTTGACATAAGTTGATTAACTTTGTCTCTGATTAAAGCATAACTCATCTTTGAATCTAATTCAAAAAACTAACGAAACTATCTTAGCCAAAGGTAGTCAAGAAATAGAAAACATTCGTTTTAACTTATGTCATCCATTTGAAGTAATCCTGTTAACGTTTTCTAAGTCATGTGGAATATTCACATCATTAATAACATACATCTATATCTATATGCATATAGAAATAGGCATATGTTATTGTTTCTTTTTAAACTTAATGAGCAATAAGTTTGAACAACTTTAGCGCTCATGTCGCATCTACTCTGGCAACAATGTTATTGAAAATAACCATATTTTCGGGGCTTATCATCGTGTAGTTGTTGAATAAATTCAGACAAAATATTGTTTTTGTGCCATTCTGCATCGATTGTAGAATTGGAACAAAAGGTTTCAATTATTGTTTTACAAGAACCTGCCATCCAAACATCAATTCTATAAGGATGTAGTAGTAGTAGAGATTCATCAAACATATGGGGATAATCGGGGTTGAAATCGCATATTTTGAAAATTGACGTACCCCGAATGATGAAAGTGCGCTTCTTCAGAAACAAAATTTAGTATACCGTAATTAATTAAGTTATTAACAAGTTAATACCACTACACAATACATCTGGGATGATTTTCTACAAGAGGGCTTGATATAATTGCATCTTATACCTATAGATGCATTTCAAAGTGTTTCATTCATACGGCGTATTATGTAAGAAATATTAATTTTTTAGGACATTAAAAAATGTTGGGAGCTCTTATTTAATAACTTCATTAACACCATTAATAACTTCTTACCTACGAATAGTTCTTCTACCAGTACCTTTATGAATCCACATACTTCATTTCATGAAATACACCAACCCAATCTGACAACACACTATGTCTAAATACTGCTCTCGAATATTGTCCAAACATAAATGCCTATTCCCAAATTCCATTATCTAGCACACCAGATCCATGATCCAAAAACTACGTACTAAAGACTATTACAATAGCAAGAAACTTTCACAAGAATTATTTGAAAACATTTTACAAGCTATACAAGTGAGATTGCACGTTATTAACTCCGAAAATATATCCAATTCCCAATGCTAACAATTTGAGGTGATGGTGATTTTTGTGTTATCCGATAACACGTGTATTATATGAAATTCCCCAAAATACAGTTATATATCTGCATATATATATATATATATATATATATATATATATATATATATATATATATATATATATATATATATATATATATATAAGCTGACAAAATTTAGTTTAATATCATTTAATTTATATATTTACGAGATAGAATAGTTGGATACGATCCAACATGAAAATAGCCAATTTTTGACTTAGTACTCTGAACGGTTGGATAGGGGTGTCATCATTGAACTCTCCTTAGTTCGCCAAAAGTATTACGGAACATCATGGAGATGCTCCATCTTTTAAAACCATCATGCGTTAAACTACTGAACTTAAAATTAATAATTAAAAAAAAACCTCCAGAATTGCCAACTTTGCTCAGTTCATCTCATCATCAAATCCCCGATAGTTGCACAATACGCATCTTCGTTCTGCGATATGCGTCCAATAGTAACGGTTTGGTGTGCAATCAGTAGCCTCATCGTTGGTTCTTGGTGACAGTAACGGTGGACTCTGATCGATACCTAAACATTATGAACAACTTGTTTGTACTGGAAATACGCAGAAAACGAATAGACGAATGTTATTTGTAGTTCCAATAAAACGGGGCTACCATCCACACTGTAATAGTTTCGATAGCAGCTGTACCAGTTTTGTTTCTAATTGAGTCATTTCCCGGTTCAATAATGTTTTGCAGCCTCCTTACTAGAGGCTAGACGTGTCAACCTGCGACTTCTTCCTATGGAACTAACTCACGGTGCGTGTTTATCAGGAAATTAAGAAAACTGGAAGAGTTCAAGAGCGCAATACGACAAGAGATCTGAGAACATGTGACTTTTTCCTATGGAATTATCTTAAGGCGCGTCAGGCTCTTTATTGGAAATCAAGAACTCTGAAACAGTTGAAGATTGGAGTACGACAAGATATTGATGACATTGATAGCGAGCTTTTTGAAAAAGTGGATAACAGCTTCTAGAAAATACTCGTATCCAGGAAACTGATCATCACCTTAACGACAAAATTGTTTGCACCTAATATTCGACAAAATTAACGAAAAAATGTTTTACACCTAATAGTCTAATCGCATGTCATGACATTTTGAATGCCACTAATTTTTTTCTAAAAAATGTACCTCTTTCATTTGAAAAACTGAATATGTCCACATCGCACCTCTGTACACTATGATTATTTTAAATAAATAATATGGTCGCCAAAGTTGATTAAGACTATTCAAGTGATTTCTTACTGTCATATACCTTCAAGACTTGGTCTGATGTTTAGTCTTCAATTATCCATGTCTACCTTTACTTTTTGTGATCATTATGTACATTGTTGCACGTAATATAGATTTTTTTTGTTATTTTACCCAAATAAACTGAGAAGTAATTCCATTACCGATTGACCTGGTAAATTCTGGGGTGAATCTAGTGGGCTCAAATGGCTAGCTTAATGGTAACACATTCGTAGTATATTTCATACAATATTTTTTCTGCAATCGTTCCTGATAGGCTCAAAATAAATACAGTACCGGATATACATATACATTATTTAAAATTAAATCTGCCAACCAAAAATATAATATCTAGAAAAATTGTAACAAATATAGGATTCTTTGAAAAAAACTCTTTTATTTAAATCTAAAAATACTTAAAATATGGCTTCTTCCCAGAGATCCAAACCATAGATTATTTTAGTACATACTATTTTAACTTTACGTCAGTTAGAGTCCTCCAAGTTTGTCAGTTAAGAGAAATGCTCGTTTGATTTAATACATTTTTAACATTGAAATTACTTTTAAATATGAATTATGCCTCATACTATTTTTAAATGGCACATATATTAAATTGTTACACTACATTAGTCTCCTTAAGCTGTGCTAAAAAAAATAACTAACATATTTCCATCACACATTTCAGCAGGCACTTTTCATGTAGTACTAATACAACCATTAGAATTTTTCGTACCTATCATTAGAAACATTTCATATTTCTGATTAAATGCCTTCTTCATTCCTTATAACATCTAGTTATTACTATGTAAAAAACGAAAAATAACTGAATTTCAGCATTCCCAGCCAAGACTGGAAATATTTTTATTATATAGGGTGAACTCAACTAAAGTGGTAGACTAAACAGAGTGAGGTAATGTTCAGAATACAAATATCGTATTCTTTATAGGTTTATGCAGAAAAACAAATAAAAAACAAGTTTACCTATCAAAAATACTTCGGGGGCCTCGAATTGTTGCATATCGTTTATCAGTTTTTTTTACATATACTAGAGGTATTAATGAAGCTACTCACTTGGTTGCACATCAGTGGTGGCGCTGTATATAAGCAAGATAAGTTCTGCAAATTTTTATAATATGTATTACTACATTTATGTAATAAATAGATGGGCAAACACGCTAGCAAAGTTAAATTTAATTGCTTGTACCTACATCGATTCCTCAAATCGATCAACTACCTCAAGTATACCCGGCGACAACTGGACTGCGGTGGAGTTACCTGAGAATGTAATACCACTGATGTTGCACTAATGGTGGACAGCTTTAGTTATTAATTGTGAAATTTTAACCTAATGGTTCATAGTAATTAAGAAAATGTACTGATTTAAGAAAAAATGCTAAATATTTTAGTGTAATCGACCTAGCAATTTTTTCATATGTATTTACTATTGGGTAATTTTATTTGTATAAAAATCATTTATTTTCGATTGACTATTCATACTGAAAATCGTCTTCTACCTCTTCTTCATCATTATCACATTTATGAGTTCCTATCAAACCGATGAAAATCCTAACCATACAGTAAGGATATTAAGCATTTAGAATAATTTGCCGTCCTGTAGCCTGTAACTGTAACCGTAAATAATTAAATTATCATCAAAAGAAAAGCAAAGTTTAAAAATTACTTGGCCAATAAATCATTTATGTTTCACACAAGATTATAAATGGTTATAAAAGTTTTATGAGACCGATCATACAAATTATATATCTATTTGTAAGTTTATGCTCCTTAAGATCCTATTGTATTTGAATGTTTATAAGGTTTTATTATTTTATTATTCGAACCATAAATTAAATTTATCTCAGATATAATATGCATATAGTCTGCAGGATATGCGGATCTATTCCCGCTATATGTAAAATATTTTTAATGAGTTTGACGTTTATTTTTGGCACCACCAGAAAAAAAATGTTCAAAACTATGTAGCAAGGTTGTGGTAACATTAGTAACAAAGGGTGTCACTATTTCTTTACAGATATGTAGAGTTTATGTCAACTTTCTGGGTTATAGATGTGTTTGTTGGTTTTGGTGTCGGTGTGCTTGTTATACAGTGGTTTTTTATATGGACGTAGTTGAACTACAGAAAAACACTAGTTGGTTAAATGCTGACTCACAAGAGTTTGTTCAAATTCCGGAAAATCAAATATGAAACATTTGCCCCTGATTGCTTCACAAAATATTCTTCTCTAAAACACCCCTTATCTCAATAGTTTTTGAGATACGGGGTGTTTTATGGTTTTTGACCATAAGTTTAGTCCGCCATATTTTTGAAATGACTGCACATATTTAGATAAAATTTGGTACACATATTATACTATTTTAGGTTAATAAGTAGCTTAAGTGATTTCGGAAAAATTCAAGGAACGACCTCCATTTTTTTAATATGGCTCTTTGGGTCGTTAACATCACACTGTATATTATTTTGTGGTGAATGTTAGTAAACTTTTAAAAAGCCTATGGACCAGTTTATGAAATAATGTCATAATATTTGATGGCATGTTTATGGTTATTCTTCAATAAATTTTCAAAAATATTGAAAAACCAAATTTGACATTCTACAAATAACACAATCCAGTTGCTAACATCATTATTTTATTAATTTTAGCTAAATACCCCGCTAGATTTGAGGTATTTAGATAAACAAATTTTAGCTAAGTACCTCAAATACAAAAATTAGTGAAAGATGCCAATTCTGACTTAAAACTAATTGTAAGTATAAAATAATTAGCAGTTTGGACGTCATCAGATGAAAGCTGTAACAAAAAAGATTTTGGCAAATTACTGAATTGAAAATGTTGAAACATTGTAGCTGCAAATCTATTAAAAACTTAAGTGGCAATATATTCTTAAAAATATTTTCTACCTTCACATTTTGATTTAAATATCAAAAAGCGTTATCAATGTCGCTTGGATGAAGATATGTTTCGTTATTATTGCTGATATTTTCTACAAAAGACTGGAATAGTTATAAATGTAAACTTTAATAGAAAAAATTGTATATTTCATAAATTAAAACGGTGTTTCATGCGGCGTTCCGGGTTCAACTCCAAACGATAGCAAGAATTGGTATTTCTTTTTCACATGATTATATTACTTATAGTTTGAATTCGAACTGACATGGATGTTTATAGATATGGTCAGATCAGGGGGTAAATTGTTCTCTAATTATCTCGCAGAAGGCCTCCAAATTCCCTGAATTAATCCAGGGTAAGGGATACCAATCGCTTGGAGCTGGTCTAGATTGCTAGCTCGGAGTAATACAGGCGTGGGTTTGATTTCCACATAAGCCGGCTGGGTGTGACAGTATATGTTCGTGTAAATGTCGAGGTTAGGTGGGAGAATAACAATAATAATAATTAATTTTCTATGTATTTTTAATATTTCTCGTACTAGCCATAACACAAAAATGGTACGTGTTACGAAATTTTCATGATATAGCTTTAAATAAGATTAGTAGTTAACAGAAAAATAGTGACTTATACAAGAAAAACAATTAACCCTCTATGGTCGTATATAACTTCAAAGTAACATAATACATATTACTTAGAATATTGAAATTATAGATACATTCCCCCTTTGTAGCCCACTGTTGTTTAAAAGTAGTGACATGGAAGTGCATTAATAGTATTCCAGCGCCGTCTGAAGATTTATGTTGAAAATAATCTCATTTCTAGATTTTTGGCTACAAAGATGGCGTATAACATATAAATGTGACTTATCTTAATTTTATTTTGTGTAAAAACTTAAAATATTGTGTAAACAAAATTTTTATTGTGTTATGTAAGGTTTACAGACTTTAAACATTGTAGCACTCGTATAGAAATTGTAAATATAAGGACATTTACTTTAGCAAACAGTTATGTTACTTCTAAGTTACGGTGGGCTCTACGATGTATAAAAATGATTTTGAATTGTAGCCATACAAATGAATTGTCATACATTTTATGGGAGAAGGACCAAGCAGAAATATCCTGATATACTTACCAGCATAATAAAAAATGTTGAAGATTCTAAAAATTCGGCTTTAAGTGATACTAGTGAAGATGAGGGGGAGTTATTAGCAAATGTGTGTAATGAGGTTAGCAACTATACAGAGTTATTGAGTTAGAGATTCAAAGCAGCACAGACGAAGAACATTCAGAAGTTGAAAAAGATGTGCTTGTATCAGAAAATAAAGAGATCCTAATATCTAATCTAAAGAGATTCTAATAATTATCCTCAGAACAGTGAGACTCTTTGGCACCCAGAGGATGACATCCCGCTAGCCCAATTTATCCGCGTGGCAAAATTAATAAAACAAAAATTCACAGAAATGAAATGAAATCATCAGCAAAAAAAAAGGAAAGTCTGGCCCAAATAGGAAGACTAGTACTCGCCTGATAAAATCAGTTTTTGCTTGGAAAAATAGCTTGCCAGAAACTCAACCAGACACACCAGATAGCCCTCTAAGTTACTTTGAAAAGTTAGTAGATAGAACTGTACTAAGAAACATCGCAAAGCAAAGTACCCTATATGCTCTTCAGTGTGATGTGAATCTCTTTCCCTAACAATCGAGGAATTACAAAGATTTTATAGGTATTACTTTTATTATGTCTATTTATGGTTTACCGCGAACTCGAATGTTTTGGCAAAGGGAAGCCCAGGTATCAAAGGTTTCAGAAACTATGAGCAGAAATCGTTGGGAAGAAATGAAAGCCAAACTACATTTCAACGATAATGACGATACAAAATTTCATACTGAATAAAAATCTTGATGTCCAATGCTACTGAAAAGTCACATACCCTCTCAAAAAAATACTAAGGGGGTAAATTACTAGTAATTTCTATGAAAAATATTACTTCCAAACATTTTATATGCAAAATCGAAAAAAACGAAATATTAATTTTTTTTTTAATTTGGGCCATTCAGGGTTAAACTTTGTACGGATATAAATCCGTTTTATCTATTTTAAGAACATTAAATATCCTCCAAATATGGTTTATAAACAGTGGATATTACTTTAGTAGGTAACGTGTCAAGTTTTTTAGTTTTTCATACAATTCCAAAAATTCGAAAAATTATATTAATTATACTATCATGTTAAATATTCACACTAACATACTTCAATCAGAATAATCGTACAGTAAAATATTATATTACACATAAACTCATGTCGAAACATATTCACTAAATTCTAATTAAGTTTTAATTGCAACTTTGTGGTCTGTAAGGATATACGCAATTTCTTAAGTCGTGTATGAAAATTTTATTAACCCCTTCCGGCAATAAATGCTTATCAATGTGTCTAAAAAGATACTTAAAGGTAAGGAGTTTTCTATTCAAACTTTAAGGTATTATTACCAGTCCATGTGGGATTGTTAGTTCCTTTGACCTTTCTGCAGGGCTATAAATATTGTTCCACCTTGAACGCCCACGGTTGGATGTCTTGAAAACCCATTTCACATGAGAACTTCAGAATACTTCTACAGAACTGCGCTGGATGTAATTGCTCTAGTTGATAGCATACTTTAACAAAAGGTATATTTTATATTAGACTTATTATACTTTAAATAATTTCGCATATGGAATGGAACTATACACCATTAAAACTAAAAGATGTGTTAATACAGAGAGAAGCAAAAGTGAGTTTGACTTTTTGTTTAAAACGGAACCGGTTAGTTTCATCGGGCATCATCTCCTGATAACTAGGCCGACGAAATACGCGTCACATTCATATAATCTATCGGTGTATTGTGAAAACTAGTCTCTTATTTTTGTTGGTACATCGAAGGTTCCAGCCCTCTCGCAGAGCTATAACACTATTACATAGGAACCTACAAAAAATACTCACTAATGAGTGGTGTAGAACTAATATTTTTCATCACGTCTACATATACCCAAACATACTATTCATTTCATCGCTATTTGTCAAATAAAAAACTCTCATATCTTGTCGATAAATGGAAGAGTCTACCTGAGCCTAGCCATAAAAGCAAGACAAGGTTATGTTTTGAGATTTTTTACTTGGTAAATAGCGATGAAATAAACTATACATGAACATGTTTAATGATTCCTTTAATCATGAATCAATAAATAATTTTAAGTATCTCTATGTAAAAAAAGCCATAGTATTAAGATTTTTTATTACCGCCACCACCCTTACATGATTTCTACCCAGTTATTGACTTTCTATAGACAGCAACATTTCAGTTAGTTCATTTACTGTTCAAGAACTAAAAACTTAAGTTCCCTATAATAGAGTCCTTCCAAATTTAGATGAGTAGGCTCCAATTTCTATGAATAATAGGTTGCAATTTAAAAAATGTGTCAGTGTAAGTCAATCTCGATGGATGACGCTCATGTAGCCCAAGTCAATACTCTTCTACGACCAAATCGTCGTTTAACCAACTGTAAAATACCCGAGGGGTGTAGAATTTCATTTGGTTCAAACCAGGAAATTCTAACTGGAAAACTGCACATGCGTCAAATTGCTGCGAAGGTTGTTCCGAGGCTGACGACTGAGGAGCAAGAATAATATCGAGTTGAAGTTTATCAGGAACTTCTTGAAATGACAAATAACAATGAAAGGCTTCACCACCAGTAATGATACGTGGGTGGATGTGGAATGAAGATCCAATCATCATTGGAAGTTAAAAAGCTCTCTAAGACCCAAAAGAGCTCGTCAGGTGAAGTCAAATGTCAAGATCATGTTCACCGTTTTCTTCAATTGGAAGGATGTTACATATCACGAATTGCTTCCGTAAGACAAGACTACTAATCATTTAGGTTACCATGAAACTCTCAAAAAATTGCGCGAGGCTATCAAGAGACAAAAACCTGAACTGCGACAAAATAGAAAGTGAGTATGGCTTGCATCATGACAACATACCTGCTCATTCGGCCTTACATATTCGCGATTTTTACTCGAGAAATAACATGACGGTCATTCCCCTGTCCTCTTACAGACCCGATCTCGCCCCTGTGGACTTTTTCCTGTTCTTAAAGCTTACGTGCTCGCTGAACGGACAAATATTTGATACGATTTAGGAAATTCAAGAAAAATCGCTGATGGAGATTTATGATAAACAGAATTTAGGATGAGGCATTTTCCGGCTGCTTCCAGCACTGAACATGGCAATGGAAATACCTTGCCATGGGGTGTACTTTTAAGGAAATAATGTTGAATAACTTTCAACATTATGCAATAAAACTTCTCTATACATTTATAAAAAATTAATCCTGAAAAATTTTGATTAGCCTTCGTATGTAAGTGTATTTGTGGACTGAAAAATATAATTTTGATCTATTGTATACCTCAATAATATAATATACCTCAATGTTGTTAGCTATATAAACCCATTAATTTACAATTACTTAGATGTGGTGTGGTACCCACTCCGAAAGCATGAAAGATTTTGCGGTTTGTCTTTTGTGTGACAGAGAGACTAGAAAATAAATTATTCTATTGCAATGCTATAATTGTGTCGATAGAGAAAAATTAAAATGCCTTAAAATTTAACAAGAATAATGTATGAAGGAATTTGGGGAGAATATTTTTCTCTAAATGTTTTTAATTATGGAAATTATAAAATTTGGTGTTTCATACGACATGTCAATGTGATGATAAATATTGACATGAATAGCTTATTCATCCACAATGTATAGTCATTCAGAAAATACTCCATACACTAGTCTCTTTTTCAATATATTTCAGTGTTATGTTTTTTATTTAGACTTAATTAGAAATATGTTTCAATTAAATATGGGCCATCTCCTTACGAGTAATAAAAATAAAAATAAATTCGCTTGAAACACTTTATTTGAACAATAATAAATGAAACGATATCAGCAACAAGAAATTATGTCAAATAAATATACATACACTTTAATAAAATGATATTCAGTACCAATAGTTATCAATAGTTTATCGTCTTGATTTGTGTCAAGTTTTGCTTGAAACAAATAAATCATGCTTGTTTAAGAACGTCAGTTTTAAGCCTGTGTTTTGTGTAGTAGAAGCAAATTGAGTCATAAATATTGCGAGATTTCAATTTGTGTTAGAAAAATCATAGTAGATTTATGGAAAGAGAAAAAATCCACCGATTCCTATAAAGTGCGGCCACGGTCTGGTCGTCCCAGGAAATTAACTGCACGGGAAGAGTCTAGTGTTGCGAACAAGATCAGAATTAATTCTAAACTAAGCGCTCCAATACTTGCAGAAGAAATCAGGGAAAAGTTCTCAAGTGTTAGAAACTGCTTGCATCGAGCGGGTTATAACGGTCGGGTTGACAGAGGAAAACCATTAATTTCAGAAAAAAAAAATCGAAAAAAACGTTTGGAATTTGAAGAATATGCTAACAAAACCAATGTGTTTTGGGAAAGTGTTATCTTTAGTTACGACGCAAGAATTAACCTTTCTGGCCGGGATAAAGTTTGGAAAAAAAATACAGTTTTAAAAATTGAAAATGTTTGTCCTACAATGAAGCACGGAGGAGGTAATGTTTTATTGTGGGGGTGCAGGAGCTAATGGGACAGGCAAGTTAGTTTTCATTGATGGTATTATGGATCAACATGCTTACTTAAACATTCTAAGGAATAATTTCAGACCAAGTGTTCAAAAACTTGACCGTGAGGCGCGTTATTTATTCCAACAAGATAACGATCCTAAGCACACTGCTAGTGTACGTGTATGGATGATCCATAATGTCCGCCAGAAACTACATACACCACCGCAATCACCGGACGTTAATCCCATTGAACACCAAGTTAGAAAGAGAGAAGACCTCAAGAATAGAATAAGAGAAGAGAGGGAAAACATTCCACCAGAAGTTACAAGAAAGCTTGTATTAAGTCTTTCAAAAAGGTTTAATGCTATCATTAAATCAAATGGCAATTGCACAAAATATTAGATTTTAAGAAAAATGAAGTTTCTCATAAGCAATGTTAGTGTATGGAGACTTATTTGACATAATTTCTCAATAATGTCTCAAGCGACATTATTTTTATTTTTACTCCTAATGAGATGGCCGATATTTACTTGAAACATATTACTAATTAAATTTAAATAAGAAATCACACTAAGAAAAATATTGGAAAAAGAGACTAGTGTATGAAAACTTTTTTGACTAACTGTATTTCCTAAATGCTGAATAAAATATGTGATATTGGAACACCTTAAAATGCTCTCATTTACGGAGAACATTACAGAACGTTAGCGAGTTTCATGTCAAATTCAAATAAAACCATCGATAAATAGTAAAGCGATAGTAATAATTCAGGAATTAACTAGATACGAAAGGGGAAAATGGGAAACAAAACTGGATAAGAGTTATTGTATATTTGATTATTCAACAGATAAAGAACACGTGGTGAATAAAACTCGCAAAGACGTAATAAAATTTAACCGAATCGAGGTATAAATAAATCTAAATGTTAAAGAATAATGCCAACGCTATTATGTAATAAATTTGGCTTACATTTGCTTTGACTTTTCGTATTAGTAACTAAATGTGTACAGTATGATAATTTTGATTTGAGGAAATAATCAATAAAAAGATCGTAATAATAGAAACTATGGAACGGGCATACATTTTTTAATGAAGGTGGATGTATTTTGTTATACTGTCTGAAATGTGGTGTAAAATTTGACACCAATTTACATCAAACGGGATATACCAGTTTGGTGTAAAATGAACTCAAGACCGTGGAAGAATGTTATCGTCTAAGCACAGAGTTTGGTGTAACGTCTCCACTTTTTGGTATATTTTATTCCAATTTTACTCCTTTTGCTGCCCATATTCTACAATGAAGGCAAATAAGATGCTTTTGAAATAATTATATTTCAAAACACCTTTGAAATTATTACTTTCCAAATACGTTTCATATTCCTTCATTATAAATATAAAATATTTATAATGAATTGTAATAAGTAAGTAATTGATACTTTATTATATATTTGTTTTTAATATACAAGTTAATTTCGTTATTAAACTAATAAAATATTAGTGTATATTGTATATATGTAGGTAAAAAAAAAATATTTACATATTCTTAAATTCCTAACCAAACCCCAAATTCCTAACTTTCATATTTGAAATAAGTACTTGTATTATCGAGCTTTCCAAAATATTACGTATAAAGTAATAAATATGCTTCGTTGATATCTAAATATCTACTAAATATTTATTAACAATTCTTTTTATAATAAGGGAGTTTGGTCATTACTTAAAATAAAAATTATAACTGTCACTATAGTGTTAACGTAATTAAGAATATAGTCAATTATTAAATTAATTATTTAGTAATTGGTTATGTAATTGATAAGATTAATGTATTATTATTAGTAAACGCACCATAACACTGGCAAATATAAAATATCACTTAATTATTATACCTACCCAACGAATCTTCAAAGAAATTTTTTTTAAAATTTAACATTTTTCGGACATTAAAATTTAACATTTTTCGGACATTAAAATTTAACATTAATATTGATTTTAATAAACTTGACCCTGGCAATGACTGTGTTTGCTTCTTAGGGCAGACAAACCATTTAGGCGTAAATTGTTCATTTAGAAATAGACTTCAAGTTTTAACAATCGTTAATAATTATTGCTATTTGGACTTTGTTCTTGCTGAAAATATATTTTTTTCAGTATTACTAATAGTTTATTAAGATATGGGCCCTTGATAGGGGTATTTATAACTAAGCAGATCACAAAATTTGAGTGCGCATCCTATTCCATACCCAATCATCATCAGTATTTCTATGATTTGTTTTTCACTTAAATCTACGTCTTTATGAATTCTGGATCTTATCTATAGTCTTTGTAATAAAGTACTTATGCCGTCGGTATGCCAATGCAGGTAAAAGATATTTGATATTTTCGGTAATATTGGTGGAAGTGTACTATTAGTAAGATAAAAATGCTATCTGTGCATTATTTAGGAGTGCATATTCACAAGTGACACATTGACTTTAAACTGAAACTAATATTGTATAGACAATTAGCGTTTCGTCATTTTCGTTGACAAACAGTACAAACACTATGAAGCTAAGCATCCAGTGGGCCTGTTAAGGATGTCGTCATCATCGTTGGTTTCGTTATTCGAATCCGTGGAACTGGAACTGCTAGAGTTTGCATTAATTTGCAGAAGGATGTTCTCTCTGTCTATTGTGATTGACTATTTTATAATCCGGTTTTGATTTTTCTTTTAATATTATCAGAGTTGTAGGTAAATATCATGAATTATTACAGAGTCTTAATTTCTGTAGCTTTTCTGTTGCCGTTTTTGTTTTGACTTATTAATTTTATTCTCACTTATTATTTGTTATGATTATTCATTATCGGACCATATTAGATATTGTGTTACTATTATTAGACAAATATACTATCTATGCATTTTTAGGAATACATATTCAAAATTCAGTGACTATTTTGTACACCACTTTTAATTTTTCTAATATTATCAGAGTTGCCTGTAAATATTATTAATTATTATAAGGTCTTTAATTTCTGTATAATCTTCTGTTGTTGTTTTTCATTTATTATTATTTGTTTCCATTGTTCTTAATTTTCTATTTTGAAATAGATATATCATGTATTGTAACATTTGTATGCAAAGTATCTTTGTACGTCTTCTTAGTAAACTTGGAATTATCGCATTTCGTACTTTATACTATTAAGTTTATTAAAAACCTTTGTAATTCCTACAGTTGAAGATTTGGACTTTTCGCAGGAATTATTTATTTATTATATAATCAAAAATGGATAATATAATATAATGTATGGAATATAGTCAAAATTTTATATATAATTCAAAAATTAAATAAAGCAAAGGCAGCCATTAAAAAAATAAGTTTGACGTAAACTATTAAGTTTATTAAATACCTTTGTAATTCATACGGTTAAAGTTTTGGACTTTTCGTAGGAATATTTTGTATTTATTTATTGATTATATAATCAAAAATAGATAATATAATGAAGTATAATCAAAAATGGATAATATAATGAAGTATAATCAAAATTTTAAGTATAATTCAAAAATTAAATAATAAACAAAAGCAGCCATTGGAAAAATAAGTTTGACGTAATATTTTTAATATGAAAGGCATGCAACTTAAATAAAGAATCTGATCAAAGTGTTTTTCCAAAAAAAAACAAATCTTGAATTTTAGACTAATTTATACCAACTATTACGTGCTTGCTGTGTACATACTCGTATGTAGCTATACTTCAAAGCTTACCAACTTCGCTTATTCGAAACAAATTTCTTTATAATTTATTTACTCAAGACGTCTAACAGTTTTAGTGCAATTTTCCAATTTTAACAATTTTCGTGAAAATTAGGTTTATCGTTCGTGTAATTATGTTTCTAAAATATGATAAGATTTTTCTTTTATTATTTTTGACTTAAGAAAAAATTGTAGAAGTTGTATAACAATTGGGTTGTTCCTTCAACTCATGTTACATACTATGAATAGTATATAACACGAGTATAAATAGCATAGTTCAGTAGAAATTACTGAAGAGATGGAGAATTATAATAATGTATTGGACATTTTCTCTCATACTGTATAAATTATTTCACTATCTGAGTTTTTATTTGCTTTCAACATGTTCCACTCCAGTTCTAACCGAGGTTCCAACTGATCTCGCAACTTCAAGTGTTCCATGTACGGCATCCCGTAGAATATCCTGTTGAAATACCATACAAGTGATACAATTGCATTGTTGGGTGGAATGCTGATGATGGGTTGTGGGGAAGATAAAACAGTTTTCAATGAGTTAAATGTGGACAATAGCCAACGTACGGGGAAGGAATTAGAATTGTATAATATATTGACGTTTGCGCTGGATTCTGTATTACCCATTATAAGCATTCCGCTAAGTGATATAAAGTTGACAGTGAATGGATCTATTATAAGAAAGCGCTTGAAGTATAAATAGTATGTATGATTAAATAATAAACAGAACCCATGGAAATAACTCTGTTTCATTATCTAGCGAACTTTCCGACATATCAAAAAAGTGTAGGTGGGGTCTTGTATCTCGATCTTAATAGACACGCACAGTTTTATTGAAATGATTCGTTCACGTTCCTGTTTCTATGGAAAAAGTAATGTAATTTAAATATGTACAGTTTCTATATATATATATATATATATATATATATATATATATATATATATATATATATATATATATATTTAATAATATTAGTAATAATATAATTTAGTAATATTTAGTATAGTAATAAACTTAATAAAGCGTTTTTCAACGGCAAAAGCTTTTTATAAATTGGAGACCAAAAATTTGAGACATAAGATGTCTCTTGAAACAAAAAATGTTTTTGCGAAATCATTTAGTTACTTAGATTCTCAAATAGAATATTCGACCAGGTCAAATACCTCAACATTCGGTATTTTAAGTTAATTATCTGTAATCTACTATTCTCTTACTTTTCTGCACTCCACTATACGCGGAAAGGTAATGTAATCGTTCAATGTAAAGCAGGATGGTGAACTATTTGAAAATTTTTTTGTTAGCACGATAAATCAACTAAATCGTGTCGGATCGATCGGGTTTTGACTGATTCCGATCGGGAACGTCCCTCAGATGATACCTATTGATTTTGAGGTGGATAGGATACACTCCACCCTGTCCATGAGTCATGAGAAAGCACGATGGTGGACTATTTGAGAATTTTTTTTGTTAACACGATAACTCAACTAAATCGTGTCGGATCGATCGGGTTTTGAATGATTCTGATCGGAGACGTCTCCCAGACGACATCTATTGATTTTGAGGTGGATAAAATACACTCTACCATGTTCATGCGTCATGAGAAAGCACAATGGTGGACTATTTGAGAAATTGTTCTTGCTAGCACGATCACTCAATTAGATCATGTCGGATCGATCGGGCTTCGACTGATTCTGATTAGGGACGTCTACCAGACGACATCTATTGATTTTAATGTGGATAGAATACACCCCACCCAGTCCATGGGTCATAAGAAAGAACGATGGTGGACTATTTGAGAAAAACTGAAAAAAGTAAAACTGTCGCATAAAACACATATTCTGCATTTATGTGTTGGTTTATTTTTTCTCGGCCATTCAGTTTCGAGATAAAGATTTTAAAACTGTTTTAAATATTTTTTATAAATTTGTATTTTATAATCTACTACTACTTTATAGTAATCAAATGAGCAATCTTCAACTCATCTCATTCAGCATTGAGACAAAATATTCAAGTAAGAATGGACACAATGGTGACAAACTTGAAAGCAAAGATAATTTGTAGACCTTCATTTAAACATAAATTATTAATTCTAAATACATAATCAATTGTAAACAGATAAACTAATTTTTTAATTATCTGTAATCTCTATTTTTAATCTATGTTTTGTTGATTAGAAAAATTTTTCGTTGTCCAACATTCTTGCGAAACCAAAAGACTTCATTAACTTAGTTAAATTAGTTAAACGTATGACTAAGTAGTTAAAAGTGGATATCAGTGTTTGGAAAATGGTTCTTGTCCTAGTAGGACACTTTAACAATTTAATATTTCATCTTATACAAGTATTACCATTTAATATGTTATTGAACAGCAATATTTTTGATATCTTCGTCATAATGGATATTTAATTGTACTGAACCTCATGATGAAATAATTCAGTGTAAAGTATTTTGTTTGGACAACCATAAAAGTGTCTTGCATAAACTTAATAGATTCAAATTTTTTAATTTGTCAAATTCCTTGTAAGCTGCATTATGTTTGTCTTTTTATCAGAATATTTCATATCGTTCATGCAAATGTAGGTTGATGCACGGATACATCACACGATATAAGACGTCACACTATACAGTGACCATCTGGCTTTATTTCTAACTGCTTTAATATGGCAGCGTCTACAGTACACAAAATTCTGAAAAAATGAACCATCCATGAGCTGTCTGACTTTGATCGGTTAAATCAATTCTGCAAGGATAAAAACCATTCCGAGGCTACCTTTATTTTGAACGGCAATGCCACTAATCAAAATTGCCGTAATTGGGCTACTGAGAATCTTCGATATATGGTGGGGTATCATCAAACTGAGATATAAAATTCCCAGAAATAATTATATGTTACAGCATAGTCAACGATAGAATTCTGGGTCCCTATTTCTTTGATGTGGACCTAACTGGTGCAATATATTTAAATTTTCTTCAAGACGACCTTATTCCTGTACTAATAGCTTTATTGCAAGATGTAGGGGAACTTGATGTTCCAAGAAGTTACTTTTTCTTTCAACGAGATGGTACACTTCCCCACTATGCAACACCTGTCCATGCCTATTAAATGAGATGTTTGCGAATCGTTGTGTTGAGGGAGAGGGCTCATTGGTGGCCAGTTAAATTACCAGATTTGACATTCTTAGATTACATTTTGTTGGGATACGTAAAAAGTACAGTAAGCGTTACTAGGCGGAAAAATTTAAATGGGTGATTTTAAGATTTAAGATCAAGAATTCATCATTAAATACAACGTATACGTCCTGAAGTTATTAACAATATTCAAAAAGAGTTTATCATCATCAAATCATCTTGGCTACTGCCAGGTAGCCAATTTGAACATTTGGCTATTGTAAGGTAATGGTGCATACTTTGTACATTTACTTTGTTTGATTTTTTAAATAATCATTACCATTAAATTTAGTATTTTGTATGTACTGTATTGTTTACGTGGATTTCTTTCCATGCTACTGGGAAAAACTAAGTAGCGAGGCATAGTTTTGGATTTCACTCATTGTTAATGAACTACAATTGAAATGGTCTAGAAGTAGATGGTTCAGTTTGAATTAATTCGATAAGATAACTTTAAAAAGTACTATTTTTATGTATTTTGTAATGTCCAATTGCATTTAATTTGAATTCTGTCATATCATTTAGCCAAATTTATATGCTATTCTAATAAAAACGATTTCCTTTTAAATTCGAATACAAATATAGACGTTTGAAATAAATTTAAAAATTATTTTTACTGTTCCACAGTACATCAATGTACGCGTGATTAATTATTTCAACAGACAAATTATATTTAAAATGTCTTTGATACTTACTTGAACGTTTTTTAAGCATACCGTAATTAAAGAGATATTCGATATTTTTAAACTGTTATACAGATACACTACCACTTTTCAACATGTGAATTTTTAAACGCATTTAAATTTGCAAATTTGTTTTATTGTAATCTTTGATAAATATAATCCCCAAATATGTATACAATTTAGAATATATTCAGTTTTATCTCTGCGACATTCAGAGTTATTAAGGTTGCAATTTATTTTTGTAAGTATATACAACTGCCATGTCAATGCCCTTTTGTCCCCTTATGTAAATTGAGTTTCTTTAAATATATATATAACTTTTGCCTCTGAAAATCTCCTGGAAAGGTCATAGAGTTACAACTTCCTTAATGTTCGTTTATAATTAGTTTATTTAGATGAATATATAACAGGCGTTTTGGCTATATTCTTAATTAGTCTCTTTTTCACAATGATGTTATATTTAATGAGAAATTTAGCAGTTTAATATCTTAGTGTGACATTAAGAAATTAAACTTTGCAATTTGTTACGTGTGTGTTAAACTTACGGATGATATTTCTCCAGATATTTTTTTTTTTGTAAAATGAGTGTGTTCTGTCGCATTTTGTATGTTTACATTGGACAATAAAATTAATTCTTGTTGTCCTACGAACTAAAGTGCCTTGGTGAACGTTGTAGTACTTTTTAAACTTATTTCAATTCTGTTTTCTGAATTTTGTTATATAGGGTTTAAAAGTGGCAATGCAATTAACCTTTACAAAGAAATTATTATCAATCATTATCAATAAATGACGTTGTACACAGTAATAGATTTACTTTAACAATATACAGATATATGATTTTCGGCTATAGTTTACATTAAAAATATATCTCTTTAGCATAATAGTATACCAACATAGCGGGGCTCCACTTTCCTTAGTATAGTATCGCTACTCCATGTCTAAAATGTCTCGATGATATATTTCGCCATGCTCATGTATCCATCGTCATCACTGACGCCTCTAAGATTTTTTGGAAAAAGTCTAAGTGTGAATGCAAGATACGTATTTTTAGCTGCATCCCATGATTTCATATGTTGCTAAACGGTTTACAATTTCCACGTAATTTTCTGCTTTCCCAAGAAGCCGTTGCAAATGCCCTTAAAAGACAACCATGCTGCTTTTTCAATTCTATTTAGCTCCTCATCGAATTTTTGACCTCGAAGCAGCTGTCTGATCTCGGGTTTCACTTTATTTATGCTAAAGAGCTTCTAAATATATTCTTCTAAATATATTATTACCACATTTGATTTATAATATGCTTTGATCAACACGTTTTGAAGGCACTATTTCATAAAATGAACTGAAAATAAAGTAAACTTAGTGTAGTATTTACTTTATAGTGATTGATGCTGGAATTACATTGTCGCGAATTAAGAGGAATGGAATGAAAATTTTTTTCAGATACCTAAAGTAGTTTAAAAAGTGGTGGATGCGCCCGTGTTACTTGAAAGTTTGTGTTTAATGCTATTAGTCAATATTATTTGGGGCTAGTAAAACATACTATTTTTAATACGTTTTATTTAGTGTATGTATGACTTTATGATATTTCCAAATAAAATAAACAGTGTAGATAACTCAACAAGGTGAATACAAACTAAACTAATTATATTACTAACCAAAATCAACACAAGATTCTTATACGGCACTGTTTCTTAAATAGCAAACCGAAATACATGAGTTTGCAAATTATTATAATTTGCCTATAATATCAATATTAATTAACATACATTTTTCAGCTAGAAAATATATAAACAGTAATATATCGTGTTCATAATTTAAAAGAATGGTCTTATTCTAACAGTCTCTAGTCGTAATAAATAGTGATATTTATTGCGTAGAGAAATACTGATTAATTCAGCAGACGTTTTCTCGTATTTATTTTAGTTAATTCTATATTTATTTTCTAAAACTATCAAATATTGTTTAAAATATAAAAATTAAAATATATTCATTCATAAATTTTGTTCTAACTCTGAATAAACTAAATGAAGGAATCTTTTTTAACGTCTTCAGAAAGATAATTTTATATTATTTACTGATATTTTTGGTTAATCATATAGTTGATCAAATGATAATAACAATTAATGAACACTCAAATTAATAAAATAGAGGGAACTCATGCGGTAAAATTCAAAATGCATAAGAGAATGCAATGGGATCACTAAATCTCTGAAAATTTACAAATGGCGAAGTAAGATGGAAATTGACACAATCCAAAAATAAAACGTCGGCTTCCGATATATTAAGATATCTCATCATATACAAATGCTCTTCCTACGTCAGCATTAAACTTCGAAATACCTTGAAAATTGATTATACATCTAAATTTATTGCCTCCGGATTAAATGACCTTTCAGACAAATGAATGAAATGAAGGATAAGGTCCTTTTAAATAAACACAAATAACATAAAAAATGAGAGAGGGGACAGAACATTTATTTAAAGACATTTCTAGATTATAAATAATTGCTGGCTATTTTTACTATCTATCCACTGTTATTTCGTATTACGATATTCAAGTAAGTTAAGTTAGCGGTTGAATATGCCGAGACATCTCATTTTCAACATCCATTCATTGTTATACATCTAGAGACAATCTACACATATTAAGTAGCAATGTCGTTAAACATTAGGGCATCAATTTTATTTAAAAAATAATGTTAGGACAAGTCTGAAAAATAAGTTAAGATAAAATTTTTCCACATATAACACGCCTTTGCATAGTTAAGTATTTTAAATAAAACATTATGTTAGTAATAATAAAAACTTGCAAAGGATAAAAACACCTAGTATACCGATATATGGTTGGGTAATTAACTATATCAGGCATATCGGTGCTGTTGATATTATCGTATTATTACCAGTATAATTGGCGAAAAATATATAAAATAAACTAATATGTTTAATGGCATTTTCATGTTACCTTCGACGAAATCACAGCAAACCTTTTCTGGAACATTTTCTTATGCCTTTATACTAACTGATAGCGTATTTTAATGAACGTTGATTATTTTTATTTCAACTGCAGTATTAATAATGTGATTCAAGAAGAGGAGTGGAATCCAGCGATCTGTATGGTCAAGTTTATCAACTCTCCTACCAATCCAACGACCACCAAAACGAGTATTAACAATATCTAGTGAAACGTTGATAGCATATCCAGACGTTCCCTCATGTTTAATGCATTCGATTATTTAAAACTACTGCATCTATAACTTCACGCAAATTGTCTTCCAAAAATTGTAAATGTTCTTCCCCGATAAGGCTTTCTTCAAATACAAATAGATAAAATAATTGATTATTGAACATATAGCCTCATACTAAATATATGTTGAAAATTGCATTCCAACATCTGAACATCAAGAAACTGTTTTTTGCTGTTCAGATAAAAACACTAATGAATCCCATACATTACATAATTTAACTTAACATAAGCGCAGTACTTTGCTATGTATAATAATGTTTTGCTTAGTGATTATATAGCGAATATGTAGTTAAGAATCAAAATTTATTTTTTTAATTAATCTGGTATTTACATAGACAAATATTTAAAGAATAACCAATCAAAATTATTTGCGGTATTATTATGTTGTCTCGTTATAATACTTTGGTATACAGTGGCGGCTAGTCAGGGGTGGCAGGGTGGGTAGTGCCCACCCAGCTGTTTCCTAGAAGAAGAGGAACACAGTTCCAAAGTTCGTTATTTATCGTTTATAGAAATTACTGAAGATGTAATTATGTAATATGTAATTAATTAAATACATTGTATATTACATAACAACAATAATACAATGAAAATTGCTGATTATATATATTAATACTAAAATTGCAACCGTGGTGGAAAATTGCAGTGCAAGTAAGTGCAGCAATTCACTCTTCTAACCGTGGATTGGTGGACTAATAGCCCACCAGGCCGGGTGGGCAGCCACGCCTTTTGCCTTTCTGGCTTTGTACATACGAGACAGCGCAAGCGCCTCGCACAAATAAAAAATTATGTTTATTGCTTTAATAAATAAATACAAGTGAATAAGTGTCTACCAAGATTAGTTTTAAAATTAATATTGATATTATTGACATAGGTATACTTTCAACATCCCTTGAAAGTTTAAATTATTTCACAATAATATAGAAACTGGAATATAATATTAAATAAACAGTAAACACATGAATAGAATTAATTAATCAAAAAATTACGAATGATTTGATTTATTTGGAGACAAAAACAAAATTATACGCGTGTAAACTACATGAAACAATTTGAAACACGGGCACAGCTTACTCGAGTCTCGAGTAAGCTGTGACACGGGTGGGCTAGACCACCCTGCTCAAGAAGCCTTCGGCAAAGCGGGGAAGGAATCGAGAATCTCCGATGAGTCCGATTTCCGAGTTCAGTTTTCAGAGACGTAGAACGTTGTTTATCTCAGCGAGGTCTGTACTCGGTAGGTTAGGGTTTTCAAAATTTTAACGGTTCTTTAACAATAATTACAATAAATTAGTGCGGCGGTCTGTCTGTGGAAGTTGGTACTTTACATTTATGTTTGTTTAGTATTGTATTTATTTAGTATTTATACCATGGCGAACGTGAGAGAAATAGTAAATACTAATACTGATATTGTTAACTTTTTGTTAGGACGTAAATTTCTGTGTAGCATTTATAAGAGTCTGTACTAGTTTTATCCAATTTTAGTGCTATGCATTTTCAACTTGAAAGCTGAAAGAATTTTAAATCTTAACATATACCTGTACAGTGACTAACATAGAGTGATGAGTCAAAGTTTTTTTTTTCTATATTTTACTTCAATATTTTGCACTATATAACCTACTAATAGGTAGTTGTTGCCCACCCATGACAAATCACCACGAGCCGCCACTGTTGGTATAATATATTTTACTATTAAAACAATGAATACAGTATGTACCATCAAGAATGTAATGAGTTACCCTCGATTTGTTTCTCTGAAACATAGGTTATAATTAATTAATCTATCAGTTAATTATACTCTTGATCAATTGATGCAAAGTCGTCTGTTGACCAAAAGCTTAATCGATTATAAAATTAACTCGCTACTTCCTATATTTAAAGGGAACATATCATAATTCAATGTCTGTCATG
Organism: Rosalia funebris; assembly: GCA_037954035.1. Classification (NCBI taxonomy): domain Eukaryota; kingdom Metazoa; phylum Arthropoda; class Insecta; order Coleoptera; family Cerambycidae; genus Rosalia; species Rosalia funebris. The sequence continues at coordinate 463,352 of JAZFAV010000018.1, read as the reverse complement.
ACATATGTATATCCACAGGTATAGATATAGTTGTTAGTTATAACCGTTTCTGCCTCAGCGGTTTGTTGTACCAACAGTCTAAGAGGTTACTTGTAACTAAGCTTTCATTTAAGATGCATAAGCCGACATATTCCTCGTATCTTGGGTATATTGCATTGCAAATCGATATTTGCGATAACCTAATAATAGTTACATATTTCGTCACGTAACAGGTTAAATCGAAAACTGAAACTTCTGTCGTTGAATAATAGCGTCCAATCGTGAGTTTATTCGATAATATTTATTTCAACGCTATCAAAATGTTTGTTGATTAAATTAAATAATCCCAAATAATTGGTACATGTTAACAATTAATTGGTCGATGTACACAACACAATTGAGACATCTAAGAGATCTAAAGGACAGATAGAACTAATTCTTGCATTATTGACAAAAATATCTAGATCCTTGACACGCAATAAAGTGAAAGTTAGAATTTCCGGTAGTTGTTCGTTCTTATATTTAGTTTACAGTAATAGTGAAGGTGGAAAAGTCTGGATATAAGATATTTAAAAGGTCTAAACCTCAGTTAAAGCATCCCAACCTAAATAATCAATGAATCACTAGCCATCCATACCACAGTATTTCAAATTGTGGTTATGAGAGTACGACCAGAGAAGCTACTAATGAGGGGACTAGTATAAAAGTCATTAGCATATTTACAGACAGGAAGGCCTTTGATGGCTTTAAATAATTGCACGACTAATTCCAATCTAATTTTTGAATGTTGTAATAGTGCCAATCACTCTATATTCCACGATAAGATACTAGACACTTAAGCAGCATACACAGAAGTGTTTTTACATTTATTCCTATAAATATTTAAATTATCATTTTCATTATTATTGAGTTGCTCTAGTTTTGTCGCTAAAGCCTCATGGTATTTTAATTTCTTCTTCGGTTATAACAAGATTTCTAAAAACTCATTATATTTTTCTTTGCTCTTCTTCTGCTGCATTCCCCTTTTTTGCGTTCGAGATTCTAGCTTTTAGTTTTATTTACACTAGAAAATAGTCGGACTCTGTAGTTGATTCTCGGCGGTTTCTTACATTCAAGATGCCACTAAAGTGCCTCCAGTCTATTAATTCATGGTCAAACTAATGTTTGGTGTCATTCGGCGATACCCATGTTTCTTTATGTATCTTTGTGCTTACATTGAGTGTTAGCTGTTGCCATGTTGGCCAGTTTCTATTATAGTTTAACCGTCTAATTATAGTTGAAAAATGTCTAAGTTATCTTCTGATTTTAAATGTTGAATGTGGCAATAATTCGGTATAACATCATATAAAAGTTATCAATCACGCTGAATGATTAGTTAACTTTAGTTGGAAGTAGTTAATTAACGTGTTCGAGCAAGCTATTTCAAAATAATTGTCGCTCTAATTTTACAGACAAACTTTTATTAATGTACTAGCTGCGCATTACATAACAACCTGTTCAGATGTCTCCTGTCAACATTAGTTAGTGCTGGGAGATCCTAATGGGGTTCTAAGTACGTCTCCGTTTGTTTTTTACTTTAAACGAGAAGAGGACATCCTTCGGGCTCGGTCCAAATTAGCAGGCCACCAACTGCTACATTCGAGTAAGCCAGATGAGAGGTGCGATCTCGTGTCGGAGACACAACTAAACTGGAAACGAGGAGTGTCGACGACGACGAATAGAGGAGGTATTGATCCAGAGGCTGCAGGGAGACGCTTGAACACGCAGCGCTGTCGCACATTCAACAGAATTTCAGCCACAAATTCCGACCATTTCGTTATTTCATTGTTTACTCGTACGTATCTATAAACATGAAAAATACCTAAAGAGTATTATCCCGAAGATATGGAAACAGTCTCTTATTCATTACAGAAAGGATCAGATACAAAATGATTAAAAGTCAAGGAAACACAGAATTTCTTATTTTAACTTTAATAATTCTTACTATTATGGTCCACTTTTCCTACTATAATAATAATATTTAGCACTAAATGTGCATATTTAGTGCTGAATATTATTATTTAAGCACGGTCGTCTAGTATCCGAAATTATTGCTGATATATACTTGCTATTATAGGAATGATATTTTCATTTCTGTATTTCTATTTCTACATTGATTTGTATACCCGCAAAGCGAGAGCTTAAAGATTGAAACGAGTGTGATAAAATATTTTTTACTATCAGGCAAATACAAAAAAGTACTCAACTAGGTCAATTTTATATTTTAAATACCTATTCTTTGAAAGATATACATTTTTTGACATAATCACTATTTGATTTGACATCATAGATAGTTTTTTCAAAATCAAAACCCCTTCCTGATGATGCTATTTAAGATAAAACATTTCTATTATAAAGTATCGTGCGTCAAATTTGGTAGGTTATATAACTGTTTCAAGAGACTTGTTGATATAATTTTTAATAAGAGGGGCACTATTTATATTTTAAATCTAATAATAAGAAAACATTAATTTGTGATTGAAAATTGTTTCGTGATCTATACACTTTTACATGCGTTCCAACCATTTGTCAAAGCATTTTTTCCATTCCGCTTGAGATATCCCCAAAACCTGTTTATTTAACGCATCAACGGCATCTTGTGCCGACTAAGAATCGTTGTCCATGCAATTTATTTTTGACGTTTGTGAATAAAAAGAAGTCATCGGGTGCCAAATTAAGACTGTACGGCGGATGACCCATTAATTCGATGTTTTAAGTGTTCAAACATTCAGTTGTTAGATGAGTTGTGTGAGAGCTCGCATTGTCATGACGAAGAATGATCCGACGGCCCTTGTTTGTTTTCCTTATTTCAATTAAGACTTTTTTTCCTTATTTCACCTGCAAACAAATGGTTGCGTACCATTCAGAGTTGACCGTTTTACATTCCCCTAAGGGTACTGTTGCTACATGACCATTTGTTTCGAAGTGCTTCGAGCGCGAACAACTTTTGTTGGATTTGATTCATCTTGAAACACCCATATAGTCGACTGTTGTTTATTTTCCGGCTCATACGCATAGATCCATGATTCATCACCTATTATACTGTTATATACGTCTTTTGAAGCACCGCCAATGTATTTCTTGAACATTTGTTTGCTCCAATCGACACGAGCATCTTTTTAAGATTTTTTTTCAAATTATGTGGGCTTCAACGAAAACAAACCTTTTTTACAGCTAAGTGTTCATGCAATATTTTATGTATGCTAGTCAAACTAATGCCTAGGGTTGCCTCAATCTCACAGTGTGTCACATGACGATCTTGCATTATTAGTTTTTGTACAGTATCGATGTTTTTTGGCACAATAACTGATTTTGGACTACCTTCACGACTTTCGTCTGTGAGAGAGTGGCGGCCACGATTAAACTCATTATATCAGCGTTTCACAATGGCAAACGATGGAGTTTTATCGCCAAAGTGGAAGTAAGTTGATCGACGCACTTTTGTCTTGATAATTCACGTCGAAAGTCGTAATAAATCATCGCACGAATATTTTCACAAGTTAATTCCAACTTTTCGCTGAGATACAATTTTCAAATCACTGTAAACAACACAAATCGCGCTTAAATGATAAAATGTTCCGAAGAAGGTTATGGTCAAAACTGTCAAACTTTCTATTGGAAACGTCAGATGGCGTCTGACAATTCTTAGTGTTGCCAAGGCTCAAAATATAATTAGTGATCCTCGTAGCATGTATTTCTATTATTTCGTTACAACATTGGTTACAGGTACTTTTTGGAGAATCCTACTTTTTCATGTTTCTAAATTCTGTTACTGTTTTCGTCACATAGCGTAACTTTTTTTTGAGAATTATTTTACTTGCGTTTGTTGGGATACACAGCAATTCTATTTATTTACTGTCACAATTTTTCAAAACATAGTGCGTTTAAGTGCAATACAACTAAATAAAATTTTGATGATGTTTGACAGTGACTCTCAGCTCCGTACACAACTGAATTTTGTGATTTATGTAATTATAAATGAAATTTAGAAATTTGGGCACTGCGAGAGACAACTATACCAAAGGTTGGTCCTATCGTTGCAAGAGATACACAGTTGGATGTTACTAACTATGCAGGAAAATCCTTATTATCTCTCGCGCGAAATACCATCGCAGTTTGCAATGTGTTACTCATTTGTTTTAAAATTCCAGAAAGAGAATAAGTGGTACCCATATAATTCGGGTCTGTAGTAGGTAGATACTCCTCTACGACCTCAGTAGAGGATAGATTTACATCAAGGACTAGCGTCTCTGCCCAAGTGAGCTCATGGGTTATCTCCCCAAACTCCCAACATCCAGATAACCTTGTCCTAAACCCAATTCCTCTCCACCTCTCCTCTATCGTTCATATATCCTACCCCTCGCCAACACGCCTAGCAAGCGTGGCGTTGCAACGCCAATACCCTACCATGAAACATAGAAGAGGCCTATGTCCAGAAGTGGACAAGAACAGGCTAAAGAAGATACAATTCGGAACAAAAATAAAAAAGACTAAGAACTGCTGAAACGTTAGTAACGTGTTACAAGGATTCAGTTTCGATTGTACATTGCCAAAAGGTATATAACAGACATTTTGAGCACTTTGAACATTTTGCACAAGACCAGTTTACCACGAACACCAACAGATTAGATGTCTCTTGATGAGTGTTTCTATAATAAAGTTGGCATCATCGGGATATGATTAAAGTTGTTTTAATCGTTTCCCGCTTATGCCAACTTGGTTGGCGAATCGAGAGTCGAGAAACGTGTAATCCTTCGATGTTCATGTCTCCTCACAATTTAATAGTTTTTATTTATATTAATTATTATTTTTGATACCACTTCTTCTGATTAATCAGATAGTGGAACAAATAAAAAGCCCTAGTAAGTAAGGAAAGCAAGATGAAGAAATAAACAATAGAATAACGACAGCGACAAAGATCTTCCATAGTATGAAAAGGGGGTTCATTAGTAAAGCACAAATTAGCAATAAAACAAAAATGTCAATTTATAAAACTATATATTTGCCGACGCTACTGTATGGATGCGAAACATGGATGTTGACAGCGAGGCAACTTAAAAAGATACAGGTATTAGATATGAAGTATCTCAGAAAAGTAGCAAATATTACGATAATGGATAAAATAAGAAATGAAGAAATAAGGAAAAGATTGGGTAGCGAAAGTGTCAAATAGGTCATAGAGAGGGCTCAGCTGAGGTGGTGGGGGCACATGAAAAAATTGAACGAAGAAAGACAAGTAAGAAAAATATGGGAAGCAAAAGCTATTGGAAAGAGAAAGAAAAGCAGACCAAGTATGACGTGGACGAAGAAATGGTGAAGATAATGAAGACAAGAGGAATCACATGGAAGCAGGCTGAAATTATAACAAGGGACAGGGTTAGATGGAGATTAATGATAATATAGTGAAGAAAACCGTGAAAGTGGGGAAGCAAATGTGAGTGAAGGGAACTCAGGTGTTCATCATACTTGATAGGTTTGGGATGAGAAAGAGGAGAAAAGAGGAGTCCATAAGGGAAGGGGTAGTAAAGTGACAAATGATACCACAAACAGAGTGGAGTTTAGATATAGGGACAGAGTAAGATAGGGTGGGATGAAATTGTAGAAGTTCTTTTAAGTTGTTTAACACGGAATGGGGTATTAAGTTAAGTAACTGTAATTGTAGTATCTAGATTAAGTGTTTAAAGAAAGGTGTATTTAGCCGCTACACCTAAAGGTAGGAGAGGTATAGATTATATTATTATATTCTTCTGATTAATTTGCTAAAATATGTTACGTTTTGTCGTAAAACATGTGCTCTCGTAAATGTGATCGATAAATCCCAGTGCTTCCATTAAAAAAGAACTATCGTGGAAAGAAACGGTTAAAGTAACATAAATGTGTTTTTAACTTATTTTTCTTACTTGCATCGTAACGATTTAATGGAATTTATTACAACCTTTACGTACTTCCTGTATACATTAAACAGCATAAATTTTCCCAAATTTTCTTAAATCACTTTCTAAGAAGTTTTTCATAACTCAATTTAAACAATTATTGTAAAATCGTAATCCTGAAAACAGAAAAACAATAAAACTATTTTTCTCACTTTATTTTTACGAATTAAAATCAAACTGATTTTGTCAATTTTGATGATGGATTAAAATGAACATAGTTTGTGAATAAAATAGACAACATTTTTTTCTTACAATTATTCCACTGTGGTTCTACTTACTACAACAAATTGTAAATTGTGTCATATTGAATATTTAATATTTTCTATTCGCTTTCAAAACTCTGAAATGGTTGGGCCGTTACTTGATGAAAATCTATATTTATACAATATTAAAACATTCACTGGTTAGATTTTCACTTTTTAATTTGTTAAACATAACAATTGTTTCGCCAACGCAGTGGTTTCGTCAGATGTTCAGTGCATAGACTAAATTTTACAATGTGGAACTGCGTTTATATAACTAAGGTAATTCTTTCTTTAGGTTTATTACTATGGGGATTCCTACTATTAAACCATTGTAATTAAATTATAAATTTTTTTTCCAACAGATGCTGTCTGTAAATTTTAAACAAGATTTTTAGATAGCAAGTAGGTACTAAGATAAATTTAATAACGGAGACGAGTTTATTTCTATTTGATCATTTAATATAATATAAAATTAAATTAATAAGGCAAAGAAATCTGATTTCATGATTTATTTTTGTTGCCGCGCGTCAAAAATAAATTGCGTGGATAATGATTTTCATCGGCAGAAGAAGCCGTTTCTGCGTTGAAAAACTATGTTTTGGAGATATCTCAAGCGGAATGAGAAACATACTTTGACAAATGGTTCGAATGCATCATAATGGAGAATACTTTGAAAAACGATAAAGTAATTTTCAACGACAAATTAATGTTTTTTATTGTTAGGCTCAACATATAAATAGGGCCCCTCGTAGTATAAACACCTCGCGTTTGGGCTATTTTTTTTGACTCTAGCCTAGGTATTGCAGAACTTCGTGGCCCTCCCCAGAGAACTAAACCTAAGTCTAACCTACAGTAGGTTTATTAAAACGAACTTTTTTGGTCTACCAAGAAACTATCTGCACTATTTAAAGAAAACACTATACCTGGTGAGATTATCTTATTGGGAAATTGTGTTTTGAACAAATCATTGATTTTGAAGATGTGGGGCATTACAACCCTATATGTTAAGTTAGTACAGGGTGCGGCATAACTGTCTTCCTATTTTTAAAGTGTAATAAGACAACTATTATTTGAAATGTAATAAATTTATTTTTATATCTTAAGAGTACAACTAAAACCGTTTTATTTTATATGATTTTAAAAAGAATATCAGCCAAGTGCTGTCCACCATTATTGCAACACTACTGTAAGCGATTTCTGAAATTTATCATAACTCTTGCTAGCATTTCTTGCGGTATTTTTCGAATTTCCATACGGATTGGCTCCTTCATCTGTATTAGGGTCCTTAGACGATGTTTGAAGACTTCAGATTTAAGGTAACCCCACAGAAAGAAGTCACAAGGCGTCAAGTCCGGCGTGCGCGCAGGCCATGGAATATCGCCTCTTTGGGAGATTAAGCGCCCGGGACACATTTCTCACAAATATTGCAGTGATGATCGGGATGTGTGGGCTGTCGCCCCATCCGGTTGAAACCAGACATTCTGCACATTAAGTTCTGCAAGGGCTGGGGCGAAACAATTCTGAATCATCGCTATGTAGCGTTCTGAATTGACGATAACAGCTCGATTCCTTTCTTCAAGAAAGTAAGGCCCGACTATTCCCATTTGTGACGTAGCGCACCAAGCTGTAACTCTCTCACTACGCAGAGACCTTTCATGTATCTTTCTCGGATTGTCGTAGCACCAGTACCGGAAGTTTTGCTTGTTTATGCAGCCAGACAAGTGAAAATGTGCCTCATCACTGAAAAAATCAATGAAAGTATGTTTTCACATTTAGCCATTCGACTATTCCAATCACATCTGACAATTTCTGTGTAAGAACCAACTTGTATGGATGAAAGTGCAGATCCTGATGAAGAATTCTTCGCACACTGCGATCAGAGAGACGAAGGGCGGTCGCATGTCTACGTGCAGATCGTGTAGGCGACCGTAACACTGAGTGTCTGAATATCTCGACATTTTTGGGTGTCCAAGCTTAATAACACTTCCAGTTTCTCTGAAGTCTTTTATCCACAAAATAATTGATTTTCGATCTGGGACTGCTCGATTACGAGAAATTTCAAATCGGATGCGGAACGCTCGTTGAACAGCGATGACGGATCCATTTTCGCGGATGTACATTTCCACGGCGAGAGTGCGCTATGCGTTGGTCCACATGGCGTTTCAAACTAAAACCGGTTTCAAATAAAAACTGCTTGTCTTGGCGCATGTACTAATGCTACCCCCACTTTTCTACAACGCCACCCGGTACCATGGGATCGCATTGAAAATTGAGATTTCAAGAGAAGCGATATGACCTCTGGCGACTGAATGCTGAAATAATCTCTAGTACATGATTTCCCAACCTCACTTTTTGGTCGTGTTATTTTCGATATTGTACAGCATCTTTGGCTATTTTCCTGTGTTTTAAAATTATTATTATCGTTGTTATCGTTAGTTGTTGCTATATTTATTATCCTTTTACACTATTATAGTTTTTGTGACTGACAAATTGGATTGTTCTGTCGGTTACGTCTGGTAAGTAGGTACTTGTTATTATAAATATTTTTAATGTACAATATTGTTATTTTAGAACGAACTGTCCAAATTAGAGGAGATATTAAAAACAATTAACCTGCGCCTGGTCAAATAAGAAGGGGAAAAGTATAAAGCAGTGCCGATTAAAGATGTCTGGAATGTCTTCTTCTAAGCTTTCAAACCATTACTGTTGTGTTCCCCAGTAGTATAGCAAAGAGGGTACCATACCACCCTCGGATTTGTCTGCGGACATTTGATGCGGATGGCATGTGGTCATTGTTGATCTGAAGAACTCTTGGCGCAGGTATAAAACAGGTGTGTATCGGTTTAAAACAGGTATTAAACAGTAACCTGTTTAAAGACGTCATGTTTTTTTCCTAATACCACCATACCTGTTTTAAACCGATACACACCTGTTATATACCTGTACAGACCTGTTTTATACCTGCACCAAGAGTTCTTCAGATCAACAATGACCACATGCCATCCGCATCAAATGTTCGCGGACAAATCCGAGGGTGGCCTGGTACCCTCTTTGCTCTACTACTTTCCCCAATGCTATACCTGGGCCAAAAAGGACCCTGAAAAGAAAATGAGTTTTCATCTTTTTCCTAAAGAAAATTCAGGAAAATTCGTTTAAATCCAGAATGGGAAAAGAGTTAGTGGATCGAAGAAAAGCCTGGATAATTAGACTACACATTGGCAAGCCTGTGACAAAATTTATGAAAGTTTGCTCTCTACACTTCTAGGCAGAAGATTATTTTAACAAAGGTAGAACTTCTAATCTATGATTTCAAACATTTAAAATATATTTTTATTTTTGTAAGGACAAAAATCGGAAAGTGGGGGTCGTGAATTAAAGAAAACAGCAGCTCCTTCTCAAAACCTTCCAACACCTACAACAGTGTCCTCTACCTCGAAGTCACAATCTTCACACTCGTATCGGGGTGAAAGATACCGGAACAGACAATTAATGGAAGCTCATCCAGTTGGTCCATGTGGTCAATCTGAAGTTGTCGAAAATAACATTGAGGCTGAGGTTCAAGTTGCCCAGGGTTTGATTAATTTGCTTCACACTAAACAAGATGTACATAGTTAATATACTCTACTAAACTTAGAGTTATTTGGGCCATGTTCATTCTAAAATAACAATATTTTACATTAAAAATATTTTCTAATCAAAAATGATAATACCTGAGACAGACAAAAATGATAATACCTAAGACAGAGACTCCTAGGAAGTAGGTACTTACCAGACGTAACTGATAGAACAATCCAATTTTTCAGTCACAAAAACTATAACAGTGTAAAAGGATAATAAATATAACAACAACTAACGATAACAACAATAACAATAATTTTAAAATACAGGAAAATAGCCAAAAATGCTGGAAGATATCGAAAATTACACGACCAAAACGTGAGGTTAGGAAGCCATATACTAGAGGTTAATTTGCGGATAATCTGTCATGGCGCTGCGATCTTAATTTGAATTCCCAATACGGAGACAGTTATGCCGCACCCTGTATAATAAAATAAAAGCTCTACAATAGTAATTGATATACATATAGATATAGAAGTTAATTTCGTCGTTAAATTTGTCGACGTCGTAAAACTCTTATCTATCTTAAATCTTAAATTAATGAATTATACATAAACGGGCTAGTTTAAATACATATTTTTTGTGGGATTTATCACATAAAATAAATATTAAAAAAAGCAAATGTCACGGCTGTATTTACATTATTCGCTGTAGCGTGTTGGCAATGCTGGTAGATTATTAACGGACGCACTAAACAAAAGTTTAATTCTTACGTATTTAAGAATAAGGAGTGTAATGTAATCGGGCTCAAAACATAATCCATATCGTGGGTGTTACATAATTAATTAGTATTTCTCGATAAAAATAAATACGACCCTGAATATAACAGCAGCAGTCCGTAGAGAGATGTAAACATATACACAAAAGTATATTAGAACTGACGTCAACAATCACCTCGATCTCAATATGCGCCTGTGTAATCAACCACTTCGTAGTATCGCAAATTCTATCACTGAAATAATTACAAGCACTGGATATTCCTGAAAATTAGAGTACACAGTTAAACTTAACGTCAAGTGAACTTTACTTTTACAATATATGTATATATATATATATATATATATATATATATATATATATATATATATATATATATATATATATATATATATATAGATAGATATATGGTGTTTAGAGAGTATTCAGTATATAATAAGTATTTACATTTTATTATACTTTGATTCTCTGTTTCTTTTGTGCAAATTGAAGTGAGAGTCTCAGGAAATCACAGAAAATCAGAATTGGCTGTTTATTATCCTACGATAAAGTATTTCAGCAAGTCTTTTAATTGTAATAATTACTACTGAAATGGTACATGATTTGGTGAAAGAAAAACACATGATACAGAACCTACCAAATCATATTGAAACAAAATCATATTGTTTCAGTGTAAAAGTATTTGGTATTAATATATTGGAAATACTGTTGGAAATAATACACTGTAAACATTTGTTATGTTTGATACATTGTAGAAATTTTCTTACAATTATATTTTTTATACCAAAATGCACAAGCTGAAGTTTGAACACAATCGTGATTATACTCGTAATATAAACTCCTGGACAAAATTAACGTATCAGTGAAACTTTACATTGAATTTAAATCATAGTATCTACGTGACATAATTAAATGATCTCAGCTTATGTTTAACAAATTGAAATGGAATTATCGGGAAACATGAATAAATAACAAAAAACTTTACAAAAAAAAATGGAGGTGAAATTAGATCGTAAGATTTTTAATTCTGTAGCGTGTAGATCCTGTTCTAGCTCTTATTACTGCTTCCATTCGTCTGGGCATGCTATTGATCATGTGGTGATTGGTTTCCTAAGAAATATGGTCCCATTCAACGGGAAGACTTGTTCGAGTTCTCTAAAAGTTATAGAGTCATATCTGAGCTTCTTGTCATATATCAATTATGACTGGGCATAATCATAGTTGGAATATTTACAAATTGAAGGTAGTCCAGTATCTCTCTAACAACGTGGGGTCGAGCGTTATCCTGCGTAAAAATGAAATTATCCCTAACAGACGGGGCAAATGGCATTATATGTTCTTTTACGATGTTTTCTAGAAATGTGCATTCATGGATCTGCCCTGTATAGGAACCAAATCAGTGCCACCATCAAAACAAATTCCTCCCCAGAACATTATTGATCCTCCAAAAAAAAAAACTGAATCCTTGGAGAGATATTGCAGGAAACAAACCTCTCTCCCGGCCTCCGTCAGACTTTTTGACGTCCGTCTGGTGGATTAATACTTTTATTAATACTTAATACAAAATTCGTTTACTAATAATTAATACAAAATTTGCTTCTAGTCCTGAATGGTCCAATTTACGTATTTTTTTCCAAAACGCAGTCTAGTACCTCTATGTTCTTTGGTGAACAGTAGTGAAATAGCTAGTCTTCTACTGTCCAATCCTCCTTCATTAAATCTTTTCCTCGCTGTTTATCCAGAAATTGCTACATTTCAAGTTGTTGCTAGGACTTTGCTTAGATCTAAACTGTTAGGAGATATACATAATATATCGCTCATCTCTTGCATCTGTAGACTTCTTACGATCTCGTCCTGAAATTCTACAGTAACTTCCCAGTTCATTAAGATGCTTCACTGTTTAACTAATTGTTGATTGTCTAACTCTTATCAAGTTGGCCACATATCGCTGACTATGTTCCTCGTTTTCTTTCACTGCTTTTTCCTCTCTTAAGTTGCATGGACGATCCATTTCTTACTTTAAGTGTGCTGAACAAAGTGTGTCATTCACTTGATAACATTAAATTGTAAAAAAATCACTAGCGTAACTAACTCTATTCAGTTTTACAAATCACTACATTAAATATATTATTAAATAAACAATTACAAAATGTTACTTTACGTTTGTCAAACAATTGTAGTTGTTTATCGATAGTGACAGCCACCTACATACAATGTTTAAAGATTTAAAACGTCGAAAACTTCGAAAATGTTTTGGTGATGCGTTAATTTTGTCCAGAATTGGTCATTGATGGGTAATTTTCTTGAAAACCACTTCTTGGACGTCACTGTATATTCATTTTTAACAGTATTTTGTCTATGGCAATAATAATTGGTCAATTACTAGGATGAGCAAAAAAAATAACTTAAATGACAATCTCCTTTTTTCCATATTTTAAACGTGTTTAGCTTTCAAGGGCTTTTTCTGAGATTCTTTGTTTGTGATTTATTTATTTATGAGTTAACAGAGCTTAATCTACCATGTTTGCTAGAATTGTAGAAAATAAATTTTCAGGAAAATAATTCTTCAGAATCGGGACGTTAGAACTCATATTCAGGTTATTGTCAATTTGGAATTATATCACGTTATTTTGCGTGAACAAAGTAAAGTTTTACTGCCAATGAAATTAAAGTTTGTAGTCTTAGAATTTTTCTATTTCTATTTTTCATCCAATTCTCAATTTTCATTCATGTATAAAACGTTGGTTATAATAAATATCTGATATCATCGGTTTGTTGCTAATAAAAATTCCATGTCATCCTCGAACCTTCGGCCTCGTTTTCTAGGAAAGCGTTAATAAATAATTTTAAATGATACATCTACGATAACAATACATTATAAGAAGTGTATAAGAGATTACTATGGATTTAACAGGGATATTTTAATAAAAAAAATATCAGGCATCAATGAACAATATTTTCAAAACCAGCGTTATCGAGTAACCAACTATATCGTCGTTATTTTTCAAGTTACTTTCTGCAAACATTATGAGCAATTAAGTACTTCGATCATAAACAATCCCAAAAACATAATCAAATACTTTCACAAAAAAAATGTCTTTATGAATATTTAGGGAATACATTGGTATAAAATCTATAATTTTCAAAATTAATTTTGCCCAACTGACTTTCTTACTTTTAAATATCTTATGAATCCGTTATGTAAGTGCAATCAAAATAAAATTATTTTTAGCCAAAAAACTCGGTCAAGAAGACTCCATTCAGAAGACTCGCCCATACATAATCGGCATGGCTTTATAAATAAATATTTTGCCATCAAATGAATGGCTCGCGAAAAAATTGACATGGTAAATTTTTTTACTGTTACTGGAATAGAGGTAATATAAAATATTACTGTTTATAGTATAGAACTTAACTCTCATGTAATTAGTAAAATGATGCAGCATACTGGTTGCAAAGTTTAATACATTATTGGTGTAAACCTAATACAACATTTGGATAGTATTTATGCTAGTGGATAACATAAATAATATATTTTATGTTCCTCCAATTACACCAGATATTAGTATAGACATTATTGTGCTAATGATATGTAAATAAAATAAATTAAGAGTTTAACATGTTTGAGGGTTTAAGGTATGATCATATTATATAGTAGTTAAGTTACCTATGTTTTACATATACTCCTAAATTGGGATAGTATCTATTGTGGTAATTCGCTGCGTTTTTTGTATTACAAAATTATTACAAATATTTAATTACCATTTCATATTATTATAAAATTACTACATATATTTCAGTCAATATCTATACATATTGTTACTACCTACTTAAAGAAAGTTACTGCAGTTCACCAATAGAATATAATTGAGATAAATAAAATATACTAGGATCCTTTCTTATTTTTATTTCGTACCTTTCAACAATACAGATGATTAACATGAGTGGCGTTATACATATAATTTATTAGCCATTGATATAATAATTCACACTAATATAATATGAAATTTTAGTGTTTCTAATTTTTGTCTGATAGTGGTCATTTTATATCAAACAGTAAAATACTTTATATAATAAAATTGATGTAATATTTATGTAAAATTTATGCATTTTAGATAGTTTACGTAATATTCCCCTCACTATTTATATTATATATACAAGAGCATCTAAAATGTGACAACCAAGTGCTAGTTAATGATATGCCAATATTACTTTTATTCAACTTTTTAAATATCAAAAATCGGAGGTTAAAATAAACATTCTTTATTATGGAGGTTAAAATAAACAGAAGCAGATTCCAAATGAGTTGTACTTGCATCCATTTAAAAATGATTTAAAAAAAGGCACCGCATTGCCGTTTTTCATGATTATGTCACTATTAATTATTATTTTTATACTTTAGCGCATATATATTAATTTTCCACAACTACTACAAATGATCTATAACTACTAAAATAACCACTCTTATTGATATTTTGCTTAAGAAAGAAATGAATAAATAAGAACACCTTATTAAGTTACTATATAGAGTATAATTTTAGGGTTTTCATAAGTGAAAGTATTTAATTTTTTTAATTTACAAAAGTATCAATTGATTAAATTATTGACGCAAGGAATTTAATATTAGCTGTCGAGAATATTAACTAAATTTTATGGACAAAAATAACTTTGAATATTGGAAAGCGAAGTCGTAATCATTCATTACTGGCGGATCAATTTTTAAATTTAAAATACAAATAATATATGATATACAATATTTTTGTACAAATAACTTTCTAGATTATTTTAGTATCTTCTAGGGAAAAATGGATATGATTTCCAGCATTTTACATAGCGGTAAAAAGTCAGTTGTATCATTACTGTTAATAAAACCCTATAATGTATTATGTGTTCTTATAAATGTGAACCAAAAGTACAGGCAGTAGAAAAAGTACATGTAAAAGTTTTTGGTTTTGTTAACACATCATTTTGTACGTTCGTCAAATTTTGCAACACCTAAAGATTCTCATTTATGTTGTGACAATAATAAACCCTTAGTTTGACTTACTTCTACTGCTCTCAAGGAGTACAAAATTCCTAAATATTCGTTTTAAAACCTCTTTTGAAAAATTAGGAAAATTTACATTTGATAAATACAGCTTCTAATATCGATCGGACCATTTTAACCAACGTTGCACATACATATTAATTCTAAAAATATTACAGTTCGCTCCAGATCACTTTTATGTTTTTGCACAATCTTAGTTCTATGCTTAGTAACAAGGAAATCTGGGGCAATCCTCAGGACAAAACCAGCAAGAACTTACACTGGAATAGAGCTTACAAAGTTCTAATACCAGGAAGGGAAGGTTGGGACGACAAAATTAGACCAAAACACGGCGAAATCTGATTTACCGGTGGATCCAAAGCCAGAGAAGGAGTGCGAGCTGGCTACTGTGGACCCAAAGCTCGGGATGAATATTATATCAGACTGGAGAAATACAGTACAGTATTCCAATACTTTGTTGCGCGGAGGAACTTCTAGAAAGGAATAAGACAGAACAAATAATCTGGATGTGTTCGGACAGCCAGGCGGCACTAGCTGCCTTGGCTGCCGTAGAGCATAGCTCCAGATTAGTGGGGGAAACAAAGGACTACCTGAATAAGCTTTCCAGAAGAAACAAACTCCACTTAACCTGGATACCTGAGCATTCCGGGTGGAAAGGGAATGAGAGAGCAAATAGACTGGCTAAGACAGGAACCACACTATGTGGTCCTATCAAGAAACCAGTTGGAATGCCTTACCAAGAAGGGTTAAACTTGCTGAGATCCCACTATGAGAATCAGTAAAGTAAGGAATGGCTGGAGACTCTCGGCTGCCGCACTTCCAAAGCTCTAATGGGGCTGGATATAGAAAAATGGGCAGATGAGTTGAAAACATTCAGCAAGGCCAAAACCAGGATTGCAGTAGAATTGATAACGGGACAGGGCAACCTGCGACAACAGATACACGGCATGGGCAAAGAGGAGTCCCCCCTTTGTACCAGGTGTGACTTAGGGGAGGAGGAGACATCGATGCACTTCCTATGCGTGTGTCCTGTCAGATCACCTTATAGGATGCCATGGTTGGGCAAGCCGGAATTATTACCGGACGAAATCAGGAATTATCAGCTACAGCATATCATCGGCTACAGCTTAGCGGCGGGGTATCCTGCCGCACCCTGAAGAAGATAGTGGGATAGAGTACAAAAGCCAAGGCTAAGTACTCGTATCTGTAAAGGTCCGCTAGATTAATAATAAAAAAAATAGTTCTGTTTTCAGTTTGTAATTATACTGTGCAAAAAACTTGATGAAGTTAGGAAAATTACAAACGCTGTCATATCTGCTTTGTGTTTATTGTCTTACATTTAGTAATAATCATTTACTGAAGATATTTAATGAAAATCACTAACTATTTCAAATATTTATAACTACTAACATATGATACAGACGGATACAAGGTCTATACAAAAAATACGTCTTCCCGTAAAGCTCTATAAACATCATATCCGCCGTTTCGTCATCACAAATAAAATTTGACTAGTTTACTATATCGAACAAGACTTCCTGCAATATCAGTTTATTAATAGGCACAATCTGTTTATTGTTATGTCGTATTTTCAATTACATATATAAAATACAATTTTACATCACCTTGTTTTATTTTAAGAATCTATAAATAGTTATGTGTTATTTTCATTACATGATTATGTATTAATAAACAGGATATAATAGCTGATAGAGGCGAAGCAAGTCAGTATTATTCGATCGATTTCTGTATAGAGTAGATCCTACATAATGTATATAGAAAGATGGCTATAAATTTCATTTAGCTGTTGTTATAAATGATAAATGAAGTTGATAAAATATATTTACTTTAAATATGGGAAAACAGTTCTGTTGTAAATGATCTTTGCCAGTGGCGGTTCGTGGTATCCATATTAGGGTAGGCGATAGCGGCGTATGAGCTTCATCAACCCTTAAAAATAGCGCCGCAGGCGAAAATTTTTTAAATTTTCAAGGTCACGCGTTTTCCTGGTACTTCAGAATTTCAATGATTGAATTTCATTTATACAAAAATATAGACTTTCACTAGGATTTTTTGAACTTAATACCTCTTTGTTATTCGTGAATAATAATAGTTATTGTGGGTATAAATAAATTGGAATAAACGAAATATATTTATTGAGTATTATACCTATATTATGTAAATTGGGTTAGCAATAATACATTATTTTAGGGCGTTTTAGGGTATAGGCCTCCTCCTCCCCTCACAACCTTCCTTAACCATCGCCATTATTGACTGACAATTACAAAGTGGATACCTACTACTTTTTATAATTTAAATTAATGCGCCTATCTTTAATTAATGAAAATTTGTTAATTATATTTTCCGTGAAGTCATCAGATTTTTGAAGTGTGCTAAATAATTCTTTTTCAATTGAAATAAGTGCAAGCGACGATAAACGTTCATTCTTCATAGAGTTCCGACTATCCGTTTTAATACGTTTTAAACAAAAAAAATGTCTTTCAACCGATGTACTTGTTGGTGGAATTGTAGCAATTAAAACAATAAGTTTAAAAACCGCTGGAAATATTTCTCGAAATTCATATTCCACAAAATATTTTAAGATTGACTCGATATTTAATGTTTCAAATTGATCATCACAATAGGTATATAACCCAATATCTCCAGTAATGTCACGGCTTATTCAATGCGAAGGCGTCTTCGGATCTGCCGAAGAACGCCGATCTACTTCAGGCTCCGATTTCATTCGCCTTCAACTGCTTTATTTAAAGAGTATAATTGGCTGAAGACGTCTGAGCTGCGATTATTTTGTCATTACAACAAAATTGTAATGTTTGTCGTCTTACCGACATCTGGTTGACGTGTTAGCTATCGATTTTCAGGCGGTGGGATGGAGAACCTAGCCTGGTCTGGTTGTTCTGTTTAGGAATAAAATGATTTAATTCTGTGTAGCGCGGCGCCGTGCGGACTGCGGTGGTATGTATAAAGGGTGTTTACGGCACCAGCGGCGCCGACGACGATAGATAATTTAATTAGTATAAAATAGTTATTATTAATTATATTAAATATTTCTGTATTATCAGGGACGTTAACACTTCATTGTAATTGCGCTGTTATGAGAAATGACATAAAATTTTAAAGGTAGGCGGCGCCTACCTTGCCTACCCCGACGAGCCGCCACTGATCTTTGCGTATAACATACTCTAATGGAGGGCAGTTCTATACAAGAATAAATCCTGATAGTAGTAATAGCGATGAATAGTGTTAGAATTCATCTACAAGCCTGAATGAAAATTTAAAGTAAATTAATTAAATTGACATACACCAGCCAATAACTTCAAATAATATTCATACAAAATTAAAAATATTGTATTGTAACGACTGTTAACGATAACGTTACGATATCGTTGTCGATATCATACATAACGTTATAACGATATGTATGTTACTATTGTTCCTAAAGTAGAAGACAAATTTTTCACATCGTAAGATTATATGTCGCTCGACACGTGTTAGTAAACTCATTGTTAGTAAACTATATGGGTTTACTTAAGGGCACGTACACATGAATCTTTACCTTTACGTCTTTTCCTAGTTCATACACCTACTAGTTTTTTAGAACATCTTAAAAAATTCCAGATGTTGTATACCCTCGATATAAAGTAATTAGTATAGGTCGATCAATAGACAATTAGCACTTTTACCTTCACTTCAGTCATGACAACAATTTAAAATATTGTTCTTCCATTTTTCGTTAATGATTACAATTTAAATAAAAAAACTAAGATCAATTCTTCTGTATACTGTTGCATTTTGAATAGGATACTTTGTTGTTCGAGATGGTATATTTGTATACATTTTAGAATATAAAATAGTATGAGACTTAGTATACTTCCCTGTGGAACACCTTGTTTAATGGTTATAAAACTAGACAAATTATTGTTAATAATGACACTCTCTGCCGCCTGTCGCTCAAGTAATTAGTACAAAATGTTACAATTATGTTATCTAGCCCAAAGTATTTTAACGTTTTACCCAACACGTCTTGCTAAAGTAAAAAAAGAAGTTAAACAGTTTTCTAACATCGGTAGTTCTTATAAAATCATCAGTAACATGCAGCAATGTTATTTTAATGTACGGTTTGCGAAATCCACTTTATATTGACGTTGTAGAAAACTATAGGTCATCATCACTAGTTGCGCAACAATTTTTCGAGAACTTTCGACATAATAGATAATTGTACTAATAGGAGGAAGGTTAGATATATCAGAATTATTAACTTTGTTTGAGGGAAACCTTATTGGAATTAATATTAATAAGTTTTAAGGTATTTCATAAGATGTTACTGAAATTTAAATTGTAAATATGTATATATTTTTCCTGTTTAACAATTGCAGTTACAAAATTTACTACTATATTCAGCATATTGTCAAATTAATCTGAAAAAGGCCGTAATATTCTAAATGTCATTGGTCAATTCGTCATATTTTCTTTTATATAAAACGAAAGTCAACTGTCTTGATAAATGTAATCTATGAGACATAGCGCTCAGCGATATGACGCTTTTAAATATCGCCAGTCAATACATCATATTTTCAATTAGTAGCAAGTGAAAGAACTGTCTTGAATTGCCATCTATGAAAAATAACTCTGAGGAGAGACAGGTGATGTTTTATCAAACATTTCCTACTATACTATACTTTTCATTTGGCATATCGCCAAATGAAAATGAAAAAAGCTGTAATCTTTTAAATATCATAATTCAATTCGCCATATTTTCTTTTGTAGTAAACAAACGAATTGTCTTTTTAGTTGTAATCTATGAAACATAGCACGCAGGAGAGACATGTGATGTTTTCTCAAAACTTTAATATCATATTAATAATGTCGCCAAATGAAAATGAAAACAGCTGTAATTTTCTAAATATAATCATTTAGTTTGTCATTTATTTTTTATTTTATAGAAAACGAAAGAACTGTCTTGTTAATTGAAACTTTTGAAATATAGGTCTGAGACCGATGATGTTTTCTCAAAATTTACTACCACCATATTCAACATATCGCCAATTGAAAATGAAAAAAGCTGTAATCATCTAAATATCATTTGTCAATTCCCCATATTTTCTTTTCTATAAAATGAAAGAACTACCTATCATAAAGAGCGAAACCTATTAGACCCAGCGCTGAGGAGAGACAGGTGATGTTTTCTAAAACATTTACTACTGTATTCAGCATGTCACCATATGAAAATGAAAAAATCTGTAATCTCTTAAATATTACCAGTGAATTTTTCATATTTTCTTTTATGGTATATGAAAAAATCGTTTTGATAATTGTTATTTATGAGATAGGGCTGAAGAGAGACTGGTGATGTTTTCTCAAAATTTCTGATTATATTCAGGATGCCGCTAAATGAAAATAAAAAGTTGTTATCTTTTAAATATCATCAGTCAATTCATCATATTTTCATTTGTAGTAACTGAAAGAACTGTTTTGATAATTGCAATATATGAAACATAGCACTGAGGAAAAGCAGATGATGTCTCAAAAATTTAATACCATATTCCCAATGTCGCCAAATTAAAATGAAAAAAGCTATTGTCTTCTAAATATTATCAGTTAATTCGTTATATTATCTTTTGTACAAAATGAATGAACTGTCTTTATAATTTAAATTATGAAACATAGCGTTGGGGAGAGACCGGTGATGTTTTCTCAAAATCTACTGCTATATTCAGCATATCCCCAATTGAAAATGACAAAAGTTGTAATCTTATAAATACCATTTGTCAATTCGTCATATCTTCTTTTTTAGAAAACGAAAAAAACTATCTTGATAACTGAAACCTATGAGACATAGCGCTGAGTGGGACAGGTGATGTTTTCTGAAAATTTTACTACTATATTCAGCATGTCGCCACATGGAAATGAAAAAAGCTGTAATTTTCTAAGTATCATCAGTCAATTCATCGTATTTCCTTTTGTAGAAAACGAAATAACTGTTTTAATAATTGTAATCTATGAGACATAACGCTGAGGAGAGATAGGTGATGTTTTCTCAGAAAGTTACTGCTATATTACCAAATGAATATGGAAAAGCTGTAATCTTGTGAATATCATCAGCCATATAACATATCACTGAATCGTTATATAACATATCAGTTTTCAATTTATTGTACTTATGTGTCTTCTATATATCTTCTTTGTTAACTTTATTAACAATTTAGTATCAGTGTGAAGTTTCTATGGTATTTGGTACGGATAGTATACCATCAATCTTAAGAACATTTGTATCTGCAGTTAAGGTATCATTAAATGAAATAAGAAAACAATGGAGGTGTTAAAGTTTCTAGTAGGTTGACATATATGTATATTACGATAACCTATATCTGTGTAACCCACATTCTGTATATACCATCGGGCGATATATTTTTTGTCGTATGTAGTCCTTTTTTGTCTATGTAAGAATTTTCCCTTTATGGAGAAATACATATATATATATATATATATATATATATATATATATATATATATATATATATATATATATATATATATATATATATATTTGTCGCGTGAAATACTATCTACATATTTGTTTTGTGAACGTGTATGTTACCTTTTTTTGTCGTTTTGTGAGAGTGTTTTCTGTCGAGCCACAAAATTTCATCCAATTTACAATATGTAGGGAACGAAATTAAAGTTTCTCTAATTAAAACAAATTCCGATTTTGTTCTGCGAACAGCTGGACATCTAGAACGAATTATATAAAGCAAGTTTTACGGCATTTTAAAACAGGGCATGCCGACGTAACAGGTTGCGTAATAAACCTAACAAACTGGTTTTTACTGTTACTATGGTGTACCCCACTTACCCATCCTGGCATGCCAACTGTGGAGAGGTTGTATTGATTTATTTGCAAATCCTGTGCAAGCGGTCGGGCTACGTCATCGAAATGACGTCAAGTTTAATCGGAAAACGGGCATGGCGCGGGCTCGGCATGTAGGGAGCTTTTCATCGGACACATCCGCGTACTACAACGGATTGCGGTTATTTTCGCAGCCAGACACTAGTCACCCTCAATTAAAAATAATAGGTTTGTTACTGTTATCGGCACGTTCACTTTACGTGCATGTTTTATTAAATTACCCTGTTAAAACTTTTAAGTATGTGTACATAATTTTTATCTATTAACATTACATACATACATGTATAAAATTATCCGTATTCATTAGAATAGATATTATTCGTTCAGACAACGGAACTAGCAATATTTGACCAATATACACGAGGTACAAAAATTAAGGGATGTAAAAAAATCCTAAATATGTAGGTGATCTTTAAAGGGCTGTAATTTAGAGAAAATAGTCGCAGAGCAATATTAAAAAAGGCAAATTGAAGCTCCAAGTTTCTAGTTTTCCGATTTTGAGTTAATTTTTTTTACCGTCAGCGGTTTTTGAGTAATCATAAGAAAACCATCAGAAAAAAAAATTTCCAAAAATTTGCTTGCCCTTCAAAAGGTCCACGGACTTCAATACATTCTTTTCAGTAATTTGATCATATAGCTTTTTAGATAAATTTATTCTCTTTAAGTTAGGTGGTCTAAGAGCCTTATATAGTTACATTTCACTGAGCTATCGTCGTTCAAATCAAAAACGTCAGTTTTGGCTGTTGGTAATTAATTACTCGGGGAATAATGGTACAGAAAATTTAAGTAGGGTTTTAAAAACTGCAAAGTATTATTTATTAGTCGTAGTTATTGGTTTTTGATATAATAAGAATTTTGATAAGAAAATTTTCGAGGTGCGAGAATGTTAATTGAAGAAGAGGTAAAAAATTAGGGATATTCACTTAAGTTGACATAACTTTACAAATAATGGATAGACTAACGATGTGAACTATTTCTTTTCAATTTCAAAGTATCCCAAGGAAACCCTGAAATTTCGAAGCGCTGCGATTTTTTTTTTTTTTTTTATTATGTTCGTAATGACTGAGTTTTTTGTTTTTGCTAAAAATCAATTGAAGGATGAATTTTTCATATTTTGAGATTGAAAATGTTTTTTTGAAAAATCCATATTTTTCTTATCAAAAAACATAGTCGTAATTGTAAGAATAAAACATATTTTCCGAGTAATTAACCAAAATCAAAACTGACTTTCTTGCTTTGAATGACGATGACTCGGCGAAAAATTATCGTACAAGGCTTTTATAGCGCTTAAACTGAAGAGGATAAAATGGTCTAAAAAATCTTTATGCCGAAATCGCTACAAAGAATGTATTGAAATCTATGGACTTTTTTAAAAGCAGACAAAATTTTGGAAAATTTTTTTCCTGTGATTTTCTTATGATTACTCGAAAACTGCTGACTTTTTTTAAATTGCTCTGCGACTATTTTTCTCCAAGTTACAGCCGTTTGTGAATTACCTAAAATTTTAGGATTTTTATATCCCTTAATTTTTGTGCCTAGTATATATTTTATTTGACTTTATGAAGTGTGCCTAACCGTGAAAGAAAGCACTTGTATTTTATTTTTAGACACAGGGTATTTCGGAATATCTTTTATAGTTAATATCTTCGTTTATATAGTAATTAGCAAACGTCATCTGCCCGCTAGACGACAAAGTATCACTTATAGGAAGCCACATTACTTCGCATTTCCAACGCAGGTTAATTTTACCTAACGCTGGTTTTTACGTGACACCACGTGAGGGGGATAATAATATAACAGAATACTACCATCAAATTAATTGTCAATTGCACCAAATACGTGAAGGAACTGTTTATCACGATTTTGTCCATGTTGAGGACTCATCAGTGTAGTATACCAGACCTTTGATACACCTCTAACATAAGTATGTATGTTGAATTTTTGTTTTTTATCCCAGTTTATTACAATCTATGCTAATCGGACATTCAGTAATTTATATGACTGTATTAGTTGATCTTCCGGATCATAACGCTTAAGTCTACGGTTGCCAGGAAGTCTTCTACGAAGTTGTCTCACCAAACTGTTTGGATGGGCACTTAGCCTTTGTAAGTATCTCTCACTATACTTTTTTATTTCTTGTTTTACACTCGGTACACTCCGCGGCTGATCACTTCATTTGGAACGAACCATGGAGCATTTACGATTATTCGCAGCACCTTGGACTGAAATCTTTCAATATTGGAGTTGGAGGTTGAGACCCACATTTGAATTGCATATGTCCAGACAGGTTTTAAAATACTTTTGTAAATTAGGAGTTTATTGCTCAGTGTAAGTTGTGATTTTTTTTCCAATGATCCAATACAGTTTGCTAAATTCTAGTTCCAATTGCTTTCTCTTCATGAATATATGCTTTCGCCAGGTGAGTATGCGATCTAGGTGTATTCCTAAATATTTGGCTTCTTCCTTTTATGTTAGTGGTTGATCGTTCAGTATGATTTTAGAACAATTTTCTCTCTTGAGGGTGAAAATCACATGTACTGATTTGCTCTCATTAGCTTTCATTTGCCACTTTTTTAATCACGTTCGGATTTTATTTAGGTGGTTTGTAACATACTTGTGGCTATCATTGGCATTATATGTGTCACTAGTATTGCTGTATTATCCGTAACCGTGGCTGTAATATTAGTACTAGTGGGAAGGTCAACTGTATAAATCAAGTACAGTACAGGTCCCAGTACACTACCTTGTGAGACACCAGATTTTATCGGTAAGGGCGTGGCTTGTTCATCTTGAATTTTTACTAGGAAATACTTATTCTCTAAGTATGATTTTAATGCTCTATATACATTATCAGGTAACACTTTTCTGATTTCATTCATTAGTCCTGCATACCAAATTTTATCGAGAGTTTGTCTCACATCAAGAAATGCTGCTATACAGTAGCTTTTGTCAAGTGTTTGTCTGATTTTACATGTGATTCTGTAAACTCGCTCTATCGTTGAATGTTCCTGTTTTAATCCGAACTGATCCGGTATGGGGCGTTTAAGAGTATGGTTAAGAGTAAGGAATGTAGATATTGGTAACGCTATCTAGACGTCTGCTAGTCGATGAAGTATCACCTATGGGAAGCCAAGCTATTTCGCATTTTTGTATTTCTAACACAGGTTAACTTTACCTAATGCAAGGTTTCACGTAACACTACATAACTTCGTCCACTATTAGACACCACTTCGTCGTCTAGCAGACAGATGGTGTTTATCAATTACTACATATTGCTCGTCAAGGATAGGAGCAAGTGTCTATCGGACCGCCCACGAGGTGCGCAGTAAATAGCCTGGTCTAATAGCCGAATACTGCCATCACTCTTTCTTCTACGCATACATCTAGAGAAATCCCACACTTTCTCCCGTTATTGACTAGCAGTATATGCTTATACTAAAGTGGTATGAAGTTTCCATCTAATATTCTCAAGGCGCCAGGCATAGTCCAGAATACGGCTATGAATCCTTACAAGGACGAAATCGCGTTCTACAGTTCAATGATGTGCCTAGTGCAACTGAGAATTAATTAGATGGCAATATTCTTTTATAATATCTCCATTAGTTGATACGATAAAAATATGAACCAAGATCTATATTAAATAGCGTAAAAAAATCCTGCTGACTGCATAATTAAAACAGCCTTGCTTTTTTCAAAACAAGAAACCTCCCCCAATTTTGTTTCAAATTGTATCCCTACTTCATTTATACTGAAAATGAATCCCCACTTGATTCTGAACGCAGTGTAATATTACACTGGTATTAAGTTTGGAATAGCGACATTTTACACCATTGTCTAACCATTAAAAGTAGTAAGATTTTCAACAGTGGGAGTACAATTATAATTATAATCTTATTTGCTAAACGGCTGTTTTCGTGTATGTTACGAAATTTTTAGATCGATGTACGAAATGCTTTTCGTTCGAATTTCGGCATTTTGATAAAATCAATATAGTAAATCGATCCTTGCGAACAATGTGGTAACTTTTTTATCCAAAGCCTCTAGAGGTATGGTCCGGAGGTGCCTCGGATATGAGCGAGGAGGCGCGGGCGGCGCAATATTATTGCGATTTGTTTACTCGTTTAAATTATACTAAATGTAACATCCATTGGCAAACACCACCAAATAAGAGGTACTAATTTGATAAT
Source organism: Rosalia funebris (assembly GCA_037954035.1). Taxonomy (NCBI): domain Eukaryota; kingdom Metazoa; phylum Arthropoda; class Insecta; order Coleoptera; family Cerambycidae; genus Rosalia; species Rosalia funebris. The sequence continues at coordinate 436,659 of JAZFAV010000018.1, read as the reverse complement.
GTTAGTAAAATGCCTCTGTTTATATACATATATCATGTTGAAAAACATATTTTTATTTTTAATCACTTCGCCCATGTTATATGTAATATTTTTGTTTCAGTTTGTAACTTCGTGGTGCATGATCGCTGCCTGAAGACTGTGGTTTCCCCGTGTTCCAGCGTCGCCGCCAGCCTCATTAAGGTAATGAAAATATATTTAGTGCACACTGCAGTGTTAAAACCTTTTTAGTAAAAAGTATTGTTTTTAATATCACAAAAATAATTATATCTGTGTTCTGATTATTATTATCAATGGTTTAATTATATTAAATGTCAAACAAGAAATTCTAGTATACTTATTATTTTATATATAGTATTATATTTGAATAGTTTTATATTTTTTTATATTATTTTTACATTTTATCATTTTAACTTAAAGTAAATTTCCAAATATAGAAATCAGTATTTATTTGCACTTCCCTTTTAATTATTAAAAAGTAACAAAAATTATGTGCAGGCATATTTTACATTTACCAAATACTAAACTATTACTTTTATTTGTAATCACATTCTGTAAATACTTTAGAAAACAGATTCGGAAATATATCGTTTTAATTAACGGAATTGGATTATCTACACATTGATGATTATTTTTCCAGAATCCGGTAGCTCATTGTTGGTCGGAAGCATTTCATCACAAAAGAAAATTTTGCAACGTCTGCCGGAAAAGACTGGATGATAGTGAGTCCATCCACTGTGAGAGTAAGTATACTTGTATTAAAAAATATAATTCATACTGTTAAGAAGTTGTCGTATTTATTATTATATTTCTTTTCTAGTTTAAACATTTTCGTAAGTTAACATTACATCTGATGTTACTCTCTTCGGCAACGCTCTTGAATTCGAATTATTACATTTTTACTGAAAAAGTTTTTTTTTAATTTGTAATACAACCTCATACACATTTTACACGCTCGTACGCAAAAAAAGAATTAATTCCAAATAAGAATAGAAAATAATTTGGTGCTATTTAAAAAAAAACCAAAATTGTTTGCATAGCGATGAAGTGACTGGCTCCAAAACAAACTCAAGGTTACCAAAAAGGCTAATAATTTAATAAAGGACGATTGTTTTAACAAAAAAAAAACTTTTATCTGAACAATTTTTATACAGGGTGTTTTTAAAGTTATAAACATTATTTCATACGTACACGTGTTCATGTGAACAACTCAGTCTTCTGGATTGACATCAGAAACATTGTCATGAGATATTTTGTTCACTGCTTCCTGTCAAGTGAAAGGCAATTCATCTGATTATACCGTCACAAAACTTAATATAGGAGGCAGTTCTTTCCTTCTTATAATCTACAAATTTTGCCTGAATACTGACCCAGCCTGTGTTAGTGCTTCTTTACCCTCCACTAACCAGCTAATAACCCAGTCACAAGTCTAATATTATTTCAGTGCAACTGTAAGATTTAATCTGTTAACGATTGGAATACTCTATTGATCATCATTTTATGTCTACACCTGATTAGTTGGGCCCAATTGATTTGAGCATCAGTCATCTCCAGATGGAAGCGTTAGTAATATAAAATTATTAAGGTTTACCTCAGGCCCTTTAGAACTTCCTTCAAAACCTCTTTTAGCAGAATCAACCCTTTCAATACACACTATTCCCTTGTATCCTGGCACCCACATTAAATTAACTATGTTGTAGTTAATCCATTGCATGAAGTCTTTTAAGATCATTTACCAGCTATAATCAAACTTGGTATGATAGTATTGCTTTAAGGTCTGCCTGACTAATCCGTAAAAATATACATTATCTCCTTACATAGGTATCCCATTTCTATATTCTCTTTGATACATTCAGCCAAAGTACATACCGCTATCTGGAACACTAGTGTCCAGTCCCAGGAAGACTAGGAACACTAGTCCCAGATATGACACTAGCATCAGTGGGGTGCTACTCAGTGATGCGAATGTTATGTCTGGGAGTCATGAATTCGTGCCTCAGTTACCTGTTTTAGAGCTATCGATATACAATATGAAACAATTTGTTACTTTCTTCAGCAAGTTCTTCTTTCTGAATAACTTCTTCTTTCCTGTTTCATTCTCCATCATTTATATGAACGTATGTGTATAGAAAGTTTTATGGAATGACAATTTAGTAGGACATCATTTTCAACAGTGGGCTTGTGCATACGTTTATTATTTTGGCATGAGTATGTTTCTGCATGGTATTTCAATTTTGATTTCCTTCCGAGCTTCTTTGTTGATATTAATATTTATATATTTTCAAAATTACAGTTCGCGTGTTGTCATTTACATTTATATAGTCCTGAAATTATACAAGGTGAGCCATATTTAATAGGATTTTGAAAAACCAATAGACGGTTTCCGATTTTTGGCAATTTTCCTCGGGATTCGTTATTACCAAATTTGATGAAAAAGACAATGACGTAAACCGATCTCTGGCTGTTAATATTTTTAGGTCTCTATGGAGTTAATATTTTCTGAACTACCAAGGCACATTAATGATACTACGAAGCACTTTGTTTTGGAATATTTAGATTATATTTATATGACTGTTTGCTGCACATCTCCGGAGCTGGATTCCATAAAGCCAGGCAGGTTTTAATACCTGTTTGTACAACAATAATTTATTATGTCCAGAGAGTTAAGATTTTCTTCCCAATAGCCAATACATTTTTTTTTATTTAAGGTCGAGTTGATTTATTTTTTTCTCTATATGTTCCTTCCATCTCAATGTTCATTCTTAGATATTTTATTAAATTATGATGGGGATTATTAGTGTTATTATTACTGGGAATTGTTTTTCTTATAAGCAAATTTGATAAGGGATTATTTGCTTTCGTTTATTCTTGTTATTCACTTTATAATTTATTCAATTACATTATTAAAAGCCTGTTGAAGATGTACTGCCATTTCTTCGCTGTTATTTCCCACTGATAGTGCCAATACGGACATTCTGAGTCTATGGCATATCACAGGTGTACAGCAGATATTCCATAGATCCTAATATGCTACCTTGAGGTACACCCGCATTCATGGCTTTAATGGTGGAGTATACATCCTCTTGATTCACACGAAATATTCTGCCAGAGATGTAAGATTTAAATATCTCAGCATACTGTCTAGGCAGTATTTTTTCCAGTTTATATGTGAGCCCATCATAGCAGACCCTATCTAAGGCGTGTATTATATATAAAAGTATGGCTGAACATATTTCCTTTTCTTCGTAGGCTCCTTGAATTACTATATCAGTTATTCTGTGAATTTGATCTATTGTTGAGTGTTTATTCCTAAACCGACATTGATAAAGGGAGATTAGTTATTTCTGAGCAGTGATGGGTTCTAGTCGCTTAAGAAGTAGTTTCTTGAATACCTTAGACACAGTTGGCAGCAATAAAATAGGTCTGTGTGATGATATTTCGTTCAGAGATTTACCCTGTTTGGCAATCATAATCATTTCTGCTATTTTCTAAACATCCTGTACATCTCTTCAGCGAAATGTTGCATTAATTGAGTAGGTCAGTTTAACCAAAGGTTTCCTAGGTAGCCTCCCCAGTTATGAGGGAGGTTAAGTATTTCCCCAGTTATGAGATCATAACCCCAGGCTTTTTTGGGTTAATGTTGTTTTTGATTTCGTCTGCTACTTCTTTTGGTATTACAATTTTAATATTTACTTTATCCGCTTCGGGTAGTGTTGGTTCTAGTGTGGTAAAGTTTTCATTTAAATATGACTTGCAATGGCTTATATGTTACATATTATTTATAATCTAAATAATATAGGAACAGATCACAAGAGCCACAAATAATTTAAACTTTCTATACACCCGGATCAACTTAAAAAAATGTGCTTCTTTTTCATTATCATGGCGTAGAAAGAATAGAGCACATAACTCACACAACAGGTAATGGTTATCATTAAATCCTCATTGCATAATATACTATTATGATACAATAGATATATTCCACCAACGTTATTTATAATTTCAGTATGTGAATACTTCGTGCACACGGAATGCCAGGATTTCGCTGTGGCTGACTGCAAGGAGAATGCCACTTATCTTCCGGGGAAGCAACTGGTCCACGTCCACCACCAACATCACTGGCGAGAAGGAAATCTGCCAAGCAATTCCAAATGTGTTCTCTGCAAGAAAACCTGTTGGACCACGGAATGCTTGTCGGGATACCGATGCGAGTGGTGTGGGATGACGGTACGTACAATACACATATATTATGTCCTTAATTAAAGCTAAGCTTACCATTCTTAATACAAGATTATTCACTCGATTGGTACGTTAAAGATGATCCATGTTGATGTACATATAAAATTCTGAAACTCCAACTCCTAAAGGTCATTGCGCTTCCATTATATCTGTACATGATATGTGTTATTATATTTCTAAATTCTCTTATACCTATATTTAATGACACTGACTTAGTTTTCCACAAAACGCCAAATGATGCCAATTTTGTTGGCGAAATGCACGTAGCGTGTAGTGTGTAGTGTTTTGGTGTTTTGTGGAATAATAACGCGAACGGAATAATTAACAAAGTTAACGAACTGAAATACTTTTTAAAATTACACAAGGTGGACGTGGCATAATAATTAAAAACATGCCAACTAAAGCTATAGTTCAACTAACCTACATAATAAATAATATATTAAAAATACAATACTTTCCTGACCAATGGAAGAAGGCAGTGATCATTCCAATCGTAAAACCAGGTAAAAATCCTACGATTTCCCATAATTATAGACCAATAGCACTTACAAACTCCTTATCTAAAATAACAGAAAAGGTAATACTATATCGTATGAATTAAGACGTAAAAAACAAAAAAATCATTCCTGATTGTCAACTGGGGTTTCGAAGTGGACACTCCACGGTCCATGCCCTCGCCAGGCTAGTCCAGGATACCACAAGTGCACTTAACAAAAAACTCACAACAACAGCTCTATTCCTGGACATTAAGAAGGCCTTCGATACAGTTTGGCATGAGGGCCTAATAGCGAAAATGGAAAGATTTGGGATGCCTGAGTATTGGGTGTCACTGACGAGATCATATTTGGCCGATCGTAATATAGCAACGAGAGTGGGTAATAGCACATCGTCCTATCTGAACATCGAAGCAGGAGTCCCACAGGGCACGGTGCTCTCGCCAGTCCTGTTTACCATGTATGTGGCCGATATTCCAAAATATCCCAATACGGAAATCATTCAGTATGCTGACGATACTGTAATATACAGCCATTCTCACCACACGCAGACAGCGTTACAAAAAATTAAATATCACATGTATAGAATAGAAAAGTATTTCAGCACGTGGAAGATTAAGATTAATGAGAATAAAACAGAGCAATTGACAATAACTAGGAAATTTAAGCAAACAAGGATAACTAACCCAGTAAAGGTAAACAATACTAACATAATGGAAACCAGGAAAACAAAATACCTGGGGGTTATCCTTGAAAGACAATTAAAGTTTAAGGCGCACGTGGCAGATAGGGTGGCAAAATATTATATGACAATGAATAGCATCTATCCACTTATAAATAAAAATAGTAAATTAACAGTCAAAAACAAAATATTAATATACAAAACCATACTAAGACCCATATTAACATATGCCTGCCCTATCTGGCACAATGTAGCCAGAACACACTATAAAAGACTACAGACAATACAAAACAAAACGTTAAGACTACTTACTAACTCGAACAGATACATTAACCTACAATTGCTACATGAACAAACAAACATACAATATATTAAACAATTTATTTAAACAACTTACGAGTAAATTTTACAACACGCAGATAAATAGAGCAAACCTAACAAAACATATTAAAGACATAAACGTCGACGTACCTCACAATTACAAATACTTGCATGAAGACATAGACGTTTGACATTAAGACTTGACGGAAAATAACAGCATAGAAAATCATAGAACTAACAGCACAGAATAAGCATAGAAGAGTAATATACTAAACACAAATGAAACAAATAAATGCATAAAGTAACATCTAGCCAAAGTAACAGTAAACAACACCTACATAGAACAAACAAAGAAATACAATAACACCAATAATTATCTGAAACAGGTTTTTCTCATTTTTCCTGCGAAAATACAAATAAAATTAACTACAAAAATCTAATAACAATAAAAACGAACATTGCTTGAATACAGGACAATAAGAACAGCAAAATAACCCGTAATACAGGGAACGGGAATAGAAACAACACAAATAAATATGACAATCGAACGGCCAAAGTCTGAACATCGACGGGGCGGCGTCGTTGCCTAATTTTTATTTTAGGAAGACGCCGCTCGCTAAACAACATACATACACAAATATAAACAATGACTGTATATAACGATTGTCAACAAACTAAAGTCAGTAGAATAAAGACACTTTTAAAGTAAAGTAAGGTGTTTTGTGGAAAATTAAGTCAGTGTTGTCTTCACACCAAAGGTTCCAACCTACTCCAGTACTATATTTGATGACTTTTAGTAGCACCTTCAAATTTTTGTCTGTTAGTACTGTAGTTTGTCTGTTAGACAGTACTAACAGACTAGACATAGTGTTACAGTTAGTAAAAGAAATGTACCGTTCCGATGAAGAAAATTGATGTATTGGTGTATAACTTGTTATACAAATGTACGGTAAAGGTATCACCACCTTATATCACAAAAAATTAATTCTAATGAAAATCGACCTACACAATTGGGGGAGTTTGAAAATCTAATAACATCCAAGGTATTTTATACATGAATACTGATGTAACATCGATAGTTTAAGAATGCTAAGAAAATATGGATATAACTTTTTCTCTGAAGATCTAAACCTCCGAATCAGTGAGTCATCGGGCGCCCATGTCGCAGTATTCTATACTTAGATTAAGGGGGTTCTGAGCAGTCATAGACATCACTAGCTAGGGTATTACTGGTATAAAACATCGGCATATTCACAGAAAGTAAAGCAATGTTTATGCCTCTAAACAATTGCAGGATTAGCTTCTGGTGATTCTGCAGTTTAAAAAGTCTGCAGTTTTAAGGGAGAGAGATAGCATTTAATGTACTAAAAGAAGCAAACGTTATTCAAAGCTTCATTTTACGTTAGGAGAAGAGACACGCATGAAATCGTGGAAACGAGGAGGTGGTTACCTTGGCACACCGAAGTTCTAGGGCCTGAAATCAGCAGTAGTGCTTAGTGAAGCCACTCGAAATCTATCATGAAAGACTACACGTTGAAGCACCAGAAAGAGAGGTGGATTAAAACTAACAATTGTAGGCTAGCAAAATGCTATTAACTATGTACACCTTGCAGAAAACTAGGAATACATTGCCTGAATCTGTTTCGTACAAATCTACGAATCATAATATGGTTGTTGACGGTACATTGCAAGCTAAACAAGCACATCCATAAAATAAGCTATGCTGTTATTCCTATGCGTAGAGGATGCAATATGAAGGATCATACCTCCACTGTAAACAATAGAGTAGTTACATTGCGGAACTACATATTACAGCAAGAAACAGCCGTTCTTCATCGACTACCACCGAGCAGTGGCGAAACGTCTATTAAGGCTGTAAAGCTAGCTAAAAATTGCATATCATTTGTCACGTACTCCCCTCTCCCTCCACTGCACCGCGGATCTCAGTAAAGTCCGCTAAAACCAAGGGGGTGAACAGTTAGCCCAGACAGCGCACGCGCATGCCGACGTGAAGAATGATATGCAATTTAGCTAGCCTTATAGCCTTAATGGACGCTTCACCACTGCCACTGAGTGTACTTATTTGGAATGGGGTATTTGGCTAAAAAATTAGCAGGTCCAATGGAGGTAGCACAATAGGTCCGAGATCATTTGAACTCTGTCCTGCCTTTTCTCATATATAATCCGAATCCAAGTACTGGTATTACTAAGTGAATAATTGTAAATGTTTTGATAAAATGAAATATATACTGTAATCAATAAGTAACAAGTATATTGTTTTTCTGTGTAATTTACGATTTTCAAGTGGAATACTAGATCATGTTGATTTTTCTTGCTATCTAAAATTTTGAATATGAATGACAGTATATGTGGTATTTTTTGAATCTCTATTTTTAGTGAAACATATGACACTTATATTATCCCATTCTGTTCATAAGCAAAACTTCTAAAGTAAACAGTTTAAATCAAACTAGGAGCCGGTTACCTCTTGGAGTAATAAAGATGTTGTTGAAATTCTTCTAAATATGTAGGTTTTGCCAAGTTTGTCGATCTATCTGTTAAGAAAAACTTAATTAAGATAAAGTCTTAATTCAGAAATTAATTTGGGATTTCCTAAAAATTGTTGCAATTAGTTTCCAGAAGAGTACATCAATGTCAATTCCAAGTCTTTGCAAACGTTTTTGAGTTTTTTAGTAAATGGAGGTTCTTATGAAATTTTATGTATTTAACACTATTTGGCGATTATTGCTATCTTCTCCCAAATGTCGTGAAGTTAAATACGATTGCCCTAAATCTGTGTGGATATTTTCTCAAAAAATCTTGGCGCCGTCAGTGATGAGCATAACGAAAGAGGATGTCTAAAATGTCATTAGAACATTTTAGACATGGGGAAGCGATGCCAAGGAAAATGGAGCCCAACTATGTTGGCATATGTTTGTACATTTTTTAGGTAATAAGAAGTAAATTTATCACTTTTTACAACATCACTTATTGATAAATAATATATACATTTGCAGAGTTGAATTTAATTGTATTGGCACTTTTAAACCTTGCCTGATTAGGAAAATCTGAAAACAGGATTGAAATAAGTGTAAAAATTACTAGGAAGTTTACTTACTTTAGCTGATGTACAAAAAAAAATTGTTCGTATTATATTAATGATAAAATAATAAAGAAAATAAATTAGAATTTGATGTATATAGGAAGGAAAATATCACTCTTAGGTACATTCCTAATGACTATTTTCACTGTTCAAACATAAAACATTTAAATTGTCTGGTACATCTTTGCTAAATTTCTCGCGTAACGATTAGTATGAAAGATAAAAGAAATATCATTAAGGATGTAGCCAGAAGTATGTGGATATTCTACTCACATATTAAATTAATTAATTGGAAAGCGTAGATTTAGGGCAACTCTTCTTAACTTCTCGACATTTTGACAAGACTTGAGGTCTTGTCAAAATGTCGTGAAATAATCGTAAAGTTATATCAATTCAATAAAAACTACAATTTACCAGAGATTTTTAACTCAAAAGAATTTTCAAAGACTTGGGAATCAGTGTACTATTCTGGGAACAAATTGCAACAATTCTTAGAAAACCTCAAGAATGAAATTAAGAATAATAAAAGGTACTGGATTTGTGAAATCGGTTGCCAAGATTGTTGTATAATTTACTCTCAATATAGAACGTTCATATAAAGTGCTCTAAACGTCCATTTTGTATATCCATAATAAATATGTATCCTAATGTTTTTAATATTCCACCCACAAACAAAATTAAAGTTTAATAAAAAATGTGATAGGTGGAACATTTGATACTGGCAACGCGCCTATCAGGAGGGCGGTAATTTAGAATAAAGCGTTAATATTATCCATTAACACGTACATTACCATCTATCTATTTCATTTTGTTTGTCAGATGTTTCGTAGCTTTCGCTTTGTATAATTTATTTTTTTTTTTAATATATACGCACCCGTAGGATCAAAGTGAAACTAATTTCATCAGTTTCAAAATACTACCCGGAACCATTCACAGTTTTTTTTTAAGATCAAGCCCACAAAGAATACTTTTCTTAACTGAAAAAGGAACCAGTTAACCAGAAGAAGATGCAATCTCTCAGAAATGTCAAGTTTTCAAAAAAAAATAAATTTAATGCAAACGTTAATAATAATATACATTTATTGTCCAGCAGATTACAATTCCATTGCCGGACGAATTAATGAAGATATCATATTAACTCGTATATCTACATAAAGTTTAAGTAACGGTACTGCTAGAACTTAATTCAATATTTATATTAAAAAATATACAAAACAAATACAAAATTACACAGAATTGTTCAAAATATTCAATTTAAAAAATAAAAGTATACAACAGATATTATAACTATAACAGATGATGTCAAAAAAAATGCGTATGTTGAAGAATATTACCATACAGAGTAGTACTATCCCGTGATTGTTTTAAACTTACATTATGTAGAGTGTCTCAGCTGGAACTATAGGATTTCAATGGAGCGCCATTTGTGTTCTGTCAACGATAGGGTGTCAATTTTTAACGATTGTCGACATGCATGCGACTTTCGACATGTCGACAAACCGTGCGCCGTCAATATGTCGCCATTAATGACGAATAGATTGTTGTCATCTGTTTTATGAATGTGAGCGATCATTTATAGTTGCATTAAGAAAAATTCGCACAAAATTAGGACAAAATGAAGTGTCTATAGAGTTAACACTTCGTAACTTAATCAAGAAATATGAACAGACAGGTTCTATTATTGATAAGGCAACACCAATACGTCCTCGTCATGGTCGGTCAGATGAAAATATTACTGCAGTGCAGAGAAAGTGTACGGGAGCACATTTGTTAATTGGGTGTTATATATAAGAATATATAAGAAAGAAGGTGATGCTAATTTTTGTAACCAAATTTTGTTCAGCGATGAAGGACATTTTCATTTTGACGAATATGTCAACAAACAAAATTGTCGTTTTTATGGTGCTGAAAATCCACATGCTGTTCACGAAAAAGAAATGCTGGATGAATTTTTTTTCTTGAACAGCATGTGGATTTTCAGCAAAGATGCATGGTTTGATACGCATTTTGAAATGGTGGAGTAATTGCAGCATACTTATTTGAAAATGAAGCTGGTAATGCTATCACAGTAAATGGGGAATGCTATCGTGATATGTTAAACAGTTTATTTTTCCACCAAATTAATGGTCTCGATTTGAACAACATGTGGCTTCAGCAAGATGGTGCAAAGCGTAATACAGCAGGTGCAACCATAGCTCTACTGCATACCAAATTTCCAGATCATGTTGTCTCGCAGAATGCTGACATCAATTGGCCTGCAAGATCATGTGATGATTTAACACCACTGGACTTTCTTTTGGGGAAAGGAAAAGTGTACGCCACCTAGTCAGCAACAATCAATGACCTCAAAGCAAACATTCAACATGTTATTCGGGAAATACACATCAGATCCTATAGTACCAAATGAGACACTCAGGCATGTTGATGTCATATGGTATGTAAATGACAGTCGGTAGACATTGACGTCCTATCTTTGACAGAACACAAATGGGCGCACAATTCAAATCATATAGTTCCAACTGAGACACCCTGTATAATACCCGTTATCATATACATACAGAGTTAAGTTAACAGTGATTTGTCTAATTAGAAAATAAAAGATCGGGAGAGAGGTCTGGACGAGGACATGTGGGGAAATAGAGAGGAATGGAGATTAGGAATCGGAAGACGGCGAAGGACGTTATAAACCGATATGATGATGAGAAAATAAAAGATTTTAAATGATGATTGAAACTATTTAATTTAATCGTCTTTAATATATCGGCATTCTATTCACTATTTGGTGGAAATCATCTAGCTTCTTATAAACGATAAGAATTAATGGATAACGAATTATTGTTAGTTATTATATGTTAGATCGTGATAATAGGTTATTCTGATACAATGTTAGAACATATTCGGATTCTTGAAAAAATAGTGTTTTTTATGTAGGTACTCTAATAGTGGCTTTTGCGCAAGTATTTTTGGATGTTGTATTTACGCCGCTTAGGCCTGTTTGTATTAACATTTTTATTGGATTTAATGGTTGATGACTTTTGTCAAAATATGTTTTTTGTCTATTTAGCATAGGAAATTTAAATTTATTAACCTATAGGTTCTGGTCTACATGGTTTAGATATACTAGTAACAAACTCGCGAGAATATTTTTCTCTCTGTGTTACAGATAAGTAATATTTACATAGATAGCTTATGGCATGCATCTATATAAATAAATAATAAATATTTTTTACTTTCACATAATGGTAACTCATCAAATTTCTTTCGTAATATCGTTTTTAGTCAACACAGAATAATGAAAGTATTTCATTAGTTTAGTCACAATAATTAGACCACTTCTTTATCCAATTTCAAAACCACCCTCAAATGCCAAGACCACCGACAAATTTTGTAAAATGTTTGCTATGGTATGATAGAAATCTATAGTATCTTATATATTTAAAGGGCTTTTTAATAAGGACGTTCGATTTTTAAACGTAAATAGAATAAGTTGTGTGAGATATCCAGTCATTTTTTTTTTATTTGGAAGAATATCTTATGGTATTAAGTATGAAATATAACGTCATTCAAATGTCCGCCGCGGCTTTGCTTGGTGGCACGTATTCGGGAGGTCCAATTTTCGATGATTTTGTCGCATGAATCTGGCTGAATTTGCTGAATTGCGTTCGTTATGTTGACTTTAAAGACGTCAATTGTTTGCGGTTTATTCGCGTAGACCTCTGGTTTAAGATAGCCCCAAAGGAAGTATTCTAAAGGCGTTAAATCGCACTATATCGGTAACCAGGTCATGTCGCCGCTGTGCGAGATAACCATTCCCTTAAATTGCTCGCGCAGAATGCCCCTCGTGGCATGCGTTGTGTGGCACGTAGCGTCGTCCTGTTGAATCCACATATCGTCGGTATCCATATCATCCAATTTAGGCCACAAGAAGTTGCTTATCATCGATCTGTAGCGCTCGCCGTTGACGGTTATGGTAATTTTGCTTGTTCACATATCTATTCATTCAAAAATGAGCCTCGTCGCTAAAGATGATTTTCTTAGCGAAATTTCGGTCAACTTCCAACTGCTCCAGAGCCCAATCAGCGAACACATGGCCTTTTCTACGATCCCTTACCTTAAGTTCTTGAGTCAGTTGGATTTTATACGAATGCAGACCCAATTCCCGACGCAAAATTCGCCAAGTTGGAGTCGCAGAAATGCCAGTTCTTGTGACGAAAAGTCGGGCTTTCCCGTACACTCTCACCTACAGCAGCGATGTTTTCAGCAGGCCTTGCATTTCGGTAACGTACGGGTATTGGCTGATTATTTATCAAACCGATTGACTCCAATTTGGTCACCGAACATCGAATAGTCGACTCGGCGGGACGGTAATGGCAAGGATAAAAATCACGTAATGTGTGGAGCGTTTCTCGAACGAAGCACTGAGTTTGTAAATAATATTTGATGATTTGAGCACGTTGTTGAACGCTATAGCCTTCCACTGTGATTTGTGATATACTACTGAACAATTCACAATAAATTTGATGATCTAGCTTTAACAGCATGGTGGTTATAACCTAACAAAATCGAGCGTCCCTATTGAAGGACCCTATACATAATAATTCTCATATCCCTTATTAAGTATTGATAGATTAATAAACTATCGTTAGATGGAGTTTTGTTTATACTCCAATCCATCTATAAATTCCTTAAACATTAAGGATAAAACAAATTAAGCCAAAACAGCTATTTCCCCGGCTACATGCCGTCGACGCGCGCTGAATTACGTGGCGACATTTGCCGTATTTTTGTTCTAACATAGAACCGAAAAGAAAATAATTTGGATTGCTCGAATATCACAAGAAAGATGCAAAGCGTCCTCTATCTCCGGATACCGCTAACTACAGACCGGTTTCGACCTTATCTTGGGTCTCGTCAGTGTAGTATAAACGAGTATGCCTTTGACAAACGAGGCTACAAATCTCATAGACACCGCTATGTTCTACAGTAGGAGAACTGTAGATTGTAAACCATGCGCCATCTCTTGGTGATTTCGGAAAATTATAAACAAAACTCTATCTCACGATAGTTTATAACACTTACCATCTGGAAACTTTGTGTTATAAATTATTGATAGGTTATCTAACCATCATATTTATATATTTCAGTGTCATGCTGCGTGTCATGTGAGCATCAACAGCGAGTGCACATTTGGGATGCTGGAACCCATTTATCTGCCACCGCATGCCGTTAGCATCCCCAGGACCGAAGTACCCATGGAGGCCATTATCGGAGTACAAGTCAGAAGAAAAGATACACTGTCTCGTGAGTATTCGTGTCGGAAGTTGATGCTTCAGTACTACCTACTAATCAGATATTTTATTTCGTTTTATTTTTATTTGCTGTTAGCTCTAAAACAAATAAACCAAATTATATAGTCATTCGAGTGAATGGCTATAATGAATATCGTACTTCTTCAAATAGCGACGCATGCCTTCTTCGTGTCTTGCAAAACTGAGTGACGAGTGGAGTAAAATTGGCAACAATTTATATATTTATAAAGCGGTAACCTTACGTATGTTTATGAGACAGAAAAATTGATATGTATGGATACTGTTAATTAATACAGTTTTATATAAAAAATATACGAGAATGTGTACCGATATATTTGTATTGAACAGTAATTAAGTTAAAAAATAGAACGGTAATTATTCAATTAACCTCATCAGCAGAAGAAAATTAGGAGCAAGATGTACGCAGAAAGATTACGAATTTAAAGAGTAGACATTAAGAATTAATCTGGAGATGAGTGTCTCAATCTAGAGATGAAATTTATTTAAGAAAAAACATCTAAGTCGAAATGTATTAAAAACTAAATAATTTTTTTGGGTTATGTCATGGTCATCGTCGAACTCATTTGTCTTGATATTTTAGCGATCACCTTATCAGCTTTGATCGAATAAATCCAAAGTCTGATATCCCTGGTCTTCTGTTCTTCGCTTCACAAAATGGAAACTTGTATTAGAATGAATTTTTTAACTAATTTCCGAACTGAGTAGATTTGTGATTTTGGTCGCTCATACTTGGAGGGAATTGCCTTTAGCTCTCTTTACCCTAGGTGAAGTAACTACCCTCAACTCTTTTCAGTGTAAGAGTATGTTTTCATCTTGTTGAAATCATATAATGACTTCAGGTTGATCAGGATTTAATTCACTGGAGGGTCGGAAAGGAATGGGAATTCATTCAAAGAGAGTCGACAAAGGTGGTCAACAAACCAATTCTGTTTGAGGGAAATATAGATATGTATGGATCATGAAGGATATTTATAAAAAAGTCCAAGAACTCTGTTACCTATTGTCCCAACCCACATATTTTTTTATAGACGTGGGGTATGACTTTTTCGCATTTAATGAGGGTTACTGTCATCTCAATAACGACAATTATGTCGATCATCATCACTATTTATGATAGACTTCAGTACATTTACCCTAAAGGGGTAAGTTATGTACATCTAAATTAGACTTAACTGCACCATTTACGGTAAATGTAGTTTCATCAAAAAACGCTATACATTTTAATGATATCTGATTATAAACAATATACTGCATCATTGGCTTACAACACCCAATCGTGTGATGGAAGTAATTTTCAGGAAGTTGTATCCTGAACTATTTAACTGTATGAATTTTGTAAGGGTCATTTCTGTCAATATTGTCAGAATCGTAGTGTGATTAATATTAAAATCACAACCTAGTTATCGAGCTGGAGTCTCGGGGCTTTCTTGAATATCTAATTTGATTACATTTAATTTGGTTTAATCGCCTAAGATATACCTAAAAATATGCGTTGGATATTTTTCGGTATATTTCTTACATTACCAAACTATCGGTAACGAGATATAATTTTACTAATTGGACCTTGGCTATAGGTGGTAGATCTGAATTTTGTGTCTTGAATAATTATTGGGTAACCCCCGTTTGAGTTCGGCACCTATCGCCACACCCGATGATTAAAATTCCAAAATGAAGAGAATTCGTTTGACAAAACATTTTGTAATGAAGTTTATGGTTGTTTTGTATTGGAATATTGCTTAAACTGAGTTAACGCAAGGTTTCAAAATAAAGCAATTAAAATAAAGTGAAAATATGAAGACAAAAAGTATGTATTTTATGAAAACACGAAAAATTAGACAGTACACATTTTGTACACCTTGTATGATGCAGTAATGATTATGATAAAAATACCTTTTTTATTTTTAAGACAATAATTAAAGAAAAACTTGCGCTGTATTATTTTTAATGCAACCTTTCAATACAAGCATGCATTGAAAGCATGCAAGCTCTGGGGGCTAAGTGTGGGTAACCAGAATTACAAAATTGACTCATTTCAGGATTTTTTAATGAAATCCTCCATTGCTCAATTACAGAATTTATTTCAGTTAATGTTTCCATATTGCATCATAAGCAACATCCATCCTCTGTTGAAATTATTTTTATTCGTCATAATTTTTAATATCTCACTAGTAATACGTGTATATTAATCAGTGATAGCTTCATACAATGTTTTGACATATCATAATATATTCTGTGAGTTCTTATGTATATGTTGCTCTATTGCCAAATTATCTGTGTCCTAACCTAGTGGTTCTCTTATTTCCCATAATTCTACACTGGATGTTTCTGCTTGTTTGATCAATATAGCTCATATACAGTACACCATTCGTTAATAATTTTAGAACAAGATCCATTCCAGATAGAATTGCCTATTATAGCTTTTTAGCCATTCGAAAATGCATACATATTATTTTGTGATATAATACTTTCTTATATTATCTGTTTCTCCGACAATATAAGATATGTATGCATAATTCATTAGTTGCTCTTGTTTTCAGCTCTCAAGTTGTCAGTTGGCCCCTTATCTCTGTTCACATAGCCCGCTTTTCAGAGCCTCTTCGGTATTTAAGAATAAACGTAAATAACAGTCTATCTACGTCTTCCTCTTATACATTTCATAAGCTAGCTTCTTGTTTGGAATGTGGTTCACTAATACCTCCAAGAGTGGTAGAATTGCTTTTTGCTTACGTTCCATCGAAAATACTTAAATGTTGGTCAGATAATCAAAGAAAACAATTAAAGGAGATTTTTCATGGGGCCAGATGAGGAAGGCGTCGCGTCGCCCACATAGCGTAGCCAATATTTGGATTTATTCACCCTGCATCTCTATTGTATCCTCTTCGAATATGTCACTGAATAAATTAGCTACCACCGGTAAGAGCAGCGATCCTATAGCTGTTCCGTCCTTCTGCTCATAAGCTTCACCATTATATAGAAAATATGGTATCTAATTGATAAACGTAATTAGGCCTAAATCGATATCCTCTTTTATATCCGCAGGTGGTACATGTTGGTGAATAAAGTAAATCCTTTCATCTACTGGTACATTGGTAAATAACCATTCCACATTGAAAATGATTATTATATCACTGCTAGTTGCTTCTGTACGTTGGTTCTATTTCTTAAAAAGACGGGAGTGGCCAATTGGTCACCCCCGCCTCTTTGACTAATATAACCAATGTACATAAGTAACTAGCAGTGATACGATGGACCATAAGAAGATAGTTACAGTGGGAGTAGCGACCCCATAGCTGCCCTGTCCTTATGTTCATAACTTTCACCATTCTGTAGAAAATATAAAGTTGATAGCCAACGTAGTTGGGGCTAAATCAATATATTTGTTTAAATCCTTAGGTATTACTCATTGGCGAGTCAAGTCAATCCTTTCATCTACTGGTACGTTGGTAAGCAACCATTCCCCCATCAAGAGTGATCGATATATGACTGCTAGTTTTTTCTGTATGTTAGTTATATTGGTCAAAAACGTAGAACTAACCAGTGCAGGACTTCCTATGCACCATAAGAAGATAGCTACGGTGAGAGGAGCGATTGCATAGCTGCTTCATCCTTCTGCTCTAAACTTCTCCATTCTATAGAAAATATATAGTTGATAAACATAATTGGGGCTATGTTGATATCTTCTTCTAAATCCTTAGGTATTACTCGTTAGTGAATGAAGTCAATCCTTTCATCTATTGGTACGTTAGTAAACAACCATTCTTCGTCAAAAATGATCACTATATGGCTGCTGGTTACTTCTATACGTTGGTTATATTGGTCAAAAAGGTAGAAATAACCAGTGCAGGACTTCTTATGGACCATAGGAGATAGCTACGGTGAGAGTAGCAATTTCATAGCCGCTCCGTCCTTCTACTGGTAAACTTTTCCATTCTATAGAAAATATATAGAAGATGATAAACATAATTGGAGTTAGTTTAAAATGGTCTTTTAAATCCTTAGATATTACTCATTGGCGAATTAAATCAATCCCTCCATCTACTGATACGTTGGTAAACAACCATTCTACATCGAAAATTATCACTATGTCATTGCTAGGTACTTCTAGCAAGAAAGAAAGGCACACAGATAAGTCAAAATATGTACTGAACGGATATTGCCTGAACAATATTCGAAGATTAGTTTTGTCAAACATGAGTGAAGCATAAAATCATGGTCAACCGACCACGACTACTGTCGTATGATATAAGAGAACCGAGATATATAATAAAGAGCAAAAGACAGCAATATCATCAATCTTTAGATTTCTTCTAAAGAAGTTAATAAGGTGATCAGCAAGATACAGGATCAGTTTCACAATAATCATAGCATGACCCGCAAGAATTCATTTTTCTGGATGAAGGTTGTGAAATATGTATTTGCATTAAAAGCTATTTTAAAATATATTTATAGTTTTTGATAAGTAATATAATATACAGAATTGTGGCAAAGTACCTTATAGTTGTAGAAAAAAAAGTACGACAATGGTATCAAATGCTAAATTCTGGAATATGAATAGATATGTAAATGCAATATCGCTTAAACAATATCATACATCTTGACACATCTCTAATTAATATTTATAAGGCTCTCATTAGCTCTATAAAATATACGTTTGTTTTAAAAACAGTTGAACAAGGCAGTTTTTTTGAATAATGTATAAAATTCAGAACCCGTAGTTGATAAAAAGAAAAAAACGTATACTGGAATTAACATGTAAAAGTTAACTACAAGATGTTGAGTTGTATCTTATACAAGTTACCTCGAGTGGAAAAATTATAATAAAATTAATGTTCCTTATTTATTTATTTATTTTTTTTTTATTGTATGTTGAGTATATCTCATTTTATTTTATATTTTGTTGGTTTCATAAGACATTTAATCCTATATTTTTGGAAAAAAATTAATTCAAAAACTACTTCTTTGAAAAGCTCGTTTCTGTGGAAACCTTATACGATATATATCAATTACATAAATTAATAAACCCATACATTTTAAAAACACAGTCGTTTAACTGAAAAGTATATTTTTAAGAAAATAGTTACTAAATTAGCCAGAATTCGCGTTATCGTGTAACCAAAGTTACAAGATAGACAAACAGACATAACAGACTAGGTTGGCTATCAAAGTTATCTGATCTGCTCAATTTATATGGATCTATTCGATTTATTATTGTTGTAAATTTATGTTAAAAATGCAGTCAATATATAGGTGATAAAATTTCGCACAATATTCAAACAAATATTCATGATTTTATTTCAACCGATTATTTGAAAACTTCTGAAACCCATCAACTTTAATTAATTGCAACTATCTCCTTTTTCACGTTTCCTGAATATAATAATACTCTATATTAATGGATTCGTATTTACTGTTTATAAGTAATGGTGTTATTTAACAAAAATACTTTGTTTTTTTATGAATTTGAATGTTATTGAATATATCCTCCATTAGCAGTTTTTACATTTATATTGAATTTTATTCAATATTGGTATTGAATTGGTATTGGAATTGGCATTGGCATTGGTATTGGTATTGGTATTGGTATTGGTATTGGTATTGAATTTTATTCAATAATTATTGGTTCATACATGTAAATACTTTGTATAGAACATTAAAAACATTCCATTGTCATATTAGTAGTTGACAGATCCTATAAATGTTCTGGCTTACAAAAATAAACAATTCTGCCTGCCTTCTAAGCGATAAATAAAAAACCTATAATAATTAATTTTATTTAAAAAACACAGGGGCGCTTTTAATTTAAAACAGTCTACAATTATGTCACAATTGAAAAATAATCTAAAAAACTGTACGTTAATGTATTTAAAAAAATGTTGACGTGTTATATTGAAATTTGAAATTATTGAGTAAAATTTTATATAATTACAGCTATAATATTCATTATCAGTATCAACCAAATTATGTAAGTATTTAATTACTCGTGAAATTATGTTTAAAATATAATGTATAATAGAGAGCCAAATATATCTCATAATTAAAAAAGAACAAAAATACAATTCAACAAAAAACTATTTTCCTTGGGTTTTTTGATAAGATATAAAGAATGCGATTCTTTGATAATGTAGTGTCAATGCAGTTTTGGCCACCAATACACGTAGTAGCTAAAATTATATAAAAACTAATACATATAATTTATAAGAAATCTGGGATAAAATTACAATAGCTGAAAACACCAATACGCACATACAAAAATTTTAAGGGATATGCATGAGGGATTAATTAGAGTACCCGTCGTTGTTGGTTTTGGGAAATTTTCACAACCCTGTACATAATTATATTTACTTGTAACATCTTTTAGACCATCTAATTCGCCAATTCAAAGAAAAGTTGTTTGAAAAATGTATGGGAGATGAAGTTTTAAAGAACTGAAGGTATTTTACAACCTCTTCTTAATGTAAAATTACTTGAAACTACATACAATATACATACATTTATAAGTTATGAGATTTAACTAAAATAAACGAAAGTACTAGGAATTACTAAAAGTGCAATACATTCAAGACAAAGCAAATCGTAGAATCAATAAAATACACTAATCAATAGAGCCAACAATCGTATTAATATGTTATCCATAAACATATCACATTCACATGATCACAACAATTTTTAAATTGATATTTTAGTAGATCACTATTTGCACATTTACCCCCTGATTACGAATTTGAATTCAAAATTTAAGTCACTTTTTGCGATATCGAGCCTCAAAATTCTCTAAAGATACACTTTATCACTACTGTATATGTAATTTTGATACAATATTTAGGGCACGTATCTCCTGAAATATATGTAAATAATTATAAGAATTCAGGCCTCACATCTGAAAAGTAGATATAACCTATAAATTTTCATTTATATTCGCATTCATAAGATAAAAATATGAGCGTGACAATAAAAATTTTACAAACCTAAAATTTTACTAACATTGACTTAGTTTATCACAAAACACCAAAACACTATACACTACACTTGACGCGCGTTTCGCCAACAAAGTTGACATCATTTGGAGATGATGCCAACTTTGTTAGTGAAAAGTGCGTTGAGTGTAGCATATAGTACTTTGGTGCTTTGTGGAAAACTAAGTCAGTGTTATTTTCACACCAAAGGTTCCAATCTACTCCAGTATTAAAATTTTACCGTAATTTTAAATATTATACTCATAAAAAGTCACTCCAAATCTTATAGTACACATACACGAATTTTATTTTGGAATGTGTTAAAAAAGCAAATAAATTGAAGTCAGTGAATTTAACAGTCACTTTTTGCAATATCGAGTTTCAAAATTCTCTAAAGTAACACTTTATCGCTACTCTATTTCAAAAAATAAAACCAGCCACAGGTAGGATTCGACATTTGTCCCGGATCGGAACCGAACGACATACAGCTGTTTCGAACTTGTTAGTTCTCATCAGCGCCGCATACGGTACGCCGATTCAGGACAAATGCCGAATGAACTTTATGGCCTATACATCTTTATCGATACGATCTCTGTCAGTAACTTATAAGTCGGAAATCGAGAAAGGAACCACCAAGCCGAGAAAGGGGTCAAGGATCGCTTCTGGGTATAATTCAATGCCTGGCAGGGCTTTAGCCCGAGGAATAGTTGTTTCCTAGAGCGATTATGTAATAGCTTTGCTATTCGGGAACTACTTTGATAGCCGCTTGGCGGCTTGGTGGTTCCTTTCTCCATTTCCGACTTATAAGTTACTGACAGAGATCGTATCGATAAAGATGTATAGGCCATAAAGTTCATTTGGCATTTGTCCTGAATCGACGTACCGTATGCGGCACTGATGAGAACTAACAAGTTCGAAATAGCTGTATGTCGTTCGGTTCCGATCCGGGACAAATGTCAAATCCTACCTGTGGCGGGTTTTATTTTTTGAAACCCTATCTGATCGTGCAGAAACACGAGAAAGGGGTCGAGGATCGCTTCTGGGTATAACTCAATGCCTGCCGGGGCTTTAGCCCGAGGAGTAGTTGTTTCCTAGAGCGATTATGTAATAGCTTTGCTATCCGGGAACTACTTTGATAGCCGCTTGGCGGCTTGGTGGTTCCTTTCTCGATTTCCGACTTATAAGTTACTGACAGAGATCGTATCGATAAAGATGTATAGGCCATAAAGTTCATTTGGCATTTGTCCTGAATCGACGTACCGTATGCGGCACTGATGAGAACTAACAAGTTCGAAATAGCTGTATGTCGTTCGGTTCCGATCCGGGACAAATGTCGAATCCTACCTGTGGCGGGTTTTATTTTTTGAAACTTTATCTGATCGTGCAGAAACACGAGAAAGGGGTCGAGGATCGCTTCTGGGTATAATTCAATGCCTGGCGGGGCTTTAGCCCGAGTAGTTGTTTCCTAGAGCGATTATGTAATAGCTTTGCTATTCGGGAACTACTTTGATAGCCGCTTGGCGGCTTGGTGGTTCCTTTCTCGATTTCCGACTTATAAGTTACCGCTGCTCTATGTGTTATTTTAACACAACCTTCAGGGCACGGATCTCCTGAAATATAAGTAATTATAAGAATTCGGGGGGGAAATATGTGGGTCTGACGATAATAATATGATAAACACAAAATTTTACCGTATTTTTAAATATTATACTCATAAAAATCGCTCCAAATTGCATAGTTCACATACATGCATTCTATTTTATTATAGAATGTGTTGAAAAAGTAGATATGAGAACGTGAACAAACGTTTCTACTTATACAGTAACATGTTCTGTAAAATAACGTAACCAGGCAAAACGAAGCGAACAACGAAATTTGCTTTGAAGCAGCACCACTAATCGAAATATGTTTGCTTTACTTCAGTAGGTTAACTTTTATTTTTTAAGAGCTTTAATTTTCTTTTTAATTTTTTATTTTAAGATAACAAGGGAATGATTTTGCAGTCATCAGTGGCGATATCGTTAGGCGGAGTGCTTCTTTGTCAACTGTTCTGAAGCGTCTTACTGTTGCTCTGCCGAATTCTTGCCAAGGCAAATGCCAGCCACACTTGTCACCCCCTTATGTTCGAGGTATATTTGGTTTGCGACGTAGTTTTTTTTGAGTTTGTGCTTATTTGGTAGTTTTTGCACGAGGTTTGCTCTGCCGTGTGTGAAAAATTTGTGTATTAACTCGATTAGTAATTAAGAGATTGTTGCCTATCGAAAACATTCGGAGATGATTTTACCGCGAAAATATATTTTTATCAACGTAATTGAGGAAAAAATCGTTGTTCGAAATTTTAGAGAAGAGTAGGCATTCTTATGTTAGGAGTAGATTTTTAAAAAGTTTGTCCGTTTAGAAAAATATCTGTCATCTAAATCTCATTTAAAATTAGCTCAAAAAGGTATTTCAATGTAAATAAGCAGTTTTAAAACCTTAAAACGGACTTTTCCGCACCTACAAAATCTCTATCTCGAACTTGAGTGGCCGAGAAAACATAAACCAACGCATAAATGCAGAATATGTGTTTTATGTAACAGTTTTACTTTTATCATTGGCGACTGCTTCATCAGTACGTTTGTGATCGAACGAATTTATTTTTTTTTTTCATTCATTCGTATATGATACAGGCCGAATATATATATTTTTTCATTCAATGCAAAATCAGCAACTCGTTAAATGTTTATGTTTAAAATCTCAGAATGAACATAAATATTTACATCGTGCTTTCTCATGACCCATGGACAGGGTGGGGTGTGTCCTATCCACCTCAAAATCAATAGATGTCGTCTGGTAGACGTCCCTAATCAGAATCAGTCGAAACCCGATCGATCCGACACGATTTAATTGAGTGATCGTACTAACGAAAAAAAAATCTCAAATAGTCCACGATTGTGTTTTTTCATGACCCATGAACATGGTATAGTATGTCCTATCCACCTCAAAATCAATAGATGTCGTTTGGGAGACGTCCCCGATCAGAATCAGTCAAAATCTGATCGATCCGACACGATTTAGTTGAGTTATCGTGTTTGTTAACACGAATTGTTAGAACTTTTAATTTCGACGACAACGACACACACACACAGACACAGACACAAATTTTGTAAAAATCATTTTTTTTTGTTTTTATGCCAAAAACGAAAAATAAACAGTAGAAAAGAAGTTCCATATTTGTTTACACAATTACATTACTTTTCCGCATATAGTTGAGTGCGGAAAAGTAAAAATAAATAGGTAATGTGCATAAATCATATTTAAGGATATAATAATTTAAACCAAATGGAACGAGAAATAAGGCACAATGTTAATTCTTAAAAACAAATTTAATAGTAATCTTTCTAATCTCACATGGAAACCGCCACAGCTGACCTTCGATTTATATGAAATTTCATGGCATAACAAAGTGACCAACAATAAGGGATACACTTTTTGCTACTCATAAAGCCGTTTAAAGGGTGTCAAAAAATACACCTCAAACTATATAGAGTATTGCTTTCGAAAAAAATTACGTAACATGTTTAAACACAAGTATTTTTCAGTCAATGTTGGTTCAAAGAACACAAATATTCAATCTTAGAGTCTATTGTAAAATCATCGTAAATATAGTAGTTAAATGTAAATTGCAGTAGCCAGTTAAACGTAAATTGTTTCTGCTCTTAGGATCAAACAGAACTAATTACAAATTACCAAATTTTAATTCAACCACAACTAGACACAATATTTTTAATTATCTGTGAGAATAATACTAATTAGTATTAATTATAAGTGAATTCTTTAATTATCACCGCTAAACAAAACTCTTTGTTAACTTTCAACAAAATCCAAATGGCCAAGCGACAAAAATTTTAACTTTCCATAAGCAATCTCAAAACTGTATTTTTTTAAACAATTCCAACGTGTCATATACATAGTATCTGATAATCAGTGTTAAGCACGATATTAAACTACAATAAAATGAGATATCTGTACAATAAAGAGAAACATAAATGTTACAGAGGAAACATTTCTATTTTTTTCCTCAGGTTAACGTTCTCTATATTACAAACATGTTCATAATATAGTCACTGGTTTTTGATAATTGTATTTGATATTAAGTCAACATTTATTTTTCCCCCTTTAAAAAATAGTTCGTATACCTATGGAGTAATTTTGTAACACTCTTATTCCCCTACAGGAAATACTTCATTAGCAGACATATCAAGTGGATGATATGGCTTCGAGAATAACACCTGTTAGTATTAATCATAAAGAATTATGTAAAAATATTACAATAAAATTTTGTCGTAAAAGTATCACATAAAAAAATCACAGTGAAGTGTAACACTTTTTAAGCATTCCGAAAACTTACAAGTTCCTGATATCTTTAACAAACCACGCATAATGATATACCCTGTTAAATTTCATGTAATAGTATATATACTCATACACTATTCATTATACAAGTTAGTGCATACTTGTGACTTCACTTTGCATCATTTTTTAATTTAATTTTGTTCACCCATTAACTAAAGACTGTTTCTCCGAAATAGTGTAATAGACAATTTAGTTCTTTTAATATAAGGACCAAAAGACTAACAGAATAGGATAATAATAAGGATTAAATAAAGCTTTAAGCGTAGAACAAAATTAAGCTCGTAACTAGTATAATTTTTGTAGTAATCTAGAAAAATATATATTTCATAATGAACAAATCACGCAGAAATATATGCCGATTCAAAATTTTCTGGTTCCTGCCACACCTATCAAATTTTTGTTAGAATTTATGCCTAGTTTCTCCTTGTATACGCGAATTAGTTGGCTGTTTTCACTATGACTCCTCTTCCGATCGGTTATGTGTATCATTGACGGTTTCTTGTCATCATACTGTCGTGATAATGTGTGCCATCTACTGAGATCTTCAAGTATTTTTGAGCTCACATTCATCTCTATTCAGCATGCGTATATTACTAATATTCGTTATTTCGATGGATTACCTGGCGATCGTTTTTCCCAAAAAATTTTCTCATGTTTTTTGTGCAATCACTGCCAAAATGTCAAAACCAATGTTAAAATTAGTTTTACTGCTATCATATTGGTTTCAGATGCTTAATAGCTGCCGACTTGTCCTTGCTACCCAATCTGGTATTTCTCTGATGTTCTTTGATTCGACACTGTATAGTTCATCTAGTTTATCCCACGTTATACCAGTCAGAATTATATAATATGTTAGTACACACCTTCTATATGCAGTGTAAGAAAAATCTGCATAAACTGTTTATAAATTCCGTATCAGGAATACTTTGTATAAAGTGTTGTAAAAAATAGAGCGATTAGTACTGTAATTGAATTTACACATTTTTAAATTTGTAAAGTGAGTTGTAGAATATGGACTACTAGGTTCGAACTTTCAATTAAAGAACAACATACCCTACTGACGATAATTGTATTTATATCGAAATATGCAATGGATCCATCAGTTGTGTACTGTACAATGTTTGTTATATATCGCAAAATGGTGAACAATTAATTAGTATGGAGTAATTACGCAAGATATAATCAGTTATTATATTATAATTAGTTGACCCTGAGTACAGCTAACGGAATTCACTTTTCAAAAACGTTACTATTTTCTGTTTGTGAATCATTTTCAAATATTCCGTATCGCAACAATTCCTACAAAAATTTTCTTCAAATCGCTGCTGCAGAACATAGAATTTTATGTTAACAAATGGTGTCGTTTTAAGGCCAGTGTCTTTAAGGTGGATAAATAAATTTTGTTTTTATCTTGGGGAAAGTTCATATTTATAGTATAATAATAGTACCTTAACCTCCGCAATTTGATGACCCTTCTGCAGAGAGATTGTACAAGTTTGGGATGTAGGAAGTTAAATATATATCTGCTTCAGTATTTGAGCATTTGTAATGTAAATTAAATACTAAATATATCTTAAAACGTCAATATTTTACCTGTTAGAAATTCAGACCATATTTCAGTTCTCTTTGTGCCAAGTTATTTGAATAAAATCAATTTTTGGCCATTTATTTTTCAACTAAAGCAAGAAATATAATGTGGAGATTTTATAATAGTGGACGCTGTACATCTGATCTAATTTGTATTATAGATATGCTAAATCCAATAAATCAGTGATTCTTAAAATGTTAAGTAATTTTTTCTAAATATTGAAAATTCAATAACATCATTAATAATGATGATATTAAAAAACGGTCTTCACTATAATGATTTACACTATGTATACATTAAATCGTTAAAATATATGTACAACTCAGACTTATTTAATTAATTTAATCACAAAATTAAACAATAATTCATATCAGATTAGCAGATAGCAGATTCATATTTAATAATAATAATTCCTTTACTGCCCAATAAATAAATCTATTTATAGCACCAAAATACAAATAAATACATACATATGTGTACAGTATACAACTAAAAAAATAGAAAAATAAATAACAAAGGGTTAACCTCTAAATAACTTTAATACAAATAAACAATCGATTACTTCAGTAGCATATAATTTGCAGGACAGTAATTAGTTGTTTCCCTACAGACAGTAACTCATTATGAGTACAATTATTCAAATCAGAAGATAGGTATTACGTTAAAATTCTGAGACATAACAAACACTGCCGATTTTAACAGCATATTTGTTCTTGGAAACTGACAATAAAACATACTTTCTTCTCGATATCCTAGTCTAGCTATACATATATTGAACATGGTTAGCAATGCAGGTGCATCTATACTATTGTCGGACATTTTAAATAAAAATAAGAGGCTAGTATGCACTCTTCTAGTATTCAATGACTGAATATTAAATTTTTGCAGAAGCAGAGTATGGTCGTAACCTCTTACTGGATAATAATTATCTATGCGAAATGATAGGCACTTTAGAAAACGCCGTTGAACATTTTCAAGTTGATTAATGTGATTTAGATACCGAGGATACCAAATAAGGTTACAATATTCTAATCTTGAACGAACTAAAATATAATTATTTTAAGGTAACAGTGTTAAATTATGTCGTGTTTCTAATGACAAAACCAAGGCTTTTATATGCATTACGAACTACATGATTAATATGACCAGAGAACGATAATTTATCATCAAAGTATACACCAAGATCCTTAATATTTTCGAAACGTGTTAAAATAGAATACCACTAAGAGAATAGTCAAATATTAGTGGTTGCTTCCTTAAGGTACAGGAACAAACTTTACATTTATCTATGTTTATTGATAGTTTATTCTTATAACACAATGACTCAACAAGGTCATGCAAACTATACATCTTCGCAACTTCAATTATTGATCATCTATGCAGGTTATTTTTGAAAATAATTTGAAATCATCGGCAAAAAGAAGATGATGTGGTATAAACATTTGAGACAAGTGGTTAATAAATAAGATAAAGAATAGTGGTCCTAAATTTGAGCCTTGAGGTACTCCAAAGGATGCTACCGAGGTCTCGGATTTATAATACCACTGTATGAAACAAATAAAGTACGTCTAAATAAATATAATTTTACTAAGCGAAGAAGGTGAAGCGGAATTCACATATTTCTAATTTTGACATTAATATATTATGATTCACTTTGTCAAAGGCATTCGAAAAATCAGTATACACCACCAACAATATTTAAGAGATTTTATATTTTTTATATAATTGGTGCATTGAGATATTAACTGCGGATAATTTGTTTTCTTATTTTGTAGCACATTGTAGTAACACTTTTGACTAAAATGTAATTTTCGTAGAAATACCGTACAATTCAAAACTTAGATTTTTTCCATGCCAATACACGTGTACAATATACTCCAAAACCGTAACAACTAAAATAATTTCCCATCTATTTTTAGGCACATGAGTTAATCGATGTAAAAATTAAATTTACAGGTTGGATTTAATTGCATTTATAAATTTATTATCCATTATACGAGTTGCGGCGATTCTGCCAAAATGCATTCACGTGTTTCCATTTAAACGCTATTAATTTTCCACTTAAATTGCAATCTTCAATTATGAATTGCTAGTAATTCAAAATGGCATAAATTAATTAGTACTCCCAACAAACGAACGCAATTTGTAGCGGAGCGGAAAACCAACTTACTGGGTAATGAGGCGAATCAAAGTTACATCAACATATTCAATACGCAGTGAATTTAATTTAATTTAAAAAAGATAAATCTACATTACTATGAACATATTAAAGTATCTTACTCCTGGAAATTAACAGGCTCGTATCCAGTTCTCTATGATTAATATTGATCGATGTGTAGGTAAATGGTGTTAAGTGATAGGTAATTTCACCAGTTATATTTATGTATTTATAAACAAGGTATGCCAATAGAAGTTAAGACACATCCCGTTAAGCATCAATGTTACAAAGACATCATTATGTTATCGAAATAATTATATATTTTAGAGCTCAAACAAATGTTATTTTTCTGACAACTTTCTATGGACAGCAGTTCATTGGCATCAAAAAGATAACTCTTTGATAACTTCCATAGATGTCTTCATGAGTTCAAAAAGATATCTTTCTGTTAACACTTTATCATAATCTAAATTTATCAGCCTAACTTTTATGTTTACCCTGATTAACTTTCAATAATAGTTATATATAAAGAAGAGGCTTTATACAAAAATTTCGAATAGATAATCGTTTAAAAAACTATCTAAGGGCCAAGAAAGGCGCGTTTATGTAAGTTTTTAATGAATTAAATGAACAATTCCGATCTTCAGACACACCAAATTAATCAATTAATCAGCCTCAATCATTGTCAAACAATGTAGCTAGGGTCAACGTTAATTTAATTATGCCAATAGTGATAATCTGATAATAAAAATAATAATAGTGAGCATAATAGTGCTGAACAGGTTGAAGTAGATTTTGATTTATTTTTCTTCTTTGATGATTGATAGTCATCCCAGTGAACAGGCTTCATAATCTGGTAATCATTTAAGTTTACCAACAAAACTAGCCCAGTGGGTGAATCATTATATTACACATGATGCTATTATAACTGGTAAACTATTAAAAATATTGAAAACTTCAAATTTTTAAGAAACTAATAAGTTACCTATTGATCTTCGGATATTACCTTGAACACCTTTAATTCACCTTGATTTCAGGTGAATATCTTTATTATGGTTTGGAAAAAGCTTTAAGAGGTCAATTGTCTTGATGATTAGAAAGCCTATTTTAATTAACGTCAATATCGATGGGTTGTCCATAGCATAAAGCTCAACAAGTCAGCTTTATCTCATTCCTGTTGAAATTTATCCCAAGGTATCGGAACCATTTGTTATTGGAATTTATCATGGTTATGAGAAACACAAAGGCTGTCAATTATATTTGAAAGATTTTATGGAGGAACATAAAATATTGGGCCCTGATGGATTTAACTATAAAAATATAGATTTTAAAGTTGTAATTAGGGCTGTTATTTGTTATCCTCCTGCAAGATCTTTTGTAACTTGTACCAAATTACATAGTGGATTCTATGGTTGTGGAAAGTGTAGAGTAGAGGATGATTTTAAAGATCACCGCAGCTTTTTTTAAATATAAATCTACATCACCATGAGGTCATCAGTCCTAAGACTGGTTGGACGCTAACCTCCAGCTTCTCCTATCTTGTGCTAACCTACGCATTTCGCTAATTGTGCTACAACCTACATCCCTTACTATTTGCGAGCAGTAGTCTAATCTAGGCCTACCTCTGCCTTTCTTCACTTCTATTTCTGCCTCCAAAATATCGCAGACTATTCCCCCATGTCTCAACAAGTGGCCTACCATTCTATCTCTTCTCTTCTTTATGTCTTTCCACATACTTCTTTTCTCGCCGACTTTCTCTAATACTCCTTCGTTTCTAACCCTATCAGTCCACGGTATTTTCATCATTCTTCGGTAACACAACATCTCAAAAGCTTCTAATTTCTTCCTACTTGATTCCCCTACCATCCAGGTTTCGCAACCGTATAGCGCCGTGCTCCATACATATATTTCAAAAATCTCTTCCTTGTTTCTAAATTTATTACCCCCGAGCATAAAAGTGCTTTATTTTTGTTAAAAGCTACTCGACCCAGCGCTATTCTTTGTTTTATATCTCTATTGCTTCTTCCATGCCAATTTATTTTACTTCCTAAATAAGTGAAGTCTTTAACTTCCTCCAATCTTTCATTATTAATTTGTACTTTCGTTTTTGCTCTGCTCTCGCGCCCTCTGCACACTAACACTTTAGTTTTGTTTTTATTCACCATCATTCCGTATTCCTCTGTCAACACTGCCTCCACTTCGTTCAACGCTGATTCTCATTCCTCTTTACTAGATGCTAATACTGCTATAGCATCCGCGAATCTCAGCATTTTTAGTTTCTGTCTTAGTATTTCCTCCGCTCTATTTTCCAGCCTCTTCTGCACTATTCTGGTTAAGATTTTTGACGCGTGGGAAGTTAGGCTAATCGTTCTAAAGTTCTCGCATTTATCGGTTCCTCTCTGTTTCGGTATAGTAACGATAATGTTCCGCTTATAATCCTCCGGCATCTTGCCCGTTTCGTATATGTATTTTACCAGTTCAAACATCCTATTTACTACTTTCTGTCCCTCACATTTCAAAATTTCCGCCTGTATTTTATCTACACCCGGCGCTTTATTGTTCTTTAGCCCCCTTAGTGCTATTTCAAATTCCTCCCTCAATATAGGTTTTCCTACATCTTCCCTATCGATGCTAGATTCTTCATCTAATATCTCTCCTAATTCCTGACCCTCGTATAAATTTCCTAAGTACTGCTTCCATCTATCCGCTTTCTCCTCTCTTCCGATCAGTATGTCCCCCGATTGACTCCTAACGTTTCTACTTATTGGTCCTATATCCCTGAAGTTCCTCTTAATCATTTTGTAAGCCTCATCGGTCTTACCTACTTGGAGCTTATCTTCCACTTCTTTGCATTTATGTTTTATCCATTGTTCTTTCGCTTTTCTACACTTTCTAATGATTTCCCACTTTATTGACTTATAAGTTTTCAGTCCTTCCTCGTCTCGTCTGTTTTTGTAGCCTCGTCTCTTTTGTATTAATTTTAAGATTTCGTCCATTATCCAGGGCTTCCTAGCTTCCCTTCTCTCGTGTCCTAAAACGTCCGTAGCCGCGGAATCTAGACTATTCTTGATACCCTCCCACTCAGTTTCTGCGTTCTTGATTTCGTCATTACTCGCTTTATTTATTAATTCATCTGTTTTCTCCTGGAACTTATCTTTCATATTCTGATCCCTAAATATGTACATTTATACGTTTCTTATCCTTCCGGGTTTTCAGATTTTTGAACTTTAATCTAGCTTTCATGAATAAATCTACATGTAAGTTAATTATTCTATTACTTCTAATATGTTATTTTCGTATATATAATCAAAAAATAACCAACAATTTTTTGAATATTAATTATAATGAAATAACCTCAAAAATGTATCTAATTCGTGATAACAATATGATTTCATTGATTCGAGAGCTTTTAGATACCAGAAAAATGTTATCTTTACTGATACCTTTTCGAAGATATCTAAGTAGGTGGCGCATTAGAGATCTTTTTGATATCGTTATGTTATCTCTAAGATGATTCTTAAAGTTATCAGATCCTAAAAAATTACCTTTTGAGCTCTTCATAATAATGTTTTACCAAACGGGATTCCAATAACAGGGTTGTACATGATTGTAATAATACGAGTAACATGAACGTAACTATAGAAAAAAATACAATCCAAAAGCTGTACATTTACAAACTGAGAATAACTTAGCATATGAATGACATAGTATATGATTTAAGATATGCATAGGTAGAACATTAATATACAAGAACATTAAATTGATTTAAAATAACTATAATATAACAAGCAACAAACAATATGAAATGTACAAATGGAACTTCTTATACTTATGTTAAAAACAAACTCTATTGAAAATATAAGGCAAGAAATAAAGAGAAAAAAACGGAAAAACAGAGAGTTAATTAGTAATAAATGTCACAATAGTCTGACGTCTTACCTACTTAAATTAAATATATCAATATTATTAGAATATTTATTATATTTCTTTGGATTAAATAAATGGGAGAGTTCCTAGCATAATTGGTGTTACATAGCCCATAGTAAAATAAATTATAACTCTGTATAACATACTGCTTTACATTAAATGTAAAATATTTAGTAATAAAAATGGAATTAACTTAATTACATATTACATATTTTATAAAGATGCAAGATATACCCTATAGTTCTACGGCAAAATAATTTCAAACATTTTTTAATGCGTAAAGCGTAATCTAGATTTTTATTAAATTTATAATTAAAAAACTAATTTTATTAGATTTTTTTCTAATCTTTCTACATATTTAATAAAAAAAAATCCAAACTACTGAACTATATTCAAGATAATTACGAATTATATAATATTATTATTGATTCGGGATTAGTAAAAGATTATGTAAGTCATAAAATAAATCCTAAATTTCTATAAGCATTTCAACAGATAGCTTCAGTATGAAACTCAAATGTTTATTATATGATCTAATACAATATCTAGATCCCTAAATGAGTATAGTTTTTTTTTTAGTTATGAGTTACTTACATGATATGAAAAGATCACTTTCTCAGATCGCCTTGAAAATGTTATTGATAGCATTTGTCAATGTTTGTTTATTTTTCAGTAGTTGTAAAAGTGCAATACATCATCTTGAAATTTAACATAATCAGATAAACTACTCTATTACTTTACTTTTTAGAAAACTTTAACTCATAGACATATAGACATTAATCACAATGGATAAAGCAGCTGTCAATATCGTATAGAAATAACGAGAATAGAAGAGGTCTTAAGTATGGCCCCTGGGGGACACCAGATGTTACTCCAATGACTGAAGCTGATCAATTATTAATTTTGACATATTGTGATGTATTTCAAGTATAAGATGTAATTCATCTTAGTAAGGTTCCGTGAATATCAATATTTTCGAACTTTATTAAAATCCTATTATACTTTATTAAAATCTTGAACAATCGATGTATACGGCATCAATTTGCGCTACATCACACATTCCACCATTGATGGTCTATACAAATGACATTAAATTAGTGACTGCAGAACGATCTCGCAAAAAAAACGTACTGATGTTACTGATTATATTTTTGTTCCAAAAAATAATAATAGGTAAAGTAAACATACTGTAGCCTCAATTATCTTACCGGGGACTATAAAATAGATATAGGACGGTAATTACTTACCAAATTTCTATTTCCACTTTTGAATATTGGAATAACTTGAGCATCTTGGTCAAAGATATCAGTCATCTATTTTAAAATAACTGTCGGTCGGTTGCATTGTACATTTATGTCAATTATGTTTTTATTGTCTTTCTCAAGTAGATCAAGTGAAGTTTGCTGATTATGATAATCTTAAGTAATCTTGAATTACGATTTTTATGACATGATACAAAATTTACGTGATTGCAACTTATTTTCGAACTGGTGTGTTAGTTAGTGAAATTTGTAAATACAATATACATATTGAAACAATTTTGCAGAGCACTTTTTACTTATCACTAATCCCAAAAGGTGTTTTGAGTGCCTTAATAATTGTGCTAATAGTAACTGGTAGCAACTGTTCATACATAAGAACTTGATGACATTTTTTAAAACCTTTGAACCGTTTATCTAAAGAAACTATACTTTTTTACGCTTGAATTTACCGAACGATTGTAAAGAGGAATTTGGACTTCTTTTTTATGAAGCGTAAATTCATCTTTTGGGGTACATCAGTTCTCAATATATCTGAATATGAAGCACTGATAATTCTCATATTCGTGTTAAATTTTCACTACAATAAATTGGTGTTTGAATAACAGTTTCCTGGAGGAAATTAATTGAGGGCGTTTTTTTTTTTTTAATTCTACTGTGAATGAACAGTGGTACAGAAACAACATTTTCACTGAATTTATTCAACAACTACACGATAATGAACTTCATCATGTTTATTTTTAGCAAGACGGTGCAGTAATACATACGACATGCTATAGTTACAGTTAGATACAGTTAGATACAGTTTTTCTTCGCCAGTTTTATGATAACTGGCTGATAAGTTTGCATATACAAGTTAAATTTCCCGGGACCAGTCCTTGTTTGACTATTATGGACCATTTTCTGACCCTTTACATAAAAAGGGGGATTTTTTATAACTTGTGCACCCAAGTTGCATGAACTGGAATAAAGAGTTATTGAAGGACACAATAATAATGCTAAACATTTTTAAAAGTGTTTTTGATAGCATGAGGAGGAACATAAACATGTGTATTGAACAAAACGGAGGACATTTCCAATTTGGTTTCTGTTATTTATAAAAACGGCATTAGTCTTCATTTTAATTCTATAATTTGTAGTTCATTATTATTATATTACTGCAATAACAGATTTGAATGTTACTGATGATGTCAATATGGCTTATAACTTGGACACAATTAGGCAAAAAGAATAATAAATATAATTTAAAACGGATGGTTTCCATTCCATGACTTTTAACCATGATAAATGTTGATTGCATTGGCATTAAAAACATAAATGATAAAGCAAAAATATTAGAAACATAAATGTGAAAGCAAGTATTATTTGTGGGAATTATGATGTGCATATTTCATGACTGCTAACTTTTTTGGAACAGGATGCTGATTACAATCACTACATGATCATATTATATATACCGGACCGTACATAATAACATAGATCCCCAAGATACTTGACTATGTATTCTAAAATATTGTAATCAAGATTTTCTGAAACACTTTTACCCCTTTTTCTACGATTATTACGCTAATTGGAACTATGATGTTGTTGGCTTTATTTTTGTTTAGAAAAATACAAAATAAAAAATAATAAGCACTATAATAAAAAAACAGAAAATAATAAACGCTCTAATAATGACTGAAATTATATTAGGGTAAGTATAATAACAGTATATGCAGTATTATCAGTACACATTCATTTTTTGCCTAATTGTGGTATACATGATTATTTACAAACATTTCCAGAATTATAGTACTGCTAATTTGCTTAGCATTATAAATAATATTTAATTGCCAATTAGTAAATACTGAAAGTACTAGTTTCAAGAAATGCATTTACGAATAAAAATATTAAATCTTTCATTCAAGAAACGCTTCCTGTTACAAGAACTTGATTTATTTTATTACACAATACATTGCAATCGCATAATAATGTTTGTTATTCTCTATGAGTTTGTTATTCTCAATGAGTATGTGAGTTTTTTATAGTCTTCTACCAGTGTGTAAAATTTTAGAACATATACAGTGCCTTCTTAATATTGTGAAGCCAGAATTAACTAATAAATTGGCCAAAAATACTATGAAGCTAGTTTAATAACTTGAGAAAAAATATATGAAATATTGGGAACAGTATCGAAAACATTGTGTATTTAATGCAAGCAATTTCTACAAATTAGCTACATAAATAATATGCATTAATTCGACATAAGAATATCCCACTATCAAAATAAATTATCACAATATTTTAATTCGTTTATATATTCGTAGGCTAAAACACATTGTGGTTGATTTGCTCGATATTTTAGAGTATAAATTATATCCCCACCTGACGTAAATGGCACCTCTTTCAGGGATTGGTTGTCTGAGAGCACATGTTTGTGTAGTTTCCTGCAGAGCAATCAAATCGAGTTATTAGTATATGAATTTCTGTGATATCAGTTTTAATTTATTAAAATTTTAAAAATGTTACTTTGCTCAAACTTTCTAAAATATTTTCCATGGCTTCTATATGCCACAATATATTAGAGCCATAAAGCTATATCCTAAATAAAACCTCAAAGTGCGACATACAAGACTGTTAACAATAGAAACACGCAAAACGTTTAATTACTTTGGACTTGTCTTTGACCAAAATTAGAAAATGTTATGTGAAACACCTCACTCTGAAAATAGTGGGAAGGCAATCCACTTAAGGATTACAACGCAGAACACATTAAACGCATTATACATCCTCTCTGAAGATCCTCTTTTCTAGACCGTCAACTAGCCTATTCAAGCTTATTCACAATCGTAATCACAAGGCGCAGGTTATTTTTAGATATTACCAGAAAAGTCAGGATGTACATTGATTAGGGTATCTTAAGAATTCGCTAGCAAACTACGAGCTGTCTGTTTCATTTCACAGCTCATTACGAGTATATTCTTCGTGTGTGATTTAATTACATGATTTATTTCTGTGGTCAGTAATATATTAAGCAAAGCAAGTCCAAGCGTATTCAGATACAGACAGACTAGCGACTGTTTCTTCTTATTATTGCACTAGGTGACCTTACTACATAGAGCCTGTCAAACTGAATTAAGGAAATATGTTACAGAGTGTACCTATATGAGAGATCGCATTGTACAGCATACCATCGATCGCATACAATCAATTGCATTGTCTCACTGCACGGGCGACTCCCAACATCATTCTCCCGCATTCCTGATTTGGTTGTATACCAACAAAATTGGGGTATGTCATGATTACTAGAGTTACTTTGATAAATATCTAGTATTTTATCAGACATTTTTTTGTAGCTCCCATTCTACTCACAATATGCACGAATGCAATAGGCGAAAGCTTTAATGATTAGTGACAGACAGTAAGTTGTCTAGCAGATTGATTGGCACACTTACATTTTCTAAGTCGGATTGTAGTACTTAGTTGATCACAAACTAAGGGGCGTTAGTAATAGTTCGCAAAGTTTTCGATTGGAACTGCTGTAGAAATTCTATATTGGTTAAACTTGCGGCAGACCGTAGCTGTAATCATAACTGATATGTCGTCTGCAAAGGGAGCTGTCCTGGAGCCGTAAGCAGATCATCAGTGAAAATTTGATAGATGACAGGCCCTAGTACGCTATCTTGAGGTGTTAGTAACTATATGGGATGTATTTAGGTTATTTCTTCGTTTTATCTAACGGTAAGGTATCTATCTGTCAAATATGATTTCAATAGTATGTAAATCGGTAAGTGTAAGTTTGGTTTTAATTTAAATAATAAACCTAGGTGCCATACCTTATCAAAGTCTTGTAACATATCTAAGAAAGCGGCAGAATAAAACTTTTTGTCTTCAAATTACTTATTCATAATTTCGACAACCCTGTGTGCTCGCTCGGTGATTGCATGATCTTCATGAAGCTGAACTGATGCTCTGGAATAATCTTCAATTCCTTTAGAAATGGTTTCAGTTTTACTGGGAATAACTTCTCAAATAGTTTTGAAATTATGAACAATAGGCTGATGGGCTTATATGATGACACTTCCTCCATTGGTTTTCCAGGTTTTGAGATCAGGATGGTTTATCCAACTTTCTACTTAGATGGGAAGTGTCCGATTCTAAGGATTACATTGGAATTTTGGATTTAAGTTTTTTCGAATCATATTTTTAACTTCGTATAATTTTATGAGTTTTATACAGAAAGCCATTTGAGATGACATTTCTAGAAATAATGTATTGTCTTCTTCCTCTCTCAGATCGGAATAGCTTGAACATATTGGCTAAATGTTCAGCTCAGAAAATATTTGGGCTCTTTATTTATCTGTTCTAGCCCATGCTTCTTGCCCGTGTTTGTCTTGTTTTCTAATTGGTGAAATTGTATCTTGTATTTTTTTCATTTTTGCTGTAGTTTTCCATCATCAGTAGTCTGTATCATCTTTAGGAGTTAACACTTCTAAATGATATTAAGTATCTTGGTTTTGCTCATTGGTGAATAGTTTCTTTAGTTTTTTAATAGCGTTGTTCAATCTCACCTTTTCTCCAGTGACGCTTTCTGTAAATAACTTCGTTTATCTGGAACAGTTTTGATAGTTCTTAGATATTTACTAAAGGAGTTGCATCCTAGGCAGCTTGTTGTAGGTTTCTATTAATATCTCTACAGATACGTCTATGTCTTCGGCCGTCTTTAGTAGGATATTAACAATTATTCTTTTATCAACTAGATATTTAAACCATTCCTAGTCTCTTTTATTGTTGGTAAGTGTAATTGGTTTTTCTACTTTGTCGGCACTGGAGTTTATGGTTTTAAATGTAGGTGAATGATCAGAGGAGAGTTTGAGGCTTTCTCGGGAACATATATGACATTACTTGTTAGTGTCATACACAAAGGTCGATTGTCTTTAGACAAGCATTATTTGCACTTGACTACGTGTGCATTGTGCCATTGCTTATTGAGTTTTTGTCCGATAGGCAATGGCTCTATAAGCTATAATATACTTTTTGATAGCAGTATATTATCACATAACAAATTTCGGTTTCGTTCCTCAGATATTTAATCAGTTCTGCTGCACTGTTCATATGAGATGTAAGCCTGTGACGTGTATGCAATATATGAGTAGATGCATTTATGTGTGACGGATGTGATTTTATTAACCAAGAGCAATCAAAAAGGCAAATCAAAACCTAATCATCTTTCTAATGGGTTACTATATGGCCAAATTTCATTGAGATACCTATAATCATTTTTAGTTTTAACACAGACCAACAATTTTCATCACACGAAAATATTTTAATTAACACATGTAGTTTTTGTAATTTTCTGGAAAATTTAGGGGTAACGATCCAATAACACATGCTTATTTACCACGATTACGAAATTTTAAATACTTATATTGTATAAAATGACGATTTGATATACGCAATAGAAATATGCACATTTTAATATTTACATTGACCCGGTAAAACTAGACGTGAAAAATTAAATTTACCAAAATAAACAGTAAGTGAATCCTATATCTAATAAGTCTGAAAATGTCTACTTTTCTCGGCACCATAAATACTATCGGATCCAGATATTTTCGAGCAAAATCAAAATCAGTGATTTTCTAAATTTCGCTCGAAAATGCCCCAATAACAAAATATTGCATTATAATTCAGCTTGAAAATAATTTATCTCATGTTAATTTCAATTATTATTCATCACAATACATAGAATAACTAATAGTCCCTTCAAATTAGACAAGAAATCACTGATTTTGGGAAATTTTTCCTACAGCTAAACGACCTATACAGAAAGTTGTGTTAGGATTGTGTTAATATATTTTTCACCTAGCGCACGATAAAATATGTTGATATTTTAGTTTAGTAGTTGGTTGTTTTTTAGATATAGACATATATATATATATATATATATATATATATATATATATATATATATACGCGTTTTTGGCCGTTTTTTTTTCGGTTTTTTGCGTTTTGCGATTCTCCACAATTTTTGTTCTTTTCATTTTTTCAAAATTCTGCTTAGTTGCGCCGTTAGAGCGCGCTGAATTATTTTTGAGCTGTATTTCGATTTTAAGCCAAAACTATGCATTATAGGGAAAAATATCAAGAGATCAAAATTGTAGACATAAAAATTTACGACACATTTTGTTCTTTTGTTTTTTAATGTCGCACGGTTTTGCCACTAGAGGGCGAAAATCGTTTTCTTTTTTTTTGTAATACTCTTGCGCAAATGGAAAAAACACCCAGCATTATTTTTTATTTATAGGCAAAACTATGCATTTTTTAGAAAAAGTTCAATCACAAAAAGTTGGAGAGCAAAAAAACTTTGTACAAATTGTCTTACACTTTTTTTTATAAAAAATACATAGTCTTGCCTATAAACAAAAATAATGCGCTAGTGTTTTTTTCATTCGCACAAAAGTATTACAAAAAAAAAAATAAAACTGTTTTCGCCCTCTAGTGGCAAAACCGTGCGACTTAAAAAAAACAAAACAGTAAAATGTGTCGTAAATTTGTATATCTACAACTTTGATCTCTTGATATGTTTCTCTACAATGCATAGTCTTGGCTTAAAATCGAAAAACAACTCAAAAATATTTCAGCGCGCTCTAGCGGCCCAACTAAGCAGAATTTCGAAAAAATGAAAAGAACAAAAATTGTGGAGAATCGTAAAATCTACAACATCAAATCAGATCATGTTTTCCCAAAAATGTATAGTTTTTCAGAAAAACGCAAAAAACCGAAAAAGCAGCCAAAAACGCGTATATATATATATATATATATATATATATATATATATATATATATATATATATATATATATATATATATATATATATATATATATATGTCTATATCTAGAAAACAGCCCTTTTTTATCATGCGCTAGGTGAAAAATATGTTGACACAACCCCAACACAACTTTCTGTATCGGTCGCTTAGCTGTAGGAAAAATTGCCCTCAGTTTTCCTAATTTGAAGGGACTATAATAAAATACACTTCCATGAAAGCGCCAATGCTTATAGTGCCTGCCGTCAAAAATATGTTATTACACAAGCATATTAAATATGCCAAAGCGCTAGAGAATTTTTGCTACTCACATGAATGAATATAGCGATTTGTGCCAGTAAATATATTATTTTCAATCTTGATTCTGTTACAGCACGGAGTACTTCGGAGGAATTTAGTAGTGGAGACGCTGGCAGGTATAGGGATTCTGAGGACTATGCGCAAGCCCACACGCCAGGACGCGACAGTCGACAAGATAAGCAGAATAAGAATCAAGAAGAACGCGACGAAGGTAAATTATGACAAATACAAAATGATGATAAAGTTTTGCATAACATTTAACACATTAACATCAGATTGTGTATTTTAACTATGACATACTCATATTTCTATATATTCCAGACCCTCTTCTTTTTAACAATAATTAACTTCTTAAAGATTTCTTAATATAGGTAACGGTTTAATGTTTTCTGTTGATAAAATGTTAGTGTAAATAAAGCAAATGCGACTTTATTTTTAATAAAAATATCAAAAGCTTTTCAAAATTAATTAATATTAATCTAAAATTTTAATCTAAATCTAATCCATTAATAATCTAAAATTGGTCTACATGCTTGTAAACACTTTGTATTAAACCTTTCATTTTGATTCAAATTCCTTACTTCACATTTAAAGTACTTGGTCTATTAAAATAGACTAACAATTTTAAGTGATCTCACAAGAAGATATCCAAGGGAGTCAAATCAGGTGAACGTGATGACGATTCACTTAGTCTTCGTCATTCTGTCCATCTGTCAGAAAGAGTATGGTCAGGAAATGACCAGTCATCATCACCAAAATAGGGGGAACCCCATCGTATTGTAAGCATTTTTTTTTTGTGGGGACCATCATAGTTCTCATTATTTGGATAAATATGAAGAGAACTGTTCAAGCTTGAACTTATATTGAAACGTAGAATATCTGCAGCAGTCAATTATCTTTCAAAGAAGTAAGGCCCGTAGCCCATTTTTCCAGCCCGTAACATTTACTCTACGTCGACGTGGCTAAAGGGTCAAGAAGAAACAACAACCATTAAAAAGTTGTGATTATCTCTCTCTATCTGACAAAGTTAACTTAACACTAACAGAGTAATTGATCAGTTTAATGATTTGACAATTGTGCATCAGTTGTAATTTAGAATAATTTTTGTAACTTTCTTGTTTATAACCAAAAATATATTTTATATGTTGTGCGAAATGTTATCATCATACTGTATAAAGTTATTACACTGTGGCAGACTACAATAGACTATCTACGACAAATATTACACTGCTATTAAAATTGATCTCTAAAGAACTATAATTATCTTCGGCTGAGAACCAATAGCTTTAATCAAGGTAATCCTTTATAAACTAATTCCACTATATTACTTCAAATTCAAACAAATGCCTTGATCTCAATTTAATTATACATAGGGGAAACAAATAATATCAGACACGAAAGTATATAGTCGTACTTTTGAAAATAATTGGGATTTTTCACATAAAACGCTGCCTCATTCTCAATAAGTTAGAGGACAAGTAAAAAATCTATTATATTTTATATTTTCTGAACCAGCGGATATATTTAAACTAAACTTCATACACAGCGTACTTATTGTTAGATAGATTGCTATAATATGCGCTAATAGAAGTTTTCTTAGTAACTACCGTAACTACCGGCGGAGATTTAGGTAATCATTTTGGTGCATTTAAATTAAAATTACAAATAGTAGTTCAGTTTAATAGCAAAATTAGATTTATTTTTCCACATTAAATTACAAGAAAACTATACCACTCGATTTATCGCTATTATCACCATCGCTTAACTATTATCACCATCTTCTATTTACGATCAGTTAAATTAAGGAAAAAATCATATTTATTTTATATTATGAGTTACAAGAACTATTAAAGCACTTTCAACTTTAATTTTTAAATTTATCGTTAAACAACGAACTTTACGTAATACAAAAAAACAAGAAGAACACAAATTAACCCAACCACTCAGTGTTTCAGTTATTTTCCAATATACATATTAATTTAATTGTGTATTTTCTTAACTGGTTTACATATATTATTCTGACATGTTTATCCATTAATTACGTGCATTCAATTCACAGAACTTTTGAATACATTTTGCAATGTGCTTCTTTTCTCTTTGGTCCATATATAAAGATACTGACTCTTTCTTCATTCTT
This sequence comes from Rosalia funebris, assembly GCA_037954035.1. NCBI lineage: Eukaryota > Metazoa > Arthropoda > Insecta > Coleoptera > Cerambycidae > Rosalia > Rosalia funebris. The sequence continues at coordinate 392,966 of JAZFAV010000018.1, read as the reverse complement.
AGTCACCTTTGTACTAGTTTATTTATTGGGTAAAGGCTATCGAAGATAATCTAAGTGGACTGTTATCAGAGTTAGCCTACCACATCTATAAAAATCATCTTAGATTCATCTAGCTTCCTCGCATCATATGATTGGTTTCCCAATATTTTGACAGGCATAGCAGTCTTTTACTGAGGAGGTATAGGCTGAGTAAAACTACTGTCTTTTCGCTTATTGCTATAAACTGAGGCAATCCTCTTTCAGGGGTGAATCCTCACGCGCAGCGTCATTTTGATTTCGGTCGCCTAGAAAGATATCCAATATCCTCAAGCACCCAGTCCCCCGATTTATGGAATTCAGGAATCCAGGTCATTTTCCTGAGTTAAATTGAAACTGAGGTGTAGTGTTATAGTCTATGTCGAGTTTGTTGGAATTAAATAAAAATTACGGTGTATATAATATGTACAACGAATTTGAGGTTTACAACATGAGGATTATCAAAAATGTCCTTTCTTTCATATGGGTACCTAATGGTGACAGGACATCATCCCAAACCTTCATCCGATACTGTCTTTAATCTAATCGATTTTGTTCGCAAGATGCTCTTTTTTTATTCAATACACAATAGCTGGTATCGTGGGTCTTATTCCCATTACTTCCCATTTCCAAAATCTACTTAAAATCTTGACAAAAAATTCGTTTTCTTCTATATTATCCTTTCTAAATGAGAATTCCATGATATATGTCATCTGGCGCATACATCAATACCGTATTTGATGCTTTCTTGATCTGGTAAAATATTTCTCTAAATGAAAAAATCATTCTTGAAATATTCTGAATGTTACCGTTAGAAAATTCCTTAGTTTCCTATTAAACAATACGGTTTCAATAAATGTGTATTACTTTTTAGTATTCAAACTGACAACGGCAATTCCACGGATAGTAAAAACGCTGTAAACTAGAGAAGACAGCGTACATTAATAGGTACTGAAATAATAATCTGGAATTGTTCCAAACTATTTTGAGGAATCTTATAACATTAATAATTTATATATCTGAAATCACGGATATTCATTAACTCTATAGATGAAGTAAATCCTCATCCAATGCTCCCTTCTCTATTCTAGAACTAGACGCTATTTTCCTACTCCAATTTTTTTATATCGCTCTCTATATTGTGTAGCAATCGTGGCTTACGTTTTCATTTCACCCTTTTCCCCACAGGTGGTTTATCATCGAGCACTTTTTATTGTACCGTTATCCTTCCCTTTACATATATGCCCTATACATCTAACTCAACCTTACCTATTCCTCGCAGATACCCCCCGAAGCATCCGTGCCCCGAGAGTTTGAGATGATACCCAACCTCCCCATGTCTCCTTTCTATCCAAGTTCTAACATACGTTATGATAAACTTTGACCATTTCGCTCTCGTCTCAGCCTCCCATCTCAATTTCCACCTTTCCCACATCCTTTCTCTCGCCTCCTTTCTCTCCAAACCCCGATATACCTCCTCTCACTCCCTCGACATGAGATCGATGGAGACATACCGGCAATGACCAATGCAGCTGCCCCGAGATTTTTAGTGAGTCTGAAGGACATTGTCTTTGCAAGGTTACAATAACATTTACTTGCTAAAGACGCTTTCTATTTCTTTACTAGTATTGTTATTGTTAATAACTGGGTAGGTAATTCCAGGTAGGTAAATTCGTTTACGACCTTCACTTACGAGGGTATGTCTGGAAAACATTCAACCTTGTGCTGTAGCAGGAGAAAAAGCTAAATATGATCAACGGCGACAATGTTCCCTTCAAAGTACTTCCCTTTGGAAGCTACAACCTTCTTCCAGCGATCTTGCCACTTTTTACGCACTCTTTTTTCGATGCGTTCAGTCGTCGTGAAACGTGACGCACACAAAATTCAATGTTTACTAAATAGCGTACTGTTGTTGACTGAGAACTTGAACTGCCACGGCCGTACTGCCTAGCAGGGACACTCATAAAGGTCCCCCCTAAATGATTAATATCTATTTTTGACAATAGTAAAGGTCGGATACATACTGGACATATCTCGTACATATCAACGATAATATTTTGACTAGCTTATTTTAAATTTTGTGTAGCTATCATGTACTTAGTTTTCAATATGGTTTATTACCCAGTCCCATATTTATTGCTGATCTTTCTAGAGCTAATACTGCCTCTCTATAAGGGTCGTGTTTGCCCTGATGGTAATATCAATATCATCTTACGTAGGCAAAATTATTTATTTATTTAAAACTGTACGAATTGTAGTAATTATCGAATCTCTTACAATCTTCTCCCGAGCGATATTAAATAATATACAGGAAAGCCCATTTCAGGTCAGAGCCCTTGAGCACAATCAAATTATTTGAACAATCTATTTTGAACCCTTGCTGCACTTGATAAATTGCTTAATGTTATTCTGGTTGGACATACTTACAGTTAGTAAGGAGATATTTGAAATTCCAACATCGATTGTTATAATTTTTCTCTTGATATAATCTCATACGATAATGACTTAAAATTTATAAGTAGATGATGTACGAGTATACCAAATAAATTCCCTGGTGTTTTCCAAGATGTAAAAATTTCGCCTACAGTGGATCTACTCACTGGAGAGCCAGCCTGGTAGTCATTCACAATTCATTCAACATATGAGGATGGCGTCACTTTAATCTTTGCACCAATAAAAACATAATTGCGATGTATCGAACATAAAACGTATAATACTTAAATTAAATGCATACTGTTTTACGAAGGCAGTGCAACGTGAAGACAACCAGTTTACATATTTAATTCATATAGAAATCGATTAAGTATCAACAAAGTTAAACCATAAAAGAAAAAAAACATACAATTTAAATGACAACTACTAAATTTATATTACAACACGCTCTACAAGTGGGAGTACATTATAATGCTATAGCGTAGTGTTCCTTATTTCGGAATGAAATATTCACATAAATACCTATCTATTTTTCAGAAGTTATCAAGGTTTACGACGGGAACAATTCGCTAAGGAGAAGGATCTTCAGAACCATTGTGGTGCCCAGACAAGCGCCCTTAAAGGAAGTGTTAACACACGCTTTGAGGGCGTTTCACATTACGAAAGACCCGAATTCATTCCACCTTACGGATCACTATTCACCTGAGGAGGCCGTTCTGCAGGATCCCACGCCCGTCTTAAATCTTCATAGGAAAGAGGGAAAACGGCCGGCTGTTTTTCTTAGATTTAAGTGAGTATTAAATATTTACGTAGGGGCCAATGGTGTTGCCGCAGTCTTAGTTAACTTTTATAGAATTTCCAGATAAATGTATGTGGGGCATCACATTTTAAATTTAACTCCTTTTAAATAATTATGATACTGGGGAATAAAAATGTTTCAGTTGTTACATCTCTTGTTCTTGCCTAATTTGATTTGAAATTTTCAGATGGTTTTGTAGCTATGTAGGTTTTAGACTTTTTTTAATTCGACATTTTCATTTTCGCGAAGTTTGACACTTCGTATAATGACATGATAAAATGGTAAAAAAATAGTTGCGCAAAATAAAATACATATATTCAAATACGAGTGGATATAAACGATTTTTACTTTATATATTTTAACATTTCAACATAAATGCGATAGATAGTAGGTGATTTGTATTGTAACAACTCATATGGATGAAAATTTAGACACTCCTATTCAGGCAAAAACTTACGCTTGTAGACCTTTTGTGTAATGTATTTCACATTTTCTTTAAATTATCGCAGTTATTATAAGGCTGGGCACTAAACAATTACTTATAGAGTACGTCTATTTCATAATAATGTTGCTGGGGGACTGCTTGATTTACTAAGTTTATATCAAGAATTGTAACCGTGAAGTGGGAATAAATCTGATGGGATATATGGTAAATTAGTACAAAGGAAAAAATTATATTGTATATTATTCCCGTGATGATGTATAGTTGGATTATTATACACCTCTGTTTGGTTGCAAAACCAAGATTTCGAAAAGCTAACAGCATTATAATAACCAGACCTTCATAATTAAGAGCTTTCTTGTTGCCAAAGAAGTTTTATATAGCGTCCACGAAAGATAGCCACGCTGCTTTCTTCTTGCCATTCATCTTCCTCTGGCAAGGTCTTCGTCACGGACAAGGGTACGTATTTAAGGTCCATTAAATACGTCTACTTTGATCTTCTCGAAAGTTAGAGCAAGGAAAGTAGCAACTATGACCAAAACATTCACCTTTACCTTGTATCCAATGCCTTAATAAATTGTTTCACTGCAGCTATTATAATCTACAATCACTTAAAGTTATTTTAAAGCTCTTCATTCAACTGCTCAAGGTTACAAATTAATTCATCTAAAAATAATCACGTGTCTAATGCCTACATTTTTAGGCGATACTTTGCACGTACTCAGGCTTGATTACGGCTGATACACACATTGAGAGCCAAAGATTTTAATAGTATCATCTTAACATTGGACAAAAAGTCCAAAAAATTGGATTTTTTTAAATATAGTTCAATAACTTGAGCTATGGGACTGGGCGATAACCTCTTTAAATGTAGTTTGTGGAAATAAGGGGTTATTATGGATGTTGTAACTACTTCTTCCATCGTGCTTTCCTTTTCAAACTCCGTGATGTCTGGTACAACAACAAATTTATTTTTTATTAAATTTTAATTTTTGGATTAAGAATAAAAAAGGAAAACAGAAGTTCACGACGTTTTTCCCTGCTACTCCACCGTGCTGGTAATTGCTTTAATTCTAGTCATAGTTATAATATGATTAATGGTAATGTTAAATCAACATCGTCCATTTTAACATTACCATTAGAGAGATAAACTGTAATCATTTTTGTCTTTCTTATGTTTATAAAAATTATGTATCTTCGACAAATAATAGTACATGAGGGCAATGGCGTAGTAATTGATGTTTTGCGTATTTCACGAAAATGAATTTGACAAATCGAAGAACCGGAACCACCGAACAGAAATTTCAACAGTTGTAATTTCTGTTCGGTACGTGAACTGAGCTTCGTAGAGATCACATTATTCCCAGTAAATTTCGACATTTTATTTGGTTTAAATTAAAAAGTAATAAAAACCTTAATATTATTGTTGCAAATTTTTGATACATTTGTGTTTCATATCTTACAATTAAAACAAAGGGTTGGTTGTGCTGTTTTCATTGTCTTTAAATACTGTTAGGACCAGTAAAGGCAATATTTTTAAGCAATTTGTTGTTCAAAATGTCGTTCAGGCAACAAAGGTAGCCTTTGGTGTTTTCTATAATTATTTTTGTAATATAGTCAGAACCATCAAATTTCATATTATTTTTATTTTTTCTACATTTACAATTATTATTTTTTCCAATATTAAAATTTTGGCAAAAATTTCATACCAAATTAATTGTAAGTAAAATATTGTGGGAGATAATATAAAATATCGCATTTATGCGTCTTCGAAACTTCACAGGATTACTTAGTCTATCGACATAAACTGATTTTTTACCTAAACTGTAAACTAGCATGAAAAAATCAAGGAAGTCAAGTAAGGTGAATTAATTGGCTTACTAGTCTCGTCGTACCTATTTACTAAGGCAGAATCCTCTAATTATTAAAATATTTAAGATCTAAAATGCCATATTTTTGAAAATATGTTGCTTCTTGTGATGTTCTTGATTTTCGTCACATTATAAATATATCTGCAAGATGATGAAATGAAATTTTTTTAAAAAACAAATATCTTTCAAAATATAATTTTTCTACTTACTTAAGAACTAATAATATGAATTATTTTTAATCCCTTCGCTCAGTTTCTTGATGAATATAAATGTCGTTTATAATTTCTCATATTTTAATATTCTCTTGATTGATTGACCTATAAATAAATATGTTATATAAGCTACATAACAGTGAAGAAACCTGTACATAATTATAAGTATTACTTCTGAGACCAAAGTACATCTTGCCACTTCTTCATTTCTACACCCCCTGAACCATCCATGGACTAATTTCATCTTTAATTCGAACAACTAAAATGGCACAGAAATCTAACTAATTCTAAAACTGATGACCACATAATAAACGTTTGAAAATACGGAAGCAGCCAAGGCCTGGGAATCCAATATCTGGGGAATAATAGGGTTGATTCCAAGCCAAAACACGGTTCTGCAAATCAATTGTAACACACCACCGGATTTATGAAATCTATCTAACATTACCACCGAGAAGAAGAATATTGATGATGTTCTTTAATTTTATATCCTGCACCACATCAGACAGAATGTGCATATATGGCTCCGCTACAATACCTTCCCTTTTATAATAATAACGCCAGTATGATGGTTAACGAGGACTTATATTTCATCCTTTGTTACTGAGGAATTTATGGCGGTTGTTTGTGATCAATAACCAAGGCTCGTTTAGGGATCAATATAGAAATACTCAACTTTCATCTACCGGCAATGTTAACCACAAATATAGTAGTCGCTTCCTTAATAAACTCAAATCCTGGGAAGCCACTTTACATATTGCAAATAATTGGTGATTTGATGAAAATACACGTACCGAAAAGAAATTGTGTTACAGAACCAACCGCGTAACGGTGATGAAATTCATATATAATTACAAATATTACCCCTGCTCCCACTGCACAACTTGCCACATCCCCACTTGCGCACCTCTTAGTGTCCATCCTGCCCACATGGACTTTCTTCGTTCAATCATCTGCTGTTCTTAAGGAATACGAAAAGGAATATGACAGTCTAAAGTTTTCTTTAAGTCTGTGAATATCGGATGCACTTTTATCGCCTAGCATATCAATTTCTATATAATTGCATTGATTGTCATGCAGAAAATCTCACCATTGCCCACACCAGCGTCCATAGTAAACATGTAACTAATAAGTTAGTTATTAAAAAAAATATTAAATTGGAATAATTTCAGGAAATTTACATCACCGTCTAAGATATTATACATTTCCTTTCCATAGATATTAACTACCCCATAAAACATAAGGTCATAGATACATTTCACGGTTTTATATAGCACATTACAGTAACTTATTTATAGTTATGAGTTATGAGTATTAATGCAAGAAATAACAGCTTTTTTTTTGCATAGAAAAAATAATTTATGCTGGTTGAGGATTACCCTTGTGAGACTTATTTCGTGAAAAGCTACATACTGTATTCGATTATGGGGAACAAAAATAAGAAATGAGAAATTAAGCCCTATTTTAACATAATGGGATCTTGTGTTTTCATAACTATAAAATAATTGTTGAAGTTTGAAACTGACACAAATTTTATGTAAAAAGTTAGGACAGCTTTGCATTTTGCAATTATGCAAGTCCCTCAATTAGAAAATTCTTAATTGATTGGTATTATTACATATTCTCATGTGATAAGTTTAATCTTCCAATTGAATTATACTTACAAGGCATACAATTCAACAATTTATTGTAGTCATAGTACATAGAAGTATAAAGTTTTGTATTCCTAGCATATGGATTTTTAACTGTACGTTGTTTATTTCTAGGGATCGCGACAATGACAATGGGGAAGTACGTGTCTATCCTGGCAAACTTCAAGTATCTCAGGCATTCTGCACCGTGCCTGTAGATTCAAATACAACTGTTGGCGACCTCATACGCGAAGCACTTAAACGTTTCGGCCTTGAAGACTACAACTGCGAGGACTATCGATGTAGCGAAGTACTTTTAGATAGGGGAGGTACATGTCCTTGACATTTATACAGAGTTATTCAGAAGAAATGCATGGATACTTATGGATAACTGTTTCCCCAAAGCTTTGTTTAAACATTCTTTTATAAAAGAAGTTTAAGCAAAAGTTTTACATGATTAACACTCTTTTATACTACGGAGCGTGTTCGAATAAGTGTGATACACTAAACATATTTCTTTTTAATATAACACCCTGTATGTTTCTATGTACATATGCGCACTGGCAATTTGATTTGGATTATCATCGTTATAAGGACTATCGAATATCTAATCTGTATTCCTTCTGTAATTAACTAGTCATTCATGAAATGTAGAATAGGTAGATTTTCTTCGATTTCCTGACTATAGATATAACTCGTGTTGGAGTCATATCTGATTTCCTGTCATTTCCTGGAGTTTCGACCAAATTGAAATAAAAAAGATTTTACTCTAACATTTCGATTTTAATCATCACCAACAGAGAATCCACTATAATTTTTAATATACTATAAACAAAACAATTTTCTAACAAACTTCTTTCTTTATTCTCCTCTTTTTCTTTTCTTAACAAATTTTATGAGTTACTTACAATTCGTTTATTTGTTACATGGAATGTAATTACTTATTTTCCTATAATTTCGTGTAAAGGCTTTGGCATAACTTGAGACACAATTTTGATGGAGTTGAGGTACAGTTTTGTCGATCTTAGTGTGTTTTATGGGAAATAGATAAGAACGTATGTAACATAATGTAAATGTAATGGTGGGTGGGGTAGATAAGATTTTGTTATTTCAATTTGGCTGTAATTCCAGAAAATACAAGACAAGTTAACTAAACACAAGAAATGTAGGGTTTTTGTCTAAATTATAGATAGAAACACGTATAATTTCAATACAAAACTATGGTAATACTTGTTGGATAGTAACATGATTTAATTAGATACCTAAATATTTGTAACTGTCAGCACTGACAAATTTTCTTTAGTGGTAAAATTGACTGTCAACTGAAACTGATTTAATTGAAATATTAATAATAGTTGGATGTGGACATCGACAACATTCGCACAAAGAAGTTTGTCCTTTATTTAATTTTTATTTTTATTTATCGTTGTTTCATCCAGAGAAAAATTCCAGTTTATAAATTCAAAGTTGGCTAGTAGATTTAGAGATCGACTCTGAAACTATTGCCTGATATAATGGCTATCCAACATCATCTATTGCCTGGAATAATGATATAAACTCCAAACTTAGGAGATTTAGAGATATATGACACGTAAAAGATCTTCCAAAACTAAAATATCATAAAGTGACAGCAAATCAAGTTAAGGTGCTAAGTATAAGTGCTTAAATTGTATCGATCGACTTTGCAACTATTGCTTAAGATGATAGCTAACCAACATCAGTTATTGCCTGGAATAATGGTATAAACTAATAGTTGGTTAGGAGATTTAGAAATATATGACACATACATAAATATGTTCCAGCAAATCAAGATAAGGCGCTAAATGTATCGCTTGTAGTTATAGGTAATTTAATGACATAGATCAATTCTACAACTATTGCCTGGGATAATGGCTGATCCATATGAACCAGTGCGTGGAATAATGATATAAAGTCAAAGTTGGTTAGGAGATTTAGAGCTATATAACACGTAAAAGATGTTACAACACTATGATATCCTAAATTGATTTCAAGTCGAAGTAAGGAGCTAAATATATTGCTTGTAGTTATAGATAACTAAATTACATCGATAAACTCTGCAACTATTGCCTGGGATAATGGCTGACCAACATCATAAATAAAAATAAGGCGCTAAATACATTGCTACAGGTAATACAGATAATTTAATGATATTGATCAATTCTACAACTAATACCTGGGATAATGGCTGATCAACATGAACCTGTGCGTAGAATAATGATATAAAGCCAAAGTTGTTCAGGAGATTTAAAGCTACATGACACGTAAAATATGTTATAACACTAAGACATTCTAAATTGATCTCAAGTCAAAATAAGGAGCTAAATGTATTGCTTGTAGTTATAGATAATTGAATTACATCGATCAACTCTGCAGCTATTGCCTGGAATAATGGCTGACCAACATCTTATATCAAAATAAGGCGCTGAATATATTGCTTTCAGTTATAGGTAATTGAATTACATCGATCAATTCTGCAACTATTGCCTGGGATAATGGCTGACGAACATCAACATCAACCATTCCCTGAGATTTAGAGATATATGACACATAAAAGATGTTCCAACACTAAGATATCCTAAACTGATAACAAATCAGGATAAGGCTCTAAATGTAGTGCTTGTAATTATAGGTACTTGAATTATGATACATCTACTCTGCAACTATCGCCTAGGATAATTGCTAACCAACATCAGCTATTTCCTGGAATAATGATGTAAGCTATAATTTGTCATTTATCATTATTTTTAGTCATCTACTCCATTACAGTAAATTAATACATACAAGCTCTTCTACGTGGGTTAACTGAAGATGATCTTGATGAATGTAGTTTAGTAATACAGTTTTGTATAGTAATAATAATAATGACAAACATTACTTCCGTTACTGAAAATTCTGATTAGAACCGAGTGGATGTATGATCTAATATTGTTAATTAAAAAAATTTTAGGGCCATACGTATTTCATACAAGGAAATTTCACGTCCAGTACTTAGCATGACCAACTAGTAAATGATACTGCGAATTTGTTTTCCGATGATGATCCACCCCGAACTTCTAATGACAATATATTTTTCCGAGTTGGTGCTTCGCCTCATTATGGTATTAATATTCGTAAAGCTTACACCAAGATCAGCAGTTTTAACCTCCATGGTCACTTGAAACACCAAGTCTAGAAATAAATTAAGCCAATCTTGCAAGTTCTAGATTCCAGAATTAGCTCTTAAATTATACTTCTACAATTTCATAAAGTCTAGTTAAGTTAAGACTACAATAAGTTAACATTATTTTACGTTCCTGTGTTTGTTCTTTTATTTCTTGGTAAGTAAACGAATTAAACACTATTTTTCGAAAAAAGTATAATTCCATGACAACACAAACATTGTAATATTCCAGATTGAAATGCCAATAGCAATATGTAAAAACCTATACGATGTTGCATGTAAAAAAAATTAAGTTGTATATCATACACCATTTTGGAAATAAAGTTGCCATGTACCTCTTTTGATATAACTAGGAGGGTCATCTACTTACTTAGTTAAAGACGATTTATTTATAAATTTTGTATCGCCTAACCAAATATCTACTAATTTTACTTAAATTACAATATGTTATTGTCTTATTTGTAAAGCAGGCCTTCAATAGTACAAAGCACTGAGTATTGTTACTGAGCGTGCATAAGAAATATAATTTGTACTTGTAAATTGTACAGTAGTTATTTGAAATAAGTAAGCGTTAAGCAAAATAATGGGATCTCTTTACAGTTACTGAAAGAGTTTTATCTTGGAATGAACGACCCTGGGAGATCATGAAACAACTCGGCAAGGATAGCATCAGGCAGATGGAATTAATGAGATTCTACTTGCAGCTGAAACAAGATCCGCACGGACCTAATCTAGCTTTGTTCGTGGGAAACCTGCCGCCCAATTTATCAGAAAGAAATTATGAGAACATCCTTACTGACTTCCTGGGAAAAGGTAATGTAATTGTCTTGGGACGGATGCTAGTTAACAATACCGAAATGCCACATAGCAATCAAAATAGCAGTAGTAAAAATAAAAGCAATTTAAAATGATATATTACAGATATATATCCATGTGGGTTGTATGCAGTCTGAACTTTGAACTTTGTAAAACATTGAATTTCGATCGTAACATATTTATATTAATTACGTACTTAAAATTTACTGCTGAAATGTGCAGATTGTGCAATTTAAATAAGCGATTACTTTGCTTGAATTACGGCTGTAAATTTATTTAAATTTAAAGGGCAAAACTTTCCAATAAATGATAAATGCCTGCTTCCATATTTCTAAAGTATATGTTATAATTTTGCGATCAAAGCAAAACGAAAATTGTTCAATCAAATAAAGAATCTAGCCATTTAGATTATTTGCAATTAAACTCATAATTATACATTACTTTACGAACTATAAAAGTTACTAACTTACCTGTTACTCTTGATGTTTGTCAAAGTTTGTCTCAAACGTATTTTTACGTACTCGTATTTTCTGCTACTCGCGCATTTTAAGTAGGTAGTCATTTTTTTTTCATAGTCATAGACTATCCTCTACTACTATAAACTTCTTTGGGAGAGTAATTTTATGTAATAATGTGCTATATAAATTAATTGAATATCAAGAGAGAATAATTTCATTATAATAGCATTTGCTGGCCTTACAAAGATAACTAAGTGAAAAATTAACAAGTATTAATTAAACAGCATTATCTATATATAGGTTATTATATGAATCGTTATTCTAAGAACATATCTATAAAATTATCAATACATCAGAAACATCCATAAAGAAAATGAAATGCTCATTATTATATAAGTTCCTTCCTCCCTCCCTTAATTTTAAACTGAGGGACGTAAAATAACGAAAATTTGCCTACATGCATTAAAATATAACAATAACGTTTTAGCTAACAAATCGTGATATAATTATCAATGTGGCATTGAGACACCTTTTGAAAACTATTTTAAATGACAACAGTATGCAAGTAACAACTCATTTGGAAGCTACTTCAAATATCTATTCAAATGTTGTTTTCATTTTGACATTTTTATTTTGGTTGTTTACAGTACCTCCCTGTAAATGTCAAATGCTAAGCTTTTCCTAGCAGATATCACTCAGACGTTTTTACATAAATTAGTAGTTAAATAACATTCTGCAACATCCAAATACATTCAAATATCTCTTGTTGAATTTCTCTCTCGTTTATGATCGTATTGGGATGCCTATTTTAATTCGAACTATTAAATATTATAGAAAATAAGTTCTCCAAAATTGGTCCAATCTACTATGAATACGGATCAATGGTAATTACGTACGAGGATTCAGACAAAGCAGTAAGAGCACTCTACATTCTGAGAGAATCAAAATATGAAGACAAACAACCATTACTTGGTAGGTTACCCTATACCAGGTGTCAATAAGATCATGTATCAACTCACTGTTTTTGTTTAAATTAAAATACAATTTTCAAATTTAAAACTCGCATAATAATAGGCTTAGTTTAATATGCAAGTATATCAATTATACTGATTTCTTTGAATGAAGCACCCTGTATATATTAGCGTGTTCCAATTCTACATTAAATTTTAATATTTTCCGTATATGTAATGGATTTTATGAAATGTTTCCAAGTAGGCATTAGAAATAATAATATATTTAATATTTTACATTTGGGTGCAATATTCAAGCTAATATTTTGTTATAATAAAATTATTACAAAAAAAAATAACAATTTTTTACCTGATTTTTTAGCGGCAATTACTGTCTTTTTTTTTCAAATCGAATTATTTGTTTTTTCTATTACTGTAAAAATTATTATATTTGATATTAAAACTGGTTTCTTGGTGAATAAATTATTGGAAACGGTAACTTTAATTTCATTTGAAAATACTTTTGAATTAAACCAACCAATTCACTTACAATAAAATCCATTATATATGCACCAATATAAGGCCTAATTTCTAACAATTACTATAGAGGAGGAAAAAATAGTAATTACCATTTACAAAACAAATAGTAATTTTCGTCCCAAAATCAGAAAAAATATTATTTGTATGTAGCATTAAATGTGTAAATAGTATTGAATGTTTTCAGATAACTTCACTATATTATATATTCGCATCAATATTGCCTTCGGATATAAAAAATTAACTATAGTATTCTCTCCAATACTTGGAAAATTTTCATTTTACAAGATTGTCAAATACCAATTTTCATTATTATATCGACTTGAAATAAGTGTACCACATTTGATGAAAATGTCAAGAAATTATATTCACTGTATAGCTGATTTCATGTAGACATTAAATTGACTTGATCGAGTATACGGGGTGTTCTATTTAAAAACTCAAAATTGATGACACTTTTGTCTTCACAATTGATTCAAAATTTATCTTGAAAATATAACGGGTTGATACATTGTCTCATTGAAACCTGATATATCTCCGAATTTAAAACTACATCATGTTTTAATGGATAATGATTCTTTTTAGTTATGCTACTTCCCAACATAGAACCTTCGATGATACCTCCTGACGTACAACCGCTGCTGGTATTCGTCAACGTCAAGTCCGGTGGATGCCAAGGCTTGGAATTGATATCCAGCTTCAGAAAATTATTAAATCCTTATCAGGTATTCGATTTGGACAACGGTGGGCCGTTACCGGGACTGTACGTGTTTAGAAACATTCAGAACTACAAAATACTCGTTTGTGGTGGCGATGGTACCATCGGATGGGTACTGCAGTGTTTAGATAATGTTGGACAAGATTCGCAGTGTTCATCTCCGGCGTGCGCCATTGTACCTTTGGGAACAGGTAACGGGTCTATACAGAACGCGGCAGACTACTAGGCGGATTATTGGATAAAGGGGAATTAACGAGTGAACTTCTCGCGAGCGTGCGTAACCAACCACCGTTACATAACGAGTGGCACGAGATATAGTGGTGGACACATAGGATTGGAGGGAAATAAATTAAAGCATTTTATTCCGCTTCGGAAAGAAAAGTGTATTACAATAACTTTGCAAATGTATCTTAAATGTAATACACCCGTAATAATAAAAATACATATATTAACGAGGTTGCTGGAAAAATTCAAATAATTAAGTGAAATATTTCGAAATAAGCGTTTTGTTTCGCGGCCAAAAATCCATCGTATTATTAAAAAAATGTTTAAAACGGATGCGTTCTACCCAGAAGTCATAAAGAAGAGCCGTAACGGTAAATGACGAAGCGAAAATGAGGGACACAAATATTCTAGCTCCTGATAATGAAAATTTCCTGTACATGAGGAATATTGTATATAATTTCCTCTAAAGCCATTACTGACCTAGTAGCTTAGCTCTAATACGTTATTTCATGTCAGATAAAGTTTTTATGGTCGATTAGGTTATGTTTAGTCAAAGAAAGAGGCCTGCGTGAATATTTGTGATAATTACTTTCATTTCCTAAATTCTATTTTTGTTACTTTTAGGTATTTGTTTTATGTTAATTCATTCATTCAACCGGTATTAATTTTATATAAATAACCTATTACTTATTATCGTCATTGCTCTTAATTACATAAATACAGATGAATTTCAGAGCCGAGGAACATATACCCAGAGATCTTCAGGGATGTATCGGATCTTAGTTGCAAATCAGTATTTTACAAGTAACTATAACAAGTTTTTTTAAGTTTATTATTAAATATCAACTATGTAAGAGACGGATAATCGAGTCAAAAAGATGTTGCTGTGTGCTAACAGACCTAAATGTCATAAACCCGTAAGCCCAACATGTTATCTTTTTATGAGCACTGATAAAAAAATGATCATGTTTGGCAGCCACTTTATCGATTGCAGTATCATCCATGTCACGTGTTGTGCTCTTGGACTTTTGCTTTAAGCTAAATAATAGTTCACAATAAAAATACTTAATATTGCAACACTGATTAATGTACAATCTTATGTGAAAATAGTACGTACGTACATTTTCCTCATTTTAACATAAACAGGCAGTATATCATATATACCAAGGATTCGCCTAGTAGCTTGCCGCTCATTGTATAGAAAATTTGATAGGAATAAGGTCATTAGAAGATAAAATGTATTTTTTTCAGTTGACCTTTATTTTAATTACTGGCCTAAGAAGTTAAAACAAGTTAAAACTGCACGTGCATAAATTTGTAAAAACTGTTACGGTGATCCGATGAACATCATAGTTTGTAAACTTCGATTTGAAGTATTGTACAGGGCGGCTCACTGAAATCAATTTCTGAACTTTCTTCTCTTATTCCCCTAAGTTCCAATGAAATTCATCAATAAAATTTGAAAATATAAGATGTCAAGAAGCATATAATGTTATAGCTTGTGGATTCTTCTTTATGAGCTTTAAACATCCATTTCACCAGTAATGAATTATTTAAAGTAATTCGTGTCAAAAGTTCAGTGACAATGAAGTATGCACAATAATAATAAAAAAAATGTTTTGAAAATAATTATGTTAAAAATAAATATAATGAATCGTGCGGTCGTTTTAACGCAGAACTTAGTAAAATAAGTCACAAAAGGCCAATTTTGCAGCATAAACTTTAAACAAGATAAAAATATTTATGATTACCTTTTGAAATATCAAACTAAAATATATTATATTTGATATAAGTATTTAAAGCAGAACTTACCGAGCGTTTAATCTTAATTTGAGTCCATTGAACGTTATTATTATACACCACTTAAGTTCACACAACTACAAAATATACTAAGTGACATAGAAACTGTAACACATAGTGTACAGGTGTTCCAGGTAATTGACACTTATTGCTAAAATACTGCACATATGTTCACTACCTTACAAGGAAGCACTTATCTTATATTTTGAAGGCAGATATAGACATAGTTGACAATTTTTACAAAGTTTTACATTCCTCACAATGGAGCATATTTTGAAGGCAGCACTAAAGACGGTTGACACTTCTTGCTATGGTTTGTATTTCGCTCAACGCTTAGAGTTATTATGATACGTTACAGAGTTAGGAACTTTGTGTGTTTAGTTTTGATTTACTGGTTTTTTCTATTCATTAAGAGTAATATCTAGAGCACGTATATGTACCAATTCTACTCAACTTAGTGACTTCGAAAGAGGTCACTGAGAGGTCACAAGAGGTAATTGGGTTTCATACGCCATTCAGGGAAATTACCCAACTTAAACAGAAATTATTAGAAAGTTTAGTTAAATTCAATATGTATGAGATATTGTAGGGAAACATTGTTAAATCTGCTCCACTCTTACAAGAACAGTAATCGAATCGTCCTTCTCCTACAACAGAAAGGAAATGAATTTTGAAGAAGTAGTCTTTGACTGCTCCAAACAATTTGTCGGGGTTTTTTCAAAAATGCTACTGGACTTCAGATTCGAATCCGGATTAACATGGGGTGTGACAGGTACTCCAAGTATTTTGAATTTATTAGGGGTAACGATGCAATCGGTTAGAGCTGGCTTAGATTGCTAGCCGAGATAATCTGTGTGTAGATTCGATTCCCACAACAGTCGGTTTGGTGTCTTCTGTCAGTAGATCAGATCATTGGACATCATCTATCTCTGGATATCTGTGTGACTGTCTGGGGGGCTAGGTAGAGAATATCTCTGACTGAAAGATCGTGCCCGTAATAATAAAGACAAAAAACGTGTTAGAGTTACTATTTTTTTTCTCAAATTGTTTCAGTGTATTGTATACTCTTAAAGGTTTATGTATAGTGAAGCTCTATCCACGATCTCTACTTTAGTAGATGGTGTGAAGATTAGGGGTAGTTACTAGTATGAATAATCGGAAAAGCATAGTTACATACGTCCATTACGGAAATCCAACCAATTATTGAACCTTAAACTAATTCTCTTTAATCCAAGTTTTAATCGTATATTTTCTGTTAAGTTCACTAACATATTCATAAAATATCGGCTGAATTAAACCCTGTTTACTGGGTGTTACTGTTTATCAGTTAATATAAATGATTATTTATGCATCAAACAAGATCTCCTTGTTCACTTAGAATACTACTGTTTTCATTTATATCATCCTTTTCATTAAATTTTAAATTAGGATATTTTTGAAGTAAGCATCTTTTTTTCTATACTTCAAAGTTTGGTGCCTTATAATGCTCCATTTATGCTCAACTTAAAAGAAGCAAATACTTCAATAGTATCAAGTTAATTGTAAGTTAAATTAGTGTTTATATATTTCATTGATATTAAGATTATTACACTCTTACACATAAACAACGTATTAAAATAAAACACTTCTATGTGGCAACATTATTTAGTCATATACTTATAATAAAATATGTTTTCTTAATAATAAGGAAATTTCATAGAAAGTAAATAAAGAGATTAGTAAAAGAACATATTTTCGCCCGTTTAATACACCTATTAATTATGCTTAGACAATCGTTTAAAATAGACCATTCAATAAATACTACTACAGCTGTGAAATTAGGAATACATTTATGTGCCACGATTTATTGTACTTATTGCAAACTTTCTTAAATTTAATTTTTCAGTTTCCTTCCATCAAATAAATTAGAAATATTAAGTTTGTACTTCTCTATTGTATATTTAATGAAGGAATATTAATTATATGTATATTCTATATTGCACTTTTTTCTTGTTCATATTACTTTTTTTTTTTTGAAGAAATCGAAAAATGATCGGGCAATGTGGAATTTTTGTACAAACACCTTTTTAGGCATGACATGGTTAGTTTAAACCTTGATAAAAATTGCCACACCTCATCTAGTCAAAATCTTGCTAGTGGTATCCTTTTGATTCTTCATAGTCGAGAAGGTTGGAATATAAGTAAACATAAAACCTTACTAAATAATATTTTTCAACAAACGTATTTTATAATTAACAATACACATATAGTGCAGACTTGTATTCAATATTCAGTTTAAGAATAAAGAAACATTTTAAAGACTAAAATTGTAATTCTTATATTTTATGGCGTATATATAATTAAAGAGGTCAACTCTTGTCTGTTTGCCGTAAAAAAATATATAGTGCTTCCATATCAAAACTACCCATCCCCATTATTTTTTATAATAAAAAACGCATAAATTTAGATATCAAGGAGGTGTTGGAAACCAGTGTTCATTGCCATTTAGGTTTCACCCCCTTACCATCCAGTTACCTTCAGTTTGCAAATTTATTGACATTTTTTAATAAATTACATACTACGAATATACAAATACACTTGCTATTCTCCTTTGAACCAAACAAAAGTCAACGTTGATAGCAATACATTGTTGCTGTCTATTTCGCATAACATTAAACACGTGGAAGCATTATCGAAGTTGCTTCCAAACAGTCCGAAATTTATTCGCATATACTGCAAGTTGTGACTTCTGCATTGGCTATCAAGTATTCTCTACGCCTACAACTCAACTTGATGCTTCAATATACTTTCAAGTACCGCTATGTTCTTTGCATCGAAATGTGTAGAGCCTTTGACTAGATTTTACAAACATCGATATTATAGGGATCTGTACTGTATATTGCTGAATTAAATTTGTATTTCAGTGGCACATTCGAGAGCGCCAAAATTAAAAAGATTAAATAATCTAATTTATGATAATTCAAAGGAACATATAAGAAGTTTCAATATTTCATCAATAAACAAAAAAAATATGTGTATATCTTCTAATATAAGTAATGTATACCAGAATTTTTAAGAGGCGTATTATTTTTCTTGCTTCCATTTACTATGTGCTGGCAATTATTCTCATTCTGCTCATATTGTGGAGGCCCTCCACAATACATTCCTCTAACAATATTTTTTTTAAATATGCCCGTAGTTTAGTATGTCGTATTGCAGGGAACGACTTGGCAAGAGTACTGCGATGGGGCCCGGGTTACACCGGAGGCGAAGACCCTCTGAACCTTCTCAGAGACGTGATAGACGCGGAAGAGATCCGGCTGGATCGATGGACGGTTGTTTTCCATCCAGAGGACAAACCCGACGACAGCGTGAAACAGGTCAACTCCACCGGTAAGAAGAGGCAAAAACTGTCCAAAATGAAAGTGACCAATGAGCAAATTAGAAAAGCAGGTCAATCATATGTGTAACTAGATGTTGTTTTGCTGTAATCATGACTAACATCCATGTAACTCGAATAACCAAGTAGTTCATATGATATAGATATCAAATTTATTAACGATTTGTGGAAACACTATTGTTTGTTAAGTATCTGATATTAAAAAAGTATTTAAAAATAAAAACTAATAAACATGAATAATACTGGGGAAGGTAAATATTTGGAAGATTAATATTAGCCTGTTAATTTTTCGTATAAATATTACATCCTAAAGAATAAAAATTAAAATATAATTTTGTTTGATAACTAAACCATACCTTACTTTTTATTTTAGGTGAAAACATCGAATTATGGACGCGAGATTGAAAGCACATCAGTTCTTGTCTGAAATTTTCATATTAGCTACAATTTTATGCAAAATTTTCTACAAATGTACTTTACTTTCTGTACAATTTTCGACAATTCACACTTGTTGACACCCTTATCAGACTAATGTTTTTACTATCGTTCATAATTTTGTATGTGTACTCTTTTCATTTTCTTTGTCTTCCAAATATATTTCAAGCGTAAGTAACTACGGCTTCCTAAAGCACTTCTAAATCAGTTTCTAATAAATATAAACTTAAAATGGCTCTTTACTAGTAGCGTAGATACACTAAATTATTAGTAGTGGTGCATGGCTTTAGGTCTTTACTTTTTATGCGTTTAGTTTTTACGGCAAAACAACATTTTCGTAATGAAATTGGTTAAATAAAAATGTACTTCAGTAGGTTATGAATAAAATTGCATATTTACCAAATTGGCCTACATATGACTATTTTATAACTACTAAGAATTATTTTACACACAAATAAAACTTACATAAAATTGAATTACTAGTTGAGAAAGTATTTCACATATGACATTGAGTATGTAATTGACATAATTAGAAACACTTTGAATTCCCGTGATGTCTTTAAAACTTAAGTTTCTAAAATCTAAATGGATATCAGGATCTTTTATTATTAGATCTATTAAAGTTCAAAATTTAAGTACACAGAAATGGATTTCTTTTCCTAAAATCTTATGTTGTGGAGAGCAAGGTTAAACATACAGGTGAGGACAAGTGCACCCATATTTAAGAAGCGGTGTTAACATTTTGACTCGAATCCAAGAATACAATAAAATTCCCAAACTTGGGTCCAATCCACTACCTACAATAGAGAAAAAATGTTGCTTTATATTTATTATTCTTATTTGCTTTAGATCTGCTTTTATTTTGTCCTTCGCGCCTATTTGATAATCAGTTAACGGGTGATTTGGATTATGATATTAAGTTATTAAGAAAACAGAAACACTAATCTTTCAATCAAAGCAGATTGAATTCAACTGTTAATTAATTATTGATAGGGTAACAAAATATGCCTTATTGCATTAACTTCAGCTACCAACATGACCCTTTTTTGGCATCGTCGTAACTTGAGTATTTATAATCCTAAACAAAAGTAGATTATTTACGCTTTTCTTATTTTCTTCATATCTGTATCAATCGGTAAATATGGTTTGTATAATGATTCTTTGCATGTGCGTCACAGGTAACAATAGTGTAAATCAATCATTTTTGAACAGTATCGTGCCAAAAACACATTTTAGGATAACAATTAGTACAATACAAATCCGTCAACCTATGACAGAGTAATGAAAATGTTTTCCACAAAAAAATTCAATGGAAGTGATATTTCCATCAAAATAAATGAAATATTCAACAAAAATCAATATAAACGAAATAAAAATGAAATAAATTTTACAGAAATATTGAGACACCAATGAATCAAATTATACAATAAAGCTAAGACGTGACTTCATAATTGTTTTTTATAAATTATTAACTGTCTATGCCGTACGTAGTTGATTGAAACATATGTCGCTAGACATACATGCTGGTAATTATAGCATATTAGTAACAATTGCGAATGGTGTAGCATGTGATCCGTGCATCGTCACTAAATTGATATACGCGCAAATATCCATTATACAAATTGTATTTAATACTGTAACAACTCCTCGCACTAATATGCTACATCTAACCAATCGTGGTTTTTATAAACTGGTATATTTGAGATACGAAAATGTTTTGAAATTAAATTTTCTACTAGAATGAAAACCACGTAGAGATACTATTGGGATCATTAAAGTTGTAATTTAAGTGTAAACACATGGTGTCGTAAGTAGAAATGTTATCGTCGAATATGTTACGAAGTGCGTTATCAATATGTAATAACAACTACAATTTGTATAATGGATCTTTGCGCGTGTATCAATTTAATGACGACGCACGGATCACATGCTACACCACTCGCAATTGTTATTAATATGCCACAATTACCAGCACGTATGTCTAGCGACATATGTTTCAATCAACTACGTACGGAATAGACAGTTAATAATTTGCCAAACAAAATGCAATTATGAAGTCACGTCTTAGCTTTATTGTATAATTTCATTCATTGGCGTCTCAATATTTCTGTAAAATTTATTTCATTTGTGTTTCATTTATTTTGATTTTTGTTGAATTTTTTTCATTTATTTTGATGGAAATATCACTTCCACTGAATGTTTTTGTGGATAAAATCTTCATTACTCTGTCATAGGTTGACGGATTTGTATTGTACTAACTGTTATGCTAAAATGTGTTTTTAGCACAACACTGTTCAAAAATGTCAGTTGATTGATTCATACGATTATTACCTGTGACGCACACACAAAGAATCATTATACAAACCATAGATTAGGAACAGTATTATTGTGAAGTATTGGTAATATTTCAGATATATATTAATACTTCAGATAGGTGCCCGTTCATATTTTCCAAATATCTTGCGTACAGACTTATAGGTTACAGCAAGGGATGGCTAGCTGAAACGATAGAAATTTCGACTTCAACCATCGAAAGTTACTGCAATATTCTTACTTTACCATATATGAGTCAGCTGTGATACTTTTGTTAATTTTTTGTTTTATTTTTAATTATGAACTCTCATGTTAAATGTAAGTAAACGAAATTGCCTCATATGCAATGCGACATAGACGAATTTCTAACTGCAAAATCGGGAAATATGAGTAATTATTTTCAGTGGGCAATAATACTTGTTCTGGTTCAAAATTGATCCATATTCATCAAGCTTGTCGCTTTAAAAACAATATTATAGAGACGAGTTACCTACAACTCATGTATGTGTCAACGTATGTTTCAATGCTTAGAGTAAATTTATTACATATTTTCGAGATAGAATTATTCACTTTAAGTACTAACTATAGTGACGACATACAGCATATCTGCCAGAACTGCAGATTCCAGGAGCCCTAAAATATTTTACGCAGAATTTATAGAGGCAATTTGGTTTTCTTTCAGAACCGTGTGTGACTAAAAATTGATACAATGACTGAGTTCTCAAACGTTTAGCTAACATAAGAATCTTAAGCTGGAGATTTATATACTACATCCTATTGAATACATTTTATAATAATCTCATTCGTGAATAACAAAATAGTTCTTCGATACATTAGTAACCATACTATAATACGGTCCATAGGTTATCACTTCAGCATATTTAAAAGAGGGTACTTATTTTTTACAGGTTTTAAATTGATAACACTCTCCACTATTTCAAAATCACGATAAAACAGTAGATCAGTACTTATTCCGAAAATCTCTTTTTTCTTCTCTAGACTTGTTCTCTACATGCTAGGGACTAAATAGTAGATAACACATCCTTGTAAAATAAGATGGTCACAATTATTAATGTGATCATCTTATTTTACAAGGATGTGTTATCATTGATATATCAGTCCTGGAAGTCAGTTAAGTCTCTACTTAGCCTTAACTTCTCTTCACATATGCTCAAGTTCAATAAACTGTTACGAATAATATCAGTTTCATACATAGATTAATAATAGTGATGCATTAATAGCACTAATGCACCACTGTTCCGAATACATTATTTTTTATTTTTATTTCATGGTTACCAAACAGTATGGAGGTAACTTTTCAGATTACCAAACCATTAATGTGGTCATCCACCGTATTAACCAATAACAGACTATCAGATGTAAGACCTTTGATTTTCATTTTATTATCACATTTAGCAATCTAATACACTAAGCACCAACATTAAGAGATGTAAAAAAATCCCAAATTTTTAGGTGATTTTTAAAGGGCTGTAACTTGGAGAAAAATAGTCGCACAGCAATTTTAAGAAAAGCAAATTGAAGCTCCAAGTTTCTATTTTTCAGATCTTGAGTTAAAAAATTTTTACCATGATTTATCATGATTCTTAGGTGATTTTTAAAGGGCTGTAACTTGGAGAAAAATAGTCTCACAGCAATTTTAAAAAAAGCAAATTGAAGCTCCAAGTTTTTATTTTTCAGATCTTGAGTTCAAAATTTTTTACCATGATTTACCATGATTCTTAGGTGATTTTTAAAGGGCTGTAACTTGGAGAAAAATAGTCTCACAGCAATTTTAAAAAAAGCAAATTGAAGCTCCAAGTTTCTATTTTTCAGATCTTGAGTTCAAAATTTTTTACCATGATTTACCATGATTCTTAGGTGATTTTTAAAGGGCTGTAACTTGGAGGAAAATAGTCTCACAGCAATTTTAAAAAAAGCAAATTGAAGCTCCAAGTTTTTATTTTTCAGATCTTGAGTTCAAAATTTTTTACTATCAACAGTTTTTGAGTAATCATAAGAAAACAATCAGAAAAAAAATGTTTGCTTGCCATTCAAAAGGTCCGCGTGTTTTTTTTTTAGTAATTTCATCATAGAGCTTTTTTTGGATAACTTTATCCTCAATAATATGAGCGATCTGAAAGCCTTGTATGATAATTTTTCGCTGAGTTATCGTCATTCATAGCAAAAAAGTCAGCTTTGATTTTGGTTATTAATTACTCGGAAATATATTTTTTTTATTTTTTTCTTACAATAATTAACATTTTTTGATAAAAAAAAATATGGATTATTTCTAAAAATACATTTTCAACCTCAAAAAATTAATAAAAATGAAAAATTCATTCTTAAATTGATTTTTAACAAAAACGACAAATTAAAACATTCCAAACACAATAACAAATTACAGCGCTTTGAAATGTTCAGGGTTTCTTTAGGATACTGTGAGGTTGAAAATAAATAGTCAACATCCTTAGTCTATCCATTATTTACAAAGTTATGCCAAGTTAAGCGAATATCCCTAAATATGCAATTCTTTATATCTTTTTCAATCAACAATTTCGCACCGAATTTTTTTTTATCAAATACCAATAAGATTTTCTGTACAATCATTATTTCTCGGGTAATTAATTACCAAAGTCAAAACTGACTTTTATTTTGAATGACGAAAAATCATCAGACAAGGCTTTTAGATCGCTCAAATTAAATAGAATAAAATTATCTAAAAAATCTTTATGATAAAATCACTAAACAGTGCCTATACATTTTTAAATAGTCTAAAATATATTTTAAGGCCTCTAGTAAATTGTTGCTCGTACGGAATAGATAAATAATCTCAAAACGTTGTGGGGTTATAAAGAATTGCCTTAAATTTGCGTATTTTAATTAATGTATCTATATGAGTAGAGTATCCATTACTTCTGGCTATATCCTTAATTATACTCTTTTCTTTTTCGAACCTTTCACTACTAAGCGGAAAACTTAACAAATGATGGAACAGAAATTTGAAGCTTGCCAGTTTATGTTGATAACAAAACTATCTATGTATGTTTGTTTTTGTAGTAGCTAAAACTACAAAAACATAATCCACATGTCTAATCCATATCTAGAGAGATGAATTTTTTGCGGCTTCTCTCTTGAATCTACTGAAGAAAAGTTTTGCAATAGAAGGCGAGAAGAGTTGCAAAGAGTTCCCTTTGTATTCACAATGACAACAATTTTGAGTCAATAATACAAACACTAGTTAAGTCGATGTATTCATCGATAGTCTCTTAGGCAAAGTCCTTTAATTCAAGGACTGCTCTAATAATTTGCGGTATAGAACATTAGGAAATAATGAACATCATCAATTGGACATCAAAGAAGACCAACATTATACCTTATTACAATTTAATTTTACATATTAAGAAATACTATGGAACTTGCTACCAACGGACTAAGATGTCCAATATCTCAATTTTCAAACACCAATTATCCTGACTTATGTATCTTATATACGAGTAGACAATATAATTTAGGTATTATTGGGTTGGATGTTTGTACCCTTTTTTTCTAAAGCAATAGTAATAAGGTTATTATATATTTTAAGTGATTTGTCTTATTATTTGTCTGACATTATTTGTCTAGCAAAATATTTGTAGCTAGTTGTAAGGGCAATTATCAACAACATATTTTGTGATATAATTTGCTCATGATTGTCTGGATGATTTGATGATGGAAAACAAATTATAAGGTTATAGATGCAACCAAATACAGATGGAGGTGTAGCAATAACAATTGTTTTTCCTACTGAATTATGTTTTGCAATGGTAGAAATATAATACTCCTACTAAAATACTGTTACTCTAATTTTTGATTTTGTATTTCAAATTATGCTTACGCTATAACGAGAAAAGGAATCACTGTTGCTTTTATTAATACATGTCGTGTTAGCATCACATTCTATTGCCATGAAGTGCATATGTGAGCATTACAGAATAATCCTTAGTAGTGATAAAGTAGTCTTCTAGATTTAGTCTTTCGTTTAGCTGAACACTTACTACAGTTGTAGCAGGTTCGACGAGCGAGGACAACTCTCAGATCTTCGTGATGAACAACTATTTCGGAATTGGAATTGATGCGGACCTCTGTTTGGATTTTCATAACGCCCGTGAAGAGAATCCCGGAAAGTTCATCAGCCGGTTGCATAATAAAAGCGTTTACGTCAAGATGGGTCTGAGGAAGATGGTGGGGCCGAATATGTGCAAGGATCTGCACAAAAAAGTGCGGCTAGAAGTCGATGGGAAGCTAGTTGAACTACCTCAAGTTGAGGGTATCATTATTCTTAATATTTTAAGGTATTACAATTGAATTTTACGTCGAAATGTAGTTTCATAAGCATATTATTGTAGTTGGGGTTCCGGTGCGAATCCATGGGGTCCAGAGAAGGATGATCAATTTTCCAAACCAAATCACTGGGATGGAATGTTGGAAGTTGTAGGTGTTACGGGTGTTGTGCATTTGGGGCAGATCCAGTCTGGTTTACGAACTGCTATGAGAATTGCCCAGGTAAGTGCTATTCATTTCATCGCTATTTGCCAAATAAAATACTCTCTTATCTTGCCGGTAAATGGAAGAGTCTACCTGAGCCTAGCCATAAAAAATTATCCACGGTATGTATTATTTATTTGGCAAATAGCGATGAAACTATACTAGGCATCAGTAAGTGTTCATATAAGATAAATAATGGCATGCCTTATCAATACTAAGAGAATCGATCAATGCGGAAGGAGTATATCTTTAGTTTTGAGAGCCAAACAAGGGGGTTATAATCTGTTTCGACTGTAAATTTTCGTCCAAATAAATAGGGCCTAAAGTGTTTAGTAAAATCAATGATAGAAATAAGTTCCTTTTCGATGGTACTGTAATTGCGTTCGGCAGAATTTAGGGTACGTGAATAGTATGCTACCGGTCTGTTACTTTGACTGAGTAACTGAGCCAATAGCAACGTTGCTCGCATCAATAGTTGTTTTTAATTGTGATCTTGTTTCGTATCACCAGGGCGTACTGCAGTACCACATCTGTTTTTATTGCCTTAAGGGTTGTGAAATAAACATTGGTGTTTACTTCAATACATAGATATATTAAAACTAAGTAACAACGGTGAACACTTTAAAGAAAACGTTCTGTATAATGATTATAAAAACTGACTAATACTTAAGTTCCGTATTAGGCAGTGGATACAGCAATGCATCGCTTTCGGCTTTCGGTTTTCTGTTTTATAGCCTGTCCCTACATCAATTGTGACGCGAGGGGGTGGGTTTTGTGTCACTTTTTGACCATCGAATATGCTGGAACAGGCTATTATTAAAAAATACAAAATTAAGGGAAGTTAAAGTTCAACATAGTTCCGCACAGTAAGAAAGGATTCTGAAATAAAGACAGCCGACTGTTCCCATAATAAGTTCATTTGTAAGGGAACGAAACTATTTACTGTGACCCTAATAAATCCACTGCCATAAGCTAATAGAAGTCTTAACAATAGTTAATGTAAATTCTTTCGAGAAATCTGGGTAGACTAATACAGGTACATTGCTTATAGAGATTTTTGCATTTTCAATAGCTTGTTTATAGTCAACAATACACGATGATGAAGTTCAGCATGGCTATTTTCAGTAAGACAGTGTAATAGAATGTACGGCAGTATAGCTAACTTTTTTCCGCGAGTGTTTTATGACCAGTTCATAAGTTTATATACACAAGTTGGGATTTCTCCGAGGTCTCCTCGTTTTACCATTATGGACTTGCTCTTGTCGTAGGCGGCCCCCCTCCCCTATTCGTAGTGGAACAGAGTGCTTTCGGGCATTCTGCAACACTTCCTGAGTGGTCCTCTCGACTGTCCTCGCCTCCGTTTCGCCAAGTATGGTTGTACCGATCCGTGTGGGACACCTTCAGGATCATACTCACTGTACTACTCCTCTATTGGAGGACGCACTGCTTTGATATGGCGCCTCGTCCTGGATTGTTTTTTCTTGGGACTTCCATGGGTCCTTCATAGGTGCGGGTCTGGTCCTGGTAGATGAACAGGCAGCCTTCTTGTCGCTACGGGTCTCCATGATCCTTGCTAAATTTCTTCTGCCTCGCTTTCCCTTCGATCCCCTGGTGGTAGATACTATGCCACCGTACGGTGTTGGGATGACACTCATCGTGGTGGCGAGCTCAACGTAGGAGACACTGGAAAGGACGTACCGTTTCCTTTCGACTGGCATGTTTCCCCTTGGTGGGATTCCTCTCCTGGCTCGCTCCCATTCAGTGCTCTGGCTACGGCACTGAATCTCGTCCGCCAATACATTCACTGTGTCTTTCGATGCATACCTGGTCAAGTTATCCTTTGGATGGTCGCTGGAATTTATAAACTAAGGCTGGAGTGGTAAGAACCGCTAGGTGGTCGATATGAACTGTACTCCACAGCTTTTCTGTGGAGTTTAAGCACACAAAATATTTAGATTCCAGTTGCACTTCTGTCTTCTACTATTAGATTTGGTTACGTTAAGATCTTGTCACAAAACACCGGTACTAATTAACTTGCTCAACCCATGTCATATATATACCTTTCTGGAAAATGACCGTCAGGAAATCATGTAATCATGAGGAACCTATAGTCTCGGATTTGTCTTGCGGTTTATTCATTTCCGTAAATGTGTTCAAGGACTAAACGCTGGGGTATCACTGAGTTCGGGTCTCGTCTCTGTCTCTGTGAGAGTTTATTGGGTTCACACTTGGTCTTTGGTTGGCAGAACTTGACAACGCAAGTGGTCCTATGACGCAGTTTTAGAAACGTCGGGAAGAGCACAGAAAAAGTCATAGAAGTCGCGATAACTGTCTAGATACTGGGGAGGTCACACGCGATCGGGTTGCGCAGAGATACTAGCACTTGAGTACTGGAGCACTTTTGAACGTGTACCATTTAGATTTTGAGTTGACGAATGCTGAGTTCAAACTGTCTCGGCGCAGTTCGTTGCACTGCTTTTATCTCCAGTGTCGCGCTTAGACTGAAAGGGGCTTTGGTTTTCAACGCTGATTGGTCGGCCCTTGGGACGGAGACGGTCACTTGACAGCAAAATGCATTTAGTAGCACGAGCAGGCGCGTAAACTTGCCCATCTAACAAGGCAGAGATTTCCATAAACAAAGACATTATTAGCCATTTAGTTTCCACTTATAGTTCATTATCATATCTCTAGTATTAATAACATATTTTATCTTTGTGAATGATATTAATATAATATATAACTTGCAAACTTTGACAAAATAATTTCAAATAAATTATTACACTAGTATATATATATGCTAGAGTATATATACGCTAGGATGGAAGTTTTCCATTTCATGATCATAACCAATATTTTTGATATCAGTACAATGTATATATTTCATGGTATCTTACAGGGTGGACACATAAAAATTCATCTTAATTCAGACATTCCCGTTCAAGTGGATGGAGAACCTTGGGTACAAAGTCCTTGTGATGTTGTAGTTTTAAAATCTGCTCTTAAGGTAAGATTTTCCGTACAGTATTTTATACATACAGTAGTGTATATTTCTATAGTATAGTGCTGTTCAGTAGTAATTTGATATGAGGAATATATACCAAATTCTATTACCTTTATACCCGTGAAAAACATGGCTGTGATATTCTTGCAATATTTCATAAAAGTAAGGAATAAAATTTGTATCATTTTTTATGTGCAAATTTGTCGATTTCTTAGTATAGTTGCACTGATTACCACATTTGACAGAACTGTAACATCATCTAAATTTCTTTTCAATAAACTTTCTGTTTTACATCACTTTAGTGTCTAGACATTATATGTATATATGGTAAAGTTTATAGCCTTATTTGTGATGTTTCATAAACAAAAAAAAACAGAATCAAATTAAAATTATACAACGTTTTGCTTCTAGCTTTATCACTATGTCTAGTCTGGTTTAAGTCAAGTCCACTAAACATATTTTGTTATATAATTTAGAAAGTAATATAGAAGTATATTATATAACATCACCAGGGATATTTCAAAACTAATTTATACAACTATTATACTAATTTATAACAAGAACTTTGTTTTACTTTTCTATCCATTGTTTACGTAGAAAAATTGTTGTAAAATGTGGTGAAATGTAGGGAACTATTTTGTATTTATGTTAGTACTTATTAAATAAAAATATCATAAAATCATATGCCACTGAATTTGTCTTTAAATGGGCTACAATGCATGGTACGATAAAGAGATATTTTATTATAAAAATACAGATAATGTTACAGTTCTGTAATATGTAATAGGAACAGCTACGCTCTTATGCAGTTTTTCCTTACTTTTAGAAAACATTGTATTCCTCACGTGTATTTAGTAGATTCACCTCAGCTTGACCCTTCATTTTGCTTAATACACTTTCTTTTTTAATTTGTTTTCACAAAATTCGTCATGTGCATCCCTGTATGTAAAACTCTAATGTATTTATCTTAAGATATCCATTTTAAGTACATTATTTTATTGTATATATTTATATTTAACCTAATTTTTCTTATATGAATGTCACTAAGTATTGCACCTTGAGGCATCTTATGGAGCTTTTGTAAATCTGCATGTAACATGCTATAGCGAACCCCCACCCTCCCCAAAAGCTGTGAGCTACAGATATGAGCTTTGTAAAATAAATGCATACACTACACCATCCACACATCAGTACAAAAAATATATGAGTACAAGTTAGCTTTTACTTCAGCAATCCACTAAATTGATAGTTTAGATGATCCTGTTAACAAAGTTTGGTTTTGTCGTTAAAATATATCATCCTCTCATATCTCTATGTTTCTCTTAATCTATAGAACTAATCAAATTGATCTATCGAACTAATGCTGACAAACAACTGTGTAAAGTTTCGCAGAATAAAGTTGAAAGTTTTTGCATATCCATATTGTTATTAAATGGTTTTTTGAAAGACATCAACCTTATTTTTAGAAAGGCATTGAATGACGTACAAATTGTATTTTATTCCGATTTTGTGTTTGAATTGAAGATGTCTCATATCAGGAATCTAGTAAGTAAATCTGCTACTAGTATCGTACCGTATACTAGTTTTATTTTCAAATTTGAAAACGTAAAAGAAATTAGTTTGTGAAAATGCAAATTAATATAAATAACATATTTTTACTCCTAGACAAAATAGTGCCAACAGTTATTCTAAATCAAAACTGTTGAAGAAATATCAAATCACTAGACTGTTATTTCAATTAATTATTGCGTTACTGTTATTGTAAATTGACTTTGTTAGATAGAGTTTTAAAAGATTATATTTAAAAGCAATAAAATGCGATAACACACCTTATTTCAAAATCAGCAGCAAGTAGACTAGTTTCTATTGTATTGACGGAAAAGTAGAAACATTTCGGAAACAGGTATTGTAAAAGGTTTAGTCAGTGAAAACGCTAAATTAAATGTATTGATTGCAGTTCAAATACTATAAGTATTTGACGTATAGTACTTCTCGCACTTCTTTGGGGCAAAAGGGGTTTAAACAATAGTGTCGACCATTCCACAGTTGGAAGCCGATTAAAAAATATATAACAACTTTTTCTTTGAATAATACATTAAATCATCATTATGGTAGATATTTGTCTCAAAAGAATCCTCATTAGATTCAAGAATTACATAACCAGCGTTGAGATAAAGTGAATATATCAAGTGGAATGATTCAAGTAGAAATTTCTTTGTAGAAATTAGTTTGCTGCTATTTATCATTTCTGTATTTTCAATTCTACTTTAACAGTCCGTTGGTCAAACAATCAGGATAATGATATTCCCCACAAAAAAATTAAGTTTCAACAAATCAGAGCCT
Organism: Rosalia funebris; assembly: GCA_037954035.1. Classification (NCBI taxonomy): domain Eukaryota; kingdom Metazoa; phylum Arthropoda; class Insecta; order Coleoptera; family Cerambycidae; genus Rosalia; species Rosalia funebris. The sequence continues at coordinate 360,883 of JAZFAV010000018.1, read as the reverse complement.
CTTCTCATTTTAATGTTGATATTCAGTGACTTTTTCACAATATTTTCCATGGCAGGTAAATAGGAATACCAACTGAAGAAACCGAAGGGGTCAAATCAGATGATTGTACTGATTTCACCCCTTCGGTTTCTTCTTGTGAGGTTACTTAACTTTGCAGGTATATTTTAATAGGTTATGTAATTTAAAGTTTCTTTCTGATGCAACGAATTCAGATCCAAATGAAAACCCTCTGTTATGAAATACTTGAACATTCTATTGCAGTATACAAAATGTTTACTACACGCGGGCGAATATCAGATTGTTATTGACAGACACTTTTACTAACTTAAATTTCTCTCAAAAGTAAAGACGTGTTTGCTTTTTTCGTATTTTTCTCAAATAACACCGTCTATCTTATGAACGGTAAATAGAAAACTTTAATATGGGGTGTAAAAAGAAGGGGTTGCAATTTAAAAAGATTATAACGACGAGACAGCTCAACCACAAAATCCGAAACTAAATAAAATATCTTTTTAAAAAATAAGATTGATGTTTCAGAATTTTTCAAAAAACGTAACAACGTAATGAATATCCTGGGAAAATTTATCATCATGTATATTTTTATTATCCTTTAGAAAAGAAAATAGATTATATCTTACCTAGCTTTTTTTGTATATAAATGGCGAAGGTGTCAATATTACTTTAATATACGAATGTTTTGATTTGCTCGAGTTACTACTTCAGTTTACTTAAATATGTTCTTGCTATCCTTGTTTCTAATTCATCCAAATTACACATAATAGTTAACTTTCTGTGATGATTAGAGATTAAAACGTAAATAAAGTGGGAAAGAACTACGTTACTGGTAAATAAATTAAATTTCTTGAATTCAGTGAAATCAACTATACTGAAGTGAAATTTATTAAAGCAGTATTAAATTCTTTAAAATTATAGTAGCACCTTGGTCGTTTCTTGGAAAATTGCTAACTCAATTATATTGTCGATAAAACTAGTTCTTGTAATCTTTAACATTAAAATATTAAATTAGAATGTAAAACTGTTATTTAAAAATGTATAACTTAAACGCTTTAATGCCACACATTTTTAGACAAAAGTGAATATTAACAACTTTAATTTTTATTTTAACTTTAATTTTAATATTTATATTATTATAACTTATAATACTAGTGGTTATTTGACATTATTCGATTGGTAATATATTTTTGAAGATTTTTAACAAATATTTACTTTTCTAAAAGTAGTATTTGTATCTTCAAAAGTGTATTACTTTTTTATAGAATTTGATTTATAGTCAAAATTATAATAAAGGCAAATGAATAAATTCGGTAAACTGGCACAGTTCGAAGGTCGCTATTTGCCAATTTAAGAACGTCAAAAACATTTTTGAACAATCTTCACTTCCATGGCACCTTCGCCATTTATTTCAAATTTTCTCGCTGAGTTCTCAAGTAAATTATATATTATACGAGTATAAATACATTATTTGCATACATACATATATACATCACTTGCAAAGTAATGTGAAAGTATGGTACAATTACTAGTTGTTTTTTTTTCGAAGAATAGACAAGATATATTAATCAATCAAAAGTATTTGCTATTTACACTTGCTAATTTTAGTATTACTTGTCTACATTATACTATTAACAAGAAAAACGCGTTATTAATTAGGTAAATATACCGTAAAAAATAATCTGCTACGTTCAATACGACTTGAAAAAAGTAAATATTAAAAAGCTGCATCTAAAAACTGGACCATGCAAACCATGCAAAAATAAAGCAGACCATGCAATATACCGTACAATATTTTATAAATCTTCTTATTATTCTAATTCTTAAAATCATGTTATCTTTCAAAAGCTGTACTCATATAATGTGCTCGATCAATATAAGGTTTTCTTTACTTAAGAAAATTCATTTGACCTAAGGGACACTTGCAAGATTTTTTTCTAATCTACATAACATGGATACATAACAAAGAAAACAAAGGTAATAAGGCTGTATAATATATTCCATGTATATTAAATAACAAATACATGTATATAAGTATTTGCTAAGAATTATCAAGGAGAAATTAGAATTAATAAAATATATATGTATATATATATATATATATATATATATATATATATATATATATATATATATATATATATATATATATTGTATATAACAAAAAATGCTGTGGCTTATATGCATTAGTTGAAAGTGTGTATGTCACACCAAATCCGTAAAACAATTATGAGGCGTCAATCGCTTTGATATTAAAATGATATTTTAGTAGATACTCAAATATCTATTAAATTTAGTTTTTTTAATATAAGGGCCTTTTTGAGCTAAACTGTATTCAGAATGAAAATGTAAAGCCTCAAGTTTAGCAAATGCCAGGTTTGGAGAAGCTCCTTAAACTGCTTAAAACCAAAAAGTAGTCTACAATTGGCTCTTTTATGTTTACTTAAAAATCGCAGTACATATAATTTCTTTAATTATTTTGGGATTATTCACGAATCTATCTAGATTTAATGAAACGGCGTGATGACAATCACCAAATTTTCTTTAAAAAACGGACGAATGAAAATGTAAACTCCGTTCTCACTTCGCACAAGTTCCTCTAGAAAAATTCTGTCTCTATTCTAAACAGTACTAATTCAGTTCAAGAGATCCATTTACATTATGTTCAATCAAATTTGCATCGATTTTGAGACTCATAATTTCTACAGAATTCTCTTACTATAGTCCATCGATTTCCTTGGAGATATCCACAGGTTATCTAGATATAAATGAATTTCAAAGTTGTTACGCTAAATCTGCACTAAACGAAAATTTCTATCGTATTCAGGAGATCCCTTTACGTTATATTCTATTAAATTTTGGTCGATTTTGAGACTTTCGTATTTTCTACAAGATTCCCTTACTACATCCATCGATTTCCTTCTACAAAAAATGTATTTTTGAAAAAGAATCTGAAAGAATTCAAATGAACGTAAGAAGGGCAGATAAATTCAACGGTGCCCTCGGATATGCCTTTAATGCACAAGTTCTCTAGCTAGGGAGAATAGGGATGAACGAATGATGAATTTGGATATAAAAGTTGTTACGCTGAATCTGCACTTCCATAGAACTTTTTTAGATTTACCAGGAAACCGACAATTTCTCAATAATACAAAGATTGGTTATCATATTTGGGAGACCTATTTACGTTATTTTCAATAAAATTTGCGACGATTTTGACACTTTCATATTTTTAACAAAGCTTCCTTACTTGTAGATTTTAAAATTTCGTGTGAGCATACATATAATGATTCAAGTAGTTTCTAGACATGAGACATTGAAATAAAAATATATCAGCAATGAATTGTTGTATCAGAAGTGAAGTAGCACCAAATAGATGCATACTGAATTTCAGTACAACAGCCAACATAAAATAATATGTACAAATTTTAGTATAATTCACACAATTATTTATTGGTCCATATTTATCTTTTTCCCCATCTCCATAAATAATATTATTTAAGTTATATTTAACTTAAATAATGGTGAGTAATAAAATCAATGAAACATTATATAACGAGTTGAACATGTTAACACTTAAGGCCACTCCAAATACAACTTATTGTTTCTTATTTCGTCAGGATTAGCCTTGTTTTCTTTGTTAAAGATAAATATCGCAAGTCTCGGAACGTGTCCTTTAGGTCATTTGAGATTATTTACGTAAACCCACACAACAGCCTACAGAGCGGCGTTGACATCATCCCCCTTGCTAACTATTCCGTTGTTCAATGTTACCACTTTAGCTGTTGCACACCTCACTTACTTATAGTTATTTTACTTACTTGATGCAGGCGACAATGCTGAAGAAAAATAAGTTCAAGCGTCGGCCTACAGAACCGAATATACTACCAGCCAATGGGGAGGGGGGCAAGAGCACAGATGACTAATTCAAACTTGTTCCTTTAAACACATCACCTTCTCATGATATTTATGTATTTTTTATAAGCCGTACATCATTTCTCTTTAATCATTAGCATGAATTTTTGCTTGATAGTCATATTATAACAGTTCAACTGCTTCTTTATTTGATTTAAGTAGATATTCTATAAGTTGCTCGAAAATTTAGTGTTTTAATGACTGTTGTGTGTGCGCCCCTCCCCAGGCCACCATGCTGAAGAAGATGAAGGGTAAAATGAAGAGGCGCAACACTGAACCAACTATGCTAGTTTCTCCTGGTACACAACTAGCTCCTTTGCCTTCCAACGATGGCGAATCTCCAACGGATCCCAACAATACAACTTTTTAATTATAATTCACTAGTGAATTCCTTTCCGTTTCGTGTTTTATTGGACATTACACCCAAAGGGCATGGGTTTTTTAATTTTTCTTGCATTTAAGAATCGTATTACATTAAAATATGTATTTTACAACAGTAAACTGTAATAATTATTACGTTAGAGTATGGTATTTTACCAAAATACTGGTGAAAAATTGTAGATTTTGTGGCTAAATGCCCGTTGAGTTTATTTGATTTAAAATAGTTTATTTAAAGTACAAGTGATGTACTATAGACAATTTGTAGTTTTAATGTTTATTTATCAAATAAAAATCAAGTAATACAGTAGAATCCACAAGTACTGTGCTGCCAAAATACACAAGTACAACCATTATGTGAGCGAAATACTCACGCAATTTTATTATTACCATTTAATGAGTAAAGATCAGAAGAACGGAGTAACATCGTCTCCTAATATGAAGTGACTCCGATCAGCTACGTTTCTGGAAAGCAACTTCCAGCTATGGAAAAAGGTCATCTATAGAGACGTTAACGGTGTGTTCTTTCAAGTGAAAATCAGGAAAAGTAAGGAACTACAATTGTGTAGAAGAGTGATTTTAGTCGTGATAAGGCTTTGTGCGACGGCCAACTGTGAGATGTGTTCCAGAACTCGTTGATCGTTAGTAGGCTATGCAATTCTAGTCACCCTTCCCCCTAGTAGGCAGCCACGAGATGTGGCAGGTGTGTCGTGCTGTCTGTTCATATTATTGCGTTGCCTCCATTAAAAGTTTATCTGGTGGCAGGTCACAGACCACATCCTTCTCTGTCTTAAATGTATAAATATAAGTAATTACTCTTTTGTGACTTGTTACCCCCACTAAACTCTTACTGGAAGTAACGAATGCATCGAATAGACACAATGTAGGTAGCGTTTGGTCTCACTATCCAGAAAGCGACGCCGAACGCTGTCGTTAATCTGCCTCGGTGCAAGGGGCTCAGTTCTTCACGGATGCTGTCTGGAGCCTAGTTCGTGAAGAAAGCACTGTGGGCAGATTTACGCAACGATTTGTCCCATAATTTAGCTATTATCTTACTTAAATCGATGTGCTATATTGTTTGTAATTATATTTCCCAAGGTATGTATTTTAGATGAAATTCTCAGAACGTTTGTCTATTTCATCGGATAGAAAAACTTCAGTTCTTCGCACCTTGTTCTCTATGACGATTGAGACACATAATTCTTTTATTTCTTGATTGCCACTTAGAACCCAATATGCTTTTGATTCTTCATAAGGTACTGAAGTTTTTCTTTTACATATAAGATATGAAATATATGTATATGTGATTAAATAGATATATTAAAAATTGTGAAATATAGAAATATTAAATGTACCACTTTTTTCATTTATCCACGAGTATCGTTTATTTCAGGGATGCATAGGAAGCCTTTAAACGGTAAAGCAACGAATTATCCTTAAGTAGAATATGCAGTTTTAAATGGTATTGTGCTAATGGAACTTAGCTAGATCCGAAGTCTATTTGGTAGATTAATAGGTAGATGTCATATTTCCACTTTTCCTTCCTTATTACAATTCCTATAGCTTACAGGTTTGCATCCAATTGCCGAAAATACGTGATACAGAACAATAGAGTACGAGAGTATTATGTCAGCTTATCAGAAAGAAAAATGCAACAAAACACAATATATGATCGCCTTGCATACGAAGGGGCGTGCATCTCAAAATTGATACTTTACAGAATATGCATTTTAAACTTTCGGTTTTAATACGTTGTATTGAAATGCGTTTATACTGTTTTCCCCCATATTTTCATATTAATAAAGAATTTGGATCCCCCTCCTAGACTATGCTAGCCACGCCAGAAACTTCTTGTATAATAAAATATTATTATTATGTTTTGTGGGTTTGGGCCTCATCGGCCACTGATCGCATGGGTAGTCCCTTGGTGATCCCCTCTTATCCGGGTCATTATCCAAAAGTGCTATCCCATAAAAGCAGCAATTTGCAAAAACCTCCTCTCCTCCAGTGCGGGGCAGGTCTAAAGAAGATGAATCGAGGTTTCCTCGTCTTCTCTGCAGTATCTGCATGCCGGGCTGTCAGTCGGCCTCAGCTTGTGCTTATATGCATTCAGGCTACTATGGTGGCCCGCTATGATTCCTACCAGGGTTCTGGCTTTCTGCCTGTTCAATTTAATGAATTCTTGGGCCCATTTCTCAATCTCTGAGTATTCGATGAAGAGTTTGGTTATTCGACAACCCGTTACTCTTCTCCATCTTTCTCTATGCTGGTCTCTTGCTCAGTCATTGATGCGGTCTTTGATCAGATTCCGACTTATTCCCACTGCACGTTCTGGTCCATAGAGGTTTTCCCTGGTCCCTAGTTTGGCAAGGTCATCTGCAATTAGATTTCCCTTAATGCCATTATGCCCAGGTATCCATAAGAGTTCCACAGGTCCCTTCCCTGCCAATTGGTTCAATGCTTCATAGCAATTATAGACCAGCTTCGACTTTGTCGTTGCTGAATTCAGGGCTATCAACGCCGCCCTGCTATCCGAGCAAATACATACCCTCTCCTGGGTCCGATTTTGGTCAGCCCCCAGAACACCGTATGTAATTGCAACTAGCTCGGCCTAGAGTGCAGTAGTATATTTACCCAGGGGGAAGGTTTTACCTATCCCATCACGTCGCCTATACACCCCCGCACCTCTGTTCTCACTCTTGGCTCCATCCGTGTACCAGATGTCTCCATTGAGCGATAATACAGCTCGACCCTCTATCCAGTCGGTCTTACTGGTGAGGGTGATCTTATATTTCTTGTCAAACAGGAAGTGGATACCCATACTGTCAGAGGGCATCCATAGGAGCCTCCCTCAGCTAGCTCTCTTGAGAGTCTATTCAGGTTCCCTATCTTCCTGTTCAAGTTTCCCACCCTGTGCATTGCAGCTTCAGCTTTCACGGTGAAATCAAGAGGTGGTATTCCCGTCAGTATCCCCATCGCCTCAATCGGTGTCGATCTTGAGGCTCCGGTTATACTTCTTAGAATCAATCCTCTTAGTTTGTTAAGTCGTCTGACTTCCGACTTTAGACAGGCTCTCTCCCACCAGACCAGTGCTCCATAAGTCAGTCTGGGTTTGAGAATTGCCTCATACATCCATTTCATGGTCCCTGGTTTCAAGCCCCAGCTATTACCAATGGCCCTTCTCAGTTGCCAAAGTGTTGCTGTGATCTTGGAACATATGTGATTTAGATGTTTTTCCCATGACAGTTTCCCGTCCAGGATTACTCCTAAGTATTTCACTTCGCTATTATAGCTTAGTTCTTGACCACCAAGTTTCAGCGGACATGTACTGTTCCACTTATATTTCTTGGTGAACACCATCACCTCAGTCTTAGAGGGATTGACCGAGAGTCCCTTATCCCTGCACCAATTCCCAACCTTGTTTAATGCTCCCTGCATTATATCAAGAATCGGCTCCAGGAAAGGGCCCTTCGATATTATTACTAAGTCATCAGCATAGCCAATTACTTGGTAATCCTTTAACCTTTCAAGCAGATCATCCACTACCAGGCACCATAGAAGGGGAGACAATACCCCTCCTTGAGGACAGCCCGAGTCGACCAGGCCCTTAATGGTTGTCTTGCCTTTGTTGGCAATAAGCTGTCTGTTTCCCAACATATGGTCTATCCATTCAGCGATTATTCTGGGGGTATAGCATCTACCTAGTGCTCCGCTAATCACCCCCCTGGATGTAAAGTTGAAGGCTATTTCAATATCAAGGAAGGTGCCGACAACGTATCCTCCGGAGTGCAGTTGTGCTCGTATCGATGACACAACCTTATCCAGAGCTGTTTCTGTTGACTTACCAGCTTGATAAGCCTGCTGGCTCCCTTGAAGCGGTCTCTCCATTAGGACAGTATCCCAAAGGTACCTGTCAACTAATCGTTCGGCCGTCTTCAGTAAAAATGAAGTGAGGCTAATCGGTCGAAAATCCTTAGGGGACGTGTAACTGACTTTTCCCGGTTTAGGTATAAAAACAACACTTGTACCTAGCCACACTTCTGGGACCTTCTTCAGTGCCAAGCTGGCCCTGATGATCCTTATAAGTGGACCAAGGATTATATCTTCTGCTTTCTGCAGAAGTACCGGGTAAATACCGTCCGGTCCCGGTGATTTATATGGATCAAAGGACCTCAAGGCCCACCTTCTTTTAGCTGGTGTGACTATCTCCTTCACAAGTTCCCTGTCGTCCCCCTCTCGGTTTACAGCCCAGGTCCCATGTGCCCCTATTACTAATAGGTCGGAAATGTCTCCCGTCCCCGGTCTATGAAAGCCCGAAAAATGTGCTTTGATGAGATGGTCTAAGGTTTCCTCATCCGATTCCGAGAAATTGCCATTAGGTAGCTTGAGCGATCCTAAAATCGCTTCCGGGCTACGGGCTAGGATCTTGTTCAGCCGTGCTGCCTCAGTCCCTTTATTTATCTTATTACAGAAAGAGGCTCAACTACTTCTTTGGGCTTCCCTAACCTCAGCCCTATACTGATCCCTGGCAGCTTTATAGTCCTCCCAGGTTGTACGGCTGTTACGTTTTCTGGCTCCTTTGAGAAGGTTTCTTACCTTGCATCTAAGGTTTTCCAGCGTTCCACCATCTTCCCTGTCCTTTCGGCCTAGCTCGTTTAGGCGTACAGTTCCCTTCATAGGCTTCTATCAATCCTCTACTCAGTCGGGAGGCTGTCTCCTCCAGTACTTCCCTCTCACTAATTCTGGAGGGGATCCCCCGATCTGCTACTAGAAGATCTGACTTGTACTGCTCCCAGTTTGTGAATCTGGGGTTGCGGACCCACTTCGTCTCTTCATGCTCCCCACTCCCAGATCAAACTTAATAGCAGAGTTATCAGAGAGTGTAGGTTCATCCGAGACTCTCCAGTTCCGCACGTATCCCGCCAGGTGTTTGAAGCCCAAGGTAATGTCAATTACTTCCTCCCTTATAGCATTATGAAAAGTGGGTGTGTTCCCCGCATTTAAAATATCTAGCTCTGTACTTATCAGATATTCCATGAGCTTCCTACTTTTGCTGTTGGTGTTCGTACTACCCCAGACCATATGGTGTGAGTTCGCATCACATCCCATCAGCAAAGGCAGGTTGGCTTTTTGACAGAAGTCCACAAGTTCCTTCACCTCCGTTGTTGGATTGTCCCTGCTGTCATATGGTAGATAGACTGATGCTATGACCACCTTACCTACGTTATCAAGCATCATAGTTACTGCCATTAGATCTCCTGTTGACCATTTCCACAGGGGTGTGGCACTGATATTCTTCACTACGATGCCGGCTCTGGGTCTGTTGGTACTACTGCTCCTGTAACCGAGAAAATTACCCAGCCCCGCTATAGATCCCCGCACCACCCAATAATTGGTTGGATGAGTGCTATCCCTGTGTGCATCTTAGCCAGATCCCTCTGTAGAATAGTAGAGACATCTTTGCTTCGATGCAAGTTAATCTGAATAATTTGGATTCTCGTTAAAGCCATTTCGTCTTTCCCGCTCCTCCTTCATTGCTTTGGGCCTTCCTTCCCCCTTTCGGTTACTTTAATAGTGACTCGACCGAGGTGGTAGAAAAGCCTGTATTCCAGTGCCGCGAGTGCCCTGGCATGAGACTCGGGAATCTGCGGCACCAGGAGCTTCTTACTCTCAGCGCTAGCAGGTTCTCCGTCCTTTTTCCTTCGGCGTACGCATTACTCATCACGCCGCAGTTTTTAGGGTGGGGTTGAATACTTCCAGATCTCGAAGGATCGCCCCAGGTTCTTCCTTGGAAGAAAACCTGGCGGTGGCTTTCAGCGGTCTCTGGAGCAGCTCAACGCCCCCCATTTTTATTTTCGGCCCCGACCAGGTTAAGGTGGTTACTATCCCTAGCAACCGTTCCCTCGATCCCTGGTCGGAGGCAATGAAGATGAACGCTCCCCCTTTGCAGAAGGAAGTCTCGAGTCGGGGCCAACTCTCAGGGGGTATCGTTTGAATGGTCCCGATGAAAGTGTCCCTAAACTCGGTAAATTCCTCCCGCGTGAAGAGCTAGGTAGTCCTCCGCTACCGCTACTACCGTGAGGGGATTGATTCTCTGCGCAGCCGTCAGCCCTCCCCCACCCCCAGCAGTTATCTTAGCACCACTGCTGGTTCCATTTTGGTCCCACGAGTAGCTAGGGAAATAAAAGTCCACCCCCGCAGAGCCCCGCATGCGGGGGTAAGGCGACTTAAATACTCAGGAGTTGCACCAGGTGCTCTTGAGGCACCGATTGCGACTCTCGGTATCCCCTGAGATCCAACCAGTCTGATAGGCTCGGTATCCCACACCATCGGATTAGGGGGGGGGGTGTTATACCCATCCAGTTCACCAGGCTGAATTGGGGGCTGTTTCTTAGTTGTGAACCGGGTTTGTCGCCCTCCCTTGAGTAAACTCAAGAAGGGTTCATACCCGGGATGCTGCCAAGCCACATCCCTTCATTCACATGGACAGGCCCTTTATCGAGGCCGCCTCATTCATACTCCCATTCGCTTGGGCAAACCCTACTTAAAGGAGTGCCACCATTCATACAGGTATGGACCCTTAGAGCGCCCCCCAGCCCACAACGCCTCCCCACCAACTGCAAGGTCTTACATTAACCCCTAGGAGGGGTTAATAAAATAACTTAACCCTCCGTCGGGCGCAACCGATCTGTGAGATCCGGCAGTCACTTTTATCTTTGCCCTTTCTTGTGTATTACGAATATTAACTCGAACTCCCGCATAGTTTTATAGCGTCAAACCACTCTTTTCGGTATGGTGTCGATTTTTTTTAGTGCATTACCTGCCCTTATATGGGCCGCTCGGATCTGTCAGATGCATTGCGCCTGATTACGTCATTATTTTCACATTTATATTTTGTTAGATTTCTTTTATTATTTAAATTAATAATATTTTTTGAGCTCTCTCCACTTACGTATTTTGGCTTTTTATGGTATTATTATTAAAAATTAACACATTTTGGTGTTAAATTATTGGTTTATACTAAATATCGTTACCAACAATGTGACGTTTATTTTTGCTTAGAACATGCTAAGATGCTGAAGAGGATTTATAATTCTTTACACTTAAAATGGGTAGTTATACTTCATTTCATCGCTATTTGCCAAATAAAAAATTCTCTTATCTTGCCGATAAATGGAACAGTATATCTGAGCCTAGCTATAAAAACAAGCCACGGTATGTTTTGAGATTTTTTATTTGGCAAATAGCGATGAAATAAAAAAATACTTATAACTTTTCTTTGTAATTGACGTCCAATATTTTTTTTATATATAACTTTATGACTTACATGAAAAAATAGTTGGTTTGTTTTCTATATTCAAAATATTGTTCAATACTGACTTATGTTTGTGTTTTGTCTTTAAAACAAAAAAAAACTTGTCAATAGCTGGTTCTCATATAAAGGTCTACCAAATTTATTATTTTACAACATTAAATGAGTTCCCTTACGTAAATTTAATTATTGCGATTAAGAACTAGTGTGAAATATTAATTATTTTATTGTATTAATTAAAATAAGCGTTTAATTAAGTATGCACCTCATTAAAATCTAAACTGTGTAAGATTTGATCATGGGATCCCTCAGATGCATTGCGCCCGAATGTGTTTACATTCATACTGTGTCCGATGGGAGGTTAAAGTTTATATTTTTTAGTTGCACCTTTTCGTACGCAAAGCGATGATATCCATATTAAGAAAACGAATACACTATGAGAAAGTGCAAGAGAGCAAACGACAATACTGAAAAATTATAATAATAAATTTGGGCCGTATTGTTACGATTATCAAACACTGTGACAACTGTAATTAACTTATTTATACATATATGATTTAAACTACAATTTAAATAATATATTATTTAAACTGTACAAAAACAGACCACGGACGTTTCGCCAACCAAGTGAGTATAATCCTGATTATATATATATATATATATATATATATATATATATATATATATATATATATATATATATATAAAAGGTGGTCCAACCAAAACGCACGATGTTAATTGTAAATAAAATAAAAAGTTTTTAGAGAATTATCTTAATATTTTTTTATTATGATAGAAGGATCTATGACAATTATGCGTGAAACAAAATATCGGCCAAATGCTCGCCACGGCTTCGGTGGCATACCTCTATCCGATGGTCCATATTTTCAATGACTGAGATATAATTGAGGTTCAATGTCGTTAATGTGCCGAATTATCTCATCTTTAGCTCTTGAATTGTTCTTGGCTTATTGACGTATACTTTTTCTTTTAAATATCTCCAAAGAAAGAAGTCCAACGGTGTCAAATCACATGATCGTGGCGGCCAATTAACATCGCCACGACGTGAGATAACACGGCCATTGAACTTCTCGCGCAAAAGTGCCATTGTTTCGTTGGCTGTGTGGCAAGTGGCACCATCCTGTTGGAACCACATATCGTCCAGGTCCATATCCTCAATTTCTGGCCACAAGAAGTCCGTTATCATCTTGCGATAGCGAACACCATTCACGGTAACTGCTTGGCCGACCTCATTTTCGAAGAAGTACGGCCCGATGACGCCGCCAGCCCATAAACCGCACCAAACAGTCACTCTTTGTGGATGCATCGGCTTTTCAACAATCACTCGTGGATTCTCATTTGCCCAAATGCGGCAATTCTGCTTGTTAACGAATCCACTTGAGTAATATGCATTTATTATTATTTGTTGCAATATTACAGAGTAATATATTAAAAGTTTTTTATTTGGATTTTAACTTCTATTTATTATTATATATTGTAGTACTGTTTTTATTAAAACATTTTTATTGCCATTTTGTTTATATGCTGCCCTTTCCTTGTTGTTTTTATATGGGTATCATTTATCATCGGCACTAATCACAGAACATCTTAAATAATTGCTGATAATAGTGAATCCATGAGATCAGATGATAATTTAGAGATAAAAAGAAAAGAATCTGGTAAGTTGTTTTCAGTGTCAGCTAGTGAGGGTAGGCAAGGGAGGCAGTGACACATAAATAGAAATAGACAGAAAACAATAAGAAATTATTTGCAGTTGGTTTATTGTTTTAATATCTATTTTTAACTACTTATACTAGAAATTCCAAAATTACTATCCACATTTAATATTTAAAAATGTTTTTAATTATAATGGTACAGAGAGAATTATTAAAAATTCAGTAGTGTGCATTTAAATTTTATGGTGTTTTAAATTAACGACTGGGGCATAGGAACCTGACAGTTTTTGCAATGAAATTGAGAGCCTTTCCTTTTTAACATTTCCATATATTGTTGCTACTTTAAACCCACTGTGCCATTTCATTTTTAAAAAGGACATCAATGAGGATCCACCCTTCTGCAAACATTGTTGTTACTTGCTCGATTATTGTTTCAGGAATTGATATAATTTCATTTCAAATTTGTTGTTTTTAGTTTTCAATATTGGTGGGTCATAGAATGTACATTTTGCTTTTACAGTAACCTAATAACCAGAAGTCACAAAAAGTTAAATCGAGAGAACAGGCAGGGTAAGGAATATCGCCATTTTCGGAAATTAAATATCCATGAAACATTTCACACAACACAACCATTGTTGCCCTTGCCTTGGGCGAAGGTGCACCATCTTGAATACGGCATTTTGATCAATTTCATGTTGATGCAATTGTGGCTCCAAGAAGTTATGAAACATTTGCACATAGCAGTCTGTTGTTATTGTAATGGCATTGCCTGTATCAGTCTCAAATAAGTAAGAGCCAATAATGCCAATAAGGGAATGAGGCTACTACAGTTACCCTCTAACTCTGATGAGGACGCTATATCATATAAATTTATGTTATGATGACTGGGAACTGCGTTATGGCGAGAGATTCCAATCTGTATGCGAAATAATCGCCGAGTTGTAATGATTGATTTACCATACTTAAAAAAAAACATGATGTTGCCCGATCTACTAGGTCAGATATGCTATCCCCTCCCTTAAGCTCCACAACGTCAGTTAAATTAGTCGCCAGTATACGCTAATCCAAAATCATTAGGTTTCTATGCCCCATCCTGTATATATGCTTTTCTAATACATCTAGCTATTGGTACAAAATGAGCTGTTGTATATTCTAACGAGGATGAAAGGTACACGTCTTTATTTACTAAACGGCTGTTTTCGTGTGTGTGTCACGAAATCTTTAGGGTGATGCACGAAATGCTTTTCGTTTGAATTTCGGCATTTTGAATAAATCAATACAGTCCCTTGCAAACAACGAAGTAACTTTTATTTTTTGATCTCTTTTGAAGCCATTAGAGGCATACTCCGGAGATGTCTTCGATATGAGCGAAAGGGCGGCGAAATATTATTGCGATCTGCTTACTCGTCCTTATATTAAGGGAACAAATATAATGTACACCAGATTAAACCATGCATCTCTAGCCCTGTCCACCAAAAAAATTATTGAACAATAAAAAATCTTAATGGAACCCTATACTTCGGAAAATGAGAACAGCACTACTAAAATTGCTATGTTGCGTATTATTTTACCATTGCTTACATTTTAAATTCTATATGTCTATCGATTTTACTAAATGTTCACCAAATTCAAAACGCTCAAATTCCGCGTCCGTGCTGTATATAATAAATATTCGTGCTATCCATTTATATTTATTCTTTTTCGAAAAAACTACTTGTGCGTGAAATAATTATTATGTTACTCCAAAAATTAAATATGCTCGCGCATCTCTGCCTGTTGGTTCCAGACAAGTTTTTGCAGGCTTCAGCTTGCAGTCTCACACTATGCTTGGTAGCTTTTACAGTGTGTGTAACCAGTGTATTGCCATATGATAAACTAAAATGGCCGATGAAAGTTTACCAGGGCCGAGTAGTGTTCCAGACGAAGTTCCGCTGTTTCGTTCTTTTTCGGAGTCAAATGGAGAAGCTGATACGGTACAGCCTAAAAGACGGCTCAAGCAAGGTAGGATTTGGTGTCTTGAAAGAAAATTTTCGAACATTAAAAGTGCCGTAGAATTTATTACAAATGAAAAACTGTGGCCCTTTCAGAAATGCCACTCTACGGAAGAAGGCGTAAAGCGATATTATCGATGTAATAAAGCCAAAAGTGGGCAATCCAATGTTCAGCTGCACTTTATTTATTGCTTGATGCATCCAGCGACGAGATAATATTATTTCGAACTGAAAAAGCTCATGACCATCAAAATTTGGAGTCCCAATCGAAATGTGGGTTGAGTAATGAGACAAAAAAAGGAAAAAAACAAATTGTACAAATTACGTTTGAAGCCCAAATCTATTATGAGCAATTTGAGCAAAATACAAGGGTTGACTCTACCGCCTATGAAACAATTGAACAATTATCTTACAATTTTACGTAAAAAGAAGTATGGATCTGCAGTAATCAGCTTAGGAGAACTAGAATCCTGGTTAGTGACCAGCTCAGAAATACCTTCCGATGATCATCAAGTTTTTGTTGCTACATATGAAGTTTCTAAAGACGATTCAAATTCAAGCTTAAAATTTTTGTTATCCACCAAATATTTAATTGGTCTATCGCGGCAATGCAAAGTTATTCATGCTGATGCGACCTATAAACTTATTTGGCAGGGGTTTCCAGTACTCATAGTTGGAACCACGGATAGAGATAAGCATTTTCACTCCTTTGGTCTTGTTGTTACGACCACAGAACAAACAAATGATTTTGTGTTTTTATTTCAAACGTTAAAGAATACAGTTCTCTCACTGTTTTCCTACGATTTAACTTGTAAGGTTTTGGTATGTGACGCAGCCAAAAATATCCAAAATGCGTTTGTGCAAGTATTCGGCCAGGATACAATTATACGAATGTGCTGGGCGCATGCAAAAAAGAAGATGCAAGTACGAGTTGAGCAATTTGTGCAAAAGAAGTACCAGAGGGACATACTAAAGGATATTGATTTTTTGCAATGTGCTTCAACGACAGAGGTTTTTGACAGGGTCTGTGAAAATTTTCTAGATAAATGGAAAGACGAAAAAAATTTTGTACTTTATTTCAAAGACGAATGGCCCACTAAAAATCGTTGTTGGTATTTGGGTGCCGCACCGAGGACACCCGCCACAAACAATGCACTGGAGTCTTTTAACAGAATAATAAAAGACAAAGGTACACTTTCAATGAATGGCGTAATTTGGTATCGTTAACTTTGTTATTATTTTTAGGTACACTTCGTGAACGCCATCCGCTGGCTCGATTCTTAATAATTGCTTCAGAAATGGTGAGGGATTGGTCTAATGAGTACACTATAAACAACGAGCGAGAGTTTAGCCACTTGCCAGCGATGGCTTTGAAAATGTGGACAAAAGCTTATCAGTGGGCCAAGCTGCCTAAAAAAATATCGCATGCAATTGTCCAGATTACCTTAGAAATTACGTTTGCAAACATTTAGCGGGGTTAGCAATTCGTCTGAAACTTGTTGAACCACCTACTGAAGCAAGGAGTGTACCAATTGGAGAAAAATGAAGAAGAGGACGGCCAACTAAAGCTAAGAAAGCCTTAATAGTGCAATAAAAGTGCTTGTTTCATTTTCATTTTTGTTTCGTGAATGTTGTGTTTCATTTTATGTTAAAAAATTATATTGTTTTATTTCTAAGAATTCGTAACACTAAGTTTCGTTTTTGTTTCGTGAATTTTATGTTGCATTTTTAATATATTGATTTATTTTCATGAATTCTTTACTTATTTCTTTTCCCCCATTTATCAACGAGACCTAATAAAATACGATAGTTTTTACTTACAAGTGAAATTTAGGATAACAAGAATAAAAGATCTGGGTATACTTTTCAAATTGAATGTGGTATAAAATATAGTAAACATTGTGTATTTTTGCTCAACAAAGAATGTTTTTAACTGCTAAATAATATCAATCACCGACGAAAATGAAATATCTGGGTATCATGTTAGAATTAAATGCAGAATAAAAGTTGGTGAACATTTAGCATTTATAACCAACAACAGTTATTTTTAAGAATAAATAATATGAAAGACTAGCATTATGTCAATATTTGGTTGTCGTTTTAAGATTATGCATTTTCTTAATTTTGGTGAGCATTTAATATTTTTGGGAAATGAAAGTATTTTTTTGTATGAAAATATTGGGTAAAGTTGGTAGACTGTTAAATACCACCCTTATATTAACAGGCTGCGAGATTTAAAAGTATATTTATCTAACATTTCCCTATGTAAAGGGGCAATAAAATTAGTAGCATTTATTATGTTACTTTCTAAATTATTAAGTTAATGCCTATAACAAATGGGATGTCTATTTCACTCTTGTGGGAAATAGTTGTGGTAAATGGAGATAGTATTTATATATTTTTTGGGCAATATAATTGGGGAAGTTGTTAACTGGACTGTCAATAAGTCATTACATTATTTTCCTGTTGGTTTTGTGTACTGCAATTTCTTTGGATAACATTTATTTATAAACAATAAAGCTGTGGTGAGTCGTTAATTGGACTGTCATTAAGATATTATTTCCCTTTTGATTTGTGGTATTTTAGTTTTTTACAGTTCGTATTCTTATTCTTTAGTTTCTAGTTCTTCACAACCTACATGAGTTTATCAACAATTTACAGTTTATTTACAATTATAGAAGTACTTAACTGGACTGTCAATAAGACATCTTATATTTATTGAATAATTATGTCAATCGTTTAGAGCTGGCATGGGTTAGATTCCCAGATAAGTCAGTTGGGTGTGACGGTATGTGTGAATGTCCGAGGTTAGGTGAGCATTATACTGAGTTATGTAATTCCGGCATCCTATACATTAGTCCCTCTATCCCCGACGGATACAGGATTTTATGGACAATATAACTATGGAAGTGATTAATTGGACCGGCAATAAGACATTTTTAATTATTTTCCTTTTGATTGTTGGTATTTTAGTTTCCTGATTGAAAATTATTTTTGTACCTAATTGTAGCAACCTGATCTCTAACCTAACCCCAACATGATTATAGGCAATATGACTGTAAAAGTCTTTAATTTGACTATCAATAAGACATCTTACAATATTTTCCTGTTTTCTTATTTTAGTTTCCATCATCATATTTAGTTTGCCTCATACATCCATGAAATGGATATATGAGGCAATTCTCAAACCCAGACTGACGTGTGCAGCACTGATCTGGTGGGAGAGAGCCTGTTTAAAGTCGGAAGCCAACCGACTTAACAAGCTAAGAGGGTTGATTTTAAGAAGTATAACCGGAGCCCCAAGATCAACACCGATCGAGACGACGGGGATACCACCTCCTGATGTCACCCTGAAAGCGGAAGCCGCAAAGGCAATGTACAGGGTGGAAAATATGAATAGGAAGGTAAGAGACCTGAATAGACTCTCAAGATAGCTAGCTGAGGAGGGACTCCTATGGATGCCCTCTGACAGTATGGGTGTCCACTTCCTGTTTGACAAGAAATATAGGATCACCCTCACCAGTAAGACCGAATAGATGGAGGGTCGAGCTGAAGTGCCGCTCAATGGAGACATCTGGTACACGGATGGAGCCAAGAGTGGCAACAGAGCGGGTGCGGGGCTGTATAGGCGACGCGATGGGGTAGGTAAAACCTTCCCCTTGGGCAAATACACTACCGCACTCTAGGCGGAGCTAGGTTGCAATTACATACAGTGTTCTGGGGGCCGACCAAAGTCGGACCCAGGAGAAGGTATCTGCTCCTGGGTCCGAAAGGTATATGTATCTGCTCGGATAGCAGGGCGGCATTGATAGCCCTGAATTCAGCAACGACAAAGTCGAAGCTGGTCTATAATTGCTATGAAGCATTGAACCAGTTGGCAGGGAAGGGACCGGTGGAACTCTTATGGATACCTGGGCATAGTGGCATTAAGGGAAATCTAATTGCTGATAACCTTGCCAAACTAGGGACCAGGGAAAACCTCTATGGACCAGAACCTGCAGTGGGAATATGTCGAAATCTGATCAGAAATTGAGATATGAACCCAAGGATTCATTAAATTGAATAAGCACAAAGCCAGAACCCTGGTGGAAATCATAACGGGCCACCATAGTAGCCTGAATGCATATAAGCACAAGTTGAGGCTGACTGGCAGCTCGGCCTGCAGATACTGTAAAGAAGACGAGGAAACCTCGATTCATCTTCTTTACACCTGCCTCGCACTGAAGGAGAAGAGGTATCTTATATTAGGGACCCCTGTTATCCTAGAGGAGGCAAGGCTTAAGGCGGGGGACGTGCCTAAATTGCCTGTTCAATTTAATGAATTCTTGGGCCTATTTCTCAATCTCTGAGTATTCGATGAACATTTTGGTTATTCGACAACCCATTACTCCTCTCCATCTTTTATTATGCTGGTCTCTTGCCCAGGCACTGATGCGGTCTCTGGTCAGATTCCGACTTACTCCCACTGCACTTCGGTAACACCGTTTCATTTCACTAGCATGTTTTAACGGTATTTTTTTAGGCAGCTTGGCCCACTGATAAGCTTTTGTCCACATTTTCAAAGCCATCGCTGGCAAGTGGCTAAACTCTCGCTCGTTGTTTATAGTGTACTCATTAGACCAATCCCTCACCATTTCTGAAGCAATTATTAAGAATCGAGCCAGCGGATGGCGTTCACGAAGTGTACCTAAAAATAATAACAAAGTTAACGATACCAAATTACGCCATTCATTGAAAGTGTACCTTTGTCTTTTATTATTCTAGTAAAAGACTCCAGTGCATTGTTTGTGGCGGGTGTCCTCGGTGCGGCACCCAAATACCAACAACGATTTTTAGTGGGCCATTCGTCTTTGAAATAAAGTACAAAATTTTTTTCGTCTTTCCATTTATCTAGAAATTTTTCACAGACCCTGTCAAAAACCTCTGTCGTTGAAGCACATTGCAAAAAATCAATATCCTTTAGTATGTCCCTCTGGTACTTCTTTTGCACAAATTGCTCAACTCGTACTTGCATCTTCTTTTTTGCATGCGCCCAGCACATTCGTATAATTGTATCCTGGCCGAATACTTGCACAAACGCATTTTGGATATTTTTGGCTGCGTCACATACCAAAACCTTACAAGTTAAATCGTAGGAAAACAGTGAGAGAACTGTATTCTTTAACGTTTGAAATAAAAACACAAAATCATTTGTTTGTTCTGTGGTCGTAACAACAAGACCAAAGGAGTGAAAATGCTTATCTCTATCCGTGGTTCCAACTATGAGTACTGGAAACCCCTGCCAAATAAGTTTATAGGTCGCATCAGCATGAATAACTTTGCATTGCCGCGATAGACCAATTAAATATTTGGTGGATAACAAAAATTTTAAGCTTGAATTTGAATCGTCTTTAGAAACTTCATATGTAGCAACAAAAACTTGATGATCATCGGAAGGTATTTCTGAGCTGGTCACTAACCAGGATTCTAGTTCTCCTAAGCTGATTACTGCAGATCCATACTTCTTTTTACGTAAAATTGTAAGATAATTGTTCAATTGTTTCATAGGCGGTAGAGTCAACCCTTGTATTTTGCTCAAATTGCTCATAATAGATTTGGGCTTCAAACATAATTTGTACAATTTGTTTTTTTCCTTTTTTTGTCTCATTACTCAACCCACATTTCGATTGGGACTCCAAATTTTGATGGTCATGAGCTTTTTCAGTTCGAAATAATATTATCTCGTCGCTGGATGCATCAAGCAATAAATAAAGTGCAGCTGAACATTGGATTGCCCACTTTTGGCTTTATTACATCGATAATATCGCTTTACGCCTTCTTCCGTAGAGTGGCATTTCTGAAAGGGCCACAGTTTTTCATTTGTAATAAATTCTACGGCACTTTTAATGTTCGAAAATTTTCTTTCAAGACACCAAATCCTACCTTGCTTGCGCCGTCTTTTAGGCTGTACCGTATCAGCTTCTCCATTTGACTCCGAAAAAGAACGAAACAGCGGAACTTCGTCTGGAACACTACTCGGCCCTGGTAAACTTTCATCGGCCATTTTAGTTTATCATATGGCAATACACTGGTTACACACACTGTAAAAGCTACCAAGCATAGTGTGAGACTGCAAGCTGAAGCCTGCAAAAACTTGTCTGGAACCAACAGGCAGAGATGCGCGAGCATATTTAATTTTTGGAGTAACATAATAATTATTTCACGCACAAGTAGTTTTTTCGAAAAAGAATAAATATAAATGGATAGCACGAATATTTATTATATACAGCACGGACGCGGAATTTGAGCGTTTTGAATTTGGTGAACATTTAGTAAAATCGATAGACATATAGAATTTAAAATGTAAAGCAATGGTAAAATAATACGCAACATAGCAATTTTAGTAGTGCTGTTCTCATTTTCCGAAGTATAGGGTTCCATTAAGATTTTTTATTGTTCAATAATTTTTTTGGTGGACAGGGCTAGAGATGCATGGTTTAATCTGGTGTACATTATATTTGTTCCCTTAATATAAGGACGAGTAAGCAGATCGCAATAATATTTCGCCGCCCTTTCGCTCATATCGAAGACATCTCCGGAGTATGCCTCTAATGGCTTCAAAAGAGATCAAAAAATAAAAGTTACTTCGTTGTTTGCAAGGGACTGTATTGATTTATTCAAAATGCCGAAATTCAAACGAAAAGCATTTCGTGCATCACCCTAAAGATTTCGTGACACACACACGAAAACAGCCGTTTAGTAAATAAAGACGTGTACCTTTCATCCTCGTTAGAATATACAACAGCTCATTTTGTACCAATAGCTAGATGTATTAGAAAAGCATATATACAGGATGGGGCATAGGAACCTAATGATTTTGGATTAGCGTATACTGGCGACTAATTTAACTGACGTTGTGGAGCTTAAGGGAGGGGATAGCATATCTGACCTAGTAGATCGGGCAACATCATGTTTTTTTTTAAGTATGGTAAATCAATCATTACAACTCGGCGATTATTTCGCATACAGATTGGAATCTCTCGCCATAACGCAGTTCCCAGTCATCATAACATAAATTTATATGATATAGCGTCCTCATCAGAGTTAGAGGGTAACTGTAGTAGCCTCATTCCCTTATTGGCATTATTGGCTCTTACTTATTTGAGACTGATACAGGCAATGCCATTACAATAATAACAGACTGCTATGTGCAAATGTTTCATAACTTCTTGGAGCCACAATTGCATCAACATGAAATTGATCGAAATGCCGTATTCAAGATGGTGCACCTTCGCCCAAGATAAGGGCAACAATGGTTGTGTTGTGTGAAATGTTTCATGGATATTTAATTTCCGAAAATGGCGATATTCCTTACCCTGCCTGTTCTCTCGATTTAACTTTTTGTGACTTCTGGTTATTAGGTTACTGTAAAAGCAAAATGTACATTCTATGACCCACCAATATTGAAAACTAAAAACAACAAATTTGAAATGAAATTATATCAATTCCTGAAACAATAATCGAGCAAGTAACAACAATGTTTGCAGAAGGGTGGATCCTCATTGATGTCCTTTTTGAAAATGAATTGGCACAGTGGGTTTAAAGTAGCAACAATATATGGAAATGTTAAAAAGGAAAGGCTCTCAATTTCATTGCAAAAACTGTCAGGTTCCTATGCCCCAGTCGTTAATTTAAAACACCATAAAATTTAAATGCACACTACTGAATTTTTAATAATTCTCTCTGTACCATTATAATTAAAAACATTTTTAAATATTAAATGTGGATAGTAATTTTGGAATTTCTAGTATAAGTAGTTAAAAATAGATATTAAAACAATAAACCAACTGCAAATAATTTCTTATTGTTTTCTGTCTATTTCTATTTATGTGTCACTGCCTCCCTTGCCTACCCTCGCTAGCTGACACTGAAAACAACTTACCAGATTCTTTTCTTTTTATCTCTAAATTATCATCTGGTCTCATGGATTCACTATTATCAGCAATTATTTAAGATGTTCTGTGATTAGTGCCGATGATAAATGATACCCATATAAAAACAACAAGGAAAGGGCAGCATATAAACAAAATGGCATTAAAAATGTTTTAATAAAAACAGTACTACAATATATAATAATAAATAGAAGTTAAAATCCAAATAAAAAACTTTTAATATATTACTCTGTAATATTGCAACAAATAATAATAAATGCATATTACTCTTTTTAAAAGCAGCCTACTAATAACATTAAATAAAACATTAAGAAAATGTTTGGCACAAAATAAATAATAACTACTTCGGAAGACACTTAAGATTACCATGAACATATTGACAAATGATTGTACTTGTTGAAAAAAAAAAAAAAGAAATAAATAAATTAATCACAAAATTATCATACAATACATTTAAAATAAAAAATTAATAAGTATCAGCAGCAGTAGTTTCTATAAAAAATAATGGACTTCTATTAATAACGTACGTCATCGTTATGTAATCACAATTTCATTTTAAAACCTAATTTCGTTGATAGTATCCATTATATGCCGATTTTATATAAACTGGAAAAATTTAATTTAGCACCAAAAAATTTAGGCACGAATACTGATTAAACTTGGAAGATCCCATCTTCATCTAAAATGTTTGACGGATGACTTGGTCCTATAGAATTCCCAGAACTATCCGAGGAGTGTGGATTTGTGTAGTTTTTATTTTTAATTTTCTCATAGCCAGGCACCTCAGAGTCGGTGTCGTTATTCAATATTTCATAAGGTGGGTCTGATTTATCTGACAATGATTTTCCAGCACTATTGGAGCTCTCTGAGGTGTCCACATGTTCATATCCTGCAAGACAACATTAAAAAACATGTTTTTTTAAGTTTAGTGTAAATATCATTTTACTTTGTTAATAATTTTTAAATAATCAGAGTTTACTTTTTTGGAAAAATAGTACTAAATAAAGTACAATCAACATGCACATTATAAAAGGACAGGATTGCTTTTACGAATTATTCTATTTATATTACCTATTATATTATATTATTTAAAAAAGGATGTGACTGGGTAATTAATTATTACAGTAATTCTTAAGTAAATTCTTCCAGGTAAACTCGAAATATTAGGTAATTCTTCCAGACATTTTTTAAGATGAATTACTTCAAGACACACATAGATTCACATACAAAAACATATTGATATATTCACAGGATTACAGAATTATTCATTAAAAATGACAAAGGCATTTATGGGTTTAGACATCAATTTAGTTTTTTTTTTTTTAAGATACTGTTTTTAGATATCCCTGGTTTCTTCACTTCAGCTACTAAGATGTTTCTAGGGTAATATGTATCTAAATATGTGTGTAATAGTGTAACACTCTATATATTCACATTCAAACGATTAAGCTGGATCAATAATGCTTGACAAGTTGTGCTTTAAATCAAGCCGTTAGTGAATTTATACTTTCTCAGCAAGTGATCATATTAATTCTACGTCCCCTTACTTTCACACTGAAGATGACAAAAATAGTTTGGATATATTAAAAAATATATATATTAATATGTACATTAATGGGCACCAATCAATTTGCTTTTCTAATTTGCTAATCCAAATTGTCGCTTTAATCACTGACACATGTTCTCTTTTTTACATGACAATATTACTGCCATATTCATCGTTATTTGTTAGGTACTATTTTGAAAATAATTCACAAAGTATGAACTTTAAAATTATACAAAACATATCCAAGTATTTTTTCAATTCAACTATCATGTTGTATAAAAAAACTTGTTTGGAAGATAACAGAAAATATTATATAAGATTGTCAAAAAGTAGAATAATAATTTTTTGTAATCAAAACAGAAAAATTCTGCGGTAGGTTGGAACCTTTAGTGTGAAGATAACACTAACTTAGTTTTCCAGGAAACACCAAAACACTATACACTGCACTCGACGCGCGTTTCGCCAACAAAGTTGGCATCATCTGAAGATGATTAAAACTCAAATTTTTGGTATCTTTTATCATGATATTTTATCATGAGTTTTAATCATCTCCAGATGATGCCAACATTGTTGGCGAAACGCGCGTCGAACGTAGTGTAGTGTTTTGTGGAAAACTAAGTTAGTGTTATAGAAAGATTAATGGACAAAAATTGTCAGAAATTCGGTATCACGTTATTATTTTTGTTTTTAATTTACCCACAGCCATAATAGTCCTAGAGAGTACTTTTCCCAATCAATACGACGATTTACATGCTCTTCATTTTCTATTTGACGCATAGAATTAACCTTCACTAAACAGATCCAAATAGATAAAGAAAAGACAATGTTTTGTTAGTGAAAGTATACTGTAATAAGGAGGATAATATACCAATTAGTGTAATACAAATAAAATTAGATGATTTCAAAAATTTTACAAACATAATGGTTGGGAGCAAGAATACACCAAAAATATCACAATACCGGATGTTACATAATACCACTTACAAAATAAAAATAAATCAGATATTATTTTCATTATGTTACATAACATGTATTAACACCTACCTTTTTTTCTCACTTTTTCATAACCCGAAATATCTGAATTGGTCCTACTGGAGTCTTCGTCTAGCTTTTCATATGGAGGCTCTAAATCTCTAACACTCTCATAATTTGGGTCATTCTGACTAACAGATTCATAATTTGGGTCCGATTCGCTGCCATTTGACTTAACTGCCGCATAATTTGGCTCTGAAGCAATCTCACTGGGCATACTCTCGTAATTGGGTTCATCTAAAGCATCTTCATTATTGAACGTCGTTAATGGGGGTACGTTTTTTCGCTGCTTATTGACTACAGAATAACCGTCATTACTGACATTATCTTTTATCCTTGAATAGCCCGCACAATCGCTAGCGTTAGAGAGCTGATGCCGTAACTCTTCGTAATTAGGGTCAGATTCCGATGGCGGTCTGTTTTTCAACACCTCATACCCAGGATCGGAACTAGTAATACTTTCGGGGCCATTTATACTGGCGTATCCAGGCTCGTCGGTCCCTCTAATTTTTTCGTAGCCAGGATCGCTTATTTTTCGCGGAGATTTGGTAAGCGTTTCGTAATTATGTTCTCTAGGACCCTTCTCACCAATTCTACTCTCCAATGCCAGTGGTAAAGACGTTCGGCCAAAGGTGCTGGGCAGGTCAGTCGTACTTTCAGATCTTCTTTCACAATTAAGGTCCTCTTTCTTAGTTTTGTGTACTTTAGCATAAAGATCATCGAGATTTTTCATTACTTGAAGCTTATCTGTGTGGAAATCAAAACTATTAGCTGTAGGAGGTGGGGGCAAAGGGGAGTTTGCTTGACGTTTTTCAGGTTTCGGAGAGCCTATGTTTGCTATTGAACTTGATGATGATGCTGAAAAAACATACAACAATCAGCTGCCATTGCCAATGAAACACCTGTAATTCTGAAAAGTTTAATTATAATTTGTAATTTAATCTATATTTATTTGTAATGTAATCTCATTTTAATTATTATCATAATTGTCTTCATGTTACTGTTGCTTACATAAATCGATGATATTAGAGTTGTTATATCTTATATCAAATACTTTCTTTTACATATTATCATCAATTTGTTTTATTTAGCTGTCGTACTATGTTCAGCATAATAAGAACATAATTGATAGAATAATATTTATGCCATTTGTTAACCATCCGTCCTCATTATAATGATTGTACTCAATATGATTTCTACCTCAAATAAATAATTTTATATTTGAAATGAAATAAATAATTTAAATTTTTGTTGCAATCAACAATGTACATTTATATTTAATAACTTAATTTTTGTAATCTACTGTAAAAAACGTATGAACACAGAAAATGTAGATGTTTATGTTATCAGTTATCAGTAAACATCAGGTCTTCTGCTTTTAGTAGCGTTACTCTGGATTTCTGGGTACGTAGTAGAGATCTAGAAAATGTTCATGAAGTCTATGAAACTAATACAGGGTCCATCAGGAGGTACGGTGTTTTTGAAACGAATGACAAGCTTATTTTTGAACGAATTTTAAAATTTATTGTTTTTATACATTAGTTGTGTATTGCAATTGAAGAATACATAAGTCAGCTCCATACTCCTTTCGAGCATGGCATGAGGAATCCTTTCAATTTCATGCGTTATAGTTTCGGAAGAGCTTGAAGAATTCACGGTTTGTCTATGTAAACTTTAGCTTTTAAGTAGCCCCATAAAAAGTAGTCACAAGGTGGCAGATCTGGTGATTCCACATCCCCATGCAACGAAATCAGGCGGCAAGGGAGACGTTCCAGAGAGCACCACGGAACGACCAGTTTCAATGAAAGTGTTCTAAATAAACACGCGATATGCCACAGACCACGGCTCCATGGCTACTGGAATGGTATCCCGCAACGAGTAGGTATCAACCATCCTGAAAACATTCACTCCACGCAGGCGTGCATAAAAATCGTCTCAAAAACATCATACCTGCCTGACGGACCCTGTTCTAAACTAAGTAAAAACTAACAATTAATTCTTCTACTCCCAACTCTTTAGCAAACTGTATATAATGGCCGCTAGGGGTGCTTTAGTTGGGACAAAATAAAGTAAGTATGTCTCGTGAGTAATCTACAAATGTTTTGTTTCAGTGTTTATACTTTTTTAATACAATTAAATAATAGCATACAAAACCAATTGCAGATGGCTCACATGTTCTAAATGTTGAGATTTTTTCTTAGAATTCAGTAATTTACAGCTACATATTTAAGTTTTCTTACCGAAAAGTTATTAGGCTCTGACTGTATAGAAATAAGCCAAAATTCGTTGTTTAGTTTATTAGGGACTCTAAACTATTAATTTAGGAGGCAATCCTACTATTTACGTTTTATATTAAAATTAAAATAATTATTTGGAAACAAAAATGTATTGAAAATAAAAGTTATTCCATCAGTTATAATATTCTAACATAACAACCACTATTTACTGTAATGGCAACAGGTATGATTTATTGTTAATATTGCTGCTTTGCCATTGAGTATGTTGAACATTTTCATTGTATATCTGACTAAATCTTTTCAAATTCCTAACAGATAAAATTTGTTTACATCACAATCCGTTTTTTAGTGATTGGATTAAAAGTTCATATTTGCATAGTAGGATTACTTGTATCAAAGATATAATAACTATACCAAACTGTACAATACTGTATATAAAAACTAAATATCTAAGATAAAGAAAACTCACCATTTCAACAAGGAAGATCATATATATTATAACATAGACTACTGTATTAATAAAACATTATGAAGTAGATGCTTGTTATAACTGAAAAATCTAACATCCCTTATCAATTACATTATTTTTGGTATACCAACTATAATAATTATATTATTTTTTTTTTTTTTTTTTTTTAATATGAAGAACTTCCATTTTCTACAGCTGAGTGTGGAGCTGGTTTTAAAAGTGGTTACAAAAAATGGAAAAGAGCTGCCTTTAGTTATTACTAAATACATTTTGGTGATAATCCACATTTTTTATTATAAACAGGCAATTTTTAATATATATAAAACATACTCAACAAATTACAAGCATGAATCACTACATTAATAAATTGCAACACAATCACAAAAATACTCATGGAAAATGGCTGAGACAGCTCTTTTATAAAAATATAATAAAATCAAATAAGTGCAACAGGGTATTTGAGTTGCAAAAATTTTACGGAGCATTCTTTATATATTTCACACTACAAATATAAAGTATAATGTAATTATTTTTTAATCAATAATATGGCTGTATACCCACTATGTCCGAGAATAAGCCTTTCTTTCACAAAAAAAGATACAAGCATTTATTGTAATTTTGATAGATAGTAGCTCAATTTGACAAGGGTAGTCTCAGAAGTACTCAACCTAACAAAAAGAAAAACAATAAATTTGGGAAAAATATCTTTATTTCTCTACATAGTCTCCTTTTAGCTCAAAGATGTTCAACAGCTTCGATACCCTGTTTATAGTGAGAATCGTCGAGCTCTTCAAAATAGTCATCAACCGCAAACTCCACCTCTTCATTGTTGGCACATCTTTTACCACCAAGCCTTTTCTTCAAGTTTGGAAGCCAATAATGATCCGAGGGGGCTAAATCTGGCGAACAGGGTGTGTAAACTGATACACTGTCTTGAAGAAACAAAATTTTCTATTTCGTCAAATGCAGCCGTCTTTCTTGATTTCACCGCTCAAATGCTGTAATAAGTTCGCATAATACTCGCTGTTGATTATTTTTCCTTTTGAACATAATCAATGAAAATTATCCCACGCACATTCCCAAAAAACTGACGCCATGAACTTGCCTGTAGATGGACCTATCTTCGCTCTTCTTTGAAGCCAATTCTACTCTTTCAGTCCATTGTTTTGATTGATCCTTCATCTCAGGTGTGAAGCAATGGACCCATGTTTCATCCATGGTTACGAATTAAAGCAAAAACTTGGCTTTATTCCTCTGAAACTTCACCATACGCTCGATTGAAACACCCTCACGATGCTGTTTTTGTTCCATTGTGAGTAATCGCGGCACCCATATTGCGCACAGCTTTTTATATTCAAATTTTCAGTTAATATGCGATGGGTGTACAGCACTTTTTGAAATGACTATTATGTCTGCTAGCTCGCGCATTTTCAGTTGAAGGTCATCCAATACCATTTTGTAGATTTTCTTCACCATTGCTGACGTGGTCACCTCATTTGGTCGACCACTGCGATGTTCGTTTTGGCAGCTCGTACGGCCTCGTTTAAACTCTGCCACCCAATATTTTACTGTTGTAAAGGAAGGAGCAGACTCGCCCAGAGTAGAATCTAGTTCCGCATTGATATCAGTTGGACTGAGGTGTTCAAATTAACCCCTTCAGGCCTGATTTTTTTTGCAATGAATAAAAAATTATTTGTTGATTATTTTTAAGTTAAAAGGGTACTAATATGAGAAAAATAGTAAATATTACAAAAAAAAGTTTTTATTTTTCAAAATATTTAATGTACATTACACTGGACATATGGTACAAAGTATTTTATCTTCTACAATTTGTATGGAACTTTGTAAAACAATTCCTATCTTTCATAAGAAATAAATGTACTGTACATTTTTGACAATATGCATGGGTCTTTCCTTTGCAACCAACTAATTTGCATCTAGTTGCTTCCTTATTATCATCAAATAAGATCAAATAAAGAGTTGGCGATGAAGATGGTCTACCCCTTTTGTTTACATTAACTGGTTTCTCATATTGGATTAAACTTCCAGCAACTCGCATTCTAAAAGCAAGAAGATCAATTATATCTTTCTTAGGAACGCGGCATTTTTCACAATCCTTTTTGTATTCAATCTAACTCCCTACTAATGCAAAATCTACCATATGCATTATTAGCCTCAAAGTCCATTTCCGGGATCTGATAAAAATTCGATAGACTTATGAGTTGGTCAAGAAGATCTACACCTCCCATACTATGGTTATATCTTTTAACAACTTCTGGTCTAGATATTTCTATATACGCAGACGACTGTTTATCCCATCTTTTCACAATATCTTCATTTCCTTTTCCTACAAAGTTGGAAGCTAAACATACGGTCCTATTGTCAAGCCATTTCACCAGAACTATGCCATCACTACTTACGACCTCTTCAGCATATCCCCGTCCCTTTTTCCCCATTTGTTTATCTGATGACAGAGGTGGCTTGAAAAACCTATTGACTCTGATTGTTCCAGCTGCGCATACATTTCTGTCCTTCAAAACCTTTAGTAACGAATAAGAGGAAAAATAATTGTCATAGAACAATTTATGGCCCTTTTCTGGAAATATTCGCTCAGCAAGATGAAGGACAACTGCTGCCCCTTGGTCGTAAAATTTCTGATTTTCTTAATTCACACCCGAATTCTTGCCTTGGTAAAAAATAAAATCAAATGGTTGTCTACTTTTACCACAAAGAACATATACTTTTATGCCCCAGGGACAAGGCTTTCCTTTTATATACTGTTTGAACCCGAGCTTTCCAGTAAATGGAATTATCTGCTCATCAATGCAGAGTTTTTCTTCCAGTGGTAGCTCGAGACATCTCTTTCTTACACTTTCAATAATTGGGCGTACCTTGTATAATTTATCAGTGCAGCCATTAAGTTATTGACCAAATGCAAACAAGACCTCAATTGGAAAAATCTGTCTCTGGTCATATTGTCCAGAAAAGCCCTTATCCCTAAAATTCGCTCCCAATAAGTTCGTATTCTGGGAAATTTATGTAAATTTCCAATAATTATGTGTAGTCCAAAAAAAGTGTTTGAATTTCAGATGTAGTTGTATTTTTAAAAGTGATATTCTTCTGTGCAGCATTAAATATTTGTGTAATAAGTCATTTTTTCAAAGTCTGTCGTGGTGATCTAATGTTCAAAATACTCTATAGGATAAAGTGGTTGTGCAGGTACTTCATTTTCTGCTGAGTCATTGTCAACAGGTAAGTCGATATCGGCTGGTGGTGTGTATGTGGTTCGTCTCCATTCAACTGACTCTTTTTTCTTTTTTTGAACTATTAAAGGCTGGTCATTATCTTCATTAATTTCTTCATCACTTGAGTTTTGTTTATTTACTTGATTCTCCAAAGTTTCCATTTCGGTTCTATTGATGGTATCGCTCCCAAGGCGAATAGACGTTTGAGAAATACCAGGATGATACTCTATCATCTTATCGTCTTCTTCCTGGTCATTTTCGTCTGTATTTATTTCAATATCAGCTTCATCCAAGTCTGAAATATCACTGTTTTCGACCATGTCTATAAGTTCCTGAACATCTTTAGGATCACAAAGATTGTACACTTTCCCTTTTTTGTCCATTATTTTACTGTGACAACACAAAATACAAAATTACGAAAATAATTATGTATGTTGGCAATCGGTACCAGATGTACATCCATATGTACAGACTGAAATAGCAACTGAGACTGTTTGTACATATACATGTACAAGGTAATTTACAGCATCATAAATATAACCCCAGTTCAAAATTGTACATTCTAATAAATGGAGAGTGTTTTTGGAACATATGTGTATCAAATGAACACACCTACCTTAAAATAAAATACCACAGACACTAAAAAAGCACTAAAATAAACAACGATGACGATTGGCGTGCGTCCTCTACCTACTGCTTTTATAGAACTGGCCGTTTAATTGTCGATTATTCCGCTAGATGGTGCATTATGTTATAAATATCCTTTAAATAAGTGTACATTAGTATGTACAACCGGCTGTAATTGCTAGAAAATGACGAATAAGCAAATAAAAGAAATTTGAAATCAATGTACATTATAATGTACATCAGTTTTGAAGGGGTTAAAGTATTGTATAATATCACATAATGATGAGCAATTTTTCCATGTTTACAAATTCACTGAGAGCGTTCACTATTGATGGCTGCCAAACATACAAGAACGCATTTTGCAGATAAAAATGTTGTCTAAATTCAGAGTTTTAGGAATACTGAACCAAGAGAGAAACAAGTTGAGACCCAAATGGCATTCTTTTCTCTTTCGCATCTTTAAAGCATACAAATTATAGTTTATAATTAAGTTACAGTTTATTATTACAAACTCATACATGTGTAATTTAAGAAATCTTTTTAATAAAGCCTATTATATATATATATATATATATATATATATATATATATATATATATATATATATATATATATATATATATATATATATTACTTACAGGAGTGATTTCACCACGTTATAGAAAAAATTTTGGCAATTAGAAACTACATAAAGACAATTAAACATACACCTTTAACTACCGTTAAATATAGAAAAATATATATTTGTTTTATATATACCAAAACATATATAAATAAATATAGATTAACTTACTTTAAAATTTAATAACTAATCTCTTTTAGATATTAAGTGTTAACATCTAAAATAGGTTAGCTGATGTTTTTAAGAAAAATTAAATCATACAATCATTAAATCATCACACCAAACTTGTACCTTGTCTAGAATGAGAATATGACTGAGTATTGTGCCCAGATGTCTGTTTCACATTTGGTGGAGGTGGAGGTTCATAGAGCTCGTCTTCTACTTCATCTACATCATCTTGAGACTGGGGCGGCTCTTGATTGACTTCAGCTTCCACCGTTATTGGCAACGCTGGTATTCGAGCATAAGTTTCACTTTCACTATTGTAAATTGGATTATTTGGATCTGGTATTGTGGTATAAACGTCATCTACGAAAAGCCCATAATATGGCAGTGGAACTTCGATACGGTTTATTTTATGTGCAGTTTATATATGTAAAATGTATACCGGGTGTAAAAGAAGTCTGGAAACGGTCAAATATCTCGAGAAATACACATTAGATCCAAAGAATGAATAAAAAACACTTGCTTGATAACTTTAGAGGCGCTATCCAATGATATCAAACACAATCCCCCATCCCCCACCCCTTGGAGGGGGGGCAACTTTAAGATCTTAAATGGATACCCCTATTTCTTATTGCAGAATCAGTTTCTGCGGCAAGAACTACGTCAAGTTTGTCTGAAACGTTTTTTTCGATTCGTGACAGATGGCACTGTAATCACAAAAATATTTTTTTTCATAATTTGTCTCTCACCATCGCATCGGGGTGCTTGTTTTAGGTGAGTTCCCTTGCCGTTCACCGCCGAGGCCATAATGGCCAAATCCCCTACTGAATGAGATAATCAAATTGATGACCTTCAGCTATTTGACAGTGTCCCAATCGTGTGTACATGTTATCAATTACTTTCTGCAAAGTTTCTGATGTTATCGTATTAGAACACTGTATTATCCTTTCCCTTAATTCATCGATGTCTGCCGGTTTTTATGAAAAATAATATTTTTGTGATTACAGCGCCATCTCTCACAAATAGAAAAAAACGTTTTAGATAAACTTGACGTAATTTTTGCCATAAAATCCGATTCTGCTATAAAAAGTAGGGGTACCTATTTAAGATTT
This sequence comes from Rosalia funebris, assembly GCA_037954035.1. Taxonomy (NCBI): domain Eukaryota; kingdom Metazoa; phylum Arthropoda; class Insecta; order Coleoptera; family Cerambycidae; genus Rosalia; species Rosalia funebris. Next base: position 326,613 of record JAZFAV010000018.1, on the reverse strand, counting down.
TAAAGTTGCCCCCCGCCCCACCTCAAGGGATGGGGGAGGGGGGATTGTGTTTGATATCATTGGATAGCGCTTTTAAAGTTATTAAGCAAGTGTTTTTTATTTTTTGGATCCAATGTGTATTTCTCGAGATATTTGACTGTTTCCAGACTTTTTGGACATCCGGTATCTGTATTTCGATGTAAAGTACAAAAGTGTAAAAATAAATTAAAAAAAACATACTAAAAATTAAGATACCACCAATAAATCACATTAAAATAATGTAGTTTTTGTCAATATAGTAGAAACAAAGCAGTCTGCTCAGTGAATTATATTTTATAAGGGACAAGTTTATTAAAACTGAAATTGTATTTAATCAAAAACTCCAAAGTTGTTTGCTTTATTTGTCAAAGATAAAATATCTACAACAAAACATATGTTTGTAGAAGCGATTGCCAAAAAATTGTCAGTATGATGAGGTTACTAACAGCGAGAGCCTTAGTAAACCTTATTCATCAAACTATGAAGTATCTTATTTACTGTCATTACATATCTTTCATTCTACATCAATTTTTATGCGCCTTTTCAGTCTACATACCTGAATCGTCAGAAACTGTTGAGTAATGTGGATCCAATTCTCTTTTATTTTTACCCATTAATTTCGTTTGCGCGATTATATTAGCCAATGGTTCTCGAACACTGATGCTAGTATAACCTTCTGAAAATGTATAATTCGATTGCTATTTATATTGACTCGAGTAAATAGAAATCAATTATTATATACATAGAATAAAATATCGCTCTTACTTGAAGAATCTTGTGAGTCTCCACTGAAATTTGCTTGAGTAACTGGTGGTGTCATATAGGGTAATTCAGGACTAGCTGCCAAAACTCCCGCTACAGCCGACGCAGCAGGTATATCCAGTCCACCATTACTGTGTGCCGATGACCTTCGAGATCTAGCTGGTGCAGCAGGTTCATTTGATGAACTTGCAGCCTCCACGCTAGAATAGTTAATTGTCATTTCTATTATTTTGCTTGAGTTACTTGTGATAGAAAATTATACCGTAATAAATTTATCGTTTCCTCTGAAGTTGCCTGCGCTTCCTCATCATATATAACGGACCTCGATGTTGTAGGTTGAAGTTGAGCATAAGGGTGTTCTTTTGATTTTATCTTATCGTACTTAACTCTTTCATACGGTGAAAATGTATCATCAGCTTGACTAAGTGAACTATGTTGTGATATGCTTGGCCTAGATTCTATCCCATTTGGTATGGTATGTCTCTTTGCTGCATATTTTTTTATAAAGCAACAATTAATGTTTTTGCTAACAAGTTTCAGAATATTATACTATATGAGATGAGAACTAAATTAAGTATGAGTACTAATTACAAGTTCAGGTGTACATATGTATATACAGTGGCAATAATATGAACTGAAGAAGAGTACCATAATCATAAATAATTATGATAATCATATTAATGAGGTAAGTGGCGTTTAAATATTTCTGAAAAATTAGAACTAATACGAAACTGACAATGTCTCAATAGAGGTTTACACAGGCGCTTTGAAGGACTTGGAAAAACTAATACTACATTTGTGATACTTGGTTGTACCAGATGTTGGCATTAACTTCATTTAAATGGCACATATCTTATACACATTCAATTTCCATTATTTTAAGGTGAACTTTAATATAATTGTATATGTTTAACACCAACAGTTTAATTAAAATTTTATGTGAAAATTAATTGTGATGAATATCAACATTTCAATGACCAAAGTTTTCCGTATGTTTATAAAATATAGAACTTATGTACATATAAACTACAAGTGCTTTTAAATCTCCAGGCTGTCCACTAAAGGGGATTCATTCAAAATAAATTTTATTTCAATTGAATCATTTAAATTGTTAAACTAACACCAATGAGTATAATATACTATGGAGAATACATTTTGAACATTTAGAAACTTATATAGAATGGCTGTCATCTCTTTTTTTAATTTGTATTATTGTAATTTATATTATATTAAATGAGTGTTACTAATTTATTTTAAATAAAGGTCAATTACCTTGTTATTTTAAATAAAAATTAATCAGCAATCCTCTTTTTTTTTGTTACTTTTATTAAGATTATCGGTGTTCAACATCAAGATTTGTACAAATTTGGTACCTATTGAGTTTTATGCTCAAGGCTTTTTTCAATCACTTGCGAGTTGTGTTTGTGTCTAAATATGAAACAAAAAAATCCATCTAAATGAACATGTACTTTTCTTTTTCTATTTGGTTTTGGATGAACCCTCCTGACTGGAGGTTATATAATCTGGACTGGAGGATGGAAAAGAAATACATTCCAATTGAAATGGGCGATTTTATTGATTTAAAAATTTTCTAAATTGGACCACCTTTTTTAGGCACTCTGTACATTCTGAAGCATTATAGTTCATATATACGTAAACTCCATATCTAATAAATATATGGCAACCTAATTAGTTATTGGATTTTATCCTAGCAGAAATTATTAACATTCTATGAGTTAATTTTCACATATTTCATTAAAATCGAAATATCTCAGAAATTTCTAATTTTTAGGAAATGATGTTCATTATACCTATAGTCCAATCAATCTGTCTGAGCCCCTATGTTAAATGGCCACTAATTGTAAACAGCAAAAAAAAATTTGAGTATATAGAAAATAAAATTTCAAGAAACTTACAGTTTTTTGCTCTCAAAATGGCGGCCGCTAACATAACCTAAAAAATTCGCAAAAGTCAAATAAACGGTTTTTCGCGAATAAAAAAGAAAGTTGTGATCGGATTGGAAAAAGTTAAATGAGAAAGTTGTAAATAATGAAAAATCTTCCCATTTAATTTATGTGAACTCGAATTGATTCATTACTTTTCGAGATATATCGAAAAAATCGTTGAAAATTGCGTTTTTTTTTATTTGCTCTAAAAATAACAATGTTTGATGAAAACATTTAATAATTTCAGAAAATGTAGTCCTCAGTGAGACGAAAACAATCGTTTTTGTACAATTTCAAAATATTTTTTTTTTAAGTTATAGCTGTTTTCGTAAAAAAAGGTGTTTTCGTAAAACGGCTTTTCCATCGAAATGGATGTTCCTACACACTTGTTCGAGGGCTTATTTTCTTTGTTAGGAGTTGTACTACAAATATATATTCAGCAACAATCGATGTTTTAAATTTTTTATACAAAAAATCGCGTTTGAAAATAACGTGATGTTCGTACATCGGTTTTATTACAAGAATTTATTGCCAAAAAACCAATTAGAATTGTACAAAAATGATTGTTTTCGTCTCACTTAGGACTACATTTTCTGAAATTATTAAATGTTTTCATCAAATATTGTTACTTTTAGAGCAAAAACAAAAAAAAACCGCAATTTTCAACGGTTTTTTCGATATATCTCGAAAATTAATGAATCGATTTGAGCTTACAAAAATTGATTCGAAAGATTTTTTCATTATCTACAACTTTCTTTTATTTAACTTTTTCTAATCCGAGCACAACTTTCTTTTTTATTCGCGAAAAACTGTTTTTTTTGACTTTTGCGAATTTCTTAGGTTATGTTAGCGGCCGCCATTTTGAGAGCAAAAAAACTGTAAGTTTCTTGAAATTTTATTTTCTATATGCTCAAATTTTTTTTTGCTGTTTACAATTAGTGACCGGGTCATTCCCTATTGATTGGACTACTAAAAAATAAATTGAATTCAGATGTAGCACAAAAAATATGGTGTGCCATTTAACGTAATGAAGTTGATGCCTACTTTAGTATATATTTTGGTAAAACAAAGCATGTATGTAAACCCCTATTGTTAAATGTTCAGTTACCTACATATTATGTGTAGTTTTCTAAAAAGTCTAATGGGCCTAACCATATATATGATATGCATATACTATGACTATATAGTGCTTTCCTAAAATAATGAATAAATTCGTCAAAAATTCAAAGAATAACTTTTGGGAAAAACTCATAATTGACTGACTGTCAAGTAATTCACGGTACATAATTTGAGAATTTAATTTAGTTGATTCTTTAAATAATTATTGCCATTAAATTTGGTATTTTAAAACTGTAAAAACATTTCCTTATTTTCTTTTATCTAATTTATACCTACTCGCGCTAATGTAAGTATTACAGCAGTGTATGTATATTAAAAAATGCGTTCTTCCACATTCTGTAAATAAGAAAGGGGGTTACCATTAAAAATATATCGATGACGTCATACCTCTTAAACGCAGCACCCTGTATATATTAACTATATTTTAAAAAATGCACTAACTAAAAATAAAACTTGACGTGTCCGAGAGTTTTTTACAAAAGTTTTTCCTTGAACTTTTAACGAATTTATTCCACAATGCATATTTTAACAAAATATGTATTATGACAACTTGTATATCTATTGAAGTAGATACAAACACAGGTTGATACTACTAATACCACGATATTAGTTTAAGTTTGGGGTGACTTACTGACCAAATAATAACTTGGTCTAAACACGATAATGAATAAATATTGCACTTAGTACTCATTACTCAAATATATTACTTAAACGTATTTACTTCCCAAGTCCACTTTCTGGTGTAAATTATATTTTTTAAATGGATACATATACATTTTGAATGAAAGTTACTTTTGAAATTATTTTTACCCATACAAGAGATATGCTAAAATTAAAAAATGGTTATTATTATACAGAAGTGTATGTTAAGTATATGACTGATCGAAACCGTTCATTAAAAGTATTGGAAGTTCTGCTGATTATACTTTTCTGAATGTTTCAGCATAGATGTATTGACTCACATATTCACATCCCCTTTTAGCTTCTACGATAGCTGCATAGTTCCTGATCCACATCATGGATAGAATGATTCAAAATAACTAATCGAATAATACACATTTTTCATTCTGACTAATATAGTTGTTAACAACCAAAATTATAATCAGTATTGCATATATTTTATTACACAAACTGTCAGTTGTACAACCATCTATTAAGATATGACGATTAACACTTAATTCTAGGTAATTTCAACAAAAATCTTTTATACGAGCATAAAGCACTTATTTTATAAGAACAAAACAGTTGAAGATGTGTATAGGAAAAGATTCTAAGGTTATTAGATAATTAAAAATGCATCAAAACAATGCTATTTTTCGCACACCCTGTAAGTGGTTTAGCAAAAATTACATTTTTTGTAAGAGTTAAAAGTTAGTATAACCATTCGTTAATTTTGAGTTTCATTTTCAAGATAACTATAGCAAATAATATCAAATGATTTTATTTTTTATTAAATTTAAATATTTCAAAAACTATTGAATTTTGGTATAGAAAAAGCTACTGCAAACGCACTTAAAATATTCAATAAAAACCAAATGTGAACAAGAAATACACCATCCCATTTCGAAGTTGATAGCGACTTCCGGTATAACCAGAAGTCATCTTAGAAATCCCAGCCATCTTAGAAATGTTAATTGAATAGAGCATGACCCAAAACGTTTAAGCTGAAATTTTCAGAAAATAATAAGGAGTAAAACTCCAAACGCTTTTAGTGGACAGTTTCAATCAATTAGCCTATATACACAAGTGCAAAATAAATAAAATTCATATTAATTTTAAAGCCTATTTATTGCGTTTTCTGGTGATAACACGATAAACGCCATTTCTACTTATTTTCAGTAGTAGGTTTTTTCACTCTTGGATAAGACAAAACAAAGCTTATACAAAAAAGGAGACATTCAACGAATATACCTGAATTTTGATACTGTCCTACTGTTGCATAATGTTCTGAAGAATTGTCTCCAGTAGGTTCCCAAGTTGCAACTGTCCCTTGTTCAGACGGAATGTCTGGCAAACTTCGTTTTGTATTTGTAACCACATTCCTAAATGTAAGAATAGAATCAAACATAACCCTTTAACATTCTATCACAAGAAATAACAATTAAGAAAACATTATATTAAGGCACTGGTGCCTTCTCTTGAAAGGAGTTCTAATAACTCCAAAGAAAATTTAAACGTAAGCTCAAATAACAAGAATGGTTAGATGCTTACTAAAATGTTATCAAAATTTTATTTGTATACATCATTTTATTACAAATTAAGTCACATGAACAAGTTTATATATTGTCTCGATTGATGTTTTTAATTTTTTTGGCAATAAATATGAATTATATTTCACTTGTTTAGTTTTTGATATTTCTATCAATTAAAATCAATAGAAAGGTAATATCAGATGTTACTTTTTATTATAATTAAATTCTCTTTGGAGCCACAATACCTAATTATAAGCCCATAAAATAACAGTGACGTGACAATCACAGTGCATTGATGATTAATCGAGTACAGATACATTAAAAGACAATTAAACAAGGTGGAAAAATCAACAGATGCAATGTGGGCATTTCAAAAAACTAGTCGTTAATCCTGGACAGAATTAAATACTGTGTCACATGTAGCTGAATGTAGTTATGTAGTGCAAATGTTTAAGAACAGTATTTTAAATCTGTATTTGGGTATATTTCCCCCTTTGAAAGTTAAAGTAAACTGTAAATAACATTAAAATGTCTCACATGGACCATGTTCAAGAATTCATATGGTCAATTTCATATGGATTTCTATTTATTGTGGAAAAATTTTTTTATAGGTTAACATTATTTTTTATATAAATTATCAATAAACCAGATATTGTTCACACACTATTTTATATAACTAAATTATAACCTCAATACTATACAGTATGTAGTTATATAATGTACCTAGGTATGTAGTCAATGTGCTGGGTGTACAAAATTTTCCTTCTTATTTCAAACAAAAAAAAAATATATTAATTAGGGAAAATGTTTATTTTTGCATGCGAATTTCATTATATTTATTAGTCTTTGGGGTTATAAAGGGGACATAATCATGATTCTGTGGTGTTCTTTTCTTGATGTTTTATGCAAAAGAAAAAAAATCTAAAAAATAAAAATAACATTTCTTAATTGGCAATGTATCAATAACAATTTTATTGGGTTTCAGCAGTACTAAGTAATAAAAAAATAAAATAACGCATTTTTTACCACGAAGCAAAAAAGTTGTAATTGACATCAATTTGCTTCTCGCCAATAGTAACATTCATAGTAACATACTGAACACCACATACAGTGAATAGGTCATGACATTGCACGTTCACAATGAGATATTTGCATCGTAGGTATTTGGTTTCTTTTTCGGAAAATGTTTTTCCTTTACATAAAACATCGACAAAAGAATATCGCAAAATCATGAACATTTCATCTTTATAACCTCAAATATGAACAGAAACACTAAAATACACACGCAGACATAGACATGTTTCCTCTAATAATTGGTTAGATTCCTCTAAAGGGAGAATACCTACATGTTATTTCAACTAAAATTGAACTTAAAGGAATAGGAACCTGAGAATAGACATACTCATCAGTATGAACTTAGCAGAACAACTTTGAATAATGGAAAAATGCATAGGCTTATTATTTGCCGTTAATTAATCGTGAAAGTAATAATTTAACCATTTTTGATTTTTAAAACGTTTGGAGTGTTCTGCTAACTTTACATGAAATTAACAGAACATCTATGAAAAAACATTTTTTTGTTAAGATAAGTATATAATATAAGGAATTTGGCACTCTTTAATCGTAAACAAATGGTATAAACAAAATTTGAAAAAAAAATAAGGCAAAAAAATATAGGTATTTCAGTATCAGTAAAATAACTCAAAACTGGTAAAAGTAACGAAATAAAATACATAAACACGAATTAATTAATATTAATAGCTGTTTTGCTATATTACGAGCACAAAATTCAAAAATCTGAAAGAAATTGCAAAATGTGAGACGGCGAATTCGAAGATGTCACGATTAATTAAAAGAACGCGAACGGTAAATTTCTGAGCAGAAACTGATCCCCATAAGACATTTTTACAGGAGATTAATGGTTATTCTGCTAAGTTCCTGAGAAAAAAAATTAAAAATCGTAATAAAAAATTAAAAAATTATCACGGCAAATAATTTGCAGAATTATAATGATAATCTCGTTTGAAAATGTCTGTTGGGAATCAGGTTTCGTTCAGGAATTTACCGTTCCCTTAAATAATCGTGACGTTTCTGAATTCGCCGTAATGATTTTGCAATTTTTCATTATGATTTATGGATATTTTTTCTGTGAACTTAGCAGAACAGCCATGAATCTCGTTTGAAAAAGACTTATGGGGGTCAGTTTTCGTTCAGAAATTTACCGTTCGCATTCTTTTAATTATTAATCGTGACGTCTTCGAATTCGCCGTGATAATTTTACGATATTTTATTATGATTTACGGATTTTTTTCTATTAACTTAGCAGAACAACTATGAATCTCGTTTGAAAAACACTTGTAGGGGTCAGTTTTCGTTCAAGAATTTATCGTTCGTTACTTATCGTTTTATTTAGAAAGGCAGAAGTAGGCCTAGATTAGACTACTGCTCGCAAATAGTAAGGGATGTAGGTTTAGCACAATTAGCGAAATGCGTAGGTTGGCACAAGATAGGAGAAGCTGGAGGTTAGCGTCCAACCAGTCTTAGGACTGATGACCTCATGATGATATTTTATTTCGTTACTTCCAGTTTTGAGTTATTTTACTAATATTGAATTTTTTTTCAAATTCCGTTTATACCATTTATGAGGGTCAGTTTTCGTTCAGACATTTACCATTCGCATTCTTTTAATTAATTGTGAAGTCTTCGAATTCACCGTGATAATTTTGCAATATTTTATTATCATTTACGGATTTTTTTTTCTATGAACTTAGAAGAACAATTTTGAATCTCGTTTGAAAAATACTTGTGGGGGTCAGTTTTCGTTCAAGAATTTATCGTTCTTTACTTATCGTTATAATTTTGCAAAGTTTCATTGCGATTTGGGACTTTCTTTCCGAGAATTTAGCAGAACAGCTATAAATCTCGATTGAAAACGGCTTTTACAGCTCAGGTCTCTCAGAAATTTACCGTTCACGTTTTTGTAATTAATCGTGACGTCTTCGAGTTTGCCGTGATAATTTTGCAATTTTTTCCGATTTTTGGATTTTTCCCCTGAAAACTTAGCAGAACAACCATTAATCTTATTTTAAAATGTCTTACAAGGGTTAGTTTCCGTTCAAGAATTTACCGTTTGTCTTATTTTAATTTATCGTGACATCTTCGACTTTTCCGTCACATTTTGCAATTTTTTTCAGATTTTTGGATTTTGTTCCCCGTAACTTAGCAGAACAGCTATTAACCTTAATTAATTCGTCCTCTGGTATTTTGTGGAGATGTAAATTATCATTTTTTTTTCATTACCTATTTTCTTTCGTTACTTCCAGTTTTGACTTATTTTACTAATATTGAAAAATATTTTTTTCCAAATTTCGTTTATGTGTCATTCTCCACGTATGGGCTAAAATGATGTAACCATTAATTCCATACTAAATTAAGATTTATTTTTGATATGCTGAATATTGTATAAATTTAGTCAAACCTATGCTTATTTAATGCTTACTTCAGAAGGTTTTTTCCTCTGAAATCGCTTTTAACAGTCATTTTACATCTCAAATGTCCACTCCATGGACTGTAATCCTCTTGAAGGATAATATGCGGTGCTTGATTTTGATGATATGTTATCATATATTTTAAATTAAAAACATTATATTTAGTCCAGATACATACAAGAATATACTGTTTAAAATAATTTTTCCTACATAATACTTTTTTTTGCGTTAACGTTAAATACTGTAACCACTTTCGATGTCCACTCCATGGATATAGGGCATAAATACAATATTGGTAGCATATATAACTTACCACGTACCCCAGCACATTAGTCTCAGTCTATTATTAGCCCTCGGAGAGAGAGAGACAATGTTTTGTTTTATATAGGATTTATTTAAAAAAAAAACTATTTTCTTTAAAGAAAAATACCCGTTACTACTTAAATATTTCCACTCCATAGACGTCCACTCCGTGGCCTTCGATTGTAAGTATTTTCGCCAGATACAAAGTGTGCATTTTGGAGGGTCCAAGCCACAAGTTTCACTACATACAGCCGTATGTTATATCAAGGATGCAACCACAAAGGAAATTCAAAGCTTTTCATTTTGCAGTTTCTCAGAAAATCTTCATCACGATCCTATAGCAATTTTTGAACATTTACAGCCACTTTTTAAAACAATTCTAGATAAAATTTCGTCTCTGATCACGGCAAAGGCGCCGTTGACGGTGTGGAAGGTTGCTTGAAACGAATAGCTGATCGTTTTGTAGCTTGTGGATATGACGTTCATAATTTGGACTCAGTTGTTTTCCATTTGAGAAAGGCATGTGATGGTATAGAAATCGTTGTAATAACAGAAAAATAAATAATTAACCTACTTGAAAATAAACTCCCTAACAATATAAAGCCTTTTACAGGAACAATGAAAATTCATCAAGCTTATTATTGGACTAGTGAAAATAAAGAGTGTTTACAATTTAGACGCCTTAGTTGCAATATTTGCTTAGGGAAAATCTATTGTACTCATTACGGATTAGAATATGTAATTGATAATGATGAATTAAACAAACTTAGATATTCTGATGTGTGCAGCGACTCTGGTGAAGAACAATTTATGGAGATTTTTAACTCTGAAAAAAAAGCTGCCACTTAACAGTTGAATTATCCCAATTTTGACTCATCTGATGACTTGCCAGTCTATCTTCGTTAAATCTAAGAAAAAACCAACACAGAAGCGCTTTGGAATAAAATACGAAGCCAATTCTAAATTATTTTTAATAGATTTATTAGATCTATACCTACATTTTGTAAGTTTTTACCTAAAGACTCTTTTCTTCGTACCTTTTGTATATACTTGAAAATATACTAGTTTGGTTATTCATGAAGTTTAATTTTTTATATATTATAAAGTGTGCACCTTTTAGAGTTACTATGTTCCATGGACAATAAGATAATAAATTTCGTTATTTAGACATATCTTTAAAAACTTTGTTGTACCCCTGTATTTCATCCCGTTGTCAAAGAATGACCCTTATACCATTTGTTTACGGTTAAAAAGCGGCAACTTAGTATATATGTACTTACTTTTAACAAAAAAAATGTTGATAGATGTTCTGTTAACTTCATGTGAAGTTAGCAGAACACTCAAAATTTTTCAAAAATTAAAAACGGTTAAATTATAACTTTCACGATTAATTAACGGCTAATTAACGGCAAATAATAAGCCTATGCATTTTTCCATTCTTCAAAGTTGTTCTGCTAAGTTAATACTGATAACACCTACTCCCTCCAATAATTCATTGGATTACTCTGGAGGGAAAATACTGAATGCTTCAATTGGGATTGATTCGATTATCAAGCCCAATTGAACAATCAATGACTCTCAGTCATTGCTTTGTCTATAGGACTAGGACCACAGAATATTGCCAAAAGTTCTTATAATAATCCTATTATCATGTTTACAGCTGAAAATGTATATAACTTCTAGTTGTATACTAAAATGTATACTATATTCACAAGAAAAATCTCTACAAAAAAAATCCATAGATTATGTTTATCTAATCTCATATCCGCAATAACTTAACACATGGTAGCCATATACCTAAATTCTAAAGTCTTAAGTACATAAGATAATTCGATTGAAAACAAACATCTTTAGATTATTATAAGTATCTAAAGTACTTAAAACACTTCAAGCAATATACAGAGATTTTCACGGAAATGAATAAATTCTATGAATTTATAAGTCAATATTAATTATATGTAGATATCACATGATATATGTCGAGTGTCATGTTGCTAAGAGGGGTAATTGCATTTTTTTATTACAATACATACATAAAACTACATATAATACAAAGGCAATGATAGAAAACATAAAATTACCTAATGAATAATTTCCGAATTTCTCGCACAATACCGGTATTTATCTTCAAAGTTAAAAATGTGATGACTTAAAATAAAACGCTAGAAATATATAGTGAAATATATTTTATATTACCTCTAGAAACTATGTGGGATAATAAAAAAATTTACAATGTTTAATCCACAGCAGAAGTGGTCAACCCCAATTTAATGAAAAATAAATATCCAAGCAATGGCATGATTTCATAATTTTGAAAGCAAATATACCATTTAATTATCCTGTTATTTATATTTCTATATTACAGAAACAAAATCAGGATGAAAGGCAAGTTTCTCAAATTATATAAGTAATTTTTCAGTATATTACAAATATCTTTATAATATACCACACAATTTACTTAATAAGTTATTCATTCAATATGTAATAAGATACTAATAATGCATTATTTTACTTTAGAAATAAATTACAAATCATTTAAAACAGAACACAAGTTGATAATTGAAAGATTTTTTGATTCTACTGAGACCTATAAAATGTAAAGCTGATAAAATAAAATTCATTCATTGACAAACATAATGTTTGCTTTAAAGGCAATTACTATGAGACTTTTCTTCTACAATTTTGTATTACTGGGTACTTATGTATAAACAAAAAAAAACATTCCATTTAAATTTGTTATCAATTGTGTAATTATGCAAACCAGTTTACCACCATGCAAAATTTAATGCATGATGGTAAACTGCAGGTTATCAAGAAGCTACTTTGTTATTACAAAACTATATACAACAAAAAAACATCTAAATCTTTGTTAACAAAAATAATTAATTAAGAATCAACATTTCACATTTCGAAATTTAGTTTAATGTATAAAAACATCAAAAGCAAAATCATATGTCATACATGTAGGTATATAGACAAGAGATTAATTATTTCTTATTATTAAGAGTTAATTCATTCACAAATGGAGATCTTTTGGCTCAAAATATATAGATTCCATAATTTATTGTGTAACTATAAGGATAATTTCTGAGCTATTGGTGAGTAATATTTCAATGTATTCAAGAACCCTGTTGAAATCAGGAAATAAGTGATATAAAATTATGTTATATTCAATACTAAAAATGCATCTGCAGTGTTCGAGATTTGCCAACTGATGGTATAATATGATACGTTATAAACAATGCTAAAAAAATATACATACTTTAAAACCTTGATCTTAATAATAAAATTAGAGGAATTTTAGTTAAGTACATGTTTCATAGTAAAATAAGTATCATAGTAAAATAAGTATCATAGTAAAATAAAATAAATATCCTATTCAGTGGAATACCTATATTACAACTTATACATTATGCATGTAGGTACTTATTTTTTAACATAAATACCTCTCACAATTTCTTGATAGATTTCAAACATTCTAAGGTTCTCAAAGGATTAATAAAATCCTAGGTAGGATCGGAACTAAATGTTTTACATTAAAAATGCTAATTTTCTATCAAACGCTTTACAAATATATATATATATATATATATATATATATATATATATATATATATATATATATATATATATATATATATATATATATTTGTAAAGCGTTTGTAATGGTGCGTTTTAGAGTATGCCGATAGTGAACATAAGTTGAATATTCTCAGAACACTTGACTATTTTTTTTTAATGGAGCTCGTCCATTATGTGAACGACTATTTATATTCAAAGTGTAACTACAACATACATGTACCATGTTTTGAACCGAATTCAAAATATGTAATATACTTATTATTTACGAATGAATCGCCCACAATTTTTAAATCACTTTAGAATGTGCCATGAGGCTTAAACCAGTGCAACAAATATTTGCAACAAATATTAGCAACAAAAGAGGAACCATACCTCTTGTTAGAATCTAAGGAATCGCCACTAGCATTTATGCTATCAACAATACAAGATGCAGCAGAGGGAAGGTGGTTAACATTTTCATCAGGATTTTTTTGTGTAACCATGCCATCAAGCCCTTGCCATTCATTTCTAGGAAAACAACACAGTTTTAAATAAACAAACATATAAATACATGCCAATCTTACTTTGGTATTTTCTTCCGCCAGCAAAGGCAAAATACTAGAGACATCACTAAAGTAGCACTAACACATAGAGAAAGTATTATCATCCACATTTTATTACTATGAAATCACATTTTTATATCCACTCTTCATACTATTGAGATGTTCATTAATATATCGCTTCTTTCTTTTATACGCATTCGATACATTTGGGCACATAGCTATTTAGCCACAAAATTTTGTTCCCGAAATATTTTAAGATCGACTACACGGTGAAATTTAAGGGGTCACACCTTGCCATTTTTAAGACGTATCTCTGAATACTGAATTAACAAAATAACCAGATTTAAACCGAATATTAATGTTAGTTAATATATCAAATTTACTACAACATGAAATATATGGCAATTGGAAAATAAATTACATAAACAGTAAACACGATTAGAAAATACTTCCCATAAATGTCAAATGTCAAACAAAAACAAAATAAGGATAACCAGAAATAGAAAAGAGAAGTGAAATACACTCTTGACAACAAAATGTTTTTTTTTAAAGATTGCAAAATAACTCTATGCCGATTTTATTTCTTTATTGAATACTTCCGTATTCCATATATTATATTTATATACTATAATCCTAATGATTACATTGCATACGAACACTCGTTGTTATTCTGTTAATCTCCGAGTTATGTGATCCACGTTCTAAATTCATTCTGTTCATTTTGTTTGATACTGTACAGTTTCAGGCGCTGGGCAATTGTAGATCCATGTTGTATATCTCTGTGACTACAGGTACACAAGTAGTCTGTGACATGCAGCAGATTGCAGGTTATGTCCAATTTAAACAAACGGCTCGCGACTATCAATTTGGCTGTGGGCCGCTGGCAGCTGGCATGAGGTTATCTGCGGTTTGTGGTAGACCTGCGCATTTCGTATTTCATTATTGTTTACACTTTTCAAGGCACAGAGGTTAAGTATTGTATTCTTTGATTAGATATATATTATTGAAGCATAATATGCCATAAATAATGTGGTAAAGTGCGACGAGTGACAAAATGCTGTTCCGAAAATTCAAGAAAAGAAACCCTAGTAAAAAAAATTGAATTAATTATAGGGTTACTTAATAAAGTAAACGATGTATCCGAAGATGCTTATAGAATAGAAACATGCTGATAATTGTAAAAGGTGGTCCAAGCAAAACGCACGATGTTAATTGTAAATAAAGCAAAAAGTTTTCAGAGAATTATCTTAATATTTTTTATTATGATAGAAGGATTTATGACAATTATGTGTGAAACAAAATATCGGCCAAATGCTCGCCACGGCTTCGGTGGCATACCTCTATCCGATGATAGCCCATATTTTCAATGACTGAGACATAATTGAGGTTCAATGTCGTTAATGTGCCGAATTATCTCATCCTTTAGCTCTTGAATTGTTCTTGGCTTATTGACGTACACTTTTTCTTTTAAATATCCCCAAAAAAAGAAGTCCAACGGTGTTAAATCACATGATCGTGGCGGCCAATTAACATCGCCACGACGTGAGATAACACGGCCATTAAATTTCTCGCGCAAATGTGCCGTTGTTTCGTTGGCTGTGTGGCAAGAGGCACCATCCTGTTGGAACCACATATCGTCCAGGTCCATATCCTCAATTTCTGGCCACAAGGAGTCCGTTATCATCTCGCGATAGCGAACACCATTCACGGTAACTGCTTGGCCGACCTCATTTTCGAAGAAGTACGGCCCGATGACGCCGCCAGCCCATAAACCGCACCAAACAGTCACTCTTCGTGGATGCATCGGCTTTTCAACAATCACTCGTGGATTCTCATTTGCCCAAATGCGGCAATTCTGCTTGTTAACGAATCCACTGAGGTGAAAGTATGCCTCGTCGCTGAAGATGATTTTCTTTGTAAAGTCACCATTCACATCTGTCTGTTCAACCAACCATTCGGCGTATTGACGACGCTTAGTCAGTAGGCTTCAGATCTTGAGTCAATTGAACCTTGTAAGCGTGTAAATTCAAATCTTTATTCAAAATTCGCATCAGTGATGTTCGTGAGATGTTCAATTGTTGGGCACGACGACGAGTCGAGGTTGACGGCTCTTCTGCTACACTATCGCGAACAACAGCAATGTTTTCCGCAAAACGAACTGGGCGAGCATGCACAGGTGTTTTCACATTTCCTACAGACCCGGTTTGCTGAAATTTGCGCACAATTCTCCCGATTATGGACACATTTGGTCGATTATGCTGACCAAAAAAGTCACGAAGTGCACGAAATGCATTTTGATTTGAACGCCCATTTTCGTAAAAGGCTTCAACAATCTTAACGCGCTGCTCAATTGTGTACCTCTCGTTGGTTGAATTGGTCAAACACTGAAACAAAGAAATGTCAAATTAAGTTGGGCAAAAAACTTGACGTTAAGGTGTGACTCACAATTAACATCGTGCATTATGGTTGGACTACCCTTTATAAGCTTAATAAATCAACAAGATACTGTTCAGTTTAAAACAACTGAAACTGTGAATGTGCAACAAAAAATAAAAAAACAATGTCAGCTTTATTCAACTAAGGCAAAAATAAAAAAACAAGCGTTGACTTTGGGAAACCATCAAAGTTTGAAGAAATTGCAATTAAAGAAGGGCTTAATAATCTTACTGAAACTTTAAATATTCACAGTGGTTTTGGTCATACTTATGAATAATTCATTTGTATCCATTTAATTTTTTTGTATAACTTTTATTTTCTATTAAGGCTAAATTTTAAAATGGAGTTTAGAGGTATTATATGTTAGGTATGTTCTTATAGATGTTTTATAGTTATACTATTAGTTACTTATAGCATAATATATTTTAGTAGTATGTTATATTTTATTTACTTACGTTTAGTAAAGTGAATATTACATATTATTTCGTAGGGACTTTCATTACAGCACTGCTATAAGGAAAATGCATTTACAACACATACTAAAAATTAATTTGCTTATAAAAGTACTTTTTAAGATTTCTTAATACAATTTTGTATCTATTAGATCATTTTAAAAGCAAATAAAAACTCATACAATTATCATGAATTTTAATTACGAATAATTGTAAATTCATAATACCTACGATACTTATATCATAGGTATCTATTACAGTGTTTTTAGGAATAAGTTGAACGTGTGTATGAACAGTGTAGATGATGTGTAGATTCTAAGAGTAAAATATGTATATGAGTAAAATCTGATAGCTTTATATTTAAGGCGGATACATCATTTTAAGTTAATTTTATATTAATACCGAACATTAACAACAAAGTAATCGAAAAGTTTGCGGCAAAAAAGACCGGCGTATTAATCTCCAATTTAGGAAAATGCAATAATGTAAGTTGCTCAGATTTTTATATTATGCCATTATTAATAATTACTATTAGAGCTAATTTAATTGTTTTTGGTTTTCCTCTGTTATTCTATTTCTATTATTTTATATATTGGTCGTGATTCATGCAACACACCCAATAACAATTGTCACGAGCCGCCACTGCTTCTGCTTCATTCTAAAACTAATTTATGATATAAGTTTGAGACATGGAATGTATTTTAGATGAAAATCAAGAAAACAATGATATAATAATGAAGAGGACTCCACAACAAAGAAAATTAACGTATCGGAAACTGCTTAATAAAGTTGAGGGAATAGGTAAGTCCATAAACAGTTACTTGTTTTACTTTAAGATTAACCTTTAAATGAAATAGAGCTTTTACTTCATATATGTATCACATAATTTAAATAAATTTAGCTTCTGGTTAAAATAAATCTCGAATTTGCTTGAAAAGATGTAAAAGTAATAAGATAATTAATTCAAAACTGTATAACAAGTAGTTTTTCACAGTTATATTGGGATTTCGTTAATTATATTATTAAAAATATGTACAAGTGGACCACTACTTATGATAAGCTTGATTGAAAATTCTTATTTATAATTAAAACTACATTTTAAAATAACTGAATTCTCAATGACTATTATTGCTATGAAACATAAGATAAAATAATCCATATTTACATTCAATTATTTTTAGAGGAAGCTGAAGATGTAGGATTACACGCTGTTAATCAGTTAGGCGAGGTGCTACGAGAAGCCAATTCCTTAGATACAGAGTGGAAAATAGATGAACGGGTCGAACATGCTGACGAAACTCTACTAGATTGTTTAGTATTGTCATCAGCAAGTACCTTATTGAAAAAATGTATAGAAGCTGTAGATGTATTTACTTCCACGTATGAACAAAATGAATTCACTAGTAAAATTGTAAGATTTTTTCTAAAGACTTCTAATCAATAAGAAATGCAAAAATCATAGTTATAATTAACAACTCAGTACCTAAGAAAATATAGTCTAATATAATAGATTTGAGGTACATTTTTGACTAGTTAATGATGTAGATGTCCTAAAGAGCAGAAAATGTGTAAACTTAACTTCACAGTACAGCCAAATTTGGATTCTATTTACTTGAGATTTCTGACGACTGTATGTCATCCATTATATTATAAATTCTATCATCAGTTATGCAATCTATCAAAAAACATGGAAAATATTTGTTTCTTGTTCTATATTCGCAATAAATAATGCAGTCAACATCAAATAGGGATTTGCTGACACACATTCCATATCTTATCCAATAATAATACACAGCTATGTTTGTCATTGACCAAGTTATCTTAACTTGTACAGCCAACAACACTGACTGCCGTTCAGCTATTGCTGGCTGTACAAGCAGTACAAGAAGGAATATAGCTGGAAATGTGTATAAATGAAATTAGGTAACACATGCTTGATATAGTAAAAAGATTTGACATAATAAACTTGAAAGCCATGTATTAGTAATTTACATTCACACTCAAGTCAAAGGTTAGCCCCAACCACATTTCAATTTCCTTTGAACTGATTGTTTAAAATTTGAATTTTTCATAAAAATGTTTTCAATTTTTTTTCGATGCTGTTCAAAATCTCTGGAAATGTTCTAATTAACTAACTGTGATACAGTAGTATTTACTTTTATTATAACAGCAGATAAACAGTGCCCTTGTTCTACTATAACTAGTGGCGATATTATTTCTTATAAAAGGCAATTATTGTCATAAGATATTGGAGGACAGTACTCTTTAAATTCTCAAATGTTCCAAATATCATTTTGTAAACCCACAAAGTTTACCAAAATGCTTTAAAATTATCAACGTGCAAGTAGTGAAATAATCATATTTCCCAACATGTTGTTACCAATAATAAGGCAAAGGGGACATAGGACACAACTGTCTATTAATTCACTTGGGGCAATTTTAAAAAAATCGTCATACAGTTAATAAAGATGTCTAAAGATAAATTTAACCAATTAAAGAATTCACAAATTCTATAAAATGTAATACCCTACCATATTTTATACAATAAACTTTCTAATTCTTGAATAAACTTTCTAATCATTGTTGTGAATTCCATACCTAACAGCTTCAGCCAATCTAGAAACAGCCACAAGAAATTCAATTTGTGATTTTGTTACTGGTGATATAATTAACTTTTCACACAGACCGTATATAGCTCATGAAATATTTCTATGCACCCAATGATGCAACATCACTTAACATAGGCACATAGTAATTTTTGTAAATCAACAAGTCTGGTAGAGACTGCTTCACACGCCACTGGATTTTGTTTACTTTTCATCTAGTCAAGGTTAAAACTAAACATTTTTTCCTCTACTCATTCTCATTAAATTCTTGGTGGTACATATGAGATTCTTGAAACATGGAACTATAATACCTTTTTAATTTACATATAAAATGTACTTCTATGTAGAATAAGAAATATATGGAAATTCCAGTCAATTAAGTGAATCCAAATAATCAAATTCTGTAGTAACTAACATGACATTGGATATATAAATGTTATACAATTGTAATAATAGTAGGTTCCTTATGACACGTATTCACTAGACAATCTAGATTAAAAGTAACAAGTCTTCATATAAACATGCTATATAGATGTTAAATCTGAATTTTCTGGATATCTTTGTGCTGTAATTAAATTCTGAGTTCTCCTGTGTTCGATTATAAGTACACATTGTAACAACCCCAATAAGAATTAGTTTTTTTTTCTTTTTTAATGAAAGTTTGATATTGAACTTAATATTTAGAACAAGAACAGATCATATCTAAGTGGCAAATTTAGATTCTTAAAATGATTGTTGTCTAAGGATACGAAACATACTTCTATGGCATAATATATTTCATTTGTGGATATGTCCTTAAATCATTATCTAATGTTAAAATGGATTGTTAGTTTCCCTCTAATAAAAAATTTAACAATTTGCAGATCCGAAATATTGAAAATGAGGAAACTGAAGAAATACACCCAACTGGTTTTTTAACGCTGTTAGAGGATGCTCGCAACATAATACCTGAAGTACCTGATTACAGTTACATATATGGCACATATGACTTTGACAAACTACCTCAGCCAAAGCCTAAAAAGCAACGGTCAAAAGTGGTCAAGGAAAAGTTGCAGAAAAAGGAACCTGAAAGAGTTACCAACTTAGACAAGGAAGAAGAAGGCATTGAAGAAATAGTGAGAGTATTAAGCGATGTTTTAAATGAAAAATATATGGAAAATAATGAGGAGCCTGTTAATTACTACGATTATATAATTGATACAGAGAGTTTTGCTAATACTGTTGAAAATATGTTTTATTTTGCATTTCTGATAAGAGATGGAAGAGCAGAAATAGATTTAAGTAAGTAAGTAGTGCATTCTTGGTGTAGTTTGTGTGTTAGTATTTATCTACTTTAATCCATGATATTACACCTCATCAATTTTATGAAATCCAAATTATGTTTTGGTATCTCATTAATATTTCTACAAATATCCACGTTATGTCTTATAGTTTTTCACCTCACTTCAAACTGTGTGTTGTTACTTTCCATGACAATACTTTCTCAGATTTTCATCGAAGTTTAGTCCCATTGAACTCTAGTTCAGAAATGATTTATCGTTTTCTGCAATACATAATGAACCAAGTGGATGTAACATTTCTAAATTTGTTCAAACCCAGTAACACTTATCAGGCAAATATTGGGATCTCCAGGGTATAACTATCGATTAGCTACCAACATTGACATTTTTTTTCTGGTAAAGTGGATTTCATTTGATCAGATGATTATTTGGAGACAATATAACTCCTGACTAATACCTAAAAAACGCTTTTTTTTATTTATACTGAATGGGGTGTGAGTAAATTAGGGCCAATTCATGATCAATAGCTTTGGTGTTATATTGAAAAACTTTTTTAATCAACAAAATATACTTTATTTATGAAATCTTTCCCAACCGATATTCATTAGAATTCATCGCCATTTGTTTTTTACCCCTGACGCTAAGAAAGTGTGAATACGTATATGAATTTAAAATGTAAAATTATTTAAATGCATACTACTGACTCTTCTATTCTTTTGTCTGTACCAAATTATATTAATCGTTGAAAATTTAATATTGAAATAACAAGCCAAGTAAAAATAATGTATTACTTTCTGTTTTCTTATTGACGAGGTAACGCATTTGCCTATCCTGACAACTTGCCAGCGAAAACAATATGCCAGCCTTGACTATTAGCAATTAAAAATCACCCAGACAATCAAGTTCTCTAATGTCACAGTTTAACCATTCCTACTCGCAAGGTGTCCACTACATCGAAGATTTTGTAAATCTATGGTTTCATCAATGATTATAAGTTTTTAATTGCACTGATTATTATAGCAATTTCTTTTTGGATCATAAATTATATATTAAAGGATATAAACAATATTTTTTAAAAGCAGGTATGAATTCAGTACGTCATATTTTCTTAATCTATAGTTTCATCAATGATCATGGTTTTTTAATTGCACTGATTGGTATAGCAATTTATTTTTGGATTATAAATTATATACAATATTAAGAATGTTTTTTTCATAGTAAATTACAAACAATTGATATTAAATACAAATTTAAATAGGCATTGGATATAAAGCTTAAAGTCTTTATTTAGGACCAGCATTTACTTCCTATGTTCATTGTATTTTACAGGATTTGCCATGTATACCTTGAATCATATATTCCACAAAATTGTTTATTATTTTTAAAGCGATGGTGAAAATTATAATATCCTATGCACTATGTATGCAACTGAATGAAGGGCAAATATATTGAGATTCAAGTTATTCTTTCATCAAAATTATTAGACCTATTCATAGATATCAACTAGTGGAAAATGTTTATAAATGTTCTTCAAAGAATAAAACTCAAAAAACCCCATATTTCCAGGAGAAATTAAATATCAGTAATCGGTAATAAAATAATTATGCACCATAATTTCTGCATAAAAAAACATACATTTACTGTTAAATAAAAAACACGTATTCTATTGATATATCTTGTACATTAGTATAATAGTGATATACATTTTTAGATAATTTGTTTGCTGGTTTAAACCTATTATAAAAAATGTATAATTAGTGGTTCACTTACAAAAAAAAAAAAAAAAAAAAAATCCAGGCTCAAAGTGCTCTTAATAATTTCAAATAGATTAAAAACTCATTCCTCCCCAATTTAAAATAAATTCTTTACTTCAAAGGAGTCATTGCCATTCAGGCATTGTTATACAGTAAGTACTATTACTGAGAATAATATTCATTTTAGATAAAGATGGAAAGCCGATAATTAAGCCTGTTAACAAAAGAACTCTAAAAGAGTTTAGAAATGGTGGAGGAGTCAACACACAGGTGATTACTCAAATTAATATGGAACAGTGGCAGGTAAGCTGTAATAAAATATTTCACGGTAAAACAGTGATATTTTGAATTTGCCTTGTAAATATGACTTAGAATTTTTTATTCATTTATTTTACCTCAAGTTGCTTTATACAATAATTAATAAATAGTTGCTTTATATAATTAATATTAATATATGTGAATGGAATAAATATGTGAAAGGAAGAAATATGAAAATCTTGTGAACAAAAATATCTAGAAATGAGAAGACACTTTTATTTTAATAAATTTCATTCCTTGTTTTAAAAAAAATCAAAACAACCAGATGTAACTATTTAAATTGTAAATTGTAGAACCCCCTCTATATCTAGAGCCAGAGCTTGTATTTATATTTATTTTTAGGAAAATTAAAAAATTCTGTACTTTTGATTTCACCATATTGTTCAAAAATATACAAATCCTTTGAGATAAACAAAGATGGGGATCTACAATTATCTACAAGAGCTTTTCTCTAACTTATCACAGATAAAATTATTAGGATCCTACATAGAAGTTTTGGGGTAAAAAAAATAAATATGTATTTAACTGTTTCAGAAACACAGAGAACAAGGTTATTTACAACAACATAGAAGAAAAACACTACAGTGACAAGTATTCCACATTTGCATGACAATTTTTGTATATAAATATTTACAGATTTATGTTTGACAATAAAATATTTTTTAGTACTTTTCAGTTTCATTTAACAGTTTGCAATATATAAAAACTTAGGGGTAGCTATTCTAACA
The DNA here is from genome assembly GCA_037954035.1 of Rosalia funebris. Lineage (NCBI taxonomy): Eukaryota > Metazoa > Arthropoda > Insecta > Coleoptera > Cerambycidae > Rosalia > Rosalia funebris. The sequence continues at coordinate 303,087 of JAZFAV010000018.1, read as the reverse complement.
ATACTTTTACCAGAGGTTAAGAAATTCCATTAACGTTGGGCTGAATTCATACACAATTTTTTTAATATGTATACTAATATATAAGCACATAATAAAACAGTTAAAATGAAAAAAAAAAACATTTAATAAATAAAAATATATACAATCTCATAAAATAATATGTATACACAAATTAAGTTAAAAAAAAAAGTAAGATTAAAATATTAATATTGAGTCTGTTGCAACAGTCTAAATTGCTTAATCAGTTAAGCAATTTTGTGGTTTTTGGTATTAATTGTGGTCTCAATAGCGATCTGTAATAGCTAGTCCAGTAACAAATTTGCTATACATTTCATTTCACAAAAAATTGGTGAAAGTTACTCTCTAAATGAATTACTTGATTAATCACAGTTATATAAACTTTATGTAATCATTAAATTAATTTATAGTACTTAGAATCAATACACTCAAAAATAAAACGCTGCTGAAAGTTAGTGAATAAATGTAATTTATTTTACATTTTCAGTATTTTATATTTTAATACGGCCTAATATTATGGATTGAAAACCAGGGATGTATTTAAGACCCAAAGGTATTACCCTAAAAAAACCCTTTTTGATTTAAATCTCTTCATGAGTCATCAAATGTCATTCTTCCTACACCATGATTTTTCATATATCTTCGGTATTGTTTATATCTATTACTTTCAGCTAATTGTTTTTTTGCATTCTCTTCTTCCTCTTTAAACCATTCCTCAAAATTCTCTTTTATCCACAATTCTCTATCTAAATATTCTTGTATTTTTTCATCATCTTGACTATCAAATTGATGCTGGCCCATTTTTAAAAACTTTCTTATAATATAAAGTTTTTCTTCATTATTATATGACTGTTTCATTAAAGTATGTCGCCAGAACCACGAAAGATACCAATAAATATATTTCACAAGACTGTAAGGTGATATTATTAGTTGAATCCATAATATGTCAGTTATTTGAGGTTTAGCATATGCACCCTTAATATCCATTTTATCCTCTATCACTTTTTTTATAATACTTTCGGTTTCTTCCTTTGATGTTTTATTTTTACCTTTGGATTTTTTATTTTCAGTTAATAGTCCATCTTGTTTTGCTATATCGAGAGCTCTATTCCTATATTTGGGTACTGTAGCAAAATATTTTATTGCAGAATCATACCTCTGCCATGCACTATAGTACTGCACAGCCGATATTATGGAAATAGTTACGATTAACACTATTCTTACATCTACCTTTGGTGCCACCCTTCTTCTGTAGTATCTATAATAATGAGCGTAATACTCATCTGGATTATCTAACATGTAATCATAATCTGTACGAGATTCTTCATCCTTCAATATTTCATATGCATTGGCTATTTTCTTGAATTGTTCCTCTGCTATTTCTTTGGCTTCGGGAGTTCTATGCATGTCAGGATGATACTGGCGTGCCAGTTTCCTGTAATTTTTCGATATTTCATTTTTTGAAGCTTCTCTGGTAATTTCTAACACATCATAACAATTCTCTTTACCACAATATATTCCTTCTAACAATTGTGCTTCCAATACTTCTATAAAAAATAAAAATTGTACAATTAAAACCACACTTTTCACTAACATTTTGGCACGTTTGTGTTGAACGACCGCTATTAATTGTAAAACTTATACAAAAGCCACGTTTAAATTGTTTAGTGTCACGACATTTTTTGCAATAAACTAAAAAGTAACTAGTGCTACCAATATTTAAATATGTAATTCCCTTTCTGTTATGTCGGTGGAACAAATTTTCAACTTTTGGAATTAAAATATTGAAGTTGCCTTAAAAACAGCACCCTCGAAAATAGGGGGGTGGGAAAAGTTTCGTAAGCATTTACCCAGGAATACTTCTCGTATACAATTAAATAAAATACATTTTATTCTCCAACTCTCAATCGAATGCATGAAAAAGTCTAGATAATATTTACATTATTTATTAATATCGTTAACAATGTTGGCAACCCTGATTCCTGAAAGATTCCATATTCATAGTTCCTTGGTTTGACGGTGGACGTAATTTGTTAATATTTATGGGTTATGTTGATGTAATTTTATGAAAATGTGTATTTTAGAGGACATTACATTGAATTTACACGAAATGTTAACTGGAACAAGATATTCTGATAATAACGTTATTAGAAGACATTCCAGAAAATTAGAGCACCTAGGTGACATTAGTTTTCCTCTAAGCATTAAGAACTGGTACCATTTGATTGATAAAAATAAATTAGAGCTAACTAATATACACAGTATATTGGACTATAGTGTGGGTCAAAATGAGATAAAAATACAGCTAGAGAAATTTAAACAAAAATGTAAAACCTGGCAAATCGATCTTGAGAAGATATATGTAAATGATAACGATGTATATTTATTTTTAACAAGATCTTCCTGTTTTTTAAAAACCGGGATAACAGAAGTTTTAAATAAAAAAGAAACATATGGCGCAACTGAAGTTATAGAGAAAAATGTATATTTAGAATTAGACTCGGACATTAAATGTGAAAATCTAGAAGAAGTAGACTTAAGCACATTAAGACTATTAATTTTAAAGGATGTTACTTTAAATTTGATCAGATTTTCCAGTAGACATAAAATTAAGGAAAATTGTAAAGTAATATTCACATTAAATTCAGCAAAAAAATGTGAGACATATATTTTATGCGGACCAGTCTTAAACGGCTGTGGTCTGAAAGATAGTATAATGAAATCTAAAGATTTATTGAAGTAAGTGACTATTGTTGATATATAATTAATGTGTCCTTGTATTGAATATAAGGTTAATTCGCCATACCTATATGTTCGTGTAGTATATATATTTATAAATAAGTTCACCATTTCATCTTAGTTAAGAAGCTTACTAGGTTTCTAATACAAATGTTTAATATTTTATGGTAAATATATAAAAACTACTAGGGTATGTATAGTATAGTTGTTCTAATTGCATTTTTATGTACAGCTTGTCAAAAATAGAAAGAAGTATAAGATTCTCTATGTATACATAAAAGAAAGAATGAGGCAGCGTTCGGAGAGAAAAGGATGCACTTTACGTGTGGCCATTTATTGCAGACCTCATGAGTGGTCCGATATCACAGTCTTGAGACTTGTTTCCATTCTTGACCAGCTGTATGTCAATAAGAATAAATATCTTCATTATTTTAATTTCATATTTTGTCTGTTTATTTTAATTAAATATGAACTTAGAATTAGTACAAAATGCTGTTATTTTATTTTTTGATGTGAAAAAAAAGTATACTACTTTTTAGCAAACGAGCATCTGATATGAGAATGATGGCACAACATAAATATGGAGTACAAGTAAAACCAAGCGACTCGTGGAAAGCATATTTTGAAACACTAGGCAGAGCAGCTGTGATTGTAGAAATATTAACTAATAAACCACACAAAGCAATTAAAATTGCTGTACATGATATACAAAGTGCCCACAAAGGTAAAACATAGATTGGCATACGAACAGATATTATATTAATAATGCAAGCTTCTCAATAATGCAAATTGAGAACATTAAGTAAATTGCCTATTAATTAAATACTTTTATATGCTGCTTTCTTGAATTATATCTATTATTTATATTGACTATTATTTTATTTATATATCTATAATTACAGTTATCTATTATATATTTGTTGGTACTAATAATACGATTGCTACTATAGTAGCAATCATGAATTATGTTGTTTAAATAATATACTTTCACTTTCATCATTCTAGTAAAGAAACATCTCATGCAAAAATGTAAAAAAAAGAAGGATGCACTCGTGCTGAACAGTACCCCAAATTTTATATAATAGGATGATTTATATAATTGTGTTCGATCATCATCATCATATCGGTTTATAACGTCCTTCGCCGTCTTCCGATTCCTAATCTCCATTCCTCTCTATTTCTCCACATGTCCTCGTCCAGACCTCTCTCCCGAATTTCATTATCAATGCCCTCTCTCCAGCTTTTTCGTGGTCTTCCTCGCCTTCTTCTTCCTTGTGGTTTCCAGTATAGAATTTTTTTGGGTATTCTGTCATTTGACATTCGCTGAACATGCCCGTACCATACGAGTTGTTTGGTTCTTATATCATCTACAATGTCATGTGTTATTCCCATCATATTTCTTATTCTCTCATTTGTTACCCTTTCTCTCTTTGATTTTCCAACCGACCTCCTCCAAAAGTCCATTTCTGCGGTTCTTATCATTCTTTCTGTTCTTTCTTTTATTGGCCATACTTCACAACTATAGTTTACTATACTTTTAATTAATGAATTATATATTCTTCTTTTATTTTCTTTTGTTATTTGTGTATCCCATAGAATGCTGTTCAACATTGTAATTGCTCCTTCCTTGAGTGTTTCTTTCCGAAATCGCTTCATCAAGTGTCCCGTCGTTTGATATTTTCATGCCTAGATACTTATATTCATTGCAGTGTTTGATGTTTTGCCCGGTTGACAGAAGTAGATCTTGTTGTTGTCCTCCAATACACATGTATTCTGTTTTCTTCACATTAACTTTTAAATCCCATTTTTCATACTCCTCGATAAGTTTACGTGTCATATATTCCATATCATCGATATCTTGCGCAATAACAACTTGGTCATCCGCAAAGGATAATGTGTATAGTGTTGATGAATCATCTATTGGTATGCCCATATTGTGACATTTTCTTTTCCAAGTCATCAATGTGCGTTCTAGATATATCTTAAATAGTGTAGGAGATAGGCAGCATCCTTGTTTAAGTCCCTTAGTTACTATAAATCCCGTTGTTATATTGTGTCCTATTTTTATTCTAGATCTGGTATTATCATACAGAGACTTTACAGCCTTTATTAATTCTACATTTATACTAGTGTTTTGTAAAGTTTCCCAGAGTTTTACCAGAGGAATGCTATCATATGCTTTTTGTAAATCCACATATAGTAGATGTACTTCTTGGTTAAATGCTATCTTCTTCTCCAAAATTTGTGTGATTGTATATAAGTGATCGATTGTGGATCTTCCTGCTCTGAAACCGGCCTGTTCTTCTGCCTCCATTTCACAATATTCGTTCTCCATACGGTTTTTTAATATATTCCCATATATTCTGCTGATGGAATTTGTAACAGATATTCCTCGGTAATTGTCACATTCACTTTTATCCCCTTTCTTATGAATTGTGGATATATATGATACCTTCCACTCTTCTGGTACTTTTGATCTACTCGTACATCTTTGGAAAAGGTCTCTCAGTGAATGGTATAGTTTGTCTGTTCCACATTTTATAAGTTCTCCAGGAATATTTCCTGGTCCTGGGGCTCTGCCATTCTTTAGTGATCTACGTACTTCTTTAACTTCTGATATACTTATTCTTATCGGAGATCCTTGAGTAACTATATTGGGATTAACGTTTTCTATGTTTTTAAATTTTTTTCTATCTTCTGATAATCTTCTATCTTCTGATTGTGTTCGATTCGATTTATATAATTGTATAACTCTTCTCAATTCATATACTATCCACAGCAGTGTTGATGGTATACTGATGTGCACTTAGTGATAGCGGATCACATATGTATGTCCATATTTAAATGAAATGATATAAATGTTATTTAAATAAGTTATAAATGTTAATGTGATTTTTATAGGTGCCTCTTTTATTTTTTATAACTGTGCGAGGCTCTCTGTCCTCTTCAAAGAACTACAGAAGAGAATAGCAAATAATATTTATCCAGAGTTACCTAACCTTGAAGATGTGGATTTTTCTTTGTTGAATCAACCAGTAAGTTTTTATTAGTTTTAGGTTTGTTGGTTTATGCTTTTTCTTCCTGTTTCATACCAGCGTCCCCGGTTCAGCTCCCAGCAATGGGAAGAATTGGTTGGGCTTCCTTTACAAAACTACTTGACTTTTGGTTCAAATCTGAATTGACATGGATGTATGTAGGTATGGCCAGGACTTCTGAGGGTGAATTATCTCATAATTACTTTGCAGAAGGCCTCCAAGTTTCTTAAATTAATCTGGTGTAATGATGCCAATTGCTTGGAGCTGTCCTAGATTGCCAGCTCGGAGTAACCGGACCGTGTGTTCAATTTCCACATATGTTGGCTGGGTGTGTCTGTGTGTGTCCATCTAAATGTCGGGGGTTAAGTGGAAGAAAATTTGTTGTTGTTTTTTTAATAACACTTGTAGATCAATGACCAATTCTACTAACTTGATTTTAAATGTTACCTACTATACTATATGTAGTTTAACAATGGAAAGAAAAAATCAATAAAAAATTAAAAATATCTTGAGGGATCTCCGATGTTTTAGAGTAACTATTTATTGATGTTTGTGTAATTATGTTTGTGAAAGTAACTATATAACATATTTTTGTGTAACAAGGTACTTAACTATAATAAAATTATTATAGTACATCATCAAAACTGTTTTGTCTATCAGAAATGATAAAAGAAAATTATTTGTCAACAAAATACTGAAGACTTAATTGAGAAGTGATTGAAAAGTTAAGCTTTAAATAATTTCTCTAGGATGACAAATCGTTTTGCCAAATTTCAAATATATTTTTACAACTTTTATGTGTACTATGTATACATATGTTTATGTACATATATTTGTTTTTATGTTGGTGGATGCCCATCACTTTTGACATTAAATAATCGAAAATATAAAGTATACAGCAGAGGTATTTATGAGATGGTGTGCAAGATTGAATAAAAGTGATGGAACAACCAATTTTTGACTAAACCGTATGCTGAAATGATTTTAGTAAATGTTCTTTTTTGTCATTAACTTACTTTAATTTTCAATACGTACCTATTGCAGATTAAGGTTAATTAAAAAATTATTAAAAAAATTGTATTATTTATACACATATAGTGGTGGTCATAAAAATAGAGCCACGAAGAAAAAAGTTAGAAAACTAGTAATATGGATATTAAACTGCAAAGAACAATCAAATATATTTTGCATATGATTCATTTCAGATATGACAAATTTAGAATATGAATTGTATTCTATTTCAATTAATGTGGTAATAAAGACTGATTAAAAGAAAAGAAATAGCATAAAATTTATTGGTTATAAAAATAGAGCCATTACAAAACTAAGTAAATGTAAGCAATATAAAATATATACAGATTTACAATTTTTATCGAAAACAGTTCTATACTACTAATATTTTGTAGCTTGACCACGATTTTTAATTACAGCCGCACAGCGCCTTGGCATAGAATCAACAAGATTATGACACTTTTTAATTGGTATTGATGCCCATTCTCTTTGAATAATGCCCCACAATTCAGATCGATTCCGTGTTTTATGTTTACCAACAGCAGTTTTTAGATCACCCCATAAGTTTTCAATCGGATTTAAATCCGGAGACTGGGAGGGTCATGACAACACGGACACATTATGATTCTGGGAAAAATGTTTTGCCTTCTTAGAGGTATGTTTTGGATCATTGTCATTTTGGAATGTCCATATACTTGGCATGTTTTCCTCAGCGAAAGGCAGCATCACATTTTCAAGAATACTGACATATTCGTTTTGATCCACAGTTCCCTTGATCCAATAAAGAGGTCTAACTCTGTACCAGGAGAAAGCGCCCCCTAACTTAATATTGCCGTCCCCTAACTTAATATTGCCGCCCCCTAACTTAATATTGCCGCCCCCTAACTTAATATTGCCGCCCCCATGTTTTATGGTCTTCCTGGTATATCTTGGCAATAATTCTTTATGTGGTGGCCTTCTCACAATGTCTACCATCTGAGCCTACTAAATTAATTTTGGTTTCGTCAGACCACAGTATATTATGCCATTTTCTATGCCTTCTGGTCCGCACCAGTCGACATGATCTTTTGCAAATTTAAATCTGTTTTATATTTTTTGAAGATAAAAGAAGAACTTTTCTTGCAGCTCTACTATTTAAATTATATTCCTGAAGTCGTCTACATATTGTATGTGCACTTATTTGAATGTTCAATTCACATTTAATTTCATTTGATGACATAAATGGCTCACCTTTACAAATTCTAGCAATTTGTCTATCCAAACTGGGGTGTTGTTTTTCGTTTGGCCCCGCAACTTCCCTTTCGATCCTTATATTTTAAAGCACTTTCTACCATTTTTCGTGAGCAGCCTATTTCTTTCGCAATTTCTCGCTGCGATTTCCCTTGCTTATGTAAAATAAAAATTTGGGCTCTTCCGCTAACAGTGCAGTGAAAACTACGGTCCATTTTTCGCAAATTTTTACACACTTTTATTGTATTTAGTCTGTAAATTACTGTGGCACACGAAATAATTTTTTACGAATTGATTTAATATCGATAAGCTCACCGCTAGTTGCCTGGCTCTATTATAATGGCCGCACGCTATTGACTGACAACAGAGTCTGGGGTTCCCCTAACTAGCCGAAAGGAAATCTAGTGGTAGTCTTCGGCACTTTTCATGTAGCATTCATTGCCGCTTATTGGCATGACTGTGTAATGAATGCATCTGTCTAGATTTGCCATTTCACTTACAAACATATGGGTGGCTCTGTTTTTATGACCACGTGTATATAAGTAACTGTTATATTCGATCTATCATCACTTTGCAAATTACAGAATTATGTAAAAATAATTAACAAATATATTCTTTTGATCTGGTTTTAATAATTGTTCATATATACATAATAATAATAAATTTTCTAAAATATGAGTTTACAAAATATAACATAATTATATTTTGTCAAATGATCAAATTATAAGAATATAATTTTATCATTTATAATAAATGGTGAACATACCTTATTTATAAATTATACTTTTGATAATACTTCTTTTGGATTTCTGGTCTACTTTAATGTACTGCATAAATTAAAGTATTTTGTGGCCACACAGAGTAATTGAATTCCGCTGATTATCAAATTTACAAATATATGATTTAATATTACAATACTGGGTATGTTATCAATATTTATTTTTAGGAAGAATGGGAACTCTTTTATGTATACATACTGCAATTCCCAATTATTGTTAAGAACTGTATCAGAGATATAGAAAAGGGCGTTGTTAATCCACAGTACTTGGTGTCTTTTCTCTCAAGTTTATCTTCGGTATTTAGTGCATATTATAGAAGAGTGAGGATATTAACGGTATAGTATTGAAATATGTATACCTACATAGATTATTATTGTTGATATTTTATGATTTTAGGATCCACGAGAACATTTATTTGCCACCCTTTATGCAAGAATATATTTATTGAAAGCTCTTCAGTATATTTTTCATAATGCATTACATTTATTAAACATTGAACCTATAAAGGAAATGTAAATAGTTTTATTATGTTTCAAATATGTTTATTAAAATATATTGTTTGTATTATGCTGATTTCCATAATGTTATTTCAAACAACTCATTAATAATGGTTCTGTCATCAAAGATTCTCTCCCCATGCTTAAATATTTTAATTTCTCATGATAGCCTCAATTTAATACAAATGAAAATAGTAGTTATATATTTAGAAAAAAGAAACTTATTTCAATTAAGGGAGTTTTTGTAGATTGTCGTTATTCTATGTTAAAGCTTCTTAATGCAAAAATAAATACTAATTTTAATATATTTACTTTGAACAGCTTCTTATCAGCTTCATGGTAATCTACAAATAATCACCTTTTCTTAATACTACTACTGCAGAAAACTCATCAGGTTTATCTAAGTGATGTTGGATGTAATAAGTTTGGTTATTTGTTTCAACAGCTTCATATCCCAGTTAGTATGTCAATAGGAAAAATGGCCTTTTCCTGATTAAGACTAAAGAGAAAGAGATGAATAGAAGAGAAAGATAATGTGAATATTAACCACGAGTATGTGAACAAGAACAATTTTGCCTGTTTTTTTTTCAAAAGGCATTGATGGTTCACCAATTTTATCCAGTGATAATATACTAATAATAATAGATTCAATATTATTGTCTCTTATCTTGAAATTTAAATCTCTACTAACTCTTTATGCTTACCATCATTACATTAATCGAACACCTTTGGTTTGGTCCTACAGCAGTGGCGGCTCGTGATGAAATGAAACGGGTGTTCTGCACAGGGCCGATCTTAGGGTATTGGCCGCCTGCGTGCAAATTTCAAACGTATCCAAACTACTGGCGCCGTAGGGGCCGCAAGAAAATTGCGCCGCAGGCGAAAATTTCCAAGGTCACGCCCTTTCCTGATACTTAAGAATTTTTATGTAAAATCCGTTTATACAAAAATATAGACTCACATGAAAAATTTTTGGAATTTAATATCTTTTTGAAGAACATTCATGTTTGCCGTCATATTCTTTGGTTAAGAGAAAAGGCTTGTAAGATGAATTTTCTACTAGAGGGTCTATAACACTTAAAATATTTTCCGAGAGAGTTTCAGCGTCACATTTTGTAGGTTTCAGGTATGTCCAAAAACGTTCAATCGGTTCACCATCGAGAATATATCTTAAAACTACCACTAACTGAGTTTTTGCAGATACATCAGTTGTTTCGTCTGCCATAACTGCCAAAAATGAAGGTTTGTTAATTTCTTTAATTATTTCTTCATGACATACTTTTAATATGCAGTCTAAAAGATCATTTTGTATTTCTTTAGAGGTTCCTTTAAATACTGAAGCATTTTGTAGATGCTCGCTTAAAGTTACATCAAGCTCAGCAGAAAAATTTATCAAACCACGAAATATCCCCGGGTTTTGAGAGTTTTTAGCTTCGTCATGTCCTCGCAGCGCCAGTTCAAAGGCCCCACAAAACTTTATGCAGTTTATAATTTTTGACAAAACGTATCTCTTTTTTGTCACATTATCATTATGCTTTTGCACATTTATCCAATAAGCTGAATCTAGCTGCGCTTTAACATTAGTTGTTCCTAATAAAGCTAATTCCATTGTATTATGTAGATGGCTTTTGGAGTTGTCGTGCTTTTTTATTTTTTCAGTTAAGTGCACCAAATCTGTCACCCCTACCTCCATCCATGCCTTTATCACCGCCAAAAAGTAAACAAGGAATACAAAATAACGCATTTTTTTTTGTTGCACCTACAAATCCAATTGTTCTTCGAATAAATGTCTATTAAATTGACGTTTATATGCTTTTCCGCGGCCAACCTAACACCTGCAGTGTCAATAACAATATCGGGCAATGGCCTGCCATTGTTTTTAAAATCAATTTTTTCTTCATAAGAGTATTTAAAAAATTGCTTCACATGAACTAAATTATAAACTAAATCCATTGTCACTATCACAGTATATAAATATTAATAATTAGTACAATAAATCACTACACAAATTCACAAAACAGCATTTAAAATCTCAAATTAACACGAAATACGAAATAGGTACGATTTACGCCCGCCCGAGTAGGAAGGAGTAAACATTCACTGATGTTGCCTTAGCTGGAAAAAATACAGCTCACTGACCGTGTAAATTCGCGCATTTACGAGCGCCAAGTGTGGATTGTCGCGGGAGTTGAGGGGGAGGATGGGTGTACCGAGCCGTGCTGAGAACTACTTCGTGTGGCCCAGTTCAATGTATCGCGACGCGCTCGCGTAGAGACCCAGATAATTCATCTAGTCTACTACTCAATAGAGGGCGGCGGGCAGAATGCGACTTTAACGCAATAATTTGGTTAGCTGCACCAACTAACCAAATTATTTTATTAATAAATTTTAGTAATTATTATGTCGCGAAAATATACAAATATCTAATTTTTTGGCAGTTCTGCAGCACCTATACACCAGCCGCCCCTGTCTTACAGCTTTCAAAAGTTCAATTCTCAAAAGCTTAATTTCACATTAACAAATACAGTTTTACGTATACTATGTTCATGTCTTTTTTAATATTCAGATACATTTTTATTATACAAATAACCTATACATAAAAAAGGCGATTATAATAAATATACAAATGAATACATATATTTTATATCACTTTTTATTTATATAACTTTTTAAAAACAATTTATTTTTAATTTACGATTTTGAACACTTATGTCAAAAAAGAAGTAATCAACTTTTATAATTTAATTTAGACTTGTTCGACGTTTACTGGACGACTAATTGAAGATTACTAATATGTGAAGTTACGGACTACTTCTGATTACTTAATTTGCGGATTACTAAAGCTACTGGTGGTTGTTTCTCTATTTAAAACATTTCTGTTGCTGATGCTGCAGGAATGTTCTAAGAAGTGTTTTTCTCGAAGACTTTTAGCAAGTTGCAATAATCGCGATAAAATACAATGTAAGTTTATGATAAGCACAAAAGGTCTTTAGTTACGCGATAACCGCAATGACTTTGGTATACTCTTTTCTGGGCATAACATCCTGTATGCTAATGGTCTGTTACAATGTATATTGCAATATTATAGAATACAGTACTATTCTAAGTCTTAATCTAATATAAGAGAGGATTCTATATAAGATATATAATGAGTACAGGATTACCACACCTGTACATATTGCCGCGCCTCAGTAGCATACAACGTGCATACAAGGACTTAAGGTACATATACATACATTATTTAAATGCACTTGCAGTTGCAATACTAATGCAACATTCTGTAGCTTACATATTTATTCCATTGAAGGTTTTATTAAACTTTTACGATATGGCGAAAATACAAGTTTGTGATAAGAAAATGGCCGCTCTACATCTATCAAATACCTACAAATTTAAAATATTCCTTCGCACCAGGTTGTTAATTATTTATACATCAGCTACAGCAACTCCTATACTATACTACCTGTGTTGTCTAGGGACGTTTTTAATATATAAATAATAGTAAGTCCTACTGCTAAAGATAACACACTGTTTTGTAATTATTGCACATATGTTGTAACCACAGAAAACGTATAATAAATATTTACTATAGCTATTTCAATTTTAGGATTAAAAAATTGTTGTTACTTTGTTTAATTCCGCCACTGACTCGTGCGACTGTAATTGCAACTGTCTTGCACCAACTCACGCAATTTAACAATGAAGGATTTCATAGTCTGAAAATTTTTATTATAATATCCATTTGAGGATCAGAAATAGTTCTGAGTTCTTTTAATTGCTCCAAACTTGTGCGGCTTCAATTTCACAACTGGTTTCATAGTCGGAAAATTCTTATGCGTTACATCAAGAGGTACGCACCCCATTTGGTTATTATCGGTTCAGGTGATAATAGAAGTTCTAAACAACATATTTCGAATGTCCGAATTCGTTTAGAGGATTTGATAAAAGCCTTTGTGTTGGCTAGAAGCTGATCCACGCCTGAATACTTCTTCCTAATACTATCTGCTATCAAACGGACTGCAGAATCTTAAGCATGGTCGCAATATTGTAAAATAAAGGTTACAGTTTTCACAATAGTGTGTGGAATAGTTTGGTTAAACAGTTAATACAACTATTTAACGGATTTCATATACTGTTGTTTAAAAACATCCAGTACAGTATGTCGATTTTTACATCTTACGTCGTATGTGATGGTTGCGATCACTTTCATTATAAACCCTTAACTCCACATTACAAAATGTACATTTCACACAACTGTCACTGCGTATTAAATCCAGAAAACGATGTATATAGGCAATAACTTCATGCACATATTGCAGTCTTTTGCATTTGGGTGCTACTGTGACAACACAATGAAATCGTACACCACCTACTGACAGGGTATTATGCGCTTTAATATCAGCGAGAAAAAGCATTTTTTTAAGGTTCTTGAGATTTTCCTAATGAATGTATTCCTTATTAACTAATTGTAATATTACGTTCATAATATACTGAGTGAGCAACTGCAAACTGAGTGGTGCAAATTTGAAAATTAAATTTTTGATATAATGTAAAATAATTTTGTAATTAACATTCTGTGTGCATGGTCATGTACATTTTAGGAATTTAAATAATATTCAATATTTCACGGATATATTCGAAAGTTTAGATTTGTATTTTAAGGGGCTACTAACAGTATTGAAAGGCCATTTACATATTTATTTGAAAATGAATTTAAATGAGTTTAAGAAAGACCAGAATATGGTCAAATGTAATATGTTAGATAAGATTAAAAAGCAATCATGGATTTTTATATACATATAATTTTTAACAAGTGAACATGCACACGCGCAGCTAATTAAACTCAAATTATTAATATACTAAAACGTATTGGGATAAATACTAAAAGTAGATATTTTAGAGAATACGCGTCTTTAAAATACTTTCTAATTGCTTATCAAATTACATATTCTCTTACAACAGATCCTTCGAGTGTTAATTAAATCAAAACCTTTGTTTGAACGCTGTCATGTCATTAGAGCGGAATCATGGAAGTAATTCCACAGTTTCCTATTACTTATTCCCGCATTGTTGAAATAATAATTATATTTATTTTTAATTCACAGATTTATTTTTACTTTTACCTCTGTTTCGTTGATATTTTTTGTTTTTCAACAATCACGATTTTTTTAATACTATCAATATCCACAGTTTAACAGTATACATAAAACGATATATAATTCAACTTTTACATTCAGCTTTTAAAAATGTGTAATAACAAAGAATCTCTTAAGTAATTGTTTTTCAGAAATCAGAAGGCATTAAAACAATCAAGATTTCTGTAATACTACTCGAAAGGTTTTTCATTTTATTTGGGAAATAAACTGAGTGAAAGCTTAAATGGACAGGTATTGGTATTTTGTTGTATATTATTTTAGTTTACTCAATAATAATGTAATATATGTTAATCAAAATACAATAAAATGGAAAATATGGTTATAACTGTTGTAAGTTGGAAAACATGGTTTCATTTTGCTTTTCATTCTAATCTAATCATAATTATAATACTAACATACATAATTAATATATCTTTATCATAGATATATGTACTTATTATCAAACACTATTAAAACCAATGCACAATTTGCATTCTAAACTGTCCATGAAAACCAATGCACAATATATTTTATCAATATTACACATGAAATTAAAATTTAATAACAAATATAAAAAGATACTTTATGTGTAAGTAAATCTAATTTCCATCATTTGGAATAATGAATTTGGAATAATCTCAATGAAATGATTGAAATTGGAGCTTTATATATAAAAACGATATTATTGTCAATAATTATATCATGTTACCCATTTATATATGTTATTCGATTCTGAAGCTAATTCAGTCGCATTCCAGCAACATTACATATCGATCGCGTTTATAGTTAATTAATATTCATATTTTTGCGACCCATAAAGTTCATTTTCTATTTAAAAAGGTATTTTTATTATGTTTTATTTTACAATCATTCATTATCCATTCCCATTCCTAAAACGAATAAACATAAACTTCCCCTATCGCTTTTGCGAGATATTTACTGAGTTGTCGGAGATACAGTATGTTGCACAAGATGGGGACTTGTATAGTAACATAATATTAAATAAATTACAAGAAACGCTTTAATTAAATTTAAAAAATGTTGTCACTAATACAATAATTAATGTTTCAATGTCAATAATTTATTATCTAAATGGTCAGTTAATTTAAGAACTCCTTTAATATACATTTTTCACAAATACGTATTACAAATTATTTGTGTATCTGAACTAATTTCTACCTCTACCTATCAGGAGTGCCTATCAATAATAGACTCACAATAATTATTTGGTATTGTTGTTAGTCTAGCAAGTCGACTAGAAAATTGTTTAACCATAACTAACACACCATCTTCTATCGTGTACACTTTGTACAGTGTGGTGAAAATTATAATTCGAAAACTTTATTCGAGAAGATTATGCTAACAAGAAAACTGCTCCACATGGGTGTGTTTATACAATTTTCTAATATGCCCACTCTGGAGAAATGTTCACTTCCATATCTTTCTAGAGAAAAGGTCGCGTTTCATTGTGATATTAAATTTTCAATAGTGAAAGTGAAAGGTAACAAGAAATATACTCGTATAGTAAATATTTTTTATTAAAATAAATATTTTTCAGAGTTCAAAGAATATAATTAGGTAATAATAAGTATTGTTATTCAAATTATAATTACTGTTTTAATTCCAATTCCAATTAATGCTCGTAGTTATAGTATGATTGGCAAAATTTATTTTCTTGGTGTCTGTAGGAAGTTAAAATAAAATACTTAAATATTTTCTCGCGAATGTTTATTTTCAGACTATATAGGTACAGAAGTATACCAAGAATCAGAAAGTAAAATTAGGTCTGCAAATCTGTCCCAGAAATTTTTAGCCACAGAGAAAATGTTGCACTAAAAAAATCAATATAAAAACGGTATGTAAGTATTGCACGTATCTATTAGCGAGGAATCTTTATAAACACTTGTCCACTTGTTATTTTTTTAAAACGACATTTTTACTATAGCGAAATATATCTAGTGTCAACTATAAATACGTGAATATTTTTTTCTGGATGCAATTTTGCTAATTATACATTGTTCTTGTAAAACCTATCTATCTCTATTTTATAAAAACAATTCTTCAACTTATACACACATTTTTGCTTCTTTTAAAATATAAAAACTTGCTAAACATTTTATATTTAGGACAGAAAAGGAAAGAGATTGAAAAGCTACTAATGCAGAAAACAAAACAAAAACGAAAAATAATCTGAATAAAGTTCGATGATTCTTTTAAAAAATATCTACATACATGAACGAGATATGTCAAAAGTTGGTGCTTGTCCTATTTTTTCTAGCTCCAATATTGGTGATGTAGAGAGAGATCTTTACCAAAGAACACAACAGTTGTAATAGTTCCGATGTCGAAGAAGAAGTAGATAATTCCAATGCTGTATATATAGGACAATCTGATATGATAGATACCGAAGAAATTCCTTCAGATATGAATAGAAGTCCCCCACACATATTATCCGATGATCCAAGACAACGGCCAGAAATGTTATCGTCGGCAGGATTAAGAAATTTAGTTCAAAGAGGATCTAGTCAAGTAGGTGAAATGTTTTTATTAACTATTATTATCGTCACGTTCCGTATGAATATCGTCAAGGGCAGCGGTGCTGCTTAGCAGAAGAATTAACTTTCTTACTCTTACAGAGTTCGTTACGAAGGACTTAGTTGCTGTAGAAGTAGAGACGGCGACGTCAGGGGGTAGGCAAGAGGTTGCCTCGACCTACTTTCCAGACGACGACACGGAAAATCCACCTCCTGAGGAAGGCAAACGACTTATCAGCTACTGCAAGAAGGGGAACAAACACTACATAATAGGCTGCAATGCCAACGCACACCACGTGATATGGGGCAACACAAACACAAACAAACGAGGTGAGTTCTTTTTTGAATATTTGTCTTACACTAACACAGACATTATCAATACGGGAAATACTGCCACCTTTGTGAACAGTGCCCATGAAGAAGTGTTAGAAATAACCTTAGCCAACATATTCATAAGCAATTCAATAGTTAACTGGCATATGTCAAATGAGGTCTCAATGTCAGACCACAGACACATCAGATTTGACATTGCAGCAACGCGACGTTCCCATGTCTTCAGGAATACAGATTCTATGGTCATATATAACGGTGATCAGACCCATGGTCACGTACACTTCCTTAGTGTGGTGGCCAAAAACAAAAGAAAGGACAGCGCAAGACAAGTTGTCGATCGTGCAACGTTCAGCATGTCTTAGAACAACAGGAGCAATGAGAACCTGTCCAACTGCAGCTCTCGAAGTACTGCTTGATCTCCTCCCCTTACATCTTCAAGTAAGGAAAGAGGCGATGAGACTGCTTCAGACTACAATACTGAAAGAAGACCTGATCGGACATTTGAGCATCCCCAATGAGTACGGCTCAGCAGTAATGACTAGACCGGCAGACATAATGCAATCTAGGTTCGAATTTTAAAACTCATTCGAAGCGGTCATTAATGACCGCCATATGAGAATATACGAATAACTTAAAACAAAAACCAAACAACTACAAGGTCCGCTCATCTGGTATACTGATGGGTCAAAAACAGAAAATGGAACAGGAGCAGGCATTTATGGCCCAAGTTGTAGGTTATCAAAAGCCTTAGGCCGGAATCTTACTATTTTTCAGGCAGAAATACATATAATAGAATTATGCACTCAAGAATGTCTGAACAGAGACATACGAGGAGCTAGAATCTATATCCACACAGAAAGTCAGGCGGCGCTGAAAGCCCTGAACAGCTGCGTCGTCAAATACAAACTTGTATGGGACTGTCTGTAACTGTTGAAACACCTTGGAAACCAAAACAGGGTAATCTTGAGATGGGTTCCAGGACATGAAGGAATTGAAGGAAATAAGATTGCCGATCGCCTGGCAAAAGAAGGTGCAGCCTCTACATTTCTTGGACCAGAACCATATTATGGTATAGCCAAACGCCATATAAGGGAGGAAATCCAAAAGTGCGAAGAGAAACAAAAAGTTTCCCACTGGAGTTTAGCTCCAGGACAAAAACAAGCAAAAAGGTTTATAACTTATTCGCCTAAAAAGACTAAAGAGCTTCTGAAACTCAACAAACTGGAGATAAGGCAGATAACAGGCCTTCTTACAGGACACTGCCCTCTAAGGTACCACCTTAAGAAGATATGCAAAGTTGAATCAGACTTATACCGCTTCTGCAACTAAGCAACCGAAACAGCGGAACATATACTCTGCACCTGTAGAACCTTTTATCGCAAAGGGCTACTTTATCTAGAACAGGTAGACATTTCTCCTGCATAGGTAAGAACGATGGCTCATAGAAGAAGCCTAAGCTTCTATAAAAGCCTAGGAATCGAGGAAGACTCGTAGATCAGGGTAAGCACAATAGATCTAATTAGGTCGCAGTGCGGAGAGGCCCGAAGAAACCTAAACGACCCAAACCATATCTAATCTATCTAATCTAAATCCGTATGAAAAAATTAAAAGAGAATAGGTTGCTTGTTAGTTTGTTACTCTATCTTAAAATATTTGTTTCTGTTGCAAAATGTTTGGAAAAACATTTGCAATAGACTAATCTGATAAGAAAGGGGTTTCTGATAGTCAACACTTATCACTTATTACAAATTCTGTCACAAACTATCATAAAATAAAATGTCAGATCCTGGTTGAATTTAGATATTATACTTTCTGAGGAACTACTAAATCAAACAGAATTACATTTATATGATGTAGACACAAAGAATTGGTATCGTGTTATTGAACGTACAATTATCTTATGTCAGTATATCACAATACAGTTCTTGGGTCGCCAATCTCGATCCTTGCGTGGTACGTCTAATAAATCATTGGAAAATAATAATGGTAATTATTTAATTAACAGAAACTTTTGCAAAAAATCGATTCAGTAATGGAAGAACATGTGCATCGTACACAAAAGTAATCAAAACAGGAATATACATACATAGTCACCGATTTTGCGATAGAACTGATAAACTTGATTGGTTCAAAAATAAAACACCATTTTAGATTTAGTGAGAAAACAAATATTATCTTATAATCCTCGACTGTACACCAGACGTTAGTTACACTAAGCAGCTAATTGCACATAATACCATTTGTTTTATTAAACGAAGGTATTTGAAAAATTGAATTACGGAAAAATTTCTGGGGCTCTTAGACTCTAGGGTTAAATAATTTTTGAACAGATTTATTGCTAAAATTTAATTTAAACATACATACATATATATATATATATATATATATATATATATATATATATATATATATATATATATATATATATATATTATACGTCATCAAGTATATGACAATGGCTTAGATATGCGCGGAATTCACATAGGTTTACTAAGACAAATATTTAATATAAACTCGCTTATCTTCTTTGTACTGCTAAAATTTCTCTTGAGGTATCTGGGTTCTTTGACATTGTTCAAGAATTATATGTATTTTTTTCATCCTCCATAAAAAGATGGTCAGCACTAAAAATATACGACTTAAGTTTAAAGCCACTGTCTAACACATGCTGGTCTAGCAGATGCAATAAAACGGTGTCAAATTGATTTTATGGCATTAAATTGCTAAGTATATGATACTTTATTTAAAATAATGAAAGAATCTTATTCTTCTTCAAAATATTTTAGTACTTCTCGCCAAGCCCCATTTTTACAAAATTAAAAATCACCAATTTTTGTGTTATTTGCCATTGAAATTATATATCGTTAATGCAAATTAATGTAAGATCTATAAATAAATGTAAAGATATGTGTAGATTATTTAAATATTTCTTTTCAAACTTCTAGCCTGACAAAGGATTTAATGAAATTTTTGTTGATATTAGCCAACTAGCTAAAGAGCTTAATTACTGAAATACTTCGTCAAAAAAGTTATGAACAAAAAAATGAACCCATAACGGATTAACAGATCCTACAATTTATTACAAAGTCAACAATCTCTCTTCCATATTGGATCAAACTTTATCATCTCTTAATGAAATATTTAAGGGACTGGCATAGGTAAATTGAGGGTAATTTATACACAGTTGCCCAGTAACGGCGCCAGGATTTCTAAAATAGGTGGGTACGAACTGGTAAAATATTTTTGGGTTGGGCACATATTTGGGATGTGTTTCGGTTGGTGGGGGGAGGTAATTATCAATAAAATCAATACAAAGATAAAAACATACTAACATAAACATAATTTACAAAAGAAATTAGTAGTACATCAGGTAATAAAGTTAAAATATTAATAAAATTATTTCAGTCTTGTTACAAATTCCTCAACAATCTTATCCAAATCCAAGCTTTTAGGTATTTTTTTCTCTCTATATTTAGTACAGCCAAATCACTTAATCTCTTGTGTTTCACTTTATTTCTTAAATAGTTTTTTAACCTTTTCAGACGCGAAAAGGTCCCTTCACATGCCGCATACAGGAATTGTGATACATATTGAACATCATTTATAAGTCTCATTGAATGCCAATCTGTATTTATTCAGCATGTTGGATAGCTGTAAAATATTGATTTTAACACCTTGTTCGTTGTCAAATTTTAAAATAGTAGTAGTCAAAATTTTATATTTATATTTTGTTTCATATTATAATTTTGTAGATAATAAATTTTTGGGTGGGCACTGTTACTGAATAGGTGGACACGTGCCCACTCAGGCCCCTCTGGCGCCGTCACTACAGATGCAAAATATTTATATACAGTACGGTGCCTACTAATATGTACAGACTTAGTAATAAGTAGAGCTGCCCACTTGGATGTTTTATCAAGTTATCAAGGGCGGCGCCGTATTGATAATTAGGTAGGTTAGGTTAACGAATAAGTTATATTAATTTATATAATATACGTTTATATAATATGTAGATTATTAATTAAACACCATGAAAAATCTAAACAGAATTGCACTTAATTGCTTGTTAGGTACAAGCAATTAAGAGCATTGTACAACCTACAAGTATATCTTAGCATATAATTTACAATTTAAATGTTTTTACATTCTTAGGGAGAGTCAAGCAATTACAATGTACAGAAATTTGATATTCGTGAGAAGCATAAACCGTTTAAGCCGCTCTTGTAAAAACAAATTGATATAAAAGTTGTACTATAGAAAAATATTTTATTCTATAACGTGATAATAGAATAATAAACTTAAAAAAAATTAAAAACTATAAAAACTCTATTTTGTGGTATTTCGTAATATATTAAGTATTACATATTACGGTAATTGGTAATTAGAAAGGTACATGTGCTCAGACAACCACTTCCGTTCTTGTTACCATTAGTGACTTAGAGAAACATCATATTTATGAATTCAAATTAATTTTCATAAACAATAATAGGCAATATTCGCAATGAGGAAAAAAATCGCTGCATGAAATTTCTAATATCTAAGTACAGATATTATTGCAGATAATATTTCTACTTTTGCATAATTTTACGATACAACTGGGTTCAAACAATCATGTCAACATCAAGAATATGTACAAGTGCAAAAACGAGGAACGCTTCTGCACTTTTTAAAAGCATTACAATTTTGTTTTCGAGTATATTATGATAAAACTATGTATTTATCATGATGAGGATGGATGGTATAAAATAAGATCGCCAGAAAAGTTTTCTTTTGGTCAGTAATAAAGATAAAACCACTGTGTGGTGGAAATTTCTTTAATTTAATTATGATATGATAATGGGTCTGTTAGATCCCTATGAAGGATTTAATTTTTCCATTCTTCAACTATAAAAACAATAAATATAAACCATTAAGTTTTTATTTTTTTCTAAATTATTGGGATTTTTGTTTCTTGGTTGAGTCCACTGAGATGCAAAATAAGATGCAAATATTCGTGTATGTCGTGAAAATTTTATTTTGTATGTATAAATCTTTAAACACCATCTATAAAGAAATAAAATTAACACTTCTTATACTTCTTATTTACCTTTTATAAGGTAGAGGGTATTTTGGAAAAAATACACAAAATATATACGATTAGGCAAACTATTTTTTGTTCAAAATGTCCTCCATTGACTAGAATGGACCGACACGCGTGTTAGGCTTTGTACTGAATGTTCAATAATTTTCGCGTTGATATTTTCCATTTCGAATTCTCAGCTTTATATCCTCTAAATTATAACCTCATAAAAAGAAATCATGCGAACGTGGTGGCTATCCAGAACGGACATTAACACCAAATTGAGAAGCTCCATCGTGTTGAAGCCATATGTTTTGGTACTGCAAATCATCATCTTCATTATTTGGACAAAGAACTGCTACAGTCGAAACGTCTGACTTCTAAATGTTTAATAACAGTAACATCTGCTTCAAAGAAGGCTCTAAAAGATGACCTATCATTCCTGCCATATATTTACTTTACCTTAGCGCTGGCAATGAATTCGTGTGTCCAATGAGGATTCTCTAGAACCCAGTATCTCCAGTAATGACAATGCAGTCCTATTTAAGGAAAAAATCGCTTTTTCAAAAAACAACAAACTTTAAAAGTTCGTCATAACGTAATATGAATATTCGTCACAACGTAACATGATATCTTCGGAAAACTTCATGCGATGATCTGGATCATCCTTATCAACTTGTGCTTAATTTACTTTATAAAGGTGGATATTTTATTATTTTTTTTAACAATCCTACAATCCTACTTAACTATAGAATGGTTGACAAGATTGTTTGAACCCAGTTGCATCGTAAAATTATGACTATATTCTGGAACTTCAAGTAGTACGTTGAATTTAGTGTTTTCACTGATTTAAAACCTATTTTAGCGAGGTAAATCCTGTACACTACCAATTTGTATATAGGTACCGATTTCTTTTAACTAGTCTATTTACTGTTTGTCTTGAAATAGGTGATATATCAAGATGTTTTTGATTAAACAACAAGGCCTCTCGTGAGATTTTAATTTATCAACATATCCAACCATCAGTAACACTGTAATGCTCTCCTGTTCGGTTAAATACGCATCTTGCTATGATTGATATAGTGTATTTAGTAGTTCTTTCGTAAATCCTGTAAATGAATTTCTAATAAGAAGTGATTGACTTGGTGGCTATGTGTATAATCAGTACTACGAGCCAAAAAAGTCCATGGCTTGGTTGCACATTTGTTTCCACTTTATTCAATGACAATCTTCGATAGCTCCTTAAATTTGTTTTCAATTTGTATTCAATTATTTCTTGGTATGTCTTTTCTCCTGCTTCCTCAAAATTCCTCAATTCAAAGTTTGGTTTATTGGTCTTTCGCCTGGTATGTGACCAGACCAGACTAAATGCGGATCTGGTTATGTGACCTAACTGAGTCATTATTTGTGCCTATATTACATTAGTTTGATTGACTCTCTATGGAAGCAAATTTTGATTTCAATATATGAAATAGTCCATCCATCAATTTTGTTCCCTTGGTTATTTTTTCTTGAACTTCATTTTTTCTTCTTCGCCATTGTCAGTTCATTAGTTTTTGTTTCCATTCTTATGTACTACCATAAATTTTGTTTGACCTTTATTTACTTGTAACCTATCCAGTGGCGGCGACAGGGATGGGCATGGGTGAGCGAACGTCCGGGCAAAATCCTTTTCGCCCAACCTCTTATAACACGACTATATCACATTTGCACATAAAATAATGTATTTAACGACCTCGCCCACATGGGCGCCTTTAGGAAATTTTTAAGGGGGGACAAACATTTTTTGTAGCAGGTTATGTTAGGAATTTGCGCAAATAAACAAAAAACAGCATAATGTGAATATATAATAATGTTACCTATGGGCAAGCCCCCCCCTTGCCCATAGGTAACGGCGCCCTTGCTCGTCCACCCTAGATATTTCCTGCCTATTTTCGTCCAACTGTAAAATAATGCTAACGCCGCCACTGAACCTCCCTATTGCTGTTTCTTCCTTGTGAATGCTTCTATGCAATTATTTTTTGATCTTACCAGAACTATGATGTCATCTGCATGGGTAGTGCAGTAAAATGCATCTTTAGTAATTCTTTTTTGTAGCTTCACTGCGATTTTAGACTACGATATTTTCAGGCATTATTTCTGGTCCAACAGTACGGTAACTGCATACCTAAGTCTTCTGAATACAATTGCAGCTCAGGAAACTCAGTCGCATTGCCACCTTTGCAGAGTGAATATCGAGTATGTATGAATGTACACAGATTTCTATCTGGATGCGCGTAAAGTGCATTTTTTCCCTCCTGCCTCACTCTTTCTTCTACGCATACGCAGAACATTTCATACATTTTCCTATTCTTGACAAGCTGTACAAAGTTTGTAAAAATTTACTTTATTGAAACCTGTGTATTTCATTCCCAAATGAAATGTATGATGTGATACTTCTTCATTACCTTCATCTAGGTATGTAAACGAACATACTTTGAATGATAAAATATTAATTTTCAAAACGTGTACGTCTCTCTTGCGCCCTTTTGTGAGTGCCTTTACAAATCGCTGAATCAACTCATATAATTTTATCCTTCGCATACGACTTTTTCCAAACAGAATTCACCTAATTCTAAGTAAACATGACACAATTACGTAAGGAAGGGAATGGCCTGCAAAAAATATCCCAACTAAAAAATGAAGAGTTCACCGGGTTCGCTGGTATTAGTGAACCGGCAGCGCAATCGTTGCGTCGCGCATGTGAATAACAAGTAACTAACGCGGCACGGGTAGCCACGATACATCGATAAATCGGCACATCGCGGCTGGCAGTCTGTAGTCAGTGTGGTTTGGGTGAGTTCGTGACGACGGTTCTTTGTTGCGAGTTTGCGGCTTTGTCTTAGACCTTACAAAATTTATTATTAATATGAACTCCATTGAAACTTTATTAGAAGCTGCGGAATACATAGAAAGGCGTGAGAGAGGTCAGTATTTACTTGACGCATAAATAAAACCACGTCAATCTATTTTGGTAGATCAGCTGTTTTTGACTGTTCGTTTGTTTTTATTATTATTATAGAGGCAGAGGCTGAACACGGTTATGCCTCCACTCTGCAATTTCCAGATGATCTCAGAAGTGTTTCAAAAAGGCCAAAGACGAAAAAATCTCAGGGAAACAGGTGAGTCCTATTCGTTTACCAATTACATTATGCCTCACAATAATTATCCATTACATGTAATTTAACACTAATCATTCATTACATGTTATTTAAAACGATAGTACGTATTATTTGATATTTAAACGTACCTACATACTCCCTTTGTTTAGTCCGCGTGTTTCTCATTCAGTAGCTATCATACGTCAAATGCAACGTTATACATGATGTAAACTGGCGTGTGTTACACTAGTTTTATGTAATATTTTTGTTGCAGGACGTCACATAACGAACTGGAAAAAAATAGGTGAGTCTCCTCTGGTTTTTGGATTATCAGTGTATCTGTGAAAGTGTGAAGTGTAAAAAAAGGAACAAGTGTTTGTTGTGGGGGAAATCATGTGCGTTTTGTGCAGTTCGAATCAAGGTGATGCTGCAGTTAGTGCATTGAAACAAGGCCGTAGTTTTGCTTGGCAACAGTTACAGCAATCATTCCATTATACTGTTTAACTTTTCTATGACGTGTGTAGGTTCAACTTATTGGTTGTTAAGGCAGTCGTTTTACTAGTAAAATTCTAACTGATAACAAATATATAGTTTTGTTTTTTACTTAAGGGCGTGCGTATACACCAAAAAATTTGCTTCTGCAAGACAAAATTTTGTTGTAGAGGACAGGCTTTTATGGAACTTAAAAGGTAACTCGAGCGATTGGGAAATTTGGGAAGATAGTAATAAAAGTAACAAAACTAATGCAATAATCTCTATAACACAATTTAAGAGTTGAACATACTTGTAGTTGAACTATTAAGATGAACTCCAATCTGCATACTCCGAAGTGTAAATATAATTCGTAGAATTAATTAATATTCAATATAGTTTATTTAATCACACTAGCTATTGAATAATAATTGAGCATAGTGTATTTAGCCTATTTATATTTGGCAAGATTCGAGAGAGTGTAGATATACTGTTATAGATTTCTTATTATCTATAATATAGATAATAAGATAAATATTTCGGTAAATCCCATATAAACAGGTGTTACTATTAATAATTATGATTTTCAATTTCGTTCAAGTGATTTTCAAAGGTTCGTTTTTTTCATCGAAGTTTACAAGGTGAAGTTTACATAAGGCATACCTAATAGTCATTAGTACAAAATATTTAAGCTTGTGCAACAAAGAATTTGTTAAGTTGTAACAAATAATTAAAAATACTTCGAAACTTAATTTAGATTAGGTAAAATTTATAACTTGAAGGGTTTATCAATTTTTTAAATTCCAACTCCTAGTCTAAGAGAGGATTGTCTTAATTACGACGTAATTACTATAAGTTCTTTTTTATTTTTATAATACGTTACATAATTGCATATTAGTATTATCCTATCAGAATACTGTTTTAATTTGGTTTTGATTTTATAGGTTACACTCAGTTAATATTAACCGTCAGGTTATAAATGACCTTGTACCTGGCTAATATATTTTTATTATGA
Source organism: Rosalia funebris (assembly GCA_037954035.1). Classification (NCBI taxonomy): domain Eukaryota; kingdom Metazoa; phylum Arthropoda; class Insecta; order Coleoptera; family Cerambycidae; genus Rosalia; species Rosalia funebris. Next base: position 276,091 of record JAZFAV010000018.1, on the reverse strand, counting down.
TCGAAGATTATAGTAATAACTCACTATAATTGTGACAAAATCGAAAAAGAAATAGATAGAAATTCTTGTCATCCAAATAAAGCTTTCATTTTTAATAAGGAGCAGCTAGAAAACTTTAGATCTCGTCGAACTGATACAAAACCAATAGGCATACGTATAGAGAAAGCATAATAACCTAGGCATTATATTCCCATCTGTTACCTACTGAGATAGCACTTTGGAAACTACTACCACCAGTCCTCGTACAAGTTCCGTTTCCACCAGTCTTCATTTGTATTCCGATGGTTCTAAAATACAGGGAGTGGGAAGTGCGGTCTGTATCGTGACAGAAGCATATAATTCGAGCTTATTCACTCCAGCTTTTATATTTACTGCTGAATTATATGTAATTTGGCAAGCTATGCTATACTTTCAAATGTCACATAGCAAAAACTTCCTTATTTGCTCAGACTCACTAAGTGTGCTATATGCAATCACCAATACCTTTTCTTCAGACGCACTTGTTCAACGTTATTCTGTGCCTACACGATTCCATCAACACAATGAAAAAACGAATTCGTCTTATCTGGTGTCCGGCTCATGTTGGTATACCTGGAAACGAGCTGGCAGATAGAACAGCATATCGAGCCGCTGAAGACCGTATAATTGAGGATATCCAAGATATGAAAATTTACATCAAATATACAATAAGATCATAATGGCAGAGTGATTGGAATATGAGCGAGACTAAACTCAATCCAATTAAAACCAAATTAGAAAAGTGGATAACGCCCGCTTCACTATCACGAGAAGAATGAGTAGCCCTGACGAGACTTCGAACTTCGAGAATCGGCCATACTAGATTAACATCAATGTACCTATTAGAGAGAGACTCCCAGTCCTTGAAGTATCTGAGGTTGAATTGAACGTGTAACACATAATAGTCTACTGCCCACGATACTACATTTCTAGATCGCAGTTTGGCCTCTCGGATGAGTTGTGCAGCATTCTGAGTAATGATCCGGATTCAATTGGAAAGGTGATATCCTTCTTAAAGTCCTTTGGTTTACCATTAGAAATCTGATCAAACTGGAGTTTTAAGCTAATGGGGTTGGCTGCTGATGCCCAAATACAAAAAAAAAACAAGATAAATATTTTGGTAAATTCCTTATAAAAATATGTTACTATTAATAATTATTATTTTCAATTTGGTGCCTAAGTTCCGATATAGTGTTTAATATTTATTAGATTTAGAAACTTATATATTGGTATTTTTGAGTCAAAGGTTTCAGTTTTTTTTTATCAAAGCTTACGGCGTAAAGGCTTGCCTAATGGTCATTAGTACAAAATGTTTAAGCTTGTGGATCGCTTTTTATCCTTTATATCGCTGGAGTTTATAACTCGATCTGTACATATTACGCCTTTATCGAATAACCATTGAATATTTGTGCGCATTCATGTACTGAACAACGAGTTAATTAAGGGTGATCATGATAAAGAGCCAACAATCGATCAACAAAGAATTAAAAATGCTTCGAAACTCACTTTAATTTAGATTAGATTGCATTTATAAATTTTTTAAATTTCATCTTCTAGATTGATAGAGGATTGTGCTAATTATTAATAAATGTAATTACTATAAATGTTTCTTATATTTCCTATAATTCGTTACATAATTCCATATTAATATTATCCTGTCAAGATACCGTTTCAGTTCGGTTTTATAAATTGGTTACACTCGGTTTATAACCGTCAGATTATAAACGACCTTGTACCTCGCTGATACATTTTTATTATGATAGTCATATGTTAGAAGATTATTGTCATCTCACTGAGTTCATGATCACTTCAGAAACAGAGTTACGGTGAATAATAACAAATCATGTGCTACTTTTAGGGATATCCTGAAGGAGTGATATACTGAATTCTGAAGTGTATAAAAATAGGATAAACATAGAATTCTTAACGGGATACCTACATATAGAATAAAAAGAACAAAAACGTTACCTTTATTTATATTATTATTATTTAGAAAATTATTATTTTATTATTATTTAGAAAAATCTTAATTTCTTATATCAAATATATTTAAATGAAAATATATTTTTAATTGAACATTTCCTTTATGTTGATAATCATTATTTATACAGATACAGACCTACAGATATACTCAATAAGTGCAGAAAATTAGTTTCTCGAATAGGGTATATGTAATGTTCTTAAAAATATTGATGTAATTTTGTTTAAATAGACAATATATTGGTCGTAGTTGCTCTACTAAATTCATATCGTTTCTGTCGGAGATAAATAGCACAACTAAATACTGCGAGAAAGCAAGTGATCGTTTGCAAAATATTTAAGTTACTTTATTAGGTGGTATTACCTTCAAAATGGGCGTAAGTTTTCTTTCAAGAATAAAAATCTCCAAGAAAATTTATCCAGAGTTATCCAGACATGTACATATGTACTTATTTCAATATATTTAAGCATCATTTTAAATGAGCACTCCCCGTTCTGTAGAAATGCAAAAATTAAATACATATATGTATAATTTCCAAGGATATACTATCATCGATCAACAAATGTTTATAATTTAATTTGGCTACTAAAATACATATATATTTTTTTCTGTTGATGAATATTAACAAATCAAACTTATTTAATATAATTGCCGCAGAATCGATAAACAAATAATCGAAAAAGGAATAGTATGGATTAATTTGAAAATAAGAAAAAATGATAATTTTTTTTTGACAATTTGAATAAATTGAATATTTTCAGTTTATATCCATATCCTATATATCTACCCTTCCAAGGATACAAGATTAAAAGAATGGTATTAGGAGTACCTAGCCCCACAAGGTTTTGACAAACAGTTCTATGTGTTAGAATATACATAATTCTACATAAAATATTACAAAATCCTGTAGGTAGTCCCATTGGAGTCCTATTGGAATCACCACGAAATCTTACTTAGGTCCATTCAACTAACGTAAGCCAATTTAAGCACGCTTAATTCCACACGAACCCATTGAAATTGAGCGGCCTGTATTGAAATTTCAAGAATTCTTTATGGAATTATCAGAAATAGACTTATGTGACTATAAAAACTAGTAAGACACATTGTGTACAAAATTTGCTTGAAAATAATAAGCTTAGTAATAAGAATAAATGAACAAAATCTATTTCTTGTTTAATTTTAAAGCATCTTGTAATAGAGTAAAATTATGTCGGTCATTTGGCCAAGGAGTTAAATTGTTTCAAACTTGCGGATTTGATTTGATCAGAATATTTAAAAAGTCCTGCTAAAATACAGTGATACCTACATAACGACAGTTAACACGTATACGCTTGGCAGGGGAATCAATTTTGCAATGGTGTGCAAAGGTTGAATCTAATTCATAACGTTTACATTGGCTTTCACGCTGACTACTAGATTATTGAATAATTACATTGATGTTCATTATACATACAGTGAGCACTTAAAGGTTGAAACAAATTTGATAACACGGTTACTGAGTAAGTTGGAAGAAATGCTCGAACAAGTCGATTTTGTTTTAGGTGGGCATTTTTCTTTGGGGGATTTTCATTATTTGGATGCACTGCTACATGTGAGGAAACTATGTGCCGTTCTAGCCACTTCAAATATTGTGTACCAGTTATTGCGCTGTCAATAAAAAACGATCTTGCAACTCTAGTGCTAATAGTTCTTGCCCACATGTCGATTTCTTGTGAAGTCTGCGTGTATCCTTCTATTACGTAATGAGCCCAATACCTACCCGCAATTCTACCTATCCACCGAAGAAAAGATTGACTGATTCAGAGATTCAAGAAGACATTTAAAGAAAATGTGGTTTTTTTTTAGTTTTTTTTTAGTTTGGCCACACGGAAATTAGACATCGCTTCCCCAGAAAGCCTACAGGCAGGCTTTGTGTAGGGAAAAGGTTACACATATAAACACGGACAAACACCCAGCCCTGAGGGAAGTGCCAAGTTCCCTCTGGTGAGAATCTAACTCACGCAGACAATGTGCCCAGTATTTGGCCTAGTTGCCACCGTGTTACCAAATACCAATTCAGCACCACCGCGGCACCATGAGAATAAGACCATGCGTCACCCATCCAAGCCGCAACCGTGCAATTCGTTGCTTGACTTCGAACAGCGCAGGTCCGACAATGAACGGAGTACACTGCCCCATCCTCTTTGTTTTGTTAGAGAAAACAACCTGGTTTGGGAATTGGGGGATAATTATTACATCGCTGCACGATTAACTTTGAAAATTATATTGTGCAGTCAATATTACCTTCCAGCAGGTTGTGAATTAAATGCACTTTGTCTATGTGCCACTTTCAGCATTTAAAATTAAAGCGCTGGCATATTATAAGCTTTGATGCGATTTTGCACTTTTCTTGATGAAGATTTTCCTGCACAGCTAGTGATACACCCTAGTGTCTACCTTCTGGAACTGCAAGATGACCTTTGTAATCTTAACCTGTGTGATTGTCTCCAACAGTGTGAAACTTTAAAAATTTTGCTTCTATTTTACTATGATTTTCTTAAATAACTAACAAATCTCAGCTTGTGTACATATCACATCAAAGAACATGAAAACTATTAAAATAATTAGAAACAGTAGGAACGATAAGTCCCAAAACCATAGCCAATGTTGGAAATAGAAGTTTCTGGAAATACTTATGTAAAGTACCGCAAGATTTAATGCACCGTGATTAAAAAAATGTGCTCTTACGGGGTTACACTACCTTGGTGCTTGGAAAAATGGGTATAAAATATTTTTTTGACGTACTTATTAATTAATAAAATATTCTCGATTTTACATAAATACGTTATAGTTTTATGAAAAATTAACAAAAATTAATAACAAAATTAAACAATGGCGGAGATATGAGCTGTCAAGTAGGACCCTCTCTTGAAACGCCCTCTCTTGCCGATGGTGGACTTTCTTTCTGTCAAGCATCGCCTGAAAAATAAAAATTTTCTTTTCTTATTCAGAAATGGAATAGCTAAAATGGAGCATATGGTTTTTTCTAAGATTTTGTGTAGTTTGGGAAATAATATAATATTATATAATATTATAGAATATAATTTTTACCAAAACTTGAGCTTTAACAAATTATAAAAAATTAACGCAGCATCTAATCAAAAAATCTTGTGCTACTTTTTAGATAATATTATAAAGAATATGTGGTATGAATTTGATAAAAATCGGTGGATTAAATCTCGAGATATATAAAGTTTTATTTAGCAAAGGGTAATTTTCAAACTACTGAGGTAAGGAGATTATTATATTCCACCTCATCTGCAAATGCCTTATATAATAACTAAACAAATTAGACCAAAACAGATATTCTCCTGGCTATATGCCATCGACGAGCGCTGAATTAAATGGCGAAATTTGCCGTATTTTGTTTAACATAGTTAGCACTAAAGTACAGTGATTCAGATTGTTCGAAAACCACCAGGAAGATGCAAAGCGTCACCTATCTCAGGATACCGTAAAACTCTCTGTGAAGTAAAACTTTGTATTATATTGATGATCAAGCTTTCCTTCGATTTAGATTGTTCTCGAAACTACCGAGAGATGGCGTTTGGTACGTTCTACTGCGGTAGAACGTAATGGCGTCTACAAGATGTAAGCCTCATATGTCAAAGGCATACTCGCTTACACTGCACTGACGAGACCCAAGTATCCTGAGATAGGTGACACTTTGTATTTTCCTTGTGGTTTTCGAACAATCTGAATCACTGTATTTTAGTGCTAACTCTATTAGACAAAATACGGCAAATTTCGCCATTTAATTCAGCGCTCGTCGATGGCATCTAGCCAGAATAATAGCTGTTTTGTCCTAATTTGTTTAGTCCTTATTATATAAGGCATTTGCAGATGGGGTGGAGTATAATAATCTCCTTACTTCAATAGCATACAAACGTGTTTTAAGGAGAATTAATAAATATGTGTACCTCAAATGGTACCTCAATTGGCTTGTTATTTAAAAAAGTTTTATATTATAGCAAATGGTAAATGTGCTAGCAAAAATACCTGGAAAAATAATAATGCGAACGGAGCATTTTGTCGCATATTTTATAATACGAGATAAAACTACGATAAATATATAAAATACGCCGGTGTCAATGCCATGAGTCAGTAAGTTATAACCTATTTTTTTTAGCGTTTGAATATATTTGCTTATTATGTGTGTCAGATAAAAACAAAAAATACGTTTGCGATTGGATGTATTAAAGAATTAAAAAAATATGCAGCCTTAGCCTTCGATAGCATGATCATATGTTCACTCATTTCGTATTAAAATTCATGATAAAATATCGTCCCATGATAAACAGTAGCTATTATTGGAACCGGCAAAATATATTGGTTAGTCAAAAAATAATGACAAAAAATAATGTATAAATCGAGGTATAAATAGTTGATTAGTTGCGTTTGAAAATAAATATATTCACATTTCATTAATACTCAAAAATATGCAAAACATGCGAGAAAATCTATTTCTACGTTTGTTTAAAAATTGCTCATCTGTGTATAATAATGGCGGGATAAGATATTCTCGTATTCGGTTTTAACCAAGCAGAGGATTCTTTTCAGGTAATTGAGCTTTGTACAGCACATACTCTTTCAATACTTTCCATATTCTGTAAATATAGATAATAAACTGTTGTTTAATATTACAGTACTCAAAAAATTAAGGGGATAGAAAAATCGAAAAATTTTCAGTGAATCTTGAAAGGCTGTAACTTTATGAAAAATGATTGTATCGAGATGAAAAAATAACCATTTCGGAACTTGAAGTTTCTAGTTTTGGAATCTTCTGGCGAAATTAATAGCGAGGGTAAAAAAAGTGTTTGTGCTGAAATACGACATTCGTCATTTATAGAGGTCTTATTTAAGTTTTCAAAACCATTCTTCTATTCGCTGTACGAGTTTTAATTCCTGAGATATCGATGATCAAAGACAAAAGCGTCATTTTTCATTCAACCACCGATATCTCAGCAACAAATGGTCGTACAGAGTTCTTTAAAAAACCAAATTAAAGCTAAATAAACAGGCTAAACGGTCTGTGCATTGATTTAATTCGAAAGAATGTTCCTGAGCCCGGGGACTCTCCTAAAAAAAAAAGAAAAAGTCTCACGGTATTTCTTTGGATAGTGCAGTAGTCGTCGCTCACAATTTTGCAAATTTCAAAATTAGAAAGTTCACACTTCAAAACGGTATGGCCATTTTTCATAAAGTTACAGTCTTTCAAAAATCAGTGAAAATTTTTCGGAATTTTCTTGTTCCCTTAACTTTGTTTGAGCAGTGTAGAAGGGGAATTCAAGCTTGGTCAGTATTCAGAAAATACTGCTTTTAATAACATGCAACGTAACTGAATTTACTTATCACAATACTAAATTCAGTGTTAAATTTCAAGTCGTGTGTTTTTTGTTATTTTTTTTTTTTGCTATATGCAGTTGTTGACATATTTCTTGGTTTGCTAGTTGGTTTGCTAGTTGGTTTGCGATGTCTGTGAGGCATAACCACAAAACAACGTGACTTGGTAATTTATATTTCTTCACTTCGTTGAAATGTGTTTGGAAAAGTTTAAACATAATAAGGTGGAATAATGTGCCGAATTCTATGTATACGTGCAATCGTATTTGATAATACTCTCAGGATTAATACAAGGCGCAAATTAATTGTCAAGGGCACTGTATAAGTTAATTCTAATTAACTATTTGTATCCACAAGTGCAAGAATGTAATACTTAGTTCATGATGTATTTTTGTTTTACCATGGTTTTATGATGAATTAGTTTGTCTCAGGGTGTCATTCTAGATTGGGTGTGTTTATAGATCGCAATAATACAAATAAGTTGTTGTTTTTTTTTTTGTACACTATGTGAAATATGGTGTAAAATTGAACGCCAATTTCACACCAAACGGAGTACATATAGAAACCAGTGGCGGCGACAGGGGTGGGCAAGCGCCCAGGCAAAATCCTTTTCGCCCAACCAGTCGTCCAACCTCTTATAACACCACTATATCACATTCGCACGTAAAATAATATATCTTATTTTTCAATTACTCATTAAATGTCAATAATGCCTAGGATACGAGACACATAAACAACTGCATAAAAATCCGGACATTACAGCGGGCGTTATATCCATAATGCCCCCTATAATGCCCCGGATTATAAATTAAATTACCTACTCATTTACTTATGTATTTATTCAACTTAGCGATATAACTTATAACTGAAACATAAAAAAAGGAAATTCGTATTCTAATTACTTTGCAAAATCTTTTCCAAAGTTAAACAGCATCGCACACAACCGAATTTTCAGAGGGCGACTGAACATGAAAATCCACGGAAGTGCTGACTAATTCTTCTTGATTTTGACAGTTTGATGAAGAGCCACTCACAGAACTTGAAATCATTTGAGCTATTCGATTTTTTGAGGTTACACTTTCTGCTATATATCCCTCAGCTACAGTTGTACTTTTCCATTTACCATGTTATTTTAAAGTTTCGAATGAAGCGCCTGCCTCAACCAGAAGCGTAGACGACGTTCGCCGTAAACAGTGACCAGTATATTCCTTGGCATTGTCTAATTTCAGATATCTAGCAATTATTGTAGGTACACTGCCCAAAATATTTTTCCCACTGGCTGTACTGTGCAGTGATTATTTCTATATGTCAGAAAGAACATACGCTCCTTCATTCCCCCAGGTCTTAAAGCCGCATATTGACGCATTAACTTCAAAGCACCAATTTGCATAACCCAAACCAGGTTATGCATATTAAGCACCAAACATAACCGGTCCTTTATCTTTTATATCGTCGATAGTCAATTTAACCATTTCATCCCTTCTTAAAGCACCAAAGACACCCATAACTAGAACGACCTGCAATGATTCATTTTCATAAAAACGGGTTCTACATACAAATAATTTTTGGCTATCTACCTTATGCAGCAAAGACGTTTCATTAGGAGCATCTTTTATGAATGCCAAAACCTGATCTCCAGTCAAAACTTTCGACTTCTTTGGGAGGTATCCTTTAGATCTTTGTTTTAAAAATGAAAATAAACGCTTCTATTTGGAAATGTCAGTATTTTCATTTATGTCCAAAGTCGCTTTTAAAATCGAATACTTAGTCCATAAAGAATTAGCAGCATACTTTTCCGACTAAAATAAATACAAAGATAATTATTAATAGAGTAGCACATATAAATAAGGTCAAGTTCTAACCCTACATACCAGTTCATGGAAGTAAGCCAACATGACCACCTCGTTTAGACCAGTCACCGAATTTTCTGCTTTCCAGTTAACAAATATTTTATGCTCTTTGTCATATATTTGATTTCACCGGCAACAGTTGTTCTGTTGCTTCCAAAAGCACAAACGACGCGACGTTTAAATAATGACAAGTACACAACAAACAGCTTCCTTAGCAACGCAAATGTTACTAGATATCCTAGAATCCCTACCTATTCAATAATTATGTAAAAAATCACTGCATTTAGTTTTATTCTCGCGATGTAATTGAAAAATAAAGTCTTGTATGCACCACTGGCGTTACTTGATGATAATGCCCATCGGTCGATATCCTTCTCTCGGGCTGGATCACATCGACCTCCGGGCATTATCATCTAAGTAACACCCTTGGTACATAAATAATTATAACGCCCTCGCCCACCCTAGATATTTCCTGCCTATTTTCACCCAACTGCAAAATAATGCTAGCGCCGCCGCCGCCACTGATAGAAACACACCAGTTTAGTGTGAAATGAACACTGCAAGGTCGTGATACAATTTTTCCATTCGCAGGTGTGAATTATCATACCAGTAGTGGTGTAAAATCAACACGAAGCACAGTGGGAAAATTTATCAATTTTGGTGGACAAAAGTCATATCAAAAGTTTTGAATATGTTTACACATTAACAGACACTTGTTTACACAAGTGTCCGATTTCCTGCACTGAGATTAGCTTACCACGCTGTCCGCTTATTACATTTAGGTTATTTCTACATTATTCACGTATCGTTTTTCATTAACAGTGAACGTTTCTGACAGATAAGACTATATATTTCCTACTCATTGTTAGAATCTACATATGTATCTGTACTCTACATGTAGAATCAATTTTTCCTACGGTTGCTTAGAAAATAAGCAAAAGCACACTAAAAATGCAACTGTAAAACGGCATTTTACACACGCTGTGCGCAAAATACCGATTCTTTTTACGATATTTGCAAAAAGTATATTGGCTACCGTCCTACTGATGTTAAAAATAATGGGAGGTTTTTTTTAAACTATAAAAACGGAAAATGCACCGAACAGCCGGTGGGAATCAACAAACTTGGAGGTATGGCTAAAGAAATCGCAGCTTTTCTTAAACTCAAAAATCCAGAACAATATACGGGACACTGTTTCCGCCGATCCTCTGCTACCTTGTTAGTTAATGCAGGTGTTAATTTACTGATCCTCAAACGTCACGGTGGATGGGGCTCTAGCACTGTGGCGGAAGGCTACATAGATGAATCCATTCAAGAAAAAGTCAAAATGTCCAATAAAATTGTAAATTCGTTAAACTCCGTAGATTCAGAGGTACATGTTGATGTTCTACCACAGAATGAAATGCCATCTTCTTCAAAAACAAACAATAACATATCTATTGTAAAAAATTTGATCAATCACCACAAATAAATGCCAGGAATTCATTTAGAAAATTTCAGTAATTTTACTATTAATTACAACTTCAAATATATATTGTTTGTAACAAGATTATTATTGCTTATTATTAAAAAAATTCATTAGCTGTTAATAATGATTGCTAATACTAATAATAGTAAGTAAATGTTTATTAAAATTAAATAATTCTTGTTTTATTATGTCAAAAACTTCATCGTTTTGAAAGAAAATCTTAAACAAGAAAAAGATATACATTTTAGTTCCTAAATGTTCCACAAATTTTTTCGTTTTGGATAATTTGGCTTTTTTTTTAATATAGCTTAAATATGATCTCACACTGTGCATAAACTTGCATATTAATATTTTATTCTTAGTTTTGAGGAAGACTGTAGGTTGAACAATAATTATGTAATAAAGCGAAGCGATTTGTAGACCTTTCTCCTACATAATATGATATGCTGTGAACACATGAACTTGTGTTCTTGAAGGTTTTTTTTTATCTTCTGAATCCAATAGTAGAGTTATTTTCAGTGTACAAGCACACTGGAGAGGATTATTAGCAAAAATACAATAGAGGTAAAGCAATTATGGTAGTTTTGTATGTAATTTCTGTTTCCAAATTTTAAAACCCTTTAGCGCTTGGTGGTTTCCTAGGGGCATCCATTTTATATCCCCGGATGGAATTTACATTAAACGACTCGTTTGGTTTGTCATTACCTGTTCATCATCATAGATATTTCATGTTTGTTTAGAGAGATCAAAATCCTAAGGTTTTTTTTTTAAATGGATCAAGATCGCGAAGTTAGCCAAAAGTGAGAAGCTATTTGAGTATGTGTGGAGACTGACTAATCACAATCACAGTGGGTCTGTTGGTGAATATAACCCAAAGGCCCAAGAAACTCGCAATAAAGACCTGAGAAAAAATCACGTACCTCAACAAATCAAGATTTGATCAAAATCCTTCAGGTATCATCAGACCCGGTGATGTTTTAGGTAGTTGATGAAGCTAGTTTGACTTCAAATAAAGCTATTAAACTTGATTCAGAAATACTGCAACTGTTGCAATGCAATCTATCTGATTCATCACGGCCATCTAACTTCATCATCGTCATTAGGTCATCAGTCCTAAGACTGGTTGGACGCTAACCTCCAGCTTCTCCTATCTTGTGCTAACCTACGCATTTCGCTAATTGTGCTACAACCTACATCCCTTACTATTTGCGAGCAGTAGTCTAATCTCGGCCTACCTCTGCCTTTCTTCACTCCTATTTCTTCCTCCAAAATATCGCGGACTATTCTCCCATGTCTCAGCAAGTGGCCTACCATTCTATCTCTTCTCTTCTTTAAGTTTTTCCACATACTTCTTTTTTCGACGACTTTCTCCAATACTTCTTCGTTTCTAACCCTATCAGTCCATGGTATTTTCATCATTCTTCGGTAACACCACATCTCAAAAGCTTCTAATTTCTTCCTACTTGTTTCCCCTACCGTCCAGGTTTCGCAGCCGTATAGTGCCGTGCTCCATACATATGTTTTCAAAAATCTCTTCCTTGTTTCTAAGTTTATTACCCCCGAGCATAAAAGTGCTTTCTTTTTGTTAAAAGCTACTCGACCCTGCGCTATTCTTTGTTTTATGTCTTTATCGCTTCTTCCATCCCAATTTATTTTACTTCCTAAATAAGTGAAGTCTTTAACTTCCTCCAACCTTTCATTATTAATTTGTACTTTCGTTTTTGCTCTGCTCTCGAGCCCTCTGCACACTAACACTTTAGTTTTGTTTTTATTCCACCCTCATTCCGTATTCCTCTGTCAACACTGCCTCCATTTCGTTCAATGCTGATTCTAATTCCTCCTTACTAGATGCTAATACTGCTATATCATCCGCGAATCTCAGCATTTTTAGTTTCTGTCCCTGTACTTTAATCCCGAAATCCACTCTATCTTTTACCACATTAATCGCCTCTTCGATGTACAGATTAAAAATTAGTGGTGATAGCGTACATCCTTGTCTTACTCCTTTCCTAATACCTACTTCCCTTTTTTCCCCTTCTACTTCTATAACAGCAGTTTGCTCTTTGTATAGATTGTGTACTACTCTCCTATCTCTATACTTCATTCCCGCGCTCTTTAGTATCTCGAACATTTTTTCCCATCTTACGTTATCAAAAGCTTTTTCTAAATCTACAAATCCTATATAAGCGTTCTTTCCTTTTTCTATTGTTTTCTCTAACATTACTCTTAGCGCCAGAATAGCTTCGCGAGTTCCCCTATTTCGCCTAAAGCCGAATTGGTCTTCTCCTAGTATTTCCTCCGCTCTATTTTCCATTCTCTTCTGCACTATTCTAGTTAAGATTTTTGACGCATGGGAAGTTAGGCTAATCGTTCTAAAGTTCTCGCATTTGTCGGCTCCTCTCTTTTTCGGTATAGTAACGATAATGTTCCTCTTATAATCCTCCGGCATCTCACCCGTTTCGTATATGTATTTTACCAGTTCAAACATCCTATTTACTACTTTCTGTCCCGCACATTTCAAAATTTCCGCCTGTATTTTATCTACACCCGGCGCTCTATTATTCTTTAGCCCCCTTAGTGCTATTTCAAATTCCTCTCTCAATATAGGTTTTCCTACATCTTCCCTATCGATGCTAGATTCTTCCTCTAATATCTCTCCTAATTCCTGACCCTCGTATAAATTTCCTAAGTACTGCTTCCATCTATCCGCTTTCTCCTCTCTTCCGATCAGTATGTCCCCCGATTGACTCCTAACGTTTCTACTTATTGTTCCTATATCCCTGAAGTTCCTCTTAATTATTTTGTAAGCCTCATCGGTCTTACCTACTTGCAACTTATCTTCTACTTCATGGCATTAATCCTCTATCCATTGTTCTTTCGCTTTTCTACATTTTCTAATGATTTCCCACTTTATTGACTTATAAGTTTTCAGTCCTTCTTTGTCTCGTCTGTTTTTGTAGCCTCGTCTCTTTTGCATTAAGTTTAAGATTTCGTCCGTTATCCAGGGCTTCCTAGCTTCCCTTTTATCGTGTCCTAAAACGTCCGTAGCCGCGGAAGCTAGACTATTCTTGATACCCTCCCACTCAGTTTCTGCGTTCTTGATTTCATCCTTACTCGTTTTATTTATTAATTGATCTGTTTTATCCTGGAACTTATCTTTCATATTCTGATCTCTCAATATGTCTACATTTATACGTTTCTTATCCTTCCGGGTTTTCAGATTTTTGAACTTTAATCTAGCTTTCATGACTACCAAGTTGTGGTCGCTGTCTACATCTGCTCCTGGATAACTCTTACAGTCTTTTACTTGATTTCTAAATCTCTTCCTAACCAGAATGTAGTCTATCTGATACCTGTCTATCCCTCCTGGCATTTTCCATGTGTACCGCCTCCTAACGTGATTCTTGAACAATGTGTTCGCGACTACCATCTTGTGCTTCTCACAGAATTCTATCAGTCTGCTACCTCTCTCGTTTCTGTTTCCTAATCCATAAGGACCTACAAATTCTCCTTCTTTCCCCTCACCTACGACTGCGTTAAAATCTCCTACTATTATTAAATTTTGATGACCCTTCATATGACCTTCCTGTTTTTATTTATACGCATTATCGTATAAATCCAAATCCGTATTTCATTTAAAATATTTTTCAAGAAAGGGGCAAGAATTTTAAGAAAGGCAGACAAAAAATTAAAATTACAATTAGTTCATTTGGTTATCACAGTTACTTCCGTTAGTATTTCTTTAGTTTTCATATTTTTCATGTGTAGCGTCCAAAAAAACGTATATAATCAAGTTTTTAGCTTAAAATGGTCATTAATAGAAAATTATTACTTTGAAATAGGTGGCAAAAATACACTGACATTGTAGTATCGTCGGAATAAATAATTCTATTGACGAGTCGATGGTGTCATTAGATTCATCGTCAAAAAATACATAATATGTACTCCACACAATCTTTTCCAAAAATTTCAATTCTTGAAATTCAAATTTTGAAATTTCAATCTCTTTCGACCTATCTGGCTAAAGAACTCTACTTACAATTGGAGAACTTGATTCTTGTGCAAAATTTGAAATCTCTAGCTCAATTCGTTACCACTGTGCAACGTCTGATATAAACTTCACCACCTTTTGATGTAACCTTTATTTCAATTTTATACCTTTTACTGTCCCTATTGTATGATGAAGGAAAAAACTTAATTTCGTTATTACACTAATGAAATCTTGGTGTATATGCGCGAGTGTGTCTCGAAAATATTTATATACTCGTGAACGCAAACAAATTCCTAATTATCATATTTAAAATAGTACTTGTGTTATCGAGCTTTCCAATTAAATATTGTGATCCTATTCTAACGTGAATGTTCTTCCGGATTAATAATATACGAGAATGAGTCAAAAATTATTCGCAATTCTGACATAACTCTTCTTACCTTGTTCCTACTGACTTCTGTCCTCGTTTATTGTATTTTTATACTGCTGTGGTCCTGCTATGGAATTTCGATCCTAATTCCTCCAGTTGTGTTCCTTTTATTGCAGATATATCATGGCCGCCCCATTAGAAGTTTGCACCAAAGAGAAACAATGAGCAGTGATCCGGTTTTTGTGGTCGGAAGGTGTATCAGGGTCCGTAATCCATCAAAGACTTTCGGCACAATACGGGAACAGTGTCATTTCGCAACGGAGTATCTACGAATGTATTGAAAAATTCAAAAATGGTCGCACGAGTGTTACGCATGAGGAAGTAGCCGGACGACGATCTACTGCCACAAATGATGACAGCATTGAGCCTGCACGTAACATGGTTCTGTTAGACAGACGGGTGACTATTGATGAAGTGGCATATCGTCTGCAAATTAGTCATGGTTCTGCCTACGAAATCATCCACAACAGATCTGGGTTTCATAAAGTCTGTGCAAAATGAGTCCCAAAACAACTCACAGTGTTGCATAAACAAACAGCTTGGACATCTGCCAAAAACATTTGGATCGCTATGGTACGAAGGTGACGACTTCTTAGATAAAATCATCACAGGTGACTAAACCTGGATCCACCATTACGAGGCGGAGAGTAAACGGCAGCGTATGGAATGGAAACATCCACAATCGCCCAGGAAGAAAAAGTTCAAAACCCAACCATCCGCAGGAAAACTGATGCTAATGGTTTTTTGGGACGCAAAAGGCCCAGTACTGGAACATTATCAGGAGAGAGGCACAACAATAAACAGTGCGCGTTACAGTGAGATGCTTACTGACGAGCTAAAGCCTACAATGTGAAGCAAACGCCGAGGACTACTGTCGAAAGGTGTTGTGTTGTTGCGCGATAATGCCCGTTCATATACTGCTGTCCACACTGTTGAAACGCTCCGGAAACTAAAGTTTCTCATGTAATGGCTCATCCTCCGTATAGTCCTGATCTTGCCCTTTCTGATTACCACTTGCTTGGTCCACTCAAAGAGGCACTAAGGGGCCGTCGATTCACCTCGGACCAAGAAGCGAAGAACGCGGTGCATGCGTAGGTCGCTGCTCGGCCGAAAACCTTTTTTTCTGAGGGCATCAGGAAGCTTGTGCAACGATGGACCAAATGCGTTGAAAAGCAAGGGGAGTATATTGAAAAACGATGTTAAGTTCAGTTTCCTATTTGTATTGCCATAAAAGTTATAGCTACATTTCGGATAATTTTTGGCTCACCCTCGTATAATAGTAATAATAATGCTTCGTTCATATTCAAATGCATTTGCATAATTACTAATAATTCTTATAATGAGGGGATTTAGTAAAAATTATAATTTAAACCGTGTTAACGCAATAGTAACGTAATCAAAAACGTAAGTAGGCAGTTATAAAATTCATTATTTATTAATTGGGTACCTACATTCTTGACAATATTAATGTGTTATTATTAGTAAGTGCACAATAAGAATGTCAAATACAAAATATTACTTAACAATCTATCCAATGAAATCTTCCAGTACATTTGTCAAAATTTAACATATTTTTCAGACACGTAATATTTATTAGTTTTAATAATGTTGGTCATGGCAATGATTGTGTTTGCTGCTTGGGATAGACAAACCATTTCGTCAGAAATAAATTTCTGAAGAAATAAGAAAAAAGGCTTTAACAATTCTTAATAATTCTCCTTATTACTATATAGTTCTCGCTAGAAATAAAAATTTGGTAATTATCTTCGTAAAATTTATATATTATTACTAAAAAATAAGCAGACAATAAATGAGAAACGACAAACACGAGATATATGCACTTATACAGACTACGTTGTTAACTGGTTGCGAAACACAAATAGGTTTAATTTTAACATATACCTAATATATATTCGGTGAAATCATCCAGCAGCTCATAAAATTCAACACATTATAGTCATATTGACAAAAAGAATTTGCCAAGCTGTTATTAAAACTAATAGACTTAGACGTCTAAAATATGTTAAATTTTGATTGAAAGTCCGATTTAGTTGGCTAGGTTATATTTGTCAGTGCTATTTTATATTTGCCATGCACCTATTAATAATAACAAATTAATCTTATCAAAGATGTACCCAATTATTAAATAATTAATTTAATAATTGAGTAATTTCTTGATTACGTTGCTACTGCATTAACACCAATTAAATAATAATTTTTATTTTCAGCGGGATTAAATCCACTCATTATAAAAAGAATTATTAGCACGTATCCAAAGGCATCTGGATGTGAGAGAAGCATGTTTATTGCTTATTAACCCGGAAGAACATTCACATTAGGAAAGGATCATAATATTTAATTGGAAAGCTGGATAATACAAAGTACAATTTCAAATATAATTGTTGAAAATTTGCTTGCATTATACACGAATATATAAATATGTTCTAGACTTGAGTTAGTAACATACATATGTACATATACAGCAATAGTTCATTAGTGCAATAAAGAAATTAACTTTGGATATTACAAAGAACAATATAATAAACTGTATTCTATTTAAAATGCGTTTTGTTTTCCTTCATTGGACAAAGTGGATAGTAAACAGTGTAAAATTAAAATAAAGTCTACAACAAAAGTCCTGTTAATTTTACTCTATTACACTGGTTTGAAAATTCACACCAACGAATGGTAAAATTCTACCACGACCCAGCCATGCGGTGGTCACTTCACAAGTTCACACCCAACTGGTGTGTCCCTGTTTGGTATGAAATTGGTCAAATTGTACACCGCATTTCAAACAGTGTACACGTATACAGTGGCGGCTCGTGGTCAATTTTTCGGGGGGGTCAATTTCAAGAAAAACACGACGTAATATGTAATCAATGCCAAAGGTGTAACAGCAATTTATTGGTTAAAAATAAGAGCATATATGACAATAAATATGTGTTAACTCACCTAAACAGTTTTAAATTTTAGTTCAATCCTTCTGTCTTTGGCACTCGCAAAATGATTGATTACTTCTTCATTGTAATTTACAATATTATTTATAAAGGTCTTCTCAATACTTAACATGGCCAACGCAGAGAGTCTATCTTCCCCCATGGTGTTGCGTAAAAATGTCTTTATCCTTTTTAATGTAGAGAAGCATCTCTCGCTCTCTACCGTTGTCATCGGTAACGTACACAAAATTGTCAACAAATGCACTGTTTTCGAAAATGTTTCACTAAGTTCATTGTTAATAAATAACTGAAGTAACCCTACAGCCCCAGAATTTCCGCGAAAATCATCCGGTTCATATATTACTTCCAGTTCGGTTTTAAGTTTTATATGGTTTATGTGCGGGAAATTCGTTTTAACTAACTTCAAAATATTTACGGGAAAATTCTTTTTATACTCTTCAAAGTTATCAACAAAAAAAAGTTGGGTTATTATAAGATGGTCACTAAATGTGAAACGATGATTAATTTCGGATGCTATTATATCACACACTTCCAAAGCGGTTCGTCGGTTAGGATCTTCATTTTTCTTCATTCTTTTTGCACTAATTGTATGCGAAAATTCATTTTCAGATAATTTATTTAGAATTTGGTCTCGAATATTTTGAATCGAATTTTTAAAGGAATCTATATTAGTCGTAACAGATAGCACATCAATGCCTCGTTTTTGGAGTTGATTAAAAAGAATTTCAGCATGTGGCATTATTAAATGAAAAAAGTTTAACCAAAACAAAAAGTTCTTGTTATTCAGAAATGCTTGCAACCCTATTGCCTGATTAACACTGGTAGCATCAAAATCATCGACATTACTAATTATTTTTTCTAAACATGTGATTATATATCGTCTTTATACAAAAATATTGTTTCCACACAACGCGAATTAAAACACCACCTAGTTGGTGCAGCTCTAGGTAAACGAACTTTTACACATTCATCCAGAACAGCGGTACGTTTTGGAGATCGACCAAAAAATGCTGAAAATGCTTGCAAATTTGTGAAAAAGAGTTTGACGCTTGAATTCTGGCTCGCCGCTATTTGTAATATTAGGTTCAATTGATGTGCATAGCAATGTATAATTTGCTATCGGGATAATATTCTTTAGTCCTTTTTTGCACTCCCCCAATCGTCCGCTCATAGTAGATGCACCATCATAACTTTGTGCAATTAATTTTTTAGGAGTCTTATTTACTTCTAAAATGACGTTCGTTAAGTGTTCGGCTGTAGTGCCGGGAGGAATTGTGAATTTTAAAAATCGTTCATAAACTATACCAGACAAAACATAACGAATAATAAACACCATTTGTGTCTTATTCGAGCTGTCCGTAGTTTCATCTACTTGCACTGCGATATATTTAGCTGATCGAATTTCCAATTTAATCTTCTCTTGCGCCACCGCTAACATAGATTCAAGTAGATCATTCTGAATGGTTTTAGAAACCCCTTTGAAAATTGTTGCTTTCTTTAAAAATTCTTTAAATATTGGGTCTAGTTTGGAAACAAAGTTAATAACTCCACGAAATACTCCCAGATTTTCACTTGATTTTGATTGACTTTCATCGTGCCCTCTTAGGGCTAATTCAAATGCCCCACAAAATTTTACACAGTCTATTATTTTGTTTAATATATATCGGTTTTTTGATACACTTTCGTTAAAGTCTCTGATCGATTTTCGATACGCAGTATCCAATTGCGATCGAATATCCACTGTACCGATAGTTGCAAAATTCACCGAGTTTTTAATATGCTTCGCGGATGAAGAGTGTTTTTTATTTTTTCTTTTAAATGTTTTAAATCTGTTACGCCATTTTTACACCATAAAATGTCATTTGAAAAAATTAGGCACACGAAACAATAAAAAGCATTTGTCAACTCGCAACCGCATATCTAGTCACTTAATTCATACATATTTTTGCGAAAATAACGATTTACTTCTTTGTTTTTGTCTTTACTAATTTGCCGAATTTTAAGTTCCGGCAAAGGTCGACCACTGATCTTAAACTCAATTTTTTTGTCAAAGATCAGCTCATTGGCGGCTTTTAAAGTCTTAATCCACTCAACCACTGTAGCTGCCATTTTTTAAATATTAATTTACACCACAAAAACCGAGTCAAGAAACACCAACAAAAAATAAATGCATGCAAATGTATATCACGCGATCTACAAGAAACTGATAACGAACAAAATCACATCGAACTCTCGAACAATAGGTACTAAATTTGCTACGCACGGCTGTTGACCCAAACCCACGTCATACGCTGCTTCAGAAAGCCTAATGCATCACCTAATGCAATTTAGATCGGGAAAACTCGGCCGATTTTCGCCTCCATTTAAAACAATGCGGTCATTTCTGGGTGCCAGCCCGATACGAAAACCAGTACAGATGCAAAGCAATGCATCGGTAACGGTAATAATGCGGAACGAGTAATCGGTCGAGTTTATACGCTTGTCGCTTAGAATAGTTAGGATAATAAAGGGAAATTCCAAATTTAAAAGATCTTAAAAAAATATATTATTTTATTTAGGTATATCATTATTATGCTTCTGTTTGGAATTATATTGGGGGGTCATTGACCAAATGACCTAATGGAGGAGCCGCCACTGCTCGTATATGTTTTCTATTTCTTGTATACGTTTTTATACTCCTACAATAATAAATATGATCTTAAGTGGAATTTTGTTTCTAAGGACATTTTCACTACAATTTATCTCTTGAATCCTATTTTCGTATTATAATTTTAATACATAGCTCATAAGCTAGAATCTCCAGTTATTAATGGGCACCTTTGGTGCCATGGTAACTAGACCTTTGCTAGATTGTGATCTTATATTCTGAGGATTTTAATTTAATAAAAGTTTGACAAGAAACACTTCTACATTCCTGACCAAGTTGTTCTGGTTTTTTGTATCGTTAATATCGATATTCGATGTCATTAAATATGTAGTTAATTACATAGATACAGTCAAGTATTTAGACCTGTATCATCGCTTAAAACATGTCGATTACAGCGGCATTTAACTTGTACGTTTATAAAATTTTTATATGTGAAAGGTTTTAAAGCAGAATGTTAAACGGATGAAAATGTTAAGGCTATATTTTTGTATATAATGCGTCGCCAATAGACAGCTTTCGCTAGGAATATTGGCACATGTAAAGAAGATGCTATTAATCAACAAAATTGTATTATTTATACTATTATTTACTACTTATGACTTATGGCGCCAATGAACACCGTAAGTAAATGGTGTTTGGCTCTTTAGAAATATAATCAAGCTGTATCTCTTGACCTTAAAAATTATATAGACTTTGTATCAGATGATAGTTTGTAAATAATTTTTACATAAATAGGAAATTCGAAGAATCCCATTAAGAGACTAACGAACTGCAACTTTGAGATAATTAACATTTTAACCCACTCGATTATTCGATTTTGATCGACGAACCTGATGAGTGTAATTTGATTTTTAGAGGGAGTATTTATATACATACCTTATATTATAAGAATGCCCATGTTATTTATTTATCTGTGCCGATATCCGAAAAAATGTATTAAGTAGAATAATGTTGAATATAGTGGTAAATATATTTCAATTATGTTTCCACCATTTAAATGGGTTATAACTGGAATTATACAGGCTTTCTCTCTTAAACGCGTTGTAAACCAATGAATTTTTAAGCTTATATGCATTTGAGATGTCTCTTTAAAATGTTGAATACAATGAATCTGCCTGTCAGACTCTTATTCAGACTTTTATTTCGCTAATATATAGTCTCTAGCGTTTTGTTATCAGTATTTGGATATTTTTTATGAAATGAAAATATTCATCTAAAAAATTTTTTTTGTAAGCTGATTATGTATTCTCTTTCAGAACGAAAAAATATTACCATTCTTTATTAAATAAAATAAAAAGTGATAATACATTTTCAATTTATTTTTTTTACATTTTTCTCGTAGTTTTACACCTACCTGATTTTCATTTAAAATCAAAACAGTGGTTTAATACAGACCTTGGTAAACAGAAGGTGCTAATGCAAGAATAACCCACGTATTTTCCAGGCAAGTGTTGAATTACACCAGGTGGACGCTTCATTTTGTATTCTATTTAGACAGATCATTTAGAAAATAGCAATTAATTTTATTATTAATCGCATCACGAGTGTTAATTTAATAAACAAACTATACTGCATTATTATCTTGATCATAATTTTAAGTGAAATATAACTATATAGTAGCGAAATGCGTAGATTAGCACAAGATAGGAGAAGCTGGAGGTTAGCGTCCAACCAGTCTTAGGACTGATGACCTCATGATGATAACTATATACTATTTAAAATATATCTATATAATCTAAATATGTATATCTAAATATATAGATATTTCTTATTTATATGAAGTATCCCTTATTTCTATTTTTATTCACTGAGATCAGCAATGTCATACCTTTCACATATACTTTATTGAGGTAACCCCATAGATTATTCAGCTGCATAAGGTCTGGATATCTTGGTGGTCATTTACAATCTTCACTTTACCTACTTTTACAGCATTACGTCAATTTAACTTTTTACGTATTTATACGTAAGTCATAAGTTTTATAAACCCTTAAAATCATCTCATGAAGGAGAATTCAATAATATAAAACATACAGGGTGTTCCGGTTAAAATACATATATCTTATATTGCACTTACATGAGTATATATCTAAAATTTCGTTTAGAAGACGCATCTCGTAGATAAGGGTCTATCTTTCCGAGCATGTCTCATAACATAAGTTTCTAGAACAACGTCAAAATTAATTTTATTATACACATGGCTTTTACCCTGTATGATAATATTAATTGTATAGCTTAAAGTGAAATTTACTTGTATTGTTGATGTATTCTTGCAAGAAAAACTTATATGGTAACTTAAAAATTTGTATAAGTCTTATAATGTTATAGATTTCATATAAATTAACACTATTTTTTTACCTTGAACTTGTAACAAATCCACTGTCTGAAATGTGTAAAGTTTGACAGTAATTTTACACCAAACGGGGTACATATAGGGGCACACTAGTTTTCTCTGAAATGAACATCGCAGGGTCGTGGTAAAATTTATCATTCGCTGGTCCGAATTTTCATATAAGTAATGGAGTAAAATTAATACGATGTCTGGTGTACAGGGTTATCCATATAACATTCTACCCCCCTTGACTGATATTGTTTGAAATAGAAAAAAATGGTAAATACGAAAGTGGTAGGAAATTTTACTGCAATCTCAGACATGTATTTAGAAAAACAATCCAATCTCGCGTTTCGGAGATCTAGACCAAACTTATGTTCTTTTAAATGGAACACCCTGTTTATTGTGCAAACTACTAGAGCAAAGATATAACATGTATATATTGTTTTAATTGAAAAAGAACGTAGATTTCAAAAATCGAAGAATAAATAGGGTGCTCCATTAAAAAAGAACATAAGTTTGGTCTATATCTCCGAAACGCGAGATTCGATTGTTTTTCTAAATACATGTCTCAGATCACAGTAAAATTTCCTACAACTTTCCTATTTACCATTCTTTTCTATTTCAAAAAAGATAACAGTTAAGGGGGGTAGAATATTATATGGATAACCCTGTACACTTCACCACGTTTCATTTTGGTGTTATCTTTACTTGAATTTTACACCGTTTACTGTCCATATTATAGAATGAACGAAAATATGTGAAATAGAATACCTTTTTAATATACAAAGATGATTTCTCTATTGCATTTATTTAATTAAATATTAGTGTATATTATATGCTATGTGCATTCCTAACTATCATATTTAAAATACTAATATTATCGAGCAATTAAATATTATTATTCTTACCTAATACTATTATCATATCCTGTTCTTCCGGGTTAATAAGTAATAAATATACTTCACTGGGGATTTAACAGCATTTGGACATAAGTTGGTTAATTAGAGAGCACGAACAGCATATTGCTGTCTCAACAGTGTCAATGTGAAGACTACATGGGTTCGTACTCTGGAATACTTACCATGCAGAGATTAAATCTATTCCATGCGGAGTAAAGTGTACTACATATATTGTGTGTTTATATTAATTTTATACCCAAAATGTATAAAAGTTTAGATCTCTAGTGGCGTAAAATTTTACTAAACACATTAATTTTATACCAGGTTAAGTTTTATACCCGAAATTTTACACCATTCTCACGCCATTAAAGGTGTCACGATAGATTTTCAACAGTGCAGAAATCTAGCTATGATGTGTGGCAGTCATATAATTTATTTTCTGGCGCGTAATAATAATACAATTAGACGAAATTAATAAGTGCCATTTTGCATAGAAAATATCGACCTATTTTATCACTTTTATTACCCTATGACTGGCGAATTTGTTGTGGTTATGACGTTGACACAAAAATGCACCAGCAAATTATCCTTCAATTTGTTCTTTAAAAAGTGCGCATTATTTTTATGAACGTTTTTATCTACCTAGACGTTTAATTAAAGTTAAAAGTAGACTCCATTACTCTCGATTTTTTATTAGATATTGTGGGAACTGTGACTCAGCAAATTACTTGAGGATCAAGCAACTCGTCATTGACTCTAATATAATAGTCCCACAAATTATAATAGTAGAATAATTAATCAAGTAGGTAATTATAATATATATCATCAATGACCAGATCAAGTCATCACTGTGGTTTTCCTACATACCTAGAATATATTTGTAATCCAATTGTGTGATAGATATTGCAAAAGAAATTCAAGGATGACTTCGCGGACTAAATTGTGGTTGTATGTTTTATTTTCTTTCTTCTTTCATGCATTCATCGTGTTTTATGGGAGGTGTGTTGCACACCATTCGCTGAAACGTGACATATTTGTGGAAGAGAAAAGTAAATATACGCATTGTTGATTTTCTGTAACTCAGTTTTTTATGTAGTTAGTTCAGTTATGTGCAGTATGCATTTAACGTCTGAGAACATTGCAATAAAATGTCGAAAAAACGTTTTGCTAAGAGAACACTTGGGAAAACGGATTTTTTATTTTTTTTAAATATATTTTTTTATTATGTTTTGTCTTTACTCTGATTCGTTTCTAATGGTTTCTTAGGATTTAAGCTCTGTTTCTTCAGTGATATCAACAGTATAAATTAAATCAGTTAATGGTTTCAGATAAGGCTAGCATATTTTAACAATGGTACATTGAAAACATAAAACTACTATTGGGCGCTCTACATTTTTCTTTGTGTGTTTATCTTAAATATTTATTGACGGACAGATTTTTACTGACAATAAATGCCTAAATCTATTAGGAGACTATTAGTTCATGTTTTTCCTTATCAGTAGCTTGATAGATGACCATCTAAGTGTCGAATGTGTCAGATTTTATGGTACTTGACTTCTGCAGATCCCCTGAAAGTAATATATTGTTTGAGAGGCTTAAGACAATCGATTTTCGAATTTGGTATAGTATAAATCGAAGTCGGACAAAATTCACAGCGAAATTCGCTTTATTCACAAATACCTTCCTTAGATGTTCTAAATTTAGACATGAATATAATTGGGAAGTAATGAAGATCAAAGCACTTCATACAGTTCATACGATTCAGTTAATTTCTTTTCAATAAGGGTTGTTACAAATAATTTTGTTATTTTATTTTCATAATAAATATCTTGAAGACTGCTCAATATTTTTCACTTATGTTATACAATTTGATAAATAGCTTCAATTGCTGTAAACGTATGTAAATAAGAAACAACAATTTAAAGAAAATTAACGATTTTGTGAAGAGATTTTCCTTGAAAATAGGTTTCATTACAACATTTAATTACAGTATTTAAAAATTTTATACACAATTATACATATAAGGTATATAACATGTTTCCCGAAAGCCTCAAATACGTCGACCAACAAACAAGATATTTGAGCACAGAGCCAAACTCTGCGTTTTTATAATATTCTACACAGCTAACAAATGTGCATATCCAGCAACGTGACTTTAAATTGATACATATTTCCATCTTAGTGTGAAGATGCAGATATTTATTAAATTAAAGGGCAAGTCAACAATAGCAGGAGACCAGTTCTCCACGAAAAGAAAATCAAATCGAAAAATCACACGTTACTCGAGGCACATTTCGGCAACTAAGTTGGTATTATCAGACGATCGTTAACACTGCTTCATTATTAACTAAAACTTCTTTACCGTCTGTTGATATCATTTCTTGATTATTCCAACTTGGTTGGCGAAATGCGTGTCTTTTTGTTGCTGCATCGAAGGTTCCAGCTTCTTCTCAGATCTCAGGTTCTCAAGTCAATAATGCCTAACGTTAGTGGACAAGGTAGATATTCAAGTATTATGTTACGAAAGCTTCCTTGGTTTTACCATAGTTTTATTGTGGATTTTGCCTTCCTATATAGTCGCAAACTAACTATATTTGATCAGTATAGAATCAATCATCATCATGAGGTCATTAGTCCTAAGACTGGTTGGACGCTAACCCCCAGCTTCTCCTATTTTGTGCTAACCTACGCATTTCGCTAATTGTGCTACAACCTACATCCCTTACTATTTGTGAGCAGTAGTCTAATCTAGGCCTACCTCTGCCTTTCTTCACTCCTATTTCTGCCTCCAAAATATCGCGGACTGTTCCCCCATGTCTTAGCAAGTGGCCTACCATTCTATCTCTTCTCTTCTTTATGTTTTTCCACATACTTCTTTTCTCGCCGACTTTCTCTAATACTTCTTCGTTTCTAACCCTATCAGTCCACGGTATTTTCATCATTCTTCGGTAACACCACATCTCAAAAGCTTCTAATTTCTTCCTACTTGCTTCCCCTACCGTCCAGGTTTCGCAACCGTATAGCGCCGTGCTCCATACATACGTTTTCAAAAATCTCTTCCTTGTTTCTAAGTTTATTACCCCCGAGCATAAAAGTGCTTTCTTTTTGTTAAAAGCTACTCGACCCTGCGCTATTCTTTGTTTTATATCTTTATCGCTTCTTCCATCCCAATTTATTTTACTTCCTAAATAAGTGAAGTCTTTAACTTCCTCCAATCTTTCATTATTAATTTGTACTTTCGTTTTTGCTCTGCTCTCGTGCCCTCTGCACACTAACACTTTAGTTTTGTTTTTATTCACCCTCATTCCGTATTCCTCTGTCAACACTGCCTCCATTTCGTTCAACGCTGATTCTAATTCCTCTTTACTAGATGCTAATACTGCTATATTATCCGCGAATCTCAGCATTTTTAGTTTCTGTCCCTGTACTTTAATCCCGAAATCCACTCTATCTTTTACCACATTAATCGCCTCTTCGATGTACAGATTAAAAATTAGTGGTGATAGCGTACATCCTTGTCTTACTCCTTTCCTGATACCTACTTCCCTTCTTTCCCCTTCTACTTCCATAACAGCAGTTTGCTCTTTGTATAGATTGTGTATTACTCTCCTATCTCTATACTTCATTCCCGCGCTCTGTAGTATCTCGAACATTTTTTCCCATCTTACATTATCAAAAGCTTTTTCTAAATCTACAAATCCTATATAAGCGTTCTTTCCTTTTTCTATTGTTTTCTCTAACATTACTCTTAGCGCCAGAATAGCTTTGCGAGTTCCCCTATTTCGCCTAAACCCCAATTGGTCTTCTCCTAGTATTTCTTCCGCTCTATTTTCCATCCTCTTGTGCACTATTCTGGTTAAGATTTTTCACGCGTGGGAAGTTAGGCTAATCGTTCTAAAGTTCTCGCATTTGTCGGCTCCTCTCTTTTTCGGTATAGTAACGATAATGTTCCTCTTATAGTTCTCCGGCATCTCGCCCGTTTCGTATATGTATTTTACCACTTCAAACATCCTATTTACTACTTTCTGTCCCGCACATTTAAAAATTTCCGCCTGCATTTTATCTACACCCGGCGCTTTATTGTTCTTTAGCCCCCTTAGTGCTATTTCAAATTCCTCCCTCAATATAGGTTTTCCTACATCTTCCCTATCGATACTAGATTCTTCCTTTAATATCTCTCCTAAGTCCTGACCCTCGTATAAACTTCCTAAGTACTGCTTCCATCTATCCGCTTTCTCCTCTCTTCCGATCAGTAGGTCCCCCGATTGACTCCTAACGTTTCTACTTATTGGTCCTATATCCCTGAAGTTCCTCTTAATTATTTTGTAAGCCTCATCGGTCTTACCTACTTGGAGCTTATCTTCTACTTCTTTGCATTTATCTTCTATCCATTGTTCTTTCACTTTTCTACACTTTCTAATGATTTCCCACTTATTGACTTATAAGTTTTCAGGCCTTCCTCGTCTCGTCTGTTTTTGTAGCCTCGTCTCTTTTGTATTAAGTTTAAGATTTCGTCCGTTATCCAGGGCTTCCTAGCTTCCCTTCTCTCGTGTCCTAAAATGTCCGTGGCCGCGGAATCTAGATTATTCTTGATACCCTCCCACTCAGTTTCTGCGTTCTTGATTTCGTCATTACTCGCTTTATCTATTAATTGATCTGTTTTCTCCTGGAACTTATCTTTCATATTCTGATCCCTCAATATATCTATAGAATCAATAATATCAGTAATTACTGAAAATGAGGATTTACTGTTAAAATATTGCAGATATAAGGTTATGTTGGTTGTGAAGATGAAGGATATGAGTAAAGTAAAGCGTCGTACATGGTAAACAATAAAATATATACTTTTGTTTTAGTAGGCGAATACGAATTTCTTCTAATTTTATCACTGATACTGATATTCTAAAACATAAACCAAAAATTAATAATATCCATCGAGTGGTACATTAATCAAATAAATGGAAATTTAAATTTGATCACATTTCAGAGTCAGATTTTATCACATTTTAGCTTTATTAAAATATATTATTGTGCTAAACATATAGTAGTATAAATAGAACGATATCTGTTGATAAAGTTATTCCTTTATTTTTAAAAATAAAATGTTTTTGATTTTTGTTTGCTTTAAATTGTCTGCATGCAATTCCTGCGAGAATCCCCCTAGTTTCGTCAGACCCAGATTCATTTTGAACACGATTTGCGAATATTCAAGATATTATTGTAATGAGAAGCGTCTAATTATGTACTCTTCTTTTTAAGAACTACAATTATCAGCTTTTTTTAACTTTTTAAGTAGTATTTAGAGATTGTCGGTATAGTTTGATAAGGAAAAAGGGAAAACATTTTACCAGTGTTTTAAAATAAATTGTTTTGCAGAATTTTTCTACATTTTTGGCAGCTGATTGAGTGTATTATTTATCATGCAGCTACTAGTTTGGCGAGGATATACAGTATACACTGCAGCACAATTACGTGGGTGATGCTAGAAACATAAAAAAAATTTCAAGGGTAAACAAGTCAAATCTTGATGTTTGTGACCGATGGTGTCGTGGCAATGTATTCAATAGGTCCTATTTCACAACACGGTTGTGGATTGTTACATGTTACGCGTAAAGTGCAGAAACCATTCAACAATGTTTTCCCAAGGTAGATGCATTAATAGCAAGCACAAAAAAGTGTTTGTAAAATCTCCTAAACGTCTTCGCTAGTTTCACAGGAAGCGACATGGAACTCCCGAACCACCAGAGTCGATTTGGGGAAACATAGTTGTTTTTATCATACTGAAAATTTCCAGCAAATAAAACTTATAATACTACAGTTTAATCCTGCTGAGGTTGCAGCTATTAAGGAAAGCCAGACACAAGTTTTCATTGAAACTGACTTAAAAACTATTCATATCAACTATAAGGAAGTGCATGATGCAAAAGAGAAATTACAAAATATTACGTTGGCGTTAGCGGAGTCCTGCAAATAGTGAACCAATTAAATTCACTACTACACACTATATATGAGGCAAAAAAAGAGCGCATAAAACAAAAGTTTAAAAGCGTGTTAAAGAAATACATCAATTTTAACATATTAAGACATGTTTATGATGACACTACTAATAGTGATAGTATATCTACAGATCCGTTAAGTGAGTGCAAAGAGTATTCTACGTATGTCTGTATTACATCAGTAGATGTCGAACGGTCGTTCTCCAAATATAAGAACATATTTTCACCACAGCGAACATCATTCACTGAGACAAATATTGAAACATACCTGATGCTGTAAAGTATTTACGGATTGTCTTCATTTCGTGATGACGATGATGATGCTAGTTCATCACACTAGCTAAGAGGGTAAGTACATATAGTGTTATATTTACTTGTAACGGTTTAGTGCGTTTGTTACTAATTACTTTGTATTATTATTTTATTACCTTTGTTAGTATGCGTACGTCTATGGCGCGCAGCACATTTCCCACAGTCTTACTAATAATTTTCTGCGGTAAAAATTGTTGCTATATAGCACCTACGTCATCTTGCATAAGACGAGTGAACGTACTAATAATTATAGTGATAACATTCGGAAGAGGTAAGCAGGTGCTCTTAAAACAATCATTTTACTACTATTGCACAGTCCTTTCGAACAGGGAAAAGTTCAACGAACTGTACCTGTTGTAAAAAATCATTTGTAGAAAGAGCACGAAGTAGCATACTAACGTTTCCAGTCAATTAATTTATCACAGCCGCAATAAAACTGCCAGTAAAACGACAATATTCGGAAATATTAATTTATTGTAGTTTTGTCTAAGTCTGTTCGCAACGAGCACGATTAAAACAATAGTTGGTTAATTGTGTGGTGTGTAATAGTCTACAAAAACGGTTTCTTTGAATTATAGGTCAGTAACCTTTCATAAGTCAGAAAGTATGAATTGTTGCGATATAAATTATTTTAGACTTAAACATTACGCAGTCAAGAATCAACTTACGAAATATAAAATATACTTTAATTACTCCCGAAACTTGTATGAATTTGCGGCCAATTGACGATAAATAAGTGTATTTGTCACACAAAGTGAAAATTCAGTATGTACCACTGATTTTTAATGGTATTGAACATAATTTTGTCATTTTTACTTTGATGAAGCATTTGTATTTACTGCTTTTTAAATATACTGAATGTCGAACAATTCCGGGGATATAGAGCTACTACAGATATATGGGTTCAAATTAAGCCGATTGAATCTTTAGCTATATACCAATCTTCTTTGTTTGTCTAGGAGAAAGTTTAAAAGTTAAGGGGGGTCGACCTTTAGAGGGGTAACGAAAGCTTTTTTTTATTTCTTTTCTTAAAATAATTTTTTTTTATTTTTTGGGAGAGGGGCCTGAAAAAATTATTGAAGTTAGTAACAGAGCTGGTTCTTCGCGACCGACACTATTTAGAGTTCCACACATCTCAATTCATTGCGCTATATGGTTATTTATTATTAGTTTAAGGGGATAATCAAAAGAATATAATAGGAATATTTTTTTATTAGAAGATATTATAAACTTTAAAATTAAAAAAAAAACATCAAAATTGACCCACTCCATAAGAAGGTTATCCTTCATCCTGAGCAAATTCATCTTCAAGTTTTCTCCTAGTTGTCGTACTCTTTTGGCGGTTTTTTTTCAATATCTTGGAATACCTTTTCAGCCTTGGTGACTCGCAATTTGTCGGCAGCTTTTTGGCTCTCGACACAGAATTGCCTGGGATAGATACCAAGATGCTTGAACACTTTACATCTAAAACAAAAAATTACTATAGTACAAATGTAACAATCATGCTTATCTACTTACCGAAATATGTTGCCATTGTTGAATGACCCTACAGCATCGAACACGCAAAAGGTTAGGGTATTCCTTATTATAAACACATTTTTGGGTTCAGGAGACCAAATAACATTGTTGAAACTCTCATTTGGGTTCCATGTGCGCCCAAAAAGGCATTTTCTCGGAAATTCAGGTTTTGCCAAGTTCCTGAAAATAGGTTCTGTGACACTCATTAAGGCTGGTGCCACATGAGTGTGAGCAGCAGGGCATGGATTTCAACTCTTTGTACACAACAGATTGTATGACACTTTCTAGTAAGTATCGATATCCACAGCTTTCTATATAACTAAATTTATTATCATAAAATAAGAAAAATCCGCCCATTTTTATAATAAACTTTATTCCCAAAAGTACGAAAAAGCTCCCTTTTGGTAAATTTTTCTCCAGATCCGTCGAACCTATCTACTTACTTATTTGTTTAAAATTACCAGTAGAAAAATATTAAGGTTGTCTCGAGCTTTTTTTTGGAAATTCGTGACAGAACCTAAGAAAAAAAGTTTTAACAAAAAAAAACTGCGCGAAAAATTCACATTTCTTTAACTTTAGGTAACATAGTCATGAATTTATTAATTGACAAAATCTCTCGAGACAATCTTCATTTTTCCTTTACGTTTAATATAAGGAAAAAAAAAACGTTTAATTGCAATAAGTATCCAATAAGTAGTATTAAAAAAATGTACTGAACGGGAGCCATTTTTTGAGCGTTAGTATTTTTGTAGTTTCTTGAATATAATAGTTGTTTAATCAAATATTTATAGTAGATAATGGGTAGCAAAATGTTCAGAAAGCAATTCTGAACAAAATGGTGCCAAAATTGAGAGTATTGATTTAACAGTTTTGAAAATATTGCAGGTAATATTTATGCATAATGAAACTAGCTGGGCGTAATAGTCGACCTCCCTTAAGAAAGCACGTTTTTTTTAATTACTTATATTATTTAATAGAGAAAATACAGTTTTTTGTCTATTATTAAAAACCCGTGAATCTGTGAAAAATGGGGAGGGCTTCTGCGCTAGTAGCTAAACGCTTTCCCTGCCTCCATCAAGGGGGACTTAGGAGGACTCTGCTGCACACCTCCATATGCTTTGCACGATTCATAGGAAGAACAAACTGCAAAGAATATTTAAGTAAAAAAGAAGCGGCGGGAAACTATGAAGTGTATAGAGCATACACAAGGAAAGTAAAAGGTGGGCAGAAATATCCATCTGGAAAGAAAGTTGAGAAAAAGTGACAAAAAACAACAAAAATAAAATTTATTTTACGAGGTATTGAGATCTGGTAGAAAAAATAAGATCACGATATAAACTACAAAGAAGTAAATATTTTAATAGATGATGGCCAAATTGCGAATATATGGAAGAAAATACTAGGAGCAAGCAAATAATAACGACAACATAAGACTTCAACTTTCGGAACGGAAGAACAAATAAGTACCTGTAAAAGAATTAAAAATTATTAAATAAATTTTTTAAAATAGTAACGCCCTCGGATATAACAGAATAACATAAATAATTACACACACATGGGAAACAAGGGTTTAAAAATTCTTTTCGTAATATTAAATAAGGTATGACAAGAAGAAAAAATACTTAAAGATTGTCAAATAGCATTGATAGTTCGGATATCAAAAAGAAAGAGCGATAAAAATATTGCAACAATTACCGGGGCATAAGATATAAAGTACAGTTACAAAAATATTGGACACAGCTCCAGGAGCAATTTTAGATTTTGCTATGTGCCAACTACTACCATTAAAATTATTTGACACTAGGCAGGGGCACGTAAATGTCACAGTTTTATTATGGCTAGGAAACTAAAATGTGGAATAATTTGTATTATTATTTTCCACGTGTATGAATGCTACTATCGTGTTAAGACAATTTCACTGCCGTATAATTTTTATTAATAAAAATTGTTGATGTGCAAAAATTAAAGCCGTACAATCTGTCTGCGAAACATAATAATGAGAGATAAGTTGATGAACTGCAGTAGCGGGCAATTCCTCCAGCCTTTCACACTGATATCTCGAAAGCAAAGCTGATAGAAAGCTCTAATTAATTAGCCACTTTGGTCACCAGTTCTGGATCCTTTAATTTAAATTTTTTTTTTGTGCAGAATTGATTTGCAGTCTGCAGAATCAACTGTGGTGAACATCTTAAAAACTACCGTGAATATTGAATACTTGTGCACGACGAATGCACAGAATTCTGCAAATGTTACTATTGATATCGTTTTACGTTATTAAATTCGAATCAGATTAATTTTAAGTTATTGGTACAACTTTATGAGAAAAATAGTTTTATGCGGTTTCTTACGAAAATGAGATATATAAGAAATAAATGTATAATTTCTATTAAATAAGTTTCTGAGTAATTGGCGGTTTTTTTATTTCGTAGCTCTACCAGGCCATATGAAGCAAATTGATATATGTTTGGTATACTCTTCACGTAATTGATCAACGATTTATGATTTATTGTTAGATATATGATTTTTATAACAAACGATTTTTGATTTATTATTACAAGAACCGTGGACTGATAGGGTTAGAAACGAAGAAGTATTAGAGAAAGTTGGCGAGAAAAGAAGTATGTGGAAAAACAAAGAAGAGAAGAGATAGAATGGTAGGCCACTTGATGATACATGGGGGAATAGTCTGCGATATTTTGGAGGCAGAAATAGGAGTGAAGAAAGGCAGAGGTAGGCCTAGATTAGACTACTGCTCGCAAATAGTAAGAGATGTAGGTTGTAGCACAATTAGCGAAATGCGTAGGTTAGCACAAGATAGGAGAAGCTGGAGGTTAACGTCCAACCAGTCTTAGGACTGATGACCTTATGATGATGATTACAAGAACAGTAATTCTAGGGATACCATCCAAAAAGAGGAATAAACTCAACCTTATACTCTACCGTTCGTACGTTTTCCATTATTTGTTATAACCTCTGGTTATTTTTTTTTAATTAACTCATAATAGTTTTTTGGCCTGTTATATTGTGGCTATAGATATATACATATAATTGGAATCTACAATGGAAAATATCTGTAGATTTAATTTTAATAGGGAATTATTGTAAGAAAGGAGTGTTAATATTTTCAGATCTGCAGAGTTCTTAAGCTAGAGTATCTGGTACCGTCCGGTCCAAAAATAAATGTGCGGGTAAACGATCAGTAGTCTAGTGTTCATTATTTTTGTTCAGAGACTGTAATATACCCAGACACTGCATGTATACGTATACTCACAATTACATGTTTATTTCGTTGAAACTAAAGACATGGCAACGTTGCGTTCTGTCTTATACTTAACCTAACTTTAAACTTTTTCGGAGCGTGAAAGAACATTTATAGAAATATTAAAAATGAATTTTTATCGTGATCAGTTGCGGGACAATAAAGGAACACTTGCAAAGCGGAAACGGAAAGTAATACAGAAATGTTTAAATTGTATTGCAAAAGTGAATCTTGCGAAAAGTAAACATACTAACTAATCTAAGCATTGGACGACGTATTGTTGAATTGAGCTAGCTTGGCAAAAAGTTAAGATGTGAATGTAAATACCTTTTTTATTTTTTTCAGTTTCAAAATAAAAAAGTCGCTTAGGTGTAAATTCAGTATTAGATAGTGTTTGTGACGAATGTGCAGTAATAACATAAGTGGCGACTTATAACTATTTTTTCAACAAATCGGACAATAACCAATTTTTTTAATTCAAAATATTAATTATTTTATATATTTTAATCCAAAACTAATGCATAGATGAGTTGTTTTTGGAAAAAAACTATAGAAAACTTTTAAGGTTATGATGTAACTTTTGGTCAACTGGTACATTCAAACTATGCAAAAAGTTCCAACTTTGATGGTCAATATCTCCTTTATTGTACGGACAAAAATGTTTAATTGTAGCAATTTCTTTCGGGAAGTTTATTCTTTATGTGTACCTGAAATTTGATGGAATTCTATAGAAAAGTGGGTTTCCGGAGAAACTAGCTTAATATATCCTTCACGAATTAACACCAGTGTGATAATCAAAGATCAGGATTAATCTTTCTATTACAAAATAAACTTAAATCTTCCAAGTTAACACGCTTGCGTCCGATTAATAGTTCACAAGTAAATCTTCAATCACCTGACTTTTAGCAAATGATTTGATGATTTGAAAATCTGGTACTAACATACAATTTCAGTTAGGGTTTGGATATCGTTGGATATTGTTGCAGAGACAAAATCTAATGTAAAATAATAATATTGTTACATAAGGTTTGACAATAATCCACTTTATCTATTTATTATTTGTTATTAATTTAACTCATTTAAAGTAACACATTACTATATTTATATATTATTTTAAATTGTAATCTATCAAATACGTTATCAAGAATGTAGATACCGTAACAATCGATGTAGTAAAAACAACGATGGAGTTGCAATCATTTCATAATGATGCATTGTATTGTTATTATTAATTTGAAGTTAATTATTAATCAGTTCATTAAATTATATTGTTTTTTTTTATTTTTAACTGTAGTTACAAGCGCTATAATAAAGTTTCTAACAACTTTAACAAAATCATATAACGGGTGTTTTTTGGAGGTATTGAAATTTAAAATGAAATAAAACTCATAAAAATCGTGGTAATGGCCATGGTATTGGATTTATTAGAAAGCTAATTTTATTCCATTATTGTTTAAAAATGACTTCGGGAATATGGACACCGCGACTGGCCTGAACATAGCGCAATCTGTAAGTCCAATTGTTGACCACTGTTTCCAGTATCTGGGGTCAGATACTGGGGCCATAACATCAGCCATAACGTGGCGAATGTTGGAATCCAAATCGTCCATCGTCTGTGGTTTATTGGCGTACACTAGGGACTTCACACATCTCCACAGAAAATAGTCTAGCGGCATCAGATCGCAAGATTTCGAAGGCTAATTCACAGGTCCGTTACGCGAAATCGTGCATTTCTGGAATGTTTCCTGCAATAAATTGATTGTGGCGTCTTCTTGTTGAAACCAAAGCTCTTCCACATTAATGCCATTCAATTGGGGAACAAAGGAGTCAGTAATCATGGATCTGTAGCGCTCTCCTTTGACTGTAAAGTTCTCGCCGGCATCATTTCTGAAGAAATATGGACTAACGATTCTACTAGCCTATAAAGCACACCAAACAATAACTTGTGGATGTAAGGATGTCTCAATAATGGCTCGCGGATTTTCACTCCATATGTGGCAATTCTGTTTATTAACGTAGCCACCCAACCAAAGATGAGCCTCATCACTGAACAACATTTTGTGGTGAAAATGGGGATCAACGGCAATCTCGTTTTCAGCACATTCAGTGAACGTACGACGCATACGATGATTAACCGACTTCAATTCCTGCACGAGCTGAATCTTGTAAGCTCGTAAACCAAAATCTTTCGTAAAATCTTCCATAGAGTGGATGGACATAGCTCCAATTGTTGTGCACGATGGCGAATTGACTTACTCGGGTTCTCCTCGATCCTACTATCCAGAGCAGCAACAACTTCTTCAATGCCCTTTGTACGACGTCTCTGAGGATTCACGTTATCAATTAGAGTATTCTGGGTAAAAAGCGATCCATAGTTTTTCGTTTTACTTGCCCGGATGGCCGATTATGTCGACCGTAAAACGGACGAAGTGCACGGTAAGTTTCGCGAATTGAACCACGATTTTGGAAGTAAATTTGAACAATTTGCAAGCGTTGTTCTGGTGTAAACCTATTCATGGTAAAATGGCAAATCATACTGAGCACAAATCAGCTGACAGCTGTCAAATCGGCTGTCATTGGAAAGAGTATTGCTAATTCGAAAAAAAAACCTCTAAAAACACCTCTTAGTTAACATCTCACGATCTTAGATTGATTTTTACAAATCAGTTTGAAAACTAGCATCGTCAAAGCTGTTCTTCTCTAAATTGGCAGCATATTTACTAGATAAGGCTTTTCATATTTGTGACACATTTATTTTCATGAAGTTTGTGTTCTATATATATCGAATATTTTTAATGCGATTAATATCGGGCGACTTTGATGGCCAGTCCAATGAATAAAACATTGTTTTCACTGCGCTCGTTCGAATATACCTCTGACGTTTTGTCGTTATTTTCTTGCAAAATCCGGACCATGTTATAAAAAGCCGGTTGTAGTCATTGCGAGGCAGTTTCGCGAATCAAATCTCGCATGTTCTAGACTATTTCTTCGCTCTGAGTCTCCCGTCCATTTGACTCACTTGGCTGCCTCACCCTCATCCACTCACTAGTCGGTAAGCAGCCCACATCATGTTTCACGATCGCAACTCGCGGGGTGTAGACTAAAAATGAACCAGGCTGAGACAATCATACTGCCTCAAGACAACTGGCCGCTCACCCTTGTTTCACATAGATTCACGAATCACATGTTGGATCGCCTCCCGCGTGAGTCGCGAGGGATACTCGCTATTTAGATTTGCGAGGAAACACTCGCAATGTCTACAGCCGGCTTAAGGTCGGTATCTGGTAGTTTCCACCAGTTCTTAACCAGTTTTTAAACTATATTTTATAGAAGTAGCAGCAGTAACAAGATAATATATCAAAAATATTATTAATCGAATGAGCGTGTTGCCTACATTTATTGTAGGCAGGGGCGGCTGGTGTATAGGTGCTGCAGAGCTGCAGAACTGCCAAAAAAATTAGATATTTGTATATTTTCGCGACATAATAATTACTAAAATTTATTAATAAAATAATTTGGTTAGTTGGTGCAGCTAACCAAATTATTGCGTTAAAGTCGCATTCTGCCCGCCGTCCTCTATTGAGTAGTAGACCAGATGAATTATGTGGGTCTCTACGCGAGCGGTACATTGAACTGGGCCACACGAGGTAGTTCGCAGCGCGGCTCGGCACACCCGTCCTCCCCCTCAACTCCCGCGACAATCCACACTTGGCGCTCGTAAATGCGCGAATTTACACGGTCAGTGAGCTGTATTTTTTCCAGCTAAGGCAACATCAGTGAATGTTTACTCCTTTCTACTCGGGCGGGCGTAAGTCGTACCTATTTGGTATTTCGTGTTAATTTGAGATTTTAAATACTGTTTTGTGAATTTGTGTAATGATTTATTGTACTAATTATTAATATTTATATACTGTGATAGTGACAATGGATTTAGTTTATAATTTAGTTCATGTGAAGCGATTTTTTAAATACTCTTATGAGGAAAAAATTGATTTAAAAAACAATTTTAGGCCATTGCCCGATATTGTTATTGAGACTGCAGGTGTTAGCCGCGGAAAAGCATATAAACGTCAATTTAATAGAGACATTTATTCGAAGAACAATTGGATTTGTGGGTACAACAACAAAAAAATGCGTTATTTTGTTTTCCTTGTTTACTTTTTGGCGGTGATAAAGCATGGATGGAGGTAGGGGTGACAGATTTGGTGCACTTAACTGAAAAAATAAAAAAGCACGATAACTGCAAAAGCCATCTACATAATACAATGGAATTAGCTTTATTAGGAACAACTAATATTAAAGCGCAGCTAGATTCAGCTTATTGGATAAATGTGCAAAAGCATAATGATAATGTGACAAAAAAGATATTTTTTGTCACATTATCAACGTTTTGTCAAAAATTATAAACTGCATAAAGTTTTGTGGGGCCTTTGAACTGGCGCTGCGAGGACATGACGAAGCTGAAACCTCTCAAAACCCGGGGATATTTCGTGGTTTGATAAATTCTTCTGCTGAGCTTGATGTAACTTTAAGCGAGCATCTACAAAATGCTTCAGTATTTAAAGGAACCTCTAAAGAAATACAAAATGATCTTTTAGACTGTATATTAAAAGTATGTCATGAAGAAATAATTAAAGAAATTAACAAACCTTCATTTTTGGCAGTTATGGCAGACGAAACAACTGATGTATCTGCAAGAACTCAGTTAGTGGTAGTTTTAAGATATATTCTCGATGGTGAACCGATTGAACGTTTTTGGACATACCTGAAACCTACAAAATGTGACGTTGAAACTCTTTTGTGTTATAGACCCTCTAGTAGAAAATTCACCTTACAAGTCTTTTCTCTTAACCAAAGAATATGACGGCAAACATGAATGTTCTTCAAAAAGGTATTAAATTCCAAAAATTTTTCTTGTGAAAGTATATTTTTGTGTAAACGGATTTTACATAAAAATTCTGAAGTATCAGGAAAACACGTGACCTTGAAAATATTTAAAATTTTCGTCTGCGGCGCAATTTTCTTGCGACTCCTACGGCGCCAGTAGTTTGGATGCGCTTGAAATTTGCACGCGGGCGGCCAATACCCTAGGATCGGCCCTGTGCAGAACACCCGTTTCATTTCATCACGAGCCGCCACTGATTGTAGGCAACACGTCTACAATAGGTGCTTATTGTAGGTAACATTCCCGACTCATAAACTGGCGGATATGGGTTCGATTCCTACTTAATTTATGACTTTTTTCATATATCTTTTGTTTTAATTCAAAAATGTATATCTTTTTGTTTAATTTTGAGTATTTGTGGTATTGAAATTGCTATCTACATATTTTTGTAACGAAGTATATAATTGAATATTATTTTTCACCGTATGTTATGTGCATATGAAGTGACAATTCATGGCGTATATATTGTTTCCTAATTGCAAAATATGTATGTACTTTCCCTATTCATTGTCAGTTGTACACACAAAAGGCATTTTGAATATGTGTTACACGATTTCACTTATAATAATTTATCCCATATTTATGAACCACAGCATATAGGGTGTTTCAGTTGGAACTATAGGTTTTGACTTGCGCGCCGTTTGTGTTCTCTCAAAGATAGGTCATCAATATTTAACGATTGTCATTTAGAAACCATACGATGTCAACATGCCGCGATTTATAGTTCAACAACGAAAAGTTTGTGTGTAACTGTTTTATGAGAGTGAGCGATCATTTACAGTTGCATTAAGAAAAATTCATATAAAATTAGGACCAAATGAAGGGCCTACACAGTTACAAATTGATGATTTAGATTCGAGGAACATGGGGTTTCAGCAAGACGACGCAACGTGTCATACACCACGTGCAACCCTATCTCTGTTGCATACCAAATTTCCTGATCATATTGTGTATTGCAGGTCAATTGATGCTAACATCAATTGACCTGCAAGGTGATGTGATTTAGCACCACTGGACTTTTTTCTTTGAGGTTATGTCAAGGGAAAAGTGTACACCACCCAGTCGGCAACAATCAATAACCTCAAAGTAAATATTCAACGTGTTATTCGAGAAATAGGCTCAGTTTTATGTGCCCGTGTTATGGATCATTTTGTTAAACGAATGACGTCGAGGCGGCCATTTGAACGATATTCTTTTCCATTTGCAGCCGTATCGTCTTCAACTTATGTTGAAGAATAAAAAACCTCAGATTGTCAAATATTATTAGTTTTATTCACAAATCACACCCTATAGTTCCCAATGAGATACCCAAGCATGTTGACGTCGTATGGCTTGTAGATGACAGTCGTTAAATATTGACGCCCTATCTTTGACAGAACACAGATGGCGCGCAATTTAAGTCCTATACTTCCAACTGAGACACCCTATATATTTTGCAAGATATCACTACCATCACACTTAGTATTATCAAATACTAAGGATAATGAATAAACCATTTTGTCAATATCATAGGACACAATATCACAATGTTTCAAAATATGATTTTAACGTCCAATAGAATACATTTCTTCTGTTCCATTTTAGAATATTTTTACTAGATATTATAAGCTATCGTCTTAATTACGACTAATTGATTACATAAACCTATAATGTACACCAAATTATTGCTATAGCGTATTTTTAACAGTTTACAGTTTTGAATTTAAATTGAGGTTGTCTCCACGTGTGTTTTGAACTCCATTAATTGTTCAGTCTGTGCGACGGTTTAGTCTGCAAACTTTATTTGGTGAACTAAGGAAGCTGTTTTACTCTATTAACATAACGTTTTATTATGATAATGTTGGCATTTTACCATATTTTATGTTAGTCAATGACCGCTTAAAAATTACTCGCGAAAAACGAGATAACGTGAGATGTGGAGAAGACGGATCATATGCGTTTGAAACCCAATTTATACGGAAACTTAAACTTGCAGATAGTTATTTCAAACTTAGTCTGATAGATCTATCATCACACGTACGGTTTTTATGTACTTTCTTCGATTATTTTTCATTTATATTACATTGTGGGTTTTTATTTATTTATTTACTTATTTATTACAACTACTCTGCAGGAAAAACCCATTTGCCGAGCAGGAAAGTACAGTAAGTGTTCACATTCTAATTAGATTAATAAATTTCACAAACATAAACAAACATACGTATATACATATTTAATACCGTATATGAAACAATATATGAAAAATAAGAAAAACAAAGATGTGTGATCAAGCATAACAATGTTTAATAAACAGAAGAGTGCAGTTAAATATATCGAATTTGTCACAGTTCTTGTTGTATTTAGTGCACATTAAAAACAGGGATGAGAATTTTAGAATATTAGTACGCCGAATAGAGAGGTAAAAAGCTTCTGGATGTTCGAGCATGCAATTGAGGTACATAAAAATTCAGCTTGCCTAATAGGATTTGACAGTCAATCATATTGTGTATAAGCTTATATAGAAATATTTGAGAACAACATTCTCGCCTCGCGTCAAGTGTTGTCATCGCAAATTTTGCCAAAAGACCATTCTGAGGGAAACCAATAGGTGGATACACAGTGTCTGTTTTAAACCATAGTAGTTTCAGAAACCTTCTTTGAACCATTTCCAAACTGTTTTAGTTAGATTAGAAAGTGAAAGTGTGCGTAGATTACTTTTTCGATTAAGAGTTCAAAAATACATTTGTCTTCTAAAACCAACATTATTTAATAAGGATGAAGAAATATGAGCATAACACCTTAATTTACAGGTCTAGTCGCATAAGGTCTTGTCGATTTTCAAAAATATAAGAAAAATGCATTTACAGGAATCCTATGTCCTATAACTGTAGCATAAGAATATCAAACAGCTTCTGACTTTGTTTTATGGTATATCGTGTATTTGTGCGTCGATTTGGGTAATAAAAAATACTGCAATGTAATTTACTGCAAAGTGATGTCGTAAATATGACAATTTCTTTGATTTATATTCGTATGGCGGCTGCCATGTAGGTTTACTGATGTTTCCCTTTATTTCTGAAATCTTTCATTTTAGCGAAATTCCACAAACAAGAAAAATTTGGGCATCCTAAAAAAGAAAAAAAAAAATAGGAAATTGAATTATACAATAAAAAATTGTGGCTATGTGTAGACGAAACGATGCATTGTAAAAACAAATCTTTTTACCATTTCGTTTACAATACAATAGCCTGGTCTTTACTCAGTCGTACTGAGACCTTTGCAAAGAGAATATCGATGAACATAGAGTTCGATCTGGCCGCGCGTAAAGTGCATCCTTTTCCCTCCGAATGCTGCCTCACTCTTTCTTCTGCTCATACCTAGAGAATCTCACACTTTTTCCTATTCTTGACGTGCAGTACCTCTTACACCATCAGATTAATCTTTACTAGCTAGTAAATGATTACAAAAATGTGTTAGCAAGCAATGACCAGGGTGGTGCTAAATTCATTAGAAAAATTTCAACATTCAGAAAACCAAGGGTTCACGTTTGTGACTGATGGCGCCGCCTGATGGCCGTTCTGTAGGCCGTTGCCTTAAGCAAAAGTGTAGCGACTTACATATTATGTGTAAACTTCATGCGCTACAGCTTGTGGGTAAAGAAATTTGAAGACATTATTTAAACATAAATGAATTAATATTATCTAGAAACGCGGTGTTTCTCAAAATCTCCTAAATGTATTAAAATATTTCACAGACAACTTCAGCCACATCTTGCGGTTGAAGAAATCTGAAGGCATTATCTAAGCGTAAATGAATTAATATCATCTACAAAAGTGGTGCTTCTCAAATCTCCTAAATGTATTAAAATATTTTACAGATAGTGTCACAATATCCCTGAATCATCACAGGCGATTACTACTCGCTGGGGAACATGGTATTGCTGTGTATTACGTGGCTTCCACGACGGACATGGAAGTATTTCCACAAAATAAAGTCTGTAGTGTTACAATTTTATACTAAACAGACAGCTGCAGAAACGTCAAGCGATAATTCAAGATCATCAAAATGAAGCAGATTTACAAACTATATATTCATCTACTAACAATTACAAAGGATTAGTGAAGGCAATATAAAAATTAAAAAAATTTCCTTGGCGTTAGTGAAGTCACTGCATATAGTTGATGCTTTATAGATAAAAATACAAGGTTTAAGGGACGCAAAAATAATAGTATTATAATAAAGTTTGTTAAAAAAACAACAAAACAAGCACTGTTTAAAAAAAAATTAATACTTTGCCAGATTAAAATAAATGTATAATGTTTCCGTCTCTACAGATCCGTTACGTAATTACAACAATTATTTTAATTATGCCAATAGTACGTCATTACATCGTTGTATTCATATAACAACATTTTTTCACCACGACGAACATAGCTCGCTGAAACAACTGTAACAACAACTTAATTGTGCAGATATTTAAGCGAGCTAACCCAGTTGATAACGCTGTTTAGGAGGGAAATTATTTTACAGTATCGTATAAATTATAACGCATAACCAGGTTCTTATTATTATTTTATTACTCAGCAATACTATTTCATTTTATTTGAATCATTACAAAGCCGCAATAGGTACGCCCCTGGTACGTTCATGATCGATTGGCTCTAATCATGAGCACGAAAATTGAGTAGGAATAATGTAGTTTTGTCAAATAGCCTTAAACCTTTGTTAGAGTAAGGACTAAGAAACAATTGCCAACAACAAGTGTTCACTAAATGCTCAATAAATAAAACCCTATTAGGAGTATTTTCTGAAAACTGTAAAGCTCTGTAAAATAGGTTCGTTTTTCCCTTAACTAACATTTTTATTTTTTAACCAACGATTTCTCAACATGTATACGAGGGTGAATCAAATATAAACGAGACTT
This sequence comes from Rosalia funebris, assembly GCA_037954035.1. Taxonomy (NCBI): domain Eukaryota; kingdom Metazoa; phylum Arthropoda; class Insecta; order Coleoptera; family Cerambycidae; genus Rosalia; species Rosalia funebris. The sequence goes on along the minus strand of JAZFAV010000018.1, from coordinate 231,197 downwards.
TTTTTAATTTGAACTTGAAAAAAAGAACAACAGCACATTTTTTTACATAATTTTATGTGGACACACATTTTTCCCAGCGTGTAGGTAATTTTGTAATGCCCTGCTCGTAGAATTAAGTTGGTTGTGTCTCCAGCCAATTGCGCACATAAGCCTCAACCTCCTCATCGTTGTTGAATCTTTGCCCTCCCATGGCTTCCTTGAGAGGACCAAAGTGGTGAAAGTCGCAGGGCGATAGGTCAGGGCTATAAGGAGGGTGTTCAAGTGGCTCCCAGCCCAATTCATCCAATTTTTCTCTGGTCAGGCCTGCTGTATGGGGACAGCAGCCCTGTCATGGCAGGGCAGCATTGTCATGGAGAAGTTTCGCTTCTCTCATCGGTAGGTCACGTCGTTTGCGACGATATGCAAGTCTAACCTCTCTTAAAATGTCGCAGTAGTGCGCCGCATTAATGGCCCTGCGATCATGCAAAAAATCGAGGTGCAACAAGTCCGGTAAAAAAAAAACTGTAGCCAAAACCCTGCCTGCTGACAGCCTTGACTTGGCTTCCGCTGGCCCAGCCTCCCCTTGACGTCTCCACTCCTTGCTCGCTTGTTTCGACTCAGGGGTACAGTGGTGCACCCACGTTTCATCGCAGGTGATAACATGAGTGAGAAACGAGTCTCCCTCTTCCTGAAATTTCGCTAGGAGACGCTCACACGCCTGAAAACGATGCAATTTCTGCTCAGTTGTCAGAAGGCGAGGGACCCACCTTGCGCACACCTTACGAAATTCTAGCTCCTCTGTGATGATCGAAAAAGTGCTCCCATAACTCATTCCAACCTTAGATGCAATCTCATTGGTGGTCAAACGCCTGTCACCCTCAAGAAGTTGTTGAACGCGGACGATGTTATCGCTGGTAATGCCGGTGCGAGGTCGGCGGCCATGGCTCTCATTTTCAACTTTCTCACGACCCTCCACAAACTGTTTATGCCATGCAAACACTCTAGCTCGGGACAGTCTCTCTTCGTTGAACTGCGCAGTCAATATCGTCAGGATTTCAGCTGGTTTTACACCTTCCATGGCGAGAATGATAACACGCTGCGCAATTGACGAAGGCACCTCCTGCTCAGACATCGTCACGGCAGGTACTGAAAGGAACGAGCGAGGTCGCCACCTGCTCTCCCCCCTCTTGACATTCCTACCCAACACCCCACGAAGCGGGAACCCTCACGCGCTACTATTGCATGCCCAAGACCAAAAGTCTCGTTAATCTCGTTTAGAGATGGGCGGTCCGGCTCCGCAGACGGATTCAGTTTTTGGCGATAGCAAGGATAAAGAGTGCTTATGCCTTCACCGGGAATCGAACCCGGCTCTCCCAATTTCCGGTTGGTTGCTCTGACCGCTGAGTTATCGAGGCACACTCATTATCCTTGCTAATGTTGCCAATTTAACACGTCGCTACAGTACTCCCTCCCTAGAGACATGGTTTGTCTCGATACAATTTAACGGAATGTGACCGCGTTCGCCATTCTTACGAACCGTTGTTCGGTAACCCCCGGACTATAGGGCGATGGATAGGACGGGAATCGAATCCGCGAATTTGAGATGTAAGGGAGGTTGGATGTACTGGAACGACGAATCACGTCGCGTCGAGGTCACCACTTTGGCGATAGCAAGGATAAAGAGCATATGCCTTGACCGGGAATCGAACCCGGCTCTCCCAATTGCCGGTTGGTTGCTCTGACCGCTGAGCTATCGAGGCACACTCATTATCCTTGCTAATGCGCCAGTTTAATGCGTCACTACAAGTTCTTTGAATCAGTCCGGCTGCGGACCCTTTCCGATGGATTCGTTCCACGGATCCGAACGAGGACCGATGTTTCGGGGCGAGATGCGGGAATCCACAATTCACTAATTTAAGCGAATCAAATATAAGCGAGACTCGTTTATATTTGATTAATCCTCGTATAAAATCAATTGTCTCAGTGTATGTATCCTTTCAAACTCTGTCCAATTCGAATTAGTCCGTATCAGGACGCGTTAAATATGCAGTACAAATACGACATGAAGTTTGTGGATAGAAAAAACTTAAGTCGATAATAAAACCACTAGTTCATGTTTTTTTCATTAGTCATATTTAATCTTCTTTTAAGATATACAATTACGCGTATGAATCCACTATTTGAAGAAAATTGCGCTCCATTGCGAAATATACCTGTAATTTTGTTATAATGAATATTATACAGCCGATTATACAATGCCATACATTTACTCAATTCGGCATGAATATTATAGTCTTTTCAATTTCATTTGTGAGTCAAAATACCTATTTATAAACAGTATTTTACTGCTAATGGTACCAGTAAATTTACTATTCATGTATTCGGCTATAAAATAACGATTTTCGAAAAATTCTAGCCATTCTAATTTGTAATCATTAGTTATTCGAGAATTTCGTTAATAAAGGTCCGAAATGCTTAAAATCCGCGCTAGATAGATATGGTAATGTAATGTCACACAACACATACACTCGGCGAATACGTGCCTATGTACACCGTAAATATAAAAATAGCAAAAATAAATAATTCAAATGAGGATATAAAGTAAACATACAGTTAACGGTTGTGTTATTTATGGGAAACGTAATTCCAAATAGGAAATTGAGCTTACGATAAGAACAGCGTTAAATAATGTTACCACTTTTTTCATATTTACTTCACAGGATGTAGTTTTTTTTACCGAGGAATGTTTGGATTACTTTTATAAGTTCAATGCTATTTTTAATAAAAAAAAAAATAAACAGTTTTAAAACCTTAAAACGGACATTTCCGCACGTACAACATCTCTATCTCGAAATTGGGCGGCCGAGAAAAAATAAACCAACACATAAATGCAAAATATGTGTTTTATGCGACAGTTTTACTTTTTCAATTTTTCTCAAATAGTCCACCATGGTTCTTTCTCATGACCCATGGACAGGGTGGGGTGTATCCTATCCACCTCAAAATCAATAGGTGTCGTCTGGGAGACGTCCTCGATCCGAATTAGTCGACACCGACACCGACACCGACACCGACACCGACACCGACACCGACACCGACACCGACACCGACACCGACACCGACACCGACACCGACACCGACACCGACACCGACACCGACACCGACACCGACACCGACACCGACACCGACACCGACACCGACACCGACACCGACACCGACACCGACACCGACACCGACACCGACACCGACACCGACACCGACACACACACACACACACACACACACACACACACACACACACACACACAAAATGGTTTGAAAATCATGTTTTTTTGGTTCTTAAACCAAAAAACGATTCTTAAATTATTGCTGTGAAGTCCTGAGTAACTAACCAACCGTGACGGTCAGAACTCACTGATTTACAGCAATAATAAGGTATAAATAGAATAACACTGTTGGCATAAGATTAGTTTTAATCATCTCCAAATGATGCCAACTTTGTTGGCGAAACGCGCGTCGAGTGTAGTGTATAGTGTTTTGGTGTTTTGTGAGAGTTGTCCTGAGTGGACAACCATAAAAAATCGACCTATTTCAGAATTTGTATTTTAATTGCAATCTTCCATATTGGAGTTATTGAATTTGTTAACCAGTTAAAGTTTCCAGCCTGTACAATTCTTATTTGATAATATTTACATGAAAAAGCGCGTCTTCATCTAATGGGTTACCAGGTTAACAGCAGCATTAATGAACTTATTCTATTAAAAACTTCTTCATAAATAAAGTAAGTGGATATTTTTAATTGTGTAGAATAGTGAGGAGTGGTCAAGTGAACACCTGTTAATTCATACTACATATTTTATAGCGATACTCTTAGCGCCTCTGGAATCATAAAATGTTTAACAATAACAACTTTAATGAACACAAGAACAAGAAGCGTTTCTAACTAATTGATGAGAAAACTTATGAACAGTACCTAAGGAAATGGTGTATTCATTATAGTATTTTCTCTTACAATAAAACGTATAAAATTATTTTAAATTATTCCTCGCTAACTTGGTATGTATTGAATGCCTACAGTAATAAAGTTTTATACTCACGCAAAGGTCAATTTTACTACATATTTGCCCGCTAAGGTTAGGATTTAGTAGGGTAGGAGAAAGCTACTTGGCATTTTATTATGCTGAATATGCTACTTACTTTATTATGGTAAATAATATGACGAATAATAAAGAAAGTTGGAGTTTTAAATTATCCATTTTACACCGCTTTTATCTCATATATTGCATCGATAAATGACATTTCCATATAAAGGCTGGCATACTGTTTTTACCGAAATGAATTTTGTAGGCACTACTACAGAAAATAATTTATATTACAAGTGGTAGATATAGTCTAGGCAAGTAATGTCCTTTTTTTCTTGTACAATAATTGTATCAATATGCTGAATTTTTTTTTACAAATTTAATATTTTTACAAATTGATTTTCTCCCGATTCAAAGTGTACTCTATGGTATGTACAGCGTGGTAACAAAGTAATGTAGGTACAGTATTTATAATATGTGTTCATTAATGTTGTAAATTAAACGATGTTTTGAAGAACTCCGAAATCTGTGAACATTATATTTTAAAAAAGACTAACTGACGCATCATTCTTTTCATATTTTGAGTTTCAGCTGAAATGTTGTACCTTTTCTGTCGTATTTTTTGATCGTTAACTTTTTTCTTCAGATTTTGTATTTGAGCTGGGATATCGTCAAAGCTTTTTAAATTGCAATCTCTATTTTTGACGAAAATGATTTACTTATATTGGGTTGTCCAAAAAGTTCGTTCGGTTTGGCCTACGATGTCACGTGCACAGCTGCAGCCTTGAAGCCTTCCTCCCTATTTAACCCTGATTTTTAACTGTTGTTTACTGCCGTTATACTGGTGAACTTGTTTTATTATTGCTGTGTATGAGCTTAATTGACAATGAGTGAAATCGAGAATTTTAGGCACTACCAAACCTCCAAGCGGTTATCAAAGTAGTTCCCGAATAGCAGGGCTATTACATAATCGCTATAGGAAACAACTACTCCTCGGGCTAAAGGCCCGCCAGGCATTTAATTATACCTAAAAGGGATTCTCCACTCATTTCTCGTGTTTCTTCATGATCAGATAAGGCTTCAAAAAATAAAACCCGCCACAGGTAGGATTCGATGTTTGTCCCGGATTAAAACCGAACGGTTTCAATCCGGGAGAATTTACTCTCCACAAGGTTTTCGGATGTATCTGCGCTATGGGTGTGATCTTGGTCATATGAAATTGTGATGTTGCCCAATGAGAATAAATTAAACAGAACAGTTTTTTTTTTTATAGAATCTACTCTTCACAAGGGTGTGATCTTGCCCATCTTGCGCAGATTAACTTTGCTAGTTAGTATGTAGATGACTGACCTGACCTGTAGGTATACCGTATCTATGAAAATATGGACAATGGAAAACTATCGTATATAAAGTTAAGTTATAAAAATACTGTACCAAAGTTTTTGTTTGTACCAAATAATCCAGTGCTCGTCGTCAGCGTGTAGCCAGGAGAATAGCTGTTTTGGCCTAATTTGTTTAGTTCTTATTGTATAAGGCATTTGCAGATGGTGTGGAGTGAGGATAATCTCCTCACTTCAGTAGTTCGACGAATTACCATCTGCCAAGTAAATATTTGCATCGTATTGATGATATCAAGCTTTACTTCGATTTGGATTGTTTTCGAAACTACCGAGAGATGGCGCTTTATTACGCTCTATTGCTGTAGAACTTAATGGCGTCTACAAGATACGAGCCTCGTTTGTCAAAGGTATAGTCGCTTACATTGCACTGACGAGACCCAAGGTAAGGACGAAACTGGTCTGCAGTTAGCGATATACTGAGGTAGACGTCACTTTAAATTCTCCTTGTGCGCTCCAGCGCTCGTCGTCGGCATGTAACTATACCTCCCTGGCGGACCCTGTATAATAAGAAATTGAACTGATGTAGTCGTTTTAGAAGTATTAGCGAGGATTCGTGTTTTCCTAGATTCCTACCTAAGTGTTTCTCCAAGCGGCGATCTATTAGATATCCCCTTATAATATTTCGGCTGATTTTCGTAGATTAATTTTAATTCGTGACAGGTCAAGCTGGAAGCAAAACCTTAACTCCATTAATCTTTTCCCATAATTCAGAAAAATATTGTGTCTAGTAGAGTTAAATTATGTTGCGAGTTAACATGATAGATGACCCAACAGGCAATGGACGGGCACTCTTTCGACATTAATTTGTACTGCCCAATAGAACTTGTGGGGCACACAAGTAAAATTAAAATCTGGTATAATGAATTGTGTCATCCACTTTATTACTAAATGTAGGCTAACCTGATTTGCATTTATTTATTGTGTGATTTGCAAAACAACATTGACATCAATAAGCGATGTTGATAGACGTATGCGTGTTTTAGTTTCCCTTAATATTAAGATTAATGGACGTCCGTTTATGCACTGACATTTTATTTATATTTTTCCTGTAATTTAATTGTATCCAATGCAGTTCTACTACAATTAAATTCGACATAGTCCAATTGCATGTTCCAGGAACAGGATATGTTCCTACTATTTGTAAAGACTTGATAGATAATCAATAATTAATTAATAAGGTTACATTTGGATAAGTAATGCATCAAGTCGTGTTTCCCGTTTGTTGTACGACCAACACAATATCTCATTAATACTAGTTTCACTACTTTTGTAGTAGACTTTTCGGAAATCTGGATGCCAATAACGGAATTTGAATTGAATAACTATCGTTATTCGATCGTCTCACTTTTAGTAGGTTATAGATTGACCTGCACTCTTAACAGCGGATCTCTTGAATCCTTTTTCTGCAAATTTAATGCGACTTATGTAAAATATCGTATACTATTTGTTATTTGTTAATAATTAATTCTAATACTACGTATATTACGAATAAGTGACTTTAATACCACATATACTTGCATACATATTTAACTAATTTAAAGGTCAACACCGTTCGATGAAAAATTACAAAAAATTGTGGCGAAAATTGAATATACCCTAAAGCGTGTGAAAAAGATTTAGTCCAGTCAAATGGGAATTCAATCGCGGAATGAGGGGCAGAAAGTTAAATATTTGCATAAACCTTTGTTTTGACGTTCTAAAGGCTTGCACAAAAGTCTCATATCATATCAAAGTTTCATCTCGTGTGTGTGAGTCAAGATATTAAAAGGGCAAAAGTCATATTTAAAAATCGTCTTATTAAATATGACTTTTCCTATGTATCATATGACTTTAAAGGTTATTATAAAACTTGTAGATCATATAATTTTCTAAAAATTTGGTCTGATCATTTCTTTTATTCGACCAACCGTTCTCTAGATAACGCGGAGAGAGTCTCAAGCCTATAATACATAGTAATGCTATGTAAAATGCTGAACTACATGTATACTTTATTAAGTTAATTATTTAATAAAAATTTATTATACTTATTAATATTACTATTATTTATGCAGTAGAAAAATGTGTTCAATTATGAAAAAATACTTACACATATGTATAATTTATAAGGAATAAATAATAAAGAATTTCTGTGATGATAAATAAAATAGTAAATAATGAAATTAATTTTTCTAGTGCATTATTGTTATATTTTAAGTAGTATATATATTTTGTATATTTCATCAATACCAAATAATATCGATGGTTAAAACGAATTTGCTCCTGAGATCCTTGATGTTTTAAAGTCAAATGTTTAATAAATACATCGAGGATGATGAGAATGATCCAGAGTTGAACTTGGACGACCAGAAGACGAACAGGAGGATTCTTGTACCGTATACCAGCTGGTGATAATATTTAAAGGATACTCTGGCTAAAAAAATACCTTGCATTTTATTTCAAAAATAATATGAAAATATATGAAATACTGTGTTATTTATTGTTTACGAAACTTACTACTTATAATAAAAAAAATTAATATTTTACTTCAATAATTAAAAAAAAAACACTTCGTAAGTATTTTCATAATTGAATACATTTTATTGTATAAATAATGTTGTTACCATTCACTGGTATAAATTTTGATACCAGTAATGGATTAAAATCAAAACCACGTCTGGTGTAAACCTCATTAGTTTTTGGTGTAAGTTTCATTTCAATTCTACCTGTACCTCTTCCTGTCCATATTGTACAATGACGGAAAATAAAGCGCCTTTGAAATAGAATACATCTTATTATTATATTTTTCTTTTTAATATACAAAGCTAATTTCTGTATTGCACTAATGAAATATTGTATATTATATGTACTTATAGAGCAGGTCTATAAAATATTTATATATTCGTGAAGAATGCAACTAAGTTCTTCAACATAGTATTTCTGGTTAATAAGTAACAAATGTGCTTCCATTGATATCCAGATACTTTTGGATGTTTACTAATATTTGTTATAATGAGGCGATTTAATCCTAACTGAAAACAAAAATTATAATTGGAAGTGTTAATTCAGTACTAATGTAATCAAGAATGTGCTCAACGATGAAATTTATTGTTTTATAATTGGCTACATTTTTGAGAACAGGCATATTATTAGTAAGTGCACAATAAAACTGCAAATATAATATATCACTATATATCACCTATCTAACGAAATCCTCCAATTACTTCATTGAATTTTACGTATTTTTCAGACATCCAATATTTATTACCTTTAATAAACTTGGCCATGACAATAACTGTGGTTGCTTCTTATAATAGACAAACTATTTGGGCATAAGTTGATCATCTAGAAATCATAAATATGTGCATTGTTTCAGGTTTTAACAGTTGTTAATAATTCTTATTTTGATGTACTTCTCATTGAAAATCAAAATCTTTAATATTTTTGGTATTTATATATTATTGTTATTAAGTTATAAACAGATAGTAGATGAGACATGACAGATACAAAATATGAATTTATATTACCTTGTTTATAATCATCATAAAACAGAAATATGTAGATTAGGTACATATACCAGGTGTGTATATATGAAACAGGAATTTTTTGTATAGAAAATACACGTTTATTATATGAAAATGATAAAAAAATATTTTGTTCGAAGTATTGCTAACTATACATTTTCCCCATCTCCATGATAATTTGTGGATTCCATGCCAAAAAATCCTTGCTCTTTTGAGGTAAACCAGTCATCGAGCCATTTTCGTAAGAAATGTAGCCCTTCTCAGCAAGTGCGTGTCCCATCAATGCAAATAAGTAGTAATCGGACGGAGTCAAGTCTGGTGAGTAAGCCGCATGCGAAAGTATTTCCCAACTAAACGCCTCAACCGTTTCCTTGACCGGTTTTGCTGTGTGTGATGACGCATTATCACTTTGTATTGCCTTTTTTGATATACTGGTCAAATCGATCAATTTGTTGTCGGTAGATAGTAGCTCATAATAGATCACATCTTTCTCATCCCACTAAACAGACATCATTGTCTCCCGTCCATAGCGATTTGGCCTTGCAGCCGATGATTCGCCTGGAGTTACCCGTAATCTTTTACACTTAGAATTCTCGAAATATATCCACTTCATCGCCAGTCTCAATTAGATGGAGAGGTGACTTTCTTTTGTACCTGGCGAGCAGCATTTCGCAAATGGTTTTTCGGTTTTCCTGCTGTCTTTCATTCAGTTCATGCGGAACTCATCTTCTGGATCTTTCCCATGGCTTTCGAACGTATGGAGACGGCTTCTCGTGTCACATTTAATCGATCAGAGAGTTCTTGTTGATTTTGGGCGTCATTCTCATCCAACAATCCTTGAAATTCACTATATTTAAACTTTTTCAGTAGTCTTCGTTTCTCACGTCAAAATGTCCACTTTTGAATTTTTTAAACCACTCAAAGCACTGTGATTTACCAAGAGCATGCTCACCGTAGGCTTCGACAAGCTTTCGAAGGGATTCTGCAGCAGTTTTCTTCAAATGGTAACAGAAAATCTACGTTATTAAAAACGGTATTGTTGAATGAAACTTGTATTGTTGTGAAATAAAAATCATTATTATATGTCAAAATAAGAAAATGGCGCCAATGACGCGGTATGACGATAACTACATTAACAGCTAGGCCATCTGTGGCCAAATTCCGGTTTCATATTTACATACCTGGTACATATCTATTCGGTGAAATCATCTAGCGTCTCATAAGATTCAACACATTTAGTCATCTTAACAAACAATTTTAATAAACCTGGTTAACATAATTAATTTTTGCTTATTGAGATACGACAGTATTTCGGAATAAGTTGTTTAATTACCAACAGCTATATTGCCTCATGTTTTAACACTATCAACGTGAAGACTTGCAGCTACAAAAATGATAAGTACTATTAAATGAAACTGATCAGTTTTAATCATCTCCTGATGACGCCGAATCGGTGGGTGAAACACGCACCTAGTAACGTGTAATCGTTTGGTGTTTGTGGAAAGCTGGCCTCCTGTTATAACTAATCATCAAAAAGACAAATTCTGAAACACATTTTATATGGTTCTAGAAAGGTATTCAGATAACATTTATATCAAATATAACCCAAGCAGAAAAACTGTAGTGTTTATAATAGCTTGAATTATTAAAAATAACTTAAACTAACGGCAAGGATATAAGAAAGAGATAAATTGTATGTAACTCGTTTACCAAATATATGTATAAGAATGAGCAAAGCAGTATAGTATTTAATTGTTATACCTGTTTATATATTAATAACGTTAGACATGAGTCTCGATCTTTACTTTCACTTACCATAAAGTGAAGTGTGTTTAGTTTATTGCGTTGTGCTACCACGGACCTTGATTATGTTGTTGATAGGAAATCAAGCTGTTAATTGCCATGACCTGGTGTAGTTATTTACGTGCAAAATTTTTATACTTATTTGGAGAATATTTATGCACGGACGTTGGCTAATAATTTTATTGTTGCTTCCTATTCTCTTACATAGCTTTTATCTATAATTGACATTTGCAAGGATATTTGCTGATGACTTTCACAAGCAACTTGTTTTTCTCAATTTCGTTCCGAGTTATAGAATGTATTCGTTTATAATCGTTGTAGCTTAACTCAACTACCAGAGTGTTGTAAAATAATTTTATAGTTTTTTTTTCCACAACATTTTCAGCTGTAACAACTAGCCCCAAAACACTTACACATATACTACACTAGCACCATACATATGAGTAAATCCAATTTCTCTTTTTTCTATATACGTAACTTTAATTTCCCTGTATTCGACCGTGTTAAAAGAAGTTATTAGTCGGCGCGCATATAAAACTAAGATGTATTCCGATCGCCCTGTATATGCAAAAACTGCGCAGGGTTTTTAAACAAAAGAAAATTTCACGCCTGCAAAGATCCTGATCGGTGACTTCAATTTCTGAAATATCAGAGAAAATAGCCTGCGAGCTATAATAATCGAAAACAATTTGTTTTGCCGATGAATCTATGTTTTTCCGAAATGGTAATGTGAATATTCAAAACTGAAGGTATTGGAGATAAATCAATTCTCATATCTTTTGTAAGAGCCAGAAAGAACTTCCAGAAAAGGCGACGATTGGGCAGGGATTTTGCGTAAGTAATCACATAGTTGAGCCTGACCTTTTAAATCGAAATTTAATGGGAAAGGTATATTTGGATGTGATGCAGAATCTTATTGAGCCGCAAATTTTTGAGATTCTAGACCGAAATCTCGATGATTCTCGATACCCAAAAATTAATTTTAGTAAGAGATTATCTCAATGAGCAGTATCCTAATAGGGACATAGAATGGCCTGCTCGGTCTCAAGATCTAATGCTCTTAGATTTATTTTTATGGGAATATTTAAAAATATAAAGGTATTCGCTACGTAGTGTATTAACATCGAGGTTTTGAAGCAGATAATTACTGAAATATCTATGTTAATTTCCGCAGAAAGACTTGAATCGGTGAAAGAAGACTTTTATAATAGGATTTACTGTCAGCAAATGGGAGGTGCACATGGTGAGCATTTCTTATACAGTTTTTTGAGCGTGTCTTGTATTATTTTTTATATTTATCATTTTGTTATTTGTTAATTAAATTTCTTCTACGTTAATTCAAGTTTTATTTTTAATGTAAATACAAATCGATTTTGGCAAACGAAGAAAATTTATTTCTCTTTGGGTACTAGATTCCATATACAATGACGATATCATCATTTTAAGTTCCATTTAAAATGATGATACCCTACTCGATATATCTATGAACTATTAAATGCGCTAGAAAACATTTTTGTGCTCACATATATTTTCTTTTATCGCATGTTAGCAGAACATTTACGTAAAATAACAAATTCGTGATTTTTAACCCCGGAATAATAAAAGCAAATTATTTTTTACGTTATTTTACGAATTTGTTATTTTACGTTAATGTTCTCCTAACTTTTTTGCAAGTTAGCAGAACATGCGATAAAAAAAATATACGAGCACAAAAATTTTTTCGTGCGCTTTTAATTAGCACTTAATTCCCCATATGACATAATTGTGTTCTGCTAACGTTGTTCTGCTAACTTCATAGACATCTACTCGATTATGTCTATATAAAATTTGAGTAATACTGGCAAAGGCGTATCAGAGAAAAAGGTACATATGTGATGGCAGTTTTCCCATATGGATAAAGATATGTAGTGGCTCCCTTAAAAATAATATTTCTCGAAAATAAAAAGGTGTATGACAAAATGAAAACAACGGTTGGATATAATTACTTGCATACTCTTGCCATTTAAAAATAATTTTCAAAATGGGACAACAACGCCGTCTTTAATGATTATATAACCATTTATTAACCAAAACATTATTATTACAGTTTCATGTATATAAATGTCAATTATCATTCTTTTAAGTCTTCAATTTCCAAAGATAATGGCGAGGGGAAGAAACTTTAGACGCAAATCAGTATATTTAATGTCGATATATTGCAAAGTTTAAAATTATTTCAATTAATTTTGTATTATCCATTTAGCCTTAGGGTTTTTCAATATATATCTTGATGTGTATCTCCTCTAATATATATTTTTAATTATCACGAGTATAATTTAGAAATGTGGTGAAAACTCTTTCGGGGCCTTTGGTTGATTGATCTGATTTAAATAATGAGGAATAAAAAAATCTGTTTTTGATATGGTCTTAAATTGTCAGCTACGAAGTTCTCCTGAACACAAAGATGAAGGTCAGTTGAAGAAAATATTTAATGTGGTTGTTTTCAGTTTTATTATAACGTTTTTAAATAGTTCAGTTCACATATTTTGTCTGTACATAGTTTATATATCACTCAGTTTTGGAGATTATATTTCTAATAAAGAAAAATATATTATTATTATTATTATGTTTTATGGGCTTGGGCCTCATCAGCCACTGATCGCATGGGTAGTCCCTTGGCGATCCCCTCTTAACCGGATCATTATCCAAAAATGCTATCCCATAAAAGGAGCAATTTGGGCACGTCCCTTGCCTTAAGCCTCGCCTCCTCTAGGATAACAGGGATCCCTAATATAAGGCACCTCTTCTCCTCCAGTGCGGGGCAGGTGTAAAGAAGATGAATCGAGGTTTCCTCGTCCTCTCTACAGTATCTGCATGCCGGGTTATCAGTCAGCCTCAGCTTGTGCTTATATGCATTGAGGCTACTATGGTGGCTCGTTATGATTCCCACCAGGGTTCTGGCTTTGTGCCTGTTCAATTTAATGAATTCTTGGGCCCATTTCTCAATCTCTGAGTATTCGACGAAGAGTTTGGTTATTCGACAATCCGTTACTCCTCTCCATCTTTCTTTTTGCTGGTCTCTTGCCCAGCCATTGATGCGGTCTCTGATCAGATTCCGACTTATTCCCACTGCAGGTTCTGATCCATAGAGGTTTTCCCTGATCGCTAGTCTGGCAAGATCATCTGCAATTAGATTTCCCTTAATGCCATTATGCCCTCAGAACACCGTCTGTAATTGCAACTAGCTTAGCCTGGAGTGCGGTAGTGTATTTACCCAGGAGGAAGGGTTTACCTATCCCATCACTCGCCTGTACACCCCCGCGTCCGCTCTGTTCTCAGTCTTGGCTCCATGCGTGTACCAGATGTCTCCATTGAGCGGTAATCCAGCTCGACCCTCTATCCAGTCGGTCTTACTGGTGAGGGTGATCTTATATTTCTTGTTAAACAGGAAGTGGACACCCGTACTGTCAGAGGGCATCCATAGGAGCCCCTCCTCAGCTAGCTCTCTTGAGAGTCTATTCAGGTCCCCTACCTTCCTGTTCATGTTTCCCACCCTGTGCATTGCCTTTGCAGCTTCCGATTTCAGGATGACATCAAGAGGTGGTATTCCCGTCGGTATCCCCATCGTCTCAATCGGTGTCGATCTTGAGGCTCCGGTTATACTTAGAATCAATCCTGTTAGCTTGTTAAGTTGGTTGACTTCCGACTTTAAACAGTTTCTCTCCCATCAGACCAGTGCTCCATAAGTCAGTCTGGGTTTGAAATTCTCAAACCTCAAGCCTCATACATCCATTTCATGGTCTCCGGTTTCAAGCCCCAGCTATTATCAATGCACCTTCTCAGTTGCCAAAGTGTTGCTGTGGTCTTGGAACATATGTGACTTAGATGTTTTTCCCATGACAGTTTCCCGTCCAGGATTACTCGTAAGTATTTCACTTCGCTATTATAGCTTAGTTTTTGACCACCAAGTTTCAGCTGACATGTTCTATTTATGTATGGACAAAATATGTTGTCATTATGCATTTTCTGTTTTTGTTCTTTTATTATACTGCTTTAGTTTTACCTTTTGTTTGAAACTTTTTCGAAACTATAAAAAACAAAAACATGTTTAAGGCAGATCTGTTTTTGAATAACCTTAATTAAAAAAATAAAATTAAGTAATGTAAGTAGTGTATATGAAAATACACTATAAAAAATAGTAAACTACTATAAGTAAGTAGTTCTAAGCCATAAGTATAGCGTTATCTTATGCAGGAAAGTCCCCATTTTCCACTGATAGGGTTTAATCCAAATTGTGATACGAATTGTAAAATCCAGCACAAGTAGAATGCACATTGGACATAAATTACTATTTTTATTTTAATGTTCTGTGGAATGTTTCACATTCAACCGAATTTTCTACAAATAGTTTTTCTAAATAAGAAATGATTTACTTTTACGAATTTCTAAATTACACGTGTGAATGTATGCTCGTTACCATTGTTGAAATTGCATATTAGTTTATTTCATATGCTGTGTGTATTTGGCGCCCTTTCGAGATTTAAATTAACCGATTTAAATTGCTCAATATAAAATAATTTAAAATATAACTGTGTGGGGACTAAGGAAAAATTAATATTTACATGTCGACATATTTGTATATTTTTATACTTGTGACGTAAATGTTGCCATGAAAACTTAATATAACCGCAATATAATAAACTATTTTGGTAATATACTTGTTATAGTAGACATATCTTAGATAAACTTGAATTTCTAGCTCCTCGGATGTGCGTTATCTTATAATACGAGTATATGCATTAACATTCAACGAATATTAAATCCTTTTGTTTATATATTGTTTCTTCTGAGGGTATTTTCTGAAATACTGTGGATATTTTGTCAAGGGAGAACATTAAATGTAGTTTCCATGTTAAAACTAATTCGATTATTATTATTAATCAATATGGTAATAATAATCAGTAACATTTTAGTATGATTTATAATTAAGATTATATTTAATTATATGCTCAATTTTTTTTATATTTGATGGTTACTAAGTTCAAAAACGTCAATTGAGCTTCTTTTAAACGATCAGATTTTTTTATCTTAATTATTATATTGCTAGAAAATGTTTTTGACTCACCTTTAAGGAGATATACGAGTAATGTCATGAGATCTTAAGATACATAGTGGTTGTTACGTTTTATTATAATAGTTTCCATATAGATATTATTTATCTAAGTATATATTATTTATTTAAAAATATATATTTCATTTTAAACATTTTTTTACCGCAAGTATGACATACTTTACTTGTCTTGTATTTGCTGAGATTTTAGGCAACTAAACTAAGAAGACCTTTATTACAATAATAGTTTTAACCACCATCATCGGAGAGACAACTACTTGTAAGTATGAATGAACTATACAAACAATTCCTGAATTATTTTATGAGTTATGAGTTATAGTTACTTATAATATAATTCATTTATTCGTTACATGGAACTTAATTGTTTTGTTTTCGTGTATTTTATGTAAACATTTTGGCGTAACTGAGGTGAGACTATTCTGTCGGGCTTGGTATGTATTTGTTGATTTTATTAATAATACATGATAATAAGCGTGTAATAAAGACTCATATGGTGTATGCCAAATAATGTGAGCACTAAGAGATGGATAAGACTTGATATTGTATTCATCCATAATATACTGGATGTTATTGGAAAACAAGGGTTGAATAAGAATCATTAGCAAAAAAAGCAATGTTGAAATTTTGTTTTCACCACTGTTGTGGAACTTTTTATTAAGTAATTCTTTCAAAATTGACTTTTCCAAATTATTGGTCCTATCTTCCTTTAACAATAAACCTCGCAAGTTTGTAAACACCGTATATAGTATATTTCAAGTTAATCTATTAAGAATGAAGCGTAGGTTTTATAACACCTCAGCTGTTACTTGAACAACAACTATTGGATGATATTTCGGCCTCTAAGTAATTGGATAGTTCTGCACAATTGATTATATTGACCTTGAATGTACAGCTCTAATCTAGTTTTCTGAATTTAACAAAATATATATTTTGTATATCAAATGGGGTAAACACTTATAATCCAGATTTAAAAGACTAGGAAGTATGAGGTCAGCCATATCAATATACTTAAAATGTAGCTAATTTTATGCAAATAACATAAAAGTTCTCGCAAGATTATCTTATACACAATTCACTGTAGTAGACTGCTAAAGCAATTTAGCATACATTAAACTTATTTTTTTTTAAGATATTAAAGTAATGCTATAAACTATTTTAAATATGTAACTGCTTTAGATATCATATGTTATTAAGGTTTTGCGTAATCATTACGGCCAGTAAATTACGGTTAAGCCCAATAAATTAAACGAATAAAGCATTATATCTGATAGTTAATAATAATAAGAATAATTATGTATTTATTACTCAACAGAATTAATTCCAGTTATAGGACAAAATAAATAGAAATTAAACAATATACTCACAAAATATTATACGTACAAAGATACAGTAACATTATGTGACAATATAAAGAGTGTCTCATTTGGATGTATATGATGTAATTTGTAAATAAAACTAATAATATTTGACTGAGTTATTTTTTCAACAACATAAAATGGAGATGATGCGGCTGCAAATGGAAAAGAACATGTCATTCGTTTAGTAAAATTGTCCATAACACGGGCACCTAAAACTGGCTTTATTTCCCGAATAACACGTTGAATGTTTGCCTTGGGGTCATTGATTGTTGCAGGGGGGTGGCGTACAGTTTTCCTGTGACATAACCTCAAAGAACTCCATTGGTGTTAAATCACATGATATTGCAGGCCAACTGTTGGGGGAATTCCGCGAGACAACATGTTCAGGAAATTTGGTATGCAACAGAGTTATGGTTGCAACGTGTCATACACGTTGCATCGTCTTGCTGAAGCCACATGTTGGTCAAATCAAAATCGTCAACTTGGTAGGAAAAGATATTGTTTAACACGTCACAACAGCGTTCCCCATTTACTGTGATACCATTTCATTTTCAAAGTATGATTCAATTACTCCACCGCTCCAAGATGCACACCAAACCGTGCATCTCTGTGGATGCATTTCTTTTTTGTGAACAGCATGGAGATTTTCATCACCTCAAATTCGACAATTTTATTTGCTGACGTATCCGTCAAGATGAAAAACTGCTTCATCGCTGAACAAAGTTTTGTCGCAAAAATCAGCATGATCTTTTTTCTTCTCTAACACCCAATTAACAAATGTACGACGCTGTAAATGGTCTGTAACTCTTAATTGTTGTGTCAATTGAATATGCAGATCTTTCTTTAAAACCCGATGTCTGGTGGCTCTTGACAGACTGAATTATTATGTACGATATTGAATTGATGTGTTTGGATACTCCGGTAGCCTTTCTTTCACTGCCACAATATTTTTTTATCTGACCGAAGATAACGAGGACGTATTGGTGTTGCTTTATCAATAACAGAACCCGTGTCTTCAAATTTCTTGATTAGGTTACGAACTGTTAATTCTGTAAGCGCTTCATTTTGTCCTAATTTTTCTTAATGATCGCTGTTAATCGCAACATCTTGACGTCCTATTGTTTGTAGATGACAGTCGTTAAATATTAACGCCCCATCTTTGACAACACAATTGGCGTACAATTTAATTACTATAGTTCCAACTGAGACACCTTATATTAATAATACATAACGAAGGGTGGAGTTGACAATGCAGATAAGCTTGTTAGATAATATTCTTGTAGCAGAAGAACGGCGCGATGGCCATACATATTGTTTATGAATATCTTAGACATCTGTACATTGAATGCCTATGTGTTGCACATCGAAAAAAAATCCCGACTGGAGGAAAGAAGCTATGGACGAAGACGTCACTTTCTGCTGCAATTAGCAATTAGGATGACCTTGCTCGGAAAAATATTGAAAAGAGCAGATTTGAAATGCCATAAGTTCCATGTAAAATTGGCTCTGAAGGACTGTGGAATAGATTTTGACGACCACAGGGTAGCTGTGAATTGAGATGCTAGAAAACGAGCGCGACGTTATCAGTGTCTTCGGAATTCTGATAAAAAGGTGAACACTAAATGCTGCCAGTGCAATAAATTCATGTGTGAGATACACAAAAGATATCAACAGACTACATTTTGTACAAACTGCCAGTTGTATAACTTGCTGCAAGAAGAAACAGTCTTTTTTAATTTTAACCAAAGAAATGTGTATTTTTTGTTTATTATAGAATTTAACATTTATTTTTTTAATTATATCTACTTAAAATAAATCCAACGAGCATCTAAAGTATTTCTCTTAAATAATATAATTAATTTAGGTAATAAAAGGCGTATAAACCATTAAAATACGGTGGAGAAATTGACGTTCATTTGATCGCACGCGCACGGGCATTTAACGGTTAAGCAAATCCGAATATAGACAGATATATATATACATATATATATATATATATATATATATATATATATATATATATATATATATATATATATAATATATATAAGAGATATATGTTTTTAGAAGTAATATTTTTTCAGTTTGCGGCATCTGATGTTTTTTCATAACACAATGCCATATACGTGTGTTTACATATACCCATAAGTAAATAGTTATTTTTTATATCAGTGTTTCCGATATACTAGAATACATACCTCTTTATAGAGGTATGTATTCTAGTAGTGTATGTAATCTCATTCCCTTTCTTACTCCCCTCAGTGTTGTGCTCAAGACTCGCGAATCTAAAACATGGCATGAGGTAATATTTCTTCAGATATAATTATTAATAAATATTCAGGTAATATTTGTTTACTCCAATGTATCTATTTTAAATGTTATAGCCTTCGTGCTCTCGTTTAAGGAATCCAGATTCCAGTTGAGACATTTTGAAAATAACCAGAGTCTTCTCAACTATTAAAGTCATATTTTACATGATATATGTATATATATATATATATATTCATTTCATAGGTTTAACGACGTTCTGTGCACCAGGAAATACGAAAACCGAACGTTTGTCTTACCATCAAGATCGTAAAATATTAGAAATTGTTGTCATTACATTGAAAAATAATTACCCATATTTCCTGATAATTATCAGCGTAAACACTGTTTGAGTTCTTTTCTAAGTTTAAATAAATTAATAAAGTGCTATTAATTTAATGCTATATTTCTGACAATCAAAAGAATACATTTCATAAATAAATAGTAAAAACAATGTTTTTTATTAAATCTATGACATTAATACATGCCATCCATTAATACATATATCATTTATAATATGTATAATATCCATGTTGTGCGATAGATTATTTAAAAAAAAATAAAGTAAAATTCAAATGCACTAATATAATGGTCCAAAAAAAGAACGTTTTTCTCTGTGTAAATTTTAGAATTGAAGACATGAATGGAAGAAGGTGTTATGTACAAAAATCGAGGAATAATCTTAAACTGCTTTAGGTTCAGCATCTTGAGGTTAATATACTTTGTTTATAGAGTTTAGTATCACTGATATTAGCACTTTAAACGTATTGTATGAAGTATAAAATATATAAAAAAAAAAAAATACAACACAAATGTTTGAATTCGGATTTCTCAACATTTTGTATTTCTTCCTTCTTCCACTCGTGTCTTCAATTGTAGATCCGTCGAAAAAATGCGCATGAATCGTATTGAAATAAATAAATGCAATCTTCTAACGATGTGTACATATTTAACACGTTTATTAATGAAAGTAAAACAAATGTTAACGACAAAACTGTTAAGTACCGTCTGACAATACTGCTTTAACATATCCGATAATATTTTTTCGTTTTATTTTCACACTGACTTTCCAAACAGTTATTTATTATTAACACAAATATTTTCGTTATATTATTAGTTACAGGGTCCAGTCGGTTTAGCATATAAAAAATGCACTGACGTATATTTATCTACATTAACTTTTTATATATTGTTCCTTACCTGACGTGTTACTACATCCAATTTCAGACCTCTATGTAATTTCACTTGGTAGAGATATATAGAGGTGACAACCCCTAACGTCAAAATCTTTTTTCTCTGAAATTATGAGATACCGAATAAAATAAAAACGATATGTTAGATATTTATTATTTTAATCCTATAGTATATATATATATATATATATATATATATATATATATATATATATATATATATATATATATATATATATATATATATATATATATATATATATATATATATATATTGTTTTCGGTAATTTGACGTAATTTTTAGAGATGCAAAATAAATTATTCCTTTAAGGGTGTTTTTTTTATAACAATCCCTCGAGATGCACCAACGAAAATAAATATGTATAATCATTCATTAGTCAGCTATTATGTATAAAAATTACACAAGTGTGAATTTGATGAAACATAGTAAGAAATAAACAGTTTTAAAACCTTTAAACAGAGTTTTCCGCACGTAGAACATCTCTATCTCGACATTGAGTGACCGAGAAAAAATAAACCAACACATAAATGCAGAATATGTGTTTTATGTGACAGTTTTACTTTTTTCAAATAGTCCACCATCGTACTTTCTCATGACCCATGGACAGGATGGGGTATGGCCTATCCACCTCAAAATCAATAGATGTCGTCTGGTAGACGTCCCTACTCAGAATCAGTTGAAACCCGATCGATCCGACACGATTTAATTGAGTGATCGTGCTAACAACAAAAAATTCTCAAATAGTCCACCATTGTACTTTCTCATGACCCATGTACATGGTAGAATGTGTTCTATCTACCTCAAAATCAAATAGGTGTCGTCTGGGAGATGTCCCTAAGCAGAATCAGTCAAAACCCGATCGATCTGACACGATTTAGTTGAGTTATCGTGCTAACAAGAATAAATGCCGACGACAACGTCGACAACAACGACAACGACACACAGCAAACATTTTTTAAAAACCATTTTTTTTTGTTTTAAGGCCAGAGACGAAAAATTATCCCACAAAAAAATGTTGTTTCTTCACTTTTTCTTTACACGATTACATTATTTTTCCGCGTATAGTGGAATGCGGAAAAGTAAAAATGAAAACTAATGTTACCCATATATAAAACGTGTATTACGGTCAAAACTGTTTATCTACGAGTATATACACCTGTTTGTGGTGATATCTTGAAACTATAATCGTCGTCACTATTTTCTTCGATAGTGATTACATTAGTTACATTAGTGAGATCAAATGTATCGGTTAATATTTCAGCGG
The DNA here is from genome assembly GCA_037954035.1 of Rosalia funebris. Taxonomy (NCBI): domain Eukaryota; kingdom Metazoa; phylum Arthropoda; class Insecta; order Coleoptera; family Cerambycidae; genus Rosalia; species Rosalia funebris. The sequence continues at coordinate 209,179 of JAZFAV010000018.1, read as the reverse complement.
CATTAGCGATTTTAGATTCGCAACGACCATTTGTAAATGATTTCAGGTACGTGGGAACAGCAACCTATTGTATTATTTCCATTAGCACAGTCACACGTATATCTTACAATTAGTATACCTTTATAGTTGTTAACGTTCGGTTTATATTCGATGTAATATTGATGTTTTCCTTTTCATATGTCATCTTAATTATTCTTAATTCTTATTATTTTATTATAAATATTCGACATTTAGATTGTCTTCAGTGTCCATTAGTTGTGCAAGATAACATGTGCTTGTAATATTTGGTATATACCTGTAAATAGTATCTCGAGATCATTCTCAGTAAGTTCCGGAAAGTCCAGACTTGTTTCCTGGGTCCTTTCAGAAGGACGTGATGGTCGGCGCCAAGAGACGCGATTGGATTCCAGGAGGGATGGATGTGTGACATTGGCTGTAGACGTGGTTGGATTCGGCCCTTGAAGAAGGAGCACAGATTGTAGTTGACTATATAAGTATCTTTACACTGGGTCTGTCCGGTAAAGTTATACTTTGTATTGTACCACTGACTTGTCACTCATTAGTCATTTGCGTGGATGCTTGATTGATTGCTTAGAGAATTATCAATTAAGACACTAACTGCCTCCGATATTCGGCGTTCTGTATTTATAGGCGCCATCCTTACCGTTCAGAAAATGCGGTACTGTGGATCGAAGTGACTGATCGTGTTTGCAATTTTCGATCAATCGGATTTTCCATTTCTATTGGTGTGTCCAGGCTTGCAGTTGACTTTTTGGAAATGATGTAGAGGTAACGTTGTGTTAAACTCACCGCTGTCATGTCGCTGCGTTTCTTGGTTGATCAACAATTGGTTGTTTTCCAATGTTCTGTTTAATGTTGCTTACTTCCCAGAAGGGATGCCTACGTAACCGTATACCTTATTTTGCTTATGTTTAGTTGGTGTTTGATGCAGTGCTAGGGAGTGTTTCTTACCTTGAAGGGTTGATTGCATAACAATGGGTCGGAGAAGAATAACAAAATATATTCCGTTTCGAAAAGAGAATAACTTTTTTAAATGCTGCACCTTTTTTAAAGCCTTCGATACACATTACCAGTTGCTTAAAGTTTCTCTACATATGGCGTGCACTGTTGATATCTTTAAATTAACTTAATTTGTTTTATCGGTAGTTCAAAAACCACTGCGGTTCAACAAAAAATGGTTGTTTACATCTTTTATTCAGAATTGTGAAATATATTAAATTATGATGAACGAATAAGGTGTGACAATTTAGTCGTATGTTGTTTGAATATTTACCGAGAAATCTGACAAGGTTGGCAAAATTTTTTTACGATATTTCTTAGTTGTTATTTAAAACCATTTTGCTTTTAGAAGTACTATTCAATTCGTCGCTATTTACCAAATAAAAAACTTCCTTATCTTGCCGATAAATGGAATAGTCTACTTGAGCCTAGCCATAAAACAAGCCTATTAATTTATCTCTTCAAATAAAAAAGTTGATCTGTGATAGGTCTAGAAAATTACAATGTGAATATTTTATTTATTTGTATTCAGTTATATCGGGTGTTCCATTAAAAAAGCACTACTGAAATAGGATCGGAACAGAAATAAAAATTTATCTGTGGCGTGATATGATTTTTATTACAAAAAAAAGGTGTGTGCTCTAGACCACACGGTGGAAGTGAAAACTTAAATTAGGGTAAATTAACAATACGAAATACAATTTTGTTCTTTATTTTGTATAATCACAATGTAATTACGTTGAAAATGTATACAATTATGATTGTGTAGGAATTTGATTGTGCTCCGACTGATTGTCGTTGGTATCAGACTCTAGAAACGAAACTATTGGTTTATGGTAACTGAAATATGAGACAAATACTTTTGATTGAAATGAATTTCCTAAATATCTCACAAAAACTCCGTCAATCGTTGTTCCATATTTCGTTGTACTTTTATTTGGATCATTGGACATATTAAGATTTAATTTTGTTTTCAAAAAATCCACTAGAGGTTTTGATGTATCTTTGGAGAAGTCAACATTGAAATCTCCACTCATGATCATTGGTAATGTATGAAAATGTTCTTCGAGAAGAGCAGATCCATCTTTGGTGTAGATAATTAAGTTTCCGTGGATGAATTTGATGATGTCTTTTACACTTTGATTAGGTGAAATATAAATAGCTACTATTACAATTTCTTGTCTATTTTCTATTATACATTTCGATACACAAATTTCGCCAATTGGTGATATATTGAATCCAAATGTTTCTGAATATTGAAGTGTGACATCCATCAGCGAACTAACAAGAGTCGACGTGTCTCTCTTATTTTTGAATATAGCTACACCTGCAGATCGGCGATCAGATCTTTTGAATTTCACAACACAATCAAAATTCGGGACATCGACGATTAATTTGCTTCGTTTAGCGGTGTCGAAAGATTTTCACCTATGCGTATTAAATTTTCCGAATCATAGCGTATAATAAGAGGAATATTCTTATTTGTGGATGTTCCGGCACTCTGAGAAGTATGAAATATAGTTCTTCGATTTTTGCGTATAACAAGAGGAATATCTATATTCGTAGATGTTTCGGCAATCTGAGAATCATGAATCGTATTTTCTAAAAACAGAGGTTTAACCAACGTATTTTGTTGAGTTTCACACTCTTTCATATAGTTAATTAGAGCGTCTGTAAATTCTGAATCAGAATTTCTTCCTAAATGAATTGTTTAAAAATTCAACAATTCGCCATAACGTTCTTACTACAGGCAGCGACTTGTTCATTTTGTTGTGCAACAGCTCATATTGTTGACCAATGGCTTCATGAACAGCCTCAAAAACCCACCGTATCTTAGTAACGCATCTTGATGAATTGACTTATTCAGTTAGTTGTCAACTGTGCACGATTAATCATGAAAACTGGCATTAAAACATTATATTCTAGGTTCTTCGTATATTCTACGGCATCGCGAAAACCCGATCGACAAAGCAGAAAGCACCTTGTCTCAAAAGTGAGTGCAATCCATTGGGATCTTCTAATAAAATTATTATAGATGCATCGTTAATTATGTCGTTGAAAAGACCAACGACATGTTGACTATGTCAACTATATGACCATTTGTTGTAAAAAGTTTGCATAGTGGTGCTTTCTTTTGCCCAGAATAAGATCTTTGATATACATTATTTCTACTTTTTGCGTGCCTAACATACGTGCCACCAAATTTCAATGCCAATGTGAAATATTCAATGGCAAAAAGCACTTTTTTACGGAAGCAGTCTCGTCAGATCCTCTTTAGACTTTGCATGTAATCCACGATGGGTGTGTAGAATATATATTTCAAAAGATTTTATTACCTGGTGGAAATAATCCGACAACTGGTGTTCTCGTACCAAACCGAACATTTTTGAATCAGTGCATTTAAATTGCCGCTCCTTGGCTTGTTAAATTTACAAATAAGTTACAGATAACTTTTTTAGGCCCCTTGGGCATATAACAGTTCGCATTTTTTCTGTTCGAAGTCATCTTCCAATTTCTTCCTCGCCCCCGTACCCCCTTTTGTGTTTGGCTTTTTATTTAATTGCATTTTCAACAGTATTTGTCATTTTTATCCTTTCCATATCAAACCTTCTGAGAGTAATATAAACTGAGGGGTAAGGAGAGATACAGTAATACCTTAAAATGAATTGAGCAACTTCTCCATTGGGAACCAAATGGGGAAAACATTTTCGGTCTTTTCCTTGAACAGGTGTGTTTAGACCGATAAATATTTAAGTTATCAGCGAATACCGATTTCATAATTATATAAAATCGATGGTTTTATTTAGGTTTCAATCAAAGCCGGGGATGAAAGCGGGGTAAACATGATTTTTTTCAAAAAACCCAAAATTGCATTTTTTCTCAAGACCGATTGACACTATTATCTTGAAACTTATACAGTCTGTGTAACTATATAGGTATATAAAATACAAATTCACAGCTTGTGGTTTTTAAGGATTCTATTCAGGAGCTGAGAAAAAAAAATATTGAACATTAAAAAATTGATATTTTTCATAGGGTATTATCGGTATTACAAGCTGACCGTTTAATAATTTTTGGGGCTTGTGATACATATCACAGGCCAAATTTTTTAAACTTTACAGGCTGTGATTTTACAATAGGTTATGCTGTATAAGATGAAAAAAGAACCGAGAAAAAATATTAATTACAAGTTGAGAAAACGATTGTGAAATGGAACCACTTTTCCCACAAGGATAAAAAACGGCCACACCCCCTTAATTTCTACTTTAACTACACATAGTTGGTTGATGAGCCATCCAAGTGAGCAGATTTATTTATTACCTATCGATATAATTGTAAAATTTTTAATAAAACTATTGCGTATCTTCGTGCCTATATAAATATGTAGTGTGACACATACGAAACTCGCTATATTTGTTATCAAACGACGGCGAGGTTTTCTTATTCTTTTCCTCAATATTCAGCACTAAATTTATTTTTTGTACCCAGGATACCAATTTCTATGTGGATCTAGATTTCTACATACTCTGATTTTCAGAATAATTTTTCAGTTTCAATTACTTTAGCACACTATCTAAAGAAAATAATTTTAATTCTCAGTTCTTGGTACTTTTTGTATATAAATTGCCATCTCTTCAGTAGATTCTACGTTGTGGACTTATTATTAGTGCCAGAAATACATAAAACAAAAGCTGTGTAGTTCAATACCAGTGATTGTGCTTTAATTCCACATACCAAAGAATCAATTGGGCCGTTAATTATTTAATCTTCTATATCTCTAAAAGTAAATTTGCCATTATGTGAGTTGAATTTCATTGAGTATTCCGTGTTTTATTAATGACTAAACCAAACTAAGTATAACTGATTTATTTCAGTCACATTTTACAATACTGACAATGCGTGTTTTTCAGCCTCACTTATCCAGATAAAATCAGCGGAATAAAGAATGCATACATACGTGCGATAGTTAACGATTGCAACTACGTTAGCTATGCGTAGAGAGTTCGGACAAGAGTATATAGAAAGTCAAATGGACACCACATACTGGAATATTACTTAGAATTGAAAGTTACAGTTGCATTGAAATTAATCCTTATTACTTGAAGTAAACGTTTTCACTAATAACCCTAATGCAGCATGTTGTGCTCTAGATGCACAATATATTACACTGATGTCAATACTGTTTATCTTCATTGGCTTTATTGCCACGTGATATTACTAAATATATTTGCACCAGTGGACACCACAGTGATGTGCATCACTGTTACATGAACATATATTTATACCAGTGTGCATCACAGTGATGTGCATCACTGTTACATGAACTATAGTATATATTTCATAAATATTACATACCCATTGCACGGCTATTACACATGCTTATATGGTATTACACGTTGACTACCTCCGGTCTAAAACCAATATAATGTAATATCTAGCTGTAACACAGTAAGTATTACATTGTTTTACAGGAATTACATAGAAATGTGTCCCAGCTATTACAAAAGTGGTAAATCCCTCGATATATTGTATCAAAATATAGTAAATTATTGTCTACAATAATACTATAAACCATCTGATGAGGGCTGTATATAAATAGAATCATATAGAAAATATATACCACCAAGTAAGTCAACTGTAACAGTAACTTTCAGTTTTCATAGCATAACTTAAAACGCGGATAAACAAATGATTAATCCATAAAAAACTACGTGAACCCACTTTGTTTTCGGCCAGCGCACGTTGTAATAATTTAGTTGTAGCGTGATATATCGCAATTTGAGAAAAACAAACTATATTTAACTACATTTCGTGTAATATATGAAACTGTTGCTTTACCGCCATAAAAAGTTTAGTGCAGTGAGTAGTATGAAATTGAAATTTTTGATTGAAATAATTATCCAACCATGTGAATTTCGGTTTTATACTTAAAGAAATTCGAAACAAATGTCTCCTCTGACCGTTAACCTTTGGTTTATTTCACAAGTTGGGATAATTACTTGTGCCCGACTGTAATATTAATATTCGCCGCGTTTCGTGAAATAAAACGCTGTTTCCATTTTCTTTATATGTATAATTGAAGAGTTGCAAATTGTTAAGAGAAAATACTACTTGCCTATACTGGACAAATTTGCAAATATTTTTTCTTAAAAAAAATCATACAGGATTTCAGGATAGCTTCTGGCATTGGGGTGGCATTCAGGATAGTTTCTGGCAACTTTATTGGGGTGGTAACCCTGTGGTGGTAAAACTTAAATTATAACGTATTCCAATCAACTATAAAACTTTATGTCTACTATGATAGAACGCCACTGGGTTGGGTCAATAAATTATTAGGTTTAGAGCTAATATAATTGACGTTGATATAACTCTCTTTTTTATATTATATCTTGTAATCTCTCTTTTTTATATTATATTGTAAATTTACAAAAGTGGTTTATACTCCAACCCATCTGCAAATGCCTTATATAATAAGGACTAAACAAATTAGGTCAAAACAGCTATTCTCCTGGCTATATGCCAAACGCACTGAATTACATGACAAAATTTGTCGTATTTTTGTCTAACAGAGTTAGCACTAAAAATACAGTGAATGTTCTAAAACAATTTGCAGATGGGTTGTAGTCTAAACTCCTTATTTCTGTAGTTTGAATGTTACCCTCTGATAGTAAAACTTTGCATTATATTGATTACAAAAGTGGTGCAAAATTATACTAATTACACTGGTGTTAAATTTTATACCAGAAATTGTGTTGCTTGTCCGATTATGAAAGTTTCATGTTAAATGTAGAAGAAGTTCGTTACTTAATGGAAGGTATATTTAGCTGCTTTTAGAATATCTTCACATTTATAGTAAAACAATTATTTCAGTCAGGGTTTGATTGGGATCTATTAAATGGTAACATGCACTGTTACCGTTTCATAAATGCGAAATAAATTATTTTAACCACACACTGTATGGCGAACACTGTATGTAATTGTAATGATTAATTAAAAATGTTACAAAACGAAATGTGGTATCCAACGATTTAGACATGGTACCATGACTTTTCAATGTATTTTATTGCATGAACATGCGTCTTTTTTCTGTGAATTTATTTCTTAGAATTCACAACGAAATTAAGCTGCACTTTTTATCAGAGGTTTAATTTTAGTTGTATGTAATAAAAATTATATCTTGAGGTTCCGGTTAGGGACCTGGCAGAGTTGCAGACCATGATATGTGCATATTGACCAAATAACAATGTAATAATAAAATTGGGTATTCCAGACATAAGATTGCTTAATTTGATTGAATGAATGTACATACATATATAGGCGTGGTATTAGCAATTGGCGTCACCATAACCAGGTAATGTAGGTAAAGTTAAAATGCAAACTTTGTTGTTTAAAGAGGAAATGCTATGCAATATTTATAAAGGGATTGTTGACATAATGTAAACCATTTTTTATAGAATAATTTTAAGATGATATTTTGAAAATTATCTCTCTATTGTTATTACAATTGGCCTCATAACTATTCTAATGACAAACTTACTAATCTTTGAGCATATACGCGCCAACAGGCAACAAACACAAGTTAATGAAAACGTTACATATGAATAGAATAAACTAGAACTCATTTTTTCACGCCAGCTCTTATTTAATGCCCCATATTCGGTTAATTTGAATTGCATTACGTACAGCTAACGCAATAAAAAGGTTTTCATCTACAATTCGTATTCCCGATTTTTTGGTAACGTACCAATAACTTAAATATGTTTACATGACTCATAGTGGTCTGTAACTTATATAAAATAAATGGGCTATACGGAGAGTGGTCCAATTGACTTTCAGATTGCGTACAATTTCCTGTCGATCCTTTCCCCTCTACGCATATTTGTAGACTTACTACTACTTTCACATTACATATATCAGTCTTATTTTATAACAATGTCATTTTACTAAAACTGATAACCTGGTGAACTTGCTAATTTAAATTTTCACTCGCATTTTAATTACGTGTTATATTTGTATTTTATAAATACGAGTATGAATTACAGTAGTCTCGAACTCAATATTAGTATAAATTTTTTTTAAGTAATATTTAAAATTTGCACGCATTGTTGTATTTAAAATCATTAAATTTTTATTTACAATATTTATTTGTAATCTATTTGTAATTTTTGATCACTTAAAATTTTGTTTGTATTGCAACTGATTATATAAAATCACACATTGTCGTTAAATTACGTCTTATTTTGTTACTATATAGTACAGTTTCTTTTTTCGGTAATAATAGATTTATTTTTGGAAACAAGAGATCAATGAAACTGAATTATACGACGTTATTAACCCCAAAAATAATCTGAAACAAGCATGTAGAACAGTTCTTATTTCAAGCATATAAATTATGTGGTAATACTCATTCTACATAATATGTAAATACACGATGGCGACAACTAAGCAGTATCAAGCTTCGTATAGCTTATATTCTACGATGCAATAAAACGTATAAATTATGAAAAATACGTGAAGAGATGTGCTCGCATCTTGTTGGTTTTATGAATTTTGGCCCGTTTTCCATTTCATTCAACAGTTGATATCCATATGCGTACCCAGGAGCTTATTACGCAACATATTTTTTGTGTCCGTATTTATATATTCACATTGGTATTTATAATGAATGATATATGCAGAATTTTTAATTTTAAATCTGTTATGTAGATACGTTATTCAATTTTTTTTGCATTATTGAATATTTATTAAATTGCAAGCTATACGCTTTCAAATTCATTACGATTGTTGAAAAAGTATTTGGCTGGGAATAAAAGAAATATGTAAAAATAAGTTATGTATTTAAAAAAAATTGTCGATAATACCATACGAGGAAAATGTGGTGGCATTAGAAATCAAGATGCCTTGATGAATAACATAAAGTAAGCTAAAACTTTTTTTAAAGGTCATTTTTAATCCCACTCATGGTTTACACAAATTTTTTTTATATTATAACATATATATATATATATATATATATATATATATATATATATATATATTATACAGTGAGCACGAGAAGGTTGAAACAAAGACCATAGGACGATAACCATAGTGAATCGGCCTCTGAAGTATATCTAGATCAGTTTTTGCGAATATGTTGGATCACATGAGATACATTGGTTCTGCAAGTTTCAGACCTCTACCTGTTTTGGTTTTTGAATAAATCGAAGAAAACGAAAAATCAGAAAATATTTTTTTTCTCAAAAACGCCTTAGCCGTTCTAGAACGTTATCATAAAGAAAAAAAATAATTTCGGAAAAAATCGCCTGCTTCTAACGATGATTATGAAGATTATGAGCTGTCATTTTTTCCGAGTATAGTCTTTACTATGTTTATTTTTTTAAACAACAGTTTTTATGTCACCTAAAATAATACCATGAAAATTCTATATTAGGAATAAAAGAAAACCGCCAGATTTTTCTAAAATTCTTGGTTACGAATAAATATTTGTAAGATAGTATAACATAATTTAAGTGTTCTATTAATAGTACGTTTACAGCTCCTATATTTAAAGACAGTTCAAAACGGCATAAACGAATGATTTCTTTACTTTATTACATACATCGATGACCTATCATGTATGTACATATATTTACACTCTACCTTAATACCTTTGGTGATTTATTGACATTATGTCGTTACTTTCCTATGTGATAAGGGGCAACAGAAATTACTCTATGAATTAGTAGATCTTTAAAAATTTCTTGTGTTTCATATTTATTTTGTCGATTTATATTTTATCGAAATTAGTTAGACATACCTTGGAATAATTTCCTAAAGGCTTTCTTCGTCAATTTGTTCGTAATATCGTCGTTACGATATTTTAAAAACACTTTATTTAGATAGTGGTTTATTCATAATAATCCCATCCTGCAGGTAAAAACGTAGGAAAATGAAACTTATACTGTTTTAATTAGATATATACTAGATTTTTAATTAAAACAGTACAATTTTCAGTCAATGACTATATTTAATATAGTCATTGACACATTTTGAAAATCACTCACGCAAATTTTTGAACTACTTAATATACTGAATAACGAAATGATACCTTAATTAAATTCTATTTATACTATTTCATACAAATTTAATAAATACATCTTATTTACTTCGTAGAACAAAGTGTTAAGCTGCAAAGGTATACATACATGCGTCTTGTATTTCAATACAATACATCATCAATACAATATATACTAGGCACAAAAATTGAAGGATGTAAAAGATCCAAAATTTTCAGGCGATTTTCAAAGGGCTGTCACTTGGAGAACAATAGTCGCAGAGCAATTTTAAAAAGGGAAATGGAAGCTCCCAGTTTCTAGTTTTCAGATATTTAGCTCATTATTTTTACCATCAGCAGTTTTCGAGAAATCATAAGACCATCAAACAAAATTCTCCAAATTCTTGCTTGCCTTTCAAAAGGTCCACGGACTTCAATACATTTTTTTCAGCGATTTCATCACAATTTTTTTTACATAATTTTATTTAATTTAATTTGAGTGGTCTAAAAGCCTTGTACGATAATTTTTTGTTAAGTTATCATCGTTCAAAGCAAGAAAGTCAATTTTGATTTGGTAATTAATTACTCGGGACAATGATCGTATAGAAAATTCAAGTAGGGTTTTAAAAACTAAAAAGTATTCTTTACAAGTTGTACCTAGTTATTGGTTTTTGATAAAAAAGAAATTTCAGTGCGAGAATGTTGATTGAAAAAGAGGTAAAAAATTGCGTATTTGGGGTTATTACCTTAATTTGGCATAACTTTGCAAATAATGGATAGTCTTAAGTATGTCAATTGTTCCTTTTTAACCTCAAAGTATCCCAAAGAAACCCAGAAAATTTCAGAGCTGTGATTTTTTTAAGTGATAACTTCTTATAGGGAGGGTAAACCACTTCGTTACGTAACGCGTTACAGCGCCAGTCTGTCTGGCTTCCCCTTCTCTCACGCATACGGCATCGATAGGCAGGCTCCTCCTCTCTCACTCTAACCCACAGCGCTAGTCGTATTTCGGACAGACGCTTCCCCCTCTCCCGCACGATCTCGAGCTTTATCTCCTCCTCTCTGCGTGCTTTCGCTGTCTACATCTACGTGCATGTGCATGTGTGCGTCGCTGCTGCTGCGGGGCCGCCTCTATGATTTCGTAATTAGTAAATTTAGTAATTTTACAGCATATCATAGTAAAAAATAATTATACACGTTCTGATAAACATAATTAAAAAAATTATTATAAAATTCCGTTAATTTTAACCGGAGATTTTAATGGTAATTTTGCTGCTGATCGAGCTAAAAATTTAGTATCGTTCCTACAATCAAAATTACAATTAAAAATGATTAATAAGCCAGAAGAAGCTATAACAAGTCATGGAACTGTACTTGATGCAGTCTTTGCAAGATTTGAGATGACATACAATGTAAAAATTTCGTTGCTTATTATAGCTACCATAAGCCAATTGTTACCTTTATAGGATTAAATAATGATACTAATAATGTACATACACAAAATTCTAATGTACATATTCAAGAATTGTAACTAAGAATAAATATATTTTATAATCAATAAAAGATTTAATTAATAAATAACCTTTCCTTACATTATCACATCAATATACATAAAATTTAAGTAATAACCTAAGCTTTTCTTAAGTTAAACAATTTCAATGTCAAATAGTTCAACTTAGATTAGTTTAAGTTATCACTTCTGTCGGGCGTCCCGTGACGCACACGTTTTTTTTTTTCATTGTGTTCGGAATGATTGAATTTGTCGTTTTTGCTAAAAGTCAATTTAACGATGAATTTTTTATTTTTTATTAATTTTTTGAGGTTGAAAATGTTTTTTCAACAATAATCCATATTTTATCAGTGTTAAAAAATAAAAAAAATATTTCCCGAGTAATTAATTACCAAAAACTGACATTTTTGTTTTGAACGACGATAACTCAACGAAAAATTATCGGTCAAGGCTATCAACCGCTAAAATTATAGAGAATAAAATTATCTAAAAAAGCTTTATGATGAAATCACTGAAAAAAAATTATTGAGGTGCGTGGACCTTTTGCAAAGCAAGCAGCAATTTCTTCCGATAGTTTTCTTCTGATTACTCAAAAACTACTAATGGTAAAGAATTTCGAACTCAAGATCTAAAAACTAGAAATTTAGAGCTTCAATTTGCTTTTAAATTGCTCTGCGACTACTTTTTCCCAAGTTACAACCCTTTGAAAACCACCTTAAGATTTGGGATTTTTTATATCTCTTAATTTATGTGCCTAGTGTATCTAATAAACTTTTAATTTCTCCTTATTTCTCATGTAATATTATCAGCTTCATTATTATTACACTGTATAGTTACAAGCAAAACTATCCCGAGCAGCAATGGTCTCGTTTAAAAATCAAAAATATTGTCGTGTTCACTTTCCGACTTACAAATACATCGTTAAATGCTCTTACATGGCATGCGATACGCGTTTCTCAAAGTAATGTAGATGCCTTCGTGAATGTTTTCAGTTAACACGAATTGCCATTTTACGCTTTCCATTACTACAAGAATTGCTTGCAATTTAAAATGTTCTTCAAAATTTTAATTGAACTTTTTTCTTTGTAGGTGTAAAAAAGAAGCCTACACGAGAGAAAAAGATGTGCTTCGGTCAAACTGAACATTTAAAGTTAATTTAGATTAAATACTAATAATAGATTATATTATAATATGCTTGTTCCTTGTTGGAAACGCCTTTGAAATGGTTTAGAGATTGTAACCGATTCTCTGTAAAGTAAATGATATACCTATACTTGTTACTCGTATTTTAAAGGCTTACACTAATATATTTTTTGTAATCAATATACATAGATATAATTAGCACCTGTTCAAGTTACCATAGTTTATATAGTAAACGTTATTGTGACTTGTAAAATTGATTGAATAAAATAAAATTGAATTAATGTTTACACTTTAATGACAGCGTTTATTCTTTTATAGCAAACCATTAATTTCATATTAGTATATCAACGTACAATTAATTCAGCCATTAGTAATGATTAAAGTAATAAAGTTATTTCATGTCTTTTAATTAATCTAAAATTTCTGTCTTTGGAAACCTTGTAATTCAAATCAAAATCCACAGTATCTAAAAAGAATAAACAGTTTTAAAACCTTAAAACGGACTTTTCCGCACGTAGAACATTTTTATCTCGAAATTGAGTGGCCTGGAAAAAATAAGCCAACACATAAATGCAGAATATGTGTTTTCTGCGACAGTTTTACTTTTTTCATATAGTCCATCATCGTGCTTTCTTATGGCCCATGAACAGGGTGGGGTGTGTTCTATCCACCTCAAAATCAATAGGTGTCCTCTGGCAGACGTCCCCGATGAGAATTAGTCAAAACCTGATCGATCCGACACGATTTAGTTGAGTTATCGTGCTAACAAAAAAAATTTCTCAAATAGACCCATGGACAGGGTGGGGTGTGTCCTATCTATCTCAGAATCGATAGGTATCATCTGGGAAACGTCCCCGATCAGAATCAGTCAAAACCCGATCGATCCGACACGATTTAGTTGAGTTATCGTGCTAACAAGATATTTTAATGCCAACGACCCACACACAAACGAAATTTTTTAAAAACCATTTTTTTTGTTTTTAGGTCGAAAAACGAAAAATTTTTTTTTACATTTTTCTTTACACGATTACATTAATTATTGAAACTGATATTTTACTCCTTTTTAGAAACGTGTAATTAACTAAACCTTTCCTAACGTAAAAATGAAGCTCAAGTAGATACTTTTGAGTGAGTGAATGTATTATTGTGACAGACCATTGATTTTCGTGATCCTATGAAATACGCACCATCTTTTAAAAATTAATTTTCTGCTAGACTTTCTAGAAGAGAATGTGGACCAAAAATCTAAAATAATAGTTATTAAATGTTATAATGAAATGTAGTTGGTTGTAGTTCAAAATATTATTCGATTGATGCCAGAATCGACATAATTATATAACTTTGTACACAAAAATTATTAATGTTTGTCCTACAACCATCTGATGTGAGTCAATAATTTTCAATCGACTAAGTATAATTTAATACGTGAGCTTAACTATTAGTTTTCTATATTGGTAGTAATAATTTAAAAACTATTGGGCGCCACCATATAGAAAGATATATTTATAATAGAATACTTAAATTTTATCCACAAAAATTGACGCTGCTCACTTGAATCACTCAGGGGCGGTACCATATATAATCAACTACGTGTAAGTTATAATAGTTTATATAAGATGTAATACTTACCCAGTTCCATTAAAAATTCGTATTGGCTCTGATAAACATTTACAGCATTGTGTATTTCAGCAAAGTCTTTTCCACGAGCGATATACGGTGCAGCGAAAAAATTACTATATAGAGAAGACGACCGTTCGACATCTAAAGATGTAGTATATGCATAGTTAAAAGAAAAAGCTAATATATATTCTTATTACACTGTCAAAATTTTCCCTAATGCGAATACCTTTCTCGCCATTTAATGTCAGTAGCACTTTCTTCACGCCATCTACCATACAACTGAACATTATGACGGGAGTAATATATATTCCCATATATCATATCTACTATTGGCAATAATTCACCTGAGGATAACGAAGTATTTGTTTATGGTATCAGCCAGTTTTTTCTGCCTTAGACTTTTTCTATGTTAGACTTAGCTGTTCAGTAGATGAGCATCTGGCGACTCACCCCACATACAACTGATCGCTTTGTTCGTGTAACAGACATGCACTTAGAATTTCTAGGCACCTTTACTGTTACTGCACTAATTTGAATGGTTTTGGTCTCTTGAGCCATCGGATAAGTTCTTGTTGTCGAATAGCGAGATTACTTCGCTAATTTTGTTGTTTCCTAAACTTTTATAATGATTACCTTTTGATCTCATTGTCAACCATAGAGGCATATTTATGTCGCGATAGATGTCTTCATTGCGGATTAACCTTGGTGAATTTGCGATGCTGCGAAGTACTTTGTTCAGAAGCGTCTGAATGGCTTTGATGTTAGATTTCTTTGTGCATCTCCAGAGTTGGATGGCGTAAGTCCACACGGGCTTCAGAATTTGTTTGTAGAGTAAAAGATTGTTGTGTATTGACAACTCAGAATGACGTCCGAGAAGCCAATACATTTGTCCAACTTTGAGGTTCAATTGCTCACATTTCTTCTTCACATGTAATATAATGTGCTGCGTAATTACTATGCTTTTAAAGAAACAACTTGAAATTTTATCTAACTTGCTTCAATATCAGCTGTTTATTTAACATCGAACTATGAAATTAAGGACTTATTGGGACTATTTTTTGGAAATTCTACAAATAAAACACTGCCTGTAACCATATTTCCTATCATATAAAATCAGCTATGAAGATTATGGAATACCAGGACACTGTTTATGAGATTCTCGAATGCGTTTGGGATATTTCAGTAAAACCGCTTTTTGTGTGAGCTATTAATGCATCAGTATCCGGATAACACTTTCGAATAATTAACACATGAAGTAGGTATACAGTATTATGTATTGAATTAGGATACACATTTTTGGGGATACGGCTCGTAGAAATCATGCGCACTGCGTCGGTCGTCATCACTAAGAAATGATAACATTTTTTGCGTTGAAAGTTTTTTTTCTGAATGTAGCTAATATCAGATATCAGATGCTGAATTGTTTCGCTAATACACTTTTCTAATATCTTATTGGTTAGTAAATTCGACCGTTAAACTGGATTAAATGTCACATTTAATCCAGTTTAACATATATCGTTGGCCGCAGAATGTATTTTAAAAAAGTTTCCTCGTTAATGGCTAACCACAGTTTATTGTATATTTGAGTTTCAATATTATTTTTAAGTCTCTCGTGCACATATCGAATATCTTTGCAACTTACGCCTACTTATTTGTTCCGAAATTGACAAAATGTTCTTTATTCAATATAAATAATAATAAAAATATCATGAATACAGGATAAAAATTAATTGGGTATAAGGTCATTGGCCACTTTTGTTTTATTAATACGTGTACATGCCTTATATGATACATAAAACATTCTTAAAGGCCAATAAGGTTCGATATTCAAGATATTCAAGTTTGTCATATAAGATTCATATTATTATTATTTTTTTTTTTCAATAAAACATGTTTCTGGCATATTTTTTGGCAAATTCTTACTATGGGCAGTACCTCAGGATCTGCAAAAAGGCAGACAAACTTTTTACTCCCTATTTAACTGTCAAAAGTACTACCATGCAAAATTTCTAGTTCAGTAAAACACTTGTCGAAAATTCATTACGAGCTCTTGGACTATTAGTAATAAATTACAAATACATTAAAGTATGACACGGGAACTAATAATAATAATAATCTCTTTTGTGAGAAGTTTTCTTAACAGAATCCAAGTTGATTTAAACTCACAGGATTATTTTATATATACTAATACTTAGTACATATAAAAGTATATACTAATGCTTTTATAGCAAATTCTTATTTTCAATACATCGTTTAGTAAACAGTTTACTCCAGAATTATATAATTGTAATAATGCAGTGCAATTAAAAAAAAATCAATATTGTTTTCCAACAGCTGCGATAGAGATGCCTTAATTTATCTTAATTTATTTACATAATTAGCGTTGTTGATTTCAATAGAATAAATCATAATTAAGTATTTTTTGATATAGTATTTTTTTACCATTTTATCAGCTTGCATAATTAGTGCAGGAGAATAATTATTTCATTAAATCGACTGTGGAATGTGATTAGGCTGGACTGTTTTATTCCAATAAATTGTAATCCTACAGTAATAAATAAAAGCGTTTTAATGAATCACTGACCTGTAACCATGCAATAGATACCGATAGAATATATGCATTATTTACAATTGAAGTAATCGATTAAATGGCAAAATATCGGTATTCAATATTTGTTATATCAGCGATGCGCTTATAATGGCTTGAAGATTTTCATATGAAAGCTGGAAATCACAAAATGAAACAGCGAATCATTATATTAGCATTATTGGGAGCCAATTCAAAGTAAATCTTAAATTAACTTCAACTTTAAAATATACTTTAGTTATGAAACTCTACTTAATATACATATTATTATGAGCTTAGGCTTTACTGTTACTACCAATGGTAAATTGGTATATAAAGGGTGTCTGATTTGGAACTATAGCATATGATTTGTAAATAAAATTAATAATATTTGACAAACAGGTTTCTTATTCTTCAACATGAAATGGAGATCATACAGCTACAAATGGAATCATACGGTCCTCTCGACGCATCTGACATGAAGTTATTCGTTCAGCAAAAATGCCCATACTACAGACACATAAAACTGTCTCTGTTTTCCGAATAACACGTTGAATGATTGACTTGAGGTCATTGATTGTTGTTTGTTGGGTGGCGACGGCGTACACTTTTCCCTTGACATAACTCTGAAGAAAAAGATCCAGTGGTGTTACATCACGTGATCTTGCAGCCAATTGATGTTAGCATTCCGCAAGACAACATGATCTCGTGATCAATTAATATGTATGCATAGTTATGGTTGTAGGTACTGTATGACACGTTGCACCGTCTTGCTGAAACCACAAGTTGTTCAAATCCTAATTATCAATTTGATGGAAAAATAAATTGTTTAAGATATCACGATAGTAA
Source organism: Rosalia funebris (assembly GCA_037954035.1). Lineage (NCBI taxonomy): Eukaryota > Metazoa > Arthropoda > Insecta > Coleoptera > Cerambycidae > Rosalia > Rosalia funebris. The sequence continues at coordinate 191,434 of JAZFAV010000018.1, read as the reverse complement.
TCCCCTTTTACTGACGATATGTTGACGTAATATGGTTTGTAGATGACAACCATTAAATATTGACGCCTCATCTTTGACAGAACACAAATGGCGCGCAATTCAAATCATATAATTCCAATTGAGACACCCTATATAATGCAAGTAATAAAATTTTAAATCAGTTATCTGATGAGTAATAAATTGTGATAATTATTGTATAGTGCAGTGGCGGCTGGTCAGGGGTGGCACAGTGGGCAGGCCCACCCAGCTGTTTCCTAGAAGAAGAGGAACACAGAGTTCCAAAGTTCGTTATTGGTAATTATTGCTTTAATAAATAAATTCAAGTAAATAAATGTCTACCAAGATTAGTTTTAAAATTAATATTGATGTTATAGGTATACTTTCAACATCCCTTGAAAGTTTAAATTATTTCACAATAATATAGAAACATGAGAATCTGGAATATAAAATTAAATAAACAGTAAACACATGAATATAATTAATTAATTAATAGAATTACGAATGATTTGATTGATTTGAAGACATAAAAACAAAATTATACACGTGTAAACTATATGAAACAATTTGAAACATGGGCACAGCTTACTCGAGTCTCCAGTAAGCTGTGACACGGGTGGGCTAGATCACCCTGCTGAAGAAGCCTTCGGCAAAGCGGGGAAGGAATCGAGAATCTCCTATCAGTCCGATCTCCGTATTTCCTGTTTTCCGAAAGATAACTTATAACATCATTGACGGATAATAAAACATTTTTCGACCGCGTTATAGATCACTTTGCTGCCACAAAAGATAGAAGAATCCAGTTAAAATATAAACAATGTTGAAGCGACTTTCATATTTAATTCTTTTTTTAAATCCTTTCCTTCTTATTACACGTAAACCTCACCTCCACCTACGTCACCTATAATCTTTGTTATATTTTATTTTGATTAGAGTGAATTTTCTGTTTAATTATTTGTTATCTAATTTGTTATATATTTATATTTTTATTCCACAAGTTTTAATTATTTATTTTAATTATTCGAGGATTATTTTATTGTTTATAGAATTTATGATTTACTTTTTTAAATCCAGCAAAAAATATCATTTTTTTCTGTCTATCTATTCTGTTATGCCTTATCCACATATTCCCTATCCCCTACTCTCTAGAGAACACTCTAGACCTCCTCGTGATTCTATCGGACTCTGTACACTGTATTTGTTATATTATTAAGTAAAATTATTTTGGTTATTAATGTATTAGAAAATGTGTAAATATAAAAATTGTGTAGCATTCATAAGAGTATGTACTAATTTTATCCAGTTTTAGTGCTATGTATTTTCAACTTGAAAGCTGAAATAATTTTAAATCTTAACGTATACTTGTACAGTGACTAACAGAGTGATGAGTCAAAGTTCTTTTTTTACTATATTTTACTTCATTATTTTGCACTATATAACCTACTAATAGTTAGTTGTTGCCTACCCATGACAAACCACCACGAGCCGCCACTGGTATAGTGCTAGTGCATATTGATTAAAGAAACATATATGTATTTCTCAAAGCATGGAATTAAAGGAAATAGGTGCTAGATACGTAATATTATATATGGAAGTAATAGAAAACATTTAAAAATCTAATGGAAGGCATTCTCTTGTATTTAGTAATATAAATCTGTCTCATACGGGTTTATGTACAATAAACATTTAAATATAATTAGTTATGGATCCGTTACTGTCCATTCAGAGAGCCCCACATTCACTGTTTGTTATAGTATATGATTCGATGATATTGTCATTGCGAAAAAACTTTTCTAGGACCATTCAATATTGTCCAGTACGTTCCTAGAATGTTCTACACTGCTTCACATTATTCTGGAATTTCTTGCCTTGTGTTTATCTCCACAAACTGTTTTTTTTTTATTACAATACATTACCTCAGATTGCTTTTGGACAAATATTTTTATTTCCCATTAAACGCCTAGGAATGCATAAATTACAGACAACCCTATTTTCATTAAACATCGAGGGAAGTAGAAAGGATAAATTACATACAATGGTATTTTACTCATATATAAGGATTTAATTAAAAATTGCCTCTAAAAAATACGACTAACAGTACGTACCTTATATCAAGCAATACTTTGACTTATTTAGTTTAGAGTAAAACATTTTTTTTTTGTTTATCGCTTATATTTAGTATTAATTTGAAATTATAGATTAATGAGAGTTAATATAAGTTTATCAGTTATAAAAGGAGTTTATTTTCATATTTTCCGTGTATATTCGAAGATATTGTACGTGAACCGAGATAAATATTATCGGATCGCATATTTGAGTACTATGATTTATGATATAGTTATTTCTAAATTATTAATTTATATAATACGTAAGGTCAATCGAAATCTCAATGAAAATAGTACACATCGCTTGCTCAGTGCAATACTGAGACATCTGCCAAAAATTCAAAATTATGGATAATATCGCTATGGTCAGCAAAATCCCGGATGTGTTCAGTGAACCAGTGGGATATGTCTTAAACCAATTATAGCAGGCTGAAAATAATTTAACTCAGTATTGCATAAACGGAAAGAAGCGTTCATATTGAGTGCAACACTGGAACAAAGCAGATGACCCAGTATTGCACTGTGACCAGAAAGTGTGCGTCGGTAAGTTTTATCGGTGAAACATTGAGATAATTGTTCGTACTAGCTGAAAAAAGAGAAAATCAGAGCTAATAATTATGCATTATTTTTTGAAGTATATGGAAAATACATCCGAGTTTGTAAAGATTTTTTCAAAAAAACATTAGACGTGTGCAACAATGCCATGTCCACAATTAGAAAGAAGATGAACTCAGAAGGATTTCGAGAGAATGAAAAAAGAGGAAAGCATAATAATCAAATGAAAGTGAGTGAAGTTACTAAAGGGAATATAAGAAATCACATTAATCTCTTACCAAGAATTGAATCACATTATTGTCGTTCTCAAACAAAAAAAGAATATTTGGATGGTTCACTGAATATCTCTACAATGTACAGATTATATACCGAGTACTGTAAAACAAACAATTGGACAGCAGTGAAAAAATGTACCTATGAAACAATATTTAACGAGGAATGTAATATAGGATTTTTTGCTCCTACAAAAGATCAGTGCGCAATATTTGCTCAGTGCCAAAATGGGAATGACATTAAAAAAATAACAATATGCAAAAAAATTACAATACACATTTACAAGCAAAAAAAATGTCAAGAAATGAAAAAAATAAAGGCAAAGAATTATCCATGAAAGAAAATTCAAGCCTCCTTCCGTATTGTTATGATCTACAAGCCACAAGCCGTAATTCCATTGCCATACGAAGAGATATCAAAACTTAACTGCATAAACTTTACAGTATATAGCATTACCGATAAATCAGAGTATTGCTATTTGTGGCATGATGCTCTAGATACGCCCGGGGCCAATTAAATTGCAACGTGTATTTATAATTTTTTAAAAAATGATGGTCGCGGTAAAGATATATTTCTTCCGATAATTGCGTTGGGCAACATAAAAATAAGTTTGTCCTTTGCATGTATCTGTACTGTTTAAAAATGTTAGATATAAACTCCATCACCCATAAGTATTTAATTAGTGGTCATACCCAAATTGAGGGAGATCAAATGCACTCCTGTATTGAGAAACAAAAAGCAAGAGCGCTGATAAGTGGTCCCATCTTTATTCCCTCTCAGATGGCAGTGATTACAAAATTGGCAAAAAAAACGGACTCTCCATACAAAGTCTATCAAATGACAACAGATGAATTTTATGACTGGAAGAAGGTCTGTGATGAAATGGGAGTTAACTTCAGTTTACAAGAACAAGATGACAATTGGAATGACGTTAAGGTTTTTCGAATGGAGAAAGATGTGGAAAACAGTGTTTTTTATAAAACAAGCTATACAGAAACAGAGTAGAAGGTTATAAATATTAGAAAGAATTTCAGAAGAAAATTAAATATAAACCTCTCTTTGCCTTTAGCTTATAAAACTGCGCGAAAATATCAAAATTAAAATATCAACATCTACTTTCTCTTTGTAATGAAAACCACATTAAGAAGGAGTTCAAGTTTTTTCAGAAACCTGACAGCAGAGTGAACTTTATTAACAGCTCTCTATTTTTGCACTTAATGTTTTTAGTTCTTTGCTACAGAAAGTTTGAATAAATGTTTATAAAAAGTAGGCATTTTTTATTTAATAAAGCCCTATCTTAAAATATTTTTCTTTTGGTGCAATACTGAGACATCTGCAAGAATAAAAAAAATACTTAATATATATTTTTTGTGACTCTGCAGCATGTCAATGTTAAGTTAAATTTATAAAAACAAAAATGTACAAGAAAAATTATGAAATTTCAGTTAGTTTAAAATTTACAACAAAAACAAAAAATCTAAAATTTTTTAAGCGCAATTTCTCGAAACTATACCTTGTGCATTTGTCTCTGTGTTGTACGGGATAAGCGATATATGGACAGACTGGTAGAAATTGTATCACAGTACAGGACCTGACGCAAATCAGTAACTATTATTTCATAATCGACAGAAAGGCAACTACAGAAATAACATTGAAAATATTACACGAATAATGAAAAATATATAGTAGAATCTAGAATCGTTGTATTTAGACACACGTGAATCAACATATTTCTTTTAACTTAGACTAAACACCAGGTTCAAACAATTATCCTAATTTGCTAATTACTTTCGCAGGAACAAATATATTGGCAAATAGTATATGAATACAAACATTACACTCTCTTATGCATATCTTTTGTTTACTATTTAAATTGTTTTAATCGATTGTAAGAGACTTGAAATTATAGACGTAACCTCAGTTTCTAAATTATGATATTTGATTTGTTAATATTTTTCCAGATATTTGGTTTGGTTTGCTGCAGCATAAAATTTATAGTTTTAAAAATTACTAATAAATTCGTCAAATTGTAATTGATTACATTTTTTTATGGAACCAAATGTAGCGTTAAATATCCAAAGAACGACGCTAGTCAAATACAAGTACCTATTTGTAATTTTGAAATCACGCACCACATATTACATCTTTGATTGTTTAGGTACTTATTGCCAATATGCGAAAACATGCCGTGTAGCTTATATGAAAAAACTATGACATCTGGCTTTATCCAATTTCAATAGGCAATACTACAGGATACTTTAGGAGCGGTGATGGTTATTTGATATTTATGATGTACCCTCAAACTGATAAGGGCTCTACTGTACGGATTAAAAGATCTATTAATAAAATTCGTAAAATTCAAACTTCAATTGCAAACTTGCAATTGAAAATATATTGGCGTTTCCAATCAAAGAATAAATTGTATATTGTTAATAAACTGTATACGACATACTGTATATTAAATGTTAAGATGTTAATATTTCGGCATGTAAGTGGTTGCATCCGTTACTAATATTAACACATTTTTGTTTTGAACATTCGTACTGAATAATGCACTTATTTCTGTTACTTCTAATGTTTGCAATAGTTTAGATTGTTGACTAATTATGGTTATTATAGACAAATTGTTTTTAATTCGCAGTCTTGTGACTATTCGATAACGAAAGACTCGATGCGTATTTTGGAAAAAAAAACAAAAATTAAGCTTTATTAATCATATCAGGAGTGTATTTATAAGCACACAACACTGTTTATTGATGTTGAGTATAGATCGTCTTTTCTTAAAATCAATAACATATTTCTAATGCATTGAATTTTAATATTTTTCTTAATTGCGACATATACATAATAAAACAAAAATGGTTGCAAGGTTGTCTAGTTTCCAGATCTTTTTTTCATTATCATGTATTACCTCGATTGCTAACAAGATTTCACACATTCCAGAATATAATTTTTAAGATCTCTAGGATTTGTAGGGTTTAATATTTCTCCTAATAGTCTTAATAAATTGTAAATAATGTCTCTACTATCAATTTAATTATGAGTCTTAATATATTTTGGAAATACTTAATAACAGTAATAGTGCAACAACAAGTAATGGTCTGGCGATTCTCCCTATTTATTGACCATCTACAATATCCCTCCTATTTATTAAAATAATTATTTTCATTGTGCCAACTACCTGTCACATAAATGAAATACGTTATGAAGGCTGGAGATATTCTTCTGATATCGATATAGACAAGATAGTGCAGGAACTATACTATATTTCTATAGAACAATACAATTATTATTTAATTAAATTAAACGTAAGAAATTGTAGTATATCATACAGATTACCTGTAGATTACTGCATCTTGATTTTATATACATTCAGGTGCACATTGGGCTAATGTGTTACTAGTTTTTATAGTAGGTAAATGTTACTGGTTACAGGTACTATTATATATTCTAATATAACTATTAAAAAGATATTAGAAATAATAAAAAAATTATAAAGAATATATTTGCGTAACTTTAGTTCTACGTGACTAACCCCCGGGCAAGAAGAGTACCGTACCCATATTACTCACCTCCCTCGATAATCGTGGTGGTTATGGTTCTTAAGTTGATAATAATAAATATAAAATGTACAACGATAAGTGGCAAATGAGTTTTTTTCTATCAAGTCGAAGCCAAAAGGCAAAAAGAAATGTAAAAGTCTTAAATCAAGGCCTCTTGTTGACCATGAAATGTGTTTCTCATTACTAATTCAAGTTTATCAATTCCAATTGACCATATAAGTGATCCACAACATCTATTCAATAAGGTCTGTACCAACAATCAGAAATATGTTGCTCTATAAGCTGCTATGTTTTCCGTCATATTCGTATGGTGTAATCGAAAATATAGGTCCTACATTTTCATCATCGAAAATACACCGAACTAACTGCGTCTTAGAGGATTTTTAATTTTTGTCGTCGATTTCTGGTATTTCATTAAAGTCTATGTTTCTTGTTGAAATCCCCCGGTGTGGAAAAATACAATTCATCTATCAGTCGTACGTGTTTAAACAAAGTAGGATTTTCATTATAATAATTGAAATTCTAATTGTTTTGTTTTTATCATTTGTAAGACTTCGTGATTCGTCTTTTACGTTCTTCGAACATAACTTTATTACAGTCAAACTTTTCAAAGAGGCTATAAGAATACATTCATCATCATGAGGTCATCAGTCCTAAGACTGGTTGGACGCTAACCTCCAGCTTCTCCTATCTTGTGCTAACCTACGCATTTCGCTAATTGTGCTACAACCTACATCCCTTACTATTTGCGAGCAGCAGTCTAATCTAGGCCTACCTCTGCCTTTCTTCACTCCTATTTCTTCCTCCAAAATATCGCGGACTATTCCCCCATGTCTCAGCAAGTGGCCTACCATTCTATCTCTTCTCTTCTTTAAGTTTTTCCACAACTTCTTTTCTCGCCGACTTTCTCTAATACTTCTTCGTTTCTAACCCTATCAGTCCACGGTATTTTCATCATTCTTCGGTAACACCACATCTCAAAAGCTTCTAATTTTTTCCTACTTGCTTCCCCTACCGTCCAGGTTTCGCAACCGTATAGTGCCGTGCTCCATACATACGTTTTCAAAAATCTCTTCTTTGTTTCTAAGTTTATTACCCCCGGACATAAAAGTGCTTTCTTTTTGTTAAAAGCTACTCAACCCTGCGCTATTCCTTGTTTTATATCTTTATTTGCTCCTTTCATCCCAATTTATTTTACTTCCTAAATAAGTGAAGTCTTTAACTTCCTCCAATATTTGATTATTAATTTGTACTTTCGTTTTTGCTCTGCTCTCGCGCCCTCTGCACACTAACACTTTAGTTTTGTTTTTATTCACCCTAATTCCGTATTCCTCTGTCACAACACTGCCTCCATTTCGTTCCAGAATACATTATAGATTATATTATATAAATTCTCCAGAATACATTATAGATTATATTATATAAATTACAAGGTTACCTTCAAAATTAAAGAAAATATGAAGTTCCTCATTCTCGGTAGCACTAGTGTTAGGTTTTTTTTCTTTTAAATTGTTGTATACTTCACATGGTGACAAGTATTCAAAAATATGCTTTTATTAGAGCCAAACTTCTTAAGTAATGCCATATACTCTTGCTGCTTTTTTTATTTTTTACATAAAAAATATATATCTAAAGCTTTTCTACTGTATAATTAATTTTGTTCAAATAGTACCTAATAAAAAATGGCAAACGGCAATGTTGGCAAGGTATCATCGATAGCATTCCATAACCTGTTGGTTATTAAGAAGAAATTACTGCACGTAGTAATTATGCCCATTAGTGTCCATTACAGAATAATTGCAGCTCCATCAGTATATGTTAGATGTGACTAGGAGGTGAATATGCGAAAAGAATTTTATATAATGTTTAAAATAGTTTGTATAAAATTAATAAATTTTATTTCATAATACTGAAATGCATACGGGATTAAGACAATTGAACTGTTTTCTCATGCAAATTTGATCAGTCATTCACTTCAGTAGAGTCATTTTGTTGGGAATATTTGTAGACTTACTACTTACTATGAATTATTCTCAGTTAAATAATAATATATAGAACAAAATATATCCATATAGAAGAAAATATAAACTAACCATAGTTTTATCTGCATATGGTAATAATATAGGAACATGTGGTTTTTAAATCTTTACAAATTAACGGTTTTTATACTTTTTACTATCCGCACTATTTATTAACCGTTTACTATTTATTGATTTTCTGATTAAATAATTTAGTAATACCTAGTTATAGAACTTATAGTTTATAGAACTTATGGTAACTAATAATATCTTTGTAACTAACAGTAATTTTGAAATATTATCAGCACACTATTCTCATAATGTATAAACATGTTTAAAATATCTACAGCCTTTAGCTAATAAATTACAATCTGCCGAATTTAATTGGAAAATAGATTCAATACATATATTCTAATTCAAATTGTTGAATTGGAATTTTTTTCCTTCATAATAACGGGAACAAGAATTCAATTTTGTTAAAAGTCTCATATAATATTTGAAAATGTTTTTAAAATTATTTAGCATGTTTTGAGTCTTGGGTATTTTAAAGTCTATTTATAAACAACACATGATGTTGTTTACTTATGTGCACTATACCAAAAATACTTACTTGATTATTTTGATACATAGAGGAAGTAATTGCATCATAATAATGACATACAAAATGTATCTTCCACTACTTTTACAATATGAATTATGACGGTCACAAAGTTCATGAAATGAAAAGCGAATTCTCCATTTATGTTTGTCTGTTAACTTTTACATCGTGTCTACCGTAGCTGCAACTGTGTATTATTGTCACAATCTTTGCATCATAAAATTTTCTGAGCAAATGAAGACAATATTGAAGTATCTAGAAATTCGTTTAAACATCATTTATGAAATCAATAGAGTATGAATCCATATCATACTAATCACTAACATTAGGAGTAGTTATTATGTTATTGTGCATTTATTTTCACTGTTACCAATTTTACACATTATTAGGGATCATATTTACAAATATACTTTAAAATAGAGAACTACGCAGATCTCTTAAACACGTTTTCAAATATAATGTATACCTATAAATTGACTGACTATTCATTGTTTGTGGAATTGTTTCAGGTATTGTTTTTTGTTTATTGTTACATACTCGTAGCTGACAATTTTATTTTCGTACTCGATTGCTATAATAAATTCTGAGTAAAATGAAGTAGAACATAAATAAATTGTACAAGAATGTGTAGGTACGTAATAAAATTAATATAACTAACATTTTTAATGGAATTAATGTTGTGTTTGAAACAAATTTCAAATAGTTTGGATGTATTCAATTGCCATTGTGTTTATTTTAAAGATAAATACAAAAAATATTTTGCGACATTTTAGGCAACTTTATTATTATTATTTTGTTTAGTTTCACTACCTGTAATTGAGGTCGACAACTAAGAATATTAGCTTTTATTCTTATGCCTTAATTAAATATAGATTATTCTGATTCATGTGTATTATGAAAGTTCGTAATCAGCATCAAATCGTACGTTCCGTTAGAAGCTTGGAGTAATTGTAGTGTTAGTTAATCCGAAATAGTGGAACATTCCACTCATGTTCAATGAGTTCTAAATATGCACTTATATTCCATAATTTCCCAGATTATGGCTATATTTTGTATGGGGCCAATTCGACCACTTACCTAAAAGCTGTCGATAACACTCAATATAAAACCATACGAATATGTATTGGGGCTATGCAGTATTCTCCCTATCAAGCAATTTTTGCTGAACTCAAAGAACTGCCATTAGCCGAGAGAAGAGGATTCTTGACAAATAAGTTTATTGGACCAACAGAAATAGTCCTCTATTGGCTGAATCATTCCTGGAATGTTCTACACATTCGGAGCTCTTTTCATGTATTGTGGTTATCTTGTTCTAATCCTACTTTAGCTATGATTATAGGCTTATTCTACTAAAACCAACTATTTCCTACATACGAGTAGTCAACAAGGTAGTGCTTGATCAGATGATTCTCAATTAGGTCCTAAGTAACTTTTCGTCAGTATAAATTTATACATATATGTCTAAATCATCAGATGGTACAGATTGCGCTTTCTATGTAGCAAATAATAACACCATACACCTTTTTAAACTATCCATAGACTACAATTACAGTGCAGAAATCTGTGTTATCTATGAAGCGCCAACTTGGGCTATAGAAATATACATACCAGGGGCGGCTGGTGTATAGGTGCTGCAGAGCTGCAGAACTGCCAAAAAAAATTAGATATTGTTTTAGATATTGTATTTTATTAGATAAATAAAAAATTGATTTAAAAAACAATGGTAGGCCATTGCCCGATATTGTTATTGAGACTGCAGGTGTTAGCCGCTGAAAAGCATATAAACGTCAATTTAATTCTTCTTAAAGTGCCGTGCAGATTCTTGCGTAGGCGTTCATCGTTTTTCTTATCAAATGGTCCTATTAACTGCAGCATTCTGCAGTGTCTGGAAGTCCTTTATCCTCGTCCATTGACGAACATTTCTCAGCCACGATAATTTCTTCCTGTCTATTCCTCTTCTACCTCCTTCAATTTTTCCTTGAAGAATAAGGCGTTGAAAGTGGTAGCGTTCTCCACGGAGTATGTGTCCCAGATAACTCGTTTTTCTTTTCTTGATGTTTTCAAAAAGTTCTCGTTCTGGTAGACCGGCTCTTCGGAGAACGTCGTCATTCCTCACGTGATCGACCCAAGACACCCTCAACATTCGCCGCAGGATCCACATTTCGAAGGCCTCAATTTTGTTGATGATTGTTGCCTTTAGCGTCCATGTCTCGACACCGTATAGGAGAACGGACCAGACATAGCATTTCACCATCCTATATCTGAGGACGAAATCCAAGTTCCTGTCTGTGAGGAGTCTTCGAAGTCTTATGAAGGTTGCCCTAGCCTGTTCGATCCTGCATATTATCTCCGGGTCTGGATCCCATTCTTTATTAATCATGCATCCCAGATATTTAAAATGTGTGACCTGTTCGATGTTCTCTTCATTAATATGTATTCGAGTGTGTGGGATGTCGTTCCTACTAACAATCATAAACTTGGTTTTGCTGATGTTAATTTTTAAACCCAATCTTTGGCTTTCTTCATTGACCCGATTCAGCAAACATTGGAGATCCTGTGCATTATCTGCCAATATCACTGTATCATCCACGTACCGGATATTGTTAATAGGAATTCCGTTTACTTTAATTCCAAAGGGACTTTCTGATATTGACTCAGAAAAAACTTTTTCTACGTACAGGTTGAACAGCATCGGGGACAGGATACACCCCTGGCGAACGCCTTTCTTAATCTCAAAATCCTCAGTTGCTCCAACGTTATTTATTCGAATTTCTGCCTTCTGGTGCCAATAAAGATTACTGATCAGCCTTATATCTTTTCCATCTAGTCCCAAATCCTTAAGGTACTTTATCAGAAAATTGTGTTTAACGTTATCAAATGCCTTTTCATAGTCGATGAAACACATATAGACATCTTTTCTTTGATCCTGTCAGCCTTGGACTAATGTCTGAAGGCTGAACACTGCTTCTCTAGTTCCGAATCCGCTCTTAAATCCGAATTGACTGGCTCCACTTACTTCCTCACATCTTCGATAAAGCCTTGTGTGTAGTACTCTAAAGAAAAGCTTCAAAAAGTAGCTCATTAAACTGATTAGATGATGTTTCTTGCATGAGGTTGCATTGTTTGATTTTGGTAGTGTGACAAACGTCGAGCGGAGCCAATCCTCTGGGAGATCTCCAGTGTCGTAGATGTTATTGAAAAGTCTTACAATATTTCCAAAATTTTGTTCGTTGATAAAGTGGAACGTTTCCAAGTACATATCATCAGGACCCGGAGCTTTGTTATTTTTCATTAAATTGATGGCGTGTATGATTTCACTTTTTAGTATGGCTGGTCCTGATAGAGTGGATACTTCTGTTGAGGGGTTTTCTGGTCTGTCGTCATTGAAAAGACTAATTGTATATTCTCTCCAGATCTGTAACAACTCTTCGGTTTCTGTCACTATTTTATTGTGTTCATTTTTAATGAAACTCAGTGGTCATTGTTGTACAACCCAGCTATTTCTTTGACTTTTTTATGGAGATTGAAAATATTCTCCTAGTATGTTAAGATCCTCGGCCTCCAGACACCTTTCATGTAACCAATTCTCTTTTGCCACTTTTTTGGATCAATTTAATAGGGACATTTATTCGAAGAACAATTGGGTTTGTGGGTGCAACAAAAAAATTCGTTATTTTGTTTTCCTTGTTTACTTTTTGGCGGTGATAAAGCATGGACGGAGGTAGGGGTGACAGATTTGGTGCACTTAACTGAAAAAATAAAAAAGCACGACAACTCCAAAAGCCATCTACATAATACAATGGAATTAGCTTTATTAGGAACAACTAATATTAAAGCGCAGCTAGATTCAGCTTATTGGATAAATGTGCAAAAGCATAATGATAATGTGACAAAAAATAGATACGTTCTGTCAAAAATTATAAACTGCATAAAGTTTTGTGGGGCCTTTAAACTGGCGCTGCGAGGACATGACGAAGCTGAAACCTCTCAAAACCCGGGGATATTTCGTGGTTTGATAAATGTGTCTGCTGAGCTTGATGTAACTTTAAGCGAGCATCTACAAAATGCTTCAGTATTTAAAGGAACGTCTAAAGAAATACAAAATGATCTTTTAGACTGTATATTAAAAGTATGTCATGAAGAAATAATTAAAGAAATTAACAAACCTTCATTTTTGGCAGTTATGGCAGACGAAACAACTGATGTATCTGCAAGAACTCAGTTAGTGGTAGTTTTAAGATATATTCTCGATGGTGAACCGATTGAACGTTTTTGGACATACCTGAAACCTACAAAATGTGACGCTGAAACTCTTTCGGAAAATATTTTAAGTGTTATAGACCCTCTAGTAGAAAATTCACCTTACAAGCCTTTTCTCTTAACCAAAGAATATGACGGCAAACATGAATGTTCTTCAAAAAGGTATTAAATTCTCAAAATTTTTCTTGTGAAAGTCTATATTTTTGTATAAATGGATTTTACATAAAAATTCTGAAGTATCAGGAAAACGCGTGACCTTGAAAATTTTCAAAATTTTCGTCTGCGGCGCAATTTTTTTACGGCCCCTACGGCGCTAGTTGTTTGAATACGTTTTAAATTTGCACGCGGGTGGCCAATACCCTAGGATCGCCCCTGTGCAGAACACCCGTTTCATTTCATCACGAGCTGCCACTAATACATACTATTATAAAATCCACAAAAAAACCAACACCAATATTAGTATTTAGATCAGTTCCTCTGGCGTTACAAAACCGTAAGCAGCATTATAGTCAAAGGGAAATAATATATGAAATTATGCAAAAGGAACTGTTAATTCGCAAAGGGGAGCTACAGTTACATATTGCTCATTGACAAGAAAGGTGACACACTTCCAAAACACAATTGTTCAGGAGAGCAAAAAAGCGACGAGAAAGAAACTACGAACCTCATGTAAAATTCTCTGAGGGTCACCCATAAGATTCTAGCGAAATTCTTACTTTTCCGCACTCAACTATACGTGGAAGAGTAATGTAATCGTGTAAAAAAAAACATTTTTTTCTAGCATTTATTTTTCGTTTTTTGGCCTAAAAACCAAAAAATATATATATTTTTTTGGTTTTGTGGGTGACGTTGTCCTTGTCGTCGGCATTAATACAATTTCTTGTTAATACGATAATTCAACTAAATTGTGTCGGATCGATCGGGTTTTGACTGATTCTGATCGGGGACGTCTCCCAAATGACACCTATTGAATTTGAGGTAGATAGAACACACTCTACCATGTTCATGGGTCATGAGAAAGCACAATGGTGGACTGTATGAGAAATAATTTTTGTTAGCACGATCACTCAATTAAATCGTGTCGTATCGATCGAGTTTCGACTGATTCTGATTAGGGACGTCCACCAGACGACATCTATTGATTTTGAGGATGGATAGGATATACGTCACCCTGTCCATGGGTCATGAGACAGCACGATAGTGGACTATTTGAAAAAAGTAAAACTGTCGCATAAAACACATATTCTACATTTTTCTGTTGGTTTATTTTTTCTCGGCCATTCAATTTCGAGATAGAGATGTTCTACGTCCGGAAAAGTCCATTTTAATGTTTTAAAACTGTTTATTCTAACTTTTTTTGGTATTTTATTGTATCACCGATCCATGGCTATCTATATTTCTCTAAAATGATATTTTAATGTAATGTTTTCACTTAAAAAATCTAATAAAAACGAATAAGTTTGAGTTGTGTCATTTTTCCTCAACAGTTAGGTGCATGTTTTGAGTTGTGACTATTTTATCTAAAGATTCATCTAATTTCCAGTTATCAATTGCTCTAATAACATTTTTAGTATCGTGGGAGTTATGTAAGTAAGCGAAACTTTATTGGTAAATCTAGAGAGAAGAAAAATCAAACAAAATCGTTTCACTGTTTGTAATTAAAACCGAATACCGTAAGTGCTAAGAAGAGGTACATCTTCTCGTAATTTCCATCACGATTAACGACCGATTTTCGTTACTTGTTTTTCACGTTATAGTCCGTTAGTTTTCTTGATAAGTCACACAGTGAAACATTACGGTTCTTGCTCGCGCGCGCGATAGAGAGAGAGAGAGAGAGAGAGAGAAATTACTGATTAAAAATTACACTTGTCCTTTCACGTAGTGTAATCATTAACTAAGTCTTATGCCACTTTTCCAACGCCTGGGAGATGGTCTAAGGATTAATGTTCAAGTGTTAACTCAAAACAACCAATTTTTGAGTCGTCTCACGTTTTTGTTTTTTTTTCTTCCCGATAAGCTACATGTATGGGTGAAAAGATACAGTAACATAGTTGACAATTATATTGTGGACCAACTTGCAAAACAAGCGACACTGGGAATTAGCGTTACCCTATTCTTTTCTCTATTCGATTTTAATTATACTTTCAAACAACAGTTTTTAATAAATGACATAAAAGTTGTGAAAAATATGATTCAAACTCAAATAACCAGTATACACAACTGCAGCCTTCTATACAATCAAATCTACCTCTTCTTTGCTGTAAAAAGGTAACTACATTTTTATCAGTAAATATTACCAAGGTGATGTTAAATCATGGCCGATTTCCAGAGCGTCTATATAATATTGGAATCCTGAACACATCTAAGTATATATATGTATATATGTGATTTTTAATAGTTGGTATATATAAGCGAGCCCAGGCCTTATAAAAGAAATAATTACTTTAAATTATTAATTAGAATTCAGAAATTTCATTATCGTTAAAGGTTCAAATTATATTGATATTCTTTTGGGGTAGTTTGGTGCAACCACTACGAGATTAATGAAACAACTAAGTTTCACTTATTTAGCCAATTAGTGGAAAAATTAAATAAATTAAATATTAATTAAATGATTAATTAAAAAAATAGACTAATAAACAAATAAACAAATATATGCAAAAACTCACGTGTAGCATTATCTTGCTATGCATGTAGTTTCACAGTTAAATGAGTAAAATATTTTATTTTCTCTTTTAGTCTGCATATAATGATAAGTAAACCTAATGTTGTAAAGACTCGATTGTCCTTTACTTGAATTTGAAAACTAATTATTTTACCTACATGTATTTAAATAGTAAAAATATTTACTTAAAGACGGAGTAGTCGGCCTATTGTTAAATTATTTTTTTAATAATTAGGTATGGTCCTAATAAGATTAATGTGTTATTATTAGTAAGTACATAATAAAAATGGTAAATATAAAATATCACTTAACTATCTACCCAACGAAATCATTCAGCGAATTTGTCAAAATTTAACATATTTTTCAGACGTCCACTATATTTTAGTTTTAATATACATGGTCATGACAATAACTATGCTTCTTAGGACAGGCACACTATTTAGGCATAAGTTGTAGGCTATACTCATAAATAGAGACATTGCTTCAGGTTTTCAGAGTTGTTAATAATTCTTATTGGAATCTAGTTTAATTGAAAATAGAAATTTGGTAATGTTCTTAGTAAAATTCGTTATTAAGTAATAAGCACACAATAAATGTGACATGACATAGAAATTATGCATTTATTTTATCTTGTGTCACCTTGTGATGCCTTCATCGTCGCGAAACACGAATAGGTTAGGTACATATTCTCGTATGTACATAAAATCTCTTCGGTGAAATCGTCCAGTGACTGTAATAAAATTCAACACATTATTCCATCATGGCCATAGCTATCAGGGATCATTATAGTGGTTTAAAATTTTACCAATTACACTGGTGTTAAGTTTTAATCAAATTGTGACATTTTACACCATTTTCATTCCATTAAAATTGGTAAAGATTATTGCGGTAAAGATGTACCAAGGCAGGTTTTCAACAGTGGAGGTTACCTTTAATACACGCACATGTTGGAATGAGATGACCTATTACATAAAGAATACACATTCTATCCCCTAATCTATGGCAATCGCGGAACGTCACATAATATGTTTTATAAAATATACCAATTGATTACAATTTGCCAAAATGGTTATAATATTGTGTCTCCTCTCATGCATGTGGCTGCTAATCATTTTAATCCTAATGACTCTCCCTCCTACCCTCTATCAAGAGCAAGGCCGTGCTCAATCAAGAATTCGACTGGACATAATTCACCTTCTGCTCAAAATAATAGCAATTTTCCCTGGCGTCTGTTTCTAATGCGGCTAATGTTCCACCAGTTAGTTTTGTTACTCGCTTGAGTTATTACCGTTATTACGGTCTCATGTCATCTGATTACGGATGATTCCATTACCTTTTGTCTAACAGAATACTAACAATAGTCTATATTTAGCGTGAATATGTTCTATTTGGGAAAAGAGTGGCGGGTTATGGGTCTATTTGAATAATATTTCACGATTAATGTCTAAAAAAAAATTATAATTTAGACGTACTGTATACGCAGTGTATTTAACATGGTAAATATAATTTGTATACGTATATTATTTATAGTAATAGTAATAACTTCTAGCGATGTTTGTAACTAAAAGTGCATTAAATATGCATCACTATCAACTACGAGTTTGGGATACATTAGGAATAAAAAAATTGTTTTCTTAAAGTTTGTCGCAGTCAACATAGTCATGTGCCATAATAAATACAATAATAACACTCTAAATCATTTTAAATTTTCATATACAGGATGATCCATACGTAACGGATAAAATAGTTTTCTATATATATATATATATATATATATATATATATATATATATATATATATATATATATATATATATATATATATATACTTTTTAGGCACGATTTCAACTTTCGAATATTCAAATGTTCGAATTTGATATATGTAATAGAGGCGGTGATGAAATCCTTCAAAATATTTTAATATAATTTCTTTAATGATTCAAGTAATGTATTGCCTTCTTCTGTTCTTTTAATCATCATTGAAGCTATTTGATGTATTGAAGTGACCTTTCAATTTTATATAACCCACTAAAAATAATTAAGCTAATTAGGAAAAAAGGATTTCTTAACTGAAATATTTTTTAATTGGCAAGTCACTCTTTTCATTTACTGTGCTATAAAAAATATAGCCCAACAATTCGATTATTTATAATTTCTGCCCAGATCGATCTCATGTCGAATTTATTTAGTCCAGTATCTACAGTTATATTTATTGACCGTTCCATTTAAGACACATGTTGCTTCGTTTTTTTCAAGTAACGGTTCCCTAGGCATATATTTACCACAGCGTAGTAAAATTTCAATCGGCGATCAGAATCATCGATAATTATTTTGACACTTTTTTGAATTTGAGTTAACAATTTTGTCGTTAACTTATTTGTCGAGTGAATCTTGAATCAAATGAATTTTTTGTATATGGTATGTTTCTTTTTTATAAGAAGTATGTACCTTTTTTATACTGTTAATTTTTTTCAAAACCTGCCAATATATTCAATTCCTTTTCATCGCCAGAAATTGCTTTTAGGAAGATAATCTCTGACAGTTATAGACCGATGAAACGTTTGTTTTAGTCTACTAACCTTCTAAGTATTACGACGGTCATGATATTTTACGTATTCGGAATACTCTATTTTACATACTTCTTTCTTGCAACACCCCATTTTAAATTACATTAAAATTTCAATTCTTTGAATTTTATAAATACCATTGTGAAAATAATAATCAACGTACATATATCAAGTTGACAAAAGCAAACAGCAACTACTGTCATAAGGTCACACAAAAAGGTAAATAGCAAACCAAAAATAAAATAAATATTTATTATTAAATATCACAGAACGATGCAGCTTTTACATTGAATATTTAAGTAAATGTAACACTAAATTTAATATATTAATAATACAGATGTTTGGGTACAGGTGAAAACACTTTAAGGTCCCTTAGTACATTTAAAAAAAATTAATTTTCTTGATAAAATATATGCACATTTAAAAAAGACCTTAAATGTTTCTTATAGGGATTACTCCAGGGGAGAGGGGTTGAGAAAAAAGTAGGTTAAAATTTCTCAAACTTAAGAAGCAAAAATACTATGTATTTTAGAAATCAGCACCACCCACAAAACAAATATCGTAAAAATGGAGAAGTCGCTGGACACTTGGTGAAAGATTTTTCACTAGTAAATGACAGAAAACACTTGGCAGGTTTCACAAAAAATTTTGTGAAACCTACACGTAAATAAATGTAAAGATACCCTTCATTAAACGTGTCTTAAAATTTCTTAACAAGACTTACAAACATTTTTCAAACAACAGTCAACAATGTCGCAAACTGTAGAAAGAAATGACGCATCAAACTAAATGAAGCGAAGTGGATTCACATCAGTTTCACCAACAAGAAATACGACTACACACCAGTGATAGTCAATTAGCAAACAAAACAACCAGACAATCTCGCATGTCAACGAAGCAAAATATCTAAGCATGACTCTAGATACAAAGCTACGATGGAGACCGTATGTGAATAAGAAACGTGAGCAACCGAGCCTTAAAGTGAACCAGACCAATGTATTGGCTCCTCGTACACCATTCTGAGTCAATATACAACAAATTACTTCCCTAAAAACAAATCCTAATGCGCCTGCGCGTTTACGGTATCCAACTTTGGGGATGCACCAAGAAATCTAACGGCACTAGGACATAGGACTTCTTCGACGGCTGAAGAAACCAACACCGTTTGAATTAGTATAATGGCAGTAAAAGTGCATAAAAACTCTAAGCGTATATCTATCGCATAAATAAAACATGTATGTCGCATGAATGAATATATATTTTACCTATATATTTTATAAAATAAATAAGACCCGTAAATTATTAGTTTATTATAAAATCTAATTTTATTTTGTTACTTAAATCAAGCCTTATTAAAAGATAAATCTAAAAACAAGGCATGTCATACATATAATGAAATTCCAGAGGAACTATTTAAATAGTCACACAGAAAAGTATAATATAACACTATATATATTGGAACAGTAATATAACACTAACTAAATTTCATTTGAATTGGGCAATCCAAAATAACATTCTCGTTCATTGTTTTCCTTCATATACTTAGTATTAGTAGCATCATCAAAAATTGATCGCAAAATTGAACGAGTTCTTGGATCTTCTGTTTTTTCTTTGTTTTTGCGTTGATGATTCCAAAATTCTCTTAAGACGTTACTAATGTTACTAAGTAATTCAGTCGTCTATGTGGCGAAGGCGATGAAAAAGGATAAGTGTTTAATTGCAGCAAATTATAGGCAGTTTGTTATGAATTTTAATGGATTTTAGATATGTCCATATTTATTTTCAATTACATATTTAGATGTTCAATGAAATTTTCCTTTTTTTTTTTGTTATTTTCATCGATAGTTCTAAAAGCCTATCCGACGAGTACTAATACTAGTGACGGATGCAGTCGTCTATTTGGTGAAGGCAGTGAAAAGGAGAAACGTTTCACGAAACGAAAAAATAGTTGGTATATTCACATAAATTTATAGGACATTTATTTGAATAGTTAAAATGTTTGAATGCAGTAACTACCAAACTAGAAAGTAAGTAAATTGAAAGTATGTTTGTAATTTTCATAGGAGTTGCCGGAAATGAGTGATATTTAAAGAAAATAAATAGACCAGATAGCGAAAGGTGACTTTCAAACAATTGATTACAGAATAATGTCTTATACGAGGCAGGATAAGAAGGGATATTCAAAATTCGCCAGTGATCTATCGGGTATCTCCTAATTTGCGTTACTGTATGAACCAATATTTAAAAGAAATCGTTTACATTTAATGATATATATTAATTTTTATTATTTGTACCGATGCGATGGTGGATTTGGCTATTTTAATTAGTACATTTTATGTATTCACGTGAGCCACGAGATATTAATTACAGATCTACATATTATATGCTGAGTTGTATACTGATTCAGTTTATTCTCGTTATTGCTAGACGTTATTCGTCCTAGACATTAATTACATTTTAAGTAAGAGCAGTGTATGTACTGGTTATTACAAAGAATGTTATTAATTTAGGATGGATAAAGACTATCCAGCTTATTGTAATTGAAAATATGTTTCCAGTTCAATTTGAGGTGAATTATAATAAGTAGTTTTAAGTTTGTCTTTCTGTAAGTGAAGAAAATGTTTCGCTATTTTCCAATAAAATTTGCATATAACAAATTTAATGAAGCAATCGTTTACAACCTCGCTAAATTTAATTACTGCCTAGCTTTCATAAATTAACTGATTTTTTAAAGGATTCAAATTTGCATAACTACTATAGAGAAAACAAAATAAATAATCTCCTAAATGTCGAAATATATTTTTTGCATAATTGTATACATCGACATACTTTCGTCATAATTTAAATATAGAACTGAATTTCTGATAAACTCGACAAACGAAAATACATTAACAATACCGAATGCTGTTACTCGACCCGGTACTATTCAATTCGACAATATTACATCACGATGTTTTATAGGATAATACTAAATGCGGAGAACAAAGAAGAAAATAAATTTCCGTAATAATAAGTAACAGTAAATCGTTGGAAATTCATGACTTTTGGTATTTAGCTCGTTGGTAGTGATGGCACGTATTCTGTCAACTTTATCTTGTCGAAATCTTTGTACATTATGAAAGAGTCCGCTGTTCTTACGTTTGGCGAGCAAGGCGAATTTATTAAAATAGAAAATTAATATACTCAACGTAGGAGGTAATCTGTAGGTATATTTCTCTTTTGAATGAACATTATTTTAACGTCATAATTCGCTTATAATTAATTAGAATCGCTAAAACTTATTGCTAGTACGGACTTAATAACTTATCTAAAATATTTTAATTGTCGTTAAATTCTGGAGCAGTGTACAGAAATACATATAAAAGGTGAACAAATTTAACATTTTGATTTTTACTTTTCCGCACTCCACTATACGCGGAAAAGTAATGTAATCGTGTAAAGAAAAAGTGAAAAAACAAATTTTTTTTTGGGTTTATTTTTCGTTTTTCGACCTAAAAACAAAAAAAAAAAGGTTTTCAAAATTTTTTGCTATTTATGTGTGTCGTTGTCGTTGGCATGTATTCTTGTTAGCACGATAACTCAACTAAATCGTGTCGGATCGATCGGGTTTTGATTGATTTTGATTGGGGACGTCTCCCAGACGACACTTATTGATTTTGAGGTGGATAGAACATACGCTACCATGTACATGGGTCATGAGAAAGTACAATGGTGGACTATTTGAGAAATGTTTTTTGTTAGCACGATCACTCAATTAAATCGTGTCGGATCGACCGGGTTTCGACTCATTCTGATTAGGGACGTCTACCAGACGACATCTGTTGATTTTGACGTGGATAGGACACACCCCACCCTGTCCATGGGTCATGAGAAAACACGATGATGGACTATTTGAAAAAAGTAAAACTGTCCCATAAAACACATATTCTGCATTTATGTGTTGGTTTATTTGTTCTCGGCCACTCAATTTCGAGATAGAGATGTTCTACGCGCGGAAAAGTCCGTTTTAAGATTTTAAAACTGTATTTTTAATTCTTTTTATTCTTTTAAAAATTAATTATATTCAATTATTAATGAGTCATATGGCTAATTGAGTTGTAGACAACATATAAGATGAAAAAATTGTAACTTCATTTTTGGTTTTAAACATGCAATCCTGGGAGTCTTATGAAGTGATCTTTTAAGTAACTGATGAATTGTTTTCAGAAGTAATCAATTAAGGAGAGTTTTAAAACTCCTTAATTAATTAACTAAGGAAAGTTAATGAAATTTGATGTCTTAAAGAAGTATTGAGAAGTATTTATTCTCGATGGAGGATCTCAAAAGGGTCTTCAGGAGCTTTAATAATACTAACCTATATAGAATATGCTTCTGAATTGAATTTTCCTGGTATAGTCATTATTTCCGAGTTGCTGAAGGACGCTAATTTCATAAGGAAAAAACTAGTTTAATTTTAAAGCTTTGTGTAGGAAACCAACTGAAATATTTGTCAATTTAACCCTTTTTA
Organism: Rosalia funebris; assembly: GCA_037954035.1. NCBI lineage: Eukaryota > Metazoa > Arthropoda > Insecta > Coleoptera > Cerambycidae > Rosalia > Rosalia funebris. Next base: position 168,326 of record JAZFAV010000018.1, on the reverse strand, counting down.
AATTGAAATGGTAATATCAGTGGTGTAATGGTCTAAAATTCCAATCTGTGCAGCTTAATTAAAAACTCTGGGTTGCTTATATAATTTGTTGCACACGGACCCAGCCTCTGGATATTTTTGAATAATGTCAAGTTCATATCGGTATCTCACATAGTGGGAGTAGCTGAGAGTAGATGAAACCGAGACTGTATCTGACACAGGTTTTACACTTCCCTTTCGATATCTAAAGTTACGGGTTTTTCATCTAGGGGTCATGTTCCTTACAAAAATAAATAATAAGAGTGTGTAGTTTTGAAACGAAAGCACTGTATCTATCTTCTTTTTATAGTTAAATATTGCTAAAAATTATTTATAAATTACCGTATGCGAATTTTTATTATGGTTATTTCAAAATGTCATGTCTCGTATGTTTCATGTCTCTTCGAGTATGTCTCGTCGACATACTCGAAGAAACAGACTTGTACTCTCTGATCAATATTTTTTATATGCTATAATTGTGTCATTTTGTTTTGCCATTTTTGTTTTCATTGTTTTTCCATGTTAATTCTTTATACAAAGGAATTGTAATTGAGAAAGAATCATGTACCCAGCTAGGAGCATTATTCAAATCAGTTTTATAATCAGGAATACAAGATGCTAGTTTCTGTGCATTTCATTGTTTGATAGGTAATTAATTCAACATGAATTAATTGCCTGTGTAATTAATCTGTATTTAAAAAAATATGTTTTTTACGTAAAATTATACAAAATGGGTGGAAGGCCGGCACCGTTAGAGAAGAAGGAACAATTCACTTACACCTGAAATAAAACGATGCTTAATATCATATTTATCACTAAAAAGCAGAAATACTCTATAAATAATCAAATACACAGTTTTTTATTAACTAAATTGTCTAGCAACAAAAACAATAATAGATGCAATACTGACAATTTCAGTTACTACTAAGGTAACTGGAACTATTACTTGCAACTACTGCTAAAGTGTTCGAGTTTATCCTACATATGTTTTTATCATGTTACATATTATGCATTCTCAAATTGTAAGTAACTAACGTGGGTTTACATCCGGTAGATTCACTGAAACCAGTCTTGTCTCTATCAGACAATATATTTCTGGGAAACTTGATGATGGCAGGCGGACGTTATTTACTTTTCCAGGGTGGTTGATTACCTGGATCATTGTATTGTCATAAGATAATTGAATAAATCTGGACTATAATTGTTACTGTTCAAGTCTTAAATAGATAGTTTTATATAGAGTACCGTGACTTCAGATCATTCAACATGCTGAATTCCAGACCAATTCTGGTTGTCCACAGGGCTCCGTATTGAGGCCACAAATTTTTATCGTCTTCTTAAATAATATAGTAGAAGACTGTTCGATCTACTTGTGAGTATGATCTAGAGTATTGATAATTGACCACTGATTCATCTTTACTTTTGAACTCGACTCGATTCTAGGCGATGTTATTGACCCGATGAAGTTAGTTTACTTTAGTTTATCTACGTTTTCTTATTCATGATAAATTCATATCTACAAAAATATTTAATACAACAGTTTCAAGTAAAACATTAAAATCGCATTCATATTATTTTTGAGAACATTTCCATTCGAGAGATAACTCGTATTAAAAAAACGTAGCCTCATTTCACATAATACCCCCCTATTAGGGTGAGGAATGCAATAAATGATGGTAAGAAGGTGTTAAAAATTCGTATACGTAATGGAAGACAATTTGAACATCTAGCCCAGTGACGTTTTTATTTTTTAATAGTTTGTTCATTAACTTATTTTTGCAACTATTATTATTACACGGTTTGAGAGATGGCACATTGTCTCTACATAATTTACTAATTTCAACGCCCTGTCTAATAAACATATTCTATTAGTAATATATGTAGCCTATTATGGTGTCCCACTTGGGACTACAGGATTCGAATTGCGCATCATTTGTGTTCTATCAAGGATTGACTGTCATATACAAATCATATGACGTCAACATGTCGTGATAGACAGTCGAACAACGAATAGTTTGTGTATAACTGTTTTATGATCGTGAGCGATCATTTACAGTTGTATTAAGAAAAATTCGCACAAGATTAGGACAAACTGAAGCGCCTGCAGAGTTAACATTTCGTAACTTAATCAATAAATTTGAGAAGACGTGTCCTATTATTGATAAGGCTACACCAGTACGTAATCGTCATGGTCGGTTAGATAAAAATTTTGCTGCAGAGAGAGAATGTGTACGGAAGTATCGAAACACATCAATTCGATGTCGTGCACAACAATTAAATCTGTCAAAAGCCACCACGCATCGGATTTCAAAGATCCGCATCTGTCAAGATAGAAAATTTAGTTGACATAACAATTAAAAGTTACAGACCATTTACAACATCGTACATTTGTTAACTGGAAGTTAGAAAAGAAAGAATGTGATGCTGACTTTTGCAACAAAAGTTTGTTCAACGATGAAGCACATTTTCGTTTTGATGGATACGTCAGCAGACAAAATTGTTGAATTTAGTGTGCTAAAAATCCGCATGCTGTTCACGAGAAAAAATGCATCTCTGAAATGGAAAGAGACAGAAGGATGCAGTTTGTCTAATTTTAAATAATATAAATCGATTCCAGCAACCCTATATCGGTTTTTCCTGTACTTATAGTTTTCGAGAAAACCCCATATCACACTGCATTTGGCCACCATGTACACCCGACATTATGTCTCAGTGAGTTTTTCAACACGTGAGTTGTATTGACGCCGTATTTTTTATTGTCGTCTTCCTATCATGTGACCATTATAATCCAATTAATAAACAGTTACAGTTTCTAAAAATAACATTGCGATTTTCCTCTGCTGTGGTTAACGGTATGATACGAAAACCACTATTATTAATATTGCATGTGCATATAAAGCACAAACTAGGTACATATTGCATATATAATTATCGTGTAGCGATGTAACTATCAGTTGTGGTTTATTGTTTCTAAATATTATACGATAATCATAAAAATGCTGAATAGGATTATACCCAATAGTCATGTCATATGCTGATGATGTGCAATTGAGATAAGATAATATGTCAGTGGGATACCCGTTGCTTGGTACACCCACGTCACCACGATTAAATTAAAAATGCGATGGTCGCCTTATATAACTATACAGCTATTACATTTATTTTCGGGGAGTGTCCGCTCGCAAACTGTTGTAGACTAGCGCACAGAATAACTAATAATAGTAAAAGTTTGACATAATTTAAGCCACACATTATTTTACACATTATACATACGAGTAGTATTTATTTTACACAATGTGCACTTAAAGATTAGAATAAATTCGCCAAAATTTTTATCAGGAGGAAAAAGTAACTAATGCAAGTAAATTATGATTACACAGGTCTACAAATATTGTTACTTTGAAAGTTGATTTGGGTTTGATAAGTGATTATAAGTGAGTTATTTACGCTGACTTCATATCTACCTTTTTACCCCTCACTTTTTGTATAGCTTTTGGTAAACTGAATAATCAGCATAAATTAAGAACTAAAAGAAAAATTATATTTTAATAAACATTATATTTAATAAACATTAAAAAATATAATAAAAGCAACAACACGTAGTTTTGAGTCTCTAATTTCTGTGTGTCTTTGAAAATATCTCCCTATTTAACAAAAAATTTCGTTTTGTAGTTTTTCTTGTTTAATCATTTGTTGGATGTTCTCTTTTCAGCATCCAGCAGTAATCTGCCATCATCGTCACATCCCATCGACCCTGGTACCTCTTTTCCATCTCCTTTATCTCATGATGGAACCTTTCACCTTGATCCTTGCTAACGGTACAAAGACTTTCTGGAAAGTAGTCCAGATGAGCATGCAGAAAATGAATTCCTATGCTCATTTTACAACCAAGTTGCTTAAACTTATCAAGCATTTTGTTGACAAAAAATTCCTGTTATATTTTTAAAGCATATCCAAAATTCTTTTTCAATTTCTGTCGTTGTTTCTTCAGCCTGTTGGTCCTGCATTATTTTTCTTATTTGCGGCCCTATGAATGAATGCCATCCTTTAATTTTTCTCCAGAAAGAGCTGAAAGTTTGCTACTTAAGTACTTAAATCAATTCCCATTTTTATCTATAGCTTTTACATATTGCTTCATTAATCCTAATTTAATATGAAGTAGCAGCAAAAGATTTTTTTGCGGATCAACCAAATTTGCATAAATAACGTTTCTTGAACAAGGTGCTAAGTTTATAACAAAATATATTTGATGTATTTTTACAACCTCTAGGCATTTTTATATCAAAGTAGAAACACACGATGCGATGTCACGAGTAAACGTACACACATTAAAAACGTACTACAGCGACTATGTAAATACCTGAATAGTATAAAACCGGAATATCCCCATCAGCCAACTCTGTTTCGGTATTTCCCCCATACTTGTGTGTACATTTCAAACCGATTAGACACAGGGGCTCCGCAAAGATTGAGGCAAAATTTAATTTTATAGAACCTTGGTTTTAAAAACTACAAATTATTATACAATGCACATTTACAAATACTGGTGCGTGATGGAAACAAAAAAAGCAGTATTTGTGTAATTCATGCTATGTAACTAAGCCAAAAAGTCAAAAAAAAAACTCCGATCACAAGATCTTTGTTTGCCTGTGTTATAAAAGATCATATGTTGAGACAGACGACGAGAGACTTTTTTGTTACGACGTCAACAATGTGTTATTAGCACATTTGCCTGTATACAATGCGTTATCTTCTCTTTGACAGGAGATGTAATAAAATTGTGTCTTAAAATAGAAAAAATGTATAATACTCATAGTACAGTCATATAATTTGAAATAATGGGTAAAGCTCGGAATGAGAGTCAGAAACCTAATATTTGCATAAATATTTGAGAGAACTCTTTTTTACTTACACAGAAGTGAAATAAGGAATTGGTTACATAAGATTTTGATTGAGTAATAATTAATTTACATATACCGTCTTGAATTTATTATTTTCTTGATATAGAAAAGCTGCATTTCAAATGAAGCTCTCAAGGTCGCATTTCAAATGCATCTGACATATCCAAGTGACTGGGAAAAAATATGACCAGTTTTATCGAATTTATATATTACATTTCGAACTCACTGTATCTTTTCATGACAAATGATTGATATAGAAGCGGCTAATAATTTAAGTATATTTCACGTCCTTATATACAGTAACATGATTTCCATTGTTTAAACTTAACTTCCTTCAAGTTTAAACCATTTTTTTTGTCTGTGGTGAAATACTTTTTCTTTTCAACCTCTTTTCTGTACTTACCTCCAAATTTTTAGTATGATGTACTTAAGTTAATTAGCATGTTAATGTTATTTAATTGAATTCGATATACATTTCTAAAAATTTAATAAAAAAATCAATATTAACACTTATTATTACCTGAAATATTAATCTGGAACATTTCCTGAATGTTTTAAGTTAGCCGTTAGTTAAAAAGTGTAATAACAATAACTGAGCAAAGTATAATGATATCAGTTTATTATGTGGTTTCTCTAAACTTGAATTGAACTGAATTTCTAAACAAAGATGGTTACTTTCAATATTGTTCCTCAAAAGATAAGTAACGTCTTTCGATGAACTTGTACTTGATGAAATGCGAATTTCATTAAGTAATTGCAAAATAAATAACAATAAGTTTAGTATATTTATTGATTTTCTAAGAGTTTTCTTCTTTTTATGTTGAACGAAGGGTGTTTCATTATTTTCTTCACGTCTTAGCTCACAAACATAATACAATATTATAAAATTAACGTAGCAGATAATTAGCGTTCCTTCTGATATTACACGAGATATTTCCCAAGCATCTATTTCAGGTTAATAATGTAATATACTAATTAATATAAAATAATTACTAAACTTTGATAGAAAATCGATTGTTTTACATGTAGTCTACCTGTAGTGTATACTTTATATTTTGTGTGCGCTCAGAAATTAATTCCCTTGCTTATCAATGAATAAATAAAACTATACAAATATGTATGAGCATCCTGACTGCCACTGAGTGTCATTCGTCAACAATCATTCATCGACGATCATTAATCAGCCTTCCATATATATCCAGCAATATATTGCTATGCGACACCCCCACAAACTTTGTAATGTTTTTCATGATCTGGGAGCAGATAGCACAAATATGAAGTTATGCTATTACGAGAAATTATGAATTTATTTGAAACATCCAACTTTTACAAATGAATCGTACAGTTTGCAGCGAACAATATGTTCAAATAAGACCCTGCGCATGTCTTATTTGAACATATATGGCAGAATGTTATGTGGATAATCCTGTCTACAGGATTATCCACATAACATTCTGCCCCCCTTAACTGAGTTATTTTTGAAATAGAAAAAAATAGTCTTCTTCAGTTTATATAACAGAACATGACTTGCCAAAAATGCTACTGTAAGGTCATAGAAAAATATAGTGTCATTGTTATTGTGACCGCTAGACGAAGCATGACTTTTCACATGTCTTGTTACATATCTTTTTTTTAGACGTATAGATAATTCGATCGCATCCATCACAAAATAGGTCATTTCCTATAATATATATGTCCGCAAACAACTCCGAATCACTATCAATCCAAGTTTGCAGTAATTATGATTAGATTTTTTTTGTCTCGTGGCATGTTACACAATTAAGAAGACAGAAAATCAAACCCACGTGATTCGCAAAGCTACGTAAAGTGACAATGGCGATGAGATTAAAACAATCCATAACAGGTCTTTGTGTAACATGCGGTGCCAATGTCGTCGCTATAGAAATGGACATCGGCAGCGTATCGATTGTTGGTCCTCTGTTGCGGCTGTGTATAGATGTTTGATGGTTGCATTTAATTACGCCCATTTTTAGGTTCAATTAAACTTTGAACATGGAAACGTGGAGGACCACTACAATTAATATGTTTAGCAATAAAACCACATTTATCCATTTATGTGTTAATAATCCCAAAACTTTTGATTCTGCAGAACTCTTGTTCCTAAGTTTTACAATAATATTTGTATATAAATACAAAAAACCATCGGTGTATGTAATTCATTATTTCATGGAGCTCAATTAATAAACAAATAGTAGTTCCTGATGCGTAAATATTGAAAAAACACAATTAGTCCAGTATCGTTGCCATGACTATTATCATAATTACAGAATGTACATATATTGTTATTCGCATGTACCTAAAAATTTTATAGAAAAATATACAATACATATTTTTATTCAATGGAAGCGTTACACTTACGATTAGATTTAACTGGTACGGTATAATACAGGGTGAACTACAAATCTAAACTAAAAGACCCAGATATTAAGAATAATCTTTGTCTTAGGTGTTTGTGGAAATGGAACATCTCTATGCTAGCCGTATATCGTTGTTTTGAAATAACTGTATTAAATCTTGTCATGTTTGTCACATGCCATACTGACATCAATAACGTGCGCACGTTTTATTGGTTCTGGAGTTAAAATAATAATGAACTGTAAGTTTGAAAATTAAAACGAAAGATTGATAAATAACAATTTATTTTAACAAAAAAATGTAAATTAAAGTAATTATTAAAAATGTAGGTCTTATTAAATGCCTTATTAAAGTTTGGGCTTCTCATTCTATAAAAAAGCATTTTGGAGCATACAGGGTGATACATGATGGTACATTCTTCAAAATTATTTGTTTTACTTCTTGAAAATTAGCTGCAAGAGTTTTGAATTTTCTTTTCAGTAAAGAAACACAAAATAGTTGTTTCATAATGGTAAAACAAGGAAATATTGTTGGAAACTAAACATGTGTATACAGACTTTCCAGTTGATCACCAAAGAAAATGCAGAAGAAAGCTACATCTCATATCGTATGTTCTCGTTCACCCTCTTGTTGAATACCATTTAATGAAGAAATTCATAGTCACCAAGTGTTTGCGGCTCATCGTCATCAAATGATTTATTGTCGCCCTGCATTGACTGTGAAATTAAAAAACGAGTCTCTAAGAATATTTTTGGGGAAAAATTGCCGTCCACCAATTTTGTTAACTCCCCACAACACCAATTTTGTAGGGGTGTTGTGGAGAGTTAACAAAAATATGTGTATCATTAGAGCTCCACATATTTTGAGAATTAACATACCATAACATACCATTAACATCTTTGATTCGCCAGAATTTTTTTTACAAATCGTCATTCATTAAATTAATAACAAACCAGTGGCAGTACGGAAAACGTCTGTTGGCGAAGGGGCTTAATACGATTAAATCGTGTAAGAACATTAAATTTCTTAGCATAGCCTTTTCAAAGGTTTTGTAACTCTTGTTCTATGCGTTGACAAACATCAATTAACAATTTCCTATAACAATTCCTTAAATACGGGCAACTATCGAATACGAACCATTAACAATTTCTTAATACGAACAGTTGGTCTGCCAGCAATGGTAGATCAACCGGAATACCAGGATCATTTTTTATAGGTGACTGTCAGTTTTGTGGCACACACCGGAACGATTTTTAAGACAGACATAAGAATCCTCTATTGCCATGTCTGAGTAGTGCTCTCGAGAATTACACGACAAAAACACTGACTGAATTCCCAAATATCAACTAGCGCGGAAGTTCGAAAATATACTTCAATTATAACAAATGTGCTATTCTCGTGGGGAATATCATAATTAAAAACTGCAGAAGATTACAATAACATGAAAGCTTTGACAAATAGTTGACTAAATCAAAACTAGTTGACACGTCTTGGTAATCGATATATAATGTTGTGTAATCGACATAATTACACAACACTATCTCTAAAGGCCCGTCCACGTTACTCGTGCTCGTGCTCGCCAGGCTTGTGCTTGTCAGGAGGCTCGTCTGACTCGCACTCATGCTCTTTCTATCTTCGTCCACATTATCGCCCACATTACCAGTTGCTTGTCAGGCTTTGGCTCGCGAGGATCCGCTCCGTATTCGTAGTTGTGACAAGTGGCTTCATAAATTAGAAATGGAGGAAGTGGTTTTAACAGGAGCCAGCTTCCTTGTGTTCCTGATAGCTCAGGAACAACAAAGAACAAGACACAACAAACAACCCAGAAAACGCAGCTGCTGGACGACAGTTTCCAAAAGTTGAGAAAGGTATAGTGGAAGTGATTTAATGGATGACTTGGAGGTTGAAAACTTACATTTCAAGGCATTTTGCCATATGCCCGTATCCGATTTTGAATCTCTGATAAATTTGGTTGGACCGAAGATAGCAAAGGCTGACAGCAAATTTCGGAAAGTTATACCAATTACAGAGCGGTTGGCGCTTACGCTCAGATATCTAGCAACTGACGATTCCTACTCCAAGCCAGTGATATAAAACATTGTTTCTGAAGCATGTGCTTTGTATGCGGATCAATTTGGAGAGTTTACTTCGTCAGTTTCAGAACCTGACTTTCCTGGATCAGTTACCTTCTGACACACTTTCCGATATGTAGCTAACAAACTGTTCATTTTTTTTAACTACCCTCAACTCAACGTCAACGGAACTCAAAGTAGCCACGTCTAGTTTGAGTTCCAGAACGATTGAATCCCACGCTTCAGCTTCTTTTGATTTAATTTTATAAATACAGTTATTTGCATTCTACAACACCGGGTGTTTTCATACACATTAATGAATTTGATAGTGAAATCGTTGGTCCACATTTCAACACCGAAAACAACCCGAAACCGACTGATCAAGAGTTGTCATCATCCATATGGCTCGTGCGGTTCGACACTCATCCCTTTAATGTACAGTTTATTTCATTGCTATTTGCCAAATAAATAGCCCCAAATGGCTCTTATCTCATACCGTGGCTGTTCTAGGAGAGTTTTATTTGGCAAATAGCGATGAAATGAATTGTACCGACAACAAGCGGAGCTGTGTAGCTCCCATAGGCTCATGAGGCGCGTGTGCTCGTCTCGTGACCTGTACTTGGCGTGTATTATCGTTCACATTACTCGCAAGCCACACAAGCACGAGCACGAGTAATGTGGACGGGCCTCAATAATTATTTTAAAATTTACGACCATCTTTGATCAAAACAATTTTTGATATCTAAATTTTTGAGTACTAACAATACTATACTGTTATTATGAATGTATATTGTTTCCACACTGCTTAAAATATGGTGTAAAATTTGACACGAGTTTCACACTTCACTGGAGTGAATTTTCATACCAGTAATGGAATAAAATCAACATGACTTCTAGTGTAAACTTCACCACCTTTTGTTGTAACCTTTTATTAAAATTTTACACCTTTTACTGTCCATATCGTATAATGAAGGAAAATAAGACGCCATGAAGGAGAATACACCTCACTATATTTTTCCTTTTAATATTAAGTTAATTTGTATATTAAAAAGTAATTACACATATGCTTCAAGGTAAGTATAAAAAGTATTTATATAATCGTGAACAACCAAACTTACTATCATACGAGGATGTATTTCAAACAGTACCTGTATTACTGAGCCTTCCAATTAAATATTAACCTAATGTGAATGTTCTTCCGGGTTAATAAGTAATAAATGTTTTTCATTGAAATTCAGATGCCCTTGAATATTGACTAATAATTTTATTCTTCTTATAATGAGGGGATCTAGTCCGTACTGAAAATAAAAATTATAATTTAAATGGTGTTAATGTAGTAGTAACTTAATCAAGAATGTACCCAATTATTAAATTCATTATATTATTTAATAATTGAACACATTCTTGAAAAGATTAAAGTGTTATTATAAGTGCACAATAAGAATGGCAAATAAAATATCACATAACTGCATATCCAACGAAATCCTCCAGTCGATTTGTCAAAATTTAACATATTTTTCAGGCATGTAATATTTATTAGTTTTAACAAAGTGTACCTTTTAATTTAACAAAGATTGTGTTTACCTCTTACGAAAGACTAATAATAAACGTGAAGATTATGTAGATGCGGATTCGACAATGCCACGGCAGATTCTCAACAAAGCTATAATCTTTTAAATATCATCAGTCAATTCGTCATATTTTATTTTGTAGGAAATGAAAGAATTGCCTCGATAATTGTAATCTATGGAACGTAGCGCTGAGGAGAGACAGGTGATGTTTCTCACAATTTACTACGATATTAATAAAAGCTGTAACCTTCTAAATATCATTAGTCAATTCGTCATATTTCCTCTTATATGAAACGAAAGAACAGTCTGGATAATTGTAATATATGAGATCTAAAGTTGAGGAGAGACAAAATGATGCTTTTTCAAAAATTTAATACTGTATTTTGTAATATACAATGTCGCCAAATTGAATTGAAAAAAGCTGAAATGTTCTAAATATCATGAAACAATTCGTCATATTTTCGATTGCAACACACGAAAGAACTGTCGTAATGATTGTAATATATGTATGAGATATAGTGCTGAGGAGAGACAGGCGATATTTTCTATATTCAGCATGTTCCCAAATGAAAATTACAAAAGTTGTAAATTTTTAAATATCATCAATCAGTTCATCATACTTTATGTGTAATAAACAAATGAACTGTCTTTATAATTGCAATCTGTGAAATATAACATTGAGGAGAGACAGGTGATGTTTTTTCAAAAACTTACTACTATATTTAGCATGTCACATAATGAAAATGAAAAAAGCTGTTGTAATTGTTTAAATTTCATATTTTGCTTGTAGTAAATGAAAGAAATGTCGTTTCAACTGCAGTCTATGAAGCAGCGCTGAGAAGAGACAGGTGATGACACAATGTCGCCAAATGAAAACGAAAAAGACTACAATATTCTAAATGTGATCAATCAATTGCTCATATTTTCTTTTGGAGGAAACGAAAGACCTATCTTGAATATTATAATTTGAGACATGGTGCTGAAGAGAGACAATTGACGTTCTTTTCCAAAATTTGCTACTACATTCAGCATATCACCAAATGAAAATTAATGAAGTTGTAATATTTTAAATATCATCAGCCAATTTTTCATATTTCCTTTTGTAGAAAAGCAAAAAAAACTGTCATGATAATTGTAATCTATGAAGTATAGCACTGAGGACAGACTGGTGATGTTTTTTTTAATTTATTACTACATTCAGCATATCGTCAAATGAAAATTAATGAAGTTGTAATCTTTTAAATATCATCAGCCAATTCGTCATACGAGTATTTCCTTTTGTAGAAAACGAAAGAACTATTGTGATAATTGCCATCTATGAAATAAACCACTGAGATGTTTTTTCAAAAATTTACTGCTTTATTCAGAATGTTGCCAAATTAAAATGGAAAACGCAGTAATGTTTTAAATATCATCAGTCAATTCTTTTTTTTTTTTGTAGAAAACCAAACAACTGTCTTGATAGTTGTAATCTATGAGACATAGCGCTAAGGAGAGACTGGTCACGAGTGCACTCCACTATAAACGGAAAAGTAATCGTGTAAAGAAAAATTGAAAAAAGCAAAATTTGGTTTTGGGTTTATTTTTCGTTTTTCGGCCTAAAAACAAAAAAAATGGTTTTTAAAATTTTTTGCTGTGTGTGTCATCGTTGTCGTCGACATTTATTCTTGTTAGCACGATAACTCAACTAAATCGTGTCGGATCGATCGGGTTTTAACTGATTCTCCTTGGGGACGACACCTATTGATTTTGAGGTGGATAGAACACACTCTACTCATGGGTCATGAGAAAGTTAATGGTGGACGATTTGAGAATTTTTTTTTTGTTAGCACGATCACTCAATTAAATCATGTCGAATCGATCGGGTTTCGACTGATTCTGATTAGGGACGTCTACCAGACGACACCTATTGATTTTGAGGTGGATATGGACACACCCTGTTCATGGGTCATGAGAAAGCACAATGGTTGACTATTTGAGAATTTTATTTGTTAGCACGATAACTCAACTAAATCGTGTTGGATCGATCGAGTTTTGACTAATTCTGATCGAGGACGTCTCCCAGACGACACCTATTGATTTTGAGGTGGATAGAGCATACTCTACGATGTACATGGGTCATTAGAAAGCGCGATGGTGGACTATTTGAAAAAAGTATAACTATCGCATGGAACACATATTCTGCATTTATGTGTTGGCTTATTTTTTCTCCGCCACTCAATGTCGAGATGGAGATGTTCTACGTGCGGAAAAGTCCGTTTTAAGGTTTTAAAACTGTTTATTTGAGAATACGGTGGATATATTTAACTTGTTACTCTATCAATATTATTTTAACTAACTCTGCTTTATGTTAAACGACACCTGTATCGCGTTCCTTGATTATTTCCGTTTTTAATTTGTCGTTTAACATGAAGAAGAGTAAAATAATTAATGTTTTTTTTCGGTCATGTTTTAACATGTCGTTACGCGCGAGGAATCAATTTAGAATACAAAGTATACAAGACTCCGTTCTGCAATAAATAAACACCATTTACAATCGAAAATAAATAGAGACTGAATCAGCTTTCGGTTCTCCAAGTTCCATAAAATAGAATACTTTGCGTTATATAGCGTTATATCCCGAAAATCCTCCCTAGCAAGAAATATTTACCGTTTTAATATTAAAGTAGATTTAGTGTTGTTTGTTGGGCGGGTTGTTTTTCTAAAAAGGTTTCCTGAACGCTCCGGCGAAAAGAATTAAAGTAGTTCTGATCCATCTTCGTCCGCCCTATATTACGAGGGTCAAACTACCCTGGGATTTCACGAGTTTCTAACACTATTCAACCCCTTAGCTTCGCATTTCTCCCTTCGCGGTATGGTCACTGTGCGTAAAAACGGAGCAAACAAAATTATTTCAACTCACTTGGCGGAACCGTAAAAGAATACGTCAAGCGAAAACGACGGAGATTAAATTCATTTCTATAAAAATGTACAGGAATTAAATTTACATGAGGCTCGTCTGTTTGGTTTTAAAATTAGAAATTTAAATTACGCGTTAACTTATTCTCCGTATGGAACGTTAAATAAAACCTTAAATGTGAAAATTATCATCTCGACGTCTTAACAATTCCGCGGCGGGATTTTTTAGGAAAGCAAGGCGCACGCAAATTAAAATAAAATGTCGGAGGGTGGGTATTTCGGCTCATAATTTTTTATATTTATATTTTCATTTGTATTCAGTGTATTTGCATATTTCTGTTAAATAGATTCCATTTCATTGCGGTTTAATTTTTACGCTGTTAAATGACCATACACAAATATTCTTCATTATTTCTTATTTAACTTGTAAAATGATGCTTTCAAAATTGTTTTTTTTTTAATGAAAAAACGGTTCTAAAAGTTATTGAAATTGTTGCTATATATATGTATAGAGTCAAATATATATTTTTCGTGTTTTTACTTTTTCGCACTCAACTATACTAGCGGAAAAGTAATATAATCGTGTAAAGAAAAATGTAAAAAAAAGTTTCGTTTATTTTTCGTTTTCCGGCCTAAAAACAAAAAAATGGTTTTTAAAAAATTTTGTCTGTGTGTCGTCGTTGTCATCGGCATTAAAATTTCTTGTTAGCACGATAACTCGACTAAATCGTGTCGGATCGATCGGGTTTTGACTGATTCTGATCGGAGACGTCTTCCAGATGACACTTATTGATTTTGAGGTGGATACCACACACCACCCCCTCCCTTGGGTCTATTTGAGAAATTTTTTTTGTTGGCATGATAACTCAACTAAATCCTGTCGGATGGATCGCGTTTTGACTAATTATGATTGGGGACGTCTTCCAGACGACATCTATTGATTGATAGGACACATCCCACCCTGTCCATGGGTCATGAGAAAGCACGGTGGTGGACTATTTGAGAAATTTGTTTTGTTAATACGATAAATCAACTAAATCGTGTCGGATCGATCACTTTTTTACTGATTCTGATTGGGAACGTCTCCCAGACGATACCTATTGATTTTGAGGTGGATGGGACATACCCCATCCTGTCCATGGGTCATGAGAAAAGCACGACGGTGGACTATTTGAGAATTTTTTTTTGTTAACACAACTCAACTAAATCATGTCGGATCGATCGAGTTTTGACTAATTCTGATCGGGGACGTCTCCCAGATGACACCTATTGATTTTGACGTGGATAGAACACACTGTACCATATTCATGGGTCATGAGAAAGCACAATGGTGGACTATTTGAGAATTTTATTTGTTAGCACGATCACTCAATTAAATCGTGTCGGATCGATCGGGTTTCGAGTGATTCTGATTAGGGACGTCTACTGGACGACATTTATTGATTTTGAGGTCGATAGGATACACCCCATCCTGTTCGTGGGTCATGAGAAAGCACGAGCGTGGACTATTTGAAAAAAGTAAAACTGTCGCGTAAAACAGATATTCTGCATTTATGTGTTGGTTTATTTTTTTTTAGCTACTCGATTTCGAGATAGAGATGTTCTACGTGCGGAAAAGTCCGTTTTAAGGTTTTAAAACTGTTTATTCCTTGTGGCCTCGAATTTATACAAAAAACTTGTAGATAGATTTATACCAGCCATAGGTAGTTGTACTTCGTTTTTTAATTTGTAATATCCTAAGCAAGATTAATTGGGAGATAAGTAACATAGATATAACACTATTCTTGTCCAGAGGTCAGTCAGGACTTTGATTTGAAAAACCATTTGATCCTAAAGTTTCTGGAACCCGGTTTAGAGCCACTATTCCTTGTCCGAAGTTTCAATTTTTTTTTTTTTAGGTTTTCAGATCAGGTTTTGTTGCAACATTTATATGTTTAAGTGTATAAGACTTTTAGATTTAATCAATCTAAAATTAAAAGTTTGGATGATTGCTGTTAAAAAGTTACAAGCTCCGTAAAAGCTGTTTTTTTAAGTCTAAGTATTTAAAATGTTAAAATCAACTAACAATACGAAGTTTTAAAAGTATAGTTTAATTTTTTTAGCTGATATCCCTTTTTAAAGTTGTGTTACTGTGCAAAAAACAACCCATGAGTACAAATTACTCATACTACTAAAATCGTGCCACAAGTTAGCGCTACCAGTCTAGGGTTAATGGAACTTTGGAAAAAGTATTTTACTACTATTTTCTACCTTATCATCATGTATGATTATGTTAATACTATTTCACCACCATGTATCTATTTTTTATCTATTTTTTCATTACCTACAATGTCTTATTTCCCAACAATTTTTTAACAAAAATTTGCACGATTACATCAAAATTGTGGAAATCCTATTTTAAATATCGCTACTAATTGAATACATAAAATTATGCACTCATTTCATATCTTGGTTATGCTGAGTACACAATATTATCTTTGTGTAACAATTATCAGAAATATCATGTAATATAAAGGCGTCCAACAGTTTTGAATATAAATATGGCGTATATTTAGAAAATGACTATAGTTGTTTTGGTGCACAGTTCTTAGTGAAAGTCACTTTAAAAAATTATCTATAGGTCACGCAAACGTAATTATCACTTTAAACTATTTCAGTATAGTTGATAACTTTAAACAAATTCATAAATTCCCTACAATGTAACTGCTACTTTGAAACTATTGAGATTTAAATACTTCCAAGTGGAAAATAAGTAACGCCACACGGTTATTAATACTAATGTATACTACTTCAATGTTCTAATAACTTTAAAGTAATCAGATTTAATGACGAATTACCATTCAATAATTTCAAAAATTAAATAGAATTATATAATAATAAAACTATATAGTACTAATATTATGTAATGTATGTAAGTAATGGTGAATTGTAAAACGACGAGAATGTTCTAATTTAAAGTTATTTTATTCTCTGTAGTTCTTTAAGATGGTATTTAAGCTTCGATGTGCCATTACAATGGTTAAGGCAAATAGTGTCTGGATATTTGTGAGGAGCAGGAATGAGAAACAATTACTTTTATAAAGTCTGTGCTCGGATAGGATATTCACGATATAATTAGGAGCATTAAGAAGTCCAATTTTATTTATATATTCTGAAACTCGGCGACGGTATCATCCTCATTTTAGATTCAACCAGGACATCATCCTGGTAACAGTTCCTGATAAGTATCTTGTTACCTTTTTACATCTTAGCTGAGGAAGATTTGGTAAAGAAGACTGCAGTATGTGTGTGTGTGTACTGGTAGATGTAGGTAAATCAGCTGTATAGATTAAATATAAAGTTGGTCCCAGCACACTTTCTTGGGGTACACCAAATAGAATAAGATGTAAACTGATATATGTATAGCTTCGTTTTACCAGAAAATGGCTATTGCTAAGATGAGATCTCAGTATTAGAAAGTGTTAATAAAGGAAGATATTTATTTATTTTATAGCATAGTCCTTCATGATTACTAAAATTCTAATGTCATTTGTCATTATTAAAAAATAAAGCCCTGCTTGAATTTTCAAAGAAAATGTTCAATAGTGTGTATATATATATATATATATATATATATATATATATATATATATATATATATATATATATATATATATATATATGTATATATATATATATATATATATATATATATATATATATATATATATATATATATATATATATATATATATATATATATATATATATATATATATATATATATATATATATATATATATATATATATATATATATATATAATAGTGCACAATACATACAGAACGATTAATTAACAATGCTTAATTACCCTTTTTCAAACGACGACGATTTTTCATTTGCCATAATTGACATATATTTGTTGGTGGTTAATACAAAACTGAGTGATAACGGAATGGAGTGGGATCGAAAACGTATCTACACTATCGTGACAAATCAACATAAGTCCAATCTCGCTCCAAAAAATATTCTTCAAAATGTATCGGTATTGGAGCGTTATGAGGCCGAACTCTTAGGGCTCTTTTACACGGAGAGCCGTAAGGCTCGTCCTCGCGAGCGGGAGCTTTTTCCGCTCCTACGTTCCACTCGTAATGGTTCGTACACGTTCTGTGGCTTTGGCGATAGCAAGGATAAAAGTGCATTTTGCCTCGACCGGGAATCGAACCCGGCTCTCCCAATTTCCGTTTGAGTGCTCTGACCGCTGAGCTATCGAGGCACACTCATTATCCTTGCTAATGCGCCAATTTAATGCGTCACTACAGTGGCCATATATCTTCTTCACCGTCGACGTCGTCTTCAACGCAAAAACGCCAACGTTCCAAAACGTATTGGGTCCATCCTGCCAATCAAATGCGCGATAAAGCAGGTATTTTTTGTCACGCTTTATTAAGAACTTCGACGGGATGACAACAAGTTTTACAATCACTTTCGAATGTCATTGATCTCATTTGATGAGTTCGACATCAAAATTCATCTTGACTTCACGCTGGGGAGCGGGAGACTGGCGAGCGAGAGCCATTCTCGCCCTTCTCGTGTGAATGATCCATTCCTCCTTTTGCATTTCGAGGAAGAGACTCCTTTCCAAGCGACCGGCTCGAGATGCACGAGCCATACCGCTCCTCACTTGCGCGCCCTCTTTGCATTTCAGTCTTGCGTGCCTTCCTCCCGTTCGCGAGGTCTAGCCTTGTGGCTCTCTGGGTGAAAGAGGCCTTAGCGACAGCGATAATGTGAATACGCTCTTTGTTTCTTCTGTAAGAATATTTTACCGAACCGAGAGTGTACCGAGAGTGGCAACATAGTGTGGATCAAGCCTTATATGCCCACGATTTGTGATAAACCATTGTTTTTCTGATGAAATTTAGTATCGTATACCACCTTATAAAGCAACTTTAACGACCGTAAATGCTTGAACAAAAACAAAAAACAAAACCGGTTAGATAAATCATTATTTCATAAAATAAGAATTTGTTTGGCTATTATCAACGTGAATTTGTGTCTGTGTAAGCTTAAAATGCGCACCTAATGGCACTTCATTATAGTGAAAACACGGTACATAGCTTTTACTCGGTTTAAGATAATAAAATGAATTGTTATTGCACTAGCACGACAACAGAAACTAAAAATAGAAAACAGAAGTGCAGCAATACATTTCTTGATATCGCTTTATGCCAGCAGTAAATATTGTTTATTTAGTTGCTGTAATTTAGAATTATTTATGCTGAAATTTGCGGCATGTGCAAACGAGGCATTTATTGCCAAATGGCTTTTCTTATTAGGGGACTGTGTTAATTGGTTTTTAACCTATGACCAGTAGCCGGGCTTAAACATTTCTTAAAGATAACTAGGTAGTAAACATCTTAATAATTAAACGCTTTATTTGCCTGCTTTTATTCTCTCAAAAATAAAACAATTTCTGTATACACAAGAATCATTTTTGTCCATTGATGGAACAAATAATGCAACAGCTAAAGCAAAGTATATGTAAAAATGTATGCAAGTAGAAAAATTATATTTAGTTAAACCAGTAAGTGCATGGATTTTGGCTCAAATGACTTTGATATAATGTTTTTACTTTTCCGCACTCCACAATACGCGGAAAGGTAATATAATCGTGTAAACCTAGGCCTAAAAACAAAAAAAATGGTTTTAAATCATTGTGTGTGTGTGTGTTTGTGTGTGTGTGTTTGTGTTTGTGTATGTGTTTGTGTGTGTGTGCGTGTTTGTGTGTGTGTTTGTGTGTGTGTGTGTTTGTGTGTGTGTGTTTGCATGTGTGTGTTTGCGTGTGTGTGTTTGTGTTTGTGTGTTTGCGCGTTTGCGCATTTGTGCGTTTGTGTGTTTGTGTGTTTGAGTTTGTGTGTTTGTGTGTTTATGTTTGTGCGTTTGTGTTTTTGTGTGTCTGTGTGTGTCTGTGTGTCTGTGTGTGGCTGTGTGTGTGTCTGTGTGTGTCTGTGTGTGTCTGTGTGTGTCTGTGTGTGTCTGTGTGTGTCTGTGTGTGTCTGTGTGGGTGCGTGCGTGCGTGCGTGGGTGCGTGGGTGCGTGGGTGCGTGGGTGCGTGTGGGTGTGTCTGTGTCTGTGTCTGTGCCTGTGCCTGTGCCTGTGCCTGTGCCTGTGCCTGTCTCTGTGTCTGTGCCTGTGCCTGTGCCTGTGCCTGTGCCTGTGCCTGTGCCTGTGCATGTGTCTGTGTCTGTGCCTGTGCCTGTGCCTGTACCTGTGCCTGTGCCTGTGCCTGTGCCTGTGCCTGTGCCTGTGCCTGTGCCTGTGCCTGTGCCTGTGCCTGTGCCTGTGTCTGTGTCTGTGTCTGTGCCTGTGCCTGTGTCTGTGTCTGTGTCTGTGTCTGTGTCTGTGTGCGTGTGCGTGTGCGTGTGCGTGTGTGTGTGTGTGTGGTAGGGTAGGGCCCCAGGGAACAGTCACCCTGGGACCGCTTCTGCATTACTTCGGGGTGATGTCCATATATATATAGCCATTTCCTTACATCCCCCATCCTCTTGCGAGATTAGGGGTTCAGGGGCTGGGCTTCTCGTGCTCTATTCACTCTCCTATGCTCCTGTTGTTCTGCTTCTCTCTTTCTCTCCATGATGTCCTTAATATAGGCCGACACTGCTCTCTAAGATCTCTCTTCCTTTAACATGGCTGGGAGAAGGATTTCCACCCTCAACTCCTCTCCTATTGCCTCTGTAAGTCTGAACCTCTCAGTTTCTGTTCCAGGGCACTCAAAAATTGCGTGGTTAGCGTCGTCTAGGGTATGCCCACACAACAGGCAGGTCGCACTCTCCGTCTTCTTAAATCTTTCCAGGTATTCATTAAAACATCCATGTCCACTAAGCGCCTGAGTAAGATAATAATTTATCTGTCCATGGGCTCGATCGCACCACTCTTTCACTCTGGGAATCAGACGATGTGTCCAGCGTCCTGCTGTGTCTGTGTCCCACCTTGTCTGCCATCTTTCCATCAGACGCTGCCGAGCCAGCTTTTTTTCCTCCTTCTTTCTTTCCTTGTTCTCACAACACGCTTCGTAGATCTCCCTTCTTTCTCTTACCATCAGGTCGATCGGTGGTCTGCTGGCCAATACTAGTGCCGCTGCTTCCGAGATAGTCCTGAAGGCGGACGTGACTCTTATAACACTGCGTCGTTGGACTGACGCCAGCCTGCGCCTTATGGTTTCCCTCTCTACTGCACCCGTCCAAACCTCCGCTCCGTAGAGCATTTTTGCATGGACGACGCTGTCTAGTAGCCTTCTCTTGTGTTCCCTGGGGCCTCCAATGCTCGGCATTAGTCGTGCAAGGCTAGCTGCTGTGGCTGCGGCATTCTCCAAGGTTCTCAGGACGTGTTCCGTATACCGTAATCCTTGATCTATCCGTACGCCCAGGTACTTCACGAATTTTTTAAATGGTACAATTTCGTTCTCCAGGGCTATCGTCGTTGGTATGACTGCTCGCTTATTCGTTATAAGTACTGCCTCCGTCTTATGCACCGCCAGGTGCAGTCAGCATAGTCATTAGCTTTTAGCCATATATTGGCCCTACGGATGGTTTAACCATACCAGTTAACAACTCCAAGGTGCTTATTGTCCTTGCCGTCACAACCACCGCCACATCATCCGCGAACCCTATTTTTGTTCCCGTTGGCACATCGAGGGCAAGAAGCCCATCGTACATGATGTTCCACAGGAACGGGCCGAGTACCGATCCCTGTGGAACCCCCGCTGTTACCTCGTACTCCCTGTCCCCGTCCTCCGTATTATAGATGAGAGTTCTGTCAGACAGGTAACTATCTATCATCCTCAATAAATACTCAGGCGTGCCCCGTTCCGACAAGGCTCCTATGAGCGCTTCCCATCTGGCCGAGTTGAAGGCATTCGGAACATCCAAGGTAACCAGAGCGCAGTATCCCCTGGTATTCGTTCGCCCAATCATCACCGTGTTCGCTGTGTTTACCACGTTTGTAATGGCGTCCACTGTGGATCGCCCTTTGAGAAAACCGTACTGCCTCTGTGACAGTCCTCCATTTGCCTCGATATTTTCCTCTAGCCTCTGCAGAACCACCCGCTCCAGAAGCTTCCCTATCGTATCTATTAGGCAGATTGGTCGATAAGACGAAGGATCTGCCAGAGGTTTTTCCCCTTTTCTCAAGAGAATCAGAATCTGACGCTTCCATCTTTGCGGGAAGAGTCCGGCCCGGAGACTGGCGTTGAAGGTTTCCCGTAGGAGCTCCGGCCACACCTCCACTACCATCCTAATAACCTCATTAGGGATATAGTCCGGACCAGGTGCTTTCCCCGGTCGAAGCTTCTTTGTTGCTGTACGTAGCTCCTCTATAGTAAAAAGTGTGGCTCTTGTACTCCTAGGAGAGGCAGGACGCGCAGGCCTCTTCGCGTGGCTCGGAAACAGGGTCTTTACAATGTTCTCTATTCGTTCTGACTTTTTTATTCCAGGAATCTGTTGTCTTCCTAACATTTTCCTGGTGACCAATCTGTAGGATAAACCCCACGGGTCCTCGTCTACCGAGCGACATAGGTCAGTCCAGCACTTGCTCTTTCTGCTCTTAATTGAGGTTCTTAACTCCTTTCGTGCCTCTCTATACTGTTCTCTAAGGGAGGCTTCCTCTTCTCTGTTTCTTCCGCGCTGCATCTTTCGGCGAGCGGCGAGGCACTTTCTCAATTCCGCAATTTCGGGAGTCCACCAATAGACTGGCTTTTTTTGTTGTTGAACGCTTCTTCGTCTCGGAATGGCCCTGTTACACGCTGCTTCGATCGTTTTCACTGTATATTCTGCCAATGCCGCCGGATCTCCATATTGCATACTACGCTGCAGGTGCCCCTTCTGTTTTGTGCTCTCTAAGAATTCTCTGAACTGTACCCTATCCAGCTTCCGCAGTATCCATCCCCCTTGCGTTGACATAGTGTTTGCCTTCCTTTGCTGCTCTTCTTCAATCTCGTATTGGATATACTGGTGGTCGCTCAACGTTATATCCTCCAGCACTGTCCAACCGACCGCCCTCGCCGCAAGACCGCTTGTAGTAAACGTGATGTCTACCACTGACCCCGTAGTACCTCGCCTAAAGGTGTAAGCTTCTCCCTCATTGAGGATGATGAGATCAAGTCTTGCCATCATCTCTGAGAGTGCCTCTCCTCTGTGGTCCAATTTCCTAGAGCCCCATTCCGGCGATTTGCAATTAAAATCGCCTGCCACCAGTATATTTCCTCTCGCCAACCGGAGATTATCTTCGAGACTACCTAGTTGTTCTTCAAAGTTTTCATAGGTATCGTTGGGGGAAAAGTAGCAGCTAAAAATTCTTGTATCTGCTATATCCACCCAAACAAAATTTGCCGCCGAGCCACCGACCTCCTGAATGATTAGGTCTTTGTTAAGTATGACAATGGCCGCCCTGGCAGTTGCATCCTGGAACCACAATCCTTCTTCAGGCTTCTTGTATTGTTCGCTAATTAGCAACATGTCAACTTTTTTTTCCACAGCCGTTTGCATAAGCAGATCTTGTGCCTCGCGTCCTCTACCAAGGTTTATCATTGTCGTCGGTATTTATTCTTGTTAGCACGATAACTCAACAGAATCGTGTCGGATCGATCCCAGACGACACCTATTGATTTTCAGGTGGATAGGACACATCCTACCCTGTCCATGGGTCATGAGAAAGCACCATGGTGAACTATTTGAGAAATTTTTTTTTGTTAACACGATAATTCAACTAAATCGTGTCGGATCGATCGGGTTTTGACTGATTCTAATCGGGGACATCTCCCAGACGACACTTATTGATTTTGAGGTGGATAGAACACACTCTACCATATTCGCCGGTCATGAGAAAGCACGATGGTGGACTATTTGAGAAATTGTTTTTGTTACACGATCACTCAATTAAATCGTGTCGAATCGATTGGGCTTCGACTGATTCTGATTAGGGACGTCTACCAGACGACATCTATTGATATATTGATTGATTGATGACATCTATCTAAAACAATATTTAATTTTATATTTAAATTTTCTGGTCAGTTCGTCGATTTGGAAGAAGACTATGGTATCTCGGAAAGCTACAAGTTTCAGGAAAGTGATTTGAAATTTTTAAAGTATTCAACTTAAAATGTTTTCTATGATAACAAGGTAGGAGTCTGAAAATTTCACCTTATAATCTTGGATATCTATAATAACACTTCCCCCATTGCTTTCCTCTGATTAATAATACCCTTCACCATACGAGTTACCTCCTCTCATTTTGAGTTCGTCAGAAATTTATTAAACATTTCTCAGATTTAAGATCTTGTTATAGAGGAAGAAAAATACTTTTATCGTGATCTTAACGGGTTTATTCTTGCAAAATACAGTGGAAAAAAGTCAAATTGAAAAACTTAAGTATCACAACTGTGAAAAGGTACATGTGGTTCAAGACAGATACATGTTTCTTCGAAACTAAGCTACATTTATACCCCGTAATTTTCAGTAATGTAAATCCCATTAGACTAACATTTTGAATATTTATAATAATATTTCCAAAGTATAGTTTGCTATTTCAGCTATTTCATCGCTATTTGCCAAATAAAAAATCTCAAAACATACCGTGGTTTGTTTTTATAGCTAGGCTCAGGTAGATTGTTGCGTTTATCGGCAAGATAAGAGAATTTTTTATTTAGCAAATAGCGATGAAATGAATAGAATCCTTTCACCTGAAGAGCCTGGAGGGAACTGAGATCGTATTGTCTTCTTCAAAAGGTGCATTAGGATAAGATGATGCAATAGTTTTGATAGCCCTCTTGGCGCAGCCAGTTGAACTGCACTTGTAAAGTCTCTTTCATAAATCTTGAACTAATTTTAGGCAATTTAATGAAAAAACCCTAAAAAACTAGGTTTTTTGCGATATCATAGTTTTCTTCCAAATCGACGAATTGTAAAGCCCTTTCACAATTTAAATAAACAGTTTTAAAACCTTAAAACGGACTTTTCCGCACGTAGAACATCTCTATCTCGAAATTGAGTGGCCGAGATAATAAATTAACACATAAATGCAGAATATGTGTTTTATGCGACAGTTTTACTTTTTTCAATTTTTCTCGAATAGTCATGAACCATGGACAGGATGGAGTGTGTCCTATCCACCTCAAAATCAATAGATGTCATCTCTGGTGGACGTAGTCTGGGAGACGTCCCCGATCAGAATCACTCAAAACCCGATTGATCCGACACGATTTAGTTGAGTTATCGTGCTAACAAGAGATTTTATTAATGCTGACGACAACGACAATGACAACGACAACGACAACACACATTATCATATTAACAAAATATGAACCCAATGGGCGGGTATTTACTTAAATACTACAGTATTAATGATTTTAGCTTTTAACTTAGTCGTTTCTCTATCTCACTTAACTTCCTATCCAATATAATCTAATCTGACGAATTTGTGTCTCTTCAGACATCCTCTATGTTACCTAATTGAATCTTTTAACTGACCCTTGTTATGGGAATTTTGAATGTGCGCCAATTATACCTTTATCTACATATGTTGAAGGACTGCAATCGGCCCAACCACTTGAGTTCAACCATCCATATTCAGGCAAGTGTTGGGGCACTTTTGCAGTAGAATATCGGAGTCAGCTTTCTAATGAATTGTGATAACGTCCATATGAAAAACAAAAGTTAAAAAGCGTCTTTAAAAAGTACCTTAAGAATGTACTTGCGAAAATGTCGCCATCTCTCCAATTAAAGAGATATGAGGCATTGTTGAAAATGCATCCTGTTTTTTGCAATTATTTAAAAAGCGAAAATAGTCAGGTAAAATTTGATAATGTAGTGAAAGGTCAATAAAAGTCTTTAAAACTTTCCCCCTTTAATGATCTCCCTGTCTCTGATAATACCGGAGATAGCAATGTTTACATATACATTTTATATCACTTTTTATTTATTAAACTTTTTAAAGTTTTTGTTTGACATTTATTTATGTTGAAAAAGGAGTAAATAGCACTAAAGTGGACCATATTGTTATGCTGTATTAGTAGATATTCTTAAGGTTATAGTTATCTGTAGACTTAAAACACCTTAGCTATCTCAAAGTATTTGAAATCATAGGATGATAAATAGTTTATTTTGATAGAATTGCAGAGTAGTCTTCTGGGTTAGTTATAAAATTGATTTATTGTCCATATTTATATAATGCACGAAATTAATTCATTGTCTGTGCTCTATTTTCAGCAGAATGAAATTGTTAGCTTGCTATTTATTCAAATTGGTGTTATTTGGTTAAAATTATGCGTTGGCATGTCTGATTTATTTGTAAAGGACTCCTACAAATCTCTCCATTCCGTGTTATTATTGGATCGTGTAGATATTCGCAGCGAGTCTTGGGTTTCATTAGAATAATTCATCAAGTATTAATATGATTTATTGCTGGAATAAATTGTTAGCGCTGCGCCATTCAATATTTTTCATTAGCGGGTGAGGAAAGTTATAAACTGTTTTTCGGCCCGTATTCCGAAAGAGTACATACAGAGAGACCTAGATTGATTGAAGGTGACGTCACTCGTCCTACTCATGAATAAAGTGAAGGTTTCAAAACTGATTCTATTCTGTTAAGAAAACTTTTATAGAGAAGCACTTTTTCATTAATGCCACCAATCTGATCATTTGTTTCCGACATTTTAAGGATTTTTTAATATATTGTAAGTATTTTACTTAAAGCAGATACATTAAGCGTTCATGACTTCAGTGAATAATGTGTAAGTGTCGTGAGTAATGTGTACGTGAGTAAGTGTCGTGAGACACGAACACCACATAGTGTGTAATGTGTTTATAACGTAATTATTTAGTAAATACTTCTCAAATATTGAACTGAATTGTATCTAGAGATATCAGGAAGTTGCAGGTTTCTTAATTCATGGTGACTTTTGTCTGTCACATTAGTTGGAAACACTGGCCACGTTAATTCAGTTGTTTTTTAATTCCAAATTTAATTTTCTTCTAGTTCTCATTTTATTCGGTTTCCCATTAAACACTCATTTTTCAAAATAATTAATAAAATATAATAATAATGTTAATTTATAACGTAACAATGATAATGATGATGATTTTTGTCAGTTAAACAATAATTACTTGTCAAATAATAATAATTTTGTGTTTGCTGACGTGTTCTCTTCACGTTTTCCTTTATTCCCACCACTTCATATATATTTTTGTTGTACACATACCGTCAAAAGTCTTGGACCCCCGATTTTTGTATTAGTAAATAATTTGTTTTTAAATATTGTATTTGTTTTTCAAAATATGGTTTTTATAAATGTATTTTTTTGTAATACAGGAATAATTTTTAAAAATTTACTCAACTAAAATACAATGAGAAAAAAATTTGCAATTTTTAAGTAAATATATTGTGACAAAAATTAACAAAACACATTTTTTAACAAAGTAAACTACAATTTAATAGTCAGTATGGCCTCCTCTGCTTCTCAGTACATATTGACACGCCCATGCATTGAAACAATCAAACGATTCTTAATTTATTAAGGAATATTGTTCTATTCTTCTATTGCTGCTGCAGCTAACCCTTTCGAATTTTGGGGTGGGTTCATGCGTCTGTGAATTGCTCTAGAAACAAAATCCCACATCTTCTCAATGGGATTTATATCTCGGGAATTAGCTGGCCAATCTAATCGGGTAATATCTCCCTGTTCAAGTACCTCTTGAACCGTTCTTGCACGATCTGGCATCGCGTTGTCGTCCATGAAATTGTCACCTAATTCTTCACGTAGGGGATAAATAGTGGGCCTGATAACGCTTTCAATATAAACTTGTCATATTATGATTTGTGGGAATTAACGACGTACGGCGATTGAACATTATTACTCTCCAAAACATTACTGTCCCACCATTGTAATGAGCAACCTCATGGGGAAAATTTAGTCTTTTTTGACGACCTGGTTCTCCAGACCCTTTGCCTATTGTCATCACTCACCAGTCCAATTCTGGTTTTATCTGTGAATAAGACCCATCGCTACTGCTGCAAAAGCCAATTACTACGTTCCCGTGCCAACTGAAAGCGGGCAGTTCGATGTCATGGAAGTAGAGTGGGTACCCTTAAAGGCCTTCTTGTACGTAAGTTTGCACGATGGAGTCTTCTTCGAACTGTAGAGGTCGATATAACAAAGCAAAACGTACCTTGAAAGTGAGCCCTGAGGGTTGGAGCTAAATCATTTCGGTGTCTACGGGCATATTGAACCAATTACCAATCCTGCCGTTCATTTGATACTCGGGGCTGACCACTACGTTGTCCTCTTTCCGCTGTCCCTAATTCTTGATACCTATGAACTATTCTTACTCTATGAATGTCCAGCATCATACAAAGCAATAATTCTTGCCCTATGAAATGTAGCAACCTCACGTCCTGGCATTATAACGAAAGAAAAGTATCAAGGTCGCTTTGCTAAATATGCAATAAAACTGAAGAATATTTAAAGAAAATTATAACTAATCAATAATATTTTATCTAGCAATTTATTTGATCTTGCTTGATAGCTAAATAACTAAACTTTGTTGTCTAGCAACCAAAACAAAATAAACATAATCGAAATCTGTAATATACGGGGGGTCCAAGACTTTTGATGTTGTGTGAATATTAATTTACCATATTTTATTTAATGTTTATGTTAATTTATCATTTAATTTAATGTTGATTTGCCTTTTACTTGTATTTAAAAGCAAAATCGAATATAACAATGAATAATATTGGGTAAAAATTAAACATGAATAAATATTTTACAAATTGGTCAAACTTAAAATTAGTGTTTCTATCTTAGTTTTTATGATATCGGGGATTTAGTTTAGATATTTTTTTAATCTAGAAAGTCTCTGAATATATTTATATTTTTTAAACTGGTTTTGTTCTAGTAGCTCACTAGAACAAAATAAATATGTTCTTTTAATAAAGCAATACAATAATCATTAATCATTAATAACCTGCTACATTCTATACCATCTAGACGTAATACGATAAAATGGGTTTCAATAGCCATTCATTCTCCTGAATAATGTTGAAAGTTGCCGGGATTATTTTTGGACACTTTGGTATATATTCTTCAAAAAATACCTTTTAATATAATTATAATCTGTTGACAGAAGAAAATTTAGTAGCTGTCATACTTCCGTAGTCAAATACCATTTCACACAATAAAAGTGGAAAAGTTGTATCACGCTAATTTTCAACTTCCTCATATAAACTTCCTTCTTACGTTTGTTGTTGAAAACAACCCCTTTCAGTATTCTACTTACTTTTCACAGCATCAGCATATATCACTGGCTATGAAAGTATTTATCTAGTCATAGTCATATAATCAGTAATTATCTAGTAAATAGTAGTCACCACCACGTAAAGGTATTTTAGTTTCCAAATTGATGAATTACGATATATTTTGTCGACGAGGAATTCGCCACTCAAAAGTCCGTATCAGTGTACAGGAAGGATAAAATTTAGTAATTTCTCTTTGGTGCATGTATAATATTAATGGCATAAGATATAAATAAATGTTTATTATAAATAGGAATTACTTATAATTGGGTTAATATAAATTTGATTTGGGAGTTTGCTAACTGAGAAATGGGTAGTTGCAAAAAATGTCGACGATACTATTCTATTGTATGGAAGTCATTCCTGGCAGACATATCTTCCCACCTGATATTATTAAATTATGTCCACAAGATTTATTAACGTTATCTCTCTTTTCAGGTACGTTTTCAAGGCTAACATTTAAGTAATGGGTGAGTCTATAGCAACTAATATTTCTTTTTTGTATATAACTAATATTCTTCTCATTACCAATATTAATATAACACATATATGCGTGATAATAGCAATACTATTTACAGAAGTAAATACTATGTATTTATGTATTACAATGATGCATGGATATAAATAATATAAACAAACACACTGTTTATTTCATTTTTACTACGTTTGGATATAAGTAGAATTAAAAAAAGAAATAGAATTAAATAGACAGCGAGAAATAGAATTAGGAAACACTCATACATTTAGAATAGAATAGAATGTATGAACTATTTATATAAGTACATTTGTAGTCAGATTTGGTAGTCACAAAAATATAGAAAACCATTAATCATAACATATTTAAAAAATACAAAGACAGCATTTTATCAATAATCAATAGTCAATAGATATCATTACATCGTACATACATTGGATCAACATTCATCAATACCGTAAAAGCATTTGACAAGTAAGAAACGTGTACAGGTGATAAGTTTTAGGTATGTTATTCTTAAATTTCCATTTTTATGTACTGATCAAATTTAAAGAGTCATACTTCTAGGCTGTTTTGTTACGTAATATGTAATTTTGATAGCAAAATTATTAGATCCATAGCATTCCATTAGATCTCTAGCATGTCTTGTATACAATTGGTGTACGTTGTTTTGTAGATCGTGTAAATGTGTTGCGCACTAGCAGAAGTGACTCCAGTAGGTACAAGCATGCTAGGGGTAGAAGTACATGTTATGCGATGTCTTATGTTTTCCAAATAGTGTCTGCTAGGAGTAAGGATTGTTGCATCCTCAATGAATTGAACCGCTGACTGTAACCGTAATATAAATGAAGCACTGCTCAGTTTTTCTATAAAACTATCGCATACATCAAACGAATTTGACACAAGAAGCAAATTATTCTCATGGCATTATTTACAGATGGCAGCAGTTGGTAGTAGTTGTCTCATAACAAATATATGTGTGCTTAATTTAGAACAGATATTGTCGAAATGAGTAGATCAATTTAAACTAGGATCAAATATATAATCTAAATTTCATTAGATGTCCATTTTATATTTCTTGTTTTGCCCATGTTAAGTTTCAATTTATTAACTGAAAAACCAGGTATTTGCAGAAGCCAAACTATTTCTACTCATCTCTTCATCATTTCTAATATATAAGAACTATCCCAATTTGAAATTGGTAAGCTGATTATATGAACAAGAAAAAGTACTGGTCTTAAAACAGATCCTTGCGATACACCTAATTCTTTTATAGGTGACATAATAAAGTCGGGACCTCCAATACTTGGGGACATATTGTCACCTATTACTTAAGTAGGAATGAAAATATTGTAGTTCTCTACCACGAATGCCATAGTATTTAAAGTTTATTTTTATCATACAGTGCATTTACCTTGTATAAAACCCGAGAGCTTCTCTAAATACGAGAGGAGTTTTCCTTTTAAAATAATTTAACATATTTTAGAAATTATAGGGACCATAGTAAAAGACACAGTGGTGTATAATATAACACTGTGTTAAAACTGAAATGAACCTATGTAAAAAATTGTATTGTATGCTATGAATACCTTTAATGTGTTTGAAAAATAAAATTAAAAAGGACAGGCGCCCTATCCTATCCTATCAGTAATATGTAAATTTCTATAATTGTACTGGAATATAATAATGTTATTATACAGTTAGTATAGAATGTAATTATTATAATATGCGGAAACTTTGAGCATCATTTGCAGTTGATTTATTAATAAATTTGAGTGCCGCATATTTTCATTTGTTTGATCTTATTGACCGATCCGATAGGACTTGAACCTTGACGAAGTTCTAGTGCAAACTGGAACGGGTGGGTCGGCTTGCGCGTTTTAATGATTTAAGGAGCCGTACCATAGGTTTAACCATAGTGGGGGGGTCCTTATTGAAAAACCAGACTAAGACAAGTCCCTGAAGGAGGGCAGCAGCTCTTTCAGTAATCATAGTGGCAGAAACCGTGGGGGTTGGTATGGTGCTATGACACACACGACTGCGATGTGGAAGGCAAGAGGAAACCACCACATTATAATCCTCAGAACAGCTAGCAGAAAGCTTATCCTAAATTAATGATGGCGTCTCCTGGGACAAAAAACTCCGGAGGTAAAATAGTCCTCCGTTCGGATCTCCGGGTGAGGACTGTTCCGGGAGACGTGATCGAGTGCAATAATAATAAGAAGTGTAGCATTTCACGAGTCGGAGCGTGGAATGTCAGAAGCATGAGACAGGCAGGGAAGCTAGAAAATCTGAAGATAGAAATGGATAGGTTAGGATTAGATATAGTAGGTATAAGTGAGATGCGCTGGCCGGAAGTAGGAGATTTTTGGAGCGGTGACTATAGGGTAATACACACAGGATCGGTAAATGGAAACGCGGGAGTAGGGATCGTTATGCGGAAGAACGCAGGACAGTGTGTAGATAGCTACCTACAATATAGCGAGAGAGTAATGATGGTTAGGTTAGATTCGAAGCCAGTGGAAACAGTAATAGTGCAAGTATACATGCCTACTTCTAACCACAGCGAGGAAGAGTTAGAAGCCGTTTATTCGGACATAGAGCAGGTAATAGGATTTGTGAAGGGTCATGAAAATTTAATAATAGTAGGAGATTTTAACGCAGTCGTAGGTGAGGGGAAAGAAGGAGAATTTGTAGGGCCTTATGGATTAGGAAACAGAAACGAGAGAGGTAGCAGACTGATAGAATTCTGTGAGAAGCACAAGATGGTAGTCGCGAACACATTGTTCAAGAATCACGTTAGGAGGCGGTACACATGGAAAATGCCAGGAGGGATAGACAGGTATCAGATAGACTACATTCTGGTTAGGAAGAGATTTAGAAATCAAGTAAAAGACTGTAAGAGTTATCCAGGAGCAGATGTAGACAGCGATCACAACTTGGTAGTCATGAAAGCTAGATTAAAGTTCAAAAATCTGAAAACCCGGAAGGATAAGAAACGTATAAATGTAGACATATTGAGGGATCAGAATATGAAAGATAAGTTCCAGGAGAAAACAGATCAATTAATAAATAAAACGAGTAAGGACGAAATCAAGAACGCAGAAACTGAGTGGGAGGGTATCAAGAATAGTCTAGCTTCCGCGGCTACGGACGTTTTAGGACACGATAAAGGGGAAGCTAGGAAGCCCTGGATAACGGACGAAATCTTAAACTTAATGCAAAAGAGACGAGGCTACAAAAACAGACGAGACGAAGAAGGACTGAAAACGTATAAGGCAATAAAGTGGGAAATCATTAGAAAATGTAGAAAAGCGAAAGAACAATGGATAGAGGAGAAATGCAAAGAAGTAGAAGATAAGTTGCAAGTAGGTAAGACCGATGAGGCTTACAAAATAATTAAGAGGAACTTCAGGGATGTAGGAACAATAAGTAGAAATGTTAGGAGTCAATCGGGGGACATACTGATAGGAAGAGAGGAGAAAGCGGATAGATGGAAGCAGTACTTAGGAAATTTATACGAGGGTCAGGAATTAGGAGAGATATTAGAGGAAGAATCTAGCATCGATAGGGAAGATGTAGGAAAACCTATATTGAGAGAGGAATTTGAAATAGCACTAAGGGGGCTAAAGAATAATAGAGCGCCGGGTGTAGATAAAATACAGGCGGAAATTTTGAAATGTGCGGGACAGAAAGTAGTAAATAGCATGTTTGAACTGGTAAAATACATATACGAAACGGGCGAGATGCCGGAGGATTATAAGAGGAACATTATCGTTACTATACCGAAAAAGAGAGGAGCCGACAAATGCGAGAACTTTAGAACGATTAGCCTAACTTCCCATGCGTCAAAAATCTTAACTAGAATAGTGCAGAAGAGGATGGAAAATAGAGCGGAGGAAATACTAGGAGAAGACCAATTCGGGTTTAGGCGAAATAGGGGAACTCGCGAAGCTATTCTGGCGCTAAGAGTAATGTTAGAGAAAACAATAGAAAAAGGAAAGAACGCTTATATAGGATTTGTAGATTTAGAAAAAGCTTTTGATAACGTAAGATGGGAAAAAATGTTCGAGATACTAAAGAGCGCGGGAATGAAGTATAGAGATAGGAGAGTAGTACACAATCTATACATAGAGCAAACTGCTGTTATAGAAGTAGAAGGGGAAGAAAGGGAAGTAGGTATTAGGAAAGGAGTAAGACAAGGATGTACGCTATCACCACTAATTTTTAATCTGTACATCGAAGAGGCGATTAATGTGGTAAAAGATAGAGTGGATTTCGGGATTAAAGTACAGGGACAGAAACTAAAAATGCTGAGATTCGCGGATGATATAGCAGTA
This sequence comes from Rosalia funebris, assembly GCA_037954035.1. Lineage (NCBI taxonomy): Eukaryota > Metazoa > Arthropoda > Insecta > Coleoptera > Cerambycidae > Rosalia > Rosalia funebris. The sequence goes on along the minus strand of JAZFAV010000018.1, from coordinate 134,348 downwards.
TTAGCATCTAGTAAGGAGGAACTAGAATCAGCATTGAACGAAATGGAGGCAGTGTTGACAGAGGAATACGGAATGAGGGTGAATAAAAACAAAACTAAAGTGTTAGTGTGCAGAGGGCACGAGAGCAGAGCAAAAACGAAAGTACAAATTAATAATGAAAGATTGGAGGAAGTTAAAGACTTCACTTATTTAGGAAGTAAAATAAATTGGGATGGAAGAAGCGATAAAGACATAAAACAAAGAATAGCGCAAGGTCGAGTAGCTTTTAACAAAAAGAAAGCACTTTTATGCTCGGGGGTAATAAACTTAGAAACAAGGAAGAGATTTTTGAAAACATATGTATGGAGCACGGCACTTTACGGCTGCGAAACCTGGACGGTAGGGGAAGCAAGTAGGAAGAAATTAGAAGCTTTTGAGATGTGGTGTTACCGAAGAATGATGAAAATACCATGGACTGATAGGGTTAGAAACGAAGAAGTATTGGAGAAAGTCGGCGAGAAAAGGAGTATGTGGAAAAACTTAAAGAAGAGAAGAGATAGAATGGTAGGCCACTTGCTGAGACATGGGGGAATAGTCCGCGATATTTTGGAGGCAGAAATAGGAGTGAAGAAAGGCAGAGGTAGGCCTAGATTAGACTACTGCTCGCAAATAGTAAGGGATGTAGGTTGTAGCACAATTAGCGAAATGCGTAGGTTAGCACAAGATAGGAGAAGCTGGAGGTTAGCGTCCAACCAGTCTTAGGACTGATGACCTAATGATGATGATGATGATGATGATCTTATTGATATTGCACTTGATTGATCGGTATTATCAATAGAATCTAATCAATTACTAAATACCACTTCTAAATTTCCACATTATTTTAAAGACTGTCTGTTTAAAGACTGACTGAGGATTATCTGTTTCGTTCTAGGATATCTAGAACGATATTTGTTGAGAACCCTATAGTGATACATTTATTAACATAATATTATGTTAAGTAATAAAACTAGTTAAATTATATTACATTCTTAAACGATTATCCACTTTACCTATCGAAATGTAAACTTTCAGTTTATTAACAAGTAACACAATCTTGTGAAAGTGAAGAATACCAATTATCATTGAATTCAGGGAAACTAATAGAGCTACCCTTCCTTCGGGGCGACGTACTACATCTTCTGAGGGCCATTTATATTTGATGTTGAGGTCCCACGAGTTCTACCGGAGGTGTGGAAGTTTGGCAGTATTTTTTTGTGCTTAGAAATATTTCACTCTCATTAAAAAAATTTGCAGCTTTTGTAAAAACTAGTCAGTACAGTTATATCTCTACCAAGTAACTCGACAGAAACTGAAAGAGCTGTTCGTGGTGAATATCACTACTGGAAGGTGACGATTCTCATTTTTATTTGGCAGTGGATAGCTCTACGAAAGCGGATATATATCGTCCCCGCTATGTCTCCGACAGTTGGACGTTTAGGCACAGCTTACTCAATACATGCAATAGCAGAAATGTCCATTTTGGAAAAAGGCAGAACCTTTAAAAAATATAAGACCTTGAAGAGTTCATGAAAGATGTTGAAAATGAACAGTTTATATAATTATATAAAAGGGACTCGAAGAAACTTAAATCGATGATCAAAACCTGCCCAAAGAAGGGTATGCTTGTCACAATGATGATTGTCCTATGAAATTATCTTTTATATTCTCCTCAGATGGACAGGAGTTGATATTATCTAATGTTGAAAATGCATATAACCATGATGTGGACGAAATAATGTTCACGTCCTCACTTCCTAAACAACGAAAACTAAATTTAGAAGAAACTATTAAGTTTTAAATCTAAAACAATTAAAGCTAAAATAATTGTATAAACCGTTCATTTTCAACATTATTTATGAACTCTTGAAGTTCCTGTAATGTTTTAAGTGTCCTGCCTCTTCCAAAACGTGAATTTCTTTACTTTAACACTAACTTTAAACTTAATTACGAATTTATGATGAAGTACCTAGTATTTTTATTTCTAACCTAACTTTCGTAGATTCAAACGTAAACACTAAAGACCCGGTAGCTACAAAAGCTTTCGTAAATTTAAGCATAAGCATTAGACTGTCGGAGATATAACGTGGACGTTATATCTTCGACTTTCGTAGAGCTATCGACTGCCTTTTTATTCCCTTCCCTGAAACACGTGTACTTCTCCATTGAAAAATTGGCAGAATTGCAAAGAAACTATTGGAGCAGTTCTACAGTTAGGGTTACCTAATAGAGATCCTAAGGCCCAGTGCCCACGGTGCGACTGTTTTGCTGCAAAGGTTGCAAACCAGTTGAGCTTTAACTGTTTTGTAATGCCCAAGAGCCGATCGGAATGAGATTAGTTTGCAATCAGTTTCAAATAGTTTGCGTTGCAGTTTCAAGTTGTACCGAACCACGAGGTGTTCGCTACGTGGTATTCTGTTTATTTTAACATGGGTGATATGGGTGATCAAGAACTTGAAATTTGTCGGAGAAGTGAAGAAGATAGTTCCTTTGCTGCTACGAACAGCCTAGGGTTCACATTTCCACTTATGTAGGGATGGACCCAATGCTTCCAAAGCACCCCGCGTCATCTGCGATATTGATAATAATCAATGATGTCTTCCTCATCCGAATCTGAATTCGACATAGCAAAAATCAACTGCACTGCTCGAATAGATATACCAACTGATCCACAATTAGTCTTGTCCGTGTGAGGGCAGAAGTTTTATTCTGGTCATAAAACAGTTGTAAGCTCAACTGGTTTGCAACCCTTGCCCCAAAACAGTCGCACTGTGGGCGCTGGGCCCAAGATCACTCGTCGTGAATACCACGGTTGAGGAAGGAACTGCGACAAGGGTGAGGTGAACTTTTATATTTCCATTTCCTTCTTCAAGAATCTAGTGCCTTTCTTCGTTAAAGAATTAGTAGCGTATATAAGAAAATTAATGAGATAGTTTTATGCATATAGTGGCTCATTGGAGGATGTAAGGGATGCGTGTAGTCAATATAGAGATCGCGGAGAGCCCGCGAGGTGTGTGGTGAAATTTTGTCCGATCGTCTTCCCCAATGACCCTGTAATTTTTCCATTAAAAAAGTCGTAGCGTCCGTGAAATAATTACTAGACGCATTTTATATTTAAAGGTGTTTAGTCGAGATGCCGATGATCGTCTGTGACGAATATCTGGGTTGGGGAAGGCCTCCTGGGGGTTTTGTGCTATTCACTTTTCAATAATTAAGGTGTTATGTACAGTATTATTATTTTAAATTATTCCAACTCGTTTCTATTAATTTTTCTTCTTATTAGAATCGCTAATTTCGGTGCTACTTATGTAGTTGAAGCCACAGAATAATCACACTGTGTTTTGATTAAATTTAATTAATTTACTTATGTATTAATATTATTTTTGATAACTTACGTGGCCTAAAATTAAATGTTGTTGTGTCTAAGGAACTACATAACATATTTTAATTTATTTTCTCAAACGTTAAAAATATTCTGCGTATTTTATTCTTAACCAATAACTCAAATATGGGTTCGTCTATAGTTTCTTTAATTCCACGAGATATACATTTGTTTATATAGGGTGTCTCAATTGGAACTATAGAATTTGAATTACACGCCATTTGTGTTTTGTCAAAGATAGGGCATTAATATTTAACGACTGTCGTCTACAAACGATACGATGTCAACATACCGCGATTAATAGTTCAACGACGAATAATTTGTGTACAACTGTTTTATGAAAAAGGAGGCAATTATTTACTGTTGAATTAAGAAAATACCGCACAAAATTCTGTCAAAATGAAGCACCTACAGAGTCAACAGTCACTCAATCACTTCATCACGAAATTTGAAGAGACGGGTTCTGTTATTAATAACGCAACACCAATACGTCTTCGTCGTGGTCGGTCAGATATAAAATATTGCTGCAGTGAGAAAAAGTGTACGTGAGTGTCCAAACACATCAATTCAACGTCGTGCACAATAACTGAATTTGTCAAAATATTGTGTTATGGACAATTTTGCTAAACGGATTACATCATGCCAGATGAGTCGAAGCAGCCATATGAACGTTATTCCTTTCCATTTGTAGCCCTATCGCCTCCATTTTATGTTGAAGGATAAACAACCTCAGTTTGTCAAATATTATTAATTTTATTCACAAATTACATCCTATAGCTCCAAATGAGACACCTAGTGATGTTGACGGCGCACGGTTTATGGATGGTAGTCGTTAAATATTGACGCCGTATCTTTAACGGAACACAAATGGCGCCAATTCAAATCCTATTGTTCTAACTGAGACATCCTATAGTTTTTTACTAAAATTGTTGTCGTATGGGATGCTTAAATGCGACATTGAACAAAAATATTTCTAACGTCGTATTTACATTTTGTCAACATAATCATCGGATTTTTAGACACTTTTACGTAGTTATATTTCACTCAAATATTAAATTTATAACAATTGCTCTTATGACGGGAAAAAAGTTCTGAAGCGCCTGAAGCTAAAGTGATCTGACAACTTCTCAGATAAATCAAATTTATGTTGCCTAAGTTTTCCTTTCTGCGGTAACACAGATATATAAGTTTATGTGGGTATTGTTAAACTTTGAATTTTATGAGAATTTCAATACCAGTAAAAGTAAGATACGTTAAGACTTCGCGAATATCTGTAGTAACTTACACGCTAGAAAGGCAAAGTCTTTTATGTATCAAAATACAAGGTGAGCCAAAAGTAGGTAACCCATTTATTTTTCGAATATTGTATTTGATAAGGTCAATATAAAAATTTTTCAAACGACAAGAAAAAGTATATTCCTTGGAGATTTATTTGTAGAAAATAACGCCTCTTAGGTATTTTATCTTTTTGTTTTTTTGGTAAATATTTTACTTCCACCGCTGAATAATTTGCTATGATTTCTTCCATGCTATCAAGATAATTACCAACAAAACAGCAATATAGTTCAACTACCTTCTTCTTCTTCACGCAGTCTTGCTCTAACTACTATATTTTCCATCACTAACATCAAAATTTATATCTGTATTGCCCGAATTTCGTGCCTAATATTATCTTTCAGTACCACAAATATCCGCGGTTTATTTTTGTATACTCTTTCACTTAGGTAGCCCCAGAGAAATAACTCGGGCACCGTTAAGTCGAGCGATCTTGAAGGCCAGTTTAGGTCGCAATTTCAAGAAATTATTCTGTTATGAAACACAGTTCCTGAAAGGGAAATGCCAAAAATGGTTAGAGAATTGACCGTCATTGCGTTACCTTCATTATCTTCAAACCATTTTGGTCTGATCACTCTAGTTGAATTCATTCCACACCAAATAGTGATACGAATTGGATATACTCTTTCTTTTGAATTATTCAAGTACTTTCAGTGTCCCAGAATAACATTCTGTTTAGTAATATCTCCGTTCAGATGAAAGCGTGTCTCGTCACTTATTGATGAATGATGAATGAAATTAGAATTTTCTCCAGTTAATTGTTGAACAGCTACGCTACTACTGTAGAAGCTGTTGCTTATCGCGAAGCTTAATTTCATGAACTAGCTAGCTGTATTTTGTAAGGAAAAAAGTGATGATCAAGTTTCAATACTCATCTAGCTAGTCAGACTAGTCTTGGTCAATTTCAGTTCATTTGATCGTCTTCTGGTTGATCTTGAGGGATCGTCATTTACACTCTCCCTTACTCGGTCGATATTCTCCGGATTCTAGCTGAACGTGGTCTACCTGTTTTAGAGCGATCTCTTATATTTCCTATTTCTCCAGATTTAGCAACAATATTACGAATTATTTTTTTAGTGGACGCATGTCTGTATTAAAATGTGCACGGTATTGACCCTGGAGTAAATTTATAGATTTGTGTTTAGAAAATAAAATTTTATAAATTCTGTGCGTTGGGTAACTGATGGGTACTCCATTATAAATTTCCCAAGTTTTATTGACAATTCTGAAACAAAATTGAAACAATTCAAAAATTAGAAAAAGAGCAGAAGAAATTAAAATGGGCTACCTATTTTTGGGACACCCTCTATAATGATGTGTACATTATGACTGCATACCTACAATATTCTATTTAATATACAGCGATCGCGTAAAAATTAGTATATCGAGTAAATTCGATAAAATCACTATCGGGTAAGTAGGAAAACAGTGCTCGGATTGTGCAAGTGAATTTGTGAAAATCATCATGAAATAAAAAGCGTTAAGGTACAGTCATCCAAATAAATCAAATCCTTTATTTGTAATATTGGATATTGTCAAGCTGTGAATGGAGTACATTTTAAACATTCAGTGTAGATAAATTTTTTTCTTTTAAATTTCCATAATAGTTAGATTTTCATTTGCCTTATCGAATTATTACTAAAAGAAAATCTTAATTAACCAATCCCTTATTTTATTTTACTGTACGTAAACAAAAGTGTTATTTCAAACGGCATAATCAAGAATGAGGCTTTCCATTAAAAATGATATCGTTCCCTTCCTCACGTATAGGCGTAACTGATTTTTTAAATTTTACAGGAGAGAAGAAAACATAAAAGTGTTGGTATCAATGGTCGTACCATTCATATTTTGCCGATCTATGCGAACAGAGTTTGTGATTATGTCTGTGAAAGTACGAGTAAGTACTTGTATGTAGGGGCGGCTGGTGTATAGGTGCTGCAGAGCTGCAGAACTGCCAAAAAAATTAGATATTTGTATATTTTCGCGACATAATAATTATTAAAATTTATTAATAAAATAATTTGGTTAGTTGGTGCAGCTAACCAAATTATTGCGTTAAAGTCGCATTCTGCCGTCCTCTATTGAGTAGTAGACCAGATGAATTATCTGGGTCCCTACGCGAGCGCGTCGCGGTACATTAAACTGGGCCACACGAGGTAGTTCTCAGCACGGCTCGGCACACCCCTCCTCCCCCTCAACTCCCGCGACAATCCACACTTGGCGCTCGTAAATGCGCGAATTTACACGGTCAGTGAGCTGTATTTTTTCCAGCTAAGGCAACATCAGTGAACGTTTACTCCTTCCTACTCGGGCGGGCGTAAATCGTACCTATTTCGTATTTCGTGTTAATTTGAGATTTTAAATACTGTTTTGTGAATTTGTGTAGTGATTTATTGTACTAATTATTAATATTTATATACTGTGATAGTGACAATGGATTTAGTTTATAATTTAGTTCATGTGAAGCGATTTTTTAAATACTCTTATGAAGAAAAAATTGATTTAAAAAACAATGGTAAGCCATTGCCCGATATTGTTATTGAGACTGCAGGTGTTAGGCGCGGAAAAGCATATAAACGTCAATTTAATAGAGACATTTATTCGAAGAACAATTGGATTTGTGGGTGCAAGAAAAAAATGCGTTATTTTGTTTTCCTTGTTTACTTTTTGGCGGTGATAAAGCATGGACGGAGGTAGGGGTGACAGATTTGGTGCACTTAACTGAAAAAATAAAAAGCACGCCAACTCCAAAAGCCATCTACATAATACAATGAAATTTGCTTTATTAGGAACAACTAATATTAAAGCGCAGCTAGATTCAGCTAATTGGTTAAATGCGCAAAAGCATAATGATAATGTGACAAAAAAAAAGATACGTTTTGTCAAAAATTATAAACTGCATAAAGTTTTGTGGGGCCTTTGAATTGGCGCTGCGAGGACATGACGAAGCTGAAACCTCTCAAAACCCGGGGATATTTCGTGGTTTGTTAAATTTTTCAGCTGAGCTTGATGTAACTTTAAGCGAGCATCTACAAAATGCTTCAGTATTTAAAGGAACCTCTAAAGAAATACAAAATGATCTTTTAGACTGTATATTAAAAGTATGTCATGAAGAAATAATTAAAGAAATTAACAAACCTTCATTTTTGGCAGTTATGGCAGACGAAACAACTGATGTATCTGCAGAAACTCAGTTAGTGGTAGTTTTAAGATATATTCTCGATGGTGAACCGATTGAACGTTGTTGGACATACCTGAAACCTACAAAATGTGACGCTGAAACTCTTTCGGAAAATATTTTAAGTGTTATAGACCCTCTAGTAGAAAATTCACCTTACAAGCCTTTTCTCTTAACCAAAGAATATGACGGCAAACATGAATGTTCTTCAAAAAGATATTAAATTTTTCTTGTTGAAAGTCTATATTTTTGTATAAGCGGATTTTACATAAAAATTCTGAAGTATCAGGAAAACGCGTGACCTTGAAAATTTTCAAAATTTTCGTCTGCGGTGCACTTTTTTTGCGCCCCTACGGCGCCAGTAGTTTGGATACATTTGAAATTTGCACGCAGGCGGCCAATACCCTAGGATCAGCCCTGTGCAGAACACCCGTTTCATTTTATCACGAGCCGCTACTGCTTGCATGTACACTTCATATTTTAAAAATTGTGTGAAAGGCTCTTTTTTTAAATTACAAAATGTGCAGTTGCGCCTGTACTTGATATTACATTTTGTAAGTAATGGATGATACGCCTTTGGTGAGATAATGACAAAAAGGTATTTTATATGGAAACTAATTATAATAGTGCCTCTTTTAAATAGATTTATTAATACAAGTATAAAGAAAATAATATATTTAATATAAATTATGAAAGAGTAAAATAAAACGGAATTCTGAAAAAACTATAAATATGAAAATAATATTATTATTTAGTCTTCACTTTGATGGGGCAAACTTATAAAATACGCTTTGTGTTTCGTATCGCGGATTACCGGATTCGGTTCCCTGCATAATGCAACTAAGTCATCATACTTTTTTTGTTATTTTTGGTGGTTCTTTAATTAACGATTGAAGTGTCATCTCAGAGCCTCTCTGAGATCACACTATTCCTTATTTTCAAAACAGTACAGTCATATTCATTCTGGAGAATGGACTAATCTTAATAGACATTCTGGAGACTAGTCTTAATAAATATTTTGCTTTCGGCTTTCTCAGTTACCATAATTTCCTTCACGTTAGTCCATCTTACATTACCACTTTCGGTTTGTTGAACCGATAAAATTTTTACAGTTGCTTGGATACAAATTTAAAATCCTGAAAATCATCATAATTCATGGGTACTACGGTATATGGCTGACGTCGACACGCTAAGTGTATTACAGGTAATAACTGAGAAGGGGTATACAAATTACCGGCATTATTAATTGCACTTAAAATGGCACTATCTGCTGCATCCCCCTCGCTTCGCCCGTGATTGGTCTCAAAATACCTTAAAGTTGTTTCTTCCAAGTAAAGGAAATTTACCCAAAGCATACATCATCATACCTACGATAATGGTGTTTTTATTTTGGCCGTATCACTCATCGGAATATATAGAAACCTTGGTTATTTTATTTTTGCAATATTCCTTTAAAACTCGGTATATATGTAAATGTTACATATGTATATATGTAAATGCTGAAGATCCTCTCTTTCTGGTCACTTCATTCCAGAAAAAACAAACAGTTCCTGCTAGCAATATCATAGAAAATAAAATTAAAATTTGATAAGAGGATTTTATAAAATATTGCATTTTCCTTTGTATGGGGAAGATAAATAACTTGTTGCATGTCAAATGTGCTACACAAGTTATTTTTATTGCTCATGACTTCCTGTTTGCAGATGAACTTCTTTTCCCTCACAGCCTTTTTCTCTGCTACATGTGAATTGTATTTAACCTGTAAACTACTTCGTCTCCCTCTATGTAGGTAAAGCATAGCGTGCATTGGTCCTTTTTAGGCAAGTGAACCAGATATAAAAGTGAAAGTGAAAAAATTACCGTAGACTTTTATAGATACGCCACAAGGTAATTTATTATTTGCATATGTATTTGAGATAGAGATGCGCCACTGATAGTGAGATCATAGATTCACTTTAGATCAATCTCTAAACGAGTGTAACTGAATTTTGCTATTTTTGTTACATACACCCCTATGTGAGGAAGGGGACAATATGGATGACATCACAATTTTTAAGCATACCACTCGAAAAAATGAAAAGGTAGTTCACAAAGTGGCATCTCAAATACATGCTTTAACATGCTCGGGGGATTTTCAACAACAAAATCCTACCAGTTTTATTGAATCTTTATACATTACTTTTCTGTTTCACTGTATACTATCTTTGTGTATGGTGTATTCTTAGAATTTCACTATCCCACTATTGGGTAACCGATAAGTATATCCGCTAATAACGAGACTTGGTAACGAGACGATCAGAATTTTTGGTTTCATTTTCATTTTCCTTTTATTAGTTACCCATTAATTATAGATATCAACAAGAATACCAGTTGATGAATTTTAGTCCTGGTTATCTTAAAATCAATTTTCTGCTACGTGAGTCCCTTATTGATTCTCTATTTATTAGTTTGGGTAATATCACATTATTTGTCGTATATGATGTCAGACGTTATCTGTATTAAATCTTGTCCAAACTTGTGTGATATAATAAAATAAACAATTCTATTTGAACGATCTAATTTTTTTGTCGCATTTCTGTTTTTACACGTTTAGTTTTGAATATTGATGTATACGAGGTGAATTTGAATTTGATAATAAAATATATATTGTTTCAAATTGATAAATGTATTTTAACAATGCTAAATTGTAAAAAAACATATTTTTTAGAATACTGCATTGGTAACTAGCGTTTACATAGTTACAAACGAGCCCGGCAAATAAAATTTACCGGCCTAGGCCGGTCGTAGTTGACAACGGCCGTATTAAAATTATTAGATACAACAAACATTTAACAAATTTATTATCTAAACAAACCATTTCACTTATTTACATAAATATTGAATGTACAATTACTACCATTATTAAAACAAGTATTTGCTGGTAACGAATCAGATTCTTCACTGAATTGTTCCTTTTTCGTACTTGAACCATTCAAATGAGATACTGAATATAACTCGGTAATTGCAAAAGATTCATTTCCATTAGATAAACCCAAAATTTTCTCAGAAATATTTCTTTTGAGTCTGCTAAAATCTTCTATGTAATTGCGTGCGACGGACGAAGATTTCCAACCTCCGTGTGTCATCAGGGTGCTGAGATCTCCTCCACCTTCTACCAAGAGAGTTGCGCTTGCTTATTCCAGTTTTAGTCTCTGGGAGACATACTTTTATAAAATTTCCACAATCCCTTACGTCTTCCATGGTTAAATTAACCAATTCTTCTCTTCGGCATCCGCCAAAAATACCAATAATTAAAATGACCTTCATCCACACACACCATTTTTCACCATTCTTATTATTATTTTGTCTCAATTTTATTTTGATAAGGTACAATTTGGGTTGTAAAAGTATCACAAATAATAGGCTTCAACATAACAATACATTTTTATTTCAAAATCTGGTAACCAAAATATACACGTAAAAAATTACAAACGAAATTAATTCTCTGGAAGTTAATATAATATATTTATTATAGAATTAGACATTTGTAGGTATTAAAGTTTGTAGGTAGCTAAAGCTAACTAACTTACAAAATTTTAGGTTTCAAGAAACAGCCTTTCAGTTTCAATAAACGTTGCGGTTTTACTTTAGCAGTTGATCTAAACTGATAATTCACCGAACGAAAGGTGATGGGAATACCTTCGTACTCGAAAAAGGGCACAAGAAAGATGAGTGGAACCCTAGTTTGTTGAATTGAATGGTTTCAACCGTTATTTAATTTTTTCTGAGAATGTTGATAAATCGTTTAGCGTGTAACTAAGGGTTAAATACGATAAATGTTTAGAGAAAACTGCACTTAAGCAGCATCACATAGAGGCCAGATTAAAATTTACAGAATATCTCCAAAACAAAAATTTTTGGGACGACGTAATCTTTAGGGATGAAATATTTTTTAATTAGGATGAACTGAATGGATGGGATTAGCTATTATTGGTACGATTTACGAAAGCAGCGAAAAATTATGTTGAGAAGACCTCAAACAGTTTGTTCTTTTATGATATGGGCGGCTTTCAAAAAAAATATGCAAAGCCAACTGGCATTTGTAAATGGCAGAATGAATACGACTGATTATCAAAACCTGTTACCATTTTTAACCTTTACTGAACATGGTAGTGCAATATTTTAACAGGATAATGCACCCATTCATTCTGCAAGGTATACAAAAAACTAGTTTCAACAGTATGGAATCGACCTTATGCCATGGCCACCATTAAGTCCTGATCTTTACCTGATAAAAAAACTATGGTAGATTATGACAGAAGCAGTAGGTATACAATTCAACAAAGACTTCAATTGAAAGTGTTGATGAACTAAGCGTCGAATTTTAACTGCCTGGGACGAAATTCCAGAGGTAACTTTAAACAATTTAATAAATATTTACATTTAATGATATTCGTAATAAAAACTGAAAGGTAAATAGATCAAGTATTAGTTCAAGTAAAATATAAAAATGCCAGTGAGTTATAATTTTTCACAAACTACAGACTCGTTTTCTCATAAATCTCTGTTTTTACCAATAGATAAGATCCTAAAAACTCTTATACAAAACACTGATATCATATACACCGCTCCAATATATCCATAAAATTATTTTCAGTTTTAAGTTTTACGCATAATGTAGTCTAAATTAAGAGTGAGTTATATTTTTCCGCAATACTTTAAGTACACTTTCCTTAGATTTTAAAGGTATCTTCAAGTGTAGGTATATGTTCAAGTGTTTAAATTCTTAAATAATTACTTTCTTTAAAGCCCCATTTGCCGCTTCCTATATTTTATTTTAATTTTTTTTTTGTTTAGGTTTAGACACAGAAATCAGCGTCCTTATTATTATTTTTAGATTATTTAATAAGTACTGTTAAAATATAATAAAACGATACAGCACGAGAAGAGCGGGCCTACATACGTATGATTCGATAGTAATTTGTGCCAATGACTCAACCAGATTCGAATCTAAACTCTGAGGCGTGAAGTGGAAAACCGGACAGGGCAGACCATTCATTGCTTGACAGCAACGCCTTTTAATTGTCGTTAATTAATACAACATCACGTTGACATAGACTCCATTACCGGTAGTCGATTAAACGTACTTTAGATCAAGAAATCCGATAGATTTAATCAGGCGCAGCTACCTACCGAAAAGAACCGGTCATAACTCATTAGCCGTTGAAAGCGAAAGTGGAGTGTTAAATAATAAATTAATTTGTTAGAAATATAAACAATTCATCTGCCTCGACGTTACGAGTAACGTTCGAGACAGAACGTTTATTTTAATGTGATTGAAGTTATATTTTTCGTAAATTCCTAGAAAAATAAAATTTGTTATACAAAATAATGATTTCATACGCATATTTGAGTTTTAACAGACAGTTCGAGAATTTTATTTCCACGTACGCGTGTGTTACAGCATATAATACGAAGGCGTACTTCATTCTATGCCATACTATTTATATTGCGGTGACTTAATTCAAAGCTCTCCATCGTACAATTGCTCATATTTTCTGCAAATTTTACTAAAACCGGTGTTACTAAATAAAGGTGTTAATAATCAAGGTTTTAGGATAGTACCTAGCATGACAAGGTAACAGGGTAGTAACTCTACTAGAGACCTAAAGCTTAAATTGTAATTTAATCAAAAAACTATTCAAAGTAAGGTGAAAAGGTAATTCAAAAAAGTAATTCAGAGACATACAATTGTCTCATATTTCTTACGATAGAACGGCATTGGATAAGGCTAATAAATTGTCAGGTTCAAGGTGCATATAGCTAGCGCATTTGACGTTGATATTCCGTGTCTTGCCGACTATTGTTTTACACAGTCTTTTTTACCATGTGAAAAAGGGAAGTTTAAGTCGGTGTCTTAGTTTAATAGTAATTACGCAGTTAGAGCAGCCATATTAAAATGAATAACGAACTTCATTATTTTCGCAACGTTAGCTTTTTGTTTCAAGAGAGGAAAAAACACGTCCACATCACATTTTAAAACACAGCTTGAGACTGTCGTCTTCGAATTGCTGGTACGTTTAAAATTGATTAAGGGCTTTTGTTATATAAACTGTTTTAATCTGAGATTAATTTAGTCGATGTAAAAGCCGTGTTACAAGATTAATAATAATAATGTCTTTATTATCTCAAATTAAAAAAAAATTAAATAAACAATTCTCGTTTCTTTTTTGGGTACCCCTCGTAAGTGTACAGTATTGGTAAACTCTGCTGAATTGTTATGGCACACCCATACCCAGGTTGTTCAATTTATCTGCAAAGCTTCGGTTCGGGGAATAATAAATGTACGAAGCTAATATAGCGCCGTTTCTATACTGACGAAATAAATGCGAACTTAATTTGTTTATTGGTCATCAATTTAATTGCCTATAAATTGTTAGGTTATTCATTAAATTGCCAAAGTTAATGGTCACTTTCATGTTGATGTGAGCTTTTTTCTGCTAAATCGCGTGTAGAATGATGATGCAATAAAAGAGATAACCTGATTTGTGACCATTTAAATTATTGTTGGTTAAGGAGGAAGGGGGAGCTATTTAAGGCCCTGTTACCATTTTCACCTCGGTTCCGACCTTGTGCATATCAATGCTAGAACCGATCTTACCGACGTTATACAAAGTAATGCAGAAAGAAGGCATATATTGATGAATTTTTATTTTAATTTTTAATTTCTCTTTTTAGAACACGTTTTAAGTAAAGCGATATTTGATCTGGGGATTTGTTAAAAGGAGACATCACTGTGTCTGTATTTAATATTGTGTGAATTTTCCTTATTGGTTCTTGGAAAGCTTTTCTATATTGGTTTATAAACGGGACAGTATATAAATAATTTCCGGCCATTACTGGACAATAATGGCCGGAAATAATTTCCGCCATTTCCTGTTTCACCACACATTGACTTTTCTAAATTTAAATGGAACATCCTATATTTTTTGTTCAGCATTGAAGATCAAATCATTATAAATAGTTTTTCAAATAAAATAAGTCTGTATAAGAAAAATAATTTTTTATTTATTTTGCTTCATGCTGCAATATCTCATACAAAATTTCATCTCGATAATGTATTTCGTAGTTAGTAAACCTGTGCCATTTCCTGTTTCACCAGACATTGACTTTTCTAAATTTAAATGGAACATCCTATATTTTTTATTCAGTATTGAAGATCAAATCATTATAAATATTTGTTCAAATAAAATAGGTCTATATAAGAAAAATATTTTTTTTTATTTATTTTGCTTCATGCTGCAATATCTCATACAAAATTGCATCTCGACAATGTATTTCGTAGTTAGTAAGCCTGTGCCATTTCCTGTTTCACCAGACATTGACTTTTCTAAATTTAAATGGAACATCCTATATTTTTTATTCAGTATTGAAGATCAAATCATTATAAATAATTTTTCAAATAAAATAGGTCTATATAAGAAAAATAATTTTTTATTTATTTTGCTTCATGCTGCAATATCTCATACAAAATTGCATCTCGAAAATGTATTTCGTAGTTAGTAAGCCTGTGCCATTTCCTGTTTCACCAGACATTGACTTTTCTAAATTTAAATGGAACGTCCTATATTTCTTATCCAGTACAGAGGATCAAATCATTATAAATAATTTTTCAAAGAAAATATTTTTTCTATTATCTATACATATTTTCTATTATCTATATATTCTATTGTCTATAAAAGAAAAATATTTTTTTTATTTATTTTGCTTCATCCTGCACTGTCTCATACATAATTGAATCTCAATAGTGCATTACACGGTTAGTAAGCCTGTGCTAATAGTTATTTATTTGTTGCTAGTTGAAATTTTGCTGGAGAAAGAATATGGGTGATAAGAGAAAATAGTGAAAAAACAATCTTGAAACATTCGTTACACGAATGTTAATTATGTAACATTGTATTATAGAACTTAACACACGTATCATTGATAAAATATTATACCATAACGATTGTTCGGGTATCATTTTGCATAGGGTTGTATGTAAAATGCTGTAAATATTTAAATACAATATTCTTGAGAGTTATCCACTTAAAGGCAATAATTACGTATTTAACAGGATACTCTTTATTTCAGACTAACCCTGTATATAGTTTCCTTTGTTATTACTGTTATTGTATTACAAGTGCCATTTATTTAATGTTTTTTCTATAATCACTATATAATGATAGCTAATTATCGTTCAATTCAGTATAGAAATACGTCAACCTAGAACAAATAAGTAAATTAGAAAATAATACTATAGATAACGAAGTGTTATTAGTTATTATTAACATCGATAACATTTCTGTGTGGGAAATATTAATTCCAAGTAAATAAATTTTCTTTTAAACACTCGCAAATTGCGAACATAATACCACATCGGGGATCTGATTTTGACATTTTGAACTGAATTTTACTTTTTCGCACTCCAGTATACGCGGAAAAGTAATGTAATTGTGTAAGAAGAAATTTTTTTCTAGGGTTTGTTTTTCGTTTTTCGGTATAAAAACAAAAAAAATGATTTTTAAACCATTTTGTGTGTGTGTATGTGTGTGTCGTTGTCGTCGGCATTAATAAATTTTTTTGTTAACACGATAACTCAACTAAATCATGTCGGATCGATCGGGTTTTGCCTGATTCTGATTAGGGACGTCTACCAGACGACGTCTATTAATTTTGAGGTGGATAGGACATACCCCACCCTGTCCATGGGTCATGAGAAAGCACAATGGTGGACTATTTGAAAAAAGTAAAATTGTCGCATAAAACACATATTCTGCATTTATGCTTTTATTTTTTCTCGGCCACTCAATTTCGAGATAGAGATGTTCTACGTGCGGAAAAGTCCGTTTTAAGGTTTTAAAGCTGTTTATTTTTTTGTACTTTTATTGTGTACTTCATAAAATTCCGCATATCCATCACCGACACTTGTACTGTTCCTACCTTCGTGTCTCTTGATTAATATGATGCCCAGTATACTGCGTAGACATCGGAATTTTAAGGAATACATCTTTTTTTAATTACTCAAAATATGTTAATACCAACAGGTTGAACAAATATTCATAAATTTTGTAAGCAATTCAAAACGCAAATCATCAGCATCTTTTGGACTCAGACAGGAATATTTTCGAAATACATCCATTAAAGTTATAACACCTATTTTTCCTTTAGTAATTGCAAATTGTGTCAATTATTTTGTGTTTGCATTAAGTTTATTTACTTACAACTTTTATTAGATTTCCTAAACATTCATTATATCTCATATATAGGTAGGTAAGCTTTTCTCTCCTCTTTCTGTACTTACTCAATTTTATGAAAACTTGCTTTAATTTGTCTGTAATTTTTATTATCTGTTTTTTAAACAATTTTTCTATATTACACTTAGATTCCTTAGATATATATATATATATATATATATATATATATATATATATATATATATATATATATATATATATATATATATATATATATATATATATATATATATATCCCTTTGATTTTTATTTCAGGAATGCTATTAAATTGTAATAGTTTGACATATCCACATTATGTTTCACATATTCTGTATTATTCAACATTGAATATCGTTCCCAAAATTGAAAATTTAAATTCTTCTACCGTTCATTATCAAAGTTCTTCAACCAAGCTGTTTCGTAAATTTCGTTTTCATTTTTTATATAATAAACCTCATATAGCATCGATATTCGAAAATATTTCGTTTGAACTTATCTTACGAATTTTTACTTGTATATAATAATATTTCCCATAATTATTTCCCAACCAGGCACGTCCCTGGTAACCAATCCCAACTTACTTTTTGTCATTCTTTGGCCAGCAATGCTTAAGGAACATTTGTATAGGGTGTCTTAGTTGGAACTCTAGGATTGGAAAAGCGCGCCATTTGTGCTGTCAAAAATAGAGCGTCAATATTATCTACAAACCATGCGACGTTAACATGTCATGACAAACAGTTTAACAATGAATATTTTGTGTACAACTGTTTTATAAAGGTAAGCGATAATTTGCAGTTGCATTAAGAAAAATTCGCACAAAATTAAGACAAAATGAAGCATCCACAGAGTTAACAGTTCGTAACTTAATCAATACATTTTAAGAAACGGGTTCTGTTATTGATAAGGCAACATGAATACGTCCTCGTGGTGATCAGTCAGATGAAAATATTGCTATAGTGAGTGAAAGTGTACGGGAATATCCAAACACATCAATTCGACGCCGTGTACAACAATTGAATCTGTCAAGAGCCACCACGTATCTAACTTTAAATAAAGAATATTCAGTTGACACAACAATTAAAACTTACAGACCATTTACAACATCGTACATTTGTTTATTGGATGTTGGAATAGTTAGAATGTGATGCTGACCTTTGCAACAAAATGTTGTTCAGCGATGAAGCACATTTTCATCTTGACGGATACGTTAGCAAACAAAATTGTCGAATCTGTGGTGTTGAAAATCCATATGCTGTTCATGAAAAAGAGATGCACCCACAGAGATGCACGGCTTGGTGCTCATTTTGGAGTGGTTAAGTAATTCGACGATACTTCTTTGAAAATAAAGTTGGAGGCAATGCTATGACATTAAATGGGGAACGCTATCGTGACATATTAGACAATTTCTTTTTCTACCAAGCTGATGATTTGGATTTGAACGACATGTCGTTTCAGCAAAACTGTGTAACGTGTCATACAGCACGTGCAACCACAACTTTGTTGCATACCAAATCCTCCTGATCATGTTGTCTCGCTGAATGCTGACATCCATTGGCCTGCAAGATCATGTGATTAATACTCCTGGACTTTTTTTATTTCGAATCTTTCTTAATGCAACTGTAAAAGACGCTCACTTGCATAAAACAGTTGGACGTAAACTATTCGTTGTTGAATTGTTAATCGAGTAATGTTGATATCGTATAGTTTGTAGACGACAGTCATTAAATATTGACGTCCTATCTTGACAGAACGCAAATGGCGCGCAATTAAAATTCTATAGTTCCAACTGAGACGCCCCATACTACTCGATAGTGTCGTATATTATAGCGTGATACAAGAAATAATTTGTGTAATTGTAATTGAGTAATATGAATACTATGTATTTTGTTGTAAACAATAGTATATTTTACATTAAATAATAAGTGTTATTCTCGCATTTTTAGAAAATTTTGTTTTTCGAATTTAGTTTTTTTTATTAACTTTTTTCAACTCTTTTACATCTATTTTTTTTAACTTTTTCACAAATATTGGTAATAACTCGTGCAAAAAATTCGTGCTGGAACTCTATCTGCAGCCTCGTTACATTTTACTTTTTTCATTGATTGTATAATTATCTCCTATTTTATTATAATGTTTGTTATAACTTACTGAATATGGTGTTTTGAATACATTTTTCTTTAACTATCTGTAGTTTTGATCCACGTGAGGTAGAATATAATCCTTGCGTGATAACTATTTTAGAGTATGCATCTATGTAGTATTCACGTTGAGACTGTTGAAACGTGAGACAATATAGCTATTCGCGATTTCTGATTAACCAACTTATGCCCAGATGCTGTTATGTATCTCAAGAAGCAGAAAGTAATTGTGTTGTCAAGGTTTATTAAATTTTGTTGCCAAGATGACCAAGATGAATAATGTGTTGAATTTTCTTCGTCGTTGGATAATTTAACCTAACAAATATTGTGTATGTGTACATAATATTTGTACATAATATATTTGTGTTTCGAGATGATGAAGTAAATAAAGTGATATAAATGCATATTTTGTATTTGTGATGTCTTATTTGTTGTTGATTATTATTTAATAATAATAATATATATAAATATTAGTAAGAATATTACCAAATTTCTATATTCAGTGAGAACTAAATCCCAATAAGAATAAATATTAACAATTGTTAAGGCGTGTAACAATGCGCCTGTTTATGATTTCGGAATAATCAACGTATGCCCAAATGATTTGCCTGAGGCAAATATATTCATTATCATGGGCAAGTTTATTAAAACTAATAGATATTAAATGTCAAAATTTACTGGAAGATTTCGTTATGTAAATAATTAAGTGACATAATATTTTATATTTGCCATTGTTATTATCCACTCACTAACAATAACATTAATATTATCAAAAATGTACCCTATCATTGGCTATTCTCGATTACGTTACTGCTACATTAACACTGTTATTTTCATTTTCCTTCATGATAAGAAGAGTTATAGGTAAATATCGAAAGGAAAGGCTGGATATCAACGACGAGGGTAGTCTCAAAAGTACCCCACACAATAAATTTGGGAAAAGGTATCTTAATTTTTCTACACAGTCTCCTTTCAGCTCGATACACCTTTCCCAGCGATGTTCAATAGCTTCAGCGAGTCATTTTTTCAAGTTTAGAAATAAAAAATAATCCAAGGGGGCTAAATCTGGCAAATAGGGTGCGCAAGGAAGCAATTCGAAGTTTGACTTACTGATTTTGGCCATCGCGTGTGAACTTGAAACAAAACTTTGTTTTTTGCCAAACGCAGCCATTTTTTCTTGATTTCATCACTCAATCGCTGCAATAAGTTCGCATAATACTCACCGTTGATTCCTTTTCATGTCTGAAGATAATCAATGAAAATAATCCCACAGGCATCCCAAAAAACCGACTCCAAGACCTTACTTGCAGATGAAACTATCTTCGCCTTCTTTGGAGCTGATTCTCCCCTTTTAGTCTATTGTTTTGGATGTTTCTTCATCTCAGGTGTGAAGTAATGGACCCTTGTTTCATCCATGGTTATGAATCGACGCAACAACTTGGAGAAACTTCGCCAAACACTCGATTGAAACATTCTCACGACGCTGTTTTTGTTCCATTGTGAGTAATCGCGGCACCCATCATGCGCATAACTTTTTCATGTTCAAATTTCCAGTCAATATGTGATGTACAGCATTTTTTGAAACGCTTATCATGTCTGATAGCTCGCGCACTCTCAGTCGCCGGTCATCCAATACTATTTTGTGGATTTCCTTCACCATTATTGGCGTGGTCACCACTGACCACTGCGATGTTCATCTTGGCAGCTCGCACAGCCTCGTTTAAACTCTGCCACCCAAAATTTTTAGGTTAGACTGAGACCTTTCAAATAAATGTGTTGTATCAGATAACGATAACCAATTTTTTCCATGTTTACAGATTCACTATCGATGGCTACCAAACAAATACTAAACAACGTAGCGTCGCCAAACTTCAAACTTGAGCTTTACAATGTTGGCACTTTCTACCATAGTCATTCCTTTCAAACAACGGCCGCCAGGTCGTAGGTCTTGCTTACTTAGTAGTATAGTTATTACTTATTAACTCAAAAGAAACCTCAGGATAGGATCATAACATTTAATTGGAAAGCTTGACAATATAAGTACTATTATAAATATGATAGGAAATATATAAATATTTTCCAAACTTTTACTAGCACGAATATACACCAATATTTCGCGTAGTAAAGAAGTAAAGTGCAATAAAGAAATTCACTTTGTATATTAAAAATAAAAATATTTTAAAGTGTTCTATTCCAAAGGCGTTTTGTTTTCCTTCGTTGTATAATATGAACAGTAAAAGATATAAAATTGAAATAAAGCTTACACCAAAAGGTGGTGAGTTTTACACCAAACGTTGTGTTAATTTTACTCCATTACTGGTATGAAAATTTACGCGAGCGAATGGTAAAATTCTATCACGGTCTTGTAGTGTTCATTTTACATCAAATTGGTAAATACCCAGTTTTGTGTCAAACTGGTGTCAAATTTTACACCACATTTCAGAATGTATAATAATTAGTGTAATAATAAGTGTAGAAAAGCATTTTATACATTTGTTTTATTTATACGTATATAACTATCATACATCTTTATTAAATGACGACGTAAACGTAATAATTAGTTTTGTTTACGTGTTTCAAACCATTTCATTGCTTGTTAGTAATTAATACCTAAAAATAAATAAGAAGACAATTATGATAAAAAATTACCGGTTGTGAATAATGGAACAACTAATGAGGCTTCCAATTAATTGACTATCTAATCTATTCTTACTTATACAAATTTGTTAAACGTTGCAATGTACGAGTATGCCATTATATAATTTTGACTTTTTTATAAATATATAGTATATTTCTTATAAATGTGGGTATTCCACTAATATTCACCCTAAAAGATTGTAGATACCTAGAAGGTCTTTCAATAAGGACGCTCGATTTTTAAACGTAAGAGCAATTTAGGAGCAAAATATTAGCTTATAAAGAAGTTATTCCTTCTTGAGTTTGGTAGAAGTAGTAAAGGTACTTTAATTACTTTAATCAATCCTTTACACATTCACTATACAGGGTGAGTCGGGAGGAGCGGACCAAACTTCAGGAGTGTATTGTACGCGTGAAAATAATGTAAAAAACTCAAATGTTTTTATCCGATTCTTATTTTTTTTCATGTTATAACGTAATTAAAAATGTTTATCTAGTATGCCATATTGGAGGTGTACAAACATTTGATAACTTTGTTGTTTTGACAATGTGTCAGTGTATTGTGACAGTGATTTAAGGTTTATTTTGGAGTTTGAACGATTAATGTATCACAAAATGCCACACACATATTCAAATTTAGAATATACAAATATGGTTTTGTTTACGGTTTTTGTAATGGGAATGCTAGAGCTGCTGTTGAAGAAATTCGTCAACGGTTTCCATATCACAGATATCTAATAAAAATATATTTATCAGAGTTTTCATCAAACTGTGCGAGACCGGAAAGCTTCCCAGTGTTAACGTAGCATCTGAACGAGCTACTCGACAAGATTTAGAAGAGGTAGAATATATTCTGGATGTAGTAGCAGAAGATGCAACGACCAACTGACGAAGAATTAGTCTTCATTTGGGCATTCCACAAACAAGAGTAATAAACACACTCCACCAGCAAGGCTTACATCCATACCATGTACAGAGAGTACAGCAGCTACAACCGGAAGATTATCATAAACGTATGGAATTTTGTCGGTGGATAAATAAGAATCCTCGTATTATATTTCGCATACTTTTTACAGATGAAGCAACATTTACCCATGACGGCATTAATAATACTCACAACTGTCACGTATGGTCAGATGAAAATCCCCGCGCAACAGTCGAAAGTAACTTTCAAAATAAGTTTTCGGTAAGCATGTGGTGTGGTGTGGTCGATGGTTATTTAATTGGCCCTTTCATTTTGGAGAATCGTCTCACAGGAGATAACTACTTAATTTTTTTACAAAAGGAATTACACGGACTACTAGAGGATGTTCCTTTAAACATCAGAATGCAAATGTACTACCAGCAGGATGAAGCTCCTGCACATTTCGCTCGTCAGGTCAAGGAACATTTGGATGAAAGGTTTTCAGGGCGTTGGATTGGTCATGGTGGTCCTATTAGTTGGCCTCCAAGATCTCCAGACCTTACAGCACTAGATTATTGTTTATGGGGCTGGTTCAAAGATGAAGTATATAAAGTAAAAGTGGACACTCGGGATGCACTAATTCAACGTATTAGAAATGCTGCAGCCGATCTTAAACAAAGACGTGACTCAATCAGGTGAGCTACAGGCGCCCTTCGTAGAAGAAGCAGAAACTGTTTAGAGTTGAATGGCGGTATTTTTATAACGCTATTATGAATTTTTATAACATTTATGATGACCAAATGACCAAAACGTTAATGTATGAAATTTTGTTTATTTTTAATTACGTTATAACTTGAAAACAAATAAAAATCGGATAACAACATTGAGTTTTTTTACATTATTTTCACGCGTACAATACACTCCTGGAGTTTGGTCCGTTTCTCCCGACTCACCCTGTATATATAAACATACATTGCTAATTAATGTGTGTCAAGATATTTTACTACAGTAAGTAGGTACGTACTAAATATAGCAACCCAAATTTCTTATGATCCTTGAATTTAGAAAAACTTATTTCTCAGTTAATTAAAACCCATTATATAAAAATGTATTTTATAACAGTCTGTTTCCCAAAATTAACTTTTATGTTACGATGGCGTATAGGACTTGATGAAATTTCTTTTTCTTTTACACAGATTTCGATTAATAAAAACTGGAATATCACATTGTAGAAGTTGTAACGGGGATATTGCCGTGAAATTGCCTTATTTTCAGTCATTACCTCTATATAAATTAATCACGGCACGGTTTCTTATCTCGATCGTAATAAAATTTTGACGACGCTTTGCTAAGAAACCCATTGTTTTTCGTGATGAATTCTGAATGAACGAGAATATGCAAATTCAGCACAATAACTTAACTGTGCAATAAGTAATGAGCCTGGCGTGATGTAATATAGAGCGCAGTATTACGAAAATTATAAGTTTTCTTGGGATTATGTTATTATTCTCTAAGCAATGATCGCAGCTAACACCATTGTAAACTAAAGTCTGATTTACAGTTGACGTGACTGAAGGCAATTTTAATATATCTGTATAATGGAAAAGGAACTTTTTATTAGGATATGCCCATAAACTATCCCGGCCGCATGGTTCTTCAGCTCCAAACTATAAAAGTTAATGGCTCTCTGTTTGTAGAGAAAATAAGAATTATGATTTTACTGATAGTGATAGTTTTTCAGTGTTATCACGGCCTACTTAATAAATACATTGAAGTTTTAACGCGTTTTTAATGTTCTAGTACATCTCCACATTTCTACTTATGAATGGCTGAATTATTAAAATCAATTATTTAAAATTTTTAATTATTTATTTTTAATTATCAAGTTTATTTATAAACTAGAATTAAATCCAGCCAATTACTGTAGCGTTTGTTTTAGCTCTTTTGGAAGATATTGTCATATGAAAAGTAATTTTACATTTTACACACTTTCTAATAAATGCACTAGTCAAGAAACTATCAAATTATGAATTTTGACAGTCTGCAATTCATAGATTGAGACGTCTGTTAAAGTATCAAATGGCGAATTTTATCATGTTGTTACTTTTTGACAGCTATCTCGTAATATGCATTAATGAACGGCTCGGGGACGTCATTTAAACGCTGTATTCCGTTTGCCCTCATAATTTCTCTTCTGTCCCACCATACACACCATATTGGCTTCTTACAGTGAATATCTTTTGGTATGTCCTCGGTGTTTCACCTGGCGAAACGCAAACCTTCTTCCTTTCGACGTTTTTGAAGAGTAGCCATGACTCATCTCTAGTGACGAGATTCTTTAAGAGCGGCGTTTGTTCGTTTCTCTGTAGCAATTCGGAGAAAATTCGAACACGATCGGCCTAGTTGATGTCGGAAAGTTCATGAGGGATCCATCCAACCAATTTCCATACCTTTCTGAGCTTTTTGAGGCGACGGATGATTATGGATTAACCAACATTGTCTAGTATTTGTCAAGTCTTTGTCCAGTATTCGAGTTATCATGCTTCCGTCCTTTTCCATGGCTGCCAGAAGTACCTGATTGCCGAAATTCGGTGGTTGACCTCTTCCTAGTTTGTCCTCCAAGCTGATATCACCTGATTTGAAGCGGGCAGACCATTCCCGACATCGATTTTCGCTGATTGTTCCTTCGCCAAAAAGTTCGTTGAGACCGCGAAGTGCCTTCCCTCCTTTCTCGGAGTGGTAAAGCATAAATGACGAATATGAATATGGTTTTCGACACGCATTTTTATCAACTATACAGAGAAGAACATTTTTATGAAAAAAAAAAAATAAACGAAATTCTAATTTTCACAAAGAAAAAATGTGCCAATCTAAACGTCTCATAATTATGAATCAACCTTTTACATTCATGCTCAGGGACATATGTACAACTACCCTTGTTGAGACTCGAATCCAAGCAAACAACGACACCTTTAATACTGGACCCAGTCCACCATCACTGGTCGTCACTAGCCCATTATGATTATCATTATCGCAATGACGTCGCGATGGCGATCATAGGTCACCCATCCATGTAGTGTACGCGGAGAAAAGTGTTGCACTATTACTGATTGGCTCCGCAACTGGCCTGAATGTTCATCGCATTTTGCACTAGAATAACTACTAAATATATTTGCAAATTAACAACTGTCAAACTGCCTTGCTTTTCTATGCTGTAGTACCCAAATAATAAAGTTTAAAAAGAATAATTTGTTGCAAATTTAAACTTTGTTGTCACCCAAGATATTATTTGTAGCCTTTTTACTAAAAATTATATTAAAAATGCATCATATTGATATCGGAAACTCTGCAAACATCTGTCTATGCATGTCTCTTTTACCAGTATGATGAATTGATTTAGGAAACTTGATTCAACCGGACTGACTCGACGTGACTTGGAGAAGTAAGTAACATACAATTTGCTTCGAAAGTGATGCGATGTTAAAAATTGGAGACTCATACAAGTGAAGCAGGAGCTTGCTTGCATATTTTCTGGAAAAATCTAAAAAGTATACTTTTCCAGCAAATCTACGTTTAACCATGTCTTTAAATGATAATGTTGGCATTTCAAATTAAATATATCATATCCTAAATTAAAGCCGTTTTTTAAGTATTGTTATTGAATACAAAATCACAAATATTGCATATCGTCCTAAAAGACTGGGGTATTTGTAATGTAAAATATTATTAAATTTTTGGAGAAAGGAACCTAAAGACCTGTGAAAAATTGTTGATTGAGTTACTCATACATACACCGATGGAAAGTATTTTATGAGGGCAAATCGATATATTCTGTTAACTGATTTCAAAAATTAATATCAATTGCAATTTCTAACATTTTATAATGCTATAAATTAAAGAAAATAGCTAATTTTATACAACAAAAACATGGTTTTCAGACTGTCTCTAGATTTCGGAAATATATGTATGTATTTTGCTAGAGTTTTTTTAATGGTGTTTTCTTTTAAATTTCTTAACGTAAATAATTGTGTACACTAGGTAGATTTTCTGTAATATCTTTCGAGGTAGTAGTTATCTTTTTATCCTTGCCGCAAGTATTTCTGGCTTAGGTTTAATCAAATGTCATTGGTTTATTTGTTTATTCTCATTTGTTATATCAACTGATAGACGAAACAAATATTATTCCCAAAACTTTTGATACGGATTTACCTGGGAAACTATTGTCATGACCTCTCTGTGTGCCTAGCCTGTGACCTCAATGAAAGGTAAAAATAATATGCTTCACTTAAAATTGTATGGCTATATAAGATTTAGATGTTGATTCTTCAATCTCCAACTGTATCGACGACCTTTTATGTTGGGTGACTATTGAAAACTGCTTATTTAGTTTAGTCATGTTTTTCTGTCTGTTCTAATTATCTATTGGACAATTTATTTAATATTATTGACAATCTTATAAATATAGTTTTATCTATAGGTTCGATCATGTCAGTTTTTGGTATTGCATAGAAAATATTATATGCTAATTAAAATATCAAATATATAACAAGAAACATTTTGTTGTTGATACCACTTTAAGGAACACCGAAGATAATTTTTTCATTATTTACAATATATTCTCTTTACACTTATACCATATTCTGATGAAATTTCTATAGATATTACACATTTCTATAGGTATTATAGGATGTCCTGTTTAAAATGAAATACTTTACATGAAATGCTGTAAAATATATATTCTTGTTTTTAAGACATATTTCAATACAAAAATCCGTTACCGACATCCCTCTCATCAAATACCGTACACGAAATGCTGTAAATATATATTTTTGTTTTTAAGGGGACATATTTCAATACAAAAAATCGTTACTGACATCCCTCCTGCAAATAAATACATCAAAAGTAACCTAGGCTAGATGAAGGTACAGTACATTCAGTTTTTAATTTTTGTGCTTTAGAGAGTTATTATATAAACATAGTAGATCAGTGTAAAAACTCATGTTGTAGACTCACCAAGAGCTATATCTCCCCAACATTTTCCCCAGTGTAATCAGCGAATGAGGCAAGCTTCGATAACGGGTCCTCCAGAATTCAAAGTGCTACGACTGAAAGTGGGGATATTCAGTTAAACACAGTTGTTCTTACACCACCAAGCTCGCCAGAAAAATTAGTTCCTGTTTTGCCAATAAAATGCACTATGGCTCATAAATCTACAAGGACTGATGATGCTCTTCTTTAACGTCGACTTGGATGTTATTTGTCCCACAACAACAAATGCTGCTACCATGACTACTGTTGTGCCAACGGAAACTCCGCCACGGCCAACGCAAGTAACCGCTAGTACTGGTATGAAAAATCATGTACCAGTACATAGGCAGGATTCTAGATCCGAGGCTTCAAAACAACCATCGTCACCACCCCATATTTTGGACTGTTGTGGCAACCCACCTCGCATGAGTTATGCTCAAGTGGCTCAGCATCACAAAGAGGGATTGCGCAAAAGGAAAGACACATTAAAGAAAAACCGGCTGAGATAACAGTTCTCCAACCATAAGAAAACCAACAACATGGATTAGTTCTAGTTCTAATGTTATTTTCTATGTGTTATATTCCTATTCCTATACAGAATACCGTTCTTTATCACAAGTAATACAAGGCTGCATTAGCCTTGTATTACTTGTGATAAAGAACGTCTGAAATAATTCGCTCAATAATCTTTTGCAGCAAATAAAATAATTAACGTCATAGCGATTGCGCCAGAGAAGTTGCTAGCATTTTTAAGCAACGTTTTTTTAACAAAACGTTTAACTGTGGAATTGGTTTAAAAAAATGTTATGAAATGGGTTCCGTTGAAGGTTCTTAAAAGTCACTTTTTAAGTTATTTAAATATTCATCTGCATTTAAACTCAACATCTTCCTTTAATCATGCTTGAGGATCTGCCAATTTATTCCCTTACAATTAGTTCATGAAAATGTGGTCTCCAAATCTACAACATTTTTGTAAGAAAACTATTTGGGGTTGATGAACATAATCATGATGTTCATCTACATTTATGTTACGTTTTATTTACAAAAAATTTAAAATTTTGCATTGTGTAGAGTGGAGGCTTCAAAAGTTCTAAGATTTCAATGAGTTTTTTCGTTGATTTTTATTTAATTCTAAATAAATAAATCGTTGCGATACTTTAAACAAAAATTACTTAAAACTTAAAATTAATTACTATCACAAATTTAATCAAATTCCAGGTAACAATTTACTATCAGGAAAGTAATTAAAAATCTAGATCTGATCTACACATCCATTTCAACATAAAATAGCAGCATACAATAGCATGATACATAGACTTCTAAATATTCCAATGTCTGACGAAAATTATAATAAAGAATTAAATATAATAAAACAAATAGCGTTAAATAATGGTTACTCTCTAAAAATAATAGACAATATCATAGCTAAACAAGCGTACAATAAAGTTATACAGCAAGTATATCCTAAAATTACAGATGAAAATACATATAATTTCAAAATTATAATACATATAGGGAAACCATCTCAAAAAATTGCATCGTTTTTAAAGAAAGGAAGCAATAAAATAGCATACAAAACTAATAATACTCTTGGAAAACACATAAAAAATGCTAAAGATAAAGCCAATACCAAAAATAATTCAGGAGTCTATAAGCTGACTTGCGGTACTTGCCCTAAGGTATATATAGGACAAACAGGAAGAAACTACAACACGCGAATAGCAGAACAAAAAAGCAATTTTAATAATAATAAAAGATATCCAACATACGCAACTCATCCAATTGAAGCAAACCATACCTTTAACGAAGAATTTAAAATTGTACATGTAGAGAAGAAAGGCTTAAAATTAAATTTATTAGAATCTTTAGAAATTAATAAAGCAAAGAAATCTGATTTCATATTAAATGATCAAATAGAAATAAACTTGTCCCCGTTATTAAATTTATTTTAGTTCTACATGCTATCCAAAAATCGTTTTTAAAATTTACAGATAACATCCGTTGCAATTTTATAACTTAATTCCAATAGTTTAATAGTACGAAATCCCATAGTAATAAACCTAGGATTACCCTAGTTATATAAACGCAGTTCCACAATGTACAAATATAAAATTTAGCAATTCAGTAATTAAAAATGCTTTAGCCTATTGAGAAGACGTACTTTTAACATTATTGATTTAATACCTTAACAACAAATGGATCTAATTAAGACATTGTTTATATAAAATACTTTTTCGCAGCTTTCTCGAATTTAATGTTTTACTTATAGTGAAGACTTTAATGTACATCGATAATATAATTTGACAGTCATGGGCGTAAAATTTAGTATAGTTTATTTCATCGCTATTTTCCAAATACAAAATCTCAAAACATACTGTGGCTTGCTTTTATGGCTAGGCCCAGGTAGACTATTCCGCTTATCGGCAAGATAAGAGAGTTTTTTATTTGGCAAATAGCGATGAAATGAATAGTAAGTACCTAAGATTTGAGACATCGCATATAAACACATAACCGATAATAAAATGCAATAATAAATTTAAGTAATTATCAGTGCTGGTAACCTTAGTGAAGTAAGTATAGCTAATATGAATACAATAAAATGTGAAGAACAAACTATTAAGTATTCCAACGTGCGAGAAAGTATATTATAATGAATTATTTCAATGGCATTTACATTGTACAAAAATCACTGAAGCAATCAGTGGCTTTCTTTAAACATGTACGCAAAGTGAACTATACGTGCCTTTTCTGGCTGGTAGATATGAACAAACATAATAGATTTTAATATTTTTTAACGGAATGTTTAAAATATTAATGACGAATTTCCAGAATTTCTAAAATCACAATTTTATCTTTATCTAATACACCAAGTCAATCCATAATATGGATAAAATTCTTAAACGTATATGCAATACAGATAATTGAATGTTTTTAACTGTTTAACTAATGATAAGTGTTTAGAATCATTTGGAAACCAGGAGAATATGAGAGATTAAATGCATTTGACTGGTTAAATCTTAAAATATATGAAATGGTAAGATATACTGGTAAATGAGAGATCGGTTTTCATAGACGCTACAAGAGGATTTTGGTGGAAAGCTGATATGACAATAGTAAAAAGTGGCCCACCAAAAAGAAAATGAATATTTTTCGGAAATTTGGAAATAATGTTCGAAGTTGTCGACGTTGTTGAGGGTATTTTTATTTTTATTTTTTTTTATATTTAAAATTTTTACGTATTTTTCACTTTATCAATTCAATTCCTTGGCTGTGACAGCTGTACTTTCGCTGTCTAAATTATGGTTGTATCAATTCACACTAGAGGGGGTACGTATACCTACTTAGTATAAAACGTGCGTCAAACCACTATAGAATATTTGGAGTTGAAGATACGAATTTTCAGGAAATATTACAGTTTTAAAAAATATAAAAGGTACCCGTTAAATATACTTATATACATTGGGAATATGAAAATGTATACGATATAAACATTTACTTTGTCACCCAGTTACTTTGGGTCTTTGCGATATTTAATTGTTCAATTGTTATGTAACGCCCTCGCGCGATTGATCAAACAGTTAAAGCATCCCTGAGAACATCATAAATGGTCGCATTTGTGATATTCCTTGCTTACTTGTTCATTAGGTTCATCATCATCATGTTCATTACCTTACCCATTGTGGTCATGTAGGTGCCGCTCCGAATCAGTAAACAGCAACATCAAGAATATTCCAAAACTAAGTTGACTACCTACAACATAGGCTTCCACCAGAAAGTAGCAATCCAACAGCCATGAAATAGATTACAGAACATCTTTAGGCTGTCCTCTAACAGACCACAAAAGCGCTAATTAAAAAATATCAACGAAAACCAGAGAAATAACCCATGGAAAATTCTGGAAGTCCACAAGTCGGATCCACACGCTACAGTATATTTGAGAAGCTAACGTCGCCTATACATACCGAGCACCAGACAGTAGCCGACAATATTAGTTCAGTATGCATTCAGCCAAAACAAAGCAAGCAACAGAATAGCGACCAGTGACAAAGCCTAATGCATAGACTCCAAAAGTATAACCGCATATCCGCACGTCTTCCGCAAGGCTAGGATCAAACCGCGTCTTCCGCGGTGCTGATCATTCTGCAAAAATCACCGCATCTACTGCGATGTATCTATCCATCGTCGAACACGAGTAGTATAGCTGGGCGGCTCCTGTGACACTTCGATGGCATGCCCATCCGAAGTATCCATGAGTAGGGGGTTCTATGAAGGTCGCAAGAGTTCTTGTGCTTGAAAAAGTCTTCACATGTGTCGTCGTCAAATACCAGAGTGTGCAGAAATTGCAGGTGAAGAGTTTTTTGGGCAGGTGAAGCCACCAGGAGGTGTTACCTGGAGCTGAAGAGGTATTATTGTCTTGGTGACACCTGTCTGTAGCTTAGGCTACCTGAGCGGAATAGAGACCCTCTCACCTGTCCTTTTCGCAGGGTGAAGAAGTATTGTTCTCTTGGTGACACCTGTAGCTACCTGAGTAGAATACTTGTCTTCAGGAGCTTAGGTGTGTCTCTCACCTGTCTTCAGGAGCTTACCTGTTTATTATCTTTTCCTGAAATCGAGGGAAGCGCTAAGGACATATCGACAATGAGTCACCAGGGGTGCCACTTCAATTTGGCGAGCCTCACGTGTTTTCACCTGTCTTTTTCATGTTAAATGGGGATTTAATATGTAAGGCGAACAGAATTTGTAGAGAGGTATCGTAATTTAAATATATATATATATATATATATATATATATATATATATATATATATATATATATATATATATATATATATATATATATATATATATGGACTTGCTATTTTAATTTGAGCTAAACAAATTGAATTTGATATCTTACATTATTATCGGTTGAGGTCAACAGTTTGCGATTATGGTTATTAAAAAACAATTCTGATATCAAAATGTGTATATAATTATATTGGGATGTATAGTAAAAGAAAAAAGACATTTAATAATTAAATAATATGTATTATAAAAACACTGTTTTCATGTGGAATTAAAAAATAATTATTTCACATAACTCAGAACCTTTTTTTGTGTAAACTTGCTTGAGCTTCATCATATTCTGAATAATCAGCTTCATTGTAGACAGCACTGTGTTCTGATTCTAAAATCATATCCCTGAATTTTTCAAAAAGATGTTGTACACCAGTTTTTAAATCGACAATATTTGTGTAATTTCTATATGCCAATCACATTTTTAAACTTACTCAGTTACAGTAATAATTTTCTCTATTTATGTATATAACACGTCACATCAGAATCAATTTGTTTATCTCTACCATACGATTTAGAATACTTAGAAAGGTCAGAGGTTATCGTAAATACGAAGCCATTATTAAATACATACGTTGTAAGCACACCTAGGCTCCTGCAGCCTCTTCTGGTGTCAATAAAGACAGGTAACAGACACACCTAAGCTCCTGAATATAGGTATTTTACTCAGGTATCTACAGGCGTCATCAAGAGAACAATACCTTTTCACCCTCTATTCCGCTCAGGTAGCATAAGCTACAGGTGTCACCAAGACAACAATACCCCTTTAGCATCAGGTGACACCTCCTGGTGGCTTCATCTGCTCAAATAACTTCACCTGCAATTTCTGCATCCTCTGGTCATTGTCGACGACACAGGTGGAGACTTCTTCAGCACAAGAACTGTTGCGACCTTCATAGAACCCCCCTACTCATGGACACTTCGGATGGACATGCCATCGAAGTGTCGCGGGAGCCGCCCAGCTATACTACTAACACGCTTTCGTAAGTGTATCTATCTTTCTTTAAGGATTCACCCGCGTCTTCCACGATGCGTCCACACCAAAACTGCTTCCGCCACAACTAAATTCTTCGACAGGGACCATTAGCAACGTGCATTAAAGACCTCAGTACCTCCAGAGAAAATGGACCAGAGGGATATCTCCGTGTGTAACCTCGTAGTAACCTACTATAGCAAGTAAAGGGAGTTCTTAAAGGAAAATAAACTCATAAGAAACTCCCCGACGACCAGTCACATCTTTCATACAATGTTTCAATACAAGTCTAACTGACACTAAACGCACAAACATAAAACTAATGATTTACGTCGTTTTTTAGTAAATTACACATATACGAAAACTTTATATTTGAACTGGCATACCGCGTGACAACTTTATTGGACCATGTCTTATCAACGATACTTTGAATGCCGATAGGTACGTGTATATATTTATTATGAAATTATCGTGATCTCGGCATTAAGTTCGACGAGATTGGGTTTCAACAAGATGAATGTTCTGCTCATAATATGATGAGGGTTATGGAAGTCCTTAGAGAAATTGACCCTAATCGCATTATTTGGGAGGGGATCTATCTTGTGTCCGGCAAGATTAACTGACCTTACTCAATGCGATTCATTTATGTGGGATGGAGATAGTTTATAAACATAACCGCGAAAGGGATAGAAATTTAGAAAAGTCCCCGGGAAACATCTAGCGAAACGTTCCAAGGTATAATCTCCAAACAGCTCCAAGTGCGGAGGAGTTTTATAACAGACTGGGTTACTGGTCAGCTTAGTTGAGTGGTCTCTTCAAATACCTGATATAATATTAAATTAATTGCATTAGTGTCGCTTTGTTTCCATGAGTTTGTGTGTTATGATATATTGTTTATTACAGTTTTTATATAGCTTTTCCTTACCTTATAGTGAATGAATTTTTAAGGTGTTTACATCATGTGTTTTGTTTTTGTACCACTTGGAATAAGGAATTGTTCAGAATTATGGTACATTTTCGTATTGCAGAACGCACCAGAAATGTTACGTCAACAACATTATTACATAATTTTGATAACTCTTGGAGAAATTCACCTCGCTATTAGAAAATAATACTAAAACTAAATTCAAATTCCACAAACGCAATGCTCACACTGTCAGTTCTCTTATGCGCGAGCAAATTCGACAATATTAATGGTTCAAGTAAGCCAAGATCCGTACTTTCGTATTCTGTATATTGATACTTTGAATCTTTCATAGATTATAAGAAAGCATTCCTTCTTTATAAAGAGTCTTTCATAAAGGACGCTCGATTTTTAAATGTAAGTAAAGCAAGTTGTGTGTGAGATATCTCTTCTTGAAATATAGGTCTTTTGGAGGGATGACATATACAAAATACTTTGAGTTGTAGAAGGAAGACAGAGTTTTCTTATCTTCCAATGACGTCTCCCGTTTTCAAGAGCTATTTTCTTTGGCAAATAGTTGTGAAAATATCTAAATTTGTACCTCAATGAAAATTGAGAAAGAACAGAAATAAAGATTGTCTCGTCATCCGTTAAATAATTAACTCAAATTCCACGTACGTGAAATTTTATAATGATAGTATGAGTACTGGTCAAATATACGTTTGCGTCTATTCATTTGATTCTATAGTAAAAAAGGCTTTTCACGTACGGATGTTTTTCTTCAATCGAAGAAAGTTGGAGAAACACCCTTAAACAAGCTATCGAGCAATAAAATAACTTACTTTCAAAATTATTCATGCATTATCGAACAACTAATTGATAGTCTAATTATAAATAATAATAGTTCTACGTAATATTGTGAAAACAATTAAGAATTTATAAGAATATGATATAATACCTGGTATTATTTCTAGATTAATGAAAAAATATCGAATTATAGTATTACATCATTCAATATTATTGTCATATTTACATCTTCCAATAGACAAATTATCTATGGTCTTTGTAAATAATATACAGGGAATAACGGATTTCCTAAGTCTGATGATTTCTTTTTCATGCTACTTGTATCTGTGCATTTTTTAAATATTTTATTTAAAATTATAACGACTATATTTTCATATTACTATTTCATTTACCATTGTCTCTGTCAGTCATCATTATATTAATTACTGTATATGTCTTATTATTATAAATTGTATATGTCTATCATAAACAGAGAAAAACGGATTATTCCACTGGTGTACATTGTGTTCTTCTCGGCGTGTATCGTTTTTCTCAGTGCGTTATACATTAAATAGTTTATTATCGTAAGTAAAAATATTTTACAATCAATTATAAATGTGTTTCGGGAGAACCGCAATATTGTCTTGTTAACTGGCGCGTGTGTTCGACGTGCTCGCAAAGGGTTTTACCTTTTATGATAAAAACAAATGATTTAGTGGACCCAAGCATAGGTTGAAAAATAATGTTTGTTCAACCTACACACATACATTCGCCACTTGGATTTCGGATCTATCTCTATCCACTTCACCTAAAGTTTCCAATTCTAGACCTTGTTATCCCCGGATTATAAGGGTTGTTTCATTGATTTCCTTTTAACATATCTGCTCCCCAAGTGTCTTTTAAGTGCATATATTCTATTGACTAGTGAACGTGTAGAATACAAAAGGAACGTTGAGTGACTATTTTCTATATAATTTTATCGTCGCTTATGAAGTTATGATTTTGTTCACTGTGTTTACCATTTTTGTTATACCTTAGCGGCGAAATTACACACAAATTTTTCTGTCTTTGACGTCATTGATTATATCATAATTATTTGAAAATTGGCAAAATTTGGATTTACTTATCTTCTTTTAAAGTGTTTGTCATTATACTTATGGGAATGATGCAAATGGGAATTGCTTTAAGTACTTATGTGGCAAATTTCCAGCTCTTTCTTAAGCAAGATTAAAGGAAGGCATTGTCGTCGGACCACAGATAAGAAAATTAACGCAGGACCAACAGTTTGAAGAAACAATGACAGAAATTGAAAAAGAATCTTGGATATGGGTTTAAAAATGTTACAGAAATTTTTAACATACGCAATATGAGGAAATTGTGAACAAAATGCTGGATAAACTTATCCAGCAACTTGGTTGTAATGTGCTCTTATGGACTACTTTCCAGAAAATCTTGGTGCTGTTAGTGAGGAGTAAGGTAAAAGGTTCCATCAAGATATAAAGGAAATGGAAAGGAGATGGAACCTGGGTCGATGGGATGTGGCGATCATGGAAGATTACTGCTGGATGCTGAAAAGTGAATATCCAACTGATGATCACACAAGAAAAACTACAAAACAAAGTTTTTTGTTAAATAGAGAGGAATTTTTTAAGAAAAAAAGAAACTAGAGACTCAAAACTATATGTTTTGTTACTTCTTACTATGTTTTTAATGTTTATTAAATATAATGTTTATTGAAATATAATTTTTCCTTTAGTTTTTAATTTATTCTGATTATTTAGTTGATTAAAAATCTTACTTGCACGGCAAAAGCGGAAGGTAGATATGAAAATAGCGTAAATAACTCACTTATAATCCCTTATCAAACCCAAATCAACTTTCAAAATGTCAAAATTTGTAGGCCTGTGTTATTTATTCCTACAATCCCAAATTGATGACATCGAGGGGTGCTGTTTCAATTACAGAGTAAACTTATATATTTCTAAGTACAAGATAATCAGTTTTTAGATGTTTACTCCCGTAAACAAGAATTAATTATTTTTGATTATTCATTAAATAATATTGCCTTAAGTATGAAACGTTTCACAACAGATTTAAGTATTCTGTTTGATTGTAAATTATACTCTAAGAACACTTGAACTATATAGTCAGCTAAAAAAAAAAAAAATAGATTTTATTATAAGGAACTTTATACCATTCACAAATAAAACAGTGAAAACTTGATTTTATTCACTTGTGTGTTCCAGATTAAAGTATGGTTCGTTGATATGGTACCCAATTTATGATGATAAATCTTTCTTCGTTTTTGAAACAGTTCAAGGAAATTTTATAAAATTTTTGGTCTGTGAAAGTGAAGGCGTTGAACGACAGGGTCCTAACTGTGGTTATAATAATGAAGTATTATCTAGAATCAAATTAATTAAAATTTATATAAATACCGAATAGTCTAATTTTTCTTCATAACCTACTTCATAATATTGACTGTTTCAAGTTACGTGCATAGATAAATTTGAAAGTTCCACAGGTTAATACTAGGCTAAAAATTATGTTGCATACACTGCTAGATCGAATATTGTCAAGAAATTACCAATATATATCATGACCTCTAATTTTAATATCTTATTTGATATAAGTGTGACATAAATTACTCTATAGTCAATTGGAATCTGAGGAGTAAATGTACACTGAAGTACGTGAATGTCATTTGCTACCAGACTACTGAGAAGAGGATTATCTCATCAGTCAGTCTCATATATTATCATATCAAATATTGGTATGCTCGAGGAGTAAACACACTGTTGTTTCTAACAGAAAACACCTACACCAAAACCAATACGAGATGTTCCCGCAGTTTTTGACTATTTAGCCAATAGAATATAATATTTCAGCGAGCCACGAGGCGATCACGCACTGATCACTGTTTATACGCGCTGAATTTCGGATATGAATATAGTTTAGTGTATTCGTGATGAAGTAAACTGAATTTTGAGTAGTGAATATGAACTGTATTAGCTTCTATACAAATTACTTTGCTCTCATTAAAGTTAAAATGTATGTCAACACGGTAAAATTTTGTATTACTATCCATATATGATTGTTTTAATACTTAATTTGAAACATTTTTATCCTGTGTTGGGCAAATAAATAAATAAGTAAATATATATATATATATATATATATATATATATATATATATATATATATATATATATA
The DNA here is from genome assembly GCA_037954035.1 of Rosalia funebris. NCBI lineage: Eukaryota > Metazoa > Arthropoda > Insecta > Coleoptera > Cerambycidae > Rosalia > Rosalia funebris. The sequence continues at coordinate 95,762 of JAZFAV010000018.1, read as the reverse complement.
TATATAATACGGCGTATACGAATGTTTCAGTTGTACATACATATATTTCGCCACTTAACGTCTACACTTAATAAATGACTATAGGAATGTTTATAATATTTTCTGCGAACAAAATCAGGTGGCGATAGGTAAAATACATCGTACAAATATTATTCGATATAAATATTAGGTTTAAACATTATTGTAAAATCAGTTTGCGTATAAAATATAGAAGAATGTGGGAATAGTTATTTCGCAAGGTATATGTAAACTAATTTCATCATGTTCTACCGACGAAACGCAGTAAATTGATTTCCAACACTATAGGTTTATTTATTTATAATATATCTGGTGTTATATAAATAAAGACCTCCACACGTAGACAATTTGTGTCTAATTCGGGGAAATTCATACTAAATTGAGAATAGAGCGTTTATTTGATAGAATTTCAATGATACTCTGCGTATTGTGCCAGAATTTCTTTGTGAAAATTTTACAAACCGACATTGCTTTTTAAGAAAATAAAATAATGATTTTTTAAGAAAATAATGTCAGTATTCTACATGTCGAACTAAATTAGTAAACTATTAAACTTAGACTCATAAAGTGAGTGGCTAAAGTACTTCACATATTCATTTTATGAAGTACTTTTTGGCAATCATAAAATTTTACACCCAGAAACAGGAACACTAAAATTTGCAAATAAGTTTTTTGAAACAGTCAACTTTTTCAATGTCATTTTAGGAAAATGGGTTACATTAGAGATACAAATCTATATCACTTAAATATAAAAACAATCTTATAATATGATAATAACAGTAATAGTAATAATTCTCTAATATAATTGTAACAGTTCTTAAAGTCTAGAAAATTGGTCAATGATTTACACTACATGTTCAAATAATATCCATACAACATTTATTTGTTTATAAAAAATTAATAAGGATAATCCCAACAATCGCATGGTGAGACAAATCATTGACAAACTAACAAGCATTTTTTTAAATGTGTATAAGACTTTCCAAATGGTATTATGTTATAATTAGAGCATGAACCGAACTAGTAGAGTATTTTAAATTCACTAACAATTAGCTTTACTTACTCTAAATAACTTGTGAAAATAATGGTTCTTGGTAATAGGTTGAACAATATTTTTTTTATATATTATAATGGGCCATTCTTATTTTGTCCGTTATTTAAAAGATCCATGTTATTTATTAAGAACATGGATCTTTTAAATAACGGAAAATGAAGAAAAGGAAATTGTCTATTTGAACTAAACTTCCAATCGTGAAATCACGTTGGACCCTTCAATAAACACAAAGCGTAAGATAATATAACAGGTGTCTTGAAATCTGTTCCTCTAAATGTATGTAGGGAAAGTTATGTATGAATACAATTGCATATGGTACACACAAAATCATCAATCTTCTTTAAAATCAGAGACTCTCAGAACTGAAGATTTCTTTTTAATCTAGGACTTCGCAATTTGAATAGGTTTTTAGAGACCTGGAGGTTTCATATCATCCACCAAAGAAGTCCTTTATTGTGCATAATTTGTTATATTGATGGTGTTTGTCAGTGAGACAAAGAGAGTAAAGATAGAATTAAATCAGATTGCGCAAAAATCACATTTTTGCGCAACCTAAATGCAGCGGATCCGGTACTCCGGTAAAAAAAGAAAGACGTATGTGGATCATTTTGAATCCCCAGGATACTTTCTTAATATTCACGAAATCTTTAGAAATATTATAACATTTGAACTTTAAACCATTTACTTAAAGTGTAGCTTGCAGATAAACTGTGAATCATCATGTATCATGAATGATCATCATCATTCTGATGTATTATTCTATCCAGTTAATAACTTGATAATGCTCGATAAAAGTCGCTAGAGATTGAATGTCAGCAAAAGAAAGAAAGAGAGCAAAAGTTTATCGAGTCTGTTATTATTATTTTAATTATTATCTCAGCGTTCTTCTTCTTGTCCTTATTTTAATTTACCAAATACTTATTTTTACAGTGATATTAATGTTCAAATAATATGTGTCGGTTGCAGTTTTCGAAAATTTTATTAGCTGGGCAACAACATTCTGCCGGAAAATTATCTTTAGACGAAACTATGTTTTGTCTATTTACCAGAGTACGGATAACCATAACCAACATCCAATTACTGTAAATATTGGAGCATAAGTAGTCCTTAGTGAATTCCAACGTCTGCAGTAAGTTAATATCTTAGCAGGAATAGTTAATGAAATATTAAGATTTTTTGAGGAAATCAAAAAGATATATGTCAACAAATTATGTAATTAGATAACCCCAAAAATCATATAAGGGTTGAAACTCTACAAATTGGCGAATAAGTAATCGACAGCGTTGAAGATAAACTTAAAAGCAGGCATGCCTACTGTAAGTTAATAGTTTTATTTATCTTTGAAAGCCGGTGTTTTTATTTTCATCGGTAACAGATGTTTATATGATATTTTCATTAAAAATCCTTTGTTTTCTTCTTAGAAAAGAAAACAATGTAATCTGCAGCCAACAAGATGATAGTTTTAAATGTCAAATAACAAACGTGATCTGATTGTATTTACTGGAGTAAAAATACGGGTATGAGTTGTGCAAAGATTATGCGTTTTATCAACATTATGCGTCTAAAATTAGAAGGTCAATACACTTTTGAGTGTTTATTAAACTTGATTGCGTTGTAGCGTTCTTATATGAATATTTATTTTCGCTTATAAATATTGTGGATATTTATGAAGAATATTTTTAAAGTAATGTTCTTCACGGGGCAATATTTAAAGAGAAAATTAATATTATTCAATTAGGAGGCATATTACTTTTTCCCAACTTGATATAAAGATAAACCCTAAAAAAAAAATTTTTACACGATTACATTACTTTTCCGCGTATAGTGGAGTGCGTAAAAGTAAAATATACTCGTATTTGTACCACAAATGACAACATAAACTTTGAATGTGTAATATTTATCATACACAACGCACATATTATGTACATATACAACGTGGGCCTAAAGTATGTAACCCATTTATTTTTAAAATATCGTATTTAATAAGTTCAATATAATTGTTTTCTCAAATGATAACAAAAAGAATATTCCTTGGGGATTTGTGTGTCTTCTTTGTCTTCACACAGTCTGGCTCTAACCACTACATGTTCCATCATTAACGTTTCTATTGGCATTACCCGAATTTTGTTTCTAATATTATCTTTCAATTACAGAAGTTTTAGATAGCCCCACAGGAAGAAATCGGGCGTCGTTAGGTCGGGTAATCTTGAAAGTCAGTTTAAGTAGCAATTTCGATAAATTATTTTGTTAGGAAACAGTTCCTAAATGGGAGATACGCTTGGCAATGTGCCATGTGGCACTGTCCTGCTAAAACTATAAATTCTCTGGATTTTGTGCTGGAAAGCTGGAAATAAAAATTCTCCAACCATTTGGTAACGTTCCGCATCGACTGTCATTGTGTTGCTCATTACTTCCTCCTTCGACTTCATTATCCTCAAAAAAATATAACCCGGTTACTCTAGTTGTAGTTATTTCACACCAAACAGTTACACGAATTAGATACAGCTTTTTCTCTTGAATTATTCGAGGCTTTTCAATGGCCTAAAATCATATATTCTGTTTATTAATATGCCTATTCAAATGATAGTGTGCCTCGTCACTCATAATTAGGTAATTGATGAATAAAATTAAGATTTCCAGTAGCTAATTGTTGAATTGGATTAGTAGCTATACGGTTGACACTGTTGTTTATCGGGAGGCATAATTTAATGAACTAGCTGTATTTTGTAAGGGAAAAGGTGCAAATCAAGTTTCAATATGTTTCAGACTAGTCTTGATCAATTCCAGTTCATTTGATTATCTTCTGGTTGAACTTGAGAGATCGTCATTTACACTGTCCCTTACTCGCTCAATTTCTAGATGATCGTGGTTTACTTGAATGACCTCTCACACTTCCCATTTCTTCAATCTTGGATGATAATTTTACGAATTATTTTTTAGTGGGCGCATTATTGGTATTAAAATTTACACGGTATTGACATTGGGTTGAAATTACGGATTTATGATTTAGAAAATAAAATTCGACAATTATTTTGCATCGGGAAACTGATAGGTGCTCCATTGTGAATTTCCCAAGCTTTCTTCTAAAGCTCTCCCAAGATTTTTATCTTCTTAGCTCTATCAGATTCTAAAAGAAAGGGGTTGCGCTTCATAGGAAGGCAATGGTTACATTTGAAAGTGGAACAGATGTTACAATCATTCAAATTGGATACCATTTTAGACAGAGATCTGGAAACATTTAAATCAGAATGATAATACGAGGGCAGATGAATTTTAAACGGGACTTGCAACTGGGACTTGAATTGGGAAACTGAACTGGTTGCGTCAGGAGCCAATTGCGCACGAATCCCTCGACGCCCTGGTCATATTCAAATCGTTGCCCTCTTAGAGCTTCTTTAGGCGGTCGAAACAAATAAAAATCGCAGGGCGATAATTCCGGGCTGTAGGGAGGATGTTCAGGTGGAGTCTAGTGCAGTTCTTTTAGTTTTTCGACCGTTAGAGCTTCAGTATGGGGTGTTGTCGTGAAGAAAGATTGCCTCACGAATCGGTTGGTTTCGTCTTTTGCAGCGATATGCAGCCCTCACCTGGTTCAATAGCTCTCAGTAGTAAGCAACATTGACTGTGCGTTACTCGTAAAAAAAATCAATGGGCAAAATACCTCACCGATCGAAAAAAGAAGCGGTTGAAAGAACCTTGTCAACTGACAGTCGAGTCTTGGCTTTCACTGGGGCTGTCTCTGCCTTCCTTCGCCACTCCATACTGGCTTATTTGGACTTGGGCGTGTAGTGGTAGACCCATGTTTCGTCGCAGGTGACAACTCGACTTAAAAATGCATAATCTTCTTCCGAAAACCTTGCTGTAAGCTGCTGACAGACCTCCAAACGTCTCAATATTCTGATCTGCGTTCAAAAGACGACCTGGTACAAACATTACGGTACTTCACGTCATTCTTGATGATCGCTTGACAGCTCCCATACCTTATTCTTCGACCTTTTCTGCAATTTCGGATACGGTCACCCGTCGGTCTCCTTCAAGAATGTCTCGAACTGCACGAATGTATTCGTCCGTAGTGCTGGTTCGAAGACGGGGATCATGTTCCTGATTTTCCACTCGTTCTCGCCCTTCCTTGAACTCTTTATGCCAGGCAAACACACGAGTCCTGGACAGTGGTCCCTGAACTGTGCAGTTAATCTACGGAAAATTTCCGCCGCTTGAATTTCTTTATTAACAAGAAATTTTATAATAATGCGTTGCGCAACAGCGGGATGCACCTCTCGCTCCGACATCGTGAGCGCTACTGACGAACTGGTTGAGAGTGGGTAATGGTTGAGAATGGTAACTACGGTAATAGTTGTAATGGCCCGACCTAATCATTCTAGAACCTCGGACCTGGTCCTAACAGCTGTAGACGCTCACGAACAAGAATTCCAATTTAATTTAATCCACCGTCGTAGATATACCTACTGATTCGGTAGCAAGTAATTTTCTACCGAATTTGTCTTTATGTTGGGTGATTTCTTTATTCTCTGACCGTATTTAAGAGAATTTAAACATAACATTTGTTATTTTATAAATATTTTATTATGTATTTATATTTAATTGGCTATATGTTATCTAATAAACTCAATATGCTGATTTTTTATTTTTATATTGAAATAAATCATGTCATATACATAAATCACATATTTATTTTAACTATATTTATGTAACCAGTAGTAAAGTAACTACAACATGAGAATCAGAAAATTTGGGACAATTGTTGTATATGTCATATCAAATCCGAACATAAATTGTCAATCTCTTGGCCCAAGCCTGATGTAATTACAATCATTGGCACGTAATTGCAAGACGCAAGTTACTTATTCAGTATATTCCGCCTACTTCGACAGATTCGGCCATTCCAGACATGTCCAGACCTTCCATTATCACCTAAATCGATATTAACCACATAGGGTACGTGGTTTCGTGCAGTTACATATTGTAGTAAGAATTTTCAGACTATGAAATACTTCATTATGAAATTAAAGCCGCACGTGTCTGAAGCAATTAAATAAAGTCAAGAACTGTTATCGGATCATCAAGTTGAAACAGATATAGCAGAGATTTATGACGCGTATTCTGTTGTTACAGTATATATTTAACAAGTACAACATATTTCGTTATCTTTAACAGAAGCACTTACGTTGTTGATAATTTAAAATCACGCTTGGACAACTTGACAGATAGTATAAGAGTTTCTGTAGCTTAGAACTGTACTAACTTGTTGTTATTATTATATTATATAGGTTTGGGCCTCATCGGCCACTGATCGCATGGGTAGTCTCTCGGCGATCTCCTCTTATCCGGGTCATTATCCAAAAATGCTATCGCATAAAAGGAGAAATTTAGGCACGTCCCCCGCCTTAAGCCTCGCCTCCTCTAAGATAACAGGGGTCCCTAATATAAGATACCTCTTCTCCTCCAGTACGGGGCAGGTGTAAAGAAGATGAATCGAGGTTTCCTCATCTTCTTTACAGTATCTGCAGGGTGGGCTGTCAGTCAGCCTCAGCTTGTGCTTATATGCATTCAGGCTACTATGGTGGCCCGTTATGATTCCCATCAGGGTTCTGGTTTTGTGCCTGTTCAATTTAATGAATTCTTGGGCCCATTTCTCAATCTCTGAGTATAGGATGAAGAGTTTGGTTATTCGACAACCCGTTACTCCTCTCCATCTTTTATTGTGCTGGTCTCTTTCCCAGCCATTGATGCGGTCTCTGATCAGATTCCGACTTATTCCCACTGCAGGTTCTGGTCCATAGAGGTTTTTCCTGGTCCCTAGTCTGGCAAGGTAATCTGCAATTAGATTTCCCTTAATGACATTATGCCCAGGTATCCATAAGGGTTCCACCGGTTCCTTCTCTGCCAAGTGGTTCAATGCTTCATAGCAATTATAGACCAGCTTCGACTTTGTCGTTACTGAATTCAGGGCTGCCAACGCCACCCTGCTGTTCGAGCAGATACATACCTTCTCCTGGGTCCGGTTCTGGTCGGCTCTCAGAACACCGTATGTAATTCCAACTGGCTCGGCCTGGAGTGCGGTAGTGTATTTGCCTAAGGGGAAGGTTTTACCTATCCCGTCGCGTCGCCTATACACCCCCGCACCCGCTCTGTTCCCACTCTTGGCTCCATCCGTGTACCAGATGTCTCCATTCAGTGGCTACTAACTTGTTAAATAAATCTAAATTTACAGGAACTGCGATTATAAAGTCATGTACAGGTCTTTCAATAGGGACGCTCGAAATTTGTTGTTGTTAAAGCAACATCACAATATTTCACACACAACATATTTTATTTACGTTTTAAAATCGAGCGTCCTTATTTAAAGACCCTTTACATCCATATTTCAACAGTAAGAGGTAAGTGCATTCAAATAATTTTTACGTATATATGTTTCTATAACGGTGTGTTGTAAAATAATGCGAATATATTGTTGCTATGTTCATTTAGAATAAACATTGAGAAAACTACTACCAAAAGAGGCGATTGTGTTTCAAAGGGAGTTGCGGCAATTGGCTGTCCTAAAAACTTATTCCAAAAGCCAATGGCTTAGTGCAATAATTAGTGCTACACTTGTTATCCACCATTGACTTAATCTGGAAGGGTTATAACAAGTGGATGGCAGTTGGAATAAACACACGAACATTATTTATTGCCTGGGATAATCGCATTTTAACCCCCGAGAACCAGATATGTCCTTGTTCCGATTATTAACATAATGCAGAAGAGTTTCTAGTTTTTTTTTATTTTTACAAGAGTTAAAACTAATATATACTCGTACAAATATCATCACGGCTCTCAATAAGCGTATGTGGAGCTAAAAGGTGGTCCAACCAGAACGCACGATGTTAATTGTAAATAAAACAAAAAGTTTTCAGAGAATTATCTTAATATTTTTTATTGTGATAGAAGGATCTATGACAATTATGTGTGAAATAAAATATCGGCCAAATGCTCGCCACGGCTTCGGTGGCATACCTCTATCCGATGGTCCATATTTTCAATGACTCTGACACATAACTGAGGTTCAATGTCGTTAATGTGCCGAATTATCTCATCCTTTAGCTCTTGAATTGTTCTTGGCTTATTGACGTACACTTTTTCTTTTAAATATCCCCAAAGAAAGAAGTCCAACGGTGTTAAATCACATGATCGTGGCGGCCAATTAACATCGCCATGACGTGAGATAACACGGCCATTGAAATTCTCGCGCAAAAGTGCCATTGTTTCGTTGGCTGTGTGGCAAGTGGCACCATCCTGTTGGAACCACGTATCGTCCAGGTCCATATCCTCAATTTCTGGCCACAAGAAGTCCGTTATCATCTCGCGATAGCGAACACCATTCACGGTAACTGCTTGGCCGACCTCATTTTCGAAGAAGTACAGCCCGATGACGCCGCCAGCCCATAAACCGCACCAAACAGTCACTCTTTGTGGATGCATCGGCTTTTCAACAATCACTCGTGGATTCTCATTTGCCCAAATGTGGCAATTCTGCTTGTTAACGAATCCACTGAGGTGAAAGTGTGCCTCGTCGCTGAAGATGATTTTCTTTGTAAAGTCACCATTCACTTATGTCTGTTCAACCAACCATTCGGCGTATTGACGACGCTTGAAGTGGTCAGTAGGCTTTAGCTCTTGAGTCAATTGAACCTTGTAAGCGTCTAAATTCAAATCTTTATTCAAAATTCGCATCAGTGATGTTCGTGAGATGTTCAATTGTTGGGCACGACGACGAGTCGAGGTTGACGGCTCTTCTGCTACACTATCGCGAACAACAGCAATATTTTCCGCAGAACGAACTGGGCGAGCATGCACAGGTGTTTTCACATTTCCTACAGACCCGGTTTGCTGAAATTTGCGCACAATTCTCCCGATTGTGGACACATTTGGTCGATTATGCTGACCAAAAAAGTCACGAAGTGCACGAAAGGCATATTGATTTGAACGCCCATTTTCGTAAAAGGCTTCAACAATCTTAACGCGCTGCTCAATTGTGTACCTCTCCATGGTTGAATTTGTCAAACACTGAAACAAAGAAATGTCAAATTAAGTTGGGCATAAAACTTGACGTTAAGGTGTGACTCACAATTAACATCGTGCATTATGGTTGGACCACCCTTTACATGCGTCCAAATCCCTTATCTGCCATTATATGAACGTTGTACGTTACTGAGGCGCGACGAAGTGTATGGGCTAATGATGATACTTCTTTGTATTAATATTATATGTTGAATTACTCTTGCATCGGGTGTTACCAGATAAGCAAGCATTAACTACAATATGTCATATATAGGTACATATTTTAAAATGAAGGTAGATATAAATATGCGTAATAAGACATCGTGTAATGTATACTTGGTTGAACGATAACGAATTGATATAAGAATTGTGTGATATTTTTAATTAATATTTTTATTTAGTGAAAATTTCCAAATTTATTTGACAAATTTAATTTCAAATGGCTTATGAATATCTAAAGCTAGTCAGGATGCCACAATCTATTTCAGATTAATACTTTTTTCATATATATATATATATATATATATATATATATATATATATATATATATATATATATATCAAATTTCATACATCTAAATTTTGGGAAGGACCTGGAACCTTCAATGCAGCAACAAAAACAGTCAGAGATGACTTCTCTTCTTCCACAAACACCAAAAAATTACACGTTTCTCGACGCGCCATTCGCCAACCAAGTTGGCATCTTCAGGAGATGATTAAAACTGATGTGATAAGTTTTAATCAACTTGGTTCGTGAAACGCGTGTGAGAAACGTGCTCGTGAGTTTTTTCTGTGTTCATGGAAAACGGCTCTTCTTTTGATATCGATTGTCTACTTCTGCTAAAATCCATATCGATATATTTATCGAATCTGCAGTATGAATCGAATGTGCAGTACATTATTAATTATTTCAGTTATGGTAATAATAATAATAACTGATATTATTATTATCAGTTATGGGAGAAATAATATATCCTTGCATTCAGTAAGAATAATATTTTTTAACCTTGACGTTATTTTATCTCGAGTGAAGATAAGAGTTTTTGCCCGCTGTTCATTCACCTTAAAATACCATACAAGATTGATGATTTAAATTGATAAGTATACAATGTAATTGTTTCATAAACAACTTTTAAATAAACTAAAGTGTATATGTAGACTATTATTTTTCCATATGCGTACTATTAATGGGTATAAATAGACATCCATTAATTGTATAATAATTATAATACAATTGTTATTCTAATAATGTATAATAAAGTCATAGACTCCATATATTTCTTAAAATATATATGTAAACTGTAGTGGTAATTATAAAAACTGTATTGTATTGTAGTGGAATGTAGTATGAATTAAAAGATTATGTACTATTCATTTCATCGCTATTTGCCAAATAAAAAGCTGTCTTATCTTGCCGATAAACGGAACAGTCTACCTGAGCCTAACCATAAAACAAGCCACGGTATGTTTTGAGATTTTTTAGTTGGCAAATAGCGATGAAATAAACTATACGCAGTATATTAGGAAAAAAATAATGGTCACAAATTCAAAAGTTCAAAAAAAACACAAAAATTTTAAATTGTTTGGTTTGGGTCATTTTTTCTCATTCATTGTTTTATTTCCAAATAAACTAAAACAAAAACTGTAAAAAAAGTGCTTTGAAAGCGAGTGGTTATTACCTTAAGAATATGAGGCCGATAGCTGTTTCTTTATACAAAACGTCTTCCATTGTTTTACTACTAGAATATACTCTTAGAGTTAAATAATAAATTCTATATCTCTGAAAATTATAAATATATCCATAGGTAAAATTTAAGGTCGAAAATTTCAAGTTAACCTTTACATTGTTTGTAGAATTTTCATTATATTGCCTAGCCATTCTTGTTGGTGTCTGTGCTATTGTGGACCTCGTATACGTTATGCGCATATTTCTTCAATGAATTAAGATATTTGTGTAAGTAAAAGCCTAGTTTAAAATAAATTGGAATAGAAAATCAAGTACTATTTACTTTTTTTCTTAAAATATATCACATATTCCTTGATTGTTATAAAGACCATGAACCTGCATAGAAACAGTAAGACAAATATGTTTTATAAATGGACTCAGTACGTTTTCAAAATATTATTTTCAGTGAAAACAGAAATGTCATAATGCACGAAAGAGACATGAATTACATAAAGTCAAAAACCATTAATCGGAGAAACAACATTTCCAAGAAATTGTTGATATTGTCCACTATTTTTGGTAGATTATTTCATCATACGATAAAACCCTAAACGATACAATCTAATATTAAAAATATAAGATAAAGATATAAGCTAAGTGGACATCTAAAAAGATAAGTGGACACCTCACTCGTTTACCTAATACGAATGTTAATTTGTTGAAACAATGTTATGTATTGAGTATTTTATAGTAAAAATAAGGCTTTAGTAACAAAACAATCAATACTACACTTTCGATGTTCTCGTCTGTGACGAGTCCCTTTATGCCAGGACAAAGATTATGTTTATCATATTAAATATTCCATTCTAAGGAAAATCAACCCAAACTTCAATTCAATTGTCAATAAATGGAAAGTATATAAATTTCAATTGACCGTAAATGGAAAGTTTACTAATAGTTATTTAGCAATCGGTAACATTGTTGAATTTCTGTATATGTTTTGATTATTATTTTGTTTCTCTCAAAAGGTTATAATTGATTTATATCACTTAAATGCTTCACTTAAATTAATTAGGTTTATGTTTTGTTTTTGAGGAGGTCCGCAAGACCTTGCAGTACTCAGGTAATAGCCCATTGTATCTGTCTTATCTTATTACATCATTCTATCTCTATTGATCTTCTCCCAAGAGTTCAACCCGGCCGAAATTCTTCAGCTCGCCCGGTTTCAAGAAAAATATCCAAACCCGAGGTATCCACGCCATACCAGAGCCGGGCCGAGTCTGGCACATCGCATGTTCAGAGGTCTCCATCTCTCCTCCACACCATCTGCATTCCAGTTGGCCCTCAACCCAATCTTGATAAGAGTTATAATTAAGATGACAGTGTCCTGTTGACTCCGTGAGTTTCCGGATACTCTCCCTATCATCCCTCAGGGGGTTTCCCTCCAATCGCTGCTAGGCGTTAAACCCAGCAGCAACTTAACCTGCCTGCATACCTGGGTGTTCCTCCATCGATTAAGCCTTGTTTCTAAAATGTTTTTGCGACCATCCTGAACAAATTTTTTGCTCCGAAATATGGCACATTAACCATTTCAGCATTTCTCACATTCTTGCACCTTTAGGTTAGTATCTAATATCTCGAAATTCTAACGTGTTGGGTAAATTTGGACAACTGACTCGTTTTGAGGACATAAGAATCCTTTTGGGACACCTAGCCCGAAGATCCTCTCCGAATGTTTGAAGAAGTTTCTGAGTGGACACCCCATTATAATACCGGAAAACATGAAGCCAACTGTTTCAACTTTATTTAACAGTCTGAAGACCAAATAAAATGAAGTTGGAAAACGAGATAATTACGTTTTTATGTAGAAAGAAACGTGGCTGAATGTTTCGGTATATTTTCCTGTGACCTGCATTAATGCAAAGACAGAACAGCGTAAAACAAAGGGTCGACCTCTAGCAGAATTTCACTAGATGTCCGACAGATCAAATCTGCAATACTGCAGGTCACTGAAATCAGAATTTGTAAAAGAAACCAATGAAATGTCTTTGAAAGGGAAATCTCATTAAAAAACTCAGATTCAACAACCTTTGGAAAGAGTCATCAAGGGAAATTTTATTTTTCAATTTCAATCAAGAAAGACGGAGGTAAAGCAAAATAGAAAACTCATGATCCAAGAAGGCTTCAAGAAAGAATTAGGATTCCTCATCGACATGAAAAAACAAGGCTTTGGAGCCGTAATGATGGAAATACGGCTAGACGATTCTTCGAAAACATAACTACATCAGCTCATATAACTGGAGTCGACGAAGAAGTAATTCACCGTTTGACATTATACTATAAACAATTAAAAGCGGAGAAGCAATCAACATAGCGAAATTTCGCATGTATACCACAGAAACAGGCAAGTACTTTGTTGAAAAATATCCCTGGTACAAGATGGCATATCCAATAACCAAAAATATCCATAACAAGATTGTTACCTATAGGTAAACTTTCAGAAGAAGCGCAAGAAATGACTAATAAATTGATCAAAAGAAAAAAAAAGAATACCACGCGCGAAAGTGTTTTCTCGAATTAGAAATATCGAGGATGTTTTCCGAAGATTGCTGGCAACGATCGATCCTTTCATTACATTCTTGCGCCAAGTATGTCAGAAGAAAGTGAAGAGTTTATTACCAGAAGCGAAAGCTCTCTTAGTCTCAACTTCAGTTGCTGTAGACACTGGAAAGCGATTCCTACGAAGATGAAGATTCGGGCGGGAATATTAGCAATTTTGGCGATGAAACTGACGAACCTACAAAAAGAGGCTGGAGATAGCGGAAATAACAGAGTAGAAGATTAAAAAATTATGTTACATCTAATTATAATATTTTTTTATTATTAATAAATTAATTTTATAGTATTTGGTTTGCCATATTGGATCCGCCATTTTTATATCAAATTCGCGATCAGCTCCATCAAGAATCTCAAAATACCAATTTTGTCTTTTTAATCCAATTCTTATTGTATTTAGTCCGCCATATTGGATCCGAAATTTTAAATTTTTAACTTTTGATATCAAATTCGCAATTTTTGAGGTCTTAATTCACCGATTTTTGTCCAAATTCACCAATATTTAAACTTTTGTCCATTTTGTATTTGGTAATACGTCCCACTGTGTGCTGTATGAACTAAATGTGTGTAAATAAGTTTTAACAGCAATTACATCAAAAAAATATATTTAAAAAATATTCATCATCAGTCTTGTGATAGGCTAAGAACTTGTGAATATCTGCTCGTATAATTGGAGTACAATCTGATGCACGAAATTTGTTGATGAATAATTAATTCTACCAGAATTTAACAGTAAATAATCTGACGTTTTTTTATGGCGGCCTTCGGGGTGCTGTATGCGGTGAAATGATGCTAGTGTGTGTTATTGCTATAGCTACGTTTATTTAGAATAAATTAAACAGCGAGCAAGCTAGTACCGAAATAGGACCGATATTTCGGGGATGATATGTCGGAATAGACTGATAACTGTCTTGAATTTATCGCAAAAGCTGATGGCCTGACCTGAAATGGTCGCATTTTTACCCTTAAGAAACAGATGTGTCCTCGTTCCGAGAACTAGCTAAACAAGGGTTTCTACTTTCTAATATGAACAACACTTAAAACTAATATATACAAAAATACCATCACGGCTGTCAATAGGCGTATGTGTACGCTACGTGTACCCACAGTAAGAACCTGTGTAAGAATCTTCTCGTATAATTGGAGGACAATCTGATGCACGAAATTTGTCGATGAAAAATTAACTCTACCAGAATTTAACAGTAAATAATCTGATGTTTTGGTTTAATGTATTTTTATCTCTCAAAAATAAAGGTATTGCTATTATCACGACGATGCGCCTAGCCATAACGATGCGAAGGAATTCTTTGCCTACACCTTGTAAATAATATCGCCGACAGGACGTTATCTAGCCATGGAAATCGGGCGACACGTCGGGCATAATCTAAAAGTATTAGGGACAACTTATTTCCCACAGTCGTATATCATGTAGATACCTATCGGAGCTGCCACTATAGTGGAAATCCAATGTACCCACGATTGTTTCGGTAGCAAACTCGTAAAACCCGGCACCAGATCCCGTGCGGGTGCGACACGCAGCCGACATTGCGTACACGCACGCACACGCACTTTCGGAAGTAACCTTCCTCATTGAAAGAAACCAGCGGGCGAGTTCTCAGTGGCTGATCAATAACGGCCACGAGGCATTCTCTAATCGAGCTATAAAATACTGCCAGGAAAGTTAACAACTGAGTTAAACTGCGTGGCACATTGGCGCTCCGAAATGGCGAACTAGCTAATGGATTTTTTTTTTGCTCCTTGTGACAAAAGGTCTTATATTTAGTCGGTTTGTATTTCATACTATACCAGCCCAAAATCACATGAGTTCACCCGTACTGACTTTTTAGTTAAATGAGCTATAAACTTTTTAATACAAGAAGATTATTATGATGATTTTCATTCCTAATGCCAAGTAGAATCAATTTGGGTAATTCTTATAATAATAAACAAAATCATCGCCTTCGAAAATATAATTTGTGCTTAAATGTCTGATTTGAGTAAATCTCGCCACCGAAATCGAAGCGTAAACATTGGCGTCAAACCATTATTTTGTATGAAACTAGATCACGATACTACTGCCGATGGTGTTTTGTGTCTTGTAGATGACCTTGTTGACAGTTAGAGTCGAAATGGCGCGTGGAAAAGCATTATCGCAAGATTTACGGAAAGTTTTGATAAAACTGTACCATCAGGGCAAAAGTGCCTACCAGATTGCAAAAGAATTAGAGTTGTCCCGTTATACTGTTGTATAAGACATTGTGCGCTTGTATAAAGTTACGAATTCCACAGTCGGAAAGCACGTGTTGGTAGAAAACCCGCAGTGACTGCTGCAGAATTAAGAATTTTGGGACGGATCACAAAGAAAAACCGTCGTGCCAATTGCAGTGCTCTAACATTTGTATAGAATGAAACGACAGATAGGCAGTATTCTAAATCGACTTGTACGAGGGCACTGAAGAAAATTGGATTCAATTTTTATAAGGTAATTTTGGTTTTATACTTCAATGCATGCATGTAACTCTTCTCGTTATTAGGCAAAAGAAAAACCCATACTCACTCAAAAACAGAAGAAAAACCGCTTACTATGGGCCAAAATACATAAAAACTGAACTTTGGAGCAGTGAAGGTCGACTATTTGGAGCGACGGATCAAAATTTGAGCTTTGTGGAGAAGATTCGTGGAATACGGTGATTCGAATGAAAACCGAGGCTTACAACAAAGACTGTCTTCGGCAAAAAGTGAAATTTCCCGCTTCAATTATGGTGTGGGGATGTATATCCGCCAATGGCGTTGGTAGGCTTCACATTATTGAAGGCACCGTAAACACAGAAAAATACATAGTCATTTAAAATCAGTGCCTTCTTCCATCAATCGAGTTTCTGCAACTAGCTAACCGGGAATTTCTCTTCCAACAAGATGGCGCGGCTTGTCATATAACCAAAGATGTGAAATCCTGGATGTCGGAAAACGATATTTCCATCCTAAGTTGGCTCTCGAGTAGTCCTGATCTTTTTCCGATTGAGACATTATGGCATCGAATGAAAAAAGAATTGCGTAATCGTCCGGCTAAAACACCTTAGTCATTGCGATATCGTCTTCAAGAAATATGGGACTCGTTTTCTTTAGAAGACTGCCAGAGTCTTGTAGACACGGTGCCCAGGCGTATAAATGCTGTTTTGAAAAATAGAGGTGATGTAACGCAGTGGTAATTGACTTTACAACTCAGCGTAAACTAGGTAGTGAAAATTTGAGATATAACTACTTCATGTTTTTATGCTTTCTTTTGTCAGTAGTTTTCTTGTTATTGCGAATAAATGTGTAGAGTTCTTATATTTCTTAAGTACAAATAAAATCTGCTGTATTTATTAGCGTAGTATATTGCTATCTTACCGTTTGTACTGCGTGGACGTGAAAATATCTAACGGGCGAACTTATGTGATTTTGGGCTCGTATAAGGAAATAAGATGCGGGTGAATTATGACTAGAGGCGCTCGTTTTGTCAGAGCGTACCAGAGGCGTGACCTTCGCGACTTCTCTTCGTAATAATTCAAATTAAATAAAATAAGTAATACTAAGCAATAATTCTTCCTAGTAAATTGTATTTGCGGACAGTTAAATCACCTAGAAAACATTGACATATTTTGCTTGAAACATAAAATATGATTAAAGTGCTATATACAATCATATCATATATAATCTACTACGCATCAGGAAGAGGAAAAAGTGTGAGATGACAGATGGCAAATGACAGACAGGGTATGCGTAGAAGAAAGAGTGAGGCAACACTGGGAGGGAAAATAATGTATTTTACGCTCGACCAGATCGAACTCATTCACATTCAATATATATTCATCTATCTATATTCACTCTGCAAAGGTTTTAATTCGACTAAAGCAAAGACCAGGTTGAATATACAGGACAACCTATATACTCAAATGGTCATGAACCGTTTGAAGTATTCTGTTTCGGGTAAGTTAATGCTTTATAACTTGAAAATAATCTTACAAACTGCTGTATAAGAGTTTTATTTATGAATTATCCTTAACCTTGATTAATTCCGAATTTTTAAACTTGAGAATTAGTCGTGTCACCTGTTAACCCACGGCAATACTTATGCACTCTAATTGATTTAGCGATTATTTATTTCAACCAAGCGAATTTTAACGTTATTCGTATAACATTTCTTTCCATCGCCTTATCCTACCTTTTCGAACGCTTACGGCCTAATACTTGTCCTCACTTCTGCTTAAGAAATTAGCGAGGGAGCTATGAAATGAAAGCAAATATATGAGAACGCCTTTGTGATGATGATTTATATTGTAGGGGTTGTGCCGCTGGCATCGATTTCCATTATGAAGCCAAACAAAATTATTTTACTTCGATAAAAAGTTATTGTTAGTGCAATTAATTTTCAATTTTTGTTTATGTATTTATTTGTTCAACAGACCAATCCAATTACAGGACGAACCAATTACAAATTATGTATTAAAACACAATAATGTGTGGATAGTAATACTAAATGTTCTTGGCATAAATACTAACAATGAGATCAATATAACCACACAAGTTTGTTAAATATTTGGTATTTATATTTGATTTATCTAATAACCATATTTAAATTTATTTGTATTCAATTTTCATTTATTATTATATAGCTTTTGTGATTTTTTGCTATTTGTTTCATAAATTCGATAGTTTTATATTCTAAAATCAAAAACAATGTGGCGGTTTTCGAGACAGTCCTAGCGAGGCCTCGAAAAATAAAGGTGATAATTCCAAGTGTAAACATTATTATTACTAGCATCGAACGTTATATATCGCATCAATCGCATCTTTCCGTGACAAGTCAGTGCAATTAACGAATCGCTATATATAACATGTGTGCATGCTTTTTTGTTATATCTGACTATGTTTGGTTATGCATGACTATAATTTACGTACTTAGTGCATGATTACATATTAATTTGGTGCTATTCAAACGGCTGTTATTTATAGATCTACTACTACAAAACAAAGAGTCCTCTACGTCAGAATCCATTTAGAAATTCTTATTGATTTCTTCTTTAATCCAAATTTTTTGCTCTTTGCATCTAAATTTTGTGTTTGCTTTGCTTTGTGTTTACTTTTTACATCTAAAATAATAATACCTTCATACGCTAATATAGTATAACGTTTTGTTTCCAGTTCACAAAAATATAGAAATTATGACAAAGGTAATAGAGTTCATATTGATTGCTCAAAATGCAGCTTCATTCAATACAGAGACACCAGAGTCGTTTATGTTACAGTCATTAAATTAGATATTAAAATTAGAGGTCATGATGTGTGGTAACTTTTTCAAAATATTTGAAGTATTTTATGGTGCAATCAATATTGTTATGAAGTAGGTTAGGAAGAAGAATTTCACTGTTCAGTATTCGTTTTTTTTTAATGTAGTGATTGAATATTAAATTTATATTGAAAGATATGCCATCAGTTTGATAGGCCATGAATAAATAACAAAAAAATAAGAGTGGCCAAGAGTAGACCCTTGAGGGACTCCTGCATTAGCACGATATATACTTATTTGGTTTAAGACCGTTGTAAGCAATAAACTGAGGTCTCTTATTTAAGTAAGACAAATTATTTAACGTATTATTTAAATAACACAATGAATGGAAAACTCTAGGGACGTAAAACTATGGATACAGGTTATCATATAAATTTTAGAATTTAGGAAAAGAAAATCCTTAATTAAACGAAGCAGAAAAATAAAAAAAAAACGTAAATAACGTATTTCTCTTAAATCCTTAATAAAACAAGTATCGAATAACACTGACGTAGTTTTCCACAAAACACAGATACTATACACTACATTCGACGCGCGGTTAGCCAACAAAGTTGTCATCATCTGGATATGATTAAAACTCAGTTCATATTCACTCATGATTAAAATTCAATTTTAATCGTCTCCAGATAATGCCAACTTTGTTGGCGAAACGCGCGTCGGGTGTAGTGTATAGTGTTTTATTTTGATGTTTTGTGGAAAACTACGTCAGTGTTATCTTCACACCAAAGGTTCCAAACCATTGCAGTAATATTTTGAGTAAAATATTCAATAAATCACAATCTTGTTAATAAATTAGATAAATAAGAACCAGACAGAAAGTTTACTACTAGACAAAGGAAAATGATAAATACTAAATACTAAATAATAAATAGTAATACTAAAGAAAAACTATACTATGCTAAATGCAATTCTGTTTATGAAACAGTCCGCATAGCACACCCAAATCTTGTCCCAGTTTTTGTTTTTGATTAAATGTAATATTCATTTTAATACATTTAATAAATCAAGCAACCAAGAATGAGGATAAGGCAGCCATTTAGTTCAGTGAATACATAATGAAGAAGATAATAAGTTCAATGCTTTCCTCGCCTCCGAAACATAGATGGGTGACCTATCCTATTTTCCTGTAGGGACATTTTTAACAATGTAATTCATAAAGTGATCTAGAGTGGTGGATTGAGATCAATATTAGGGGTGTATGTTTACAACACCCCAGTGGTAAATTTGTTTTATATTCAAATTATTGAATATAACACCTGTCAGAATCATGTCAACCATTCCTTCCTTCCTTGGCTACATTTTGGAAATAGTTAATAAACTTTAACTAACTAACTAACTAACTTAGTACTAACTAGTCTTCTACTAACTAACTTAGTAGAAGAGTCAGTGCTAATCAAAATCAACGTGACGCCTAATTTAGTTGGTACATCAAATAGTGCAATAAATAATATTTACAATGCCTATGTGACGCTATACACAGCTGTTTTTTTTATTTATTTTTTTCAAAAGAATTTCGATTTTTTTTTCGAAAATTGTTAGTAAAGGGTTATTATGGTTTCTGTGCATTCCCCCACCATTCCCCCACCATTCCCCCACTTCTCAATTGTTTAAGCCATCTCCCATCAGTCGATTTTCTAAAGCACCTCCCACTACTCGATTTTCTGATTGCTGACGTCTCCAAAAGATTAACTGGAAAGGGTAAAACTTAATTAATTAAGTTTTTTTCACCTCCTACCTCTCGATTACCAGAATGATGACATCACAAAAGGGTTGACAGTATTAATTAATAAAATTTTTATATTAATTTATAATTATAAAAATATACAACATAACAGTTAATTAATTAATTAATTCGAGTCGTGAACGACGGAAATCGAGTCGTGAAAGGGAACAATCTAGTAGTGGTAGGTGGCTTACAGAATTGAGTCGTGGGGGATACACAGAATCCGTAATAATCGTCACTACAGTTAGAGATGGATAAATAGAATACCGGATTCTACACGAAGTTTTGGCCAGTCGATATCTCGAAACCTATTCGAGCAATAATTTTGAAAATTGGCGATGTTAAACAGTCGAAAGCCTTGTCCATCTTTGGCATAAAGGTACTTTATTTTACCTGCACATTTCCGATCACGTGACATCAACTTCAAAATTTTAAATGAGACACCCTGTATGTTATTACAATTTTGTGATGGTATACCTAATACCAATCCAACGATCCCATGTTTATTAGCACATTTATGTAAGACAATGATAATCTGGGCTGTTAAATGAATGGATTAATGTTTTAAAGCTTTAAGATAAATAATTACACAGCAAAATACAATAATTATAAAAATCATTACAGTTAATACTCAAATTGATGTCCACCTTCATTAACGCAATACTCAAATCTTTTTGAGTATTTGTGTACATTTGTGTACCATTTTGCTTTAATCATTTCTGGTGTAACAGTTTAGCACGCTGCTCTGATTTTGTTTTGCAAATCGCCTCAATTTCTAGGCTGTGTATTGTAAACTAAATCTTTTAAGTATCGTCATAGAAAGAAATCTAAAGGTGTTATATCTGGGGAGCTAGCCGGCTCGCCAGGTATAACACCTAACCATAACAAGATATTGTACCATTGCGCCCAATCCATCTTTCAGGGAAAGTAGCATCAAGATTTGTCCTAATTTGTTGGACAAAGTGAGGTGGTGCACCATTCTGCTGCCACCACATCGTCCTTTTTTCGTTTAAGGGAATACATTCAAGTAAATGGGGAAGCATACTCTGGAGAAAATCTAAATATCTTTCGCCGTTCAACCTTTATTGATAGAAATATGGCCCAATTAAACGGCCGTTAAATAAACCGCACCAAACATTTATACCAATGTTGTCTGGAAATTGGTTTCTCGCATCTATTTTGGATTTTCAGCCAACCAGTAGTGGCAATTGTGTCTATTAACGGTACCGTTGTTGTAAAAACGACTTCCATCCCTCAACAACATTTTATGTAAGAAAAGCGGGTCATATCTAACAAAATCTACTAACACTGCTTGACAGCTCTTGACAAGTAGTGATGTCTTACTGTTGCTAGGACAACTTTTTTGTTTCTAAGCGACCTACGTTGTTTATAAAAATAAATAAACGTTCATAAACAGTTGTTTATCATTCCTGCAGCGCCGCAAAAACTTGACAAATATGGTATCATTGGATTGATATTAGATAGACCATCACAAAGTTATAATAACATACAGGGTGTCTCATTTAAAAAGTTGAAGTTGATGTCACGTAACCGGAAATGTGCAGATGAAATAAAGTCCTTTTCTGCCAAAAATGGGCAACGCTTTCGGCTGTTTAACATCGCCAATTTTCCAAATTATTGTTTAAATAGATTTCGGGATATCGACTGGCTAAAACTTCGTGGGCCACCCTGTATATAGGATAGAACTATAGATAATCTTATATCAGTCAAAACAACAGTTAACGATAGTAGTGAATGTGGGTGAATTGAGTGGTGGGAGATGCACAGAATCCCGTAAAAATCCTCTACTAGTGTTAGAGATAAATATGAATATATCAGTCATAACAACATTTAACTATATCAGTTAATATGGGTCATTCCTTTTGAAAATGAAGTTATACGTCTTGTAAGTTTGTCAAATTTTTATTTTAATAACTCTGAACTATAAATAATGTACACATTTTGTTCACAATGAAAAAGAGAAAGTAATTTTATTCGTGCTACGAACTATTCAAACCTCACGTTCCTAATTGTTATGGTTGGGATACTATTCGACTTCATTGAGAAAGCTAAACTCTGGCTGAGAACTAAAAACTGGAGTAGTTTTTTCAAAATTACTTAAATATCTCGAAAACAGTAGTTATATACCTAGAGGATATTCTGTTTGATATAATAAAATTATGTGTCGTCCAGAAGAAATGGGAGACCCTGTATGACAATGTGTTTATTGTATATGCACCACATGATATTAGAACACGCTTGTTATAAAAAATATTTTTATTAAAACAATAACAATGTTATAGATAGAGAAATCGCCTTAGGAACACCTAGTATATTCGACTGAATAAATTCACATAAAGTGTGTATGGAAATAAATAAAATAAATTACCAAAAAGCGACAGCTGTAAGGTCACTTCTATTGAGATAATACCTGTAGCAATCTAATTTATACGCTTATAACACAAAAACAAACATATTTATGTAAGTATTTTGATCTCGTTTGCAACCTTTATGTTAATATCGCTGTCGGCATAATTTTAAATTCGGCATAGTTATTTAATATCACAAACTCGTTAAAATTTTCATTCCATAAGGAATATTATACTAAAAAATGTTGCTGGTAAATCCTAAAGGAATACTGCGGACAATTTTGAAGCTACAGCTAATTTCGGACACAGAAAGAATTTCATAAAATAAAACTCTCGCGAGTTAGTACGCGCTTCACAAAATATTCGTGCCGAACCTCACTGGCATAACTTTTGTAATATATAAAGGAATGTAAAAATTTCATTTAAAAATAATTGCACGTAGCCGAGAAAAATAGTTGGTAGCTCATTGGCTTCGCCAATAGAGATTAATTTAGGTATCAATAGGACGGGTCAAATGTAAACGCGCATGGGTCAAGTTTACTAAGAAAATAGAACACAGCGAGGAATTAACAATTAAATCTATTTTAACGAATTGACGTGCTTTATGCATATATAAAATTATATTCTAAGTTTAATGTATATAGTAAAATTGTATTTCTTTAACCCCAGTTAAATAAACTGTCTATATCTGCCACTGCGGTAGTTCGCTGGTAAATTACTGTACAAGGGGCGCTAGTTGTCTTGCAGTGCGAAATTGCCGGTATATTTGAACATAAATGTTTTTAAATTTTAATATATACGTAACGGATGATGTAAAATTAATAACAAAATGAATTTATAGAAAAATTATGAGGCACAATGTATTACGTAACGATTATTATTGTTTACCGTATAGGTGAAATTGAATTAGGTTAATTAGCAATTTAAAAAAATATACTTTCGTGTGTTCCTGCAATAATTTTTTATTTACACGTAATATGTACACATACGTATATAATCTGTCTGAAAAGTGCTGAAACTTATTCCTTGAACATTTCTGTTACAAATAAGACAAATCGTTTCAAAATATTAACTCACAGAGGCAAATAATATAAGTTTGTAGTATATACTACAAATTATAATATTGTAAATTGGGAGTAATCAAAGTATCGTTGAAGGGAAATTAAAGCTATCTATTTTACTGCACTTTACCGAAAACAACACGCCACAATATCGCAAATTTTGAACACACTTGTGTAAAATTGTGGATAACAGTTTAACATGCTAGATGTTTTTAGTGTAAATTATGTGTTCCAGTATATTGTGAAATGGTTATAGACAGAAAGCTTCATTGTCCCTTTAAGTGAAGTTAGAATTCAGATTTGCACAATCGAGCAAGTCTGTTCTTTTCGTAATTGCATGCGGGCACTATGCAACCTCGTATCACATGACGCATTTTCTTTTTTACTTTCGGCGGATCCTCCATTTTACACTATTATATTTATTTACTGCAGATTCATTACAACTCGTGATTACGCGTTTGTTTACATGCACTCGAGGTTATGTTTACTGTTACTGTTGGTGAGGGAGGTAAGAGAAAGGGGGAAACGACACTGCAAGAGCACTAGCACCACTGGCGGCCGTTGTACACGTAATTGCAAGCTCGCACTACGTAACATATAGGCAGTGCTAGCCCCCTGGTCTATATATTAATGTTTTAACGTATCAAATTCATCATGTTGTTTGTACACTATTGAAAATCTGCCGTGGTAAAACTTCACTTTTAATTGTGTGAAAATGGACTAAATTCCATTATTACCGATATAAAATTTATCATGAATGTAATTAGTAAAATCTTACACCACTATAATTGTAAACTTTTATACATATTAGGTATAAAACTACGATTCTACTCCATTACTGATATGAAAATTCACACCAGCGAATGGTAAAATTCTACCACGGCCTTGAGGGTTTTCATTTCAAACCAAACTGGTGTGTCCCTATATAATTACGCAGAGAAACTTTAGATATTTGGAAACTATACAGTGTCTCAATTGGAACTACAGGATTTGAATTACGCGCCATTTGTGTTCTGTCAAAGATAAGGCGTCAAGATTTAATGACTGTCATCTCCAATCTCCACACACACACACACACACACACACACACACACACACACACACACACACACACACACACACACACACACACACACACACACACACACACACACACACACACACACACACACACACACACACACACACACACACACACACACACACACACACACACACACACACACACACACACACACACACACACACACACACACACACACACACACACACACACACACACACACACACACACACACACACACACACACACACACACACACACACACACACACACACACACACACACACACACACACACACACACACACACACACACACACACACACACACACACACACACACACACACACACACACACACACACACACACACACACACACACACACACACACACACACACACACACACACACACACACACACACACACACACACACACACACACACACACACACACACACACACACACACACACACACACACACACACACACACACACACACACACACACACACACACACACACACACACACACACACACACACACACACACACACACACACACACACACACACACACACACACACACACACACACACACACACACACACACACACACACACACACACACACACACACACACACACACACACACACACACACACACACACACACACACACACACACACACACACACACACACACACACACACACACACACACACACACACACACACACACACACACACACACACACACACACACACACACACACACACACACACACACACACACACACACACACACACACACACACACACACACACACACACACACACACACACACACACACACACACACACACACACACACACACACACACACACACACACACACACACACACACACACACACACACACACACACACACACACACACACACACACACACACACACACACACACACACACACACACACACACACACACACACACACACACACACACACACACACACACACACACACACACACACACACACACACACACACACACACACACACACACACACACACACACACACACACACACACACACACACACACACACACACACACACACACACACACACACACACACACACACACACACACACACACACACACACACACACACACACACACACACACACACACACACACACACACACACACACACACACACACACACACACACACACACACACACACACACACACACACACACACACACACACACACACACACACACACACACACACACACACACACACACACACACACACACACACACACACACACACACACACACACACACACACACACACACACACACACACACACACACACACACACACACACACACACACACACACACACACACACACACACACACACACACACACACACACACACACACACACACACACACACACACACACACACACACACACACACACACACACACACACACACACACACACACACACACACACACACACACACACACACACACACACACACACACACACACACACACACACACACACACACACACACACACACACACACACACACACACACACACACACACACACACACACACACACACACACACACACACACACACACACACACACACACACACACACACACACACACACACACACACACACACACACACACACACACACACACACACACACACACACACACACACACACACACACACACACACACACACACACACACACACACACACACACACACACACACACACACACACACACACACACACACACACACACACACACACACACACACACACACACACACACACACACACACACACACACACACACACACACACACACACACACACACACACACACACACACACACACACACACACACACACACACACACACACACACACACACACACACACACATTTAATTAAATATATTATTACATTTAATTAATTATATTGTAATTAATTTATTTTAATGAATTCCAACTATATTGAAATTCAAATCATGGCAACCATTACTTGCGGCCATTTTTTTATAGGCAACCATGTGTACAGCAAAAATCAAACTTATATAATTTATTACGTATATTTTATTGAAAAACACGGTGAGTATAAATAATTAACAATAATATACCTGTTTACATCCGGCAACCTAAAGGCTGCGGTTGAGTGAGAGCTGGAATCCATTTTTTTAATTTTTCGCATCATTTTCTTTCAATTAACGTTTAATTCATTTAAAAAATATATAGTTGAAATTCATTAAAATAAATTAATTACAATATAATTAATTAAATGTAATCGCAACAAATTTTTGATAAGCAACCCGGCAGCAATGTATTACATTACCATTAATCAATAATCATCCATTTGAATTAAGTTTCATTGAAAAAAAATAGATACCTGCAGAAATTAGCTACCGGATCTTGTCCTATGTATTATTGTAAATTATCACAGGTGCTGTGCGAAGACACCCTTTCATTTTCTGAATTGAACTTAAAGATATTTTGGGGTCATCAGAAAATATAATAAATACGGATTAATGAACTAAATAAGTTAACTAAATAATAATAAATGCGGAAGTTAAAATGCAACACATTGTT
Source organism: Rosalia funebris (assembly GCA_037954035.1). Taxonomy (NCBI): domain Eukaryota; kingdom Metazoa; phylum Arthropoda; class Insecta; order Coleoptera; family Cerambycidae; genus Rosalia; species Rosalia funebris. Next base: position 68,139 of record JAZFAV010000018.1, on the reverse strand, counting down.
AAAAATAGAATTTTTTTTCGTATTTTCATGTTTATCGTTGGTTTCCAATGAGAGATAATTGTCACACATTTTCTTATCAAAAAGGAATTGTTGTAAGTAACATCATATGCCGATTGCATTGCTACGCGGAACAGAAAACAATATCTAATCAGAACATAACCTCAATCAGCTCGAAATCCGCCCATTTCCAGAAACAATCAAACTTTCGGCTAACTATTAATGGTTTCTAGACATACACCGGCGGGGAGCTTTATGGGCCTTGAACAAACAACTCTGCCGGAAACAAAAACACAGGGTGTTGAAATTGATTTATCAATTCCCCGTGACCATGTGCTCAGCGATGTCGTCGGCGTGTGTGTTGAGGAACGACAGCGCTATTGATCGAGAGCGCGATTTTACCTGTCGCGGAGCATGCGCCAGGCGCTTAAGGTCAAGGTCGCATCGGTATCATCTTTATGCGCTTTGTAATGGACACATTAATGGCGTGGGCGCTCCATATTGACCCGAACACACTTAGTGCCAATGGTCGCTGCAGAATAAACGACCATCTGCATGGTCCTCGATAGTATCGCTTGTTTTTCGCTATTAAAGATCTGGTCACGTGGTTGATTTCCTCTTACTATTCTATTTACGTTACACTCGGATAAAGTCAATTGCTTTTATCTGACACAAGACAGGCCTGATAAGACAGGCCAAATAAATAGTACAAAAGGGATATCTTGTGATTTTAAATTGGTTTGTTTCAGAACGAGGATGAAGGCAAACAGCTCTTTAAACGGTACATAAAAGTGAAAGTGAACGTGCGGAGTAGGGCTCTATAAAATTCCTTCCTGAAATTTTATTAAGCTTTAGAGCAGACACCTATTGCTTTTATTACCTGACAATATACAGGGTAGTAGGCGCTCATCATATCTGCAATTTATACTGATGAAATGTTAAACAATAAAGTGTCATGCTATACAGCTCAATATAGGCGTCGACGTCCTAGATAGGCAACTGCGTATAAGTTTCAATTCAAAATGAACGACTGATAGGGAAATAATTTTTTTGATATCGAGATATGATAAATGATCGGAACTAGCCATGAAATAAGAAAATGTTCGTCTTATACCATCCTTCTACCAGTGATTCTGTCAAAGTTTGTCAATTTACATTCTATACTGACATTATCATTAACGTTCAAATGTGTTATTAATTCTAGAGGCAAGATAATCTAATTTTAAAATTAAACCGAAAGTCTAATTTTTTTAAGACACCCCGAGAGCGTTGAACATTGTAACTAGATGAAGTCTATCTCACAATTATTTCCTAATATCTAGACTTAGCTGTTCAGTAGATGAGCGTCCAGCGACACACTCCACGTAACACTATTGACTTTGTTCATGTGATAAACATAACCTACACTTGGAATTTAGATACATTTACTGTTACTACACTAGTTCGACTGATTTTAGTCTTTAGCCATCGAATAAGTTCGTTGTTGTCGAATTGTGGTACTACTTCGACATTCTCGTGGTTCTCTAGTCTTTTCTAATGTTTATCTGCAAATCTCTTGATTTCTTCTTCAACCGTACTTTACTATTTGAAATGGTTCCAAAGATAGCAGAGTATAACGAAGAATTTTATGTTGTTGTTGCTATTCCCTGTTTCTGCGAAGTTACTGTGAATAGTTTTGTAGTCTGTTTGAGCTTCAACAGGTTGAAATTTCCCTAATGTAATTTTCTCTAATAAGAGCTGGTTTTTCATCGAACTGTAAACTGCGTGAGTTGCAGTATTGCTTCGACATTCTCGTGGTTTTCTAATCTTTTCTAATGTTTACCTGCAAATCTCTTGATTTCTTCTTCAACAATATCTTATTATTTGAAATGGTTCCAAAGATATCAGAGGATAACGAAGTATTTTGTGTTGTTGGTGCTATTCCCTATTTCTGCGAAGTTACTGCGAATATTTTAGTAGTATGTTTGAGCTTCAACAGGTTTAAATTTCCCTAATGTAATTTTCTCTAATAGGCCCTGGCTCTTTATCATCGAACAGTGAACTGCGTGAGTTGCGGTATTACTTCGACATTCTCGTGGTTTTCTAATTTTTTCTAATGTTTAAGTGCAAATCTCTTGATTTCTTCTACCATATCTTACTATTTAAAACGGTTCCAAAGATAGTAGAGGATAACGAAGTGTTTTGTGTTGTTATTGCTATTCCGTATTGCTGCGAAGTTACTGTTGTTTTTTATTATCGAACTGTAAAACAGAGAGAAGGTTATGTTTTGAAAATATTATAAATAAAATGCTACCTATAACTATGTCCCCTATCGTAAAAAAGTCGATTATAGAGGTCATGAGATACCAAAATATTATGGGTTTTCTGTCTATTTGGGAAATATTGCTTTGATGCTATTAGAGGATCTATACTGCTGGAGTCTATTAGTACATCCTGTACCAATCATTTCTACTAGAATATGTAACGCATAAAGTATATACATAATCTATATTAGAATAAGGAAGATTATATATGGCCACTAAATATGAGGACGTTGGAACTGGAGCCAGTGTACCAATATGGTACTGTTTTAATCAATAGTCTAATTCACATCAACTATGAGGAAACCATGAAATGACCTGCTTTATGTTATTGTTACTGTGTCGTGGTATTTCTTTACAAATTGTTAAGACGATGCAGACAACTTGGTACCAACATGTTTAGGGATCTTGGTCAAAAATGTTAATTATCATTTTCGACAATTAGTTCAGAAAGCATGAGGGCTGTGATTCATAAGCAAGTAAATAGTGCATCTTTAATTGTAGACTGCATTTCGGAGCCACAGAAGCGCGCTTCTCTATTTATACGTCTCAACGGTTATCTCTGATATCTTCAGTGAGATCAGAATAAGCGTACTGCTTGAACGGTGGTAATAATAATAATTATTATTATAATGCCTTTATTGTCCAACAGAAAAAAATTCATTTTCAGGATAAACATATGAAATACAAATGAACACACCTTTATGTGTACAGTATATAACTAATATATACAGTATATAACGTAACTTCTAAATAATTTTAACACTACAATAGAATGCTTGTAACATATAACTTACACGACAGTAAGAAGTTGTTGTTTCTCTAAATATAATCAGTGGCGGCTCCTCCATTAGGTCATTTGGTCAATGACCCCCCAATATATTTCCAAACAGAAGCATAATAATGACACCTAAATAAAATAATATATTTTTTTAAGATCTTTTAAATTTGGAATTTCCCTTTATAATCCTAACTATTCTAAGCGACAAGCGTATAAACTCGACCGATTACTCATTCCGCATTATTACCGTTACCGATGCATTGCTTTGCATCTGTACTGGTTTTCGTATCGGGCTGGCACCCAGAAATGACCGCATTGTTTTAAATGGAGGCGAAAATCGGCCGAGTATTCCCGATCTAAATTGCATTAGGTGATGCAGGCTTTCTGATGCAGCGTATGACGTGGGTTTGGATCAACAGCCGTACGTAGCAAATTTAGTATTGTTCGAGAGTTCGATGTGATTTTGTTCGTTATCAGTTCCTTGTAGATCGCGTGATATACATTTGCATGCATTTATTTTTTGTTGGTGTTTCTTGACTCGGTTTTTGTGGTGGAAATTAATATTTAAAAAATGGCATCTACAGTAGTTGAGCGGATTAAGACTTTAAAAGCCGCCAATGAGCTGACCTTTGATAAAAAAATTGAGTTTAAGATCAGTGGTCGACCTTTGCCGGAACTTAAAATTCGGCAAATTAGTAAAGACAAAAACAAAGAAGTAAATCGTTATTTTCGCAAAAATATGTATGAATTAAGTGACTGGATATGCGGTTGCGAGTTGACAAATGCTTTTTATTTTTTCGTGTGCCTAATTTTTTCAAATGACATTTTATGGTGTAAAAATGGCGTAACAGATTTAAAACATTTAAAAGAAAAAATAAACATTCTTCATCTGCAGAGCATATTAAAAACTCGGCGAATTTTGCAACTATCGGTACAGTGGATATTCGGTCGCAATTGGATACTGCATATCGAAAATCTATCAGAGACTTTAACGAAAGTGTATCAAAAAACCGATATATATCAAACAAAATAATAGACTGTGTAAAATTTTGTGGGGAATTTGAATTAGCCGTAAGACGGCACAATGAAAGTCAATCAAAATCAAGTTAAAATCCGGGAGTATTTCGTGGACTTATTAACTTTGTTTCCGAACTAGACCCAATATTTAAAGAATTTTTGGAGAAAGCAACAATTTTCAAAGGGGTTTCTAAAACCATTCAGAATGATCTACTTGAATCTATGTTAGCGGTGGCGCAAGAGAAGATTAAATTGGAAATTCAATCAGCTAAATATATCGCAGTGCAAGTAGATTAAACTACGGACAGCTCGAATAAGACACAAACAGTGTTTATTATTCGTTGTTTTGTCTGGTATAGTTTATGAACGATTTTTAAAATTCACAATTCCTCCCGGCACTACAGCCGAACACTTAATGAACGTCATTTTAAACGAGTTAGAAATTTTAGAAGTAAATAAGACTCCTAAAAAATTAATTGCACAAAGTTATGATGGTGCATCTACTATGAGCGGACGATTGGGGGAGTGCCAAAAAGTATTAAAGAATATTATCCCGATGCAAATTTTGTACATTGCTATGCACATCAATTGAACCTAATATTACAAAAAGCGGCGAGCCAGAATTCAAGCGTCAAACTCTTTTTCACAAATTTGCAAGCATTTTCAGCATTTTTTGGTCGATCTCCAAAACGTACCGCTGTTCTGGATGAATGTGTAAAAGTTCGTTTACCTAGAGCTGCACCAACTAGGTGGTGTTTTAATTCGCGTTGTGTGGAAACAATATTTTTGTATAAAGACGATATAATCACGTTTAGAAAAAATAATTAGTAATGTCGATGATTTTGATGCTACCAGTGTTAATCAGACAATAGGGTTGCAAGCATTTCTGAATAACAAGAACTTTTTATTTTGGTTAAACTTTTTTCATTTAATAATGCCACATGCTGAAATTCTTTTTAATCAACTCCAAAAACGAGGCATTGATGTGTTATCTGTTAAGACTAATATAGACTCCTTTAAAAATTCGATTCAAAATATTCGAGACCAAATTCTAAATGAACTATCTGAAAATGAATTTTCGCATACAATTAGTGCAAATAGAATGAAGAAAAATGAAGATCCTAACCGACGAACCGCTTTGGAAGTGTGTGATATAATAGCATCCGAAATTAATCATTGTTTCACATTTAGTGACCATCTTATAAAAACCCAACTTTTGTTTGAAGAGTATAAAAAGAATTTTCCCGAAAATATTTTGAAGTTAGTTAAAACGAATTTCCCGTACATAAACCATATAAAACTTAAAACCGAACTGGAAGTAATATATGACCGGGACGATTTTCGTGGAAATTCTGGGGCTGTAGGGTTACTTCAGTTATTTATTAACAATGGACTTAGTGAAACATTTTCGGAAATAGTGCATTTGTTGACAATTTTATGTACGTTACCGATGACAACGGTAGAGAGCGAGAGATGCTTCTCTACATTAAAAAGGATAAAGACATTTTTACGCAACACCATGAGGGAAGATAGACTCTCTGCTTTGGCCATATTAAGTATTGAGAATACTCGTACCTTTATAAATAATATTGTAAATTACAATGAAGAAGTAATCAATTATTTTGCGAGTGCCAAAGGCAGAATGATTGAACTAAAATTTAAAACTGTTTAGGTGAGTTAACACATATTTATTGTCATATAAGCTCTTATTTATTATTGTCATATATTGCTGTTACACCTTTGGCATTGATTACGTATTACGTCGTGTTTTTCTTGAAATTGACCCCTCCGAAAAATTGACCACGAGCCGCCACTGAAGATAATAACTCATTATGAGTACAACAAGTATGTGATTTGTTGCAAAAGGGTTGTAATTTGAATTACTCAAATCAAATCACAAATGTTTTAATATTGCATTAAAATTTTTGACATTACAAACACTGGTGATTTTAACAGCACATTAGTTCTTGCAGTCTGACACTAAAACATACTTTCCTGTCAAAAGTCTAGTCTACTTAATCTAATTCGTATATTAAATATTCTTAGTAATGCGGTTGCATCTATACCATTATGGGAAAGCTTAAATAAAGTGGTCAGTAATCACCTTTTCAGTGACTGGGTAATGCGGTTGCATCTATACCATTATGGGAAAGCTTAAATAAAGTGGTCAGTAATCACCTTTTCAGTGACTGGATGTCAAATCTTTAAAGAAGCATAGTATAGCTGTAATTATTTACTGGGTAATCATTATCTATGCTAAATGACAAATACTTTAAAAGCGCCGTTGAATTTTTCATTGAAACTTTATTCATATCACTTAGATATGGGAATACGAAATAAGGCAACAGTCTTCTAGTTATTCCAGCGAACCAACACAAAATATAAATATTTTAAGGTAGTAGTGTTGTTAAATGATGTGTTTCTAATAACGAGCCAAGAGTTTTATATGCATTAAGAGCCACATGGTTGATATGCTCAGAGCTATCGTTCTTTGGGCATTTATCATCAAAGTACACACCAATATCCCTAATATTTTCGGAATATATTAAAACTGTACCACCAAGAGAATAGTCGTATATTATTGGTTGCTTCTTTAAGGTATACGAGCAAATATTATAAATTACATTTATCTATGTTTATTGACAGCTTATTCTCCGAACACCACGACACAACTAGGTCGATAAATTTTTGAAATCTCAAGTGGTCGTCTAAGCAGGTTATATTTAAAAATAATTTTAAGTAATCGGTAAAAATGTGAATGCATTCGAAACATTTCGGAAACTTTTGCAAGATTTGACAGAATAACGATTGGGCGATAATGTTTTATATTAGATGGATGACCACATTGTAATATAGGACAGATCCTTCGTACTTCCCAAACTTCTGGAAAGGTGTAGGTGGAGCGTATCAGATTAAAGATTCGAGCTGATCATTTTGTTTTATTTGTTTTTGTAATGATTGATGAATGTCCGTTTCTGTAAATTTTACTACATTGGTGATAAATTATAATATAGTAGATTATGTTACTCTTATAGTAGATTCTGTTATAGTATATCATTAGCAGGAATTGCAAGCTTTTCGTAAGCCACCACTCGGTCCGAGCTAAATTCCTTAAGGTGCGTCCAGACATGCAACAACGAAGCGTAACGTAACACCGCCCGTGACATACTTACAGGGCCACATAGCGTGACATCATAACGGCGTCCCGTCAAGTTGGGTACTCACTAGCGAGCTGTAGCTGTAACCAATAGATACAGTTACAGGTTTTAGTGTGTACGCGTAAAACGATCTTCACTCGCGACGTCCATCGAGCAGCCCCACCGAGCGTACTCATTAAGCGAGCTGTAATTGTAACCGAACAGATACAGTAACGAGCTTCTAGTGTGTACGAGAAGCCTACATTAATGTGACCGTAAAGATGAGCCGGATTTATCCACAGTGTTGGTTTGTAACTCCAGGATCTCGGACAAAGTGTCTCTCGCTTGTGCAGCATACATACTTATAGATGCTTTACTCGATAATTATAAACGGCCACGAAGATGGTGGATTAATCGACTGTATCGGAAAAGAAGTGATCTACTTCTTGAAAAAAGAAACCAGTGGTCATTACAAAAATTTCATGAGAATAACTCCAACTGATTGTGAATATCTAATAAATTTAATCGGGCCCAAGATAGAACAAAAAGACACTGCGTTTCGAGAAACAGTCTCGGTTCAAGATAGGTTAGCTGTAACGCTGAGATACCTAACTACTGGTGATTCTTTTATAAGTTTTCAATACGATAGGGGTCTTCTTTCAAATGTTTTTTGTAATAATCTTTGTCCTTAGGGTTCCATAGTACACTGTATTCTTTGTAGGCGTCTATCAGCAGAAGACATTTATCCTCTGACCATTCATTCATGATACACGAATAAACAATTAAAATCAAAGAAATAAACGCTCGAAAATATTTGTTGGTTCGCAGCGTTACAACGACCTTCACTCTCGATGTCCACGAACGCATTGCGAGCGCCCTTTGATTCGCGGCAGAAACCGAAAATCGTCTTCTCACTGCGTGCCGCACGTGTTCCGCTCGTGGTAGGCTCGCGAACCACGTACACACTTGATTTTTGGTAACAGTAACGTGCAACGGTTACAGTCATAAAATGAGTACCTGGTCGTCATCGGCTCGCTGCGAGCACAGCGCGTTCCGCTCGGGGCAGGCTCGCAAATCACGTACACACTATGATTTTTGGTAACAGTAACGTGCAACAGTTACAGCTACAACTTGCTAGTGAGTACCCGGCTTAACATAGGTGCGTTTCGTAGCGTTGTCGGTTTTTCAGCGTCACATCAAAGCCTTGTACCGTGGTGGCGTTACGCATCCCCTTCCACGTATAAACAGGATTGCATAACAACACTGATGGATGGAACATAAGAACTGATGGATGGAACGACATGGTGATACGAACCTCTGTAACGCGTCGATGTCCTGTTGAGGGTAAAAAGTATGTGTCCTGTTGGAATATTATGTCACGATGGTAAGTTACGCATCGGCGTTACGTTGTGCTTCATTGTTGCATGTCCGTGACACCATCTTCACGTTACTACACGCCTCTTTAGCTTGTTCTCCAGCTTCAGTACCTTAATTTCATTCTAATATATATATATTCTAATTACAAGTATTCTAATCAATTTGGTTAGACGTTTTCTTATTCTGGACATCCTTTGGTTATTACCTAGTTACTGAATTAGAATTATTGTATATTTTATTCAAATAGGATCAGGTTGAATGATATTTGACGTTTTTAATTTTACTTGATTTATTTGTTTCGAAAACCTTTAACAAATACCATTCATATTTGATAAATTACCAATAATAAGAATAATTTTTAACTTTAAATCATCTATAATAAAACAACAAATGCATTGCTTTTATATGCAATTACCAAATACTATACGATCTAAGTATTTCTGTACTCTGCTAATGCTAGTATGTTTATGAGATATATATAAAAAAATTATATAATAAACTGGTAGTTGGCCAACAGAAATATTGTATAAACAGATGTGAAGTTTTTCGTAAACAGTCGCTTAGTGCGTTGGCCCTCTCGTACATATTTTTTTTATTTTTATCGTAAACCGATTTATTTCGGGACTGTATGATGTTTATTCCATGCAGATACTGAAAACTGATTCTACACCAAAATATTATTCAAGGATCGTTACAGTAAACTTCTACCTTTCACCAGAGATCTATATATGTTGAAGATTAGTTCATTTCTATTACTCATCTAATAATTAACCAGCCGCCATTCAGACCCCTGAAACAATATGTGTTAATTACAAACTCTGGCACTATTCCAATTTAGGTTTTTTTCAAAGACGTTGTCGATAGTAGGTAACCTAGAATATGTTATAAGCCAGATTGTCCATTTTCGTAATTTCGATAGAAAATAGATCAGAGGTTAGTCAGGAATTCAGATTTCATATGCGAATGAGAAAATAATAACTGTTCCTCCCTGAATCGAATCCCAAAACAATTTTCATATTATCTATGATGAATTCATTCAGATGAATTGACATCGTATGAATACTGGAATATAATTAGCATAATAATAGTAAGACATGCAATTAAATTTTTACGATGTACAACCAAATATCTTACATATATTTTTTTTATTAAATGTTATATATAAAATTGTATCTGCGTTTACTTTCCTCCTGTGTTCAAGTCCTCTTTACTTTATCCCTTTCCTGTACACACTGAGAATACCCTGTAAAATTCAAAGCATCATTATTTGCCCTTTTGTAGCGATAAATATTTTCAGGCAAAAACTGGCCTACGTAATATACTCGTATATCTTAGTATACGAGGGGTATCCAAAAGAACCCGTTGTAATGGGCGGAGTTTTTGTAATACCACGTTCTGCCGCTAGGAGCTTATAGAGCTACCATTCTCGAGTCAGTAGGCCAAGGGTCGTCGCTAAAGATGGTTTCGTTCGACTTGTCTGAACTTGTCTGATTTTGTTAGTGAGAGTTGTTTACACAAAACAACTCTTATTAAAAAAATCATCTCGCGTACGAGCACACTCGTCGTTTTTGCAATGGCTGATTCTCGTGAACAGCAGGCGGTCGTAAAGTTTTGCTTCTTGCTCGGATAAACTGACACAGAAACTCTTGAAACGTGAAAAACGGCCTATAAGGATGATGCTATTGGAACAATTCAAGTGTTTGAGTGGTTTTCTCATTTGAAAAGAGTTGAAATGGCAATTGATGACAAACCTCGTTCTGGTCATCCTTCCACGGCTTGAATCGATAAAAACATTGAAAAAATTCGCAAAATCATCCTGGAAGATCGACGACGGACCATTGAAGTAGTGGAGCTGTCTGGAGTGACTTGGGAGTTCAGTTCAGCGAATATTAGCGAAAGATTTGGGGATGAAATGGGTGGCTGCCGAATTCGTACCTCCACTGCTGACTGCTGAACAAAAATAAGAACCAAATTGGCATAGCCCCTCTGCTCCACCCCCCGTATTCACCCGACCTTGCCCCCCTGCAACTTTTTTTATTTCCCCGAGTGAAAAGAGACATGAAAGGAAAGCGTTTTGCCGACGTTGCTGAGATGAAGATAAAATGACGGAGGCACTGTTGGACACAAAAATGTTTTGAACAATGGAATAAAAGATTAGGCAAGTGTACTAATGCAAGTGGAGAATATTTTCAAGGGAATTGAAGGTTTGTTGTTTAAAAATTAAATAAAAAAAAAAACAATTTCGGGTTCTTTTGGGTACCTCGTCGGATAATCTGCCACATGTATGAGAGTCTGCCTTAAATGTGTATGAATAGAAAAAGTAAAGAAGTCCTTCTAAGAAATTGTGTTTAAAAACTAATGTACTGATTTGGCTTAATTTTAGAATACTATGTAATATACTTCACTTATTTTAAGTCAACTTATAAATGCCTACAGTTTCGACGGAAATTTAAAAACAGTTTGGGAGCATTAGAGAACAGTTTGAGCAGCAAAACGATTGCTACGCACATATCCGATTGAAGTACATAAACTCTTATCTTAATTAGTTAAGTAACGTACCTTTCTAATAGCTTTTCTAATAGCTTTATTAGACAAGGGGATTGTCTTGATGATGTTTTCTATATACTGTGAATGACCCTTAGGTCTATTACAACTTTACATATATACGCAGATAGTCGCTGTGTTTAATTCATATGCTGGCTCATATATATGATTTTCACAACATTAATATGTAAAACAACTATTTAACTGCAAAAAGCCAGTGATGTTGTAATAGTAATTGAACATAACACCTTAAAAATAAAAAAAAAATTATAAAAAGAAAATTCAATACAACTCGCTAAATTACTGTCTAGCGTGGTCTGAATTCGAATTTCAACTCCGACTTTGACAATATCAGAGGGGATGGGTGTGTTCCCGTTTTTTCTTTTATTTGTAACTTCTTCCAGAACCGCGCTAGCTTTAGATATGATAATATGATAGTTTTAATATAATTTATGTGAGGTGTTTCATGTTTCATATGAAAAGTCATTTGAAAATAAACCATGAAACTTTTAAAATAATACAGTTTTAAAACCTTAAAACGGATTTTTCGCACATAGAACATCTATCTCGAAATTGAGTGGTCGAGAAAAAATAAACCAACACATAAATGCAGACAGAATATGTGTTTTATGCGACAGCTTTACTTTTTTCAAATAGTCCATCATCGTGCTTTCTCATGACCCATGGACAGGGTGGGGTGTATCCTATCCACCTCAAAATCAATAGATGTCGTCTGGGAGACGTCCCCAATCAGAATCAGTCAAAACCCGATCGATCCGACACGATTTAGTTGAGTTATCGTGCTAACAAGAATAAATGCCAACGACAACGACACACACACAGCAAAACATTTTTGAAAACCATTTTTTTTGCTTTAGGCCGAAAAACGAAAAATAAACCCAAAAAAGTTCAATCAATTTTTCTTTACACGATTACATTACTTTTCCATGTATAGTGGAGCGCGGAAAAGTAATAATATATCCGCATCAAGATATCTCTCTCAACCTAATATAAAACACCCATTATAAAAAAAGTCATTTAATTATTTGAATATTATTAATATACAATTTCAATTTAATAACACCACTCTGCATATAGAACACCCCATGTACTGTGTATTAAAGAGACTGATCACCTGTATATTAAGAGATATTTTAATCCCTTATTACAAAAAAACAAAAATGACGTAAACAATGCCACATCTACTTGGCATTATTATTCAATAGGCAATTGTGAAAAGGGAAGAACTTACGCAAATGTATAGGTAAATTAATTAAAATCAATTATTAGGCCACCCACGATGATTATTACAGATTTTAAATTAAAATTGGAGTAACAAAAATTACGGCTTTGTTAATAGCAAATCAATATATAATGGTAATTTGGTCAACATTTTTGAATGGATCGATATAATCTTAAAGGAAAATATGTGACCTTGACTGAGTCATAAGAAAGGAATGTCTAGGCCACGCCCATGAGGATGAGTAGTGGTGGTAATACTTTTACCACTTCCATGTCATCGAAATTTAAGTGTTAAGTTTAATATATTAGGCTTTTGCGAGCTCTAGAACAATAGCCTAATGGTGTAAGCTTTGGGTACTTGGCTGACCAGTTAATCGAACCCATCTGACTTTTGAATAGTGTATTTCCCCCCAACTTATTCTGCTATTATTTGAACATACGGGTTTATACCAAACTGTGTTAGGACATTTATCATTAGACTTCGATGCTGTACATATTTCACGTTAGAAGAAGACCAAGTGGATATTTTCAATTCAGTTGTTATAAACGTAAAGCGTTACTGGTATTATACAAGCTACTTATGGATCATTTTTCCAGCCTATCCTGTAAACGAGTAATATATTAACATACTAGTCAGTGTGAAAAAGAATTTCATGAAATATTAGAAGCTAAAATGAATTTCTAATCAGCCGATTTATTTGAATACCATTAGCAGGCATTTTTTTACGAAAACAAGAAAGACATAACCGATAGCTATCCGAAAACCAAGAAGAAATCGAAACCCAAGTTGCAGTTATTCTTTAATTGGACATGTAGTGACAACCAAAGATTTTCCTAATAATTCACCTACTTACAATTCAGAAGCTACTCAACAACTATGTTACTATTTTTACCTTATATTTTTTATAACAATAAAATCCCTCTAGGAGTCAAACGCAATTGTTTATAAAGTAAATGTTTTGTCCTGAGCAGAAATATAATTTAAATAATACTCGTAGAATTGTATATCACTAGATTTATAAGGAAAATGGGCTTTTAGGGGATAGGGGATGCCATTTAGTTAGTTATTTATCAAGTAGTGTAAGCATCGATCATGTTTAAAGTGTGCAGAGTTTTCAATATATTTCAAAACCGTTCCAAATTACTGAGGTACTCCTCATCAAGAATAGGAAAAACTGTGAGATTCTCTAGGTATGCGTAGAAGAAAGAGTGAGGCAGAATTCGGAGGGAAAAGGATGTATTTTAAGCACGGACAGATCAAACTCTGTGTACATACATATATATTCATCAATATTCACTTTGCAAACGTTTTAGTTCGACTAACAATGAGTAAAGACCGTCTGGTCTTAACTCAGTAAATAGTAAGGTCTTTACTCAGTAATAGTAAGTAAATGGCTATATTTTCTGCGTACCTCGTGAGTGGTCCGATATAGCAGTTTTGAAGACTTTTTCCTATTCCTGATGAGCTGTACTGCTTATAAAGAAAATTCTGGGACACAGTGTATACAACAAAATAATATATTTGCTTAACATTCTTGCGTTGCTAATTATTTTATTTAACTTTAATGTTTTTATAATTCTCTATATAATACACTTACATAATTTTAATACCACACAATATAATTATTTCTTTTGATGACTGTGATAGTCGACAGTTTCCTTGTAAACGAGATATTTAGTCAGGTAAAGTGAGGAAAAAATGATCTGTGATCTATAAACTTAATTAAATGAACTTAATATAAATCACATTGTTTTTGAATGATGTGGTAATACACATTTTAATTTATTAACTACGACATAAATGCATAATCCATAATTTGTTAGTACATAAAATACTATTGCAGTTACTATCGACCTTACTTTGTTGATAAAGCGTCTCATCAGAATTATACCATAAAATAACTAAGTATACAGTGTTTTCGTAAAGTGATGAATAAATTCGTTAAAAACTCAAGGAATAACTTTTGGGAAAAACTCTAGGAAACGCAAAATTTTATTTTTAGTTGCCATTTTTTTAAAATATAATTAATACATACCTATAGGTTGATTCGTGTAGGATTTTTTTATTACGAAATGTAAAAGGGCATATTTTTACACACGCTACGGTAATAATTACATTAGCGTGAGTATAGATTAGTTAAAAAAAATTAAGAAACAATTTCGAAATACTAAATTAAATGCCAATGATTATTTAAAGTTTGCTCATTGATCATTTAAGGTTTGCTGATAACATAATTCTAATAGCCAACAATATCCAGGAGCTTGAAGAAATGCTTAAACAACTAAACTACGAGTCCAACAAAATTGGATTAAAAATCAATCAGTCCAAGACAAAGATAATAACCAACGTTGATACAAATATAACGCTGGAAGGAGAACCTATTGAAAAGACGAATGAGTATATATACTTAGGACACTCCATTAAAACAGGAGAAGAAAATCAACAGAAGAATTAGACTGTCCTGGGCAGCCTTTGGAAAGCTACAATATATACTCAAAAACCACGAAGTTCCAGTCAACCTTAAGAAAATAGTATACAACACATGTATAGTTCCAGTCGCCACTTATGGATTGGAAATAATATCTATGATAAAAGTCTACGCTAACAAACTAAGAACATCACAGAGCAATGGAAAGAGCCATGATCGGAATTTCATTACGAGACAAAATTAGAAATACGGAAGACATCATAGAAGATATAGTAACAATGAAATGGCGATGGGCAGGACATACAGCTAGACAATACGACACCAGATTGTCACGCAAAGTCACAGAATGGCGCCCAAGAGAAACGAGTAGGAGGATAGGGCGACCCCAGAGACGATGGGTGGATGATATAAGGGCGATAGCAAGAAGGAAATGGATACAATGTGCACAAAGCAGGGAGGAATGGAAATAATTGGGAGCGACCTTCGTCCAGGAGTGGATGGATATGGGTTGAGGAAGAAGATTATTTAAAAAATCAACTAAAGTATACACAGTTGGCTATTTGATAATAGCCTAGCGACAGATATGGCTTTTTTATTGCTGTCAGATAAAAATTGTAAATCGTACTTCGTTAAATAATTTTTTGGTTTTTGGAAGTTGGTTCTGGAATTTTGGAGTTTCTTTAAATAATACATCTTCTTATCTTTTGGGAAAAGCAGTGTGCTTGAAATGTTTATTAAGTAGTAGGTATGTAGTACTAAAGTTAAGATTTCACATCATCAATCAGATTCACTCATTAACATCCCTATATTACTTATTGTGAGGACACTGAAAAAGTAATGTAGACGTTACTGGGCCGGAGAATTTAGAATATTTATAAGCAAGAATTTGTCACAAAGTATAAGGTGTTTTTTTAAGCATGATAGAACTTCCGATATCGATGGCTGATGTGAACTCAGCTGTCAGTCTGCGTCCAGTTAGCGACATTTGTATTAATTATAGTGTGGCAAATCATCACGAATAGACTCACGCTTGAACAACGCTATCAAATTGTTCAAATTTACTTTGAATGTCAGTCGTCGATTCGGGAAACGTATAGACGACTTCGTGAATTTTACGGCGCACATAATCGTCCATCTGAGCAAGCCATCCATCGCACTGTGAATAGATTTCGTACCACACACTCATCAAAAGATGCAGGAATATCAAAATGTGGAAGAAATGAGCGTACTAAAGAAAATGTTGCCGCTGTAAGCGAAAGTATGCCAGAAAATCCAAAATTATCGATTTGTCGTCGGTCGCAGCAGTTGGGGCTATGTCCGTTCACTAAGTGGAAAATTTTGCACAAAGATCTTGGCCTACACCCATATAAGATGCAGCTGGTGCAGGAATTAAAGCCACAAGACCATCGCTTGCGTCGTTTTTTCGCTGATCGGGCTTTAGAGCAGTTGCAAGCCGACCCATTGTTTTATCGCAAAGTTATGTGTTCAGCGATGAGGCTCATTTTTATCTTAACGGTTTGTTAATAATCAGAATCGATACCAATCCAGAAGAGATCCTACAGACCCCATTACATTTAGAAAAATGCACAGTTTGATGCGGTTTATACTCCGGTGGCATCATTGGACCTTATTTCTTTAAGAATGAGGCTGGAGCTAACGTTACGGTCAATGAATATCTTTTTCAAAATATGGATGACATTGATTCGCAACAGGATGGGGCTACGTGCCATATGGCGAACGAAACTATCGACTTTTTGCAAACAAGATTTGATGATAAGTTGATTTCAAGAAATGGACCTGTCAACTGGCCACCCAGGTCCTGCGATTTGACGCCTCTTGATTATTTCCTATGGGGCTACATGAAGTCATTGGTTTATCCTAATAAGCCAGCAACACTGGACGCCTTGGAAGCCAACATTGTTCGTGTTATTCATGACATACGGCCACCACTGCTCTCAAAAGTGACCCAAAATTGGACTGACAGAATGCGCTTCATCAGGAACAACCGCGGTGGCCATATGCCTCAAATCGCTTTTAAATATTAATGTCATGTATTAATCTTTCAAATAAAAACAGATTGTTTATGAAAAGTTAATTTTTGTGGTATTTATTCAAGTTTAAAGTTCTATCAAGCTTAAGCTATATACCCTATTATATATACCTCCTGAAGTTATTTTCAATGTTCAAAAAGAATTTATTAATCGTGTGGGCTCCCTTCAAGCAGGTAAAGGTGTACAATTTACATTTAGTTTATTTGATTTTTTTAAATAATCATTGCCATAATCACATTGAAATTGCATAATCGCTTTTATTATTTTCTTTAACTAATTCCTATTCACTAATGTAATTATTACCGTAGCGTATGTAAAACATATGTTTTTTCACATTCCCTGATAAGAAAGGAGTTTACCATTAAGAAAATATCGATGACGGCCCTCCTCCGGCATACTTTCTACACGAATCACCCTATATGTATTAATTATATTTTTAAAAAATGCGTTAAAAAAGGAAATCTAAGGGGTGCGAGAATTTCGCCCAAAAGTTATTCTTTGATTTTTTAGCGAATTTATACATTAGTTTACGAAAGCCTGTATTATAAGTTACGACAGGAAATAATATGAGTTGTTTTTTAAATCAACTACCACGTATTATATTAATTAGTAATAAGATTGATAGACTTGGAAAGCAAAATATTTCAACTGGTTTCGATTATGAAGATCACGGCTATGCACGCAAGGTCGTATATATTACGAAAGTAGGTGGTAAAGCCTTCAACTTGTTCGTTATATCCGCAATAATGGAAAGAGCCGACGTCGAAGGATCAAACGTAACCATTAAACCTTATGTGACGTAATAACGACGGTCCTAATGTATGTTTAACGTCAAATTAATAGACTACTTCAATTTTCAATATAAGAATATTTCAAATACAACCACATATGTTATACACGAGTGTTCTAAAGATACTAATTTTCGCCAATGGTCTGCTGATGCAGTCATATTCATTTATTCCTTTCAAATACTGTGCAAGTGACAATACAAGAATACACCTTCAAGAAGACAACTTTCTGTTTCTTGCACATGTTCCTTATGAGAACTATGTCGTCCGTAATCGTAGTATTGTACCCAATAACCTTCAGTAATTAGTTGGTGGGATTGTGAATTTATAGGAAACGATTCTCGGCGTATTATTTGAATTTATGAATAACAACTCATTTTCAATTTTATTAACGGTAGAAGTGTCATAGATCGGTCAACCAAATTTATGTAGAGCGGCCCAGTTGGTACTATAGGATTTGAATTACGCATCATTTGTGTTCTGCTAAAGATAGGACGTCAATAGGGCGTTAACGACGGTCATCTACACACCATACAACGTTAATATGCCGCAACTACCAGTTCAACAACGAATAGTGTGTATACCACTGTTTAATGAAAGTGAGCTATCAGTTACTGCGTTAAAATGAAGTGCGTACGGAGTTAATAGTTCGTAACTTATTCAAGAAATTTGAAGACAGGGGTTTTGCTATTGACAAGGCAACTCCAATACGTCCTCGTCGTAATCGGTCAAATGAAAATATTGCTGCAGTGAGAGAAAGTGTACGGGAGTATCCAAACACATCAATTCGATGTCGTGCACAACAGTTGAATCTGTCAAGAGCCACCACGTATCGGATTTTAAAGAAAGGTCTGCATCAGTCAGCATACTAAATTCAGTTGACATAATAGTTAAAAGTACAGTTGTTAATTGGGTGTTAGAAAAGAAAGAAGGTGATGCTAATTTTTTAAATAAATGTCGATGTTCGGCGATTAAGCATATTTTCATCTTGACAGATACGTCAGCAATTTGGAGTGCAGATAAATCACATGCTGTTCACGAAGAAAACAAAATGCATCCACAGAGATACACGGCTTGCTACGCATTCTGGTGTGGTAGAGTAATTGGATCATACTTCTTTGAAAATGAATCTGGTAATGCTATCACAGTAAATGGGGAACTCTATTATAACATGGCATGTTGACGTAGTATGGTTTGTAGATGACGGTCGTTAAATATTGACACCCTATCTTTGATGGCGCACATTTAAAATTCTATAATTCTGAGACCCCCTATATGTTAGCATGTTGGATCGGAGTGTGGCGGATCTCGTTTGGGTCATAATATCTACCTTTCTGACATAATGAACTTTTTTGTTAGTAATAACAATTTTTTGTATGATTATATGATTAGTTCCAAATTAATCTAATTAAAAACTACTCAAGTTTACCCAATGACCAAACTCATGATTTTATAAACCTGAAACTTTATAAAAAAGTTAAACTATAGATAGTAACACGAGACTAGTTTTCCACGAACGCCCAAAGATTACAAATTTCTGGACGCAAGTTTCGACGCACTACATAGATAAATTTATTAAGTAAATATTAGATTAATTATTAATTATAAAATTAATTATTAAAACGTAGGTTTCGGGCAAATCCTAAATCTTCTTAATCCTATGACTTTTCTGAGGGATTCCAAAAATCGTAATATTGTATCAACTCCATATCAAGCACAATTTACGAGAGGCATCAAGAGAATTTTCAAAGATTTTGGAATTACATTAATGCACTATGTTGGAAACAAATTGCAATAACTTTTAGGAAATCCCAAAAAACAATTATAGAATAGACTCCAGTAACCTGAAGTTAGTAAAAACTATAACCAACAGCAGACTAGTTGATGCTCTGGAAATAATTAAGGCAGCTAAATAAAACAATAGTATGAACAGAGGAAAGAGCCCCATATCTAACAGCCTGTTGTTTTGGGTGATACGGTGAGTGACAACATTAATGTATCCGAGAACATTCCGTATCCGAATGTTTAACTCATTACGGTTCACTAACCATGAATGGACATAGTTATAAAATATTAGTTTTTAGAAGGAATGGGACAGTAAACCCAAATAAATTATTTCTTCATTGTTCACTGACCATGAAGAAAAATAGTCAAATTGACTGAGTTGACCACAGAACAGTGAATTAAATGCGGAAAATGTATATAAGGATTTGCTGAAACTGAACAATGTTTTGGTATGTATATGGTTATACCAATAGAAATTAGAGGTAGTTGGTGAATTGCATATTGAAAAACGTGTTCGTGAAAAATTAATTTCCTGTTTTTGTTGCTGCACCATAGGTTTCAGACCTTTCTCAGGATTATAGATAATAGATTAAATAATGTGGCGCATGAAAATTCAAAATAAAACATGATAAGTCTCAGTATTTGAGGAATAAACGAAAATATATAGTTGTAAAAATATACGAATATAGGGTGTCTCAGTTGTGACTACATAATTTAAATTACGCGCCATTTGCGTTCTATTAAAGATTCTATTCTATTCTAAAACTATGACGCCATAGTTCGTATTTAAGGCTGATGGGCGTCGTATATAAGGACTGTCATCTACAGATACTATGACATCAACATGCCTTACCATTATATTACCAGCATTAGCAGATAGCGTTACCAGCTTCATCTTCAAAGAAGCATAGTCCAATTATTCCAGTACTCCAAAATGCGCGTGATCTCTCTGGATGCATTTCTTTTTTGTGAACAGCATGTAGATTTTCAACACCCCAAATTCAACAATTTTGTTTACTGACGTATCTATCAAGATGAAAATGCTCGTCGTCGCGGAACAAAATTTTGTTGCAGAAATTAGCATTGATTTCTTTCTTTTCCAACACCCAGTTAACAAATGTACGATGTTGTAAATGATCTGTAACTCTTAATTGTTATCTCAACTGAATTTTGTATGCTGACTGGTGCAGATCTTTACAATCCGATGCGTCGTGGCCTTTAACAGACTCAATTGTTGTGCACGACGTCGCGTCGAATCGATGTGTTTGGATACTCTGGTACACTTGCTCTCACTGCAGGAATATTTTCATAATCGACCACGACGAGGACGTATTGGCGTTGCCTTATCAATAACGGAACATTAAATTACGCACTGTTAACTCTGTACCCTTCATTTTGTCCTAATTTCCACTTTCATAAAATAGTTGTACACAAACTATTCGTTGTTTAACTGTTAATCACGGACTGTTGTCATGGTTTGTAGATGGCAGTCGTTAAATACTGACGATCTACCTTTGACAGAACACAAATGGCGCACAATTCAAATCCTAGTTCCAACTGAGACACTCTATATCTACACCAATCCTTTTAAGGGAAGCATTACATCTCTTGCTTCCATGGACGATGCACTACTGGTTTGTAAATGACTATATTACATCAGCTCTTTCATAGTAGATATGAAATCTCGTTAAGTCTTTTTTTCAATTGAAATACATTATTTGAGTAAAAAGAAAAACGTTAAAACTAAAACCCATACTATGTACGCATAGGCACTGTATTTTATTACATTGAAATGAATAGAAAGCTGTACATGCATATATACATACAAATATTTTCCTTAGGCGGACCTGGATATCCGCAAGCGCTGTATTCGCTTCGTTTTTATGGTCGCCCAGATTCAAATAATGCAAACGAACCAAGAAATGAAAGCAGGCTTATTTTCAAATGTTGTTAGCAATGCATCGTTACCCTACAAACAAAGCAAGACGACGCGAATATAATTCCCTAAACGTTTTTCGTTCGAGTCGAGTTGAAAAGTCGTGATTCGAAGTAGCTATGCGGATAATATTCGATGTAAGAAAAAACGTTGATATGATATCACGTCCGTCATTGTAAACACTTCATATTATTTATAACTTTTACCGGTTCTAATTACGAGAATATGAAAGAATTGCAATATTCTATGTACATAGTTTTAAACAAAATGTTTGGCATATGCGTCAAACGCGTAATCTGTATATCACTCGTCTACGACGTCGTATATACGAGCCTAATAGGCTCATAATAGTTCGGCTAGGCATAATTTTACAACTAATATATTTAAATAAACGTAATAACACTTTCAAAACTATTTTATTGATATTGGTAACAGAAACAAAGTACAAATTTTTAACTTAAATAGGATGAAATATTACTACGTTATGATGTTTTGATTGATTACAAGTTTATTAATAAAAAACATTAAGATTCGCGGTTCAGAATAGTTCGACCGCTTCAACAAAACTATGTTACATCACATTTATTAACAATAACAGCTTTAATTCTGCCAGGCATTGTATCTACCAGATTAGTGCACTCGTCAGGAAGCCTGTTGTCCCAAAATGTCTTGTAGTTTGGTGCGTATGTCGTTTACTGAACGGGGTAAATGTTTGCGCAACTGTTTTTTCATTTTATGCTCCAATGTTTCTATTGGCGAGAGGTTTAGACTGCTAGATGGCCATTACTTTATTGAGCGTTTAGTTGTGGATACAGAAACATTTTTCCAATGGCTTGTCTCCATAGTTTTCTAATTTATTTTGCACTGGATCGTCGGTTTGTTATTATAATCCTCTTCAGAGCATGTTGATTTAAGCGTAATAGTTGAGATGGTCGACCAGTTTTCTTCCTTTGAGCTATGCATCCAGTTTTTTCATACAAGTTGATAATGCCTTGCACTGTAGATTTAGGCAGAGAATACGTAGCAGATATTTTCCCTGTTTATGAGCATTGACAAATTATTTTTGCATATCGTCACTTAATATGAAAGATAAGTTCCAGGAGAAAACAGATCAATTAATAAATAGAGCGAGTAATGACGAAATCAAGAACGCAGGATCTGAGTGGGAGGGTATCAAGAATAGTCTAGATTCCACGGCTACGGACGTTTTAGGACACGAGAGAAGGAAAGCTAGGAAGCCCTGGGTAACGGACGAAATCTTAACGAACTTAATACAAAAGAGACGAGGCTACAAAAACAGACGAGACTGAAAACTTATAAGTCAATAAAGTGGGAAATCATTAGAAAGTGTAGAAAAGCGAAAGAACAATGGATAGAGGATAAATGCAAAGAAGTAGAAGATAAGCTCCAAGTAGGTAAGACCGATGAGGCTTACAAAATAATTAAGAGGAACTTCAGGGGTATAGGACCAATAAGTAGAAACGTTAGGAGTCAATCGGGGGATATACTGATCGGAAGAGAGGAGAAAGCGGATAGATGGAAATAGTACTTAGGAAATTTATACGAGGGTCAGGAATTAGGAAAGATATTAGAGGAAGAATCTAGCATCGATAGGGAAGATGTAGGAAAACCTATATTGAGAGAGGAATTTGAAATAGCACTAAGGAGGCTAAAGAACAATAAAGCGCCGGGTCTAGATAAAATACAAGCGGAAATTTTGAAATGTGCGGGACAGAAAGTAGTAAATAGGATGGTTGAACTGGTAAAATACATATACGAATCGGGTGAGATGCCGGAGGATTATAAGAGGAACATTGTCTTTACTATACCGAAAAAGAGAGGAGCCGACAAATGCGAGAACTTTAGAACGATTAGCATAACTTCCCACGCGTCAAAAATCTTAACCAAAATAGTGCAGAAGAGGATGGAAAATAGAGCGGAGGAAATATTAGGAGAAGACAAATTCAGGTTTAAGCGAAATAGGGGAACTCGCGAAGCTATTCTGGCGCTAAGAGTAATGTTAGAGAAAACAATAGAAGAAGGAAAGAACGCTTATATAGGATTTGTAGATTTAGAAAAGGCTTTTGATAATGTAAGATCGGAAAAAATGCTCGAGATACTAAAGAGCGCGGGAATGAAGTATAGAGATAGGAGAGTAGTACACAATCTATACAAAGAGCAAACTGCTGTTATAGAAATAGAACGGGAAAGAAGGGAAGTAGGTATTAGGAAAAGAGTAAGACAAGGATGTACGCTATCACCACTAATTTTTAATCTGTATATCGAAGAGACGATTAATGTGGAAAAAGATCGAGTGGATTTCGGGATTAAAGTACAGGGACAGAAACAAAAAATGCTGAGATTCGCGGATGATATAGCAGTATTAACATCTAGTAAGGAGGAATTAGAATCAGCGTTGAACGAAATGGAGGCAGTATTGACAGAAGAATACGGAATGAGGGTGAATAGAAACAAAACTAAAGTGTTAGTGCGCAGAGGGCGCGAGAGCAGAGCAAAAACGAAAGTACAAATTAATAATGAAAGGTTGGAGGAAGTTAAAGACTTCACTTATTTAGGAAGTAAAATAAATTGGGATGGAAGAAGCGATAAAGATATAAAACAAAGAATAGCGCAGGATCGAGTAGCTTTTAACAAAAATAAAGCACTTTTATGCTCGGGGGTAATAAACTTAGAAACAAGGAAGAGATTTTTGAATACGTATGTACGGAGCACGGCACTATACGGTTGCGAAACCTGGACGGTAGGGGAAGCATGTAGGAAGAAATTAGAAGCTTTTGAGATGTGGTGTTACCGAAGAATGATGAAAATACCGTGAACTGATAGGGTTAGAAACGAAGAAGTATTAGAGAAAGTCGGCGAGAAGAGAAGTATGTGGAAAAACATAGAGAAGAGACAGAATGGTAGGCCACTTGCTGAGACATGGGGGAATAGTCTGCGATATTTTGGAGGCAGAAATAGGAGTGAAGAAAGGCAGAGGTAGGCCTAGATTAGACTACTGCTCGCAAATAGTAAGGGATGTAGGTTGTAGCACAATTAGCGAAATGCGTAGGTTAGCACAAGATAGGAGAAATTGGAGGTTAGCGTCCAACCAGTCTTAGAACTGATGACCTCATGATGATGATCGTCACTTAATGCAATGCCATGTGCCTTTTTTTTAGAAAGTTTTAGCAGACGCGTCCAAAACACATTATAATATCCGTATAACTTTGACAACAATTGAAATTCTATTTTGTTTTAAAACGCTACAAACGATTAACTTACTATGAATTTCAGTAACTGGCCGAACTATTCTGAACCGCGAATCCTAATGTTTTTTATTAGCAAACTTGCCACTGACACATCATAACGTAGTAATATTCCATTATATTTAAGTTAAAAGTTTATACTTTTATATAAAGTTATTACTTTTATTAATAATAAAAGTAATAACTTTACTTTTATTTAAATATATTATTTGTAAAATTATGCCTGGCCGAACTATTATGAGCTTGGGCTCGTAATACTCGTATTCTATTTGTAATTTTACATATAGGAGTAACTTGTACTTAATCTCCGTTATAAGTATATTCTACATATAAAAATTTACTCTTTCTTTTTAGAAGGTACTTTCCTAACTTGGAATGCCTAGAACTTAGATCAAGACGAATAGTCATACGTAATATTTGCTACCAATTTCTCATTTAAATTATATGCAATGTATTCGTATAAGCGTCTATTCTACCGATCCACAGCAGAGTCGAATTCATGTGACTATTATTGCACAGCGATAATTTACAGAAAATACATCATATGAATACATCGCATGAATTCTCAAATAAACAGAAAAACGGGAAAAGAACTTACAAACAATCGGTCTTGGTTTTTGACTGGCATGGAATCCGGTGTTGATAATGATAGTTTACGTAATAAGAAAGTCCTTTCAACGTCTACTGTTACCAAATGACAACAGGAGAAGTTGTGGAAGAAGAACTATATGTGGACTATATATATTAGTGAAATAGGAGATAACTCTTGATGTGTATCCTTTAAAAATGAATTCTAAACGGCTGTACCCAAGACTCTTCATAAACACATCGTGTATTTTTTTCAGTACTGACATTATGTATGTTATGGGTGCTTGCTTTTCTTTAACAGCATCTAATACCATCAACTATTTTTGTAACGATAAGCCATATGTGTCTAGTTTCTTTATTGTAATAATTAAGATGGACAGCTACTACTCGTATTAATGTACCAGGCATCATCTCGTATGCTTTGTAGTTGCAGTAAGTTCGGTACTGTATATATAATATTGCTTTCGTTGTGATCAAATTTAAATATATCACGTTTTCGTTCTTCAAAATGCTTATCATAATAAGCTACAACTTCTAACAAAGTATCCTATCTTGTGACAACTGGTTGAGGAGGAAAAGTTTTTTCGGGAAAGAGGTAGACTGTTCTGAACTTGCCCTCCTTGAAAAACCTCATATATTTTGTTCCTGTTAACTTCCGTAAACATTGAAATGTCTTTTTCCGCATATAAATGGATTTTAAGTGACGTCAGGCGTTAATGTTTCATTCCTGAATTTACTCGTATAATAGATTATGCTAATATATTGCTAACTCTAAAAATGATTAATATGCAGTGTTGCGTATACAGTGAAATGCATTGCTCCTATTATTTTGAATACTACAAAATCGACAATTAAAAGGTAATATATCATTTATCATATCTTTATATGTGTTTTCATTTGACAGCGCGTTGTCCTGGATCCGCCCCTGACTTTTACGTCATCTACAATTTAATGACATTTTTATATGTATATATTTTTCCGAAGAAATACGAATTTATATCGTTTGAACTAGTTTTTAATGACTGAACTTACTGCACTTTGAAATAACTGCAGCAATGTAACAATTTGTACTTACTAGTTACTTTGTTTTCATATTTTCGCAGGAAGAGAAATAAAATTCGAATATTATTATTGTTTTATTAAAATCAAATGTGATATGTATCCTTTTTGTTGATAATTTAGAACCCCATTGAGTTGGTATTATATTCTTTCATACTTGGCACAATTTAAAATCTTCCCTCTATTATTACAGACTCTCGGACGCATTGTGTCATATATAGTGATGTATCCTACATATTTTATGATATATTCGGTAAACGATATTCGGTTCTATTCGTATAAAGAACGATTCAGTTGGTGTGATTTTACGTTCGTTGTTACGTTGGTGGCAGATCCATAACGATTTCGTTGGTGTGCAGTTTTCTTAGGACAAAAAATTAAGTCGTTTTGATTACATCTAGCTCGTCGTTCCCCGTGTGGATTATTTACGAGAAAAACATTGATAAATTTTAGGATTTATGGACACAATGCGGTCGGATTATGTTCGAACAAAACGAAATACGTGTATTGGACATTGAGTAATGCCTTTATTTATCAAATTCTCCCATTTTTTTTTTGGTCTGAGATGATTCTTTTGTGTCTCTTACAGTGTTATGAATTATTGTGACAGTGTATCGTTTCCGGTGATGGATCTACATGCAACTGATTTATATTATCGCTCCTTTTTTCAAGCGCGTTCTGAAAAGGAAGATGATTACTATGAAATATTTGTAATTGAGGAATAATTAGAACAATTAGATTAGATTTTAGTCAAATTGATACAATGTGTCTAATATATCGTTGTCTACGTACAGGTTCATTCAGAAGTGGTTAATTATAAGTATAGCTCGTCAAGAATAGGAACAAGCCTCAAAACTGCGATATCGGACCGCCCACGAGGTGCGCAGTAAATAGTCTGGTCTTTACCCAGTAGCATTTAGATATTCGCAGAGTGAATATCGATGAATATATATAACACTAACTGAGTTTTCCACAAAACACCAAAACACTATACACTACACTCGACGCGCGTTTCGTCAATGAAGTTGGCATCATCTGGAAATGATTAAAACTGCTAAGTAGTTTTAATCATCTCCAGATGATGCCAACTTTGTTGCAGAAACGCGCGTCGAATGTAGTGTATAGTGTTTTGGTGTTTTGTGGAAAACTCAGTTAGTGGTATCTTCACACCAAAGGTTCCAACTTACTCCAGGATGAATATATATGTATATGTACACAGAATTCGATCTGGCCGCACGTAAAGTGCATCCTTTTCCCTCCGAATGCTGCCTCACTCTTTCTTCTACGCATACCTAGAGAATATCACACTTTCTCCTATTCTTGACGAGCAGTAGCATTTTAAGTATAACTTAATAATACTGATAACGTCCAAGCAGGTGGACTGGGAGCGCCCAGATTTTGTCAATACAGCTCTGATCCTCCAATAGTAATAGTTCTATGATGATCAAATAAGCGTTATTTGCAATGCAACATTTTTCAGATCGAATAACTTAGTACGCGCGATGTAAATGTAAAATAGAAATGTGAAGGGCTTTCCTCGACAGCTCGACCATAGCTTGTTTTTTTATATGGAAGTTGCAACACAGTACAAGACCACACGTCGCTTGTATAGTGCCAGATATATACAATTTATTAACCCATAGTGTATTATAAATTTCAGGAAAAAAATATTATCTTCATTCGTACACACTGTACATGATCAAAACATGAAAATTTGGATAAAACAATCTGCCCCAACATGTTTACGTGCTGCAATTCAATAATATAACTTAATAGTATATTAAAGCATATTTAAATATTTTATTTAATGGCCTCTTTTAAAGTTTGAAAAAAGTTTTATCCTTGAGAGGTAATCAGTTATGAAAACTACTGAAAAAGGGCACTATAATCTCGATAAAATTGTTTAAAAATAAAATTGTATATTTAGTGGTTTATTAATAATAAGGAATGAAACAAATAATGTACGACATATACAGGACATCTAAACAATATTCTTAAAACTTTAAGTTTTAAGAATACTCGTAGTAAAACTTTAATGATGTTCAAATGATGTAAAATGTCACTATTTCTTGTATAAAATAGCACCAGTGTAATTGGTAAAATTTTACACCACACACTGTTAATTTTTATACACTTTAGATATACAACTAATATAAATACTTGAATTATATTAAACTTATGCTCAAATGCTCTTATGTGTCTTAAGAAGCAAGAATTAATTTTTATGGTTCTTAAGAAGCAAAATTTAATTAAGGTTATTACAATTCTTTCTAAAGATGCCTGAATAATATGTTGATTTTATTAGTCGCTGGATGATTTTACAGAAGATATTACATATTTACCTAACATATTGGTGTGTCGCGACGATGAAGGAAGCAAGGTAATATGAATGCATATTTTGTATCTGTCATATCGTTTATTGCATACTTATTATTTAGTAATAATAATATATGTATAAATTTACCAAGAGTATTACCAAATTTTTAATTTCAATAAGAAATCTTAATAAAAAGAATTATTAACAATTGTTAAAATCTGAAGTAATATGCCTATTTATGATTTCTGAATAATCAGTGTACCTATACCCAAATGGTTTGTCCATCTTAAGAAGTAAACATAGTCATTAGCATGTCCAAGTTTATGAAAATTAATAAATATTAATTATATGTTTGAAAAATAAGTTAACTTTTGACACATTCACTGACTTACTACTAGTAATAACATATTAATATTATCAATGATGGACCTAATTATTAAATAAACAGTTTTAAAACCTTAAAACGGACTTTTCCGCACGTAGAACATCTCTATCTAGAAATTGAGTGACCGAGAGAAAATAAACCAACACATAAATGCAGAATATCTGTTTTATGCGACAGTTTTACTTTTTTTAAATAGTCCACCCTCGTGCTTTCTCATGACCACCGAACAGGGTGGGGTGTCCTACCCACCTCAAAATCAATAGATGTCGTTTGGTACAGGTCCTAATCAGAATCAGTTGAAACTCAATCGATCCGACACGAATTAGTTGAATGATCATGCTAACAAAAAAAATTCTCAAATAGTACACCATTGTGCTTTCTCATGATCCATGCACATGGTAGAATGTGTTCTATCCACCTCAAAATCAATAGGTGTCGTCTGGGAGACATCCCCGATCAGAATAAGTCAAAACCCGATCGATCCGACACAATTTAGTTGAGTTATCGTGTTAACAAAACAAATTTCTCAAATAGTCCACCGTCGTGCTTTCTCATGACCCATGGACAGGGTGGGGTGTGTCTTATCTACCTCAATGTCAATAGGTGTCATCTAGGAGACGTACCCGATCAGGATCAGTCAAAACTCGATCGATCCGACACGATTTAGTTGAGCTATCGTGCTAACAAGAAATTTTAATGCCGACGACAACGACGACACACACACAGCAAAAATATTTTAAAAACCATTTTTTTTTGGTTTTTAGGCCGAGAAACGAAAAATAAACTCAAAATAAAATTTTTGTTTTTTCACTTTTTCTTTACACGATTACATTACTTTTCCGCTAGTATAGTGGAGTGCGGAAAAGTAATAATGAATGTTATAATTGCATATATTCTTGATACTGTACCTATTACATTAACACTTAATGATAATATGTATTTTCAGTAGAAACTAAATCCATTCATTTTATGAAAAATTATTATTAATTATACAAATGTAATTTGATATAAACAAAGCTCATTTATTATTATTATGGAATGTACCATTTTAGTTACTCTTCACTTAAAATGAAAACTGTATATGAAATAAATAATGCTTTCTACATATTTCATACGTAAAATTCGTTCTCCAGATAGAAATGGGTCATATGTTTGAGAAATCTGTAACGCAAGTAACCGAAAGGGTGATTATCTCCTGTTTTGCTACGCAGACTAATAATCGTGCACCAGTTCGCTAATACCACAGTAATTACACGTTATCTAATCAATATTTGGCTAATATTCAATACATCCAGTAGCTAATGTACACAGGATACATACTAAGGACTAAGAGTAAACTTCGTGATTAAAGGAATAATTAGTCATATCATGCATACAGTATAGTATGTACATGTACCGGGTATGATAAACATTTCCATTTTTTTAAATATTTCAACAGACTGTAACTTCTATATTATACGATAAATCAGCAAGTTTGAATAACAGAAAAATGTATAGATCGATAACAGTAAAATGGAACAAAATAATTCACAACATATATTCAAAATCGTCTCTATCGCCGACAATACATTTTGTAATTCATTTTTGAAAATCGCCAGCGATGGTCGGAACTGTTCAATCGTAATCTAGCCACGGGCATGTATCAACGCCACTTTGAGTGCGTCCGCGATTTCGTATTCTCTTTCCAAGATTAACCGAACACTCCGAACAGAGTAGTCCATTGCATTCAAATCGGGTGAATTCAGTGGGCACTTTTACCTCAAAAATCGAGAAATAGTTACTCGCAGACGGCGATGGTCCATTAAGGCTCGTTTGACATTAACCCAGCTGTCGTGTGTCCGTTTTTCTACCCGGCAACGACGCCGGAATTTTACATACAAACTGCAGACGCCCGGCATCGTTCAACCATTTGTTCCTTCAGTATAAGAAAAGAAGAATAAATATAATTCAATGGGTTCATCCAATCAATATGAGAAGAAACGAGGTGAGGGCATTCTTTGTACTTGTTAAGCAACTAAGAGAAGATGGAGAAAAGTTTTTCAATTATTTTCGAATGAGCATGCAAACTTTCGACGCCCTACATCTAAAAATCAAGGATTTCATTCAACGACGTAACACATCTTTCACAGCATTTCTGGTCTGAATTCGGTCTTTTTACGCTTCATCAGTCTTGTCCCATAAAATTGGTCGCGTATTAGCATGTATTAGCGTAATAAGGATTTCGACTTCCACTAATATATCCATAATGACTTAAAATATAAATTAAAACCAAATAAGTTTACAATGGCACTCAAAACACTACTAATAGAGTACATTCAACAAGTGCCGGCCAACAACACTGTCGGGTAGATATGAAAGGTTACATTTACTCAGTATCCCTTCAGCCGGGCCGATTTTTTTGCACGACACGACAGCCGTCCAATTCGCAGGGAGCTGCCGGGCTCCCTGGACCTTTGCCAGACTGCCGGGTGTCGTGTACACGACCACGACATTTGCCGGCTTGATGTGAAATGTCTCATTTGATCTTTCACTCAATAATCGGGTACTCGGTGTCTTTTATCTGACTACTGGGTTAATGTGAAACGAGCCTAGCCGATTGCGTCTGCGCAATCATAAGTCCTATTAAAGTGTAAAATCGTTTCCACCGAAGTGCCAAATCGCCCATGGTTCTAGTACGTCCCGAAGAACCCCCCGCTAATTAATATAGCTGACCACATTTATTTTGACGTTACACTCGATTAAGACTAGCAATGCTATTCCCAACGGCACTGATCCCAGACCAAATCATCACCGAAGTCGGAACATGGCTATATGTATCAATTTTTGCAGCCACGGTTTTTTGCTCATTCTGGAATGGCTCAATCGCGAGGACCTTTTCGTCGGTGAAAAGCACATTGTTCAAGCGGCTGCCATCTATCAGTCGACGTAATTGGCGAATGTTCTGCAGCCGTTTCGCCTACATTTCATCGATAAGGAAATGAGAATGGCTGCTTTTGTAACTGTAAAACCTCGGTTTATTTTTGACTGCGTTGTAGATACTCCCTCGCCATTTTGCGCACTGAACGTTCGGGATCCCGGCGGATTCGGCGGCACACCTTGATGACGTTCACCGGAGTCGTTATTGTGGTTGGTCGACCTCGACCGCTCCGAGGACGGTCTGCAGTCCTTCTCGGTTCCTTGTAATCTGTCATAGTGCCATAAACTGTTTTCTCTTGAAACCAGTTTTTCTAACGATCTTGACTCCCTTCATTCTCGTCTTATGCAACTCAACAAACGGATGCAATATTTTTTACGGTGTCAGCATATATAGGTTTTATAACATCACATTTGTAAATAATATATTCCATTAAATTTGCCGTCGATAATATTACTATATAATACGGGGGGGGGGGGGTTACCCAAAAAAAAAAAAGGATTATTTATTAAAATTTTTTTATTTACGATAACATCTTGAAAATAATGTCCATTACATGATATGCACTTGTTCCAACGGTTTTCCCACTATTCGAAACATTTTTTATATTCTTTTGAACTAATGCTGTTAAGTGCTTCCAGCGATTTTTTCTTAACCTCTCCTACGTCCTGAAAATGATTAAATTTTAGATTTTCCTTCATTCTTGGAAATAAGGAAAGTGACTGTAAATAAGAAAAGTTTTGTTGTTTTGCTTGAAAAGTAAACGAAGTTGATGGGGGCTAAGTCGGGTGACTAGTGGGAATGCAAAACCATTGTCATGCCGTGTTCTGTCAAAAACTGGTTGATTTTCAACACTGTGAGGGCAGGTGAATTGTTATGATGAAGAATACAGTCCCTCGATCCCTACAATTCAGGTCGCCTGTTTCTCACTGCCTCATGTAATCTCTTTAGAACTTCCAGATACTGATTTTGGTTCGCCGTGGTGCCCTAAGGAACAAATTCAACGTGAGCGACTCCTTTAATGTCGAGAAATCAAACCATCCTGGACTTCACATTTGAATTCACTTGCCGTGCTTTTTTGGTGCGGGCGATGAAGGTATTTTCCACTGGTCCATAACACCAAGATTCATATTCTGCGATGACTTTTGATAAAAAATCTGGATCAGTCTGTGCCCAATTCTTTCAATTCCCGGCACACTCTCAGGCGGTTACCTCTCTGGTAATCGGAAAGCAATCGGTAATGGGACGCATCTCGTGTTCAAATATTCTGTTAGGATTCTTTGGCATGAATTCTATAAAATTCCAGTTATTTTCTCCAATTTGTCGATTGTTCTATGACGACTATACACACATGATAACACCACGCACTTTTTGAATAGTTTCGTCTGTTCTGGACGTTGAGGAACGACCCGAATGGACTTCATGTTCAAATGACGTTTTACCACTTCTGAACTTGGGAAATTATTCGTAAATTTTTGCTTGCATACGTATTTTTTCTCATAGACTTCCCAAAACACTGAAGCTGTATCTGCTGCTGTACTCCAGGAAACAGAATTTGATGTTGATGGGCTACTCCTTAAACTTTTCCATCATAAAATCACCGAGCCAGGACGGGCTTATGAAATAAATCACTCTGTTCACTACTATGCTTTCACATGAAGGTACTTGGCCAACTGAGCAGGGGGAGAATCTAGTAAACATATCTAGCGGTAGAAGACAGCACTGCCAACACACTTGTCTACAGAAAATAATTCTCGCCTTTTTTGGACACCCCCTCGTATAGAAATATTATTTATGAACATGATCTTCATCGCTAATAAATCGGTAATTAATACCTAATGAGGGATAAATGTTTTCATTAAATAGTATTTATGATAATGTTATTGGTAAAAATTGAATTATTTTGCTATGAGCCAAACATAACCTAAATAACGATTTATGTCATATAAAAATCATTTATCGTTTAATTTATAAAAGCTTTACAGTTTAGCCTACTTGCAGTAGATAAAACTGTATTATATAATAATGAATGTTTTTAGGATTACTTTGTTTATAAAATCCCTAAAGTAAATTTTCAAGGAAAAGCGTCCCAAAATTTATACGGCACTGCAACTATAATATAATGATTCCTTGTAAAATGGTTACTGTTATTCGCAATTAAATAGGTGATTTAAGTAATAGTTTCGCCAATAACAGCCTGAAGTAGCCAATATATTTGCTTGAATGAGTAAAACAGGATAAAATGTAGGTTATAGGTGGTTGCCTTATTTAGAATTTCCGTTTTAGAAACTAAAACAAATTTTATCGAGCAACGATAATACTTTCTATTTTCCAAACCCTTAACTTTTATGATCGCATCAACTGAAACCGGTGATTTAGCTGCCTTCTCCGTATGTTGCGTTTGATTTTCTATTATTTTTCGCATCGTGTAGCTTGTATATTTACTGGAGCACATTGCCGTGATAAACTCATCTACAGGCATAAATATAAACTTTATAGTCATAAAGCACGACCTGAGAACATTCCGCGTAACGGGCAGGTAATTTTAGGAGCACTTTCGTTATTGTACCACAATAAAACTTTATTCAAGTTTGACGTACATTTCAGCAAAGCTTGTCCGCCACGCCTACCGTAGCGCAAATTACTACACTTTTTGGTATAAGCAGTAAGTTTTGGGCGGATGAACAAGCAGGTTTAAGCAACACGCGAAACCATTATTTATTCAGAAGGGGCATAGAATTATAGCACCATTCATATTTGTGTAGACATTTTAGCTATGTATTTCCTATATCGTCTAAGACGATCGTGTGAAACAATTGACGCAATACTAATTACCCACAATATTGTATACCTGTTTACTAGTTAATTCGTTAATTATTTGATGGCATACTATGAGATATAGTCTTGAGGATGTACACGAACGTGATAAGACATCTGGAGCAAAGCCCCTTGAAAGATAGCATTAAATGATTTTTTTGCATATTTTTATTCTGCTATCTATGGATACGATAATGCAGTACCTCGCACGTAAACTGACAATATCATACTCCTCTATAACTCCCCATCACGTCACCCGTAGCTTTCAGTTGCAGTGAGTTAGTTACTGTAATTTCATGTGCACTTTATAAAAGGTGGTCCAACTAAAACACATGATGTTAATTGTAAATAAAACAAAAAGTTTTCAGAGAATTATCTTAATATTTTTTATTATGATAGAAGGATCTATGACAATTATGTGTGAAACAAAATATCGGCCAAATGCTCGCCACGACTTCGGTGGCATACCTCTATCCGATGGTCCATATTTTCAATGATTCTGAGATATAATTGAGGTTCAATGTCGTTAATGTGCCGAATTATCTCATCCTTTAGCTCTTGAATTGTTCTTGGCTTATTGACGTACACTTTTTCTTTTAAATATCCCCAAAGAAAGAAGTCCAATGGTGTCAAATCACATGATCGTGGCGGCCAATTAACATTGCCACGACGTGAGATAACACGGCCATTGAATTTCTCGCGCAAAAGTGCCATTGTTTCGTTGGCTGTGTGGCAAGTGGCACCATCCTGTTGGAACCACATATCGTCCAGGTCCATATCCTCAATTTCTGGTCCGTTATCATCTCGCGATAGCGAACACCATTCACGGTAACTGCTTGACGGCTCTTCTGCTACACTATCGCGAACAACAGCAATGTTTTCCGCATAACGACCTGGGCGAGCATGCACAGGTGTTTTCACATTTCCTACAGACCCGGTTTGCTGAAATTTGCGCACAATTCTCCCGATTGTGGACACATTTGGTCGATTATGCTGACTAAAAAAGTCACTAAGTGCACGAAATGCATTTTGAACGCCCATTTTCGTAAAAGACTTCAACAATCTTAACGCGCTGCTCAATTGTGTACCTCTCCATGGTTGAATTTGTCAAACACTGAAACAAATAAATGTCAAATTAAGTTGGGTAAAAAACTTGACGTTAAGGTGTGACTCACAATTAACATCGTGCATTATGGTTGGACCACCCTTTATATACATATTTTTATTATAGCTTAGTCTGCAACTCTGGTCACAAACTGAAGTAATAGGGGGTTTTTGTGATGGAACTTTAAATTCAGGTGTATACTGATATTTTAGTAAATATATATTAATACTTGACAGCTTGTTATTTTGTAAAATTCGTGTTTAAAAAAGCTACGATAAAATGTATTTTATTTTATAATATCTTCGGATATATTGAGGATTTTAGTTATGTTCCAAGGCCGATCAAGCTTTTGTTTTTACAGTTTTACAAAGCTTCTTTGTTTCTTTTTACAGTGCTAACTAAATTGTATGTCCATATTTTGCCTTTTTTAAGTAAGTTAATTTTTTAAAGGCGACAGCAAAGCTAATTTTTGGTCAATATTTATTCATTCCATTAATATGACTTTAGGGACGATATCGAACACGGTGTCTGTAAAAGGACAAGAGCTTACAATATAATGAGAAATTTTGCAAGCAATGAAATTGAAAAGTAAATTCATTTCTTGGGCGAAGAAATGAAAAAATGGACTGTGACGCAAATGGGATGAAGGGCAACATTAGGAAATAATGCAAAAAAATTTCTATTTAAAGTCAGACTATAAGGCTTGTGACAATAAAGCACGAAGAATGGGAGAGCAATTTAAAAGCAACAGTCCAGGAGTCAATTGCGCACGAATCCCTCTACTCCCTGGTCATCTTCAAAGCGTTGCCCTCCTATAGCTTCATTAAGCGGCCCAAACAAACGAAAATCGCAGGGCGATAAGTCCGGTGCATTTCTCTCAGTTTTTCGACCGTTAGAGCTGCAGTATTGGGGCCTGGCATTGTCGTGAAAGAGGATTGCCTCTCGAATCGGTTGTTTCGTCTTTTGCGGTGATATACAACCCTCACCTGATTCAATAGCTCGCAGTAGTAAACGGCATTGATTATGCGTCGCTCGTACAAAAAATCAATGAGCAAAATGCCTAGCCGATCGAAAAAAAAAACGGTTTAAAGAACCTTACTAGCTAATAGTCGAGTCTTGCCTTTCATTGGGGCTGCATCCCCGCCTTCCTCCGCCACGCCATACTGACTTGCTTGGACTCGGGCGTGTAGTGCTGGACCTACGTTTCGTTGTAGGTCCTCTCTTCCGCAAACCTTACTGTAAGCCTCTGACAGATCTCCAAACGTCTCACTCAACTTCTGATCTGCGGTCAAAAGGCGAGGAATCCACCTGGCTCACACTTTACGGAACTCCAGGTCGTTTTCGATGATCGCTTGACAGCTCCCATAACTTATTCCGACCTTTTTGAAGTCCTAACAATTAACTTTATTTCAACACAATACCATTACAAAGTCTTTAGTGTGCATTAGTCATAGGTTTTAATAATTTTAATTGATTCAACTAATTATATATTCAAGAATAATATTTAATAAACCAATACATTTAAATATCACTAAGTGAGTATATAAAAAATAAAAGCAAATCTTTTATGTTTTTATGGAAATGTTAATGATCAACAATTCTATAACATCGAACTATAGAATTAAGTACTTTCTGTAATTTTTGCAGATAATGCAACGTTGTCTCTAACCATCCCCCATCTTGAAAGGATTGGGTGTGGAAGTTCTGGAATACTAGCACATTGTTTATTAAAAGTCCTATGTGCGAAAATAATCCAAACATATTACATGGGACCTATTATATCTTAACTCAGGAACTTCCCATATAAACCTTCTCAAATTGTGGTAAACAGTCGCGTGTTATTTCAAGATTTCGACATATTTACACTATAGAAAAGTCACAGAGACGAAATACAAAAACAATGAACAAACCAATGTTCAAACGTGGTCAAGAACTAGTTCAAAACTAAACTGAATCTCTTGTATTTACATCGGTTCAAACATATCAAATTTACACGGTATCTCGGCTGACACAGAGTTACCTAAGTATAATACCACTGGTGTAGCACTCACGGTAGACAGTTTTAGTTATTATTTCTTCGGTAAAATGAACAACACACCAGGTCCTTACTGAATATTTTTATTCTGTATTTGAGCAATAGTAATATTTTGCATTAGTTTTTTCTAATAATCATAGAACTAACTGCTCGAGTAAAATCGATGTAAAGAAGTGTCTGTGAGAACAATTGATTTGTTCACTAGCAAGAAAATAATATTCTAATATATTATAATTACAGAACGTTTTATACTCATATATTCTATAAGTGAGGCACGGGTCAAACTATATGACAGGAAAAAATCTGAACAATGGGTGAAATAATTCGTTCTGTCTCCACATTATAGAATATCACTCTACTGTAACAAATACGGCATTAACATTGTTGGGGTCGTTGAAATAAAGATGTTTATCAGAAATTCACCTGCCTGTTGCCTGTCACACCGTATTCATGGCCGTTTGCTATTGATAGCTGATAGTGTGGTAGAGAAATGGCGTCTTTTATACCACACAATGGCTGGATATGTCCAAGGCTTTTTTCTTCCGGTACTAAAAAGGAATTGTTTGTTCTCTGCCTCATGAGAAAATCCAAAGGTAGACATTTTATTATAATCAATTTTTATTTAGTCATGATATATCGAATTAAGTCAAATGGGGACGTATAGTTTAATAATACAAAGAATAAATATAATGCAATTTGTAACGAGACGAGAGAGACAAATTGAATAGTGAATACCAAGAAATTGTATCTCATTTGATTCTTGAGATAAGTATGTAAAAAGCCGAAAAAATTTCTTTAATGTATTATAGAAAAAAATTTATATGTCATAAATGATTTTATCTTAGATATGACTTCAATTTCACGCTTTTCACATATAGGAATTTTATATAGGAATTGTAATCTTAGAAGTTGTGATAAAGTAAAAAAAAATGCATCGAGTTTTAAATGATGTTTGTAATTATTGTACACGGCTAACCTTTCTCCGCAGCCACGTACTACAAAATATCGGAATCAAGACGAGTCAAGTATATTATATGTAAGAAGGTACGATGAATTGGGCAGTGAAACGCAGGAAATTTTATCCCATTCGATTCTTGCGATGTTGGTACCAAACCAAATAAAATTCTTCTCCGACGTTTCATAGAGAAAAAAATTATATCTCCGCCATAAATGATTTAATCTCAGATCTGACTTAAATTTCATGTTTTTCATACAATTTTATATAAGATAATGTAAATAAGGATGTAATCCTTGAAGTTATGGGAACGTAAAAAAAATTAAAATATGCATGGATTTTAAAATGTATTTTGTAACTTTACACGGTTTGTCCCTTCCCCCAGCCACGTGTTACAGAATATTTGAATCAAAATAAAACAGGCACATTGTGTATAAAAAGGTACGATAGTAGAATAGTTGGATACCAGGAAATTGTACTTCATTCGATTCCTGCGATAGGTATATACAAAACCGTAAAAACCCTTCAATGTATCTTAGAGAAAAATATACATCATAGATACAGATGATTGTATCTTAGAACTGACTTCAATTTATAGTTTTTCGTCGAATTCTATATAAGACTTGTAATCTTAGAAGTTGTGGTAAAGTAGAAAGAAAATCATAAAAGGCATCGATTTTAAAATGATATTTGTAATGTATACGGCTGGCCCCTCCCCGCAGCCAAGTACTACAAAATATCGGAATCAAGACGAATCAAGCATGTTGTATGTAAAAAGGTGCGATAAATTGAACAGTGAAACCCAGGAAATTTTATCCCATTCGATTCTTGAGATAAATTAAGACAAAACAAAATAAAACTCTTCTTCGACATTTCATTGAGCAAAAATATATCTCCACCATAAATTGATTCATCTTAGATATGACTTCAATTTCACGTTTTTCATATAATTTTATAAGACTTGTAATTTTAGAAGTTCTTTTACAGTAAAAGAAATTAAAACCAATCGATTTTAAAATGAAATTTGTAATTGTACACTGCTTGCCTCACAGTGCAACACCACTTTTACTTTTCCGCACTCAACTATACTAGCCTAAAAGTAATGTAATCGTGTAAAGACAAATGGAAAAACATTTTTTTTTCATTTATTTTTCGTTTTTCGGCCTAAAAACAAAAAAATGGTTTTTAAAAATTTATGTCTGTGTATGTGTCGTCGTTGTCGTTGTCGTCGGCATTAAAATTTCTTATTAGCACGATAACTCAACTAAATCGTATCGGATCGATCGGGTTTTGACTGATTCTGATCGGGGACCTTTCCTAGAGGACACCTATTGATTGTGAAGTGGATAGCACACATCACCCCCTCCCATGGGTCTATTTGAGATTTTTTTTTGTTAGCACGATAACTCAATTAAATCGTGTCGGATCGATCGGGTTTTCACTAATTCTGATCGGGGATGTCTCCCAGACGACACCTATTGATTTTGAGGTGGATAGGACATACCGCACCCTGTCCATGGGTCATGAGAAATCACGATGGTGGACTATTTGATAAATTTGCTTTGCTAATACTGTAACTCAACTAAATATTGTCGGATCGATCGGGTTTTGACTGATTCTGATCGGGAACGTCTCTCAGACGACACCTATTGATTTTGAGGTGGATAGGACACACCCCACCCTATCCATGTGTCATGAGAAAGCATGACGGTAGACTATTTGAGAATTTTTTTTTGTTAACACGATAACTCTACTAAGTCGTGTTGGATTGATCGGGTTTTGACTGATTGTGATCGGGGACGTCTCTCAGACGATACCTATTGATTTTGAGGTGGATAGAACACACTCCACCATGTTCATGGGTCATGAGAAAGCACAATGGTGGACTATTTGAGAAATTTCTTTGTTAGCCCGTTCACTCAATTAAATCATGTTGGATCGATCGGGTTTCGACTGAATCTGATTAGGGATGTCTGTCAGACGAAATCTATTGATTTTGAGGTGGATAGGATACACCCCACTCTGTTCATGGGTCATGAGAAAGCACGAGGGAGAACTATTTGAAAAAAGTAAAGCTGTCGCATAAAATACATATTCTGCATTTATGTGTTGGTTTATTTTTTCTCGGCCACTTAATTTCGAGATAGAGATGTTCTACGTTTGGAAAAGTCCGTTTTAAGTTTTTTATTTTAAAAATGTTTATTTAAAAGCGTTTTTGTGCTATAATCATTGATTTTCGATAGTTATTTATAATTGCCCGTTGCACTGCTCCACCCTGTATTTATAAATACCGAAGTACAGGTATTTACAAATACGTAAGAGATACTGAATATAAACCATCATCAGAGAGAGAAGTGACAAAATCACAGACGTAAAATCATTGTTTTACGACAACCACAAGGTGCATAATGTTCAGAGAGTACAAGATGTAATTGAAGAATGAATATGGTTTTGAAGAATTAAGATATTAACCTTATAATTTGACACCCTGAGACTGTTAAGTCTTTTGTAAACTGCAACAAAAAATACTTGTATGGTCGATTTTGAGTAGTGAATTATTTTCGAGGATGTAGCTTTATTGCAAAATTTTAATGGAACCTTTATATAAAAAATTAAATTATATTTATCTACCTCCATATTTCAAGTGATTTTCTTTATGGTTAAATAGATTACATGATTATTTCGCCAAATTAGTAAAAATAGCTTCGTTTTTATGCACATTTATCTGTTTCGCTTGTTCGACATAATAAATCATTCACACGATTCCTTGGTTGGATAAAGGCAATTTTACGAAGTGCATGCAA
This sequence comes from Rosalia funebris, assembly GCA_037954035.1. Taxonomy (NCBI): domain Eukaryota; kingdom Metazoa; phylum Arthropoda; class Insecta; order Coleoptera; family Cerambycidae; genus Rosalia; species Rosalia funebris. The sequence goes on along the minus strand of JAZFAV010000018.1, from coordinate 26,510 downwards.
ATGAATTCTTCTATTGTAGGTGAAACATGAATGAAGTGATGCTTCAACAAACACCGCCTTAAATCGACGAATATCACGCGGGCAATTAATTGAAATTAAGTCGTCAAATATTAGCTAAATTGTGCAAATTGAATTATATTATAATCGTTAACGTTTGTTAAAAGTCCGTTTTAAGTTTTTTATTTTAAAAATGTTTATTTAAAAGCGTTTTTGTGCTATAATCATTGATTTTCGATAGTTATTTATAATTGCCCGTTGCACTGCTCCACCCTGTATTTATAAATACCGAAGTACAGGTATTTACAAATACGTAAGAGATACTGAATATAAACCATCATCAGAGAGAGAAGTGACAAAATCACAGACGTAAAATCATTGTTTTACGACAACCACAAGGTGCATAATGTTCAGAGAGTACAAGATGTAATTGAAGAATGAATATGGTTTTGAAGAATTAAGATATTAACCTTATAATTTGACACCCTGAGACTGTTAAGTCTTTTGTAAACTGCAACAAAAAATACTTGTATGGTCGATTTTGAGTAGTGAATTATTTTCGAGGATGTAGCTTTATTGCAAAATTTTAATGGAACCTTTATATAAAAAATTAAATTATATTTATCTACCTCCATATTTCAAGTGATTTTCTTTATGGTTAAATAGATTACATGATTATTTCGCCAAATTAGTAAAAATAGCTTCGTTTTTATGCACATTTATCTGTTTCGCTTGTTCGACATAATAAATCATTCACACGATTCCTTGGTTGGATAAAGGCAATTTTACGAAGTGCATGCAAATGAATTCTTCTATTGTAGGTGAAACATGAATGAAGTGATGCTTCAACAAACACCGCCTTAAATCGACGAATATCACGCGGGCAATTAATTGAAATTAAGTCGTCAAATATTAGCTAAATTGTGCAAATTGAATTATATTATAATCGTTAACGTTTGTTAAAAGACATTAGTTTCTCGCATTCAAGTTTCTACCCAATTGCATAAAATGCAAATCATTTAATGCATTATTTCTGCTAACAGTGCTCGTGGTTATTGTGAGTCTGAATATATAATGAGTTTTCCACAGTTGAGCAGGCACGCATTACATTAAGTGAAATCGACGTTTAAATTATTATGTTATAGAAATAATATTGCGAAAATCTAGTTATATTTATTACACAACTCTGCACAGGTTGCTGCTACTGTTCCGTTCACTCCGGGCAAATTATTACCCACAAGCAGAGTATACATATTACGCATATAATTAAATTATATTACCCGCAGAGGTCAGTTTATTTTAAGCATGCAATTTACATTGTGCTGTCCGTCCGTTTTTACTGAATGTTGGGTTAAACAATTGTTGCGTCTTTATTCCTGGAAATGGAATTGTGGAATAGACGACAGTATTTATAGTTGCTAATAGTAATGTATGTTGTTTAAAGTGATTGTTGGTTAATGTAAACTCTTGAGCAAAATTAACGCATCAGTGAAACTTCACATTATAGCTTTTATATTTTCGAAAATTTAACTAATAGTACCTACATACGTGATTATATTTAAATAATTTCAACTAATGTTTAAGAAATTAGAATGGTATTATCGGGAAAAGACATGAATAACTAATAGAAAGGAATAATTATGTTAAAATCAATGAGAACGATGTTAATGAAAAACTGTAGAAAGAGAAATTGGAGGTGAAATTAAGTCGTAAATATTTTAAAGCAGTAGGGTGTAGATTCTCCGCTAGATCTTGTCACTGCTTTAATTCATCTGGGCATGTTATTGATCAAGTAGTGAATAGTCTCGTGAGGAATATTTTCCCATTCGAACGACTTGTCCGAATTCCATAGGAGTTATGGATGCAGGTATGTGACGCCTAACTGATCGTTATACTGCATCCCATAGATACTCTGTGGAGTTAATATCTGGGCTTCTTTATCACCTCCTCGATCGCCGTGATGGTAGACCTCTCCTCGCGAAATCTGTGCTGATACTCTGAAAAATCTCCCCTGCCCCTTATCTCCTCTTTTAATCTACCGAGCACCAACTGCTTGTACAGCTCACCTGACGTACATAGGAGGCAGATCGGCCTATACGCCCCTGCTCTTATTACCTCCTTACCCGGTTTCGGTATTAGCACGAGTTTGGCCCTTTTCCATATTCCTGGAAATTCGCCCACAGCCTGTTCATCATCTCTAGGATTCTATCGGATCTAGATTTCCTAGCCTTAATTTTCCTAAGAGCGGCGAGATGTTCCCTCTCCATAAAGGGCGTTATCCCCCCCGTCTCCTCTATCTCACACTCGCATCCTTCCTTCTCTGGGAACAGGCTGTCCACGATTTCTCTCTCGGTACGTCATCATTTTAACGCAGATCTTGTATGCGTCTCCCCAGGGGTCGTTCTCTACTGTCTCTATGAGCTCCCTCCACCTGTCCTCCTTGTACTCCTGCAGAACCCCTTCTTCGACCTAACCATCGCCGTCGTTGCGCTTCCTTTCTCTGCTGATGTAGCGGCGTTTATCGATGTCTTCTGTTTATATTGTCTTCTGATGCGGTCTATGTCCTTCGACCACCAGTAGACGGGCGTTCTCGCTTTCCCTACATGTCTGGTTTCGCTGACCTCGTGACACGCCTCTGTTACTAGTTCCGTGAACCTATCAGGGGATAGAACGTCCGCGTCCAATCTGACTTTGAGGATCTGTGCGAGTTTTTCTAGTTTGTCCTTGCCGAACTTCCAGCCTACTCCTGCCTATTCTTCCTTTGCCTTTCTGTCCGTTTCTAGACCAAACAAAGTGTATGCATGGTCCGAAATCGTTTCCGTGCCTAGGACGTTCCATTCCTTCACTGCGTTCGCCGCATTTAACGTGGACAGAGTGATGTCTATGTGCGTTCCTTGTGCGGCTCTGGTCCAGGTAGGTGTTTCTCCGATGTTTTGCGTCACCAATCCCATCTCTTCTATCCACGCTAATGTGACGCGGCCTCCCTTATCTTTCTGGTTCGATCCCCGTAGGGGAGATTTGCCGTTAAAATCTCCGCCGATTACGATGCAACGACTATCCCTCTCTTTGAGATATTGGTGTTGCCTTATCAATAACAGAACCTGTCTCATAAAATTTCTTGATTAACTGACGAACTGTTAACTCTGTGGGCCTTTCATTTTGTCGTAATTTTGTGCGAATTTTTCTTAATACAACTGTAAATGATCACTCGCTTTTATAAATCACTTGTACACAAACTATTCATTGTTGAACTATTAGTAGTGGCTTCTTGACGTGGTATGGTTTGTAGATGAAAGTCGTTAAATATTAATGCCCTATCGTTGACAGAACACAAATGGCGCGCAATTCAAATCCTATAGTTCCAACTGAAACACCCTATATAATGAATTTTAGAATAGCCCTAGTAATAATTATAATAAAAAGCCTTATTGTATTAAAATACCGGATCATAATGTATCTATTATGATATGCTAGCAGATAAAATAGATTTTTACAATAACATTTAAACAATTAGTTCTGAAAATATTTACGTATATTTGGTAAATCCATTAGATAAACTATGTATCTTCGTGTATTAGTTATTACCTAGTCCTAGTAATAATTATAATAAAAAGCCTTATGGTATTAAAATACCGGATCATAATGTATCTATTATGATATGCTAGCAGATAAAATAGATTTTTACAATAACATTTAAACAATTAGTTTTGAAAATATTTACGTATATTTGATAAATCCATTAGATGAACTACGCATCTTCGTGTATTAGTTATTACCTAGTTATCAACAAAATACTTCTTGAGATTACAATAGCAAGAATTCCATTAGATCTATTTGACAAATTTTAACAATTACAACATTATTGACGTAAATATACGAAACTAGCTCCGAACATAATTTTAAAACCACTTCACGGAGATGATTTTTGATATCTCAGTATTTGAGTTAAATGATGTTTAAAAATTATATTTTATTTCCGTATTTATGATGTGACAAAAATGAAATTATTCAGTTATGTATTTATATTTAGTAATATATAAGAAACACGAAACAGGAAAATTCAAATGTAATATTAAAAAAAGAAAATCTGCGAATACCATCATTGTTATTCAGAATTACTTAATGTTTGTGTACGATATCTTGATAGATTGCCAAAATTATACGTCAGAACTCTACTATTATGCCAAGGTCAAGTTGAAGTAAAAAAATATCCAGTTTATTGCGTGTCAATCAAGCCACAGCTGGCTAAAAAGTTGGGACAGTAATCTAATAAATGGGATTAAACTTGTAAAATTGACCAGCATATTTTAAAAATAGCACGCGAAAAGTTATATACATATATTAGTAATATCATATTCAATCGCTAAAATTTATTGCTAGCAAATTACGAGCAAATCAGCTACACATATAGGACGTCCATTTCGTTAGATTTATTTCACTTAATAGTAAATATATTTAAAAATCTAAAGTAAAATCTAAAAATGTACTAAGGTTGGTTCCCGCTTGACCTCTAATTTTACTAACCTTACCAAAAAGTAAGAGTTTATCGAAATAGAGTCTTGAAGAAAATTATAGGAAGAAATTATTAGAGGAAAGTTATTATATATATATATATATATATATATATATATATATATATATATATATATATATATATATATATATATATGCATAAGATCAATTTATGTAAGACTCCTTTTACATAAATTGATCTTATACATATTAATATGTACTTGGATTCTACCGTGAAGTGATGTTACTTGAAACTAAACTTGAAACAGGTAATCTGAAACAACCAGCAACATTTTGAAGAGTAATTATAGTGATTAAAATATTTGCTGGAAGAAGACCGATACAGACCTACTAAACATTATTGTAACTGTCTTCAAGGGCTCAACATCCCATGGGGGTGGTTTAGTCGAACCAGACGGGGATTGGTTGAGATCTTGAAGCTTCCCTACTTCGACCAATAATATTGATATTTAGTTTGCCGTCTGTACAAATGTCGAATATAGACATCCCTCTTTATTGTGAGAACAAAATATGATATAAACTGATGAAAATTATTGATTTAATGATGATCAATGTATGATAGCTCTATGCCTGTTATTATACAGAGAGAGAAAAGCGACAAAAGCTTTCCATGGATCATCGGCCGGTATTTACCGGTATCTACAGTATTACTTATTTTAACTTAGCTGTTCCTCTATTTCAACTAACTTCCTATCTAATTAATCTGACGAATTTGTGTCACTTCAGATATCCTATATGTTTCCTAATTGAATCCATTAAAATATAAAACTCTTTATCTAACTGACCCTTGTTATGCGAATTATACCTTTATCTACACATATTGAAGGAATGGAATCGGCCCAACCACTTGAATGGAACCACCCAAATTCAGGCAAATATTTTATTGTGGCACTTTTACAACAGAATATTGTCGCCAGCTTTCTTGATGTTCTTATATTTGAAATATTGATAAACACAACTTTGCTTTAGTAATATCTGAAAAAGGGTTATTTTCACAATATGTCCACAAATCTTAAAAAAATTTATATTAATTTCAAAAATGTCTTTTAATGTTCTAATTACTATATAACATTTCTCAAGTAAGAACATTATAACTCATTATAACTCATTAATGGTTATTTTGCAGAAAATGTGTCCAAGGTGTTAAGGGCATTCTGTTAAAACCAAGATTATTTTTGAAGAATGGAATTTAGATCTCAGTCATAAAGGGTACATCTTTTCAGATACTTTTTATAGCTAAAGTTATCAAATTAGTAAATTTCTGAATTAACAGATACTTCATCTATACGTAGGATACAAATATTTGCTAAACAGAGCTCATTAAAACATAACAGAAATAATTATTTGAATTCATTAAATTTACAAATATTTCTGTTTTACATTTGGTGATATTTAGTTTAATATAATTGGGCTGGAAAACGTATTCTAAAATGAAAGATAAAGATGAGATAATAGAAAAAGTATTGATATCAAGTTCCTTGATAATTAAAATATGAAAACGTAGTAGTACTATTAAGATAAGATATTTTTTAATTATTTTGATAAAAAATATATATTTTTAATTTAAGCATGCATACTTATTAAATAGATGATAGTGAGTATTTTGGAAAAAAATTCTTTAAAGTTTCAATTCTATAAATTCAGAAATATTGCAATTACATCTTTTAAATTTATTTCTATAAATGAAAATGACCGTAATTTAAAATTATTTTTTTTTAATTACTAATTCATAATCTTTAAAGAGGGTATTTGGTAACATCAAAAACCTATTACCCATGGATTTTGAGATTTTTTTTTGTTAGCACGATCACTCAATTAAATCGTGTCGGATCGATCGGGTTTCGACTGATTCTGATTAGGGACGTCTACCAGACGACACCTATTGATTTTGAGGTGGATAGGACACACCCCAACCTGTCCATTGGTCATGAGAAAGCACAATGGTGGACTATTTGAAAAAAGTAAAACTCGCATAAAACACATATTCTGCATTTATGTTCTGGTTTATTTTTTTCTCGGCCACTCAATGTTGAGATGGAGATGTTTTACGTGCGGAAAAGTCCGTTTTAAGGTTTTAAAACTGTATTTCTATACGGTACTATTATTACATTAATTTTCGTTTCCACACCCGTTTGTCTTCGAATTATCTATGAAACGAATTTCTGCTTCATTTATTTCCTTTTTTGTTGGTTTGTCGGCGCATTCGCCAGATTCGATACCACGAAGATGTACACTAAAGGAACCATTCTGCACATCCCGTTTCCAGGGCAGTTGTCATCGCAGTCCAAACACTCCGTAGTAGCAGGTTTCTGGCAGTACTTGTACCGATGGTGTAAAAACAAACGACAAAAATAACACAAAAATCTATTTTCAGTGTAAATTTGTGCTCTATCAAAAGTATGTGATTATAAAAGTTTCTTCTCCATATAGAATCCATCATATTATGAGATTTATGGTTTCTAATGCTAGTTGCTTATAGATACATTCCTTAGATAAAGAATTCGTTACAACTATGAGTGATCAAGATAAGGCATCATGGTTGAGTTTTATGAGCAAGATGCTGATTACAAAAACATTGTGACAAATATCGGTTTATGGTTTTTCTTAGAAATTTGATCAGTAACCCCTAATTCTGACTTTAGATTCGTATTCAGCGGGAAAAAATACAAAAAAATAAGTATGATTTATTCCTTGGCACATACAACTTTTATTTTGTTTTTAAGCTTGTATAATTAGAGCGTTAAAATAAAAGTACATTTGGCTGAATAAGAACACTCGTATGTTAATGAAAAGAGGTTTTCTTCTAAGAACAAATTATTAAAATGGTAGCTACAAAATATTGAATAAGAGAGGAATTGTATGTAATTTTAAATAGATCGCCAGTAAAGGAATACCCGCAAAACATTCATCTGTGTAGCGATAAGAGAAAACTGGCAAAGATTTAATTAGACTCCCTTTAGAACTTACTTTGCAGACTGGTTTATAAATTTGTTTATTTTTATGGAGTTTTGTTGTTTATTTTAATATCCTTTCTATTTCTATTATGATTTTCGCAATTTCTTAGTGAAAATGTATCTATCCTACGTTAATATTTTGAATTAAAATATTTAATTCAAATGAGTACTTTAGCTTTACTTTAGAGAAGTGACAAAACGTAATTTATACACCCTCCCATTGCTTTTGATGAACTCTAGAATATTTTGTCGTATTTGATTATTGAATAAGTAGAAAAATCATTCTTCAAATTATGCCTCTCTAAAGCTGTTATCAGAAAGCAAAGGAATTGTAAAACAAAAGTATCATATTACTCTTTCAAGGCTTTGATATAACTAAGAAGGTTATATTAAAGCTTGGAGTGAAATCTTGAATATGACAATAAAAGAGAAAAAGATATATATTAAATGATTAGCAAATTTACACCAAAATATCTTGTAGTCGACGCGTGTATTCGCAATCAAATTGCCACATTAGGATATAATTAAATATAAATTCTAAATTAACTGCTACATCTATTTATACCTACGTTGTAAGAAAGGTTTGTGGAGCTACTACTTTTTGCCTTACTTCAGCCAATCCTTAATTCTACATACACATCTTCTTTGTGGTTAGTAAACCTCGAGGAGGTATTATATTAATTCAGCGTATAGAATAATTAACTGTTTCATGATATGGATTCCTTATTATTGTTCACGTACACGTTTATTCATCGCAATAATCTCAAATTTCAAAGATTTGCAAGATTGTATTCAAGAGTATATCCACGACATTTCATTTATATATATATATTTTTTTTTTTTCGAAAGGATTGCCTAAGTGTTACAGATATATTTCCATTAAGTTAATATCATTCATTTATACACTAAAATATTTTTAAGACAAACACATATGCAACTATATGCAATTTAACTAAAGCTTTTAATTTCGTACATTTAGATATTTCTAAGAATAAAACTTGAATACGAGTATTATTGAATTCGTAGTAGAGAATTACCACTTTTCCATTCTTGCTTAAGTAATAGGCAACAGTATGTCAGCACTGAATGATCCCACACTGTTTTGTTACTCGCAGGCGAATTTGCACCGCAAGGATCTATTTTAGGTCCAATATTCTTTCTTATTTATATAAACGACTTACCAATTGCAATTGAGTTTGGCTTCTACATATATCTGGTTTCGGTTAACAATTAAAATTTAACATGGGCAAAATAAAAAATTACTATACATCCACTTATGTAGTTTTCCACAAAACACCAAAACACTATACACTACACTCGACGCGTATTTCGCCAACAAAGTTGGCATCATCTGGCGTTTATTAAAACTACATAAAATATGAGATGGGAAAACACAAAATAAGCACTAGCTTCAGTTATAGAAAGAGTTCCTCAGAAAGTTATTTCAATTGTAGAAAATCATTCATCACAATCGTTGGATAAAGAAAAAATTGATCTTCTCAATAAGGGGTTAAATTTGGCATTACCTGCCTCTGAAAAGAGCCTAGATGAGATTGTTGCAAGTATTGAAAGTTCATTTCAATATCTTCCTGATCCTTTTAAAGTATTTGTGAGAGAAAATTGCAGGAATCAAATCTCCACAAATGTTATGAACAATAAAACGTCAAAATTCACGAAGAATAAAAAAATTCCAAAAATATTGCGAGGGAATGTTTTTATTTAAAAGCTGATCTTTGATAAAAAGGACTATTATGTAAGGGTAGACAACCTGATTAGTAACTGTCCTAGTAAAAGGCTTCCCAGTAATTCATTACCAAAAATTATCACTGAAGTATAAAATACACTCAAATCTTGTAACAACCTTATTTCTCCAGCTCTAGGGCAAAGGTTGCATGTATCTAATCCAAATGTATCCAGATTGTACTACTTGCCTAAGATTATGTATCTTAGGCAGGTAAGTACCTGCCTAAGATACCTTACCTGGTTAAGTAACCAGGTAAGTCGATGCGTTCTATTGTTCAAGTAATTGGATCGCCGACTTACTACCTATCGAAATGGTTAACAGAGGAGTTCGAGAAAGTTTACTCATTGCATAGTTTTAATCATTTCCAGGTAATGCTAGCTTTGTTGGCGAAACACGCGTCGAGTGTAGTGTATAGTGTTTTGTGGAAAACTACTTTAGTGTTATCTTCACACCAAAGATTCCAACCTAGTCCAGTACTATACATTCAATAAAATTAGGCCAAAGTCAGAACCTGTGAAGCTGCTAGGCATCATATTTGGTCCTAGTCTAAATTGGCCTATCTCGATAGATACGAGTAGAAGTTGATTCAATCCTACTAGAAAATTGTTTAGAAAACATAAGGTTCTACCCCTTGTGTCTACTGGAGTCACTCCTGCTAGTGCACAAAAATTTATACAATCTACAAATAGATTCTAATATACACCAGCATCATACAAGACATACTAGAGATCTAATAGAACGCTATTAAAATTACACATTACGCAACAAAATTGTATGGGAATAGCATTTGACCTGTACTTAAAACAAATTTACTCGCCAAATGCTTTTACAGCATTGATGAATTTGAGTAATGATTTTATGTTTTTATTACTTCCAAATGTGTGACTACAAATATACTTATGTATTGTGTATAAATTGTAAATAATATTCTATTCTATTCTATGATAATTTCGGCTTTTTTGGAATTCGCTATGAAATTCCTTTTATGAGACCTTTTTAGAAGTTAAGAAAAGTGTCATGGAAATTATAAGGCTGGAACCTACATTTTACATTTGGGTCGCGCCCATGGAAGAATCGTACGTAATCGACTTAATATTCATTTTAGTAATTTCATGACAGTCACATCAAGAGACTCCCAAGTCGTCCATAAACTGTAAAAAAACATCATATAAAAGAAGTGGAAAAATAAACATCATCGCATTCTTCAAGAATTTGTTAATAATACTATTGTTAAGAAGTCCTCTTTATATTTAAACAACAATATCGCTGATTATATTCAGTACATGTTTATCTTGGTTACAGATGACCACAAATTATTCGCGAAAAGAAATATATATTTTGTGTTGCTCACAAAGCTTTTGACGGTATGTATAAATGCTTAAAAAGTACTAAAAAGTATAAAATAGTCAATTTACGTTGATTATAATGAAACATAATTAAAACATAAAAAATCAAGCTCCTCGTCCACTATAAAAATGCAATTTATTTAGTTTAAACATTTCATATATGTATGTATGTAAATATAGAAATTAAAATTGTGAAGAACCACTAAAACAAATTAAAAATTAGTGTGATTCTCTTCACTGCTCAAGTACGACTACGCCTAGTTTTATTTAACTAAGTGACACTTGATTTTGACACTAAATAAGTTTACATTACCGACTGGACAAGCTTTTACTTATCTCTACCCGCACTGTACATACATACTTAAAGCCAAAAGCCAAATATCACTCCGGATTGAACGCCTTTGGCTATAGTTACAAGTTGAGCTATTGTTTGCTGACCATCCCATTTAACAAGGCGTGATGGGTCACAACTGCTTGCCCTAAGATAAGTTACATAATGCCAATATGTTAGTTTTGCATTTATCGCACAAAACATATTTAGATAGTTAAACACTTTGATACTGATTTAAAGCTATGGCGTGTTAATAACGTGATTCGTTCCGGTGGTATAGAAACAATAGCTCACTACCAATGAGTATTTCCTAGCCTGTATAATTTACTTGTAAAGCGTCTTTCAATAAGGACGCTTGATTTTGAAACGTAAATAAAACAAGTTCTGTGTGAGATATCAGTAGTATAGCAAGGGGGCTACCAGCTCACCCTCGGATTTGTCCGCGGACATTTGATGCGGATGGCATGTGTCCATCGGGAGTGACCAAAGATGTGGGTGGGGTCGCGAAGAGTTCTTGTGGATGATCAACAATGACCAGAGGGTGTAGAAAGAAGCGGCGGAGGGGGGCGAGGGGGAAAAAAGCATGGTTAAGAAAAAAAGGGGCGTGGCTGCGTTAAGAAAAAAAAAAACATGGCTGTATTAAGAAAAAAGAGGCGTGGATGCGAAAAAAGAGGGTGGGGGGAAAAACATGTCTGCATTAAGAAAAAAAAATGTGGTTAGAAAAAAGGGGGCGTGGCTGCGAAAAAAGAGGGTGGGGTAAGAAAAAAGGGTGTCTGCATTAAGAAAAAAACATAGCTGTATTAAAAAAGGGGGGCGTGGCTGCTTAAGAAAAAAAGAGGGTGGGGAAAAACATGTGTGCATTAAGAAAAAAGGGGCGTGGCTGCTTAATAAAAAAAGGGGGTGGGGAAAAAAGGGGCCGTGGCTGCGAAAAACATGACGTCTTATGATTGGCGAATAACGGAAAAAATGTCTGACGTCTAATATAGGATGAGATAGCACAGAAAGAGCTTAGTAAAAAAAGTGTGACGTCAGAGCCTAAGATAGCACGCAGAAAGAATGTAGACGTCTATGATTGGCGAATAACGGAAAAATTTGTGATGTCATAGTCTTAGAGTATAAGTGTTGGCTGTTAAGACAAAAAACAGAGAAAAATGAATGTCGAAAAGGCCTTATTTCACTACATTTACGGTGATCAGTCATCAGGATAGCAGAAATATTCAAGACGTATGCACATATATTTAAATGAAATAATATTTAGTGCAAGATTCGACAAGTCTAAACTATTCAGATAAATAAAGTCGTAAATTTTGTTTGTTATTATAATAAAATATCCGATATCCGATAACGAATGGTGTTGGTATACGGGATAGAGTTTCCATATAAGGTTTTATTATTTAACACATTCAATTCAAGATTCATATGTATACAGGGAAATTTGAAATAATTATCTTCAGGCTAATTAAAAGTAATATACGAGGGGTATCGGAAAATAATAAAAAGACATAAATGTTTATAAAATCATATTTATTAACATATAAAAATACAATACTAATTAAAACTATGTAATAAAAAATATAAGAGCATAATATATAATTATAATACAGAATGTTTATTAATAGCAGTATAAAAGCACATTTTTTTATTTATAATAGGATTCAAAATTTTCGCTGCAGCTTCTATCCTGCGTTGAAATCGGTATCGGTCCAAGACAAAAAATTCCCAATATCTTAATCTTGATGTTCTATATGCATAGGCCCACGTGAACATTATATACGTTTGATTACGACTCTCATCGAACGTAACTCGCTTTATCCTCTTTTCATTACTCATTGTGGTAGATTGTTTTTAACCCATCGGAATAAATCTAAACAATTCTGTTTACTACATTTGTATGATTGTTGACTATTATAATCATTGAATATATCGACAGAGGTCACGCATGCGCCTTTAAAAATGCTCCAATCTAAATCTCCACTTGTACCATTTTGAAATTTTACTCTTATTTTATATCTTTTAGCATCATTTGGTATTGAAGAAAAAAACGTGGAAATATGATTATTTAGGTGTCATATTTTTCCAGTTGTTCTTTGTATCAAAGTGGACAAACATTTCTTTCGCATCATATGGACGATGCACATAAAGAACATTTTGATATATAGCATATAATAGAATAAACTGATGACCTAACGGCATCATGATTAATTATATACTATGCATGTACACATAGGCTATACTTATTTATTAACATTTTCTCTCTATATTTTTGTTGAAGGAATTTTTATAATCACAAGATAGAGTATTTTTAATAAATTAATAAATAAGAAAGTTATAGACAAAGAAAATGGTAAAAACAGGGGTTTTATTTTTCCTAAGTTGGTACTAAAAACCACTATATTTGGGTTGGTACACCTGTATGATGGTACGACTTGAAAACGTAACTAAAATGTTTGCTGTGCTATTGTAGACTAAATAAGCTGGTGAATAAACAAAAATTATCTGCAAAATGCTGAGTCATTTTTTCTTTTAACCTACTTGTCGCTTATTACATAGAATGCAAATTCAACGTTAAAAACAAGTCTTGACTTGTTGAAAAAAGTGTCGCCAGCTGAGTTAAGGAACGTGACTTAAATGTAAACAAACTGGTGTTTTGCCACTATTGTAGACTGTGATTAAAGCCGATTAACATCGGAATTGAGATCAAGGTCATAAATCCAAATCGTATTAAATATCATCTGCGTAAAACAGTGTTGGTGGAAAATTTGAAATCTGGGGATCACGGTAGGAAGGCGGGAAATTTGAAATCTGGGTGGGTCGGGTGTAAAGAGAAAACACATGAAAGAAATGTAATTTATTTCCTGTATATTTTTATATCCTTCAAGTTCATGGCGCTGGATTTCAATTAAACTTGATATATGAACCTAATGATGTCTACTGAATAGACTAACGGAATCAATTACTTAAGAAAGTAAAAATCTTAGTTCCATTCTGTCCGATCGAAGTGAAATTTTACGTGGGTATACATCGACTTTGATCATCTAACGCAATATGCCAAAAGGACCTTATCTTAAACTTTATCAGATTTCAATCGAATAAAGACTAAAATTCATTAAATGATTAATTGAACATAATCACAAGATAGAATATTTTAAATAGGTTAATGAATAAAAGAGTTATAAACCAAAAAGGAAAATAATGTATTTATCATTATATTTAGCTTCAATAAGTTAATAGAATAACTTCCATCTAAATACGTCTCATTCAAGCATTATTTAAAGTGTAAAAATCATATTCGATAGGAAAAAAAACTAGTGTTTCAGTTATTTGGAATTATAATTTTTTTATCTCTATTACATGTTGTATATATTGGTCATCTTTACTGTTAATATGGATTTTTACCTACCTATTTAGGTGATTCAGATATAAATGAAATACAGTTGGCTAGTTGTTAATATTAAAAATCTGAAGACTAGGGAGGTATGTAGAGACATGGATGGTAGGTAGTAATATAAGTATAGACTAAAAAAGAGCTGATAATACAGGGCTAGAAATTTGAAATCTTGAGGGAGCGAGGTGGATGTCAGATAGGTGAGAAATCTGAGGACTAAGTAGCGAGTAAGGTGTGAAATTTGAATGAAAAATAAGAAGGGGTCTTAGAAAGAAATCTGTTGATTTTTATATATATAAATATAGAGTGGTAGCAAGTAGTTTTAACATCAAAAGTTTATATTATTTATCTAGTAAAGTTGTATGTGAAAATATAAGAAGTGCTAGAGATTTTAACAGATATTCCAAGAAACATTAAGGATGACTTGGTAAATAATTTTTGATGAATATAAAATCACAACGCAAAATACATGTGATATTATTATATAAAAGTTTTTATTTTTAATTAATATACATTTGCATTTTTCCCAATATCTGCAAAATATAAATGTTTTAAAAAAAAATTTAATCTATCTTTAATTCCAATAATATTTTGATACATTCATCGTTCAAAATAAAATAACATTGTCATTACTCTTCAAATATCAGTATATGTTTATCCATAAAATATCTGACTAGTTATCTTGAAAATCTTCTAATTCCATTCCAGTTTCGATAAAATTATTTTCTTTATCACTATCGAGTATGATAATTCGCAGTGAAATCATTCAAGTCCGTTAATGAAATTTCTTAAAAAAGCGGATTGTAGAATGCATATTTTATTTAACATAAAAAAAAAACATTTTTCACAGTCACGATGTAACAGCACGAAATTTGGTAATATGAGAAACTGGACGCAAACAATGTCTATTTAAAAAGTGATTATAAGAGAACCGAAAAATTAATTTATGATTTCCCAATATCAATGCTGTAACGTGAGAGCGAAAGCAACCCAACGAAAAAATGCAGAATTAAAACACATACAAACAAGTCTTGACTTGTTGACGAAAACGTCGCAGGCTGGTTTAAGGAACGTGACTTAAATGTAAACAAACTGTAAAATTTCGGGCTGATAGACAAAACATTTTATTTCTAATCTGAGTATAAATCAATAAAAAATAATTTATGACTTCCTATCGATAAAAAAACTGCAAATGTAGCATTTTGATTTGTCATGGGTCTACTATGTAGTGACGTCGAAGTTGGAGGCGAATAACACAACAGACATCTTCGAGGATAACACGTCGTCATCGACAACGATGAAAAATTCGCTTTAAAATACTTTAAGATACATTATTGCAGCACCGTAAAAAGGAATTTGTAGTCATTAGATATATTTAAGTGGATGATTATATTGTCAAAAGAATAATCGGACTTCAGGTTGAGAAATTTTTTTACGTTTTATAACATTAATTTGAGACTGTCTTTTTTAATTTTATTGGTATAGATGAGCTCACGAACAACTTTGTCAGATTATTGAAATGTGCAGAAGCTGTTACTCATTTTCAACAATTTGATTTCAATAATTTGCGATAATCTTAGAGCATAATGCGAAAACTTCATTTCTATTTCTTCAAGCTGTTCTTCTGTCAGATCACATAAAATATCCAAGTCGTGGGATCTATACGATACTCGACCAGTTCCCTAGATGAACACAATAATTTGCTAGAAATATAAAAAAGAAATATTTTTCCTGAATAACGCTCAACAAATTTAGTCGATCGTAACATCGAGTTGAATAGAATTATAATCCATCTCTCTAAATCTGCAGAATTAAAATTATTCCCCAGATAAACTTAAGCACATGTAAAAACTGTTGAATGATCTGCATATATTGATATTACAAAAATAAGTGAATTTAGAAAATTATATGTTCTGTTTTGTTAAGTATATTTGTATTTCATCTAAGCACCTGAACTATGATAATCTAAGCATCCGAACTATGAGCGTTCTAATTACTAAAATCGCTGACGTTTCTTTGTATCAGTGAATGTATACATATCTACAAAGATTAAGCTAATATAGTGCCGCACGCCTTTTTTTAAGATATAAGACAGGACCATTTCGAACAATATAAAATAATAAAGAAGAAATTAATAAGCAGTGCATCAATGGTCTCATATATATGTTAGAGAATATTAAACTAAAAATAGTTGTTTCTACACAAATCTTTATTTCTTAAATTACAACTTCTATATTAAGTGAGCGTTCAGTCAAATCTAATCTCCTATTCGAGCCGTCGCATATATGAACCTAATATATAAACTATAAACAATAATAAACATTTAGAGAAACACATTGAAGTCATTTATCGATGACATCATCGACCCAGCCCAAGTTTTAACTGCAACTCACATATATATTTCTAATAAAAACTGTAGTTATGTACATCATATTCCCCCCCTTTAACACATAGTTTTTTTGGTATTAACAAAGTTCCATGGCGTATATTTATATAATGTTATTATAAACAAAACTTATTTTGTATTGGAATCAATCTGATAATTTACTTTAACAACTCTAAAATGACGAATAAAAAATAATTGCTATCGAGTTCCACTATACAAGATGTGAGATATATAACTTACATTATTTGATGTGAGAAAGTGAAAATCAATTATAATAAAATAATATAAAGACATAATATTATAAAATCAATGACTTGTAACTAGAAAGTGGAGAGTAATCCTACGGCTTTTTGTTGACAAATTTCTCCAGAGAGATAATTCTCAAAAGTAATTTTGTTTACCACAACATTAGACTTTACACCTTTTGATTTTCTACTACTATTTTCCACTTTTTATAGTAGGTGTACTGTTTAGAACGTAGCCCTATGAAAATGAGTAATTATTTTCACATTGTTTTTATCCTTCATTAAAAACCATGGGATTTGTATTTTATTTACTAGAGGAATATTCCAACGACTATCTCGGGGATAATCACTAAGTATAAAATCTATTTTTTGATAAAATCTTACACTGAATTTCGTACAAGAGACTGTCTGTATCAGCGTATAAAAGTTTACAATTTTCTATAGGGAATTTCGTTAACATGTATTTATAGTGTCATACACGCAAATTTTAGAAATATCTAAGATACACATTCTGATATACAGGGGTTTATTGAATATAATGTGAGATTTTTTCATTTCAATGACCATAAGATTATCGTTGAAAATGGATCTGTTTTGGAGAATTTGCAATCAAATTTTAGTTCAATACCTCTCTTCCGATTTATTTACTAGCTTAACGATTATGTATCTTTGAATACGCCTTCTGCTTTGTGAAAATCATACAAATTTTTCAGAAGTATCTAAGACAGACATTCTTATATACTAAGGTTTATTGAATATAATGTGAGATTTTTTCATTTCAATGACCATAAGTTATCGTTGAACATGGATCTGCTTTGGAAATTAGGATTTGTATATCAAATTTTAGTTCAGTACCTCTCTTCCGATTTATTTACTAGCTTAACGATTATGTGTCTTTGAATACGCCTTTTGCTTTTCTTTTTGACTATTTTGTTTGATTCCACTTTATAAGTGTACTGTTTAGAACGTAGACCTATGAAATGAATCATTATTTTCATTAAACCAGAAATTATTTTTTATATATAGCTCGTACAACCCTGACGGATATACACATATATTTAAAGATCTGACAGAGATCTGGTTTTAATAATATTTTATTAATTTATATAAACAATGTATCATCTAGGTTTCACAATTTAAAAATGTATTGTTATGAAACATAGTAAAAAGATACTCAGAGGGTTAAAATGAAACTAAACTGATAAACATTAAAATATAATAAGTTCACATTCCCCATTTCCTAGCTACATGTATATATTTGACACATTCCTAGCCGATCGAGGTATATAAAGAACAGTTAATTTTATGTGATAATGGTCTCAGGATGTGTCACTTGCTTAGAGTCGGAGTGTAAGATTAAATGTATACTTGAGGTGAGATTTAAAAAAATCTGCTCAAATCAGACTGATATTTTGAAGTTAATATGTATATATTAAATAATGGAAAAAACTTATTAATTTTATATAAAAAACGTATCATCTAGGTTTCACAATTTAAAACTGTATTGTGATAAAATATGGATTAAATAATTTTAAGGAAAGTATAAAGCCCATGACAGCAGATTTTAACAAAAAACATATCTAACATATATTGAACAAAAAAGTTTTAGATAGTGCTGTTGGGAAAAAAACACTGAAATTACTGTGATAATCACAGCAATTTTAATAAGAATTGTTTTTTCGTTAAACATGTAAAGAAGAAGGGTGTGGACTGGACAATGTGACGATTTAGTAAGTGTAAAAATACGAAACAGCAGGGAGTTGTTGACTTTTTAAAAAATATGAATTATTGTAGCACCATAAAGCATTTGCAAAGAGTTATTAGTTTAGGCGGATATTGTCAAAAGAATAACCGAACTCCAAATTGAGAAACAAATTTTTCCGTTTGTAACATTAAGTTGAGACTGTGATATTGAAGAAAAAGAAGTTGATAGACATTGGAGAAAAAGAAAAGGACTAATTGGATAACTGAACTATTCTCAAAATGTGAATATATGAGTTGACCAATGCTATTCATCGCTAAGGTTCGATATATGTAAAGGAACTTGTATAAGCTGTATGGTTCTGTATTGGTGTTGATCTGATCTGTTTGGTATTTCCTAAACGGAGATCTCAAAAAATATCTTCTATTCGAGACTCTAAGATTGTTTTGTTTTACTAGGTGGGTGCTGTCAAAAATTCTTCTGATATCCCCCATACGGTCTAGCAAGGTGTGAAGAGGTAAGAATCGAAAATTTAAATGACACATTGATATGCATATGTTCTTAATGAATTTCGCTTAATATATAACTTTACATAATGAACGGGTTGTCTGAGACGTAGTTTAGTTTTCCGTCCGACCTAAGAATAGTTGTCATCTCGCTTCCTCCCATTCGAAACCGACTCTTCTCTCTCCGTCTTCAATTTTCACTTTGTATTTCAGTATGAGGTAGACAGAAGAACTTGGACTATCTCTGTCAAACACTGTCACATATATAGATAATTCTAACTTCATAATTTTGTAATTAAATAAGATAAAAAAATATGTATGATCATGTGACCTCTAACCTAAAAACTGTGTCTGTTATTATTAGTTAGACAATCGAACTGAAGAGATGACATCTGCTTAAAAACAGCCCATACAGATCATACAGCCCTATAGATCGTACAGCCCCATTTAAACAGATCATACAGCCCCAATTAAACAGGTCATACAGCTAATAGGCTCAGTTTAAAACAGATTGCTGCTAAGGTTGTAACAATGAAGTCTAATAAAATAACTTTTGAAAAGTATAGAGTATCTAAGGTTAAACCATCTCTTCAGTTCGATTGTCTAACTAATAATAACAGACACAGTTTTTAGGTCAGAGGTCACATGATCATACATATTTTTTTATCTTATTTAATTACAAAATTATGAAGTTAGAATTATCTATATATGTGACAGTGTTTGACAGAGATAGTCCAAGTTCTTCTGTCTACCTCATACTGAAATACAAAGTGAAAATTGAAGACGGAGAGAGAAGAGTCGGTTTCGAATGGGAGGAAGCGAGATGACAACTATTCTTAGGTCGGACGGAAAACTAAACTACGTCTCAGACAACCCGTTCATTATGTAAAGTTATATATTAAGCGAAATTCATTAAGAACATATGCATATCAATGTGTCATTTAAATTTTCGATTCTTACCTCTTCACACCTTGCTAGACCGTATGGGGGATATCAGAAGAATTTTTGACAGCACCCACCTAGTAAAACAAAACAATCTTAGAGTCTCGAATAGAAGATATTTTTTGAGATCTCCGTTTAGGAAATACCAAACAGATCAGATCAACACCAATACAGAACCATACAGCTTATACAAGTTCCTTTACATATATCGAACCTTAGCGATGAATAGCATTGGTCAACTCATATATTCACATTTTGAGAATAGTTCAGTTATCCAATTAGTCCTTTTCTTTTTCTCCAATGTCTATCAACTTCTTTTTCTTCAATATCACAGTCTCAACTTAATGTTACAAACGGAAAAATTTGTTTCTCAATTTGGAGTTCGGTTATTCTTTTGACAATATCCGCCTAAACTAATAACTCTTTGCAAATGCTTTATGGTGCTACAATAATTCATATTTTTTAAAAAGTCAACAACTCCCTGCTGTTTCGTATTTTTACACTTACTAAATCGTCACATTGTCCAGTCCACACCCTTCTTCTTTACATGTTTAACGAAAAAACAATTCTTATTAAAATTGCTGTGATTATCACAGTAATTTCAGTGTTTTTTTCCCAACAGCACTATCTAAAACTTTTTTGTTCAATATATGTTAGATATGTTTTTTGTTAAAATCTGCTGTCATGGGCTTTATACTTTCCTTAAAATTATTTAATCCATATTTTATCACAATACAGTTTTAAATTGTGAAACCTAGATGATACGTTTTTTATATAAAATTAATAAGTTTTTTCCATTATTTAATATATACATATTAACTTCAAAATATCAGTCTGATTTGAGCAGATTTTTTTAAATCTCACCTCAAGTATACATTTAATCTTACACTCCGACTCTAAGCAAGTGACACATCCTGAGACCATTATCACATAAAATTAACTGTTCTTTATATACCTCGATCGGCTAGGAATGTGTCAAATATATACATGTAGCTAGGAAATGGGGAATGTGAACTTATTATATTTTAATGTTTATCAGTTTAGTTTCATTTTAACCCTCTGAGTATCTTTTTACTATGTTTCATAACAATACATTTTTAAATTGTGAAACCTAGATGATACATTGTTTATATAAATTAATAAAATATTATTAAAACCAGATCTCTGTCAGATCTTTAAATATATGTGTATATCCGTCAGGGTTGTACGAGCTATATATAAAAAATAATTTCTGGTTTAATGAAAATAATGATTCATTTCATAGGTCTACGTTCTAAACAGTACACTTATAAAGTGGAATCAAACAAAATAGTCAAAAAGAAAAGCAAAAGGCGTATTCAAAGACACATAATCGTTAAGCTAGTAAATAAATCGGAAGAGAGGTACTGAACTAAAATTTGATATACAAATCCTAATTTCCAAAGCAGATCCATGTTCAACGATAACTTATGGTCATTGAAATGAAAAAATCTCACATTATATTCAATAAACCTTAGTATATAAGAATGTCTGTCTTAGATACTTCTGAAAAATTTGTATGATTTTCACAAAGCAGAAGGCGTATTCAAAGATACATAATCGTTAAGCTAGTAAATAAATCGGAAGAGAGGTATTGAACTAAAATTTGATTGCAAATTCTCCAAAACAGATCCATTTTCAACGATAATCTTATGGTCATTGAAATGAAAAAATCTCACATTATATTCAATAAACCCCTGTATATCAGAATGTGTATCTTAGATATTTCTAAAATTTGCGTGTATGACACTATAAATACATGTTAACGAAATTCCCTATAGAAAATTGTAAACTTTTATACGCTGATACAGACAGTCTCTTGTACGAAATTCAGTGTAAGATTTTATCAAAAAATAGATTTTATACTTAGTGATTATCCCCGAGATAGTCGTTGGAATATTCCTCTAGTAAATAAAATACAAATCCCATGGTTTTTAATGAAGGATAAAAACAATGTGAAAATAATTACTCATTTTCATAGGGCTACGTTCTAAACAGTACACCTACTATAAAAAGTGGAAAATAGTAGTAGAAAATCAAAAGGTGTAAAGTCTAATGTTGTGGTAAACAAAATTACTTTTGAGAATTATCTCTCTGGAGAAATTTGTCAACAAAAAGCCGTAGGATTACTCTCCACTTTCTAGTTACAAGTCATTGATTTTATAATATTATGTCTTTATATTATTTTATTATAATTGATTTTCACTTTCTCACATCAAATAATGTAAGTTATATATCTCACATCTTGTATAGTGGAACTCGATAGCAATTATTTTTTATTCGTCATTTTAGAGTTGTTAAAGTAAATTATCAGATTGATTCCAATACAAAATAAGTTTTGTTTATAATAACATTATATAAATATACGCCATGGAACTTTGTTAATACCAAAAAAACTATGTGTTAAAGGGGGGGAATATGATGTACATAACTACAGTTTTTATTAGAAATATATATGTGAGTTGCAGTTAAAACTTGGGCTGGGTCGATGATGTCATCGATAAATGACTTCAATGTGTTTCTCTAAATGTTTATTATTGTTTATAGTTTATATATTAGGTTCATATATGCGACGGCTCGAATAGGAGATTAGATTTGACTGAACGCTCACTTAATATAGAAGTTGTAATTTAAGAAATAAAGATTTGTGTAGAAACAACTATTTTTAGTTTAATATTCTCTAACATATATATGAGACCATTGATGCACTGCTTATTAATTTCTTCTTTATTATTTTATATTGTTCGAAATGGTCCTGTCTTATATCTTAAAAAAAGGCGTGCGGCACTATATTAGCTTAATCTTTGTAGATATGTATACATTCACTGATACAAAGAAACGTCAGCGATTTTAGTAATTAGAACGCTCATAGTTCGGATGCTTAGATTATCATAGTTCAGGTGCTTAGATGAAATACAAATATACTTAACAAAACAGAACATATAATTTTCTAAATTCACTTATTTTTGTAATATCAATATATGCAGATCATTCAACAGTTTTTACATGTGCTTAAGTTTATCTGGGGAATAATTTTAATTCTGCAGATTTAGAGAGATGGATTATAATTCTATTCAACTCGATGTTACGATCGACTAAATTTGTTGAGCGTTATTCAGGAAAAATATTTCTTTTTTATATTTCTAGCAAATTATTGTGTTCATCTAGGGAACTGGTCGAGTATCGTATAGATCCCACGACTTGGATATTTTATGTGATCTGACAGAAGAACAGCTTGAAGAAATAGAAATGAAGTTTTCGCATTATGCTCTAAGATTATCGCAAATTATTGAAATCAAATTGTTGAAAATGAGTAACAGCTTCTGCACATTTCAATAATCTGACAAAGTTGTTCGTGAGCTCATCTATACCAATAAAATTAAAAAAGACAGTCTCAAATTAATGTTATAAAACGTAAAAAAATTTCTCAACCTGAAGTCCGATTATTCTTTTGACAATATAATCATCCACTTAAATATATCTAATGACTACAAATTCCTTTTTACGGTGCTGCAATAATGTATCTTAAAGTATTTTAAAGCGAATTTTTCATCGTTGTCGATGACGACGTGTTATCCTCGAAGATGTCTGTTGTGTTATTCGCCTCCAACTTCGACGTCACTACATAGTAGACCCATGACAAATCAAAATGCTACATTTGCAGTTTTTTTATCGATAGGAAGTCATAAATTATTTTTTATTGATTTATACTCAGATTAGAAATAAAATGTTTTGTCTATCAGCCCGAAATTTTACAGTTTGTTTACATTTAAGTCACGTTCCTTAAACCAGCCTGCGACGTTTTCGTCAACAAGTCAAGACTTGTTTGTATGTGTTTTAATTCTGCATTTTTTCGTTGGGTTGCTTTCGCTCTCACGTTACAGCATTGATATTGGGAAATCATAAATTAATTTTTCGGTTCTCTTATAATCACTTTTTAAATAGACATTGTTTGCGTCCAGTTTCTCATATTACCAAATTTCGTGCTGTTACATCGTGACTGTGAAAAATGTTTTTTTTTTATGTTAAATAAAATATGCATTCTACAATCCGCTTTTTTAAGAAATTTCATTAACGGACTTGAATGATTTCACTGCGAATTATCATACTCGATAGTGATAAAGAAAATAATTTTATCGAAACTGGAATGGAATTAGAAGATTTTCAAGATAACTAGTCAGATATTTTATGGATAAACATATACTGATATTTGAAGAGTAATGACAATGTTATTTTATTTTGAACGATGAATGTATCAAAATATTATTGGAATTAAAGATAGATTAAATTTTTTTTTAAAACATTTATATTTTGCAGATATTGGGAAAAATGCAAATGTATATTAATTAAAAATAAAAACTTTTATATAATAATATCACATGTATTTTGCGTTGTGATTTTATATTCATCAAAAATTATTTACCAAGTCATCCTTAATGTTTCTTGGAATATCTGTTAAAATCTCTAGCACTTCTTATATTTTCACATACAACTTTACTAGATAAATAATATAAACTTTTGATGTTAAAACTACTTGCTACCACTCTATATTTATATATATAAAAATCAACAGATTTCTTTCTAAGACCCCTTCTTATTTTTCATTCAAATTTCACACCTTACTCGCTACTTAGTCCTCAGATTTCTCACCTATCTGACATCCACCTCGCTCCCTCAAGATTTCAAATTTCTAGCCCTGTATTATCAGCTCTTTTTTAGTCTATACTTATATTACTACCTACCATCCATGTCTCTACATACCTCCCTAGTCTTCAGATTTTTAATATTAACAACTAGCCAACTGTATTTCATTTATATCTGAATCACCTAAATAGGTAGGTAAAAATCCATATTAACAGTAAAGATGACCAATATATACAACATGTAATAGAGATAAAAAAATTATAATTCCAAATAACTGAAACACTAGTTTTTTTTCCTATCGAATATGATTTTTACACTTTAAATAATGCTTGAATGAGACGTATTTAGATGGAAGTTATTCTATTAACTTATTGAAGCTAAATATAATGATAAATACATTATTTTCCTTTTTGGTTTATAACTCTTTTATTCATTAACCTATTTAAAATATTCTATCTTGTGATTATGTTCAATTAATCATTTAATGAATTTTAGTCTTTATTCGATTGAAATCTGATAAAGTTTAAGATAAGGTCCTTTTGGCATATTGCGTTAGATGATCAAAGTCGATGTATACCCACGTAAAATTTCACTTCGATCGGACAGAATGGAACTAAGATTTTTACTTTCTTAAGTAATTGATTCCGTTAGTCTATTCAGTAGACATCATTAGGTTCATATATCAAGTTTAATTGAAATCCAGCGCCATGAACTTGAAGGATATAAAAATATACAGGAAATAAATTACATTTCTTTCATGTGTTTTCTCTTTACACCCGACCCACCCAGATTTCAAATTTCCCGCCTTCCTACCGTGATCCCCAGATTTCAAATTTTCCACCAACACTGTTTTACGCAGATGATATTTAATACGATTTGGATTTATGACCTTGATCTCAATTCCGATGTTAGTCGGCTTTAATCACAGTCTACAATAGTGGCAAAACACCAGTTTGTTTACATTTAAGTCACGTTCCTTAACTCAGCTGGCGACACTTTTTTCAACAAGTCAAGACTTGTTTTTAACGTTGAATTTGCATTCTATGTAATAAGCGACAAGTAGGTTAAAAGAAAAAATGACTCAGCATTTTGCAGATAATTTTTGTTTATTCACCAGCTTATTTAGTCTACAATAGCACAGCAAACATTTTAGTTACGTTTTCAAGTCGTACCATCATACAGGTGTACCAACCCAAATATAGTGGTTTTTAGTACCAACTTAGGAAAAATAAAACCCCTGTTTTTACCATTTTCTTTGTCTATAACTTTCTTATTTATTAATTTATTAAAAATACTCTATCTTGTGATTATAAAAATTCCTTCAACAAAAATATAGAGAGAAAATGTTAATAAATAAGTATAGCCTATGTGTACATGCATAGTATATAATTAATCATGATGCCGTTAGGTCATCAGTTTATTCTATTATATGCTATATATCAAAATGTTCTTTATGTGCATCGTCCATATGATGCGAAAGAAATGTTTGTCCACTTTGATACAAAGAACAACTGGAAAAATATGACACCTAAATAATCATATTTCCACGTTTTTTTCTTCAATACCAAATGATGCTAAAAGATATAAAATAAGAGTAAAATTTCAAAATGGTACAAGTGGAGATTTAGATTGGAGCATTTTTAAAGGCGCATGCGTGACCTCTGTCGATATATTCAATGATTATAATAGTCAACAATCATACAAATGTAGTAAACAGAATTGTTTAGATTTATTCCGATGGGTTAAAAACAATCTACCACAATGAGTAATGAAAAGA